>CM073764.1:134502468-137110823 GCA_037127475.1 Arma custos | reverse complement strand
CATCTTAATTCTCCCCTCAAGTTGCCATTCCTCAAATTAGTTGAAATTGTCTCCCCAATAGTCCCATTGAAAAAAATCAACAATAAATTGGAAATAAACTTGTAGTATTTATAGAAAGGTTTCAAAGGTTTATTAAAATATCTAAACAATAGTTTCACTCATGTTATTTCTGTTATTTCATTCGTATATTTTAACAACTATCATCACATGATTTGTCTATAAGTATGTACTGTAATGGATTCTCCACAGTACAGCAAAAACAGTCTGGGGGGAGGGGGGGCCCTACCCAGTGCCAGCCCAATGCGTCTCTTAGGAAGTGTCCACTCCCTTATATGGAATAAGTTGGCCTAATATGTATAAAAATATAGATAGTAAACAATTTCGTCGAGCCTGCCTCAGATAGAGAAGAGGCAGGAGAAAGAGTTCCCTTCGCCAACGGCCATACCACGTTGAACACACCGGTTCTCGTCCGATCACCGAAGTTAAGCAACGTCGGGCGTGGTTAGTACTTGGATGGGTGACCGCCTGGGAAAACCGCGTGCTGTTGGCATCTCTTTTTTTTTTTTTTTTTCCTTCGCCCTATTTCCGAAATTTTATTACCTTTTAAATAATCGATTTTAAATGTTCAACCGCTCTAGACCTAATATATCCGAAAAAAGAAAAACTCGGATACCGGCCCGCATTCCAATTTTATATTATATTTCGCCCTTTATAAGAACTGTTCAAAGAAGAAAAGTCCTATATAGAATTGTAGAAATAGGCGAGTTCTTTATAGGGCTCCCCGTTATTCCGTTTTTATTATGTCGATCTCGAAAAAAGAATTCAAAAAAACGAGCCCAGTCGTTCAGTTTTCGCACAAAAGGAAGAAATTTTAAAAATACATATAAATAAAATCATTACCGGGATTACGCCAAGCGAACTTTATATGAGCACTCCTTTCCCGAAAAATCGGCTCAATCCTCAAAAGAATTTTTTTTTTTATAATCAACATGTCTGATCCCGTTGATGAGCGCCACTTATGACTATACTATAGCAAATTGAATGTGAATAAATTTATACACATTTACTTACACACGGTCCTTTTGTATTGCAACCGGCAAGGAGGTTTGCCAGCCAGCCTTATAGTTTATTTTATATCCTTTCTCAACAAGAGCCGACGAAAGGCAGATTCCCCGTTAATTATAATTCGATATTCCCTTTAGCTGATACAGATTCAAGTTTAAAGGCGCCGGGACTGGCTCTCAGCTCCTAGAGCTTCCTAAGATGTCCGCTAGGCGCAGCACCTACTCCACTTGGAGAGCTCCCTGGCTAAAATTCATCACAAAATTACAACAAAAAACACCTAATACTAGCCCAAAAGTGGAGGGAGAATTCCTATTTGTCTCTTAAAGTAGTCCATTTTTACAACTTTGACAGGGGTGCCATAAGAAGAGCTTATGAAACTTGCCAGCAAAGCTCTCCTCACTCAAGAGCTTATATAAATCTTCACATTTCAATTATTAAACGAGTCACCATGCTCATAAACTTTTATACCATATGTATATATTATAAAGGCCATATAGGAGAGCCGTCCACCCTCTCCACAATAATCCCTAAACAGTATGAATTCGCTTGCCCGAAGAATGATGCCCATGATAATATATAACCATTATATCAAAACTTGTACTCAGAGGAGCTCATTTTTCCCAATATTCCATCAACCTTCTTTGATACAATTTAGTGGAAGCATTGATTAAATGAGTAATTGATAGGAGAATAGAAAGGGGTACGTTCAGTCTCAACGCTCATATTAACATAAAAATATTTCCAGTTAGAAGAAGATGATTCTCCACACTAATGCCACATCTAGCTATTCGATGCGATATATTATTTAATTTAGCAACTAACCGACACCCTCGTAAAGGCCCTTAATGTTGTTTAGGGGCGAAAAACAGCTATGGTCATCAACGCCCGTAAAGGCTCTTAATGATGCAGCTCATAATACACAACCGTCGCACTCATCTTAATTCTCCCCTCAAGTTGCCATTCCTCAAATTAGTTGAAATTGTCTCCCAATAGTCCCATTGAAAAAAATCAACAATAAATTGGAAATAAACTTGTAGTATTTATAGAAAGGTTTCAAAGGTTTATTAAAATATCTAAACAATAGTTTCACTCATGTTATTTCTGTTATTTCATTCGTATATTTTAACAACTATCATCACATGATTTGTCTATAAGTATGTACTGTAATGGATTCTCCACAGTACAGCAAAAACAGTCTGGGGGGAGGGGGGGCCCTACCCAGTGCCAGCCCAATGCGTCTCTTAGGAAGTGTCACTCCCTTATATGGAATAAGTTGGCCTAATATGTATAAAAATATAGATAGTAAACAATTTCGTCGAGCCTGCCTCAGATAGAGAAGAGGCAGGGAGAAAGAGTTCCCTTCGCCAACGGCCATACCACGTTGAACACACCGGTTCTCGTCCGATCACCGAAGTTAAGCAACGTCGGGCGTGGTTAGTACTTGGATGGGTGACCGCCTGGGAAAACCGCGTGCTGTTGGCATCTCTTTTTTTTTTTTTTTTTTCCTTCGCCCTATTTCCGAAATTTTATTACCTTTTAAATAATCGATTTTAAATGTTCAACCGCTCTAGACCTAATATATCCGAAAAAAGAAAAACTCGGATACCGGCCCGCATTCCAATTTTATATTATATTTCGCCCTTTATAAGAACTGTTCAAAGAAGAAAAGTCCTATATAGAATTGTAGAAATAGGCGAGTTCTTTATAGGGCTCCCCGTTATTCCGTTTTTATTATGTCGATCTCGAAAAAAGAATTCAAAAAAACGAGCCCAGTCGTTCAGTTTTCGCACAAAAGGAAGAAATTTTAAAAATACATATAAATAAAATCATTACCGGGATTACGCCAAGCGAACTTTATATGAGCACTCCTTTCCCGAAAAATCGGCTCAATCCTCAAAAGAATTTTTTTTTTTATAATCAACATGTCTGATCCCGTTGATGAGCGCCACTTATGACTATACTATAGCAAATTGAATGTGAATAAATTTATACACATTTACTTACACACGGTCCTTTTGTATTGCAACCGGCAAGGAGGTTTGCCAGCCAGCCTTATAGTTTATTTTATATCCTTTCTCAACAAGAGCCGACGAAAGGCAGATTCCCCGTTAATTATAATTCGATATTCCCTTTAGCTGATACAGATTCAAGTTTAAAGGCGCCGGGACTGGCTCTCAGCTCCTAGAGCTTCCTAAGATGTCCGCTAGGCGCAGCACCTACTCCACTTGGAGAGCTCCCTGGCTAAAATTCATCACAAAATTACAACAAAAAACACCTAATACTAGCCCAAAAGTGGAGGGAGAATTCCTATTTGTCTCTTAAAGTAGTCCATTTTTACAACTTTGACAGGGGTGCCATAAGAAGAGCTTATGAAACTTGCCAGCAAAGCTCTCCTCACTCAAGAGCTTATATAAATCTTCACATTTCAATTATTAAACGAGTCACCATGCTCATAAACTTTTATACCATATGTATATATTATAAAGGCCATATAGGAGAGCCGTCCACCCTCTCCACAATAATCCCTAAACAGTATGAATTCGCTTGCCCGAAGAATGATGCCCATGATAATATATAACCATTATATCAAAACTTGTACTCAGAGGAGCTCATTTTTCCCAATATTCCATCAACCTTCTTTGATACAATTTAGTGGAAGCATTGATTAAATGAGTAATTGATAGGAGAATAGAAAGGGGTACGTTCAGTCTCAACGCTCATATTAACATAAAAATATTTCCAGTTAGAAGAAGATGATTCTCCACACTAATGCACATCTAGCTATTCGATGCGATATATTATTTAATTTAGCAACTAACCGACACCCTCGTAAAGGCCCTTAATGTTGTTTAGGGGCGAAAAACAGCTATGGTCATCAACGCCCGTAAAGGCTCTTAATGATGCAGCTCATAATACACAACCGTCGCACTCATCTTAATTCTCCCCTCAAGTTGCCATTCCTCAAATTAGTTGAAATTGTCTCCCAATAGTCCCATTGAAAAAAATCAACAATAAATTGGAAATAAACTTGTAGTATTTATAGAAAGGTTTCAAAGGTTTATTAAAATATCTAAACAATAGTTTCACTCATGTTATTTCTGTTATTTCATTCGTATATTTTAACAACTATCATCACATGATTTGTCTATAAGTATGTACTGTAATGGATTCTCCACAGTACAGCAAAAACAGTCTGGGGGGAGGGGGGGCCCTACCCAGTGCCAGCCCAATGCGTCTCTTAGGAAGTGTCACTCCCTTATATGGAATAAGTTGGCCTAATATGTATAAAAATATAGATAGTAAACAATTTCGTCGAGCCTGCCTCAGATAGAGAAGAGGCAGGGAGAAAGAGTTCCCTTCGCCAACGGCCATACCACGTTGAACACACCGGTTCTCGTCCGATCACCGAAGTTAAGCAACGTCGGGCGTGGTTAGTACTTGGATGGGTGACCGCCTGGGAAAACCGCGTGCTGTTGGCATCTCTTTTTTTTTTTTTTTTTTCCTTCGCCCTATTTCCGAAATTTTATTACCTTTTAAATAATCGATTTTAAATGTTCAACCGCTCTAGACCTAATATATCCGAAAAAAGAAAAACTCGGATACCGGCCCGCATTCCAATTTTATATTATATTTCGCCCTTTATAAGAACTGTTCAAAGAAGAAAAGTCCTATATAGAATTGTAGAAATAGGCGAGTTCTTTATAGGGCTCCCCGTTATTCCGTTTTTATTATGTCGATCTCGAAAAAAGAATTCAAAAAAACGAGCCCAGTCGTTCAGTTTTCGCACAAAAGGAAGAAATTTTAAAAATACATATAAATAAAATCATTACCGGGATTACGCCAAGCGAACTTTATATGAGCACTCCTTTCCCGAAAAATCGGCTCAATCCTCAAAAGAATTTTTTTTTTTATAATCAACATGTCTGATCCCGTTGATGAGCGCCACTTATGACTATACTATAGCAAATTGAATGTGAATAAATTTATACACATTTACTTACACACGGTCCTTTTGTATTGCAACCGGCAAGGAGGTTTGCCAGCCAGCCTTATAGTTTATTTTATATCCTTTCTCAACAAGAGCCGACGAAAGGCAGATTCCCCGTTAATTATAATTCGATATTCCCTTTAGCTGATACAGATTCAAGTTTAAAGGCGCCGGGACTGGCTCTCAGCTCCTAGAGCTTCCTAAGATGTCCGCTAGGCGCAGCACCTACTCCACTTGGAGAGCTCCCTGGCTAAAATTCATCACAAAATTACAACAAAAAACACCTAATACTAGCCCAAAAGTGGAGGGAGAATTCCTATTTGTCTCTTAAAGTAGTCCATTTTTACAACTTTGACAGGGGTGCCATAAGAAGAGCTTATGAAACTTGCCAGCAAAGCTCTCCTCACTCAAGAGCTTATATAAATCTTCACATTTCAATTATTAAACGAGTCACCATGCTCATAAACTTTTATACCATATGTATATATTATAAAGGCCATATAGGAGAGCCGTCCACCCTCTCCACAATAATCCCTAAACAGTATGAATTCGCTTGCCCGAAGAATGATGCCCATGATAATATATAACCATTATATCAAAACTTGTACTCAGAGGAGCTCATTTTTCCCAATATTCCATCAACCTTCTTTGATACAATTTAGTGGAAGCATTGATTAAATGAGTAATTGATAGGAGAATAGAAAGGGGTACGTTCAGTCTCAACGCTCATATTAACATAAAAATATTTCCAGTTAGAAGAAGATGATTCTCCACACTAATGCACATCTAGCTATTCGATGCGATATATTATTTAATTTAGCAACTAACCGACACCCTCGTAAAGGCCCTTAATGTTGTTTAGGGGCGAAAAACAGCTATGGTCATCAACGCCCGTAAAGGCTCTTAATGATGCAGCTCATAATACACAACCGTCGCACTCATCTTAATTCTCCCCTCAAGTTGCCATTCCTCAAATTAGTTGAAATTGTCTCCCAATAGTCCCATTGAAAAAAATCAACAATAAATTGGAAATAAACTTGTAGTATTTATAGAAAGGTTTCAAAGGTTTATTAAAATATCTAAACAATAGTTTCACTCATGTTATTTCTGTTATTTCATTCGTATATTTTAACAACTATCATCACATGATTTGTCTATAAGTATGTACTGTAATGGATTCTCCACAGTACAGCAAAAACAGTCTGGGGGGAGGGGGGGCCCTACCCAGTGCCAGCCCAATGCGTCTCTTAGGAAGTGTCACTCCCTTATATGGAATAAGTTGGCCTAATATGTATAAAAATATAGATAGTAAACAATTTCGTCGAGCCTGCCTCAGATAGAGAAGAGGCAGGGAGAAAGAGTTCCCTTCGCCAACGGCCATACCACGTTGAACACACCGGTTCTCGTCCGATCACCGAAGTTAAGCAACGTCGGGCGTGGTTAGTACTTGGATGGGTGACCGCCTGGGAAAACCGCGTGCTGTTGGCATCTCTTTTTTTTTTTTTTTTTTCCTTCGCCCTATTTCCGAAATTTTATTACCTTTTAAATAATCGATTTTAAATGTTCAACCGCTCTAGACCTAATATATCCGAAAAAAGAAAAACTCGGATACCGGCCCGCATTCCAATTTTATATTATATTTCGCCCTTTATAAGAACTGTTCAAAGAAGAAAAGTCCTATATAGAATTGTAGAAATAGGCGAGTTCTTTATAGGGCTCCCCGTTATTCCGTTTTTATTATGTCGATCTCGAAAAAAGAATTCAAAAAAACGAGCCCAGTCGTTCAGTTTTCGCACAAAAGGAAGAAATTTTAAAAATACATATAAATAAAATCATTACCGGGATTACGCCAAGCGAACTTTATATGAGCACTCCTTTCCCGAAAAATCGGCTCAATCCTCAAAAGAATTTTTTTTTTTATAATCAACATGTCTGATCCCGTTGATGAGCGCCACTTATGACTATACTATAGCAAATTGAATGTGAATAAATTTATACACATTTACTTACACACGGTCCTTTTGTATTGCAACCGGCAAGGAGGTTTGCCAGCCAGCCTTATAGTTTATTTTATATCCTTTCTCAACAAGAGCCGACGAAAGGCAGATTCCCCGTTAATTATAATTCGATATTCCCTTTAGCTGATACAGATTCAAGTTTAAAGGCGCCGGGACTGGCTCTCAGCTCCTAGAGCTTCCTAAGATGTCCGCTAGGCGCAGCACCTACTCCACTTGGAGAGCTCCCTGGCTAAAATTCATCACAAAATTACAACAAAAAACACCTAATACTAGCCCAAAAGTGGAGGGAGAATTCCTATTTGTCTCTTAAAGTAGTCCATTTTTACAACTTTGACAGGGGTGCCATAAGAAGAGCTTATGAAACTTGCCAGCAAAGCTCTCCTCACTCAAGAGCTTATATAAATCTTCACATTTCAATTATTAAACGAGTCACCATGCTCATAAACTTTTATACCATATGTATATATTATAAAGGCCATATAGGAGAGCCGTCCACCCTCTCCACAATAATCCCTAAACAGTATGAATTCGCTTGCCCGAAGAATGATGCCCATGATAATATATAACCATTATATCAAAACTTGTACTCAGAGGAGCTCATTTTTCCCAATATTCCATCAACCTTCTTTGATACAATTTAGTGGAAGCATTGATTAAATGAGTAATTGATAGGAGAATAGAAAGGGGTACGTTCAGTCTCAACGCTCATATTAACATAAAAATATTTCCAGTTAGAAGAAGATGATTCTCCACACTAATGCACATCTAGCTATTCGATGCGATATATTATTTAATTTAGCAACTAACCGACACCCTCGTAAAGGCCCTTAATGTTGTTTAGGGGCGAAAAACAGCTATGGTCATCAACGCCCGTAAAGGCTCTTAATGATGCAGCTCATAATACACAACCGTCGCACTCATCTTAATTCTCCCCTCAAGTTGCCATTCCTCAAATTAGTTGAAATTGTCTCCCAATAGTCCCATTGAAAAAAATCAACAATAAATTGGAAATAAACTTGTAGTATTTATAGAAAGGTTTCAAAGGTTTATTAAAATATCTAAACAATAGTTTCACTCATGTTATTTCTGTTATTTCATTCGTATATTTTAACAACTATCATCACATGATTTGTCTATAAGTATGTACTGTAATGGATTCTCCACAGTACAGCAAAAACAGTCTGGGGGGAGGGGGGGCCCTACCCAGTGCCAGCCCAATGCGTCTCTTAGGAAGTGTCACTCCCTTATATGGAATAAGTTGGCCTAATATGTATAAAAATATAGATAGTAAACAATTTCGTCGAGCCTGCCTCAGATAGAGAAGAGGCAGGGAGAAAGAGTTCCCTTCGCCAACGGCCATACCACGTTGAACACACCGGTTCTCGTCCGATCACCGAAGTTAAGCAACGTCGGGCGTGGTTAGTACTTGGATGGGTGACCGCCTGGGAAAACCGCGTGCTGTTGGCATCTCTTTTTTTTTTTTTTTTTTCCTTCGCCCTATTTCCGAAATTTTATTACCTTTTAAATAATCGATTTTAAATGTTCAACCGCTCTAGACCTAATATATCCGAAAAAAGAAAAACTCGGATACCGGCCCGCATTCCAATTTTATATTATATTTCGCCCTTTATAAGAACTGTTCAAAGAAGAAAAGTCCTATATAGAATTGTAGAAATAGGCGAGTTCTTTATAGGGCTCCCCGTTATTCCGTTTTTATTATGTCGATCTCGAAAAAAGAATTCAAAAAAACGAGCCCAGTCGTTCAGTTTTCGCACAAAAGGAAGAAATTTTAAAAATACATATAAATAAAATCATTACCGGGATTACGCCAAGCGAACTTTATATGAGCACTCCTTTCCCGAAAAATCGGCTCAATCCTCAAAAGAATTTTTTTTTTTATAATCAACATGTCTGATCCCGTTGATGAGCGCCACTTATGACTATACTATAGCAAATTGAATGTGAATAAATTTATACACATTTACTTACACACGGTCCTTTTGTATTGCAACCGGCAAGGAGGTTTGCCAGCCAGCCTTATAGTTTATTTTATATCCTTTCTCAACAAGAGCCGACGAAAGGCAGATTCCCCGTTAATTATAATTCGATATTCCCTTTAGCTGATACAGATTCAAGTTTAAAGGCGCCGGGACTGGCTCTCAGCTCCTAGAGCTTCCTAAGATGTCCGCTAGGCGCAGCACCTACTCCACTTGGAGAGCTCCCTGGCTAAAATTCATCACAAAATTACAACAAAAAACACCTAATACTAGCCCAAAAGTGGAGGGAGAATTCCTATTTGTCTCTTAAAGTAGTCCATTTTTACAACTTTGACAGGGGTGCCATAAGAAGAGCTTATGAAACTTGCCAGCAAAGCTCTCCTCACTCAAGAGCTTATATAAATCTTCACATTTCAATTATTAAACGAGTCACCATGCTCATAAACTTTTATACCATATGTATATATTATAAAGGCCATATAGGAGAGCCGTCCACCCTCTCCACAATAATCCCTAAACAGTATGAATTCGCTTGCCCGAAGAATGATGCCCATGATAATATATAACCATTATATCAAAACTTGTACTCAGAGGAGCTCATTTTTCCCAATATTCCATCAACCTTCTTTGATACAATTTAGTGGAAGCATTGATTAAATGAGTAATTGATAGGAGAATAGAAAGGGGTACGTTCAGTCTCAACGCTCATATTAACATAAAAATATTTCCAGTTAGAAGAAGATGATTCTCCACACTAATGCACATCTAGCTATTCGATGCGATATATTATTTAATTTAGCAACTAACCGACACCCTCGTAAAGGCCCTTAATGTTGTTTAGGGGCGAAAAACAGCTATGGTCATCAACGCCCGTAAAGGCTCTTAATGATGCAGCTCATAATACACAACCGTCGCACTCATCTTAATTCTCCCCTCAAGTTGCCATTCCTCAAATTAGTTGAAATTGTCTCCCAATAGTCCCATTGAAAAAAATCAACAATAAATTGGAAATAAACTTGTAGTATTTATAGAAAGGTTTCAAAGGTTTATTAAAATATCTAAACAATAGTTTCACTCATGTTATTTCTGTTATTTCATTCGTATATTTTAACAACTATCATCACATGATTTGTCTATAAGTATGTACTGTAATGGATTCTCCACAGTACAGCAAAAACAGTCTGGGGGGAGGGGGGGCCCTACCCAGTGCCAGCCCAATGCGTCTCTTAGGAAGTGTCACTCCCTTATATGGAATAAGTTGGCCTAATATGTATAAAAATATAGATAGTAAACAATTTCGTCGAGCCTGCCTCAGATAGAGAAGAGGCAGGGAGAAAGAGTTCCCTTCGCCAACGGCCATACCACGTTGAACACACCGGTTCTCGTCCGATCACCGAAGTTAAGCAACGTCGGGCGTGGTTAGTACTTGGATGGGTGACCGCCTGGGAAAACCGCGTGCTGTTGGCATCTCTTTTTTTTTTTTTTTTTTCCTTCGCCCTATTTCCGAAATTTTATTACCTTTTAAATAATCGATTTTAAATGTTCAACCGCTCTAGACCTAATATATCCGAAAAAAGAAAAACTCGGATACCGGCCCGCATTCCAATTTTATATTATATTTCGCCCTTTATAAGAACTGTTCAAAGAAGAAAAGTCCTATATAGAATTGTAGAAATAGGCGAGTTCTTTATAGGGCTCCCCGTTATTCCGTTTTTATTATGTCGATCTCGAAAAAAGAATTCAAAAAAACGAGCCCAGTCGTTCAGTTTTCGCACAAAAGGAAGAAATTTTAAAAATACATATAAATAAAATCATTACCGGGATTACGCCAAGCGAACTTTATATGAGCACTCCTTTCCCGAAAAATCGGCTCAATCCTCAAAAGAATTTTTTTTTTTATAATCAACATGTCTGATCCCGTTGATGAGCGCCACTTATGACTATACTATAGCAAATTGAATGTGAATAAATTTATACACATTTACTTACACACGGTCCTTTTGTATTGCAACCGGCAAGGAGGTTTGCCAGCCAGCCTTATAGTTTATTTTATATCCTTTCTCAACAAGAGCCGACGAAAGGCAGATTCCCCGTTAATTATAATTCGATATTCCCTTTAGCTGATACAGATTCAAGTTTAAAGGCGCCGGGACTGGCTCTCAGCTCCTAGAGCTTCCTAAGATGTCCGCTAGGCGCAGCACCTACTCCACTTGGAGAGCTCCCTGGCTAAAATTCATCACAAAATTACAACAAAAAACACCTAATACTAGCCCAAAAGTGGAGGGAGAATTCCTATTTGTCTCTTAAAGTAGTCCATTTTTACAACTTTGACAGGGGTGCCATAAGAAGAGCTTATGAAACTTGCCAGCAAAGCTCTCCTCACTCAAGAGCTTATATAAATCTTCACATTTCAATTATTAAACGAGTCACCATGCTCATAAACTTTTATACCATATGTATATATTATAAAGGCCATATAGGAGAGCCGTCCACCCTCTCCACAATAATCCCTAAACAGTATGAATTCGCTTGCCCGAAGAATGATGCCCATGATAATATATAACCATTATATCAAAACTTGTACTCAGAGGAGCTCATTTTTCCCAATATTCCATCAACCTTCTTTGATACAATTTAGTGGAAGCATTGATTAAATGAGTAATTGATAGGAGAATAGAAAGGGGTACGTTCAGTCTCAACGCTCATATTAACATAAAAATATTTCCAGTTAGAAGAAGATGATTCTCCACACTAATGCACATCTAGCTATTCGATGCGATATATTATTTAATTTAGCAACTAACCGACACCCTCGTAAAGGCCCTTAATGTTGTTTAGGGGCGAAAAACAGCTATGGTCATCAACGCCCGTAAAGGCTCTTAATGATGCAGCTCATAATACACAACCGTCGCACTCATCTTAATTCTCCCCTCAAGTTGCCATTCCTCAAATTAGTTGAAATTGTCTCCCAATAGTCCCATTGAAAAAAATCAACAATAAATTGGAAATAAACTTGTAGTATTTATAGAAAGGTTTCAAAGGTTTATTAAAATATCTAAACAATAGTTTCACTCATGTTATTTCTGTTATTTCATTCGTATATTTTAACAACTATCATCACATGATTTGTCTATAAGTATGTACTGTAATGGATTCTCCACAGTACAGCAAAAACAGTCTGGGGGGAGGGGGAGCCCTACCCAGTGCCAGCCCAATGCGTCTCTTAGGAAGTGTCACTCCCTTATATGGAATAAGTTGGCCTAATATGTATAAAAATATAGATAGTAAACAATTTCGTCGAGCCTGCCTCAGATAGAGAAGAGGCAGGGAGAAAGAGTTCCCTTCGCCAACGGCCATACCACGTTGAACACACCGGTTCTCGTCCGATCACCGAAGTTAAGCAACGTCGGGCGTGGTTAGTACTTGGATGGGTGACCGCCTGGGAAAACCGCGTGCTGTTGGCATCTCTTTTTTTTTTTTTTTTTTCCTTCGCCCTATTTCCGAAATTTTATTACCTTTTAAATAATCGATTTTAAATGTTCAACCGCTCTAGACCTAATATATCCGAAAAAAGAAAAACTCGGATACCGGCCCGCATTCCAATTTTATATTATATTTCGCCCTTTATAAGAACTGTTCAAAGAAGAAAAGTCCTATATAGAATTGTAGAAATAGGCGAGTTCTTTATAGGGCTCCCCGTTATTCCGTTTTTATTATGTCGATCTCGAAAAAAGAATTCAAAAAACGAGCCCAGTCGTTCAGTTTTCGCACAAAAGAAAGAAATTTTAAAAATACATATAAATAAAATCATTACCGGGATTACGCCAAGCGAACTTTATATGAGCACTCCTTTCCCGAAAAATCGGCTCAATCCTCAAAAGAATTTTTTTTTTTATAATCAACATGTCTGATCCCGTTGATGAGCGCCACTTATGACTATACTATAGCAAATTGAATGTGAATAAATTTATACACATTTACTTACACACGGTCCTTTTGTATTGCAACCGGCAAGGAGGTTTGCCAGCCAGCCTTATAGTTTATTTTATATCCTTTCTCAACAAGAGCCGACGAAAGGCAGATTCCCCGTTAATTATAATTCGATATTCCCTTTAGCTGATACAGATTCAAGTTTAAAGGCGCCGGGACTGGCTCTCAGCTCCTAGAGCTTCCTAAGATGTCCGCTAGGCGCAGCACCTACTCCACTTGGAGAGCTCCCTGGCTAAAATTCATCACAAAATTACAACAAAAAACACCTAATACTAGCCCAAAAGTGGAGGGAGAATTCCTATTTGTCTCTTAAAGTAGTCCATTTTTACAACTTTGACAGGGGTGCCATAAGAAGAGCTTATGAAACTTGCCAGCAAAGCTCTCCTCACTCAAGAGCTTATATAAATCTTCACATTTCAATTATTAAACGAGTCACCATGCTCATAAACTTTTATACCATATGTATATATTATAAAGGCCATATAGGAGAGCCGTCCACCCTCTCCACAATAATCCCTAAACAGTATGAATTCGCTTGCCCGAAGAATGATGCCCATGATAATATATAACCATTATATCAAAACTTGTACTCAGAGGAGCTCATTTTTCCCAATATTCCATCAACCTTCTTTGATACAATTTAGTGGAAGCATTGATTAAATGAGTAATTGATAGGAGAATAGAAAGGGGTACGTTCAGTCTCAACGCTCATATTAACATAAAAATATTTCCAGTTAGAAGAAGATGATTCTCCACACTAATGCACATCTAGCTATTCGATGCGATATATTATTTAATTTAGCAACTAACCGACACCCTCGTAAAGGCCCTTAATGTTGTTTAGGGGCGAAAAACAGCTATGGTCATCAACGCCCGTAAAGGCTCTTAATGATGCAGCTCATAATACACAACCGTCGCACTCATCTTAATTCTCCCCTCAAGTTGCCATTCCTCAAATTAGTTGAAATTGTCTCCCAATAGTCCCATTGAAAAAAATCAACAATAAATTGGAAATAAACTTGTAGTATTTATAGAAAGGTTTCAAAGGTTTATTAAAATATCTAAACAATAGTTTCACTCATGTTATTTCTGTTATTTCATTCGTATATTTTAACAACTATCATCACATGATTTGTCTATAAGTATGTACTGTAATGGATTCTCCACAGTACAGCAAAAACAGTCTGGGGGGAGGGGGGGGCCCTACCCAGTGCCAGCCCAATGCGTCTCTTAGGAAGTGTCACTCCCTTATATGGAATAAGTTGGCCTAATATGTATAAAAATATAGATAGTAAACAATTTCGTCGAGCCTGCCTCAGATAGAGAAGAGGCAGGGAGAAAGAGTTCCCTTCGCCAACGGCCATACCACGTTGAACACACCGGTTCTCGTCCGATCACCGAAGTTAAGCAACGTCGGGCGTGGTTAGTACTTGGATGGGTGACCGCCTGGGAAAACCGCGTGCTGTTGGCATCTCTTTTTTTTTTTTTTTTTTTCCTTCGCCCTATTTCCGAAATTTTATTACCTTTTAAATAATCGATTTTAAATGTTCAACCGCTCTAGACCTAATATATCCGAAAAAAGAAAAACTCGGATACCGGCCCGCATTCCAATTTTATATTATATTTCGCCCTTTATAAGAACTGTTCAAAGAAGAAAAGTCCTATATAGAATTGTAGAAATAGGCGAGTTCTTTATAGGGCTCCCCGTTATTCCGTTTTTATTATGTCGATCTCGAAAAAAGAATTCAAAAAACGAGCCCAGTCGTTCAGTTTTCGCACAAAAGAAAGAAATTTTAAAAATACATATAAATAAAATCATTACCGGGATTACGCCAAGCGAACTTTATATGAGCACTCCTTTCCCGAAAAATCGGCTCAATCCTCAAAAGAATTTTTTTTTTTATAATCAACATGTCTGATCCCGTTGATGAGCGCCACTTATGACTATACTATAGCAAATTGAATGTGAATAAATTTATACACATTTACTTACACACGGTCCTTTTGTATTGCAACCGGCAAGGAGGTTTGCCAGCCAGCCTTATAGTTTATTTTATATCCTTTCTCAACAAGAGCCGACGAAAGGCAGATTCCCCGTTAATTATAATTCGATATTCCCTTTAGCTGATACAGATTCAAGTTTAAAGGCGCCGGGACTGGCTCTCAGCTCCTAGAGCTTCCTAAGATGTCCGCTAGGCGCAGCACCTACTCCACTTGGAGAGCTCCCTGGCTAAAATTCATCACAAAATTACAACAAAAAACACCTAATACTAGCCCAAAAGTGGAGGGAGAATTCCTATTTGTCTCTTAAAGTAGTCCATTTTTACAACTTTGACAGGGGTGCCATAAGAAGAGCTTATGAAACTTGCCAGCAAAGCTCTCCTCACTCAAGAGCTTATATAAATCTTCACATTTCAATTATTAAACGAGTCACCATGCTCATAAACTTTTATACCATATGTATATATTATAAAGGCCATATAGGAGAGCCGTCCACCCTCTCCACAATAATCCCTAAACAGTATGAATTCGCTTGCCCGAAGAATGATGCCCATGATAATATATAACCATTATATCAAAACTTGTACTCAGAGGAGCTCATTTTTCCCAATATTCCATCAACCTTCTTTGATACAATTTAGTGGAAGCATTGATTAAATGAGTAATTGATAGGAGAATAGAAAGGGGTACGTTCAGTCTCAACGCTCATATTAACATAAAAATATTTCCAGTTAGAAGAAGATGATTCTCCACACTAATGCACATCTAGCTATTCGATGCGATATATTATTTAATTTAGCAACTAACCGACACCCTCGTAAAGGCCCTTAATGTTGTTTAGGGGCGAAAAACAGCTATGGTCATCAACGCCCGTAAAGGCTCTTAATGATGCAGCTCATAATACACAACCGTCGCACTCATCTTAATTCTCCCCTCAAGTTGCCATTCCTCAAATTAGTTGAAATTGTCTCCCAATAGTCCCATTGAAAAAAATCAACAATAAATTGGAAATAAACTTGTAGTATTTATAGAAAGGTTTCAAAGGTTTATTAAAATATCTAAACAATAGTTTCACTCATGTTATTTCTGTTATTTCATTCGTATATTTTAACAACTATCATCACATGATTTGTCTATAAGTATGTACTGTAATGGATTCTCCACAGTACAGCAAAAACAGTCTGGGGGGAGGGGGAGCCCTACCCAGTGCCAGCCCAATGCGTCTCTTAGGAAGTGTCACTCCCTTATATGGAATAAGTTGGCCTAATATGTATAAAAATATAGATAGTAAACAATTTCGTCGAGCCTGCCTCAGATAGAGAAGAGGCAGGGAGAAAGAGTTCCCTTCGCCAACGGCCATACCACGTTGAACACACCGGTTCTCGTCCGATCACCGAAGTTAAGCAACGTCGGGCGTGGTTAGTACTTGGATGGGTGACCGCCTGGGAAAACCGCGTGCTGTTGGCATCTCTTTTTTTTTTTTTTTTTTCCTTCGCCCTATTTCCGAAATTTTATTACCTTTTAAATAATCGATTTTAAATGTTCAACCGCTCTAGACCTAATATATCCGAAAAAAGAAAAACTCGGATACCGGCCCGCATTCCAATTTTATATTATATTTCGCCCTTTATAAGAACTGTTCAAAGAAGAAAAGTCCTATATAGAATTGTAGAAATAGGCGAGTTCTTTATAGGGCTCCCCGTTATTCCGTTTTTATTATGTCGATCTCGAAAAAAGAATTCAAAAAACGAGCCCAGTCGTTCAGTTTTCGCACAAAAGGAAGAAATTTTAAAAATACATATAAATAAAATCATTACCGGGATTACGCCAAGCGAACTTTATATGAGCACTCCTTTCCCGAAAAATCGGCTCAATCCTCAAAAGAATTTTTTTTTTTATAATCAACATGTCTGATCCCGTTGATGAGCGCCACTTATGACTATACTATAGCAAATTGAATGTGAATAAATTTATACACATTTACTTACACACGGTCCTTTTGTATTGCAACCGGCAAGGAGGTTTGCCAGCCAGCCTTATAGTTTATTTTATATCCTTTCTCAACAAGAGCCGACGAAAGGCAGATTCCCCGTTAATTATAATTCGATATTCCCTTTAGCTGATACAGATTCAAGTTTAAAGGCGCCGGGACTGGCTCTCAGCTCCTAGAGCTTCCTAAGATGTCCGCTAGGCGCAGCACCTACTCCACTTGGAGAGCTCCCTGGCTAAAATTCATCACAAAATTACAACAAAAAACACCTAATACTAGCCCAAAAGTGGAGGGAGAATTCCTATTTGTCTCTTAAAGTAGTCCATTTTTACAACTTTGACAGGGGTGCCATAAGAAGAGCTTATGAAACTTGCCAGCAAAGCTCTCCTCACTCAAGAGCTTATATAAATCTTCACATTTCAATTATTAAACGAGTCACCATGCTCATAAACTTTTATACCATATGTATATATTATAAAGGCCATATAGGAGAGCCGTCCACCCTCTCCACAATAATCCCTAAACAGTATGAATTCGCTTGCCCGAAGAATGATGCCCATGATAATATATAACCATTATATCAAAACTTGTACTCAGAGGAGCTCATTTTTCCCAATATTCCATCAACCTTCTTTGATACAATTTAGTGGAAGCATTGATTAAATGAGTAATTGATAGGAGAATAGAAAGGGGTACGTTCAGTCTCAACGCTCATATTAACATAAAAATATTTCCAGTTAGAAGAAGATGATTCTCCACACTAATGCACATCTAGCTATTCGATGCGATATATTATTTAATTTAGCAACTAACCGACACCCTCGTAAAGGCCCTTAATGTTGTTTAGGGGCGAAAAACAGCTATGGTCATCAACGCCCGTAAAGGCTCTTAATGATGCAGCTCATAATACACAACCGTCGCACTCATCTTAATTCTCCCCTCAAGTTGCCATTCCTCAAATTAGTTGAAATTGTCTCCCAATAGTCCCATTGAAAAAAATCAACAATAAATTGGAAATAAACTTGTAGTATTTATAGAAAGGTTTCAAAGGTTTATTAAAATATCTAAACAATAGTTTCACTCATGTTATTTCTGTTATTTCATTCGTATATTTTAACAACTATCATCACATGATTTGTCTATAAGTATGTACTGTAATGGATTCTCCACAGTACAGCAAAAACAGTCTGGGGGGAGGGGGGGTCCTACCCAGTGCCAGCCCAATGCGTCTCTTAGGAAGTGTCACTCCCTTATATGGAATAAGTTGGCCTAATATGTATAAAAATATAGATAGTAAACAATTTCGTCGAGCCTGCCTCAGATAGAGAAGAGGCAGGGAGAAAGAGTTCCCTTCGCCAACGGCCATACCACGTTGAACACACCGGTTCTCGTCCGATCACCGAAGTTAAGCAACGTCGGGCGTGGTTAGTACTTGGATGGGTGACCGCCTGGGAAAACCGCGTGCTGTTGGCATCTCTTTTTTTTTTTTTTTTTTCCTTCGCCCTATTTCCGAAATTTTATTACCTTTTAAATAATCGATTTTAAATGTTCAACCGCTCTAGACCTAATATATCCGAAAAAAGAAAAACTCGGATACCGGCCCGCATTCCAATTTTATATTATATTTCGCCCTTTATAAGAACTGTTCAAAGAAGAAAAGTCCTATATAGAATTGTAGAAATAGGCGAGTTCTTTATAGGGCTCCCCGTTATTCCGTTTTTATTATGTCGATCTCGAAAAAAGAATTCAAAAAACGAGCCCAGTCGTTCAGTTTTCGCACAAAAGGAAGAAATTTTAAAAATACATATAAATAAAATCATTACCGGGATTACGCCAAGCGAACTTTATATGAGCACTCCTTTCCCGAAAAATCGGCTCAATCCTCAAAAGAATTTTTTTTTTTATAATCAACATGTCTGATCCCGTTGATGAGCGCCACTTATGACTATACTATAGCAAATTGAATGTGAATAAATTTATACACATTTACTTACACACGGTCCTTTTGTATTGCAACCGGCAAGGAGGTTTGCCAGCCAGCCTTATAGTTTATTTTATATCCTTTCTCAACAAGAGCCGACGAAAGGCAGATTCCCCGTTAATTATAATTCGATATTCCCTTTAGCTGATACAGATTCAAGTTTAAAGGCGCCGGGACTGGCTCTCAGCTCCTAGAGCTTCCTAAGATGTCCGCTAGGCGCAGCACCTACTCCACTTGGAGAGCTCCCTGGCTAAAATTCATCACAAAATTACAACAAAAAACACCTAATACTAGCCCAAAAGTGGAGGGAGAATTCCTATTTGTCTCTTAAAGTAGTCCATTTTTACAACTTTGACAGGGGTGCCATAAGAAGAGCTTATGAAACTTGCCAGCAAAGCTCTCCTCACTCAAGAGCTTATATAAATCTTCACATTTCAATTATTAAACGAGTCACCATGCTCATAAACTTTTATACCATATGTATATATTATAAAGGCCATATAGGAGAGCCGTCCACCCTCTCCACAATAATCCCTAAACAGTATGAATTCGCTTGCCCGACGAATGATGCCCATGATAATATATAACCATTATATCAAAACTTGTACTCAGAGGAGCTCATTTTTCCCAATATTCCATCAACCTTCTTTGATACAATTTAGTGGAAGCATTGATTAAATGAGTAATTGATAGGAGAATAGAAAGGGGTACGTTCAGTCTCAACGCTCATATTAACATAAAAATATTTCCAGTTAGAAGAAGATGATTCTCCACACTAATGCACATCTAGCTATTCGATGCGATATATTATTTAATTTAGCAACTAACCGACACCCTCGTAAAGGCCCTTAATGTTGTTTAGGGGCGAAAAACAGCTATGGTCATCAACGCCCGTAAAGGCTCTTAATGATGCAGCTCATAATACACAACCGTCGCACTCATCTTAATTCTCCCCTCAAGTTGCCATTCCTCAAATTAGTTGAAATTGTCTCCCAATAGTCCCATTGAAAAAAATCAACAATAAATTGGAAATAAACTTGTAGTATTTATAGAAAGGTTTCAAAGGTTTATTAAAATATCTAAACAATAGTTTCACTCATGTTATTTCTGTTATTTCATTCGTATATTTTAACAACTATCATCACATGATTTGTCTATAAGTATGTACTGTAATGGATTCTCCACAGTACAGCAAAAACAGTCTGGGGGGAGGGGGGGTCCTACCCAGTGCCAGCCCAATGCGTCTCTTAGGAAGTGTCACTCCCTTATATGGAATAAGTTGGCCTAATATGTATAAAAATATAGATAGTAAACAATTTCGTCGAGCCTGCCTCAGATAGAGAAGAGGCAGGGAGAAAGAGTTCCCTTCGCCAACGGCCATACCACGTTGAACACACCGGTTCTCGTCCGATCACCGAAGTTAAGCAACGTCGGGCGTGGTTAGTACTTGGATGGGTGACCGCCTGGGAAAACCGCGTGCTGTTGGCATCTCTTTTTTTTTTTTTTTTTTCCTTCGCCCTATTTCCGAAATTTTATTACCTTTTAAATAATCGATTTTAAATGTTCAACCGCTCTAGACCTAATATATCCGAAAAAAGAAAAACTCGGATACCGGCCCGCATTCCAATTTTATATTATATTTCGCCCTTTATAAGAACTGTTCAAAGAAGAAAAGTCCTATATAGAATTGTAGAAATAGGCGAGTTCTTTATAGGGCTCCCCGTTATTCCGTTTTTATTATGTCGATCTCGAAAAAAGAATTCAAAAAACGAGCCCAGTCGTTCAGTTTTCGCACAAAAGAAAGAAATTTTAAAAATACATATAAATAAAATCATTACCGGGATTACGCCAAGCGAACTTTATATGAGCACTCCTTTCCCGAAAAATCGGCTCAATCCTCAAAAGAATTTTTTTTTTTATAATCAACATGTCTGATCCCGTTGATGAGCGCCACTTATGACTATACTATAGCAAATTGAATGTGAATAAATTTATACACATTTACTTACACACGGTCCTTTTGTATTGCAACCGGCAAGGAGGTTTGCCAGCCAGCCTTATAGTTTATTTTATATCCTTTCTCAACAAGAGCCGACGAAAGGCAGATTCCCCGTTAATTATAATTCGATATTCCCTTTAGCTGATACAGATTCAAGTTTAAAGGCGCCGGGACTGGCTCTCAGCTCCTAGAGCTTCCTAAGATGTCCGCTAGGCGCAGCACCTACTCCACTTGGAGAGCTCCCTGGCTAAAATTCATCACAAAATTACAACAAAAAACACCTAATACTAGCCCAAAAGTGGAGGGAGAATTCCTATTTGTCTCTTAAAGTAGTCCATTTTTACAACTTTGACAGGGGTGCCATAAGAAGAGCTTATGAAACTTGCCAGCAAAGCTCTCCTCACTCAAGAGCTTATATAAATCTTCACATTTCAATTATTAAACGAGTCACCATGCTCATAAACTTTTATACCATATGTATATATTATAAAGGCCATATAGGAGAGCCGTCCACCCTCTCCACAATAATCCCTAAACAGTATGAATTCGCTTGCCCGACGAATGATGCCCATGATAATATATAACCATTATATCAAAACTTGTACTCAGAGGAGCTCATTTTTCCCAATATTCCATCAACCTTCTTTGATACAATTTAGTGGAAGCATTGATTAAATGAGTAATTGATAGGAGAATAGAAAGGGGTACGTTCAGTCTCAACGCTCATATTAACATAAAAATATTTCCAGTTAGAAGAAGATGATTCTCCACACTAATGCACATCTAGCTATTCGATGCGATATATTATTTAATTTAGCAACTAACCGACACCCTCGTAAAGGCCCTTAATGTTGTTTAGGGGCGAAAAACAGCTATGGTCATCAACGCCCGTAAAGGCTCTTAATGATGCAGCTCATAATACACAACCGTCGCACTCATCTTAATTCTCCCCTCAAGTTGCCATTCCTCAAATTAGTTGAAATTGTCTCCCAATAGTCCCATTGAAAAAAATCAACAATAAATTGGAAATAAACTTGTAGTATTTATAGAAAGGTTTCAAAGGTTTATTAAAATATCTAAACAATAGTTTCACTCATGTTATTTCTGTTATTTCATTCGTATATTTTAACAACTATCATCACATGATTTGTCTATAAGTATGTACTGTAATGGATTCTCCACAGTACAGCAAAAACAGTCTGGGGGGAGGGGGGGTCCTACCCAGTGCCAGCCCAATGCGTCTCTTAGGAAGTGTCACTCCCTTATATGGAATAAGTTGGCCTAATATGTATAAAAATATAGATAGTAAACAATTTCGTCGAGCCTGCCTCAGATAGAGAAGAGGCAGGGAGAAAGAGTTCCCTTCGCCAACGGCCATACCACGTTGAACACACCGGTTCTCGTCCGATCACCGAAGTTAAGCAACGTCGGGCGTGGTTAGTACTTGGATGGGTGACCGCCTGGGAAAACCGCGTGCTGTTGGCATCTCTTTTTTTTTTTTTTTTTTTCCTTCGCCCTATTTCCGAAATTTTATTACCTTTTAAATAATCGATTTTAAATGTTCAACCGCTCTAGACCTAATATATCCGAAAAAAGAAAAACTCGGATACCGGCCCGCATTCCAATTTTATATTATATTTCGCCCTTTATAAGAACTGTTCAAAGAAGAAAAGTCCTATATAGAATTGTAGAAATAGGCGAGTTCTTTATAGGGCTCCCCGTTATTCCGTTTTTATTATGTCGATCTCGAAAAAAGAATTCAAAAAACGAGCCCAGTCGTTCAGTTTTCGCACAAAAGAAAGAAATTTTAAAAATACATATAAATAAAATCATTACCGGGATTACGCCAAGCGAACTTTATATGAGCACTCCTTTCCCGAAAAATCGGCTCAATCCTCAAAAGAATTTTTTTTTTTATAATCAACATGTCTGATCCCGTTGATGAGCGCCACTTATGACTATACTATAGCAAATTGAATGTGAATAAATTTATACACATTTACTTACACACGGTCCTTTTGTATTGCAACCGGCAAGGAGGTTTGCCAGCCAGCCTTATAGTTTATTTTATATCCTTTCTCAACAAGAGCCGACGAAAGGCAGATTCCCCGTTAATTATAATTCGATATTCCCTTTAGCTGATACAGATTCAAGTTTAAAGGCGCCGGGACTGGCTCTCAGCTCCTAGAGCTTCCTAAGATGTCCGCTAGGCGCAGCACCTACTCCACTTGGAGAGCTCCCTGGCTAAAATTCATCACAAAATTACAACAAAAAACACCTAATACTAGCCCAAAAGTGGAGGGAGAATTCCTATTTGTCTCTTAAAGTAGTCCATTTTTACAACTTTGACAGGGGTGCCATAAGAAGAGCTTATGAAACTTGCCAGCAAAGCTCTCCTCACTCAAGAGCTTATATAAATCTTCACATTTCAATTATTAAACGAGTCACCATGCTCATAAACTTTTATACCATATGTATATATTATAAAGGCCATATAGGAGAGCCGTCCACCCTCTCCACAATAATCCCTAAACAGTATGAATTCGCTTGCCCGAAGAATGATGCCCATGATAATATATAACCATTATATCAAAACTTGTACTCAGAGGAGCTCATTTTTCCCAATATTCCATCAACCTTCTTTGATACAATTTAGTGGAAGCATTGATTAAATGAGTAATTGATAGGAGAATAGAAAGGGGTACGTTCAGTCTCAACGCTCATATTAACATAAAAATATTTCCAGTTAGAAGAAGATGATTCTCCACACTAATGCACATCTAGCTATTCGATGCGATATATTATTTAATTTAGCAACTAACCGACACCCTCGTAAAGGCCCTTAATGTTGTTTAGGGGCGAAAAACAGCTATGGTCATCAACGCCCGTAAAGGCTCTTAATGATGCAGCTCATAATACACAACCGTCGCACTCATCTTAATTCTCCCCTCAAGTTGCCATTCCTCAAATTAGTTGAAATTGTCTCCCAATAGTCCCATTGAAAAAAATCAACAATAAATTGGAAATAAACTTGTAGTATTTATAGAAAGGTTTCAAAGGTTTATTAAAATATCTAAACAATAGTTTCACTCATGTTATTTCTGTTATTTCATTCGTATATTTTAACAACTATCATCACATGATTTGTCTATAAGTATGTACTGTAATGGATTCTCCACAGTACAGCAAAAACAGTCTGGGGGGAGGGGGAGCCCTACCCAGTGCCAGCCCAATGCGTCTCTTAGGAAGTGTCACTCCCTTATATGGAATAAGTTGGCCTAATATGTATAAAAATATAGATAGTAAACAATTTCGTCGAGCCTGCCTCAGATAGAGAAGAGGCAGGGAGAAAGAGTTCCCTTCGCCAACGGCCATACCACGTTGAACACACCGGTTCTCGTCCGATCACCGAAGTTAAGCAACGTCGGGCGTGGTTAGTACTTGGATGGGTGACCGCCTGGGAAAACCGCGTGCTGTTGGCATCTCTTTTTTTTTTTTTTTTTTCCTTCGCCCTATTTCCGAAATTTTATTACCTTTTAAATAATCGATTTTAAATGTTCAACCGCTCTAGACCTAATATATCCGAAAAAAGAAAAACTCGGATACCGGCCCGCATTCCAATTTTATATTATATTTCGCCCTTTATAAGAACTGTTCAAAGAAGAAAAGTCCTATATAGAATTGTAGAAATAGGCGAGTTCTTTATAGGGCTCCCCGTTATTCCGTTTTTATTATGTCGATCTCGAAAAAAGAATTCAAAAAACGAGCCCAGTCGTTCAGTTTTCGCACAAAAGAAAGAAATTTTAAAAATACATATAAATAAAATCATTACCGGGATTACGCCAAGCGAACTTTATATGAGCACTCCTTTCCCGAAAAATCGGCTCAATCCTCAAAAGAATTTTTTTTTTTATAATCAACATGTCTGATCCCGTTGATGAGCGCCACTTATGACTATACTATAGCAAATTGAATGTGAATAAATTTATACACATTTACTTACACACGGTCCTTTTGTATTGCAACCGGCAAGGAGGTTTGCCAGCCAGCCTTATAGTTTATTTTATATCCTTTCTCAACAAGAGCCGACGAAAGGCAGATTCCCCGTTAATTATAATTCGATATTCCCTTTAGCTGATACAGATTCAAGTTTAAAGGCGCCGGGACTGGCTCTCAGCTCCTAGAGCTTCCTAAGATGTCCGCTAGGCGCAGCACCTACTCCACTTGGAGAGCTCCCTGGCTAAAATTCATCACAAAATTACAACAAAAAACACCTAATACTAGCCCAAAAGTGGAGGGAGAATTCCTATTTGTCTCTTAAAGTAGTCCATTTTTACAACTTTGACAGGGGTGCCATAAGAAGAGCTTATGAAACTTGCCAGCAAAGCTCTCCTCACTCAAGAGCTTATATAAATCTTCACATTTCAATTATTAAACGAGTCACCATGCTCATAAACTTTTATACCATATGTATATATTATAAAGGCCATATAGGAGAGCCGTCCACCCTCTCCACAATAATCCCTAAACAGTATGAATTCGCTTGCCCGAAGAATGATGCCCATGATAATATATAACCATTATATCAAAACTTGTACTCAGAGGAGCTCATTTTTCCCAATATTCCATCAACCTTCTTTGATACAATTTAGTGGAAGCATTGATTAAATGAGTAATTGATAGGAGAATAGAAAGGGGTACGTTCAGTCTCAACGCTCATATTAACATAAAAATATTTCCAGTTAGAAGAAGATGATTCTCCACACTAATGCACATCTAGCTATTCGATGCGATATATTATTTAATTTAGCAACTAACCGACACCCTCGTAAAGGCCCTTAATGTTGTTTAGGGGCGAAAAACAGCTATGGTCATCAACGCCCGTAAAGGCTCTTAATGATGCAGCTCATAATACACAACCGTCGCACTCATCTTAATTCTCCCCTCAAGTTGCCATTCCTCAAATTAGTTGAAATTGTCTCCCAATAGTCCCATTGAAAAAAATCAACAATAAATTGGAAATAAACTTGTAGTATTTATAGAAAGGTTTCAAAGGTTTATTAAAATATCTAAACAATAGTTTCACTCATGTTATTTCTGTTATTTCATTCGTATATTTTAACAACTATCATCACATGATTTGTCTATAAGTATGTACTGTAATGGATTCTCCACAGTACAGCAAAAACAGTCTGGGGGGAGGGGGGGGCCCTACCCAGTGCCAGCCCAATGCGTCTCTTAGGAAGTGTCACTCCCTTATATGGAATAAGTTGGCCTAATATGTATAAAAATATAGATAGTAAACAATTTCGTCGAGCCTGCCTCAGATAGAGAAGAGGCAGGGAGAAAGAGTTCCCTTCGCCAACGGCCATACCACGTTGAACACACCGGTTCTCGTCCGATCACCGAAGTTAAGCAACGTCGGGCGTGGTTAGTACTTGGATGGGTGACCGCCTGGGAAAACCGCGTGCTGTTGGCATCTCTTTTTTTTTTTTTTTTTTTCCTTCGCCCTATTTCCGAAATTTTATTACCTTTTAAATAATCGATTTTAAATGTTCAACCGCTCTAGACCTAATATATCCGAAAAAAGAAAAACTCGGATACCGGCCCGCATTCCAATTTTATATTATATTTCGCCCTTTATAAGAACTGTTCAAAGAAGAAAAGTCCTATATAGAATTGTAGAAATAGGCGAGTTCTTTATAGGGCTCCCCGTTATTCCGTTTTT
The DNA here is from genome assembly GCA_037127475.1 of Arma custos. Lineage (NCBI taxonomy): Eukaryota > Metazoa > Arthropoda > Insecta > Hemiptera > Pentatomidae > Arma > Arma custos. The sequence goes on along the minus strand of CM073764.1, from coordinate 137,084,066 downwards.
ATTATGTCGATCTCGAAAAAAGAATTCAAAAAACGAGCCCAGTCGTTCAGTTTTCGCACAAAAGAAAGAAATTTTAAAAATACATATAAATAAAATCATTACCGGGATTACGCCAAGCGAACTTTATATGAGCACTCCTTTCCCGAAAAATCGGCTCAATCCTCAAAAGAATTTTTTTTTTTATAATCAACATGTCTGATCCCGTTGATGAGCGCCACTTATGACTATACTATAGCAAATTGAATGTGAATAAATTTATACACATTTACTTACACACGGTCCTTTTGTATTGCAACCGGCAAGGAGGTTTGCCAGCCAGCCTTATAGTTTATTTTATATCCTTTCTCAACAAGAGCCGACGAAAGGCAGATTCCCCGTTAATTATAATTCGATATTCCCTTTAGCTGATACAGATTCAAGTTTAAAGGCGCCGGGACTGGCTCTCAGCTCCTAGAGCTTCCTAAGATGTCCGCTAGGCGCAGCACCTACTCCACTTGGAGAGCTCCCTGGCTAAAATTCATCACAAAATTACAACAAAAAACACCTAATACTAGCCCAAAAGTGGAGGGAGAATTCCTATTTGTCTCTTAAAGTAGTCCATTTTTACAACTTTGACAGGGGTGCCATAAGAAGAGCTTATGAAACTTGCCAGCAAAGCTCTCCTCACTCAAGAGCTTATATAAATCTTCACATTTCAATTATTAAACGAGTCACCATGCTCATAAACTTTTATACCATATGTATATATTATAAAGGCCATATAGGAGAGCCGTCCACCCTCTCCACAATAATCCCTAAACAGTATGAATTCGCTTGCCCGAAGAATGATGCCCATGATAATATATAACCATTATATCAAAACTTGTACTCAGAGGAGCTCATTTTTCCCAATATTCCATCAACCTTCTTTGATACAATTTAGTGGAAGCATTGATTAAATGAGTAATTGATAGGAGAATAGAAAGGGGTACGTTCAGTCTCAACGCTCATATTAACATAAAAATATTTCCAGTTAGAAGAAGATGATTCTCCACACTAATGCACATCTAGCTATTCGATGCGATATATTATTTAATTTAGCAACTAACCGACACCCTCGTAAAGGCCCTTAATGTTGTTTAGGGGCGAAAAACAGCTATGGTCATCAACGCCCGTAAAGGCTCTTAATGATGCAGCTCATAATACACAACCGTCGCACTCATCTTAATTCTCCCCTCAAGTTGCCATTCCTCAAATTAGTTGAAATTGTCTCCCAATAGTCCCATTGAAAAAAATCAACAATAAATTGGAAATAAACTTGTAGTATTTATAGAAAGGTTTCAAAGGTTTATTAAAATATCTAAACAATAGTTTCACTCATGTTATTTCTGTTATTTCATTCGTATATTTTAACAACTATCATCACATGATTTGTCTATAAGTATGTACTGTAATGGATTCTCCACAGTACAGCAAAAACAGTCTGGGGGGAGGGGGGGTCCTACCCAGTGCCAGCCCAATGCGTCTCTTAGGAAGTGTCACTCCCTTATATGGAATAAGTTGGCCTAATATGTATAAAAATATAGATAGTAAACAATTTCGTCGAGCCTGCCTCAGATAGAGAAGAGGCAGGGAGAAAGAGTTCCCTTCGCCAACGGCCATACCACGTTGAACACACCGGTTCTCGTCCGATCACCGAAGTTAAGCAACGTCGGGCGTGGTTAGTACTTGGATGGGTGACCGCCTGGGAAAACCGCGTGCTGTTGGCATCTCTTTTTTTTTTTTTTTTTTTTCCTTCGCCCTATTTCCGAAATTTTATTACCTTTTAAATAATCGATTTTAAATGTTCAACCGCTCTAGACCTAATATATCCGAAAAAAGAAAAACTCGGATACCGGCCCGCATTCCAATTTTATATTATATTTCGCCCTTTATAAGAACTGTTCAAAGAAGAAAAGTCCTATATAGAATTGTAGAAATAGGCGAGTTCTTTATAGGGCTCCCCGTTATTCCGTTTTTATTATGTCGATCTCGAAAAAAGAATTCAAAAAACGAGCCCAGTCGTTCAGTTTTCGCACAAAAGAAAGAAATTTTAAAAATACATATAAATAAAATCATTACCGGGATTACGCCAAGCGAACTTTATATGAGCACTCCTTTCCCGAAAAATCGGCTCAATCCTCAAAAGAATTTTTTTTTTTATAATCAACATGTCTGATCCCTTTGATGAGCGCCACTTATGACTATACTATAGCAAATTGAATGTGAATAAATTTATACACATTTACTTACACACGGTCCTTTTGTATTGCAACCGGCAAGGAGGTTTGCCAGCCAGCCTTATAGTTTATTTTATATCCTTTCTCAACAAGAGCCGACGAAAGGCAGATTCCCCGTTAATTATAATTCGATATTCCCTTTAGCTGATACAGATTCAAGTTTAAAGGCGCCGGGACTGGCTCTCAGCTCCTAGAGCTTCCTAAGATGTCCGCTAGGCGCAGCACCTACTCCACTTGGAGAGCTCCCTGGCTAAAATTCATCACAAAATTACAACAAAAAACACCTAATACTAGCCCAAAAGTGGAGGGAGAATTCCTATTTGTCTCTTAAAGTAGTCCATTTTTACAACTTTGACAGGGGTGCCATAAGAAGAGCTTATGAAACTTGCCAGCAAAGCTCTCCTCACTCAAGAGCTTATATAAATCTTCACATTTCAATTATTAAACGAGTCACCATGCTCATAAACTTTTATACCATATGTATATATTATAAAGGCCATATAGGAGAGCCGTCCACCCTCTCCACAATAATCCCTAAACAGTATGAATTCGCTTGCCCGACGAATGATGCCCATGATAATATATAACCATTATATCAAAACTTGTACTCAGAGGAGCTCATTTTTCCCAATATTCCATCAACCTTCTTTGATACAATTTAGTGGAAGCATTGATTAAATGAGTAATTGATAGGAGAATAGAAAGGGGTACGTTCAGTCTCAACGCTCATATTAACATAAAAATATTTCCAGTTAGAAGAAGATGATTCTCCACACTAATGCACATCTAGCTATTCGATGCGATATATTATTTAATTTAGCAACTAACCGACACCCTCGTAAAGGCCCTTAATGTTGTTTAGGGGCGAAAAACAGCTATGGTCATCAACGCCCGTAAAGGCTCTTAATGATGCAGCTCATAATACACAACCGTCGCACTCATCTTAATTCTCCCCTCAAGTTGCCATTCCTCAAATTAGTTGAAATTGTCTCCCAATAGTCCCATTGAAAAAAATCAACAATAAATTGGAAATAAACTTGTAGTATTTATAGAAAGGTTTCAAAGGTTTATTAAAATATCTAAACAATAGTTTCACTCATGTTATTTCTGTTATTTCATTCGTATATTTTAACAACTATCATCACATGATTTGTCTATAAGTATGTACTGTAATGGATTCTCCACAGTACAGCAAAAACAGTCTGGGGGGAGGGGGGGTCCTACCCAGTGCCAGCCCAATGCGTCTCTTAGGAAGTGTCACTCCCTTATATGGAATAAGTTGGCCTAATATGTATAAAAATATAGATAGTAAACAATTTCGTCGAGCCTGCCTCAGATAGAGAAGAGGCAGGGAGAAAGAGTTCCCTTCGCCAACGGCCATACCACGTTGAACACACCGGTTCTCGTCCGATCACCGAAGTTAAGCAACGTCGGGCGTGGTTAGTACTTGGATGGGTGACCGCCTGGGAAAACCGCGTGCTGTTGGCATCTCTTTTTTTTTTTTTTTTTTCCTTCGCCCTATTTCCGAAATTTTATTACCTTTTAAATAATCGATTTTAAATGTTCAACCGCTCTAGACCTAATATATCCGAAAAAAGAAAAACTCGGATACCGGCCCGCATTCCAATTTTATATTATATTTCGCCCTTTATAAGAACTGTTCAAAGAAGAAAAGTCCTATATAGAATTGTAGAAATAGGCGAGTTCTTTATAGGGCTCCCCGTTATTCCGTTTTTATTATGTCGATCTCGAAAAAAGAATTCAAAAAACGAGCCCAGTCGTTCAGTTTTCGCACAAAAGAAAGAAATTTTAAAAATACATATAAATAAAATCATTACCGGGATTACGCCAAGCGAACTTTATATGAGCACTCCTTTCCCGAAAAATCGGCTCAATCCTCAAAAGAATTTTTTTTTTTATAATCAACATGTCTGATCCCGTTGATGAGCGCCACTTATGACTATACTATAGCAAATTGAATGTGAATAAATTTATACACATTTACTTACACACGGTCCTTTTGTATTGCAACCGGCAAGGAGGTTTGCCAGCCAGCCTTATAGTTTATTTTATATCCTTTCTCAACAAGAGCCGACGAAAGGCAGATTCCCCGTTAATTATAATTCGATATTCCCTTTAGCTGATACAGATTCAAGTTTAAAGGCGCCGGGACTGGCTCTCAGCTCCTAGAGCTTCCTAAGATGTCCGCTAGGCGCAGCACCTACTCCACTTGGAGAGCTCCCTGGCTAAAATTCATCACAAAATTACAACAAAAAACACCTAATACTAGCCCAAAAGTGGAGGGAGAATTCCTATTTGTCTCTTAAAGTAGTCCATTTTTACAACTTTGACAGGGGTGCCATAAGAAGAGCTTATGAAACTTGCCAGCAAAGCTCTCCTCACTCAAGAGCTTATATAAATCTTCACATTTCAATTATTAAACGAGTCACCATGCTCATAAACTTTTATACCATATGTATATATTATAAAGGCCATATAGGAGAGCCGTCCACCCTCTCCACAATAATCCCTAAACAGTATGAATTCGCTTGCCCGAAGAATGATGCCCATGATAATATATAACCATTATATCAAAACTTGTACTCAGAGGAGCTCATTTTTCCCAATATTCCATCAACCTTCTTTGATACAATTTAGTGGAAGCATTGATTAAATGAGTAATTGATAGGAGAATAGAAAGGGGTACGTTCAGTCTCAACGCTCATATTAACATAAAAATATTTCCAGTTAGAAGAAGATGATTCTCCACACTAATGCACATCTAGCTATTCGATGCGATATATTATTTAATTTAGCAACTAACCGACACCCTCGTAAAGGCCCTTAATGTTGTTTAGGGGCGAAAAACAGCTATGGTCATCAACGCCCGTAAAGGCTCTTAATGATGCAGCTCATAATACACAACCGTCGCACTCATCTTAATTCTCCCCTCAAGTTGCCATTCCTCAAATTAGTTGAAATTGTCTCCCAATAGTCCCATTGAAAAAAATCAACAATAAATTGGAAATAAACTTGTAGTATTTATAGAAAGGTTTCAAAGGTTTATTAAAATATCTAAACAATAGTTTCACTCATGTTATTTCTGTTATTTCATTCGTATATTTTAACAACTATCATCACATGATTTGTCTATAAGTATGTACTGTAATGGATTCTCCACAGTACAGCAAAAACAGTCTGGGGGGAGGGGGGGTCCTACCCAGTGCCAGCCCAATGCGTCTCTTAGGAAGTGTCACTCCCTTATATGGAATAAGTTGGCCTAATATGTATAAAAATATAGATAGTAAACAATTTCGTCGAGCCTGCCTCAGATAGAGAAGAGGCAGGGAGAAAGAGTTCCCTTCGCCAACGGCCATACCACGTTGAACACACCGGTTCTCGTCCGATCACCGAAGTTAAGCAACGTCGGGCGTGGTTAGTACTTGGATGGGTGACCGCCTGGGAAAACCGCGTGCTGTTGGCATCTCTTTTTTTTTTTTTTTTTCCTTCGCCCTATTTCCGAAATTTTATTACCTTTTAAATAATCGATTTTAAATGTTCAACCGCTCTAGACCTAATATATCCGAAAAAAGAAAAACTCGGATACCGGCCCGCATTCCAATTTTATATTATATTTCGCCCTTTATAAGAACTGTTCAAAGAAGAAAAGTCCTATATAGAATTGTAGAAATAGGCGAGTTCTTTATAGGGCTCCCCGTTATTCCGTTTTTATTATGTCGATCTCGAAAAAAGAATTCAAAAAACGAGCCCAGTCGTTCAGTTTTCGCACAAAAGAAAGAAATTTTAAAAATACATATAAATAAAATCATTACCGGGATTACGCCAAGCGAACTTTATATGAGCACTCCTTTCCCGAAAAATCGGCTCAATCCTCAAAAGAATTTTTTTTTTTATAATCAACATGTCTGATCCCGTTGATGAGCGCCACTTATGACTATACTATAGCAAATTGAATGTGAATAAATTTATACACATTTACTTACACACGGTCCTTTTGTATTGCAACCGGCAAGGAGGTTTGCCAGCCAGCCTTATAGTTTATTTTATATCCTTTCTCAACAAGAGCCGACGAAAGGCAGATTCCCCGTTAATTATAATTCGATATTCCCTTTAGCTGATACAGATTCAAGTTTAAAGGCGCCGGGACTGGCTCTCAGCTCCTAGAGCTTCCTAAGATGTCCGCTAGGCGCAGCACCTACTCCACTTGGAGAGCTCCCTGGCTAAAATTCATCACAAAATTACAACAAAAAACACCTAATACTAGCCCAAAAGTGGAGGGAGAATTCCTATTTGTCTCTTAAAGTAGTCCATTTTTACAACTTTGACAGGGGTGCCATAAGAAGAGCTTATGAAACTTGCCAGCAAAGCTCTCCTCACTCAAGAGCTTATATAAATCTTCACATTTCAATTATTAAACGAGTCACCATGCTCATAAACTTTTATACCATATGTATATATTATAAAGGCCATATAGGAGAGCCGTCCACCCTCTCCACAATAATCCCTAAACAGTATGAATTCGCTTGCCCGAAGAATGATGCCCATGATAATATATAACCATTATATCAAAACTTGTACTCAGAGGAGCTCATTTTTCCCAATATTCCATCAACCTTCTTTGATACAATTTAGTGGAAGCATTGATTAAATGAGTAATTGATAGGAGAATAGAAAGGGGTACGTTCAGTCTCAACGCTCATATTAACATAAAAATATTTCCAGTTAGAAGAAGATGATTCTCCACACTAATGCACATCTAGCTATTCGATGCGATATATTATTTAATTTAGCAACTAACCGACACCCTCGTAAAGGCCCTTAATGTTGTTTAGGGGCGAAAAACAGCTATGGTCATCAACGCCCGTAAAGGCTCTTAATGATGCAGCTCATAATACACAACCGTCGCACTCATCTTAATTCTCCCCTCAAGTTGCCATTCCTCAAATTAGTTGAAATTGTCTCCCAATAGTCCCATTGAAAAAAATCAACAATAAATTGGAAATAAACTTGTAGTATTTATAGAAAGGTTTCAAAGGTTTATTAAAATATCTAAACAATAGTTTCACTCATGTTATTTCTGTTATTTCATTCGTATATTTTAACAACTATCATCACATGATTTGTCTATAAGTATGTACTGTAATGGATTCTCCACAGTACAGCAAAAACAGTCTGGGGGGAGGGGGGGTCCTACCCAGTGCCAGCCCAATGCGTCTCTTAGGAAGTGTCACTCCCTTATATGGAATAAGTTGGCCTAATATGTATAAAAATATAGATAGTAAACAATTTCGTCGAGCCTGCCTCAGATAGAGAAGAGGCAGGGAGAAAGAGTTCCCTTCGCCAACGGCCATACCACGTTGAACACACCGGTTCTCGTCCGATCACCGAAGTTAAGCAACGTCGGGCGTGGTTAGTACTTGGATGGGTGACCGCCTGGGAAAACCGCGTGCTGTTGGCATCTCTTTTTTTTTTTTTTTTTTCCTTCGCCCTATTTCCGAAATTTTATTACCTTTTAAATAATCGATTTTAAATGTTCAACCGCTCTAGACCTAATATATCCGAAAAAAGAAAAACTCGGATACCGGCCCGCATTCCAATTTTATATTATATTTCGCCCTTTATAAGAACTGTTCAAAGAAGAAAAGTCCTATATAGAATTGTAGAAATAGGCGAGTTCTTTATAGGGCTCCCCGTTATTCCGTTTTTATTATGTCGATCTCGAAAAAAGAATTCAAAAAACGAGCCCAGTCGTTCAGTTTTCGCACAAAAGAAAGAAATTTTAAAAATACATATAAATAAAATCATTACCGGGATTACGCCAAGCGAACTTTATATGAGCACTCCTTTCCCGAAAAATCGGCTCAATCCTCAAAAGAATTTTTTTTTTTATAATCAACATGTCTGATCCCGTTGATGAGCGCCACTTATGACTATACTATAGCAAATTGAATGTGAATAAATTTATACACATTTACTTACACACGGTCCTTTTGTATTGCAACCGGCAAGGAGGTTTGCCAGCCAGCCTTATAGTTTATTTTATATCCTTTCTCAACAAGAGCCGACGAAAGGCAGATTCCCCGTTAATTATAATTCGATATTCCCTTTAGCTGATACAGATTCAAGTTTAAAGGCGCCGGGACTGGCTCTCAGCTCCTAGAGCTTCCTAAGATGTCCGCTAGGCGCAGCACCTACTCCACTTGGAGAGCTCCCTGGCTAAAATTCATCACAAAATTACAACAAAAAACACCTAATACTAGCCCAAAAGTGGAGGGAGAATTCCTATTTGTCTCTTAAAGTAGTCCATTTTTACAACTTTGACAGGGGTGCCATAAGAAGAGCTTATGAAACTTGCCAGCAAAGCTCTCCTCACTCAAGAGCTTATATAAATCTTCACATTTCAATTATTAAACGAGTCACCATGCTCATAAACTTTTATACCATATGTATATATTATAAAGGCCATATAGGAGAGCCGTCCACCCTCTCCACAATAATCCCTAAACAGTATGAATTCGCTTGCCCGAAGAATGATGCCCATGATAATATATAACCATTATATCAAAACTTGTACTCAGAGGAGCTCATTTTTCCCAATATTCCATCAACCTTCTTTGATACAATTTAGTGGAAGCATTGATTAAATGAGTAATTGATAGGAGAATAGAAAGGGGTACGTTCAGTCTCAACGCTCATATTAACATAAAAATATTTCCAGTTAGAAGAAGATGATTCTCCACACTAATGCACATCTAGCTATTCGATGCGATATATTATTTAATTTAGCAACTAACCGACACCCTCGTAAAGGCCCTTAATGTTGTTTAGGGGCGAAAAACAGCTATGGTCATCAACGCCCGTAAAGGCTCTTAATGATGCAGCTCATAATACACAACCGTCGCACTCATCTTAATTCTCCCCTCAAGTTGCCATTCCTCAAATTAGTTGAAATTGTCTCCCAATAGTCCCATTGAAAAAAATCAACAATAAATTGGAAATAAACTTGTAGTATTTATAGAAAGGTTTCAAAGGTTTATTAAAATATCTAAACAATAGTTTCACTCATGTTATTTCTGTTATTTCATTCGTATATTTTAACAACTATCATCACATGATTTGTCTATAAGTATGTACTGTAATGGATTCTCCACAGTACAGCAAAAACAGTCTGGGGGGAGGGGGGGTCCTACCCAGTGCCAGCCCAATGCGTCTCTTAGGAAGTGTCACTCCCTTATATGGAATAAGTTGGCCTAATATGTATAAAAATATAGATAGTAAACAATTTCGTCGAGCCTGCCTCAGATAGAGAAGAGGCAGGGAGAAAGAGTTCCCTTCGCCAACGGCCATACCACGTTGAACACACCGGTTCTCGTCCGATCACCGAAGTTAAGCAACGTCGGGCGTGGTTAGTACTTGGATGGGTGACCGCCTGGGAAAACCGCGTGCTGTTGGCATCTCTTTTTTTTTTTTTTTTTCCTTCGCCCTATTTCCGAAATTTTATTACCTTTTAAATAATCGATTTTAAATGTTCAACCGCTCTAGACCTAATATATCCGAAAAAAGAAAAACTCGGATACCGGCCCGCATTCCAATTTTATATTATATTTCGCCCTTTATAAGAACTGTTCAAAGAAGAAAAGTCCTATATAGAATTGTAGAAATAGGCGAGTTCTTTATAGGGCTCCCCGTTATTCCGTTTTTATTATGTCGATCTCGAAAAAAGAATTCAAAAAACGAGCCCAGTCGTTCAGTTTTCGCACAAAAGAAAGAAATTTTAAAAATACATATAAATAAAATCATTACCGGGATTACGCCAAGCGAACTTTATATGAGCACTCCTTTCCCGAAAAATCGGCTCAATCCTCAAAAGAATTTTTTTTTTTATAATCAACATGTCTGATCCCGTTGATGAGCGCCACTTATGACTATACTATAGCAAATTGAATGTGAATAAATTTATACACATTTACTTACACACGGTCCTTTTGTATTGCAACCGGCAAGGAGGTTTGCCAGCCAGCCTTATAGTTTATTTTATATCCTTTCTCAACAAGAGCCGACGAAAGGCAGATTCCCCGTTAATTATAATTCGATATTCCCTTTAGCTGATACAGATTCAAGTTTAAAGGCGCCGGGACTGGCTCTCAGCTCCTAGAGCTTCCTAAGATGTCCGCTAGGCGCAGCACCTACTCCACTTGGAGAGCTCCCTGGCTAAAATTCATCACAAAATTACAACAAAAAACACCTAATACTAGCCCAAAAGTGGAGGGAGAATTCCTATTTGTCTCTTAAAGTAGTCCATTTTTACAACTTTGACAGGGGTGCCATAAGAAGAGCTTATGAAACTTGCCAGCAAAGCTCTCCTCACTCAAGAGCTTATATAAATCTTCACATTTCAATTATTAAACGAGTCACCATGCTCATAAACTTTTATACCATATGTATATATTATAAAGGCCATATAGGAGAGCCGTCCACCCTCTCCACAATAATCCCTAAACAGTATGAATTCGCTTGCCCGAAGAATGATGCCCATGATAATATATAACCATTATATCAAAACTTGTACTCAGAGGAGCTCATTTTTCCCAATATTCCATCAACCTTCTTTGATACAATTTAGTGGAAGCATTGATTAAATGAGTAATTGATAGGAGAATAGAAAGGGGTACGTTCAGTCTCAACGCTCATATTAACATAAAAATATTTCCAGTTAGAAGAAGATGATTCTCCACACTAATGCACATCTAGCTATTCGATGCGATATATTATTTAATTTAGCAACTAACCGACACCCTCGTAAAGGCCCTTAATGTTGTTTAGGGGCGAAAAACAGCTATGGTCATCAACGCCCGTAAAGGCTCTTAATGATGCAGCTCATAATACACAACCGTCGCACTCATCTTAATTCTCCCCTCAAGTTGCCATTCCTCAAATTAGTTGAAATTGTCTCCCAATAGTCCCATTGAAAAAAATCAACAATAAATTGGAAATAAACTTGTAGTATTTATAGAAAGGTTTCAAAGGTTTATTAAAATATCTAAACAATAGTTTCACTCATGTTATTTCTGTTATTTCATTCGTATATTTTAACAACTATCATCACATGATTTGTCTATAAGTATGTACTGTAATGGATTCTCCACAGTACAGCAAAAACAGTCTGGGGGGAGGGGGGGTCCTACCCAGTGCCAGCCCAATGCGTCTCTTAGGAAGTGTCACTCCCTTATATGGAATAAGTTGGCCTAATATGTATAAAAATATAGATAGTAAACAATTTCGTCGAGCCTGCCTCAGATAGAGAAGAGGCAGGGAGAAAGAGTTCCCTTCGCCAACGGCCATACCACGTTGAACACACCGGTTCTCGTCCGATCACCGAAGTTAAGCAACGTCGGGCGTGGTTAGTACTTGGATGGGTGACCGCCTGGGAAAACCGCGTGCTGTTGGCATCTCTTTTTTTTTTTTTTTTTCCTTCGCCCTATTTCCGAAATTTTATTACCTTTTAAATAATCGATTTTAAATGTTCAACCGCTCTAGACCTAATATATCCGAAAAAAGAAAAACTCGGATACCGGCCCGCATTCCAATTTTATATTATATTTCGCCCTTTATAAGAACTGTTCAAAGAAGAAAAGTCCTATATAGAATTGTAGAAATAGGCGAGTTCTTTATAGGGCTCCCCGTTATTCCGTTTTTATTATGTCGATCTCGAAAAAAGAATTCAAAAAACGAGCCCAGTCGTTCAGTTTTCGCACAAAAGAAAGAAATTTTAAAAATACATATAAATAAAATCATTACCGGGATTACGCCAAGCGAACTTTATATGAGCACTCCTTTCCCGAAAAATCGGCTCAATCCTCAAAAGAATTTTTTTTTTTATAATCAACATGTCTGATCCCGTTGATGAGCGCCACTTATGACTATACTATAGCAAATTGAATGTGAATAAATTTATACACATTTACTTACACACGGTCCTTTTGTATTGCAACCGGCAAGGAGGTTTGCCAGCCAGCCTTATAGTTTATTTTATATCCTTTCTCAACAAGAGCCGACGAAAGGCAGATTCCCCGTTAATTATAATTCGATATTCCCTTTAGCTGATACAGATTCAAGTTTAAAGGCGCCGGGACTGGCTCTCAGCTCCTAGAGCTTCCTAAGATGTCCGCTAGGCGCAGCACCTACTCCACTTGGAGAGCTCCCTGGCTAAAATTCATCACAAAATTACAACAAAAAACACCTAATACTAGCCCAAAAGTGGAGGGAGAATTCCTATTTGTCTCTTAAAGTAGTCCATTTTTACAACTTTGACAGGGGTGCCATAAGAAGAGCTTATGAAACTTGCCAGCAAAGCTCTCCTCACTCAAGAGCTTATATAAATCTTCACATTTCAATTATTAAACGAGTCACCATGCTCATAAACTTTTATACCATATGTATATATTATAAAGGCCATATAGGAGAGCCGTCCACCCTCTCCACAATAATCCCTAAACAGTATGAATTCGCTTGCCCGAAGAATGATGCCCATGATAATATATAACCATTATATCAAAACTTGTACTCAGAGGAGCTCATTTTTCCCAATATTCCATCAACCTTCTTTGATACAATTTAGTGGAAGCATTGATTAAATGAGTAATTCACAGGAGAATAGAAAGGGGTACGTTCAGTCTCAACGCTCATATTAACATAAAAATATTTCCAGTTAGAAGAAGATGATTCTCCACACTAATGCACATCTAGCTATTCGATGCGATATATTATTTAATTTAGCAACTAACCGACACCCTCGTAAAGGCCCTTAATGTTGTTTAGGGGCGAAAAACAGCTATGGTCATCAACGCCCGTAAAGGCTCTTAATGATGCAGCTCATAATACACAACCGTCGCACTCATCTTAATTCTCCCCTCAAGTTGCCATTCCTCAAATTAGTTGAAATTGTCTCCCAATAGTCCCATTGAAAAAAATCAACAATAAATTGGAAATAAACTTGTAGTATTTATAGAAAGGTTTCAAAGGTTTATTAAAATATCTAAACAATAGTTTCACTCATGTTATTTCTGTTATTTCATTCGTATATTTTAACAACTATCATCACATGATTTGTCTATAAGTATGTACTGTAATGGATTCTCCACAGTACAGCAAAAACAGTCTGGGGGGAGGGGGAGCCCTACCCAGTGCCAGCCCAATGCGTCTCTTAGGAAGTGTCACTCCCTTATATGGAATAAGTTGGCCTAATATGTATAAAAATATAGATAGTAAACAATTTCGTCGAGCCTGCCTCAGATAGAGAAGAGGCAGGGAGAAAGAGTTCCCTTCGCCAACGGCCATACCACGTTGAACACACCGGTTCTCGTCCGATCACCGAAGTTAAGCAACGTCGGGCGTGGTTAGTACTTGGATGGGTGACCGCCTGGGAAAACCGCGTGCTGTTGGCATCTCTTTTTTTTTTTTTTTTTTCCTTCGCCCTATTTCCGAAATTTTATTACCTTTTAAATAATCGATTTTAAATGTTCAACCGCTCTAGACCTAATATATCCGAAAAAAGAAAAACTCGGATACCGGCCCGCATTCCAATTTTATATTATATTTCGCCCTTTATAAGAACTGTTCAAAGAAGAAAAGTCCTATATAGAATTGTAGAAATAGGCGAGTTCTTTATAGGGCTCCCCGTTATTCCGTTTTTATTATGTCGATCTCGAAAAAAGAATTCAAAAAACGAGCCCAGTCGTTCAGTTTTCGCACAAAAGAAAGAAATTTTAAAAATACATATAAATAAAATCATTACCGGGATTACGCCAAGCGAACTTTATATGAGCACTCCTTTCCCGAAAAATCGGCTCAATCCTCAAAAGAATTTTTTTTTTTATAATCAACATGTCTGATCCCGTTGATGAGCGCCACTTATGACTATACTATAGCAAATTGAATGTGAATAAATTTATACACATTTACTTACACACGGTCCTTTTGTATTGCAACCGGCAAGGAGGTTTGCCAGCCAGCCTTATAGTTTATTTTATATCCTTTCTCAACAAGAGCCGACGAAAGGCAGATTCCCCGTTAATTATAATTCGATATTCCCTTTAGCTGATACAGATTCAAGTTTAAAGGCGCCGGGACTGGCTCTCAGCTCCTAGAGCTTCCTAAGATGTCCGCTAGGCGCAGCACCTACTCCACTTGGAGAGCTCCCTGGCTAAAATTCATCACAAAATTACAACAAAAAACACCTAATACTAGCCCAAAAGTGGAGGGAGAATTCCTATTTGTCTCTTAAAGTAGTCCATTTTTACAACTTTGACAGGGGTGCCATAAGAAGAGCTTATGAAACTTGCCAGCAAAGCTCTCCTCACTCAAGAGCTTATATAAATCTTCACATTTCAATTATTAAACGAGTCACCATGCTCATAAACTTTTATACCATATGTATATATTATAAAGGCCATATAGGAGAGCCGTCCACCCTCTCCACAATAATCCCTAAACAGTATGAATTCGCTTGCCCGACGAATGATGCCCATGATAATATATAACCATTATATCAAAACTTGTACTCAGAGGAGCTCATTTTTCCCAATATTCCATCAACCTTCTTTGATACAATTTAGTGGAAGCATTGATTAAATGAGTAATTGATAGGAGAATAGAAAGGGGTACGTTCAGTCTCAACGCTCATATTAACATAAAAATATTTCCAGTTAGAAGAAGATGATTCTCCACACTAATGCACATCTAGCTATTCGATGCGATATATTATTTAATTTAGCAACTAACCGACACCCTCGTAAAGGCCCTTAATGTTGTTTAGGGGCGAAAAACAGCTATGGTCATCAACGCCCGTAAAGGCTCTTAATGATGCAGCTCATAATACACAACCGTCGCACTCATCTTAATTCTCCCCTCAAGTTGCCATTCCTCAAATTAGTTGAAATTGTCTCCCAATAGTCCCATTGAAAAAAATCAACAATAAATTGGAAATAAACTTGTAGTATTTATAGAAAGGTTTCAAAGGTTTATTAAAATATCTAAACAATAGTTTCACTCATGTTATTTCTGTTATTTCATTCGTATATTTTAACAACTATCATCACATGATTTGTCTATAAGTATGTACTGTAATGGATTCTCCACAGTACAGCAAAAACAGTCTGGGGGGAGGGGGGGTCCTACCCAGTGCCAGCCCAATGCGTCTCTTAGGAAGTGTCACTCCCTTATATGGAATAAGTTGGCCTAATATGTATAAAAATATAGATAGTAAACAATTTCGTCGAGCCTGCCTCAGATAGAGAAGAGGCAGGGAGAAAGAGTTCCCTTCGCCAACGGCCATACCACGTTGAACACACCGGTTCTCGTCCGATCACCGAAGTTAAGCAACGTCGGGCGTGGTTAGTACTTGGATGGGTGACCGCCTGGGAAAACCGCGTGCTGTTGGCATCTCTTTTTTTTTTTTTTTTTTCCTTCGCCCTATTTCCGAAATTTTATTACCTTTTAAATAATCGATTTTAAATGTTCAACCGCTCTAGACCTAATATATCCGAAAAAAGAAAAACTCGGATACCGGCCCGCATTCCAATTTTATATTATATTTCGCCCTTTATAAGAACTGTTCAAAGAAGAAAAGTCCTATATAGAATTGTAGAAATAGGCGAGTTCTTTATAGGGCTCCCCGTTATTCCGTTTTTATTATGTCGATCTCGAAAAATGAATTCAAAAAACGAGCCCAGTCGTTCAGTTTTCGCACAAAAGAAAGAAATTTTAAAAATACATATAAATAAAATCATTACCGGGATTACGCCAAGCGAACTTTATATGAGCACTCCTTTCCCGAAAAATCGGCTCAATCCTCAAAAGAATTTTTTTTTTTATAATCAACATGTCTGATCCCGTTGATGAGCGCCACTTATGACTATACTATAGCAAATTGAATGTGAATAAATTTATACACATTTACTTACACACGGTCCTTTTGTATTGCAACCGGCAAGGAGGTTTGCCAGCCAGCCTTATAGTTTATTTTATATCCTTTCTCAACAAGAGCCGACGAAAGGCAGATTCCCCGTTAATTATAATTCGATATTCCCTTTAGCTGATACAGATTCAAGTTTAAAGGCGCCGGGACTGGCTCTCAGCTCCTAGAGCTTCCTAAGATGTCCGCTAGGCGCAGCACCTACTCCACTTGGAGAGCTCCCTGGCTAAAATTCATCACAAAATTACAACAAAAAACACCTAATACTAGCCCAAAAGTGGAGGGAGAATTCCTATTTGTCTCTTAAAGTAGTCCATTTTTACAACTTTGACAGGGGTGCCATAAGAAGAGCTTATGAAACTTGCCAGCAAAGCTCTCCTCACTCAAGAGCTTATATAAATCTTCACATTTCAATTATTAAACGAGTCACCATGCTCATAAACTTTTATACCATATGTATATATTATAAAGGCCATATAGGAGAGCCGTCCACCCTCTCCACAATAATCCCTAAACAGTATGAATTCGCTTGCCCGACGAATGATGCCCATGATAATATATAACCATTATATCAAAACTTGTACTCAGAGGAGCTCATTTTTCCCAATATTCCATCAACCTTCTTTGATACAATTTAGTGGAAGCATTGATTAAATGAGTAATTGATAGGAGAATAGAAAGGGGTACGTTCAGTCTCAACGCTCATATTAACATAAAAATATTTCCAGTTAGAAGAAGATGATTCTCCACACTAATGCACATCTAGCTATTCGATGCGATATATTATTTAATTTAGCAACTAACCGACACCCTCGTAAAGGCCCTTAATGTTGTTTAGGGGCGAAAAACAGCTATGGTCATCAACGCCCGTAAAGGCTCTTAATGATGCAGCTCATAATACACAACCGTCGCACTCATCTTAATTCTCCCCTCAAGTTGCCATTCCTCAAATTAGTTGAAATTGTCTCCCAATAGTCCCATTGAAAAAAATCAACAATAAATTGGAAATAAACTTGTAGTATTTATAGAAAGGTTTCAAAGGTTTATTAAAATATCTAAACAATAGTTTCACTCATGTTATTTCTGTTATTTCATTCGTATATTTTAACAACTATCATCACATGATTTGTCTATAAGTATGTACTGTAATGGATTCTCCACAGTACAGCAAAAACAGTCTGGGGGGAGAGGGGGCCCTACCCAGTGCCAGCCCAATGCGTCTCTTAGGAAGTGTCACTCCCTTATATGGAATAAGTTGGCCTAATATGTATAAAAATATAGATAGTAAACAATTTCGTCGAGCCTGCCTCAGATAGAGAAGAGGCAGGGAGAAAGAGTTCCCTTCGCCAACGGCCATACCACGTTGAACACACCGGTTCTCGTCCGATCACCGAAGTTAAGCAACGTCGGGCGTGCTTAGTACTTGGATGGGTGACCGCCTGGGAAAACCGCGTGCTGTTGGCATCTCTTTTTTTTTTTTTTTTTTCCTTCGCCCTATTTCCGAAATTTTATTACCTTTTAAATAATCGATTTTAAATGTTCAACCGCTCTAGACCTAATATATCCGAAAAAAGAAAAACTCGGATACCGGCCCGCATTCCAATTTTATATTATATTTCGCCCTTTATAAGAACTGTTCAAAGAAGAAAAGTCCTATATAGAATTGTAGAAATAGGCGAGTTCTTTATAGGGCTCCCCGTTATTCCGTTTTTATTATGTCGATCTCGAAAAAAGAATTCAAAAAACGAGCCCAGTCGTTCAGTTTTCGCACAAAAGAAAGAAATTTTAAAAATACATATAAATAAAATCATTACCGGGATTACGCCAAGCGAACTTTATATGAGCACTCCTTTCCCGAAAAATCGGCTCAATCCTCAAAAGAATTTTTTTTTTTATAATCAACATGTCTGATCCCGTTGATGAGCGCCACTTATGACTATACTATAGCAAATTGAATGTGAATAAATTTATACACATTTACTTACACACGGTCCTTTTGTATTGCAACCGGCAAGGAGGTTTGCCAGCCAGCCTTATAGTTTATTTTATATCCTTTCTCAACAAGAGCCGACGAAAGGCAGATTCCCCGTTAATTATAATTCGATATTCCCTTTAGCTGATACAGATTCAAGTTTAAAGGCGCCGGGACTGGCTCTCAGCTCCTAGAGCTTCCTAAGATGTCCGCTAGGCGCAGCACCTACTCCACTTGGAGAGCTCCCTGGCTAAAATTCATCACAAAATTACAACAAAAAACACCTAATACTAGCCCAAAAGTGGAGGGAGAATTCCTATTTGTCTCTTAAAGTAGTCCATTTTTACAACTTTGACAGGGGTGCCATAAGAAGAGCTTATGAAACTTGCCAGCAAAGCTCTCCTCACTCAAGAGCTTATATAAATCTTCACATTTCAATTATTAAACGAGTCACCATGCTCATAAACTTTTATACCATATGTATATATTATAAAGGCCATATAGGAGAGCCGTCCACCCTCTCCACAATAATCCCTAAACAGTATGAATTCGCTTGCCCGAAGAATGATGCCCATGATAATATATAACCATTATATCAAAACTTGTACTCAGAGGAGCTCATTTTTCCCAATATTCCATCAACCTTCTTTGATACAATTTAGTGGAAGCATTGATTAAATGAGTAATTGATAGGAGAATAGAAAGGGGTACGTTCAGTCTCAACGCTCATATTAACATAAAAATATTTCCAGTTAGAAGAAGATGATTCTCCACACTAATGCACATCTAGCTATTCGATGCGATATATTATTTAATTTAGCAACTAACCGACACCCTCGTAAAGGCCCTTAATGTTGTTTAGGGGCGAAAAACAGCTATGGTCATCAACGCCCGTAAAGGCTCTTAATGATGCAGCTCATAATACACAACCGTCGCACTCATCTTAATTCTCCCCTCAAGTTGCCATTCCTCAAATTAGTTGAAATTGTCTCCCAATAGTCCCATTGAAAAAAATCAACAATAAATTGGAAATAAACTTGTAGTATTTATAGAAAGGTTTCAAAGGTTTATTAAAATATCTAAACAATAGTTTCACTCATGTTATTTCTGTTATTTCATTCGTATATTTTAACAACTATCATCACATGATTTGTCTATAAGTATGTACTGTAATGGATTCTCCACAGTACAGCAAAAACAGTCTGGGGGGAGGGGGGGTCCTACCCAGTGCCAGCCCAATGCGTCTCTTAGGAAGTGTCACTCCCTTATATGGAATAAGTTGGCCTAATATGTATAAAAATATAGATAGTAAACAATTTCGTCGAGCCTGCCTCAGATAGAGAAGAGGCAGGGAGAAAGAGTTCCCTTCGCCAACGGCCATACCACGTTGAACACACCGGTTCTCGTCCGATCACCGAAGTTAAGCAACGTCGGGCGTGGTTAGTACTTGGATGGGTGACCGCCTGGGAAAACCGCGTGCTGTTGGCATCTCTTTTTTTTTTTTTTTTTCCTTCGCCCTATTTCCGAAATTTTATTACCTTTTAAATAATCGATTTTAAATGTTCAACCGCTCTAGACCTAATATATCCGAAAAAAGAAAAACTCGGATACCGGCCCGCATTCCAATTTTATATTATATTTCGCCCTTTATAAGAACTGTTCAAAGAAGAAAAGTCCTATATAGAATTGTAGAAATAGGCGAGTTCTTTATAGGGCTCCCCGTTATTCCGTTTTTATTATGTCGATCTCGAAAAAAGAATTCAAAAAACGAGCCCAGTCGTTCAGTTTTCGCACAAAAGAAAGAAATTTTAAAAATACATATAAATAAAATCATTACCGGGATTACGCCAAGCGAACTTTATATGAGCACTCCTTTCCCGAAAAATCGGCTCAATCCTCAAAAGAATTTTTTTTTTTATAATCAACATGTCTGATCCCGTTGATGAGCGCCACTTATGACTATACTATAGCAAATTGAATGTGAATAAATTTATACACATTTACTTACACACGGTCCTTTTGTATTGCAACCGGCAAGGAGGTTTGCCAGCCAGCCTTATAGTTTATTTTATATCCTTTCTCAACAAGAGCCGACGAAAGGCAGATTCCCCGTTAATTATAATTCGATATTCCCTTTAGCTGATACAGATTCAAGTTTAAAGGCGCCGGGACTGGCTCTCAGCTCCTAGAGCTTCCTAAGATGTCCGCTAGGCGCAGCACCTACTCCACTTGGAGAGCTCCCTGGCTAAAATTCATCACAAAATTACAACAAAAAACACCTAATACTAGCCCAAAAGTGGAGGGAGAATTCCTATTTGTCTCTTAAAGTAGTCCATTTTTACAACTTTGACAGGGGTGCCATAAGAAGAGCTTATGAAACTTGCCAGCAAAGCTCTCCTCACTCAAGAGCTTATATAAATCTTCACATTTCAATTATTAAACGAGTCACCATGCTCATAAACTTTTATACCATATGTATATATTATAAAGGCCATATAGGAGAGCCGTCCACCCTCTCCACAATAATCCCTAAACAGTATGAATTCGCTTGCCCGAAGAATGATGCCCATGATAATATATAACCATTATATCAAAACTTGTACTCAGAGGAGCTCATTTTTCCCAATATTCCATCAACCTTCTTTGATACAATTTAGTGGAAGCATTGATTAAATGAGTAATTCACAGGAGAATAGAAAGGGGTACGTTCAGTCTCAACGCTCATATTAACATAAAAATATTTCCAGTTAGAAGAAGATGATTCTCCACACTAATGCACATCTAGCTATTCGATGCGATATATTATTTAATTTAGCAACTAACCGACACCCTCGTAAAGGCCCTTAATGTTGTTTAGGGGCGAAAAACAGCTATGGTCATCAACGCCCGTAAAGGCTCTTAATGATGCAGCTCATAATACACAACCGTCGCACTCATCTTAATTCTCCCCTCAAGTTGCCATTCCTCAAATTAGTTGAAATTGTCTCCCAATAGTCCCATTGAAAAAAATCAACAATAAATTGGAAATAAACTTGTAGTATTTATAGAAAGGTTTCAAAGGTTTATTAAAATATCTAAACAATAGTTTCACTCATGTTATTTCTGTTATTTCATTCGTATATTTTAACAACTATCATCACATGATTTGTCTATAAGTATGTACTGTAATGGATTCTCCACAGTACAGCAAAAACAGTCTGGGGGGAGGGGGAGCCCTACCCAGTGCCAGCCCAATGCGTCTCTTAGGAAGTGTCACTCCCTTATATGGAATAAGTTGGCCTAATATGTATAAAAATATAGATAGTAAACAATTTCGTCGAGCCTGCCTCAGATAGAGAAGAGGCAGGGAGAAAGAGTTCCCTTCGCCAACGGCCATACCACGTTGAACACACCGGTTCTCGTCCGATCACCGAAGTTAAGCAACGTCGGGCGTGGTTAGTACTTGGATGGGTGACCGCCTGGGAAAACCGCGTGCTGTTGGCATCTCTTTTTTTTTTTTTTTTTTCCTTCGCCCTATTTCCGAAATTTTATTACCTTTTAAATAATCGATTTTAAATGTTCAACCGCTCTAGACCTAATATATCCGAAAAAAGAAAAACTCGGATACCGGCCCGCATTCCAATTTTATATTATATTTCGCCCTTTATAAGAACTGTTCAAAGAAGAAAAGTCCTATATAGAATTGTAGAAATAGGCGAGTTCTTTATAGGGCTCCCCGTTATTCCGTTTTTATTATGTCGATCTCGAAAAAAGAATTCAAAAAACGAGCCCAGTCGTTCAGTTTTCGCACAAAAGAAAGAAATTTTAAAAATACATATAAATAAAATCATTACCGGGATTACGCCAAGCGAACTTTATATGAGCACTCCTTTCCCGAAAAATCGGCTCAATCCTCAAAAGAATTTTTTTTTTTATAATCAACATGTCTGATCCCGTTGATGAGCGCCACTTATGACTATACTATAGCAAATTGAATGTGAATAAATTTATACACATTTACTTACACACGGTCCTTTTGTATTGCAACCGGCAAGGAGGTTTGCCAGCCAGCCTTATAGTTTATTTTATATCCTTTCTCAACAAGAGCCGACGAAAGGCAGATTCCCCGTTAATTATAATTCGATATTCCCTTTAGCTGATACAGATTCAAGTTTAAAGGCGCCGGGACTGGCTCTCAGCTCCTAGAGCTTCCTAAGATGTCCGCTAGGCGCAGCACCTACTCCACTTGGAGAGCTCCCTGGCTAAAATTCATCACAAAATTACAACAAAAAACACCTAATACTAGCCCAAAAGTGGAGGGAGAATTCCTATTTGTCTCTTAAAGTAGTCCATTTTTACAACTTTGACAGGGGTGCCATAAGAAGAGCTTATGAAACTTGCCAGCAAAGCTCTCCTCACTCAAGAGCTTATATAAATCTTCACATTTCAATTATTAAACGAGTCACCATGCTCATAAACTTTTATACCATATGTATATATTATAAAGGCCATATAGGAGAGCCGTCCACCCTCTCCACAATAATCCCTAAACAGTATGAATTCGCTTGCCCGACGAATGATGCCCATGATAATATATAACCATTATATCAAAACTTGTACTCAGAGGAGCTCATTTTTCCCAATATTCCATCAACCTTCTTTGATACAATTTAGTGGAAGCATTGATTAAATGAGTAATTGATAGGAGAATAGAAAGGGGTACGTTCAGTCTCAACGCTCATATTAACATAAAAATATTTCCAGTTAGAAGAAGATGATTCTCCACACTAATGCACATCTAGCTATTCGATGCGATATATTATTTAATTTAGCAACTAACCGACACCCTCGTAAAGGCCCTTAATGTTGTTTAGGGGCGAAAAACAGCTATGGTCATCAACGCCCGTAAAGGCTCTTAATGATGCAGCTCATAATACACAACCGTCGCACTCATCTTAATTCTCCCCTCAAGTTGCCATTCCTCAAATTAGTTGAAATTGTCTCCCAATAGTCCCATTGAAAAAAATCAACAATAAATTGGAAATAAACTTGTAGTATTTATAGAAAGGTTTCAAAGGTTTATTAAAATATCTAAACAATAGTTTCACTCATGTTATTTCTGTTATTTCATTCGTATATTTTAACAACTATCATCACATGATTTGTCTATAAGTATGTACTGTAATGGATTCTCCACAGTACAGCAAAAACAGTCTGGGGGGAGGGGGGGTCCTACCCAGTGCCAGCCCAATGCGTCTCTTAGGAAGTGTCACTCCCTTATATGGAATAAGTTGGCCTAATATGTATAAAAATATAGATAGTAAACAATTTCGTCGAGCCTGCCTCAGATAGAGAAGAGGCAGGGAGAAAGAGTTCCCTTCGCCAACGGCCATACCACGTTGAACACACCGGTTCTCGTCCGATCACCGAAGTTAAGCAACGTCGGGCGTGGTTAGTACTTGGATGGGTGACCGCCTGGGAAAACCGCGTGCTGTTGGCATCTCTTTTTTTTTTTTTTTTTTCCTTCGCCCTATTTCCGAAATTTTATTACCTTTTAAATAATCGATTTTAAATGTTCAACCGCTCTAGACCTAATATATCCGAAAAAAGAAAAACTCGGATACCGGCCCGCATTCCAATTTTATATTATATTTCGCCCTTTATAAGAACTGTTCAAAGAAGAAAAGTCCTATATAGAATTGTAGAAATAGGCGAGTTCTTTATAGGGCTCCCCGTTATTCCGTTTTTATTATGTCGATCTCGAAAAATGAATTCAAAAAACGAGCCCAGTCGTTCAGTTTTCGCACAAAAGAAAGAAATTTTAAAAATACATATAAATAAAATCATTACCGGGATTACGCCAAGCGAACTTTATATGAGCACTCCTTTCCCGAAAAATCGGCTCAATCCTCAAAAGAATTTTTTTTTTTATAATCAACATGTCTGATCCCGTTGATGAGCGCCACTTATGACTATACTATAGCAAATTGAATGTGAATAAATTTATACACATTTACTTACACACGGTCCTTTTGTATTGCAACCGGCAAGGAGGTTTGCCAGCCAGCCTTATAGTTTATTTTATATCCTTTCTCAACAAGAGCCGACGAAAGGCAGATTCCCCGTTAATTATAATTCGATATTCCCTTTAGCTGATACAGATTCAAGTTTAAAGGCGCCGGGACTGGCTCTCAGCTCCTAGAGCTTCCTAAGATGTCCGCTAGGCGCAGCACCTACTCCACTTGGAGAGCTCCCTGGCTAAAATTCATCACAAAATTACAACAAAAAACACCTAATACTAGCCCAAAAGTGGAGGGAGAATTCCTATTTGTCTCTTAAAGTAGTCCATTTTTACAACTTTGACAGGGGTGCCATAAGAAGAGCTTATGAAACTTGCCAGCAAAGCTCTCCTCACTCAAGAGCTTATATAAATCTTCACATTTCAATTATTAAACGAGTCACCATGCTCATAAACTTTTATACCATATGTATATATTATAAAGGCCATATAGGAGAGCCGTCCACCCTCTCCACAATAATCCCTAAACAGTATGAATTCGCTTGCCCGACGAATGATGCCCATGATAATATATAACCATTATATCAAAACTTGTACTCAGAGGAGCTCATTTTTCCCAATATTCCATCAACCTTCTTTGATACAATTTAGTGGAAGCATTGATTAAATGAGTAATTGATAGGAGAATAGAAAGGGGTACGTTCAGTCTCAACGCTCATATTAACATAAAAATATTTCCAGTTAGAAGAAGATGATTCTCCACACTAATGCACATCTAGCTATTCGATGCGATATATTATTTAATTTAGCAACTAACCGACACCCTCGTAAAGGCCCTTAATGTTGTTTAGGGGCGAAAAACAGCTATGGTCATCAACGCCCGTAAAGGCTCTTAATGATGCAGCTCATAATACACAACCGTCGCACTCATCTTAATTCTCCCCTCAAGTTGCCATTCCTCAAATTAGTTGAAATTGTCTCCCAATAGTCCCATTGAAAAAAATCAACAATAAATTGGAAATAAACTTGTAGTATTTATAGAAAGGTTTCAAAGGTTTATTAAAATATCTAAACAATAGTTTCACTCATGTTATTTCTGTTATTTCATTCGTATATTTTAACAACTATCATCACATGATTTGTCTATAAGTATGTACTGTAATGGATTCTCCACAGTACAGCAAAAACAGTCTGGGGGGAGAGGGGGCCCTACCCAGTGCCAGCCCAATGCGTCTCTTAGGAAGTGTCACTCCCTTATATGGAATAAGTTGGCCTAATATGTATAAAAATATAGATAGTAAACAATTTCGTCGAGCCTGCCTCAGATAGAGAAGAGGCAGGGAGAAAGAGTTCCCTTCGCCAACGGCCATACCACGTTGAACACACCGGTTCTCGTCCGATCACCGAAGTTAAGCAACGTCGGGCGTGCTTAGTACTTGGATGGGTGACCGCCTGGGAAAACCGCGTGCTGTTGGCATCTCTTTTTTTTTTTTTTTTTTCCTTCGCCCTATTTCCGAAATTTTATTACCTTTTAAATAATCGATTTTAAATGTTCAACCGCTCTAGACCTAATATATCCGAAAAAAGAAAAACTCGGATACCGGCCCGCATTCCAATTTTATATTATATTTCGCCCTTTATAAGAACTGTTCAAAGAAGAAAAGTCCTATATAGAATTGTAGAAATAGGCGAGTTCTTTATAGGGCTCCCCGTTATTCCGTTTTTATTATGTCGATCTCGAAAAAAGAATTCAAAAAACGAGCCCAGTCGTTCAGTTTTCGCACAAAAGAAAGAAATTTTAAAAATACATATAAATAAAATCATTACCGGGATTACGCCAAGCGAACTTTATATGAGCACTCCTTTCCCGAAAAATCGGCTCAATCCTCAAAAGAATTTTTTTTTTTATAATCAACATGTCTGATCCCGTTGATGAGCGCCACTTATGACTATACTATAGCAAATTGAATGTGAATAAATTTATACACATTTACTTACACACGGTCCTTTTGTATTGCAACCGGCAAGGAGGTTTGCCAGCCAGCCTTATAGTTTATTTTATATCCTTTCTCAACAAGAGCCGACGAAAGGCAGATTCCCCGTTAATTATAATTCGATATTCCCTTTAGCTGATACAGATTCAAGTTTAAAGGCGCCGGGACTGGCTCTCAGCTCCTAGAGCTTCCTAAGATGTCCGCTAGGCGCAGCACCTACTCCACTTGGAGAGCTCCCTGGCTAAAATTCATCACAAAATTACAACAAAAAACACCTAATACTAGCCCAAAAGTGGAGGGAGAATTCCTATTTGTCTCTTAAAGTAGTCCATTTTTACAACTTTGACAGGGGTGCCATAAGAAGAGCTTATGAAACTTGCCAGCAAAGCTCTCCTCACTCAAGAGCTTATATAAATCTTCACATTTCAATTATTAAACGAGTCACCATGCTCATAAACTTTTATACCATATGTATATATTATAAAGGCCATATAGGAGAGCCGTCCACCCTCTCCACAATAATCCCTAAACAGTATGAATTCGCTTGCCCGAAGAATGATGCCCATGATAATATATAACCATTATATCAAAACTTGTACTCAGAGGAGCTCATTTTTCCCAATATTCCATCAACCTTCTTTGATACAATTTAGTGGAAGCATTGATTAAATGAGTAATTGATAGGAGAATAGAAAGGGGTACGTTCAGTCTCAACGCTCATATTAACATAAAAATATTTCCAGTTAGAAGAAGATGATTCTCCACACTAATGCACATCTAGCTATTCGATGCGATATATTATTTAATTTAGCAACTAACCGACACCCTCGTAAAGGCCCTTAATGTTGTTTAGGGGCGAAAAACAGCTATGGTCATCAACGCCCGTAAAGGCTCTTAATGATGCAGCTCATAATACACAACCGTCGCACTCATCTTAATTCTCCCCTCAAGTTGCCATTCCTCAAATTAGTTGAAATTGTCTCCCAATAGTCCCATTGAAAAAAATCAACAATAAATTGGAAATAAACTTGTAGTATTTATAGAAAGGTTTCAAAGGTTTATTAAAATATCTAAACAATAGTTTCACTCATGTTATTTCTGTTATTTCATTCGTATATTTTAACAACTATCATCACATGATTTGTCTATAAGTATGTACTGTAATGGATTCTCCACAGTACAGCAAAAACAGTCTGGGGGGAGGGGGGGCCCTACCCAGTGCCAGCCCAATGCGTCTCTTAGGAAGTGTCACTCCCTTATATGGAATAAGTTGGCCTAATATGTATAAAAATATAGATAGTAAACAATTTCGTCGAGCCTGCCTCAGATAGAGAAGAGGCAGGGAGAAAGAGTTCCCTTCGCCAACGGCCATACCACGTTGAACACACCGGTTCTCGTCCGATCACCGAAGTTAAGCAACGTCGGGCGTGGTTAGTACTTGGATGGGTGACCGCCTGGGAAAACCGCGTGCTGTTGGCATCTCTTTTTTTTTTTTTTTTTCCTTCGCCCTATTTCCGAAATTTTATTACCTTTTAAATAATCGATTTTAAATGTTCAACCGCTCTAGACCTAATATATCCGAAAAAAGAAAAACTCGGATACCGGCCCGCATTCCAATTTTATATTATATTTCGCCCTTTATAAGAACTGTTCAAAGAAGAAAAGTCCTATATAGAATTGTAGAAATAGGCGAGTTCTTTATAGGGCTCCCCGTTATTCCGTTTTTATTATGTCGATCTCGAAAAAAGAATTCAAAAAACGAGCCCAGTCGTTCAGTTTTCGCACAAAAGAAAGAAATTTTAAAAATACATATAAATAAAATCATTACCGGGATTACGCCAAGCGAACTTTATATGAGCACTCCTTTCCCGAAAAATCGGCTCAATCCTCAAAAGAATTTTTTTTTTTATAATCAACATGTCTGATCCCGTTGATGAGCGCCACTTATGACTATACTATAGCAAATTGAATGTGAATAAATTTATACACATTTACTTACACACGGTCCTTTTGTATTGCAACCGGCAAGGAGGTTTGCCAGCCAGCCTTATAGTTTATTTTATATCCTTTCTCAACAAGAGCCGACGAAAGGCAGATTCCCCGTTAATTATAATTCGATATTCCCTTTAGCTGATACAGATTCAAGTTTAAAGGCGCCGGGACTGGCTCTCAGCTCCTAGAGCTTCCTAAGATGTCCGCTAGGCGCAGCACCTACTCCACTTGGAGAGCTCCCTGGCTAAAATTCATCACAAAATTACAACAAAAAACACCTAATACTAGCCCAAAAGTGGAGGGAGAATTCCTATTTGTCTCTTAAAGTAGTCCATTTTTACAACTTTGACAGGGGTGCCATAAGAAGAGCTTATGAAACTTGCCAGCAAAGCTCTCCTCACTCAAGAGCTTATATAAATCTTCACATTTCAATTATTAAACGAGTCACCATGCTCATAAACTTTTATACCATATGTATATATTATAAAGGCCATATAGGAGAGCCGTCCACCCTCTCCACAATAATCCCTAAACAGTATGAATTCGCTTGCCCGAAGAATGATGCCCATGATAATATATAACCATTATATCAAAACTTGTACTCAGAGGAGCTCATTTTTCCCAATATTCCATCAACCTTCTTTGATACAATTTAGTGGAAGCATTGATTAAATGAGTAATTCACAGGAGAATAGAAAGGGGTACGTTCAGTCTCAACGCTCATATTAACATAAAAATATTTCCAGTTAGAAGAAGATGATTCTCCACACTAATGCACATCTAGCTATTCGATGCGATATATTATTTAATTTAGCAACTAACCGACACCCTCGTAAAGGCCCTTAATGTTGTTTAGGGGCGAAAAACAGCTATGGTCATCAACGCCCGTAAAGGCTCTTAATGATGCAGCTCATAATACACAACCGTCGCACTCATCTTAATTCTCCCCTCAAGTTGCCATTCCTCAAATTAGTTGAAATTGTCTCCCAATAGTCCCATTGAAAAAAATCAACAATAAATTGGAAATAAACTTGTAGTATTTATAGAAAGGTTTCAAAGGTTTATTAAAATATCTAAACAATAGTTTCACTCATGTTATTTCTGTTATTTCATTCGTATATTTTAACAACTATCATCACATGATTTGTCTATAAGTATGTACTGTAATGGATTCTCCACAGTACAGCAAAAACAGTCTGGGGGGAGGGGGAGCCCTACCCAGTGCCAGCCCAATGCGTCTCTTAGGAAGTGTCACTCCCTTATATGGAATAAGTTGGCCTAATATGTATAAAAATATAGATAGTAAACAATTTCGTCGAGCCTGCCTCAGATAGAGAAGAGGCAGGGAGAAAGAGTTCCCTTCGCCAACGGCCATACCACGTTGAACACACCGGTTCTCGTCCGATCACCGAAGTTAAGCAACGTCGGGCGTGGTTAGTACTTGGATGGGTGACCGCCTGGGAAAACCGCGTGCTGTTGGCATCTCTTTTTTTTTTTTTTTTTTCCTTCGCCCTATTTCCGAAATTTTATTACCTTTTAAATAATCGATTTTAAATGTTCAACCGCTCTAGACCTAATATATCCGAAAAAAGAAAAACTCGGATACCGGCCCGCATTCCAATTTTATATTATATTTCGCCCTTTATAAGAACTGTTCAAAGAAGAAAAGTCCTATATAGAATTGTAGAAATAGGCGAGTTCTTTATAGGGCTCCCCGTTATTCCGTTTTTATTATGTCGATCTCGAAAAAAGAATTCAAAAAACGAGCCCAGTCGTTCAGTTTTCGCACAAAAGAAAGAAATTTTAAAAATACATATAAATAAAATCATTACCGGGATTACGCCAAGCGAACTTTATATGAGCACTCCTTTCCCGAAAAATCGGCTCAATCCTCAAAAGAATTTTTTTTTTTATAATCAACATGTCTGATCCCGTTGATGAGCGCCACTTATGACTATACTATAGCAAATTGAATGTGAATAAATTTATACACATTTACTTACACACGGTCCTTTTGTATTGCAACCGGCAAGGAGGTTTGCCAGCCAGCCTTATAGTTTATTTTATATCCTTTCTCAACAAGAGCCGACGAAAGGCAGATTCCCCGTTAATTATAATTCGATATTCCCTTTAGCTGATACAGATTCAAGTTTAAAGGCGCCGGGACTGGCTCTCAGCTCCTAGAGCTTCCTAAGATGTCCGCTAGGCGCAGCACCTACTCCACTTGGAGAGCTCCCTGGCTAAAATTCATCACAAAATTACAACAAAAAACACCTAATACTAGCCCAAAAGTGGAGGGAGAATTCCTATTTGTCTCTTAAAGTAGTCCATTTTTACAACTTTGACAGGGGTGCCATAAGAAGAGCTTATGAAACTTGCCAGCAAAGCTCTCCTCACTCAAGAGCTTATATAAATCTTCACATTTCAATTATTAAACGAGTCACCATGCTCATAAACTTTTATACCATATGTATATATTATAAAGGCCATATAGGAGAGCCGTCCACCCTCTCCACAATAATCCCTAAACAGTATGAATTCGCTTGCCCGAAGAATGATGCCCATGATAATATATAACCATTATATCAAAACTTGTACTCAGAGGAGCTCATTTTTCCCAATATTCCATCAACCTTCTTTGATACAATTTAGTGGAAGCATTGATTAAATGAGTAATTCACAGGAGAATAGAAAGGGGTACGTTCAGTCTCAACGCTCATATTAACATAAAAATATTTCCAGTTAGAAGAAGATGATTCTCCACACTAATGCACATCTAGCTATTCGATGCGATATATTATTTAATTTAGCAACTAACCGACACCCTCGTAAAGGCCCTTAATGTTGTTTAGGGGCGAAAAACAGCTATGGTCATCAACGCCCGTAAAGGCTCTTAATGATGCAGCTCATAATACACAACCGTCGCACTCATCTTAATTCTCCCCTCAAGTTGCCATTCCTCAAATTAGTTGAAATTGTCTCCCAATAGTCCCATTGAAAAAAATCAACAATAAATTGGAAATAAACTTGTAGTATTTATAGAAAGGTTTCAAAGGTTTATTAAAATATCTAAACAATAGTTTCACTCATGTTATTTCTGTTATTTCATTCGTATATTTTAACAACTATCATCACATGATTTGTCTATAAGTATGTACTGTAATGGATTCTCCACAGTACAGCAAAAACAGTCTGGGGGGAGGGGGAGCCCTACCCAGTGCCAGCCCAATGCGTCTCTTAGGAAGTGTCACTCCCTTATATGGAATAAGTTGGCCTAATATGTATAAAAATATAGATAGTAAACAATTTCGTCGAGCCTGCCTCAGATAGAGAAGAGGCAGGGAGAAAGAGTTCCCTTCGCCAACGGCCATACCACGTTGAACACACCGGTTCTCGTCCGATCACCGAAGTTAAGCAACGTCGGGCGTGGTTAGTACTTGGATGGGTGACCGCCTGGGAAAACCGCGTGCTGTTGGCATCTTTTTTTTTTTTTTTTTTTTTCCTTCGCCCTATTTCCGAAATTTTATTACCTTTTAAATAATCGATTTTAAATGTTCAACCGCTCTAGACCTAATATATCCGAAAAAAGAAAAACTCGGATACCGGCCCGCATTCCAATTTTATATTATATTTCGCCCTTTATAAGAACTGTTCAAAGAAGAAAAGTCCTATATAGAATTGTAGAAATAGGCGAGTTCTTTATAGGGCTCCCCGTTATTCCGTTTTTATTATGTCGATCTCGAAAAAAGAATTCAAAAAACGAGCCCAGTCGTTCAGTTTTCGCACAAAAGAAAGAAATTTTAAAAATACATATAAATAAAATCATTACCGGGATTACGCCAAGCGAACTTTATATGAGCACTCCTTTCCCGAAAAATCGGCTCAATCCTCAAAAGAATTTTTTTTTTTATAATCAACATGTCTGATCCCGTTGATGAGCGCCACTTATGACTATACTATAGCAAATTGAATGTGAATAAATTTATACACATTTACTTACACACGGTCCTTTTGTATTGCAACCGGCAAGGAGGTTTGCCAGCCAGCCTTATAGTTTATTTTATATCCTTTCTCAACAAGAGCCGACGAAAGGCAGATTCCCCGTTAATTATAATTCGATATTCCCTTTAGCTGATACAGATTCAAGTTTAAAGGCGCCGGGACTGGCTCTCAGCTCCTAGAGCTTCCTAAGATGTCCGCTAGGCGCAGCACCTACTCCACTTGGAGAGCTCCCTGGCTAAAATTCATCACAAAATTACAACAAAAAACACCTAATACTAGCCCAAAAGTGGAGGGAGAATTCCTATTTGTCTCTTAAAGTAGTCCATTTTTACAACTTTGACAGGGGTGCCATAAGAAGAGCTTATGAAACTTGCCAGCAAAGCTCTCCTCACTCAAGAGCTTATATAAATCTTCACATTTCAATTATTAAACGAGTCACCATGCTCATAAACTTTTATACCATATGTATATATTATAAAGGCCATATAGGAGAGCCGTCCACCCTCTCCACAATAATCCCTAAACAGTATGAATTCGCTTGCCCGACGAATGATGCCCATGATAATATATAACCATTATATCAAAACTTGTACTCAGAGGAGCTCATTTTTCCCAATATTCCATCAACCTTCTTTGATACAATTTAGTGGAAGCATTGATTAAATGAGTAATTGATAGGAGAATAGAAAGGGGTACGTTCAGTCTCAACGCTCATATTAACATAAAAATATTTCCAGTTAGAAGAAGATGATTCTCCACACTAATGCACATCTAGCTATTCGATGCGATATATTATTTAATTTAGCAACTAACCGACACCCTCGTAAAGGCCCTTAATGTTGTTTAGGGGCGAAAAACAGCTATGGTCATCAACGCCCGTAAAGGCTCTTAATGATGCAGCTCATAATACACAACCGTCGCACTCATCTTAATTCTCCCCTCAAGTTGCCATTCCTCAAATTAGTTGAAATTGTCTCCCAATAGTCCCATTGAAAAAAATCAACAATAAATTGGAAATAAACTTGTAGTATTTATAGAAAGGTTTCAAAGGTTTATTAAAATATCTAAACAATAGTTTCACTCATGTTATTTCTGTTATTTCATTCGTATATTTTAACAACTATCATCACATGATTTGTCTATAAGTATGTACTGTAATGGATTCTCCACAGTACAGCAAAAACAGTCTGGGGGGAGGGGGGGGCCCTACCCAGTGCCAGCCCAATGCGTCTCTTAGGAAGTGTCACTCCCTTATATGGAATAAGTTGGCCTAATATGTATAAAAATATAGATAGTAAACAATTTCGTCGAGCCTGCCTCAGATAGAGAAGAGGCAGGGAGAAAGAGTTCCCTTCGCCAACGGCCATACCACGTTGAACACACCGGTTCTCGTCCGATCACCGAAGTTAAGCAACGTCGGGCGTGGTTAGTACTTGGATGGGTGACCGCCTGGGAAAACCGCGTGCTGTTGGCATCTTTTTTTTTTTTTTTTTTTTTCCTTCGCCCTATTTCCGAAATTTTATTACCTTTTAAATAATCGATTTTAAATGTTCAACCGCTCTAGACCTAATATATCCGAAAAAAGAAAAACTCGGATACCGGCCCGCATTCCAATTTTATATTATATTTCGCCCTTTATAAGAACTGTTCAAAGAAGAAAAGTCCTATATAGAATTGTAGAAATAGGCGAGTTCTTTATAGGGCTCCCCGTTATTCCGTTTTTATTATGTCGATCTCGAAAAAAGAATTCAAAAAACGAGCCCAGTCGTTCAGTTTTCGCACAAAAGAAAGAAATTTTAAAAATACATATAAATAAAATCATTACCGGGATTACGCCAAGCGAACTTTATATGAGCACTCCTTTCCCGAAAAATCGGCTCAATCCTCAAAAGAATTTTTTTTTTTATAATCAACATGTCTGATCCCGTTGATGAGCGCCACTTATGACTATACTATAGCAAATTGAATGTGAATAAATTTATACACATTTACTTACACACGGTCCTTTTGTATTGCAACCGGCAAGGAGGTTTGCCAGCCAGCCTTATAGTTTATTTTATATCCTTTCTCAACAAGAGCCGACGAAAGGCAGATTCCCCGTTAATTATAATTCGATATTCCCTTTAGCTGATACAGATTCAAGTTTAAAGGCGCCGGGACTGGCTCTCAGCTCCTAGAGCTTCCTAAGATGTCCGCTAGGCGCAGCACCTACTCCACTTGGAGAGCTCCCTGGCTAAAATTCATCACAAAATTACAACAAAAAACACCTAATACTAGCCCAAAAGTGGAGGGAGAATTCCTATTTGTCTCTTAAAGTAGTCCATTTTTACAACTTTGACAGGGGTGCCATAAGAAGAGCTTATGAAACTTGCCAGCAAAGCTCTCCTCACTCAAGAGCTTATATAAATCTTCATATTTCACTTGGAGAGCTCCCTGGCTAAAATTCATCACAAAATTACAACAAAATACATCTAATACTCGCGAGAAATGGTTAAGTGCTATATTATGGAGGGAAAACATTAAGCATTAAAATGGTGGATACAAAGACGAATGTTTAGAATACGTTGGTCAACACGTAAAACGAACCTGGAAGTCCAAAAAGGACACGGAATTGTTAAAAACTGTAACGGTCCTTTCAGCTGATTATCAGTGGAAATATTGAAGTCCTAACATGTATAGTAAGAGAATAAGTTTCTTAGCTTAAAACCATTCGAAATAGGGCCGGAATACGAAATACAACACAACTTTTTCAATTATCGGGGAGCCGTGAAACCATAGCAAAGGTGATGGTCAAAGTATGATGTAGGAGATTTTTAAAAAATAATGAGCAATTAAGCAATTTTTTAATTATTTTGATAATCTAGCCTCCACTGCAGTTTAGAGATATGTGTTTATGGACGGAGGGATTGGTGAGGTGGTAAGGTTAATCATTACTGTCGATGGAGTTTGGCCTTTCGAACTTCCTGGTTTGCCCCGAAGCTGGATCAAAATGACCAAGTAACTTGTTGCTGAGGCGATCATCTGGAACAATAGAGAGAACTTTAGTTATGGGGGATGTAACCCCCCCCCCCCCCCCCCCCATTGGTTAGAAGAAATTAAAAAAAAAAATTGTAACAATTTGAAAAAAATAAAACTTTAAAGGATTTTACTCCAATAATAACTTTTCAAAGTTATTATTATAAGATTACAGAAAAAAGGGTCAATAATGCCAAAAAGACAACAAAGAATGTGCAAACACAGTTATTTTAATGAATAAAAGGTATACTAAAATGACAAACCAAAACGTAATATTGTTTATTTACAATGAATTATATTATTATAGCGGCAGTAGTGGCACCTAGTGGCAACAATAATATCGCGAATGTGAGAAGAACAGTTTAGACAATGCTTAGAATCTGGAAGTAAAGTCTGGATGGGTCTAGAAAGTTCCCTATGCAATTAAGTATAGTAAGTTATTGTAACCAATAAATAGGGTTACTTGTTTATTTAAAAGCTATTTCTTGATTGCCCTTCCAAAAATAACATTTATAACTTCCAAAATAACATTTATAAAAAATTATAATCTATTTATTTAATTTGAAGCTAAATGATTATAGTTTAATATATATTATACCTATATTACGAGACATCATTTTTGAAGGGATTAATATGTTGGAGTGGTATAATGGTGGGGTTAACCCCCCCATGAGTCAACTCTAGTTACGCCAATGATGGTCAATAGTCTACAAATGGCTTAAACTTTGATCTGTAAGGTAAAGTGAGTTTTATATGATTATGTTATTTATACCTTACTCCTATTTAAATTCTTTATGTATTAAAATATTTAAAAAAAAAAATTTAAAACAACAACCAAAATTAAAATACATAATTCTTAAATCAATTTATTTTTTATTTAAACAGTTTAATCATAATCATAATATGACCATGGAGGGATACTTGATCCCCAGGAAAATGAAAAAAAAATAACGAGATGTTTTTAAATATACATAAATATATATATATATATATATATATATATATATATATATATATATATATATATATATATATATATATATATATATATATATATATATTAACGGAATTGAGCTATGGAATCAATTTAAAATAAAAGTTTTAAAGAATCATTTCCTTGACATTTCTTTAACTAATTGCTACAACGAACTGAAAATATGAATATTTGAACTATGTATGTTTTTATATGTTAGATTTTTTTTTTTTGTTTTTTAGAATAATTTATTGATATTTACAACTGTAATTATATTACATCAAGTAAATCTGCTGTATGAACAAATGACATGAAAAAAAAAACACTTGTGGAGAAACTACCCATTGATAGCACTCCAATAAAGTTCTATGGTCTTAGGCCTCGAGGCCATCTTCTTTTCAGACGCCTCGGAGTGTTATCAGGAATAGTAAGGGAAGCAAGTTGAGATACTAGCGGATTCAAGTGTGTATGGAGCTTTTCATGGAAGGATAGGTATCTAGTTTGGGCCAAATCAGATTAAGATCATGATGGATGAGTTTGTTTGCGACATAATAAGGAGCATTGAGGATTTTACGAAGAATTTTGGATGTAAGGATTGGATACGAGATGAATTGGATGGTTTAGTAGAGCCCCAAAGCTCAACTGCGTATGTCCGAATAGGTCTGATAACTGTCATGTAAATGAGTCTTTTGTAATTAATTGGGAGCTTTGAACGTTTGTCCAGTAAATAAATGTTGAAGTAGGCGAAAACGTCGAGCAGTTTCTTTTCCTTTCAGTCTTGTATGATTTGTTAGATGTGAAAAAAAATTACAACTTACTGAATGTACTAAAGCGTAATTCAAGTTGAAGAAGCCGCATGCAGTGAAGACTATCTCCCTCATCATCGAAATGTGTAACCTCAGCTTCTCCTAGGAAATTAATTAATTTGATTTCTACTATAATATCAAGGTTTCTCGACTAAAATGTTGAGTCGCAACCGTAAATGGACAGTTGTAAACTAAACTCAGCAAACTTGTGCTACAAGTTAATACTTACATTTTTTAGGACGTCGTTTGTCTTATCGTCAATCACGAGTTGGTATAGAAGTGTATTGAATGCCTTCGACTGAAAGATATCGAGTTAAGGATCTTACAAACAAATAAAAGAATGAGAGTTAAAATAATTCAATAACATCTTTAAATTAGCAGGCACTATTTGTAATGTTTAATCAATATTCAAGTTAATGAACGGCATTGTTTATGCCATTAATAGTGTCGGATTTTTAAATAAAAAAGTTTTTTATGAAAGTGCATAAGGTTTTTATTAACAATTCTTTAATCGTAAATAAGTAGCATGTTTCTAGTATAAGGGACCTTGAAACGATAATAACAATAAATAAATAAATACAGGATAGGAACAGACATAATTGCCATATTTTAAATTGTATTAGCTTTATTAAATATGCCTACCTACCTTTCGTACTTAGTGCTCTATAAACCAATAGACCTAACCCACCTTTCCTGATGTTTCATCAGATGACTGATTGATCCTCCAAGAAACGTAAAAGTAGAACAAAGCAGTATAGACCTGAGGCATCAGCAGCTCCCAATTAATACTCTCATGAAGGTTAAGGAAAACGAAAATGTAGTAAAGGTGAATCGAAAACCCGCAGAAGCACAATGAAATTATGAAGAGGATCTGTTCTGAATAAACATCGTTCAAGGAACACGACACAGCCCCTAGTTTGTTCACAGCTTTGACCAACACAAGGATTCTTCTGCTGTGTCGTTTGATGATCAAAGAGTACTTGATCTCATTCAAAAAGTCAATTCCCGCATCCAAGATGTCACCTATGAGATCGACGAGAAAGCTCAACTGCGAACAGACCAAGGACGTCCCTACAAGAGCCAGACCATAAAACGTACTGAATGCAGTGGAAGTCATATTGCTATTAGTGAAGTGGACGAGGAGTAAACACACAGCAGGAACCGAGATATCGAACAAAGGAAAGAGATGGGTGCGTTTTTTGAGCTTGGATAACTTGATCGTTCCGACTGTCGATTGTATTTCCTTCATTTCTTGGAATGTACGTCGTGTTAAATCTCTCTTGAGGAAGGAGCAAGAAAGACAAAATGGAAAAACGAGGATAATACATCCGAAGTAGGACAACATGACGACTTGATTGTAGAAGTCGGTGAGCAGTGGAACGAGATATTCCAATGTAGACAGAACACCGACCAACGTCACAGCGATCGTGAAGACGAAAGAGTATACAAATAATGTCATATCCAACCGCAAAGTAGGTCCATTACCGCAAAACGGAAAGAGGCCGAGCAATGCTGAAACCCTGAAGATTGGGTAATCTATGAAAGATTGCGGAGGAGCAGTGAACATCTCCAGAGCCGGAGGTAGGACTGAATCGAGTCCATTAGCTTATTGAGGGAATGGTCGATGTAACTGATAACAGCTAATATATATCTGACAGTTGTATCTGTCTTGGTCGCTTTATAGATTTATTGGTCGATAATCATATGTTTACGAAGTAAAGGAAATATTACACCAAATTGATGCCTCTATCTCATATTCCAAAAACTTTCAGCCGCAGAAAGTTAAAATTTATTATTTGGGTTGCTCTAAGATATATTGTGCACCTCCCTCATTGACCACTACATGATTATCAGAAGTGCTGCTATACTTGATTGATAAAACGAAAATGGTACTTAGTTCGATAATCTATACATTCTATTACACCACAACGAATACTAAGGGAGTAATAGAAACTTGAAAAAATGTCATCTATCCAGGTTTTTATTTCATTTTACAAAGAGATAACGTTGTTGGAATCACAAAAATATTTATTTTATACGATTTATTAATTATATTTTGTCGATTATATGCCTTATTCTTAGTGTTGCTATTTATATCGCTCTCTAGAAGAATGCAACTATAAATATATACAACCAACTCACAAAAATAGAGCCAAAAACTCAAAAGGAAACACTATTAGTTATTATAATGCAAATGGGAAAAACCACAATGCAAAGCCTTATGTTTCAAAAAATACACCTACTTACCAGTCGACGTTTCGCCTGTTCAGGCATTATCAAGACACCAAAATCAAAAAGGGGTTATGTGAATCGCATCTCTTAGAAAAAGGTGCAAAACATCCCAACGATCAACAGCCCAAACAGGCTCCAAACATGAGACAGCACCCCGCCACCAAGACGTTCAACATACAACTCTGTTGAAACATAAGGCTTTGCATTGTGGTTTTTCCCAATTGCATTATAATATATACAACCAACATAAGACTGGTAATTGTGTTTAGGTATCAGACATGGCCCCTAACCCTGAGTGAATAAGAACTTATAGTCAACCCCAAGGAAAGAAAAATATGGGATAGAGTAGCTGAAAATGGAATATGGAGAAGGAATGATGGAGCTGTTTAGAGAACTGGACCTGGTAGTATTGTTAAAGAGTGGCTCTCTGAGGCATGTGGAAAGAATGTTAGACCACAGGATACCAAAGAAGATGCTCTATGGGAAACCGGGTGGTAAATGTAGTAGAAGACCTCCTCGGATTAGAAGGGCTGGTGGATGTACGAGGGTGAAGAATCACAGATTGGTAGATGTGGTGGAGGCCCAGCTTCTTGCAGGACCATGGCACAAGTATAATAATAATAAATAATTATGTATTATTGGAAAAAACATTTTGATTTATTTGTTTTAGAAATGGTAAAAATATATGTTTGAGCATTCTGCAATAAGTAATTAGTGTAAAGTAAAGCATTTGAAGCAGTACATGCAGATTCTAGTTAGATTCAGCATCACTTTTCAGGCCAGATTCATAGATCACTACATGTACAAGGAAATCGTCTGTTGCCAGTATCTTTTTTATGTGTTATCCTAAACCTCAATTTTTCCAAACTGAAATTTTGATTAATTAAATTCAGGTGTTTTACTGTTCATTTTACAATTTTAAGAGTAAAACGTCAAAGGTTTTAAACTTTTAATTTGTACTGTTTTCTTCATAACAAGTAATATTTTATTACCATTGAAAGAGAAAATAAGACCTTGCTATGGCCACCTTGCTACTTTTCAAGATGAGTTTTATTCTTACTCCCAGTAATATGTTTTATAACTCTGAGAGCTTACATCTTGTAAACTATATTTGTTTAGTATAAAAAAAATATAGTTTACGAGATGTTATTTTACAACATCTTATATAACAACAGCTTATAATAATTATAATATATATATTAACAAAAATGTCACATTCCTTAAATCTATTTCTTGGCAATATTACTAAAATAATTATGAAGATTTAAAGGAGCAGAATCATACGTATATAAAAGCTAGTAGGTATGGTAAAATTTCATTCTTCTTCAATAATGTAATTTAGATAAAAATATTTTCAAGGAGATGGTTATCGTGACAGTCATTATTAAAAAAAAAATATTAAAAGTTTTAATAAATTCTAAAATTTAATTATTACAGTAAACTATGCAATTTAATAACAATATTCATTTCTTAATTTTATTTTTAATTATTATTTTTGTCCGTTACGAATAGATAAACTTTGGATGGCTCCAGTAAGCAATATTAGCTACAGTAGCCCTTTTACACTTATTAGCTAAACATAACATAAAAAGGTTAACCTAAAAACAAAAAGCAGTAATCTGTATTTATTAAAAATGATATAAAAAATTTTTTTTATTATAAATAATAAACAATATAAAATTTGTCAACAAAAAGTGTTAATAAATTTCAACTCTGCTGAACCAATACAAAAACACTATTCTAATTTCTAATATAAAATAATATTCAACAGTTAATCCAGACTTAATAGCTATTATATTTGGAAGTATATTACACAATGGCCGGGTTTAAAACGGCAGAAATATTCACTAAAAAGTTTCTGTACATCACCATAATTAAAAAAACAAACAAAAAAACATTGTTTCTGAAATCAGAATTATAAGTAAAATAAGATTCTATGAACAATGACTTTCAATAGTAAAAATGTTTATTTCTAAAGGATTGACAATAAAAATAATCAAACAAAACTGTATGCAAAGAATTGGTTTGATACATAAATAAAAATTGTCATATTTTTAATATTTAAAATATTTGGTAGAACATTTTATAATTTTGATTAACATATATAACCATTATTTTATATTTGTTTGTAATGAAATTACAATCATACATTACTCAACATTATATTTCTTGTTTATATTGCAACCAGAAATAGAAGGATTCCCAGATTAAAAACAAATCTTTTAGCTCAAATTATGTTATTGAATAATAGATTTTTAATTATAGGAGAATTATATTTCAAGAAAAATATTGTTCTTGTTATATTTTTTATTTATTTAGTATCTGAGATAATTTGTCAGAAATTCATATTTTTTAAATGTTCACGATGAAAATTCCATATCAAAGGAAAAACATTCCATAAATCGGCTATATACATAAATATGTTTTGTACAATTTAAAACAATGTGATGGATTAAGTTTATTAAATTGTAACAATGTTCTCTCGTTTTAATGTTCGTTGCATTGATGAATAAAACAGTTTGGCAAAAAATTAATAAATCTTTAATCATACGTACAATAAAGGAAAGCAGAGGGAGAATGCTCATCCTGTATGGCATGAACAGATAAAGTCCATATCACTAATTGAATCATGGACACAATTATTTTAAGGGTCCATTTTGTTCTTTTTAAGATAATAAACCAAAATCTACTACCACTATTAGAAAAATGCGTTC
Source organism: Arma custos (assembly GCA_037127475.1). NCBI lineage: Eukaryota > Metazoa > Arthropoda > Insecta > Hemiptera > Pentatomidae > Arma > Arma custos. Next base: position 137,042,117 of record CM073764.1, on the reverse strand, counting down.
TGGACAAAACGTCTCCCCAGTCTCCATATATTATTAATTCCACCGAGGATCGTTTGTTTAAATTCAATTAAAACTGGATCGTACAAAACTAAAAATAAAGAACAAGGGTTAAATACCATTATGGAGAAATCCCTGATAAATAAACATGTAGAGAGTATAGAATAAAACCAGGACAAGTAGTTAAAATTAGGAATTATAAGAGATAGTAGAAATTCAACAAGCTCTTAATGCTTTCATTTGTTTGGACCAAATAAACCAAATTCAACAAGATTACAGGAACTCTTATGGCACAATTAAATTCTTCATTTAGCCAACCAATTTTTTCAACAAAACTTTTTTGTAATTATTTGGAACAAAACTTTTATTGTTGTAAGCAATTACTTTTTAGAATTTTTTTTCTAAATCTTTCTCAGAAACAGTAGTTATGGTCAGTTAACATGTAATAAATAACATCCTGGTGAAAATAAATAATATTTCTCATCAGTTTTAAACTTTAAGTTCTTTCACTCAACTAATTCTGATCATCATTATAACAGAATCATAATGTTATTCCGATATTATCAAGAACTGTAAGCCTTATAACCAGAATCAAATTTGAAAAATAAAAGTACAATCCAACAAACAGTTATGCATTTAAAACAATGCTTCCCACATTGAATCACTATGCATTACAATAAACTCAATTGAATGATTTCGAGACCATATTGAAATTAGTCCTCTTCACATATCAATGTATTTACATCAACCTTCTTTTTTAGAGCTATTGAATCCTAAACTACAGATTTAGATAGCGAAAAATGCAATTAAACAATTGGATAAGGCTGCTATTCAGTTGTTTGTAACGACACATGAAATGCTTCAACGAAATTCAGCAATTCTTGATTAGTTAAATAGCTAAATATTTTTTCAATGCAGTCAAAATTTAAAATAACTTCTTTGCCTTTGGATTCAGAATCATGCCTGTTCGATATCCGATATGTTTGCAAGTCTCTGAATTGATTAATGCACTGTCCCCTTTGCAAGCCTGATGCAATATTTTGTTTTATAATATCTTGATAAATTGGAAACATTGAACTCAACTCTGAATCAGTTAAATCAATCTTTGTGTATAAGGGCTTGAAATTATGATTATTTCCAAAAAGAGCAAAATCAAACACTGTATATGTGGAATTGATTTTTGTTTTTTGCATTAACACGAGTTCCCGAATGCACCTTACCATGAATTTGGACAAATCATCACTATTAACTCTAGGGTCTTCCTTTAATTCGACAACTTTTGAAAAATTTTTGTCAAAGTTCTTTAAAAAAATTATCTTTATAAGCAGCTTAGCAGATGAAACCGCTCCTAATATTACTGCTTTATCTAAGATTGTAAAAAAACCTAACGTCGACAAAAAATCATCGTACACATACTCAGTGTCTGCTCCATGTTCAAGGAGAATTTTAATAATATCGAACTTCTTAAATTGGCTCACGGCCAAGTAGAGGGGAGTCTCTCCAGCCTGGTTTCTAGCATTAACATCAGCTCCAAGAGCGAGAAGCCTAGGAACACATTCCAAGTCATCATTGTTAGTCACGGCTAGGTGAAGTGGAGTCATCCCAATCTTATCTCTGGCATTTATATTTACTCCTTTAGATATGAGCTCTTTGATGATACTTAAATCACAATTCCAGCCCACAGCATGATGTAATGGGCTTCTACTGTAATAACCATAGCCAACATTAACATCATCAATACAATCAAGTATTTTTTTAATACTGTCTAAATTTGCACGTTGTTTTAAAGCTACGAATAATGGTTTCATTGTAGGTTTGTGGCCAATTAACTCAATGCAGTTCTTCTTCCCATATTCTTGTACATTGGAGAGTGAATTCTCCAAGACTCTTTTCATAATCAAAGTTTCTGTGTAACAATAAACTGAAGAAGAAAGTTATTCACTGTAAATTATTATAAAAAGATTAAAATTATGTGCACTCAACCGTCAACCAAACAATCTTTTGAAACTAGCAAATGCTGTACTTGAAATTAAAATAACAAACCATCAAAACATAACAACAGTACCAGTTCAAAACCAAAGTAACCTCCGTGGTTTTTACTTAGCCACTGCTCACTTGATCAGTTACTCAGATTCATTCCGTCAGTTTGTCAAAAATGTCTTACAATTTTGAAAGATATGCAGTACCGTTTTTTGTTGTTATTTTAAGGTTCCAACAGGATTCAGTAAGATTGTCAAGCAGTTTTTCAAACAGTATTATATTCTATAATTATAGTACAGGAAATCAGTAACATTCCCAAAACCACCGTTTAATAATCTCTTATCTACAGAATATGGTATCACCTATCTGAAATTTCTGGCATTAAAATAACCAGTATTAATAGAAATATTGATACATTTCCTCTTATATTGTAACTTTTAATGATAGTTAGTGTTAAGGTATGTTTTCTGTTTTTTCTTTTAGGTTTTTCAACTATAAAATATGATGGCGTCTTCCGAAACGAGAGATCGAAGCAGTATCCATTATCCATTGTTCATTCAGAGAAAAAATAATGTTTTCATAACAATGACTCCAGGGGTGTCATAAGTTGCATAAGTTAGGGTCGGTATGGAACATGTGTTTGAGGAAGCTGTGTGCAATTGCATGGAAAGAAAACGGAGATGGAAAATTAGGGGGGGATGTGACAGTCAAAGTGGGTTGAACGTTATATTCATAAAGAAAAACTGACGTTGGTCTTTTATTACCACCACAGTGGGTTTTGGGGAGACATTTGCAGTGAAACATGGTAATATTGGTAATGGAAGACTCGAAGGGATCATTTTGAACAATTAGTAATAAAATCGTTGAATATGTGAGGGAAGGTTCCACAATATACACAAATTGCTAGAGATCATACAAGAAGGAAGAATTAAGTAGGCTTGGTTTCCGCCATTGTTCTGTTAACCACTCATACAATTTTGTTAACCAATAAAACGGCTTGCGCACTTTAAGTATTGAATGAAAGTAGGAAGTGCCAAGAGGCGCAGCGAGAAAGAAAGAGGAAGAGTGAAGACTACTTAGAACCAAGGGCGGGTCCAGGATTTCTTTCTGGGAGTGGGCAGAGCGGGCAAACGGAAAAAAAATCAACAGTAACTTACAAATAAACTTGTAGTATCTATAGAAAGAATTCAAAGGTTTATTAAAATATCAAAACAATTTTTCACTCATGTTCTTTCTGTTATTTTAACAACTATGATCATTTTGTTGAATTGCCTATAATTATGTACTATAATGGATTCTCCACAGTACACAAAAAACCGTCTCGTCCAACGTGCCCCCATACCCTCCTGGATCCGCCTATGGTTATTTGAGTACTACCACTGAATAACTTCAATCATTTATTATACACTTACAGTAAACAGAAATGTGCACATCTTGAACTTCGAGCTGATGAATCACTTGAACAATGGTAAGGTGCCGGTTTCGTAAAATTCTTAAAGTCAAAAAACTGTCATCGTGTGGTTCTGTTACCCTAGGCCGCCCAGGGCCTTCTATGGCGTCTCGTAAAGTTTCATGTGGAACTCCGATGGCATTAGCTGCATATCTAATGGAACGTCCATCATCAATAAGTACCACACCACGAGCAACATCCTCAGCACGTAGAATTATTTTATTAACTTAAAACTGAAAAAATTAAAAGCGGGAAACTAAGAAATTTGCTGCAAGAAACGGCTCTGAACAAATGACACTGAATATACATTTTAATTCCATAGAAAGTGATCATTGAAATCTACAGCCCTTACATTGAATTAAGTGTTATTATTAAGTTATACTAAGTGTTATTATCCTCTATATTGGCATTCCTAATTGAAAAAAATACATTAAAAATAGACCAATCCAAAGCAGAAATATTTTTAGATGAAAACATGAAAAAATCAAGTGGGTGGAATTTTTTGTCTGTCAGTGTATTTACTAATATGTATTGTTATAATATAGTTGTAAATTTCAATAAATAATTTTTAAAAACTATCAATATTTACAATATCATATAATAAGTGTTAGCCAACAATTAGGGTATAGTAGAGGAATGCATCTCTGTTTGTATGGTGGGGTAATCCTGCGCTAAGGTAGACACGATACCTCCCACAGGATTAAGAACTGAATATTTCATCTCTTAACTTTTCCCTGCCAGATCTCGATGAAGTTTCTTCTCCCTTCCCTTGGGTTTTGACTCCCACGACCTTTATAATTGACCTATAGATCCTGTCTTAGAATGTTCCTTGCAATGTAACATTGCCAAATCTTTTAAATTCTTAGCTCGTCTGCAAGAAATAAAATATAAGTTGAATTAAGGATTAATTAAAAAGGATTTGAGATTCTTCATATCTGAAGACACGGTAATGTATTATGCCAAGTTCTAAGACATACAGGACTTAATCTTTGAGACAAAATTAGTGGCGAGATCAACTCAGGAGTTTCATATATTTAGTTCAAAATAAAATAGTTTTAAATAACTGTCCCTAAAGACGGAAGACCTTATAAATGGGCAACGGCATAGGGCCTCCAAGACAAAAAAGTAGTATAAAAACGCACTTTTGTAGCTAGCCGAAGTAAAAGGAATAATAGTTCTAAAAAACTAAAGAACTTGCGTTTATTACCAGCCGAACTAAAAAGTGAAAAATAAATAATAGTTCAAAAATACAAAATTTTGGTACTGTCCTCTTATAAGGGCGCAGCTGGTAAGGTTGGTGTAGCTCACATTCCGATGTCTAGCTGTTCTAAAGCTCAAAAATATATCCCTAAGATATAGTATATGTAATGGCGGATTTAAGGGGGGGAGGGTTTAGCCCACCCAGGCGGTTTTTGTGTACTGTGAAGAATCCATAACAGTACATACTTATAGGAAAATCACATGATCATAAATGATAAATGATATATGAATAAAATATAAGAAAGAACATGAGTGAAACTATTGTTTTGATATTTTAATAAACCTTTCTATAAATACTACAAGTTTATTTCTAAGTAATTGTTGATTTTCAGTTCTTATAAAGGGCGAAATGTGATAAAATTGGAATGCGGGCCGGTATCCGGAGTTTTTCTTTTTTCGGATATATTAGGTCTAGAGCGGTTGAACATTTAAAATATATTATTTAAAAGGTGATAAAATTTAGGGAAAAAAAAAAGAGATGCCAACAGCACGCGGTTTTCCCAGGCGGTCACCCATCCAAGTACTAACCATGCCCGATGTTGCTTAACTTCGGTGATCGGACGAGAACCGGTGTGTTCAACGTGGTATGGGCGTTGGTGAAAAAGAATCTTTCTCCCTGCCTCTTCTCTATCTGAGGCAGGCTCGACGAAATTGTTTACTATCTATATTTTTATACATATTAGCCAACTTGTTCCATATAAGGGAGTGACACTTCCTAAGAGACGCAGGCTGACACTGGGTAGCCCCCCCCCCAGACTGTTTTTGCTGTACTGTGGAAAATCCATTACAGTACATATTTACAGAAAAATCATGTGATGGTAGTTGTTAAAATATATGAATAAAATAACAGAAATAACATGAGTGAAACTATTGTTCAGATATTTTAATAAACCTTTCTATAAATACTACAAGTTTATTTTCAAGTAATTGTTGATTTTTTTGCCCGTCGGCCCGTTGTGCCCCCCTCCAGAAAAAAAATCCTGGATCCGCTCTTGCAAATAACCTATTCAACTTAGAAGGTAACGAGGCCATCTTCTTTTCAGATGTCTCAGAGGGTTATCCGGAATTGAAGAGGTAGCTAGGTTTGAAAGTAATGGGTTTAAGTGAGAATAAAGTTTATCATGAAAGGACTGGTGTCGGGTTCGGGCCAAATCAGCAACTAATGGGACATTTAGGTCATTATGGGTGGTTTTATTCGTAAAAAAATTAGGAGAATTAAGGATTTTACGAAAAAATATAAATGGTTAAATGACTAAAAACATGCGCGAGCAGTTATATTTCTAACAACTGACAAATACAATTTCATTGATCCTGATACAGGAGTACATACACAAACCACCCCAATAAATAGATTTTAAAACGTTATGCAAGATAACTATTACAAAATATAACTGCTCGCGCATGCGCACAAGTAGGCAAATATAACTGCGGTGGCGTTAACACACAAGTAGCAAAAACATTGTTGAAGTCATAGCTTCTTATTTTATAAAGAAGTAAAACATCAATAATCCATATACTTTAAAATAATTGATAAACCACAATACGTTTGGTGGAAAGCCACTAATTATCAGTTTGAACAAGTCCACCAACATTCAGTTCAAGCAGTCACTAAAAAACGAAGTCGCGGAAAATATAAAAGTAAATACAATGATTTAATTAAAGCCAAATAGTATGAATATCGTTTGTAGCAAAGCCAACAGCGATTTTGGCAATTTTTTTATAAAATCATACATATAGATACAAGAATATGTACGAATCACTATAAGAAATTTAATTATTTACGGCCCATAATTACTATAATATATGAAATCCGAGGGGAAATAAAGAGGGGAAAAGCCTTTTTATGTTTCAGTTCCAAAAATATAATCAGCTTTCAAAATAACTACAAATAAATATTTTATAATAAAATAAATCCAATCAATAATTTCCGTGTGTTAATAGATGGTTAAGTCCTCAATTGTAAATACCAAACACAGCGGAGTTAGTGAATATATATAAAACCTCAAAATATATTAAGGTAACACAAGGCCATGAAATGAATATGTATAAAGTTTATAAGAATATCGTATATAGTAATTATTACCTAATAAATAAAATCTTGGAGGAAGAGAAAAAATATATATAATTTTATTGCACAAAAACCAAATTGCTCAATTGCCATATTGCTCATGAAGATTATTATTTTTTCTTGGGGTGTAAAAAAACCTTTAGTCCAAAAATTCATTTCATCTCATCTATTTTTTATACGTTTCGACCCAATTCTGTCATTTTCAATACATAATTTTCTCATCATTCAAACAGTATAAAACTTTATCTGCAAAAACGTTAAAATGAAAAATTCAACATTATAAAAAATTACATAAACACAACAAATTTTTTCACCTTAAATTAGTTAAACCATATTACGTTTGGTGGAAAGCCACCAATCATTAGTTTCAAGAAGTCCACCAACATTCAGTTCAAGCAGTCGATTAAAAACGAAGTCGCGGAAAATATAAAAGTAAATACAATAATTTATACAAATATTGCTCATGAAGATTATTATTATTAATATTAACAATAATAATAATAATAAAAAGACTTAGCTGACCCGAAGGTTCGATGCTGATACCAACAAAGGCAGTTTTCAAACTTCCGTCCACAAATTACCTCCCAAAACTCATATCCGTATATGGATAACCCTTTATGTAATCCTCTCACCTACAACTCAGTCAACCCTCCGGATGTTTGCCAGTTGGATAAGCCCGTTTTAACTCTTTAGGAACCCATTCGCAACCAAGCCCAACAACTTTTCAAGCACATCTCAATTTGCTTGCCTTCAGGAAAGCTTCATTTCAATTATATAAACGGATGCTTACTTTGCACTTCCATCATTTTTAATATCATAAATTCTACAGTAGACTCAACCTTTTTCTGGCCAACCAGGTGTATACTTTATCATGTGTATAAGGTGTATAATCCGAGTTGTTTTATCTACGAAATTCTCCCTTGTACTCATCATTTTTCTTGTGGTCTAGTGGTTAGCGTAACAAACTACTAACCCAAGATCGCGGGTTCGTAGCCCTGCAGGTGGCCCTAGGATTTTTTTAAGGGAGTAAAAAATCCTTAGTTACGCCGTCCTTCGGAAGGGACGTTAAACGGGGGTCCCGAGCCTGTACGATGTCGTACTCGTTAAAAATCCCTATCCTAATTAAACCTGGATAGGCAAAATTTAGAGCTCCCACTGTAGCATCGTCCGATTAGCCATAGCAGCATAAAGTGACGTTAAATGAACAAACCAACCATCATCATTTTTCTGAATATCAATTATAGCACTGAATATTCTACGCAATATGATATTGTTATGTATATATGTATATTTTCACTATTATAACTCCCTTGAATTTTGTCGAAGGTGAAATTCATTTTAAAGATCCATATCTAACTTGAACCCCTAAAAAAAAAATTATCTCTTCAACCGAAGATTCAGAAATTAAGACTTGATGTATATATACAATATTTCACAGTTTTTAACTTAATCTATTTTGTACTAAAATATATTTATTGTGTTAAAAGCCGCGATATGGACTATGCGATATTACGGATATGCTTAATTGTGAAAAATAAATTGGCGGTTTAGCATTAAACCAATCTACCACGTATTTACTGAGCCCAATATCCTTTATGGATTGTAATGGTAGTTTTTTTTATCAGTTGAATTATATGCTCCACACTAATGCATTAGAATGAATTTTCATTTTGGAGCTTTGAAAAGAGAATATATATATATATAGAAATAGAATAGAATTGAATTAATATATATATATGTATTTACACACACTTATATAGTTATTTGTACATACTTTTTTATATTTATGTACATACGTCCGAGGCAACTGCCCCTTTACTCTACCATAGCTTTTATACTCCTAATCGAAATTACTATTTACCTATGTTTACATGAAACTTCTAATTTAATTAGCACAGTTTACAAAAAATAAAAATAAAACATTAGTGCTATGTCTTTGGCCGATTAATATCCAGTAAATTGAGTACTTTTTATAAATTTTGCTAATGAAGTTTTATATTAAAATTATAGCATACGGTAATCTTTGCGTGGGTTACTCAACCATCGGCGAGAGCTGTTGTGCACGGGAAAGTACCAGCGAAAGTGGACTGGCAGCCTCAGTTCTGAGTCACGTCTCAGTCACTTCGCGTCTCTGTCTTGCGGAGGGCGATATCCGTCGCCTCAGGTTGACGATTTCTACAGTGTCTTAGGATAAGTGTTCAAGGCGAGATCGGTCTTGTATGTCGTCAGGGGGGAGGGAGGAGTTTCTGCGCCAACGTGGAAGTTGCCCTATAGAAAAGTAAGTGGATTTTAATATGAGTAAACAGAAAGGCGCAGCGGCCTATTACAAAAGCCTGAGAAAAAATCCCATTTTGAAATTTATAAGATATCTGAAGAATATTATAGGTAACATCCAAGAGGAGCTGGAAGTGGCTGTGGATCGGGGAAATCTGGAGAAAGTAAAGGAGCTGCTTGCGATAGGCGCCGACCCCAATGCCAGGTTCGGCTTCAACAAGACCACCTTTCTACACAGAGCTCGCAGTGCGGAAGTCGTCAAGGAGCTGCTGTCTCACGGGGCGGAAGTGAACGCCAGGGATGTATACCTCTGCACTCCGCTCTACTATTCCGTCACTAAAGAATCTCCAGCTGTCGTTCGCGAACTGCTCGCTCATGGTGCCGATGTGAACGCTGCAGACGAGAACGGGGACACTGCCCTTAGCCTCGCTCTCAACGACTATCCCAAACTGGAAGTGATTAGGGAACTGCTGGAACATGGAGGCATCCTCAGCAAGAAGGATGTGGATCGCTACCTCTTGTGTTACTTCACGCGGTCTTGTTCAGCGATAAAAACTATCCAACTTCCGGTTGCAAAGTTACTTGTAAAGTACGCCCTCCTGAAGAACTTCGGGGATGATTTCGAATCCGTCTTCGATTTGGAGCCCTATAGCAAATGTATAAATTATGAAGAGCTAGCTTGTTACCGGGACGCATGCGCACGAGAAATAGTACATATGATGGAGCATAAGATCAACAACGACTTTTCTATTTACGATTATATCATCAACAAACCGCGAAACATAAAACCCTATTCGGACAAGTCCATAGAAGAAGAAGTGTCGACCAAATATCCCATTTATCACGATGTCATTTTGTGTAATGTGCAATCTTGCTTGGAAAGATCGGAACTTTTAGAAAAATTTACAAGCCTGGAGATTTCTGTGACTTCGAGAGGAAAAGACATTGTGCTAAGCTACGACTGTTTATGTGTGATTGCGGAATTTCTTTCGAATGAAGACTTATTGAACTGTGCAACTCCTTTGGTGAGTAACTTTGAACAGTCGAATTATCCAGAAAATATTTTAAAGCGCGGAAAAAAGTGTGAAGAAATCGAACTTTATGATACTAGGTGCACAATATTTTAGTGTATTTTTGTTATAATTTGGTAGTAAATATTAGGAATATTTTCTGTTTGCAGTTTTTGATGCCATATTCTTTTTTAGAATATATTTAGGGTTAATATGAACAAAACTTAAATATTTTATTTCAAAACATTTGTTATAATTATAAAATAAATATCTATCTATTAGATTGAATTTATTTGTTAAATAAAGTTTTAATTTTTTTATATACATTATTTCTTTTTATAAAGCAACTGGAATGGCAATTGCGAAAATATGTCAAGGATATGATTGCTGTATTGCAGCGTATCAATATCTTTGACCTGATAAGAAATACCACAAGCTAGAATACAGTATAAATTCAAAAGCCTGAGTCTCTCATTGTACACATAATAAAATTTTATTTTATTTTTTAAATTAATTGTTATAATTTTTTAATATTTTTATTTTGAAGAGAAAAGATTGGTCCATGGCCGGAATCCGAACCCTCGAAGGGAGACCCGGGTTCGAATCCCGGCCCTCGACAAATCTTTTCTCTTCAAAATAAAAATATTTAAAAGTTATTTATTTTGTTTTACCGTATTATAAATATTCTTAAATATATAAATAATTTTCAATTGCTATGCAGGCCCGTGCTATTTTATATCATAAGAAGCTAAAAACTTCAAAACATTTGTTTTTGAGAAGGCTTTAACACAATTATAATTTAAAGGGATGCTTTTTTAAATGAAGTGTTTTATTTATGGTTCATTCATAGATATTTATTTTCTAAAGTTAAATTATAAAGAAACAATCATTGTGGAAGGAGCTGAAAATGTTTGAGTATAAATTAATACTTATTCTTGGCAACCTTGTAATAGTTCAATTGTTTTCCTAGTTTATTATTAATTAGAATAACGTAAATTTATTCAAGTAGATATTTATTGTACTACTGTGGAAGCCATTTTGAAAATTTTGCACTCAATTTTTATCTAAGTTATTCACATTTGGAATTATGCCTACTTGATATAAAAGAACGTTTAACTGCACATTGATAAAAGTTTAATCAAAATCGCTTGATCAATATAGATTATCGATTAAATTACATATAATATCGATTATAATGCACTTTTTTACTCCCGGTAAGTACGATACACTCCATGCTAGCTAAAATTGATGTTTTAGATTTTTTTTTTTTTTTTGGGGGGGGGGGGGGTGATTTCATTATCTTTTATAATGAATTTATTATCATAATATGATTATATTATCAATCATATTAAGATCATGATTGATGGGTTATACATTAAGTTCCATATAATGTATAATTTTTTACTTAAGTGCAAATAATTATATTTTTCATTTAGTTTCCGGTGATGCACAGCATATATTGAAAAAATAAATGGCTTTACAAAAATTTCATAAAAATCTTTAAGAAATAAGTGGTATTTCTGGTTAGTCAAGTTGGTGTTGTAACATTCCTTATGCATCTTGAATATCCGATTTCATTTTAATAAATTTTTTAAGTTTGGCTGTTTAGATAAACACAGAACATTCTTCTGCTTCACTAAAAAAATTAATTTAAACCTAATGGATGCATCAGATGACCTGGCACATATAATTAATAATTATAAAGGAATGATTATTGTTAGATTAATTCATGCATCAATGAAACCTCCTGAGCCTTAAACATCTAATCAATCATAACATGTGAATTTCATGTGTTTTATCACCATAAATGTTAGGCAAAGAATTTGACTACAAGGTGGAAACCAGAAGAAACACCTGTTGTCTGGATTAAAAATATTGGCCGTGGCAATTTAAGGGAATACCACAAAAATTAATTTATGATGAATTACATTCAATCTCATCTATAAAATTGAGGATAATTATCACGTTTTAAGCAAATACAGGATTTTTATAAAGTAATTTTAATTTTTTTCTGGCAGCATTTCTTAATTAAAATATTTATATAATATTCAAACAACTTTATGAATTAAGGCATTAATATAATTATAACAAATCCATAAAATTAATCATTACATGGATCACAAATATATATCTTGATTAAAATTAATACCCTTTTCTTTATCTATAAATTACAAATTTTATTATTTGTGGAAGAAAGTGGTCCGGGTAGAGGACACAATGAATTTCTCGTAGAATTGGAGAAAAAGTTTATTGAAAATAAAGTTTTCCACATATATTATCAAGGTCTCCACATATATTATCAAGGTCAACAATTATCATTCAATATAAAAATTTTATTATTTTTTAATTAAAATCAATTCCAATTTTAAATTTTAAAAAATATATTTATAAAATAAGTTTTAAACAGCCACCTCTTGTTCTTCAAATTTAAGCTGATGGTTTTGATTATATATATATATATATATATATATATATATATATATATATATATATATATATATATATATATATATATATATATATATATTGCTCCCTTCACTTCAGTTGATGTTGAAAGAATTTGGCCTCTTACTGAACTCTATCCCTAACTAAATCACTAAAAAGAATAAAATATTAACTAATATTCTGTTATGTCAAAACTCATAAACAGCAGCGGTAGCTAGTGTCGGAATGTAAGATTCAGCAAGCTAATCAGTGTGGCCGCTAATCAGGGGAGTATACTAGTACCACTAAATGTAATATCCAAATGTATTTCACATGAATAAAAGTAGAAAACAAAATTAAATTTTCTTCAGACTTTTTCACTTACAACTAGAAAAAACATAACACTTTTACCCATTTATGCAATCTTTTTTTTTTTTTAGCTTAATTTATTGATATATACAACTGTAATAATATTACATCAAGTAATTTTGCTGATATGAACAAATGACATGAAAACAAAAAACACTTGAGGAGAAATTACCTATCGGTAGCACTCCAATAGAGTTCTATATTGAAGGTCTCGAGGCCATCTTCTTTTCAGACGCCTCGGAATAGTATGGGAAGCAAGTTGAGAAACTAGCGGATTCAAGTATGAATTGGAGCTTGTCATGGAAGGATAGGTATCTAGATTGGGCCAAATCAGCAACATATGGGATATTAAGATCATGATGGATCAATTTGTTTGTGACATAATAAGGAGCATTGAGGATTTTATGAAGGATTTTGGATTGTAAGGATTGGATAAGAGATGAATTGGATGGTTTAGTAGAGCCCCAAAGCTCAACTCCGTATGTCCAAATAGGTCTGATAACTGTCATGTAAATGAATCTTTTGTAATTAATTAGGAGCTTAGAACGTTTGTCCAGTAAATGTTGAAGTAGGTGAAAACGTCGAGCAGTTATTTATATAATCAAAATTAAAGTAGATGTTTTCTAAAGAATAAAATATATATATATTTGACTTGACCACAGACATTTGTACAATGTATAAAGAAGAAAAGAAGCATATAAATTTTTTTTGTTTTGTCTGCTTTACTTTTAAGTATAATGTTCAACATCCAGAAAAATACTTATAATTTTTTTTATAAGTAGCTAACCAAAAACTAAAACATTTTCCAACATGATTTTTTTTTTCAGAAACTGATGGCTAATGAAGCGACAACCCTGAAATTCAGCATTCCAAAATACATAGATAATCATAGGGAAAAATACATCTAAAATTTTCCGAGCAGAAAAAAACGGAATAGTGATAGTAAATAAGATCCAAAATTTTGCCTGAATAAAATAAAACTATATAATGGGATTTAATTACTATAATTACATACTTTTGAGTATTTGATGTATAATAATAAAAATAATAATCACATAAAAAAAGTCTATGATTCTATTCTAATCCGTTATCACACAACGGAACAAAGTACTTGAGGTAATGTCAGGTCGATGAAATAAACTTTTTAAATTAACTGTTTATTAATTTAAAAGTGATATTAAGAAATTTTCATATATAACAAAAAAATACAGAAAAGTTTCTAAACTTAATTACTTAAATTGGGAAAAAAGAAAGTGTTATAAATAGAAATGATTGACATTTACTTTGGACAGGCCATAAAATTTCAAACATATCAACATGTATAAAACATATTTCACAAAGATTTTAGGGGCCGCTGAATTTCAATTTCATGTAATATTTTCAAATTCAGACCTGTAGATATAGAATTTAAAAAAAAAATCATCTAGCAACGAGATGCAAACTCAAAGCTTTGTTTTCTTTTTCTTTTAAATTAACCCCTAATAGTCCAGGATCCCTGGTACATTTTTGCACTTGATTACTATCAAGCTGAATCTTCGTGTATAGCTTCGTTTTGATGAGATGCCCAACAATTTCCTTTGCGAAAATTCTCACATACATGTTGATCGATAACTAGGTCATCAAAAATGATTACTAACCAGCTGATTTTTTTTTTACTTAGTTAATATTTATATAATTTAACAGTCATATTGTACTACAAATTGCGTAGTACGTTATCCTTAAATTTTGGAGAATCGTCAAATCGACATAATTTATCCTTGCTACCTCTGTTAGCTACCACAATCGAGAATTTTCGCAAAGGAAATTGTTGGGCGTCTCATCAAAACAAAGCTATTCACGAAGATTCAGCTTGATAGTAATCAAGTGCAAAAATGTACCTAATGTAACTATCAGCTGCTTTATTAATTTCTTACCTTTTCCTTAACCCGTTTTCAATTATTTTGTATGTACAATTTATAAGATGCCTATAGTATCTATGTTAAATATTAATTTTTGAAGATGTACATAATATAATTTTTATATCAATCCTTTGATGCTATAATGATATTCATTTCCAAGTTTCACGTTCGAACAAAAAATCCATAAATCTAAAAAATAGAAAATACATAAGTACCTGTTTCATTTCTTAATCGCTAAGTCTGGTGTTACCTGAACCTATTGAAGAACTGTCACTACGTGCTGATTTTACCCTTACAGTAGCATAAACAACATAAACAAATATACTTAGCAAAAAGACTATACCAAAGATAATACCGGACAGAATACCAATCATTTCATAATCACGTAAATCTATATCAAAAAAACCTTCCAAAGGAATTAAGGCTGTTTCAATTTGAAACTTGGTTGTCGTTGAAAGAGTAGAAGTAGTAGTTGCAGATGTACTCAAAATGGCGTCGAAGCACTTGGAATGTTTCTTGCTGTTCAAAGTTGGAAATTTGTAATGATTAACCATCTTAATCTTTGATCCTTCAATTTGTCCTATCTGGATAAAAAAAAAAAAAAATTTACAGAATAAAATTTCTTTATTTAATCTCATCACAAATTTATTTGTATTATTTTATTTATAGTACCAAAACTTACTCATATAAATTATATAAAAATATAAATGTATAAGTTTTTTAAAATCATTAACGTTCTCAAGACACTTAAAAAGAATATTATACATATTAAAGGGGAAAAAACAGTCAATATATTGTTTTTATATTTAAGAATGTTGTTTTTAATTAAAATTGTCAATTTTTAACAAATTATATACATTTGGATAAATATACATTTTTTTTTATTTAATTTTAAAAGTAGTTTACAAAAAATGTTAGGTCTTTCTTAACTTTCATGAAGCTCACCAGCTTAAATTTCACAACAATATTTATATTTTAAATAATAATTTAGTAACCTGTTTGTCAAAGCTCAATAAAATTCGGATATTTCCCTATGATAAGACTGTACTTATCAGAAGTATATTACCACTAAGTAATTCATGTTTTATTCATGTGTGTCAGAGACTAGCTCAAAAATAAAATATTGAATCAAAGCAAATTACTTCTTGAAAATGACTAGCTATATTATTATAAAATGAAATGACCTTTAATCATTATTTATGGAGTGGAGTGGCTAAGTGCTCGAGTGCTGAGTTGCCATGCCAAAGGTCCTGGGTTCAAATCCCACTCGCTGGCAGACTTTTTTTAATCTGTTAGTGGTCGGAGATGAACTGTATGAGAACTAGGACCCTCCTGGGACTCACCTAGCCAATAAAGTGGGTACCCAAAACAAGGGGGGGTTGAGCATGATTTAGGACAAATCACCTCCCAACAAAATCGTCCTAGAAACAGTTCTACTATGTACTGAAGCAGTTCAGTCACTAACCCAGACCCTTCACGGGCTGTATTATTTAAATGAATTAAGAGTTTAAATACTGATTTTTAGAATTGATTCTTA
The DNA here is from genome assembly GCA_037127475.1 of Arma custos. Taxonomy (NCBI): domain Eukaryota; kingdom Metazoa; phylum Arthropoda; class Insecta; order Hemiptera; family Pentatomidae; genus Arma; species Arma custos. Next base: position 137,025,850 of record CM073764.1, on the reverse strand, counting down.
TTGAGTATCTTTAATATATTTTATTTTTTTATTTGAAATAATTACCCATCTCTTGTTAGTCTTATTAAGAAGAGGATAAATACAAAAAACAAATTAATTTGATAATTGAGGCATTAACATTGAAAAGGAGGTAAGTGACAAAATTGCCGAATTTTTTTTTTTACTGAAACATAATTATCAGATATTCTATTGCCACCAGCGGTATCTTGTGACATCGTTCAGAACTAAATGAGAGGTAATAGGAACTTACCTCCTTTTCAACGCTATTGGCGTTGGAACATGGAATCGTTCCAGTGAAAAAAAAAAATTTTTCGGCAATTTTGGCACTTACCTCCTTTTCAATGTCAATGCTTCAATTGACTAGAGGAAAAACACTAATTTAAGTTAATTGAACAAATAACTTACAAAGGAAACTAAGTGGAATTCAAACAGAAAAATTTTAAAACTTATTTCAAATAAGACGATTAGTGAAAGTTGATACATGCACACAATGATTATTATTTTTATTTCTATTTCATTTATTTTTCTATTATCTAAAGAATTAGCTAACATTAATGATATTACATACTTACCGTACGAATAGAACCATCTTCAAGCAAATTGATGACAAATTTACCCTTGATGTCCATATTAAATTTAATTTTTTTAGTTCTTGATCCAACTTTATTGCTATCCGTTGTTGATGAGTCTCTAAGAATATGGTGCCATTCTTTTTGTGACATGGAGTTCAGTTTAGAACACCAGCCTTGGTCGCCATTTTGTTGATTGCATATTTTATTAGCAGCGGTTCGGACACTCTGCCCATAAAGCATTAGGCCATATTGTAATAGGTCTACGGTCCAATCTTTCTCTTTTATATTTAAGGCCTAAAACAAAAAGAAGGTATGTATATGTTTGGATATTTGCATATACATATGTAATGTAATATCTTATAATACTTATAACTCATTTAACGATAAGATGAGGTTTGTTTAATCCATTGAAACAATACAATACAATGTATTCACATTAAACTAAAGCGGAAAAAAAGAATCTCCTTTTCAAAATGGTTATTAAAATCCTTCTCTGAGATCATTCCATTTATTAGTGAAAAGTACTCATAACATTTTATTTTATGTTTGCCTCTTTACATAGAAGTTAACCAATATACCAAAGTTAAAATTAATAAAATATTTCTACAGTATAATATTAATAATGTACGGAAATAATACATGAGAGAGTATAAAGCAATTTATGTATAATAAAATATTTATAAATTAGTGGGTGTACAGTATATAATCAAATATGCTTACTTTGGTAATAGAAGAAATGCATTTTGTTTCTAATTTATCTGTGTTTCTTAGGCATTTCAACAATTGTTGTTCATCATAGATTTTTACCAATTTTTCATCATATTGTTGAGACAAATTTCCAAGTGGTGATGAACTGAAACATCGATCCTTATTGTTATGCATGTTTATAGAATCATGAATGTTTATAAAGTAGCTAAGAGTTGTTACTTTATAAGTTAGAAAATACTTGATTATTCTTTCTAATATTATAAAAAAAAAAAAAAAATCACCTAACAAATTGCAGTATGAAGGTTGATTTTACAAGAGGAAAAAGAAAGTTCTCTGTACCAACTTTACCAGAAGATATTATGATCTGTTTATTATAGCTCATTAAATATCCTGACAGTTCATCAAGAATGTTAGGATTTTCAATAATTATTAAAATACCATCTTCATTTGAATCTATAAGATAAAAAACATCAGTAAACATTTTTTAATATTTAATCTAGAAGTTGGTAGGAGGGAGGGGATGGAAAATTGAAAAGAGAAAACAGACGGAATGGATAAAACTTTGTTAATGTGTTTCAATATTTTAATCTAATTTATTATCATAATGTTATTATCAGGGATAAGCAAAACTAGATACTTCCATAAATATATAAAATAAAGAAAGGATAAATACTGATATATCAGTGGCTTTGATAAAAGAATTTTCTAACTTTCTGTGCTTTTTTTCTTGACCTTCCCAGAACCAATTTCCCCTTGATTACATTTATGATCAACAATATTTTCAACATTATTTCAATTTCTACACAACCTAATTTTCTAATTTATTTGTTAAATTCACACACAAAACAACAAACCCTATAAAAAACATAATAAATAACCAAAAGGACAGAATCCCACTACTAGAAAAAAAAATGTAGTTTATAACATCAATTGTGAAAATTGTAACAAAAACTACATAGGACATACTAGTACACACCTTAAAAATAGATTTTATTACCACAAAAACAGCTTAAAACCAACATGTAAAAGCAACACATCGCTATCTAACCACAGTAAAACACAACTACATACTTTTAATTTTAACAGACCTAAAATACTGCATAGGGAAAGCAATACAACAAAACGTAAATTCTTAGAAGCACTGTATATAACAGATAATTTAACTAATATAGTGAATGATAAAAAGGAGGGAGGAGATTTGTCAAAATACTACTCCTCCATTTTTTTAAGATTAAATGAACATAAAAATAAAAATAAGCATTAACTTTACAGATAACCAATTTGCTTATATAAATAAAATAAACTCAACCTTTTAACACATCCATTTCTACTTGTTTATATTTTTACCTATCGGATTAGCAGCTTTATAATAACAATAATTAAGGAATTTTAAGATATCTATAAAATAGAATAAAAAATAGTTTTCAATATATATTAATAGTAAGAATATGCTTAAATTATAATAGTTTTACTTTTGACATAGAAATAATAATTAATGTGAGATATAAAACAAAACAAACTATTGTTACTTAGAGAATCTAGACCGGACAAAGTCCTAGTTTTGCTTATTAGTTGCAATGACTGACTATGGGTGACCCCACCCAGCTTTCCTCCTCTTTCTGCATTTTAATATCAGTCTACAAGGGAAAAAATAAGGTATGTCTATCTGTGTACTATTGTGAGGATAGCAGTAATGTAATATTTGTAATTTATATGCAGTGAATTTTTTGATGATGCCATGTATGATAGTGTGACTGATAGGATAATTTTTAAGAAGATTCATGTATTCCATATATATTAATGAAAAAATTTTTTATAATGTTAAATTTTATAATGCTAATGTTTTGCTTTTTTGAATGTTATATAGATTTTTACGGATTGAATTCAACTACTAAATGATGATTAAATATAAAAAACATGTATTGAGAATGACCACAAAGGGTTGAAACGTCTACTTGTTAAAGAAATAAATAATGAAAGATAACTTGGACAAATAAAAGGGCTTTGTATATATAAAACAAAATTTATTTGTTTTATAATATATGTTGTTACGCTCCAGATTTTAATCATGATAATGAAAGGCTTTAATATTTTTTACATTACTTTTTGATTCGCTCATACACCAAAGCTGGAAAAAAAATGTTTTTCGTTGATATCATAACATATCTGGAAAGCATTAAAGAATTTCCCAAAATGAGAGATTATAAAGTAAGAGCTGTACTTATGATATTGATATGCAAAGAACATGTTGATCTCCAAATCAACCAAAATCCTCCCACTAAACTATATACATAAAATTATAAAATATACCTTCATTTAAAAAAAATATTTGTTAATTGACAAATTATTTAAACACATTTAATTGATATACCTTGTGTAAGCTGATTTTTGAGGTCATTAAGATTTACAAATACAACAGACTTCAGGAAACAAAAATCTTCTTGTACATCTTCTACTAAATTATTCAACTTCAGTATTGATAGCAATATATTTTCATAAATAATAATGAAGTTGTGTATTCCAAGTTTTTCAAAAATTATTTTCACTGCCTAAAATATTAATTCTCTCATTAACAGTCAATAACTACTGAATGATCGTACAGAATTATAAAAAATGACTGTTTTTTTCTGAATAACTTAAGAATAATTTTATTTTAATAATTTTTTTTTTAAATATCCAAAGTATATTCTGTTATATCCTATATTTTGTGAACACCTTAAGATTAGTTGACTGGCTCCTTTACAATAACACTCTTTAGATTTTGAATGGAACAATTCTGCCATTTCACTTAACCTTTTATATGTTAAGTAGTTTGATGGGGAAACTGATTTCAATTTTAAAATTACATTCTGAATTTTTTATTTATTTTTTGTTTCTTCTTTATATTGCAAAAATAAGATAGTATGATCATGTACACCATCTGGATCAAAAAATACTCCTAAAAGGTACGTATGACTAGTATGAAGTCTGGATGATGAAGAGGCAATGCTGTATGTGACCACGTGGAGAACTCGAGCTGATCGGCCTGAGTAGAGAATTGTTCACAAAGACCGAAGACAATAAAAATTAGTTTATTATACTAGCATATTATACATTTAAATTAGCAGATCAGTATGAAATTCTGAATCAATAGTCTGGCCTTCTGGAATAAATTCATAGTGAACGAAAATTCTTAACTTTTTTTTTTTATTGCACACTAACCCTTAATTTTTGATTATAGATAAACTTCTACAAGCCATGCCTTCTAAATGATCAACTCATGGGCTGGCAAAGCTGTACTAATTTTAATTATATTTGAAAAACAATTATAGCCAATGAAATACTATTTCTAATAAAATTAAATCATACATTCTTTATTGCCCAACCCATTAAATCCTTAATCCTAAAGAAAACAATATTTCAAACTATAATATACCTATTAGAGTTAGAGAAGAATTGGTCGACTGTATCTTCAAATTTAAGGAAGAAATAGTTGGGGGTGCAGTCAATCAAAACACCAAAATAAGCATAACTTATTTATTATGTGCCGACGTTTCGGCCTACAATGTAGGCCATCTTCAGGGCTAAGAGAGAGAAACAAACAGAAATATATAAAAACGTAGCAGTAACAAGAATATATAAAGTGGTACAGGAGTGGAAATTAAAATAGTGACTAGATACGATGAAATAGTGAATAGATATATGATAAATAAGAATGAATATAAGACTGGTTACTGAATATAATAAACTTAAAATAGTGATAGATAAAAATAAAATTGCAGATGATGAACAGAAATTCTAATAGTGACAGATATAATAATACAAGAATACGAATAGAAAATAGAAAAAAATACATGTCAAGAAAGGATAAAATGTAAACAATAATATAAAGGGAAAGAAAAATGAGGAGGTAAACGGAAAGATACAAAAAGAGAAGATTAAAATATAGAAAAAGGGGGGTGAGTATGAAGGATTTAGAAAAAACTAGTTTAATTATAGATATGGATAAGATACCAGACATGAGGGGTTACATAGGTAAAGTGTAATAATACAAGCATATATAGAAAGAAAAGATTGATAAATAAGTTATGCTATATTATTGTTTTGATTGACTGCACCCCCAACTATTTCTTCCTTAAATTATAATATACCTATGTTATTATCATGTGTTAATAATAATAATAATATGTAAATTTATATGTTGTTATATTAAGATTTCCCTATAATAATACCCAACAAAAAAACAAAACAAAAAACAAATATTCAAAAAACTTCTGTTATTTCTTCTGGTTTAGACCCTGTCAGAGAATTTTCTGCCAACGTTATGCCAGAGATACTGCTGATTTCCTCGAGTCAAGTGAAGTTATTGAGTCAGTCTCAATTAAGCCTTGAGGAAGTCAGAAGCATGTCTCGCGAAACATTGGCAGAAAATTCACCGACAAGGTCTAAACAGAAGAAACAACAGAAGTTTTTTGTATAAATAGTGGCCGTGGAAACTTGAAAGAGTATTTAAAAAACAAATAGTTTGATAGAAACTTAATGTTTATTCAATTTATTTTATAATTATTCAAATATTAAAAATGATTGATAACTAACCTCAGTATGTTGTTTAACAGGATATGAAGAAACAAAGTGGGCATTATCATTGACAGTATAGTTGGAATCAAAAGAGTGTGGAAGAACATGAGCTATGTTAAATACTTTACTAATGCTTTGGGATACCTCAAATCCATCTCTGTTTTCATTTCCAATGAATCCTTAAAACCACAATGATTATTAATCAGTCTATTGGATGAAACATATTTATATGATTTCTGTAACTATACTCATATGATGAGCGTTAAAAACTTCAGTAAATTACCTAAAAAGAATGGAGTGTCTCTGCATGTTTGTTCTGCAGCAACTAAAGCATTTAAGGTGGCAACCTTGGTCCCTGTTGTCGTTGAGCAAGTATCGAAAAACAGAAATTCTGGAAAAATTTTAAGTGAATTGTATAAAAAAGAAAATAACCACAATCAATACATAAAATATTATAGTTTACATTATCTGAACATGATTATTATCACTAATAATGATCCATGGTTAATATAGTATATTTATATATTTTTATTTTGAAGAGAAAAGATTTGTCCCGGCAGGGATTCGAATCCAGGTCCTCCGCATCTCTAGCGTGGTACTCTACCAACTAAGCTACCAGGGCTCGTAGCCAGGCCAGAAAAATCCATTCTCTTCTCCGATTCCATATCCCCAGCACACGCAGTTTTTGCGATTAGATATGGGGTAGAGTGTTCATTGAGCATTAATTTAATTGGGATCTGGTTGACGTACGTCAATTTTATATTTATAATTTTTTTTTTATTGTGATTATTTAAATATTGTACATTGTATATGTATAAATATTGTATATTGCGAAAATTATGAGTGCTGGGGATGTGGGATCGGTGAAGAGAATGGATTTTGCCGGCCTGGTTACGAGCCGTGGTAGCTTAGTTGGTAGAGTACAACGCTAGAGATGCGGAGGGCCTGGGTTTGAATCCCGACCAGGACAAATCTTTTCTCTTCAAAACAAAACTATTTCATCTTCGAGAAAAAAAAACCCTGCTTCCAGTCAATTATTTTATTCTTTATAAACAAAACGTTTCGACACTATGGTGTCATTCTCAATCATTTCCTTTTCTGCATTTTTTGACTGGAAAGTCAATACTTTTAAATAATTCTTAAGGAGATCTATAGTCCTCCATGGTCAAAAATTGCATTAGTAATGCAATATAATTTTTGACCATGGAGGACTCTAGATCTCCTTAAGAATTATTTAAAAGTATTGACTTTCCAGTCAAAAAATGCAGAAAAGGAAATGATTGAGAATGACACCATAGTGTCGAAACGTTTTGTTTATAAAGAATAAAATAATTGACTGGAAGCAGGGTTTTTTTTTCTCAGGATGAAATTTACAATAAATCCAGTTTAAAAAAAGAATTATAAGAATAAATAAAACTATTTAAATAATCGCAATAAAATAAAATATAAAAAAATCATAGTATTTCTATTAATATATTTATATTGTACTTATAATGAGGAAACTCTTACTTCTTCCTTAAAAGGACCAGGAAGCTTTTATCACAGGTTTATATGTTTTTATAATAATCTCATGTATGAAAAAAAAAAAGAAACTTATGCCTTTCAGTTAATAGTCACTGTTTATCTTAATTGTAAGTTATTTTTAGTTATTTAAAATTAAATATAAGTTATTTATAGAGTTAATTATAATTATCTCATAAATAATTATAACTTTTATTCTCTATTTGGAATTAAATTATCATTTTGTATATGAAATAATGGCATTTATCTAACTATAAACAAATATAATCAAGAACAAATGTAAATTATTTAGAATAAACGTGTTATATAACTATTCTTTTGATCAATTTAGATAATTATATCTTTTAGTAATTTTTTATTTTAGTTTTAGGGGTATCATGGATACAAGTACAGTGTAAGACACTTAGTTTGGCTTGATTCCGTTTCCTCTATTATGTTCAAATAGAAATTCTAAATTTGTCCTGTTTGTCTTGATAATATCTGAATGCAAATAAATATGTTTTCATGACAAGTGGATCTTGGTCGTAAATCATGCCTTATCTTTCTTATTAAACTGTCTGGTCTTTAAGATTTTCTAACTTCTTTGAATTAGATTGTCCAAACCTCAGAAAGATTGTCAGGCCTGTCCACACAGTTTCATGTGGTTCACAGATTTATTTGCTTTCAGGCATTAACATAAACACGAGAAAAAATTATAAAATAAATAGGACGATGTTTTGGATAGTAATAGTTGAAGTTACGGCCTAAACTTGAGTACCAGAATCTGGGCTGAAACAAAATCAGATATACAAGACATAAATGTACAAATATTGTACAAAATGCGCACCCTACAAAAGAGTTTAAAATGTTACTAACTTTATGGAAATATTTTTTCTAATAATAAAAAAAATTATTATGGGATTTTTTTTCACAAATTGATAAATCATGATATTGATTGATCTTCCCTTTTATTTTATAAAATCATGAAATATGTAAATAGAGAATAGGCAGAATAAAAACTATTTGATCAAAGTCAGAATATGCTAATATAAATCTAATTAATCTAATCTAATTAGTACTAAGTGTTGATTAACCCCAGTTGTACACGGTCACCTGTGGTCTAGTGGTTAGTGTAACAAACTACTGAACCCAAGATTGCGGGTTCGTAGCCCGGCAGGTGGCCCTAGGATTTTTTTAAGGTAGTAAAAAATCCTTAGTTACACCGTCCTTCGGAAGGGACGTTAAACGGGGGTCCCGAGCCTGTACGATGTCAGGTACTCGTTAAAAATCCCTATCCTAATTAAACCTGGATAGGCAAAATTTAGAGCTCCCACTGTAGCATCGTCCGATTAGCCGTAGCAGCATAAAGTGACGTTAAATGAACAAACAAACTCCAGTTGTATAAGTAAGTTAAAGCTAGAAAGCTAACGTCAAATTAGTTATTGGAGAGGATGGGAATAGCTGTGTCTGTGAGAAGAAATCTAAATGTAAATTTAATTAATTATAGAATTCCATTAATTACATAAAACAGAAATTCAATTTTTACTTACTTATTTCTACCCCCTTAGGGAGGAAGACAGATTGAATTTCTGCTAAAGTACTCTGAAGTATAGCCAACTGTTGCAGTCCATGGAATTTTACGATTTCACAGTTTTCACCAGTATGTAGGTCTAACAAAGCTGTTATAACTGGCTTTCTTTCTGTGTTATCAATGCTACATCCATTACATTTTGAGAATAGAACAATGAGTAAGGCACTGCATTTCACTAAAACAAGAAAATCACTTTACTAGTAACAATCCTCTTCTCTTGATCATAATAGGAGGAAAAGTTTTTTATTTTTTAAGAAAGGCGATATAAGTTTAATAAAAGATAGGCCTAAATATAAATGAACTCAATCTTATTGTTGATTGTAAAATTAAAAAACATAAATATTTGTGGTGGTCGCTGACAAAACCTGCAGAATACACTCATGTGCACAGGAGACTGCTATACACCCAGTTCCAGGTAGTAGCCAATACAGATTAATAAGGTTTAGCTTCCTGATTCTTATTGTAACTGAACGACGAGGAATTTAATGGACATTTCTTTCTAATCTCATCAAGAAGACTGGAAGGTTTGATATACAGGAATAAAAACTTCCTTTTGGTCATTTTGCGGTGGGCAAATAATCAGTAAACTTGTATTCCATACCATTATCAATACCTTCTTAACTAAATGACTTATACTGAATAAAATATAAATGTATTATTTAAAACATTTAACAATTTTAAGTCAGATATAAAAATAAATGCTTACTTAAAATTTATTACACATGATAATTTTATTTACTAAAATTTAACTATCATCTCAATGGATTAGAAATATATTTATATTTAATTAAATCACAATGTTTGCAAGACCTAAAAATATTAATTAAAGATTACATTACATACAGATGGAGCTTTATAGATTTAATAAAAATGAGCAAAAACTCAAAAATGGACATAAAATAATTATTAGAATGTAATTGGAAAAAATCCAAAAATAAAACATAATAATTACTCTATAATTAAAAATAATAATCCAATAATAATAGTAATAATTAATCATCCAATAATCGTGCATAATTATCTAATCAATTTTTTGCCAAAACAGGAACATCAGGAAATAATTATCTAATCAATAATTTGTCAATTCAACCATTATCAGATCATATACCAAAAGAAAAGAAAATCCACATTAATGAAAATCAAATGCAACATATCTCACATCAACAGCCTCATCAGTCAATCAATCAGATGTAGCAACCTCACTCCAAGATGCTCTATACTTCAAGAAATACAGAGTATTTTATTAAGCGTCTTCAATAAGACACTCTGTATTTTCAAATAAATAGATTATGAATTAAATATTAATTTTTTTTTTTAATTTTCATTGCTTCTAGTAAATTATCATTATACCATTATCATTGTCCTATCATCATTTGATGTTGTTTAAATAATTTTTGTATGAATGTTTTTATGATATAAAATGGTGCATCCTTATCTCAAAATTATCATGCCTTTAACATGCGTATGGGTCAAAGTCAGGTAATTGTAAATACTTGCTTTAAATTACAAAGTGGTAAGTAAGTTCTATAGTAACATGGACTTAATACATTTTTTTACAACCCTCATGTACCATACAAAGGTCTACTAAATATTGTAAACTATTCAACAAATACAGAACAAATTTCAATATATTTTTTAGTAATATTGTATCTTTTTGAAATTTTTGAATTATTGTAATCCATTCTTTTTAATGTTTAATTCCATATTGGTTCTGAGTTCAACTTAGTAATCTATTAGATAATTTATTTTTAATTGCACTTATTATTGAAATGATGATAGACAAAATTATGTTCAAAACCATAAATATCTTGATTGTCAAATTAGACTCTCGTGTCTTCCAAAATACCTTTAATTGTAATTTGGTAAAATGTTTAATAATTTCAATTATAAGAAATTGGTGAGATAAATAATCACCTCTAGGAGAAAAATAATTCAATTTTCTATGCATAATGATAATAAATATATCTGATACTTCTTAAGAATAACCCTTTATCATTTATATTTTATTTAAATTTCAACAACTACAAATATTTCAAAAATATGAACCAATAGGTTTTAATTTAATTAATATTTTTTTGTTATAGAACAACCAAATTGAAAAGAAAAGAACTTTGCTTTACTAATATATTTTTAAAATATATTTAAGAGGGAAGTAAGTAATTTTTAATTAACAAGAAAGCATCTACTATTAATGAACTACAATACAACATACATATATGAGATGAATGCATATCAATTTTTATCCTTATTGAAAACCTTGCGACTGAAATACTGAAGCTTCAATATTTTTTTTTCTCCTAGAACAAAATGGATTAGGGATAGACGATGGAATTGACCAATGGCTTCTCTAAAGCCTCAAATTACATAATCATTTTTAGTTAGAGTTAAAGAATAAAAATAACAAATCTAAATTAATAGAAGTAAAGAGATTTTTTTTATTAATATTTTAATTTTAATGAAATTTGAAAACTTGATTATTTTGCTATATGTCTTTACCTTCTAATGGTAGAACCTGAAACTGAAACTGAATTACAATAATTAAAGTAAATAGATTTGACTATATTTTAAATTAGTGATGTTAATATCAAGTAATTTTTATCCTACATTAAAGAATGTATAAGAATTAATGTCTAAAATATTTTATGTCAATGTCCTTGCAGAGATTGAAAAACATTTATCCCTGATACTTGGTGAATACTTATTTTTAAAAAACAATAAAATACAACTGAACTTATATATTAATAAAACCAATTCCGTTATTGTGATTATTTATTTAAACTTTATTTAAAAATCAAATCAGTTTTTGGTGCTATAATTTATTATTTCATTTATTGATAGTTTGTTATCAAATTTATAATTAATCAAAGTCATGCATGTTTACACACTTTTGGGTTTCCCCATCATCAGAACAATATTTCAACAACATAATACTTTCAAAATCATTGCTAGAATTAATATACATTTCATTCATTTAAAATCATTTTAATAAATTTCAATCTCTTGTATGACGCAATCCTTTACATAGATTCTTCATTTACATTGTAAATTATGAAATAGTTTGTTTTAATAAGGAATCGATATCATAAAAAGTAACTAAAAATAATTCCAGACAACTTCAAAATAAATAAAACTTCAAAAGTAAGAGGTTTTTGTAATTTATAACTGTAGGGTAAGAATTATAAACATACAGTAAGAAAAATGCATAAACTAAAAACTTCATATACCTTTTAATTGGAATTATTAATGTTCTAATTTGATCTTATTTTTGATACAGACTTCTTAGAGATTTGAGTATCTCTTGAGTAAGCTGCAGTCGTCTAATTTAAAAAAATAAATAAATAACTTAAAGTTATACCATTATGATCCCTAAAAGCTCTTGGATTCAGTACATGACTGAGATTAAAGTGTTTCTAAGCCAACAATTTCGCAGAGGTAATTTGGCCGAGATTTCGCACAATCTAGAGGCTGGATGAGCCCCAGAAGTGTCTGCAGATAAAGCAGGTTCAATCTAAAGCTGTTAACAGATTAAATAATGTATCTGCCACAGCCAAATACAAACCTGGAACCTAAAGCTCAGCAACTCAGTCCTTTACACACTGAGCTAATTTCCTAATCTAATTAAACTGGCAATAATTAAAATTACAGTATCCTGACCTAAACTAACAAGTTTGGTTTTATTTATCTCCTGAATGATTGTGAGGAGTAGTCAACAAAAATAATAACGTTAAATTATACAAACTGATGCAGTGATAATTTCAATGATCCCATTAATTACAAGTTTTAAAGTTGAATTCAAAGTACTTATCTGCCACAAGTACCACTAATTAATACTAAACTGATAACGCGGGAAGAATCTAGAATTATACCGCTCTTTTTCCAACAGCTTGTGTATTAGCGATGGCACATTTATCCATTATGGACTGGATTTTGTTTAAAAATATTTTTACCAGTTTTCAAATCATTTTGGCCTCTTTTAACAAGGTCAGAATTTTTCCTCAGAATCTTATTCTTCATTATTGTTTTAATCCTAGCATATTTGCAATTTTCACCTATAGAGTTCAACACGTGATTCATTTGACCCCCAAACTCCCCCCCCCCTACCGAATTCCAGTACCGGTTTTACAAATATGTTAAATTTGTAGTCTAATAATCCATATTCTCATAAAGACGCTGTGAAATACTTTAGTTATTTTTAGTTCTTTTATGGACCTAAAAAAAAAAATCTAAATCAGCACAACCTTTAACCTTCAGGTCATCTTGAAAATTCATCCTTCGTGTTTTAATTGCCAGTCAGTAAATTCCATCACATCTCTAAACATCTTGCTGGAGCAGTCTATACATCCATGATTCCCTTATTGCTACTCACAATTTCACAGCAGTAAGAAGTGATTATTTTGTTAAGTTCTTAGATTATTTTGTAAGAATTTTTCTCTAAAAATATTAACATTTTATAGGATTTATCTGAACGATCGATTCAGTCATATTTACTTATTTTCTGAGTAAATACTTATGGATTCGTTTATGATGACAGTAGGAAAACCAGAATTCTGAAAATTTAAGAGATTATTAGAAAAGATTCCCATTCAGCTTTTTAGTATATTCATTTTAGCTTGTATCTGGTAAGTATTTCTGTGATGTGCTCCACTGCTAACCATCCTACATACAGCGTCATCTTGAGGATAACATACAGGAACCCTTGTTGAGTATAACGTCCCTGAAATAGGAGAGATCCTTGTTACTTCTAGTACAACGTAAAGACAGGATAGAAATCCGGTTTTATTTCCTTCATTACCAGAAGGAACCCTTTCCACAGTTGCTGCCAGATCCTCAATGAAGATGAAGGTGTTTCGGCTAGGTCCAAAGAAATGGTTCATAATCTTTTGTGGTAAAATAAGTTGGCCTCACATCGTATGTCCCTTTGAGATGATTAGCAGCAACAGCCCACGACCAGCAGGTCAGCAGGATGCTGTGCAGCGAGCATCTAGAACAGAATACCAAATGGAAGGAAGCTGCCATGTTTACTAACGAATCACCTATACAGAGATATCGATGCCGTAGCGTCTTTCGAGAACACGGGATCCTTACAATGCCCCAGTCCATGTCCTTGTTCCCATCCGTGCACCTTGTAGGTTTAAATGACAATAAGGTTCATTAAATGGCAAATATGGACCTTTTTTAATTTTAATTCAACCGTTGATTCAACATGGGCTTCAACCACCATTTCTACAGCCGCTCTCCACCAACCATATTTGAACTCAAATGTTCATACAGATGCTCTCCACCATCTGAGTGAACCGATGGTAGACGCGTCAATTTACAGTCAACATGGTAAATATTTGTATTGAAGTTGTTTCCACGAGTACCAAATTATCACGGCGTTCATTTATGTGGAGGAAGATCGTGAAGGAGAAAAAAACGAAACATTGTAGATGAGCAGAATGCTTTCAGTTTTATAATAAAACAATCTTAACTTTTCAGAATTGTGGTTTGTCTACCATAAACATTTTAAACAAATCCATAAATATCTTAGACACAAAATTAGTAAATAATCGTCAAATTATCTCTTATATAATATTGAGCTAACTTAATAAGTCTAAGCAATTCTAGAATATGCATGTGCTAATCATATTTATAAATATGATATAATTAAACATTGAAATAAAACACATTGCTTATCAGTAAAGTGCAATAAAAAAAGAAAGAAAAGTAATTATTGCAAAGAACCACTCCCAAAAGTGGGGAGGTAGGCTATATTAGGTTTTCTTATCTTTCGTAATGCTGACACGTCTTTGTTTTGTACCTGAGTGAAACACAAACTGTTACCAATGTCGTAAGTACTTTTAATTATATAAATACTTCTATATCAATTTAAATGTTATAAAATCAATTTTACGAAGATTGTTAACATTTAGTAAAGTAACATTTCGCAAATAAACCTTAACTTCACTTATTTATATCCCATATTAGTAATATTAATAACGGTAACTGTTTACATTATATAACTGATGAATAGCTCTATTAGCCTAAAATTGATAGCGAATTGTTTTTATACTTTTAAATTTAATGCAGTTTATTGTTTCTTATTAATAATTGCCGATTTATTTCTAATAGGTTAGGATATCAAATAAATGCTGTTGAAAACTTGAATGATAGTGGCTATGATGCTATACTCCTAATTTCTCATAATGGAAGTTCTGATGACACAATACCTCAACAACTCAGAGATGTGGTCAAGGAAGCTTCTGCTGTAAGTCCTGTATATTAAGGTTTATATTTTAAATTTGCTATAATTAATTTTTTGAGCAAAGTTGTATGTGTATATTACAATCTTTAATCTGGCATAATATATGAATTTAAAAATATTAAATAAAGATTTTGTTAGTAATACAGATTGACACTGTGGAATTTGTTCACCCAGCCTCAAGAATGTAGCCTTAATTGGTGTAAAAACCAGGCAGTTGAGGGTTATAAATCTGAACTACCATTGCCTTAGAAACAGCACATTTTGTTTGTTTTGTTATTCATTTAACAATATTTTGTGCTTTATGTTTAATCGGATGGTGGGAGTTCCAGTCCCAAGCTTAACCTATCCGGTTATAATTATAATAGAGATCTTTTACAGGCACAGGCTAAGAACTGTCATAATTAGGGAATTTTTATTCCCTTTAAAAATCCTAAGGCCAATAGCTAGGCTGCACATCTGGGGCAGTAGTAGGTTGTTCTGCTAATCACTACACCATTGGTAACCCCAAAACCCTGTAGTCTTTAACACTTACGGAGCCTAAGATTCTTTATGGTTTATAATGGTACAGGTTTTTTTCTCGTTTTTATGTTAGAAGTAACATGCGATTACTTCTTAACCAATTCTTCAACTTAATGGATCTTCAAGGTTATGGGTTAATTTATTTATTCCTAGGTATTAAAGGGTTCACTATACTGTTTTCACTGATGCTTACTATATTCTAAACAATGTTATTCAAGATAAACAAAACCCAATGTATCTTTTTTAGCTAAGATTGGCCCATACTGTAATTTTAGTTGTTGATGCTTTAACTAGATCGTAACTTTCACTCACTAATGAAATAATAAAAAACCTGAAAGGTTATATGAAATTTCAGTCCTGGTTGAGCCCTAACTATAATTAATAGCATCCCCAGTCAAGCGGAAGTCAACAACAACAATAGTTTTTAATAATATTAATGGGAAGCAGTAATAATCCCAATTAATATGAAATTGTTTTGAGATTAAGCCTCAATTGATTATTGAACTTCTCCCTTCTTAAAAGATGTAATAAAAACAAAATTTACTAAGATATAATACATTTTTATATCTTTTTAGCTGGATGCACATCTGGAAGAGGAAATCAGTATTCTTAAGATAAATCTACCAGCCAAGAGATTAATATATTCTCCAACAGGGCCTATTAATGCTGATTATCAAGATGTAAGATGCTTTGGAGAAGCTGCGCGAAAGGGAATCATCAGGTTGTTAAATTATATATTAAAATAGTATTTAGTTTTAATAAGGTCTTTTAAAAAGTTTTCTAACAGAATATATATATTTTATCATCTAAATTTTAAAACCTTATAACTGGTTATATTTTTTAAAAATTTATTTAAGTACATTCTTAAAAGATCATAAAAACCAAAGATGAAAGAATGATTGTATTCTAGAATGTGTATTTGATATTCTTTTAATATTAAACAATTTATTCAATCATGAAATTTACTCTAATTAATTTTTAAAACAACAGCTCCACAGAACTGAATTATGTGATGTTATAGTCATAGTGAAAATGTGGTATAAGTGATCAATAATATGCCAAATAAGTCATAATTTTATAAATTTAGTATAATTACAAGTTAGTATGATTTATTTATTTAAGATATTGTTTTCAATTTACTGGTCTGTAAGTTCTTGTTAATTATTATTAACTGTTGCAGAGCTGTGAAAGCAGGTGTGAAATCACCACTTTTAGTTCTGGGCAAATATTCTCCTTTCCCACAAGCTCAACTTACTTCCTTGCTTGGAGTTATGGAAGGACTTTATATGGTGAATATTTTATTTTTACGAATATGAGGAATTTAAATAGATTATATCAAACAAATAGAAGTTTTAACACAGAAAATAGGAAAAATAAAGCATGCTTTTAAATGTTTTGTTGCCAACCAAGAATAAACTAATTAAGCACTTTCTCCTTTTAATCCGAGGTTTTAGTTATCTATTCATCCTCTATTTGTGGCCCCCCTCCCCCCTAAAATATTGGGCCCTCAATTAACATTTTTATATGATGTTTCACTTCAAAATTGGCAGCTGACGAAGATTTCATATCCCCAAATCTCAGGCCATTTTTGGTCACAGAATTCTTTAGAAGTCAGAGAGATATAGTTTTGCCAGGCATTGCTAAAAAAATTTTATTTTTACTTTTGTTTTTATAATGCTTTGTGTTATAATTTATTTATCTGTGATTCAGAATCTCCAGCTGCGTGAGGATTGTCCTAGCAAGTTCCCAAAAGTTAAAAGTGTTGGTGTCCTAGGCAGTATTCCAACTGTGTCTAGACTGATTAATGTAGCTTCAGCATTTGAGAGTGGAAGGTAAAATTTCATTTTTATATTCGATAAAATGCATCTACTATCATAAAATGAACATATTTTAAGAATTATTAAATTGAATAATTGTATTCCTTTGTCGATTTTATATTAAAAACTGTATATATTTTACTATGGTTATTTGGTTTATCATTTTACAGAATAGTTGCAAGGGATATTGGCGCAGCTGACCCAGAAAGAATGACTCCAAAAAAAGCTGAACAATATTTAAAGGAAGTTTTTCCATCTGGGGGAAATGTGAAAATGGAAGTAGTTTCTGATGAGGCCACGCTTAAATCAGATTACCCGCTTTTTGCCGCAGTTAATAGAGCTGCTTCAGGTACAAACTTAACTATTTGTTTAGATATCCTACTAATCCTACTAATGCGAAAGTTTGTATGTTTGTCTCTCTTTCACGCAAAAACTACTGAACTGATTTGGATGAAACTTTACTGTAATATAGGTTTAACATCAGAATAATACAAAGGCTAAAGCAAGGGAGGATTTATGGCGAGGGTACGGGGGCACCCCCTTCCCCCCAACTTTTTTTTAGGTACTGTTGAGGATCCATTATACTACATAATTAAAGGCAAATCACATGATAAAAGTTGTTAAAATAACAGAAAGAACATGAGAGAAACTATTGTTTTGATATCCTACTAATATTATAAATACGAAAGTTTGTATGTTTGTCTCTCTTTCAGGCAAAAATTACTTAACGGATTTGGATGAAACTTTGCAGTAATCTAGGTTATACATCAGAATAATGCATAGGCTACAGCAAGGACAGATTTAGGGGGAGGGCACATGCCCTCCCCAGACAGTTTTTTGTTTTCTGTATAGAATCCATTATAGTACATAATTAAAGGCAAATCAGCAACTTAGCATCTTAAAATTTGCAGATAGGTTCTTTATAATTTAAGAAAGAAATTTGGATAATTCCACCCCCAAGAGTTTCCCCCTTAATATGATAGGGGTTCAAAGATTGTATAGAATCCGTCAATTTTGAAGTTAGACATCTGAAATTTTAGATGTACGATTAGCTTATAGTTAAGAAAAAAATTAAATTATTTATTTAAAATGATCTGTCACGAAACTTTATGTGGCAGACCAAATTCCACGCGAGTGAAGTCGCGGGCAAAAGCTAGTAAGTTATTAAACTTTCATCCTTCTTATTAATGACCCTCAAAATATCAGGGAATTAATTAGGCTGAAGGTCCCGGCTTGAAATTCAGCTGTAGCAGATTAATTATTTAATCTATTACCAGCCTCAGATGAACCCTGTAGGAGCCCCAGATCCTTGTGGGACTCACCCATCCTCTAGGTTGAGCATGATCTGACAGGAAGTACTCCCAAGTGTTAATAAGTAAAGTATATAGTTTAAGAAAAAACTCCATTCATAATTTAAATAAATGTTTTCTTTTTATACAAGCATGAATAATTATTTTTTATTGATCATGGCTGCATCTCTCCTCGAAGGACACCATTTCGCAATGCACTAATCTATCAGGACTTTAGTATATTCTTCGTGGAGAGATTTGACTGAAAATCTGTTTTGCTGTTTGTTTTTGAATTAAACTTTTCTTTTTTGTTATATTTTAGTGATTGAACGTCATAAGGGAAGAATTGTATACCTCACTTATGAAGGCTCTAATGTCACTGATACTCTGTTAATTGTTGGAAAGGGTGTTACCTTCGATTCAGGTGGTGCTGATGTTAAGGTCGGAGGTAACATGATTGGTATGTCGAAGGATAAGTGTGGGGCTGCATCAGTAGCTGGCTTTATGAAGGTACGTTACATCCTGTTTCTTTCTGGATGTGTATATTTTTATTATAGAATATTGTGTTTCAAAGATAATTGGTATGTATTACTATAATGTTTGTAAAATTATATAATAATATTAAATCAATTCAACAGTGAGTGACTCATCGCTGAGTCAAAATATTCTTTATTTACCTAAGCCATGTGTCCCTATGCGCATGGTGATCTCGCCACCACATCCCGGATATTCCTTTTATGCCCGAGCCCATAAATTTCTGTGAGAAGGGTTTTCATGTGATGGAGTCCTCATTCATTCTTGCCAGGTGTCCAGCCCACCTTAATCTTCCGTGTTCGATAAATGTAGCTATGCTGGGCTCCTTGAAGAGGGTATACACGAGATATGAGCCTTAATTTCCCTGGAGATATTAATATATATGTATATATTTTGTGAGCATGGGAACTGTTGGACATAGATTCCTCTACCTTCTTTATCAATATTTTGTCTATAAAAAAGACTAGCTTTAATTTGTTCTTTTAGGTCATTAGCATGCTGAAACCAGACAACTTAAAAGTTGTAGCCGGCCTTGGATTAGTTAGAAATAGTATAGGTGAGAATTGCTATGTCGCTGACGAAATCATAACCTCACGAGCAGGAAAGAGAGTGCGTGTGATAAACACTGATGCCGAAGGAAGGTTTGTCATGGCTGACATCCTTTGCTATGTGAGTATTCTTACTTTTGTTGGATTTTTTTTATTAAAATTTAAATAATGACTAATCATTTTTTTTGTACTTTTACAGCTGAGAGAGTTGGCTCCTAATTGTACCAATCCTCATTTGTTCACTGTTGCCACCCTAACTGGCCATGCATTCAGGACTGTCGGGCCTGGTTACACTGTATGTAGTATACTTTTTATTTTCCTTTATATTTAGATGATATAATTTTATCTTGAATTCCACAGATATAATTTTATGTTTACTTCATTCAAAATATCTATGATCTGTTTTCATAATTTGTCTATATTAGATCATTATGGACAACGGCCCAGCAAGAATGAAGTCATTCTCATACCACCTACAGAAATCAGGTGAATCAGTCGGGGATATGTTTGAAGTCAGTACGATCAGGAGGGAGGATTATGAAGCTTACAAAGGTATATTTCGTTTGAAAAAATATATATATAGAATAAAGGACACTTTCATCAATATTTGTATGGAAGTTTAATTATAATTATTTTTATTCAAGTGTTATTTTATAATTATTTAAATTGTTATTTTTGGTTTAGGTAAAGTTGAAGGAGAAGATGTTCTGCAAGCTGAGCATTTGCCAATATCGCAAAGCAAAAGAGGTCACCAGGGAGCTGCGGCCTTCCTTGTTCTTGCTTCAGGCCTTGATGGGGTATGTGTCCACTCTCTAATAACACCTCCAAGTCATTGTTTTAAAGCATAATTTCATGTTGTGACATTTCTTCTGAAAATATAATCCTTTTTCTTGAAAGAATGATTCTGCTTCAAACTCTGTTTTTGGAAGACCCCACATTTGCATCATAGTTAATAAATTTTATAAATGAAAATTAAATAAGACGGTAAAATATAAAAAGGTTGCATGTTTGCTATATGCTCTTCTCTTATCAGTGGTGATGCCCGTATTAGAGGAAAGTACCATTTTACGCCATAATGATCTGAAATTTAAATACTCACTCATTCAGATGAAGAATCTCGAGGCAATTCCTTTTTATGTCTTTTAAAAAATTAATAATTTAATGCAAAACTTGTAGTGCTCTGTTGGTGGCCATAAATTGTTAGTTTTATCCTAATGCTGTTATGTATTGATTTTAATTAATCATTTTATTCTTATTTTGTCAACAGCATGCTCTGGGTACTGAAACGCCCCTGAAATTTACTCACGTTGACATTGCTGCTTCTTCAGGTATTTTTGGTGCAGAAATCGCTACTGGTGCACCCATCGTTGGCTTTGCTACCCACTTTTTAAACCTCAAAGATGCAGAGTTGTAATCAATATCCATATTGTCCTTAGCCCATGATTACCATTACTTTTTACTTTTTAACTCATATTACCATGTTATATTTAAACAAGTGTTATTGAAGGTTTGTCTTAATACAATAAATATACGTGTATATAATGCATTTTTATTTTTATCTTAATTTTTTTTAATACATATTTGATGTACTGAACTTTGTATATTTTTTATTATTCCTTATCTTTATCTAATTATAATTAACCATTAACAGGCCAACAATCTTATACTATTTGTGTTGGGAACAATTTCACAGAACATACTGAAAATATTTGCTAACTGCCTTGTTTTTCCATCTTAATCAGGGTTTAATAGAACAGATGTAATGAATAAATTGGTAAACTCCAACTTTACCAATTTATTCATTACATCTGTTCTATTAAACCCTGATTAAGATGGAAAAACAAGGCAGTTAGCAAATATTTCCTGTATGTTCTGTGAAATTATTCCTTTTTTTATTATTATGGTGCAATAACCCAGTTATAGGTCTTAACATCCTCCAAAAAGAAATCCTAACTCCCAGGAAGTTGTGTGCATTGCCTGCCACACAATCTGACTCAGCTTAGGTACCCCTCTTCTTTTTTTCATGAATTGGTATAGTCAACAATATTTTTGGCAATTCTACATTATTGTCAAGCAAGTTTTAATGTTGATGCATAGTTCTAGCCCAGAAAATATTTGTCCTCTCTGTCAGGAAAAACACCATTTATATAGATGCTCCCGTTTTTGCACTCTAGAGCCCAGTCAATGATTTAAAACGATAATCAAAGCAACTTAAAGTTTGTTCTAATGGTTTATCGCCTGGTCATTATTTTGGTAAATGTGCTTCTCCTAGGTCATGCTACCATTGTATTGGATTGTCACACATGAAATGTCCTATTTTTTACATCTTAATCTTTATAGAGGATTAAAGCATTGCCTGTTGATTCCTAGCAAAATATTTACTACTTATAATCAGCACTTGTTAATCCTCTATTTGCAAACTGTGTTTGCTTTTTTCCCAAGTAGGCATACAGATTTTAGTATAATTTTAACCCTGGCCATAGAAACATTAGAAAACAGCGATTTCTGCACGCTTTTTATTTTTTATGAGTACAAATTCGGTCATTCCGCTGCCCAAGCAAGAAATATTAATCATGCGTTTGGTGAAGGAAGTGCTAATGTTGGGCTATGAAGTCTTACCACACTCCCCATATTCCCCTGATCTATCCTCTACAGGCTACCACTTTTTTCGGAGTTTGGACTACTTTTTGGGAGGAAAATTGTTTATCAATGATTTAGACATTAAAAATGCTTTTTCTGAATTCCTTTCATCATGTGATTCAACGTTTTTGAAATCTGGGATAGAAAACTTGGTAAGCCGTAGGTAGAAGTGTATCGAAAATTATGGTAAATACTTTGAATAAAAAATATGTTAGATTTGATCTCAAATTTTTATTTTCTTCCTGGTTCTAAAAACGGTCATTTCATGTGTGACTATCCAATAATAAACGGCATCATTCTCTCTTTCACTTTCCTACATCAACAGGTTGGTCAGACCGCACTCCTTTTCCAATGACCTACGATAAGCTGAAAACGAGTCCTTTACCAAACGAACGAGTACCAAAAAATATATTCCAAAACCGAGAACAACGAAAATTTGAAAGGCTCAGTTTTATCATTGTCATCCCTGACCGATGTCTCCATCCTATTGGAGACTGCAATGGCTAGGATACAAGACAATAATGAGTCGTTGGTCCCCAGTCGAATTTTGATCGATAGTGGATCACAACGAACGTTCATTTCTTCGGCTTGTGCGCGAAGTTTAGAACTTGAGAGAAGACCCAATTCTCAAGCTTTAAGGGGTTTCGTGGATAATGTATTAAAGTATTGCAATTAAAGTAGGAAACTACAAAACTTCATGCGTTATAGTGACCAGGGATCTTTTACAGCCTCAGCTCCAAAATTACACGGTAATCGTTCCCAAGATTACAGAAAAAGGTACCGGTTTGTCCAGTATCGGCCTCTATAAGTGACCATTTCAATTTTTTTTCCAAAACTCGTTTGGAAAACCAGTCGATTTCTTATTAGGAACCGATTTGTTAGAACAAATCATATTAGGTGAATGCGTGATACGAGACGGATATCGTTGCGCTCTCCAAACTATTTTTGGATGGGTGATCTTGGGACCTATACGCTCTCAATCTACGGTACAAAATACATCCGTTACACTATTTTCATCTTGCGACCAATCGCAAGAGGGTCCATTGATCAACGCAATGGAACAATTTAGGGAAATTGAAACGATTGCTCCAGTTATCGAACCAAATCCTCAAGATGTTGAGACAGAAATACATTTTTGTTTAACTCATACTCGGGAGTATAGAGGGTCATAACTATGTCCAATTAGGATTTAAAGAGTTTTCTTCGCCAGATCAGGATAGTTCTTACTACATGGTGGGATTCGGATAACTTAAATTAATTTATACTCCTCCAAATTCAAATTTATATTCTTTTACAAATATACAAAACAATATTTTCCATTGATATAGAAGCTATAAAAACTGTGTACTTTTAATATTCCTCCTTAGGGTGTCACAAATCGGTTCCCAAAATTAGAGTACCGGCTTAACAAAATTCCTCCATTAAAAAAAAACTTTTCAAAATCGATCAACGGCTACCATGTTTCACCAGCTACACGTAAGGGTCGATATTTTTTATCTCAAAATCGTAAATTATCGTAGGACAATAGATCCTCAAAACTTCGATTGGTACTGAAGGTAACATAACTTGGATAGCTTGGATCCCTAAACGGCCGTCTCCTCATCAGCCCTATACTTCAATTGGACATTGAAGGCCTGAGCTTATGAATGTCAGACGCTTTTTTTTTTTTTTTTTTATAACCTCGGACATATGACGGATGTTTTTACAGGCAGTAGTGCATCCAAATAACCTACCACACCAACATTTCCTGTATCGAGCCAATGTTTCTCAACCGATTGAGGAAAATCAATTGAATAAACTCCCGCCTTCCAGAATAAATTGCGCTCAACAATGCAAGACTCTCAATTCTCCAACAACAACAATTCTCAACAAGAAGAACAATTCTCCAATGGCCAATCTCCCACCGTCAATTTTGAGCAAGGAAGCCCGTCATTACTGGTGTAGAATATTGTGGTCCCTTTCTTTCAAATGAATCTAGCAAACTCAAAGGTATAAGTCAAATTTTTTTACGTTCGCTTGTTGGTGTGCTTGAGTAGCAGAGCAGTACAAATAAATCTGGAGCTCGGGAAACAATTAAATTCCGACGCATTCATCACTTGCCTCCCAATCAATCCAATAGATCGTTTCTCAACGAGAATTACCATATAAAACTCTAGGCAACGAAGGTACGAATTTCATTGGAATAAGAGGTATTTGGAAGATCGCTAAATGTTTTTCTGTTAAATTTTTGTGCTAAGTCAAAAAATTGGTGCGTGGTATGTTAAGGCCAGATGACGTAATGACGTTATAATTTTTTTTTGTTTTAATCATAAAATTAATTTTTTTTTTTGTAAAAGAAAGAACATTACGATTATTTTCATTTTTACATTTATATTAGAATAATTTCTTTGGCTTGGTTCTAAAAGGCCAATGTCATTTTTTTCAAATTTTGTGTTATTTATAATAAACGTTTCCAATTTAGTAAATCTTTAATTCTAAAAAGGCCAATGTCTAATAACAAACTAAAATATGTTGTATTTCCATTATAATGTCAGCCAATATCATTGATAGTGTTTTCTGATTAATTTCTATAAAGGCCTATGTTGACATTGGCTCTTTTGGCATTTTTGACTTTGGCCCTTTTAGAGCTAAGCTACAGATTTAATTCAGTAGGCAATAGATAAATAGACGTCTGTTTTGTGATAAGTTTAAAAACCCATGTTATACAAGTGAAAAAAGGAAAATAATAAAATGTTTTTTTCTTTTACAAAAAAAAAAGAATTATTTTTATAATTAAAACAAATAATCTTTCATAAGGCCAACATGTGCATTGAAAGGTTATTGATAATGAGGATGATTGCATAAATGATCAAAAATAAAAATTTATTAAAAATTAGTATGATTCAATTTAATAGATATTTAAGAAAACGTATTGTTTGACGTCCCTCTCTATATTATATAAGTTTTTTTAATACAAAAAAAACGTTAATGTATCACTAAAACTTTTTTAATCTGTAACCTCTTTGCTTCCTGGTTTGTGAAGTGGTAGGGGAACTTAGATAAGATTCAACTTTATAAGTGGCTAGTTACTGAAGGAGCAGGAGTTGTTCGGGACGGTTGTGTTGATCGAAGCAGTTGCATTATCCGTTTGAGTCGTTTCCTTCTGAATTATGTCGTAAGTTTTTAATTAACATGATAATTTAAGTATTTGAACATTGTATTATGAAATTCTTGCTAAATCACAAAAATCTTAAACTCTCTATTGATTCTTATGTTTTTGTCTAAATTGCAATGAAATGTATTTGACACCCAAAAAAATGCTCATCAGTAAGAATTCTTTTATTTATTGCCCCTTTTAGGCTAGGTTACAAAGTAGAAGCAGTTGACAATGTCAAGGCTTCTGGGTTCGATGCTATACTTCTCATTTCCTTCAATGCCCGTTTAGATGAAGTAGTTCCACAAGAACTTAAAAATGTTATCAAAGAGGCGGCAGCAGTAAGTAGATAGTTATAACTACGATTACTAATGTTCTAAAAGAATGGTTTCTAAGATATTATATATTTTCTATTATTTTGACATTAACCACTGAATATTTAATTTGTACCATAAAGTCAATGGATGTTAACCAATTTTTAATAATTATTAAAGCTTGTTTCGGATCATAGATCTAAGTAATCCTGTTATTCTTTGTCATTATATTCCATTGTTTCCTCCCCTTCCTATCTTCTGATAAGCATGTGTATTGCATTATTTGTATAATAGTGCAATATTTGTATAAGAAAATAATTTTTCGTTTTCATTTCCTATGGTATATAAATATATTTTTCTGTTACATATTTTTTTTTATGAGCAATAATTTTTTGATCCTAAAATTTCATCAAAATTAATATTGATGAGGAAAAGTTTGACCATAGGTATCATGAGAATGTAGAAAATGGCAATGGGTGGAGTCAAAGAATTGTACACAAATAACCAAAACTAATTGTAACTTATGTTTTTCGTTTCATCTTAATTTTGTTATTTTTTAATTTTTAATCAATTATTTATAAATTAAACTTTTGTTCATTCTTTTTCATTCCAATTTTTACCGTCTTTATAACTACTGTTCTATTGACTTTGTCACTGCATTGTTAATGTTATTTGTTTTTAAAAGTTAGACCATAATATTGGAACATACTAAATAAGTTTTAAGACTGTGGAAAAAAAAAAAAATATATATATATATATATATATATATATATATATATATATATATATATATATATATAGTTATATTCATTTATATGTACATATATATATATATATTCAAATGGAAAACACTGTGGTATCACTTTAACATCATATCACATCTTGGTATCATTATAATTAGTCTATAACTTTTATTGTTTTAAGCTCAATCCATAATGAATTTTAATGTTAGTTTTACTGAATACTAATAATTTTGTTAAATCAACTATTCCCAATTATAATTTGAATATATAATTAGTGTTATTAGCATTTTAATAAAATTGTAACATATTATTTTGTCTATAAAAATATATTGCAAATTTGAATTTTAAATACTGTTGAGTATTAATTACTAGGTAGGCAAGTCGGTCGTTTGGTTTTTTTTCTCTAACCTTTGACGGGTCCTAACTCTGTAAATAAATAACGTTAGGAGGTATTTATGGAAATAGTTTAACTTCTACCTTTTTTTTTAAACCTATCTGATATGTAGAGTAGGACTCAACTACACAAGGGAATATAACAAGATATTTCCTTGTAATGCTAGTTATTATCAATTATTAGCTAAGAAAACATTGTTAATCTGTCCACAAACTGTTGCTGTTGGAACAGAAGTAAAGAGATATTGATGATTAATGATTAATTGACTGATTAATGCAGGCCTGACAATTTTTTTTTAATTGTTTCACCAGTCAGAGCATTAGATATATTAGTTCAAAAGCTTTGAGGTCTTTGGCTATTTGAAATCCTGTTGAAATACAAATGTTACTAATTTTTTTTTAAATTTAAGCCTAAGAAAACAAAAACTAAATTTGTATTACTAGTTCTGAAATATCACAAGTGGTATAAAGGAAAGTAGATTAAGTAAGATAAGTGTAAATTTTTTCTTGCGATATAGCTGAAAATTTTGTTATAAGGTCATAAATTAATATTTGGCTAGTTAAATGGAGCATCTTAGCTTTGTTGGAACATTTTCCATGGAATGGAATCAAAATAGGTTAAAAATGCAATATTAAATGTGTAACTAATCGTTAATTAGCTAGAGCTAAACAATTTATGCCAGATTGACCTTTGAGTTTTGATATTCGATAAACTATTGATCAATTAATAATATCTTTCCCTTAAATAGTTATTTCTTAGCAACTTAACATTCAGAAATTAATGTTACAAAGGAAAATTTAAATAATATCTTTTAGAGGGGAAGTTTATTATTTCATAGTCAGTAAATACGCAATGTGCCGTCTGTCAAATATTATACATTAATTTCTGTTAATTACATAAATAAAATTACCTAGCTGTAACTTGCCATGATTCCTATTATTTAATTATTTTTTTTTACATATTTATCCTGTTTTTAACTAATTAATATTTTATAGAAAGGTGAGTTAAGTAATAAGGAAAGTAAAGAAATTTTTTTTATGTACTTTTATTTATTTAATGTGTTATCTTTGTTTATTCTTTCATTATCAGTTAATGATACTTAAAGAGAGTGGATTATATAATCTTGATGATTATGTAAGGGAGGTGATTGATGATATGAATCAATCATAATGTTTTGTTTTCAAAACTTTTCAACATATCAAAATTTTTTTTTTAATATCCTTGTTACATATTAATATATTGGTACAATTATCGACCCACATAGAGCACTATCCCCCATCCAACTTACTCTTAACCTGCTTTTTCTTTCTATTCCTCCAACCTTTTACCTGCTATCAGGTTTTAAAAACCCTTAGTCTTGTTTCAAGTGTGACCCTACTATAATATCTATGAACCATTTTAACTTATTAAATATACTTTACTATTTGATTCCCAACAACTTACAACTTCCCTCATTACTCATTCTCCGTTGCTCCTGTCCATGGATTTCAAAACATATTGATATATCATAATAGCCCCGGTGAATAAGTGGTTAAGTCTAATTTTCTCCAAAATGAGTTTCTTGTACTTGAGTAAGCAGAATCGAGTTATTTTCGTAGTGAATAAGGGGCTAAGTAAGGCATTGTCTTGAAAAGGAGTTATTGCTTATATTACAACTCCATTTCAAGCCAAAAACTACGAGAATGATACGATTCCAGTTATCAGGAAACAGTTAACTCTTTCTGGACAAAATCCGACTTAACCACTTATTCACCGGGGCTGTAATATAATGTCAACTAATATTATTCAACATGTATGATATTTATTTTAACCATATGTGAGAAATAATTATAGTAACAAAGTTTTTCTTCAATCATAACTGGTAATTTTTATTTTGAAGAGAAAAGATTTGTCCTGGCCGGGATTCGAACCCAGGTCTTCCGCATCTCTAGTGCAGTGCTCTAACCATCTGAGCTACCAGGGGTCGAAACCAAGCCAGACAAATCTATACTGTAATACTGATTTATTAAAATTCTACAAAGGTATTTAAAGAAAAATGTTCATCACCTTGAAATTTTTTTCTCATTGGGACTTAATTATTCATATAAAGTGGTGGTGAAGTTAATTACTAAACTACTACTACGGCTTGTATCTTGTTTTCCTTTAATTTATTTTGAGTCGGTTCTGTTAAATATATTTTCAGCATACAGCTAGGTGTTGTATAATATTATAAATAATGTTGTTTTGTCTAATTAAGTGATTATTTATAATTAAATTTTTAGCTGGATGAGCAGTTTGAAGAAGAGATCAGTATCCATAAAGTTGACCTTCCCGCCAAGCGGATTTTTTATTCTCCTACAGGACCAATCAATCCAGAATACCACGATGTAAGGTGCTTCAGCGAAGCTGCAAAGAAAGGGATAACAAGGTTCGAATTTGTGAATATAAATAATATAAGAATTTTCATCTTCAGTTACTTAACATACTTTCTTGACATTTAAAATATTTTGACGTGGAATATATTTGTCATAAGTAGTTACCATGTCGTAATTAAAGAATGTATTTTTTATCTTTATTTGATTACAAGATTGAAAAGTAAATAAAAATCTCATTGTTGATATGTTACAATTATATGAAGAGCAGTATTCATTTCATTTTTTTTTTTTTAACTTGTTTAGAGTACATTCTACACTTTGTTGCTAAACAATTACAATTTATTGAATTATCTTGTTCTGTAAATATATTGGAAAGCTTTCTCTGCTTAACTCGTTTCGTAGCTACAACATTTAGATGTTTTCACCTTAATATATCAAAATAAATAAATATAACACAAACTAAGTATAATTTTTTTTCTTGAATAATATTAGTTGACCTTTTATATATATAGACTTAAGTTGATATAAAAACAGAGGTCATAATTATAGAGTATTATCAAATAAGTGATAAAGAAAGTAATACAAATGTATCTATTGATATTTGTTGATATAATAATATTATAATATCAAATGGTATTTTATAAAAAAAAAAAAATAATAAATGGTGGAATATACAGAGAAATAATAGGAATATTAATGATACAGAAGAAAATTCTTCTATATTATTGATACTCCTATTATTTTTCTGTATATTCCAAAGTTAGTGAAATGAAATGTAATAAAACATAGTAAAATTACGTGAGAAATAATTTTATTACAAAATATTATTAATGTCATGTTATTGGTGAAAGACAAAATGGCTTCCATTACTAATGAATTTTTTATAAGTTTTATCTTTTAATCCTAAATTTAATTTTTATTTCTTACACACTAAGTTTTTTATAACTGAAAAAATAAATTGTTTTAGAGCCGTAAAAGCTGGAGTAAAGGCACCATTGGTCGTGCTGGGTAAATATCCCCAGTTCCCTCAGTCTCAACTAGTTGCGCTACTTGGCGTTATGGAAGGGCTCTATGTTGTAAGTAACCTCTTTAATTGATTTTATCATATTTATGTCACTGCAGGATTTGTAGAGGGAGAGGAGAGAGGGAGATGGGAAATTATAAAATGTTATGAATTTTATATTTGATTGATAGTATGAGCATTGAATCTTCTATTATGCAAAGTTTTTGTTATTATTTTGTAATATTAATAATAAATTTATTTATATTTTAGAATCTTCAATATCGTGAAGACTGTCCTAGCAAGTCGCCAAAAGTGAGCAAGATTGGAGTGCTTAGCCCTGCCAGTCCAAGTTTACCAAGGCTCATTTCTGTGGCCAGTACTTTGGAAAGCGGAAGGTATTTGAAATAAATATTTAATGATTTTTTTTATTATGATCTTTACAGTGATAACCTATTTAAAATAAAAAAACTTTTTTAAGAATTGTCGCAAGAGACATTGGTGGACCTGACCCGGAAAGAATGACTCCTCAAAAAATTGAGCAGTATGTTAAAGAAACATTCCCATCAGGAGGCAATGTGAAGGTTGATGTGGTCTCTGATGAAAATACACTCAAAAAAGAATATCCCCTCTTTTCTGCTGTTAACAGGGCAGCTTCAGGTATAGCTTCGATAAATCAACTAATCTCTTTTGCAATTTTATTCTGATCAAATGTTACATTTGTTTTATTTATTAACTTATTTATTCTAGAAATTGATAGGCATAAGGGAAGAATAGTATACCTTACTTATGAAGGATCAAACGTAACTGAAACTCTGTTGATTGTTGGTAAGGGAGTGACTTACGACACCGGTGGTGCTGACATTAAGGTCGGAGGTGCCATGCTTGGGATGTGTAGGGATAAGTGTGGTGCTGCAGCTGCTGCTGGTTTTATGAAGGTAAAACATATTTTAGTTTTATGTTTTATTTTTTAAATTAAACTAAACAGTCTTAAAAACTTAGTATTCTAAATTCATTGTTTTAATCAGAAATTATTGCTTTATTAATAGTACTAGAAAGAAGTAGGATTCTAATTGAATAATTATTTAGCAGCTGAAACAGCTGCTATTTCGGTGATATAGATATAAAAGAGTATACATTTAAACACAGAGAAATTTATGTATATGGTGTCTATTATTTTTTTTTGTCTATTATTACTAAAAAAAAAAAAAAAAATCCAAGAGAAACAAAGGCAGGAAATGTTCATCATTTTTTCAGCTCTACACCGCTTATGTTACACCTTTATTCCAAAACTTTAAAATTATTATTTACAAAACTGTGAAACTTGACCATTACCTTTTAAAGAAATAATGCTATAAAGTATTTGAGAATAATGTATTTTCTAGAACAGACACCGCCAAATTAAAATAAACAAAAGTATGAGTATTAAAGAGATGTTTCAGAGATATTTTCATATTAAAACAGTCTATTAGTAAATAATAAGAAACATTTTACTGATTAAATAATTACAAACATAGTTAAATGAACTTCATTTAATAAAACTCTCTTTGATATTAATGGTTATGTTTTATAATTGATTTTTATATATTATATTTCATTTTGGGAACTGAATTGGGCCACTTTGAATTATCGAATGGGTCACTCTGACCTACGGGTCTTAGGCTGCTGACCCCTGGTCCAGAATATTTGGTCTCACAAGACATGTTAAAAAATTATATTATTTTTACAGAGCTTATGAGTAATGTGTTAATTGGTTAAAGTCCTGGGGATAAATGTGGCTTCAATTGAATTAAGTATGATTTGGGTTTGGACTAAATCAATGAAAAAATATTGGTGATATTGACATCAGATGTTCGGGTTTGCCAAAGTCTTATTTCATTTTTATTATTATTGCCACTTTTATCAAATAATGGATTAAATAACACAAATGTATAAAATTTAGTTCAGCTGTTATATAATATGAAAATCATATCTCAAGAACATATTAAGATATAATTACATTATATCTTTACAAAACTTTTTATGTTATATCCTTGCAACACTCTTTCTGTTTTTAATTATGTTGATATCGACAGAAACATTATTAGATATATTTGATTTACTTTATTAATAGTAATAAATTCACTGTGTATTTACTTATTTGGCAGGTGGTTAGCCTAATGAAGCCCGAGAATTTGAAAGTTGTTGCTGGTCTTAGTTTAGTAAGAAATAGTTGTGGAGAAAACTCGTACGTTGCTGATGAAATTATCACCTCGCGGGCTGGAAAGAGGGTCCGCATCGTTAACACTGATGCAGAAGGAAGAATGGCCATGGCTGACGTCCTTTGTTATGTAAATAAGTAATTAATTAATAGTAGTTGATATTTATTTAAAACAATTTAATATTAAATTAATTATTTCTTTTTTAGATGAAGGATGTTGCCAAAAGATCTGTAAACCCACATCTGTTTACTATTGCTACCCTTACCGGACATGCTTTCCGAACAGTTGGAAATGGTTATACGGTAAGTTATTAATGTGTAGATATTTTTGCTAACCATATTAAAAGTAATTTTGCTAATTTTTAGCAGTGGTTCCTAAAATTTGGTCTGCAGTTTTGTGAAAGGGGTAAAAAAGTAGATTTCATCTTTCATATTGATTAGTATTTATCAATTTTACGCGCAGCTTTTGGATGTCCTATGGCAAAATAAGTAATAGAGAAAATTTAACCAACGGAGGGAATAAGGGGAATATTTTTTACACCTATGTGACTTACTGTTTCCTGAAATAGTACTCTCCCAGTTATACCAAACCTTTTTATGAAGAAAAGTTAAATAATAATTTTCATGCTTAAAACATTATTTTTGGATAATCGTCCATATAAACTAGCATGTGTGTAAAATGAATTGAAAAATGTAATATATTAAATTTTTAAGATTTAAACATATAAAATTTGTAAATTTTTTTTTTTAGAATGGTAAATTCGGTAAAGATTTTCATTTAGATATTTCTTTTTTCATATTAATTTTGTGAAATTATTCCTAATTGTGATTGCATTTATATTAATAGATTGCATTGGATAATGGTCCAGCCAGGCAGAAATCATTCGCCCAACTGTTGCAAAAAACTGGAGAAGTCGTTGGAGATATGTTTGAAGTAAGCACAATCAGGAGGGAAGATTTTGAAGCTTATAAAGGTATTAATTATTATCACTTTATTTTAAGCTTGCCATTAAAAGGGGAAAAAAAAGACTTAATTATGGAAAAAAAAACATAATTTCTTAAGCTGCCAGTTGTTGGTCTCTTCAGATTTTTTAATAACAATTTATAGAAATGGCAAAGGTATATTCATTTCAAGACTTGGCCTATTTCAGGATCATTATCAAAAACTGATTTAAATAAGTATGATCTGAAAATACTGACAAGCAAAACACAAGTATATATATTTTTTTAGAAAATCCCTTACATTTATCCTTCGCTGTTAGTCATAATTTAATAATTTTTGCTCTTGAAACCACTGGCGCTATATCCCAGTTTTTAATGATAGTATATTTTAAATATATAATTTATTATACTATAATAAATATTAAATTTTAATTTGTACTTAAAGGTTATTCATGCTTAAGAACTAGGTAGACTAAATGACTGCATATTACAAAATATTTTCATTCTCTTGAAGTTTCCCCAAGTTAGTTATAATACAACTTAAAATCAAACTTTTTTTTTTACAATAATACAAGTAAATAGACTTAGTGATATATAATGACATGATAATGACAATTAGAGAAACTACCCACTGGTAGTACTCAAATCAAAGTTCAACTAAGAAGGTCACGTGGCCATCTTCTTTTCAGACGCCTCAGAGGATTATCGGGAATTGAAACGGAAGCTAGGTTTGTAAGTAGATGGTTTGAGTGGGAATGAAGTTTGTAATGAAAGGATAGATATGGGGTTCGGGACAAATCAGCAACAAACGGGACATTAAGGTCCTTATGGATGACAATATTCTTAACAAAATAAGGAGCATTGAGGATTTTACGAAGGATTTTGGATTGTAAGGATTGGATACGAGAGGAATTTGATGGCTTAGTGGAGCCACAAAGTTCTACTCCGTAAGTCCAATTAGGTCGTATAATGGTCATGTAGATGAGTCTTTTGTAGTTAATTGGGAACTTAGAGCGTTTGTCTAGTAAGTGTTGAAGTAGCCTGAAACGTCGTGCGGTTTCTTGTCTTTTCAGTCTTGTATGAGGATTCCAGGTTAATCGTTTGTCAATGTGCAACCCTAAGTATCGGATCTGTTCTACAGGCACCAGTGGGATATTATTAAAGGATACTGAAGGACAGGAAGTTATTGGTTTACGGCGTAAGGTAAAAGTGATTTGATGCGATTGGAGGCTTTAGGACGCAATAACTGGATTGGTGTTAACTGATAATACACATGTATCATCAGCATACGTGGTAAGGATAGTATTAGGATGAGTTGGGATGTCAGCTATATAAACTGTATAAAGGATTGGACCAAGGATACTACTACCTTGAGGAAAATCAAATTTTAAATAAATATTAATTTATTAACAAGTTTCATATATTTTGTCCATATTTGTTTATTTATAATACATTTAACATATTTTTTTGGTGTGGTTCGGGAAAGGGACACCTGGGCCAAGCTCTATAGAGGGCATCCCCTCACTGCACAGCGGTAAATGGGGAAAGATTATGATGATGGTGATCTTTTAGTTATTTCTTTCTGGGATATTTTTTTCATTTCTCTTTGTATTATTTTTGTAGCAATATATTTTCTTGTATTCCCTTAATAATGAAATCAACTATTTTATAAGGTTATAAGTTATAAATGTTTTTATTTTTCTAAATCTTTATCAATGATTCTATTAAAAGGGTTTTATTATTTTTAAGTAAGTACAATTATAAGTTAATGCATCTTCAAACGTATTTAATCTAACCTGAACGTAATTAATCTTAAATTAACTTTTTTTTCACAAAAAAGCCTTATAAGATCACTGCGCGTATATCATTACTTTTTCTTTCTCATTTTCCGTCCTTCTTTTCTTACAGTATTTTCTCATCATTTCTGCACGCCTATGCTTCCTTTCTTTCGACCAAGCAGTACCCTTCCGTTTTTTTCTTATTTTTCACAAGAACCTTGATGTCTTTTAATTTTTTTTTCCATATCGTTCTCTATCTAGGCAGTTTTTGTCTGTTAATTATAATTTTTCTGTTTCCTCTCTCTCTCTTTCTGTTTTACACACCCTCCTACGCTCTTGTATTCACGGATTTTTGTCAAAGACTTTCTTGCTTAGTCTCCCTTGTTCAATTGTTACCATGTGCTCGTAGAATCTTAGTCTTATGATTCTTATTTCGCTTTCCAAGTCTTTCATCTCTCAGTATATTTCCTGGTCAGACCTTAACCTACAGCCTTCCTCTGTTTTCTTGGGTATATAGATTCTCCTCAGGATCCTTCTCTCTATTTTCAGTAATTTTTCTAGTATAGGGAGACATGTTGTCTCCATCCCTTACAAAATTTTTTATCTCTGTGTTGTAGTGTCTTCTTTTTGTGTTAGAGGATAGGTTCTTCTTATTGTTAATATTTCCTGTTGAAAAAAAAAATTTTAATTTCTAATTTTATAAACTAATTTAGGAAAAACTGAAGGAGAAGATATAATACAGGCTGAGAGCTTACCGTCTGCTCAGTGTAAGCGAGGCCACCAGGGACCTGCCGCCTTCCTCATTATGGCCTCTGGCCTTGAAAAGGTATAATTTATTTTATTTCTTTAGAATTTATTTTGTATCTTCACCTGGACTAATATAATTTCTTTTCTCTTGTATTTAAAAGTTTAAGCTTTTTCCAAAAATAAGATAATTTTATTGGTTTGTCATCAGTCAGTCATTGTTTATATTTGTTTTATGAATGTACAGATTTAAATAAGGATTCTACCATTTTCACTTTATTACTTATTGTGTCTATTTTAAAATTAATTGGACTTCGATTATAAGTATATCAGTAATATTTTATAAGCCACTAAAATTTTTAAATTTCTGTTTACAGCATGGATTGGGTTCGACTGATGGAAAACTTTATTATACGCATTTAGATATTGCTGGTTCTGCTGGAGCATTTCCTGATCAAGCAACTGCTTGCCCCGTTCTGGGGCTCGCTGCCAGTTACTTAAGTGTCCATTCTTAAGTCAACGTTCCGAAGTTGCCATTATCAGATTTCTTTATTTTTCATAAATAATTCATGTTACTATTGTCAGCTTATTAAATGGTTTATTTTATTCATCTTATGTCATAATTTGATAATAAAACAAAATTGGTATAAAATACTATTATTCCTGATCTTTTTTTTCCTCCTTAGTATTTTCATTTGTTAAATTATGGTTTTTAAGAATGGATGAAATAATATGTAGTAAAATTTTTTAGGAGATTTGTTGACATTTCTAGAATTTTTACAAAATAAAATAAATCATAATTCATTGCAACCACAATTGCTGGAGTTTTCCTCTAATTAAGGGTACTTTTTAGTTTAAGGGCCAATTCACTACACAAATTATCTGCTACAGTCAGGTTCACAGTTCGGACCTAGAAATCTAGCAGCTCTATCCTATACACTGAATTATCTCCCTGTATGTGTGTGTGTAAAAGACATACGCTAATCATCTTTTATTTGAATGCAACTGATATGGTTACCATGGTAGCAGCTGAGAGAGAAGAACCAGGAAGGTTATTTTGATTTGTGTGTTGTTATTTAGTTAAAAGAAAACAGTTTTGTAAAAGGAGTGTGAAATGTTAACTTTAAATATTATTTCTTTTTTTTTTACAGGTAAGACTGTATAGAATAATGAGTTATCAGTTAAAGGAAATTATTGTTGTAATGAAAATAAAGGCACTTGTCCAATAGAGGGGCTCAACTATGCTGGTAACACTGGTAATTCTAGGGACTGTCATATAAGAATCTAAGCTCAGTGAGATCAGCTCCCTTCAGATTCCCGAACCCCAATAAAAATTATTTTATATCCCTCAAATAACTAATAATAACACAATATAATAGTAATAACAATAAAAGGATCGTTTTATTAACAACTAGATGACCCGGTGAACTTAGTATCACCAACATATATTTGTGAAAAATATGGTAAAATCTTAAAACAAAATTTTTATCTACATTAAATGCAACACAGTTAGACACTTAATCAATTTAAAGCTTTCTGATGTACTATATTTTTTGTCGTTTTTAGCAGTGCGTAAATATATAAAGATGATGGTTTGCCGACTCGTGAACACGCGACGTATAATTGCCCATGCGCGAAACAGGGAAACTCTTTTAAGTTGATTCAGCAAATTTTCAACGACTGGCCTAGCGATTTATTTATGTTCATCACAAGGCCAGACGCAAGGGAAATTGTAGACGCTTAAAATCGAAAGCTTATCCGTTTAAAACATCGGTATAAGCGGGATCAAGTTGTTATTGGCCATCCTACATTCATCCCAAACGATCAAATGCATATCTGTAGAATCTTGGCCATTGCACTGTTTTGGCGTGTTGCGAACTGGTGCTTCCTTGATTTGCATGTTTAGCGGTAATTTCAATGCAGAATGTGCAGTTCGTCCACCTTCTAACAATATTGCAGCTATTCCAGATGAAGCCATCACTGGGGCTACTTCATTTTGCGATCTGATCTTTGCCAACAGCAATGAATTTAGGACGTTTTTTCGGTCTGGGAGCATCAAGGAAGTAAATTCCACCAGATCCACTGTTCACAGCTTCCACCCAAGTATCGTACGCAATTCTTTGTTGTTCATTCAATTGCGGAAAATTTGAACGAACTGTTTCGGCCAATACTTCAGTATCGTATTGTTGTTCTCTTTGCAACTCGTGGTTAAATGAATCGCACATAGGACGATTGGGTGCTGTCATGCCCAAACACGACAAAACTTTATTTACCATCAATAAACACATATCTTCTATCATGATTAATATCTCATTGTAAATTTCTGCAGTAATTTGTAGTGTAGGATTCAAAGCTTGAAAACGCACACGATGCAACACATCCTCAGACTTGTCATCCCTATATTTATCCACAGTTTCCGACGCTGACACGGTTTTGTTGATGCATTTCACATGTAATAGCGTGGCATATCAGCATACAGCAAAGTGCGAGCAAAATCTGTTGGACAAATTGAGAAGAAACTTGTTAATGTGGTCGATGGTGGGCATGTCGCTCTATCCGCCGCGTTCTCTTGATTGAAATACACTTTTTTTTTTTTCATTTTCTAGATGAACAGCCAAATGGACTACTGTAGTGTATCTTTCGTGAATCGTAAATGAAAATGCGCCAAATAGCTTCGTTGCTGCTTATATAGCGACCCATTTACATTTGTTACAGTAAAGATGGCCATGTCGCTACATTTGTTAACGTATTTACATATGTAATTTATTGATTTGACGGAGTCACAATATTCCACATTGATGTGAGCTACAAAAGCATTGGACAATATTGGCCAGTATGGCACAATCCAACAATTATCTACTTCAATATCAATCAATCTTGTCATTTTACCTTCACAACTACCGATCTCCCAAGGTCTGCAACAGATCGCTGACGATACAATGGGTTACCGTCATTTCCTGTGATGGTTTCAGCAATCAGGTATCGCTTGGAACACATGCCGTCGACCATACAGGGTGAGTTGTTGAAAACTCCCCAAGGTCCATGTATCATGTGTTTAGTCACTACTGCGTGCAATTTTGGTCAACTGTTTTATCGGGAATCTCAGCTAGGAGCATTTTATATTAGAAAATTAAATTGTCGTTTTTAGCATTTTCCGTTACTTTTTATTTACGTTTCTCACTTCCACAAATATTTCAAGATCAAAATTAGCCAAATCGGTCCAGCCATTCTCCAGTTTTAGCGAGACAAACGGACAGCAATTGATTTTTATATATAAGATAATAAGAAGAAATATTTAATAAAAACACAATTTAATAGTAATCAAAATAAAAGGAACGAACGATACAATATAAATTGCAATAACATAATGAAATATAGAATTAATAACATAATAATACAGTAGTATATTATAAAAAGAAACATAGTCATGTCGAACACAATAATAATTTTTAAAAAAGGCAGTAGTCATTTTTAAAAAACAGGAACATGGTTAACCGAATAATGCAATAGTGATTTACACATCAACAGACCAGTTGAATGATTAAATATTTAATATTTCATTAAATATGCCCTTTTTTTCATTCCTTTGTCAGAACATGAACTCGATCAAATACGATTCCAAATATTCTCTCTTTGTTCCTCCACTTTACACTGTCCCACATTCTCTCTATACTGTGAGTATGAACACCGTTTTCAGGATTTATAAATTTGTAGGAGTGGTTAACCGATAAACATTTTCCTATTTGTACGGAATACAGAAGGATTTCATTCACAATTAATGATTGTAAAATTAACAAAAAATTAAACTTTGCCAATTCACACAAAAATATGGAAAAAATTTCAATTAAACTTGTACATGTTTCATCCTTGGTTAGGTTTCTCGTGATTAACTTTTGGTGATCATTAAATAAGTAAATGAATGAACATAAACAATAATTTAGCACATAGAGCTTTGATTGGTTACACTTAAATAGTCGTAAATAGTAGAAGATAGCATAAGAGGCACTGCAATGAATGCACAGGGTTGACATACTAGAGTATTTCTGAGATGCTTTTTACAGGGAGATTTAAAAACCAGAATAACAAATTCAAGGCAATCTTGAGGGTTTGGTACTAGGCTAGGATCTATACGGGTTACATTATAGTACCCAAGTCTTCAGGCCTTGAGTACCATAATATGAATCAGGACCTTTAAAACAAACCAAAATAAACATTTATATAACTCTATATTTAGATATATATTTTTTTTAAATTAAGAGAGGAAAAAATAAAAAAATGATTGATAAAAAACTAATATTTTTGTCAATGTGATAGCAAGTTTTTTTTTTTTCAATGTGATTGTACCTTATGGCAATTTTAGATATAAATTATAGTAAATAAAAATAAATTCTGTTGAATCTTTAAACTTTTCTTAACATGTAACCGTTCAAAAAGAAAAATAATTTTATAACACTTCTTGAACATTCACGATTTTCAGCAACAGCTGGGTTTCTACATGCCATTAAAACTTCTGAATTACACATAGTTTAAAAATAAATACAGACTTCACATTTTCAAAATAATGTCAGATAAAGAGCATATTTGTTGATTTCTGATTCATTTAATCCTACGTTTTATATTCTATTGAAGAATACCAGCTGAAATATTAACTATACAAGTTGAACTATGGGTGGAAGAAAAATCAAATGATAGGTGTAGGCTCAAAGTAAATGAATGGACAAAGGAGGAAGAAAACTAAAGGACAACAAATGTAAGCTACTTAATCGAATTTGGAAGTGAGAGAGATTGTTTCTAAAACTTTAAGTAACATTTCTATTTTCTACTTCTTATTGTTAGAATATCGAGTCTTGCAACAAATAAATTTGTACATTAGCTATCTGTGGATAATTTTTCTCTTCTCATTATTAACACTTTATGGTCTTACCATATCTATACATAAATAAAAAAGCCCTAGAATAATAGATAATCTTATTAATTAATGATAAACTCAATTAAATAAAAAGTAAAAGAATGTAACTCATAATGATAATGTATCACTTTATCTTATCACATCAATTACTTTCTATATCAAATGCTATAATGAAAATTCCTTCAATAAAATTTAGATGTTTTAAAATTTGATAATTCTTCAAGTTATCAAAAAACTAAAACTAGATTTTTGCTACTAAAAAGTTAAATGAATTTTATTACAAAAAAAGTATAACTAACAACTGTTAATATACCTTAATTACAAAGGAGAACTGTATTCCATGGACCACAAACCAGCTGTCGAACTGATACTTCCGGAGCGATTGGAAGTTTGGTCATTGTCGAACATCTTTTAATACCTTTCAACCCTAATTGACCCCATTTGTTCCAACCACAGCCTAATATTTCACCATCTCCTAGAAATCATTAGAGAGATTCTAATTAAAATTTATTTGTGATTTGGATATTTATAAAATATATAATATAATTTCTTAACTTATATAAATAACATACTCAGTTTGATTATCGTGTGACTAGCTCCACAAGAGACTTGTTCAACAAACACATTCTCAGGCAAATCTACTGGTCTTGGGATGGCCAATATGGAAACACCATTTTCTTTCTCTACTAAATCCAAGAAGAAGCATTCAATAATACCTTATTGGTTTCATTGATTTATTAACTAAGGTTTAATTTTATAAAATAGTGAGTGAAAATCCAAGGGTTCAAAGTGACTTTACCATAGTGATTATCAATGTATGTAAATTTGTTTTTTAAAAGCATCATTGCTCAGTACTCATAAGGAATGCAAGAATTGCTAAAGTCTAAGCACGTTAAGAACTGAACCCTTTTTGGTTTTTCAAAATGTTTAACTTAAAAATACATTTTTACAATACATAAAACTTTCACCTGTATCCCTTGACTTTTCATCCTTTATATATACAAAGACTGTAATAATCCTTGCTATATTGTTTTAATATATACGGAAACATATTCATTTTAGTCAAAATTATTATTATAACTTATTATACTAATTTCACATCTCATTATCATTCTAGTCATATCAATGTATAGCTATATATTACGACTGTCGTTTTGATAATGCCAATGTTCGTATTGTTACTTTCTATGTTTATTAGTCCTAATAAAGAAAAAGAACATGTTTAAAAATCAGTTGTAAAATGTTTAATAACTAAGCACCAAACTATTTTTTCAATAAAATATCAATTACTTGACCAAAGATAAGTAAGATCCTGTTTAGACTCTTGATTCAATTACTTGGCATTTTGCTGTGCGACATGTTTAATTTTCTCAAAATAGTCACAAATGGGTCATGAAAAACAACAGAATTTTATTTTTATTTATTCCGGTAAATAGTGGAAATAAATAAAAATAGCGGTATTTGGCATTGATTCATTGCATCGAAAATCATTTTGATTAGCAGCAGTGACCGAGAGGTAGACCAAGGCGTCAGTGGGAGAAGTGCATAAAGAGTGATCTCGTAACGTATGAGAGTTTGGTTTGTAGTCTACGGATAGACGTCTGTAAGTAGAGAGATTGGAGGTATCATGGAATCGATCCTCAGGGATCGTTAAACCTTATTAATATTATTATTACTATCTATTGTAGGGAATCCAAGCTGGCCTTGCTTGTTCCATCCCCAGGTATACAGATCTCCTTCATCTGTTATAGCAGCAGTATGCCACCCCCCAGCAGAAATGGCAACAACACGCAGACCAGACAATGCCTCCACCTCACAAAGTGTTTCACTGCTCTCTAGATCACCGGTACCAAGCTGTCCACGACTGCAAAAAATGTTATTTCCGTAACTAATTGCCATAGAAATGAAAACACAATATAAAATTTATTTGTATCATTGGTGTTTTGGTTTGGTTTTTAGCTAAAATAGTTGTTAACTACTATCAGATAATTATGTATTCTATTACGGTTTTGCAATAATTAAAACAGAAGTGCATATCTTACCTGCCTCCTCCCCAAGTCAAAATAGAACCTTCTTCGGTGAGCAAAATACCATGTTCTTTCCCACAGGCTATATCTTTTATTTTACCAGGATATGGAAGAATATTTGGTATACAGAAAGCAACTCCTTAAAGAATATTTGTCTGTAAGTGTATATATATAATTAAAAAGTTATAATTTCAAAAAATGTGTTACCTGTATCAGAGAGGGCGACATTCAATTTATCTCCATTGCATACCTTCACTATTTTTCCTAGTTCTTTATCAAGCACTTCCGCATAAAATAAATAAGTCAGATTTTTCCATACACCGCAATCAATACTATATTGCCAAACTTGGCCACTGCTAGTCACTACAGTACATACATTTTTACCACAAGATGCCTGAAATGGAAAAAAAAAAATTATGAATGTAAAGAAAGAGGGATAAGTTGTTACAAAAATGTACCCATAAAATTGGCATTTTTCAGAATTTAATCAAAAAGTGATTTATGATTTAAAAGGTACAATAATAGAATGGAGAGAGAAACCACTTAAAAATGGGGTGAAGATCAACACAGCAAAAAGCAAATCGAGAGGAACATTAAGAAAGAGTTCATCACATGTAAAAGTATATATATATTTTTATTTTGAAAAGAAAAGATTTGTCTGGCCTGGTTACGTGGTTAGGACAAATCTTTTCTCTTCAAAATAAAAATATTTGAATAAACTATCAACTAAAATAAATAAAATATAATTTATAAATATACAAATTTCCCGTACGTCAACGAGATCCTAATTTAAAAAAATAAAATGGATAATAAAATGAAGTAATCCTCAATGAACATTCGTCTCCGCATATAAATCGCAAAAATTTTGAGAACTGGGAATATAGGATCGGTGATGAGAAAGGATTTGTCTGGTCTGGTTACGAACCTGGTAACTCAGTTGGGAGAGTACCGTACTAGAGATGCAGAACATCCGAGTTTGTATCCCAGCCACGACGATTCTTTTCTCTTCAAAATAAAAATATTTAAATAATATAATAATAATAGATATGTAGCAACTTTGTAACAACTCATATTAGTGCTAAATTATATAGGACAGGTAAAAGGTAATCACCTTATTTTAAGCCCGAGCAAACTTAGCACTAGAAAGATTTAAAAAATCTACTATGCCAAAGGAGTATTCCAGGAGAGTAGATAAAAAGTGATCAGATCAATGAGCAGAAAAGTAAATCAATCGGTTATTGAAGTATAGCAATGAAAGGATTAAAAACTCTAACAAAAATTACATCAAGTATTTTTAGACAATAGTGAAGGCCTGATCAAAGGTTTCCTGAAAAACTAAAAAATTATCAACTATTTAAAAGGATAATTACACTACTGTTAAGTTATACATGCCAAGCTTTCCATGTACTTTAGTTTAATGTGCTTATCAAAGATCCAAACTACTTTAAC
This sequence comes from Arma custos, assembly GCA_037127475.1. NCBI lineage: Eukaryota > Metazoa > Arthropoda > Insecta > Hemiptera > Pentatomidae > Arma > Arma custos. The sequence continues at coordinate 136,981,344 of CM073764.1, read as the reverse complement.
TTCTTGTTCTAATTCATTATCTCCCATTTCAATATCAACATTGATTCTGTTGTTAACAATATAATTTGTCTAATCCAAATTTACTTGATAACATCATAATATTATCTAAAGTCAGAAGTTTAAATAAAATTCAAGAAAAAATGCCCATTCAAACATGCTAAACCATCAGAACCATTAGTTATTTCATTAAAATCACCTCCCTAGTATGCTATATATATATATATATCATTGGTTTGTTGCTACTTTTTCTCTACTTTCATTCGCCTGTTAGTATCAACTATATTAAATAGTTTTTATACTGTTAAACCAACACTACTGAATAAAATAGAGCCAAAAACTCAAAAAGAAATACTAATATTTATTACAGTGCAATTGGAAACACCCCAATGCAAAGACTTATGTTTCAAAATTCTCCAGTGAAACACACACTTACCGACGGTCAAAGTTTCGCCTATTTAGGCATTAACAAGAGACAAAAAAAAAGGTTATATAAATCACATCTCAAAGAAGGTGCACTACATCCCACAATCAACAGCCCAAACAGGCTCCAAACCTGAGACAGGACCCCACCACCAAGACGTTCAACATACAACTCAGGTTTGGCGCCTGTTTGGGCTGTTGATTGTGGGATGTAGTGCACCTTCTTTGAGATGTGATATAATATATATATAACTTTTTTTTTGTGTCTGGATAATGCCTGAATAGGCGAAACGTTGACCGGTAAGTGTGTGTTTTACTGGAGAATTTTTAAACATAAGGCTTTGCATTGGGGTTTTTCCAATTTCACTATAACAAAACTACTGAATAAAATCATAACAAATTTTAAATGTAGTTTCTCTCAATTGAAATAACTCTAGATGTAAGATAGACAGACCTGTATCACTGGCTCCTTGAATGGAGTATCAAGGGCCTCACTCTTCCCAGGTTCTCCATTAACAAAACCAGACAATGTCAACTTTTTATCTAAAATGTTTCATGCAAATGAGTATCCAAAAATAACAATTAATATAATGGATTACAAAAGATCAATTTACTGTTCCAAATCAAAATATTGCTCCAGGAGGCTGAAACTATAGATGATTCACACTCAAGTTTACAATCAACAAAATTTCCAATAACATCATTTTCAATAATATATTTTTCATCATTTGATAGATATAAAAATTGTTTAAATCCATTAAAACCACAAAATAATATCATTCTTAAGCCTTTTATTGAAATAGGACTACTTTCACTTATTTATAAAAGACAATTAATATTGTTTTCCATTGTGATCAAATCTAATCATTGTTTACTAAAAACAATTTCAAAGTTCAAAGGGGTTTGCCATTACAAATAAAGGTGATATTCGTTCACTAACGAGCGGTCGTAACTGCTATAAGGAACGATATTTCAATAAGTTCCGACTTGTATAAATTACAGGTTCAAAAAATTAATAGTATTTTTTTAAATCTAAACAATGGTTAGTAAAAAAAAAAGTCCTTCCTTTCATAAAGACTTTGGAATGATTTTAAAACTAAATTTTACAGGATCAAGACGGTCGGTTCCAATAATTTAGAGGGAAATGTAATTAATTATAAGGGGTAGCGATTTTACATTTCAATTTTATTTCTTCATTAATTTATTAATTAATTTTACATCAATGGATTCAATTTTAATTCATGATGGGAATAAGGATTTCACTCTTAGTCAAAAACAGTTTAGATTGGTCGAAAAGTTCATCATTTAAATTTTTTATACAAGGACAATAATAATTAGTTCTTTTTGGTCACATATAAATTTAAATAATCAGGAAACAAGTGGCTCATTTGAACAGCGTTGAGTAACCGTGCCGAAGGTCCTGGATTCAAATCCCGCTGCTGACAGACTTTTATTTAATCTGTAAGCAGCCGTAGATGGATCCTATGAGATCTAGGACCCTCCTGGGGCTAACCCATCCTTTATAAAACGAGAAAAAATTATGTGGTTGAGCTTAATCTAGGACAAATCACCTCCCTGCCTAACAGTTGTCCAAGAGACAGTACTAGACTCTTCGTGAGTTATAATGGTACAGTTTTTTATTTATTTAAATAATTAGCATTGTGTCTACAAAGATCAACCGTCCACAGTTTCCCAGGTGTATTTTTATAATAAGTGCATTTTCAAACCGTCGGATAAATAGCATACCCGGTACACATCCAATATATCAAAGGATCGTCTGAATGTAGAGTACGTTTTCACCCGATGGAAGCTAAATATTCAGTGAAAGGTTAATGCCTGTTTAGTTTTCTGCTGAAAGCAAGCCAATTTACTATTATTTTTTTAATGATGATGTTACATTTATTAGGGAGTTAATTTTTCAATGATGACTCCCTCGAATAATTTGTTTTTAAATTGCATCTACCGTACTCAAAAGCATGTTCATAACCATGTTAACATTTAAAAGGTTTTGGGAGAAAAATTTTTGAGAGAAATCCAACAACTCTGAGACGAATTAATTTTTAGTTGGAGTGGAGACAAATATCATAAGGCCGTGACGAGAAATTTCGTCGGATCTATAAAATATAGGATGTTCAAAATGACATAAATTAGGGAAGGTTCGACAAGCTTTTGGTGTAATACTAACCTTTATTTTTTGATGCAAAAACAAATTAGCAACACATTCTGCAGTAGACTGTACTGAAATTCATATTAATCAAATATTAGATAACAAAACTAACTAGATAAAAAAGCCCTTAAGTCTCCAAACTAAAACAGAAATTGTAATTATCTGTCCATAGTTTGGAGGATTAAGGGCTTTTTCTTGGTTTTTTTCCATGGTCTTAACATTTATGTAAGGTCTGTTTTTATTATATATATATATATAAATAGCATAACTTGGACAAATTATATACCTAAACCTTTCTGGTGAATCACTCTATCTATTGGTGAAAACCGCATGAAAATCCGTGCAGTAGTTATTGAGTTTACCACGAAAAAACGCGGTCGAGCACTTTGTTTTATAATATGTATAGATTAGTGTATGCAAACACATTTTTTGTTAATTGTTAGTAAAATCAGATTGTTGATTATTTTATCTATCTTTCTCCAATTTCAGTTATTTAAATTGAAAGAGAAAACAATGTAATGTTATTTAATTACAACGTATAACATACATCTTAGAAGCGTGTGCTATTTTCCCTCACTTGTAGTAAACCTACCCTACTCTTATTGCCTTGGAAAACTATTACCTCGCATGATGGTAGTTATGACCGCTTCGTTATTGAAGATGTGGAATTTAAATGTCACGCCTTGTTATTGGCGCCAAACCTGTAAACTGGTATGATTAATGTATTTACTGAGTTATCTCAATCATGTGTTCCTCTTACAATAAATCCACTAAAACCAGGAAGGCTGCCAAAAGGAAATGTAACGAAAGTAAGGGCTATGATACTAATCTGGTTTATATCATTTTTCCTTCATATTTTAAGTTTAATCTTTGTTTTCAAGTTAATTCATAATTACTATTTTTTAAAAGGGTTGGATTCATCAAAATGTTGTGATCTGGTGTCTTCACAAGAGCTGGGTAAATATACATTTATTCCTTATTTGTCATGTATATTAACAGTGTTGAATTTGGAGTTTGTATTCGATTACTAGACTATTATATTTATGTCATTAGACCATATTGTTCCCCGTTATATAGATATAGATGTTGCAGAATCCTCACCTTACATTTGGTCAACATACCGTGACATTTATGATATCATATCTGCTAATCCCAGTGAAGGTGTGTATAAATTAGATATCTTAAAATATCCTAATAACCTTGTTGTTTTGTTATATAATATTTGATTAATATGAATTTCAGTACAGACTACTGCAGAATGTGTTGCTAATTCAAGAGTGATAGATGTTGCCACAACTAAACTTATAGACGATGTGCAAAAATTAGATTTGAGTTCTGTCGATCTATGGTCTGACATTGCGGAACGATTGGTAAGAACCAATCTTTAAGGAGGACTATGGTTATTTACTTGATTCTTTCAATTTTTTATTATCTAATGACCACTTTCCTAGGTTGTTGGCTGGAACAAATTTTTTCAAGGGCCTGAAAATTCTGATGAGTGGAGTATAGGTGACTTAGTTCCATTGAATCGTTATAAATCTACCTTTTTCAATTCGAAGTCATTGCTTTTAAAAAAGCAGAATCCTGAGCCCAAAGCTGCCCTAAGTCAGAAAAAAGCAAGAGTTACTAGGAAGGATGATAATTCACAATCTAAGGCAACTAAACCTCTTCAGGTCTGCTGTGTAGATTTATATATAAATTAAATCTTAGTATAATTTTAGAAGCAATTAAAATATTTAGTGTTTATAGGGGTTTGCAGAAGATAAACCACCTCTTTTGATTGAACATATGGAAAGAATAAAATCAGTTTTGAAGAAAATATGTACAAAAAATGATCCTTCAGTGCCTTACATGAAGCTTGTTTTACATCCTACATCTTTTCCATCGACTGTTTATAATATTTTTGCTGTAGCCTTTCTTGTACGAGAAGGAATGGTTGTATTAACAATAGGTTTGTATGGAATATGTATTAGTTCATTTTTAAGGTTGTTGGTACTGAAAATGAGGTAATGAAGGTGTAAAAAGTTAACCCTATTTGCCTTTACAGGAATAGGAAAGAAGATTAAATCTCCCAGAAATAATTTTACACCATGCCCCTGGCTAAGCTATTAGTAGTTAGGAATCACTATCATGTCGGACAAAGTTCCGTTGTTTTGTATTAGTTTCAGAACAAGTTGGTCCATATTGAAAATTGTTTGTCCATATTGGGCTTATCATTATTTGTATCCAACCTGGTGCCTGACTCAGTTCTTGGCTTAAGTTAAGATATCACTCACATCTTATATTACTTTCTCTTTACTTGTAATTCATAAATAAGTTTTCTCTCTGCTTATTCATTTCTTGTTTTTTCTTAATAGTCTATTAAATAAGTTCATGCAGTTTGCTTAGGCTCGATTTTATTTATTCCTCAGTACTGCTATTAGACTCAATTATACATTTTTCAGCCATTTTATAGAATTATTTATAACCTGTGTTAATTGCCGTATAATATATTTCAAATTTTTGTTTTTTGGCTTTTTTTAATGTAGTTATGTCTATAATGTAGGTCTGATTAAATAGATATTTGAGTATATAATATAAGAAATTAAAGTTGATAATAATTGTTGACCTATTATAATTTATGTTGAAGAAATTGGTGCGGGTAGAGGTCACTGAATGAAATTCTCAAGTAATTTCAGAAAATCTTTATTGATAGCCAACGTTTCGACCTACGCTGTAGGTCTTCTTCAGGGCTATATGCAAAATACAGACAATATAAGAAAATGGTAGAAATATATTAAAATATTTTTAACTATAGATAAACTAAAAGAAGGTGAATACAGGCAAAAAAAAATTGATAAAGATGCACAGTAAGGTAATTATGAAGGTTAAAATGTATAAGTGTATACTATAAACTACTAAGTGCCAAAAGGTAGTAACCCACATCATGAAGAAAATAATAATAAAACAGAAAGTGTTGACAGTTAAAAAATTAAGGTATTACAGATAAAAAATAAATATACAATAGGAATGTGAAATGATATGGGTAAATTAGAAAGTGATAAGAATTACGCACTAAAAATTATAGGTAATAAAAAAGAAGAAATAAAAATTGTAAAATTATAAACGTTGGCTATCAATAAAGATTTTCTGAAATTACTTGAGAATTTCATTCAGTGACCTCTACCCGGACCAATTTCTTCAACATAAGAAATTAAAATATTTGTTAATAGGGGTTTGTGGAGGATAATCATTTCGTCTCTTTTGATTTATAGTTTATAGATTTATTATTTATTTTTTTATAGCAGTCTGAAACTATTATGATTTGTTAAATTTTAGGAAAGGATGATGAGCCAATGGTCAAACTTCTGTCAAATTCTCATTCAATAAATCCTGAAAATGACAATAGGAAGAAATCGAACTTCCTAATATCATTTACAACTGAAGAATGGCGTGTAAGTATATTACGATTATCAATTTTCATTATTTATTTTTATTTGTGGCAGTTTGTAGATGTCAAGTATCAATAATTTAATAATATTTGCTCAAAATATATCTTAAAGCTGAGATGAAAAGTAAATTTTTTGATTAGTAGAAATAGAAACTTCTCAAAAAATGTGCTTTTGTTTTAATTTATGTAAATTAAACATTGGTTCAATATTAAAAATCCAAGAGTGTTTCCTCTAATACAGTGGTTCCCAACCTGGGGGGCAAGTAGACCAGGCATTGTACCAAGAATGAAGACAAATCAGGGGGGTGTGAGACCAGTTAAAAATAAAAAAAATTCTCACTTTGTTTTGGTTATTTTTCTCTTTCCAGTACTTCTTAATCTTTAATTGAAAGTTTTAATGCAATACTTGTTCTTTTTTTCATATAGTCCATTAAAATTTTGTGCAAAGGGGGCCTGGTACAAAAAAGGTTGGGAACCATTGCTTGTAGTCTAACAAACATTTGGTTGGAGAAGGCAATCAAAAGGATTGAGGATTGTATGTGTCTAACTAAAAACAGGCTTAATATAAAGCATGTCTCGCCCCTAGAAATGTTTAAGATTTGCTAGCTATTTGCCGATTTATAGAACTTTTAAATAGGCCTAGGGTCTGCTTATTAATTAACCCTCCACAGATGGCTGTTGTCTGGCAAAAGCCAACTTGTAAAAGTATGGCTATGTTAATTATTTTTATTTGATAAACAGTATAATAAAAATATCTAATTTTTTTTCTTATCTTTTCAAATTTTTCAACAAGAATTATTACTATTAAATTATAATTGTGGTGGTTTATCAGCACAGTTGATTATTAGCCATTTGTAAATCATAAAAAGAACATACATTTTCATTTTCAGCACTCTTTTATTTTGTTTATGTTTATATTTTCAATCTTTTAATCTCAATTTCAATTCATATTATTATTATCTTTCGTTAACTAGAGAATAATCTTAGGGTAAGATATAAAGCCCATTCCACCTTACACGGTCAATTTTATTGAGCCAATATCGAATTAAATTGATATCTTGATCCTCATTGAGATTTTAGATTGCAAAAATTATACAAAAAAAAAAAGACTGAAATAAGAAATATTTCATATCAACTCCAATATTATCGAATAAGGAAGGGGTCAAATAGGGTAATACCCTCATTACCGCATTTTGTAAGGGATTAGCTGTATAGGATCCCTTGGATTATTGTTTATATCTTGAGTGATCAAAACAAATGGTCAACAGCATCAATAATAACATCAAATAAAAACAGTATTAATTCCAATGTATACAAAGTATGCATTTGAATACAAAGCAGTTATGACAAATGGCACTTATCTCAGTGGCACTTATAAGGCAATCCCAACTGATAAATGACCTACTTATGATACTGTACTTTAAACACTTCTGAAAGTTGTCAATATTCTCAGTTATGATCAATTTTTTAAAAAGAAGTTTGTGCCTTATTTTGTTTTTTTCCTAAATATGAATAGAAGTCGAATTGTATTAAATAATAATAAAACCCCTTTTTTCCTCTTAATCAATTATAAACTCAATGGACAATAATATTTTAGTTTCCGATTAAAGGGAGTTCCTCATCATGCCCAACATTTCTTTTAACCTTGTTACAAAGTTTCTATTTCAGTTAAAAGATAATTTAAATACAGTAGAACCTCGATTATCCGTCAGGGTATGGGACCAAGATGGTGACAGATTTGGGAAATAGACGGATATGGGAGTGAGACATATGTTATATATATGTAACATAAATTGAACAATATATTTCAAACATTCGACATTATATATGTACTCATGACTTATTTAAGTACTATTAAGGTAGTACATATGTAGTCAAATTTTTTTTTTTTCGATGGCTAAAAGCACAATCATTGTATGTCCATTTTTTCCCTTTTGAGAAGTTAATATCAATTTAAAGGTGGAGTTTAGCTCTTTCTTCATGCACGGCGTAGTTGCTCCTTCTTAACAATCATTATCGTGAAAACTGTCGTCCGAGGAATATCATAGATTTTTGTTAACATTGAAGCACTTTCACCTTTTCCTAAACGTTTTACAATTCCAAACTTAGTAGCGAGATCTAAACTCTTCCTTTGTCTTTTTTCCGACATTAGTATACGTACTTTAAGAAAACTACAAGTACCCGTAAGACAAGAATGAAGACTGAAGGTAATTCAACTGCGGAAGCTACATTAGGAAGAGATGAGGAGATAATTAATTTCTGAGAAATGTGTGCGAGGAAGGCTTTTCAGTAAACAACAGATTCTAGGAATCAAAGTTGGCAACACACAATGATTGATTCTTAGCCAGCGCCTATGACTTAAGCAACCGAACAATATATACTCATTTTTTTCCCCTCTCTCAAAACTGAGGTGATGGTTAACAGAGAGTGGCGGATAATAGAGGTTTTACTGTAATTATCATTTCATGTTCAAACAAAATTACATATGCTGCCCCTTATCAGATCAGGGCACTGCACTTGTACTATCCAGTGTAATTTCTAGTAATTAATTAACACCGAATTCTTATCAGCTGAATAATTTATTAATACTTTTTAATTTTATAGTATTTAAAAGTGTTATTCCCTTAAACTTCCACATTAAGAAACCTCAAGTGATGATTATTGCCAAAAGCAATACTATGGAGAAGAAAATGGTTTCGAGGAGGTAAAAAAATTATTCCATAAATAGTGATAAACCTTTTATTAGAAACTGACTTTAGATCCATGCAGCACAGCTTGTAATTAACCATAATTGAGCCGTTTATTTTGAAAGTGACCTAACTCCGTTTTTAAAATTTTTGCCTAACTCCATTCTTGATAAGAAAACATACATTATTCACTTAATAATTGTTAACATTTTAATTGGAACCATAAATTTAACAGCCTTAGATACACTTAAGCAGTATGACTCATTAGTATCCTATACGTATATTTTTATATTCATCGAAACGCAAACCCTTAAATATTTGAAGATAAATGGAGGTAGGCCACTTTCAAAATAAACGGCTCAATTACCCTTAATTTTGACCTACATTACAAGCCTCCAAGAAGATCTGCAACGTGGTTCGAAATGAAGTGATTCTAAGAAACAAATCACCATTTAAGGAATAATTTTTTTATAACAGTAATGTTTTAATTGCATTTAGGGACAGACTTCGAGTGAATAGGATCTCAGTAGTGATTCTATGCCTATTGAGCGAGTGATTCGATGCCAACAGCTGTGATGTAACAAAAAGTTTAATAAAGAAGAAGATATTTAGTCTGGGGGTGCATTAAAAAATAACACTAAATAAGATAAACTTATTTATTATAAGTGCCAAAGTTTCGGCCTACAGTGTAGGCCATCTTCAGGGCTAAGAAGAAAAACGTAAAAACTAAGAAGGAAAAAGCTATAATAATTAAAATTATAATTAGACTTAAAATGATCCGATTTTCTTGTTTATCTCTTTGAGCAAGCGGAAGTATAAAAGGAATAATACTTTGAAATTATCAAATTCTAGGATTTATTCCAGCCAATACGAGTTTTATACAGTTGAGTAAAAATCAAAGAACCAAATATCAGTAGATAGCTCTAGTTTCGCAAATTGATACTGCAGCTGTATTCTGTTGTTGAAACCTGTTACAATTTTAATTTAAATTATTTCTGATGTAGGTAACAATCATCTACTGAAAAATAATAATTTGTGGAAATCAACAGGATTGATATTGAGAGCAATTTAAAATTAAATTAAATCCAAGTTGCCGGATTTAAGGGGAGGCATGGGGGCATATGCCCCCAAGACGGTTTTTTGTGTACTGTGGAGAATCCATTACAGTACATAGGTACTTGTAGGCATATCACAAGATCATGGTTGTTAAAATATATTAATAAAACTAGCTGTGCCCCTGACTTCATCCTCCTGGAAATACGCCAACAGATGAAATAAATGCCTGTTTGAAAGCATCTGTATTATTGGTTCACATAAAAAAGTTTTGTCTCATTACAAATAAGCGAGTAAAACTTCACAATGATTCTCAAGCAGGGCAATATGCAGCTGCTCTTATAAAAATCGGAGAAGATTGTATGCCAACAGACAGTAACATGATTACACTGAGGAGTGAGTTCTGTCAAATTGCCGATAACACAGGTGATCAAAAAAATAATGTCTATTCTGATCTTCAAATAAGTATGGGCAATCGAGAATGGCTGTGTGAAAGGGCAGTTTTAGCACCGACTAATGAGATAGTTAACCAAATAAACGAACAAATCATGCCAGACGTGGAGGGGATGTTGTCGAATACCTCTCAGTAGACAATGTTATGGACACTGAACAAATCACATCATACCCTATACAGTTTCTTTCTTTAAGTTGAGGCTGAAAGTTGGTGTTCCAGTCCTATTAATGAGAAATCTTGATGCGCCAAGGCTATGTAATGCTACTATGTGGCTACAAATTACACATCTGGGACAGAACATTATAAAAGCTACCATCATGACTGGAATGGCAAAGGGAGATAATGATATGATTCCCCGTATTTCGATATTAGCTTCCATCTAATCTCAGCTCGTATTCCGGCTGATTAGCTTTTTCAATTTAACAGAGTACAGTTTTACAGTTTCTCACGAAAACAGCATTTGGAATAACAATAAACAAAGCTCAAGGACAGACGCTTAAATTTGCAAGTGTTCATTTAGAAAAAAAAAATTTTTTCCCAAGGACAACTTTATGTGTCATGCTCACGTGTATCAAACCCGCAAAATCTCTATGTTTTGGCAAAAGATGGAAAAACAAAAAACTTTGTTTATAAAAATGTACTTAAATAAGCTTTTTGCATTAAGCCCTTATTTTAATGTATGTATTTTATTTGCAAACTAATTAGCCTAAAAAATTAAAAATTCTGCCCAAATTCACTATTCCACGCGAACGAAGTCGCGGGCACAGCTAGTTAAAACATATGTTTGTAATTTATTTCAAATTAAATCAATTGTATTAAATCATACCCTATTTCAACCCCTTAGAACCCTTTTATCGCATTAAAAAGTAGCCTATATCCTTTCTCAGGCTCTAGACTCTCTGTACCAAATTTCATCACAATCGGCCCAGCGGTTTGGCCTTTCCGTTTCCCCAGAAAGAAATCCTGAATCCGTCCTTGATTAAACCAGTAATAATTTTAATTATTCCGATAAATATGAAGTTTAAAATTGAACACTAAGCAGTTCAATAAGACCACGAATTCCAAATATTTAGCTCAAGTCTGGCGTCCTCAATACATAACGACGCGGCAGTATTGCGAAGGTTTACCATTTTGCTGTTTTTCTCATCTGATGAACCGAATTAAAAGACAATAAAGTTCTTAATTATGGTTTGTTTTGTTTTATAATTTAATCTTCATTAATTTATTTAATTAGTTACATATATATTTTGAACAAGAAAGGCTTATCCATGATTGCGGCAAGTTTATAAAGTAATCAAATATGTTTGTTTTAATAAAATAATGACATTGTTAAATCTATAGATAATATCGTTTTATTTATTTTTTTCAGATGCTGGTAAAAAAGCTTAACATTACTGCTCCTTTAATACCGAGTCTTGACGGAACACACGACGAAGATGAATTCTATGAAAAATTCACAATGTCCCAGAAAGAAAGGCGAAAAGGAAAAAAATGATTAATTGTTTTAAAACGGTTATCTTGTTGTTAATATTTTTGTACAAAGTTTTTGTTTTTTTTCTTTTATAATATTCTCATTGTAATACCCATAATCAATAAATTATATATTTGTTAAATGTGTATCAAGTTTATTGAGTTTTCCTTTTGGCTTGATAGAGTGCGCCGGTGCAGAATGCTATTATGGGGGGTCTACTATTGCCTGTAATCATTCCACTTCGAGAATGTTTTTGAAGCTGATATATAGTTGTTTTAAGTAATTTATTTTGGAAATGGGGGAGGATTCTAAACCATCCACTTCTGGGCCGGTTCATCACGTCATTGTTGTCGGTTTTCACCATAAAAAAGGTTGCCAGGTATGTTCAATAATTTATCAAAAATTGTTTAGGTGGTGATACTATGAACCCAATTCATTTCGTTTAAGCTGTATCAGCAGTTTTTGTTTTTAAGTGGATTGACTTAAGGAAACAATTTATATAATCATCACTAATCCATATAGATTAAGTATTGTTTACTAGAAATTTGCTAACTGGTTGTCAATTTTAGTAAGATCTATCTTATGTTTGTTTTTCAGACTTTAACTCTATTCTATGGATATTATTTATAGATGCTAGTGCTTGAAAACTAATGTTGGATTTATTATATGTATGACTATTGATATTTCGTTTATCTCTTTTACATTTGTAGGTTGAATTTTCATATCCTCCATTAATACCAAATGGTTCAGTTGATAGTACAGAATGTCCTCCTGGCTGGAAATATTTACCAACACTTGCTTTGCCAGATGGATCCCATAACTATGACAAAGATACAGTGTTCTTTCACCTTCCTGGTCTAAATCACCCTAATGAAACAGTGTTTGGAATTTCTTGTTTTCGTCAAATACCTGTAGAGGTAATAAATAAAAGATAGATTTCAATTTGTGTTCTATAGTAACCATTTCAAACAGCATCATGAACCTTTTGTTATTCTCTCTTCTAGAAACTTAAAAATAGAACCTCAGACATAACTAGAGGAACTGTACAAAAAGCAGTCTGTGTGCTGAGCAGTGTTCCATTGTACGGGCACATTCAAGTAAAAATGGAACTTATAACTCACGCTTATTTTGATGAAGGAGATTTTACTAAAGTTTGTCTTCTTGAGGATACATACCATCACTTAAATAGTTGCTTGGATCAGATAGAAGATTTACATCAAGCCCCTCAACTTTTCGTTGGTAAGTTATATTTAATTTATGGAGGTTTTAGAATATTTAATTATTTTTAGATTGAAAAAAATATTTTGTTTTCCTTTTTTAGGTTTATCTGCTAGGGATTTGATATTGGCACTTAGGCATAAAGCTTTACTCTTGTATAAACTTTTATTACTTGAAAAAAAAATGTTGTTCTTCCAGTCACCTGTCCAACCACTCTGTTCTACAATTCTTTCTTTACTCTCTTTGCACCCTGGTATGATTGAAAAAGGATTATATGAATCAGCATGTATCAGGTACCAATTAAAAGATGTTTTATCATGATTTTACTCTTTTTGATAATTTATTAATATAGGGCCTCTGGTAAACAACAATATAATCTGTGAAATTGCTATGAATAAATCATGTAAGGTAGAAAAAATTTAAAGAACTTGAAGATCAATTTTAGACAGTTTAGTCTCATAAAACAGAAAGTTATCTGAATGGAAATTGAACTAATTGCCTGTTGATCATAAAATGTTAATGATTAAATATCAGCTGTGGTTAATGTACTTACTTATGGAACCTTTGAAGAGATGAATATATTTTTAAAAATCCATGGAAGAATGGAATTTTTTAAAAATGTAGTTTTTATTTTGTTTGGGTTTTGTGCATTTAACTTAACTCGTTGAAACAATTTTAGGCATTCAAATGATTCATTATGATAGTGAAGTATATGTTTTTATCTATTATTGATTGTTATTCGATTATGCTCCGAGTTGATTTATAAATTTTATTTTGCTTTTTAATTTTATATTTTATTTTTAAAACCTAAAAACGATTCTCTATGTGAAGGCATTAACTAACTTGTTTCAATCCCGAAAACAGTGAAACTGTATTAATATCATATATGTTTGATTGCAAATTGTTATTTAAAAGTTGTATTACCTTTAATAGTTGTGTTGAAGTATTGTTACCTCAAGTAAATTAAGTTTTTTCTATTACATATAGGGCATCAAGACCAATGTCGCCTGTTCCAAACTTTTCTGACAGTTCAAAAGTATCTTGTGAAGATAAAAATGTAAATAGAGAAACAGTGACTGACAATATGGATGATAAAACAATTAATGGTAACGGGGAGGGAGATATGCCACCAGAAGTGAAGGAGACTTCAACACCTGCACCTTCTGAATTAAATGGTAACAGTGAAGACGCTACTAAGATTTGTAACGGAATGCTGTCGAGGGATGCTTCAAGTGTAGATCTTGCTAGTGAAGTGAATGTTCAGAACACTCTTGCTTCTATAGCTCAGATTGATGCCCAACAGTGTGGGTTACCGTTGCATATTTTTTCAAATGTAAGTTTTATTAGAAGTATAGTTTATTCGTTTTGTAAATCTCATTGAATTCCTTAAATCTATTTTTCAGATTTAATTAAACTCTGAATTTTCATTTCAAATTATTTTCAGTTGAAACTAGGATATTCCCATCTTGATAAAATCTGTTTAGATCTTTATTAGTAATTTTAAAGGATTACAAGTTTTTTTTATTAAGCAAAATGCACAAAATGGTGAAGGACATATTTGAGAGCTTTGAAATTGAGATGATTTTCACAATAGGATCATTTCACTGGAGATGAGCCTTGGTCTTGATTGGTATTGAATATGGAATTCGAATTTCAACTTAGGTAAGGGAAACTTTCCGGGAAGCCATGGAATAATAAGACAAGAAAACTGATATCATATGTCAAGAAAATTTTTTATTCTTGATATTTTACAAAAAATCAAAGAATTCCCTGCTTTAGACCAGATGGTAGAAACATGGATGTTTTCGGATTAATAGGGGATAGTGGATTGTGTTAGTTACATAAAGAATGGAGGAACTTCCTTTATCTATTTTTCTTATTAGTTGTTCCTGCTTATTTAACCCAAGCATACAATCTATTACAATGCATTTAAACTGTAAACTTACAATATTCTTTTCCTTATGTTGTACCTTAAAAGATATCGAATTCAAAGTAATGTGGAAAATTGTTAGGGTTTGGTCATAAGAATTGTACCCTGATAAACAGGATTTATTAATTTATTCTTTAGACATAGATTCAAAGTTAATAATTATTTAAATCAATTAATTCATTTTAAATCCCTCTATGGTTCTCAAAACATACTGAATTTTTATTAATTCTAGGTACAGTCAACTCTACTTGTATCATCCATACATCCATTATTATATTTAATCTTTTTTTTATAAATATGATTTTAGTTACAAATTATTAATGAACTTTGATTCATTTCTTAGTCACACTGCTGCTGCTAATAAGTAATATTATGTTAATGATTAAAAATAAAAATATTTATAGCAAGCCTGAAGCCAAAAGAATTGTCTTCTGTTTTGATTTGTTAAACCAAAATAGAAATTCTGTACGTGTGAGTTTATTTAACAACATATAGATATTTTTAATAAAGAAAAAAAATGGAGAATTTCATTTTACTTATTTTCATTAAAACATATTTTCATTTCCTGTTATTATTAATTTTTTTAAATTAGTTTTGTTTAGTTATACAAAATCTTAATTACTTTATCTTTTCTAAAAGTTATTAGCTAATCACTTTTCCTTTAGGGTTACCTCTGTCTTCCATATTTATCTCTACCTTATATGGACGTACTTACTGATCCTAATATCCGTGGGTATGTTGTCGGAGCTACCAACGTATTGTTTAAACAAAAGAAAAACCTTGCGGATGTTATTGTTGAGGTAAGTTGATTTTTATGCTGAATTGAAAAATAGATTATATTTGTACTCATAGCCCCATTTAAAAATAAAATTGAAAATTCTGAATCTATTCTTTTAACATGTTCACACTGACGGTGAATGTTGCGATCGGTGGTCCGTCTCATCGGGCAGCGGGTACCACAGGTGACCCGCTCTAGACTGTCGTACCATCAAATATTGTAGGATTATATTTTTAAGAAAGAAAGGTCGAGAAACTGAGGTGTCTCAAAGGATTTCTTTGAGACCAACCGTTGACACGGTTTTTCTTTGCCCATAAGGTGGCCCCAAGTCGAAAAGTTTGGTATCGAACTTTCAAAAATCAAAGAAATAATAGCTGAAAATTTAACTTATATTCATTAAAAACATTTATTTTTAATAACAATTATAATTAATAACGTATTTTAAACATAACGTTTTTCAAAACATAAACATAATAATTCAGTATTATAAATATAACTTAAATTTGAAGAAATTGCCGTAATAATTCAATAATATTTTATTTATAACTTCATTATTTATTGTTTTTTGTGTAGTTTGTTAAAATTTTTGTTTCATTTTTCCGGGCATAAATTTCGATATTATAAGTGTAACCGTAACCTTCAGGCAAACACAATTTGTATAATTTTACGCCATACTTATGTCGCTTTCCTGGGATATATTGACGAAAACCTAGACTAGGGTCCTCTCCATGGAACCATATTTTCATCAATAAAAATATTTTTGCCAGATATCCAGAACTTTTTAAGGTATCCACAATTGCTTCAACAATGTTTCGAATTTTGTTCAACCGATCATTAGTTCTGGCTGTGGTATTGTCCGATAAATGTAAAAATTTAGAATGGATAAAAACGGTCACTTTTCATTGCATTTTTTATGCGTGCGTTGGCATATATGTCGTTGTTACAACAATATAATCTAATTTCTAGTAGTTGGACTATACCCATAATAAGCAATATGGCAATAAAAGTATTCACTTCATCTCTTTTCACAGACTGGGAGGCCTGTTGATGCATTCTACTGCTAGATGAAAAATTATTTATGCATTGTGCAGCATATTATTTGTTTCTTCCTCTATCTTTTCTAGTATGTGATCCGTGAAGAATAGTTTGTATAAAGAAAAAGGGTCATTACAGTCAGTGTTTTCAAATAAAAATTCCTCTTCTTCCGAATACTCATTTATTACTGAAGTTCTTTCTCTTACTTCCTTCCATTCTTCGTTGTGATCCTCGTTCTCTGATTTAGACACCATATCTTCTTCCTCCGTGGAACATTCTTTGACATCACTGTTTACATTGTCAAAATCCTCGCCTGAAGAGGAAGAAAGTGCCCGTAATCTTGATGTCTTTCTCCTGCTTCTATTTATAGATTCATCAGACGGATCACTTATTTCCATATCTATGATATCTATTATTTATATTTATTTTAATAAAAATTAAAAAAAAAACATGCTTACCACCTTTCTAACTAGAAAGTACAGTGGAACATTGATTATCCGAACTAATATTGTCAGGGGTGGTTGGGATAATCAAAAATTCGGATAATCGAAATTCACTAAAAAATAAATACCAACCAAATGAAAAGGAGGAAGGGATTCTGAGAAACAAATCAATAGGAAGGGATTCTGAGAAACAAATGAAATTACCTAATTAGGTTTACTTAGTAAACAAATACCTATTGAAGTCTTCAGTTCATTTTTTAGCAGTTTCCGAGAAATGATTGGGGCTCCCCTTATTGACGTTCATGGAACACATCATGTAATTTTTCGTCAAATTTTATTTAATAAAATTTGTTAAAATAACAATATTTTTAACAATACAAATAATTAACTGGATGATCTGATCAAATTAATTAAAATTACATTTGAATAAAAAAAAAAACACAATGTCGTTAATTGAACGTTCTGATAACAGGCATTGGATAATCTGTACTCCTCTCCACTACTTACCAGCAGAAATCTGTCGTCAAGATGAAAAAACCTCACGAGTTACACAACTTGCAAAATAAGCACGATTTGCACTCACTGCAATACTGAGCAAACATACAACGTGTATGAAACAGGTCTGAACATGCAACAATCGCACGCTGCCAGATGAAGTGTAGCATGAATTCAAGCACCGCCTCACAGCGAAATACATGAAAATCGGCCCTGGCGTGAATGTGTTAAATGACAAATTCCAATACGATTTATTTAATAATAAAAATGTATGATAAATATTAAACTCTTCACAGTTTGACCTTCAGTTTCTGTTTATCAAATTCTTATTTTACTTTAACCAAAAACTCTTTTGCTCTCCGTAACTCAGGCTCGACTTGACAGAAATGTCCATCTGCTGATTCCTATCTTAATTAATCAGACAATATCCTTAGAATATTCTTACTGTAATAACCTGTGAGAACCTACATAGTTAGGATATGTATTGCCGGTTTCTTATTAACCTTTTTTTTCAACTAATTAATATATTTGTTAGTTTGTTCTTATATATCAACAGCCCCAGTGAATAAGTGGTTAAGTCAAGTATAATCTATAACTCTTTTTCTAGCCAATGCCTGACTTAGTCCCATATTCACTACAAAAATAACACGATTCCACTTCTCTAAGCAAAAAAAAAATCATTTTGGAGAAAATCTGACTAAACCACTTATTCTCCGGGGCTGTTGATATGTACTCACTGTTGCAGTAGATGTTTTTCTGCAGTTTTAATACTTATTTCTTTCTAAAAATTAAATTTATCTGTTTAAAACTCTAATTGCTTTAGCTAGAAACTGGCTTGATTGAGAGCAGTGATTTGGAGCTAAGGCGAGCTGGTCACTTGTCTACCGAAGACCTGAGGTTCGGGGAATATCTGGTGCGTCATGTATCCGATATGAGGGGAGATTATCTCGATGGCGTTGGATGGGAAGGAGGAGATGATTGGGTGCGTGCGCAGTTTCATGCTTACACCTTGTCATTGCTTAGGACGTCTATGTTACCAGGTAAACAGAGCTCACTATAAAGTAGCGTAATAACGCTAATCTTATCTTATGAAACTTTAAGTCAGTTAGATAGGCATTAATTACCCTATCTACAAATAATAATATGTTGAGATGTTCAATTGATTTTAATTTTATATCGCTGATTACATTTTTTTTTTACAATCTTTTCAAATACAAATTTATTTTCTCAGCTGTCAAAAGTCTTTTTTTGAGAGTTTTTCTAAATACTGACCACCAAAACCGAGATGCAATTTGGTGTTAAACTTTGAGTTTGGTTTTTGAGGTTTTCCTGACATCACCAGCAGTTCAAGTGTTGAATATCTGAAAAAAATATGATAACCTATCGTAATAAATTTAGTATAAAAAAACAAAATAATAGCAGATTAAATAATTTATCTATTGATGCCAGATTCAAATATGGGACCTTCAGGTCAGCAATATACTGAGGTACCCCACTTCCAAATATAGAAATAGTATTCAAACAGACCAAAAACATCTTTATACATAAGCATTTCTTTTATCAAAAGTTTAAAAATATTATTATGGTGCTTATCAATATATTTTATTTGTATGCTATTTGAGCTTCTCAGGTATGGCCAAGGCATTACTTTCTTGACGATTCCTTTTAATTTTCTTAAGCAATGATCTGAAATGTTTGTTTGGATGTTGTTGAAAGTATCTTTTCTTTTCCAAGGTCTCAAAATCAAATCCATAATTTTTTTACTACACAATTTTTTAATCGCGTAAACTATCGTTGTTTTGCCCATAGTGTTATTTCTGTAACTAATAAATAAATTTCATGTTTGAGTGGAATATAGTTGACTGGATAATTCTAATGATGA
The DNA here is from genome assembly GCA_037127475.1 of Arma custos. NCBI lineage: Eukaryota > Metazoa > Arthropoda > Insecta > Hemiptera > Pentatomidae > Arma > Arma custos. Next base: position 136,961,881 of record CM073764.1, on the reverse strand, counting down.
ATTGAATTTGTCAGGAGGTGCGGTCAATGATAACACAAAATAAGCATAATTTTATTTAATGAAATGAAGCTACGCCTAGCACAGTGAGTAGCTTTTAATTATTCAGCAAATATTTTTTTAAATAAAATAAGTGATGCTTAATTTGTGTTATCATTGACTTCACTCCCTAACTAATTTAATCCTCTAATAAATTTCATATTGAGTGTACACAATTTTTTGTTTTTTATGTTATAGTTTAGATTTTGTGTAGTATCCTTGGTCCAATCCTATATACAGTTTATACAGCTGACATCCCAACTCATCCTAATACTATCCTTACCACGTATGCTGATGATACATGTGTATTATCAGTCAACACCAATCCAGTTATTGCATCCCAAAGCCTCCAATCCCATATTACTGATCTTGAAGAATGGTGTCAAAACCGGAGAATTAAAATAAATTCTCAAAAATCCCATCAAATCACTTTTACCTTACGTCGTAAACCAATGACTTCCTGCCCTTCAGTATCCTTTAATAATATCCCTCTGGTGCCTGTAGAACAGATCCGATACTTAGGGTTGCACCTTGACAAACGATTAACCTGGAATCCTCATACAAGACTGAAAAGACAAGAAACCGCACGACGTTTAAGGCTACTTCAACACTTACTAGACAAACGCTCTAAGCTCCCAATTAACAACAAAAGACTCATCTACATGACCATCATACGATCTATTTGGACTTACGGAGTAGAGCTTTGGGGCTCCACTAAGCCATCGAATTCCTCTCGTATCCAATCCTTACAATCCAAAATCCTTCATAAAATCCTCAATGCTCCTTATTTTGTTAAGAATAAAGTCATCCATAACGACCTTAATGTTCCTTTTGTTGCTGATTTGGCCCGAACCCGGTATCTATCCTTTCATAACAAACTTCATTACCACTCAAACCCTCTAGTTTCAAACCTAGCTTCCTCTTCAATTCCCGATAATCCTCCGAGGCGTCTGAAAAGAAGATGGCCAAGTGACCTCCTTACTTGAACTTTGATTTGAGTACTACCAGTGGGTAGTTTCTCTACTTGTCATTATCAATTAGAGATGATAATTTATTATCATGTCATTATATATCACTTAGCCTATTTACTTGTTGTATTATTGTAATACAGTTGTAGATATCAATAAATAAATTTAAAAAAAAAAAAAAGATTTTGTGATAGTTCATCATATTTTCGCTTAAAAAGCTTATTAAATATTGTTTGACCAATACTTTTTTTTTTAATGTTATGTTTATTTTATTAAAATAGTAATGTAATATTTAGTGCTTACCCTAAGTATGCTATTATAATAAGTATTTTTCCCCTTACATGTTAGAAGGTAGCAAAGAGATAGAACAGTTTAACAAATGGTATGTCGCTGCTTTGCACGAAAGCACCAGCTATAAAGAATGGCTAGCCAATCCTCAGTCACAAAATATTACTTCAGAAGTGAATCCTGGCCATCCGTTTGGAGGCCAGTTCAGTGTTCAGGACATGAAGCTACGCCTTGCACAGTGAGTACCTTTTGATTATAAAGCAAATGTTATTTTTTAAATTCAGGATATAGTTATATAAACTTCCATGATGTATTTATTTTATTATTATTGGATTGACTAAATGATGAACGAATGACTAAACAGATAATACCGCAGATTCACTGGATTAAAGATCAAAAGGAAGGGGTACCAAACAGGTGTCCTGTAGGATAAACTAAAATGATAACTGAACAATTATTTAGCGGTATTATGAATCATTCAATTTTCTTGTGGTTATTACACTGGATTTGTTTAATTGAGTGATGTTTTAATTATTTTAACCATATTTTTAAACCCTTTCCACAAAATATAGCTACAAGAAATATTTTTAATGTATTGTGTCACATGTGAATCTTATCAGTTGCATGGCTAATAGTTTTACTACCTGCTCCTAAGAGGTAATAAAAGAAAAAAGAAAGGCGGGAGGATTTTGTCAAGTCTTCTCTTATTGATGAGACTTGAGAAATTTACTCTCACAATTGCAATAGGTAATGAAAGTTGAATAATGCTGTTCTTACCTCGCAATGGTTATGTGAAACCTGTTACCCTTTCAGAGACAACTCATACCAACCTGTTTCTGAATCGGAACAATCACTTGGTCTAGATTTATTTGAGTCTGACCATGAATCTGAGTGGATTGGTGGCAAAAATGATTACAAAAGGTTCTCCACAGCCAGTTAATGCACCATTGAAAACATGGTTTGTGCCATCACTAGTATTTTCTATAAATGTCGTGTTGGTATTTGCTAGGATTTTTTTTTTAATTTATGATCGGTGCCTTATTTTTAAATTCTTTTCACGCATATACAAACTGAACTTTTATTTTATCATGTAACATATATCCCTTTCTTTGAATTTTTCAGTACCATGCAGACGACTGAAGGTGGAAGAAAGCTTAATCAGGCAATGGTTTCAACCGGACGTGTAGTTGCTACAACGGGTAGAGCTGTAGGTAAGATGTTTTAAACAGTCGAAACCATGAGTAATCACTATAAATGATCTAGCCTATATTTTTTTTAATTGATCACTTAAAAATTATCTTTTAGGCGGTGCTATTTCCCAAGCTAAAGGTGCGTTATCCAATTGGTGGAGCAATTTAACTACCGTGTCTGTCGCAACGGACTCCAGTGTGGAGGAAGGAATTGATGTGATTGATGTTAGTAACCTTGCTCCTTGATCTTAATGAGGTATATTAACCCTATATTACTGTATATTTAATATTACATCTCCTTGTTGGTAATTCGATAAATATGGAACTTACAAACTGTCTGATTATCAAATATTCCGACCAATTTAAACAATAATAAAAAAAGGATCCAGGCTATTGATTCAATGAGCTGATATTTGAAGTATATGGCTACATAATTACTTTGCAGTAAATTGTACGAGGAACTCAAGAGTTATTCTTTGTTAGTGTGTCACCTTTTTCTGGCTGAATTTTCGAGCAATATCCATTAATATTGTATGTCTGACAGGTGAAAAACTGTTGTGTAGTGTTGTAGCTTAATAAACATGACCCATTTTGTTAACATTTTATCTGCTTTTGTTCATTTAAAGGTGAGTGGACAAAGGAGGCAAGTAACCCACAAGTATATTTTGGAATATTTGGCCTTAAAATTATTATTGTGGTACTTTTTTAACTAATATCTTATTTTATTTCTAACTAAAGCATACTGTTCTTTTAATTGGTAAAATTTGTATTGTTATGGTATATTTACTTAACGTCATTTTATGATGCTACAGTTGTATTCCTTAATTTTGCCTATCCAGGCTTAATTAGGATATGGATGCTTGAGTATCTGATATTGCACAAGCTCAGGATCACAATTGTACTGAAGAATGGCACAACCAAGGATTTTTTACTCACTTTAATTAATCCTAATGCTACTTACCCGGGCTCTGAACCACGACCATTGGCACAGAAAGTTGTTATGTGACCCCTATTCTTCTGAATTTTTGTTTTAATATGAATTTTAAAAATTCAAGAAGAAATAAAGGCAGAAAATGCTTTTTATTTTTTAGTTTGCTCACTATCATTGTCCCGAAACCTAAAAAATTAGAATTATTATCTACTTTTTTCTTATAATAAGTAACCTAACAAGGTTATCCCAGTTTCTATTACATTCATATTTTTTTTTGTACTTACTGATATAAATTTGTAGTATACTTTGTAGTATAGATTATTTCTTAATCTGAGTTTATTAATATAGAATACTTTTTATTTTTTGTTTCTAGATCATCAGCCCGTAGGTCCTACCAAAATAAGATTAGGAATAAATATTATATGTGATATATTTAGGTTTAAGCACAAAGAAATTTTTATTTATAACCTAATGAGTTTGAAATTATTTATCACAATTTATTTATTTTTTATATAATTTATTTTATTCAAATATTATTGTTGTAATAAAGGGATAACAATATTAATATTACCAAATAAAGCTGAATTAAAGCAGTTATATTTTGTAGATATTTAATTACCTTTCAGATACTATTTAATTTTATGTATATATGTGTTGATTTTTTTTTTCACTTTTACATCTGTTTGTACTTAGGAGTTTATAAGATTAATACTCAAATATTAATTTATACATAAATAAGTTTACATTCTTATAATATTTCTATTTAATTTTTGTTAGTTCAGTAAAAATTAACAGTATCAAAGCTGAGTAATTCTTTACCGTATTAAGCAATTTATTAAAACTGACAAGTATTGCCATTACCTAATTAAGTACTGTAACTTTTAACTTTCTTTTTGATGTAGTTTCTCGACTACTATATATATGTCGATATTCTACCTATTCCAATATTTTGACATAATTTTTAAAATGTAACTTGTTCCTATCGTTCCTTATTTCTCTTTTATTCCGTTCTGATTCAGTTATAACCTTTTAGGAGGTTATGTTTCAATCATGGAAAATTTAGTTGAGCAACATCTTAATACTGATAAAAAGAAATTATATTATCAAAATATCGATCAACAAGTTTTGGTGTATTAAGAGGGGGAGGGAAGAAGATGTCCACCTAATATTCAATAATTGTACCCAAGAGCTTGGTTTTTCATCTGAATGTTAAGGTTATTTCTGTAATAAACTAAGTCATATTCGGTATCTTTAGTAATAATCAATCATAGTTTGTTCTTAAAATCAGCCATCGTTCAGTGACCTGAAGATATTTTCCATGTAAAATGAGTATTTCTTCAATTTATTTAAAAAATTAAAAAATTTCATTGTTTCTTTAGACTTCATTATTAACATTTTGTAAAAAAAAAACAAATCCGAAACATTAAATTATTAAAAATCTCTTTCCTCTCATCCTTCATTCAAATATTTCAGCATTTTCTAACTTATATAATAAATATATCCTTGGCCCAAAGTGAATTATTGAACCTAACAAATCTTTAATATCGGTTTTTTTATTTCCTATTGTTGTGATAGATTTTTCTGTGGAAAGACTGTTATCCCCTTTTTTATAACCTTTCTACCTTGATACTCAATTGTAATGACTTTAATTTTCTGTTGTGACTATAAATAATTTCTTAATCATTGAATATATAGATGTTAAATATCTGATGTTTATATCAATTAGCTAATTATGTTGTTTATTTTATAAAGTACTGTTTCTGTTTTTGTTTAAATAAAGTCAAATTTCAATGAAAATATTTTGATACAGTACGGTAGCTAAACTGTAATTTGTGATAGTACAGTTGATAAACTTTTTTTTTTTTAAGATATGTTTATTGCTTGCCATAGAAAAATATTACATTTTATTGTATACGTATCAGATATCATTTGACTGGGGTCACGCCTTTAAATTTCTGTATTTACATAATATGATTGTGTTTGTGAATACCAAAATCCTTTTTTTTAAATTTCAGTAACCATATTATAAATTTTTATATATATTATTGTTACATGACATTTTTTGTTACAATAGTGCTTTTAGTTTATTTCTGTTATGTATGTATGTATATAGATATATATGTATTGTGTATAATAGTTCTACATATAGAAAATTGCATATGTATATTATTTTATAAAGTATATTATTGTGTTGAACTTAAATTATATATTTATGTCCAGGGGATTACCCAGAGCTTTCCTTTACTGTTTTAATTGTGAGTTTTAATTTTTATTATTCCTATCTAACTTTCAAGGATTACCATGTTCGTAGATTTTATAGATAAGTAAATCATTTATTTTTTAATGGTAATAAATTGGTGATAGCGTTAATATTTAATTTTACTCAATACATGTGGCTGTAAGTAAAATATCACTCGCAGAAAATTATTGTGTCAATTCTGATAATCAATTTAAAAAATATCAAGGTTGCAATTCATAGCTTGTGATGTATATAGCATTTATTAAATGAAGTATTAGTACAATGACCTTTAGTTCTAAAGAAAATCAGCTCAAATATTGCCATGAGTGAGTGAAATTGCAATATTCTTGCTGATCAGTATTTTCTCAAATTTGTATTGTTTGATAACACGCTAAATTAATACCTAATGGAGATAGATGAAAGAGAAAATGCAACTCTCTGTTTGAGCTTTAAGTCGTTAAGGTCATTAGGTGTAGTTAGATTGTTTAAAGTGTAGTTACCATGAAAAAAATAAATTGTTTTGTTTTTAACCTTTCAAATGATCTTATTTGCTGTTGAATCTCACTTTAATCATAAATAAAACATAAAAGTCCTAATGTTAAGTTCTCCAAATCTTCTTAAATCTATTTATCAATATGTTTTCAATAATTAATTCCATGTTAAATAATATTTCTGTAATTAAATTATTGAAAAACAACATGTATTTTGAACATCTTTTTTTCAGCTGTATTTCCTGACAAAATTATAGGCCACCCAATTTTCTATGATATTTGTCGATTCTAGTAAAAGATTTCTTAAAAATATTTCATACTTTTTCATAACAACATGAAACTGATTTATTTCTTCAAAAAATTTAAATTCAATATGTCATAAATTAAGGCCAGCATGCTTAATATATATATCGAAATTTAGGGATAGCACAGGTCAGAATAAAATTGAAATATACCTAGTAAATAAAATTGTCAACTATTCATGGTGATTGGACAAGTTGATTGTTTTGCTGAAAGAGAAGTATCCCTCTTTTTAGTATCATCACCTCCTAAACCATGGCACCTTTACCCGCTTGAGGTTTGCTTCCAGTATCAGTTGCTTTATATTCCTAAATCAATATAGATTTATGTATAAGCACTATCCTGAAACAAAATGTTTCGCATGACAAAAAGTAGCTTTTTTCTATCTGCTTCTACATGAAGTTCGGTTGTGGATTTTTTTCCTGTTGGCTTTGTATGTTTTTTTAAATAGTTATAACATTGCTGTAATAAAAAAAAAATAATCAAGTGTTTCTTATGTTTATTATTTACACTATTTACTGTGCATAAATTTCCATTAAAGTGCATTTGTAGCCTAGGTTCTGCAAGTATTCTTATGACCAGAATCATCATAACATAATTCCATTTATAGTGCCTATTCTTACTTTAAGTTGCCCCAGTTTTCGAAATTGCTATTTTCTTTTTAATTAATGCTTTCATAAAGCCCCTATCATTTTCTAATAGCACTTTCTTTTTTGTATAAATTAATTAGAATACTAAAAGTTTAGTATTATTAACAAAATGATTTAGATATGTTATACCTTAATTCAGTCTATGTTTTTTACAAACTAACTAAGAGTGGTTAGATAATTTGTCGCATGCATATATTAACACAGCTAACCAAATAATAGCACTGAGCATGTTTACATTAATACTGGATGAGTTTTATTAAAAAATAATAGCTAACGTAATAGAGATTGGTCTATAATTTTGGTGAGGAGTGTGTCAATATTAAGTTATAGCTTACAAAATATTGATTTAATTAATGCAGCCATGTTTGAGTATTGATTATACTATAAAGTCTTATTTTAAAATATTATGTATCGTACTTTCATGATCCTCTTTTATTCTATTAATGATAATTATGTAATATAAGTTCAGCTTTGAATAGGAAAATGTTTTTTATTCTGTCATTGCCGTTTGTTCTATATGTTTTCTGCCTGATGTGTGACAAATATTTATAATATAGATTATTTGTGTTTAAAGGTGTACGTTTGTTAATTATTTAGGTTTTACTTATGCTGTTGTAAGCATAAATTTATGCATAGAAAAAATGGATATCAATTTAAGGGTTTCTCTTTACATGTTTTTTTTTATGCATATTTATTTGCTTAATCAAGATTATTGATTAATTTTACTCAAAATTAAACACTTATTGTTAGCTTTAGATTACAACAAAAAGGACTTTTGATTGTTTCACTGTTGATCTTTAATAAGCATGATTTTCTTCTACTCAATTTATTTTATTATTGCTAGTCATCCAATGTTTTGCTCATCAAAAATTACTACTACTCAAAGTATTTATTTTATGTGCTGAAAAATAGGTATTCTTTATAATAAAAATTAAATTAAATATTTAAGGGAAATAAATAATTATTACAAATTGATATATTCTTGGTTTTGTTATATCCTTACGCTCAAGCTAAGTTCGTTGCTAGTTTTTTCACATCTAAAATGTTATATAAAGCCTGTTACTATGATTACAATACTTTTAAATAAATTACATTTCTCACAGTATGAAGGCACTACCATTGAAACATACTACTGTTCTCAATCTCTCAATATTCAATACTACTGTGAATAATTACCATTGATATCCTTTCTTTTTTAACTTACAATCTGCATTATTCTAACTTTTATTGAAACATCTTTTAACTTCAGAATCTATTATAGTAACATTGATCAAACTTGTAGCCATGGGAGGAGCTTGCTTGGAGGGGGAATTTTTTCTTTGTCACAATTTACTTTACAATTTTTTAAAAATTTGTATTTATTGGTTTAAAACAAACTTTTTTATCCATGGGAAGGTAAACAGAACAGATAATTTTTACTAATTACTGATCTATTTTATCCAAATTAAGGAGGTTGAGATTAATTCTATGGGTCAGTCATGAAATAATTTTTTGACCAGCTAAGGCCTGATATGAACTGATGCTACAGTGATTGCGTGGCACTAAGGTTTAAACAATTTTAAGAATTCAAGTCTCTTCTCCTCATGAGTAGATGGTAGAATTATTAGTTAACGCAACAGTGAAATCCTTATCATGTGCCCGAAATAAATTTTTAGAAGAGTACCCCTTCCACTGATCTTTACAAACATTACATTTTTTAAAATATTAATTCATACATATTCAAACAAGTTATTTCATAAAAACAAAATAATATATTTCTTTAAAAATATTTTTATTTGAAAAGAAAAGATATGTCCAGGACCGGGATTCGAACCCGGGTCTTCCATGTTTATAATTATTTTTATGTTCATGACTACTAACTTCAGAAGAAACAAATCATATTTAACACAGCTACAATGCAGGTCAAATATATTTGAAAATATTTTTCTAAAATATGCAAATATTTGTATATAATCTAGTAATGATATTCATTGTTTTTATATTATTTCAATTTATATGGCCCTTCTATCAATGTTCATTAAAGTTATTTTCTTAACTACAGCCTGAGATTGTTCTTGTTAAACCCTTATTCAAATTCAGTGGTTCTAATTAGCAACATATTAAATTTTATTAATTAATATTCGATTTAACTATTAAGTTAAAATTATTTTTAGATTATTAATATATATATATATATATGTGTGTGTGTGTGTGTGTGTGTATTATTTGTGCAATTACATTTTTGAAAATCATTTTCCACATCTTACTTTATTAAAACACTCTTTGTGAGATTGTGTTTATCACAATAAGGTGAAGTATTTTAATTAATTTAATAAAATTTTTATTGAATATGAATACAAAATTAATGATTTAAAAAAAAGTAAGAGTAAAAATTAAGATAACTTTTAGCTATGGATTAATACAAAGAGAGTGCAGCATAGTCGCTTTGTATTGTTCCAAGGAGGTTACACCAAACCTAGCGGGTATCTACAATGTATCTCTGTATCTCTTTGTCAATCATAGGTTTCTTCCTAGTCAGGTTGTTTTTATGATTGTTTACCTTCCAAGTTCTTCAAGCCAGTTAATGGTTTAAGAAGCTACCTTTTAATTCAGCGCGATCAGTCACCAGTCATAAAACTATGCCTGTAGTAATGCGCCTCAATATACCATCCTAATAGTTAAGCTTAATCCAAGCAAAAAAAATGCCTCGATATTAGGCAAGTAGTCTTGACATGACGTCAGTATGTCACCTGTGCAAAACATTTCGGCTCCGTATCATTGCTTCTTTTAATAAAGGGTAACAGTAGATTGTTTTATCATTAATCGTCAACTATCCCTGAATGTTACAGAGGCGGGTCAAGTCCTTCTCCGGATTATCCTCCAGTTAATAAAACCAATTGATTTTTAGCAGTTCCGTTTTATTGATAGTTCAATGGATGAGTAAACAATTAGTGGTTGGTCCTAGTGACCATGCAAGGAAAGGAGAGGTCTCTATCAGCGACAGGCCCCTGGCCGCCATCTTATTATAGATGAGCTTTTTCTCTTTTCTTTAGTTTTGTCCACTTAATAAGTAATTGTGAATGTGATTATTTGAATATTGATGTGTCGTGTGTCCGGTGTTTGAAGAATAGAAGTCGACATTAGAGGCATCCCTGGTCATCTCAACAAGGTAATTCATATTAAACAATATCCCATTCTTATCGGCATCAATGAGAAAAAAAAAATAAATCAAGGGTTCACCGAATTAGTGAAATGAGGGTTGCCACTAGAAAGCATTTGGGGTTATAATTACGATTACCGTGATTTTTATTGATTATCTAATTAAATGACATGTTAATCTGAAATTTAGTTAAAATAAAATTGTCTTCGTTATATATTGGGAAAAACCCATTCTCCAATCATTTCACCTTCTTAATTTTTATAATTCTTTAAGACGTTTTGACAAATTGATGTCATTTTAAAATAGTAATAATATAATTTTAAAAATAATTTAGTTGTCATTGTTCATTTGTTTTATTTTTCTTATCAGCTTAGTTTTACCTAATTTAATTTTATTCTTGAAAATAACCTTTTTTTTTTAAAAAAAAAAACACCTTATCTGCAGTTTGGTGCAATAAACATCTGCATTGCTTTGCAGTTTTCTTTATTTTAGTTATATTAGTTTTAAATTGTTCTTGTTTGGAATGATACAATGTTACTTAGCTGTAATGACATCCTCATTTCATGTTCGATAAATGTTTCTAATGATAGATGCGAGGTAATATTGTTTTGTACACTAAGTTTAAATTGATTCGACATTTTTTTCATTGGGTGTGGAAATGTTTAAATTACCTTAAGCTTTAAGAACTTACTCATTTCTCACAGAGATTCTTTTTATAAAGATTTTTTAAATTTCTAGGAGACTTCAGATGGGGTTTCGCCGCTGGGCGTTGGCGGGATGACTGAACGTTGGAGGTCAACTGGAGGTATTTCCTAATTTATTATATATAATTTACAGTTATATCGTTAATTGTATCAGCAGTATTTTTTTATTTAACTGCCCTGTTGATAAAATATTTATCTTCTTTTGCCCAATTATACTAACACAAACATTTCACCTAACTGTAGGGATTAGGGAGATATATTTTTCTTATGTCGCATTTTTAGATTCAATAATTTTGTTAATTTGATTGATAAGGTTCACCATTAATTGTTCTTTTTATTATTATAAAAGAAATACTGTTCATTTTTTAACAATTAACGTATACCTTTTTATAATTATTACTTTCTTCCGCGCATTTCAAAGGTTTTTCATTAGTTTTAGCATGTTTAAATTAAGAGATGAACTTATATGATTATAGGATGGTATTTTTTTTTAACCTAAAGGTCCAATTAAGTCTACTGATTGTATAAAGTAATAATTGTAGAACCTTTTATAATTGTATTTATGTAAATAGAATGAATGTATGATCATGATGTATTATTACATGCATCGGCCTTTGTTATAAGGTTAGTAATTTGGTATAATGGATAATTTGAACATTTGCTGAATTCTATATTGATTATTTGTGTAGAGAGCTGGTTTATCCCAATTTGTACGTGTAGAAAACATATGATTGTTGGCTAGTAACTATGATTCGGATGAGTTAGTGATATCTAATTTTTTTTTCATCTAAGACACCCACCAAAATAAAAAAATATATGAATAATTTTTGAAAAATTCATGAGGGTTTATGTCACAGTAAATAATATGTTTTTCCTTTTCTTAAATTGGTTTTATCATAGTGTAACTAGGTTAGGTAGAGGATTATCTTCTAGTTAACACCTATTCTTGTCAGACTGAAAATAATACTCTGTTTGCTCATATAATTAAGATCAACCATTTTAGCTCATAATACATTATGTATTTACTTCATTCTAACTTTAATATTCAGGAGAACTACTTTATAATTACCCTCCATAGCTTTTAAAAAATTATATATTTTTATCAAAACATCTCTTAATAAATAAATGTAAGGATTTCCATTTTTTTTAAACATATAACTGACAAACTTCTTTAATTTATATATTAGTATTATTATATTTTATATGAAAATTTTAAAATGATGATTTCACCATTTCTAATTCAGGAGATCTTTAAATAAGGACACATAAGATTAACCGTTTTTATACATTGATAGATATTGATGCTATGAATCTATAAGTCTAAAATTTGATAACTAATTTTAATTAGGTATCTGGATGATATGTACGAAAAATTTAAATAAAATTACATATAAGCATGATATAAACTGAAGAGCTAAAACATGGATTGAAATAAGTAAAATATTACTATTACAAAAAACATTATAAGCCTTCAATAATTGATATTGTAAGGAGTCAAAAAAAGTAGGATTGAGAACTGTGACTTTTTTTTATTTATAAACAACAAAATTTATTGGCTTAAATAATGAGTATAAATTGTTGTGTTAGATCAGGTTGGTCAAGCATGCAGATCTAAAGACCTGCTTAATCGATATTATAGGAAAAAAAATTTTTTTTAGGTGTGTTTGAATCACAAGAAATTAGTGAGTTGGCTATTTGATAGATTTAAACATTGATAACTTAAAATTTGTATTTCGCTTTACCTTATGCAATTTAATACATTATTATTAAATTTTTTCATTGCTTTAACGAATTACCCAAAGTAAACGTTTTAGTTTTATAAACATGACTTGCTTTTGTTGCTATTTACATTATAATATTGTTATGGTTATAAAATTAAGCAGCTTGTACATAATAATACCAAATCTTACTCAGGGTTTTAAAATTGATTTATTTTCAATATAATATAATTTTCAAAATCAGAGGTATTGGTATAATAACCAACTATGTATTTCACGCCCCCTTTTTTTTAAAGTAACCTATTCATTTGTATAGTGTGATTTTAATTATTTTCTTTGCGCTGGGGGATGAATAAAATATTTAGCTTAAAAGCAAGCTAAATAATCAAATAAACTGATTTTAGATATCAGATAATTTAATTAATTATAATTTAATGCTCTTTTTGATTTCATCATAAAAAATTAAACCTTAGGAATTTTTTTTTTTTTTAGAATCTTTATTGGAAAGAATGCTTTGCAAAATAAGTTATATGTTAGGCTACTTAAAGCGTTCCTTTAAATATATAATATTTAAGTATATTTTAAGATGGGGATTCGGGTTTGCTGTTTTTTGGGTGGAAGTTGGTGAGTAGAGATTAGTATTTTACAGATTTATTGATTTAAATGTTCAAGGCTTTCTTCTATGGCTAAACTGTAAATGCAATATAACTATTATATAATTTAGTAAATATTTATTAATCATCTTTTTTATTGCTGAGTTCTTGAACTTGTTCAGGCACAATATTCAATATTGTAAGTTCCCTATATATTTTATAGTTAATAATTTCAAAGTTCTTCTCTTCTTTATCTTCCTCTTGAGCCTTTCAGCATCAACCCAGGATCTCCATCTGTCTCTATCTCTCGCCATAATCCTCAGATCCCGCATGTTCTTTCCTCTCGCTTGTCCCAACTTGGAAATGTAATTGTAGTAAGTCTTCCTTGGTCTCCCCTCCAGGTCTAGTGCCCACGGGTTTGGCTTCCATTAACTTTCTTGGATCCCTGTCTCATTCTGTGCTGAAGCATTCTGTGGGTAAGCCCAAACCATTTGAGATTACGCTTCTCCAGGGTTTCTTTCAGGGAGGCAATGCGTAGCTCCTCTCTAATAGTATCATTCCGGATCCTATCTCTTCTTGTTTTGGAAGTTACTCGTCGGAGAAATTTCATTGCGGCAGCTGTTAAACGGCTCCAGTCTTTATCAATGAGTATCCAACTCTCAGACCCATAAAGAGGACTGGCAAATATACGCTTTTGAATATACGGAGTTTCGCGTCCTTTCCTACTTCTCTTTTGCCTACAATAGTGTTGCAGATCTGGTAGTAGACATTGTTTGCTTTTTTTAATCCTGTTCGAAATCTCTTGTTCTACTTTCCCATTTCTGCAAATCATTGCACCTAGGTATGTGAATTCCCCTAACACTTCCATCTCTTGTTCATTGCATACAATATGTAAATCTTCAGGATTTCTTGCAACTTGCAATATTTTACTTTTTATTCACCTTTCCTGGCAAGCACTGCTTCCCATTCGGTTATCGTCCGCTGCAGATTTTCAGAAGGGTCTGAGATCAGGGCTATATCGTCAGCATGTACTAGATAAGAGAATGGATTTTTCCCGACTCAGAGGCAACTCCGGTAGCTCAATTGGTAGAGTGCTGTCACAGAGAGATAGACAACCCGGGTTCCAATCCTGGCTGGGGCAAATCTTTTCTCTTCAAAATAAAAATATTTAAAAATTAAAACAATTAACAAAAAAATTTTTTTTTAATATTTATATTTTTTTTTTAGTTATACTCTATAATGTGTTTTAGTAATTTTATAAAATATTAAGTATATTCATATAATAAGATAAGTTGTTCTCAACCATATTTTAACCTTTGTAAGGTATTTATAAAGCACATTGGGGATGAAATATGTAATAGGATATTGGGATGGCCTAAATATCCTAGATTTGCGGAAATTATAGTTTTTTTCTTATAGCCTTTATAGTTTTGAAGCAAACTTAAAGTTAAGTCTTCACCATGGAGAGGTGAAGTACCCGGGTTCGAGTCTCGGTCCTGGCCATATCTTTTCTTTTCAAATAAAATATTTTAAAAAAATGTATCATATAACAATTAAATAAATTAAAGTTAAGTCGTTTAATAATGTCTAGTTACTAAGAAATAAATATACACTAAATCCCTCCGAGAGGTTTCTGGCAGATAATAAAAATATAGCCTATTTAACGACATCTTGTGTTCCATTAGCGATCTGTTGTGGAGGCAGTGTAAACAATATTTGTTTTTATCTTCTTGGTATTTCATTTAATTCGTCGTATCTATTTTTGTGTAGTATTTCTCTTTTTAGATTGGGAATTCTATGAAACATAAATTCCTAGCGTATCTTCTATCATGCCGGTTTCACATTTATTATGAGATTTGCTCAGAACGTGGCACAAATATTTTCGCAGTAAATACATGCTTTGTCACGTCCGCATTTACGAAAGTTACAGAATTTTACATCATACATTGCATACATACCTGGACTTGTTAAAAATAAAATTTATTGTTGAGATTATCTAAAATGGTTTCAATAATTTCATATTAATAAATATAGCTCGCGTTATGTTTGTTACTTGATGAGTATAAGTATAAGTATATATATTGATGATAATTGTTGACCTTGATAATTTATGTTGAAGAAATTGGTCCGGGTAGAGGTCACTGAATGAAATTCTCAAGTAATTTCAGAAGATCTTTATTGATAGCCAACGTTTCGACCTACGATGTAGGTCTTCTTCAGGGCTATATACAAAATACAGACAATTTAAGAAAACGGTACGAATAATTAAAACATTTTCAATATAGATAAACTAAAAGAAGGTGAATACAGGCAAAAAAAAAAAATTGATAAAGATGTACAGTAAGGTAATTATAAAGGTTAAAATGTAGAAAATAATAATAAAACATGAAGAAAATAATAATGAAACAGAAAGTGTTGACAGTTAAAAAATTAAGGTATTACAGATAAAAAATAAAAACTGAATATACAATAGGAATGTGAAATGATATGGGTAAATTAGAAAGTGATAAGAATTACGCACTAAAAATTATAGGTAATAAAAAAAAAAAAGAAGAAATAAAAATTGTTATTTCTATATTTAAATAGTTCTAAATTTTTATTTCTTCTTTTTTTTTTATGACCTATAATTTTTAGTGCGTAATTCTTATCACTTTCTAATTTACCCATATCATTTCACATTCCTATTGTATATTCAGTTTTTATTTTTTATCTGTAATACCTTAATTTTTTAACTGTCAACACTTTCTGTTTCATTATTATTTTCTTCATGTTTTATTATTATTTTCTTCATTTTAACCTGTATAATTACCTTACTGTACATCTTTATCAATTTTTTTTTTGCCTATATTCACCTTCTTTTAGTTTATCTATATTGAAAATATTTTAATTATTCGTACCGTTTTCTTAAATTGTCTGTATTTTGTATATAGCCCTGAAGAAGACCTACAGCGTAGGTCGAAACGTTGGCTATCAATAAAGATCTTCTGAAATTACTTGAGAATTTCATTCAGTGACCTCTACCCGGACCAATTTCTTCAACATATAAGTATATATACTTGTTATAGAAGTATTGTTGGCTGTTGTGGTGCTTACAATAACTAATTGGTAGCTAATTTAGTTTTGGAAGCCTTATATCAATAAATGTATCCTCACGTATTTCTTCAACATACTCATTAATCTTGTTAGTTACGCTGACGTGCGGGTTTAGTATTTCAGGGACTTAAGGTTTTGTTTTTTGTTGTTCTATCGCATTCTAATTATATCTTAAAATTTAGGTTTTCCTCTTTCGTCGTGGACATTGTTCTATGATTGTATTTAGCATTTATTTTCTCCTCCACTTTTCTTATCCTCTGTTTCACTCAGAATAATGGCTTTTCGAAAGAAAATTTCGAAATAAGCTTCCATTGCAGTTGTAAATGTGATTCTAGGCGAGTATCTTGGTCAGAGCTTAAACCTTGGTTTCCTTTTTCGTTAATGGCCATCTTCCGGTGCTGAAGAATAGAGCCGGCACGTATGTACAAAATGTACAACTGCTAAATCCCCAACCTTTGGAGATTTGTTATTCGTTCACTCTGTTTTTTCTCACCTCTTCAGGCTAGTATTATTCATTCTCTTACCCTGGAAAACGTTTTGCTTTTCGATTTTATTACATTTCAATATTATTTTTTTAAATCCTTTTTTTTTATTCCTTCGTGGATACAACTTGTTGACTTCTTATTTGAAAATCTTTTTAGTTAATTTACTGTCTTCTATTCGATATAAATGTCCTAAAATTTAGTCTCCTTTCCTCATTACTTCTGATATAGGGTAAATCAGGGGGCGACCTGTGGTGTAGTGGTGAGCATAATAACCTAATCGTCGGTTCTTTGCCCGGCATGTGGCCCTAGAATTTTTTAAAAGAGAGTAAAAAATCCTTGGTTATGCCGTCCTTCGAAAGGGACGTAAAAGCAGTGGTCCATAGCATGTACGATGTCGTTAAAAACCCCTATCCTAATTGGTGAAGGAAGGGGGAGGGTTGTTAGTAGCATCGAATTATCGGGGTTGCCTAGCATTAAATTATTATTAAATATTTTCTATGTACACAGAAATCAGTTTCCAGAAACATTCTGTGTTGCCTTATTGTTAATTGTTTGAGGCTACTCCTGATAAACCCTGTAGACAGTATAGCAGCCTAGGCAGTGCTTAGGGATCCTTCTTCGACATTGTCATGAGCAGATAATTGTTTCCAATTCATTCTAAGAGCGGTTAGGCGAATTATTTGGGCTGAGTGTCGAGTATTTAAAAAACTTTTTACTTTAGTCGAGTGGCAGAACATCTCAGCTAATCAAAATACAGTCAATTGTTGTTTGAAGATGATGATCAAACCTAATAGTCTTAAACTGTACTTTTATTAATCAAAATGGGGTTATAGATATATTGTATATTGTTGCAAAAAATACAAATTGTTTATTAAATATATCTATCCTGGCAGAGAAGAATCCAGTGTAGTACGTGATACATTATGGTATGAAGAAGGCGAGGAATGGTTGCAATGAAGCATATGAACTTCTCCCTTATTCAACTACGAATTTGAAATTTTTCATTTCCATACTAACTTTGCTATTGTAGTAGTATTTAGAAGTGATTCTAAATAAAAACCTTGAAGATCGATATATTATATTAATATTTTTATTTTGAAGAGAAAATATTTAAATAATCACCATCAAATAAAAATAAATAAATAAATTTTCACTTAGATATATTATATTTGCCTATGGTGGTCCTTGGCTCTGTCTGGCCTTTTATTTTAATCGTTGTTTCTACTATTCCCTTTGGAAATTTATTTATGTTTGTCAATATATTAATCTGTTGCCCATTTAAATAATTTCATTTTGTTTATTTTTAAAGTGTAAGTTACTGTGCATTTTTATATTTTTTGGTCTGTTTGTTTCTCTCTCATAGCCCTGAAGATGACCTACACTGTAGGCCGAAACGTCGGCACATAATTATAAGTTTATAACTTATTCAGTGTTTTTTTTTACTGCACCCCCAACTATCTCCTTTATATTAGATCATCCAGTCAACTATTTTCACCTCATTCATAAGCGATAAGTAGTTTGTAAACTAATGTTTTTTTTATTATTGTGCATTCAATTTCATAAACAGGTTGGACACTGTAATATTAGAAAACCGATTGAAAAACTGAGTGAAGTTAGTAAAAAATTTCAAAAAATAAAAATCTTTCTTTGGGTGCAAATAGAAAACAGATGAGATGCCCAATATCTGTCGAAAACCACAGTTGATTATGGCCAGATAACAGGTTCATATGTGCATAAACAACTTGTAAAAGTAAATCAGGTTAAAAACCTAGTCGAAACAGCTATAATACTGACTTTAATTTTCGTATGATGTAACTGAGTAACTGAGTATTTATAGTCGAGTTAAACTGTGGCAAAGAAACTACTTGTTCTGTTAAGGGCCGTTCATCTGAGGGTCAACTCTCCTGAGACTCACCCAGCCTCTACATAGCGTGTTATCGACCAAATTACTGCACAACTGTTGGATAAGAAACTTTTCTGTACCCTGCAATGCCTGTACCCTTCATAGATTGTAGTGGTCCAGATTTTATTTTCATAGTTAAACCAGTTGGGCTGAAAAGTTCGTAGGCTAACATAGTAACACATTTTTTTTGTTGTAAAATTCGTTGTTTTTTGTTCAACATCATTCCCTTCGAGAGCGACACGACGATTATAGCAATCATGCCATTTTCCGATACAACTTTTATAGCATCATTACTCTTAACCCTCAAAATAGGCCATACTCTCAGCGATTACTTCTTCATTAGTGCTCAATTTCTTTCCAGCGAACATTCTTTTGAGATCTACAAACCGGAAAAAGTTACTGGAGGGTAGTGTACCAGATTTGGAAAGTATGGTGAAAGGGAAAGCCGACTCGTAGACTAATTCATGCATTTTTGCCACCTTTTTCATTGGTATGTGACATGGTCCATTGTCTTAATGAGACATCACTTTTTTATTCTTCAAACGGGGCCGTTTTTTCGTGATTTGGTCCTTCAAACGATCCAACAACGCTGTGTAATAATTGCTGTTGATGTTATGGCTCTTTTCAAGCTAATCAATGAGTATTATACCTTGCCTATCCCAGAATACTGATGTTATAACCTTCCCAGCCGACCGTTCCATCTTTTACACTTTGGATTTGGTTTATCGCGAGCAGTTTACTCGGATGACTGCCGATTGGACTGAGCTCTGGAGTGTAGTGATGAATCCCTTGTCACATATCGACGGAAAAGGTTTTTTGTTGTTACGGTTGAATACCGCTGAACATAGCTCACGGTTGAATACCGCTGAACATAGCTCAGAGCTAACGACAGGTTGAAACTTTTGCTCGATCGCGGCAGCCACTTTGCACACAGCTTTAGCATGTCAAAATATTCATGCATGATATGCTATCATGAGTCTCAGCTATCTCGACTAACTTGAATTAACGGTCATTCATAATTATTTTTTGTACTTTTTTTATGTTTTTGTCAGATACAGTCCCTTTTGGACTTCCACCGCTTGTATCGTCTTGGTTGCTCATTTCACCCAGTTTAGAATTAGTGATCCACTTTTTAACGGTTGATTTTCCTGGTGAAAACTCCGAGTAATGTTTATCAAGCCAAACAACTTACTTCAATAGCATTTTTTTCATGATTAAGCAAAGCTTCTTCGGTGCAGGAAATTCGTTTTTATTATTTTTTTTACATTTAACAAATGTAGCTTCATTCGCAATGTTATATTTCATGAACCAATTGTTCGAGAACTCTCAAATTTATACGTGAATCTTTTGAAGGTTAGTAAAAACTAAAATGCATAAAGATTTAATTTTAGTGATGCCAATTATATAATCAGCCTACGAAATTTTCAGCCGACCTAATATTTTTCATTTTATAATTTTTAACATAATTATTGTATTCCTTATGATATAACAAATAGGAAACTATTAAATGCAATATACTCGTATTGACCTATCGACCTATCAGTGACGTATTGTTATTGACCAATGAGGCTGATATAAGCCAATAGACCTAATAAATAAATATTGATATTGGTAAATCCCTAGCAGTTTATATACCGTAAACTATAAACTGTAAAATATGATTTTGCGAATTGTTAATGCGACTGCAATAGTAGCTCACTCATTTGCTGCTTCCGTCCTACAAGTATTAAAAACCTATTTCATATTAACTCTGTACTGTACTGATTTTATCTTTTTAACAGTTTTTGAATAATGAGAAGCATTGATGATTTTTAGATTATTAACTTAAGATTCCGGAATAAACATAATGTTGTAGTTTGCTGAAGCCGTTCTTGATATCGCTTTGACAAATAATTAAGCAGATTTAATTAGAAATTGTAGGCAATTAAATAATGCACAAAATATTATAGTATTATTTGTCAAGATGTTCCAAACTTGCTTGGTGGGGTGGGGTACGACTTGAAGTTTTACGCTGGTTGCGTTTGCAAGATTAGGCACATTGAATCAAGACACATCTATTGTTTTTCTGTATACCTCAGTTCTGCTCACCTTCACCAAGCAATCTTCAAAATGTAGGATGGTGCATACACGAGGCATAGATAAAAATACAAATATATCGTTTTGATGTGTACTCTTGCTGTATCGTACGTAGCTCCCCGACTCCACTCTCTAAGGCTCGTGCAGCAGGAGCGACTGTTGCGGCCAAACTACTGCCATTGTGCAAACAGTAAGGCAGTTGCCGTCGTTTATGATCGTGGGAACATTGTTGCATTATCGGGTCGGATAGTACCTGTTTGTGGCAGTAATTGTCGATACTTCCACGTATTTTGTATGAGTATTCCTTGCGTCATGGCACCCATTCTCGAAGGGTTTCCTACAAATGTATCTGTTTCCATATACGTGTTACCTGTGATATGTGTGTGTGTATAATGTACATCATAAAAATAGTATAAGCTTCAAAGTTCTCGTGGTTCAGAAAATTAACCACTAAATACATATACTTTGGCGACACTTCATGATTTTACTGTTTTCAAATTCATGTCCTATAGGTGAAAAACAGTCTTTTAGTACCTTTGCAATAATACAATTAATGTTAGTCCTTAGAAACTAATTAAATACAAAATTAACGCTCATTAGTATATTATAATTAAGCAACCTTTAGAAATAGAGGAAACTATAAAACATAAATTGTACTTTCTGATTTATTTAATGCGGTTAAATTTATTTAAAGTATAATTTATGGATTCATACTGCCTTTTGAATATTGTTAAATTGTACCATACAAATTAGTATCCATTTAATTTTCAATTAGTATATGAATTTAATACGCAATCATTTTTTCTATTAGCTAGGTTTTCATTGTTAGGGTATGATTATGAGAGGAATTAAAATCCTGGAAATTTTGCCAAAATATATTTATTGACTGAATCTTGTTCGTTAGTTCAACTTATTATCAACCATTCTTGTTTACTTTGTACACATTCTATGAATCGATCTTAAATCAATTTGCGATATTCGATAATTATCGATAGCGATAGGAGGAACTGGTACAGAGACAAAAGGGCGTTGCCTTGGTAACGAAAGACCCCCCTCCCTTTTTAAACATATATACTGCTACAATTGCCATCCCTTCTGGATCATTCTTCTCACCCTTCAATCATATTATCTTTGGATTCAGGTTCATGATTTCTGATAATCAGGCTCAAGTTTAACTACACTTGATTATGTTAATTGTGCTAACTGTTGTAGCATTCTTTCGTTGTATTTGTTGATTATTTATTTATATCACCTTCATACATAATTTGATATGTTGATGAATTTTTTTTTTTGGACAGAAGATGCACAACTAGATGTCTCACCGACCACAAATATGAAATGCCAATTTTCTGTGGCTGATCGTTTATGAGTTGTGCAAGGAACGAACGTTCATTCAACGTTGTGCGAACGTGCATACAGAAGACCGGCACGTCGGAACTAGTCAAGATTGGAAAAATTTCATTACGATCCATCCTTGACTCCAAGTAAATCGGGAATTCGAAAAACCTTCCTTTTGACTCGCACTTTCAATCTTCCTGTGTTGGTCGCTATACACATCTCATCCCTTTATCCTTTTGACCATTGTTCTCATTTCATTTTTCTCTGTTCTAATTTTGCCGCCTGTCGTTCAAGGTTTTTAGCTGATACATATATGATAATCCAGGAGGATTATCGGTCTTAAGTGTGAATTAAGAAACTTATGTTAAGGCAGAGGCTAATAGTTTTAGCTAGCGGCGAGGCTAAGATTTGTCTATTTATATAACCACCCCATCGTTTGTCCTCCCGTTACCTTGCCCCCCTGGAGTTTGCTATCGTCCTCTCAAAACCATTGATAACGCGCATTTACTCTGAGCAGATCAATATGGCCGAAATATTGAAGAAAATTTATTAAGGACAGGAATTATTAGACCATTTTGGGAATAATTCGAATAGTTACCCCGCGATATATGAAATACTGATGTGATTTTTAGTATTAATTTTATTGGTATATAAACTCCAGATTGATACACCCCTAGGGGTAGATTCTGAAATATTTTAACGGAAATTCCTCCATTGTGACTTCGACCGTAAAACAACCTTAGTTGCTGAAGAAACATAATTGCTTCTTATATTGGAGCTAACAATTTTGTTTTCTTTGAAATCAGTCTACTAATATACTAGATTTATTCCATCTATATTGGTTGAAGACTAAACATTTTCAAAATATCACCCATTTCAAGCCTTTTAAACACTTGAATTTTCCCCAAATGGAAAACCCTCCGTGTCTATGTTTTGAAGAATTACATAGTTTTGAATGTAACAAAGAACGTATCGCTGCATTCTAGCTAGTTTTCTATTTTCCGAATTTTCTAACTTATTGTCCATTTAAATACTGTATATAACCAACTGACGTAACATCTGTTGATATTATCACCTAAACTTGAGCCTACGAAGACAATAGAGCCTTTTATATATTTGATATCAAGTTGGGAACCATCAAAGTTAATTCGGTATCCAATTATCAACTCCTAGAAGTTGAGGTGATGAATACTTTGCCAGAAGATGACGCAGATAAACGCTCAATTTCCAGGCACATTTACATTTAACTCTTCCTCGTCCAGGGATTGTTTTTTCTTTATGTACGTAGCCTTGTAATCCCTTGAATCAGGGATTCAGTCATTGGTTATAAATGTAATCATTGGCCCTTCTATGTTTAGAGATGTGCAATCGTTAAAAGAATAATTAAATCTGTCAAAAAAAAAAAACAAGACTCGGATTAACTTTAATTAGGTCAATAATACTCTGCCGTGTAAATTAATTAGGTCAATAATACTCTGCTGTATAATTACGTCATCAAAATAAGGTTTAATATATAATTTTTGGGTCCGAAAAAGTTTGAGAATCGATAATTTACAGATAGTATTGTGGAGCTTTGCTATATATCTTCCGTTTCGTGCGGGTTGGTACTTGGTACTTGGTCATGTGATGTTTATCGAGTTTGAGATGTTTATCATTATCATCTTCTGTTTTCGCTTGCGCAAGTGGAAACATAATATCTTTGACGTATATATTTCTTGAATTATACTAATTGGCCCGGCTAGGACGAATCTGTTCTCTTCAAAATAAAAATATTTAAAAGTATTCACCATCAAAATAAAAATAAATTATAAATATAAAATTGACGTAAGTCAACAAGACCACAATTAAAGTAATGCTCAATGAAAATTCTTCCTCGTGAATGCATCGCAAAAATTGCGAGAACACGGGGATAGAGAATGGATTTGGCTGACTTGGATACCACTCTTGGTAGCTCAGTGGTTAGAGCACTTCAGATGACCCGGGTTCGAATCCCGGCCAGGAAAAATCTTTTCTCTTCAGAATGAAAATATTTAAAAATATTCACCACCAAAAGAACAATAAATAGACAAATAATACAGATGAACTATTTTTTTAGAAACCGACGTACAATATGGGTCGAATTGTAGGTCTTCTTCAGGGCTAGATAGAGAAGATGAAATGAAATAGAAAAAATCACAAAAAATAAAGTGTATAAATATAAAACTAAAATTTTCGGCGTAAACCAGATACATAATTAGGGATAATTTTCTTTTCCATATCTGTATTTCGGAAAAATTACTTTTTTTATCGTCAAATATTTAAGAACGCCATTTTTATTCAATTAAATTAGTTTTTGAGAACACTAATATCTAGTTGGAAAGTGATTTAACTCCCCACATGTGCTATATGCGCTAGAAATCGAAGCTGTATAGATAGTAGTGCAAAAATGGCTATAGCTAATTTCATGAAACATTTCTAAAATTCTCTTTAAACATATTTAATTTTGAAATACAACAAACAAAACTGTACCTCTGTATCCCATGAAGGGTCTCTTGGGTTCAGCGCCTGGTAAAGACTGTAATATTTCAAGGACAACTGTTGTGCAGGGAAATGATTTGTCCTAGAACACGGTCAACCACCAGGTTCCCCTCCCCCCCAATAGCACCCACTTAATAGAGGCTGGTAGAGCCCCAGGAGGGTCTTTAGATTCCAGAATCCATCCACAGTTGTTAACACATTAAACTCCATTTAAGCACTTTTATTTTTATATATAAAATACCGAGAAAAAAAACAACAGAAAAATGTTATGAAGACAATCTTCGTTAAGGAGTAACTCAAAAGTGGATGATTATAAATTAATAATTAACCAGTCAATATGGAATTGGATTCCTAATGCCTTTCGTTTTATCTATTGTAGCGTTATCTATAATTGTTATTAAGTAGAAATTTTTATTTACGATTTGCTCGAAAATTATTTATCAAGTGCCTAGGATCTTATCCTTACTCAATACACTGTATTACACTATAGTTACTCAATACACTGATACATCGAAGAAGACTCAGAGGATGGTATTCATAATCATCCTAGTTCCTTATTTTGCCTTATCCAATTATTTTTTTTATGTTCATTATTATTTTTATTTTTTTATTGTGCTGTTATCCTCCTCCCTTTTATCCAAGACAAAACTTCTTCTCATTCCTAGTCACCTCTGCGAATGTCAACGTCCAAATTCTTATTTAGACATTTCATCCTCTTAGGCCGATGTTGTGTGCAGATGTGTTTAGCGATGCGCTTTATCCAATGCACAGACCTCATTGTATGTGTAATGGAAAAATTTCAGGGTTGGTGGCGATATGAGCTAGAACTGATGTGACACCAAGGTCCTTCCCTATTGTGGCTTACATCATATTTCATCCAACTTCTTCGTGTTTTATTTAATATGCTTACTTTGTTTTAAGTTGATAATGGAACCTGTTTCTGTCCTGGCCATCGATGATATCTATGATATAATTTCGTTATACGAAAGTTACAATAATGGTTTCCATCAATTTTATCAGTTGGGTAGTAGGGATCAACTGTATGTTGTAATTAAAATTTAACCTAAATACTTAGCTTTAAACAATATAAGAACATTCATGATGGATAAGGCTGCTATCAAACTGGTCATCTAAAGTGTCAATATTTTATTTTCCTATCCCACTAGGTCATAATAATAATTAAAGTCTTAAGGAACCCGAAGACCTGCTTCTCCGCCTTCCGATTAAATCGAAACCTGAAAGATCTTCGTTAATGTAATCCTCCTACCTATGACTCGGTCTGTCTCTGATTGACGTCTAATTACGTTTTATGGATTCGTTAATCTTAATCGTCGCGATAGCTATGCTTTAAATCATACTAGCTAGGCTTCGCTCAGGGAGCTGAAAGGAGATTGTTTGGTAGTTAGAATAAAAGAATAAACTAATATGAGATATACATTTTTTATTGAAGATATATTCTAACTGAAATTATTTACGATAAATACAGGTTTATAAACAATATTTTTCATTTTGTTATTCGGAGTATATATGCTCACATTTTTCGAAATTTCTACTCGAGAGCAAGCTACGTATAGTAGACAATGAGAAAAGAAGGAGTCTCTGAGGTTGATATCGCCGACAATATTATTTTTAGTTGCTATGATTGCCCTCTGAATTAGCCACTCCGGATTGGTATAGTTATGAACAATGTTTGGATAAATTTGGTCGATGAGTTTGTTTTCAGTAGTGACTATGTTACAGAAATCACTGTTGACTTCAATGAGGCCGTTCGTCTGGTCAGTATGATATGTGCCTTCGCCTATTTGTAAAAGATCTTGAGTAAAATGTGCTGTTGTTTCGTCTTTCCATAGTTCATCTCATATTTTTTGTAAGTCGCAATATTTGTATGTGTTGCCAGAGATATGATTATTTTAAGCATGCATTGCTTTCGTCTGCTGGTGTTGACTTGTGGATAACTGTAAGTGTTTGTCGAAAACCTCCTGATAGTATGAATAGAGCTCCTCCATCACTTCAGAGTTTTCTCGCGAGTCTTATAATGTTTCGACAAATACTTCCAGTTATCCCTAAGTCAACACCAACAGACGAAATCAATACATGTTTAAAAAATTCATATTTCTGGCAACACATACAAATACTGCGATTACTAAAAAATTTGAGAGTTGACCTATCGAAAGACGAAACAACAGCACAGTTTGCTCAAGAACTTTTACAAATAGGCGAAGGCACATATCCTACCATCAAGACGACCGGCCTCATTGAATTTGATTTCTACTACATAGCCACTACTGAAAAAGCCACAATGTTCTATAATATTCCAAAATGATCTGGGACATCCCCGAACATTCCAGAATGTTCTGGAATGTTCGAACCCATGACGGATCTTACCTTATATACCCTTATCAGTAGGTAGCTCCACCCATACAAAAAAGTCTTCGAATGGTCCACAATGTTCTAGAATATTCCACAACATTCGAGAGTGTTCTGGAATATTCAACAATGATCTGGGGTGATCCCGATCATTCCAGAATGTTGTGGAATGCTCTCGAATACTGTCGAATGTTCTGGACTGTTCTAGAAATTCCTAGAGGGCGAAAGTTCCAGTCCTTGTATCTTCAAAAGTACGCCCTTTAGGTAAAAACGGGAACGTTCTTCATGGCCTGGAGATAGAAGGCACCATATGTCTCCCTTGATCGTATCGGGACTCATTTCTTAGTTTTAGCGGCACTCACATAGTACACTTTGTTTTATAATTTATATTGATTTATGAGGTGAACTATTTTCCAGTCAGTTTTTCTTTTTTCTTTTTTACAAATACGTTTCGACTTTTTAGTCATTTTCAATTTCACAAGTCCTTACTGGAATTTTCATAATAGGTCTGTAATTTAAAGTAGCATAATATCAACAATCAAACCATCCCAATCTAAATTAACTAATTATTTCAAAATAGTAGATATTAATAAAAAAGACCCCCAAACAAATAATTGCACAACTCAAATAGTCACAAAATCACATAATCAATTAATAAAACAGAACGAAATAAAATATAGAAGTGTAACTTATATCAAAAGCCTATCGGAAAAAATAGAACCTACTTTCAAAAATTTTGACATACCAGAAATAAAAATAGCACATAAAACTACAAACCCAATCAAAAACATAATAATGCATAGTAAAAAATATAAAATACCACTATTAGAAAATATAAATGTAGTGTATAACCTAAACTGCAATAAACAATATATAGCACATACAAGCACACATTTAAAAAATAGAATTTATTATCACAGGGTATAATCTTTAATTTTTATAGGAAGAGTATTATTAATTTCATCAATAGTAATTCTTTATTCTCATACTTACATATCTTCAGATTTATTCCAAGTTCGGTTTTTATATATTGTTTTATTATTTGTTTTATCTATAATATTTTTAATTATTAGTCCTAATTTAAGACCAAATGCCAAAACAAACGCTGCACTATCTACACATTGCAAAAAAGAATTACATACATTCAATTTCGATAAATCAAGAATTTTACACAGAGAAAAAGATAAAGTAAAGAGAAGATTTTTAGAAGCTATATATATCAATGAAAAAATAGATAATGTAGTTAACGATAGATAGAAAGGAACCAAATGAAATCAATAAATTATATTCATCTGTTTTTTTTTTAAATTAAAAAATAAATAAATAAAGAATGGCCTATACTTATAGATTAGTATAACCTGTCACATATAATCTTATAATATTGTTTCTAATACTCCCATTATATAAAGATTTATATATAAAATATTAAAACCAATTAATATATATTATAAATAAAATAATTTTATAAAAATAAAAATAAAATAAATTAAAACATTCGTATTGTTAAACTCTTATAAATTTATATTTTAATTTTAAATAGTATCAAGGTATATATAAATAATTACAGTCCAAAGTATAATCATGCAGAGTAGAAATGACCATGGAGAAAAATGTATCTCCAAGTAGTTTTAAATTATAGACATTCACATGAGGTATCTATACTTAAAATTGTTTCAGTTATTTTAGGACAATTAGTGTAATTGTAATTTTATTGTTACTGTTTATTATTTTTATATTGTTAAATTACAGACCTATTATGAAAATTTCAGTAAGGACTTGTGAAATTGAAAATGACTAAAAAGTCGAAACGTATTTGTAAAAAAGAAAAAAGAAAAATTGACTGGAAAATGGTTTAGCTCATAAATTAAATATTATAAAATATAGTCCTAGTTGAATCCATATTATAATTTATATTGATTATAAATGAAGGTGTATGTCGTCAATATAATTCCTCCTCGTGTTATCTCTTAAAATCTCCTTAGATGTGGGCTCGCCTTTTTTGGGCAGGAACGAAAACAATCTATTGCAGTCGCAATAATCCAAGCGTGGGATGACTCGATTATAGTGCGGAATCTTTGTGAATAAATTTTATTCATGAACAACTTAATGCATGTTTCGATTATTCTGATACAACCATAATAAAAACTCAGTAGCGTGTACGTACTTCAAAAAAAGGCGGTCTGTGAACAGTTATAAAAATGATAAAAACAGTTTTATTAATAGATTACATAATATCAGGAGATGAATCGCTGCTTGCACACTTTCATCCATTAGTCAATACTCAAATGGAAACCTGCTAGATCACCCTTAACATAATCTTCCCTTGGATGTTTTTAAGTTGGCGCAGTGCTAATTTCTTTTAGCAGTTCGTTCGTTCCCAAGCCTAAAAACTTATAAGTTCTACTAGATAAAGGAATTATTTATATTCATTCGAAATTCGGAGTTAGAAGAAAGGCCTTCTTTCCGAACTAGTTTCTCCAAACAGTATCGGTAGGTACTATTCAGTAAATTGTACATCGAGTACTAACACTCGAGTATTTATTCATAAATTTTGATCTTTATCTTTTGTTCATTCAATTTTCGTTTTGAAAAATTCCCTCTTTCTTTCTTATATTTAGAAAATCTGAAGAGGATATGACGCCATTCTTGTGGCGCATTGGATACTTCACAATTTCCAGTCTTTTCCATTTCTATTGAATTAAAATACCTGGTTTTTGATCTGAAGCCTTAACAACGCCTGCCTTATATTTTGGCTTGGAGAATACTACGCATGCGCGATTACTGTGCTGCACACAATGACGAACTTGTCCCTTATCTTTATCATATTTTTTCTTAGAAAATATCTTGGTAGTTAGCAATGCGCCTCTAGTTTCATCAACAGCCTCTTTTCCCTATAAACCTGCATGGTTTTGTATCCATTAAACTGTGTATTTATTTGTACTGGTTATTGTATATTATATTGTTTATATATTATTTCAGATGTAAGTCTTCTCCTATGAAAAGCTTATAACTATTAACCGATTGGAATACATATATCTATAGTTGTAAAAAGAAAAACACCATGGTGTTACATTCGTGATACACATTTCTTTTCTGTTTTAAATTAGAAGATAGTCGAAAAAGTTCTGGGAATCTCTGCGACTGCTAACATACTCCAATGCATTTATTTTCGAATTTTATAACTTATAACTGATTTTATTTTGTTTATATTTTTTTATCTATTTACGTTTTTCTGTATGTAGTAAGTTCCAGGACTGGAAATGTTAGGAACGTCCAGAAACATTTGTTCTTCCATTTATCACTGTTTCAAATTTCATAATGTCTTTTACACGTTTTCGTAAATATTGGGGAAAATAAATATGTAATCTTTTTCAATTTCAATATGGGCACTTTACTGCTTGTGCCTTATCGGTTGTTGCAAAGGCGTTATCAGATTTGGATACCTCTCTCTTAGCGTTTATTATGTGGAAACCATTATTTGGGGGGATATCTGGAGGTTGAGAACGATCTCTATGCATGGAAGATAATTTTTCATGCATTATGGATTGGAGGAGTTAAATATTTTCTCGTATCACATATTACAATTTTTCATACTTTGTATAGTTCCATGGTTTAGGTTCCATCTGGTCCTGATTATCCCTAATGAAGGTATACTAATTAGGCTTTAACTCACCTTCAAAATATGTTCATCCTTATCCGTGTGTTTTCTTTATCACTTCCTCTTTCTTCTTACCACCACCCTCCCGTATGGGATCTTCCCTTCCGGATACCGAATACACAGAGGTTTTGTTATTCTTCTACAGGATACTATTTTAGGAAAATAAGTAGACTCGAATAGGAACTGGGGTCGGTGATGTCGAGGAAATTGGCCATGTTGCCGAGCCCATCGCTAACCTAAACACCGTTAGCCTAACTGATCGTTCCGGATTGCCATTTCTAACGTTGACTTATGTGTGGCTTCGCTCTGTCTTCTTTCTTTTGCGTTTCTGAAATTAACGGAAGAAGAGAGTGGATCAGGTCACCATTATTATTATCATTATTTTTCCAAAAATATATAAATTAAAAAACTGAAAAATAAAACCATAAGAAGGATGGTTCAGAATATTCAAAAATGAAGCTACTGTTTATTTAAAGTGAACAGGATTGGTTCATTTAAGAAAATTTTTTTAGGCTTTATTATGTCCTATTTATTATGTTCCAACATTTACGCTATCGTCTGGGCAGTCGGATTTAGTCTGTACAGGGGCATATGTTTTTTAAGTATGTAAGCTATTTTTTCATATCTTGCTGTAAAAGTACCAAATTGGGAATACCTTCTGTCCTATACTAATAAATATTGTATTAAACCATGTTTACGAAAAACTTTGATAATTTCTCTACTGTATTCATTATCAATTATATTATGCCAATCCAACATCCTTTAATGGAATAGAGGAATAAATATATTTATCATGATCTAACACTGAACCAAAGGAAGCCAAGATATACTCAACATGAGGTTAAAATGGAGCGTGAAAGGGCAGAGGGGATGGTAGGCGTTGAGGGGCTAAGGGCAGGCAGCATCGGCTGGTGGCGAAGGCTAACCAAAAGGTTTGAATGTTTTTAGGCTTTATGCTATTTTGAACCTCTAGGAACCATCTCTGCACCTCAACCATTATTGGTATCGATCGCTGCTTCAATGAGATATATTATCGATAACCATTTGAGAGGTTTTCTTAAAAAAAAAAAAAAAAAAAAAACTTTATTTACAGTTTTACATATAAAAGCTGCAAAAGGTGTAAATACATGTTCTGGACTTCCTGTACATGTTTAAAGAACAGTACTTTTAATTAATTAAAATTGTCTTTTATAAATAAGTTTTACCATAGCAGGAAAATGTAGAAAAAACCCGCTTAAAAAGAAAAAAAAAGAGAAAGAAAAATGAACCATAATAATAATTGTAATTTATAAATAAATAAAAATAATACTAATAAAGTAAGTAAATATAATAATAGTAATAATTAAATAGAAAATAAATACACAATTAAAAATAACTATAAAATAAATACAGATAACTAGATTATGTTACCTACGAATAGTGATTTGTTAAGTGAGAAGTATATGTTTTGTTCTTTTGTGCGTGAACTGTCGTAGTGAATGTTTATCATAGTTACCGATTTCTCGGATTAATGGGTTTTCGGAAGCTGGAGTTTTTTCGAAGTATGCTTTTGTTTGGGCTGAAACATATTGTTTTGCAGTGAGAAGTTCATGATCTCTGAGCATAGTCGATATTTTCGTGTAGCGGGGATAATTATTAATAATTCTCATGCATAGGCTTTGTATCCTTTCAAACTTTCTATAATTTGTAGCGCAGATTGAACTCCATACAGGTGAGGCATTGGCCAGCACTGAGCGTATTACTGTTTTATAAAGGATTAGCTTGTTTTTGGGGCATAGCCTGGATTTTTTATTAAAATAGGGAAACATTTTGTCGATGGTTTTTTTCGCTTTTTCTGTTTTCCTGATGATGTGCTCAGTGGATGTTAAGGACCTATCTAGAATTAAACCGAGGTATGTTACGGATTTAGACCAGGGGATGTGCTCGGAATTTAAGATGATGTGCTGATCTATGTTGGGTCTGCGTTTTGTGAAGATTATGGCGGCCGATTTCGTTGGATTGATTTTTAGTTTCCACTTTTGACAGAATTTATGGATTTTATTAAAAGCTTGTTGTAATCGGTTTACTATTGTATCGATTCGGTATGATGCTGTGTACAAAGCGGTGTCATCTGTGTAAAGCGATGTGGTTACTTCTGGGGGCTTTCTTGAAAGTGTTCTTATCCTGGCCGTGGATTGCATTAAATCAGCCCCCTTATTATTTTATCGAATAGCGTTTGTGTTTATATAGTCATTTAATTTTTGATTCAAGTACTGGATTTTTATAAATTTTACAAGACTCCTTTAGTTTTTTGACTATTGTTCGATTCGTTTATCGAGGGCGCTCCTTTGTTAATTACACAGGCCAACAAAAAAAACCTTTTTGAAAACTTTTTTAATTTTAATAGCTGATCTTGATAGATTTTTATGTGCTGAATCCAAATCTGCTCGTAGTTTTTATGTATCACCCTTAGTTTCCAAGCAAAATGTATTTTATTATATAGTCTAATACCCATTTACAGTATATAGGGAAATCAATGAAACACTGTAGAATCGTAAAAATGGTTTGTATTTACAGTAAAATACTTGGAATAGTAATTTTATGTGATGATACAAGGTTCACTTGTCAACTGGAATTGGTTTATATTTTCTTTCCCTTTTTTCCTTGAAGCTTCTTGTGTAGCTTTTCTGTATTTTTCCCTCTTGTTCAAAATACTTCGAAAATTGTTGTTCTCTCTTCCTATACACATGAATGCTGGTTCCAGCCGCCAGCAAGTTCTTTTCTTTTAGCCTAGAGCCAAGCAGTTCAGCTTTTTCTTTTGTTAAGCCCAGATCCCTAACTAAGTCATTAAGCTCGACCTGAGTGAACAATTTAGGCTCTACATTTTCTGTAACACATTGGAATTCTTCATCGTGTTCATCTAACTCCGACTGTACATCAGAAAATACTTCTGTTTCAATAGAATTTAAGTCCTCTGGTGGTTCCGGGATTGGCAAATCTACACCGTGCCCTACTGGTCGGATGGCGGACGGAAGGTTAGGGTAGCTTATTACCTTCTTGTTCTTAGAGTTATGACCAGTAATATCTACACTGCAAAAGTAACAGTCATCGGAATGATTTTTTGGTTCCCTCCATATCATGGGAACAGCAAATTTAAAGTGTTTTTTCTCTTTTTTTGACCATTTCCTGAGGTCTTCAACACATACATAACATACCTTATGCGGTGCCCAAGGTTTATCCTGGTCTCCAAGTTTGGTTCCAAAGTATGCTAGATAAACCTTTTTCACAAAGTCTGTAATGTTTCTTTGGTGCTTTTTAATAACAAACTCACCACAAATATAACAAAAACTGTCAGCAGAGTTTTTACAGCCGCGATGAGACATTGCACTGAGCACATGTACAGGAAACGTAAAAGTGAGGTTATGTTGAAAATAAACAAAACATCAGCTGTTTAGCATGTGTTTCAGCAGTGCTGCCAACATCATCTTTGTTCATTAGACCTATTTTTTCATGTTATCTTAACTATGAAAAAGCTGTTAAATTCTAAAAATATTTCTTTATTTCATGAATTTAACTATAAAATGTGAATAAATGGTGGGTGATACAACTTTTTAAGCATCATATTTGGATTCAGCAACCTAAACAACATAAGAATAAGGTATTTTCATTAAAAAAGTTTTTTCATCGTTGGCCTGTGTTATTATTTCTCTGGATGGGGTTGGGATCGGAACGAGCTAGAGACGGGGATTGCGCATATTATGCAGTCAGTTGTTGCCTGCCTCTGGTCGCCATCTCAATTGGTAAATTCCCCGTGAAGGCCGTTGCTCTGCTACCGATCAACAACCGGGGCTCAGGTTTAGGAATATATATCCATCGCTCGAGTCATATAGTAAAGCTCTTTATTCTTTTTTTAAACTTTTTGTAGGTGTCCATTATTGATAAGATAAGGACGTGAACGAGCAGAGAGAGAGAGAGAGAGAGAGAGAGAGCGGGAGAGAGGAGGAAGCTGATTGGCCTAGTGTGGGATCGATCGGGAGCAGGGGCGCATTGGCAGAGGACCTCTCCCCGACCGGATTGTTAAATAAACTCACCCGCCTTCGCCCCGCTGTATCTAATCACAACCATACCCTCTCTCTTATTAAGTCAATTTTCATTTTAATAATACAATAAAACTATTTAATTGTATTAATCAGGACAATTTGTTTGTTTATTTATTTGCTGACGTGTTTATGCCCCTTTAACACGTAACATGACATTGTATGCTGTAATCATTCCATATCTTTAGTTAAATCGATCATTATAGAATCAGTTTTATTGTCAGTAATTTTAATTACGAATCATCTGTATCATACAGTGTTTAAAAGTGGTAATAAAATGGTCAAGGGGTGCAGTCAATGATTACGCAAAATAAGAATGATTTATTTTTATTGTACCTACATTTTAGGCCGACATATAGACAAAATAAAATGAATTATTTTTATCTTGTGTAATAATTGACTGCACCCTGTGAACATTTCATACCACTCTTAAAATTATCCAATCGACTATTTTCCACTTAAGTATGGATTGTTCAATTCTTGCCTAAAGTTATTTAATTACAATATAGCTCTCTCTTTCCCCTTTACAATTATAAATGCTGATATTCGATAGGTGTATTTTGTTGTATAGCCGTTTGTAAGGAGGAAATGGACGAGGCTAGGCTTCTCGGCCGATATCGTGTTACCTAAGCTTCGATCCACCCCCCCAAGGCTCCTCCCTTCCTCAGCCATTGATTACGTCTTTTAAGGTTCTTTTCCTTACACTCTTTAACCATCATAAATAAGAAAAGTATTAAAACGTTCTTTTTATTCTGTAAGCAGTGGAAAAGTTGTGTAGATTTTAGATTTCGGGTGCGAGATAATTTATTTGTTCTGTAGGCCTTCCTGCGGTTCATGCAGCTTCTATGAAGTGAGTAAAAACTTGCAGATGAGCGTGCTCACTTCTCAATCTTCTCTTTATTTTTTTTTAATTCACTTAGTATAGTACGTACGCTGATGACACATTTGTGTTATCAGTAAATAATGATCCATTTGTTGCATCCCAAACTCTTCAATCCCATATCTCAAACCTTCAAGAATGGTGTCAAAATTGGAGAATTAAAATTAATCCTAACAAATCCCATCAAATTACCTTCACCCTTCGTCGTAAACCTACAAATCCCTGCCTTACTGTATCCTTTAATAATATTCCTCTGAACTCTGTCGAACAGGTACGTTACCTAGGACTCCATCTGGACAAACGTCTCACTTGGAATCCTCATACAAGACTGAAAAGACAAGAAACTGCTCGTCGTTTTCGCCTTCTTCAACATTTACTGGACAAACGCTCTAAGCTCCCAATAAATTACAAAAGACTCATTTACATGACAGTTATCAGGCCTATTTGGACATACGGAGTTGAGCTTTGGGGCTCTACTAAACCATCCTATTCATCTCGTATCCAATCCTTGCAATCCAAAATCCTTCGTAAAATCCTCAATGCTCCTTATTATGTCACAAACAAACTCATCCATCATGATCTTAATATCCCATATGTTACTGATTTGACCCAAACTAGATACCTATCCTTCCATGACAAGCTACATACACACTTGAATCCGCTAGTCTCTCAACTTGCTTCCCATACTATTCCTGATAACCCTTCGAGGCCTCTGAAAAGAAGATGGCCTCGAGACCATCTACTATAGAACTTTTTGGAGTGCTACCGATGGGTAGTTTCTCCACAAGTGCTTTTCAAGTCGTATTGTACATATAGCAGATTTACTTATTGTAATAGTATTATAGTTGTAAATATCAATAAATTGAATTAAAAAAAAAAAAACTTAGTATAGTGTTAGTAAGTTCATTCACTTACAGAAGCAACATTCTTATGCGTTTTTATTTTTCCATAAAAATGGCCCTTACATGCCCGATTTCAATAATAAAATTAAATGTATTTTATTATTAATTAATTTTTCCAATTAGTAATCACTTAATAGGAGAGGTGTCACGATCAGGATATTGTCCAACGATTGATTTATCAGAAGAAATATTTATCTGCCACAACCAAATTACTAAATTATAAAATCAGGGCTCAAGGGATAGGACAGCGCCTTACTTATTGACTCAGGCTATCACCCCCATTATCGAAATTGTGCTAGGATAGTCTGTATTTTCGACTGTTGGTATTAAACAATATTTATGAAGAAATAGGTGGCTTTGAGTGATAGGAAACCAATCATTGTTGATCTTTTAACATCGCTTATCTCCATTTTTTCATGTTTTATCGTTTTAAGCTCTTAAGAAAGTATTATTGATTTTTTATAACATAATTATAAAAATATCAACTATATTCTAGTGACCATGCTTAGCTATGTATCATTTGTGCCTGCTTTTTAATTTTAATACATTTATATCAAGTATCAGATTAATTATTATCATTAGATTAATGGATGCTAGGCGATCCATGATTAACTATGTACTTGTGTATATGTATATGGAAGTATGCATGAGTGTGTATGTGTTTAGAGTGGAGAGGCGGTTCGTGGTTGAGCTGTCCTTGTTGGCGCAACGTAGCGAGCTGCACGCCCCAATCAGTTCAACCTTTACATTTAATTCTGTATGCTACTTTACTAGAACGCTATCTACTTTTTTTTTTTTTATAACAACTCTCCTAGTTACGTATTTTGTTGATTTAAACTGCTTTGAATAAGCATATAAACTAGTTAATTAAGCAGTATTTGTCGTTGTTCTGCTTAAGAAAATCCAGTTACTGGTTCATTTGATGCACATATTCGATGGTTCGATTCCTAATTTACAAACCTGTTATATGGTCTACTTTAAATGTGTATTTAAATTGAAATGGTTCAGTTATTCTCAAAAAAATTCATCTATTTAAATTGTATAGCCATTCTGTTCACACCTAGGAGACTAGGTGAATTTAGTTTACTTAAAACATATGAACTGAGTGTTATTTTCATAATGTCGTTTATTTAAATAGACGTTAAAATATACATCTTTGCTTTATAAGGAATATATATATCAGAAGACAGAAGAGGGAGGTAAAAACTAAATTAGCACATCCACAGGCTAACTACCTTTAATATATTTAACTTAGGCTAACTTCGTTTTAGTCTTGTATTTTTTATTGTATTACTCTAGACAATGCTCTATTTGTACCATTGCAATGATGAAACGTATGAGATGAAACAGTGGTGGATTGGCTGGGCAGAGAGGTGTTGCTGAAGACTGGTGGGAGGTGAATGCTTTCGGGCAAGGTCACTTCTGCCTTCCCGTCATTTGGGATTCAGATAAAATCATCGCACACCAAGGCGATTATATTCTGTCTCACGTCTCTGTGTTAGTTCGATAATGTGTCTTTGTATTGTCTGAAGCCACTTGTCATTACGCGGTATTTTCAGAAATTAAAAAAAAAAGTTCTAAAAATAAATTTGTTTTCTGACATAAAACAAAACAGTTTAAAGTTGCATGCAAAAACAACCAAGTAATTGATGAATGTTCTAAATCTAAATAAAATTTTTAAAAAACTTGTACCACAAAGCCCATTAAGGGTATTGGGTTGAGAACATGAGAGAGACTGCACCGTTTCTAAGACAACGGCTCTCCAGAAATATGATTTCACTGAACTAAGAAAGGTGTCCATCTATGGCAATTACCAGCTAAAATATTTTATCTGCCTCGACCGAATTTGTGCCGCAGCCTTCAGCCCAGCAATTCACGATCACATTTGTTTAGCTATCGTCGTTTTTAGAAATTTAACAAAAACCATCTGTATATTTAAATTATTCATAATTTGCAATTAACATTTTTTTTATGTAGTGTACAAGCTGGATCTTGTAGAATATTAATCCTCTAAGAGAAATGGAAACATGAACATTGAATTTTTAAAGCTTACAATATTAAGAAATGGGACTTGTGGGATAACTAAAAGCATTTTGAGGCGCTATTTTGTGCCATTTTGTATGCCAGTGTACAGTGTACAGTGTACTAGTACATAGTCAAATATACTCTCTGAAAACGTGCATTTTATTTATACAAAATGTGACTATGGTGAGTCTTGTGTTGAGTACAAGGTTGGAATGCAGTGTCTATTAGCCAAATCTTGTGCAGGGGGGTGATTTAGCCGAGATCATACTAAGCATTAACGTTTTTCCCCCAACCAAGGTTTCCCACATTATAGAACGGATGGGTTAACCCTATGTAGGTTTGCAAATCGTCAGTAGGTGAGTCTGTGCTCATATTATTACAGGTTTTATTTATGTATTTTATACTTGTCTGATTTTCCGTCCGTTGACACCAGGTGGCACTTTTCTTAACTAATCTCCTACTATTATCGTAACCTTTCCTAATTGTATTGTTGGTTTAGTCGTAGGTGACTT
This sequence comes from Arma custos, assembly GCA_037127475.1. Lineage (NCBI taxonomy): Eukaryota > Metazoa > Arthropoda > Insecta > Hemiptera > Pentatomidae > Arma > Arma custos. The sequence continues at coordinate 136,922,802 of CM073764.1, read as the reverse complement.
TGTTTTTATAGATGTTGACAGGGATATATGTAGTAATTGACGAATGTCTACATACTAGAAGAAAAACAACACCTGGCGGATTTTGCCTCAGCAGTGGATATTTGGAGGAATATGTAGAGAAACAAAAGAGTGTTTCATAGTTCAAGTTCCTGATAGCTCTGCAAGAACATTATTACCATTGATTATTAAATACATTGCGCCGGGTTCAATAATCGTATCCGACTCTTGGAAAACATATAAAAACCTGGAGAACGAATCCTGTGGCCATTAAACAGTTAATCACAAATTGAACTTCGTCGATCCCACAACTCTGGCTAACACCCAAAGGTTATGGGTGTTAATAGACAGGTTATGGGGATCGGTGAAGAGGGAAAACAAGAGAAGAGGCACTAATAGACAATATCTAAACTCTTACTTGGCGGAGTTTATGTTTGAGAACAAAGTTAAATTGGTGATCACCCTTTTGATATTGGAAGATATAATTTTTAATGAATATTGTTTGTAATAAATATTTTATTTTGTCTTCTCATGTTTTTCATTTATTTCATTTCCAAAAATCTGTTCTGTCATAATGAAAGGCAACGCCTATTTAAAATTCATTGTAGGCATCATAACCTGACATGGCCGAAATAGTTGAGGTAAGTGACACCTGTGCGGTTATGTCAACGGACGGCAAAACAGACAATTCCCTAATATTTTAATGTTAATTATATTGTAACTGATATATATTTTTAATAATTAGGGCTTCTTATGGTAATAAAAAAGGTTGAACTGTTTGCAAACTTGTACTGAAGGAAATAATCAAGTAAAAATATTTTATGTTTTATAATTAAATCCTCCCAAATTAAAATGAGGTCCTCAAAATGTTAAATTTGAGTTTTTGTCATCATTATGAAGAGGTTTTTATTTGATAGGTAACGTGTATATAGACATTAACAGTGTACAAGAAAAGTTATTTTATTGTAAAATTATAACGTTACAATGAAGGATTATGCATGAAAGAAAGAGTATGAGGAATGAAATGAGACATTAAATGCCCCGGGGCACCATTAAATGATGCAGGCCGTGTGTAACAGCTGATTGTGGCGGGAGTCATGCGCCCTAGGTGGGGGGGGGGCTGGAGTGGGGGTAACGGGAGTGGGGGCAATCATCTCGTCGTCCCATTCACTCTCTTCAGTCGGTCTTTGGCCGGCTTTGGGGTTGTTTCGTTACTATGTCTCTGTATGGGGCACGGTGGTATTATCAATCAGATGTAAACGTTGTAATGGCATATATGAATTTATTTGTATTTTAAATTAATAAGAATTGAAGAGACAAAAATCAATATTTAAATAAATACATTTGAGTACTTCTAGTGGGTAGTTTCTCTACTTGTCATTATCATGTCATTATATATCACTTAGCCTATTTACTTGTTGTATTATTGTAATACAGTTGTAGATATCAATAAATAAATTTAAAAAAAATAATAAATACATTATTTCATAAATCAAAATTAATTATTTCAGTAATTTTGACTGGAAAAAATTGACCTATATAATAAATTTCATGGAATTTATAAATAATTTAGATTTTAGAAAGGTCACTAATTAATTAATAATTACTTAATGAGGTGCTGATATGTTTAGTTATTAATGAATAAGGTATGATGGAAAAAATAGCACTTTATCTTGGTCGTGGAATCCACTTATGTTAAACTAATGCAACACATTTATGTAGCTTACGTCATGTAATTTTCCAATGGAATATAAGGTATCTATCTATAACTCCTGTGAATAAGCGTTTAGAGGTCGAATTTTTTCCAAAATAACTTGAATTTTACTGAGGGGAATGGAATCTTGTCATTCTCGTTGATTTCGGCTTGAACTGGAATCATGAGCAATAACTCAATTTTAAATCAAGACGTGACTTAGCCACTTATGGACTAATAGAATGATGAGGTTCCGTTACTGTCAGTACAAATAACTCACTTTGGACGTTATTTAACATTTGAATAACTTATACGGCGTGTGCATTATTGGTCGTTTTATAAGTATTTCTTTTGCATTGTAAATAATTAATTATGAAATACATAGTAAACACTTGTATGGAATGTGGCGACAAATAAACGACTCTTTATACGGAATTTCCTTAATTTGAAAGGAAAAGTAAAGGTGTAGATTCTAGTAATTTTTGGTAATTCACGAATGTATATAGCGAAAGGTAATTTCTAGCTGGGTTACTTCATATCAACAGATTTCGGGCGATGCAATAAAGATTGCGAATAGCCTAGGTATAATTCGAAATATCGAGGTGGGGAGTTTAAAAAAACGGTGGATACCTATCTCTTATCTCATTACATCATTATTCTCTAATTACGTCATTATCATTAAACCTCCCTCCAATAAAAATTAACTTGAAAAATAAATATTAACGGTTTCGAAGAAGCAATTAATACCGTTTAAATAAAAACACTATTTATAGAGTAAAGCCTCTGTTTAGAAAACTTTTTGAGGAAAAAATATCAGGTAATAGTATTGTTGTAAAAATCTTGAATTTTTTTTTGTACCTTTCAATCTTAACACATACCTTCGACTACATTCACTTAGTAGGGTATAATGTTGGAAAGATGAAATTAAGAAGATGAATGACTTACTTTAAAGATAAAAAGTAGTGACTAAATTTAGTTATCGCATATACATCTTGTATCTTTGCTTAATTTACAGCGTTAAGGCCAGAATAGGATTGTTTGATTTAGTTGTATATTTCTTTATTACTGTATGCTTCATTCAAATGTAGCAAGTATCATTTTACTTAACGCTATATAATGAATCATTATATTCTAAATGACTGCTTAAGATCCTTCATATACATAAAATTTGCTTACAAATGGTACTATCTTTAACAAACACTGAACCCAAGGCCCTCATGATATAATCTATCAATAATTACTCCTTGAAGCCTTCCTTAGTAATTTTGTTTTGATGTTATTGCATTCTAATCGGGAGAAAGAACCTTTCTGCGTTTTTTTTAAGCACGACAATTTCGGTTGGTAAACGTCATCCTTACCCATACCGCTCACCAACCTCCCTAATTTTTCATCTGTTGATTTTCCTCGTTATTACCGATTTGTTTGCGAGGGGATCGATCTATTTAACCTTTTTAACGAGAATTTTATATGATTCCACTCGTTTTTGTTTGTTATGATAGTCCTTTGAAATTACTTTCCACAAGCATTCCTCCCCTCTGAACAGTTCTATAAATTCTAAAACAAAATCTTTGCCCCAACTAACCATATTATCAATATTTTTATTTTTTAAAGAGAAAAGATAGGCCCTCGACCGGGATTTAAACCCGGAACCTTTGTCTCACCGTGACATCGCTCTGCCAATTGAGCTATCCAAGGCCCCTCCCGGTCGAGGGCCTATCTTTTCTCTTTAAAAAATAAAAATATTTATAACTAATAAAAAATGACCAATAATTATAAAAAATTATAAATAATAATATGACGAAAGTCAATAAGATCCTAAATTAAAATTAATGTTCAAAGAACGTCATTCTAGTGTATTCATCGCAAAAATGGCGGGAGCACACTGGGGCTTTAGGATCTAAAAGAGAGAAGGTTTGTCCTCGACCGGGAGGAGCCTTGGATAGCTCAATTGGCAGAGCGATGTCAAGGTGAGACAAAGGTTCCGGGTTCAAATCCCGGTCGAGGGCCTATCTTTTCTCTTTAAAAAATAAAAATATTTATAACTAATAAAAAATGACCAATAATTATAAAAAATAACCATATTATCACTCAGTAATAACAAAGACATTAAACGAAGGAATACAGACGAGGTCTGGAAAAGCGATTGAATGGGTGATGTCTATCCAAACGACACCTGTCCGCATGCTCAGATAAATAATGTGACCAACTGAACTGACGCGACGATGCACATGCATTTTCATCAGTCCATCAGTCCACTTTTCGATGTGAGCCCACATCAATTTAGCTTACACATGGTCAGTTCGGTGTGTCCGTTCGATGTGAACATCCTGACCAAACTGACTAAGTGTAGCGGCCTTAAGCAAGTATAAAAAAAAGTGCAATCACAGGAAAGTCTCTTGTTATTATTATCGTTATCTTTGAGGTTTGATTGGCTTTTGAAGATATATAATTATTTTGTTATAAATTATGTGCATTTAAATGAAGTGCGTATAAATTGATTGTGGTTTGAACCGCTAGATAGGAGGAGGGTATACTATCAAGGTCGCGTTGCCCCTCTACGTAATGTTTCCTTACAACCATCGATCCGTCTCTCTTACAGTGTAAATGCATTCTATACACCTTATTTTTTAAATTTTACATTATTTAATTTATATATTAACGTTTTTTTAGTTAATTAGTATGCTCCGATCTGGAATTTAGAAATTTTTCGACTGAGACTGTTAAAAAAAAAATGATTTTGTAGTTTTAAATACGCCAATTTGGTCTCCCCAGTTTATGCATCGCAGTCATTTCATGCGTTCAGCATTTTTCTATATGCTATAATGTATAATGCATTTATATATCGTACACTACTCCAAATTCAAAGCCTGAAGTCTAAAATACCGGAAAACCAGTCAACGTTTTTCCATTTCAGTCATCAGGGTATACACCGAAAAAATTCACACGAATGAAGATCAAATGCAGTACATCTCAGACCATCAGTCGAAACAGACTTAACAGTGAACTCCAGGCCGGGTATTCTAATTCTTATTGATATTCCTTTGTTTTATTTTACAATTTTAATTGTTTAGGTGTTTAGATATGAAAGTTTTTTCGGTTAATAAAATATTCGATGAACTTGTATCAGTTTAGACAGCTTTTATTCTCTTACTTAGTTCTTCATGTTAACGTTTCGGTGAGAGGGTGAGGATGATACTAAGTGGCATGCTCCGGTGCCCTGGCGATGAGCCCGCAGATGTTTTCTCAATACCTCAGGGGAAAGGGCGACCAACATAGTTTAGCTGGGGTCTCTTTGGGAAGGCAACACTTGAAAAACCTACTCTTGCTTTTTTAAAAACAATTACATTTTTATGCTGCAATCGTTTATATGTATATAGAATTTTTCTTTTTTCGTGGAGACCATCTGAGAATATTTTTCCTTTACAAAATAAATAAGTCAATTTTTCTGAGAAAGACTGATTCTATTACTTAAAACATGTAGAAACATTTTAAAGTACTCTTAAAAAGGGTTGTATTATAGACATTATTAAAGTAGCGGATATAACCTGTAAGTCTATTATACAATTATTGTACTACTATTAATACAATATTTACCTGCAATAATCTGATAGCAGTTAAATATTGTAGTAGATCTGTTTAGATAGCATAAGTATCTACGAATTTCTTTAGAATTTTCGGCATACGACCCGAAATAAAAAAAAAATGCGGAAAACTACAAGCCTACAAACTGAATGTGCGATGCAACTGATTGAGGTCCAAAATACGACCAATTTAATTGCCACATTAGTTCAGCAGCCATCAAATCAGATTTTATCAGCCCATAATATTTCAGTTGTATCATTTCGGTTTTCGAACTAAAATATGTATGGTTGAATGAATAAGAATATAACAATATTTAATGAATACTATTTTTTTTAAGTCTAATATATTAGGGACCCACTTAAATATCTTATAGATTTTTTTTTACAATAATGAAAAATTGATTGACACATTGACAGGAATATGTTCTGATTTTATTTATAGTTTATACATATTTATTTGGTTCATTTATTTTATTATGATTGCTTTTAGAAGATTTTCTTTCACGCTTTTATTTCATTTTAAAAGTGTCGGAGGATCGATGGGAGATTATATCTATTGTATTAAACTGTTTAAGAGCGTGGGGCTGGTGAGCTGCAGAGATGTTATTTTTAAACAGATCGATAAAGTGAAACTAGTAGAGGTTTGAGGTTTGCCGTGTTCAGGAGTGCCTTATTATTGATCTCCCTCTACACGCCTCTTCTAATTGCTCTCTCTCTCTCTCGATGACTCTATTGCAGTCTGCTATTTAATTTTGGGGTTGTAAAAAAATACCCAGGTTATCATTTTATGCGAAAGAAAATGGTCGGGATGAAGGTCAAAGAAAAACTTCCTAAAATTGAGATTAACTATTTATGAGAAATCTACGTTTCGACCGACATTGTGCATCTTCTTCAGGGCTGGACGAGGTACAAACATATGAGATCTTATGAATGCTATGAAACATTAATGTTCCAGCATTTAGTTGAAAATACTCAATATTTTTTTATTAAATATATGTTATTTGTATTTGACTGGTGTGGGTGAAAATATAAAGAGAAAAAAAATTAATGTGTTCTTTTGGCGGTATATAAAAGCTGTTTGAACGAACTGAACGACCTTATTTAAAATATGATAGCTCAAATTAATAGATGAATTTCCGACATTTTGAAACTTGAGCTAAAAACTACTGATTTAGAATATTTACGTGTTTTAGAGGACTTGAACACATGATCATGAACACATAGTACTTACTGCATTATCAGTGGGTAATGACTGGAAAAGTCACAACATTAAAATAAAATTTAAATTTCTAAAAATTAAAAAACACCGACAACAGAGATATCATGTCATATATCCCTCCCCCCCCCCCCCCCGTATTGAGATGAATTTTATTTTCATATTCATTTTAACACATTGGTGGATTATTAGTGGAACTGTTGTATTTACAGTTGACGTCCCCAAAATATAGATAGCTCTTTGAATTTGTACATACAAGCATATAGAAAATAAATATATTTATTAGGTTACGATGCCTTGATTTTTATTTTTGGTGTAAACGCATCCGAGCACATCACCTAGAAGAAACGGTAGAAGTAATCAAAGGCGGTGACTCGGTGGCTTTAGTGTAGCGGTGCTTAGTATTGTTATTATAAAGTTATTATAAATAAGTTCATTCGGTCCCGCAAAGATGTAGTCAGAGATTCTTATTAACTGAGTAATTAAGATACAGAGACTATAGTATAAATTAACATTGAAACATATATTGCGTCTTTTGAAAGACTAAAATTACATTCTAAAAAAATGCCAGAGTTTATTACTTCTGCTAAATCTTCAAATATATATGAGCTAGGTTATTTGAAATATTTTTTAGATGGGCGGTTGTGATTAACGAGCGTTGCAAAGTGATAGTGAGGAGCTTTCTACCTTCCCTGCGGTTCCTTCTTCCAGGGTCATCCACCATTACGATGGCTCTTCCTAATAATTTCCTTAATTCCTATTAAAAGATCTTATAATGATTAGAAATAGGTCGATTTATTCATCCTCATATCTATTTTTATTCATTTGCCATTAATCCTAATATATATATATATATAAAGATAAAATTGTACAGCATAAAAATTATTTTTTTAAATTTCACTCTTGTTACCTCTTCATATTAAAATATTTCAGTGGTAACAACAATGCACAATTTTATCTTTATATATATATATATATATATATATATATATATATATATATATATATATATATATATAAAGATAAAATTGTGCATTGTTGTTACCACTGAAATATTTTAATATGAAGAGGTAACAAGAGTGAAATTTAAAAAAATAATTTTTATATATATATATAAAGATAAAATTGTGCAGCATAAAAAATATTTTTTTAAATTTCACTCTTGTTACCACTTCATATTAAAATATTTCAGTGGTAACAACATAATCCCAGGATCGAATCAATCTTAAATATAATATGTAAAGGAGATAGTTGGGGGGGAGGCGACGTAAAGGTTGGGAGGAGAAGTTCTGTCGGTACAAACGGTAATAAACGGGGCATTGTTCTTCATGTTAATGCATGTATGAGATGAAAATCCTTTACATTGGATCATCCAGTCAACTATTTTCATCTCATACTTAAATATAATAGATCTTCATATCAGATGAATTTGGAATTGGAAATGCTTCCGCCATTTTATTAACCTTTTGAAAATTTCTAGCAGTCATTATTTTGTTGGTTTTTAGCAAAAATGATACCCAAAATATGAAAAATTGAATTAGAGAGATTTTTGAGTAGGACTAGTGCTTACCATTTCATTTAGGAAGAAGTATCATTTCCTTTAGGAAAAATTTTATTTTTCTTAATTAATTTAAATATAAATTAATTTCCCAATTATTTTTAAGTCACGAAAATGGTCCAACTACTTAATATTTTTAATGGGGGCGTAATTTTTTTTATATCTCCCTATTTATATAAAAAAATAGTTTCCGATGTTGAATCATTTTTTAAATATTTATAGAGAGACAAAATAAAAATGAGACGTAAAAAAATTAATTTGACTTAAGGAATACTCCGTGAATACCTTGGAGAAAAAAGAGGAGAAATAAAGGATTGTTGGTATCCCCTCCCACACCAGTTAGGAAATAAAATTAACTTTATGGGAAAAAAATATTCCAAAGTCATATAAATTTCAATGTTTCTTTCCTAGCCCTGAAGATGGCCTACATCTTTGGCCGGAACTTTTGCACTTTAAAATAAGTTTCGCTTATTTTGTGTTATCTCTGACTGCACTCCCTCACCAATTCAACCCATTATTTGAATTATCCAGTCTACTATTTTGCACTTAAATTTAAATGTAATTTTGAACTTTTAAAAATGAGGGTTGGTTCCTTTTTGGCAAATTGTCTTATTAAATATTCCAATTACCGCGCGTGTGCATCATTTGCTTAATTCTTACAAGCTAATTGAATATTCTTTAGTTTGGCTAGTCGAATATTCACCATGCCATTGTTAACCTGCATTACACTGTCAATATTGATTCGTAAAAAACTATTATGTTGATTTTTTTTATGATCTGTTGAAACCTGAAATTATTATTTTTGGTAGTCATCAAATATTTTAATTTTTCACTGCTCCAAGCATTTTCTCAGGACCTAGAAACATCTAACTTCGTTGTATTGTAATATCGATTATGTTTGTTTTGAGATGAATAACTGAAAAATACCAGCGTCATAACTGTCATCAAGCGTCCTTGAGCTTTGAGATAACGAATTTACTCTCCTTTCTACAAAACTATATCCGTTTCTCTAAATATACTTTCTGTAGAAGTGGCACTATTTTTTTTCCTACCCTACACCTCCTACGAATGTATTTAGTTGGAATTTTTGTTGAAGCCTCTGGAAATTAACCTCGAGTCAATTCAGTTTCGAATATTTTCATGGTTTGTTTTGTTTTTCTTATTTTTAGTAAGCCTCACTTGTCAAAAAATGGCGAAACTTTTGACATTTGCCGAATATCTGTTGGATAACTGGAGAGCAAAATCCGAAGGGGCATATTGCCGTGTGCTATTTAAATAGCGGGTTAGCCAGTAGTAGGGACTAAAGATGGCGGATCCAGCCCTGCCCGTGACGTCATATCAAAGGAAAGCCCTGATTGGCCGTCACTAGCTGGGAAATGCAAGGGGGATGGAAAAGCTATCCTCTTTGTCCTGGAAAACGGTAGCCCAGGGCTCCTGAGCGCTCCATGCCCAAGATTTACTTGAGAATATTTGAGAAAATTAAATACTTTCTCGTAAGTTAACAAAACAAAAGTTTTTGTTTGTATATTGTATTGGATGGAGAATCGTTAAGTTGATGGGTTTCGGTTGAATAAGATAAAAGTTTTGGATGGAGTTTAAACTGTTTATTTTTTCTCTTTTTTTATTTATTTTTCTTGGATAACCGTTGGATATGAACAATACGATATCAATTTATTTAGAGAACCAGTGAAAAGGCAACCAAAGGGGGGGGGGGAGCATGTCGTGCGGTAATCGATATGTCCGCCCCCCCCTCACACTTTTCGCTCCACTTCTGTCCTCCACAATGCTACAAACCCTCTTCACTTGGTTTGAAAATGATGTAAGGAAAACACGAACAAACACTTAACTGTTGGGTAAAAATTCCATCGATTTTTTGGGAAATGAAACACCTATTATAGTGGAACGAAATTTATATATGTTTTTGGAGTTATTTACTATTTGTATATATTAATACTTCTGCATATGTATATAGTAATTAATTAGTAATCAACGAATATAGACATGTATATATACGTCGTTGCTAAGTCTAGTGACTTCTCTGCATATAAGGGAAATATTGTATTTAGAAAGTATTCGATAATAAATTTCTTTATGGCTAGTACATTTATCATGGTTTGTACTTTTATATGACCCTCTTCGGCTGGAGTAAATAGAGAACCTAAAAATAATCATTTTTATGAACTTCTTGATTTACCAGCTGTTCAAATTTACAACTATTTTAATTTATCTAGTGTTGAGCTATCGAACAGACTGATCAGAATGTTATCATCAATACTCAATAGGATATAGCTTAGCTAATGTAAATAATTTTCTTGTATAAGAGGCATCCGATACTATCTCGAAACCTCGAAAATAAATAGCAATTGACCTTGATCTCTGTCAATTTACCTCCCTGCATAACAATCGGCTTAGAAAAAGTAGGTCTCTAATGTGTACTGAACCTCTGTACCCTTTCATTGTCGACAGTCTACATAATAATAGGCTTAGCGAACCCGGTGGCTCGATGCAGTTACCACCAATCTCTGCTTCCATTTTTTTTTATTTTGTGTTTTTAGTTAAGCCTGCTTCTTGTATTTTTTGGCTCTGACGATGGGCTAAAATCTAGGGTTATTTTTTCGGATGTAAATAAACAATAATTATTATTATTATATTATATTGTGTTTCTGATTGACTCAACCTCCAACCAAACTTTTTCGGCAATTGATGTAAATTATTCATTGCGTTGTTCATTTTTTTTTTTTTTATAAATTTCACCTGATCCAGTAATAGTAATTTAATTTATTAAGACAATTGAAATATAACATAATATCAGAATAATTATCAATATGATTGTTTGTTTTTATTTATATGTTTATTTATTATTTATTTATTCATTTATTTAATTTGAGAGTTGTTTATGTATAATTGTATAAAATATTATTTTATTTAAAAAATTTCAAAAATAATATGAAAGATCATAATGTACTAAGATTAAAGGTTGACTTATTATTAAATGACTATAGAGGACATGGTTCCCTCTGAATTTGAAAAAAATTTTAAATGGAATAAAACAACTTAAATTGAGGTATCTATGCTTTATTTTTGGTTATTTGTTGGACAATAAAAGAATTTACGTACAATTTTATTTATTGAATTATTTATATTGTTACAATTATACAATTTATGCATGTTTTTACAGATGAATGACTTATGGTCAAATTGTTAATCATATAATAAGTAAAAAAATGAAACAATTAAAATAGAAGATTGAGAATGGCCTAGGCCGAAACTATCTCGAAAATAAGGAATAAAAATTTTTTTTTTACTGGAAATAGGTTTTTTGTTCTCCTATTTAAAGAATATATCATTGTGTTGTTTAAATGACTTATTATATATTGAATCAGTTGTAATATTAGAAATACAACAAGGAGGTATACAAGGTTTCCCTAGCGGTGAGATAGGTGTGTTTGTGTTGGGGCGTGAGGATAGCGGAGAGCGGAGAGTGGATGGTGGATAGGCTAAGTACGATGGAGGACCCCAAGTGGTTAGGCCGCAGCGGGGAATCGATAGCGCAGTCAACTCCTTGCCTCTCGTCTAATCGCTCTTCTTACCTCCCTCCCTCGGTATTGATCATGTTTACTTCTTACTTATTGTTAATAATATTTATAAATTATACTGATTTTATAAATAATTAAAAAAAAAAACCTGCTCGAGCTCTATCACGTATTGGGTTTAGTATATGGTTAAAACTGTACTGTTTCTAAGCCAACGATTATGCAGAGAGGAGGTTATTAACTCGGTATCCGACTTATCTAATCTTCTGCTTATCGGGTCTTGGGGCAGGGAATATTGTCTTTCTCTTCACTTCTGCTATAGTTTCCTTTACCCTCATTACCCTTGAGAAATATTAGGGAAAAGTCACTTGTGAGCTAGAAAGATCGCTGATATATCGGCTGGTTTACTTAAGCTTATAACAAGACTGAATACCAATATTTAAAAATTATACAAAATACAATCCGACATAAGGTTTAAATGAACTGAAATAGATTTCATAAAAAAACTCCAGGTTAGAACGGACGTTTAGACGCCTAATCTTTGATTGCCAGTGCATGAAAGGCTAAGATCAAACTTGATTTTGAAAGGAAAGAAATGATCAATATCAGAATTTGACCTACATAATAAATATTGGCCTGATTTCATTAAATTCATAAATATCTTGGCTTTGAAGATTTTTCCACAGATTAAGGTGTTTTGTTCAATGTATATAGGTACTTAGTCATTTGTCAATAAAGTAAAATAGAAAACAATGGACATAAATGTTAACTTGGACATAAATGTTAATACTCATTAATGATTATTGCCTTTGCTAAGATTAAATATAGGAAATTATTGATTATTTGAGGGCGGATTGACTAAGTGGCAGAGCAGTAAGTTGTCGAGGCGAAGTTGCTAGATTCAATCTGGCTGTGGTAGCTTATTTATTTTGATCTAATACAAACTGTCCCGAAACTCATCCTGGGTCTTTTTTACGTGGGTAACCAAAATAGGTGGGAAAACCTGTCGGTTGAGCGTGATCTAGGTCAAATCACCTCTCTGCACAACCGTTGTCCTAGAAATAGCTTAGCCTCTCTTCATGGGTTGTAATGGTACAGGTTTTTTTTATTATAAGGCACATCGTATAGAATAAAATGTAATAACAAATAGGCGGTTCTTTGAATGGGTTACTTTGAAAGAAAACGAAAAGAAAGGAAATTTAGTGAAAGCAGCAATTTAGATTATTTATTTATTAAAAAATAAAATTAAGTTTCTATAATTTTTAATGCCATACGGATGTTGGGGGTGAGGTACATAGAGAGGGTGTTTGTGGGTGCAGAGCAGGCGGAGGTTGCGCAGATACTAGCCGCCTCGATTTAACACGAGCGCTGAAGGAATGCGAGGAAGCCTACATTGATTTTCCATTATTTCCTCCCTCATTAACTACCCCCCCTTCCCTGCCACTCTGGTGTTTTTGCACTTGTTGGTAAACATATTCAACACCCTACGCTGAAAATATTTTTTATACCAACTCCATAGCTTTGGCATTAAAGCCAACCTTTGTTTGGAGTGTGGGTGAAGAAAAAGAAACATGTAGAAGTATTTTGGGAAAAAAGTACTAATTTTAAGCGATTTTTTTTTTCGAAGTGTTAGGTATTTTTTATAACAGCAGCAGGATCGACTTCCTAGGATGTCTCAGCTGTGGCCCATTTACTATTCATAAAGTGGGTCATTACAGGCACTGACTATTGAAGATACTGACGGCATCATGTCATAGCGCTGCAGGACTTTTTTTTTTTTTCCTTTGGCGCTACAACCCTGGGTGGGTTTTGGCCTCCTCGATGAGCCGCCGCCATTCGGCTCTATCTTGTGCGACCGCCTTCCAGTTCCTGATCCCAAGTAGGCTTCGAGCATCAGCTGCCACACCATCGGCCCACCTCAGCCTGGGCCTTCCAGCTCTTCGGGTTCGATGTAGTGTCTCCTCAAGTACCCTCTTCGGGATTTCTTGTTCATTCATTCTGGTCAAATGGCTGCCCAACCAAGCCTTCCTAACTTCACAAACTCAACCACATCCGGTTCACCATAAATGACATATAGCTCCTTGTTCTTCCTTATTCTCCATTCAGCCGCATCCCTGACTGGTCCAATAGTACGACGTAGAACTTTCCTTTCAAAGATCTTCAGATCCCTTTCGTCGTGCTTGGAAATGGTCCAGGTCTGCGAGGCATAAGCTAGTACAGGCCGGACAAGAGTCTTATGCAGGACTTTTAGTGACTTAAAATAACATCGATCACAGCAGCTTCACGTAGACGGGATATCTTTTTAATTTCGATCGTTAAATAGTGATTCTGACACAGTCGTTAGGTTGCTATTTTCTTTTAAGATCTACCAACTACATGACCACAACTTGCATCAAAATTGCTATTCATATGAACGTGAACGAGTTATTATTTGTATTACTTACTGTGTTTTTTCAATTCAATTCATTTCAAATCGACTAAGTTTGGATATAATTTTTAAAAAAAAGAGTTTTACCTGAAAACTACTAATTACCTATGGCCAACATGCTCTGTTGAAAACTTACAGGGCGAGTATGTTTTTTACCGCTGAAAATTTAAATAATTTTTAATTATATTAACAATGTTTTTCGTTTTTTTTTCGTTGCCCTTAAGCATTAAGTATAAAGCTTTAGTTAGACAATAGTGGAGCGGTAAAATCGGAGTGCTGGCTGAAACAATAAACCGAAAATCAAATAGCTTCCTTCTTACTAGACTCTATTCTTCTTTTTGAATTTATTTATTTTTTCACTACGTCTAACTAATATGATTTTTATTTAATCCGAAATGTGAAGGGACACGACAATTTATTATATTGTTGCGTTATTCCCTTTCATATTAACAGGTCAGGTTGTTGCTAGATATTACCAACCTATTCTGACTAGGAATAAAATTAATATAAACTTTTGCTGCAATCCAAAGGTTTGAATAGAAGCTCATATAAAAATCAGTATGCAAAGTAAATAACTTTTTGAATACTATCTTTTTAGAGTGCTGCCAGTGGGTAGTGTCTCTACATGTCCTATCATGTATTATTTATTCTAATAGCAATTGTACTAGATGTATATATTCCAGTTGTACAACTCAATAAAATGATTTTTAAAAAAAATAACACTATCTTAATGAGATTCCTATTAAGAATTTAACGTTTGAGCCATTGATCCGATTCCATCTATTTAATGTGATCACTAGACTGCAAGTTGGCTGTGCACGGTTATGCAAACCAAAGATATATATATATATCTATACAGGGTGACTGAAATTAGTAGTGGAGCCGTTAAGGGTTGGTAGTGTGTAGCAATTCCAGTCGACATTACCATGAGACCTACTGTCCTAGAGTTAACTCTTTCCAAGATATTCCTACTTAAAGAATTTTACAAAAAATCCTATTTAAAATCTTAAAATAGCTATAAATCCTAAAACTTGGTCTTTCTGGCCCATTTTTTCTTTTTTTTTTCAACAAAGATATTCTAAATAAGGAATATTAATAGTCAAATCTTCGTAATTGTAGTATCTTACGCGAAAATCGTAAAAAAAACATTAAATGAGAAAAGTACAGTGATTGCTTCTAAAACGTCGATTTACTCAAAAAAGTCCCCTTAGATTATTACGTACATAATAATTAAAAACATCTACGTTTCATTACCTTTCATATGAGGTATTAATATTAAAAAAACGGTTGAGAAACCACGGAGATATGATCCGAGAACGACCGCCTTCCTTTGCCTCTCCCCATCTCAGTCCGCTCCGGGTTTACCCTGTTCGGAGTGCTCTCTTAGCTTACTTGCTCTCAGTTTGGAGTTTTCTAACGGCTTGGCTTTTTCCTGGCCTTTTGCGATTGATTCTTTTCCGACGACCCTGCACTGTGCCCTGTTTTCGTTTCGAATCCCGGCCCTGAACAAATCTTTTCTCTTCAAAATAAAATATTAAAAAATTATAATACTCAATTAAAAAATTAAATATAATAAATTATAAATAATATAATGACGTAAGTCGACAAGATCCTAATTTAGTAATGTTCAATGAATATTCTTCACCGAGCATACATCACAAAATTGCGAGAGCGCGGGGATGTGATATCGGTGAATCAAATGGATTTGTCCGGCAGTTGGTTAGAAAGCACCACGATGGAGACTTTGGCGACCCGGGTTCGAATCCCGACCCTGGACAAATATTTTCTCTTCAAAATAAAATAATTAATAATTATAACAATTTATAAAAAATAAAATAAAATAAATTGTAAAAAAATATTAATTTGGGTTATTCCATATTCCATATTTTATCTTTAATGATTTTTTCCTACGATCTTTTGTTTGACAACATTAAAAGTCTTACCTGCCTAAAAGTTCGATACTACATTAAATGAGATAACAGCGTCCCTAGGACTAAAGTTATGTAAATCTTTGAGTTGTTTTTTTGCCTAAAAGGCATAAGGTATACAACATTTCTATATTTAAAAATACACTATAGAGGTTACAAAAAAAATTTGCTGTTGTATTATTATTGTAATTTTAAGTGATAATGTATTGCTATAATTGATCTTGAACTCCTTGTTTAAGTGTTAGTCAATAGCAGTGCAATTTGTACTGAACTCAGTTTGTTGTTGAGAACTAAGTTGTCAGAATTATGGTTTTACTAATTTTTCTTTTGTTTTTTACAAGAACTCACTTATTTTTTTTTGTTTTTATAGCGAAAATTTTATATTTATATTTTTTAGTTTTTAACAGATAAAACCGTATTTGCACGTATCCGCTTATTTTTTTCATTTTTGGTCGGTGTATAAACTAGTTATGTGCCTTTATTTATTTTTGAATACTGCATGTTAACAGGAAGTGGCTTATTTTTATAAGCTTATATAGGTCGATAAGAGATTATTTCATAATGCTAAAATAGGTATTTACATATTTGATTCAAGATCTCTTTTTCTGCCACCGATTTATAAATTAGTACTCGTAAATATTTACGAGGAAATTATGTTTTTTCCTCATGAGTTTTGTAAGATGTGTTGCCCAGCGCATCAATACTTACAAGGGAGTACCTCAGCTACTGTTACCAAGAGAACTAACAAACTTGTTTTATCCGAATTCAATCGATGGTTCGTAATTATCATTTCTTCCTCCAGAAGTTTTAAAATATTAAGCCATTTCTTCAGTGTTTAAGATCGATATATCAATCATCAATAAACTTAGTCGTCCCCTTGTAGATGTTTAAGTAAACGATGGGAATAAAAAAAATCTCTTCTCTAGAAGAAAGATCACATCTCTCTTCCTACATATTTCTTTTATATGTTGAATGGTTTATAAAACACTAAAATTATTAAGGTGTGCCACTTCTCCCACAAGAAATATCCCAGTCTTCTCTCAAACTTGTTTTTACCCTTCTCTAAAACTTAAAGTTACGATAGACTACTAATGACGTTCAGATTTGTCGTATCAAAGTGCATTTAGTCAACAATAATGGCTGATTTTTTATGTTTACCTGAAGTTTACTTTTTCTACTAAAAAATGAAAATATTTATGAGATGTTGCAAATGCATTCGGGGCTTGGTCAATGAAATTTACACAAATAAGAAAATTATTCACGATATGCAAAGACTCGACTCCCTCCTTACCGACCATCTTCAACATTGCTTAAATAAAGAAAAGTTTTTTCCAATTTAACAGAATACTAAGATAAATTTTATGGAGACTCCATTCGTTATGAAATCCGTATTACTTCACCTTTTAGCGGCGTTTGTATACAATCCTCAACATTTCTGCCTTTCTTGACGTTAAAAATATCAAAAGATCTTGAATTTATCTCTATTGTTGAATTATATTATTAGTAGAATTTACTCAATTGGTCTAAAAATTTCTATTTGTATTCATCATCTATCTACAGACAAAACAATTATAAAACAATGTCCTCGGCCGCGTTTGTTGGTGGTAAACTCAACAACTACTGTACGGATTTTCATGCGGTTTTCGCGAACAGATAGAGTGATTCACCAAGAAGGTTTAGGTATATGATTTGTCGAGGTTTTGTATAAATGGGTTAGAATATCGATGGGTTTCACCGAAGACGCTGCCTAATCACGTGCAATTATCTATTGTGTAAGATAATAAATTCGTGTATAAAGAAATATTTGTTTTTGTTTTTATTTTTATAATTTCTATATAATAAAGTACATTAGCTGAGATGAGAAGAATGAAAATCAAGACTCCCATAGAAGCCTTACCAATGTATTCGCTTGGTCCTTAGAGGCCGGTACGTGATAAAAAAAATACATTACACAGACAAATTATATAGGCATAATGTGCCTTATTATCCGAGCAAAGCTGTGGGTGACTCGCTAGTAAATTATAAAAAAAAAATATGTTCTCGACATTTCAATAATAAATACAGATTTTTAATTTGTTTATATTTTACGTTTTATTCTCAAATTTTATTGCTAGAAACGTCACCGAGCGCCTGATATTATATTGCTGAGGTTAGGATTGGTCACTCGACTGGCTCAGCAATTTTTAAAGTTAATCCGAAGGTCGTGATTCTTCTTAGATTGTCTAGTTTAGATTTAATCTAAATCTAAATTGGATATTTTGAAACTCAGGCAATTTAAACTATAGATTTGCTGTGTGGCTTTTTATGAAATTTAGTAGCTGAATAAATAAGTTGTAGTAATGAACCATAAGTTGTATATTTATTTTATTGTATAATATTTTATTATAAATCGATTATTATACAAATTATGAATGCCTTATACGCGCACTCTTTAAGGAGGTCCACTGACTGTGCTAAAAATAGTAAATTGTATTTTACAGCTGCTTCGGTTATGATATTAAAATTTTCCTACATTGTTTAAACTCATCCCTGTCAATACCGATAGTTTTAATCTTTAAGAAGGAAATCGTATCTGGGTTCGTGCCACTGAAGACTCCTGCGGATAAAAATGTTCAAAAACAACCTGGCGACTGGTATCAATGATCACGTTGCTCCCTCATCGAACCTGATCAATACCGATCCTCCAACCTCCCTGGGGAAAATATTCTTCGAAAATGCTCTTCACCAATCAAAGGCATGATTCGGAATAACAGGATTGTTAATTAATAGCTGTTATTTCAACCTCTTGTAGCAGGCTACAATTACGCTCCAGGATATGTAGTCGATATTTTATTTGGAGTCTATGGACGAATAACAGTATAATATAAGTAGTATAAATAAAAGAAAGGGTTTGTTATTACTGTACATTGTTTTAATTTTTTAGAAAAATTTTGTGTCCATGGTTATGTAATTGGCATAATTTAAATCTATTTCTAAACCAACGTTAGTGTTGGCATTCCGACAAATGAGAAAAATAAAGTAAAATTATCAATTGTGTTATGTTTTTTGCGACTACACATCATTCAGTTTTATTTATGACAATAAATGAAAACACTGTAATATTTTTGTTGTTATATACATCGCAGATGCCAATTTTTAAAACAGGCTTAAAAAGAACGATCGGATCAATATCTTGCTTCTATTAGTCCGCTGTTTGATATTTTTCTCATAATTTAATGACAATGATTTAATTGTTATTACCACGGCTATTATCATATCCTGGATTAATCTGTTAAAGAAATTAGGATGCGCCATAAAAAGTACAATGTTTTACATGTAAATTCTGGAAAATAATCTATAATCATTAATAATGGTAACTAATTTTTAATTCTCTATAAAACTTTATAAGTCTCTCCCTTAAGTTATAATATTTAGTTTCCACGCATTAACTTAAAAGTTTTAAATCATCCGCAAATCAAACGTATTGACTTAAATATGTTAGTAAAAGGATGGTCTATAAATAATCATTAAAATTATTGCCAATCTGTATACACAATATATATCTGATAGCCATGGAAATGATTCCCCTTCTATATCTGCAAAAATAATTAACAGTTTGCTGTTTGTTTTTCCTCTGGCACGCCATTCAATCACAATACTCGTTTAATCGACGTCCATTTTCTGATAAGTACGTAAAAAAAACTAAAATGATTTGAAAATCACGAGAAATTAATTAATCTTTTTTCCCTGCAATTATAGAATTACCTGTTTTTACATGCCTATCCAGCTAGAATGATCTGTAATCTCTTTCGAAACCATTTGTTGCATGCAAAAAATATAAAACACTACCTACTTTTTTTTTTTTTTAAACTAATTTCTAAATTAATTAAAACTAATTTTTTTATATACATAGCAGATGCCAATTTTTTCGTTCAATAAAACAGATTTTTTATTGAATGAATGGACATTTTTAAAACAGGCTTAAAAAGAACGATCGGATCAATATCTTTCTTCTTTTTAATTTTTCATTCTCTATTAAACTTTATAAGTCTCTCCCTTCAGCGGCACCATTCTGGAGTACGATATTTCGTTTTATTTGAAAATGAGACTTTACCTTTGGCCTAATTTTATCTAGAAATTGTTTTCTGTAAACTAGAAAATGCTAATGTTAATACATACTTGTGTTTTCTCCGTCTTAGACATTTTTTGGGAATTACTATTAATATTAAAACCATTCTCAGTAGTTAGAATCCTACGATGTTATAATACATACAAGTATGTGTGTGTATGCATATACCTTATAATATGATGGAACAACCTTCATAAAAAATAAATTCCTTTATTAGTTTATTGACATTGTCTTCTAAACTGACCAAAAAGTTGTGAAAAATCATTTGTGTTTATTATTTAATCATTTTTCGCTGTGACTTATTTTTCTTCCATGCCTACAATGTTTGATTAAGGGGTAGCGTATAATGTTTTGTTTGGCAAATTTATGATTTAGGTAATCTAGTTTGATTTGATTAGGCGAATCGATTCCAAAGTTTTGCTGTATTGTTGTTTTCTTCTGTATTCCATGTAATATATAATTACGATTGTCTTACCTTAACCATTAATGATTAAGATTTAACAATAATTTATTGTTAGAACCGATTCCAGTTGAAAGAAGCGGCAGTTAAATGGCAATTGGATGTTGAATGTCTTGGTGCCTTGTGAAATAATTAATTTGTTTCCGTTGTACCTTTTTGGATATTTGCCCCAGTTGAAAGGACGGAATTAGACCTTTTATAAATAACCTGCCTATTGTACCAGCATCAACTGTCTCTATTCCTTGTAGATAAATTTATTCGGAAGGTGTTAGAGAACGTCCTGTTTTCATAGGGAATCGATTTAATAGAAGTTGAGAATTTCTACTCTTAGGCAGCCTTTAATTATCGATCATAGTAAAGGGTGTTTTATATTTTCATTTGAAGCATATGCCAATAGCACTGCTTGTTCGTACTAATACACCTAGCCATTATACCCTCCCCCCCCCCAACTCTAGTGATACGTTTCAAAATTTGAAGTTTTGATCTTCAACAAGAAATGATCTTTACATAAAACAACATTAATAACAAAGGAAGGGCACTGGTAATTTGAACTTTTATGTCGATTTAGAGGGGGGCGCACGGGCGCATGTGCCCCCACCTCAGTTTTTTAGGTATTGTGGAGAATCCATTATAGGACATAATTAAAGGCAAATCACGTGATAATAGTTGTTAAAATAACAGAAAGAACATGAGTGAAACTATTTGTTTTGATATCCTACTAATCTTACTAATATTATAAATGTGAAAGTTTGTATTTTGTCTCTCATTCACGCAAAAACTACTGATTTGGATGAATTGATATGATTTGGATGAAACTTTACAGTAATATAGGTTACATCAGAATAACACATAGGCTTAATTTGCAGATAGGTTCTTTGTATAATTTAAGAAAGCACTTTGGATAATTCCAATCCGAAGAGTTTCCCCCTTAATATAATAGGGGTTCAAAGATTGTATGGAATCCATCAGTTTTGAGTTTAACATCTGATGTTATTATTTGTTATTTATTTATATAGGATGTACGAGTTACTTATAGTTAAAAAAAAATTAAAGTATTTATTTAAAATGATCTCTCACGAAACTTTATGTTGGAAACCCAATTCCACGCGAGTGAAGCCGCGGGCAAAAGCTGGTAATATATATTTTCATTTGTCAACAAAATATTTAATATTGCTTTGAAAATTCAAAAAATATTTAAAATAAAAAATGTTTTAATTTATTTTAACATATTTTAAACAAAAACAGAATTTTATTATTATTTTACAGTATTTATAAGTCATTTGGTCTGCGCCCTAGCATTTGCAGTTTTTATTACTTTTTCCATATATTTTTTTTAATATCACTTGTTTGTTTAAATGTTACCTCTTTAAATGTGTTTATGTACAGGAAGGGTTCCTTGGAAAAATTAATATATATCGGGCCTAATATATAGTTTACACCAGAGGTGGCTCACAACCCTTGCCATGCCTTCTTATCGATCTAATGTGTGCTTATTATCGATGTTGTTTACATGTAAGAATAACAGTAAATAATCATTATTTTTTCAATTTTTCATTCCAAGAAGTGTCTGTAAATGATCTAAATGTAATATTTTATGCGGCCCGCAGAATTATCACGCAACTCTAATGTGGCCCACTAGGTCATCGGGATGACCCTTGCATTAATCAAACAGTAAAAAAATGTTTAATTTTTATTTATTGACATTTGAATACTTTTTTTTCTTTTTACTTGTGGTTTATAATTTGTTAACTCAAGTTTCGACTTAGTAGGATTCATTCGATAGCTCCGATATGGCCACCCCTGCCTTCAGTCCTATCCTTTCGGGCGAGCTGCCCTACAGCGGGGAAGGCGATCGCGGGCTAAGGGTGCCAGCCCAGGTGCCGGATCGGGATCAAAGGAAGGGAGCGGAGGAAGAGGAGGCTAGACGGACAAGAGACTAAATTTCCCCCGAAGAGAGGGAGAGAGGGGATAGAGACTAAACAGAGCGGGAAAGAGAGAAATAGAGGAGTGGGGGTAGCGAGGAGCCACCCTAGCGGCCCGCTCTGCCCTTTATTACGCAGTCAGCTACAGGAGTGTAGTGAGGCTACTTGTAGAGTTGTGTGAGTGCACGGCTTCGGGTGTCGTCGGTGTGCAAGTGCCCTGTCAGGACTCGTCCTTCGATGGGATCTAAGTCGCCTCTCTTGCAGCTTCTCTCTTCCTGAGGATGGTCATTGAGCTAGTCATTACCGGTCGTCCAAGGACTGTTATCAGGGGTGGTGAGTCTTGCCCTAAATTCCATATTACACTAGTGTAGTCAGCCGCTCTTGCACTCCGTGCCTACACCCTCCTCTCAGACATCACCACCACCCTGTACCCTCAGGGGCGATGACAGCCCGATCCTTCCTCGTCCGAACGCGGTTGTCGTGGACGATGACAATCAGCGACGGTATCCCCGGTGGGACACGGGACACTAGGACGGAGCCATTTTGAATCGATAGCTGGAGTCCTTGAGAGCAGCTGATAGAGACGGCACTCGCTCTACCGGCGGCCTAACCTTTTGTTTTGGTCCCGCCGCCTCCATATTGAATCTCTCCCGCACAGCTGACGTACTGTCATATTTGCTTTATTGGCTTTACTCATCACGGCAACTGATAAGATAACGTATTAGATTTGTCGGAAATCGGATTTCTTTTCGACATTCTCTTCTGTTATTACTTCTTTCATTACGTGTGTTCGGGTTTTGTTTGTTTCTGTTTTTTCATCTGGATATTTACGTCAAGTGTCTACGCAGTGCAGTGAAGTTCTTGTCGAACATTTTAGAATTGACAATCGTTTCCTTATGCAGTGTAATTTATGTTAATAAATACGATTGTTTTCAAGGATGTTTTTTTCTTTTGTTTTGATTCCCAAAGGCTATATCTGAAGTAGTTATCACCCTAAATTATTTCGCTGCTGGTTTTCTTATCTAATTTGTGAACGTATTGGCTCGAGTGTTATTATTATCATATTATAATGTTAGCATTATGAGCATTGAGCTCAAGTGTTGAGGCCTGCTAACGAGAGAGGATGGTAGGGGTCGGGGATGTACCAACTGGTCTCTTTGCCTTTCTCCTCATAGTCACGAAGTGGTTCACTACCTAACTGTAGCTGATCCTCCTCCTCGTGTCATTAAAGTCTCCGCTCTTCTGCATATGGCGGAATTGTGGCTCACCTCCATTTTAGTTTCCCTTATATTTGCCCCAACAGCGATTTTGAACCTCTGGGATGTTTGCTCTATCCTTCCTTCACATCCATTATCTATCATATCACTTCCGAAACATCCTGTCAAATAATAAACATAAACATTCCAGATCCGGTAACAAGATTGGTTTATTATTTTTATGATTGTTCTTGACCAAAATAATATATTGTTTACTTTACGGTCAGCATAGCTATATACTTTTATACTACTATATTATATTTTTATATTACCATATTGATTAGAATTTTATTATTGGTCATTTTTTGTTGAGGTTTTGTAAATTTAAGTTATTATGATGTACATAATGTGACACAATTTAAACTGGCCTAACTATTTTAACCACCAGTGTTGTTTCTTAATTGAATCTTATGAGCCTTCAAGGTCAAACATTTGGAAGAAAGTTCTTCAAATAATCATTGTATAAACAATACAATTTCTATTAGTTTTATAGTATGCTTGATTTTTATTTAGTGGTAATGAATTACAGGAATGAATGACCTATTTATTATTTTAATAATTACGATAATTATTATTAAATTCATTCTGAATAAATATCATAATTTAATGTTTATTGATTTTTAATGAATCACATTGATTTTAAAATATATTGAAGTGAATGTCATAATTAAACGGCATATTTATATGTTTGACTTGTAATTAGGAAATTCCAAATCATATTTAGTGTGAATTAAATGGATTAGCAACCTAAAATAAATTATGATTCTTTGCTCTCTAATTTAGGTGCCCTGTGATGTCATCAAATATTTGGCCAAGTTCCAATATCGTACTACAAAATTAGCAAACCTTTATGCCGTTGTCCAAAAATATGTGGGCATATTTAGAGCGCATTAATGCATCGTAAATAAGGAAAAGAAAGTTGTTGTTTTTTTAATTATGCACTCAGGAATTATGTGAGGTTCCTTGTTTTGTCATATTTGAATGTAAAATGAAAAACTATTCATAAATCGTGATTTTTGACCTTATTAATTTTGTAACGGATAATATTTAGAATCGCATTGTCCCTGTAAACGATACATACTGTTTTATAATTATTTTGTACATCAATGTTGTTATTCGCCAAATAATTTTCATATCACATGCCTTAGCATTTTCTGGTAAAGGGATAGAAAATATTACTGTAAACAGTTTTTAGAACTGTCACTTGAGGCTGCCAGTGTAGGTCAGAATCGCATGCGTTTCTGATTCGCTTTTCTCCTCTATTTTCGACCTTGTACGAAGTTATAACAACTATTAAAACCTTCAATTAGTATTACTGTTTTTATAATAAGAAGTATCCCTGAATAATAGCGTAATGAGTTTAAACGAATACTACTCCTGCATTGGATGAAATTAATTGATTAATTCAAAGCGATAAAATTAGAGTTTAGATTATATTATTAATGTTATTTTTAGTAGCCTTCCTTGGCCTGGTGATTATCTGATGATATCTGAATCACATCTGATCTTTCATAATAAACATTTATTGATTGTTTTTTTTTTCTTTTTATATTATCTTAAGGGAAAAAAAATCTTGTAGTATCGCTATAACCCACGAGTCAGTACTGTACTGTTTCTAAGCCACCGGTTGTGAGGGAGATGATGATACCGCGATCACGCTCATCCGCCATGTTTATTTTTTCTCCGAATTAGGAAACTCTCTTTGTAGAAGCTGGGTGAGCCTTTCAAAGGTCGGTCGACTGGTCATAACATAATATTTAGTAGGCAGTCATGAATAGATCAGTTGACTGGTGCCTTTATTCTTTGTGTAGACGAAAACAAAATAAAAAAAAACATGTTATAACATGGGGTTCAGTACATGGTAGATACTGTACTGTTTCATGGACAACGGAGGTGGCTTGTCCTAAGTCACGCTCAACCGCCAGATTTTTCCCCTTATTTTGGGTACCCTATTTTTATAATAGTATATAGGGGAAGAGGATCCTAGATCCCAATGATCCATCTCCCGCTTCAAACAGAATAAATAAAAGTCTTGCCTGCAGCGGGATTTGAACCAGTATTTTCGTCATGGCAACTCAGTGCTCTACCTCTGAGCCACTCCGCTCTCTTCATCTAGACGAAACAGTACACATTATACTAGCTTATGCCCGCGGTTTCACTCGCGTGGAATTCGGCCTGCCACATAAAGTTTCGTGAAAGATCATTTTAAATAAATAATTTAATTATTTTTTTTAAATATAAGTTACTCGTACATCCATAATTTCATATGTCTAACTTCAAAACTGACGGATTCTCTACAACCTTTGAACCCCCATTATATTAAAAGGGAAACCCTTGGGGTGGAATTATCCAAATTTGTTTCTTAAACTATACAAAGAATCTATCTACAAATTTCAAGAGGCTAAGTTCCTGATTTGTCTTTAATTATGTACTATAACGGGGGGGGGGCATGCCCACGTGACCTCACATAAATCTGCCCTTGATGTAGAATATGATGTATAACCTATTTTATTCAATAAGTTTCATCCAAATCCGTTCAGTAGTTTTTGCGTGAATGAGTAACAAACATTCGCATTTATTATATTCGTAGGATATCAAAACAAATAGTTTCACTCCTGTCCTTTCTGTTATTTTAACCACAATTTTCATGTGATTTTCCTTTATTTATGTACTATAATGGATTCTCCACAGTACCTAAAAAACTGTCGGCGGGGGGGGGGCACGTGCCCCCCCCCTAAATCCGCGCTTGCTATAGCCTATGTGTTATTCTGCTGTATAACCTATATTACTGTAAAGTTTCATCCAAATCCGTTCAGTAGTTTTTGCGTGAATGAGTAACAAACATTCGCATTTATAATATACGTAGGATATCAAAACAAATAGTTTCACTCCTGTCCTTTCTGTTATTTTAACCACAATTTTCATGTGATTTTCCTTTATTTATGTACTATAATGGATTCTCCACAGTACCTAAAAAACTGTCGGCGGGGGGGGGCACGTGCCCCCCCCCCTAAATCCGCGCTTGCTATAGCCTATGTGTTATTCTGCTGTATAACCTATATTACTGTAAAGTTTCATCCAAATCCATTCAGTAGTTTTTGCGTGAAAGAGAGACAAACATACAAACTTTCACATTTATAACATTAGTAAGATTTGGCTTAATGCAAAGCTTTTAGTACACACTGCAACCCATTGTAGAGAGCTCTACACTGCCGATCGCTAGGCCACTGAGACTGGCAGTAGTAAATAACATATTTTTAATTTTATCAGTCTCTGTAGGATATTGAGTTTCTCCAGTAATGGTACTATCAATTGAAAAAAAAAAACTTCGCGGTTGGGTCTGATTGTCTGACTTGCCAACACCACCTTTGGCTGAGCAACATTACAGTCTTTAAGTCACCCTTCATGGATTATAGAGATTACTCCTTTTAACAAAAATTGGCTTAAAATTAGAATTTTCCTTACCAAATAAAATAGTCATATTGAAGCTAATACCTTAAGTGGGTAATCGTAGATTTTTTATTTTATTATTATGATTTTTTGTAAAGAATGGGTTTATTTTATCTTGCAAGAAAAATATGCAGACACTTTTTATAATTTAATGATTCTTTCTGCTTCTTTACTACCAATGCCCTAGCTGTGGCTTTCTAGATACTACTGAAGACTTCTCCGCCGATTACTATTTTCTTTGGCAAGCCATGTTCTACTTTCTCCCCCTTTTTCCATTCTGAGTTTATTAATAGTATTGGCACCGAGTCTTCCTGTTTGCTGAGAATTGTATTATTATTGTATTATATTGTTCTACTTTGTATAATAAAGAGCTAAATCATGTGCTAAGAAGAATTGCTCTTGAAAGGCGCAGAAGCAGGCGGTGAGACCTTGGAGATAAGAAACAATGAGGACAGAAATGTACAAGATGTACCTACCTCCTCTAGGCTACAGTTCAGTGCTGTTGTAATGCTTCACCAAAATATATATATTCTATTATCCTCACCTAATTTTTAAAATAGAAAACATAAATAAAAAGTATTAGCTGTTGTTATTGTCTATTGCTGAATACTAAATGGAATATATCAATGTCTGTAGGAAAAATATATGGGCGTTAAAAAATCATTTTCCAAAGTTGTAAAAATCATTAAATTTTAATAAGAAAAAAACCGACGTTTCGACCCACATTGCAGTTCTTCTTGAGGGCTGGCTAGATAATATAAAAACATTGGGTCAAGTAATATTGTTAATGATGTTATTTTCAGTACTGCCATACTTCCTACCCTATCCCATACTTCTCTGACCTCTGGCTGTATGGATGTGAAAGAACTTATTCCACACTCGGATTTATGATTAAATTCAATTGTAACCATCTGTCATTTGGTAATTTTGTAAAATTTGCAAAACAATAGTATTTCTATATTTAGGAGGAATTAAAATATTATTACAAAAGACTTTGATTATTTCTTCTGGTTTAGACCGTGTAGATAAATTTCTCGCCAACGTTTCGTCAACCAGGCTGCTGACTTCCTCAGGGCTGAGATGAGAATGAGCTCATCATCAAATTCTCATTCTCATCTCAGCCCTGAGGAAGTCAGCAGCATGGTTGACGAAACGTTGGCGAGAAATTTATCTACACGGTCTAAAATAAACAAAGTCTTTTGTACTAATAGTGGTCGTGGAAGCCTAAAAGAATGTTTAAAATATTATTATTTAACTGTTTCTAAATTCTAACATAGAGCATAAAAATGGGCATGAAACTATAACATGGGAAGCAACAAACATTCATCACGTCTTCTGGACTACAGATGTTCACTTAACTTACGGAACAAACGACTAATCTACAATACTATTATACTTAGGCCTATTTGGATACATGGAGCAGAACTTTGGGGTTCAGCGAAACACTTCCATATACACAAGATACAAACAACATAGTCCAATATTCTAAGAAAAATGTCCCCTCGTTCATTTCAAATCACACCACACACAACGACATGGGAAAGATAATGGCAAAAGACCTGCTCAAGAACTATTGATCATTTCCAAAACTCGATGTTCCTGCTAAGCAAAGACATCACAATTTGCCGGATGCCTCATTGCGCAGGTGCGAATGAAACAAAATATAAGAATAAATTCTTACATCTATAAATGCTACCGTTTAATGTTTGTTCATTTAACGTCACTTTATGCTGCTATGGCTAATCGGACGATGCTACAGTGGGAGCTCTAAATTTTGCCTATCCAGATTTAATTAGAATAGGGATTTTTAACGAGTACCTGACATCGTACAGGCTCGGGACCCCCGTTTAACGTCCCTTCCGAAGGACGGCGTAACTAAGGATTTTTTACTCCCTTAAAAAATCCTAGGGCCACCTGCCGGGCTACGAACTCGCGATCTTGGGTTTAGTAGTTTGTTACGCTAACCACTAGACCACAGGTGACCGCTACCGTTTAATAAAGAATCAATATACTAAAATAAGGATATTTAAAGTTGAAAATAAAATTGAACAAGAGGTTTCTGCTTAATCTCTGGGATATCGAAGGATTTAGCAATAATTCTTTATTCCTTTCTCCCCTATGATTATCCATAAGGTTTTAGTTGTATTTTCTTTCGGATCTCATACTTGGCCTATGTTGTTTCTTTTTGAAGAACGCTCGTCGGGTATATCTTGTTAGTTATACGGTTCGGAAAAGATATGAGAGGTGGTTTTGGTAACGAGGTTGGGAGTTTAGAATTGTGGAATGAATGAAAAGATTCCTGATACATGACTAGGTGTCGTTGACCGAAATGTAGGTCGCCGGATCTGTATAGTTCACGAGCCGCTATTGCTCAAGCCCCTCTGATAGTACTTTCCAACTCCTGCCATCTTGTTCCCTGCTATCTGTACTACACTTAGTAATAGTAGTTGCTATCCACTTTGTCGACTACTATGCAAAGTATCCTGTCGGGTCTCTAGTCAAGTCTTCTTGTCGATTCTTGAGGCCTGCAGGCCTTGAACACTGTTATAGAACGATCGTCACTCAAGTTAATTAATCCTTTATATCTTAAAGCCCATATCTTAAATTTTCTATGAGTAGTAAAACTGGTGCGTAATGCGAATACATCCCTGAACATCCTCATCCCTGTGCATCCCTAAAACTCCTTCCTGTTTTATACTTACTAGCCGCCTCAAGTTTTTGGAATTAAAAAGCTGTTCCAATACCACCAATAAAGGGTCTATTTGGGTTGATTACATACATGGTAGACTCAGATCTTTTTTTTTAGTCAATGGCTGTCCAGTTACGTTAAATGTCCTCCTTGAAGCCTTAAAGATCTCGATCAAGTTTCGAGTTTTCCTCCAAATCAATATTTCTCACATTATCTTCCAATAGAAAATAATAGAACCTTTAAGGGCAGTAACTCGGTTCTCTACACTCTTGAGCTCCACCACCCATCTTTCAAATAAATACACGATTAGGTCTCTATCGAAACCGAATTTACCTCTTTTACTTTATCTGATGCTGCAGAACTACGTAAAACTATAAATAATACGAAATACCAGGTAAACATGGCGAATTGGTTATGGATACTTACTCCAGCTTTTATGTTATCGTTTTACCTAGAAAACAGCTCTACCATACAGAAGACCCAGTAAAAATAGGTATTTCTTATCTTTAATTATACAACTACAAGTCCTTTCTTCGTTACCATTGTGGAAGGAAGCTCCAATTCACAAATATGGTTAAGCTGTTCCAACTCCAGCCCCAGTATTCGTTAATATTAATTGGCTCTTAAGGATGAGGATTTGCCATAAAATAGTTCACCTGAAGACACCACAATAATACCAACATTGAAACATCCTCAAGATATAGTAGATCACATATACCACGAATGCCTGTTTTCAATTTCTTAATTAAACAAAATTGAATACATACCTATAAAACAGGTTTTTTATTGAGACATATTTTTTATATAATAAAATACTAAATACGATAGTAGTCTGTTTCTGAATCAGTACTTGTTAGTACTACTAGTAGTTTTTTTGTAACAATGTTAGTACTTTTCTTTCTGTCCTTTTCAATATTCCCGAAAATAATAATAATCGCGAGTTTTGGTATAGAAAAAATGGTGTAATAATAAGAAATGTGGATATTTAGGTGATCATTTCATCAAGAAATAAATATTTGGAAGTATAGTTGATGATATAACCTGAACAGTATGAGTAAGTCAATTCTTTTATTTATATACAGCCAGTAGTAGTTACTATATACAGCCAGTAATAGTTACTATATACAGCCAGTAGTAGTAACTATATATAGCCAGTAGTAGTTACTATATACAGCCAGTAATAGTTACTATATACAGCCAGTAGTAGTAACTATATATAGCCAGTAGTAGTTACTATATACAGCCAGTAATAAAGTAAAAAAGGAAACGAATGAAAATTTAAAACTTGTCGCGAGTTAACTCGAAGGAAGGTTAACCTCCGCAACTCATACTACTTTCTTTTTTATTTATATTATTTTATTAATCGGATAAGAACCTCTGTTAAGAAGTCTTTGTCTAAATGTCTAAAATCTTAAAAACCAGTCAATCGATAATTACTAAGGCCATCTTGTTTCGTGTTTTTTTTTTTTTTTATCAATATGTTTTCTTATATACCTAAAGATGTTATGTTCACTTAGCTATACAGATTGTGTATATGGGAGGTGGCTATGAAGAGGAAGAGGTCCTGTTTAAATCGAATTCCTTTCCTTATAGGATCCTTCTCCCTTCTCCCTTCCTCTAGAGCTCGAGGCCTCGACCATTATCAAGTTCTGGCCATTGATCCGTCCGCGCCTTCTTGTCCTCAATGCGACATTTTCCGCAGGAATTGGGCTCTATTTTCTCCTTCTGTTGAAATAGTGTTGCTATGTTAACATTTATCGTAACCAGAAGCTTCTTTTAATGTTGAAGAAAATATTGATGTTGATTTATTAATTTACTTTTTTATTAGTATGTTAATATTTATACCTTCTCATATAAAAATTATGGGTGAGGGATTTTACTGAAGGATTACTGACATAGTTAGTTCTGAATGGTGAATGATATTACGTATTTATTGTTTCATATAAAATATAGCTAAATAAGCCTAATTTGACTCGATAAATGCGGTATTAAGTATAAAGTTACCTAGGACTCCATCTGGACAAACGTCTCACTTGGAATCCTCATACAAGACTTAAAAGACAGGAAACTGCTCGACGTTTTTCGCCTAATTCAACATTTATTGGACAAACGCTCTTAGCTCCCAATTAATTACAAAGGACTCATTTAGATGACAGTTATCAGAGCTATTTGGACACACGGAGTTGAGCTTTGGGGTTGGGGCTCTACTGAACCATCCAATTCATCTCGAATCCAATTCAAAATCCTTCGTAAAATCCTCAATGCTCCTTATTATGTCACAAAAAAACTCATCCATCATGATCTTAATATCCCATACGTTGCTGATTTGGCCCAAACTAGATACCTATTCTTCCATGACAAGTTCCTTACACACTTGAATCTGCTAGTCTCTCAACTGGCTTCCCATACAATTCCTGATAACCCTCCGAGGCGTCTGAAAAAAGATGAAAACAACTTTATTGGAGTGCTACCGATGGGTAGTTTCTCCAAAATTGTTATTTTTTTTTTTTATGTAATTTGTTCATATTAGCAGATTTACTTGTATTATTATTACAGTTGTAAATATCAATAAACTAATCTAAAAAAAAAGTATTCAGTTAATATGTATTTTTTGGCTCAGACTAAGTGAGGCCTTCACTCTTCACGAGTAGTAACGCCATCGTAGAAGAAAGAAATCATTGAGCAAATCCAATTTCCAACCCCGTATCTAGTGATATTAGGGTTGGGCACCCAGTGCTTAATATTAGAATTAAAATAATAAGCATAATTACAAATAAAATCCAAAGACGCTTCATTTTTCTGCGCCGTATTTAATATTTTCAGACGATGAGAATATTGTCACAACAAACTACCTAGCGACTATGAAGACAGCATGCGACTTAACAAAAGTTAAGTCAAAGCTTTTACTTCAGTTGTAACTTTCCCTTTGCGAATATTTTTTTTTTTAATCTCTCGGCCTTCGACTTGGCTGAGTCCTAGATTTCTCTGTATGAGATTTTATTTTGGAAATATGCTTATGAGATGTTGGATTAAAGTAAATATTCCAAAATTGAGTTCTTTTGTTTACGTTGAAAGGGACGACAATATGAATTAGTATATCCGAAAATTACTAAAATTGAGAAAAATGAACTTGGATTATGGTTGAAGATGAAAGATAACTCATCTACTAATTAATACCTCGGTATTTGTAATTGTAATCAGTTATATCAATTGTCTATTAATGTGTTTTTGCCATGGTGAAGGAAATTGATATCAAATTACACAAAGAGAACTTAGTGTAATCTAATTCGAGCACTTTTTTTTTTTACATGCATATATTAATTGTACTATTAATATAATGCAACCATGGAATTTACTTTATAAAATGAAAAAAAATTAAATATTAAGAGAAGTATTAAGTCGCTTGGATGATAGCAGACGAAAAATCAAAATTTTCTCTGAAGACTACATTATACGAAATGGTGTCCTCATTCCTATTAAACTTTATAATTTAGATTAAATTATTCTATCGCTACCAATATTTTTTATTTTATTTTTTTCTCATAATTCATCCATTTTCAGAAAAAACTTCATTCATCTGAAAACGAAAGGTGTTCACGCGTTGCTGTGCCTGTTATAATAGTATTAAAAAATATTAGTTAAAATTTGAATTTAAAAGAAATAATGAATTAATGAAAACACGAATTAAATAGATTTTTGATTTTACATTTCATTCATCTTATATCTAACTATGTAATATAATAAATATATAATATACAACACTCATAACTGATAAAATATAAATATGAGTTTAATGAATGGGGTATATAATGTTTGATTTTTAATTATGGATAGTAATATTAAATTAAATTATAAATATTTAATATTAAATTAAATTTAATTGGTGGCTAATCGATGATCAATATTTTTTGTTAATCTGTCCGTTGCTAATACAAATATATTAGATGATTTACTAATACGTGAGCATGCAATATATAATTGCCATGGGAGAAACATGGATATTTTAAGTCCAAACCGCAAATTGACATTGTCTGGCCTTGAGACCTGTTGATGGGTATAGCAAAACCCAAGCATATATCAAATTGAAGTCTTTTGAACGGTATTATGGGTTCTGATGGTATTATTGAAATACTTTCCAACACGACGATTTCTTCTTTAAAGATTCCAGTCAACATGGCTGCTTCAATAACGATTCCAGTAATACTGTGTATGACCAAACGTGTACCATTGCATAATTTAGGTGGATTCAAATTACGCAGAAGAATAATAGGTGAACCATTATTTAACTGAAGATTGTGTGGTATATCGAGAGAATTTAAAAATTCAGTTGGATAATTTACAGCTTGGTTTTCATCAACAATATTATTGATGGATTTAAAGGGCATTAGATCACCTGGTAACAACAGTAGTATTAAAAAGTTAATTTCGTCAACATCAGCATTTTTCGCTGCCAAAATAACACCATTATGGTTAATGTAATTATTTAGTACATCCAGGAAGATACTCCTAATTAATTCATCTTTTAAATCAAAAATACAATAAAATTAGAAAAAAAAGTTGGTAGAAACCTTCCCTAGAGTGTACTAAACTACTTCCTAAAGTTTCATGACAATCGGATGATTGGTGTAGTAATGCATAAAGGACAAACACACATTCATTTTTATATATATATAGATATGATAGGACTGAACTCAGGTTCTATTAGCCCTACAGAGCTGCGGTTGGGCTCAAATTGTAGAAAATTTAATCTTCTTTAAAAAAGGCCGATTACGTTTTTTAGACAAATAATTATTTTATTTCTAGGAATTTTTGAATTTTTTTTCAAATCCAAAAAAATAAAACAAAATAAGAAAAAAAAGTTAGTAGAAACCTTCCCTAGAGTGTACTGTACAACTTCCCAAAGTTTTATGACAATCGGATGATTGGTGTAGTAATGCATTAAGGACAAACACACATACATTCATTTATATATATATATATATATATATATATATATATATATATATATATATATCATTTGTATGGTAATTAGTTCTTCATGGTTATAAAAAAAATTCATTACAGAGATTCACTTTATCAACGGTCAATGAAGCAAAATTTCGTGATTTCGTCTGAGATATATAAGATGTGCCATCTCCCCCGATAATATAAAGACCATAAATTTTGGACTATTTGATATTTCCCTTTTCAAAGTAGTGGCTCAGGCTCCCCATTTTAGGTCCCTTCTGAAGAACGGAACGGCATAACTAAGGATTTTTTACCCCATTCAAAAATGCTAAGGCTACCTGCCGCCCTTGGGCATAGTAGGTTGTCATGCTAACCACTAGGCCACAGGTGACACCTATTTTTTATTTATTTGTTGTTATTGGAAAATGAATACATTTCATCCGGTCAAAAATTATAATGTACTTTTTGGTGTTTTCCCCCCTCCCAATAAATTGTTGTGGCAAATTCCCTTTCCTTTTCTTGGTGTTCCCGTTTTTCAATCATCTGTCAGCCCATACTACTTTCTTGTCAGAAACAAATATCTTGAATACAGAAACCGAAATAGAAGAACTATCACGATTTAGTAAATTGTTCGAGTAGTTAAGAGTTGTATATTGAAATATCTATCTAGATATCTTTATGTACAGACATTTTATAATTTATTTTATTTTATTTTTTTATTAATTGTTAAAATGTTTAAATATTTGTATATTTGAAGGGAAAAGATTTGTCGAATCCCGACCCTGAACAAATCTTTTCCCTTCAAAATAAAAATACAGAGATTTTACTTTGGGGAGCGCCGAGTTGCCAACCCGAAGGTCTCGGGATCAAATCCAGCATTGACAAATTTTTTTTTTTCTAGATACAGAGATTTTCTTATGTTCGTTACAAAATCACTTTTAAAATTGTAAATAAATACTATATTAAGGATTATTATTATTAATTTAGAATTATGAATGCTTTACATAAGCTTGAGAAGAAGTTTCCCCGACCGCAAGACAATAGTGAGCTAACAATTAGATAGATCTCCCACCCCACACCCTCACGTTCGTGATGGAAGCCATCCTTTGCCTGGTTCGCTAACGTCCCTCTTTTTTTTATTTTATACTCCAAAACCTGCCCAGTCCATGTAGAAACCCTGCCCTTCTTCTCCACATTGTTAGTTTCTCCAATGGCTTGTTCGCCTTCCCCCTCCCAGGATTAAAGTAAAAAAAAATATATATTAAATATAGATGTCATTTATTATAAGGCTTGTTACACTTAGAAGTTAAGAAAGAGGTTACGGTGT
Organism: Arma custos; assembly: GCA_037127475.1. Taxonomy (NCBI): domain Eukaryota; kingdom Metazoa; phylum Arthropoda; class Insecta; order Hemiptera; family Pentatomidae; genus Arma; species Arma custos. The sequence goes on along the minus strand of CM073764.1, from coordinate 136,886,709 downwards.
AGCTAGAATTGTTACGGTGGCCCGAACAAACATCGAGAAGAGCGGAACGTTAAGAAGGCAGTAGTGTTGTAGGGGAATGCGATCAATGGCCTACCTCGCGATGTGTGTCTACCTCCACTGACGTAACAAGATGGTGGTCACCCCCTTCCTTTCTTAGTTCCGATTGGGGTTGTCGTGGTTTTGGGGTTTAGCAAAGCGATGAACCCTATGCGGCTCGAGGCTCGAAGAAAGTTATACGAAAATTATATTAATATTCATGAATGGTATATCCTTATCCTTGCTTTACTTATATTTTTACTCATTTTTTATTTCCTTCTGCGCTAATGTTTTCAATTTTGGATAAAAATTCATTCTATGTGACTTCTCTACGCCAGCTCGTTCGAAAAAAGTATTTGTGGTTTGCGTATCATCTAGTTTTACATTTTTGCGCACTCTGACTGATCGCGGGAAACGCTAATTTACTTGAAGGTTATAATAGGTTTTTCTTAAAAGTTACCTCTTAACATAAAAATGTAACCCTTTTTAATGAATGGAAATACCCTGGTATAAACTATAAGGGATTCTCATTATTATTAAGTTAATGCAAGCTTAAATAAACTCGTATTTACACTCACACTCACAGCCCGGAAGGGATCACTCAACTGAGCAAGACCTCCCTGGACCAAACTTCTGTAGGGCTAGTTTGTGATGTTGGATAACCATAATGCTATTCCCGATAAATGTACAAGGGTAGCGTCATCAATCCTGCGCTCGGTATTGGTGAGTTGCCTCCAGCAGGCTGACGGACCTCTCATACACGAGGGTTGGGGGACGCTTGAACTCTCGGGACCTATATTTGAACTCACCTTATGGTTTGTAAGAAGCAAGTACATTAACCCCGCTCGGAGACTAGGGTTGGGCGGTAGTCGATAGTGATCACTATCGATAGGCCGACACTCTCGGCTGAAAACTATCGAATGCTATCGAAAGCTGCTTCCTTTTTTTCCAAACCTATTCAATAAAGAATTTCAACTAATTCAATTATCCACCTACTATTTGAAATTTGCAGGATTATAAATTGTAAGATTACTTAAGAAAATTAATTTATTTGAATTTTAAAAAAGTATTTACAATTTACATGTTTACAATAACAATGAACAAATCAAATCTTCTGAAAAAAAAATAACGAAATAGTTAATTTCAAGAGTCGAGTGTGCTTCTTGAGCCTTATATTTCCCGAAAGAAAAACTAGCGTTTCTAGTTGAACATTTAAGAATTGTAGAAAAAGATGCCTAATCTAGAAGAGCCAATGTTCAAAACCGCGAATTTGGTTTGTTTGCATATGTGTGAGACTACGTGTACTACCCAACATAATGTAATTAGTAATTTCGGAGAATTAAATAATGACAGATCCGGTGCGGCATCAAAGTTATATCGGAGAGAACCCTTGAGCTCTAGCAATTCCGAGTTCAATTTCGAAAGAACTCGACACTGGACAGAGACAGATCAGCATAATTCCGAGAGTTTCAATACTTGAGGATAAAACCGTTCCATCGATAGACAACACTATCGATAGGCATGACCAATCTATATATCGATAGTAACTATCGCCAACCCTATCGGAGACTCCGAGCCCTCTCATGTGTGTGTACAATTTGTTTCCATTAAAAGTAAAAACAAATGGAAATATTTATTAACTGTTAGTTGTAGTTCATTTACTGGAAGTTATGAACTCTTAACTGCTTTCTATTAAGTACTAAATAGTAATGAAGGTAAAGGTATCATCTATCCAGATATTTTTTTATTAATATCACACCTTTTAATAAGTAATAACAGCCAACTTATTAAGACGGGCAGATTTTAATATGATGCACTTTTTGAGTAGCCTACTTATAATTCGATGGGAAATCGTGAACTTTATAAAATATCTTATCATCGTTATACAGGCTGTTTATGTATCTTTATGATAGGTATTTTTCTCAATGACTTATCAAATTATTCCGCAAATTTATAAGGTACGAAACAAAGCTCCAGTTATGCTTTACAGACACTTAGCTGATGAATTTGGACCCCAACAATTATAAAGTTGATAACTGTATTCATTGCTGTACGCTTTGTGCAGGGACCCTCGATTCCCCCTTTTCCCCTTTTTTAAATGAAGTTTTTCCCCGTGGCTTCCCCTACCTGCTCCCACCTCCTCCCCCCCCCCCCCCGAGCAATGTTCTCCCTTCGCCTTCCCTTAGGGATCTTAAATAAGGTTAGCCATTATCCCATTATAATTTTGTTGCTTAAATAACTTTATTAAACGAGGCTATAGCCTTAAATCTTTATTGCCATTATTTTAACTGTATTTTTAAATACTACTTTCAAGTGTGTTGTAGATATATATTATATATTGATTTATGTAAGTTAAAATTTAGATTGAAACATTTTTTTAGCGTCAGACCAGGCCTCGTTTTTCCAGTAGCATAATAAATTAAATCACTGGGACTCCTTTTATTGCATAATTGAAGATGGCCGAAAACGCACAAAGAATGAGAGTTAGAAATTTCTCGAATTCTATATAAAGAAGAACTTATAAAAAATTCTAACATAATTTTTGCAATCCCAAACACTGAGTTGACGTCTCAATCATGTCTGTAAAAAAAGATAGCTCACATTATTAAACGAAAACTTGTAATATTAAAGTTCAATACCCAGTGGACGAGTAATTTGATTTTCTACAGTTTTTATTTTATGGAGCTCAGATATATCTATATATATATATATATATATATATAAGGAAGAAATAGTTGGGGGTGCAGTCAATAAAAACACCTTAATAAGTGTAACTTATTTATTGTGTGCCGACAATGCCTACAATGTAGGCCATCTTCAGGGCTAAGAGAGAGAAACAAACAGAAACATGTAAAAAACGTTGCAGTAACAAGAATATAGTGACAAGTAATGTAGTAAAGTGGTACAAGTGTGGAAATTAAAATAGTGACTAGATATGATGAAATAGTGAATAGATATGATAATTAAAGATAATGAATATAAAAGTGGTTACAGAATATAATGAAATTAAAATAGTGATAGATAAAAATAAAATTATAGATGATGAACAGAAATTCAAATAGTGACAGATATAATAATTAAAGAATACGAATATAAAATACAGAAAATATATGTCCAGAAAGGCTAAATGTAAACATAATATAAAGGGAAAGAAAAATGAGGAGGTAAACGGAAAGATACAAAATGAGAAGATTAAAATATAGAAAAAGGGGGTGGAAATATATGAAGTATATATATATATATATATATATATATATATATATATATATATATATATATATATATATATATATATATATATATAGAGCACAATGCCTTAGTTTTCCACAAAGTATAAAAATTTTGTCCTCACTACTTAACCAAATTATAATCTTGTAGCGCACATTCCTAATAGAATTTAATAATTGACAATAAAGTTTAGTAATTAGTAAAACTTTTTACACCTTTCTACTCATTTTAACAAGTAATAATAGAATACAAAAGCTTCTACACCACCAATGACGTCAAGCCTGGTGATTCTGACCGTCTGGAATTTGTTGTAGGCCTTATCATTCCAGATGACTGCATTGTCTACCTCGAATACTTCAAGGTCCTGGATCATTCAAGGCTTTCATGATACCGTTCCTGTCTCGATTTCCAGCGATGCTATTCATCATTTAATTAAAGTTTCAAGTGCATTCAATGTATACACATGTATATATATTTGTGTATGTAGCTAAAAAATAAACACGAGAAAATTAATTCGATAACTTCAGTAACTATATTAAAGAGGAGATAAGGCTGAAAATATATCTTATTATTCAATCTTGATTATCTTACAATCTATTAAAAAATTATAAAATTGTATCCTTTCGTACTGTTTTTAATATAAAATGTGACCTCTAATTGGGAAGAAAGAAGCCTTTAACTCTTAAACAAGAGTGCATAGACCATTCAGTCCGAAAAAAAGACGAATCCTCTAGAGTTTTTAGTAGATTACAGAACGCGAAGAACGTGAAGTTGCGGAGCGTACATACTAATTATTAGTTAAATCAAAGGCACAATTAAGAGATGGGCTTAAGTAGTAAAGTTGCTGGGCTCAGTTATAAAAGAATCCCTTCAAAGTTAATCAGCGTTTGCTGAATGTTAATCAATTTAATATAGTAAAATGGAGCTAGGTGAGAGGTTTGCATTAAGGGTGATCTACGGATTTAGGTTTGTCTATAATCCGTGAATGTATGTTTGTAAAGGACGATTCAGCATATTCTAGATACATGTAAGAATTAAAGTAATATCTTAGTGACTGATGTGTACATGAGTTGTTTGGGCTGGTTAGGAAATCCTTGGAATATGTCTGGGTTAAACCTAATATTATACGATGAAGATAATTTAATTCTGAACTATTATACATCACTCAATGTAACATAAAAAATAATAAAAATTAAATCATCTAATATTAAGGAGTGTTGAGACAAGCTCGTAAGTTCGGTTATAAATTTCTTAAAAGGAAGTGCAGGTTTCGTTGAATCAAATCTCGCTCTGGGTGTGGACTGTATGTTGTAATTTAAAAAGAGTTCGCAACAATAGAGAAATAATATGAAGAAATCCAAAACATAGAAATAAAAGTTACTTACCCAAGACGCAGGCCGGGCAGCTTCGTCGATAAAACCTTGACTCCTTGAGCGCACTCAAAGACCAAAATAAGCTGGTAACGTCCTTCCAGGTGGATTCCTATGATTTAGAAATTCACACTTATTTGCAGGTGAAACGGGCATTACTTATAAATACATGAATAGAACGGAATCACGGAAAGTAGAGAACTGATCAAGAACTAGATTCGCTAAAATTGAGCTGGATAGCTTGAGGTAAACAAAAGAACACGTGACTGATCTGTGTGACTGCTCGCTCAAAACTAGATTAAAAACAAGTGCCACATGTGAAATACTGAAACGTTGGTTGCCCCTAACAACCGCTAGATCAGGTGTAATGTGCTATTTATCTTGTATGGAATTAATTAATTTACAAAAAGAACGCCAAATGGCGTGAACAAGGAGCAAAAACTTAAAAAGGGAATATAATTGAAAATTCCACTCAAAAAGTCTTTATAGACTCTAAAACGTTAAATGACCAAACCAGTCGACGTTTCTCAAATTCCAGTAACCTGAGGACAGGAAACACAAAGAATATCAACCGTACTCAATGAATGAACGAATGAATATGTATTTATGTAGATGTCCCTTATTATTAAGTTTTTGTATGCTGTTGATGGGAGATGTGATCCTCATTATTTAATTACGTGAACTTTTTCACTTGGTTTAAAGATTTTACTGTAATCACACAAATTTCAGATTCAGAAAGTATTTTGACATTTTGTTTGGTTCAGTCATGACCTCTAGTTCGTAAATCGCATAACTCAAAAACAGTTAAATCCTACGATTTTTTTCATCTACGTTGTTTTAAAATGAGAACCTCATTTTTCAGTAACCCGGTGCGTTGCTCTACCTGAAATATGTAATAACCTATCATCATCATCATCGATAAAGTAGGATATCGAGGGACCTCAGGATTTTTATGACCCTGATGATGCCTGAATTGCTGCAAAACGTCGATTGGAATATAGTTTGCAAATTTTATAGACTAGAATTCTTGTGTGGAATTTTCCATTAACAAATATTCCAAAAACAACGATTGCTAAGTTTATTAATAGAAACACGAAAATAACATTACGATCGTAAGAGAATGATGGACATTGTTTTTTAAATAGGAGTCAACAATATTTCGCAAAATTTACTGCCCAAGTGTGTGAACAGTTTTTTCTCTGAACAAATAACTATTAAACTCTTTAAGAATTTTTTTCCAAGTCATGCGTTGTACCTGAGAATACTTTTGGATGGTCACAAGTGGATGATTCGCAAGTAATTTCTATGTTACTAGGTCAGTATTTTCCCTACTCTTGATATTGTGTGCCTTTTTTATTTGTCCTAATACTTGAGTAAGGACACCTTCTATGGTACAGAGAAACCCTCGTGGGGTTACTCAGTACAAAAAAGGGAATGGTAACCCTTTATCGGGAAAATTCTTAGTGGTAGGGCATGATCTTGGCCAAATCACCTCCCTGCTCAACCGTTCGCCTCCGGAGAAACAGACCAAGTGTTCTGAACACACAATCAGCTCGCTCATATAGGCTACGTAGTGAGGAAAAGTTCAGGGGTGGAATGGAAGGCTGGATTTTATTTTGACACATGCTGTAAGCAAAACTTACAGGATAAGTTTATTAATACTGTATTCCATTAACCTTTCAATTGGATCGGAACGCTCCAGGCGTTGATTCCGCGAATATCGAGTAGTCGTTCTACTCACTATTGTTCCTGTCACACGAGGAAAATCACGCGATTGTTATAAATGGCTCGTTTATGTGAAAATAAAAGAAACTAACATCGTTGATGGCACACTGACCTCTTTAAGAAAAAAGAAGTTTCTAGCTATGAGTAAATGTCGGGATGTAGTAACTGATCATAACAAGGTGATCTTTTTTATATTGAATTGAAACTTTGTATAAATTAGTACAATTAATTAATAATAGGTGTTTGTTTATCAGGTTTATTATTCGTTTTCATAGAATTCTAAAAGGAATTTAGATTAGTAGGAGATTTTAGTCGTTTTTTTACACACTCCATCTTTAGTTTAGTATTAATTATTAGGGCAGTGAGTAGCTTTATTGAAAGAGAAACGCAATTGATTGTGACCCCTGCCAGATCACCTCACTACTCGACAGTTGGCTTAGAAACAGTACAATCTTTCCTTAATCAGCCTTTATGAGTTGTATACTTATTTTTTATATTTTGTATAGTTGGCACACTATACAAAAATGTTTCGTTTACACCTCAACCCACTTCTCAAAAATATATTAACCATCAACATACTAATTGATTGATTTATTATCTTGAAAAACAATATTCTCATGAGTGCGAAGATTTTCAAAGCTGTCAGGCTCCGGTCCAAATCGGTTCGTTGAAAAAATAAAACTGACAGCGAGATCGTCACTTTTAAGCTACCATGTTGAGTGTAGCTGGCGTTCCAACTAACCTGTCTGGGACAGTGGAAAAAGAAATAAGAAAAATGCCTGTCGTATAGCAACTATAACTTTTAAACTGTCCACGCATCTCCTGAAACGTAGGATTTTTCCCCTGCTGTAGAGTATATTCTAGATTCAATTCTGAAAAATTCTTGGTTTGGATATCAATGCATTTCTGCTGTTTTTTATTTTAATTATATATTTTATTAACTTTTCTTAACGATCAAAGGTATTAGTGATTCGCTTACAATTACAATTGTGATTGTTCGGAGTAGAAATGGAGTTGCTAAAGTTGAAATTATTAGATTTTTAAATTTTATTTATATAAAAGAGTAATTAAATGAATTAATTAATAATTATCTCCAAACCGACAGTTGGATTGGATGAAATAAAAAACGACCGTGTATTTAGTTGCACATTGTACCGTGTGTATACACAATCACCGTACAGATAAAAAACAACATGCTCGCGTGCGGTACGCGTAAGTATCGGATCGCCCGTGCTTACTTAAACAATTAGTTTGTTAAATATGGATGAATATTTTATCAATTTACACAAATAAAAACCATTCTTATTCAAACATTTCTAGTTTACACTAATTGTCAACTAGAAGCATCATTCAGCTGGTATGGTTTAGAATGTTTTGATATTTCCGTTAATAAATATAATTTTTGTATCAGCTTAAAAATTTGTTGAAATCGAGAAGAAATTGAGTATGGCTTCATATTAATCGTAAATTAAAATTTGATACGGGTTGTTATCTATGAGTTGTGTAACGCCTTTAAATGTTTTATGAAGAGCTTAGTTGTTGAAAATCGTTTTTTATTTTATTACTTTTAGAAGTTATACTGGCTGATTAGAAATAAAATCAGTTGCGATTAATGCATAAAATAGGTTTATTAAAGAAAATTATTTATAAGCTTTGATGCATTTTGTATATTTTTTTTTTTTCGAAAATTTGGCTTTAAGACTTAATTTCAAAGTCCTATTTTGCCAGCAAATTATGATGGTTTAAATGTTAAAGTCTTATTTTTGTTTTCCTAGACTTTAACATTTAAACTATCATAGTTTGCTGGCAAAATAGGACTTTGAAATTAAGTCCTAAAGCCAAATTTTCGAGAAAAAAAATATATACAAAATGCATCAAAGCTTATAAATAATTTTCTTTAATAAACCTATTTTATGCTTTAATCGTAACTGATTTTATTTTTGTATTTAATATTATTTATTATTTTGTATTTAAGAGAGCTGGGTAGCTCAGTGGCAGAGTGTAGAGTTGCCGAGCCGAAAGTCTCGGGTTCAAATCCGGCTGTAGCAGATTTTATTTAATCTGTTAACAGCCGAGGATGGATCCCCTGAGATCTGGAGATCCTCTTGTGGCTAGACCATCCTCTATCAAATGTAGGGGGGGGAGGGTTTGAGCGTGATCTTGGACTTATCACTTTCCTGAACAATCGTTGTCCTGTAAACACTACAATCTCTACACATAATGAACTCAAGGCCCTTCATGGGTTGTAAATAAAGTTAATGGGTTAAAAATTTAAAGTAAAGTTATATCCGCTAGTAAGAAGTAAAACAAAAAAACTGAAGTTTGAAGCAACTACGTATGTATGTCTATTATTAGTGGTTAATCTGTTGCTATGTCTGAAATGTTTTTCTTAAAGAGTTTTGCTATTCTATATAGTTTTATAATTTTATTGAACATTAGTTACATATATAATCAGGGAAGAAAATGGTTCTGGTGGAGGTCAAAGAAATATATAATTTAGATAGACACCTACGTTTCTATTATTGCTATTATACGATTAATTATACTCTCTAAACATAAATAATACAAATATTTTTAGTCGTAATTTGTTGTTTATAATGTAATAAAAGCTATAAAAAGGTCTTTGTTATTTACCGTTAGCGAGTTGTTATATCGTTTATTTTTAGGCGTTTGAATATTTTTGCGATCTTAACTGATGATTATTGTTTGTGTATTGTTTTTTTTCTCAAATGTCACGTTATATTTTATATATTTGGAAGAAATGTTAAATATTAAATGCTATAGTGAGGAGTATAGAAGAGATAAGTTGTGGCGGTGGGTATAAATAGGGAAGGGGTGAGAAGTCGATCCCAGTTAACATCGATTACCTACCCTCAGGCCTCGCCCTTTTCTACTCCGTCCTTGTCCACCATATCGCCCTGTATTCCACCCTCCTAGTGCATATATATATATCTAGCATGTTGATCAAGCCTTATCGGTTGTTCGATACGGGTATCTGTTTTGTTGCATTAAAACTCATTTTATTAACTGTTGTGTAGTTGAGCACGACCATAATAACAGTTATGTTTTTGTTTTCAGCTGCAGATCTGAAGATGGAACATCACTTCCAAGCGGCCCTGGATCCAAGAAAGCAGGAACTTCTCGAGGCCAGATTCCTAGGTGCACGGGTCAGTTAATTTCCATAAATGTAAATAAACTATGTAGTATAAGTTTGTAACCCGGATAGTTGATATGTTGTTGATTAATCGTTCAATTAATAAATAGCCGTTTTATGGTGCTATTGCTAATTAGATATGCTGCGGTGAAAAGTTTAAATTTTGCCTATACAAAACCTGAACTAGAACCTGAAACCGTACAGGCTGGAGACTCCCATTTAATGTTCCTTACGAAGGACGGCATAACTAAGGAGTTTTTACTCCCTTTAAAAGATGCTAAGGCCACACGCCTTAAATACACGACAAACCCGCGTAGAAGGTCGTCATGCTAACCATTCGACCAGAAGCGACCCCCATTTTTTATCTGATAATAGCCACTGGTACCTGCAGAACCTCATGGGGCTCCCCTAGCCTCTATAAAATGAGAACTCTTAATTGGAGGAAAAAACTGGCGGCCGAGCGTGCTCTCGTCCTCCACTTTCTTCCCCCACAACCGTTCCAGTAGAAACTGTACAGTATCTAACATGTACTGTACCCATGACTCTTCATGGTTTGTAGTGGTGTAGGCTTTTTAAAAATTATAATTAATAAATTTTAAATAATTATTTAATTTATTATATTAGTTATATATAAACCTATTTATTGTACCTTTGATTAATTTTAATTCATGTCAAATATGTTTTTTAATTTTTCAAAAAGTATGATAGTTTATCATATTTGTTATCATGACTGTGGTATTCAGTAGATAAGTTTGATAAGGTTCTCTATTTAAAATCTTTATGTTATTTAACCGAATCTACGCACATGTAATTATCTCGTAATCTTAAAAATATCTTCAGATTGTTAGCCAGCCGTTGCACCCAACGGCTTCTCTCTCCAAATCGCCCTGAAGATGACCCACACTATAGGTCGAAACGTCGGCACATAATTATAAGTCTAGTACTTTTTTTTTTTGACGGCACTCCCCAACTATCTCCTTTCTATATAAAAATATCTTCGTTGCTATAAACTTTTATTTCATTATTTGTCAACAATACACCGCCAATGTCCTTCACGCTGCCAGTGCTTCTTACCATTTCGTCCTTATCTTATATCTTTATATTCTATATTTTATCTTTACGTCATGGCAATGTCTATAATTTTTATCTACCGTGCTTATCTTGAAATAATGTGTTTGAATTAAAAATGAGCTCTTCATTGTAACAGTTGTATACGTGAATCCTGGTAGAACGGGCATAAAGATTATTTCTCCGGACTCGGAGACTGGCTAGGTGGAGGGAATGAAGCTCTCCCCCTTATACTATGCCCTATATATAGATATAGATGCTGTAATTCTATTTGAAGGTGCCATTAATAGAATAGATTTCTCTACTCTAGTCCACTAGTTCTCTACTTCGGGTTTCGATTCATCGCCTCTTGTCCGCTTGACTCGGTGATCTATCTCAATATATGCAGATATAAGTTCTCTTTAAAGGATAAATAAACTGTTGCACATTAAAAATAGACGGTTTTGTAACGGGTGTTTTCTGCTCCTTGTTTATCAATTATTGAAGGTTTATCTGTATCGTCATTATCATAATTGCTGATAAGGCATTTAATGTTGGATGTTGTAAGTTTCCATAATTTTTATGACTGCACTTTTGTATTACTTCATTCACTTCGTTTTGTATTTTTTTATTAATTTTTTTTTTTTTAATTTATTGATATTTACAACTATAATAATATTACAATAAGTAAATCTGCTATGTGTACAATACGACTTGAAAAGCACTTGTGGAGAAACTACCCATCGGTAGCACTCCAATAAAGTTGTTTAGTCGAGGGTCTCGAGGCCATCTTCTTTTCAGACGCCTCGGAGGTTTATCAGGAATAGTATGGGAAGCAAGTTGAGAGACTAGCGGATTCAAGTATGTATGGAGCTTGTCATGGAAGGATAGGTATCTAGTTTGGGCCAAATCAGTACATATAGGATATAAGATCATGATGGATGAGTTTGTTTGTGACATAATAAGGAGCATTGAGGATTTTACGAAGGATTTTGGATTGCAAGGATTGGATACGAGATGAATTTAATGGTTTAGTAGAGCCCCAAAGCTCAACTCCGTATGTCCAAATAGGCCTGATAACTGTCATGTAAATGAGTCTTTTGTAATTATTAATTTAAAAAATAAAAGTTCTAGATTAAAGGCAAAAGATTCTTTTTATATTTCTGGCTCACCATTACTTGGCTCGGACCTTTTGTCTTAATTTATAAAACTACATATAATGCTTCTTCTGTTCTCTTTGGATATGATACGTAACCTCTACTTCGAAGGGAGGACAACGTTTTCGTGTCTTTGAAATGTATTTACGTACGGGATTGCATAGAGTAAGAAATGGCAAAGCATGGATCTTCTTAACATCATAAGTTGAGATGTTGAACTCAGTAATGGACTGTTGGTAAAGTTCATAATCGGTGAGGAGATTGGTGAACGTCGGATGGGTAGACTGACTCTTCAGAGAGAGGTGATTATCATGGTTCATGGTGATGTAATAGATTTCAGTTTGGGCACTTGTCTGTATAGGGTTCGATATGTCATGTATTATTAGATTACCATGTCAAATCCAGGTGTAGGCGATCATAAAATCGATGTTTCTTCGTGTTCGCTAATTTTTATATTATTTCTTTCAATTCTATTGAATCCTGAACACCATCAACTGATTTCCATATGTCTTAAAGTGCTTAGGCCCACAAGGTTCTCGAGACAGGGCGCTTCGAAGTAACTGGATTATTGTAGGAACCGGTTATTGGCTGGTACTTGAGCTTCCAATCTGGGTCCATTAGTCCTTCCTCTCAATAATAATAACAATAATAACCTGATCATGCGTTATTTTTATATAGTTTGTTCATGGTATCTGGATTTCAATTTGGTCATTAGGCAAAGGAAATATAAACATTTAAAAAATCTAAACAAATAGGATATTTAATTTATTTTTCTAATTGAATCTTGTTCAGAGAAATAGAGGTATAGTAGAGGCGAAAAATGACTATGTATACGGGATTGTACGGGTTCATCCATCAATGACCTACTCTGATTTTGACTAGTTTCGAAGTGAACTCGTTTTAGTACGTTTACCATATATCTGGTATAACTCAAGAGCTGATATTTACAGTTTGTTGAAATTACATATTTAGAATCGGTATAACATCCACTCGTAGACTTCCCTATTTGGTTACTACGTCATCACACCAAGTGGTTCTTAGCTAAAAGAAAATGGTAACAGATTTTCATAAAAAATCATTGACTATTAAAATTATCGGAAAAAAAAGCGAAGGCATTCAAAAATATTTATTTAAAAGTTTTATATGAATGAAAATTATTACTTGAATCCCTAAACTGCTTTTCATAGCTCGCCAATCGATAATGGAGGTCTGTTAGTCTTGCTAGAATTCACTAGCTCATTTTTCTATTTAGTCCTTTTTTTTTTTATTGTGCAATATTAAGTAATAAATAATGATTCTTAATAATTTTTAAAATAGGAACTTAAAATAATTTAAATAATAAGAGTGATTAGATGTGGGATCAAATGGGTCTGAATATTTCCTGGAAAGATTTGAAATGGTGGCTGTGAGTCAATAAATTTGAAGCATAACAAATCTTGTTTGTGTTTGTCCCAAAGTTTAGGCCTAATTTTTAGGCCATCTGAGTTTAGAATAAAATTTATTGAATATTTATTTCCTGCTTCCCCCGGAAAAAAAAATTGAAACTAATATCCGATTATCTAAAGCACTGTTTTGTAAAGCACTGGAGACGGTGCTGGACAAGATGATCGGAGCCAGGCCGGGATTGAGCATAGAGTGAGAATCAGTGCCGGCCTCATTGTTTTCACTTTTACCAGAGCAGGGCGTTGCCCCTGGTCGCGGCCATCTTGCCGGCCAGGTCCCACACGGTGGAATGTTATGTACCGATTGGCAACGCTGGCCTTCTCACTTAGTATCCCAGTCGATCCTACCAGCCTTTGTTTTTGAGGCGAACTGCCTCTCCGGGATCTCTCTCTCCCTCTAGGATGTGGAATGTTGTGCCTCTACTGGATTCGCTTTATAAGGCACGAACTTGGGTCGGCGGTTCTTCGACCCCGGGCAAGGTCAAGTGGCTCTGGAGTCATTATTGGTGCCCTAATCGCCCAAGAGGATACCTCCGTCTTCCACCAGAGGGAGGGACCCCATGTCCTTATTGACGGGTGGAAGTTAATATTGTTTCATTACTTTATTGATTTTATGTTTATTTTAGAAATGGTGTTTACAAGAGCATCAGCCCTGGGGAGGGGTTAGAGAATTGTTCACCGACTTGTGATGAGATTGTTCGCGCGTTGAACCTGATAAACTGGCTTGCGATTTTCTCTGTGACTTTCTATTATGTATCATGTTAGGTCCTTACCTTCAGGATCTTTTTTTTTTTTTTTTTTTTTTATTCATCTCCTTACGAAATTTTCGGCAGGAACGAAGTAGCTCACTAATATGATGTGGTTGGTCGCTTTCTACTCTTAATTTTGTCAACGCCCGTTGATTGGACCTTCTATGGCTAACCTATCCTCTAAAAAGTGAGTACCCATGATAGGGGGAGAAACCTGTCGGTTGAGCTTGAGCTTGGCCAGACTATACCCTGCGCAACTGATGACTTATACAGATCTTACCATGTATTTATTGTGAATTATTGATCCACCATGGGTTGCTGTGGTCTGACAATGAATATGAATTAATATAAATTGATCCTTAATATTTGCTCATTTCTCCACTTTCTTCATTTCCTTGTAAAGAGAAGTATGTAGTGGTAATTCATCATTTATGATTCAAAATAAAACTTTATTTTTACTAAGATTTATTTAGTGGATTCAATTGCCTTGTATATATCCTAGACAATTTAAAAATGGTTCAAGATGACGAAAAATCAATATTATATCTTACCTATTGATTCAATATTATGTTGAAGTAAGTAAATCATTCCTCAATAATTCGTACTTTCTAAGGTCATGTAAAGTAATTCGATTTACGTTCAGCTTCCATAAGTCCATTCAAGTCAATTCTCTAGTTTCATATCCAATTTTCATTTGAAGAGAGTGACAAAACTCAGTATATAATTGAAAAGTCAACTTTTGCCAACTCAGGCATTCTCAGAGCAGAAATGCGCGGGTTCACACAAAATGCAGACGGAAGTAAAGGACATCTCACATACACATTAGACTAGAAGATACATGAAGGGGGTAGTATTATCACTTAGATGAGTTAGATTCAATATCGATTTCAATATTCCTGTTTAATTGTTCCAATCTGGAAATCACGCAGTGGACAAGGTTCCCCGAGAATCGGAATGGGAGAAGCAAGCGAAGGAAGGAAGGGACATGAGCGGACCTAGCTCTCATTGTAAGAGTAGATGCGGCAACATGGCTAGTTGTTGAGTTACCCCACCTTATTTGCCGTTCTCAACAGTCCGCTAACTGGTCACTTGCCAAACCAACATTCATCCTTTCATGTCTTTCATCGAGGCTTCTTTGGTAGGGCCGTCCTCGCTGGCCTCAAGAGTAAGGAATAAATGATTCAGGAGTTGGTTACATCCCAGTTGTTTGAATCATTGACACACCTCCGCCATTATAAGAATAAAAATTGTAGTTACCATTGCAAAATGCAAGGAAATCTTTTACTAAATGATATTATCTTACAAAAGGCAATAGATCTGCATCCCCGGCCTATAAGTGGTTAAGTCGAATTTCGTTTAAAATGAGTTTCTTGAACTTGAGGAAGGCACTGTTATTCTCGTAGTGCTTAAGTGGCTAGGTCAGGCATTCCCTTGGATAGGATTTATATTGCTATTATCACTTCTCCACTTCAAACCAAAAACCACGGGAATTCCGCCTTATTGATAATGCCGAGTACGAAAAAAAAAATCATGAATATTGTACAACATAAACAGTTGGTTTACTGATCTGAGGCCCAAGGTACTCGTACCAAACAAATGGCTATTGGGCTTGTCTTCAAAAATAATTAGATTTTATCATTATTATGTACTGTAATGGAATTTTCCGATAATTAGCAGTTGGAAGTGGCTCAGTGGTAGAGTACTGAGTGCAGGGCCGGAAATCCTGGTTCAAATCTCGCTGCGTACCAAGACTTTTATTTAGTCTGCGGGCGGAAATGGATCATACCGTACCTAGGACCCTCCTGGGGCTCACCCAGCGTCTATAAAATTTGATAAAAATAGGGCACCCAAATTAAGGGGGGATCTGGCGGTTCAGCGTGATCTAGGAGGAGTCTCCTCCTTGCAGAACCGTTGTCCGTGAAACAGTACAATCTCTACCATGTACTGAACCCCAAACCAGTTCACGGG
The DNA here is from genome assembly GCA_037127475.1 of Arma custos. Taxonomy (NCBI): domain Eukaryota; kingdom Metazoa; phylum Arthropoda; class Insecta; order Hemiptera; family Pentatomidae; genus Arma; species Arma custos. Next base: position 136,870,833 of record CM073764.1, on the reverse strand, counting down.
TTGTAGTGGTTCAGGTTTTTTTTTTTAGCAGTTGGCCAAATTTTTCTCTGGGTCGAAAAGAAGAGACCAAAGAGCTTGCTCGACATAGCAAGGCAGACAAATTTGTTTTATTGGCTAAATATAAAATATTTGTTAGTTTTTTAAAATTGTTAACTTTATTCCTTCAATAAACTGAGCTGATGATAGATATATACTACTATATATATATGCTACAATAATATACTAGGGAGATGCCCCTATCCTCTTCTGTTCCATTATACAATTGGAATAACTGTATAGTTAGAGCTATTCTTCAATCAAATTAAATTTTTATATCATCTTATATAAATTTATTACACGACTTAAACTTTTTTTTCACAATTGAGAGATTGACCTAAATTATTGTTGAAACTATAGCAGCTTGTTGACGATAGGGTAATAAAGAATGGATGAGAAAAGTACAGTACCTGGCCATATTAATGTGACCACCAAGAAAGATTATTTTCTTTTTGTTTTTTCCTAATTTTTTTTTAATATACTTTCGCGTGTCTTAATAATTTGCATTTTTAAGTAATGACAACACTGTTATAAGTTTTTTAAAGTTTTTTTTTTAGTAATGGCAGCATTGGTTTTAGTACAGCCATTTTACGAGTGACGGCGTGCATAATTTGTGTTTGAAATTTTTGTGGATTTATTGTTGTTTTTTTTTCATTAAATACAAGTCGGATTCGGAAAGTTTATTATTGATTTATTATTTGTATGGGTATGAATTTGTACATTTTATTTTATTATTAGTATTTGTACATTTTATTTTATTATTAGTATTTGTACATTTTATTTTATTATTAGTATTATTATTATTATTATTATTTACTTTACTTTATTATTTATTTTACTTTATTATTATTATTATTACCGCATTAATTTCTTTCTGTTACCGCATGTATATATTTTTCCGCATGTATATATTTATTTATTTTATTTTGTTTATATTATTGTTTTGTTATGGAATGACTGTAAGCTACACAGCACTATTACTTATTGCCCATAAGTGGCAGATTGTAATATTTTAATAAAGTGTTAATATTAAAAAAAAATTATTTGTATCATATATTTTAACTATTTTGATTGTTTTTTTTATCAATATTTAAAATAGGGTATAAATAGGGTGACACCTCAAAATATTTAAAAAAAATAAAGATTTATTTTCGAAACTATTTTTTTCAATTTCATATTATTATCAGATAACTAACTTACCAATAAAACTAATATTAAACCCGATTTACATCATTACTCATACAAAAAGATAATGCAATCATGTAACAAGATCGAATCCATCCAGTGGTCACATTAAGATGGCCAGGGACTGTAAGCTCGCCTCCCCTCCTAAAATCCTAGTCCCTGCACTGCCGTCATCTTCGATTATAATTCTTTGAGATTCAGTTCCGATTAATAAATGATGCTGGGGAAAAAGTATATTTTTTTTTATGATAAACTATATTTTACTTTTCAAGTAATTGTGTGAGCTGTAAATACACTGTTGCATTGTATTAGTAAGCGTTTCCCAACGACGGGTAACGAGGCGGTGAAACGGACCTTCCGTAACAAATGCAGTCTTTTCGAAATCCTTAGGTTCAAGGAACTCAACTCCTCTCTACATCTCACAACTCTTTCGGAAAACAATTGAGCTACGAATTAACTCTGTTGAGCAGGCGCAATAGCCTGCACAGCGAGTCTTTATTAAAGTTTAAACATTAAAATCTAATAAAATATCTCTGCCGTGAAACCTACATTGGTCATCAACGTTATTTTTCTAATTAATCATTTTTTTATCGAATTACATATAAATACATTTTTCACACACCTTTTTTTTATGATTGATTTTTATAATACCTATTTTAGAGGTTTATGCAGGATAATAGGTTGTTTCAAGACTAATTTTATTTCCCGATTGTCTATCTAACAGGTATTGATAAGTCAGGGCTTAGTTCAGAACTATTGTGGTTTGAGACATAATTCGCTGATTACTGATAAAACAGGTCTGCGATGAAAAAATTGTAGCATATTTAACTTGTGGGTGTAAAGGTATTTTTGTGCTAATTATGGAAAAGATAGTGAACAATTTCCATCACACCAAGATAAGTCCTAAATTTCAGCGGAAGTTTTAGGGTTTAGACTTAAAGAAAGACTCCGGTGTTTTATTTTGAAGGTACCGATTTAAAGAAAAGCAATTTGTCCCTTTTTCACACATGAGGGTGACCTATTTTCTGCAACAATGTACCTGGAATCATAGCAATGTTCAAAATCACGTATGAACCAGAGGAATGGAGTCTTTTCATCGATTCATTAAAAAGGAGTTTGAAAGCTACTTCTTCACAATGGTAATCGATATGCTTCTGCGCCTGTTGGACACTCAATCCATTTGAAAGAATGCTACAAAAATCTTGAGTTTGTTCTTAATAAGCTCGGCTACTCTGACCATTTGTGGGGATTTTAAAGTTATTACCATGTTACTAGGTCAACAAAGTGGTTACACAAAGTTTCCATGTTTCCTCTGTGTATGGGATAGCCGTTACAGGAAACAACATTATGTCAAGCAGACGTGGCCAATCAGAAAGGCTCTTATTCCTGGAGTTAAAAATGTTGAAAGACAAAGTTTGCGGATTCTAAAAAGATCTTACTTCCACCACTTCATATCAAATTGGGGCTAATGAAACAGTTTGTGAAAGCATTACCGAAAGAAGGAGACTGTTTCAAGTATCTTTGTGAACAGTTTCCTGGGAAATCCGATGCTAAGCTGAAAGAGGGACTCTTTGTTGGGCCTGACATCAGAAAACTTTTATATGATGAAAGCTTTGTCACTAAAATGGAAATGGAAGAAAAAATGCCTGGAATTCATACAAACTTGTAACAGGCTTTCTTGGAAACAAAAAAATACCCAAACTACAAAACTTTGGTTGCTGAATTGTTACAAAACTACAAAATGTTGGGCTGCAACATAAGTTTCAAAGTTCATTTCCTTCACTCACATCTGGTCTACATTCCAGAAAATATTGGGGCTGTAAGTGAGGAACAAGGAGTTTCCATCAAGATATAAAAGACTTGGTGCGTAGATACAACACGTGTGCCTCACTTTTATGCTCATTTTAGCCAGGTATTTTGTGTATTCCCCCCAGGTGTTTGTTTTTTTTCTTGCTTTTACTTCGTGTTAAAATAATTAAAACAGATCCATGATTTTCGGTTTTTTTCCAAAAACTTCAACTTTTTAGCAAGCCTTACGTGATAGAAAAAAAACCGATGTCGTTTTTTTTAAATTAGTGCAAAAAATTGCATAAAGATCAGTTAACTAAATCAAAACGATTTGTTTCTTCTGCGTATCTGTGTAATGGCGGTAGGATTGTTAGGATATTAGTTTATCCGATTGTTTGGAATTACCTTGAAATCATAAAATAAATAGCAGGGACTATTTATTCATGATAACAGTGTTTATTCACATGGTTATTGCTATAATTAATGCTAATCGTATGATGACAAAGAAAAAAGTGAAGATCGAGTAACTTTTTATTTTTTTTTAATTAGCTTACTCATGCATTGTAATCATAAAATTAAAATTATTAAATATGTATGTATAACCTAAGTATGGGCCTGATGTCCAGAAGAGACTAATGCAATAGTGTAAGAATAAAGGAGATTTGGAAGCTGAGGAGACACAAATGGAGCAAATTTTGAAAAAAAAATAGTCCCCAGTAGCTTTTTGATTTATAAATAAAAAGTAGTAGCCTTATACATACAGAATTATAAAATTAATGAAAAATAAATCTAATCTAAATATAGTAAAGAAAATGCAGGGAAGTTTGGCCAATAAAAATAAAATATTTGTGTCGAAAATATTCTAATAAAATATATATAAACCACAATCAGAATAATTTAATCTGACAAGAGGCAAAATATATAACATTTTTTTTTACATTTGGTTGATTTTTAACAATTATTTGGCCAAGAAACATTCATGATAATAATAATAATAATAATAATAAATTCTTTATTTATTCTGGGACAAGTCCCTTTAGAATAACATAATTGTACATTATTGTGGGCTTTAGAGCCTTAGAGTACAAAGAAAAAAAAAACAAGCAGATAAGTCAATCTATAAAACTGATTAAATAATAATAAATAACGGTCACCTGTGGTCTAGTGGTTAGCGTAACAAACTACTAAGCCCAAGATCGCGGGTTCGTAGCCCGGCAGGTGGCCCTAGGATTTTTTAAAGGGAGTAAAAAATCCTTAGTTACGCCGTCCTTCGGAAGAGACGTTAAACGGGGGTCCCGAGCCTGTACGATGTCAGGTACTCGTTAAAAATCCCTATCCTAATTAAACCTGGATAGGCAAAATTTAGAGCTCCCAATGTAGCATCGTCCGATTAGCCATAGTAGCATAAAGTGACGTTAAATGAACAAACAATAATAATAATAAATAAAAAATAGTTTCTTATGATAATGAAAAAATGAAGATTTCACATAAAAAAAAAATGAATAAACGAAATAAATAATATTCTATCGATAACTTTATGTATGCTCTTCAAGGAACTGGAGGGATAGAAAGTAATCAAATAAGCGGGATTTGAAGGTAGAAAGGGTCTTGGAACAGCGGATGGAAGAAGGGATAGAATTCCACAGGGAACAGGAACTAATCAGGAACGATCTGTCAAAAACAGCGGTTCGATGGGCCTCTATATACAAATCGGAAGGGTGTGAACGGGTATCACGAGAATGGATGGAGGATTTAAATTTGAGGAGCTCATAGATGTATAATGGACGGCGGGATTGGATAACTTGATAGAGGAAGGATGGAAGGAAATACTTACGGCGATAGGAAGGATACTTATAGGAAGGATGATTATAGTGTGTGTTTAAGTTAGAAAATGGTATTCCCTAGACGAGATATGGCATCACTGATATGATTTGAGTGAACTATAGATTACAAGATAAATTGGCAGGAATGAATATGAATAAAAGGCATCATAACTGTACGCATTATAATAAGTGAAATATAAAATTTACAAGGTTTTAATCACTGTGGATGGCATGTTGTGCGTTCTGGGTGGCTGCTGGCTTCCTCAACTCCGCTGAGGCTCTGCTGAGGGTTTCTACTCCATTGAGATGATTATGGAGCACATGTTCTTCTCCTAGCTGTTCCTTGTCTACTAGTATACTGTACTGAGGTCGTTTTGTGCCTAGTTGTCGGCCGTAGAGTATAGAGACAGGCCTCTGGTACCTGGAGGTAGATCAGGAAAAGAGGCTGCTTTAGATTGAACAGTGTAAGTAAAATATATCCTAAAAGTTCACCGTCGCCTTTAAAACCTTCAGCTGACAACTTTTTTAATTGGTTTTAGAATATACCATCAATTGATTATTTTAGACTGTTGTAATTATTATTATATTCTCCTGTCTGTGGAATCTAATATTTTTTCATTTTTCAGGTGAGTGTTTTTCATCCAGCTATTCGCTATACAGTAAGTAATTTACTACTATATTAACGCTAAGTAATATTATAATTTTACAATGTTAAGACCGTGAAACAAATTCCAACGAAAAGCTCTTAAGTCTCCAAACTAAAACAGAATTTCAAATTATAATTTCATATCTGAACAGATGATTTCAAATTCTGTTGTAGTTTGGAGACTTATGGGCTTTTCGTTGGAATTTTTTTCATGCTCTTAACATTTATGTAAGGTCTCTTTTTACTTCACAATATTATTATAATTTTACGCTAAATAATTCATTATTATTCTTCGTTCCCTTGACAATGCTAGTATCCTTGAAGATAGCTATTTCAATTCATAAAAACTGTTCTGCATACAACTATAAATTTTAAAAATTAAGTTAGACGATAATCTAAAAAAAATATATTTTTAAAAATTGAGAAGTTGTTAATACAATCGTATCATTAGTTCTTAATAAAAATCTTCATAATAGTTGGTTGCTTCTGAGCTCAGTCCGGATTCGAAAAATAAAATGTGTATATGTTAACGTTTTATGCAAAATATTGTAGTTTAATGTGATTTACTTCAATTTTTACATTAGGAAGGCGGTGGTTATGTATTAAAAAAAAGTTTGTAGCATATACATAATCTAATCTTTAATAATAATAATTAATCTAATTATTATGTATTTTGAATTTTGTTGTTGTTTTTTAAAATAAAAAAAAAAAAAATTAATACATAAAGATTTTTAAATACCAGTAAGGTACAAATAATATAATCATAATAACTCACATTACCTTACATATCAAAGTTGTAGCCAGTAATGGACAATTGATCTTGGGAGGATAGGATCCCAGGAAAATGAGGAAAAAAAAATAATTTTTAAATATTTCTTTATTGAGGTATCTATGCTTGGTTTTGCTAACTGTTTTGGGACAAGTTTTTTTGGATTGTATAACGTATTTATGATTGTTGTTTTTTTTGCAGAATTTTGACTTATAACTTTTTTTAAAGTTAATTTTTGTATGTTGATGTACTTTAATATTGAAAATGGCATTAAATTTGCCGAAACGTCTGGTTTATGAAAGAATAAAATAAATCGACTGGAAGCTGGGTTTTTTTTCGATGATGAAATTTACAATCTAATCTATTAAACTGTTAAACAAACATTTTATGGCATGCCATTGATATAAAAATAAACTAATAATTATTTATAAAGGAATAATAATTCCTGTTTTTTTTTCTCGTATTTTAATCTTGTCATGGAATCGTCCATATGCCAGCAGAAATATATTAACTTAGTCCATAAATCAAAACAAACAGAACCACTTGTTGATTTTGCTCGAATTATATTCCAATAAAACGTAGTGTTCTATATATAACCGCCACGGAAGTTTTTTTTTTTTTAAACAATTTTGAGAGAATTGAGTTTCAAGTGAATCTGATTTGGAGATGTATTGCTGACCGAAGTTAAACAACTTTATGCTCGGTGGAGAATTTGATTCTCAACAAGTGTTTTTTCTCTTTTTTTCATAGAATATTAATTTTACAACTGTAAGCTCATGCCCCGCACAGTTTTGACAAAATCGTAGTATGGTTGACTATCACCCCTTAGCCGAATTTCGTGTGTAGAGACAGGTTTTAAAGCTCTTTATTTAAAGTATTATATATTTTTGGGTAGAGGAATGTACATACGTACATAATTCAATTTCGAGTTTTTCGTTGTTTTTTCTTAATATCGAGCCGCTATTTTTGCAGGTAGTATCATGACTAGTAAACTGTCTTTTTTATGTCAATTTTTTTAAATAAGCTTCAAGAGTTTTCCTTTGTTTCAATGAACAAGTTTCCAGTGTTCTTTCTAAACCTCTGATAAGGATAGTCACACTCATCAAGTGTAATTTCCATATTTCTTTCCGCTGAATCTTTACTTACTGTGTACCTATTCATTCATTCATTGGCTCATTTCAGGTATGTCATGTTGTATTTTAACACCAGAAAGAATAAACAACTGCTGTTGCAGTGTTATGATATTGGTTTTCAGTAAGATGTCGCTTTGTATAGTAATGTAATATGAAATTTTCATCAATATCCCTTTGGTAAAGGTCTAATCCATATACAACTTACAAAGAATTACTTGAAAAGGATAAGCAGACTGTTCACAGCTCAATGTTCGATTCCCGTCTGTGTATAGACGTTTACTTTCACAGGAATATGAGAGTATATTTAATTCCTATACTGGAAAAAAAATTCAAAATGATGTAATTCACGTTAAAATGACCCTATGTGATTCTTAAAGTATCACCGGCAGGAGTGATGGAGAATGGGATGGGAAAACACGGGGAGGGGGTGAAGGCGATAAAATGAAGGAAGCTAGGCATACATACAACAAGAAATTATAAGGAATAATAACTTAGAGAGGACCTGGAAGAAGATTGATATCGTGGCTCAAGTAGGAAATAGTTTTAAAAAACAATCACAGAATTGCTTAGAGCAGCAGGAAATGAGGTCATCTTAGCTAGGGTCGTCGACTATATTCCAAACGAGTAGGTTTATAAGGAACTCTTTACATCGGTTGTGTCTTGAAGTGATTTGGCCGAGTTCAAAGTTGGGTTAGGCGTTAGTCGATAGTTACTATCGATATAACGATAGGTCATGCAAATCGATGGTCACTATCTACCCTTGTTACTAAGTTGGCTGTTATTACTTGTTAAAAGGTGTGATATTAATAAAAAAATATCTGGATAGATGATACCTTTACCTTCATTACTATTTAGTACTTATTAAAAAGCAGTTAAGAGTTCATAATTTCCAGTAATTGAACTACAACTAACAATTAATAAATATTTCCATTTGCTTTTACTTTTAATGGAAACAAATTGTACACACACATGAGAGGGGTCTTATTAAACTTTATAATTGTTGGGGTCCAAATTTATCAGCTAAGTGTCTGTAAAGCATAACTGTGACCTTTGTTTCGTACCTTATAAATTTGCGGAATAATTTGATAAGTCATTGAGAAAAATACTTAACATAAAGATAAATAGCCTGTATAACGATAATAAGATATTTTATAAAAAACATGATTTCCTATCGAATTATAAGTAGGTTACTCAAAAAGTGCATCATATTAAAATCTACCCGTCTTAATAAGTTGGCTGTTATTACTCATTAAAAGGTGTGATATTAATAAAAATATATCTGGATAGATGATACCTTTACCTTCATTACTATTTAGTACTTATTAAAAAGCAGTTAAGAGTTCATAACTTCCAGTAAATGAACTACAACTAACAATTAATAAATATTTCCATTTGTTTTTACTTTTAATGGAAACAAATTGTACACACACATGAGAGGGGTCGGAGTCTCCGATAGGGTTGGCGATAGTTACTATCGATATATAGATTGGTCATGCCTATCGATAATGTTGTCTATCGATGGAATGGTTTTATCCTCAAGTATTGAAACTCTCGGAATTATGCTGATCTGTCTCTGTCCAGTGTCGAGTTCTTTTGAAATTGAACTCGGATTTCCTAGAGCTCAAGGGCTCTCTCCGATATAACTTTGATGCCGCACCGGACGTGTCATTATTTAATTCTCCGAAATTACTAATTACATTATGTTGGGTAGTACACTTACTCACACTTATGCAAACAAACCAAATTCGCGGTTTTGGACATTGGCTCTTCTAGATTAGGCATCCTTTTCTACAATTCTTAAATGTTCAACTAGAAATGTTATTTTTTATGCTGGGAAATATGTGGCTCAAGTAGCACACTTGACACATATCACGTGTTCTCGAAATTTACTGTTTTGTTATTTTTCTTTTCTGAAGATTTGATTTGTTCATTGTTAATATAATCATGTAAATTGTAAATACTTTTTTTAAATTCAAATAAATTAGTTTTTTCTCATCTTTATGATATAATAATATTATAATTTATAATCCTGCAAATTTCATAATAGTAGGTTGGTAATTGAATTTAATTAAATTAGTTGAAATTCTTTATTGAATAGGTTTGGAAAAAAAGGAAGCAGCTATCGATAGCATTCGATAGTTTTCAGCCGATAGTGTCGGCCTATCGATAGTGATCTCTATCGACTATCGCCCAGCCAAAAGTTGAGATTTCCTCCCGAATTGAGGGTACCCACTTTATACAGGTGAGGTGAAGCCAGTTTGGCTCAGAAACTCAGTGTTCTACACACTGAGCCACACCGCTCTCATTCATTATGGAATGATGATTACAAAAACTACTTGCTACTTAATCTATTACAGCCGGAGATGGATCCTTCAGGGTATATGCAGACCCTCCTTGCACTCACCCTCCCTCTATAAAGTGGATAAGGAGGAAACTTGGCGGATTAGCAAAAAAAAAAAAAGAGTACAGTCCCTAATCCGTACTGAACCTAAGACCCTTAATCTGCAGGTTTATCAATTTAAAAAATAAAATACTCCCATTTCTGAAATTCATTTCTATAAAAAGGGACAGAGGTTAATATTCGGAGCGGGAGGAGAGAAATGTGGGTTGTGGGTTATAGCCCGATGGCGGGGTGTTGGGGGCGCAATACCCCCGGGCAGTTCTCTCCAGGAGGGTCTCTTCATCAGTCTTCTCATCTATTCTCTGGCTTACTCCTTACTCCAACCAATGAGGGTTTTTCCCCTTATTTTTCCCCTAAATTTCTAAAAACTCGGGTCTTTTTCTATCATTTTCATAATGGAGAAGCTTTATTAATTGTTAATTAACAATTATCAAAATTTGGTATTTAACATTTCTTTTTAAATGAACTCCCCGGATTCTATAACCACCAACTTAAAGTTGACCTGGAGGGGAGGGGGGCGTATTTCGGTATTTTAACCTGTTTGCATGTCAAGTGTAGGTGTAATTCTCTCTTTAAGGCAAATTTACATGAGCTGTATTTCCGGGTGAAGCAATTGTTGATCATATGTAAATTATCACTTGTACTACTCATAACGTACATTGGCTTTACACACCCTAGTATATTCAATAACATTTATTGGTTGATTTGGGTACTTCGATAGAAATAGTTTTTAATTTATAATTGTTTATAATTATTGGTCAATTTTTGAGTTTTTAAATATTTTTATTTTTTTAAGAGAAAAGATAGGCCCTCGACCGGGATATGAACCCGGAACCTTTGTCTCACCGTGACATCGCTCTACCAATTGAGCTATCCAAAGTCGCATGCCGTCCGAGGACAAACCTTTTCTCTCATAGATCCCATATTCCAGTGCTCTCGCCATTTTTGCGATGAATACTCTAGAACGAAGTTCTTTGAACATTAATTTAATTTTAGGATCTTATTGACTTACGTCATATTACTATTTATAATTTTTTTATAATTATTGGTCATTTTTTGTATTTTTAAATATTTTTATTTTTTAAAGAGAAAAGATAGGCCCTACATATGTTTAGGGAGTTCATGAAGAATGGTGGAAGTTTCCAAAGTGTATGGTTGGAGCCATGACCAAGTTTTTTAACTGGTTGATTAAATAGTGAAACTCACCCTGTAAACGCACATGCAAAATTCATCCATTTAAATTTATAAATGATTTATTTACATTAATTTAGTTCGTATGCATTGTAAATAATTTTAACTATTTGTTTTAGAATTGACCTAATAAAATAGAAATTGAAAACTAGCTGTGTTATCTGTTTGATAAATATTATAAACTATCTATAATCACACAATTGATAATTTTTTTTTATAACTATAGTTAGTATAGCTAGTTGCACAATGGGCCTTTTTAGGCCGAAGTGCATAGTAATAAGAGTCACACATAAATAATAATAATAATAGTATAGCTAGTTTTCTTTAACAATTTTAATTACCCCAGTGTTTAATTGCATTACTAAGATAAAATCAAAGTATACATGTGTGATTTCAATTTAAAGTGTCATAATTAAGTGAGTGAATATTTACTAAAAGTTTAACCTAAGACTGTAGTGTTAGATGCGAGCTACTGGAGTATAATGTGGCGCACGTATCGAAAAATATACGTAATTCGTTGCAAATGGTTCTGATCCCCTGGCGGTCAATTCTCAAAGTAATAACAGAGATTTCATTGACCGTGATAAAAAAGAATTTTCGAATGGTCGTGGTTTTTCTATTTATTTAATAAAAAACATGATTTATATTAGAAATGATTAAAATGCCGTAGCTTTTGTTTACTTGGAAACATAATGGAAATTAAATGTTTAGAATAGGTCTGCACATAAGGACAAATGGGACAGGTAGGTGCCTCGCATAAACACTTCACTTGACGACCCTTGTAGCAGATAGATATACAAGATACACTTTGCAGCGTTTCCTAGTTAATTTTTGTGACCTTTAACTCCCACTTTCAATTCTTTACACGCTACGGCCACGCCCTTTCTAAGGATACATTTACATTTCAAATATATCCTTTAAGGGTGTAATAATAGTTTAAGATACGTAGGGAATTAATTGAACACAAAGAAAATTACAATTGTGCTGATAGACTTAAAATAGCGTTTGTTCTCCTTGTTCGTAGTTTTGATTAAATATTCCCAAATTAAATTTTAAAATATTTTTAATATCATTTCCACATGTCTTCGAAGGGTATAGTTATGTGTGTACGCGTACTGTGATACAAAGTAGTACAAACTGGCTCTGGAATTAGGATTATTTATTCTGATATGAGCTGAGAATCGAACATTTGTTAATACACCGGAGACCCTCCTTTGGTTTACTCAGTCTATCAGATTTAGGTAAAAAATATTGGTATATAATAAAGATAATTAATAATAATATGATTAATTAAGATAATTAATAGAATAATATTTTAGATTATTGAAGTTTAATTCCTTGTGAAATCGGATGAACGTCGTTTTGCGAAAAAGAACAATGCTTTGATTATCACGTATTCCTTTCGCATGTTTTCAGTAAACTCCATTTGTTTGTTGGTTCATTTAACGTCACTTTATACTGCTATGGTTAATCGGACGATGCTACAGTGGGAGCTCTAAATTTTGCCTATCCAGGTTTAATTAGGATAGGGATTTTTAACGAGTACCTGACATCGTACATGCTCGGGACCCCCGTTTAACGTCCCTTCCGAAGGACGGCGTAACTAAGTATTTTTTACTCCCTTAAAAAAATCCTAGGACCACCTGCCGGGCTACGAACCCGCGATCTTGGGTATAGTAGTTAATAAACTCTATTTACATTTGAATTACCTTGGAAATTTTGAAAGTTTAATTACTTCTGTTTTTACAATTTTAATTTCATTCCTACAACATGAAAACATTGCAATTAGATATTTAATGTATTAAGTAGTCGGGATCATTTTAATTAAATGAGAAACGTAGCTATCGATATCCGGAATTTTCTTTTTTGTTTGTTTCAGTCGTTTTTGCATTGACTAAGTGCTCTTCCTTCCATTTAAAATATCAAATGGGATAATAGTAATTAAAAACGGCGAACCGGACTCGCTTTTGGATATTCACTGGCTTGGCTCCTGTTTATTTAAATAACGCCCAATAAGTGGATCGTACGAACTTTTAAAAGATCAATACAATCAATGGAAAACAACTTCCTATTCCTTAGTAGGTTACTAAGGGCAATAAGGAAAATAGCTTGCAATGATTACTAATTTAATTTAAAAGAATAACTAATTATTACTAATTTGGCATTGCTCATTTTCTGCATTGATTTTGATATATTGTAAGTTAAAATGTAAGTTAAGTTGTATATTTTGTGGAGGATATTTGTTAATTTAAAGAATCATATATAGATCCTCCTGTAGACATGTTTTCTAATAGTTAAATAGGTGATTGGTTTGGTTCGGTTACTCCAAGTGTTCTCTAGGAATTAAAACCTGTTTGAGAGGATGAGAGGGGAAGGAGGAAGGGAGGAAAGGCTTGCACTTGATCTCCAGTGACGTGGCACTACAACCCTTCGGGCTACCCTCGCCCGTAATGGCCGTATACACTTAAATAGGGAGAAGTCTTTTCTACGTTCTCTTTTAGTATTTCTGGCTCTTGATAATTGATCCATCAAGTAGTGTGTAGTGGAGAATTATAAAATGATTATTTTAACTAAATCTGAACTTCTGTCAAACTAAACTGCAACTGCTAAAGTAGATATTCAACAACTATTGAATGAATTCTACTGAACTTAGTTTATCATATTGAAATTTACTATAAGACCGGTGATTTTATCATAAATCAATATAATTTTTATCATATATATTATAATATCGATTTACTAAATGACCGGAGTTTATCACCTAAACGAAATCTCTCGTTCCTGGTCAACGGCAAATGTTTAATGAAAACGAGAAATCTCGTTCCCGGGCGTCAATTTGTTAATACTCTTTGAAAGGCAAACTTCTTAAACAATACTGAATGTGGTACGAGAACAAAGAAGTGACGACAATTTGACAATGTAGATAATTATATTTTAATTAGGATCTAGTGTCGGTTTTAATCAGATAATTTGCAATATATTTTATTCGTTTCAAGCGTAACAACCAATAATTTAAGTTTACTTCAATCTATACATTAAAAATTGATGCAGATATTAACTGAACTTAGACAGACCAACGTGCCTGAATGGTTAAAACAGGTTTACTGTATATTTCCTGAGAGTGCTGCAATTTAACCATTAAGAAGAAGGTCTATGAGGATGTTTTTAGATTTCTTCATTTTAGTCACAATTTTATCAATCCTTTTTAATAAAAATAGTGATAATCTTTTTCTCATTAACTTAAAAAGTGTGGTAAAATAACTTGTTTCCCTCGTTGTAGTGTTCTATTTAAAAAGTATGGTTTCCATTTGTTCTTACTACCAATATAGTTTCAGCAATTGAAAAATCACCTCGTAGATGTTTGGTACGCTTGAAGTTGATAATTCAATTGAAGATGATTCAAAAAATTGACTGATGAGACATAATTACTAAATCTTTTCCTTAGGAACTTATTGTCAATATGAAAATTTGCCATTAGGTATACGTAGTTCACATTCCTTGTGTAATACCAAAGAATTTATTTAGAAATTGAAGAGCAATAATATTTTAATCAATAAATCACATGGTTGATACCCAACTTTCTCATTTTCGCAAACACAATTTTTGAATTATTGAAATTGTTTACTTTTTTATTAATTGTTTTAATGAATTCTGATTTTCACAGATTCAAATTGTACCTTAGTCTTTGGTATAACTTTAAAAACGGTTTAGCCGCAGTCACATTGATATAATTAAGAAGTTAGTTGGCCCCAAGGCGATATTATATCTATTGTTAACTATAAAGTATTATAAATAAATTTCGTATAATGCGACGCCTTATGCATAAAAACATGCAAACTAAAAATGCATTTTCATATATGGTTTAGAAAAAAAAATTATAATCATAGATATAACATTAAATTTTAGAAATATTTTACCGGAAATCATACTTGTCTTCCTTTTTAAAACTGCTTTTTATTGTCCCTTATATTGTAAATAAGTTGGAATGAATGGTACTAAAAATCGTTGTTCCAGATTTCTTGTTTAGTATCTCGTACCTTTCATTTGATATACATACTAGCTTATGCCCGCGGCTTCGCTCGCATAGAATTTGGACTACCGCATAAAGTTTCTTGACGGTGCTTTTTAACAATAATTTAAAATAATAAATAATTTAATTATTTAAATAATTTAATTGTTTTCACTATAGGTTACTCGTACAAAATTTCAGATGTCTAACTTCAAAACTGACGGATTCCATACAACCTTTGAATCCTTATTATAATAAGGGTGGAATTATCCAAACTTCTTTCTTAAATCATACAAAGGACCTACGAGGTGTGATCAAAAAGTTCCAGGACTGTTGAGATTGCGCGGCAATGGAGTGTCATAGAGCAGTGGGGTTGGCAGCATTGTTTAGCGTGACTCTTCCTGAGCTCAGCTGTTTATTCAGTTTGTTGATAACCTTCTTCATTGCAAAGTTACTGCTGTTTTCGTAAAAAAAGTTTTTTGTGTTCGGCGATTTTGTGAAATAAATGTAAAGGAAGAGCAACACGTTTGCGTAAAGTTTTGTGTGAAGTTGGGTAAAATGTTTACTGAAACTTTTCAAATGTTGCAAGCGGCTTTCGGTGATGAATGTCTGAGTCGGTCAAGGTGTCATGAGTGGTACAAAAGGTTCAAGGAAGGCCGGACATCGTGTGAAGATGATTCTCGTTCAGGGCGCCCATCAACTTCGACTGACGACGATCATGTTGCAAGATTGAACAGTCTCGTGCGTTCTAATCGTCGACTAACCATTCGTGAGATGGCTGAAGAATTGAACATTTCATTTGGTTCGTGTCAACTGATTTTAACAGAAAATTTGCAGATGAGAAGGGTGGCTGCAAAGCTTGTTCCGAGACTGTTGACTGAGCAGCAGAAAGAACACAGAGTTCAAGTTTGTCAGGAACTTCTTGAAATGGCAAATGCCAATGAAAACTTCTTAAAACAAGTCATTACTGGAGATGAAACGTGGGTTTATGGCTACGACGTGGAAACGAAGGTCCAGTCATCACAATGGAAGACAAAATCCTCCCCAACCCCCAAAAAATCACGTCAGGTCAAATCAAACGTCAAGGTCATGCTTACTGTTTTTTTCGACTGGAAGGGTGTTGTTTGCCATGAATTTCTTCCACGAGGTGAGACCATTAACCGCTTTCGTTATCTTCAAACCCTGAGAAATTTGCGCGAGGCAATAAGGAGGAAGAGACCAGAGTTGTGGCGGAGCGGTGAGTGGGTGCTGCATCATGACAATGCGCCTGTTCATTCCGCACTGCTCATTCGCGACTACTGCACCAAAAATGGAATGACGGTCATTCCCCAGCCTCCATATTCACCTGACCTTGCCCCTGCAGACTTTTTCTTGTTTCCAAAACTTAAGAGACCCATGAAGGGAAAGAGATTTGAGTCCGTAGATGACATTAAAAAAAATCGCTGGAGCAGCTACACACCATTTCACAAGATGATTTCTCAAAGTCCTTCACACAGTGGAAACATCGTTGGGAAAAATGTATAGCTTCCCAAGGAGAGTACTTTGAAGGGGACGACGTCCAATAGCCTGTAGATTTTTTAAATAAATTAATAAAAAATCAGTCCTGGAACTTTTTGATCACCCCTCGTATCTGCAAATTTCGAGATGCTAAATTCCTGATTTGTCTTTAATTATCCGCTATAATGTATTCTCCACAGTACCTCTAAAACTGTCGGGGGGGGGACTACTGCCCCCGTGCGCCCCCCCTCCCTAGATCCGCGCTTGCTATAGCCCATGTGTTATTCTGATGTATAACCTATATTACTGTAAAGTTTCATCCAAATCAGTTCCGTAGTTATTGCGTGAAAGAGAGACAAACATACAAACTTTCACATTCATAATGTTAGTAAGATTAGTAGTATATCAAAACAAATAGTTTCACTTTTGTTCTTTCTGATATTTTAGCAACTATGATCATGTTATTTTCCTTTAATTATGTACTATAATGGATTCTGCACAGTTCCTATAAAACTGTCGGGAGGGGTAGGGAGGGGGCGCCTGCCCCCGTGCGCCTCCTAAATCCCAGTTTGCTATAGCCCATGTGTTATTCTGATGTATAACCTACATTACTGTAAAGTTTCATCCAAATCCGTTCTGCAGTTTTTGCGTGAAAGAGAGACAAACATACAAACTTTCACATTTATAATATTAGTAAGATTTTTCAATTGTGAAAAATTCTAAAAATTCTAGAGAATTTTTTTTTTAATTGCCTCTTTGGATGTAAATTTTGATTGTGGTTATGAAGGGATCTCTTAGATTGTATTCCAAGAGATAAAATGTAGTGATTTATGATAGAGACCTAGGTACTAAAAGTGGCCACTTACACTGGACTACCTTAGAGCCTAGGGTTACTTTATATTAGACTAGCTTTTGCCCGCGGCTTCACTCGCGTGGAATTTGGTCTGCCACATGAAGTTTCGTGACAGATCATTTTAAATAAATAATTTAATATTTTTTTAACTATAAGTTACTCGAACATCCGAAATTTCAGATGTCTAACTTCAAAACTGACAGATTCCATGCAATCTTCGAACCCCTATTATACTAAGGGAAACCCTTGGAGGTGGAACTATTCAAATTTCTTTCTTGAATTATACAAAGAATCTATCTGCAAATTTCAAGAGGCTTGTTCCTGATTTGCCTTTAATTATGTACTATAATGGATTCTCCACAGAACACAAAAAACTGTCTGGGGGGCCTAAATCTGCCCTTGCAGTTGCCTATGTGTTATTATGATGTATAACTGTAAAGTTTCATCCAATTTTTTTCAGTAGTTTTGCGTGAAAGAGAGACAAACACACAAACTTTCGCATTTATAATATTAAGATAGGATATCAAAACAATAGTTTCTCACCTATTCTTTCTGTTATTTTAACAACTATTATCATGTGATTTGCCTTTAATTATAATGGATCCATGGATAAGTACTATAATGTTTCTTCCACAGTACCCAAAAAAATGTAGGGGGAGCACTTGCACCCTTGTGCCCCCCTCCCCATTAATCCGTGCTTGCTACAGCCTATGTGTTATTCTGATGTATACCCTATATTACTGTAAAGTTTCTTCAAAATCCGATCAGTGGTTTTTGCGTGAAAGAGAGACAATCATACAAACTTTCACATTTATAATATTAGTAAGATATTATCAAGATGAATATCATTAGGAAATATTTTTAATTATTTTATATTGTGCAATGGCTAATCACAATTTTACATCTTTGACAAATGGCGCCTATATAATTCAAATTTACCTTAGAATTTATATATTTTATAGGTGGTGTATAGTGGTATATGAAGAGTGTTGTTAAAAGCTGAAGGAGTGGAACCTTCCCCCAATCTATATATAAACTAATGGAAACAGATGATCCTCAATGCTCTATTATTAGTTTTCTACCACCTTTATTTTCGCTCTCTTCTATTTCATTTAAAGTAAATTTCTCCTTTATAATTCCTCTTCTACCGTTCCTGCTCTATTTAATTTTCTAATGTGAGTTATACTTTTCAAAAAGTATTGACATTATGAATAATAATGGTTACGTGTGATACATTCAAGTTAAAATTGAAACAATTTTACAACATCTATATTTTATCCTTTTGCTCAAATCCACCTATGGACTTATTAGTTAAATGCAAATAAATTAGAAAATTTCACGTGAGGAATACAAATAATTTTAATAATGCTAATCATTAAATGTTCTTGTATTATTGAAATGTTATTTAATTATATTCTTAAAACATTTCTATAGTTACAACAAACTGGTAACCGATGCGATATTTAAAGCCAAAAGAACAGATAAATAGATTTTTTATTAGAATATAATTTGGATCATTGGAAAATTAATCATTTTAACTACATAATTATTGGTCCCTGTTTATGATATAGTGCAATCACTCGCTAATTCTGTAGTGTGTTACTAATCCTCTTAATCGATCCAAAAGTAATTGCATATTCAAGAGGTCCTGGAATCAGTGTATAGTATTTCTGTGCCTATGCCAACCACCCGGTTTCTTTCCTTAATTAATTGCTAAACCCTTTATATGGGATGGGTGAGCCCTAAGAAGAATTCCATCTACTTGTCCCTAATGATAATATCTTGGATATCTCTTGGATAGGATTTGATTGATATTGCATTGATTTGGTTATAGAAACCGATCTGGTTTGTTTTCTCCTTTAATGTTTTATTCTAAATTATGCAAGTTGTTAGCAGGTGTTATTTACCTGTCTCTACAGGTCTCGAATTGGGAATCTTTGGTTTAGCAGTTCATTACCCTATACTAAGAACTACCCAGCTACTTACGTAGATGATTATATTTTAACGATGTTTCGTCTTTTTTTTTTTTATTATTAAATACAATAAAGATATGACTGGTTTTTCTAGGAAGGTGGGAGTAATATTTGTTTCGCCATTATGTTGATATTTATTAATATCTTTCCTTACCCCTGTTCATGGATTATGTCTCGTGTTGGATATGGTTTGTTGGGCGTCGGATAATGCTGGAAGAAGTTGAATGGTGTTGGCTCGGAAGATATTATTGTTGAGCGTTGATAAGAGGATGAGGATGACAGAGGTGAGTATTATGAAACAATAGAAAGCCGGAGGAATGGGGCAGCTATCGGCCTACACTTGGCAACGCTGTCTAACCATCCTCGCTATCTTCTTTGTTCCTCTTAGCATTCCAATAGGATTCGGTGGAATCGGGAAAATATAATGTCCTTGGGTTGGTTAGTATTAATCCTCCAATAACAATCAGAATTGCGATTTTAAAGTTTTTCAGATTCTTGAGTTTCAATCAATAAATATAAAATTATCGGTACTAGTATGTTTAAGGGCCTGCTGACATCAGCGCGCTCAGGTGTCACTTACCTCAACTATTACCTGACTATTGTCCGGTTATGCATCAATTTTAAATAGGCTTTGCCTTTCATTATGATACAACAGATTTATAGGAAATGAAATAAATGAGAAACATGTAGACAAAATTAAACTAGAAATAATAAAACATTTATTACAAGGAATATTCATTAAATAACAATTTGTAACTAAAATATGATAATTTTTAAAATTTTTAAATGTTTTTATTTTAAAGAGAAAAGATTTGCCCGGGCATTTAAAAAATTATCATATTTTAGTTACAAATTGTTATTTAATATTTAAAATATGATGTTATGATAAACAATGAAAGATTTATTCCAAACAATGCTCATTAAAAAGAACAATATCTTCAAAAATTGCATCAAAAGGGTCTCTTCCCTCTAACTTCGTTATATAAAATGGACAATAGTCTCCAAAAGTAATGTACTATTCCTCAACCACGTATTTAATCGAATACCCAGGGTCTTGTTGCATCCTTTTTTCTGGCATCTCCATCTAATTTTATTCCCCACTTGCAGTTTCATATCATGTCCATTTCACAACGCATTTTCTGCGGAATGACATTCCGCTCCTGAAGAAACCTAAGAGCTGATTTTTCATCGTCCACTGTGCGAAAAATCTTCAAATTCCAAGTCATATTTGAAGAAAATAATAAAAAACACATTCACGTTTAACTTCACATAAACAATAACAAAACAATAGAAAGGTTAGTATAACAGTAGGAGATGGTTAAGAAAAGTGACACCTAAGCGCGCTGATGTCAGCAGGCCCTTAAACATACTACAAATTATTTTTTAACGACTTTTGGAGACCTTATTGTTCTCATATTCATACTGTATCAGTGAAATCACAGCCTTTGGGTGATTTACAGTAAATAGTTATAGGCATTAAGATCGACCACCAGCCTGAGCGTAAAATAAACAGCTTACACATTATAATCGGACAAAAGTTAAAAATAAAATGTTAACGTATAATTTGTTCTTACGAATTAATGACGAAATTTGTTCCTCTATAAATCGGAATCTTGTAAATACTCTTCCATAAAGACTGGTTGTGAAATTAAAAACTGTAAAGTTTTAATTTATTTCTCAGGTGGTTTGAATTAGGATCAGAGAATAATAGCTATAATATACATAATTTCCATTTTAAGAGGAATATTGGATTAACAAAACTGATTTCCTTGGTTATGTCGTTGATATTTTTGGTTACTTCATTTATTTGTACTGAATGTCATAGAAATGTATATTTACTGTTATGAAAATATTTGGTCACTTCACACACAGTTTTAAGGTAACTAGACAAGGCAAGTTACGTATATGGCCAAGTCCTACTGTCAGTCATAAATTGCAAACCAAATTATAAAAAAAATGTTTGTTCTATTCATTTCTGTTTCATTGTGAACTTTCAGTTATAGAATTTAATTTATGTCTTTAAAATTTTAAATTAATATTTAAAAACTTACATGGAACTTACATACAAAATTAAAAAGACAAGAACTGACTAGACGGTACAAACAACTATCACATCTTCTGGACTACAGATCTTCACTTGACTTGAGGAACAAACGACTAATCTATAACAGTATACTAAAACCTATTTGGACATACGGAGCAGAACTTTGGGGTTCAGCAAAAAAAGTTCACATACACAAGATTCAAATAACACAATCCAAAATTCTCAGAAAAATTCTTAATGCACCGTGGTATGTTTCGAATCACAAAATACACAAAGACATGAACATTCCTACTATAAAATCATATATTCATAACAAATACATAACATTCCACTTATCGACACAATATCACCCAAACCCGCTCGTTCTTCCGCTTTCCTACTCCCTGTTACCTGGGCTTAATAAAAAAAGATTAAAAAGACATTGGCCAAGAGACCTACTGAAAAATTGATATTTCATTCCAAAACTCGATGTTCCTGTACAATAGCAAAGAGAAAAACATCTGGATCAAATTTGCTGGATGCGCAATTGCGCAGGTGCAATTGAATATTAAATAATAATAATAATAATATTTTACACTAATTAATAAAAGCAATTTCTATGAACTAAGTTAAGTGTTTTCAGGTTCTTCGGTTGTTCTTGTTTTAACTGAAAAATACAAAGTGTGCAAGTCCATTCCATTAATTCAGTTCTCTTATTTACTCAACTTATAGTCTGTAGCAATAGCGCTTGAGTTAAAAGATAAAGTCTCTCTTATCTCCGCTGGATTAGTGTGATCTCTAATTTCACACAACGTTGTTAAGGGCTATATTACATTTCTTAGATTTGTATGGAAAATATTTTGGTTACCATTTGTTAACAACTGGTGAAAAATACCTTAACAATTTACAATATGAACAATTATCCCTTCCTTAACGTTATTAGTTGACAAATAGCAAAGAGTTAACTAATTGTATATATTCTAGGTAAAATTGGCATCTAACAACCTAGTGAAAAAATAACAATAAAAAGCGTGCTTTTTTTTTAAGATAGGGTGTGTTAATTATAGTTAATTTTAAATAGTTCCATGATTGAGAGGAAAATTTGAGAGTTGACTGGAAGATCTAATATGGGAGTTAGATAGTCTGGGGGTGCAGTAAAATTTACTAATTTACTGAGTTTAAATTTTTATATATCACCTGTAATTTAACTAGCTTCCATACTTTTCTATCTCACAATTTTACATTTGTGCCTTCTCTTTATGTTCATTTTGTATCTTACTGTTCATTTTTCTTTTTTACCATTGCTTGGCATTACCACCTTTTGTACTCTTATGCTGTAATCTTGTACTCATATATGCCCTTAATATTCTAAACATCGCTAATTTCACTACCTTTCAATTTCTGATTTTATTATATTCTTTCTCGGTATTGCAATGTTTTTATAGCTATTTTTGTTCTGTTTCTTCTCTCATAACCCTGAAGATGACCTACAACGTAGGTCGAAACGTTGGCACTTACAATAAATAATTTTGTCTTATTTAGTGTTTTTTTTTTTACTGAACCCCCATACTATCCAACTCCCACTTTAAATAATTTTAGTTATTCAACAACTTTTCGCCGAACTAATATTTAACGTTTAAAAAATTCTTGTTTCAAGTAAATTAAAAGTGTATTCAGGCTGTTCCTAATCTCAGTTCATTATACAATTTTTTTTAGTGCTTTTTCAATTATTTTACTGCTAAATGTCAAAATTTCTATAAATTACGGCAACTTTTGTATTTTTTAAAATCTGTGATAAATTACTTGGTCACGACACATTATTTTTAGAAAAATATTACTCATAATATTCCCAATGCATCATCATACATAAGTAAAAACGAATTATTTTTAGAATTTCCCTGTTGAAATTAATGCAATTTCTGTTCGACCTACCATTATGGATGTCATAATCAATTCATAGTTGCTTTATTTGATCTGCTGACTCAAGACATTGTTTTTCAAAGCTAGTCTTAAGTGTGTATATATATATATATATATATATTTTTTTTTTTTATTATTATTATTTATGGTTCTTTTTTAAATGTTTTTGAATATTTTTTTTTTAATTTTGAAGAGAAAAGATTATGTCTTGGCTGGGATTTGAACTCGGGTCGTCAGCGTCTCTAGCGCGGTGCTCTTACCGATTATAGTAATGTTCAATGAACATTCTTCACCGTGTATACCTCGAAAAATTACGATAACACAGGGGTATTGGATCAGTGAAGAGAATGGATTTGTCTAGCTGGAATGCGTGCCTTGGTAGCTCAGTGGCTAGAGCACCGCGCTAGAGACGCGGGCGACCCGAGTTCGAATCCCGGCCAAGACATAATCTTTTCTCTTCAAGAGATCGCCAGATGAATAGTTCGCTAATAGCTGTAGTCCAATAGTACCTAGTGCTTTTTTTATCCTGACCTTTGTTTTTTCGCACATTGTTTTATTTTGAATCATTGTTTTTCTTATGTGTTTTAGTTGTGAAAACTCAGGAATTTTAGATTATTATTATTATTCATCCACCATTTTTACTTTTTACTTGTTTTCTCAGTAATCAATGATATTACCACAATATGATAGATTTATTCACATTTTTTGTCATTTGGATATATATTATCGTCAAACGTAATCTTTGTATGATATAAAATAAGGTTTTTTATTTCATTAGAGGATTAATATTGCTTCAGATCGTAGGATAAAATATCGTCAGCTCTCACATCCTGAAAAATGAATAGTATAAGTTAAATATGTTTGTTGAGAAAGGATAATTTTATATTGAGGAAAGGAGTGCCAATGCCATCTGTATCATTCCGTAATAGTATGCGATTGACGCCATATCTATTTTTAGAACTGAATAATATCAACTCAAAATGAACATTAAATATTGTTTGCAAAAATTAGTTTGCGGTCCAGCATTCTAATAAATATTTCTAATATCATACAAAAAACTATGGAATCTTCAAAACATCTCCATTTTGTGTTTTGATAAATGGTTAAAATATTTCGGATATGATAATAAACTTGCTATTACAATAATGTAGAACTCAAACCTAAGGGGCGACCTGTGATCTAGTGGTTAGCATAACAAACTACTAAGCCCAAGATCGCGGGTTCGTAGCCCGGCAGGTGGCCCTATGATTTTTTAAAGGGAGTAAAAAATCCTTGGTTATGTCGTCCTTCGGAAAGGACGTTAAACGGGAGTCCCGAGCCTGTACGATGTCAGGTACTCGTTAAAAATCCTTATCCTAATAAAACCTGGATAGTCAAAATTTAGAGCTCCCACTGTAGCATCGTCCGATTAGCCATAGCAGCATAAAGTGACGTTAAATGAACAAACAACAACTCAATACTAAAACTGTTCTCTCGGTAAATAAATTAAAGTATGCCTGGCCATTGTTAATCAGATTATACAATTTCATTTACATTGTATGACCATCTTAGTAATAGCAACTGTGTGTTATGTAATTGATAAAATAAAAAAAAAAATCACAGCTCGAATAGTTCTCACAATTCACTTTTAAAATAACCTTTTCAGATTATCTCCTGTCTCCAAGGACAAGTATATCTCCATTTGAAGAATAATATGATCGTGTAACATAAATGATTTGGGGAAAAGATCTTGAGGATCTCTCTTGTATGTTTAACGCGAACCACACTATTATATATATATATATATATATATATATATATATATACACACATACACATATATTCGGTTGGCTCTACAGAGACCTTGTAGATCTTTGGCAGCCTTTACTAGCCTTCTCCACCTCTTGTCTATCCTGGACCGCTGATTTCCAGTGTGCTACATGCAGCTCCTCAGCATCTTTGTTAACCCTGTCTATCCATCTGGTCCTTGGCCTCCCACGTGGTGTATATATATATACATATATACATATATATATATATATATATATATATATATATATATATATATTATTATTATTATTTATGTGTGACCCTTATTACTATGCACTTCGGCCTAAAAAGGCCCATTGTGCTTGAGTCCTAAAAATCCCTAACATAGGTCTAGACTTCTGAAAAATTTTAAATAGTCTTTAAACCTCAGTTCTTGAAGTTCCTTGTATCCACCGGGGCCAATATATATATATATATATATATATATATATATATATATATATATATATATATATATATATATATATATATATATATATATATATATATATATATATATATATATATATATATATATATATATATATACACACATCTACACATATATTGCACCTGAGGTAGTGCCATAAAATTTCATGGCTGAGTGTACAATTAAATGGTACAAACAGATAGTGCAACGGCCCGCAGTCTGCGTACCGCAACCAATTGCTAACTGGTCATATTTTTTTGAGTTACACGAGAGACAAATGAATGTACTAATGATATTTTATCATTGAGGGATAGTAAAAATGGAACTGCTGAAATCTGAAAATCGAAACTTTACGCAAATACATTGTTAAAATGCCAGAAATTCTACAGATTCAAGTTAGGTTATGTTATTGTTTTATTGTTTATCCATGGATTATAAAGACCTATTCATCCTGACTCATTGTATATTGTTATTATTCATTGTTGTATAATATTCTTTAAAAAATTGTATCCCTCATTAACTTTGCCAAAATTATTGTTTTTTTCGTTACTATGTTTATTTGTTGGCATATTCTGGTTTAGGAACATTATTTTTCTTATTAGTTTGCTCTCTATATTATATTGTATATATAGGATGTATTGTATATGCATGTACACAATACTGTATTATATATATATATATATATATATATATATATAAGCCTATATATATTTATATAAGCCTATATATATTTATATAAGCCTATATATAGCCTCTCAATAAATAAAATCTAACAAATTAATGGATGTGTCGAACTAATTTATTTATTTCATTTCACACTTTGTGATAGTTCTGATCGTGTTATTGTGTTTTCTTACCTAATCCCCCTCCTTCCTTTTTTTTTTCTAAACCCATGGTTTTCTTCTTTTCGATTTTTTCTTTCCTCAGAAAAAAAAAAACTTCAGGCGTGTATTTTTTGCGATCTAGGCTGGAAATATAGTACCATAATTGGAGTATATTGTCTTAGAATTTTATATTTATTAATAATCAGTAATATTCTTGTATCATTGTTGCTTTGGTAAATCTTATATTGTATGACTTCAGGATCAAAAGCGGACAATTCCAAAATTTCAAAAACTGATTTTTGGACATTCTTCGCTAGATTAGTCAAGCAATTTGGTCTTACACGACACTTGACCGCTTTATTTCTCATGGTTTTGAATCAGCATATCATGATAAAACTTGCTAAAAAATAAATTTTTGAAATTTGGAGTTATCCGCCTTTGTATGTGTGAGTTAAACCCCTGATATGTATGTAAAGAGAATAATTGTATTGTATAGCAAATGTTGATTCTTTCTATACCATTCTTCGTTAAACTGGTAGGGATAATGGAATGGGCATTCGATGTTTTGATTGGTTTTGTAATTATTGGATTTTTTCATCAATGGCTGAGCTAAATTGTTAAACTTCCGAGATGTAGGTGGAAAGGATTTCCTATCAGGCTGTTGTTTCTGGTTCGGAATTTGACGGTAATCGGTAGGGTGAGTAGGTGTTGGCAAAGATTGTTAGTTTAGTTACAGATCATTAATTTTCCCGAAGTCTTTTATCAAAATATGCAACCTGTGGAAAATTCGGGTAAGACTTTGGTGCTCATATAGGCAAATCTTCGGGTTATCTCCGATTCTCTCGGATTTTCCCTCCCTTCCGTTCTTATATTTAGGATTATAACCTTTCGTAGGCGTAGTTACTTAAACATCCGATAGATGTAATATGACGGAAGGTTAATTGGTGTAAGGGAGAGATTTAAGAAGAGGCGATGAAGGAGGCAGGTGTAGGCGAGAAAGTGGTCGCTCCCAAGGTCAGCTCCGTTCAAAGCCCTGTCTCTGTCCCTCTCCGTTAGTCTATCTTTTCTGTCTTCTTCTTCTTCTTACACCTTCCTTCCTTCACCTTACTTCACCCTAACCTTTGCCCATAAATAAATGTTTATCTTACTACTTACTTCCAACATGTTCCCTATTATCTCAATCCCGCTACAATATCGTCATGACCTTAAAAACCTTAAGCGAAGTATTCTTGAGGAAAATATTGATATAGATATATTCATATAACTTTAGGGCTATTGTTTTGTCTCTCGTATGACTAAATTTTCAACACCATTCAATGAAGAAGTATTTATTTTTAATTTCTGAGTTTATACCGGTCTGTTAGCTCTATTCCTCTCTCATTTTTTTATTTATTATATTTGTTTGTTTGTTGGTTCATTTAACGTCACTTTATACTTCTATGGCTAATCGGACGATGCTACATTTCATTATATATTTGTGTTTGATATTCGATCACCGTTTTAAGTCGGATTATAAGGATTCGATAGCAAGTGTTGAAGATTGCATACGTAGGTAGGAGGCGTTGATGTTTTTAGCACCGCTGATAGGAAGGAAGTGGACGGAGCAGGCCAATGCCTTGGGGATGGCGCAATGGCGACCATTCGATCCCTCTTTGTCTGTGTGTGCTATCGTAATAGGATGAGAGATTGGTGGAGGCAAATCCTCTCCGCCCTGATCGTTGCCATATCAACCCGTTGAGGTTCGCAAGTTGCTTTTAAGGTAAACGCTTTGCATTCCTCAAGTACCATAATGTGTCATTTTCTTGTCGTAAGAATTCCTATCTGTGTTGGTAAATTTCGCCCTTTATTTATTTATTTTTTATTTGATTAGCTTTAAAAGTATTTTACTGGTTTAGTATGCTAAGTGGATGATTAACATGTTTGTTAGTTTTTTTTATGTAATGTCGCTTTAATAGCCGCAATAGCCAAGTAAAAGGGGAAAAGGCGATGAGGAGAAAAGCCCTGTTATTTGAAAGTGTGTTTTTGCAAGTGGAGAGGACGAGGAGCGGTGACGTGTTATCAGGGTCGCAGGGGGGAGGGGGCTGATAAGACGGACACGTCTGCGCGAGGGATGTGCATAGCCCTGATCGATACGCCACCAACTTCCTCTCCGTCCCCACTTGACATCTGTCCTTTATTTTATTTTGGCAAGGTGAAAGGATGTTTGTTAGTAGTGTTGGGTGTCGCTACTAGATGGCAGAAACTGGTGGTGTCTTCTCTCTCGCTCCCTGTAGTCTTAGAGCCATCTCGACTAGGCCCGTCCTGAGGGGGGGAATAAAAGTCATCCTTTATACATGTTACAGCTTGATTACTTTAGAATCTATACTGTTTTAAAATTTAAGTTCTCATACGAAGTAACTATTTCATTTTTTATTACCTGCCAAAGAAGTGATCTATTGGATAGATCTGTTTAAGTGGCAAATGTAGGTCTTCTTCTGGGAAGTGTGGTAGGAATCTAAGGCGATGAGAAAATGCTAAGTATGAAATGAGCAGCGAACAGGTGCGTAAAACTGATTTGGCGGTGTTTGTATTGAAGAGACGAGATGGATAATTGCAACAATGGAGGCCTGTAGAGTGAGGACAGATAGAAAAGGGGAAGTGGGGAGTGGAATTCTTGCCCTGTTGCCGGATCTGGTCCGGATCGACCGCTCCTTGCTCTCATCACACACACACTCACACACACAGAGGTGGCCGCTGCCGGTCACCGATGCTCTTACACTAACTGGATCATTCCTTCTTCCTGTGTACGGGCCCAACAGTCCCGTCTTCACTTCCATCCATGTTGTTAGTATCTTGAGTTGGTCATGGTCATATCCTTGTTGCATACGATATAACAGTATAAAATATTAATCTATTATTTCTTGGAAAACATATTCCAAAATCATGTAGCCTTAAGGCTTTATGTATTATTAGTCCCTTTAATTCCCAAGCAAAGGGATCTGTCAAGCCTGCTGTCCTTCTGCTGTGTTCATTTCTTATCTTTGTCTTTGTTTTATATTCTTATTTTTCAATAGAATGGAATTATTCTGTATCCTACACATCTTCAATCTAACATGCATGGCAAGGTAAAAGCACGTGCCAGTGTAATTAAAAAAATCGATGTATAAGAAAATAGTTTTAGAAAAAGGAGAAACTACAAAACAAGAAAATCATATTGATACAAACTTGATCCTTAGATGGTCTCGACGAAAAAAAAAAATATAATTAAAAAAATATTATTGTTATCAGTAAGTATCGATTGGTTATGATGGTTTGTTTTTTGTTACCATAAAGTGAAGCTGGTCACGCATTGAATGCGTCACCATCTATGATTCAGGTAGGCGCCACCTATCTGTTAAAATTGTCAAAGGTTATGTTGTGGAATATTAAAGGAGAGTTAAGAACTTGTGATATTCGACCATGTGTTAGATGTGCCGTTTATTGAATACTCTTCCTTAACATTCGGTTCAAGTAAGGAGGCCGTCCATTTCTCATGTAGAGGTTTCGGGCACTTGGCCTCATTCCATTGCTACCTAGTTTAAGATGAGATATAAGGTTTTTGTGAATGTGCTATAAGGTTGACCGGCAGTTTCGACATAAGACAGAGCGCCGCCATTTTGTTATTGTGGTGTAGAAGAGCACGCTCTACCGGTGCACACTTCTAAATATACTAATATGGCCGCTCCTGGTTCTCTCTTATATCCTATTCACTCTTTTAATCTCTCATTCCTTCTCCCCACCACCGATGTTGCGGCTTCTCTATGCTAGCACTTGACCTGTTTCGTGTTGGTATATATCATTTTCTGTTTTCAGAGATTATGACTAAATCCTCAAGTACGAAACATTGCACAACAAAAATGCAGTATACTCAAAGCAAAATTTAACAATAATTTATTTTACAAAGTTAGAATTATGCGAATCACAAAGCGAATTTTATAAACACAAAACCTTTAATAGCGTTCCAGCCTTTTGTATTAATGCCTGAATCTTACTGAACTTTCCAGAAATGAATCTTTATTCTATTTATGTGATAAAACATATTATACAGTATAAGAGCCTTTGTGATTGCTGGCCCTCGTGCGAACTACTACGTCACTAATCGCCATTTCCGGTTCTGGCACTCCCTATATCTCATCGCATTTCCATTTATTTCATGAGTCGATTATTTTTGATACGTTTAATTCAAAGTTTATCGAGATATCCGATTTTTTTTAATTTTTAACTGAATATTACTTTATTAGATTATTTAATGCTCACTGAACCTGGAGTAAGAGTTAGATCAGGCTATATTTGCATGCAATTTGTGTTATATGCTTAATGTGTTATGACGCTAAACAATAACATGAATGTTGATTGAAATGTCTAAAAGGTGAACTGCCTGAGCGGTATATGCCGAAACAAGATAATGGCCTAATAACAAGTGTTCATTTACATGCTCTCGAGCCTGATCGAATTGTATTTGTTTTCTTAGCTTCCGTTATATTTTTTTTAAATTACATATTATGCCAGCAATTAAAAGTCCACGCTAATCTTCTCCGTAACTTTATCAGACCCCAGATGGTGTACCAGCACACAGTAGTGCTACTGCATTCAACTCAGAAATGTCACATCAGTTTTTCTACTTTAACTTATTATTCGTGTATTTATTTTGTTTGTAGGAACGACCATCCTCTATTTTTGAGTTATACTATAGCAGGTTAGAATATATGATTAGTTGAACAATAGTTATATGATTTCATTTATTACAAGTATAACAGCATGACACTACCATTACACTATCCTTCTATTGTTGTTTTAGTGACTTCTACTGATTTTAATCTATTATACCGATAGTAATATTATTGTTAAGGAGTGCAGTGGCTCAATGGTAGAACACTGAGTTGCCTTGCCGGAAATCCTGGTTCAAACACCGCTGTGGGCAAGACTTTTATTTAGTCTATTTACAGCCGGAGATGGATCATATATGATCTAGGACTCTCCTGGGGCTCACCCAGCCTCTTCAAAGTATTATAAAATAGGGTACCCAAAATAAGGGGGAAAATCTGGCGGTTGAGGATGACTTAGTACAACCTCCTTGCAGAACTGTTGTCCATGAAGCAGAACAGCCTCTACCATGTACTGACCCCCAGACTCGTTCACGGGTTGTATTGGTACAGGTTTAATATTATTGTTGCACTCATTTAGTTTTAGTCAGATGCGCCCCATAATTGCGCGGTATTATTTCAGCAGGCGTGATAGCATCTACATGGCATGCTGTTGCATCGCAAAAAATAAATTGAGATGAGTATTAATGAGAAGTTCCGCTACTGCGGACAAAAGTGGGGGGGCGATCACAGCTCGGCACTGTGGTTCCTATTCACACTAACTCTCCTTGTCAGGGTCGCCAACATAAGGCACTTTGGTTTGTCGGCTATGCTCTATCATCTACAATCTTGTCTTATATACATCAAATAAAGTAATATGTAAATAAATTGTTTCAATTGAGGTTTTTACTATTTTCAGGATGCCATTTTTTTAAAACTAAGTTACATTGTTTTAAAGATTTTATGAAATTAAAGTGATTTATTATTTTGAATTTTATTTAATTTACATTGTGAATGAGAAGATGTGAGGTGGATAATTTGAATTAATTATACACGCACGAATCTCTAATTGAATACTTCTTTAATGCTTCTCTGATGTTCAGTTACGGAAGTAGATATATAAAAGTACTCTTGTTTGTATTATTAACACTTAACCTGACAGAATTTATTTTTTTTAATATCAAAATAATATTCATACCTCTTAGCCCTTATAGAGGGTAGTTAAAAAAAAATCACATATATCTTGTGGGATACATTGCCAAGAGCATTAACAAATACATTACGCAATTATATACTTTACATTAGCAAGAAAAGGGCTAATAGAAAAATAGTTAAATTGTTTAATAATATCAGGAGGTTATACTGACAAACTATAAGGAAGGCAAGAGTAGCTGGGGGGGCGGACGGGGCTGTTGAGCTACAGTCCCGCAGAGCAGCGGTGCCACCTCGCATTACATAACAGCTACCGCGTCACCTATATATAAATATCTCCTCTCGTCCTCTACGCTCTTTATTCCCCATTCCTAATTACAACGCTTTATTAAGCTTAAACATCTATTTATTTATTTATCTTTGTTATCTCGTTCTGACATTCGCATCGATCTGTGTGCAAGGTTCCGCAGGTGTCTGTTTTGGCAGCTGTAAAACTTTTAATAGGTTTTAAAAACTTTATTTACGAGCTATTATTTCTTTCACCTTTATGATTGGGGTGTTGAAAAAACAACAGTAGCTCCTCTAGAATAGTTTTTAGACAGAATAAAAATCTCCTATACGTATTAATTTTTATTGAATGTCAAGTATGGAATTTTAAAAGTGATAATGTATATTTTATACTTACATATATATATATATATATATATATATATATATATATATATATATATATTTATACTTTATAATGTCTACCTAAATAAAAGTATATGCATTAAAAAAAATATATATCGTTTGTGTTCCGTCTGATTTGCATTGTTGAAACGTGTTTAAGCGTACTATTAAAATATCTTTTTATTAGAAAGGCGTACTACTCTTTTCTCACATATTATTACTCTTATAAATTGTATTTTTTTATTTCTGTATCCATTTAAAACAGATGAAACTTTAGCAATAAATTAGTTGATATGGTGTTTATAAAATTGATTCCTTCTTATTATTGATAAAATTGATTTATTCTTATTCTTAACTTTTTTATTATTGTTTTCTTAATAGAAATAGTGTATTTTTTTAATATAAAGATACAGCAATGAAATTTAAAAAACACTTAATCGTCAAAGTATTACAAACATTATAATATTGTTTCCAGTTTATGCCTTCGAGAATAAAAAATGTTTTGGCTTTTAAATGCAAATAATTTAAAAAAGCACATTGGTGCTGGTGTGAGAGAGAGAGAGAGTGTGTGTGTGTGTGTGTGTGTGTGTGTGTGTGTGTGTGTGTGAGAGAGAGAGAGAGAGAGAGAGAGAGAGAGAGAAAGAGAGAGAGAGAGAGAGAGGAGAGTGAGAGAGAGAGAGAGAGAGAGAGATGGTAGATCCGGAGTTATTGATCCCTCTCCATCCGTACACACAAAACAGGCAGAATAAGGCAGCTCTCTGCCCTCCTTTCTATATCTAGCTGTCGGCCATTTCTACCCCCGTTCTTATCCATCGCACCAGTGGAACACGGAACACTATCGATGGATTCCGACTTATACTTGAAAGAAAAATGTGAACTATATGTGTAGTTGATGGACCTGTATGGTTTGCTATATAGCAGCATTGGTCAGGTTTACTCGGTCCTTAGTAGGAGAATACACAAAATATACGCAGTTACATATTTTGATCATAAAATGAATTAGGTAGTAAGCAAGACGTAAACAATTCAAGATGTATTCATATATTTATCTTTCTTTTTTTTTGTATTATTCTATTGATAAAAAATAATTGCAATACATTAATGTAGAAAATTACTTTATTATTTTTAAAATAAAATAAATTCCATAAGTTAGGATTGTCCGGAATCTAGAATTGAGCTCAATAGAAATTCATGAATGAATCCTTTCCACTTATGTTACCTAGTGGATCACGTTCTTCATAAAAATAAAAATAGAAAACTTTACACCGTGAATTCAGCTCTTCCTGTTCGCAAGTTGTTTAGAGCAAATCCGAATTGATTGGAGGAATATTACCGAGTACCATTTATGATTTATATTTGGAATGATTTTCAGATCTTTAAAAATATAATTAATTGTTCATTTTTACTATTAGTGTTGTTGGTCCTCTTATTTCAAGCTCTGAACGGGAGATGTCACTATGTTACGACTAGGCACAGAGGCGGTTGATACTGAGAGCGGGAGGAATACAGGTAGGTCAAAGGTGTGTACAAGGCGCCATTCTCTACCTAGACAGATGGGCTTGAGCCGTATCGACCGAAAGGGGAAATGGGATTTTTCCCCGGTCACTGGTGGAAGGAGGGAATTTATACTGTTGGCCGTGGCAACGCTGCA
Source organism: Arma custos (assembly GCA_037127475.1). NCBI lineage: Eukaryota > Metazoa > Arthropoda > Insecta > Hemiptera > Pentatomidae > Arma > Arma custos. The sequence goes on along the minus strand of CM073764.1, from coordinate 136,836,468 downwards.
TAGCCGCAAGGGTGGGGGTTCTCTTCGGTTTCCTTTCATCGCCCTTTCTTCATCTCTATAACCGCATTAAATACCACCGCTTTTATGCGCACCAATTCCCTAAAGGCCTAACTAGTTCAACAATGATGGAATTAGTTTGTTCGTTCATTTTATTAAATTATTAGTGATTGATCTTCATTTACGTAACGATTATACTGTAAACGTCAATTTGAGTCAATGACCTCTTAATGGATAACCAAGCGGTGGATTACCAATTCAATATTTTTTTAGTAAGGGACTGATATTTTAATTAGATATTTATGGACTGAAAGATCATTTATTAGGGGTCCTAATCAGGTGATTCTGGATTCTTCTCTCGATTCCAAGGCCACACGGACTTTGCTGCTGTGATGTTTAAAACCCGCCGTGATACGGACAACTGCACCTTAACCACCCCCGATGTGACAACAATAGGGGCCGGGCCGGAAGCAGCTGCCCTCCAGGGGTTGGGGGAAGGACGTCAGCAACAGTTGAGAGAACTGAGATCTTAAGTTTATGATTGATTAGCCAACGAGATAATAAAAAAATTAACATAGTCATGTTTTTGAAGTTAGTTAGTTGAATAATAAGTGTTTACATTTGGACAGGTTCAACGATTCCCCTATTGCTATTGTAGTTCCAGCCATTAGAATTGCTAATGTATTATATGACCTTAGAAGTACAAATATTGGTATTGTCGTGTAAAGAATTGTTATTTCAGCCACCTTTTGTTACTAGTTTTATTTTAAAAATAGAATTATTAATCATTTGTGTAATATAATTGATTTTGTTGATTCACACTTCGGTTTATAATCTGTGTGTTTTCATTTCTGTCTTTTGCAGGTAAGTGTCTCAGCTCATAGTGTTTAGGAGGTGTAAGTAGCGACTATTGAGTTATTAGGTCCTTGCCAGAGGTTGTAGTGGTACTGGTAGTGAGTGCTACCTCGTCTCCTCCACTGCACGATAAAGTATGATTTGCCTATCATAGCTTTTCCAACTCTTTGCCTGCTATATCTCTTTCTTGAATAACCTGGGCTAAATATATCTATATTGGTAAGTAGTTTTAAAAAAGAAATTTAGATAAATATCTCACTCTATATTATGTATTAGATTAGACGCTTATATGAATCCAATTATATTTATGTAGCTGTATATTTTTTTTTTAATTCTATCTGTATTCAATTTAAATTTGTTTTTGTAATTATGGCATATTATGAAAAAGAAATTACTTACGATCCGATGAAATAGAAATAATAAATAAATGATGTTGAGAAACCAGAAGAGAATGTCTCTTCTCTTTTGTTCGTTAAAGAGATACTAAAATATGTTGCCTAAATGATTCTCGCCTATTTCCAGTATTTTGATATTCCATGTCATCGTTTTTATGTCAATTTGGACACATTCAATCTTAGTGTAAACCTATTCTACCCATTCATTATAAGCTTTTGTTTGAGCTTCTATTCTTGTCAATTTCCTACAAAATAGTAGCATAATATATGCAATGCATGACAACAGACTTTTAAATCATTAAATGCTTTCGTTTCTAGTAAGTCGCCTTGGAATCGTTTGCGTCTGTTTTTTCTCATGATGGCGGATGAGTCCCTTGACTCAACTTGATCACCGGCCAAACACGTTTTCGAATATTTCGCAGGCATCGAGCGACTAAGAGAGGGAGAAGGAGAGATGGAGATAAGCGAGAGAAAAATTTTCGCGACGGTTGTAATAATGAGCTGCCCTGATACTATCCGAACCGAAAACATGACTTGACTCAAAAAATCTATTATATGGCGGGTAGCGACGTTGCCGGATCTGGCTAACGGTCGGCGTCTTCCTATTTATACCGGAGTGCAGCGGTGGGTTCGATAGTTGGCGATATCTGCCGGCCAGTGTTGGCTATATATAGCTGCATACCTTTCTAGGATGCCACGCCCTTGTTCCTGTCTGCTTCTGGAGCATCTCCTACCAAGGCTAAGCTCCGTCAAATCAAACGAGGAGGAGCTGCATAGAGGCGATTCGTCCTTGGCAATAAGCTGGTTCAATATTTTATGCTGATCAATTTGTTCCTTTAGCAAACATTTGAAGTGAAATCGAAGTTGTTGCTTATCTCTCGACAAACTATTTTTTTTATTCTGACCTTCCAAGATCTACCTACTATTGTCCATGAATTTGTGATGGAGCTAGTCTTGATTGGTGTTGATAAAGAAACCATAAAATCAGGTAGATATTACTAAATATATGAAGTAAATAAAAAAATATTAAATTGTAAAACTGGCATACGTAAAAGAATACAATATGTTCCCGTGAATTACGTAATCCATTATGCCAATGTTTAAATGGAAAAGTTTGCCTGCATTTGTAGGAGCCTGAAATGCTTTAATTAATACCCGTATAGAATTCAACGCATTATATAAAGCCGCTCGTCAGAACAATAAAAATATGTACTTATAATAAGCGAGAGTGAAAATATAGCTTATAAAAAAAAAGTTATGAGAGATAGAGTTATATAGAATTAGCGGTAAGGCCGCGAAGGAGAGAAGAGGGGAGAAATAATTAACAGAGTGGAAGGGTGGGGGGAGGTGAGAGGGCGCCGTACACTACACACCATTCATAACGGGCCTTGGGGGGAGGAGTGGGGGAAAGGAGCAGTGGTGGGGGGAGTCTGGCAGTCAGCTGGTAGCCAGTCTGCTTTCAGCGGTCGTTCGGGTAGTGTCGTATTGTTGTGTGTGTCCAGAGGCAATCCTATATGTTCGTCACGAGTTTGTGTTTGTGGCTGTCCGGGGCTGGTGCCAGGCATGCTGCTAGCTAATAGGGAGCCGCTATGGACGGCATGCTCAGGACCCTACTATTTTCCTATTGGCAGATACAATCGGTACGTACTTCTCAATGTCACTAGGTCAAATGGAGTAATTGGTTCATATTAACCCTATTTCTTCCTACTTTATCCTTTTATATATTAAGAATTGTTTCAATATTTAAGTGTTCACCGGTGCGTGATTGTTTGTTTATCAATATGTATTGACATGGTTCTACCTATTTACGGAAATAAGTTATTCCATCAAACTGATTTAATACAGCAAGCATTTGTATTAAATATTTTTAATGGTGTATCGCAATAAATCAAATTGAATATACCGGCATTCTTTGTTTTAAATTGTATTGACATCTTCGTTCATCAACCTACCGGTCCGTCGTCCTTCTGTTTACCGGCAAAATTGCTATAATTCCATATTTTTGTTCCAAAACAGTATTGATTTGTCTGAAGGTGTGTAAACTGATGAGAATGTGTTGAAAGGCATTGGTCCTATTTCAGAACCTTAATTAATGACATATCTTATTGATTAGCTATTTCGGTATTCGTAAAGAAATAGAAACCTCCACGTAAAATTTTGAAAGAACCTTTTAATAGAAAAATTTGAGGATAAGCTACTTAGGCATTGATATGACTGTTTTCTTGGAAATGCCGTGTATCGATGTCGACCTATAATCGATCGTGCACGTCAGTGATTCCTATTTGTTGACGTTGAATAATTTGTATGTTGTGTTGTGTGTCATAACCTTCCTCGATGTAAGGTTCGTGTTTTGTTCTTGTTTGAAATTTTCCTATGGACTATGCCTATGGTATTAAGAAATTTCCTTCTTTTCTCTACAATTGATTATGTTAAAATTAATCGGATTAAAAGATACTTGGTATTACACTTCCCTTTTTGCTTACGGTGTCATTCAAATTTTTGTTTTCATAAAACAGTGATTCAAAATTTCCCTCTCATTGCTATTTGTTTATAATTTTAATTTTTTTTTCCGACGATTTTAATAGCCGATATTGATCTATGTGATGAATGAATGTCAGTGCAATGTTTTTTATCCTATGGCTTCTGAATAAGTGAACTCACATTTTACACTGCCCCGTGATCATTAGTTCCTATATAAATCGTATTCGAATTAATTTTCTTCGATAGGAAATCTACCTGCTTGAATTATCCACTTAATGACTTTAAACATTTTATATTACAAGAGGCCGCTGTGATAGTTTTATAACGCCATTTGTTCTAACCTAGTTTGGGATTGGCTGGTGTTGCTGCAGGGTTAATAACCCCTTGTCGTGACCTCTCTACTCCTAGCTGTAGTTCCAAGGCTCATCTTTATTTTCATTATTTTATCATTTAAAAAAAAATATATATATATTCACGTTTCCGTTTTCGTTAATAGATTACTAATAAGTACCAAAAACATCGCGATTTTGGCATTTATTGATATTCTAGTGTTTATTTATTATATTGTAAAACTATTAAATAAATCGATTGAAAGTAGTTTTGCCTATATATTTATATATTTTTTTATTATAAATTATCATTAATCATTTGCCTTATATTTTTCGACAATGTTGTCATAGAGTGGAATTTAAATGCTTCGATTGCTGCCTAATTCTGCCGTCAGAGTGCTCCGATGCTTTTGATAGCTTATCAGAGAAATTAGTTTTTGATTATTTTTAGCTTATTATTTTATTTTTTCATTTGTAAGAGATAAAACATCTTGTAAAGCTGTAGTGGTTCAAAGTAGAGTGCATGGGACAATGTTCATTTATTGTGTAGTGATCTGAAAATTACCTAGCTAGTGTAGATTTAATATATTACTGCATGCTTCATATACTTTTAGGTAAGCCATTATATTCGTACAGCATATATTCATTGGTATTTCTAGTGTTTTTTTTTACTATTTCAGATGTTTTAATCTCTTATTAGTAGTGTTAAAAATCCTGATAACTATTAAAAAAAAAACAATTTTATTTTTTACATTGTAAGCAATGATAATTAGAGGTTTTAAATATAAGTATATATGTATTAAGAATCATACATATCTTAAATAAATAAACATTGGAAGCAACAGATGTAAATAACGTCGGAAAAATAAAGTATAATTTTATTGATAAACTTTTAATCTCTCGGACGTCATTTTATACTCTTGAAATATTTTCACGTCAAGAACATTTTTAACACAAGCTTTGAAATAATTTTTTTAATAAAACAAAAGCCAAATACAATAACGCTCCTTATTGTTGTCTTCGATTGTAAGTATTTGTTTTGGTATACTGTAAATAATGGGTTTCTGTTTATTTTAGAATTAATATTAAATGTTATATTTCATTAGTGAAAAGTTGTGTTATTTCCCCTCGCCTATAGAGGAAAGTGAATTATTCGCAAGGTAACTGAAGTAACCTTTCATTTATAATTACTATTTTTAGCTTTTTCCTTACATAATACACTTTAATGTCAGTTAATATTCATAAGAACCATTAGTGATGTTACAATTAATAAATAAATCAGATTTACTCAACATTTTCTCAATCAAGCATGCTATATTGTGCTGTGTACTACTGGTGCAGATTGAAGCATAAAGCAGAGCCAATGTAGCTGTTGCAGGCTAGGTCGTAAGGTATTGATAGTGCCATTTTCGTATAATGACAAAACACCATATTGTTTATTCAGCTCGCAGGGTTCAAAAAGTTTTGTTTATTTACTTGGCTCTACAATAAAGTTAAAAAATATTATTCTATGTGATGGAGGATATTGAAAGGGAGAAGGATTAGAAAAGGTGTGGGTGGCATCTCTGTATAACATCTTTATCTGATTTAATTTTAATTCTATAAATTGTAATTAACAGTTATAAGCCATACATTCATATAATGATGAACTTTCATTAATTTTTCGTCATTAAGAGCCTAATAAATTGTGAGGAATAAAGTAAAAAATAATAATAATTTCATAGACATATCTCAATAACTCAATAATAACAAACAATAAAAGCATAATAACTCAATTGGCTACAGACATATAGTTTTGTTAAAATAATCTTAGTAAAATTAAAACTAGGTTACAGAGACAGAGCCTACAGAGAGGATATTGTGTATATTTAGAAAAAATCGATAGTACTTACACAGTTCTCTTAGCTAGCCCTAAATGAGCAATATACCATCCTGCCAAATCAAATTGTGATTACACAGGTTTTAGAAAATGGAGCTCTTAGAATTTGTAAATGGAACAGTGATAATTTACAAAATTATCTCGAATTGCGATTTCTAATGACCTTGGGAATTTTATGGCTATAATGCGAAGTACCTTTTGATTTTTTAAAATATTTTGCTATAAATTATTTGTTATCGATACATAGTAAACATTTCTTTCCTGAAAGAATTGAAAGGAAGAAACAAAATGATGAGAGAGAATGGAGGTAACACCTGCCCTCGCCTTAGGAGTCACTAAATGCTATTATTATCGTAGGTTATATTTGGACCTGGATCTAGTTAGTAAATACTCTTTATAATACGGGTCTAGCCTCCCTTAGTTGCAGAATCAGGAGCCTACATGTATCTTATAAGTGCAAGCTTTTCCGTTCTCAGAGCAATTTATCCATTCGGAAAATCTCTTTAATCGTAGACTAAACAATACCAGATGTGAATGCAATGATAAACCAATTTGAAGCAGCTGCCTTTTTAATTTGTGGAACCAGCTGTGCACAACATCGCAAACAAATAACTGTTGTGACTGAAAGGTAATCCTGAATAGTAATGTTCCAGGGTATTTGTAGAGTGGAATATATGGAGAACAAGAAGATAACTCGTGTTCATTTATCTTTTAAAATAGTACTATTGTAATTAATAATAAATCATAAAGAAAACAAACATGATGACTATATAGATTCCTTCCCTTTCCGGAAGTATAAATGCTATATTTGACTTTATCATTATATCTTATGGAATCTCAATTTTATTATCCAATAACTTTGCACATCAGTAAACTGTAATCTGGAACTCCCCAACTATCTAGATTCTTTCGGTATCCAGTCTAATGTAAATGGTTAAAAACTGTCGATGTATAGTTTAGTAGCAATGTCGTAAAATGGAATTTTATCGGTCTACCTCGATTTTTTCAACGATTGGCCAAGGCTAGAATTTCCTGAACGAAAACGAATAAATCAGTTTTGATACTGTCTTTCAAGGGCGGATTTAGGGGGGCGGCACGTGTTTTTGTATACTGCGGAGAATCCATTACCTACAGGCAAATCACATGATCATAGTTGTTAAAACATATGAATATAATAACATCAAGAAAGAACATGAATGAAACTATTGTTTAGATATTTTAATAAACTTTTGACACCTTTCTATAAATACCACAGGTTTATTTCTAAGTTTACTTTTTTGTCCGTCTGCCTGTTGTGCCCCCCCCAGAAAAAAACCCTGGATCCGCTCTTGGTGTCTTTCACCTTGAACACATCTTACAAAATTCACAATTTTTGATAGGCCTGCTCTGCATTTTTACCCATTTCGGAATTAATTAAATAACGTTTGACTTAAATAACCTGCTGTGGAATCTCCATTTTCAAAGCCTAATAACCTTTTACTGAGATATGCTCTTATAAATATACATATATAGTTGCAGTAGGGCTGTTGCTAAGAGGAGAGGGCGGGGAGAGAGATAAGAGGCAGGAGGCTGACGGAGGTGTAGATCCGGCAACAGCGGTCGGTTTGCGTCTATTTAACTCTCCGGTCGACATGTCCAATATGGCCGACCCGGGTCACCGACACACCCTCTGCTCCTCTTCTTGTCTCTAATCGCATCTTGTCTCTATCTCGTCGCCATTTTAGTCCGTCGCTAACTAAGTCCCTTCGAGTCAATCTATCGATTTGTGTTTTGTCTGTATCGATAATCTGCCGCGAGTGGTATTTGTTCTCCTCTTACGAAATAATTCATGAATGAATTTGCGGGTTTACAATCAGATAGAAGCCGTAGAAAATCACATATGTCTCGTACTGACAACTTTTAGTCCACAGCGAGAAGTAAAATCGTTCTCTCCATAAACATGATCCTATCGGTATCTGCCACAACATAAACTGTATATTGTTTAATAAAATAAGGGATTTGGAAACAAAATCAGAAGTAATATACAGAATCAGAACACAATGCTTAACCCCAGAGAATTCTGCAAAATTTTATAAACAAAGCTACCCGGGTGGGTATAAACAAAACCAATTCAAATATTTTTGAAGATCTTGAGGCACATGGCCTAGATACTGTATTTAATTTTTCTGATTTGCAAGGGATCATTTAAAAAATTGTTTGATAATTTCGTTTATTTTAGTGCACACCTTCCAAGGCTCATCCAGCCTCTATAAAGTGGGTATTTAATGGTGAGAAACATGGCGGTTGAGTGTGATCTCTACCAAACCACCTCCCTGAACAACCTTTCGCTTGAAAATTGTACATCCTCTACCACGTTCTGATCCTAAACTGTTGATGGCTTTTGGGCTTTACAGCTTATTTTTGATGTCTAAAGTGATACATTAGGGTTAATAAACACTGGACTAATTTCAGCAAAGCTCTAATAAAAAACTTTTTAAAGCTTAGAAATGTCACTTTACTTGTAAGCTCACATGATCCTACTTGTGTCATCCGGTAACTTTAGTTACATCACGTGCGTATTCGAGTTATGACTTATATTTATAGAAAAATGTTGTTCCCAGACAAGTTAGTGCAAATGATTTCCAAACGTATAATTTGTGAGTCATGAAGCTAATACAAGTACCTTTCTATTTTTCAATTAAGCTCATAACTTAAACAAGTTTTAGGATACTATCACAGTTCTGTTGGAAAAAATAATATCAACCGAAGTATTGTGACAGGCGTTCATATTTCCAGTCAGCGGTGAAAGTTATATCGACCTCAAATTAGGATCAAAATTTTCTTGAAAGCACAAATTTTCTGGTCTTAGATCTTGCTCTAGCTCTTTATGACGCCTGGGGTGAGGTTCCTGTAGGTGTCCATTTTTCCACTTAAAGGTGCCCTGTTATTTCCATTAAACTTCATGTTCTGTTTAAGTGGCTTGATAATTTAGTTTCGGCTTATCATTGCCTTTCTATTGTTAATGATAAAGGTTTAAAATGAATCAGATTTCAAATCATTTCACGATAAAGATATCTTTTGTAAATATATATCACTCTTGAAGGAGGGAGTTGCAATGTTTGGTTATACATTTTTATAAAGTTCATACGTTTCATACAAATTGTAGGCATTATTAGGCATTCTTCAAGGCATCATTAGTGTTGGTCAAAATATCTGTTATTACAGCTGATATGAGAATTGTTATGTTTCATAGATGACTATTGCATTGTTTAAATCGAAATATTTAAAAAATATATATGTAATTATTTAAGAAATTATACAAATGACATTTGGATTTGGTATATATTGTACCTGCATTCTTCTTTTGAAAACCTCCAATAAGGAATTCAAGGGAAGCGTGGTTGAAAAATCTGCAATGGGGAAGGTACCCCTGGGGTGTTACATATCTCTCTGTAATAGATTCCCTGCTCCAGAGCCGTTTCTGTCTCTCCTTGTCGAGTCAGTCTTGAGCAAGTGAGTCATGATTTTTTAAAATCGAAGCATTGGCTATCGGATTGTGATGATTAAATGGCTTTATATATTTGAACCCCTTAACATTTTACTTACTACCTCTTTCCTTATCATAATATAGAGGAAAAGTAAGATATTGAAGAAGACTGTCTTTAGAAGTTGACTTTTGTCGATGACATTTTACTCATCACTATCGACACCCCTAAAATTAAACCAAATTAAGGCAATACCTTACAAAAACAAAGAATTATAATAATATTGATGATAATTGTTGAGCTATGATAATTTATGTTGAAGAAATTGGTCCGGGTAGAGGTCACTGAATGAAATTCTCAAGTAATTTCAGAAAATCTTTATTGATAGCCAACGTTTCGACCTACGCTGTAGGTCTTCTTCAGGGCTATATGCAAAATACAGACAATTTAAGAAAACGGTACAAATATATTAAAACATTTTAAATATAGATAAACTAAAAGAAGGTGAATACAGGCAAAAAAAAAAAATTGATAAAGATGTACAGTAAGGTAATTATGAAGTTTAAAATGTAGAAAATAATAATATTACAATTTCAACAGTTTTTTTTATTACCTATAATTTTTAGTACGTAATTCTTATCACTTTCTAATTTACCCATATCATTTCACATTCCTATTGTATATTCAGTTTTTATTTTTTATCTGTATACCTTAATTTTTTAACTGTCAATACTTTCTGTTTTATTATTATTTTCTTCATGTTTATTATTATTTTCTACATTTTAACCTTCATAATTACTTTACTGTACACCTTTATCAATTTTTTTTTTTTTTTGCCTGTATTCACCTTCTTTTAGTTTATCTATATTTAAAATGTTTTAATATATTTGTACCGTTTTCTTAAATTGTCTGTATTTTGCATATAGCCCTGAAGAAGACCTACAGCGTAGGTCGAAACGTTGGCTAATAATAAAGATTTTCTGAAATTACTTGAGAATTTCATTCAGTGACCTCTACCCGGACCAATTTCTTCAACATAAATTATAATAATAATAATAATAACTTCAATAAATATAACACGTTTTCTGCAACATTAATTAATTCGCTCTTTCCTTCAGTTCAGTTAAAGTTGATTGCTATCGGGGTTTCTATTGGTAATAATTAATAATTAGTGTAGCATGACGAATTCGGTATCATTTTAGGATATGCTGGAAATGTTTTTAGATGCCTCCATAAGGGTACAAAACGAAATTGTGTTTATAAGAGGCTTCATTTTGTACTTGCAAAGCATCCGTTTGAAAGGACCATCTTCTCCACATTGTATGAAGAGCCTCGATAACTGTTGAAATTGTAATATCCATTTTCCATAGTTAAAATAATCTTCTGACTTGATTGTCCGAAATACTTGGTTGTTTGCTTAGGTTGATAGGTTGATACAAGAATCTTTCATCCGAAAATAAATAATTTCGGCCCTGATTTCTTAGACCCCATATTTACCTTAAATCTTTTCGAAATCTACGAGGGTGTGATTCATAAATTATCCCACTTTCTCTCTTCCTTGATTGGTCTTAAACCAGACTAGTCGTTATGATTTTTTTTTTTAATTTTACTTAGCGATATTTATTGCAGCGCTGCTGATGTTTCTTTGCTAAACGTAAATTCTAAACTTCCTTTCAGTAGATGTATATCTTAGTTTTTTTAATGAGTTCTATTGCTATGACATACCCTCGCCATTGTGATTTTTGCTATGGTCTTGTATATATGTTTTCGCTTTTTCATCTTTCTTGTTTCATTTTTTTCGTTGGACAGCTTGGGTCCCCTGTCCCTCTCCTATTCCAGTATTTAGTGCTTGGTATGGCTGGAAATAGGAGATTCCTGCGTGCAATAAATCAGCAGATTGTGAAGGCTGGCTCAAGGGCCAGGTGACGTTTTTGTTGTTTTGTTTTTTTTGTCATGTCAGTTCCTTTCTTTGCCTGCCCTGGAAGTTTCCTCGGCTCGGGAGGGGGGCGATGTTGCCGGATCTTGTTCAGATATGACACCCTCTTCGTCTGTGTCTTCATTATCTTCACTCACCTTATATTCATTTCATTCGCACTCGACGCTTTCCTTCCTTCGCTACATCTTCCTTTTCCCGGGAAACATAAACATGGATTGGAAATGTGCAGTAGTGACTTGAATTAATTGAATTATTAAATTGACCAGTAAGCTAATTATTGATTGGTCTAGTCTGGGATAATCTTTGTCTCTTTGTTGTTTCTTGTTTCATTTGATGAAGTTTTAGTAATACATATAGAGATGTTAAAAATGATGTGTAATGCATGTTTCAGTATTATCTGCCAGTTTTACATGTATTTGTATTAAAACTAAAGTGGAAACAGGTTTCGAAATTCCTTTTCGGTGCAGCTCCTTGTCCGAAAAGAAACAAACACAAAATCTTGTAATCTTGTTGAATGCTGTGCTAAATCCTAAAAATTTGTCCTTTTGGTGGACACGATTCTTCCTGAATAAGGCTTTACAACTACAGACGATATACTCCATTCTTGACCATGCTTTATAAATCTTAAGTTGATTGATTTTTCAGTATCTTCTTTTACATTTAATCAAATTTTATTGCTTAAATATCCTTTACTATAGGCTTGGATATTACTAGATGGAACTGTGTGGATATAGTTTTCATGACTTGCTTTTTTTTTCAATGAAATTGTAACTGAAGTAAATTTAGTATGTTGATGTAAGTAGTTATTAGCGTTTAAAAGCAACCACTCTTGTTTGATGTGCCTTAGATAGGGATGGTGGCTTCAAAAAAAATTTACATACAAAACTTTTATTAGTGGTTTCTGGTTTAGACCGTGTTGTTAAATTTGTCTTCGCCAACGTTTCGCCAGACATACTGCTAGCTTCTTCAAGGCTGGATCGAGAATGAACCACTAATTTCGATCTCGATCCAGCCCTGAAGAAGCTAGCAGTATGTCAGGCGAAACTTTGGCGAAGAAAAATTAAACAACACGGTCTAAACCAGAAACCACTAAAATTTTGTGTATAAATAGTGGCCGTGGAATCATGAAAGAGTATTTAAAAATTTACATTTTCCATATGCAGTAGCTCCGAAAAGAAAGCTTTGAACGGATTAATTAATGGGTAGTATGCGTGATAGATATAAAGGTTTTTCATTATAATTTTCGTTATTTTTTGCCCTAGTATTGTATCGTATCGTATGAATTAATACGTATAAACAGTGGTAATTATGTTTAAAAGTAAATAAATATGTTGGGGATATGATAGGAGGCGAACAGCTGTGAAGCAGATGGAATGTGGTTCCTTGACACATTCGGCCTTGGCTGGATAATGGGGTCCCAATTAAATCCTTTATTATTCACTTATATCTTGTACCTTCTTCTTTTCCCTTCTTTTATTACTAACGCTCAATTCATTTTTTACAACTATGTTGTAAGTATCTATATCGACACGCATACGTGGATAGTCCCAGCAATCTTGTATGCTTCTACCCCTTTTGTGTACTTGTTTTTTTTTTTTACCATCACTCCTAGTCAAGCCACAACAAGTTTTTAGTATGAAGAAAAGAGTATACTTGTAATAACTTATGACGGTATGAACGTTTCAACTAAGTTTTTGAGGTATAGAAGATGACGTAAGCTAAACACCACGTGTAGGTCGAATCATTAATCTATACACTGTCAGTAATAAAACTATTTTTATTTTCGTGAATATTTAAACGAACTTGTGTTTTGTCAATGGAAGCGGCAACATGCAGAACTGATTTCTTTATGTTATATTACTATTACATATCTGTTCTCTAGTTTAATAAAAGCCATATTCATCTGTTATATTCTCAATACTGCCAAGGTATTGTTGATTTGACATGTGTGATTCTTGTTTTTTTGTAATGGAAGGTATTATTAACATTGATTTCCATATATTTCGAAGTTGTCAACCGAACAAAACGTACTAAATATTTCACCAATTTCCATAAATTATATTGATAAGTATATGTCAATATCAAAGATGTGAAGTATTCTGTATGTTCCTAAGGAAGTAGAAAATACACTTTTACTGGAAGGTTGGAGGAACCTCTAAAAATAACGAAGATTTTTTTTTGTTACGAGGGCTGGGAAGATCATTGGGCTAACACATGTTCCCTCTTCCTCAATGGCTCTACTCTTCTCATCAATTAATACTTTTTGGAAAATATTAGGAAATTCTGAAATTGATGTTTATATTCTGATTGAAACTAATAAATTTTATTTTGTTGAAAGACAAAACACCTTTCTAATTTGCTGATAAGAATTTAAACTACCTATTGATTAAATATACTATGGACGTTTCAGGTTACTTCAACACTTACTAGACAAACGCTCTAAGCTACCAATTAACTACAATAGACTAATCTGACCATCATACGACCTATTTGGTCTTGGACTATTTGGAACGGAGTAGAGCTTTGGGGCTCCACTAAGCCATCGAATTCCTCTCGTATCCAATCCTTACAATCCAAAATCCTTCGTAAAATCCTCAATGCTCCTTATTTTGTTAAGAATAAAGTCATCCATAACGACCTTAATGCCCCTTTTGTTGCTGATTTGGCCCGATCCCGGTATCTATCCTTTCATAGCAAACTTCATTCCCACTCAAACCCTCTAGTTTCAAACCTAGCTTCCTCTTCAATTCCCGATAATCCGCCGAGGTGTCTGAAAAGAAGATGGTCACGTGACCTTCTTATTTGAACTTTGATTTGAGTACCACCAGAGGGTAGTTTCTCTACTTGTCATTCTCATGTCATTATGTAACCTACATTCTATTATAATTGTAATACACTTGTAAATATCAATAAATAAATTTAAAAAAAATATATACTATGGAAGAGTGTGAATTGGTCGCTAAGTCAATAAAGTTAACACAAAAAAAGTTTTAACATATTTTATCTGTGCCAACTTTTTGGCCTAATTTTTAGACCATCACCAGAGCTGGGATAAAAGAAAATATAACATCGTGATATATTTATATAATGTATGTGTAACTATATTATATCGCCAGATCTACAAATATTGCTTTTTTGTGGCTTGTCGTTTGAAATTTGAAATTTCAAAACTGAATATATGACTGATAATCCAACCATATTTCGAATTTTTAGTTACGTCTTATTGGCGTAGGAATTTTCATTTATTTTAGATCTTAAATTTTTTGACGATGGACTGAGCAATGCAATGCTGAGTGTAAAATTTGATTCCAGAAATATGTATCGACTTTCTTTAGTTCTTGTTGGAAATTAATTTTTAATAATGGTGTTCCAACCGTTAGGAACCGTAAAGTAAAAATTACTATTGCTTTAAAAGTAAGAGGAATAGTAATGGTCGTCCTTTTGCCCTTTACAGGGGCAGGTAGTACGCCTCTTCCAAAACTTCCTAATTTCCTGTTTTCATATTCACTTTAAAATTAAAGAATAAACGGAACTATAATAACAATAAAATATATTGTATCATTACAACTAGAATAATAAATTTGAGATAAAAAGATTAAAAAGGTCATAATTTTTTCAAAGAAAAGCGATACGAATCCATGGCTAACTAATTAATTTTAAACTAACGTTTTTTCATTTTTTTTATAAATTTCAACTGGACTCAATCATATAATATATTCTTTAAATAGGAGAACAAAAAACCTATTTCCAGTAAAAAAAATTTTATTCAATCTTCTATTTTAATTGTTTCATTTTTTTACTTATTATATGGTTAACAATTTGACCATAAGTCATTATTAACTAACGTTTTTGTTTTTACAAAATGTGTATGGGTTTCTTCATTTTTCTAAAATTTAAAGTTAATACAAATCTTCAAAAAGTTATAATTTTATTTTAAATGTAGTTCTACCACCTGGTAGTTGTATCTTCTATACCTGTGTAGTATTTTCATTTATTATTTATTGTAAAGCCACACATCATGATCTATGCGGAGTAACTCTTGTTCAATATTTGAGGGTAAAATTTAGATTTATTAAATGGTATATTTCGATTAATTTTCGTTGGGAAATTTATCTATCTGAAGCTCAAACTATTAAAATATGTAGTCAGTAACATTTGGATAGCTGGGTAACCATAAGTTTATTCTATATTTGGCGAAATTTAAATTTATTCTATATTATTTGGCCCATTCCTATATGAAATAATAATAATTTAAAAAAAGTATTCGCATTTGCATTCTATTTTATTTAATTTTCCACTATTTGATTGTAAGCTACATAGCACCAATACTTATTGCCCACAACAGGCAGATTGTAATGCTTCAATAAAGTGTTTTCTTCTTCTTCATTTCCAAAAAAAAAAAAAAAAAAAAAAAAAGAAATTCCACTATGATTATCATTTTTTACAACGCTAATTTTAAGAAATCCTATATTAATTTAACTAATAAACAACATAAGTGAATATCAATTACACTCACGAAGACTTTTTTTTTATGTGGGATATAGATAGTCTGGGGGTGCAGTCAACATACACTAAATAAGACAAACTTATTTATTGTAAGTGCCGACGTTGTAGACCATCTTCAGGGCTATGAGAGAACCACAAACAGAACAAAAATAACTATAAAAAACATTGCAATACCGAGAAAGAATATAATAACATCAGAAATTGAAAAGTAATGAAATTAGCGATGGATGTAATATTGAGGGTATATATGAATTAAAGATTACAGCATAAGAGTACAAACAGATTTTTTTTTTTAGAACGCTTTTTTTATTCGAAAATTAACGAAGTTAAAATAATTCCAATTGGTTCAACAGGATTTTTATAACCTGCCTACAAAGCTTCTCAAAACCTTAATCCAACTTCCTTACTTAAGGCGTTCAGTTCCTCTTTGATTTGATATCCTCATTTAAATCGATCAATAGTTCGATATCTAATAATTCAAATAACCTGCTATGTACTGATGCGGGCGGGATTATGAAAGGGGTGCTGAGCGGGGAAAATGTGTCATGTCGGGACACATGAAAGGGAATATGTTTGGGACAAAGAACAGGCCTTTTGGGTTCCTTATGGATTTTATGGTCCAAGATGGTGGAGAAGGAAGGAGAGGGGGAGAGAAGAAAACTCTTGAAAAACGAGGCTGGAGAAGGTACTCTGGGATAGTACAGCAAGGAGAGATCACTAGGGAGATAGACGCAGAGCAGGAAGGTACTCGGGAGAAGAGGCCGGAAAGAAGAAGGACGGAGATGTCGAGGAAGAAGACCGACTTGTAACCCAATGATTCAGATTTTAATATATATATATATATATATATATATATATATATATATATATATATATATATATATATATAAAGGATTGCTATAAAATACATTACAGGAAATAAATTAAACTTATCTGCGGACAGGGGTAGATTGGGTTACAGGTCGGTCTTCTTCCTTGACATCTCCGTTCGATTCGTTCGGCCGCTCTTCTCTCTCGGGATATCCGTCCTTCTTTTTTCCGAGTACCTTCCTGCTCTGCGTCTATCTCCCTAGTGATCTCTCCTCCTTGCTGTACGTCTCCCAGAGTAACTTCTCCAACCTCGATTTCAAAAGTTTTCTTCTCTCCCTCTCTCCTTCCTTCTCCACCATCTTGGACCATAAAATCCATAAGGGACCCAAAAGGCCTGTTCTTTGTCCCAAACATATTCCCTTTCATGGTGCCGCCCGCATCAGTACAAAGCAAACCTTATGTTGAATTATTCGATCGCGAGTTTTCCTTCAGATATATGATTATATTAATCATAGGCAAATCTATTAATTGTGTCGGGTTTACACCAAAGTTGACAAAACATTGTTTGTAGAAAACTAACAGTTGATCTTCTCAAATTTAGAGCAACAAGTGGAAAACTTGTTCCCAAAGAATTGGCGCGAAAGACGGTAGTGTCAAGAATTAGGCAGTAGTGTCAAAGATGTCAGACGAAGAAGACGCAATTATTGCCGCGGCTGCCTGTGTCATCATAGCCAGCCACTGTACAAGAGGTCCCCGAAGTTATTGGGTGAGTACATTACTTACATTTCCGTCAATCCCGGCCTCTGTGATCGACTTATCTGATTCTTGGTGCCGAGAGAAAAAGTAGAGACTCAAACGCCCACACGACTCAAAAGTGGCACCACTCTTCTCTTTCTTTGCCTCTCTTCGGAATCAAGTGATTAAGTTTTTCATCTTCTTCTGAACTTCAAATTCATCAACTTGCAGCTGGGCTGCAATTTCCCCGCAGGAGTAGTTTTTCAAGTTTCCTATTTGTTCCTAGCGCAAAGCGGGCTACAACAAATCTTCCACTTTTAGTAGTCAGCTTTCATTGATCTTTATCGAAACTCAGCGGGAAACCAAAATTTAGTGGAAAATTTGTCTCTCCACAATGGGAATACAAAAAAAGTTTCTGTATTTTATAAAAAAAAGCAACAAATTGCCGCAACTTTGGTGTAAACGCGCCTTTAGTTTTTGTTTTTTTTCTCAAAACGACCGAAACTAGGATCATTCATCCAAACTCTAAACGCTGTTCATGCTTTTATAATAAATAAGTGATTAAACATTTCTGAATGCATTAATCATATAAAAACTGACAAAACATGGCTTTTATCTCGAACCTTCCATCCAACTTCGTGTGCCCGTAGGGTTGGATCTTAGCTTTAGATGGATCTTAGGGGTGGATTATTATTGTAGTAGTGAAATATTGCCCTGGATATTAACACGAAATTTCAATTAGCTAGGGAAGGGGAGGAGAAGAGGGACGATACATTGGGATGGGGGTTTTTATCGATCATGCGATGGGTTGGCTTATCTCTAAACAATCGATGTATATTGAGGATCGATGTTTATACTGATAAATTTAGGCTTTTAACCAAGTTTACAGCCCAGTTTCGTTAAAATTTATTGTAATAGTTATGCTTTCCAATGGAGTAAGTTTTTGTTTCATCTTGCTAATTTAGCGATTGCTAAATATTGTCCAAACAAATGCAAATTCGATATGGTGTGAATGAATTATGGAGTTGGCCATAAGGTTAAATTTATTGTAACAACAAATTGAACTTTTAATGTTAATCATCAAAAATAAGAAAGAATTGATATAGATGATTCATTTAATTATGTATTATGTTATTAAAAACTAGAATCAAATGTACCAGTACTTGCCTCTTCCATCTCCATCCTTATGCTGGATTTTCATTTATTTTCGCTTAGAAATTTAATCGATTTTAGGGAGGAGATTAAGGTTAAAGTGTTAAGTTTAAAGTTAAAATAATATCTATCATTTCTTATATTCTACTCACTCTTCCTTAATGTGAAAAGTAAATGCCTTTGATCCCCATCCTGAAAATGTATATCGCAACTTCACTCCATGCACTATATTCCATTTCTCAATTGTCTTCAAGATGGCTATCCTCGTAATGGTGTATGCCTACTTGATCTAATCTAATAACTTGAACATATTAATGATTAAAAATGTCTTGGTATTTAAAAATATAAGCCATTAATAAGAGATATTTTAATAATGCTACTTATTCAATATATGTTGTTAAAGAATGAAAGTTATTTGCGAGTAACAGAAGAAGTTTGCAAACTCGTGTTTTTTTTGTTTGTTTCTGTTATTTTGCGTTGTAGTGAAATATTTCGTAAGGCTGAACGTAACCAAGGTCATCCTTTAGGTTCACTTTCATTATAAATAAATAGCTTTACGAAAATACTCCACCATGATTTTCCCTCTTTGTTATGATATTTTGTCGATTTCGATGTTGGTATAGATTGATGTTATAGCTGGTTCAGTTTAATAAAGAAGCTTCATGAAGATATTTTACCATGATTTTTGGCTAACTTTCCCTGGACAACGTGCCTCACATGTATCTAACCTGCTTCGGTGTGTTTTGAAGTGTTGTTTCTTTTTGAAAAATAAGTTTGATTTTACGAAAACATTCCTCCACGAGCTTAGCTAATTTTCCCTCGATAGCACGCCTTCTAGGTATCTCTGTTCTGCTCCGATAAGTTTTGAAGTTAACTTAGTTTTGATATTATGTGGCTTAATGACGCCTGCAGTTTGAAGTTGCCAGATTTAAGTCCTAAAAGGACAGAGAGCAGGTGCAGTAAGTGGCTCGGCGAGAAGACCGTTCGTTGGGCAGGGGGTTGTTGCACCTGGCCTCCATTCCCAGGCTCTATCTGCTTCGTGGAAAGTCGAGGATCCGGCAACCATGTCCAGAGTGGCTACTGCTCCCAGCGCCTCTTCGTCGTCTCCAATACAATCAATCTCTGCAGTAGCAACAACTAAAAGGGAAAGAAATTGTCTTCTTAATGACCGTCAAGACATGACTAAACGAAATTCCTCAGAACATGGCTGAATCCACTAGTTTTAAAAGTTTCTTACGGAAAATGATTACTATACTGAAGGATTCAGTATTCCAACGTTAGATGCAGGTTTTGTAATGAAGTTTTGTTAATTTGTTCTATTATTTTTATTTCCTATTTGCATGTTTACATTTTCCCTTAACTATTTAACAAAAAGAATAAAAAATTACGTGCACCACTACATCAATAAAAGGTATTGGGGTCGGAATTAGGTAAAAACTTTTCTGTTTCGAAGCCTACGCTGATTTGTTTGGGTAAGGGAAATATGAGAGGTTGGTGGAACTAGAGAAGTTAAATCTGTCATTGGATCCCACAGAGTCACTCTAATTAGAACAAACAATATCACTCACCGCCTGTTTCGAATCCGGAGTCTTTAGATTAGTAAGCAATGCCATTAGCCACCGTGCTACCCGCTTTTGTTGGAGTATGATTTAGTTATTGTCGTGGATTTTTAAACACGTTCAAATTACATCTTTTTAAGGAGCGGGGTTGCACAGTTGTTTTAGTAGAACATTGAGTTGCTAAGTTGTTTTAACAAAGATCAACCTTAATGTATCCTCCTCTACCACGTGATCAGCCTATTTCCCTTCGTGGGTCGTTGTCGTACAGGAATTTAGTGGGTGTGGGAGAGTTTTCCGAACAAAATTATCGACCTTTCTTAGTCATTGTTTCTTATTTCAGGAAAACGCTCTTTCTAACTGATAAATAGTTTGGAGTAAATTTCTTTAACATTTAATTCATTGCAGCCGATTGTGTTGTATGCATTTATATGAAGCCTTGTATTGAACGTGTTTATAAATATACATTCTATAGAGCTTTGTTTTTCTTTTGTTTTCGTGGATCGATGTAGGGTCAGGAGACCCTTTAGGGGCACGCTTCGCCTGCGTTCATTATGTGGCATGGGGTGGAGTGGGGGGGGGGGAGAATGCTTCAGGTAAACATAACCCTAAAGGTTTTCCTATCTGCGATTCATCCGTTCTATTGATCATTCAGTGCCTCTAGTGCTCTATCACGTTACGATTAAATGACTTGACAAAATTGATTTATTTAAAAGTTAAAATATATGTTAGCCTTGTCAGATAGTATTTAAATAGATTATCCCTGAATTTCTCAGCATTATTTTGCTGAGGAAGAACGGCAAAGTGGCCACTGCAAATGTTGTTATTCTCGCTTCATTTAATGAACTTAATTGAAGATGGTTAAGAGATGAACTATATCGTTTAGGCTGAACTACAGCAAAGACATGAGAGAGGATGATTCATGCAGGATTAAGAGGAGCCATGTTGTAGAGCTGTTGAGTTGCTGCACTGCATCTATCTGCCGCAGCAAGTGGGAAACAATACGTCCCTTCTTTCCTAACTAATATTACCAAAACCTTATTTCACACTGGAATTTTGCAATGGCGTTTCATAATTGCAATTGCTGCAATTTTACAGTACTGATTATTTGTTTTCCATTGTATTATCTCTTATTATATTATTTAAGATAGGTTTTTATTGTATTTGGTAAGGCTTAGAGAAATTTGTTTTAAAGTTAACTTATTTTTAATGTTTTTATTGATTTCTTTAGCTCTTCGATGAGGCTCACTTTCTGTGTCTTAACAAATAGTCTTCTGCCTCTGTTTTTTCTCTGTGTCCTCAGTTTCCTCTTTTCTCTAAATACTTCTTTCCGAGTATTCCTTATCCTCTTGACTCTAGGTTTTTTAAATTTTAGTAGTATTGAAGTATTTCTTAAGGAGGTCGAGAAAACTCAAAGGTTCGATACCGATATTTACCAAAAGCAGCCGTTGTTTACTACCTCCGTTTACTGAACCTTATCAAAACCTAGAACCAAAAGATTAGTCGTTCCCAATCTTGAGAAAAACAACTGTACATTAGGAGGTATTGTATATGATTGATTGTGTTTTTGTTTGGAATAATAATGGAATAAGCAGTTTCAGGTTGCAGTTGGCGTCATACTTTTTATTCCGCAAGTCGGCCTTTTAACCCAAAACGTCTCGAACTTTTGGGCATTAAAAATAAATAATATTTCACTGAATTAGAGTTTTCGTTTCATTATAGCAGGATATATACGCATTCCCTATATCTATCTTTTTATCAACGATGTTATTCAAATTTAAGTAAGAACTATATCATTTGTTTATTAAGTTCAGGATTTACCCTTTGTCACAATTGAAATCTTTAATCTCTTATACACTTAATTATTTTGGAATACAAGATTGTCACAATTTATAACCTTATGAAGTGTGAAGTTCTAATCCGAACTGGTTTGAATGATGAACTAGCACTGAATATTTGCTCCATACTTCGCAGGACTGGAGTAGGCAGGTAGTTATATTTGCTCCATCCGCATTGCTTCCTCCTCTCAGAAACTCGTTTCCACCTAACTGAGTCCAACTCTGTTACGTGTTTTTCGTACATGGTATACATTTACGTTAAAGTTAACCAAGTCCCTAAATTTACTTCTGATTCAAATGAACTGTTACGTTGTGTCACAGTATACTTACGTACGTTACTTATAACACATGCTTACATTGTTTCTTCTTTCATTTAATTTACTCGTTTAATCGGGATAGAGGTTATACCAGTGTCTACTGATGTCACATTAAAAATGAAATTAAATAAAAATCCAATTTAAATTATAAATTTAAAAAGTAGTTCAAGTTAGCATCCTATACACGATATATACAGCTTACATCTCAGCCCATCCAAGCACTGTCCTCACTACGTACGCTGATGACACATGTGTGCTATCAATAAATAAGGATGCAAATGGATCCCAATCTCTTCAATACCATATCTCAAATCTATATATATATATATATATATGTACTGTATCCTTTAATAATATTCCACTGAATCCTGTCGAACAGATACGTTACCTAGGACTCCATCACAATAAAAGAAAAAGAAAAAATTATAAAAATATTATATTTATATAAAACAAATTATATAAAAAATTACTAATCTAGATACCAAGCGAATAACCTTTACATGGTTATGTTCAGTAGAAAGCGGGAGGGGGGGGGGTTTACAAACTATCAAGATTCCAGTAAAACATGTTCGTCTAACGCAGGCTTACTTCAATAAATGTTGTTAATATTCAAAAAGATTATGAAATACGTTATTGTATTCACCTATTCATCATGAACAAACTGCATTTGTTAAACGATGATAGTCAATATTGTGTTATTCGCTACAAGAAGTCCAAGGGTGCCCTAAGCCATAGACCGGAAGCCATTTTATCGCAGAAAATGTCGTATCTTATCTATCGCATACTTAGCTTCCTCCCGGAGATGGTGTCGGCATCGCTTTGGCCTTTAGAACTAGTCGTAAGTGATTCGATCATTCTCAATTTGAAAGTGAATATTCATAATATGTAATGTTAATTTTTGTTATAAAAAGTATAGGATTTATTATTATCATCATTGTTATAAGACCTTGATGGTTTTGCCTTTTCTACAAAGCATGGATCATGCATGTAATGTGTGTATAATATTCACGATTCTGTGTCGTCCAATTTACTTTTCGTCTAGTTCTTAATTTCGATAATATGCGTAGCAGTGAGTTCTTCTTCGTTCAGACCAGTTAAGGATCACGTTTGCATAATTTGATTTTTTTTTTTATTTCTAGAATATTTTCATTCTTACTCTTCGTTGATCCTTTCTGTCTTATTTCCATTTTCCATCTATATTGGATTGTTTTTCCAAAACCTTCTGTTATAATTTTTATTTTGTCATGGTCCTTTTTACATATTTTGTAATCCCTGAAATTTCTTCTGTATTATTGTTTCTTCTATTGGTACTAGTATATTTAAGGGCCTGCTGGCATCAGCGCGCTCTGGTGTCACTTTTCTTAACCATCTCCTACTGTTATAGTGACCTTTCTTTGTTTTGTTATTGTTTATGTCAAGTTCAACGTGAATCTGGTTTTGATTATTTCCTTTAAATGTGAGTTGGAATTTGAAGACGATTTTTCGCAAGGTGTACGATGAAGAAACAGCTGTTAGGTTTCTTCAGGAGCGGAATGTCATTCCCCAGAAAATGCGTTGTGTTAATGGACATTATATGAAACTGCAAGGGGGGAATAAAATTAGATGGAGATGATTTTTGATGCAATTGATGCAATTTTTGAAGATATTGCTCTTTTTAATGAGCATTGTTTGTAATAAATTTTTCATTGTTTATCAGAACATAATATTTTAGATATTTATATTATATTCATTAAATAACAGTTTTTAACTAAAATATGATCATTTTTTTCATTTTTAAATGTTTTTATTTTTAAGAGAAAAGATTAGCCGGGGCAAATAAAAACATTTAAAAATGAAAAAAATGATCATACGAGGGGTGATCAAAAAGTTCCAGGACTGTTGAGATTGCGCGGCAATGGAGTGTCATAGAGCAGTGCGGTTGGCAGCATTGTTTAGCGTGACTCTTCCTGAGCTCAGCTGTTTATTCAGTTTGTTGATAACCTTCTTCATTGCAAAGTTACTGCTGTTTTCGTAAAAAAAAGTTTTTGTGTTCGGCGATTGCGTGAAATGAATGTAAAGGAAGAGCAACGCGTTTGCGTAAAGTTTTGTGTGAAGTTGGGTAAAATGTTTACTGAAACTTTTCAAATGTTGCAAGTGGCTTTCGGTGATGAATGTCTGAGTCGGTCAAGGTGTCATGAGTGGTACAAAAGGTTCAAGGAAGGCCGGACATCGTGTGAAGATGATTCTCGTTCAGGGCGCCCATCAACTTCGACTGACGACGATCATGTTGCAAGATTGAACAGTCTCGTGCGTTCTAATCGTCGACTAACCATTCGTGAGATGGCTGAAGAATTGAACATTTCATTTGGTTCGTGTCAGCAGATTTTAACAGAAAATTTGCAGATGAGAAGGGTGGCTGCAAAGTTTGTTCCGAGACTGTTGACTGAGCAGCAGAAAGAACACAGAGTTCAAGTTTGTCAGGAACTTCTTGAAATGGCAAATGCCAATGAAAACTTCTTAAAACAAGTCATTACTGGAGATGAAACGTGGGTTTATGGCTACGACGTGGAAACGAAGGTCCAGTCATCACAATGGAAGACAAAATCCTCCCCAACCCCCAAAAAAGCACTTCAGGTCAAATCAAACGTCAAGGTCATGCTTACTGTTTTTTTCGACTGGAAGGGTGTTGTTTACCATGAATTTCTTCCACGAGGTGAGACCATTAACCGCTTTCGTTATCTTCAAACCCTGAGAAATTTGCGCGAGGCAATAAGGAGGAAGAGACCAGAGTTGTGGCGGAGCGGTGAGTGGGTGCTGCATCATGACAATGCGCCTGTTCATTCCGCACTGCTCATTCGCGACTACTGCACCAAAAATGGAATGACGGTCATTCCCCAGCCTCCATATTCACCTGACCTTGCCCCTGCAGACTTTTTCTTGTTTCCAAAACTTAAGAGACCCATGAAGGGAAAGAGATTTGAGTCCGTAGATGACATTAAAAAAAAATCGCTGGAGCAGCTACACACCATTTCACAAGATGATTTCTCAAAGTCCTTCACACAGTGGAAACATCGTTGGGAAAAATGTATAGCTTCTTAAGGAGAGTACTTTGAAGGGGACGACATCCAATAGCCTGTAGATTTTTTAAATAAATTAATAAAAAATCAGTCCTGGAACTTTTTGATCACCCCTCGTATTTTAGTTAAAAATTGTTATTTAATGAATACTGCTTGTAATAAATGTTTTATTATTTATAGTTTAATTTTGTCTACATGTTCCTCATTTATTTCATTTCCTATAATCTGTTGTATCATAATGAAAGGCAATGCCTATTTCATATTGATACGTAACCTGACAAGGTCCAAATAGTTGAGGTAAGTGACACCTGAGCGCGCTGATGTCACCAGGCCCTTAAACATACTAGTAACCTTCTATTTTATCTAAATGCTAAATTTTAATATTTTGTTTTCAACTGAAGAGAATTCCGACTGATTCGATCGATGATCTCGGTTGCTTTGATAACATTCTCAGAAAAAAGAAGTGGGAGAAGCGGCGGGCGGAGAGAGGAGAGGGTACGTGCTATCTGAACCGGTTGCCATAACGGCCAAAAGTACAACAAAGGAAGCAAAAATAAGATAGGCCCTCCGGCTACCAGCCACCTCCAAAACTCTTCTTCGTCTTCTGCGATGTATCCTTGTGAGTAGTGGTGGCTAAATATATCAACTGTCGCTAAATTTATCGATGGAAACAATCTTTAGTCCAGGGATCGAATCTAATGGTGTTGTTTGATGGATCAATGGATGACACCCATACAAATGCCTTGTTATTTCTATAAAATTAGGGAGTGCCACCCAGGCCACGATTATGTCACATTTTATACGAACCAGAAACCTCCAGCTACAGCAAAAACCTTATTATTAATTGTTAAACCTAACTTTACTTGTACAAAAAGGATGAATAAAAAAACTACCGCTGAATAAAATTATCTATTCGCTTTGGTGGCGTCCGAGTGTGTTAAGATTCAGCTTAAGGCTAACTGGTTGTCTTTAATCTCAGCGTACTATCTAAACCCTGATGGATTCAACTAGTCGTTGAGTTCAGATGGAAACTCCCCGTTAGGAATGCGATGCCTGTTATTGATTTGCATGAGACACTGCTTCTGAAATAAATAAGTGAATTAAGTTGAGTGATTGGTTGAAATTCGGTTAGCATATTTTTTGTAAGTATTTTGGATTACTGTTAAACAAGAATAAGTTATTAAATAACAGAGCTAAGGATATTGAAACGATATCTCTCGATTTGATTTACAAATTGTTAGTTGTGAAGCAAGCATGGCCAGAAGAGGCAGGAATAGGTTTCCTGTGGTCCTGTCGAATGCACACCATGAATTTTAATTCCGAAACAGGATACTTTGATATGTGTGGCCGTTGACTGAGGGTACGTAATGGCGGTCGGTGATGGTCCCTCGGAAAGGTTTCAGATCAGCGAAGGAACACGGACCAGAGGTCCTCCGCTGCTGATCAGCTGAGGAGACAGATGTGGCCTTATATAGCCAGGAGGAGGTATGACTCAGCGGAAGTCACTCTGGCCTTCGTTGTGCATGTGTGTGTGTGTTTATATATATATACACACAAATTTGTTTGATACCTTAACGTTTTTCGCATTTCATGACAATTCCCGGATCACTATACTATTTTATTTTTCTCTCTCTGTTAAACCCTTTACATACGATGCAGAAAAAAGAGCTCAAGGTTGTCAATTATTGTAAAAAAAATAGTGGAATTAGAGTTTTATTGATTAAATAGATTTCTACAAGGTAGTGTTACCAACATGGGTTCATGAAAAAAATATATTATTTCAGTTCGGAAATTGTTTATAGAACATTTTTATGGAAATAAATCATGTTCCAACGTAGAAGCAGGAGATTCAAAAGGATGTGCTCGAAATTGATCGTATAAAATATGCATTCCGCATTTATACGTTTATGCTGTTGTCATATTTTTTAATTAGCATATATCCCAGTATAATATCTGCCAATTGTTAATTTATGTATCATTATTCATTATTTTAAAATCCTTCTTTTTCTTTTTCATGTTAAATCTTACTAATATTATAAATGTGAATGTTTGTATGTTTGTCTCTCTTTCACGCAAAAACTACTGGACGGATTTGGATGAAACTTGACAGTAATATAGGTTATACATCAGAATAACACATAGGCTATAGCAAGCGCGGATTGGGGGGGGGCGCACGGGGGCAGGTGTCCCCCCCTCCGACAGTTTTATAGGAACTGTGGAGAATCCATTATAGTACATAATTAAAGGAAAATAACATAGTTGTTAAAATATCAGAAAGACATGAGTGAAACTGTTTGTGTTGATATACTACTAATCTTACTAATATTATAAATGTGAAAGTTTGTATGTTTGTCTCTCTTTCACGCAGAAACTACTGAACGGATTTGGATGTAACTTTACAGTAATATAGGTTATACATCAGAATAACACATGGGCTATAGCAAGCGCGGATTTAGGGGGGGGGCGCACGTGGGCAGGTGCTCCCCCGACAGTTTTATAGGAACTGTGGAGAATCCATTATAGTACATAATTAAAGGAAAATCAGGAATTTAGCATCTTGAAATTTGCAGATAGGTCCTTTGCATGATTTAAGAAAGAAGTTTGGATAATTCCACCCTTTTTATAATAAGGGTTCAAAGGTTGTATGGAATCCGTCAGTTTTGAAGTTAGACATCTGAAATTTTGTACGAGTAACCTATAGTAAAAAAAATTAACTTATTTAAATAATTAAATTATTTATTATTTTTAATTATTTTTAAAAAGCACTATCAAGAAACTTTATGCGGTAGTCCAAATTCTATGCGAGCGAAGCAAAAGCTAGTATTTCCATAAAAAGTATTGAATGATATAATGTTTTTAAAAATATATACATTTCCAACATGGAATCACGAAACTAAGTCGGTGTCATGGTGTGAATTGTTGTTCTCACGTTATCGGTTTCCATTAGTTGATAAGGATATCATTATTTATTATTGTTACCTCATTACCAGCGGTTTGAAACAGTTGAAAGAGGGCGTTATTAATTGTCAAGTTTATATTGTTCTGTAGTAGTTGTATTAATTCTGTCAATGCAAAAGCACTTTTATGACTATAGCAAGTTGTTAATAACACGATGTAAAAGTTGGAGAACATTGTAGTAGGGCTTATTGATTGATGCAGTGTTGAAGACGGAGACACAGTTTGTGGCAGAGAGTACGGCGGACGCATGGAGAAGGGTTTAGTATTGATTCCGCTATTTCTAGGTCAGATAGGCTTGACGAGGTTTTGGCCCGCTCCCGGACTTGCGCTATCAATCCAAGACCAAATGTCATCTCGAAATTATGTTAAAATTCAGGATAACTTTTTCCGTTTCTCATTGACTGTTCCCGTCAAAAAGTCAACAAATTACTACTCATGTTAGAGAAGAATTGGTCGACTGTATCTTCTAATGTAAGGAAGAAATAGTTGGGGGTGCAGTCAATCAAAACACCTAAATAAGCGTAACTTATTTATTATGTGCCGACGTTTCGGCCTACAATGTAGGCCATCTTCAGGGCTAAGAGAGAGAAACAAACAGAAATATGTAAAAACATAGCAGTAACAAGAATATATAAAGTGGTACAAGAGTGGAAATTAAAATAGTGACTAGATATGATGAAATAGTGAATAGATATATGATAAATAAAGAATGAATATATGAGTGGTTACAGAATATAATAAACTTGAAATAGTGATAGATAAAAATAAAATTGTAGATGATGAACAGAAATTCTAATAGTGACAGATATAATAATAAAAGAATACGAATATAAAATAGAAAAAATACATGTCAAGAAAGGATAAAATGTAAACAATAATATAAAGGGAAAGAAAAATGAGGAGGTAAACGGAAAGATACAAAATGAGAAGATTAAAATATAGAAAAAGGGAGGTTGAGTATGAAGGATTTAGAAAAAACTCGTTTAATTATAGATTTGGATAAGATACCAGACATGAGGGATTACATAGTTTCCACATAATTTCCACTCTTGTACCACTTTATATATTCTTGTTACTGCTACGTTTTTATATATTTCTGTTTGTTTTTCTCTCTTAGCCCTGAAGATGGCCTACATTGTAGGCCGAAACGTCGGCACATAATAAATAAGTTACGCTTATTTAGGTGTTTTGATTGACTGCACCCCCAACTATTTCTTCGTTAAATTGCTACTCAACTGAGTGAATTGTTTTAACTGAGGTATAATTAACATGTGCAGTATTTATAATAATTCAATCTCTCAATATCTTATCATCTGGCTTAGTAGCTAAAATTCGAAATTAAATAAATAAATTTAAACCTCAGACACACCAGGTGCAAAAAAAACTTTGCCAACATTAAGAGGGGACCGGTTCTAAAATGGTCCCCAAAAGAAAAAACGCCTAAGTTAAGGACATTTTTTCAAATCCTATTCACATACTGACGCATTCTATCGTAAAAGTTGCAAATTTTTAAATTAAATAGGATCGAATTCTACTAGACTACTAGAGTACCACGACATAAAAATTTGGTAAAATGGTTATCACATTATAATATATTTTTAAGCCATGTTGATCTGTGCAAGGCTGAGGCATCTCACATCCGAGAGTCGTCACTGTTCGGTATTTACGTCATCAAAGTCCTATTTTTAGATCATTTCCATTTGTTCGGCATATCGTATGGGAGAATCGATAGAGATGATTTTACGCCCCAAAATAAGTTGGAGCCTAAACCCTTTACACTCTGATCTCGTACTTATTTTAATAATATTATATGTGTTTTAATAAGTTTTGTACGGACAGTTCTCTGGAAACTAGACATATAACAAATACTTTTTGATACAGTGCTCATTATTCTTTTCCAGAGTCTACGTGTCTTTTGGGATTTGAGATATGTTGAATGAAAACAATGAAAATGGGTGGGAGGGTATGGTGGCAAAAAGCACTTAGCCTGAAGTAAAGTTCTGTGTTTCGGAAATTCCTGGGAGGACCGAAAATGTACCTAGGCCAGGTCATCAATGGATTCTACATCTACACTATGCACTACCATTTCTAACATTTTGTTATCTATTTATTTTTCTTCTGTCCTATGTTTTATCTATTAAATTTCAGTTATGATACTTATAATAAGGAACCCGATTTGACCATTAAATATTTACCTTTGAAATAGAGGTAATATATTGAAAGGCAAATATCGGAATGAATTGAATAATATACCTTTGCACTTACACAGATTTTTTTTTGTTGGTGGAGATCAAATAAAATTAATTATCTGTCATCACGTGTCTATTATGATCGCCAAAAACGTATTTTCCAAAAATGTTAGAGGGTGAATTACCGCCTCGATCCTCCCTTCTGCACACGCTACTGGAATAATCTAGTCCTCTTACACTCCAAGAGAAAAGAGGTAAACTAAGGAGGCAGTGCCATCTCCATTAATTGAAAATTAATTGTAAATTGTAGGCTAAGTAAGTAGTGTTATATTCTTGCAATAACACTTTTAGTTCACTTTTTTTTTTAATATCTTTATTTTCAATTACATACAATTCAATAAACTTCAGCCATCTTGAGGAATTAAAAAATAAATTGTTTTTCACATTTCCCATTTATTGTTACTGTGTGTAGCAAGTTTCGCCATTCCCTTCTCCACATCCTGATTGCAAAACTATATATATGTATATTTTAGTATACAATGTTAAATGACGTAAATAACGAAAGCAGCACTGTCAACAGGAGTCATTTGAGAACCTGAACTGTGGTCGGGAGAATATCGTCCTAAATTGGTTTTGATTACATGCGGTGTAGAAGATTCAATTGATAAAATTTTATTATTTCGGTTTGTCATTTTCATTACCCAATATTTGTTATCGGACTTGAAAAAATATGTATTGCTTTCCTCGAACTTACGGTTTTACATTTCAAGGCAGTTAGTAATTGTCCGACTACTTACTACTATGTAGTTGATAGATTATAAAATTTCACTCATGAAAAATTGTGATCAGTTTTAGCTGAGATATAGCCTGTTAAACTTTATATTCTTACTATCGCTCCTTGGTCTGTTAAGATACATACGATACGATACGATACATATCGTATGTATCTTAACAGACCAAGAATCCTATGTTGCTCACTTCTGCCTCCACTTGATGCTTCCATGGATTCTCCTTCATTATCCACCTGATACTTACTCCCCCCTTTTCCTTTTCTCGCTGCACTATGAGAAGAAAATCTGCATCCTTTTACTCTTCTGTAAATCAGAGCAGTTGACAAATTCGTGTAAATGGATCCTTCAGATATTTTTGAATTATAATTATTTGGGAATAATAATCCGTTGTTTAATTATAATATTTGATGCGTTTTTTTTAAAATTTAATAACAATAACATTAATCTAAACTCCAATGTAAAGTTGACTTATCCTTTATCCACTTATATATATAGGCTGGATAAGCTTCATGAGGGCCCCCAAATCCCACAGGGTTGTTTCATGACTTACAAAATAATATACAATTTGTCTATAATACATCGAAACCAGGGCCTAACTGATTGCTTACCATCAGATATTTAAATAATGAAAGATAACTAAAAGATTGGATGTATTCTGGAACGTAAGGGTGTGAAGATTATCTATTGACTGTAAGAGAGAGAGAGAAAGACCACACCCCGCAGACACAGAGAGTGAGTGATCAATAGGAGGGGTTGGGGCAGAGGGCCTGTTACCATAGGGATTAGGGACAGGTAGGCCGATCCTCTATCGATCTCTTCTCTCTCTCCTCACCTCCTTTGTTTAGTTGTATTATACCTCTCATTTCACTCCGTCAATATTTCCTCTTTGTAATAACATAATGAACGGGTCGTTCCTGAACGAGCCGCATAGTAGCCTTTGAACACTCTTGAAGAACGGCCAATCAAGTAGCCAGCAAGTTATGTATTCTTTATTTTATTTACATTGTTTATATCTTTTCAACTCTTAAAGTATAATGAAAAGAAAATTACAGTCTTTGAATGTTAAAGAATAAAGGCTTCACTTCATTACTATCGAAATGTTAACTGGGTAAATTGACTTAGTAATTATTTTCTCGCTCAGGAATTTCTTATATACCGAATATTATTCAGAGTTTCCCTGTGTTCAGGATATGTACTGTTTAAATCATTCTTTTTGTTGTAGACAACGTATTTTGAGCTTCTTTGTATAAACATGGCTATATAAACATAACCCATTGTTTGTGGAATAGAAGTAAATAAGTTTACAGATCTAATGAAACTAACCATGTAAATTCTCTAGCATTTATTTATTCAAAATTCAATACTACCATATTAAAATTCTAATACAACTAAAATTAAATACTATAACTTATTCAACTAAATATTAAAATTAATTCATTAATTCATGTATGAAAATCCATATACATTATTATATTGACATCTACGTTATTAATGTAGATCCTTTTTAAAATAAGGTTTGGTCAAATATAAAATAATACAGTTGAAAATCTATTTTACATCTCTAATAATTTTATGTTTATATTTTAATTGGCTCGTCTTTAATTACATTACTATGATGAAATTATTGAATATATGTGTAATTTTAATTATGCGCCTTTCTTCAAATTAGTCAAGTAAATATTAAAATGAAAGAACAACAAAGACAATATTTTGGACGTTTAACCTAAGGTATAAGGTTATATGTAAATAGGCCTGAGTGACTTCCCTCTGGCGGCAGATTCTGAAAGTACTATCGAAGATCTCTCGATTGTAACTTTGACCGTAAAACTGATGAATGATATTAAAATGTATGATCTGTTTTATTGATAATAATAGCTAGAATCATTCTCAATTAAAATAAAAATTTATTAAGCGAGCAATTTGAACCGTGGTAAGAATCAGGGTTTTGTGTGATGGAGTTTATGGAATCGATTACCGTGTTATGGGGGACCGTTGATGGCTGGAGAGGGGGCACCTAGGTTTCTCTGCAAGCCACTTAAGTTCTCATTTAAAACTTTGTTTTATTAAAATAGTTCAACCAGTTAAGAGTTTTTAGTCAATTTTTCATAAATAATCACTGTTAGTGCATTATTGTTTACACTTGTTCATTATCAATTTTGAAGAATATTTTATTTCCTCTCAAGGTTTATATACATTTTGCATACATATATATATATATACATTTAGTAGGTCGAAACGTCGGCACAAATAAAAAATAAGTATTCACTTATTTGGTGTTTAATTTTACTGCACCCCTAACTATCTCCATCCTTACACTAGCTCTTCCAGTCAACTAATTTCCTCTCTAACATACATACATTTTCTTTTTAAAATCGCAATTGCTTACGAAGTACGAGGTCCTTAAGATCTTCGATAATGTCCAGAAAACTCTCTTAATTACTAATTTTCAGTGAAAATGCATAATAATCATTCTTAAAGAAGATTAAATTTCGTACAATAGATTCAAAGTATTTGTAATTACTTAAATTTAAAAATAAAATAATAGGGTGTAAAAAAAAAAAATTGACCGTCTACTGGCCCATGGAGAGAAGATGGTGACGAACAATATCTTTCGACACAGCACACTCCCTGACAAGTTCGCGAGTACTTGTGGACGAATTTGACTCAACAGCTTCCTTCAGAACCTGATTAATATCCAGTAATGGTCGCCCGGAGCCCTTCTTCCTTTTCAACGTCGTATCTTCACTGCTAAATTTTTCAATCCAACGCCGCGCAGTGCGCTAGTCAGGACTTTCACGCTGTGATTTTTTTTCCCCAGTAATGTCTTAAAATTACGAGAATTTCGTAGGACACTGTCGTGTTCCTTCTTTGAAATAAATAACTAAACTGAGGCTTTTTTGAAGAATCAAGTGTTAGTAAACAAGCTTAGAGAATGCTCTAAAGGGATTATTAAGTATTGGTAAATAATAAATAGCATTAAAATATTTAGAGTTATGAACTCAGGAATTTGATAAAACGGTCATTTTTTTTTTTTTATACACCCTATTAATGTAATAAAATTTAACTAATGCAGATTTTTTTCAGACTATACTGTGTACTCCAACCAATCTTTAGGTAAAATTATTTTGTAATCTATTTTAATGAATGTTAATTTTTTTAAAATTCGGAACGGCTTATTAGGCTTTATAAGTAAGTAGGCTTCGAACTTATTTTCACCAACCGAACTTCCCACTCTTCAATCGCAGTATATATTGAATAACCAAAATCTATTTTTAAGGTTATTTTTAGGGAGTGAATCTATTCAATTTTAGTGAAAGTCTGTCAAAATTAAATGTGCAATATACAATATATACGAGCAGAGAGAAAAAAAAGAACATGCCAGAACGATGGAGCCTAAAACCTCCAGTTTTTACACCACCAGCGTTCAGCCTCGATAGTGTTTTGTTTCTGTCGTTTGGAACGCGAGCAAACCCGACGGTTTTCTTTCCCACCTCATCCATTTTGGGCCACGTTTCGAGTCTTTATACATTCGTCACCTACTTAACAGTTATTATACTATTCGAAAGGAGGAATAGAAAATAAAAATTGAATAATGCCGGAGATGGAATAAATTACAAAAAGATTAAATGATGCGCTACTGGAAAAAATTACGTTGATCGTTCGTTTGATTTAGTGAATAGCATTTCCTCTTTTATATCAAAATTTTCAGGGCCACGTCAATCGATTTATAATCTAATAGATAAGATTTGTTTTAAAAAGCCTAACCTAGAAATGTATCCATAATGTCTTTTTGGTGTTTCGAAATCTCTATCACAGCTAAGACTTAGAAGATTTGTTAGCGTTATGGTCACACAACTTTAAATGAATCTTATAGGCGGAGTTTGAAACCCCAAAATAAATGTTGGAATATTTTTAGATTTCTGATTGGTTAACCTATTTTCAAAGTACGTGCTGATCCTGTTGTATCACTTATAAGGCAGTATTTGTAAAATACCCTAGTAGTATCCTGTAAAGATAGCTACTTTACTTTCAGGTCTGTCACGTGTATAGATTTTGCTTAGATGTATTGTGTCAAGAAGTGATATGTTATCAATAGTTTCTAGAACTTTAAGTGTCCATTCATGATCTGGTATTACATGTTTGTATGATGATGAAATAGTTCTTGTCATTATTAGCAGGTATTAATCATAGGCCACAACATAGGTGTATATTATTTTGTTGTTTTTTCATCTCCAGTTTCATACTTGGCCATCTTATTGTCCATTGCCTATCTATAAATTTGTTATCTGATATGATAACAATGATTGATTAATTGAAATGATTAATATAATTTTCCGTAATTAATAATTAGGATATGAAAAATACTATGTTATAATTTATTATTAATCCTTATTGGTATAGAAAATCAATGAGGTTTAATTTTTTTTAAGTTTTAGATGAGAGAATAATAAGTTTGAGGTGGCAATGTTTCGCGTGTTGTGGATCATGGTCAATGATTATATTTGCATATGTTATTGTCCTTTCAGCCTATTTCCGAGGCTTGCATTTGGTAAAATGGCCACAGCAATTCAAATTTGATAAACAAAGTCAAACTTGGACTTGATGATATTTTAGGTTTGGTGCTTGGTGGGGGTGTAGGTTATAGTTACGATTTTTATGTTTTATTGTATTTTTTGCCCACAGGAAACTTGTTATTGTAATTTATTGAATAAGAATTGTTTTTAAAGAACATGGAAATGGGACAGCTGTCAGGCTTAAACATGTCGACAGGCCAAAGCAAAAGTAATAAATCTGCATTCAGCTGTAGAGTAGAATTATGTAAAGTTTATAAAAATAACAATTATGGTAAGGTAGAAATCGTCTGCAACTAAATAATTACCTACTAAATAAATTAATTTTCAGAGACCTTCCCTTTCCGTAATTTACAATCCACTCAAGGCAGTCTCGGTATTCTGATATCCTTCTGCTGTCTTGTTGTTTTCATATTTTGTTGAGTTCGGTCATTTCTAAAAAAAAATTTTTTTTGTTTCTTAAGTGGTTTATTATCAGTTCAAATCCGCTTATCTGTCCATTATTTTATATTTTTTTAAAGGAACGCTAATTCAGTCATTTTGTCCTGAATTGTTTTTTTCCCACATCCCCTCCGCCATAGTATACACGTGAAGAGGTTATCAGATGATTATATGTGGTGCAAAGCTTTCTTTAATTTGTATAGATGGTGAGGTTGTGAAGCCGACAAGGAAGTGACTTTCTCTGCTACAAGGTGAAAGTTCATGTGATGTCTCTGGCGGTTATTAAGCTAATTTCAATCCTGGAACTTCAAAATTCATAATACAACTTACATTAACATCTTTACAAGGAATATGTTGAGATGTCGAGTATACTTCTACCGCCATTCAATTAGTCGTTTGAAACCTAATATGGAAGTTTTTTGATTTGGCAGGGTTGTTTTTTTTTATTAAAATAAAATCTGATCCATTGGCTAACCTCAAAAAAATTATCATCATTCAACGTATGTTCTGAACTATTTTACACATGAATGTGGAGCAATATTGGCATTTTACTTTTCTTGAATTTGTAGTGAAAACTGTTTTAGTTATAAACAAATAAAACGTCTTCGCCCTTTGTTACTGAAATTGAGAAGTTATTTGTTCTTTGTTACTGAAGCCCAAAAACACTTCGGCAAGTGTGGGGGGATATTGCGTTTCCTTCGACCTTGAGTTACTTTATATCTCGCTTTATCAGCTTGCAGCAAAATGCTCTGTTACTGAACTAATTAAATTTAGATTTTCAATACATAATATTACTTCATTCCTATCCTCAACCTCCAATTCGGGAATATTTACGATCATAATAGCTGTGATACTGCAGAGTTTTCGTGTTTATAATCATGAACCCATTTTCAATGTACCTGTTAAAAATAGTGTTTCATCAAATTTTTTTTTTGTATTATTTACATTTTATTCTTGGTTAAGAGAATAATGAAGCTTCATAATTAAATCTTATTTAAATTTGAAAAAATAATTAAAATATTGGTTTTATAAAAGGATTAATATAGTGCATATTGTTGAGATTGAATTTAGATTAGCAACGGAAATATAATGTTGCAAGCATGTAATAATAATTAAATAAAAAAAACTGGCGACGCCTAGGTCACTAACAGTAGTAATACAAATGATTTCTCCAAGTTGTAAAATTTATATTAATTAATCGAAATTGACGTACTATTTTCATAAAAGATGTTATATGTCTTCTTTGCAAATACTAAGTATATCTGAAAAGTTTCCTGTTTTCAAATTATCATCTTAGTATTATTATCAGCTACATTTGTCTATTTTCTTAACAATAACAAATATTACGAACTGAATGTAATCAATTAATTGTTAATTAAATATAGCAAATTAAAAAAAAATAACTACCTTCTTTTTTCTAAATAATTATAAACCGTCATTTAAAGCTAGAGTTCTCAGGTTTCAGATACGCCATTTTGTATTGTAACAAGAGTGTATCTAATAGTGAATTGTTTTCTACTTTCCCGATAGAGTTCGCGCATGCTCCCAGTACAACGTTAATGAATTAAGCCGAGGCCGCTTCCATCCTCATCAGCCAGTTTCAACTATGCCCACCTTTATTTATAATTATTTTATGTTGCACGCTATCATAAGTGACAAAAATAATTAAAGATTTATTTGTTTATTAATGGTATTTCATGTAAGTAATTAATTGAGTATCTCACCGAATCAGGCCTTAAACTTCGTTCTCATTCGCCACTCCTGATATAAGATATATCTGATTTAAAAATCCAACTACTTGAATATCTTCATTGGTTGATATATTCAGTTTTAGTTTTAGTTTAGTTCTTGTAATTGTGGTTATAGTTTTTGTTGGTAGAGCAAGGCTTCCTGTAACAATATCAAGTTATCATTCCAATTATCACCAACGTTGGAATGCCATGTTTGCTGACGATTTCTATTTATCAGTCTAATCTTTTCTCTTTCCAAATGATTTTAGAAATATTAGTTTTCTGTCTCGTATAGTCTGCGTCATCGCTAATGAATATTTGTTTTTGTGAAGTGCATATTCATTTCATTATATAACACAAAATTAAGCATATTTGTTAGTATGTACTTTTTTTTTGTTTTTTTTTTTACACTTTATTGAAATATTACTATCTAATACTTGTGGGCAATAAGTAATGATGCTAAGTAGCTATACAATAATTCCATAAAAACAAAACAAAAATGCTATAAACAAAAATTAAAAAAATAAATGTAATAAAAATATATATTATACATGCGGTAATAAAAAGAAGTTTATGCGAAAATGATAATAAAATAAAGTCTAAAAATAAAATAATTGTACACATTCATACCATAGTGACAATAGTTAAAGTTTGCCTAGGGTCCCCGAGCTAAGCTTCTTCCCCAGGAATGAGGGAAAAGCAGGAGTCCGGAAGGCCTCTGCCCCCTTTCCCAGCGGCGTCACTGGCATTAAACGCCAATGGAAGCTGGTTAAGGGCGCATGATATCACACACACACAGATCGTGAGTGGAGAATCTGGCCAGTGCCGGTACTCCAAATAACATTATTACAACTGGTCTCGGAGCCATTTCCGGTTTAGACGGCGGAGTGGGTTATATGGATGTGTGGAACTGGATAATGACTGAGCCAGGGGGTTGGGATGACATGCAATGTTTTGGTGAAAGTTTAAAAATTTAGTAGGAATGAGGTTGAGGACGAAAGGAATGTTGAGATCATTATGGACGGTTTTGTTGGAGACATAATAAGGAGCATTGACAATAGTTCTCAGGACTTTGGATGGAAAGGATTGAATACGTCTGATATTCGATTTTTTTGCGGTCCCCCACAGTTCCAGCCCATAGGCCAAAATAGGTTTGATGATCGTCTTGTATATTAGAAGTTTATTGTCTATTGAAAGATGGGAGGTCCTACATAGTAATCTGTATAGTTGGCTGAATCGTCTGTTAAGTTCTTGTCTTTTGAGTCTGGTATGAGGATTCCAGGTAAGTCTTTTGTCTTGGAGGAAGCCAAGGTATCGTACTGTGAGTTTCAATGAGTGAAAGGTGCCTAAGGAGGATCGAGGAAGCCATTTCAGGGTCTGGATGAGATGACAGGATCGCTATGTCGTCTGCGAACGTTGCAGGGAAGGTTTCAGGAGTAGTTGGGATATCAGCGGAATACAATATGTATAGGATAGGACCCAAGACGCTGCCTTGGGGGACTCCATCTTGAATTGGGTAAAGATTGGAGTATTCGTTACCACAGGGTACTTGGAAGAAGCTATCAGAAAGGTAGGATCGAAGGACTAGGAATAAGGATTGCTTTTGATCATTTGATTAGAAGTTAATGCTTTAATACTTCTGAATGTTTAATACATTTATAAAAATACTTCTTTTGTGTGCATAAAACCTTTTGGAGACTGCTCCAATAGGTTTAGATATCTAGAAGATTATGAGGGTTCTGGCTGTTGAGCGAGTGTTATCTAAATAAAGGATCTGAGATGATTAAAATTCGTTAGTAGGGAATAAATTGAACGTTGAACATTGTATGATTGCATATTTCCGTTAATGTTGTCGAACTTGTTGGGCCTAATGTCACATCTGATGCAAATTGAGAAGGTATGACTATATTTTTTTAGCATTTATTTTTTATTAATATGCACTTATGTTATTTGGAACAGTGGTAGTGGCTGGTTTGGACAAGTGTGCGTGTAGTAGTAAAGAGTAAAGTGAATGTGTTAGTCTAAACGTTATGGAAACGTCTATTCTTTCAGATGGTATACGGATACAACATAGTAGTGTGTGTATATATATATATATATATATATATATATATATATATATATATATATATATATATATGTATATGTATATGTATATGTATGTAAGGAGGAAATAATATATAAAAAAATAAGAAGTATTTTGTACTTCATTTCTTTAACTTTGCTAATGTTCTTTACATGCTAATGTTTCTTTTCTTTTCTCCCGAATGCACTCTAATCCACCATTGGGGTTATATCGGACGCTTTGAGTGCCTTCTTATTTAAATTATTTACAAACCATTTTCGCATACTTATTGCAAGTGAAAATGTTGCATACCCATTAATATTCTATTGCAAGTAATACCTTAGTTATATACATCCAAGGACATACGATGCTGGTAAGTATCGGTTCAAATATTTCACTCCATTAGTACATTGAAAGGAAGTAATAAATACTTGGAAGTAAGGATACTAAACCCGCAGAAGGCAGGACGAACGTGCATAAAGTACTCAGGCGAATAGAAGCGAGTGTCACGAGTTTTACTAAAAATTCACTCAAGTGCCGTACTACTTGCTCCTCGAGTGCCGAAAATTTATGAGTACAAGAAATACGTAGTTTG
Source organism: Arma custos (assembly GCA_037127475.1). Classification (NCBI taxonomy): domain Eukaryota; kingdom Metazoa; phylum Arthropoda; class Insecta; order Hemiptera; family Pentatomidae; genus Arma; species Arma custos. The sequence goes on along the minus strand of CM073764.1, from coordinate 136,795,822 downwards.
TGTATATTTCATTTTCACTGTATACTCGAAATTATTATGCATTATATATATATATATATATATATATATATATTTTAAAATATGCATTATACTATTATATACATCGATTATTTACTCAACTATAGATCGAGAGTAAAATTATTGAATATTAGTTAACACATTACCGTTGTAAGTGTCAGATGCCCAAGCTAAAAAAATAACGAAATTAGCTACTTGGAATAAAATTAATAATATCCCTACTCTAATTAATAAATATTTGTTATAGCTATATGTGCTGGTGTTTAAGGTCTATATTTGGGTAATTACATATTTTTTAAAACACCATCGTTGCTACGATAGATCGCTAACGATCGATTGATTTAAATTATAAATGGAATTATGTAAAAAAACAAATTGCCTCTGCTACACTTTTAGCTAATATTATTATCATGATTGGCGCGAAAACCATATTCGTTATTATTATAATATAATTTAAACCTTCTGAATGTTTAATAAATTGTATCCTTTATACTTTTTTTTTAACTAGACGTTTCTGAGTGTCAGTGTCATCTAATTAACGGATCCGACATCATTGTACTTCGTTTATAGAGGATACATCGGACTTACGAATTTTTTGCTAACTATTATAACATACCTTCCTTAATATAAAATGTATAAGTCAAAAAATGGACAATAAAATTTGGATTTTCGAGTGAAAGTTTTTTCGTGTAACTGTGTAAATTTATATAATAAATGTGTTTATCTCGCCTTCACCGTGAAGGAGATAGATAAGAAGACTGGCTTCTGATCCAGAATGCCGTGTATTATTATTACTAACGATGTCCTCAACATGTGTTTTCAGATGTCAGCTGGTTCCCAGATCATGGCTCCTCAGAGTGGGATCATCATCAGCCAACAGCAACAGCAGCAGCCTCACAGCCAGGACTCCAATCTGAGCACCGGTATGTTTATATTATACCATTATATTACATCATATTTTCCTATATTATATTACATTTATGATTAGCTTAGTAACGCTGGACGTCTACGCCCCTCTCGTCAGATCGCACAGTAACTATATCTAAAGGAGAAGATTACATACAATGGTCTTTTTTGGTGAAAATTAAAAGATTGTTTTCTAAAATAATATGATGAGAGAAAAATAAGATTTAGACATTGCTAATAACAAAGAATTAATTAAACATAAAATTACATTATATTATTAGCTAAGTGAGAACGCTTATATATATATATATATATATATATATATATATATATATATATATGTATATGTTTTATCACTGTATCACTGTGACCTTGGAATAAGTTTTAAAATAATTTTCTACGTCGCTCTCCTCACATCACTGAGCAATATCAATAGAAAAACATTTTTGTTGATGAAAGTTAAACTACTTTTTTAGTAATGAGATTGAAAAGAAATATATAAAACTCGATTAGCAATATTTTGACATTGAACTAGCAATTTATAACAAATAAATTTTATCTATATTAGAGGTCGGCCACTCATGCCCTCCCAGCGTTTTTTTTTTTTTTTATTCTTTGCTAATTTTTATTTTTAAAATAATATTGAATAATCATTAGTTGACCGTTTAAATATCATGAGTAGAAAATGCTGTCGGCGAAGGTCAGGAATAAAATGTTAAATTATTAAATATGCGAAATCTAAAAAATTAATTAAATCAACTTAAATAATTAAATTAATATACTAAATAATAAACACTTGATTACAATTTATAATTTTATTTTGACTTGTTAAATAAAGTTTGTTAAAAAAAAATTCGCAACAACGCATTCTAAATTACAAAAAAAACTGTAGAATATTAGCAGTATGTAATAATAATTACTCCAAATTTAGCAGCTTACTGATAATTTTAAAAACGATTCAAGTTATTAAACAATGTTGTATTATTTGTAGTGTCTAGCGTGTCCTTTCTCGCCATTACGATTTTCCTTATCCTTTTCGTTAAAAGCTTCGGGCCTTTAAATTATCTTCATAATAAAGATCTGGATTTCCCTTAGAGGTTTTTGAGGTATTAATAAATTTTGAAAATTTACCATACAAATAAATGTTATTTTTATGTCATGCTCTTGGTATAATAATTACAAAACGGTTTAAATTTCTCCTAGTTTCATTATAGATAAGTAGCTATAATTTCAGTATATAATTATCACCGTATAAAATTTCAAAATGACCGCGGTTTTAAAACAAAAAGACTGATAATATTATCGAATTCCGATGATTGTTCTGAAATGACTCAATAAACCAAATCTCAAGAAGACCTAGTCAGTTTTTCTATAAAAAGACGCTTTTTTTCTTTTTTTTTGCGTATGCGGTATTTCCACTCTTAATATCTTGAAATGTTATATGCTCCAAAGTTTGAGTTGGGGAGAGATTGGTGTATATATATTTTTGTTGGTTAAAAATGATTATTATTGAAAATAATAATCCAGAATTCATGTTGACAATTATATTAAAAATGTTTGTAAATTCAATAATTTTTTATGAATTTATGCATTAAAACAAATCAAATATTATCTTTGATATTATTTTTATATCAACTAAAAATGAATTAGTATTCATTTAAATAAAAAACAGTTATATATGTACTTTGACTGCTTGACATGGTAACTATCTTATTATTTATTGCTTTATTAAAACTATTATTTTATTGTAGTTTGGCTCCTTTTTATAATTTTTTTTTTGTTTACTACAAAATTTCATTCATTCATGGTCAGTTTAGGACTTGGAATATTTTTATGTCGTCCAATTGAGTATTTAATTTTTTTCAAGAGATTATCTCTATAAGGATGAACATGTGCAATGTTCATTTCGAAACCTGTTTCGGATTATAAATATCAAGTTTTTACACTTTCAGTGATCCTAGCCAGTTCCTTTTCAATATAATTGTCTACATTACATACTTTATAAAAATTCTTGTTTTACATGTTTTATATTTATTTGTATTTTATCCTTGCATATACACATTTACATGATAATATGTTTATTACTTTAAAATATTGCTGTATATGTACCCTTACGAATCACTCATAATCCAACATCTAGTAAAAATAATTACTGTTATGTGAAGATGAAAAATTTTTAATCTACAAATGACTTGCCAAATAAATTAATAAATAAACGAAAATTCTCATTATTAAACACTTTGATCTAATTCTATAGTATTGACCCTACTCATACTTGTGACCACTAAGCCCTGAAGAAGACCTGGAATGCGGGTCAAAATATTGATTTCTAATAAATATTTCCTCACTATTTAAGGATTTATTTTCTCCTCCATTATATTTATACTTCAACTAATAATTATTCAATAAAAAATTGAATATATATTATATGATGTAAGAATTTACGATTAGATCCACAAATTCCAAAAAAAAAAAATATTCTCTACTTTTTCCTTTAAAAGAGCTTTAATAAACTTGGGTTATTTAGCTATTTTTTAAAGTTTCAATCTTTATTAAGCTCACAGGTTTCAATTGTTTAAATGTTTCATCTGTATGTCTCATATGTCTCACTGAGTAATTGCAAATTCACAAGTCGATTCTATCCGTTATTTTTTAAATACATTTTTCTATTTCTTTAATTGCAAGTAGATTTTATTTCTCTGGACAGGGATTTGTTTTAATATTTATGATAATCAATTAGTAATATTTTTGGTTTCCACCTTTGTGAACTGTCCTTTGTTTGGAATGCTAAACTATTTCTCGTTTTCAATTGATGTCTAATGTTTTATCAGTAAGTTTCTTTTCATTGTTTATTTTTAAAGAGCCACAGATTTTGCTCATATTTTTACCTAAATGCTATTATATGGTCTTCCAAGATGTTTTATACTGTACTTTTGTTAATATGAACATTGTTCGTTTATTAAACTGAAGATATCCGAGTTTTCAGAATATTTCATTATTACCTGTGGATTGAATAGAAATCTAAAATTTTGGTTCTCCTTCTTTCCCAGATATTTAAGAATACAGTAGAACCTTGATTATCCGTCAGGATGTGGGACCAAGATGGTGACGGAAATGGGAGGGAGTCATATGTCTCATATAAATATATATATGCACATAAATTAAACAATATATTTCAAACATTCGACTTAATATATGTACTTGTAACTTATTTACATATGTAGTAAAAATATTTTTAAAAAATAATAATAATTACGTACATCGATGGCTAAAAGCACAATCATTGTATGTCCAATTTTTCCCTCTTGAGAAATTAATAACAATTTAAAGGTGGAGTTAAGCTCTTTACAAACGTAGTATGCCCCTTCTTAATAATCATTAAATTATTATATAGAAGGGACATACTCTAGGGGTCATCCGCACGTTTTATATCATTAACAGTGGTCCGAGGAATTTTATAGATTTTTAATTTTTTTTTTAGATGATTCTGAGATTGAAGCACTTTCACCTTTTCATAAACGTTTTACAAGTTCAAACTTAGTAGCGACATCTAAACTCTTCCTTTGTCTTTTTTCCCGACATTATTGTCTTTTTTTACGACAAGTTCCCCGCAAGACAAGAATGAAGACTGAAGGTAGTTCAACTGCAGAAGCTACATTAGATAGAGATGAGATGATAATTAATTTCTGAGAAATGTGTGAGTTTTTGAGTAAACAACAGATTCTAGAAAACTAAGTTGTCAAGACACAACGATTGTTTCTTAGCCAGCTTCTATGACTTTAGCAACCAAACAAAATATATACTTCTTTTTTTTTTCTTTTCTCAAACTGAGGTGATGGTTAACAGAGAGTGACGGATAATAGAGGTTTTACTGTACGTGGAAAAAAATTGCATACTCCAAGCACTGGTTTTAAAGTATACAGGACTCAGTTGTGGTGTTTCGTTTTCATTATCACTCATTATTAATTATAAGGATGATTTACTTATTGCTACTTGTTGATTGAATCATCAATTTCATTATTTGATTTTCTTCTGTGTTGTGATCCCTAGTTACTATTATCATTATTTTCTTTCCAATTTCCAGTTTTATTGTAACGTTTCTTACCTGTTCCTGAAAGTATGATTCTCTTCTTATAAAATCTCTCCTTCTTATATATTACAAAAAAAAGTTATGTTCCCCTATTCTATTCTTGAGGCTCGTTCGCTACTTCTTAGATAGTATTAGCATACCTAGATTAATACCTGAGATTTTAGTAATTTATAAATAACACTGTTTAATATTTTCATCAATGATGTAATATGTAATGTACCAAAAGCAGTTGAAACCTTCATATACGCAGATGATGTCACTCTATGGCTCTGCTCAAACTCATTGGTCATTGCGAAATACAAGTTCCAGGAAGCTCTCGATGCCATCAGCAGCTAGGCTAAAGATTTGGAAATGAAAATAAACTCCCACAAAACCAAGTATACGTTCTTCACCCTTTCCAAAAGTAAGCAACAAAGACTTGAGCTCAAAATTGGATCATTGGCTATGCAACTTCCTTTATATAATCTAACTTGAATTATAGCAAAGAAGGTTGTGTTTTATGTAAAAGTCCTGTGCACCACATCAAACCTCTACAAGAAAGTTTAGTATGCGAAATATACAGCTAGTGCCGCTTGACTGTGAAACTCTTCCCCCACCCTGGGAGGTTGCTACATAGGCAAGAATATCAAACAGCATACCAGGCATAATTAGGAAAAAAGAACTCCTGCCAATTGAACTTCTATATGAGACTCTAATATTTATCAATGAGGAGTACCCACCACTAGAATGGACAAGAGCCTTCACAGATGGTTCGGTTGGAGAAGAAAACAAGGGCAGTGGGGCGGAATCTACATAGAATTTCAGTGTGGTGCAACTGTAGAAAAGTCTATAGCTACAGGGCTAAACTAGTAACTATCGAGTGGAGCAGGAAGCCATAATTGAGGCCCAAAGGATAATGTCCTCTTTTTCCTACGATCTCCAAAAGGTAGTAATTTTCAATGATGCACGCTCTGTTCTCCAAGCAATGCAAGATAGATCAAAAGCTCTTGCAAGCCTAAAAAAAACTTGTTTCCGCGATAAATTCTATGACAAACCTTGCTAGAACTACAGTCCTCCAGTGGATCCCTGGACACTGTGGAATCGCGCCGGCAATAGAAGAGCGGACACGCTGGCGAAAGCAGGATCCCAGATGCCGCAGTTTGCCCTAGTACTCTAATTTGAAGATTATTAAGTGCCAAGTAGTCAAGGAACTTAATAAGGGTATCATTGTGGGGCGATGGTTAGAAACATATCCCACACAGGTCAACAAATTGAGCAGAAGAGAACAAGTGCTGATAATTAGACTTAGGGCTGGGTGCAACCGGCTCAAATTGCATATGTTCAGAAAGTTCATGATAGGAACGAGCCCCTTATGCAATTGCAGTGAAGAGGAGCAAACAGGTGTTCATATCTTCCAGTCCTGTCGACTCCACGAAAATGTCCGCAAAAAAATTTGCGGAAGCTTGGGGGATCTCAGGAGAACAACTGAATTTTATTCTCTGTTGACTGACGTAGTCATCAAAAGGAAGATCGAGGAAGAAGAAGAAGAAGAAGAACAGTTTTACTTAACAGATGATTTTAAATTTTAATAAATATGTTATAATATTTATTTTAAGAAAAATACAACATTTTGCCTCACAAAGATTTTTATGAGGATGAATTAACTATATTTTGTTGTTTTACAAATGTTTTCTGAACTTAGTGTCTAATAACATTACGATATCTGTGTTGTTTTTTTTTGTTATTAATATCTTTGATTTGTTCTGTAATATTTTTCTCTTGCATATTAGTCTTTTTAATTTATTGAGTCTCAGCATACCACATATTTCTTATATTTTTATGTTTCCAGCTATTTTTTTTCTTTCTAATCCTTGTAATACAGTTGAACTTTCTATTGTTATAGGTTCATCCCACAGTGATAAGGAGGCAGAAAACATTACTCCCGAGAAGGGAGGAGGTGGTGGTCCTAGGACAGGGACCGAGAGGAAACGCAAGAGGAAAAATGACGATGGTAGCGGCGGAGGAAAGGCGAGAGCGACCATTATGGCTGACAAGAAGCTCGACTATTTCGCCAAGCATCCGCCTGGTACCAGCCCTATCAGGCACACTGGAGCGAAAAGTCCTTCACCAGCCCAAGCCCAACAACCTCCCTATCCTATGGTCAGTATCACTTTCCTCTTGATTTCTTTATTGGTAGAAACAAAAATGTCGGTTCTTGTATGAATAGCTTTAACTATCAGAAAAATATTATACCTAATTATGATGGATTTTAATTTAATGAAATTAAATTAAAAAATCTATAATGTGGCAACATTAACATAATATTAATCTTATTTAAGAATTTTAAAATAGTTTTAATGAGAAACAAATAGTTTTCGAGAATTTTAGAAAGTTTGCTTGCTTATTTAAGTTTATTAGGGAATTGGTTACAATTAGTACATTTTTTAAGCTCAAAACTTTCCTCAATATATTTTTATCTTATTGATTTTTTTCTTAACCCAAGCGAGATAACCCCACACACAGTGTGCAATCGATTTCCGAGGCGATAATGTCTTATAGCCATTAATGTGGTTGGTGTCCCATGTGTGCAATAACAGTAAAGTGCAATTATCAGTTATTCTGGGTAAATCTGTAAAGTAGAGGAAAACAAAATTTTGCATTGGTTTTACTGTGTACCAAAAAATCTAAATATTATCTGAAGAAAAAAAGCCCAGTGTGCAATGATCTTATTTATGCGAATTCACTTAGGAATTGGGCGATTTCCATTGTAAACATGTGTATTTATTAAAAATGAACAATATAAGGAAAAAGAAAAATTTCACTCCAGAGGACCGTGATCGAAAAAAATCGTCGTCCTGAATGGGTTAATTAAAACTAAGCAATTTTTTTGTATACAAATTGATCTGTGCTAAATAAAAACGAGTTAATTCCAGACATTTTCATCTATGCATCTCCTTCTAAATTATCTTTACCCTTAAAATTTTATTATCTAACTTCCTCTTTTCTAAGCTAGACAAATGAGCCGTGTTGCACTTGCTCTCGGAAAATAGACTAGGGTAGGATATTCTAACCTAATAATTACAAGTAGATGGGTAATTATTAGTTTGTATTGTTTGTGCGTGATTAGTATGTTTAATCTGTCTTATTATGGTATGGAGACAGGCCGGTTCCCGAGGCCTCTAAAGATAATTACTAAATTACTTTTGGAGCAGGGCTCACTCAGTCTTTTGGGCATATCTTGTCAATAAGATAAGTAATAAGTCCTTTCTCCTAAAAAAATATTTTAAATTTATAATTTTTATTTGGTAGGCATAAGTTCTTTATTTATTAGTTTTAAAATACTCTTCGTAATGCATTGAATGAATATTCATATTAAACAAAAAAAAAATCCATGGAAAAAAATGGAGAAGTATTGTTTAGGTTTGATATTATGAAGATGTTTAGTTGCAGTCCTACAAGGAGAAATGTATTTTTTTAATCTCTGTAATATTTGGGGAAAGTTTAATGATACTATGTCTATATTTTATAAATTATTCATTTATTATTATTTAAAATAATTAATTTTAAAGTATTAATAAAATAAAACTTGATTGCAGTTTCCACCATCTCCACAGGCTTCTCTGCTTGGTCCTGGCCAAGCATCCTCTGATTATTCTTGTACCACTCTCATGCACCCACCATCAAAACTGCATGTTACCATGTTGTCTAAACAAGTTCAGGTACGTTACCTATATATGAATCAATTGTATTACATTTTTTTATAAATATATTTTTTAAAATTATTTATCTTTAATAAAATATTTTTTCTTGTTTAGACTGACCTCACATGTCAAAGGATTCAAGAATTTGAAACCCAAGCATCATCTGATCTTGAAATACGGAACAACAAGATAGATGAACTTAATAGGGTAAATTCTTAAATTATCTAAATATATAGAAAAAACTAGATTATTTAGATAGACTAGGTATTGTACATGAAAAGAAAAGAATTATTAATTGTGTTTTATCTTTCTTTCAGGCCACTGAAGAACTCAGGCATCAGTTGGCTGCACAGGCAAAAGCAATGGAACAACATAAAGCACACACAAATAAGTGCATAGATGTTGTTAAAAAACTGCTCAAAGAGAAGTCTAATATAGAGAAGAAGGAAGCAAGACAGAGGTGCATGCAGAATAGGCTGAGGCTGGGACAATTTGTAACGCAGAGGGTTGGGGCAACCTTTCAAGAGAATTGGACTGATGGCTACGCTTTCCAAGAGCTATCAAGGTAATTAATTCAATATATAATAATTTATGAAAATAGTAGAGTACGTTCTGAAACTTTTTTAAGTTTACCTATCTCCACTATTATTAACAGTTATATTAACTAGTAAGCAACTATTAACAGTTATGTTAACTGGTAACTGGTGTTGTTTTTTTATCTGTGATTGGGCTAACTACCAATTACAAAACTAGTAACAGTTACGTTAACTGCCGTATCATTACAGTTATGTTGACTTTTTGCCCTTGAGTGTGGCTATTTTTATCATTTTGCTTTCCAATAAAAAGTAAATTCTCATATACTAGCCATAAAATCAGCTATTCCTCATAAAGTTCATAATATCTGACAAACAAAAATTTGTAACCAACGTACTTTTTTACAAGGTGATAGTTCAAAAACAGTTCCCATTATTAATCAGTTATAAATCATTATTCAAAATTATTAACCTATTAACTGAGTATAACAAAATATTTCTACTTAGCTAATTATATATCTTATAACTTTATAAATTATATTTTGTTGAAATAAATAATATCAATAAGTTAATAATTATTTCCTTTATTACTTGAGGTGTGATGATATTTAATTGTAAATAAAAAAGTCCCCATTTTGAAGCATATCTTTTATTAAATTAAACATAAATTTAAGTTTGAATGTAGAAGTGAATTATTTTAGTTCCAATTTTCTGTAAATACTTTTGCATAACATTTAAAATCATTACTGAAGTGACATAAAAATTTGAAAATAAAATGACCTTTATTATTGACTGATTTTTGCATTAATTTTGAAACTGACTCATAATTCAACTTCTTAGCCGACCTCATTTAACTGAAACATTTATTTTGAAATTAATGTATATCATTTTTTTGTATTTAGGAGACAAGAAGAAATTTCAAATGAGCGAGAAGAGATAGATAAACAAAAGAAATTATTAACTAAGAGGCGCCCCAGTAATTCTGAAACTGGTCGGAAACGAGCTGGTTCTTCTGGTGGTAACAATAGCGGAGGTAGTGGAGGAGGAGGAGCCGGTGGTGGTAGCGGTGGCCTCCACAATGGTACTGATGGCTTCCTCAAGCCAGATCCTGTTCCGACGATGTCGACTCAAGAGTACTACGAAGCTGACGAAATCCTAAAATTGAGGCAGTCTGCCCTCAAAAAGGAAGATGCTGATCTTCAACTGGAGATGGAAAAGCTGGAACGAGAGAGGAACCTTCACATCCGAGAACTGAAGAGGATTCACAATGAGGACCAATCTCGTTTCAACAACCATCCTGTTCTAAATGACAGATATCTTCTGCTAATGCTCCTTGGCAAAGGTGGCTTTTCAGAAGTGCACAAGGTGAGTCCAATCGCCATTTAAAATCTGGCCTAGTTAAAAATGATTAGTTTAGTAACATTTTTTTATTATAGTTCCATATTTTATTAAAAATAATATATCTGATATACATATTTATTTGATTTACTTCATAAATAAGCATATGTTTGTTGAAGCCATTGCATGAGTTCATTATCACTGTGATCCAAAATAAAATATTAATTTATCATTATATCCATAAATATACATATATTTTTTTTAGGCTTTTGATCTTAAAGAACAGAGGTATGTTGCATGCAAAGTTCATCAACTTAATAAAGACTGGAAAGAAGATAAAAAAGCTAATTATATAAAGTAAGTATATACTTTCTCATTTCAGAACAACATTTAAATTTCATTGTAACTATGTTATTATTATTATTCTAGGCATGCTTTGAGAGAATACAACATTCATAAAGCATTGGATCACCCAAGAGTAGTCAAATTATATGATGTTTTTGAAATAGATGCCAATTCATTTTGTACAGTTTTAGAGTACTGTGATGGACACGATTTAGACTTTTATCTTAAGCAGGTATATGTTTTGTCAATGATTAATAATAATAAAAAAAAATTATAGTAAATTTTATCTATTGTAAACACATGACTTTTTTTTTCCAGCACAAGACAATAGCTGAGAGAGAAGCGAGATCTATTGTGATGCAAGTAGTATCTGCCTTAAAGTATTTAAATGAAATTAAACCTCCTGTAATTCACTACGATTTAAAACCAGGTTTGTTTTGTTCATCTTAACGAAATTTTGGTTTTGTTGTTGATTACATGCTGATAAAGATAACATCTTTTTTAATCCCTTATGGCCAAACAATTAGGCCTAAACATCAGCCAACTATAAAATAAGATTTCTTATTTGTTTATTTCCCTTTATTCCCAACCAGCTTTCTCCTCTGATCAACTATACTACCATCATTAAAGAAATCTGATTTAATTTAATTTTTAAAAAATAAACCATGTTAACAACACAACACCCTTTTGCATTTTATTTCTTAAATTATATTTTCATGGTCATTAATGCTATACAAAAAAACGTTTGTTTGGTAGGAAATATTTTACTGACTGAAGGCAACGTATGCGGCGAAATAAAAATCACAGATTTTGGTTTAAGTAAAGTAATGGATGAAGAAAATTATAATCCAGATCATGGAATGGACCTCACATCTCAAGGAGCTGGAACCTATTGGTGCGCTTATATTTTTTTTTAAAATTTAAAATATTTAATTATTAGTGAATAAGTTATATTTTTTTATGACTTACGAGGTTTAATATTTTTCTGATTTAAATTAATTATAAACTTGCGTTGACAAAATAAAATAATAAGAAACTTATTCATTAACTGTAAGTTTAAGATCCCTATGTTTTAGTCTTTTGCTTGTTTATTTTGTAACACATATAATGGGGACATTTTATTACTTTGCTCAAGTGTTACTAACAACTACGGTTATAGGATTCAAAGAATCTATTTATCTTAAGTGAAATAGAGTTAAAATTACCAGGGGTAAGTGCACTTATCACAATTTTATAAAAAAGTGCCCATTGTATGACCTTGACTATAAATTGTCTACAGATAAGGTCTCATGATCACTAAGCAAAATATTGGAAATATATTGTCAATAAAATAGATAATTTTGATTTTGTTCGCTTTTTTAAAACAATTTTATTAATTATGCATTATTAATTAATCTTTGTTTGCATATCTTTTGAAGTGGAAATTTGTTATAACATTTTTCTTCTTTTTTTTTTAGGTATCTTCCTCCAGAATGTTTTGTCGTTGGAAAAAATCCTCCAAAAATATCATCAAAAGTTGATGTTTGGAGCGTGGGAGTCATATTTTATCAATGCCTTTATGGAAAAAAGGTAATATATGTTGAAAGTATAGCTTTTTCCTACTTAGCTCTTAACTCTTTACGTACTTACTACTTACCCTACTTATGCACTTCTTTCTCTTTTCAAATTACAGCTTTTCTTGTTAATTCTAAATAATAAATAATCTAACTTGAATTATAGCAAAGAAGGTTGTGTTTTATGTAAAAATTAGAAAACTAATTATTCTTTAAACTTTTTTTAATATTAATATATTGAGTTTTAGGAAAAAGATTATTTTAGAAAAAAACAAGCTTTCTTTCAAAATAAAACTCTATTTTTTCTTTCTATTGCTTAGGCAGTTTCATGTCTTTTTATCTGAGAGTAATAATTGATTCTTGAGCATGAGATTTATCAGAGATTATGGTGCGGATAGCATTTTACAGAAAGGAATTAACCCACCCTCATATCGTCACATGTTTTGAGTAAACTCAATTCTAAGTTGAATAGCTTTGGAAAATTTGGAAGTTTTCTTTTTTTTTTCTCATGCTTTTTTACTCCACTTTGTGTGTTCCAATAAAAATATTAAGTAATTTAGTTATTTTTCATGTAAATGTTACATTCTATTTCCAATTTATTTTTCCATTGAAGACAAATGGCAGTCCATTTTTAATAAAATAGCAAGATATTAACACTACCTCCTTCCATACTACCTCTAACTTATTGTTACGTTTTTGTTTTGTTTAATAAACTGCAACAGTGGAAGTGCAAAGAATACTAACGAGCAGTGATGTGATGTTTGCTGTCGTTTCACCATTTATTAAAACTGCCATTTTCTTTAATATGCACTTAAGGCTGATAACCTATGTGAATAAACGGGCCTAGCAATCCTAACTAGAGTTCTTAAATATGATTATCATTTATACCTCCTTTTACACTGTACAGAAAGAAAGTATTGTAATCATGAAAATTTTTAGTTTTCAAAAGAAATATTTATTTGTAACATACCATCTAAGATTATTATAAAATCAAAACCATCTTCCGTATGTTTCTAATGTACTTCTTAATTTTTATTTTTTTTTAGCCATTTGGGCACAATCAATCACAAGCCACAATCCTTGAAGAAAACACTATTCTTAAAGCTACTGAGGTTCAATTTGCTAACAAACCAACTGTCAGCAACGAGGCTAAGGTAATATTTTTTTTACTTTTACTAGAGTGATTATAACTTTTAAATAAGAATTAGTTTAATTGTAATACCTATTAATTATAAATATGATTTATTTTCAGGGTTTCATTAGAAGCTGCTTGGCTTACAGAAAAGAAGATCGTATTGATGTAATGTCTCTATCAAGGCATGAATACCTTCAACCTCCGATCCCAAAACATGGAAGAGCATCAAACAACCAACAGCAACAACAGCAGCAACAACAACAGCAACAACAGTTGCAGCAGCAGCAGCAACAGCAGTTCACACCGGGAATGTTCGCTGGGATGAATGCCAGTAGTTCCTCATAGTCAAATGTAACTATATAACTATCATCATGGTTTAAATATCGAATATGTTAATTAATTTTATATGACCGTAAATTGATAGCTATCATTTTACTATAAGAAACTAATAAAAATAATAATCTGGGCAGGTTAAATGTTTAATTACTTTAAAACAATCTCCGTTTAAAATCAAAACCGTCAAAAGAACAGGTAATCAATTAAAGCCCCAGAGAAATTAGGTAAGGAAAGAACAATATCAAGGTATGATGTTGCAGGCTTCTAAATAGTGCAACCCACTTATAATTTATTCATATAAAGGGCCCTCCTTATTATTGTATTATTCATGTTAGAGAGGAAACAGTTGACTGGATGATATAATGGAGAATGGAGATAGTTCGGGGGTGCAGTCAAGAAAACACCAAATAAGTACTAGACTTATTTTTATTTGTGCCGACGTTTCGACCTACTTTGTAGCTAATCTTCAGTGCTATGAGAGAAAAAAACAAACAAAACAAAAAACTATAAAAAGCATTACAGTACCAAGAATATAATAACATATAGAGTGAAGAAAAGTAAAAATAGTGACAGATATATAATTAAGGATAAAGAATATAAAATTACAGAATAAATGTACAGAAGAGTGATAATGTAAACATAATACAAAGAGAAAGAAAAATGAGAAGGTAAACGGAAAGATACAAAATGAAAAAAGATAAAAGATTAAAATATAAAAAGGTGAGATATAAAGTTATGGAAAACCTAGTTTAATTACAGATAAAATTCCTTCCTTATTCAAATTTGTTCCTCTATCTCCAATTTATCCATAACAAACTTTCCTATATTTATACCTGTATCAAAGATCCTATTTCCCTTAAACAACGTTCACATGTTGTCTATCGTATCCCCTGTTATACTCCTAATTGCAACTCTTCCTACATCAGTGAAACCAAAAACTTCCTTAAAGATCGTATCACCCAACACAATATGCCATTTCCTCCCATAATCAAGCCTCCTCTAAACTCTCTAAACATGCCCTTTCTTTAAACCACATTCCACATAAACCATGATAAATGCATCCTCTCTGAAACGATCCACGTCAATTCAGATTCCTCCGCTATCAATCTTAAGACCGACTCACATCACCTATCCTCCACCTACTCTCAGATTTTTAATTTACTCAAAAAAACCTTAAATTTTTTTTTTACTTTGTTACTGCTTCCCACTTTCATTCCGTTATATTTATATTTACTCTCCCCCTTTTTCACATTGTGACCTCTTGACATAAATTTTATTGTTGTTATCTTTCTACCATTACTCATTTATTTAGTCTTTATTACTCTTTGTTATCTCTCTTTTATCATTACTTTTATATTTTTATAAATTTTTTACATGTCATAAAATTCACCTATTTATTCATTTTCCCTCATTTTCCTACACTCTTTCTCTTAATTACATTTTTGGCCGTTAGAGATCGCTGCTAGTGCTTCCGTCTTGCTTTGTAACGTATTTTGATTGTCAGTTTCACAGTTCACCCAGCCGCCTCTCCCATTACGTTCATACTCATCTTAATATTTATATATTCTCTTCATCCTTCTCCATCTCCATTATTCACACCTATTTCACCCTTCATCACTTTGGCATCCATCATATTTTGTAATCAAAGAGTTCATATTTATAAACATCATTTTTTAATTTTCAAATTTATAATAATACATTTATATTACATCCCGTACTTATATTTTCAAATTTTACATCTCAACCTGTCATTCAACGAGATACGAGGGTGGGTCAATAAGTCTGTGACTTTTTGAATGAAGCACAGGTTTTTATTTGGAAAATTTTTTTATTTTTCAAAATAGTCTCCTTTGAGTTCTATACACTTGGTCCAACGTTTCTCCAAATTTTTTATCTCTTCCCAAAAATATGATTTGTCGAGGTCATCAAAATATGCATTTGCTTGAGAGATGACTTCGTCGTTTGAGTCAAATCTCTTTCCGCCGAGCCAGTTCTTCAATTTTGGGAGCAAGAAATAGTCACTCGTGGCTAAATCTGAAGAATAGGGTAGATGAGGGAGCAATTCGTGGATTTTTGTCACGGAAACTGCACATGTGTGCACCCTTGCATAGTTCTAGTGGAAAAGAACTTTTTTCTTGGCCAAATGCAGTGTTGTTTTTTCCAATTCCTCATTGAATCGATCCATTAAGTTGTTATAATATTCACCATTGATTGTTTTCCCGTTTTAGAAGGTAGTCAATGTGGATTCTACCGTGCATGCCGAAAAAACGGTCGCCATAACATAATTGGCTGACAAACCCACCTTTGCCTTCTTTAGTGCCGATTCACACTGTTTGGTCTCCGGTGTGTTGTGGTGGATCCACGGTTACGAAAAGGCGGAAAAACTCGTCCATATTGCGGTTGAACAACGCCAAACATTCCTGCAAAATTGTCACAAGGTTGCGTTTGTGGTCAATTGTGAGGAAACGTGGCACCCATCTTGCAGAAAGCTTTCTCATACCCAAGTGATCATTCAAAATTAAAACTACTGAGCCATGTGAAATGCCTATGGCTTCTACAATCTCTCTCACTTTCAATCTCCGACCGGCTAATACCATATCCTGAATTTTTTCAATCGTTTTGGGTGTAGAGACCTCAACTGGGTGTCCAGAACGTTCGGCGTCTTCCGTGCTTGTATGGCCACATCGAAATTCAGTTAACCACTTCTTTACCATGGAAATGGATGGTGTAGAGTCCCCATAATATTTATCAAGCTTAGCCTTGGTTTGAGTGCTGGATTAAAAAAAAATAATGTTTAATGAACACACAAAATTCACTTTTTTCCATTTTCTTCAGCGATAGTCTGCTATCTACGGCTGCCAAACACAGACTAAATGACGCAGCTTGTTCAAATTTAGACAGGAGTCAACTGATAATTGCCTGTGGACAGGAGCAGTGTTGCCATTTCAATTAAGAGGGGGGAAATTCAAAAAGTCACGGACTTATTGATCCGCCCTCTTACCTATTCATTACTTTCTACATATTTCTTCTGTATTTATTCTTTGGCATCATATTTTGTATAATTTTTCATCCATTTTACTTATGTAACCTCTAGGAGTCTATTACACAAGGGAACAACATTTTTGTTGCATGAAATATTTTGACTAATATTCTACTTCCTCGAGGTGCTGATTTAAGATCTGAAGTCAGTTTGTTTGTATCAGCTTTACTTTTGGGGTTATAATTATAAACTGTTTTTTAAGATGAAAATATTTTTTATTAAGAAAACTATTAAAAAAATTACCACTACATATAAAAAAATTTTCTTTTGTAAGATTTTCTGGCTTGATTCGGTTCACGGGGGCTGTTTTTAATGCTCCAACAATAGTCCGCCATCATGTGAGCATTCCAGTGACCTTGGTAACGTTCCTCCATAGTTCGAATGTCCTGATGGAACCGTTCCCCTTGTTCTTCACTCAGATCACCAAGATTTTCAGGGAAACGGTCCAAATGGCTGTGGAGGAAGTGTACTTTGATGCTCATATTACAACCAAGCTGCTGGAAGTGTAACAACATTAGTTCAATATGCTCCGCATAGCTTTCTTCCTTTTTGTTTCCCAGAAAATTTTGAGCAGTCCAAACGAATTCATTCCAGGCATTTTTTTCAATATCAGTCATGTAACTAATAAAGTTTTCATCCTTTATCAACCTTCTTATTTGGGGACCATCAAAAATTCCATTTTTAATTTTTTCTTGGCTCAAATTAAAGAACTTCTTAGAGATGTATTTATAGCAATCACCACCCTTGTTCAAAGCTTTGACAAATTGTTTCATGAGCCCTAGTTTGATATGCAAAGGTGGCAGTATTATTCGATCCGTGGGCACAAGGGGCTCATTTATTACATTCAGTTGTCCCGGAACCATAGATTGCCTGGAAGGCCAATCTTTTCTAATCCAGTGCTCAGACCTAGCTCTGCTGTCCCATAAACAAATAAAACATGGATATTTTGTATATCCACCTTGTTGTCCAAGAAGAAAATTCACCATTTTTAGATCAACACTTATCAACCACTTTTGTTCGTTGTATTTGATTCTATCCATTACAGAAGCTACAGTAGCATATTCTTCTTTGACTGTAGTTGAATGTGCAATCGGTATCGAACCCAGCTTATTGCCGTTATGCATAAGTACACATTTCAGGCTACATTTAGAGGAGTCAATAAATAAACGCCATTCATTTGGATCATACTTCTGTACTCCCATTGCTTTCAATAAACCAGGAACATCTGAACAAAAAGCAAAGTCGTCATCTTTAGAAAAGAATGACAGCAATTCTGCCTCTCGGTTACGATAGTATGAAATTCTTGTTTCTGGGGTTAAAAGATTTCTTTGCTTTAATCGAGAAGCTAGAATCTCCGATGTCTTTTTAGAAAGACCAAGATCTCTGATTAATGCATTGAGGTCTTCCTGATTAAAGAGCTGGGGCTCAGAAGTAAAATCAGGGTAAGAATCACTTGTCCGACTTTCATCACTTGAAGAATAGTTTTGTTTTTCTATATCATGATCATTTTGTACAGATGAAGAAGCTTGGGGTACTGGTGCATCGCCAGAGAACAAGACTGGTCGAGTAACAGATAACAAATTTGGATAAGACCATTTCGACCGGTTATTTTTATTAATTCCATTAATATCAATCACACAAAAATAACAATCATCTTGATGATTATTAGGTTCCCGCCAAATCATTGGTGTTTGATACTTAAAATGGGGCCTTTTCTTATTTGCCCATAATCTCAAAGACTCAACACATGTTTTACATACCATATGAGGGATCCAGTACTTGTCACGGATGTCCGAAGCGAATCCAAAGTAATCAAAATATACCTGTGTTATAAACTCTGACACACTTAGCCTACAATTTTTGAATGTATATTCACCACAAATGTTACAGAAATAGTTTGGATCGTTTCTGCAGATATTTCTTAACTTGGACATTGTTATTTAACACAAGAGCACAAACTTTTTCACTAAACAACTCAGTTGAATTGAAGTTTGAATGTGACTAGTACAAATATATGTCTATCAGCTGTTTGCCAAAAACAAAAGGTGCTGGAGAAAAACTGAGGCTAGATTTGTAATCACCAACCTCTAAATAGTAAACAACAGGCTTAAAACTCCATGCAACAAAAAATTAATAAAAATTTGTTCCCTTGTGTTATCATACATTTTACATTTTATCTATAATTAAACTAGGTTTTCCATAACTTTATATCTCACCTTTTTATATTTTAACCTTTTATCTTTTTTCATTTTGTTTCTTTCCGTTTACCTTCTCATTTTTCTTTCTCTTTGTATTATGTTTACATTATCACCCTTCTGTACATTTATTCTGTAATTTTATATTCTTTATCCTTAATTATATATCTGTCACTATTTTTACTTTTCTTCACTCTATATGTTATCATATTCTTGGTACTGTAATGTTTTTATACTTTTTTGTTTTGTTTGTTTTTTTCTCTCATAGCACTGAAGATTAGCTACAAAGTAGGTCGAAACGTTGGCACAAATAAAAATGTCTTGACTTATTTGGTGTTTTTTTACTGCACCCCCCAACTATCTCCATTCTCTATTGTATTATTCGTTTATTTTGGGGTTTTTAAGGGTCTAAGCAAGAGGGAAGACCATGATTAAATATTATAATGGTGAAGGTCCTAAATGTAATTTTTTGACAGCATATTAAAGGTTTAAGTTGTGACTTAATACTAAATTATATATATATTTTATTTGAAAAGAAATGAGGAGATATAGGATCAGTGAAAAGAGAGGATATGACTGACCGAGAAGCGAACCAGGATGGCTGAGATGGTTAAGCACCACCACGGATAGGTGGGAGACCCAGGTTCGAGTCCCGGTCCTGTTCATATCTTTTCTTTTCAAATAAAATATTAAAAAAATTATACCGTATAACAAAAAAGTGAATTATATATAGTTCTTTATAAGTTCTATTATCTCATGTTTAACTTTATTAAAGTATTCATTATTTCATAACTTCAATTTCCAACATAACCCAATTTCTAACATAATTTTTGGAAAGATATGAGCTAACTCTTGTAAAGTGGGTTTCTTGTTTACTAAATGCTGCTTTACTTTTTAACTCTATTAAAATCCTTGTTTTATAGTTACTAATACAGCTATGCCTGGTTCTGAAACCAAATTAATGGAAGTGATCCAATCTCATCGATAATATATTTTTTTTTGTGCTGCCAAATCATCCTTGCATCATGATGTGCATTGCACTTATAATATATTTTCTACTAATTTAGAATGTTTTTTTTTCTGTCATATTTATTTATATTGAGTAGGCTAGGAATTGCTATCATATTCCTCATTAGCTGCACAATGTCTAAGCTTGAAAATCACAATTTTTGAGTTATTAGTAGGTATAAATTTGGAATGTAAATTTTTAGCTTGCAGAGTGTTAGGTAATACTTTTTACTTTTTCAAAAGCATTCATGTCATTTTGGTTTATTATTTTTAATAATGAACCTTGGTAATCGGAACCATTAAAGGTAATGGTGGTGCGCTGAGTTGCCGTGTAGAAGGTAATCGTCTTCAAATCCCACCACTTTGCAAACTTTTTCTTAAACTGTTAGCGGCCAAAGATAGATCCTATGGGATCTGAGACCCTCCTAGATCGGCCTCTATAAAGTGGATAACCAAAATAAGGGGGAAAATCAGATGGTTGAGTCTGTTCTAGGACCAATCACATCCCTGCACTACCACTACCCTCGTTCAAGAAAAAGTTCTATTATTCTGTATACTGTATTATTGTCTCTATCACGTATACATATTAACATAAAAATGTGGTGTTTTTCTAAAAGTTTTTCAAGGTTTTATTCTAAATTTGTTAACTTTTCCTTAAATAATATTGTTAAGAGTGAATTAGTATTCAAGTAAATAAAGTTTTAGATATCAACACTGAATGATAAAGTTAATTTCTTTACATTAATTGATTTCATTGATTTTATTACTGATTTTTTTACAGAGATGGCGGCCGTGCCTTAAGAAGACCTGAGGAAGAAAGGCGAGATGAACAAGATGAAGTGCTGTGATTAATGTTAGTGTTGTTCGTCTGCCTCGAACCACCGATGGGTCACTCCCTCTCCTATCTTGTGGGTTCATCGATGACAACCTTTGATCTTGAAGTAATTTTTATCACAAAACGGTTGGAAATGGCTTTATTTCTAAACCTACTGGGGGTGTCCCTTTGTTTTTAGAATGTTGTTATTGTTATTTTATTATTTTTCTATGACACCCAATATTTCATAGAGTGAGACTGAGATAGATGAGAGGGTGAGGCAAAGAATAGTTTTTAAGATTATGCCATCATGGTGGTTTTTGTATTTCCACGGCTGCAACTTTAAGGCTGCAAAGCTTTCAGTAGTGTATGTACAGAAAGATTTTTTTCATGTGATTTTTAATAATTGTGTCATTTACAGTGATAACCACTTAAGGACAAGATAATGTGGATAAAGTGTGTGATAAACGCTCATAGTGTTTCGAAACAGAATATGATAATAATAACTGATGATAATATATATATTATATATATATATATATATAAAAAGTTCCTTAATCGTTGTTTTTAACAATATTTAACTTATTTGTTGCTCTGCGTGAGAGTGGCACATGGGAAAATGGCATAACATGTCAGCGGTTAATGTTTTAGAAATATTTTGAATAATTTAACTTCCATGAATGAGTTGTAAATAGTGAAATGATGCATCCCAAGAGACCTTTCTCCTTCCCCCAATTATATATATATATAATTATATATATAGTTAAGTTAATATAGGTTAGACATTTTGTTATATAAATATATATATATAAATAGAATTATTAATTACTAATGGGAGCTCACGTAAAGTGAGCCAAAAATGAGTTATGTTTTAGTTATTTTCTGTTACTATCATCTCTCTATCTTTCTCTATAAATATGCATATAACAATTTTAAAACAATATAACACAATTATCTGAGAATGTCGACTGTATACTTTGGTGGGCACAGCCAGTGTATGTTCAGTTTTAGACAGATTTAATTGCGTTTTATGATGAAAAGTATTTTTGTTATTTCTAGTAACTAGGTATGAGGATATGTTATGTTTGCGGTTATCTAAGTCATTCTATATTGATGTGAATTAACATTCTTAGATTGAATTTAACACTGAAATGTGTGGCTTTGTTTATTTTTGTGTAAATATTTTTTATAAACAAAACATTTAAAGTTATTAGACTATAGCAAAAGAATATATCTAAGTTTTTTTTTCTATATGATTTCGGATGCTACTACGCTGTGCCCAATTCATTTGGCCATAACCTTTCAGGCTGCTAGTCTTGAAAAAGTTATATACAATTTTTGAATTAGCTTATTAAGTACTTTAATTTATATTACTGAGATTTGCATTTATTTAAGCGACATATGTAATTATTAATGAAATAAAGACTTTGCTGAAAAATTATATAGTAATTTGTTAATTTAAATTGAAAGAAAAAGTTTGATGATAAACTGAATGAAAATATTGTAATTAAAAGTTAATTATTAGCGATACATGGATGTCATGTGATATTTGTGGGATAGGGTGCGATATGCTCATGGGAAACAAAGAAATGCTTAAGATTATAGCTTGTTTAGAACAATTTGTTAGGGCATTTTATAACCGAATGTTTGTTGTTAATCATGTTCGCACACATTCCCACTATTGCATCATTCAAAACAGTTAAGCCAGAGTTAAAAGGATATTGTTTTTCTTTCTTTTCTATAATTTTCTTCTTCTTTTTTTTTTTTATCATAACCATTGCTAATGTTACTTTTTTTTTTTTTCGTTTTAAGCCTGTAATAAATTTTTGTAATTATTGTTTATGTAAATTAAATATTTTGCCTCGGAGCATTGTAGTAGCTACAGCTTCCCAATGTGACTCTTGTAATGAGCATCCCTTTCAGGCTTTTCTCAAATAATGAATATACATAGAAATAAATGAAACTGATGTTTTTTAAGATTTCTTGTTGTAATTTCTTATCATGATAGGAACTAAAAGAGAAGTTTATTTTCTGAACTTCATGATAAGTAGTTATTGTGGGCAGGAATGTATTTTTATTTATTTAATTAGCCAAAGGGGTGTTTCTAACGATGAAGATATATAAAATAAAACAGAATGTATTATAATTAAATATTGTTTCTCTACAACGTTTTATTTCATTTTATTTTTTAATTTCATTATTATTATTTTTTTTCTTTTTATTTTAGTTTAATAATAATTATTATTATTATTTTTTTGTGAGTACCGATAATAGAGTAGTAAACAGGAACACGCTATTAAACTTTGTATTTTTGTAATCCATAACTCCCTTGCAGAGATAACTTTATTTTGAGAGAGGTATCACATAATTAATAACCAAACTATTTCTTGCTATATTGTATTTCTCGTTCTCTATTGAATAAATAAATAAAGGAGTTAAAAAATCATCTTAAGACAGTGGCAAATTTAATAAATTTAGGGTTATATTAACATGATTTTATTATTCATAGTAGAATTATACTGTAGTAGTGCGCCTGGCATATCAATGATGTTGATGGCTCTCAGCACTAGTCAAGGAGGTGTTTTTTTTTCTTGGACTGAATTCACTCCATCTCTGCGTGATCCAAAAAAAAAAAAAAAAAAAAAAAAAAACAATGAAAGAACTGTCAACTACTGAAAAAACTATTGCATTTGACTACTGCTGCAAAAATATTTCAACTTTTGGTCTACCCACAATTATCATCGATAATAAAGGTAACAGAAGCACTTACTCATTGGTGTAATTGTCCGAAGATATGTTTAGTTTCAGCATCCTCTTTTGAAGCAGTTTTAAACAAAGATTTTAAAATACTATTCTTCTCTGGACTTAATACAGGTTAAGATAGATCCAATGAATGAACATTAGCTTCAAAGTAAGGAAAGTAACCTGTTCTAATTATCAGAGATAAAGGTATTTTTATCATGTACATAAGAAAAGCCATAATTTTTCACAGCTTTTGTACACAATTTCTGGAAAATTATGAACTATCACTGTAGTATTATCAATGTTATTGTATCATCTATGTCTAAATAGTTGTGTTATTATAGTAAACATAATAACTCATTATGTTTCAGTTTTTCACTCCATAAAAAAGTATGAATAGTGATAGTGTGAATTCTTCTTCATGATTAAAGCACATCCAGTCCCCTGTGGATTTTCACCATGTACATCATTTCTTTCCAGCCTGGGTTATTTCTCAGCACATCTTGCAATTTCTTCTTCATTATGGTTCCAACATCTCCAAACGCTTCTTCTAGCTTCTGTATACCGTTTTCAACAGAAGAAACACTCTCGGATAGTGGCATGCTTTGGTTTTCGAACTTTGTTATTAAGTTCAAACACGCATTGAGGCTATGCAAGCCAAGTTGTTTTTCAAGCTGAGTTTCTCCATCATGGATTTAGCTTTATATATTGCTGCAGACAAGTCCGAATCTAGTTTGGACTAAACGTCTTTAATTTTTCCGAAGTTCTTGCAGTATTCAGCTGCCTCTAACCAAGTGCCCCACCTTATAATTACTGGCTTAGGAGGCAAAGATAAGTCTGGAAAAAGCTCCTTGAAAATTTAGACTCAACTCTAACTCAACTCTCAACTTGGAGCTTTTAAAAAATATTTTTTAGCATTTGATATTAAAAGGTCAACATCAAAAAGTTAAGTTGGGCGATTTCTGCAACTCAGTGAAATGCATGTAAGATGTATCATATTTGAATAAAACTCCTTCAAAGCAGCCCCTGCTTTCACCATGTCTAATAAAAATAGCAGAACATTTTTGTGTAAAACACCACTTGGCCAAAGAAGACTTATCGAGTTGTAAAAAAACTTGCAATCTTGGTTGAAAAAAGTTTTCCTTTTTCATTTTTTTGCAAGTGTATTGCTCTATGAAATTCTTAAAATAAGGATTCTTGATTTTGTGAAAGAGAATGTCAGCTCCTGATGTGTGACATAAATTTGTATTAAAAATTGACTCACATGATAAAGCAGAAGCTGTAATGAATATCTTTTGGAGTTTTGAACTTCTCACTTTGTTCCTCTTATGTTGAGCTGTTCTGATATGTGTGTTATCAGAGAATGTTGTGAAGTTGACAATGCCGTCATCAGTTGCTAGCACGTCGCGGAATGCTAGGAAACAACGACCGTCTGGCTTAATTCTCATTCTGCGCGTCATGGAACTTTATTTACTCAACATCCATCATCAAATTCGTGACTTGCGGAATATGTAAGAAAAAAATGTAAAATACGTGTTCATAATGAAATATGTAAATATATGTGAAACAAAAATGGGCTTACATGAATCTGAATGCCTTGAAACGTGTGTTAAACTGTTGTTCATTTTGATATCTAACTTAACTAAAAATATGTAAACACATATGAATCCGAGCCCTAGTTATTACTATTGACTTACTAGAAAGAAAATTAAGTATTTCGGCGATCCATACATTCAAATAATTCTCTTTTTTGTCTATAGTATGTTTAAAATAAAAAATAAAGATCTTAGTTAAAAGGTAAATATGAAAAGTGTTTTTTTTTTATGTTATTCATGCAAAATTGTCAAGTATATAAAATTATTGATCTTTCTCTGCCTTCAAATAGCATTTATCATAACAAATCTAATGGTTATTACCATTAGTATTTAAAACATAAAAATTATTACTCATTAGTAACCATGCATCTTTAAAGAGGGGAAAATGGTCCGAGTTGAGGTCAAAATTAATTCTGGAAAATTAAGAAATTACTTTAACGAGTAAAATTTCTATGACTAACCAACAATTATTCGAAATGATTTTTGAAGTATTAACAAATTACAAATCCTTAATGATCATTAATCATTTTTTAATAAGTAGGATCCCCAGTTTGGGTAGATATGTAAATTATTATTATTAGCCAGACGATATACTAGAAGGCTATTAAAACAATGATTGTGCTTCTTTTTGTCAAACGATAACTTACTCTGAATTTCTGCTTTAGCACTATGGGATTAAGTATAGAAATACACAGGAAAATTTTATTTTATTTAATAATGTTATAAAATCCATTTCAGAAGTATGACATTAATCGTGCTTGTTGACTTTCTTTAATTTCCAACATTGGATTAACCTTAGATCTTTTATCATTTCGAGTATTTGATGATTTTCCCACTGGGACTATGGAATATTATTCTACATATGGTTTGAATTATATTATTACATTTCTGGGATTCACTCTGCTTAGAGCAAGTTTCTATCATTCTTCTGTGATCCATCGCTCCATCAGTCCTAGATAGTTCTGAAAACTATTCAGACCACTTTGATATGGAAATACTTTTAATCATTGTGATTGCTTCCTTTGTAGAAAGGAACATTTTTACTTAATGTATTAACAACATAATTCTCCCATTGAGATTCAAATGCTGCCATCATTTATCATCCACTTTAGAATTAGGCAATCCGATTAGATGTGTCAAAATTCTTGTAATCATTTCAGATTGAGCAGATGATTGTGAATCACCATATTCTGTTAATGTTATTCTTCCAGATGTTTGGGGGTTCTTATAATCGATTTGAAGAGTGTTTGATACTCGAGGTTTTCTTTCGGTTTCAGCATTTTGGTATTGAACTGAGAATTCCGTTTTTCCCACTTTATTATTATATTCTGTAGGATAATGCTTTAATGAAATGTCACTACTTTTACTCTCTTCTCTATTCAAACCGTGGTCCTTTTCATTATATTTTAAAGTAATACAAGATGTAATGAGCTTTACATGATATGTATAAGCAAAACATATAAGATCTTCAGGAAAAAATTGCTTGCAGGTTTTTGTGGTTCTTTCCTCAATTTCTGACATAAGGAGTGGCATAAAGTCGGACTGGCGAATGATTAGATTCACATACCCTGATGGATTACCAATATTTCCACCTGATAGTTTATTTATATGTTTACACTGTAACATTTTTAGAGGACTGTACATTAAATTATTGATAATATTATCAATCTCATTTATATCTAGAACATTAGCCAATGAAGGTAATAATTCTTGATTTTGAGAAGCTTTGATATGGTGGAAATTATTATTTGAAATACACGTTTTTTTAACTGTTGCTACATCCATGTCTGTATTTGTTTCTTTCTCTTGATATCTATTCGCAGCTTTGCTTTGATTCATTACTGCATCGACCCATGTTACTAAAGGAAAATCAGTCTGTACACACTTTTCAGTCGTGTGAAGGCTTAAATGTGAAAGCATCTCCATCGTTTGTACATGTTGATTTGAGCACGTGGTGAAAGTATATTCTATTTGACTTTTTGTCTTTTTAATGCTGCCTGTTACTAAGTTTTTACTAGAAGAAGGTAAATATTTACTGGTTTCTGAATTTAAAAACATTAGTTCAGTTGAACTCTTAATATTTGAACTGAGATCATCATGTTGTTTTTTCAGAGAACTCAAAACTTTTATGCTTGATATTTTTTCAGGATTCATAAATATCTCAGAATCTGATGATGCTTTAGGCCTGAACAGTGAGGCGGTTGGTTTTATTGAATTGGTTGTGTTTGTCACCACAGAATCTGAAATTCATTACTATTTATTGTTTAAACTATTAACTCAATAAATATGGTAATGCTTATAACATATTATACCAAATTACTACTGCATGAATGCCATGAAAAGTTAGAGATTTTCTATTAATACATAACATGTTTTTAGTGAGGTTCTATTAAATAACAACGGAATTGAAGGATACAGGAGATGTCTAGAGAGATAAAGAGTTAACACTACTCTTAATTTATTTATGTCTCCATCAGAGGAGAAATTAGTAAGATATTTTGGAATAAAGTTCACAGAAATACTGAAGTATAAAGTTATCTGTTCGAAGAAAAACAGAGTAGGAAAAAAATTGTTTCTAGATACAGTTTTTTAATAACATTTTACCCGATTTAGAAAAATATTTTCATAAGAAAATTTAGATATTTCAGCAACAATTAAAAATAGAGATGCCTATTACAACTGAAATTAGAGCTAGGTGATTAAAGTATAAAATATTTTATGATGATTATCTTTTTGTAAGAAGACCAGATTCCTATTTTCCTCATTTTTGTTTTAACTTAATATCAGAAACAAACTAACAAACATAAGGTGCGGAGCTCTAAGATTCCACTCTTAAAATTTGTAATATTATATTATTGTGCCGACTGGGAAGCTTATGAAGGGTAGACCGAGGATTAGGTGGGAAGATTGTGTTAAGAGTGGTCTGATGGATTTGGGTCATAATAATGGTCTGTAGACAGAAGTTTATAAGCAGAGATTGGTGGTATTAGTGGTCGAGCAGACGTGAGAAGGAAAAAATAAAATATAACATAATAAAACAAAAACTCTTCTCTCCATCATAAAATTTTAACTCAAAAATTATTATTTTACAGTTTCATTAGCTTTAGCAATACAGCAAGTTATTAATTATTTGGACTAGATACTTTCAATAAAGAATTCACTAGAAGAGCCCTTTTGGGTCTATAAAAAAAACTGTTGTTATATTTTTTTAATTCCTAAATACAAAAAAAAAAAAAATGGTATTGTAAATGTGAAGAGTAAAATTATTTTTCCCTCCTTTTTAATGTTATCAGTGGTGAGGATAACATAAAGGAATATGTTAACAATTCCTGTTATTGATTAAGTATAAACTGTAATTTTACAAGAACTGGTTCTTAATGGAGAAATGGAAGTAAAAGAAATTAAAAAATGGTACCTCTTGATTCTCGTTTAGGTTTCCTTTTTTTCTTCTTTGAGGATGCAACAGTTTGAAGAATTTTAACCTTTTCTTCCAATAAAGCTGTACTATGGGCTATGATGTTTGCCTTCATTTCATTTGTCAAATGTTTGTTTTGAGAAGAAAACATTTTGGTAGGAAAGACCTTCTTCATTAATCTTAAGGGAAAGGAAGACTGGATTTCAGCCGATTCTTCAATTAATGATTTTACAAACTGAATATCACTTTCCAAACTTTCTGTTTCCTTCTTCAGTATGATGAAATCTTCATTAGTATGTAAACTGTATTTATTATGCTTTATTCTCCCTGTTTTACACCGATTCTTTATATGGGTTAGTTTATTATCAATTTCCAAAAGTCTTGCTTGACAGTCAACTAAAGTTTTAGATATATCTTCTTTATCTACTGTTGACATTTCATCAGATTAAAAAAGTTAAAATGAAGGAAATGGATGTATTAATAAAAAAATAAACTATTAAATTTAGGTTAGCTATACAAATACATAACCTAAATGTAGGCACTAATTGCCAAACAGTTGTTATTTCAACTATTTTTATTTGGTTTTATGTATGTACTTTTTTTTCTTAAGGGAGGTTGTGTTTCTCCACCAACCTACTACTTCCTTTTCATCATCTATGAGTTGTTTCTTCTTAATTCAGTAGAATAATGAAAATGATGTTGAGAGTGCATAGTATGATAATAAAATACAATTATAAAGGAACTATCTAGCTGTGTAAATTATGCAACAAATTTGATGTAGTTTATTTTCGTTATGTATTAAGCAATTTATATTACTGGTAACATTTGCATTGCATATTTTTGTTAGTGAAATTTGATAAGAGGGCAAGTCATCATCTGTGATCATAATTATTTAAAATCAACAAATATGTTTTAATACTTTAGTAATTTGATTCAATGAATTTATTTTCTGTTACTGATTATATTTAAAAAGTATTAATTAAATCATAAATGTTATTTGATTGGTTATTAAAATAAAATTTGCTCATAATTTTTGGAGGGGGGAAGAGGAGGTGAGATTTTTTTATAAGATAGTAATTAAATTATAGTTAAGTTAATAAACTATACTTATTATATTATATTATTATTATAAGTAGAGTATGAATAATAGATATATATAATTGCAAATATCGAACAAATGGCAGGAATGTAGTCTTGAGATCAATGTTAGGCTACTATCGATAGAAGAAAATATCGATAGTATAGTAAGTTGCCGCGATTGACTTTAAAGAAATAGATGATGTGAAGTAGTATTATAGTGAAGTAATTTGCTTACTCAATTTTTTTCGCTTTATTCATTCATTTCAAATTTTGAGTACGTTTCATTAATTGTTGGTTTTAAATAAATGTGTTAGAAGCATTCTGATAGATTCATTGAGGTGAGTTGGTAATAACAAAGCAGATAACTAAAATATATTATGCAAATAGTTATTACAAATAAACAAATATCTATATTACAGATATTAATATTATTGTTAATTTCTGGATCTATGAAAGTTATTACACATTTGTAATTAACTTGATCTTTGATAACTACTCATATTCTGAAGAATAAGTTTTGCCCAACATTCGTTTTAGCGTCCCCTAGCTAGGTGGCAACCATATATATATGTATATATATCAATCGAAAGAGGTTTCGATTTGTAGTCGAATGACATAACTCCCAGCGTCCGCAAAGGTCACATAAAAAAGCTAAGCATCCAGAAAGGTCAAATAAAAAAGTTTCTTAAGTCGTCATTGCGGTTAGATGTACTTTGATTTTCAGCGTGTTTTTCAAGTTTAGTTTTGTCTTTTGTTTTTCAAGTTTACTTTTTTTTTACGTCATTGACGGCTAAACTGTCAGCATTATTAGGTTAGGTTAGGGGTGGTTTTTTGGTGGTTAGGTGGGTTTTTTTGGTGGTTTGGTTAGGTTTTTTTGGTGGTTAGGTGTTTTTTTATGGTTTGGTTAGGTTAGGTTAGAGTACGTTAGGTTTTTCTTTGTGGTTAGATGGTAAGGGGTGGTTAGATGGTTAGGGGTGGTTAAGGTTACATACTGTATCTAGCTTTTCGAACTTTTTTAAGAAACTTTTTTATTTGACCTTTCCGGACGCCTAGCTTTTTTATTTGAACTTTCCGGACGCTGGGAGTTGTTAGGGGTGGTTGGGTGGTTTGGTTAGGAGCGGATAGGTGTTTTTTTCATGGTTTGGTTAGGTTAGGTTTTTTTGGTTGTTAGATGGTTAGGGGTGGTGGTTAGAGGTGGTTACGTACGGTATATAGCGTTTCGAACATTTTTAAGAAACTTTTTTATTTGACCTTTCCGGACGCCTAGCTTTTTTATTTGACCATTGCGGACGCTGGGAGCTATGTCATTCGATTACAAATCGAAAGCTCTTTCGATTGATATATATATATGGTTCCAACCTAGCGAGGGGACGCTAAAACGAACTTTTACCTAAGTTTTTTAAAATCAAGTTTTAAACTTCACAATTATAATTCGCTTCGCAATAACTGTTATAGGATGGTGAGAGAAAGATGAGTTTTAAAAAAAACATTTTTTTTTTAATTTAGGGATGTTAGGTGCTCATCTATAATCTTTTCATATTAGGAGCTTGTATTTTGATAATTATTTCACTTTGAAAATGACACAATTCCGCTTTCCTAAGTAAAAGAAATTGATTTTGGAGAAAATTCGACTTGACAATTTATTCTCCGGGGATGTAAATATATTAATATCTACATCCCTATCTATTTTGTATTATTTCCTACAACTTTTTTCCGTCTTTCTGGCAACATGGCGATACCTTCTCGAAAGAACGATGTTGGTTTGCAGCGATCCAATCATCGATCCATTTTAATTCTTCTTCAGCATTTGGAAGCCATTCTGCATCTATCTGAACAAGTGGTAATCAGAAGGTACTGTCTGGTAAGTGAGCTTGGAACTTCCCATTCGAGCTGCAAGATTATCCTTCACAACCCTTGCAATGTGTAGCCGATCGTCGTCATCTAAGAGTCTGTTACTCAACATTGCTGGTATTTTTTTAAACAATTTGTTCATTCGAAGTCAGTAGACATCTGCAGTAACAGTTTCATTCGGATTTAGGAACAATTACATTTTAAAGAGCTAATTTTCAAGGAGCAACTCTTTATTTCAGTTAGGTACAAGTCAGAATTTTTTTTAAATTTTTAATAAAATATTATGTGTGTACTAAACCTCAGAACAATATAGTACAGGTGGGGACAGGTTACGCATGGATTTACCACTGTAATATAAATAAATAAAAACTATGCAATAATGAACTAAAAAATAAATGTTAATTAATGATGGTCAGGTAATGCATATTGAATACAATAAAATAAATTAAATGGTTGAGGCAGTGACAAATCCATTTCACAAAAAAACTCATTGGTTACCCGGCTGTTTATATATATTTATTTCACTCCCGTTACAACAAAATACGCTGCAATTTAATGACACCACCATAAGTACAAGACCTTATAACCTTGCAATTCTGGTTTGATGTCGATGTGAATGGCTCCCCTGGACTAACCCATGAGTTTTCACAATAATTAAAAGAACAGTTGAATTTAATGCAAATGTAATAAGAGGTGCATACAAATAAATGGGGAGATATCAGTATATAATGATTCTTAATTAAATCCCAAAACTAAAATACGGTTTGTTTAACACATAACCATGTTAGAACGAGAAACAATTTATATTTCTCTCATTAGCATAATAAACTAATATTGTTATGTTTGTATGTATTTTATTATTAGAAATGATCCTCTAATGAAACTTATTCTCCATGTTTGGACACTGATATTTACTAAAAACTAACACATGTTATATCATTTAATGACCCGACATAGTTTCACGAGACATCTATAATACTATAACACATAATATTTTACACACACTCTCTTCAAAATAGCTCTGTCATATATATATTTTTTTTACAAATTATATAATATTGAACAACATGCCAAAGCACGGCGGTTCTAATAAAAAGCAACACGACTGGAACGAGCTTCTGAAAGTAATGCAAACGCCTACAAGAAATGACAGCAAGTGTCACATTATTGCTTCGTCATATGGTATGCTAGTGTTTATTTTATATATGATGTCATTTCAAAGAATATTTTATTTATATTCTATACTAGCTTTTGCCCGCGGCTTCGCTCGCATAGAATTTGGACTACCGCATAAAGTTTCTTGACAGTGCTTTTTAACAATAATTTAAAATAATAAATAATTTAATTTTTTTCACTATAGGTTACTCGTACAAAATTTCAGATGTCAAAACTTCAAAACTGACGGATTCCATACAACCTTTGAACCCTTATTATAATAAGGGTGGAATTATCCAAACTTCTTTCTTAAATCATACAAAGGACCTATCTGCAAATTTCAAGATGCTAAATTCCTGATTTGCCTTTAATTACGTACTTTAATGGATTCTTAACCGTACATCTAAAACTGTCGGGGGTGGGGAGGGGCACGTGCTCCCGTGCGCCCCCCTAAATCCGCGCTTGTTATAGCCCATGTGTTATTCTGATGTAAAACCTATATTACTCTAAAGTTTCATCCAAATCCGTTCAGTAGTTTTTGCGTGAAAGAGAGACAAACATACAAACTTCACATTTATAATATTAGTAAGATTAGTAGTATATCAAAACAAATAGTTTCACTCTTGTTCTTCCTGATATTTTAACAACTATGATCATGTTATTTTCCTTTAATTATGTACTATAATGGATTCTGCACAGTTCCTATAAAACTATCGGGGGAGGGGTGCACCTGCCCCCGTGCGCCCCCCCCCCCTAAATCCGCGCTTGCTATAGTCCATGTGTTATTCTGATGTATAACCTATATTACTGTAAAGTTTCATCCAAATCCGTTCAGTAGTTTTTGCGTGAAAGAGAGACAAACATACAAACTTTCACATTTATAATATTAGTAAGACAATTAATAGAATTCCAGCACTAAGTTATATTTAGAAAAGTTTACATTCAGCAATACTTCGATATTGATAGACGTCAAGATTCAATTAAAATTTCTGTATCGATTATTGTATTTAGGTAAAATTAGATATTTACATAGAAATTATTATCATCTTTTGGGTCACGTAAATTATAATTACTTTTTCGAAAAAATATAGATTATTGTAACACCATGTTTGCTCAATATTTTCTTTTCCCATCTTAAATTCTTCATTAACTTCATGTTCCAGTATTTTCTTCGCACTTTCATCTATTTTACATTAAAAATAACTAATCGGCATTTTCTTCCGACAATTTTTGTTTTTTTTAAATCGTTCAAAGGATGCGTGGTTCCCGTCAGAAAACCGAAGTTGAGCAACGTCGGGCGTGGTTAGCAATTGAATGGGTGACCGCCTGGGAAAACCATCTGGGAAAAATCGCGTGCTGTTGGCATCTGACTTACCAGTTAACCAAATTAATACAAAGCTGGCTGTATGGATGGAAGTATCCAATGCCATAAATAAAAAAAAAAAAAAAAAAGGATGCGTGTGAGAATCTGCCCCATGTAAAAAAACTTGAGAAACGAATTGTTGCAAACAGGAGATGCCTTTACAAACATAATTAAATACAATGACGTATTTTTATGAGATAGTTAACTTCCTAAATACGAAATAAAATTATAACCATGATTTAACCTCACTTGTTGCAGACATTTTCAGGAAATATGTTAATAACGATTGTTGTCTTTAATATTGACTAACTACACACGTACAGTATAATTACATATATATATATATATAAAGATTGTAGACAACTTGTTCCAAAGGCGTGAAGTTGTCATGACTACACTAATCTTACTAATATAATAAATGTGACAGTTTGTATCTTTGTCTCTCTTTCACGCAAAAACTACTGAACGGATTTGGATGAAACTTTACAGTAATATAGGTTATACATCAGAATAACACATAGGCTATAGCAAGCGCGGATTTAGGGGGCACGTGCCCCCCCCCAACAGTTTTTAGGTACTGTGGAGAATCCATTATAGTACATAATTAAAGGCAAATCACATGATAATAGTTGTTAAAATAGCAGAAAGAGCATGAGTGAATTAATCCTACTAATATTATAAATGCGAATGTTTGTTACTTATTCACGCAAAAACTACTGAACGGATTTGGATGAAACTTATTGATTAAAATAGGTTATACATCATAGGCTACAGCAGGGGCAGATTTATGTGGGGGCACGGGGGCATGTGCCCCCCTTTAAAGTACACAATGAAAGACAAATCAGGAACTTAGCATCTTGAAATTTGTAGATAGGTTCTTTGTATAGTTTAAGAAAGACATTTGGATAATTCCACCCCAAGGGTTTCCCCTTTAATATAATAGGGGTTCAAAAGTTCTGTAGAATTCTTCATTTTTGAAGTTAGACATTTGACATTTTGGAGGTACGAGTAACTTCTATTTAAAAAAAAAAATATTAAATTATTTATTTAAAATGATCTTTCACGAAACTTTATGTGGCTCACCAAATTGCACGCGAGCAAGGCCGCGGGCATAAGCTAGTATATATATATATTCGCGTTGTCATGACAATCTACACTATATGTATTAAAGTACAGTTTTTAATCAGTCAAATATACGTCTTTTCTTTTTAGTAATTCATCAATCAAGAAAGAAATTCTTTAACTAAATCTGAACCAAAAACAAAATGTTAACTTAAGTCATACGTTTTTCTTAGTTATGCAATATATCTACAGATGTCTCGACGAAACAAGTCCTAAAGGATTCAGGAATGGTCAATACAGAGATTTCTCTTAAAAAATCGAAAACCAAATTTTGTTGCGATTACTATACAATTACTTTACTTTTTTCGTTCAAAATATATGATGAACTTTGCTTAATTCGGACTTTTTCCCATATAATATTTTGATTATGACTTTTTGATGCACCATTCTTTATTTTTCCCATTTTCTATCCGGATTGGATTGTTTACGTTTCTTTGGAAACCTTCTGCTATAAATTAACTTTTTAAATTTACCTCAGTCCTTTATTACAGCTTTTGTGATTACTTTATAAACTTATGTGAATCATTTAGGTTTGGTTTTTCTGTTATCCAAATAGATGAATATTTTTTTTAGTCAGTCTGTTACCATCTATAAATATGAGAT
Source organism: Arma custos (assembly GCA_037127475.1). NCBI lineage: Eukaryota > Metazoa > Arthropoda > Insecta > Hemiptera > Pentatomidae > Arma > Arma custos. Next base: position 136,759,905 of record CM073764.1, on the reverse strand, counting down.
TCTCTAAAAAATGTTATCCTTCTCTTGTTTATTGTTTCATCTGTTAAATAAGTGCTCATGAATTTCTTTAGTGCTTCTTAATCCATGTTTCTGATTATTAGTTCACATACCTTCTTAAGGATTTTCTTTTTATAATTGACTTTACTTTTATTAAATAACTTATTTTTACAGATTCACTGAACAATCACAACTACGGCAACCGACAACGCAACAGTCACGATAACAGAAATAAACATCCTAAAGGTAAGCATGGAGAAAAAAAAAGGGACGAAGCTCCTTGCGCGGCCAAATTCAAGAGGATTTTCACAAATTGCTGCGCAGATTCGAATCTCGGCAAGAGAGTGCACGATTTGGAATTTAAAGTGAAGCGTTTAGAAAATATATATTGTACGCAATATTGTATTAAGAAAAAAATTAAATTTAGCTTATGTAAATACTCTTTTAGCTGATGTATTTATATTTAATTTTCGGGATGCTTACTCCGTGGAGAGGAACAGTGGGAAAGCTGAGCACATAGTGTCCTGGATTACTGAGCTCAAGGTTTGGTTGTGGCAGATAAATTGTTTATTCTGTTAATAGGCGTGAATCTACTCTGTGGGATCTGGAACCCATCATATATAAACTGGGTACCCTTGATTGAGTAAAAAAGTCAAGCCTGACGGTTGAGCGTAATCTCATTCAAATCATGTTCTTGTTGCCCTAGAACCGATTTTCTGAACTGATTTTGCTCATTTCCTTATAAAGAAGGGTGGATCCAGGATATTTTTCTCACAACGGGCAGACTGGAAAAAATCAACAATAACTTGTAGTATTTATAGAAAGGTTTCAAAGGTTTATTAAAACAATAGTTTCACTCATGTTATTTCTGTTATTTTATCAACTATCATTACATAATTTGCCTATAAGTATGTACTGTAATGGATTCTCTACAGTACACAAAAAACTGTCGGGGGGGACACTTGCCCCCGTGCCTCTCCCCTGGATTCGCCTATGCTTAACAACATGCTTTTGTAAATGACATCTGCCTTGAGTGGTCACCAGCAATGTTGAGCATTTTGTGTTTGTTAATTTAACGTCACTATATGCTGCTATGGCTAATCGGAGAATGCTACAGTGAGAGATCTAAACTTTGCCTATCCAGGTTTAATTAGGATAGGGATTTTTAACGAGTACCAGACATCGTACAGGCTTGGGAACCCCCTTTCACGTCCCTTCCGAAGGACGGCCTAACTAAGATTTTTTTACTCCCATAAAAAAAATCCTAGGGCCACCTGCTGGGCTACAAACCCGCCATCTTGGGCTTAGTAGTTTGTTACGCTAACCACTATACCACAGGTGATCGTGAGCATTTTGTGGGCATCTCTGAAGAGAGCATGCTCTCAACTAAAGGCGCGTTTCCCAGCGGCTATCGTAACGTCAATAATCAAAAGAAAAACGTTTCAGACTGAACCTATGGGAAGTGTTTAAAGTCTTTTCCTAAAGACTTAACAGTTCAATAATACCAATTGACAATTTAATCCTCTTTTAGACATCATCTCTTATGAAATTTCCAAAGTACAATAGTAATTCTGAATCACTATTTAGAAAGCTTACATGTTATCTATTTCTCAACAGAACAGAATATACCTGAAAAATATTGTTACACATGAGTGAAATTTACTTCAAAAAGTATTATGATGCCGATTATTAAATTTCATCGACTAATTAATTATATGGAGCGGATAAGATCCATGTCCTTATGAAAAGTAATATATTTAATACGGTGTATAAAAAAAATGACCGTTTTTTGAATTCAAGATTTCAAAGGATGGTTAATATTTTAATCCTATTTGATACCTAACAATACTTAATAATCCGTTTAGATTATTCTCTAAGCTTGTTTAATCCCATTGGACTTGATAAAAAAAAATCTTTAGTGATGTTTTTATTAGTGACCTCTACCCGGACCACTTGTAAAATTATTGAATTTGAAGGAGAAGTTATCATTGACCAGCGCACTGTACGGCATTGCGGAGTAGTGGAGATAGACGTTGGAAAGGAAGAAGGGCTCCGGGCGACTATTAATTTATACACCCTATTAATTTAAAAATATGCCTATTCTCAGACAGTAATTAGGTTAGGCCTTATAAAATATACGCAGATCAATCATCTACAACACCTAATCATCACCTACAACAGCTTTTTTTAAGCCTACCATTAAATACATATGTAGGTAGAATATTTGTATACAGATTATCTCAACACTGTATAAAGCTCAACCTATGAATGTTTTCTTGTTGCTGTATCCCCAAACCTAACTTCTTTAAGTTTGAACTAAATAATGCTTTGTTTTTTTTAGGTAAAAAAGTGAAGAAGCAGTTGGATGGTTAGTAAGCTACTCATAACATTTTACTTTTTAACTTTGATTACCTACCTTTTTTAGTAATAAAAAATGCTTATATTTTGTTCACATACCAGTAGTTTTTATCAGATGCATGCCTAAGAATAATGAATAGCTTGGTATGTAGAGCACAGAACCTTGCTTCCGAGATTTATTGAAATATTAATCTGCATTAGCAAACATTATAGCTATTTTTTCTTTATAATAATCTAGTAAGAATAAGATACTTGGTGTAATTTCTTGTAATTGAGAGATTTATATCTTGTCAGTTTTTTTAATACATTTATAATTAACTATCACTATTCTCATTGCTTTGTTTGCACTTTTTACTTTCGATAATTATTATTATTTATTTCTAATAATAATACTCCTTGTTTGTGTTTCAGAATTACATGGAAAAAAATCTGGTAAGTGTTTTACTTTATAATTTATAATCCAAGATGTTTAATATTCCTAGCCGATTCGTCTTTATGAACCTTACAATCCTATGATAAAAACTGATTAATTTTCCAATTATAACATGCAATTCCATCAACCGGATGTGATTCGTCTCAAAAAAGAATGTTCAATTTTCAATACATTGTGTGTCAGTTCTTGTTGAAGATACAAATACACAAAAATAAGTACCGTGTTTGAAATCTAGTATGCTAGGGAGTTATAATACAAAACAAAATACAACTAATAATTTAAAAAAAAAACGTATTTATTGAAATTTACAACTACATACAGAATACATCAAGTAAATATAATGAAAGATAAATCATGTCCAGAGACAAGGAAAGTAGAGTAACTACCCAGTGGTAGTATTAAAATAAAAAGTTCAATTTAGAAGGTCACGAGGCATCTTATTTTCAGACGCCTCGGAGGATTATCAGGGATTGAAGAGGTTGCGAGGTTTGAAACTAGGGGGTTTGAGTGGAAATGAAGATTGTCATGAAAAGATTGATATCGTATTCGAGCCAAATCAGCAACAATGGGACATTAAGGTCATTATGGATTACTTTGTTCGTAACAAAGTAAGGAGCACTGAGGATTTTATGAAGGATTTTGGATTGTAAGGATTGAATATGAGAGGAATTATCTGAATCAATTCATAGTTTATTCTATGATCCTAAGCAAAACCATTCAGGGCTCAGCCAGTTTACATGAAATATTTTCTTTATGGTAGCTATTAGAAGTCTACTAGTTCACAATAATTGTAATTAAGGAATTAAGTAACACTAATTGATGAAACATATGAAGAGAAGTTAAATATTTAATTGTATTACAGAATGGAATACCAAATATTTGTTAAAAACTATGGTTGTAATAATCAAGTAACCAATTAATTTAAAAAAAATAGAAGTAGTTAATATCAAGAAATAACCCTGAAACTATAAATCATATTACCATATTAAAATGAAACCGTTAGCTTTGATTAAAATTATCAAAAGATATTAAGATAAGTAATTCCAATTTTTTATATAGTAAATCATAATATCAAACAATTATATACATTAATTACAAAAGTACTCTCTTGTGTTCTTCTTTTGCTTATCTGTAAAAAAAAAAGAATCAAAATAAAAAATGGTGAAATTGGTTGGTGCATTGACTAAAAATAACATGCTTAGAAGTACAAATAAAGGAATTTTCAGTTTTATTTGGATCAGTTATATGGGAAAAATAAAATCAGAGCTTTGGAAAATAAGAGTGTTTGAGAAGTAGTGATTTAAGCACCGAAATTGGTGTTGTTTGATGTTTTAGCTTGTAATTACTAATATAATTAAGTTCAATATTAATCCATGATCGCTTTAAAGTTATTATAAAACAGTAACAATAGGCTCGTCCAGCATTATCACAAATAATTTTACAAATTTCAATTTTTTTTTTCAGGTACCGATAAAAAGAGGCCATCAGGTATGTTGAAAAGTTTACTAATATTGTATAAACATAATAATTTCAATAGCAGTGCATAATATACTTAGTAAATAGTGAGTGTTTAGTAGTTTATTATTATGTTGATAAGATGTTCATCGTTCAAGTAGTGCTCAAAGAAAAAATATGTATAGAAATCAAGCATTTCCACCAACTTTGAAGTTCTTCAAATTTAGGTTGATATATTGATTTTAAATTTTAAAAAATTATTATTTTTTATAATTATTAGTCAGCCGTACTGAATTTTAAATATTTTTATTTTAAAGAGAAAAGATATGCCCCTGGCCGGGATTCGAACCCGGAACCTCTGTCTCTCCGTGACAGCGCTCCGACCAATTGAGCCACCAGGGTCACCTGCTGGCAAGGGACAAATCTTTTCTCTTATCAGATCCCATGTCCCCGTGTTCTCGCAACTTAAATAAGCGCAAATAAAAATATTTAAAATTCAGTACAGCTGCCAAAAATTAAAAATAGTAATATGTCGTATGTCAACAAGATCCAAAAATTAAAATTAATGTTCAAAGAACATTCGTTCTCGTGTTTACATTGCAAAAAGTTGCGAGAAAACGGGGACATGGGTCTGATAAAAGAAAAGATTTGTCCCTTGCCAGCAGGCGACCCTGGTGGCTCAATTGGTCGGAGCGCTGTCACAGAGAGACAGAGGTTCCGGGTTCGAATCCCGACCGGGGGCATATCTTTTCTCTTTAAAATTAAAAAAATATTATTTGAGAATTTCTTTTACCATCATCATAGGCCTTTTATCATCCATAAATTTATACTTTTAACCATTTTTTAAATAATTTATATTAGCTAATCAATTAAATACTTAAAATAACTTTAAACAATATTTGAGGATTTTCTTCAGATTCTAACATATAAATATTTCTATAATACTAGTACTATGAAGATAATACTATGTTAAAATTGTATAAATTTATTTTATTTTTTTTCAGTATCATCTTCCAATGAATCAGGTATGTCAACTAAAAACAATTAATTAATAATGAGAATACCTTTATTATTATATTATATTTATTAATAAAAAAATACAAATAGTTAAGATTATTGTTTTATTTTTCAGTTGCCTCAAAGAAATCACATGGTATGTTTAATATTAATATTCATTAATATTATTATTTATTAATATAAATATTCATTTCATTATCTATTGGAGTTTATTGATCAATTGTCCTAAGCTTTGTCATTTTTAATTTACAATTAAAATAAGAGATTAATAATAAAATTAGAGAAGATAACAGTGTTAATTTATGAGAGCAGTTAGCGATTATGGAACACCATTGTTGATTTTTTATGTTTAACGATAAAATGATTAATATCAATAACTTTAATATTAAGACATGTTTATTGTAATTATAAATAGTTTAATAATCTAGCATTACAATAAATAGTTTTCCAAATTTCAAAAGAGTATTAATTTTTTCAGGTTCCGATCAAAGAAAAACATCTGGTATGTTGAAAATTGACTTATATTAATGACTTTTTCTTTACTATGATGTAATGTCATTTTTTTTTTTCAGGTTCTGATCGTAAGAAATCAAATAGTATGTTGACTTTAATTATTTAGTACTAATTAAATTTTAATACAATAGTGACTAAGTATGAACTTTTTTATATTTCTTAAACTGGCTTAATTTCATTTTATGGTGTTTCGTCTACACATTCTTCATTATCAAGCAATCTAAAACACATATTATATAGTTTTAATTGACACCCCGAACCAAAATAAACTTTTTATCCTGATTTTATATGTTTATCCATGAAAATAAAATTGAACTCTAGTCTCACCATAACTATCATTCAGAATTTATAAATGATGATACAATTTCTTGCTGGTAAAAAAACATAAAACAATCTTTGATAGGAAGGGCACTAAAAATAGTATATGAAGTTTTTTCCATAAACCCCTGGAAAATACTTTGACGGTAACAACTTTCTAACATTGTTTTAATGATTTTTTTAAATTCTTGGGTTACAAAAATTAAAAGATTAACACATTTGACACAGCACCAATATCATTCCAATAAGTAAATAATTAAGCAATAAAATATATTGGAGTGTATTATGTAGGAATGTTGTTACATAAATTCATTCCATTATTTGCATTTTTTATTACTATATAAAACAGAAAGTAGTCTATAATGTATCAAATAAATGAGTAGCCATTTGCTAATTAAACATAAAATTATAATTGTTTTCCAAACTTTAAAAAATAAATAAATTATTTAAAGTTATTTATTTAAAAAAATATATTTAATTTTTTGGAAGAAAGTGGTCTGGGTAGAGGTCAAAGAATGAAGAAGACCTACAAAGTAGGTCGAAACGTTGGCTGCTCAATAAAGTTGTCTCCTATTCTAGGAGAAATTCTTTGACCTCTACCCGGACCACTTTCTACCACATATATTTTTAAGGTGAACAATTATCATTCAGTATATTTAATTTTTGTTTCACATATTTATATTTTTTGTTGTATTCTATCAATCTTAAAGAAAATTTATTTTGCTGATTTTGTATTTTTATTTTTTCAGATTCTGATCGTAAGAAATCAAGTAGTATGTTGACAGTTTACTTATTAAATTTAAATACAGTAGTGAATAAGTTATAAAGTAAATGTACATTACTCTTATTTAAAACTAGGTTTGATAGGCTTTGCTCTTGTTAAATTTGGATTGGCTTTTATACATATAATACTTAATAATTCTTTATAAGTAATAAAAAAATTGGGGTTCCTCAACACCACTATATATTGTTTATTAGCATAACTCACAGAATGCCGTAAAAAAAACCTGTACCACTATAACCCATTAAGGGTTTGGGGTTCAGTAGGTGGTAGAGACTGTACTGTTTCTTAGACAATGGTTGTGGAGGGAGGTGATTTGTCCTAGATCACGCTCAACCGGCAGTTTTTTCCTCTTATTTTAGATACCAATTTTTTTTTTCTCTCTATGAGCACATACATTTTAGTTCATATTTAATTGTATTATTCCAATAATGTAGCCGTTTGGCCAGAAATATTTCTATTAATTTCAGTACAATATTGTTATTCTCAAGGGACCTGGTCCCGGAATAAAATTATTTTTCTATTCTATTATAAACTCTCAGCTATTCTATTTTTGTCTCTCTCTACCTGTCTATCTATATTAATTATTTGTATTTGTACAACTACATAAATATTATAACTACTATAAACTTTTACAGTCTTTAAATATGTTAATAAACAATAAAGTTTTTTTTTCAGATTCCAGCCGAAAAAATAGTATTGGTAAGCACAAAATTGTTACATAATATTTATTATACAATCATTGTTATATTTAAAACATATACCTTTGTAATGTTCTTGGATTGCCTTTTATACATATAATACTTAATAATTCTTTATAATTAATAAAAAAATTGGGGTTCCTCAACACCACTATATGTATTGTTAATTAGCATAACTCACAGAATACCGTAAAAAAAAAGCTGTAACACTATAACCCATTAAGGGGTTGGGGTTCAATAGATGGTAGAGACTGTACTGTTTCTTAGACAATGGTTGTGGAGGGAGGTGATTTGTCCTAGATCACGCTCAACCGGCAGTTTTTTCCTTCTATTTTAGATACCAATTTTATAGAGGCTGGGTGAGGCCCAAGAGGATCCTAGATCGTATATGATCCATCTCCAGCCGCAAACAGATTAAATAATAATATGCCAGCGAGCGGGATTTGAACCAAAAACCTTTTGCATTGTAACTCAGCGCTCTACCACTGAACCACTCTCTCTCTCTCACACACAAAAAATACAATAAATTGCAGTACAAGGCAACACAATAAGAAGAAGAACCAGCAAACTACAGAACCATTTATTTATAGGGGCTGTGAAAACAAAAAAAAAAATTAAAAAACATGTACTTAATAATCTATATGTTGTCCAGTCTCATTTGACATAAAAAAATTTCAGAAAAATAATTAAAATATAAATAATTTTTTATTAATGGCAATAAAGTTTCACAAAGTTTTGTAGTGAACTTACTTGCAAAATAAAAAATGGTGAAATTGGTTGGTGCACTGTAGCCTGACTAAAAATACCATGCTTAGAAGTACAAATAAAGGAATTTTCAGTTTTATTTGGATCAGTTATATGGGAAAAATAAAATCAGAGTTTTGGAAAATAAGAGTGTTTGAGAAGTAGTGATTTAAGCACCGAAATTGGTGTTGTTTGATGTTTTAGCTTGTAATTACTAATATAATTAAATTCAATATTAATCCATGATCACTTTAAAGTTATTATAAAACAGTAACAATAGGCTCATCCAGCATTATCACGAATAATTTCACAAATTTCAATTTTTTTTTTTCAGGTACCGATAAAAAGAGGCCATCAGGTATGTTGAAAAGTTTACTAATATTGTATAAATATAATAATTTCAATAGCAATGCATAATATACTTAGTAAATAGTGAGTGTTTAGTAGTTTATTATTATGTTGATAAGATGTTCATTGTTCAAGTAGTGCTCAAAAAAAAATATGTATTGAAATCAAGCATTTCCACCACCTTTGAAGTTCTTCAAATTTAGGTTGATACATTGATTTTAAATTTTAAAGTTGGAACCCTCACACAAGACTGATAAGACAAGAAACAGCTAGACGGTTCCGACTACTTCAACACATACTAGACAAACGCTCAAAGCTTCAGATCAATTACAAAAGACTTATTTATGTGACTGTTATAAGACCTATATGGACTTACGGAATTGAACTAAGGGGCTCCACCAAACCATCGAATTCCTCTCGTATCCAATCCTTGCAATCCAAAATCCTTCGCAAAATCCTAAATGCTCCTTATTTTGTCACAAATAAAACCATCCATAATGACCTTAACGTTCCATATGTTACCGATTTAGCACATTCCAGATACCTATCATTCCGTAATAAACTTCAGACCCATCCAAACCCACTAGTTTCCATTCTTGCATCCAATTCCATCCCGGACAATCCTCCTAGGCGTCTGAAGAGAAGATGGCCTCGGGACCTTCTATTATAGAAATTTTATTAGAGTGCTGCCAGTGGGTAGTGTCTTTACATGTCCTATCATGTATTATTTATTCTAATAGCAATTCAATAAAATAATTTTAAAAAAAAAATTTAAATTATTATTTTTTATAATTATTGGTCAGCTGTACTGAATTTTAAATATATTTATTTTAAAGAGAAAAGATATGCCCCCGGCCGGGATTCGAACCCGGAACGTCTCTGTCTCTCCGTGGCAGCGCTCCGACCAATTGAGCCACCAGGGTCACCTGCTGGCAAGGGACAAATCTTTTCTCTTATCAGATCCCATGTCCCCGTGTTCTCACAACTTAAATAAACGCAAATAAAAATATTTAAAATTCAGTACAGCTGACCAATAATTATAAAAGATTATAAATAGTAATATGACGTAAGTCATCAAGATCCAAAAATTAAAATTAATATTCAAAGAACATTCGTTCGCGTGTTTACATCGCAAAAAGTTGCGAGGACATGGGATCTGATAAAAGAAAAGATTTGTCCCTTGCCAGCAGGCGACCCTGGTGGCTCAATTGGTCGGAGCGCTGTCACAGAGAGACAGAGGTTCAGGGTTCGAATCCCGACCGGGGGCATATCTTTTCTCTTTAAAATTAAAAAATTATTATTTGAGAATTTCTTTTACCATCATCATAGGCCTTTTATCATCCATAACTTTATACTTTTAACCATTTTTTAAATAATTTATATTAGCTAATCAATTAAATACTTAAAATAACTTTAAACAATATTTGAGGATTTTCTTCAGATTCTAACATATAAATATTTCTATAATACTAGTACTATGAAGATAATACTATGTTAAAATTGTATAAATTTATTTTATTTTTTTTCAGTATCATCTTCCAATGAATCAGGTATGTCAACTAAAAACAATTAATTAATAATGAGAATACCTTTATTATTATATTGTATTTATTAATAAAAAAGTACAAATAGTTAAGATTATTGTTTTATTTTTCAGTTGCCTCAAAGAAATCACATGGTATGTTTAATATTAATATTCATTAATATTATTATTTATTAATATAAATATTCATTTCATTATCCATTGGAGTTTATTGATCAATTGTCCTAAGCTTTGTCATTTTTAATTTACAATTAAAATAAGAGATTAATAATAAAATTAGAGAAGATAACAGTGTTAATTTATGAGAGCAGTTAGCGATTATGGAACACCATTGTTGATTTTTTATGTTTAATGATAAAATGATTAATATCAATAACTTTAATATTAAGACATGTTTATTGTAATTATAAATAGTTTAATAATCTAGCATTACAATAAATAGTTTTCCAAATTTCAAAAGAGTATTAATTTTTTCAGGTTCCGATCAAAGAAAAACATCTGGTATGTTGAAAATTGACTTATATTAATGACTTTTTCTTTACTATGATGTAATGTCATTTTTTTTTTCAGGTTCTGATCGTAAGAAATCGAATAGTATGTTGACTTTAATTATTTAGTACTAATTAAATTTTAATACAATAGTGACTAAGTATGAACTTTTTTATATTTCTTAAACTGGCTTAATTTCATTTTATGGTGTTTCGTCTACACATTCTTCATTATCAAGCAATCTAAAACACATTTTATATAGTTTTAATTGATACCCCGAACCAAAATAAACTTTTTATCCTGATTTTATATGTTTATCCATGAAAATAAAATTGAACTCTAGTCTCACCATAACTATCATTCAGAATTTATAAATGATGATACAATTTCTTGCTGGTAAAAAAACATAAAACAATCTTTGATAGGAAGGACACTAAAAATAGTATATGAAGTTTTTTCCATAATCCCCTGGAAAATACTTTGACGGTAACAACTTTCTAACATTGTTTTAATGATTTTTTTAAATTCTTGGGTTACAAAACTTAAAAGATTAACACATTTGACACAGCACCAATATCATTCCAATAAGTAAATAATTAAGCAATAAAATATATTGGAGTGTATTATATAGGAATGTTGTTATATAAATTCATTCCATTATTTGGATTTTTTATTACTATATAAAACAGAAAGTAGTCTATAATGTATCAAATAAATGAGTAGCCATTTGCTAATTAAACATAAAATTATAATTATTTTCCAAACTTTAAAAAATAAATAAATTATTTAAAGTTATTTATTTAAAAAAATGTATTTAATTTTTTTGGAAGATAGTGTTCCGGTTAGAGGTCAAAGAATGAAGAAGAACTACAAAGTAGGTCGAAACGTTGGCTGCTCAATAAAGTTGTCTCCTATTCTAGGAGAAATTCTTTGACCTCTACCCGGACCACATTCTACCACACATATTTTTAAGGTGAACAATTATCATTCAGTATATTTAATTTTTGCTTCACATATTTATGTTTTTTGTTGTATTCTATCAATCTTAAAGAAAATTTATTTTGCTAATTTTGTATTTTTATTTTTTCAGATTCTGATCGTAAGAAATCAAGTAGTATGTTGACGGTTTACTTATTATATTTTAATACAATAGTGAATAAGTTATAAAGTAAACTCTCATTTAAAACTAGGTTTGATAGGCTTTGCTCTTGTTAAATTTGGATTGCCTTTTATACATATAATACTTAATAATTATTTATAATTAATAAAAAAATTGGGGTTCCTCAACACCACTATATATATTGTTTATTAGCATAACTCACAGAATGCCGTAAAAAAAAAACCTGTACCACTATAACCCATTAAGGGTTTGGGTTTCAGTAGATGGTAGAGACTGTACTGTTTCTTAGACAATGGTTGTGGAGGGAGGTGATTTGTCCTAGATCACGCTCAACCGGCAGTTTTTTCCTCTTATTTTAGATACCAGTTTTTTTTTTCTCTCTATGAGAACATACTTAATTTAATTTAATCATATTTAATTGTATTATTCCAATAATGTCGCCGTTTGGCCAGAAATATTTCTATTAATTTCAGTACAATATTGTTATTCTTAAGGGACCTGGTCCCGGAATAAAATTATTTTTCTATTCTATTATAAACTCTCAGCTATTGTACTTTCCTCTCTCTGTACCTGTCTATCTATATTAATTATTTATATTTGTACAACTACATAAATATTATAACTACTATAAAATTTTAATAATATTTAATTGTATTGTTCCAATAATGTAGCCGTTTGGTCAGAAATATTTCTATTAATTTCTGTACAATATTGTTATTCTTAAGGGACCTGGTCCCGGAATAAAATTATTTTTCTATTCTATTATAAACTCTCAGCTATTGTACTTTCCTCTCTCTGTACCTGTCTATCTATATTAATTATTTATATTTGTACAACTACATAAATATTAAAACTACTATAAAATTTTAATAATATTTAATTGTATTGTTCCAATAATGTAGCCGTTTGGTCAGAAATATTTCTATTAATTTCTGTACAATATTGTTATTCTTAAGGGACCTGGTCCCGGAATAAAATTATTTTTCTATTCTATTATAAACTCTCAGCTATTGTACTTTCCTCTCTCTGTACCTGTCTATCTATATTAATTATTTATATTTGTACAACTACATAAATATTAAAACTACTATAAAATTTTAATAATATTTAATTGTATTGTTCCAATAATGTAGCCGTTTGGTCAGAAATATTTCTATTAATTTCTGTACAATATTGTTATTCTTAAGGGACCTGGTCCCGGAATAAAATTATTTTTCTATTCTATTATAAACTCTCAGCTATTGTACTTTCCTCTCTCTGTACCTGTCTATCTATATTAATTATTTATATTTGTACAACTACATAAATATTATAACTACTATAAAATTTTAATAATATTTAATTGTATTGTTCCAATAATGTAGCCGTTTGGTCAGAAATATTTCTATTAATTTCAGTACAATATTGTTATTCTTAAGGGACCTGGTCCCGGAATAAAATTATTTTTCTATTCTATTATAAACTCTCAGCTATTGTACTTTCCTCTCTCTGTACCTGTCTATCTATATTAATTATTTATATTTGTACAACTACATAAATATTATAACTACTATAAAATTTTAATAATATTTAATTGTATTGTTCCAATAATGTAGCCGTTTGGTCAGAAATATTTCTATTAATTTCTGTACAATATTGTTATTCTTAAGGGACCTGGTCCCGGAATAAAATTATTTTTCTATTCTATTATAAACTCTCAGCTATTGTACTTTCCTCTCTCTGTACCTGTCTATCTATATTAATTATTTATATTTGTACAACTACATAAATATTAAAACTACTATAAAATTTTAATAATATTTAATTGTATTGTTCCAATAATGTAGCCGTTTGGTCAGAAATATTTCTATTAATTTCTGTACAATATTGTTATTCTTAAGGGACCTGATCCCGGAATAAAATTATTTTTCTATTCTATTATAAACTCTCAGCTATTGTACTTTCCTCTCTCTGTACCTGTCTATCTATATTAATTATTTATATTTGTACAACTACATAAATATTATAACTACTATAAAATTTTACAGTCTTTAAATATGTTAATAAACAATAAAGTTTTTTTTCAGATTCCAGCCGAAATAATAGTATTGGTACACACAAAATTGTTGCATAATATTTATTATACAATCATTGTTATATTTAAAACATATACCTTTGGAATGTTCTTGGATTGCCTTTTATACATATAATACTTAATAATTCTTTATAATTAATAAAAAAATTGGGGTTCCTCAACACCACTATATATATTGTTAATTAGCATAACTCACAGAATACCGTAAAAAAAAAGCTGTACCACTATAACCCATTAAGGGGTTGGGGTTCAATAGATGGTAGAGACTGTACTGTTTCTTAGACAATGGTTGTGGAGGGAGGTGATTTGTCCTAGATCACGCTCAACCGGCAGTTTTTTCCTCTTATTTTAGATACCAATTTTATAGAGGCTGGGTGAGGCCCAAGAGGATCCTAGATCATATATGATCCATCTCCAGACGCAAACAGATTAAATAATAATCTGCCAGCGAGCGGGATTTGAACCAAGAACCTTTTGCATTGTAACTCAGCGCTCTACCACTGAACCACTCTCTCTCTCACACACACAAAAACAATAAATTGCACTACAAGGCAACACAATAAGAAGAAGAACCAGCAAACTACAGAACCATTTATTTATAGGGGCTCTGAAAACAAAACAAAAATTAAAAAACATGTACTTAATAATCTATATGTTGTCCAGTCTCATTTGACATAAAAATTTTTCAGACAAATAATTAAAATATAAATATTTTTTTATTAATGGCAATAAAGTTTCACAAAGTTTTGTAGTGAACTTACTTGCATGGTAAAAAAATTGATTACTAGGCTCCCTAATACATTATATATATTTATTTCTCTATCAGTATATATATATATATATATTTTATTTCTAATATGTGATTGTTTTTATGTTTGTATGTGTATGTGTGAAAATATTCCACACTCATTATGATACTATTATTCATATTACTAGATGTTCTTATCTACTTTTTTTTTTCCATTAGCCAATTTCTGTTTATTGTTATTTTTTTATTCTATTATTTTATTATTATTATTTTTTTTGTTTTATATATTTTTTTTTCCTCTAGCAGAACATACATTTTATTTCATATTTAATTGTAGTATTCCAATAATGTAGCCGTTTGGCCAGAAATATTTCTATTAATTTCTGTACAATATTGTTATTCTCAAGGGACCTGGTCCCGGAATAAAATGATTTTTCTATTTTATTCTATTCTAAACTCTCAGCTGTTCTACTTTCCTCTCTCTCTCTACCTGTCTATCTATATTAATTATTTGTATTTGTACAACTACATAAATATTATAACTACTATAAACTTTTACAGTCTTTAAATATGTTAATAAACAATAAAGTTTTTTTTTCAGATTCCAGCCGAAAAAATAGTATTGGTAAGCACAAAATTGTTGCATAATATTTATTATATAATCATTGTTATATTTAAAACATATACCTTCGGAATGTTCTTCAAAAATAACAGTTTTCTTTAGTTTAGTAAAAGTAAATTATTGGTATGTGGAAGAATGTGGTCCGGGTAGAGGTCACAATGAATTTCTCGTAGTATTGAAGAAAAACTTTATTGATTAGCCAACGTTTCGACCTACTTTGTAGGTCTTCTTCAGGGCTGTGGGGGGGGGAGGGGCTGGAGAGTTAGGTCCGCACTAGCTTTAAACACAGACTGAAACATTGGCTAATCAATAAAGTTTTTCTCCAATACAACGAGAAATTCATTGTGACCTCTACCCGGACCACTTTCTTCCACATAGTTTATCAAGGTCAACAATTATCATTCAATATAAATTATTGGTAATTTGCTTGCTATATCAAAGCCATTTTTACAAAATAAGGTTCTTGTTTTAAAAACAAAAACATTTGATAGTCTTAATACAGCACAGCACATATAGTTTAGGAGTTTCATTAAAAGAATATAGATAGTGCTCATATGACAAATAACTCCTGGTTCGTCAGTTTTAAGCCATTGCTTTAAACATAAAATTTAAATGTTATTGTAGAGAATTCACCTAGACGGAGAGTATACTCAATTATCTTTTGAAGAGAAAGAACATATAATAATAATTTTTAGAGAAAATAACGATGGAGTGCAGAAGATTGTTTTTAATTATAACTATTTACTTAGGTAGCTTTAGAATTTTACTGCTACTGATGGAGAATCAATAAGATAAATTTCAGAATCCAAATTTCTTTACTTATTCAGGTAGAGTTAATAGATCAGATATATTTTTGAAAAGTATACTTTAATAATTTTTTTTTTCAGATTCAGCCCAAGACCAACGAAGAAGTAAGTTTATAAAAAAGTTGATCCCGTTTATCAGTCAGTAATTTTAATAATCTTATCAACAGTGGCTATGTAGTTTATTTTTATGACAAAGAAGTTATAATAATAAAAAAACATTAATCCTTATGATGAGGTTACTGGAAAATAATACCTATAGTTGATCTGGATTGTTCTTGTTGACAGTCAGGAACCATGATAGAAAACATCAGCTGCTGATTGTCATCTCAATTGATCAAGTTAATCCTAGATTGCGGATGTATATTCTAACATGTGTTTATCTGATATTTAAGTAACTAAGAAATAATGGATCTAAAAAGTGGGGCCGCCGTAGATTCCTCAGTTGGTGATAAATTACCTAGAGCGGTAAAGCTGTTTGATGTCACTACCGGTGGCGCTTCTTCTGCTTTCCTTGTCTTCCTCTTGGCCGATTTCTTCCCTGTCTTTACTTTTTTGAAGGGGAGCCACATCTTCTGTGTTTGGTAGAGGTATATTTAAGCCCAGTATGATCACTGCCTGTCCACTTCCTAATACACCAATCTCCTGTCCTAGTAGCACTACATACTACACACTACACACTGTACACAATTAAATAGTCACTGCACAGTCTTTCTAGATAGCTAGTCAATTTCCTACTCTTATCAGAGCAACACTGCCCTGTTGTCTCTTGAGGTTGTATCCAAGTAATATGATTGGATCTCAACAGCTTAAGGGGGAATCTAAATAAGAGTGGTAATAGTGTTTGTTTAGTTTGTGTCTTAAAAAGACTCCTACACATAAAATTATTGCATTTCAACCCTTCGAGAATAATGCAATACCATTACTGTTACCATGAATACCACACGTATCACTTCCCGATTAGTCCAGGAATTTAACTTTTAATTTATATTTATTATTTAAAAGAAATAATACAATATTATCGAGAATGTAGCGTTACTCGCCACTTTTAGCTAAATTCGATTTTACTACTCATTTTCATACTGCAGGATAAATATGAAAATCGTTTCTTAAGGGGTAAACTCCAAAAATGAATATGTTTTCTCCCATAGCATCCCTAAACCATGCATATTTTTTTTTAAACATCTACTACGTTAGACTTACATGAATTCTTAATGTATTTGTTTTCTTTAATTTTTTCATCTGGGGCATGATTTAGGAGCATCCCTTTTAGTTTAATAGGGTTTGATCAACTGGGAATTAGAAAGTTTTTTGAAATTTTGTAGTCAAGGTGCTGATTGTACTGAGGTGTATTGCTTGGTGTAGTCCTGTTAACTAGAGATCAAAAAGGAATCTTGGTATGAAGTCTTGTAGAACTAATTCTGTAGTGTGATACAGACCAATGCTGTCCTTGGCTTTCTTAATATGCCTTCTACCAACCTGGGGTATTGCTGGGACCAATTATGTTTTTTTTGGAAATCATCAAAATTCCTCATTTATATTTTATAAGGTACTGTTTTAGAATTTCAATTTTATATTTAAAAAAATGTAATTTTTACAATAATTGGCTATTTATTTCCCAACCATTGTTTACTATTGCTTGTGATTAGTTTAAAAAATAATCGCCTTATTTTATTATTATTAATTTGACAATTTAATGTTTCAGCTTCAACTTCAGTCAACAGTAAGTTGTTTTTTTTTAATATATATTCTTCAAGTATTTGTGTTTGATTTTTTGTGACTAATGTTTTTGTTTTTAGGAGTTGTATTTAAAAAGGAATCCAGTAAGTTAAATCATATTCTTATGATAAGTTAGAAAATTAGTTACGGTTTAACAAAATTATAAGTCAAGTGTGTAAATTATAAGTGAGAAGCTGTTTAAGGAGGTCAGTAATGAAAGAAATTTCAAACAAGTGTATGAATTTATTTTTAACTGAAACTATATTAATACTGTACTTGACCATTGGCTTATTTCAATAATTTTATTTTTGAACTGAAACTATTTATTAGTTTTTATCATCTTTAACCTATTGTGATGACAGTTTAGAAATTATTGTTTTAAAATTACAATATTTTTACAGTTTCTATGATTAAATTTTATATAATTAAATTTTATATAATTTTAGCACATAAATATTACGTGCATTATCTACTATGTATGAATATATTAGCTCATAATAGTTTAATATATTTATTTTGTGTACAAATGAATAATGTTACGTTGATTTTAGTATCATAAGCTCTCAAATAACTCATATATTGTTTACAGGTAGAAACTCAGAAGGAGGATTCAGTGATGATTCTGCAATGCAAAGTAGAAAAGAAAATTACTTCTTTATTACCACTCCTGCTAGCTACTTTGACAAGGATCAGATTCCTGTAAGGGATGTAGCATGTTCATTGCCAGGTCTGTAGCATCAATTTTTAAATATTTTATTAAAGGGTCTTCCAACCCTTCTTGTTCCATGCACTTTTTCTTGAAGTAGTTTTTTAGGGACTTGTTCCCATACGTGCGATGTGTTCTGCCCATCGTAGCCTGTTCACCTTGATAAACCTGATAATGTTGCCATCTTTATATAGTCCAGTTATTTCTAAGTTCGAACATTGCCTCCATGTGTTATTATGAAATACTGCTCCGTAGATTCTCCGTAATATTTTTCATTCAATCCTCATGATAGCGAGCTCTTGTGCTTTTGTGAGAGTCCAACATTCTGAAACATATATTAGGACAGGGTTTGATATATTCTTATCTTTGTCGTCCGGGATAAGGCAATACTTCTGAGATGCTTTTGCAACCCAAAAAAGGATCTATTTGCCACCATCGTTCTTCTTTGGATTTCTGGTTGCGTTTCATTGTTGGCATTTATCTTTGTACCTAGATATACAAATTCGTTAACGTATTGGAAGGTGTAGTTTTCTACTTTGATGGTTGTTTTCCTGTGTTCTTGCTCATTTCTTTGCCTCGCACATATGCATTTTGTTTTGGATTTTTGACACCGAGCCCTATTTTAGTGGCTGCATTAGTTAGAGCCAGGAATCCATCCTTCACAGCATTGAAACTTCTCCCTATGATGTCTATATCATCAGCAAACCCAAGAATTTGCAAAGTATTATTAAATATAGTGCCTCTGATTTGTATTCCCGACCTTCTAACTGCACCCACCAAGGGTAAATTAAACAAAAAACAAGCCAGGCAGTCACCTTGTCTGAGGCATTTATGTGTCTCGAAACCTTCTCAGAGGCCGCCTTGTACTCTGACATTGCAATCACAAATAATAATAAAATAAGAATCATAAGTGATGTTTCATTCTCGGTACATTCTTATTCCAATTATTTACTCTCAACACACTTCTGTTCTACAGTTTTCTCCAATTCAAATCCTCAGTTCAATACCATAAAGCAAGATCTCGCCTTTGCAATCTCTATTTTCGTTCCCACAAAACCAAAGCATTCGAACATTCCTTTCTCACCTGCTCCACCACAGTGTGGAACTCAATTCCTCCTAACATTCGCCATGGTCCCTCACTATCATCATTTAAATCCTTGTTTTTCCACCATATCCTTAATTCCCAAACAGATCCAAACCTTCCTAACCAATTATAGTTATTCGGTTAATTGAATCAGTAGTAAATAGTGGTTTTTATATTTTTGACCTTTTTTTTCTTTTAACTTCTTTACATTTTACATTTTTATTGGATGTTATTTATTATTCTCTTTAGTATTTTCTATATAGTTGTTTCATAGTTTCAGTTGAGAAGACAGTTTTAGTACCGAAATCAAGAATCGGACTTGAAGAAATCCAGAAGAAAAATCAATGGCTGGAAAGTATGCACTTATGTAACACTGGCCCTGATTTGGCATATGCATATAAATCTCTTGGTATGTTTAAGTAAACAAGACAATTATAAAATTATTTAATATACTTTTAAGAATTATTTGTTAAAAAATATTTCAGATAATGAAGAGGTTAAAAAACCTTTCAAAAGGTTGAAGAATTCATTTGGTTAAGTTTTTATTTTATTTTTAATAAAACTAAATATTTCTAAAATTCATTAAAATATGATAAATTTAGCTCTGATTGTATTGGGAGAGTGAAAAGTGATTTAGATTATAATCATAATTATACCTGGTCATTTCATATGAAGTATACATTTATATTATTTCTAAAATTCATTAACTAATTCATAAAATCAATATGTTTACAGATTGTAATGAGCTGTTATTAATTATATCTTTTTTGATTTTGAATTTCCATCAAATTGAAGAAACACGTGATTTTGAGTAATTTTTTTTTTTATAAGTTTAAACTTACCTTCATGTTTGGGGAAGAATGTTGTATGAAGCAGACATTCGCTAATGGCAGGAATAAATCATTTCTTCTTTCTACCTAGAGGTGAAAACATCAAATCCACATAATATTGCAGAGATATTGACATAATGCAACAAAAACACGATATCACTGGACCTCATGTATCACGACAGACGGTGAAGAAACTAAACGGCTTGGATTACAAAGTTCCCCCACACCCACCTTATTCACAAGACTTATCTCCAACATGATTCCATCTGTTCAGAAATTTGCAAGACCTCCGTAAAAATTTTTAAAGTTACTCTCATGTCAAAAACACATTTCCAGGCTATATTCCATTACAAAATCCTGAATTTTTCAGTTCTGTGATTGGTAAATTTTTGTAACACTATGTAAAGAAAAATGTATAGAAAGTGAGGGTAAACATTTTTGAAAAAAAAATGTGGATCAGCCTTTATTATATCCTAAAGGTAGATCTGTTGCAAGGGAAAAAAGGAGAGACACGATGGATTTGGTGAATTCATTCCTCCAGCTAAACTTGATTACTTAAAAAAACTTCCAAAGAAACCGAGATGACGAGTCCTTACTTACAGCTGATGAAGGGGGCATCATTTATACTGCTGACGAATTAATCACAAATAATAATATAATAAAACAAAAACTGTTAATATTAATTTTTATGGAAAATGGGTAATAAAAATATCTAATAATTAACTTTTTCTATGATAAGAAACTTAACAATTTAAACACTGAATTTAAATTTATTACTTTTTTCACTTGGTAAATTGATTAACTCCACCGGTCACATAAAATTTGCAGCATTTCTGACGATAGCTTTTTGGCTAGTTTTTCTTATTAATTTTATTTATTTTTAGATGAAAGCTACAACTTTATTTATACATTCTTACAATATTTATTTGAATTTATATTATAAAGAGAATTTTAAAAATCAATGCACACTATTTTGTCGCATTTCTCCAATTTTTTTTATGGAGTTCATCAATTTGTGCATTGAATGGCTCATTTATTTGTTAATGTTCCTGTACAAATATAAATAAATTAGACCTTTATTGAGCTAAGTATTGTCCTTAAAATGATTAATATTTTAGACAATGAAGAGTTGGAGAAACCTTCAAGAAGGTTGAAGAATTCGTTTGGTAGAGTTGAAGAATACATTGGTAAAGATTTTTTTAGTTTAAAATATGTTCACTAATGATAAATCAACTCCTAATTCAAAAATATTTATCCTAATATCAATATTTTTATTCATGCAAACAAATTTTGCATTGCCATATCTAATGGCTATAATGAATATGATGAATACTCTGGTAGCAGATATTAGTCTATGTGTTGGGTTTGTCAATTTTAATAGAACTATTTAAAAATATTTTTCCTCATTGAGCACTATTACATCAACCACATATGATGTTTGTGCGCACCAATTTCAAACAAAACTTAACAGTTACTGTAAAATTTGAAACCCATGCTTGTTCAAATACCATAGGATCGAATCTTGTGAGTTAGGGTCTTAACACCTGATTGTGAGTTTGAATATATGAGCTTGTGTCTTTGTCACGGTTATATCTGAAGCCCTGATGAATAAGTCGATGAGTTAATTGTATCGAGGGAAGCAGAATATTGTCATCCTCATATTGTATAAGAGGCTAGGTCAGGCCTTGGCTTCAAATGGAGTTATTGCTTATATTATAACTCCATTTACTACTACAACACTGAGACTACGAGAATGACACGATTCTGCTTTCCTCAGTACAATTAACTTATTCTGGACGAAAATTCAACTTAACCACTTATTCATCCTGGCTTTATATATTTAGTTAAAATTGAGAAGTTACTTATGTACTAATTGTTTAAAGCGATTGTATATTTTCAAGTAGTTATATTCAAAACTATTCATTCCTCAAACAATAAAAAATGTAAATAAAGCTAAAGGCAGTAAAATAAGAAAGCATTGACATCAATTAGTATGTACCACAAAAATAATTATTTTTTATTAAATATCAAAACCAACCCAAAGGGTATTAGAAAACATTTTTTGGTATTATCAATAAAATGTATATTTAAAATTAATATGTATTAATTAATTTAATATATTTATAATCAATAAATACCTTCCTGATAAAAAATCAGAATAAATAAGCCTTTAGTCAGAAATTTGATAGTATAATAATGTGCTTGAAAATATTTCAGGTTATAAGGAGTTAGAGAAACTTTCTGAAAGCATTAGCAATTCATTTGGTAATGATTTGCATTATTTTAAATTGAAATGATCTTGTCAAAAATTCATTTTATAAGTTTTTAAATTGTTTATGTTTTTAGTTGAATACACGAGTATACTGAATCAAACAAAGGACATAAGTAAGCAACTTATTTATAAATATTTTTGTTTTGAAGAGAAAAGAGAAAGACACTGGTAGCTCAGTGGTTTAGAGCACTGCGCCAGAGATATAGAAGACCCGGGTTCGAATCCCGGCCAAGACAAATCTATTCTCTTCAAAACAAAAATATTTAAAAATAATCACCATCACAATAACAATTAATAAAAATTAATTATTTATAAATATGTTTCTTTTTAGTAATGAAAATTAAGAAGTTAAATTTTCCCATATTTTTTTTTATTCAGTTTTACTAAATTTTATTATAACCTATATTTATGTAAACATATTTATTAGTATTTTAATATGATTTAAAAATATCACCCCATCACAACTAGGCACTGTTGCTTGTTCCTATCAACCCTGACAGAAAGGTTGCTACTGTTAATGGCTACGGTTCTTTACAGTTAATTCAAATGTTGCATGTTAAATCTTGTTTAAGGCTTCAAAATGTATGCCTGAATATGATAACTGAAGTAATATCAGTGCTGCTGATGCGGGTATATTTAACTAATTTATAGGTAATTTTTGCCACTGCGGTGATCTGGCACATCTGCTTAAATGGCTATACGATGACAGTTTTATAAAAATTTATAAGACATCAGATTTTAATCATCAGAAGTTTAGTGCATCTTTAATTATTTAAATTAAATTTGTAAATTTAAGTAGTTTTATGATTTTTTAAAAATGTATTTATTTAGTAACACAAGTAAATTAAAATTTACATTCTGCAATGGAGTTTAAATGTCAAACGGAGACGTAATACTTTTGCTCCAAATCGCTGGAAGGAATAATTCTGTTCATTGAGATGTATGCTGTTTGTCAATAAAAATAATTAAACATTGTATCATTGACTTGTTAATGTGCATTGCCTTGATAAAAAGATTTAAAGTGGGTTAATCAGAGTTAGATTTAGAGTTCAGAGCTTTGTTCCAAGATTTCTGCTTGAAGTCTGTTGGATTTGTGATATAGAATATAAACAATTAAGTAAAGGTAAGTCCACATTTTTTGAATTTCCACCTGATAATATCTTAATATATTTATTTACCTTATTTTATGTATGTATAAATTATTTTAAGCGCAAGTTTGAAATTTAGCATTTTCTTATTAAAAAAAAAATGCATCAACTTGAAGGAAGTGCCTAATAGCAATATATGTGCTTATGAAGGGTATTAGTTGAAGCATTAGTGGGAATATTTGTATTAAGCTATTGGTAGCACTGCAAACAATGGTCTTTTTTTTAAAGTAGGCATAATGGTTCAGAAAACTATCTTTTTTTATATCAATGAACAGATTTAGTTTACATTCTAGAATATAAGTTATTTTGATTTATAAAATTATGTTTTAAATATTTACTACCTATTTGAGAATCAATATTTATTAAATGTTATGTTCTCATAGATACTGTAGCTGCTAACATTGCTACATTCAATAACGCAAGTAAAGGGACTACTCATCAATCCAATGTTGTCACTGCCTCTGTAGCTCAACGAATAAAGGAAAGTTTCTGCAATGAAACAAATGAAACTAAAATAAAAGAAGATATTGAGAATGATACTAGCACCAAATCGCTATCTGACAAAGATGTAGATGCAGTGGTTGCCGTGGAAAAAATCCATAGGAGTGTTTCTACTTGCAAGTTACCGATTGATATTAACTTATATTTATTTCCTAAATTAGATTCGAATATTGAAAAGCAAAAAGGCGCCCTATCCAACGTAGAGATATGTAATAGTTCAAATAGTAGATTGGAAGTAAGTAGAGCTATATGTTTTGACACCCCACTTAGTTGTTCTCCATCTCAGGTTAGTTTAAAATTTGCAAACATTTTTCACCGACCTGCCTCTTCTAAGTAAAGTAAATCTTGTTATAGATATCTGAATCTTTGAAATGTAATAAATATACAAGTTTAATAGTTTTATTTATTTTTTTTATACTTGTTGAAATTTATAAATGTTACTTCTTTGCTAATTATAATATTTGATTTATTCATTAAGATACAGATGTCCACTTGATTTTTGTGGACTTTAAACAGGCTTTTGATTGAGTTGACATTTCTCAACTTTTCCTGGCTTTCGAGGATTTTGTCATTCCTAACCAATTAATTAATAGGATAAAAATGAAAATGAACCGAACCGAATTGGTTGGTAACCTCACTACCCACAAATTAATGAAATCAAGCCGTCTGACTAAACAATGAAATAAGTAAGTAAAATGAAAATTTTGAAATCTCTAATAAGACCAAAAAGTGCTATGGTGGGGAAACTGTATACACTGAAAGTCTCAGACCATTTAGCCTTAAGGGTCTTCGAGAGGAAAGTATTAGGATGTATTTTTGACCCAATGATACTCCACAAGGCATAAGGATGTAGTTAGGTTTGTGAAGTCAAGAAGGCTAAGTTGGCTTCGTCATATTGAAATGTTGCCAGAGGGACTTATGAGCAGGATGATAACGAAGGAGAATTTCCTTGAGAAAAGATGAAGAGGGCATACAAGAACAAGCTAGATGAAAGGTGTAGAATAGGATCTCTAAAACTAAGGGACATAAGGATGTGCAGTATTCTTTATTGGGGTACAAAAACCATTGGGTTGTCCTTCTGGGCTTCCGTTAAGGGTAAATTAAAAACAAATTAATATTCTAGGGCTACAAAAGATGCCTCTGTAAGCGACACTCGACATATGCTCAGGGCTGAATGAAATGCGGTGTTTATATTATTTATACTGATGTATCAAATAAAACACTTATGGCTTACGCATGCGAAAGCAAAAGTAGTGGATTGAAATGGACTAAGTTTAAACTGGATCATTTTCACATTTATCGACTGCTTTGCTAACATAGGCAACCCTTTTTGTAACTTATGCAGGTCAAGTAAAAAGTTTAGGAATGTATTTTAGGGGAAACAGTGGATAAAATTGATATGAGACTAGGTATGTTGGTATATTGGTATCTAGGTACGAACACACAGGTAAATCGACTTAACTGTATTAAGTGTCCTATCTAACATAACCAAGACATGAGGCTTTATGGCAATGGTTTTCACTGGCCTCCTCATTATTAATGGTTAATCGTAAATGGTAAGCATGAAACATAAAAATGTACATAATATATTAATAGTAGTAGTGGTTTCGATTTTACATTATTAATACATAATCACAACTCATCCCTTCATAAATTTTTGTTGCTAACCATGAATTTAATCTTATCCTAATTAACTTTGAAGCCTACTCCTTTATAAATTTGCATTGTTTAGTTTTATAATTCTCATGTCTTTACTTAACACAGCAAATAATTTGGACACCCAAATATAAATAATTAATTACACATTTGAAAACAGTTTTGTTGGTATTTCTCTCCATTCCAATGACCCCTAGATCTAAATTAGATAGTTTATAGATGTTAAAGAAAATCTGAAACTTCTCCAAAAAATAATTATTTATTTTAAGTATATTGAATGTTTCAGTCATACTCACCTCCGGTAAATTTAATAACACTGGATGAAATCATTAGATTTTTTGAACTAATATAAAATTGAATTTTTTTTTTCTCTATAAAGGAAGATATTTAACTTGTTAGAGAGGAAAATAGTTGATTGGATGATATAATGGAGAATGGAGATAGTTGGGGGTGCGATCAAGAAAACACCAAATAAGTCAAGACTTATTTATATTTGTGCCGAAGTTTCGACCTACTTTGTAGGTCATCTTCAGAGCTGATGGGAGAGGCGGCTGGGTGAAATGAATAACTCAATTCACCCTGTCGTATAGTTACTCATTTACCCCAGCCCCCTCTCCCATTAGCCCTGAAGATGACCTACAAAGTAGGTCGAAACGTCGGCACAAATATTAATAAGTCTTGACTTATTCGGTGTTTTCTTGACTGCACCCCCAACTATCTCCATTCTCAGAAGATATTTAACCAATAGTACAACACTTCCGTCTAAACCACATGTTAGTTGATATTTTAATGAGATGTCAAAATAGTTATTTAATTCCATCTTTGGTCCCTTTATGAGAACTACAAGCATAAATTCTTCAGTAATTATTTTGTATTTTTATCTCTAATTTCATTCACTATAGGTTCAAACCGTTTTTTACCCATTAACATATTTTATATGTTGTTTTGAATAGAAGATATTAGCTCCGGCTTCTATCAGCCCTGAAGATGGCCTACAACGTAGGTCGAAACGTTGGCTTTTTAACAATAAATAAGGTTTTCTTATTTTGTGTTATATTGACTGCACCCCCAGACTATCTATATCCTACATTAGATTTTCCAGTCAACTATTTTCCTCTATATTTTGTTTTAAGATGATCCAGTTTTTATTTTCAGGACTTTTTCACTTCTTTCTTTAAGGCTTGAAAGTTTGATAACATTGTTTTGCTGAAAATTAGTAGATTTTTTTTGGCATAAGAGTAGAAAGTTATAAGGATAATATCGAATCAGTGTTTGTTAAATCATCTTATTCTTACTTGTTTCCAACAAACAAGTAACTAACAAATAATTGACAAATAACTAACAAATAACTGACTCGTTTAGTTTTAAAGCTTTACCCAACTAGTCTATTTATTCACATTTCTCATCTGAATAATTTTAATCTCTGTGATTCTTAATACAAATATTTCAACTAATAAGGTGCACTTTACCAAATTACTAATTGTCACTTGTATCTTTTGATTTCTCAAAACCTTTTTTGAAATCCATTAAAATATTAATAATTTTATATACGAGAGGTGTCCGTAAAATAAGTTTCCCTATTTTTTTAAAAGTGAAAGAAATGTTTTATTACCATTATATATTACATCATTAGAAATCTTGAACATTCAACTATTTTTCTACGTAGTCCCCATTGACATCGATGCACTTCTGCATCCGTGTCACCATTTTTTTGATGCCCTGGTCATAGAGGTCCGCCGCCGCGCTGTTGAAGAACTTCATGACCTCTTCTTCCAATTCCTCCCTTGTCCCAAAATTCATTCCGCCTAGGTGTTTTTTCAGGCTTGGGAACAGATGGTAATCACTTGGGGCCAGATCGGAGCTGTAGGGTGGGTGTTGGATGATTTCTGTGCGCCCTTTTTTAAACTCTTTGCTCCATTTGCGCACCATCTGGACACTCATGCATGTTTCACCATACACTTCCGTAGGTTGGGAATGAATTTCGGTCGCTGAATTGCCTTTAGCACACAAAAAACGGATCACGGATCGTATCTCACACCTGGCGGGGGAAGCGATTGGGAGCTCCATCTTTTAAGGCTGTCAAGGCCGATCGGATGGTGACAGCGAGTTGACCGGGGTTGGGATGTGGAGGGGGGAGTCCAAGCGACACGCTGGTGCCGCCTGAGGGACCTGCCGCAACTTGCACGGCCGTGCCACAACAGGGAAACTTATTTTACGGACACCCCTCGTAAATATTACCTAGAAAGGTCAAAAACTCAAGTTACGATTTCTTTAAGCTGCAGAGATATATTTTACTAAGGCGCAATTACACAAACCATAATATTCTACTAAACATAGAGGGAAATAATTCCTTATAATTATGTTTAGATAGCAAAATGACTTTTGTTCTTTAAATCTTGTAAATATTCTTTTAGATGCATATTAGCTTAATTCCTCTTACATCATATCGCTTCAAATGATTTCAGCTGCGGTTTTGTGTGAACCGCATGACAAGATAAGATGTCAAACAAAAGCTGAACATCGCCGGAAAAATCCTAAGATGAATGTTAATATACAACAAAGACTTGAGAGTAAATACAATTATAGAAGGTGTAGTAGTTATAATACAATGATGAAATAAAAATTATAAAAGTATATGCACATTAAACTGCACTGATTGCTGTGAAAGAAAATCTTTATACATGGATTAGGTTTGACCAAAAAGTGACAAAAGTCCAACATGTTGAGATGTGAATTTTGTCATATGATTGTATGAGTAAATATTTGTTAATTTGTGGTAAAACTTTAATGCTTTTGAGATAAACATTTTTGTTTGAACAGGCTTTGTCAAATAAAATTATGTTTAATGTTATGGACTGTTGTTTTCATTATTTTGATCAGACCAAACATTTTTATCTTTTTTTTTAGGTATTTGATTGCTGATTGAACTATGTCCTTAGAGGTGGAATAAAATAAAAACAGTATGACAAGTGTTAAGTGGTGTGAAATAAACTTTTCAAAAATATGGTTACATTTTATTTTTATTTTTTTAAATGATTTTACAGTAAGCGTCAAGGAATAAGCAATACATCTCTCTTGTTATAAATTTATGCTATTTTGATTCAGATGTAAGGTATAGTTGTGGTGAGTATTAGGATGTCAACCAGGTGCATACAAATTGGCAGACCTGACAGAACTTCAATTTGATTTTCTGCAGTGACTGTTTGTAATGAGATTGTTGATAAATTGAATTTCCTCTTACAATGGTCATTGATATTTAACACATCTGAAAAACATGAAGCAATGTTTTAATAAATGGCGAGTTAAACAAATAAGTCAGTAATTTTTTTAAATAAAACAATACTATACACTAATCAACCAATTATATGATTTGATGTAAGTAATGGACAATGATGGATAGTTGCCATTATTTATAAATATTTTATAATCATAATGAATATTTTTTAATTTTTTAAAGAGAAAAGATAGGCCCTCGGCCGGGATTTGAACCCGGAACCTTTGTCTCACCGTGACATCGCTCTTCCAGTTGAGCTACCCAAGACCGCCTGCCGGCCGAGGACAAACCTTTTCTCTCATAGATCCCATGTCCCAGTGCTCTCGCCATTTTTGCGATGAATACACTAGAACGAAGTTCTTTGAACATTAATTTTAATTTTAATTTTAGGATCTTATTGACTTACGTCATATTACTATTTATAATTTTTTATAATTATTGGTCATTTTTTTGAGTTTTAAATATTTTTATTTTTAAAGAGAAAAGATAGGCCCTCGTCCGGGATTTGAACCCGGAACCTTCGTCTCACCGTGAGAACCGTTTTTTAAGTTAGAGAAAAAATTAGTTGACTGGAACTTCTAATGTAAGGATAGAGATAGTTGGGGGTGCAGTTAATAAAAACACCATAATAAGTGCATACTTATTTATCGTGTGCCGACGTTTCGACCTACATTGTAGGTCATCTTGAGGGAAAATATACCGAGCGGCTGCGAGGAAGGGCAACTGCCAACTACTAGAGTTGGCCTACAATGTAGGTCGAAACGTCGGCACACAATAAATAAGTATGCACTTATTATGGTGTTTTAATTGACTGCATCCTCGAATATTTTATAAGCTTTACAAGAAGCTTACTATTAACAATGAGATTTTAGATAAAAGGATTCTCTTGTAAATTCCTGTAAGAAGGATGGAGAGAAGAAGAGGTATTTTCAGAAAATTGAAACAACTATAGAAAAAATGTTCACAGAAGTGAATTTTAATCTCCAATTCTCTTTTTATTTAATTTATGAGGTAAACCATTTTCCAGTCAATTTTCCTTTTTTCTTTTTTTACAAATACGTTTCCTAAAACGTATATAACCTAATAACATTGTTTCTAATACTCCCATTATATAATGATTTAGATATAAAATATTAAAACCAATTAATATATATTATAAATAAAATAATTTTATAAAATAAAATAAATTAAAACATTCGTATTGTTAAACTCTTATAAATTTATATTTTAATTTTAAATAGTATCAAGGTATATATAAATAAGTACAGTCCAAAGTATAATCATGCAGAGTAGAAATGACCATGGAGAAAAATGTATCTCCAAGTAGTTTTAAATTATAGACATTCACATGAGGTATCTATACTTAAAAATTTGTTTCAGTTATTTTAGGACAATTGGTGTAATTTTAATTTTATTGTTATTGTTTATTATTTTATATTGTTAAATTACAGACCTATTATGAAAATTCCAGTAAGGACTTATGAAATTGAAAATGACTAAATAGTCGAAACGTATTTGTAAAAAAAGAAAAAAGAAAAATTGACTGGAAAATGGTTTACATCATAAACTAAATATTATATATAATATTCCAGTTGAATCTATATTATATTGTATCTCTAATTCTCAGAATTTATATATTAGGGAAAGAGAAAAAAACATTTTCCAGTCATATATATATTTTTGATTTCTATATTATTCAAAACGTTTCGATATCATGGTGTTATTTTCAATCTCTTTTAAACTCCTCTCTCTTAATGTCATTTAAATTTTTTTTTTCCATAAAATTTTGAATATGACATTAAAGGAGAGGAATTTAAAAGAGAATGAAAATGACACCATGATGTCAAAACGTTTTGAATGATGTAGAAATCAAGAATATATATATAACTGGAAAATGTTTTTTTTCTCTTTCCCTAATACATAAATTATGAAGAGTGAAGTTCAGTTTAGTATAAAGAATTTTATAAGAAATCTCCAATCCTCTTGGAATGAAGATCAAACAAAAACAAATTATAAAGCTAGCAGGGGAAAGGCACAAATTTACTAAGGAAAGCGGAAGAAATGTGGGGATTAGCCTTCATGTAACAGAGATTTATTCTAACCTCTATTGACCCAACATTGGAGATGATTCAAGCACGCCATCAGAACGTCACACAGACCGAATGATACCAAAATTTTAAAGGTTTTTGGAAGTTCCTTAGGCTGTCTCTTCGAGTTAAGTCAAAACTAGTTTTAAATTTTTCATTTGTTTCCTTTTTACCTTGTGAAAATAGTAATTATTAACTATTAATAATTATTTTAGGGGAAGTTTGGGGGTAGCTCATCATTAAAACAAGGTGATTAGCTTTCGAGTATTTCCGTTGACTCGGTTGTAAAAAGGTGTTTTGGAAGAAACTTAAAACGGTTTGAATCTTGAAAGGTGGTAGAGTTTGCGAATGCCTTGTTGATGTGAAGTATGTCAACAAAGAAGTAAATTCGTACATGACGATATATCTGGTTGATGTCAGAAAAGGGAGGGATTTTGATGATATAGATATAAACAGAAATAGTTTTGAAAAATCAAGGGTCTAGGATAATTAGGAAAACACTAGTCTACGGGAGAGTTTAGGAGGTAGCTCAATACGGAATTGTGGTGAATGCACCCTCTTGGTGTCATTGATCTCATAACGTTGATTGAAACGGGTTGTATAATTGTTGGTCTTAGCAAAAAACGAGTAGCTTAAAATTTAATAATAGTCAGACTGATTAGTAAACTTTCGAGAATTAGACCGAAACGCAAGTGGGAAAATGGCGTATCGGGTGAGCTTAAAGATTTATTAAAGCTTCTTAAAGAGGAATTGGTGATATCAGGATCATAGATTCGGTTTTACTAAACCTTCATAATTATTATTAGTAATTTCGGTACTTTTCCGTTAGCCTGGCGCAAGCCAAAAATCGCCAAATAATGTAGATCTCCGCAAAATTTCTTACAATCATAAGGGGAATGTTCGTTTGGGGCCATGTGCTCTATTCTGTATATTTATTTAAAACAAAGCACTTTTTCCTTTTTTTCTTCAGTCTTAAGTTTTGTAATAGTTTTAACTTGAACTGAAAACGATGCAGTCCCTTGTTTCCAAGAGAAAGGTATATTGGAAAAGAATGCAACATGCGATCAGAATCATGAAACTGTTTTTTTTTTTACGGAGTTCGTTGGCGGTGCAATATTTCATCATGCTGCAGGAAGAAGAGCATTCGCAATGGTACGTGCTTCAACTCGTCCAGATTGAGTTTTCTAACATCATTGAGATTTTTTTTTTAGAAGAGATGACATCAGCCAAATATTGTAAAGAAAAAAACGATATGAATCATAATACAGTTGTTGATTGGAACAACTACTGAAGATAAGTTTTTTTAGAAGTATTAGCGGAACCTAAGAAAAAAAATTGCTAATCCTGAAAAAATAGTTGAGATTGACGAGAGCTTACATTTCATGATTCTTTGCCAATATACCTCCCTGCTAAATCGCAAATATTCATCATTATTTTACAAAATCAAGACTGGAGAATAAAAGGAAAACGTGTTTTTTTTTTAATTAATTCAGAGAATCGAACACATGGTCCCAAACATTTGCACCCGGCTTACGGAAAAGTACCTTAATTTCTGCTCCTCTTTCATTTTGAGAACGAATTAATTAAATCAATTTTGAAGTATTTTATTTGAAAAGAAAAGACATGACCAGGACCGGCACTCGAACTCGGGTCCCCCACGTATCCGTCGCTCCGCCCAGCCATCTCGGATCGCCTCCGGGTCAGACACATCCTTTCCTTTCACCGATCCCTCATCTAACAATAAAATAAAAATAAATAAATAAATTTTGATATTCTCTAGTAAAATTTAAAAAATAAAAATAAAATTGGGAAGTGATTTGAGGGGCCACGTGTTTGCGATGAATGAGACAACCTTAAGTATGTAACATACTACAATATTCTACACCTTATAATTCTGTATTATAGTACATTTATTGATGTATTGTAGTATATTATGGCAGTTTAAAAACATGTGTTAGTTATACAAAATACTATTTGTTTCATACCAACATTTGCACCTTTACACCAACTAAACCACACTGACTATAATTATTCTTTACATAATCATCAATTCTGTACATTTTACTGTGAAGTTTGAAATAATAAGTACTTAAAAAAAAGAAAATAGAATGGGGGTAAAGAAGAACCTAGAGAAGAGCGATTCCATAAATTCACTTAGCTGGAATGAGATAATAAAGCTGATATCTAGCGGCGATTCGGCCAGAAATCCGATCGTTGGCCGTGCAAGTAAGCTTTCAAGATCTTGGTTAAACACGCATGCGTAAAGTCATGATATTTTGTCAAATTAGGCCTCTCTAAAATATCTAACATAAAGTTAGCTTTTCTTCTTCATATCCCTCCATTGCCTTTCAGCTTGGAGGAGCTTTCATCCACACACTTCAGCCTCTCGCTAGTTCTGTTAGCTGAACCAGGATCGTCCCTCTTTCTAACCTAGTCATTGGATGTGCTCCTTCGTGTTAGTTTGTTTGTTCATTTAACGTCACTTTATGCTGCTATGGCTAATCGGATGATGCTACATTGGGAGCTCTAAAATTTGCCTATCCAGGTTTAATTAGGATAGGGATTTTTAACGAGTACCTTACATCGTACAGGCTCGGGACCCCCGTTTAACGTCCCTTCCGAAGGACGGCGTAACTAAGGATTTTTTAAGGGAGTAAAAAATCCTAGGGCCACCTGCCGGGTTACGAACCCGCGATCTTGGGCTTAGTAGTTTGTTACACTAGACCACAGGTGACCGTCCTTCGTGTTAGTTTCTCGTTGTCTTTTGCCAGTTGGTCTCGCTTACATACACTTCCTCCGTACTCCGTCTTTCCCCCATTCTACGTAAGTATCAATGTCATAAAAATTGTCGGCATTCTACGGTCTTTCCTGGTTTCACCCAATGTTCTTCGTAGAAATTTCATTTTCGCTGCCGTTATCGCGCTTAAGATTAGTTGATGTACTTTATAAGACGCTGAGTGAGCCCTAGAATGGTCTGGAGATCCCACAGCATCCATCTATCGCTGTTAACAGATAAAATATCTTATTCATCAGAGCCAGATTCTAACCCGGGATCTCTCAACATTCTACAACCGCTCACACTCACGCAACCGAATCATGAAGAAAAAGAAAAACATTTTCTATACCCCAACACGCGAAAAATAAGAATAAAATTAATTAAAATGATGTGTGACGTTTAACTTTGCATTGAAATAGGACCTGTGATTTCAGGTACGTCCCATGGTACATCTGCAGCATTAACGAATCCTCAAACGGGAGGTAAGTTTTTTGTAAAATTTAATATAAATGTGATATACCTATTTTGAAGTAAATATTTTTTATCTTTACATTATATTGCCTCAAATATTAGTTATTGGTATAAGGGAATGTGACGCGAAAAGGCATGCTTATACTAAAAAAAATGATTGACTGTACTCCGCTTGACTTTCTCGTAACCTATTAACCTGTATAAATCTGCGTTATAATGCATTTTCGTTTTCATTGTATTTCATACATTAAAAAAAACTACTGAGAAAAGATGCCTAGCGCAAAAGACGAAATGCCATTTGAACTAAAGGGTATTCCAGTTGAAAAATAAGTGATAGCGGCACATTACTCACGACGAGAATAATGATTCAACAAATGATGTTAAACAAAAGAATTACTCCATGAATGGTAACCAGATGTTCTCTATCGAGACGGTTTTAGTTGATTCTGTCAAATTTGGAGCTCGATAATCATATGCTTCCTGGACCTGGATTGCCGCCATTCCTGTAAAGCTGGTACCTGTTTTAAGGATTCTAACCTTTGGTAGGTTCAAAAGAATCAAGAACTTTTTTGGAACTGAGATACTTATGGAAGAATTGAAGGCTATTAAAGAGTACCTGATGGGCTTGATGAACCTGTGGTGGGACTTAAATGAGAATCAGAGAGACATTAAAGTAAGAAGAGAGATTCTTCAAGGAGGAACTTAAGGAAGGAAAAAGTGGAGGACATTAAGGATGAAGTGAAAGACATTAAGGAAGAACTGAGTGAGTTAATGGATGAACTCCATCACTTGAAGGAGAAACACAGTGACTCGTAGGCTTCTATCTATGGAAATAATTCCATGGAGTTTGTAGAAGATGGCCAAGGTCATATGATTGCATGGTATCTTTATTATAAATGCACCACTTAAGACTTATCTAAAACAGAAATATGACTAGGAGACCTCTGGCTAAAAAGAAACATTTGACTAAAAACTGTAAACAATTGACTAAGGCTTCTATTTTCTATTAGACAAATAAATAAATTTTACTACAAAAAACAAACTAAGCATTTATACTTACTGAAATACTAATGTATCTAAACTTTAATAGTTTATGGAATAGCTAAAAAGACAACTATAAAAAATATAGACTTTTCATTCAAAAATTTTTTCTAATCACTCACACAGGTATAACATTCACAAAACATTATTTACCGATTTATGCATTTTGACTTATTTATAAGTCGTCACTGATACACCAAACGGCTTGTATAGTATTTGGCCACTATATATGTCAGAAAACACCAGAAGAAGAAGAAAAAGAATTGGCTTAGGAAAATTACAGAATGCTTATTATAATATTCTGATGAAGTGGTTTGGATATAAAAGTAAAAGTTAAAAATATAACTTTATTTTTACATTCTTTGTTAATTACTTCTTTCACTACCTAATAATAATATTATCAGTGTTTGTTGTAACAGGGAATCACTATTAATAATATTAATGTACAATATTTATTAAGGATTTTATAAATCAGAATTTTCTTTTGTAAATAATATAATACAATGATCCCTGCGTTAGTAATTAGTTTTAAATGTTTTTTTAAGCTAATTGCAGTTCATCTAAATTGAAAAATAATAAAACTAATAAAAGAAGAAAAGTTATAAGGCAAAAATCTGAAGAAGACGGTTACAAGGACAAAATTAAAAAGTTTTTAACACCTTGCAAGTCTTATCCATCCAATAAATATGTTGATAGAAGACTAAGTGAGCTTGAGCGTAAAGTTAACGAGTTTGAAAAATTATACTGTAAGTATTTGTATTATTGTATTTTCTTTTCGTTTTATGCCAAAGTCATCATTACCTTGTCTCTCAAATAATAATAAATAAAAGAGTATTTTAATATATATATATATACATATATTTCTAAGTGCATTTTTAATTTTATAAATACCTGAAAATCTTTCAAGCGATATGATACTACCATAGCAAGTACACATTGGATTGTACACTTATCAAGATTGAAAATAAATTTTTTTTTCATATACTGTAAAGACATATTCTAATCTTGTCTATACTACAGTTCATGATATTTAATTTTTAATTTTCAGGTAATGCACTAGTTAACTGGGTAAAAGGTGAGTTAGGTTTCATTAAAAGTTTTTTTTTAAAAATAGATCTTTAACAATTTTTTTTTTTTATTACAATGCAATCTTACAATTTATATTAAACTTGTGTATATATATGAGAAAAAATGTTTTTAAATCTCTGAAATAGCAAGTTGAAATCAACTATCAATGCAAGAGTGATATTATTATTTGTCAATGGCCAAGGTCTTATATCTGTAAGATGCCATCATTGTTACGATGATTTTTCCAGCATATGAATCAATATAACTCACCCTGAAGATGCATGCTAAAAAATATTTTTAAATTGCCAAAGGAAATCATTATGATGAGTCAGGAGTAAAGCCTTAGCTTTACTACAAAATTCAAACTAAGTTGTATTTGTTATTTGAGTACTACCAGCGGGTAGTCTCTTTACTTGCCTTTATCTCATGTCATTATATCTCATTCATTCTATTTCATTTTGCATTATTATAATACAGTTGTAAATTTCAATAAATAAAAGTAAACCAAATAATTCATATGCAATACTTCTTTTAACTCTTTATGTTTTAGGTCGGGTATAAGAATTTATCTTATGCATTCACGATAGCAGTTTAGTTTAATTTATTAATGCTATTGCAAAAATGACTTATTAATTTATAATAAATTTTACAGAGTCCGAGGAAAATATTAAAAAAAGCAACAGGGATGAGGAAATAATAGAATATTGGCTGCGTAAGTTTTATTTTGTTCAATATGTAGTTCATGATTCAGAAGCAAGCACCTGTTCAGTTATTCTATCAAATTGTGTTATAGGGCGTAAAGAGAAGAAAAATATAAAAAAAATTGAGAAGCCAGATGTAGAGATAAAGCTTGAAATGGATAATAGTAAGCAATAAAAATATCCTTTGAAAAAATACAAATCTTTTCCCAAAATTATCAAAAAATAAAATTAAAAACAAAAATTAATTTATTATGTATTTTTGGAAAAACCATATGGCTCTAGGCTAAAGCCTTCTTCTTTGCCTTCCTCTTATGCCATTCCTGGTGCGAGGAGCCTCGATAAATTGCGCAATTCCTCTCGGCTGCTGCATATCAGCTTCATCTGCTGGAGGCTTTTGTTTCCTCCAATCCTTTGGATAGTCTCCTGGTAGGAAATTCTAGGAGGTTAGTACCCACGAAAACATTTATTGTTAAAAATTGTGTGCTGCTATGATTTTAAGCTGTTATGAATGAGAGATTGTTTAACAACTGTAGACCTTCCTTTATTAACAAAATCTTTTCTTTTACTTTCTTGTAATATGCTGGATGATGGTGTTAAGGAGTCACCTTGAGACTGCTGCGGTACTGATTCTAATTTCATCAGGGGAGGGTTTATTACCCTATTCTATGTGTTATAGCAGGGGGTTTATTATTTTTATTATAGTATTCTGTGTGTTATAGCAGGGGGTTTATTCTTTTTATTATAGTATTCTGTGTGTTATAGCAGGGGGTTTATTCTTTTTATTATAGTATTCTGTGTGTTATAATAGGGGGTTTATTACCATATTAGCCCACATAAAGCAAATACAGCAGTGATGATATGCATTCCAACAAAACCAAATGCTGTAAATAAAGCAAATTATAATTAGCCGTTAACTGTGCATATAGATTTGTATTATTATTTCTTTGATATATTTAGATGGCGACTAACAGTATCTTTCAACACACCACACTCCCTGGCAAGTTCACGAGTACTTGTGGACGGATTTGACTCAACAGCTTTCTTCAGAACCTCATCAATATCCATTAATGGTCACCCGTAGCCCTTCTTCCTTTCCAACATCCTATCTCCACTGCTAAATTTTTCAAACCAACGCCGTGCAGTTCTCTGGTCAAGGACACCTTCCCCTTCATATTTAATAATTTCACGAGCTGCTTCAGTGGCTGTGAAATTTTTTTTCCAGTAATGTCTTAAAATTATGAGAATTTCGTAGGACACTGTCATGTTTCTTCTTTGAAATAAATAACTAAACAGAGGCTTTTTTGGAAGAATCAAGTGTTAGTAAACAAGCTTAGAGAATGCTCTAAAGGGATTATTAAGTATTGGTAAATAATAAATAGCATTAAAATATTTACAGATTTTTGAACTCAGGAATTTGATAAAACGTTCATTTTTTTGATACACCCTATTATAATCCTAATTGGAACATCTATCCCTGATTACCTTTGATGATGTATGGTCAAGCCCAAAGAAAATAACTTTTATAATCACAATTAACTTATATCTTATAAAATAATTAACAAGAGACTTATTACTTAAGTTTGAAATTACTTTTTTATTTTTCCACCAATAAATAGCATGTAAAGAGATTTCATATTACAGATTCCACTAACAGAAAAGATACAATAAAGCTATCGAAGAAACAGCATATCAAAAAGGCAGCTGTCAATTGTAAGTTGACACTTGTCAATTGCAAGTTGACAATTGTAAGTTGACCACCTTCATTGGTGGGATATAATGATTTCTAGAACTGGATAGAAAGTTGATGTTTTTCTTTTAAATAAACTAATAACTGTTAAATTATCTAATTATTAGCAGCTATTAAAAATTAAAAAAAAGAAAGACAGGTATATTACTACTGGATTTTTAATTTTTTTATACATAATGACTAGTTATGTTTTATTATGTTAGGTTAAAATCCCTAATATAAAGATTAGTTAAAAAAGATAATTAGATTAAGTTAGTTAATCCTTCTAAAAAATAAAATCTCAGCTGCTGAAGGATTAATGAGACATATAACGTTTTGATTTATTGAAAAGTAACAAGTGACAAGTGATTTATGTAGGAAATTGTAGAATTTGGATGTATTTTTTATAATTTTTCAATTATCAATCAATATTATTATTTGTAGTTGGTCGATAACTTTTGATATACAAGACTTATATATGTTCTTATATAAGTCCTAAGAGAGTTTAAGAGTTATAGTTAACTGTTTTCTCATACTAATGTTGATTTAAACTATTCCATTGTCTCAATCATCTAGTAGAGTATTTATAAATACCCTTTGAACCATGCTCGTGGACCATTTGATATTGTTAGGCGATGATGTGAAAACTATAAAGCTAAATACAGAAACGCTAATGAATGCAAGTAAGGATATAGACCGAGGCGTAGGTGAGAGGATTGCGTTAAGAGTGATCTGACGGATTTGGGTTTGGGTGGTGGTCCGTGGACGGAGGTTTGTAAACGGAGATTCGTGGTATTGGCTTCGTGCCTTCGGGTTCGCTAAGCCTTTTTTTTAAATTTATTTGAACCATGTTATGATTGGTAAGATGGATCCATGAACTCATCTAATTTACTTCTGCAACTTCCTCGATTGTACCTCTTTGATGGATTAAGATTTTATCCAAGAAGATGGAATGAATAATCAGGAAGTAGTACGTCTGACATTTATTTTTAGACGAATGAGGTTAAAAAATGAAAGTGAAATTTGTAGACCATCATCAGGGCTAAATTGGATTAAGGGAGTCAAAGCTAGAATATTTCTTTCAGATATAATGAATCATAATTATTCCACTCGATAAAATTCTTAGTAAAAAGTAATAATTTACTTTAAATTATATTTTGTTCGTGAAGATTGATTACTTTGTGTTTCTTTTACAGCTGAAAGAGGAAGCGCTAAGAATATGTATACTGTTAGTGGAATAAGTAAGTAGGAACCATCCACTGCGTAAAGTTTAACTTGATATATCATATTTATTATTAAATTTACGTGCTGAAATGAATTAATTAATATTTTCATTGAACTAGCATTATCTATCGGCAAACCAATATTATAAAGTGAACTATAGTCTTATTAGACATTGTTAAAATCAATAAGTATTGAAGAAAAGCTGTTATAAACATTGAAAAAGAACTTTTTAAAGTAATTTTAACCGTATTTTATTTTAACTGTAATTTTCATTAATGCTGAGTATCCCCCAAGTATACCCTCCATACAAATTATAGCCAAATTTCCAATTTTGTTTTGAATATATCTCTATTTTTTTTTTACTTTTTACTGTGGAGTAATAAAAGGAATGAATGAATGAGTAAACATTGTTTTCCGACTCGATTGGCCTGATAATCTGGTATTTAGTATTTAAGATTATTTCTTAAATTTATTTATTTATTCTTATTTTTTACGGTGGATTCTGTAGATTTAATTTAATCATCAGATTTTTTTTAATTCTTCTTTTCTTAACTTTTATGAAATATTTTCTATGATAATATATTTCAATTTTAATATGTTGAGTATAGGAGGTTTGACTCCTTCTGAAATTGAGGCAGAATTGAACAATAAATCAAATATTATTATAAATGATGATGAAACTGGAAAGTATTATTTTGTGACTTCTACAACTGGATATGTTCAACAACTTGGTAAGGAAGGAAATCCATCAGCACAATGTAAATATGCTTTATAAAAAAAAAATATATATATATATATATATATATATATATACCAGGTCTGCAAGTTTAAAATGTCGTCTTAATTCCAATAGAATGCGCTCTTAGCCTATTGAAGGATTTGCTTATCTCTAAACGCTATTTTGTTTGTTAGTCATTTGTTTACAAAAGTCAGTTGTTTTTAAGTCGTTTACGTGGACGTATCATACCATTCTTTGGTGTTAAAAATGTCTAATTTTAAGCCAAATAAAGAGCATTTGCGGCATGTCATGATTTTCTTATTCAATCAAAAGAAAAAGGCATCTGAATGTCATCGAATTCTTGTTGAGACTTATGGCGATCTTGCTCCAACCGTCAAGACATGTGAACGTTGGTTTCAAAGTTTCAAACGTGGTGATTTTGATGTTACTGATAAAAAACGAGAAAATCGACCAAAAAAGTTTGAGGACGTCGAATTGCAATCTTTATTAGACGAAGACAATACCCAAACCCAACAAATGATGGCAGAACAGTTGAATGTCACTAGACAAGCCATTTCCGATCGCCTGAGAGCTATGGGAAAAATTCAAAAGGTTGGAAAATGGGTTCCACATGAATTGGACGAACGACAGATGGAAAAACGAAAAATTGTGTGCGAAATGCTGCTTTTACGCCACGAAAGAAAGGGTTTTTTGCATCGAGTTGTAACTGGCGATGAAAAATGGATTTATTTTCAGAATCCCAAACGAATAAAATCATGGGTAACGCCAGGACAACCATCCACATCGAGTGCAAGATCGGATCGTTTTGGGAAGAAGACAATGCTGTGTGTGTGGTGGGATCAGAAGGGAGTAGTCTACTACGAGCTTCTCAAACCCGGCGAAACAGTCAATACCGACCGCTACCGATAACAAATGATCAATTTGAGTCACGCATTGATCGAAAAACGCCCAGAATGGGCTCACAGGCACGCCAAAGTCATTCTTCAGCATGATAACGCTCCTGCACATTCAGCCAGATTGACTAAGGAAACGATTTCTTCGCTTGGTTGGGAACTCCTACCCCACCCGCCGTATTCACCTGACCTGGCGCCTTCTGATTATCACCTATTCTCATCGATGGGACACTCATTGGCTGAGCAGCACTTTAACAATTTGGAGGATATAAGAAAATGGCTCGATGAATGGATTTCAAATAAAGATGAAGCATTCTTTTGGAATGGTATCCATAAATTGCCCGAAAGATGGACAAAATGTGTAGAAAGCGAGGGCCAGTACTTTGAATAAAATATATTATACTTTTTTTTGTAAATTAAATTATATTTTAAGAAATAAACGACATTTTAAACTTGCAGACCTGGTATATATATATATATATATATATATCTTTGCAAATGTTTATATAATGTAGTATTTTGACTAAAATTTAAAACAGTGGGGCTAAAAATATGTCCGATGGAGTTTAACAATAAATGACTAAATTTCTTCTATATTGTTTATTGAGGCTTATACAGAAGACTATACCCAAAAGAATTTTATAAATCTACATTATGATTTTAGATGTTGTACAATACTTGGAGTATTTTTAATTTTTTTTTTATAAAAAAAATATATTATCGCATAGTTTTAATGTACGGTCCCGTATTTCTTGTATGAGTACAAACATTTTTTTTTTTTTGTCTCAGAGCTCCCACTGTAAAATCGTCCGATTAGCCATAGCAGCATAAAGTGACGTTAAATGAACAAACAACAACAAAACAACATTTTTTTGTAATTTTTCAAATATTTCTATAATTGGTATTTTGCTTACTTCTGTTTATTAGGAAAAATGGCCAAAGAATAAATTTGCTAATCTGGAGTAGCCAGTATCTTGAAATAATATGGGTTAAAAAATGCCCTACATACTGACAACATATATATTTATAAATTAACATATTTTATAAATATTTATATTGTTTCAAGTTATAGAATGTGACTATTATGATTGAATACTTTTTTAAGACTAGAAGAAAATAAATTGTTGTATATTAAGTTAGTTTGCATCAGTGAAGTTTTGACATAACCATTCAAACTTTTATTAAAATGTTGAAAACTAATTTCTTTTTCTGAGCAACTTTACCAGTGGAAATAAAGTTTTATTAATTGAAAACATATTATATAATAAGTATAGGAGGAAATAATAATAAACTAATAAAAGAGTAAATAATAAAAGTATAGGAAGTTGAAAAATGAAATAGAGTATATAAATAAGTAACAACTATAGAAATAATTAAATTTATAAAATATAACAAATAATAATCATAGTGATGGGAAAAAATGAAATGTGGGAATGCATGAGATAGAACTATTTTTTTTATTTGGCATTGATTAGCATCGCGACCACATATTGATCTATTGTGAGCCCCGTTAGATGTGATTGCAAATAGAAATATCTAGATAGAACTATAGTCGTTTTAAGTTTGTTTTTGTTTTTCGGGATTTTACAACTTGGGTCATATGCCGAAACCCAATAAATTTTGTCGCCAATACTCTCGGCCCTCCCAATCTCCCTCTGCCAAGCCTCTTGCAGCCATCACCTCTTGAACTCCTTGCAGCCAAGTTTTCCTTGGGCAGCCTTTGTGCATCTCTTGGTCCAACCACCCACATTTCTAAACCATAAAGGGTTACACCTTTAAAAAAGGAATGAAAAATCCTCTTTTGGAAAACTCAAAGAGGTCATTTCAATAAATATAGAATTTTGGAATAGGACAAAATTGGATTATGTGTAGGAGTTTTTGTCTCTTGTTTTATTCATGGAAAATGATTTTATATGAAATAAAGAGGGAATTCTTAGAAAATTCTTTTATTAGGTTACAGACCTTGGTCACATTTTAAGAGACTTTGTAAGATTGCTATCTAAAATATATATATATATATAAACAATGTATTAATAATTGTTTCAAAATGTTTTTTTACAAACATAACTTGCAGATGAAGCTGCTGCTAGTGTTGCTAAATTCAGTAAGAAAAATCTTCTTTATTTATTTAATGAAGAAATCCTTCCTAAATGCATCGGTTCTACACAAAGAAAATCTGATGACCATAATAGTAATGAAACAAACAATAAAAAATCTATACAGAAGTCTGTCAGTGATAAGAGTACACATACTGAAAGATTATTAAATGACAAAGGTATTAACACGAATGAGACACACTATTATCGAGCTGAAGAGGACAGCTTGCCAAGCACTAACCTTACTGATGTTATATTAAATACAAATACAGATATTTTTGAAACTAGTCCTTCACCCGATGATATGATTGAAGGTGTTAATATTTCCAAAATACCAAATCCTACAATGAATTGTGATGGCATATGTTTTTCTACTTACCCGCTCAGTCCTA
This sequence comes from Arma custos, assembly GCA_037127475.1. Lineage (NCBI taxonomy): Eukaryota > Metazoa > Arthropoda > Insecta > Hemiptera > Pentatomidae > Arma > Arma custos. The sequence continues at coordinate 136,715,437 of CM073764.1, read as the reverse complement.
GCTGCTCTTCATTCATTGAAACTAGTGAAAACTACATAAAATTAAGCAAAGAAATGAAAAAAATGAAAAGCTAATATTTGTTAAAAGAGGAAGTGTGTTTATATAATTAGTTTTTACTTTTGTCATGTTTTCTTCCTTATCCTGCTTCTTCGTTTTTTTTAAATAAATTGTTTTTTGAAATTATATTATTACTTTTCATTGTAGTGAATTTAATAATTCCTTAATTAATTAATTATCTCATTATGTACTATGCATAAATAATTATTTATTAAAAATTCAAATAGTTTTTGGCCTTAATGGAGAAAAATATCTAATGTATCCTCACAGAACTTTGTTAACCCTTTTTGGTTCAAATTCCAAAGGGAAGACTTTTCTAATAGTACCCCAATTTGATTCTTCAAAATATTTAAAAATTATTACAATTAATAAAAAAATAAAATATATTTAATTTTAACCTTATAGATTTTTAAAATAAAGAAATATGTCAGGGTTCAAATGAAGAATTTACATATTAACTAAGTACAACTTATTTTTCCTTGGAATATGATTAAAAAATAAGTCATTTCTTCAGTCACTGTACTGCTGACTAATTATTTCATAAAGTTAGGTGTAAGGGGTATACCAGTTAATGTGTTTTTGTTTATATAAATATATATATATATTTCCAAATTTAATAGATGAGCAACAATCTATTATTATAAATAGGCAAAAGATAAACAATTTAAAAGGCAAAAGATGCTTTTGGTAAATTAGGCCAAAAATATATTTGTTTAAAACAAAAAAAAAAAAAAAGGTAGTTTCTTTCTTAGGTTTCATTAACTTGGATTTTTTCCTTGAATAAACCCAAATGCCAAAGCTTTTCATTTAATTAAACATTCATAACTCCTGAAGCTCTAGAGAGTCCTTTCCTTGATCTTCATAAGGCTATACAAGCTATGGGTCTCATCCTGAACGAGAAAAGAATAAAATATATAGTCACAGGATTAGGGGCAGAATCATTTGACCCAATGGTGACAGTCAGGACCTACATGTTTGAGAGGATCATGGAGTTCACCTACCTCAGAGCATAAGTCACTGCAACATATGATATCTCTGCGGAACTTGAAAGAAGAATAGCAGCCACAAAAACACGCTATTTTAGCCTGCCTACATATACATGCGGAGCAACCTCATAATGAAGCATACCAAGTATCAGCTGTATAAACTCTTATAAGGCAAGTCCCTACCAACACATCACAGACTTGGACTCTGATGAGGAACAATCAGAAAGATCTCCTTGTATCAAAAGGGAAGATCTTAGGAAGAATATTTTGCCGTGTTAAGGATGGAGATATTTGGAGAAGTAAGATGAATCGGGAGCTCTATGTTCTATTCTCTGATATCAATGTGGTAAGGGCTATTAAGCTCAGGAGACTGAGCTGGGCAAACCATCTTTAAAGATTGAGAAAACAGAGATCCAGAGAAAAGTCTTCAGTGAAGTTCTGCATCACATTGGGAGTGCCGGACTTCCAAGGCTACATTGGATGGATGGTGTGGCAACTAAATAAGGATTCTCCGTAGATCCAGGGATTATTGGAGAACAGCTGTACAAAATAGAGTCCAATGGCGGAGGATTATTGAGCAGGTTGCAGCAAACCCATCATGGATTGTAGTGCCACGGAAGTGATTCCTGAATATTTTGTCCAAGTGCAATGCTACTATACTGTTGGATATCTAGATTTCTAATAAATAATCCATATCAATCACTCTTAAATTTTCTGCCAGTATGGGAAAAAAATATTGTGAAATAGGGAAAAAATCCTTGAACACTGTATTTTATATCTCTGGTTCCAATTCTTTGATGAGTGTCTAGTTAGTCCCATGTAGTTCCTAGAACCCTAACATCTAAGCTTTGCGAGAATATTTGGAAATGATAAATTTTGAACAAGTATGGCAGCCTTGAGAAAGGTAAAACTCATGAAAAAAAATTGTATCGGGTAACTAAAAATTCGTACTACTCGAGATCTAGGAACTTGTGCGCTCAATATTTGCTTATTTATTATTTTTAAAATATTTTATTTGAAAAGAAAAGATATGACCAGGACCGGGACCCGAACCCGGGTCTCTCACCTCTCCGTGGTGGTGCTTTAACCACCTCAGCCACCCTGGTTCGCTTCTCGGTCAGTCATATCCCTTCTTTGGCTAAGCACCACCACGGATAGGTGAGAGACCCGAGTTCGGGTCACGGTCCTGGTCATATCTTTTGCTTATTCATGGCTGATCTAACCTTATTTTATTTATGTTTTTCTATGACGACCTTATTTCTGCATAGCCTTTCTGATTCTATACTACTTAGTACCCATTTCTGTATAGTAGCTTGCTGTTCTACCATTATCGTTTTTCTGCTCCTCTTCCATTATGTTTCTATCTCCCAGTTTTTTGGAGTCGTACATGTTGTGAGCATCATTAATCTTTTTTGTATTCCATTCTTTCCTGTTCAGTAATTACCTCTGTACGATATAGCATATCAGATTTCCACAAGGGATGAAGAAAGAAAAGTCAAAGTGCCATGCTCATTCGTATTTTTTATATATGTATTTTTCATTTGTCACTGCCACAATTATAACACCTTCATCCGGGGTGCCTATTTGGGGGGAAATATTGTCATTATATACATTTAATACACCAAAACATAGATTTTATTTCATTTAATATACAGATTACTTATAAAGACACGAGCTAAAACCTACATTTTTGAAAAAACGGGAAAAATATTAGTGACTCAAGTGCCTTTTGGCAGACAAGCTCTGAAAGTTGGTAGAAACAGTTTTGATGAATGATAAAGATATATTTATTCATTTCTTTCATGGTTATAACCAAGGGCGGATCCAGGATTTTCTAGAGGGGGTACAACGGCCACCCCGGCAAAATAATCAACAATAACTTAAAATAAAGTTGTAGTATTATTAGAAAGGTTTATTAAAATATCAAAACAATAGTTTCACTCATGTTCTATCTGTTATTTTATTCTATATTTTAACAACTATGATCGTGTGGTTTGCCTATAAGTAGGTACTGTAATGGATTCTCCACATTACACAAAAAACCGTCTAGGGGCACGTGCCCCCCCTTAAATCTGCTCTTGGTCATAACTCACCACCAAAAAAAAAAACACAGAATTTTGAGCTGTTAGCAGTTATCCCTTTACTTTAGAAATATTAGTGCGATATACTAGCATTTTTTATAGTTGCAGAGTGTTAAATTTAATACAAAATACCTCTTGTACAGTGTATTCTTAAAAGAATTTTCCAGGGCAATTATAATTTTCATGGAAATACCTTACCTCTTAAGAATATGTAAGTTCTCTTCCTACCCTGTACTATTGTTCGTAAACTTATAAAAAAGAATTCTGTACACGCTTAAACAATGGAGTAGAAAATGAAGAAGGGAGTTTTTAGGAATTTACTGAGGGAAAGAAAGAGAAACCTGACCGACCAGTTGGGAGATTTTAAAAAACCACTAACTCAAGAGTTATATCGCCATCCTCCCCAGTGTTGGATAAAAATATATATATCACTACATCCCATAGTCTTCTGATCAGTACATGGTAGAGACTGTACTGTTCCTAAGCCCACATATTCCATTGTTAGGTAATATATAATAAATAAATCTATGTTTTTTTTAATGGATTCAAATCTTTATGTATTTCACTCGTGCAGGAAGGACGTGTTATCGCAAGGGGTCCTATCTTATATTAACGACTGGAAGACCGAGACTCATTCTGCCGATCCTCCAGGAAATAAACCAGCCCACACAAGCCAGATTCAAACTGGAAATTTGTCCAAACACAAGGAACATTGTATCTTATATCATTATGTCATGTTGTCGTTCTGTTACTTGTTGTCGTCCTTTTACTTCAAAATTTTATATTTAGTTTATTGTTACAATAAATTAATCATATTCAAAGGAACTGGGCCAAAGATAAAGTCTGGAAATATTTTTTAAAAAATGTGGACACTAAATAATTTATTTGTAAGGCTATGAAAATATTAATGAATTAATCTAAAGCCTTTCGTGATAAATTAAAATAAACATCCGCTTGAAAGGCATCGAAACAAATTAGCATAAATTATTACTTAACGCTCATAAGTATGAAATATAAAAAAATAATAGGTTTTTATTTCTAAAGAAAAAAACTTGACGGGTTATTTTTAGTACCATTTTTATAAATCCGTTGTTGTGTGACAACATACAAAAAGCAGTACCACTTTATCAATTATATCCAAAATTAAGCACGTGATTTCCATTGATAATTAACAATTAAATACTAAAGTTAAAAGCACTATTTCCGAATTGATTTATGTAGTCGAACTTTATTACGTTATTTCATTTAGTATCAAAGTCATAAATAACAAATTTAAAACGAATTATATTACATTTATAAATTTTGTTAATCAATAGTTTATTTATAGTTTCAAATTTCATCTAGTCAATTTTAACCAAGATTTCATATTTTATTTATAGAAATATTTTAAACTAAAATACACAATTTTTGAGACCAATGTATTATTGTTTAATATTACCTTTATCGGACGACCTAGTCCACTCTACACCATAAATATATGTATAGTTAAAATACAATATAGTAAAGGTCGAGAATATCGAAGGAAATACGGTGAAAAGGAATAGTTTTGAGCGAATATTGTTTATAAATTGTGTTAAACTAAGTCTATCAACCGATAATGGAACCCATATTCCGACCGGGCCGGAATAAGACAGATTAGGGCTTCGTATATCTCTAGAGTGAACAGTAAACTGTGATGTAATTAAAACAGCAATAATTAAAATCACAAATATAATTAAGATCCAGGTCGGCTTAATGGATCATGCTTGGGTTTTGTTAATCTCTCTAGTGATAACAACTCGATAGTAATAATAATTTTCAATAATATCAAAATAAAGAAGTTATCCTGAATGATAATTGTTGACCTTGATAATAAACTGCTCACAAATTGAAGTGGACCACTTAAGAAAAGGAAGATATTTTATAATTTACCTACTTGATTGATTTGAGGTTTCCCTCCATTTAAAAAAACACTATTTTATCAGCACTTTCACGGTGTCAAAGAGATAAAACCAAAAGCAAAGTCTTAGTATCCCTACTTGGAGCTGAGCTGCTTATTTTCCACTTCTGTTTTGTAAGCATTATTTCTCTTTTATCGTCAGTATTACTCCGACCAGTTCACTAGCCAGTGTTTAACAATGTCTTTACGAGGACTTAGTGTTGAAGAACTCGGGAGGGCATCAGTACTTTTAGAGTTAGGTCATTCTCAACGTGATGACGGTCGTAGGCTTCAATGCTCTCACACAGTCATTGGACGAGCATGGTCTCGATACCAGGCAACAGGTACTGCTCAGTACACACATTGAGGAGGCCGAGTTCGAAAAACCACCCTTCAGCAAGACCGATATCTCAAAATCCAAACCAATAGGCAACGAGGTTTAACAGCTCGGCAGCTGCAAAGCTCTTTTCAACAAGCAACGTGAGTCCGCATTTCAACTCAGACGGTTAGAAACCGCCTACTTGAAGTTGGTTTGAGGGCAAGAAGTCCGGCGAGAAGGGTTTATTTAACCAGAAAACAAAAGGCAGCAAGACTCCTATGGACTCGTGAACATGTTGATTGGACTGATGAGGACTGGGGCTGCTATGTTTCTACTCTTAAATATATTTTGAGTATGTATATTGATATTTGGGATGCCAAAGTCTCATTTAGGATGAGTACTCCAATTATTATTTATGTTCCTTAATCTTAATTGGGTTCCTTTCCAAAGGTCTATTCTTGTGTTTACCAATTTATTTATCTATTATACCTTCAATATATTATTTATAAATAAATAGTGTATCTGGGGTATGTAAGCACCAAAAGAATTACAATAAGGATCGTTTATTTATTTAATTTCAACAAGGTTAATGATTCAGATTTAATATATATAAAAAGGATTGCCATAAAATACATTACAGGAAATAAACTAAACTTATCTGTGGACAGGGGTAGATTGGGTTACTGGTCGTTCTTCGCCGTGCTGCCTCTGGGATTCTCTATCTTCTGCCATATCTCTCCTCCTTGCTGTACATCTCCAGAGTACCTACTTCCTGTTCCACCTTCGTCTCCAGAGTACCTCCTTCCTTCTCTGTGTCTATCTCTCGAGTGCTTCCTTCAGCCTCGTTTTCAAGAGTTTTCTCCTCTCCCCCTCTCCTTCCTTCTCCACCATCTTGGACCATAAAACCATAAGGGGACCAAGGGTCTGTTCTTTGTCCCAAACATATTCCCTTTCATGTGTCCCGACATGACACATTTTCCCCGCTCAGCATCCCTTTCATGGTGCCGCCCGCATCAGTACATAGCAGGGCCATTGTTTATTTACTGACGAATCGAAATTTGTTCTCCATCATCAAGATCGACGTTTCAGAGTGTGGCGAGAGACAAACCAGCGATTTAGCCCAGGTATGACTGATACAGTTCGCTCTTATGGAGGAGGCTCAATAATGTTGTGGGGATGGATCGAAAAACTCAGCTCGTACTGTTTAGAAATGAATATGTAACCGCATAAATCTACCTGAGCAACGTCATCAGACCTGTAATTACTCCTTTATCCCAAGAAACTGGTTAGAACTTCATTCTTGTTGATGATAATGTTCGTCCTCATAGGGCAAGGATGATTCAACGTTATTTAGCAGAGCAAGAAATAGCGCGCATGAACTGGCCTGTTTGTTCACCAGACATGAATCCAATTGAACATCTTTGGAACGAACGCCAACGGCAATTACACATGCATTCACCTTGTCCAGATAGTTTGAATGAACTTGCTGCCACCTTAATTGAGGAATGGGCTAATTTACCTCAAGATTACATATTGAGCTTAATAAGGAGTATGAATCGCCGATATGAAGCATTAATTCAAAGTAGAGGAGGTCCAACACCCTACTGAAGAAGGTTGAATTTAAAAGAAAACCAATATTTGTAAAAATTTAAATGTTTATTTTGTGAAAAAATTTTTATCTAATTTTAAAAAATAAATTTTTCTTAAATTTTCTGTTGGTGTATTTGTTTTTCTTGAACAAACCATTAACAATCGATAAGTGAGGTACTATAAGCACAAATATACAAAAAAATAACCAGAAGTATGGTTAAAAAAGAGAGTTACCTAACTTTTGATGAGTGGTCCACTTCAATTTGTGAGCAGCTTATATGTGGAAGAAAGTGGTCCGGGTAGAGGTCAACGAATTTCTCTTAGAATTGGAGAAAAGTTTATTAAGTAGCCTTAATATAAAGTTTTAATTGTAATAAAGTTTTCTCCAATTCTAAGAGAAATTCATTGACCTCTACCCGGACCACTTTATTCCACATAAAGAAGTTATTATTTTAGGAATGACAATGAGTAGTAACTGTTACAGTTGAATTTAAAATATATACCTAGATTAGTTATAGAAATTCAGCAGTAACATTTTCTATACTAGAGGCAATTATTTGCAACTAATAATAGGTGTGGTAACAACCCCAGAATACTGCCGCGTTATTATTTACGATACCACACTAGTGCCATCTAACTGAATTCATGAGAACTTAATAATTTGTATTAAAATGTATTCCTTTGTATTGACTAAATTCCCCGCTAGATAGCACTAGTCCCGCCGCATACTAACTAAATTAGCACCTGAACTAACATCGTGGGATTTGGTGCTAAAAGGAAAGTGTGTAAATGTTTCTCTTCAGAATTTTCTTTAACACATTTAAAATAGGCAATTATGGACAATAAAAGTTTATTAGAATGGTCTGAAGGGTTTTATTCTAGTACACATTAAAAACTAAATGAATAAGCTAATCCGAACTAAAGGTATATTTAAAGAAAAAAATAACCGTTTATACTCGATATTTTTAAAAAAGTCCCGAAAAGCTATTATATATGTTTTTGATTAGGAAAAGGTTGATTTTCGACCTCAACTGTTTCGACTCGCAACAGTTTCATTTAGTTTATTATATTTTTAACTGATTAGTAAATATGATAAAGCATAGCTATGTGAAATTGGATGCTTCAATACATATAAGGGTTTGTATATTGAGTTTTGACAGTTTTTTTGGCCTTATTCAACATCTACGAGTTGCTGCAGTAACTATGTCTGCACCCCTCACATACAGAAATATTAGTATGCATTACACCGCTAATAATGAATAAAATTTATTAGTAACATGCCTACTGTACTTATATTTATAAGATCTTTTTAATTGTAATATTAATTTTTAAAATATCAATTAGTTTTTTTCTATTTAAGATACATTTTATTGAATTCTACAGATAAAATTTTTTAAATCGATAATAATATCGACTAATGTAAGTTTAGTTTTTAAATTTATTTAAAGTATTTTTATCGATTCATTTTGTTATTGTTATAATTCATTAAAAGTAGTTCATTAAGAATGTAGGTTACTTAACCTGAGATGTGACAACACTGGGGACCTGGCGTTAGAAATCGGGTTGTTTGTCTCTGCCTTTCGGTAAGCCAAGTTGTCCTATGGTAGATTGTAATATCTGGATCATGTTTTATTGCCTTATGATGAAAATAGCTTGTATATGATTACTATATTTCGTTATTTTCGGTTTAGGGGACATACTGCAAGCTGGATGCTTAGGAGCAACGTATAGGACTGATTCTACGGCCTACAGTACAGTAAGTGTTCCACTGTCGCCTAGCATTAAAATGAGACACGTCAACAGCCCCTACAGCACTCAATGATCGAGCTCTGTTTAACGTTTAACGAATCTATCCTTTCGCTTTGTTTCAAGTTTACTGAATGCAATTTAAGTATTCCGGCATGACCGTAATAGTTTGACAACGTGTCAAATGGACTATGACCCCGCATGTCACATTTAACTTAAAAAGTATTGAACCTGTTCACTTAAACTTACTATTTAGGTTCGCGTTTTCTATTTTTACTTCCAGCTATGCTTTTAACAATTTAAAACGATAATTATGTTTTAAATACATGCTATTATGGCTGGACATATGGGTTCAAGGTCATAAATAGAAATATTCAAATTCTCAAAATCATGTTTGTTGAAGAGTATCAACGGAATAACTGAACTTTTTTAATTATATTTTCATTGTATTAGGAATTATTTAAATATTCTGTTAATCAGTAACAGTCTCTGCCATTCCCTCTACTTCTGTTTTATTAGTAACCTATTAAACTTTAAATAAGGCTAATTATGTATTCTAATAGTTTTAACTTGCTTAGAATACCTTGACATAGACATAATCTTTATATGCATTTTTTTCTGATTGTTTGAATCTTTCAACTAGATTATTATTATATAACATTTAGGTATAACATTATAATAGAAAAGAGCCATTTGTTTGTTAAACATTGTAATAAAAATGAACATTATTACAATTTAAGATATTTGTTAGTAACATTTCATCGCTTACCATGATAGTATGAACATTATACTTAAATAAAACAAATTTCTCAAAAATTCTTGGTTTATTATTTGATTAATTATTTAGTTATAAGGAATACAGCTTTGCCTAAAACTTCATTTGACAAAAAATGTCAGTTACCATGTTTCCTCTCTAAGTCCCTCATTTTTTTTTGTCGAGATTTCATGGAGTGTCTTTGAATGCTAATTGGTAATCCTCCTAAGTTGAATGGACATTTTATTTTTTCTCTATCAATAACTTAAACATTCCCATTGAAACATGGGTAGTATCCTTGTTTATAAAGGATACGACTAAATAAGTTTGGTAGTTTTCTTATTTATAATTTCTTGTGTTTAATTGATAGAATCATTTTGCATATTAATGACTCCTGTTAAGCCTTAAGCACCAAATAAAACACAAATATATTACTAAATTAGTATTTCTTGTTGTATATTTGTTTATTTATTATTTTTCTTTTGTAGTAGTGTAAGGATACATATTTAATCAAATTGTTATGCTGTATGCCTTTCTTATTGTTATATTTATTCTGATATTTGGCGAATAAGCTCTTAAGTGTGTAACTTAAATTTTATGAAATTGTCAGATTTTTTTAAGAATTCCAAACTGCTTGGTAGGCAATTGTTATCTCCTATATGCAAATAGCTGAGTAGTATTCTTAATTTTATCAAGTATTTATTTTATTATCTCTTATGATAAGATTCACATGTTCACTTTTAGCATTCATTCAACATCATTGTTAAATTATATTAAAGTCTTAATCAATTGTCATAAATAATTTTTATTAGATGACTTTTATTGAATTGCTCTTTTGGAAATGCAACTTAAATGGTAGTTATATAATTAAAGAGTTAATGTTGTTAAATAAAAGTAATTATATGATTATAGTTAGTAATTTTACTATCTGGTGAAATTTAATAAATTCAAATATATGGCATACGTTTTCATTAATTTCACTTTAGTAAATTTAGCCCCTTTAAAACCTAGCCACATCTTGTTAAAAATAGGTAGTTTATTTCTCAAGCAGTAACTTGCCAAAATTGTGAAGAGAAACTTATTTTGTATAAACAATATTACATAAATATATTATTTTTATAATACTTATTGTTACTTACTGTAATATATAACAAGTATAATATATTTAATATACATATATATATATATATATATATATATATATATTTATATTTACATACGGTACTTTATATAAATCTTCTAAATAGGATAAATAAGATGAGTTGTGGATTTCTGATTCAGTTAAAAAAAAAATTATGTTAATGTTAGGATTTCATTTTTAGGGATTATCAATAATTGGTAGATTATGCATCTATATGAAAGCCATGAAATTATTCCAGAATCTTTTATAGGCCAAGTTGATAAATAATGTAAAGGGATTTATTAAAGATTAAATAAGATTTTACTTATTAAATTTCATAATAAAAAGAGCAATTAACTTTTCTTTACCAGTAATAGGTTTAACATTTATTATTTATGTATACACTAGTTATAACTACTTTATTAATCCTATTAACAAAGACTCTAAGCCTTTTATTTTATATGAATTTGTTTTCTAATCACTATGTTTGAACTCTAAAAATTCTACTATTTATTTTTCAATTGTTATGCTTGTTTAATTTAACTGTAAGAAGTAGTTTTTTAAGAATTAATTCCTTACAGGAGTGAAACTAGGATTTTTACCATGGGAAAAATTGTTGCCATTAAAATTGCTGTTGTTTCTTTCATTTAACCCTGAGCATAGATGCCTATTTAGTAAATATTGTTTGTCCTGAATAATTTTCTTGTATTATTAATTTTATTATCAACTTGTTTGCTTATTTAATAAAGCCATTGGATCTCTACGATAAAAGTTGTCCTAGGATGATGAATTTTTTCCTCAAAACATTTTGTTTGGTTTTTTTCTTATTGCTTTCCTTAGTGACATTTTGGATAAATTAGTTCCATTCTTAATTGTTAGAATTATTTTCCTTTATTATTCCAACATATTTTCTATACTCACATATTTCGTTTCTTATATTTTTGCCCTTGATTACACTATAGGACTGTTCAAAATAAAAATATAAGTCCTTCCCTTCCATTAATTTCAGTTTCTTGATTAGGTCTCTCTTTTGAATTTTGCGTATTCATTTCTTCAAATACTAACTATTGACTTATTTTGTTTTTATTATTGATAATTTTTTATTTATTACAGTGTTACTGTAAGACACGGCGCGTGACTGGTTAAACTTCAGCAAGCAGCATGGACGAGGGACAAGTGTACCAATCTTCACAGTTGTTATATGTCTATGATGAACTGTTTCCAGCTTTACCGGAATCTGCCAACCCAGCTCCGGCTTCAGACCTTGGAAAATGGAACAATAAAATGAGAATCGGTTCTTCTGTAATCACTCAGGTAATTACTACATAATTATTTAAATCAATTATTTTTATTGTAAGAAGTTATATATTCTCTCATTGGAAATTAATTCTTACATTTTTTAATAATATATATTGTGAGTACTTAACGAATTTTTGAGTCAATTATAACCGATACTTATGTAAAGATTATAAATGTTGTGTGTAAAGCATTATTATTATTCGTTCATCAATTTGTTTTTTATTTCTACTACCTATATCCCCAAAATTATATTATGTTTAAAATAGTCTGTGAGATTGGGCATGTTATTTTTCCATTATTTAAATTAAGTCCAAACCTCAATAAGCAATTTTTTGTAATTCCTTCGAATTTGAAGTTTTTATGGCCAGAAAATAAATTGAAAGTTTTAATAATTTTTATGGAAACCCATCTAAAAAGTTCAAGTTCGTCTGTTGCGTTTGTGATGGCTTTACTGAATTGTCTCACGCATTAAACTATCTTTGAAAAAAAATCATCACTTATTTTGAAGTATTGAATTTCTGTAAATTTATTTAGTCAGTAGACAGCACTTGTTCCAATAGCCACTCCTTCATTTGAGTTTTAAAGTTAGCATTTGGAAGAGGCCATGGTGGCCATGGGGGCCAAGCGGCTATCTTAGCAACCTTGTAACTGATGTGAAGCAAGTATGAGTCCTGCCTGAAAGGGATAAAATTTATTTCATTGTGGATCCACAGATTGATTGGGAAGGGTGAGATTCAATCTGTTTATCCACTCTGGTTAAATAGGTTTGTAATATGTAGTAATAACCCTTTAATTGTCTTAATAGCATAAGGAAAGGGCATTAACCCACACTAAAAAAAATTAATAAATAAAAAAAGTGTTAGGTTCAAGTACAGATATGTTGTTATTGTTCTAGCATGTATTGTCATAGTACACATATTTATTATACATAGGGAGTGTGACACTAACACTTCCTAGCAATAATTTTATTGATTTAACCTACCTTTAAAATGTCACCAGCATATTAAAGCAGTTTTAAAGTTACTACTATATATTTAAATATTCCCCGTTTTCAATTTTTTTAGTAGTTTTATTATTTTTTTTAATGATGGGTATTTGATTGATTTTTCAATGAGATAAATCAATCCGTAGTGGTGTTTTTGTTTAAAATCTACCAGCTACCTGAAATTTGTTAAAAAATCTAAATATGTTGGAATATAGAAGTCCAGATGCAGGCACATCTTGCAGTTTGTCTTATCTTAATTTTATATTTATAAATCATGAAAAAAATAAATTAATATTTTTCTGCCTCTTAATCTGGATAGTTACCATGAAACAAGACAATTTATTTCAATTTTTTTTATTAATTGTTGAAAACAGAAGTTTATTACCTTAGTTTAGTTTTAAATTTTGATTATTGACATTGAATGAGACAATCCCTTTAGTCACACTCACATCTTCCTTAATGAATTAAAGTGATTATAATAATGTAAATTTATTGTATTAATAATCTTATTCATTTAAATAATGACCACTCATTTTTATAATTAATTTTTAAAAAATATGTAACAGATGTGCCTAACAATCTAGCACAACTAACTATTGTTATGTATTATTTAAATATGTAATTAACTGCTTTGTTTCTAAAGATATTTTACACAATTTATGATCATTATTTTTGTTGATTTTATAAAAAAAAAAGCAACAAAAAAACCCCTGTTTAGTATTTGGTTTCTGGTCACATTGACTGATCTCTAAATAAAAAATACTCTTTATTTATTATTTCAGTTAACCTTCATGTCTTGTTTTAATACTTATTGAATTATTTGAGAGAGAGGAAGGAGACATTGAGACAAACTCACTAAAATTAGAAAAAAATATTAGCCTTCAAACTTATTTCTAGCTCATCGATCTAGGATAAAGATTTCATATTTTAAGATTTAAAAGTTCAAAAATGTTATTGCCACAGCTCAAACAAAAAGGTATGCTAGAGTTGTTGTTGTATTTAGTAAAAAAATACCACTTTAACATGAAAGAGTAAAATTTTCTCATTGATTTCAGGCTTCGTGTGTTAAAAAAATTAACATTAAAGCAAGAACCCCTTTAATAAATAAAACATAAATGAAATGACAATAAAATAAAAGCTTTATAGTTAGGTTTGTAGAAAATTATATTTACTACTTAGTTGCCTTACCACAGATTAAGGCAGTGTTACTATAATCCTGTTATAATACTTAAGCTGAGTCTCTCATAATGTTTCTTGAATTGAGCATTATAGATACAAAGAATAAGGTTGTAATTAACCCTTCCATTGTTTAGGTTATATCATTGCTGGCATAATAATTTATTTTTATTGAGAGATCTGATCGTTGATACTATTTTGTTTACTCGTTAGGTTTTATAAGATAAGAATGTATTTATTCTTTAAGTTTTAACACAAATGTAAACTATTGAAGAAAAAAACAGTCATTGGAACAAATTGTTTATTATTTATGTTTACAGACTTTTAAGAGCTGGGCTTATCCTTAATTTGTTTGTTTTATAGTGTATTTATGTATAGTTTGTTTAGTATCTTTAATGCTAATCAAATTTTCATTCATTCCTTCTTGCAAATATAGAATCTTGTTGAGAGATATGAGGAAGGTGCTCTTGGTTATTACTCCTCGGTCGAATAAAAGTTTTTAAGGGTTTTTATGCAAGATTTATATGTCTACAGGTTTTTCGTGTACCAGCAGAAGAAAGGCGATTTGATCACAATGACAGCTTTGGCGAAAAGGATTCAGTAAGGACATGCTCCCAGATCATGAAGGAAACGGGGGCCCTCATCGAGATATCATCCAGCAAGGATCAATCCTTAACATTCCTTGTCACTGGGAAGACAGACAATGTTATGGAGGCCCGGAGAAAGATCCTTAGCGTTTTTCAAACCCAGGTAAGATATATTTAATTTAATTTTTTTTTATTGTTATTGTATGCCTGATCATATTAGTATTTATAATTGACGACTTGAAATTAGGTGGCTCAAAGAAAATGGGGTGTTGCCGCTTGTAACAAGAACGTGGGCGTGGTTTTACTCAAAACTGCCAATATTTGTGTTTATAACAATGTGCTAGCAATGTCGCCTAGTTCTCACGGTTTTAGTTATTTGGTTTTTACCCTTGGTACGCTAGTGTAGGTCGATTTGGCAATACCGTATTTTCTTTAAGCCACCTAATTTCATGTCGTCAATTATAGTTTGTGTTGTGTTTACTAACTGATTTCACTAGTAGTAAACAGTGATAGTATAAACACGAGACTTAACTATCTCCTACCTTTCAGAATCTATTCTCTTTTTTAATAATTCACATGACTTCATTAATTACCCTTTTTAATTAAATAAAAAATTCTAGTTGGTTTATAGACATCATCCTATTATATTCGTTCATACATAAAAAAATAAACAAATAGAAATGTTGCCAAATCTTGATTCAGCATTACAAAAGGCAAAAGACCTTTATACCAGAATGGTGAGAAAAAAAATTGGTTTTTGTCACCTGAGGAGAGCAGATGCATTTTGTCTTTTTTCCATTGCATTTCCTTAAAGTTTTAAAGGAAAATAACATAATAAAAATAAACTTTTTCTTTTTGGTAATAATGTTGGTTATAAATCATTTTACGATATTCTGTTTTTGTTTTTTTTCTAAAATAATAAATAAGTTAATAAAATGTAGTTGCTAATTTTAAATTTATAATAGCTCTTAATTTGCATTTTATTAATCAACTTTAATTTATTTAATTTTTTTAACAATAGGCATAAGATTCCCTTAATTCCAATGAACTTTGGAATTAGCAAAAAATACCAAGAAATTAATGAACAAATGACCTCAGTTGTCAAATAAAATAAGAAATACTATTAAATTGTAGTATTTTTTTTAATTAGTGTTTAATATACATTTATTATTGCAGGCTATGCAGAGACTTAGCATACCAAAAGAACATCATCGCTTGATTCTCGGCAAATCTGGGGCTAGGCTCAAAGAAATCGAAAAGATGACATCTACTAAGATTCACGTACCTCTGATAGTCGACCCCTCTGAGGAAATTACTGTGGTCGGAACTAAAGAGGGCGTTGATAAAGCTATTCATGAGATCCAAGTCATTTCAGATGAACAGGTGATAAACCAATAAATAATTAATTGTTTTTTA
This sequence comes from Arma custos, assembly GCA_037127475.1. NCBI lineage: Eukaryota > Metazoa > Arthropoda > Insecta > Hemiptera > Pentatomidae > Arma > Arma custos. Next base: position 136,699,403 of record CM073764.1, on the reverse strand, counting down.
ATGATATACATATCTGAAAGAGTGCGAATATTGTTATACTGTTTTTTTTTCATGGTGTTGTACCTTTACTTAGTAATCTTCAAATTTTTAATTTGGTTTCTTTTCAAGTTCTTGTTTAGTTAATTATTTATAATTAGTAATTTTTAAATTTTCAATTTGGTTTCTTTTCAAGTTCTTGTTCAGTTAATTATTTATGAAGGTCTTCTCTTCTCAGCCTTCTCTCCTGTAAGCACATTTGATTACATATTTTGGCAGACAAAGTTTAAGAAGTATCCTCCTAACTAAGACATGCACTGCATTGCCCATTGACCTTTTCATTCCTTAAAAAAATAGATTATTTAATACATCAAAAAAGTAATACTGTGGTTTACAAATATTAAAAGTAATGGCAAGAATTTGTAGATCATTGTTAACAATTAGAAATCCATCAGATGTAAAAAAATTCTTTTTTTACCCAGTATAATTTTTGATTACTAGATTTTGTATTAATTGTTTTGATTATGTTACTAGATTTTGTATTAATTGTTTTGATTATGTTGAATAACTGATTAAGATAGATCATAAGTAAAAAATAAAAGTTTATTTTCAATAATTCAATTTATCCTTAGATAGATTGATAAAAGATGGATGATGGACACTAGCTGTTGTGTGATTTTCGCTGTTTTAAAAGCAACCACTCTCGCAAGTTAAACATGAAACGCTTTATTTACCAACCTAAAGAACTTCACTCACATCAGTGAGGAAGTAAATACTCATCGTTATCATCATGGCCCCTGAATGCAATGCAGACATGCTCAAAAGTTGCAACAAATCCACACAAGGGTAAATACCCTAACTAAGCTACCTAACTTGGTTCAAAAACCTCCAAGCCTTGTGAGGAAGCATGAAGTACTTATGTTCTGGTTTATCAGAATAATAGTTCAGAAGTATGCACATATTTAGTTATTTTTGGAACTAGGTATAAATTTTTTAAACCCAAAAAACTGTATGTTTAAATTTTTGTTATCAGAAAAGGGTCTTGTCATGGCTCATTGAATAATCTGATATATTATGTATCGATTCAAATCCCATATAATACAATAATTCTGTTTGTGGAAGAACTCAAATTTTAAATTAATCTTTCAAGCTTACTCTGCCATTTTTTGCAATTTTATATGTTATGATTCATTTACATTACCGTTGTTTTATTTTCAGTCGAAAAAAGCTTTTGAACGCATTTCCATCCCCAAAATATATCATCCTTTCTTGAGCGGAGCTTATGGTGAAAACGTCACAGCTCTGATGGCATCTACCGGCACCAGAATCCATATTCCTCCGCCATCGGCCCAAGTCGATGAAATCACCATTGCTGGTGAGAAGGAGGGTGTCGCAGTTGCTAAGGAGAGCTTAATTACTATGTACGAGTCCATGGTAAGTTTTATCAATTGTAACTATCTAGTCATCTGTTATTATTTTATCTATTACCTATATTTATCATTGAGATTTTAGTAACTTTTAACAGTAAGCGAGAATATTTATAAAGCTTTTCTCCTATTTTTATAGCAAGACAAGTATACTACAGTTTGTGTTGAGGTGAGTAAAATGCAACACAAATATGTGATTGGACCTAAAGGAACTGGAATAGCTGAGATTTTGCAAAGCACTGGAGTTAGCGTGGAAATGCCTCCTCTTGACTCAAGAAAGGAAACTATAACTCTCCGTGGACCGCAAGACAAGCTTGGAAGTGGTAATAATCTTTTATTTATCACATTAATTTTTTATTTTGCATATTTTAAAGTTTTATGGAAGCTTAATTTAATTTCATCTCTTATTATATAATATATATTAAAAAATAAAGTTCATTTAGTTTATGAACTTTTATTATTGAGTTTGTAAACTTATTTTTAGGATATTTTTTAAAATTATATCAGATATATAATTTTACAAACTCAATTGACATACTCTATCAATTTTATTATTGCTATGTACCTTTTGAACAACATTGGCTACTTAAACAAAATCTCAGATTTCAGTTTAGTCTAGGCTTATGTTTACCCTCTTGTAATTTCTTTGGTTTCCTTACAGCCCTCAATATGGTCTATGGTAAAGCTAACAGTGTTCAAGCAGTAATGGTAAATGCCCCATCTTGGATTCATAAATATATCATCGGCAGAAAAGGTGCCAATATTAAGCAAATTACACAGGATCTGAGCAAGGTAAGCTAGATAATTACTTTCTTAACTGAGATCTATTATGTTTGAAATAATTATTTCATCATTAATGTTTTTTTGTTGTATTTTTCCTATTAGGTTCATGTTCAGTTTACTGAAAAAGAAGACAAAATAACCATCGAAGGTCCTCCAGAAGAAGTTGAGCAAGCAAGAAATAAATTGAAAGAGCTTACAGCTGAAATGGTGAATAAGTTGACATTTACCACTCTGACAGTCGACCCGAAATATTATAAGCATATTATTGGAAAGAATGGTGCAAACGTGAACCGATTGAAAGAACAGACCGGTGTTGTCATTAACATCTCAGATACTGATCAGAACGTCATTCGTATTGAAGGTGACAAGAATGGAGTTGCCCAGGCCAAACAGGTAATTATCAATATATTAATGTATAATAATTATATATGAATTTTATATTAATATGTAATCTATTGATACGATGGTATCCATTATATTATCTGCCAATTAACATTATTTTTTTACTAAAATAACTTTTTTTTTAGAACTTATTTCCTAGTCTTTACATTTTTAGAATCTTTCTGTTTTCATTCTTTTATTTAATTACACTATATAACTCGCTTTTTTTGTGTTTAGTCAAAGACCGTAATTTTTCATGATATTATGCCAAAATAGAGTGGAATATGACCTTACTATTGAAGAATGTTTGCTTTTGTGGTGGGGAGCTTGTTTACTCTAGTTCGGAATCCTGAATTATTCCTAATACGGCTGTTAATTAATATGGTTATAACGTCATCCCATTTTCCCCCTGCAAAGTCAAGACAGCTGATTATTCTACTACTTTCTCATTGGTAGAAACATTAAAAGGAGATCAGTAATTAAATAAATATTTTTTTCTTTCATTTAATATTATTAGGGCAATTTAGAACGCGCTGGAGTGGGAAAACTCGTTTTTGATTTATTTAAGTGAATTCTGAGTTTATTTTATTTTGAATACTAGAAGTTTAAAGTGTTTTTTTTTTTTAAATATTGTATTTGTGTTACAATTCGAATTTATTACAATATGAATATTTTAGATGTTTATGCCTATTAAAAATATACTAAAAGCATACTTGTGACTTCAAAAGCAAATATTTTGAGGAACCCTGTTCATTTTTCTCAATGTTAAGGTCTAATCAAACAAACACAATCACTTTCAACCCAGACACAAAAAAAAAGTTCAATTTCGTTGTCTAGTGTTATTCACTTTATTTTCATCCATTTTTATTGGTTCAGCTAAGGAATAAATGTTTATCAAATTACAGGAACTTGAAGATATGATAAGCAAAATGGAATTAGAAAAAGAGAAAGATGTAATAATTGACTGTAGATATCACAGAAGTTTGATTGGTCAAAAAGGAGAAAATATCAGAGAAGTTCGGGATAAGTTCAGCCAGGTCCAGATTTTCTTCCCGTCACCGGGTAAGTTCTTCTATCAGTTGTATAAAATTGTTTATTACATTATGATATATTATACTATAAAATGTTTTGATATTTTGGTGCCATTAAGTTCATTAGCAGAAAATTATTTCTTAATATCTAGTTTCTAATAGACTTTTGTGTATTTTGTTTTTATCATAGTGAAAGTATTTTTCCAAATCTGGAACTTACTGCGAAAACATAACCTTCTTATAATGTAAATATTTTAATCATTGAGCTGAGAATTGACTCATTATTCAAATTAAAATTGAGCTACAAACGTTTCATAACTCCTGTCGGTCTGATACATTTTTGTAGTTTTCTTAATGACAGCTAGTTATCATTTAGTTAAAGAGAACATAAGTCAGTAAAGTAAATGCTAGGCATTTCTTCCTAGTAAAGATTCCATCTTAGTTTATAGTTCGGGTGAGCCCCTGTAGTTTCTTATAATCCCATAAGGTTGATCTTCTGCTGATAACAGAGTAAGCAATTATTCAACCACTTATTGATCCTGGGAACTTTATTTAAATTATCATATAGTGCCTTTACATCCTTTGCTTTCCAGAACCACGCAGTAGATTTAAATCGAGTATTTTTAAAAATTGAATGCTTTTATTGTGTAAAAAATAAGAAATTGAAGAAAGAGGTGATGTTAGTTTAATGAAGGTGTTATTATATTATAGATCAAAAGAGTGACATAGTCAAGCTGAGAGGTGTCAAGGAAGAAGTTGACAAGTGCCATAAGTATTTGATGAAAAAAGTAAAAGAAATAATCGAGAACAGTTATCAATTGCAAGTTCCTGCTTATGGATGCCACAAATATATCATTGGAAAAGGTGGTTGCAACATTAAAAAAGTAAGTTTTAATTTTTTTTATTCAATATTATATATAATTCAGTATGCGCTAAACATTTTTGCATAACTTAAGTGAAATAAACTTCCCATAAAAAAGATTATCGCTTGAATAATGGAATATGGACTTGAATTACTTAAAAAAGTGTATAGCAGTTTCAGATGCTGATCAATGGCAAATATGTGCCATTTTGTCACTATTCCATTATACACATAATCTTACTAATATTATAAATGTGAATGTTTGTATGTTTGTCTCTCTTTCACGCAAAGACTACTGGACGGATTTGGATGAAACTTTACAGTAATATAGGTTATACATCAAATTAACACATAGGCTATAGCAAGCGCGGATTTATGGGAGGGTGCAAGGGGGCACGTGCCCTCCCCCGACAGTATTTTAGGTTCTGTGGAGAATCCATTATTGTACATAAATAAAGGCAAATCGCATGATAATAGTTGTTAAAATAACAGAAAGAACATGAGTGAAACTATTTGTTTTGATACCCTATCCATGATCTATGTGGAGGCACGGGGGCATGTGCCCCTCCCGTTATAGTACATAATTAAAGGTAAATCAGGAACTTAGCATCTTGAAATTTGTAGTTAGGTTCTGTGTATAGCTTAAGAAAGAAATTCGGATAATTCCACTCCAAGGGTTTCCCCTTTAATATAATAGGGGCTCAAAGGTTGTATAGAATCAGTCAGTTTTGAAGTTAGACATCTGAAATTTCGGATGTTCGAGTAACTTATATTTAAAAAAAATAATTAAATTATTTATTTGAAATGATCTTTCACGAAACTTTACGTAGCAGACCAAATTCCACGCTTGCGAAGCCGCGGGCATAAGCTAGTTATATAATAATTAAATACACAGACTCATAAATACATGTCTGGAGATTAGGTGATATGAATTATTGAAGTTAATGATTAGTTTGAATAATTATTCAGTTTTTAATAATAATTATTTTACAGCTGCGGGAAGAGACCAATACAACTATCGAAATGCTATCCGAAGGCTCCAAAGCTGATTTCATTACCATTACTGGAAAGAAAGAAAATGTAGAAAAAGCAAAAGAAATGATAATGAAAATCCAAAATGAACAGGTAATTAATTAGCTTATTGGTTTTGGCATATTTTTAATGAAAAAATACTAAGAAGTAAAAAAAACCATCCTCCAGTCATAATTATTTATTTTCTCGCTTTCTACAAAGACGTTTCGACCCTTTGGGTCATTATCAATTCTTTAATTGTCTATCTTGATTTAAACCATTTTTCTGCAATTCACCATATAAATTTACTAATATCAACAACAACATAAATGTATATTAGTAAATTTATATGGTGAATTGCAGAAAAATGGTATAAATCAAGATAGACAATTAAAGAATTGATAATGACCCAAAGGGTCGAAACGTCTTTGTAGAAAGCGAGAAAAAAAATAATTATGACTGGAGAATGGTTTTTTTTTTTACTTCTTAGTTAAATATAATCAATTACTAGTCCAGTAAAAACCTCTATCATAATGAAAAAATACTTGCATATTATATATACAGTAAAACCTCTACTAACGGACACCCCTAAATAGCGGTCACTCCCCATTACCGGACGATTTTTTTTGCACCAACATTTTAATACAATTTTTAAGGCATTTTAACCTCTATTTAACGAAACCTCCCATTAACGGTCACGGACAGGCTGTGTTGGTTAGAAATCGATTAAAAAAACCTCTAAAAGACGGACAGTATGACTTTATCCCTTTCCCGTTTCTCTGAAACAATTAGTTGTTTCCGGTCTAAGGAAACAGGGACAGTTGTGTTTACTTTTGAGTAAAGGTTTTCCACATAAATACTTTTTTTTTATTCTCGGACTTGCTTTATTAAAATTTAGTTCTGCTCTAACCCTCGTGGCAGGCGGCTGAAAATGTCTCCCTCACGTAAGACACTCACTTTAGAACAAAAAATAAATGTAATCGACTTTTATGACCTTGAAAAGGTACGTGCGCTAGCGGAAAGACTCAATATCGGTAGGACACAAGTTTCGGGAACACTCAAAAACCGTGCGATGTTTTTTTTTTCTACTTACCTTTTAAACACATGGGAAATTGAATAAGAGAGAATTAATTTGTACAAATAGATATTTATAAAAAAATAAAACCTCCCTTTAACGGACACCTCTAAATAACGGACAAAAATATTTGCACCAGGGCTGTCCGTTAATTCGAGGTTTTACTGTATATATATATATATATATATATATATATATATATATATATATATATATATATATATATATATATATATGTATTTATTGTTTAAGTATACATTTTAAAATACATATATGTTGTGTTTATGTATATATACTAATAATAAGAATAAGAAATTCATAGATTGTTGTAACATTTATAGTTAAGAGTTATAAATTCTTATATAAACAATAGACATCAGCAGAGGAAGAAAAAAAATTTTATTTCAGGTAAGAGAAAATAAAAACCATTTTCCAGTTGTTTATTCAGTTATTTTCACTCTTTAGAGATGTTTCGACACTATGGTGTCATTCTCAATCCTTTCTTCTCCTGCATTTTTTAACTTTAAATAAATAAATTAACAATAATTACAATACTATAAATAATTTAACATAAATGTCCAAAGATAACACACTATAAGTATAAATACCTGGAAAGTCATACTTTTAAAAATTCTTAGGAGATCATTAGTCTCCATGGTCAATAAATATTATTGCATTACAAAACCAAATTTTGATCTTTGAACCATCAGATCCTTTTTCTCATTTCTATGAGTCATTAGACTTTAGTATAAAATAACAAATTATGTTCTAACAGCACATCAACAAAAATAATACAAAGTAAAAAATATTTTTTTTTTTTTTTTTTTTTACTTTTTCTCTTACCCAAAATAAATGAAGAATAAATCCAGTTTAAAAAAAAGAAAAAAAATTTAACATTTCCAATTTTTATTTTCATGAACATTCTTATTTGAGGTTTTAAAGAAGGTATCTTAAAATAAACCTTACATTTTAATTCTCTTGTGGGTGTTACTGAATTACATATTTTTGAATCATTTATTCAAGTGAGTAAAAAACCTTTTTTTTCTATTCAAAAATTTTTTTCTTTATTTTAAAATACGTTTAGACTTATTCAGTCATTTTCAATTTTCTTTTCTTATAAGTCTTTTTTTATTTAATTTAAATATTTTTACTCATAAATTTGTACATTTTTAACCTTTTAATAGATGGTCAATTAATTAAAATTTTGTTTTAATACTTGGAGTTTGTAATGTACTCCATTTATTTATGAATTCATAAATTTTGATAATGACCATTGAGTACATTACAAACTCCAAATATTAAAAGAAAATTTTAATTAATTGACAATCTATTAAAAGGTTAATAATGTACAAATTTATAAGTAAAAATATTTAAATTAAATAAAAACAGACTTATAAGAAATGAAAATTGAAAATGACTGAATAAGTCGAAATTTATTTTTAAATAAAGAAAAAAAAATTTTGACTGGAAAAAGGTTTTTTACTCACTTGAATGAATGATTCAAAAATAAACCCAACTTGATGTAATAATTTTATTTTTTAACTACTTTATTGGAAGTGTCTTACGTCTTTTATAATTTTTTCTACATTAAACACTTTGATATAATCAGCAATATTTTATTTTCTTATTTCATTTGTAAAAAACAATCAAAACAAATTTGATAAGTTATAAAACAACTTTATAATTCATGCAGGACAAAGACGAAAAACAATATTAAAAATTGCTGAAATTATCTCGTCTCATATAGTGATGAGTAAAACTCTAAGGATCATATTTTCCAGCCTATGATTACCTAAAATTTCTTTTTAAAAATTAGTAATATCACATTTGTAGCTTCCTCTTGTTAGTTCTGGTTAGATCGGGGAAAATAAAGTGATTTGTGAAAGCAATGTATCATAGAAATAAATGTTTACTCTTCAATTTAATTGGAGCTTTCTGAAACAGATGAACATCGTTCAAGAAGAAGTCGCTATTCCTCCCAAAATGTATAATTCTCTGATCGGTGCTGGAGGAAAGTTGATCCGTTCCATTGAAGAAGAATGCGGAGGTGTTAGCATCAAATTCCCTCCTCAAGACAGCAAGAGTGATAAGGTAAGTCTCCTAATGTTTCTTTAATAAGCACTAAATATAATAGTATGTACTAAATTTACTTTTATTTATTGTGTACCATTAACGATTATTTTTTTCATATTATACTATATCGATACAACACTTTTCTTCTTTTTTGTTGATTTTTCAATTCTTTACATCTCTAATTATTGTCCCTGAAATTCATTTATTTTCATTACTCATTACATATTGAAGACTTCTGATAAAATTACTTTGTATTAGTGCCTAACTTACTCCACTCGAAAAGATTGTTTAAATCCATCAAACTTCCATGCCCATTTTCAATCAATAAAGATGCCATTAATTCTTGGAATCAATAAAGAGAAACTCCCCAATTATTTCTTGTTTTCCTGGAAAGTGCTGTAGGAACCCCTGCATTCCACAATTCTCCACTCTCATTCTCTAAGTCACCAAAGCAAGAAAAAGCCTGATTTTCAAATATATAAATTAGATATTAAATCGAACCTCATATATTTCATGAAAATAGAGAGGTAAGAAGTTGACCACTTCTCAGAAACAAGCAACACTTTTAAAAATAACTCAAAGACTGCTTTTTGCCTTTTGTTGACACCTGTTTTTATATTCTCTCAATTTTTGGGGAAAGTTATTTTTATTTTATATAAATTTTTGCAATAATCAGGCACTAACAAAAGCCTCAATTTAAACCTACATAGGTTTCTGTAACATTTATAAGGCTATCAATAAAATTTTTCTTACTTTATTGTTATTAATTTTGTTAATGTACACTTTTTTTTAGCTTTTTTAATTGTTTTAATTTTTCTTTCTTTTTACTTTTTTTTATATTACAATTACTTACGATTTAAAAAAAAAAAATCAATTAGTCTCAATCATAATATAGAATATTTTTATTTTAAAGAGAAAAGATATGCCCTCCCTTTATTTTTCTCTTTAAAATAAAAATATTTAATAATCATAACAGTTGACCAATAATTATAAAAAAATTATAATGTAGAATATTTTGAAATATGATTTTTAACTTGTTTTTGATATATTTCTATTGCCTTAACTTTGCTTTTTCCACCTTTGTATTTACTATTCCTTTCAATTTTTATTTTTTTTATAATAAATTACATCTCAAACATGGAAAAAAAATTTTTCTAGCATGTTACGTTTGTGAATTTTTTACTGAGTTACTACTACACATGCCATTTTGCAAAACAGTGTAGAATATATTATTACAATTTTTCTCCTAATTATCAGGCTATAATAAGTACATTATGAATTATTTTACAAAATGTTGTTATACCAGGTCTGTCAACAGCTGGACTACTGATTATTGTAATTTTAGTGCAATTAGTCTCGCCTACCTCCACTGTAAACTTTGTAGATGGGAACAGAGTTCTCCATACTATTTAACATATTTCTTCAATTTTACTTTGATTATTTATTATAACATCACTTATAAAGTTATTTCATTAATATTTCAGGTCACTTTACGTGGACCAAAGGATGACGTAAAGAAGGCGAAACAATTACTACTCGAGCAAGCTTCTGAAAGAGAACTTCATAGCTACACCGCTGAAGTCAGAGCGAAACCACAGTATCACAAATATCTCATTGGCAAATCTGGTGCAAACATCAACAGAGTAAGTAAAGTTATTTTTTAAAATTAACAAACCATCCACTATTGTAGCTTAGCGATGTGATTATAAACTATTTTTAGATTAGCTTCCATTTTTAAATTAAAGTTTTTCCTTAACACTAACCAAATAGCCTTAGGATGTCAAAATTAACTGCTTTTTTGGAGAGAAAATAATATTGTTTGTTTCATTTAATGTCACTTAATGGCTAATCAGGCGATACTACAGTGGAAATCCGAAATTTTGTATATACAAGTTTAATTAGGACTAACGAGTACCTTATATCAAACAGGCTTATGATATTTTACATTTTTACATCTTTTTAAGAATGGCATAACCATGGATTTTGTACTCCCTTTAAATCGAACCCAGACCCTGACAATAACAAACATAAGAGGTTGATTTGCGAACCACTACACTGCAGGTAGCCCAAAAATTATATTAATCATATTTTGGAAGTTTGTTTGTTTGTTCATTTAACGTCACTTTATGCTGCTATGGCTAATCGGACGATGCTACAGTGGGAGCTCTAAATTTTGCCTATCCAGGTTTTTAATTAGGATAGGGATTTTCAACGAGTACCTGACATCGTACAGGCTCGGGACCCCCGTTTAACGTCCCTTCCGAAGGATGGCGTAACTAAGGAATTTTACTCCCTTAAAAAATCCTAGGGCCACCTGCCGGGTTACGAACCCGCGATCATGGGCTTAGTAGTTTGTTACCCTAACCACTAGACCACCGTCAGTGTGTATATATTTTGGAAGTGTTTTGCTTAGGAAACAAAATTTATACTTTTTTTCTGAATGCCATCTTATTCATTCAATAGCAGTTATCTGATTTTTTTTTTTTTTGTTTATTCTTCAGATCAGAGAGAACACTGGCACTAGGATCATTTTCCCGTCCGATCGTGATGATGACAAGGAGCTCATCACTATCATGGGAAAACAGGATGGTGTCGAGCAAGCTAAGGCGGAACTATTGGCTGCCATTGAGAAAATGGTAAGAAACGATATTTCCTTCTTAAGTTAGATAAATATCCTATCAATAGGTTAATAATGAAAGGAAGAACAAAACTATTAGTTTGAATAATATTTCTGAAATAATTATATTATTTGTTTTTTTAAAGGATAACGTGTTGGAGTCTGAAATGGTAGTTGATCAGAAACATCACAAGCACTTTGTTGCCCGTCGATGTGAAGTCCTGAAACAACTTGAAGATGAGTTTCCAGGAGTGGCCATATCTTTCCCACGAAACGGTGTTAGCTCCGATAGGGTAACCATCAAGGGACCTCCACAACATATTGAAACTGTCAAACAGAAGATTTCTGATATCATCAAAGACCTTGTAAGTACATACTTATGTTGATTATAGGTGGTTATTTGAAATTAATAGGAAATTATTTGTATAAAACAGGTTGTCCAGAAATTGATGCAGAATGTTAGGTTTTCTTTAAAATACCCCTCCAAATAGTAAACTGTTTATGTTTGTTGAATTTTTGACTTTTATAAATGTAATCACTTATTAATCCTCTTTCAAACAAAAATGTTTGTTTACCTCTGTAATATTTTGCTACTTGGAAATAATTCCATCTTTACTAAGATATCAAAGCAAGATAATGATTTTCACATAAGTTTCTTTTTCTAGCTAATAATTCTAAAATGCTTTAACCTACATGGTTAACCTCTTAAGATACAGGCTCGAGTTGATTCGAGCCTGCAAAACGGTCCAAACTGTGCACTCTCGAAATAATTCGAGCTGTGCCGTATTTTATGCTGCTGTAATTTTCGCACTCGAATATTAAATTAAAATTTAAATTAAATTTAAAAAATGCTTATTTTTTGTCGTTTTTTTTTTTTTCAAAAAAAGCGTGCCCTAAGGGGTTAACTAATTTATAGGTTTTTCTTTCTTTCTTTTTTTCTTCTTAGTTAAAATCTGAAAAGCAGATTTTGCATTACTTTCTTGAAATATATTGTTTCTCCCTGTTTAATGCGACGTTTGATTATTTTTCTATTATAATGTGGTAAATGGTAAATTGTTTTCTAGGAAGAAAGAGTTACAATATATTGTGAGATTCCACAAAAGCACCACCGAGCTGTCATGGGAAATAAGGGCAGCAAAGTGCAAGAGATCGAATATAGGTTCGATGTCAAGATTAAGTTTCCAGACAGAAATGCCAGAGGTTAGATAATTTCATGTTTATGTTCATATAATTAGTTTATTAGAAGTTAGCATAGAATAGACTTGCTTGTTTAGATTATACATACTGTAGCTTAACATTAAGTCCATGGCACTTGTATGGTGATTGGTTGTTTTAAAGTTGAGCATTATTGCATATTAGCTTTTTAAATTTTTATTTAAAACAATAATGAAAGTTTTGAATTCTATTTGATTAGAAGATACTGGTGGATATGGTGATGGTGAATTGATCGAAAATGTTGAACATCCGGTGATGAACGGTGACTCCAACGGACCTGGTCCATATCCTGGTGATTTGATTAGAATTACTGGCAAACCTAGCAACTGTGAGGAGGCTTCCAAGGCCCTCAAGGAGAGCGAGCCTATCGAATACATGGTAACCACTTTATAGTTTATGTTAATTATTTATTAAATATCTATGTTTCACATAATACTTTTTGTTTTAATTATTTAGTTTAAACTTAATATTTTTTGCAGATGGATGTTCCAGCTGAATATCACAGAGGCATTATTGGACCAAAAGGACAAAATGTTCGAGATATGATGAATTTATACGATGTATACATTGACATACCACCCAATAATGCTCAGCAGGAATCCATCAAGGTAAGTTTTATTGTGAACATAATGAAATTGTGTTTGCAGTATGTATTAATTTTTTAAGAAACTATGAAAATAAAATTTTAACATTAATATTTCAATCGACAACTGCATAACTTGGCACCAAACAAGATTTATCTTACGTTTTGTTTAAAAAAAATCTTATTACTTAAAGTATAACTTTAAATAATCACTTAATCACTTTTCACTTTTAGGTATTCTATCTACTAATTCCAAAAAATAAAATAAAAACAGTAAATCTGGACTTTGCCTTCTATATTCATGGTTTTAGTGTGGAAAAAATAATGATGTAAGACAGAGATATTCTTTAAATTTAAAATATTACTGACCTTGATTATAGACCTTGATGTATATTCTACAGTACTTATTTAAAGTTTAAACAATACAAACAATGTTTTGAATAAAAATTAAATGCCCCAGTTTTAAAATAAAGCTATTTTTTTATCCTTAGTGATATACAAATTAGTTAAAGAGGGGAGGATAGTCAAAGAGTTGTTGTACCTATCTGAGTCCAACTTATTCATTATGTATTTTCAGCTTGACTTTTAGGCCAACAACAAGGCTGAGAACAAATGAAGTAATGTCAACATACAAATATTAGTAACAACAAAATAGTTTTATAGACAGAAATATATATTGGAATGAAAAACAATCCGTTAATAATCAAACATCTTTTATAATTACTTTTTATTTATGCCCTTTTTATGGTGATATTTTTTATTTTGAAGACAAATCTTTTCTTTCCAAAATAAAATATATTTACAAACATCTTTTAATTAAAGATGTTAAATAATCTCACAAAACTATATTGCATTATGAGAATTGTTTATGATATGAAATAAAATCATTTAACATTGTTTAAGTAAATTCATGTTCCTAAAACGTAGCTTATTGCTTGAATTAAATGAAAAATTTGTTTTGTTTTTTTAGATTATTGGTGCTCCTGCAGCTGTCGAAAAAGCAAAGGAAGGTATACTTGATGAAATGAGAAAAATTGATGAAGAGAAAGAAGACAGAAAACTGAAATCCTTTAAGCTAACAGTGAGTTTAAAAAAAAAAATGTTGATTAACAAATAAATTACGTTACAAGATTAATTTCTAAGTGAATGAGTAATATCAAAAGTAGATAGCAAAGCTTTCATATTCTTCTTTATCTTTTAATTTACTAGAGCTTTCATTTTACTTTTTGAAATATTTTTCTATTTCTTTTATACCTGAGCCTTAATCTTCTCATGAGAAGATAATTTTATCACTTATTCAGGGAACGCTCACCAGGAATATTTTGTTATTTTACCTTATGTTACAACAGGGAAAAGTGAATCATAAATCATTTAGCCTATGAAAGAACAAAGATAATATTTATTTTAATTTTTTTAAAGTTAGCTAACACCTTTTGTAGGCATTAAGACTCCATAAAGCTAATCTGTTCATTATTTTACCGAAGTATTTGATATTAAACATTAAATATAAACATCAACAAAAATATCATAATAAAAAGTTTCAAACAAATTCTTACGGTACTTCCTTTTCGATCATAATTTAATAAACTAGAAGGGAATGGAATCTAAATAAAGCCTACAATATCACTAACACAAATTCAAAATATAAATGATTTATATATAATTTTGAAAAGGTTATTTTTTAAAAGTCAAATTTCTGTTAGAAAAATAAAAAAAACTAGTGATAATTGTGGTGATCCTCTCGCTACCTCTAGTTGACTTACTGGTTTTCTGATGTACTGTACCGATCTCTTAGTTTTTGACCAATTAATAATTATAACATTAAGGCTTTGCATATTAATATTTTTCTATTTTTATTATTAATTTTCTAGCTCGAAGTAGATCCCGACTACCATCCCAAGATAATTGGTAAAAGAGGCATTGTGATTACGAAAATACGCGAAAAACATGGTGTTACTATTATGTTCCCGAGACGTGGCGATCCTGATGAAAATGTTATTACAATCCAAGGTTATGAAGACAAGGCATATGCAGCTAAAGAAGATATTTTAGCTATTGTTAATGAACTGGTAAGTTTATTATTTAAAAATGATTTAATTTATTTCATTAAATATTTATTATTATTTTTTTTTTCTCTTTATATATTTATCCACACCTTTAAAATGAAAATAATGACAATCAGCAGATTAGCTGACAGTAAAATAATATTCAATGACATGAGAGGCATGAAGAAGAACCTCTCCCTTGGCTTGATTCAATTTTCTGTAGTAATAGATCCCTCATCCGTGTTCTTTTTAATCTCCTCCTAGTGTTCTCAGGCATGAGAGTCGTGGCCATTTGTTGTATCAATGGGTTTGTAGTTTCCGTCCATGTAGTTTTTCTTGAAAGCGTTTATAAAAAGTTCGTATGGGTTCATCATTCGGTATTTTTAAGTCAGTATGCAGAGTTTTGTTATTGACCTACCAAGGTGCTTTGGTCTAAGTACTTTTGACTGAAAAGTTTGCAGTCGTTTTCTGTTTAGCGATCCCGTAAATTTGTAATGCACATGTTCTAACTGGTTTTAGTAAGTAAGTATACATGTTTAATTTCTGTCTTAACTCTAAAAATATGGGAGCGGAGTGGCTCAGTGATAGAGCACTGAGTTGCCATGCCGGAAATCCTGGTTCAAATCCCGCTGCAGGCCATGATTTTTATTTTGTCTGTTTGCGGCTGGAGATGGATCATATGGGATCTAGGATCTTCCTGGGGCCCACCCAGCCTCTATAAAATATTATAAAAATAGAGTACCCAAAATAAGGGGGAAAATCTGGCGGTTGAGTGTGACCTAGGACGTCACCTCCTTGCAGAACCGTTGTCCATGAAACATTTCAGTCTCTACCATGTACTGAACCCCAGACTCTTCATGGGTTATAGTGGTACAGGTTTTTTTTTAAGTCTAAATATTTATTATAAAAAAATAAAATGGTATTGGTCCGTCGATTACATACTTTATTCCTAAGTTTTATAATTTTATCTTACTAAAGATGCATCTTAGAAAAATATTGTATTTATATCAAATGTATGAATTATGGAAGATGTTTTTATTGTTTTCTTAACAATGCTTTATAAATCCAAATTGTTTTTACTCTTTTAGAACGAATTGACTAAAGAGGAAATGGAAATTGATAGTCGTGTCCATTCTCGTTTAATTGGAGCTCGTGGTTGGTCTATCAGAAAAATAATGGAGAAGTTTCAAGTGGAAATCAAATTTCCACGCAGCACTGATCCAAATCCAAACCTCGTGACTATCATTGGTCAAGATGAGAATGTTCAGGATGCTAAAGAACATCTGAGATCATTGGAAGATGAATACGTAAGTACTTAATTGATAATATATATACATATATAGTGTGACTTGATTAATAAATCAGTCTCGGAAATGTAATTTTATACTACCTAGCATAACAATTACTATCTAGGCTCAGTTTGGACCACTTGGAAAGATAATATTTCTTTAGTTTAGTAGTTATTCACTTTGACTAATAGGAGAGGCATTGTGTGCTGTAAAAGTTTAGGAGAGGGTGTATCGAATAAAAATTAAGGAGAAAAAAATTACTTTTTTTTAAAGATCAATCAGTAGTTTCATTGGGATTTTATTACTATTGCAGAATTATTTGCTTTCCGAGGCTATGAAAAATGGATATTCTAGATGGTATGGATTTAAAATGGAGTATACAGTGGTACCTTAAATTATAAGATTTTGATTAGTTATTTAATCTGGGCTTCACCATTTTGCTTTTTTCAAAAGTAAATCTTTTTTGATAAGTATAAAGGAATCTAGCTTAATTATTTTAAACAGCGGAAAGCAGATAATGACTTAAAATACCCCATTAGGAAATATGAAAAGAAGTTAAAATTAATAAAAATATATCACAATACAAAGAAAAATAAGTTATTTCTTCATCAATTAAAAATGATTCATATTTGTACTTAAATCAAATTGTAAATAGCTTTTGAATAAACCATTAAGTGTTTATTAGTACTTTTGGTTTAATCATTGCAAGAAACAAGAAAAATTTAACTATCCATTGTCTTTGAAACCGCTCCACAATTTTACCCCAAATAATAGATGTTCTACTTCAATATAATTTGGGAAATCTGTAGTATACCATAAAATTAAATACTAAAAATAATTATTAGATCTGATATATTTGTTAAATTGGTTATGTAATAAATAAATTAATGTTAAGATGAATTTAAAATAATTCAAGTTGTATTTTATGTTTTATTTTGCATCATAAATAAATATATTTTTTCTGCTTTTTTTAATAGTTGGATGACGTCGAGGAGCAGGAAATGCGGGAAGCTCGAACTAATCCACTGAGAGGCAACGACTCTGGTTCTGGTGGTGGCAATGCCGCCGGTGCCGCTGGGTTCGTGGTGAAAGGCGCCCCCTGGGAGGTGCCCGACACAGCTTCCACTCAAGAGTTTCCAACATTCGGGGCCCCTGCACCGGGCACCCCTGCTCCGTCCTGGGGCCCTAGGCGCTAGCTGTCCAAGTCCCTCTTCTTCCTTATCTATTGCTAACCTCTACCTTCTCTTAAATAGCCTTGTAATGTACCTAAGTAATCATAATAAGTAAACAAAAAAAAAAAAGAAATTTTATAAAAGAAAAAAGTAATATATCTAATAAAAGAAAGGAACTAAAACATAAATTAAAAAAAACAAAAAAAAAAATATGGACACTTTGAATTTTTCCACTGCTTGCTGAATGGAAACGACCTTTGGCAGTCAAACGGACGAATAAAATTGAAATTTTGGCTGAATAAAAGTAAACTGAGAATCTTGTGTTGCCTTATTATTTTATTTTTTCTTCAATAGTGCAATATGTCAAAAATAATTCCAATTAAAAAAATAACATAAAATATTCTAGGAAGAGCATACGTTTGTTTAAACTTAAACATATATGTCGTATGAACGATAATCATCTCTTATTAAAGGGAACTGTAACATTCTATTGTATCCTAATGATATGTAGAAAATTAGTTGTTACATATAAATCATCTTTCATATCACATCTGTAAGTGTATTGGTTTATATATATATTATTTGTTGTATTTTTTTTTTTTTTAATGATAGATTATATGTGTATGATTTATAAAGAAAGATATAAAACAGAAAAAAAATATAAATTTGTTATCAAATGAAACAGACTGAAGGGTATATTGTATTATGGTGAAATTTATAGCGCTTTATATATATAGTAAGTTTTTCTGTATATATTTACACATATACACACTATATATATTTAATGTATGAGTGTGTGTATGTGTGTAGCGCATTAGTTTTTATTCATTGTGAAGAAATTCACCAGGGCCGATATAATATTGTATAATTGTTATGAAGACAATATTTTTTAACAAGAAAGGATATCTGGGGCCTCTCAAAGGTTGGATATTGAAATAAATTAAATAAATGACCAAAAAATTGATTGTTTGTTTTCTTTATTTTTCCTTGAACCTCATTTATCTTAGCTCAAATTAAGAAAAAATTGTTATCAATTAATTAAAAAAATAAAGTTTCAATTTTTTTTATAAAATGATACTTATTGTTCTATTTTTTCATTTTGTATTCCATTTTTTTTTTTTTTTACTACTTACCCGTGCTCAACAACTTCATTGTTAACACCAATTTTTTTTCAATTTTAATTGTTAAACCTCGATGGTTGGGGCTGCAAATCCTGCATTCGACAATGAATCATTCTGGAACCTGTTTATTCATATTACTTACAAAATAATTTGAACTTACTGAGATAAAAATTGATTTCCATTTTGCTTGAGAAGTAAGTCATTGCTGCATTTGGTGCCTATTTCAGTAGGTGTGGTAAGATTTTTTTCAACAGTTTTATTTCATAGTAGTCAGTTTAAATAGAAATATATGAGCCGTTTATTTTGAAAGTGGCCTAACTCCGTTTTTCAATTTTTTGCCAGTTGCCATGGTTACATGTACAACTTCACATTATATATCAGTGAAGCATTTCAGGTTGCTGATATTCCGAGCAAATACGATAAGTTTTTGACACATAAGTTTTCAGAATAAGTTCAATAACTGAACCGTGCAGTTTGAAAGTGGCCTAACTCCATTTATTTTATACTTATATCAAGATATTTACTATTGATGATGTCTGAAAGCAGTGGTGAAGGGTCGGAAAGGTAATAATTTTATTGTAAATGAAATGAGACAAAAAGATTTTGTATCAACAAAATTATTAGAAGAAGCAATTTTTAAAAGGGTAAAGAATCTGACGGAGAATCAGTAAACTGGTTACAAATATGCGTTTTGTTAGAAATGAACCGTATAAAATTTTGTATAAGACATCAATGAATGAGAATGAAAATTTGAAAGTCCTGAATTTATCACCACGTCGGGGTAGATCAAGAAAATTCGAAAACATTGTATTGACACCACTCTATAAAAATATCAGACAAATTACAACAGCAAAATTCAAGGACATGATTGACCTTTTGTGATATATACCACCGGAACATCATGATTTCTTCAAATCCCTTTCACACGAGCAAAATGTAGATGAATAGTAAATTGTTTTGTAATAAATTTATGTTTGTAATTTTATATGTTCTTTAATTTATCATTTTTTAAATGATTAAAAAATGTTTTGAATCGCATAAATTGTGTTTCCGGAGTGTTTTAAAGATATGTAAAATAAATTGAATATTGTTTTTTTCAATTTGAAGCATCTTAAATTATGTTGAATCGACTTGGGTACCTTCAAATTTTATAATGAATTTGGTTGTTAATTTTGAAAGTGGCCTAACTCCATTCTTGATAAGAATACGCACATTATTCACTTAATAATTGTTACAATTTTAATAGCAACCATAAATTTAACACCCTTAGATACACTTAAACAGTATGACTCATTAGTATCCTATATGTATATTTTTAAATTCATTGAAACGCAAACCCTTAAATATTTGAAGATAAATGGAGGTAGACCACTTTCATAATAAACGGCTCATATTAAAAAAACAATTATATTTTTAAAACTTTTGTATTTGCAAGAATTAAAAAAAAAAAAGTACCTGCTTCGTACAGAACAATACATTTACAATCTGATAATATTAATGGAGTAACATTAACTTCTATAATGGTAACATCAATCACTTTTCCGCTTGAGGCATCATGTCTCAATATATGAGGTGTGGCTATTAAATAACGAGATTGACGTTGCTTTCGATATTCATGAGATCGTGTACCTTCACTGGGTTCCTGAAGGTCAAACTAATAATCATTACTACGACCTGAAATGTGGAAGGACAAATCATGGGTTCTCCACCAAGACAATGCGCCAGCTCATTCCGCATTATCTGTCAAGAGGTTCCTAGCCCAGTACAGCATCCCAGTGTTAGGACACCCACTTTATTTACCAGATCTTGCATCCTGTGACTTCTATCTGTTCTCTAAGGTAAGATGTTCATTAAAAGGGACGAGATTTGAGTCCGTGGAAGCTGTAAAAGAGAAAGCGGCACGCGTCCTGAAGGAGCTGACAGAAGATGACTTCCAACAATGGAAAATTCGTATGGAGGGTTGTAGGGATAGAGAAGGGGTATATATTGAAGATGATAGTAAGTAATTATGTATAAAATAGAAATAAATTTTATTACAAAGTCAGTCTCGTTATTTAATAACCACACCTCGTATGAGGACTTATTTTTAAAGGTCCTATTGTTTATATACCAACAGTTGTACTGAGAAGTGATGCTGATATAAATAACCGCCAGTTTTTCCTAACTTTATAGTGAATGAACTCCAGAAGGGTCTCCGATCCTTGGATGGATCTACCATATCCATCTCGAACCCAGGACCTGAATATTAGCAGTAAAGTGTCTTGTGACTGCTTTTCACTTATTGTGGGTTCTATTGAATTTTTGAAAGGTAATAAAACCATTCATGTTGTATAAAAGAATATATTAACGTAAACTAATGATAACAAAATATTTACATAAATATAATCCTAAAAATAAAATTATTGGTATTTTATTAACTCAAAATACAATCCTCCGAGTTTTTTCAGTTCTTCATGAGTTCCTTTCTCAGCGACTTTTCCTTTATGGATGACCGCTATCACATCTGCATTCTGTATAGTGGACAATCTATGAGCTATGACTATGCTAGTGCGGCCTTTCCGGGCTCTATCTAAAGCTTCTTGTACAATCTACAGAGAGAACATTTATTTAAAAACTTCATAAATTGTAATAAAGTTAATTAAGAAGTTTAACTTCTTCAAATACACCTTCTCACTACCTTTTCACTTTCTGTATCTAATGCTGATGTAGCTTCATCGAGCAGAAGGATTTTAGGATTCCTTATTAGAGCTCTTGCAATTGCAAGCCTTTGTTTCTGTCCTCCTGATAATTTAGCCCCTCTATCACCTACTGGGGTGTCGTATCCCTGTTCAATAACATAAAAATAGTTAGCTATAACATCAAATCAAGTTGTAGATGTAACTAACTTTATAATATTTACCTGTGGTAAATTAATGATAAATTCATGAATATTTGCTGTTTTTGCTGCTTCTATAATTTCGTTATGTTGAACTAGGTGAGGTTCTGCTGCACCATATGCTATGTTATCTTTAATAGAACAGTCGAATAAGACAGGTTCCTGCGTTACTAAACCAACATGGCTTCGAAGCCATTTTAAATTTATTGTCGTTATATCTATGTCATCTAAAAGCTGTAAGTAAAATGACGATAATTTCAATTTTATTGTATTACAACTATCTATCAAATTATATCTATACTTTATCTATTAAATTCATCAGGGGTAATATTTAATTTTGAAAGTAAGTATAGAAAAAAGATACTATCATGAACTTATTCAAGCGTTGGATAAATAATAAATTGCCAGCAATTTGTTTTAAAAAAAACATGTTAGAGAAATTTAGAGTAGAATTAGACAGGTATCTTAACCCCAAAAATTAAATTTTGCAAAAGGGTTGTTTTCACTTTTTGGTTTTATTTCATGAAATGAAAATACAAATAAACCAGATTTTTGAATTTCTTGCTTAGCTGTTGGACGAACATTGGGGATTTTGTTTCTTTTCATTAAAATATCTGTAAAACTATTTAGCTAAATTATGCTCAAAAATCATATAACTGGGTTTTCTCTTAAAAATTGTTCTCCACTGTTTTCTGAATATATCATGAAAGAGTGTAAACCAACATAATAATAATAACAAGATTAAAACAATTAAGTGTGACATGCTTAGTATCAATCTATCTGAAGAGTATGTATAAAAAAAGTTAATAGAAACACTAGTATATTAATGAAAAGAGTGTAACTTATGAGGGATGTTAAAAAAAAAAAAAAATGTCAAAGAGTCCCCAAATCATCTTAAATCATAAAAATGATTTGTTTATGAAAAGTATTATTTTAGTTTACCACTTTTCCACTAGATGGCAGGTAAAATCTTTCCAACAGACCAATGAGTGTTGACTTTCCACAACCAGATCCTCCAACAAGTGCAACTGTCTGACCTGGCTCAATTGTGAGATTCAGACCTCTTAGAACAGGGATGTTTCTTCTTGTGGGGTATGAAAAATAAATATCTCTAAATGTCACTCTTCCTTGAATGATCTGTGAAATATGAAGTAGCACAATTATGTAGAATAATCTTCTATTCCATAAGCAAACAAAAGAGTGTCACTTACAGGTTTGATTCCAGAAGAATCTAACGGATCCACATCAGATTCTAGGTTCATCAATCTATAGACAAATCCAATCGAGAGTTTCGCTTTAGCAAAGTCTTGAAAGTATGTTGCAGCTTGACCTATTGCTGTCGCAGAAAATGAAAGAGCAAAAAATACCCTAGAAAATAATATTTTATTTAAAGATATACATCAGGATTTTTAACAATTTAGAAATTTAAAATAACATTATTATTTTTTATCTAAACAAAATTATAACCTGTAAACTTGAGTAGGATCCATTTCACCTCCGGAAATGAGTTTAGCACCAAATCTAAAAGCCGTTGCGTACATTACATATATCATCGACTGTGAAATGGCAAACACTATCGAATAAACATAAGCTTGCTTCTTTGATTCTCTATTAAAAAATATAAATAATTATTAAAGTTAATAAATTATATAAATTTTTTCAATTTTAATATTATAGTACTATCATACTTGTAGGGTAAATCAAGACATTTTTTATATCTGCTAATAAAAAGTTTCTCCTTTCCGAGAGCTTGTACAGTTTTCAAGTTTAACACTCCTTCAGTCGCGACCTATGTAATAATGATGCATTAATAAAGTTGAACAATTTAAGTAAAAAAATTTATTTGTATAAAAGTTTGATTTTGTGCTTATAAAGCAATAACAAAATAAAACTAGCTTTAGAAGTATTTTCTTTCAAATGTTTTCTTTTATTTGATTAAAAATTGCGGTATGAATTTATTTTTTTATCTAGTGCAGCAGAACACTGAAAAAAAATAATAGCCACTCACCTGCCCAGCATCATCCATAAATTTGGCATCCCTCTTCTGGTGTCGCCTGAGTAGACTGGCCTGTTTGTAAGCTGCTCCGGCAATGATGGGAACAACTATCAGAAGAACACAAGCTAGCTTCCATCCTGTAGAAAAGGCGATGACCAGAGCAGCAACCAGCGACGTAGCTGCAATCAATACTTGACCAGCTCGGAATCCAGCAGCCTCAACATTTAATATTATGTATATTTATATCTATATTTCAACGTATAGAATCTGATTTTATATATATAGTCCATAATATTATAATCTGTTTATAATTATTATGGACTATATTATTGTTAGTTGACCTTTATATATACATACCATATACATATATATATATATATATATATATATATATATATATCATATATAGGGAAATGATTGTCTAGTGTCAAGTGTGATCCTACTATAATAGCCCTGAAGAAGACCTGCAATGTAGGATGAAACATCAACTTTAAAATTAACAGTTCCTCTTATGTAAGAGAATTTATTTGACTTCCACCCGGACTATTTTCTTCCTTATATAGTTCATTTATATTAGTATTTAGTACGATAAATTTTTGTTTTTTTCAACACTCCTAATTGTAAAATTTCATTTTTTCATATTGTATCATTCTTCTTCTAAATGAATGGTGTATATGTATATATATAGATGGTAAATAATTGAAAATTTAAACTTAATGTTTAAATAAAACAATGTACAATTAATCGATTTTACATTACTAGAATCTGATTAAATGTATTGTGAAATTAAATTAGTATTTATCATAATATATTAATGTTTTTTAAAAATAAATAATATCTTACAGCTTTAATGAGAGGAGGGTCTCTAGCTAATGAAGTAACCAATCTACCAGCAGTATGAGCCTCAGCATCGAACCACCCAATAGTTTGTCGAACTATACTAGTGAATGCTTTAAGCCTCATTACAGCGATCATTTTCTCAGTTAGGACAGAAGAACATATAGCCTACAAAGCAAATGCTAAAGCTCAGTAAAGCTTAAATTATTTCCAAATCAGCATTTAAATAATATGAATATCTAACACTAATTTCATACTCACTGCCAGAAAATTACCAAAACCAGCGATAAGAGCAAAGCAGACGTAAACTCCAGTCCAAAAAATCACGGCACTTGCAAAATCCTGTCCTGTTAATGTAAATGTCTGGAAAATATAAGTTTTTATCACTTTTATATGAACTCTTTAATGATTAATTAATACTGTAGATATTATTACTTGGAAGACATCAGCATAAAATGAAGAAAACAATGGCATGCTTGTGCCTACAATGATACATCCAACTACAGTGAGTAACATTAATGGCCATTCCGCGATATTCATCATAAAGATCCTGTAGAAGCTGACTCGCTTGGCAAGTTCCTTTTTATAATAAAAAAAAGCAAGGTTATAATTTAATTAGTTTGGTAATAATAGTGGTTAAATGTGATAACACTTCTAAGGGTATAAAAGAAATAATACATCTTTTGATAGATTGAATTGGTCAGCGGGTGCAGTCAAAGATAACTTGAAATAAGCAGACTTTTTTGTGTTATCTTTGACTTCACCCCCCCCCCCTCATCCCTCCTCCTCACCAATTAAATCCATCATTAGAATTATCCAGTCAACAATTTTTCAGTCAATACCTCTTTTGATTCATCTTCATTTGAACTTCCAATAAATATATTTTTCAATGATGTAGCTGAGGTTCTACTTCTTCGCAGAGATATTCTTGAAAAAAATCCAGACTTCTTCCTATAGCAAATTATATAAATTTGTTTTAGTCCCAAATAAAATATTTTTATGGAAGAAAGTGGTCCGGGTAGAGGTCACAATGAATTTCTCGTAGAATTTGAGAAAAACTTTATTGATTTACTTTGTAGGTCTACCCGGACAACTTTCTTCCACATATATTATCAAGGTCAACAATTATCATTCAGGATAAAATATTTTTAGTTTTGTAGGCCTAGAAAAATGGGTGTATTTTAATCTGTATCCTTTTTTTTTTTTTTTTTTTTAAATTCACAAATATGTTCGCCTTATAGATCTACGATTCCATAAGAACTATAAACATAAAAACTTTTCTGAATTTTAAAACTAATAAAAGAAGCTGTTTGGTAAACAAGAAAGCATTACTTATACAACTACATACTAACTATCAACTAACACATACATATTCTCTTGATTCATAATAATAATACTTAATAATAATAATTATGAATTAATTATCATTAATTCATTTCCTGTTTTACTAATAACCTTCATGGACATTACATTAGACTTATAAACAATTTGGCTATGAAAAAATAAGTAGAGAAAATAAGATGGATGAGAGATCTCCTACATTAAGAGGCTAATTCAAGACTTGAAAGAGTTGTTGCTGAGTGTGTATTCACCCATGCCTAAAAAGCCAAGGTTATTTTCAATCTTGTAATAATTGTAAATAAAATATAATAATAATGATAATAAGTCTTAGAGAACCCGAAGGCTCAATGCCGATACAACCAATCTCTCTTTACAAACTTCTGTCCATCTTAAGTTAAGTTATCTTAAGTTTCTGAAGAACTTTATTGATTTACTTTGTAGGTCTACCCGGATAACTTTCTTCCACATATATTACCAAGGTCAACAATTAATTGTATCGGCTCAATGCCGATACAACCAATCTCTCTTTACAAACTTCTGTCCATAGAACACTACCCAAACCCAAATCCGCCAGATCACTCTTAACGTAATCCTCCCACCTACGGATTGGTCTACCCCTCAGACGCTTCCCAGTCGGCACAGCGCTTATTCATCCCTAAGCCCAGCAACTTTGCAGGTCCATCTTAATCTTTGTGAACAATATTAGTTAGTTAGTTCATTTAACGTCACTTTATGCTGCTATGGCTAATCGGACGATGCTACAGTGGGAGCTCTAAATTTTGCCTATCCAGGTTTAATTAGGATAGGGATTTTTAACGAGTACCTGACATCATACAGGCTCGGGACCCCCGTTTAACGTCCCTTCCGAAGGACGGCGTAACTAAGGATTTTTTACTCCCTTAAAAAAATCCTAGGGCCACCTGCCGGGCTACGATCTCGCGATCTTGGGTTTAGTAGTTTGTTACGCTAACCACTGGACCACAGGTGACCTTGTGAACAATATTTACTCGATGCATGGTTCACAATTCCGAGTAATGTCATCTCTTTTATTTCCCAGTGGTCTCATCCATTGAATTGAAATAAAATATGAAACTAGACAAATCTAGTAAAAGTAATAAAGATTATTTATAGTTCGAATGCATAAAATATTGTTTTTTCCGTTTAAACCAGAAAAAATCGTTGCCCCTTCATTTGAAAAAAATACTGACCAGCCACACGGATCCACAATTTTGTATGGTTTATACAAATATTGAAGGGGCAAATAAGGCAGACAAAAAAACCTATACCACTACAAGTCATTTAATAATAGAGGATATGGTTCCCTCTGAATTTGAAAAAAAATTTAAATGGAATAAAACAGCTTATATTGAGATGAATGACTTATGGTCAAATTGTTAACCATATAATAAGAAAAAAATGAAACAATTAGAATAGAAGATTGAGAATGGCCTAGGCCGAAACGTATCTCGAAAATAAGGAATAATACATTTTTTTTACTGGAAATAAGTTTTTGTTCTCCTATTTAAAGAATATATTATATGATTGAGTCCAGTTGACATTTTAAAAAAAATTAAAGATCCATTTGTATCTTGGACCTACAGATTAGCAGCACAGTGCCTTTAACTACTTAATATATATATAAGATATAAAAAACATTATTCAGACTCTGTAAAGATAAAAATTTAAATATAAGAAAGACAACACAATACAATTAATATTTTATTATTTTTTATTTACTGTTTTTATTTGGTGATTATTTTTAAATATTTTTATTTTGAAGAAAAAAGATTTTCCCCGCCGGGATTCGTACCCGGGTCGTCTCCATCTCCAGTGCAGTGCTCATCTTGGTTACGACCACTGGTAGCTCAGTGGTTAGAGCAATGCGCTAGAGATACAGACGACCCGGGTTCGAATCCCGGCCGGGACAAATCTTTTCTCTTCAAAATAAAAATATTTAAAAGTAAATATTTTAATTTATGCAGGTATAAAAGCTGACTAGTAATGACATATCCATATTAAATTATATGAAAGATTGTATGCATGATATTTATAATTCTGAATCATTGTGTACCTTTCAATGGGAATGACGGCTTGTTGCTCAACAGTTGCTTCTATTTCTGCTGGTCTATGAAAACATTAAAACTTTTTAAGTTAATTCTACATATATATATATATATATATATATATATATATATATATATATATATATATATATATATATATATACATGGATACAATGTTTAATATACATGGATATTTAAATTAATCAATATTTATTGTTATATATTCATAAAATTACGTTGTTTGTATAGATTTTTTTGCACTATTTGGTTAATATATAGATGAATTGTCGAGATTAAAAATAATTAAATATTTAAAATCAAAGATAAAATACATGAAAAAAAAACTTTAAGAAGTTTATAATCGTATCAATAGAAAAATAGTGATATCTGCAAAAAAACGGTTATTGGAATTTAATTGGAACTTTTTCGACAAAGTTAACATCATAGCCTTTATGTAAAAATTATACTAACAAAAAAAATTATAATTATTTATTCTTACCCTTCAATTCCTGAAATCTGACTTCTTTGATCTCGTTTCTTCTGGGCCATTACTAGGCTGTAATACAGACCTTCCTTCTCCATCAATTCTTCGTGGCTTCCAGATTCAAATACTTGACCGTCCTTAAAACGCAAAATGATGTAATGATCTTTATTCATAAATTGATTAATTACTATAAACGATTTTATGATACCTTCAGAGCGTATATCTTATCGACATTTCTGATAGTGGAAAGCCTGTGTGCAATGATGACCGTGGTGCGTCCCCTCATGGCGTTCTCCAACGCGGCCTGGACGACTCCTTCGCTGTGAGCGTCGAGGGCGGAAGTTGCCTCGTCGAGGAGGAGGATCTTGGGGTCCCGGACGAGCGCTCTGGCGATGGCGATCCTCTGCTTCTGGCCCCCGGACATCATCGTGCCTCTGTCTCCAACTTGAGTATCGTAACCCTGGAATGAAGATGACAACTAAAGGGTACTTACTACATCAGAGTAGTGAAGCTTTACCGGTTCACGGTGTCGCAAAAGTGCTATCTAGCGGATTTGTGATAACTAACAAATTCGTATTCATTGGTTTTATTAAAATTATTACTGCTTTAACTTAATATTACTCATTCTTATAATTTTTTTTCTTTTTTTAAACTGGATTTATTCTTCATTTATTTTGGGTAAGAGAAAATAAAAACCATTTTCCAGTTGTTGTTTATTCATTAATTTTCACTCTTTACAGACGTTTCGACAATATGGTGTCATTCTCAATCCTTTCTTCTCCTGCATTTTTTAACTTTAAATAAATAAATTAACAATAATTACAATACTATAAATAAATTAACATAAATGTCCAAAGATAACACACTATAAGTATAAATACCTGGAATTTTTAAAAGTATGACTTTCCAGATACTTATACTTATAGTGTGTTATCTTTGGAAATTTATGTTAATTTATTTATAGTATTGTAATTATTGTTAATTTATTTATTTAAAGTTAAAAAATGCAGGAGAAGAAAGGATTGAGAATGACACCATAGTGTCGAAACGTCTCTAAAGAGTGAAAATAACTGAATAAACAACAACTGGAAAATGGTTTTTATTTTCTCTTACCCTTAACATTACTATTGATTTCGACATCTGCCCATTAGAATCGCTGAAGGGATCATCTGTAAACATAGAAGATGGTCTACAAAGTAGGCCGAAACGTTGGCACGATTAATAAAAAATATATATTCATAATTTTAATTAAAATAGTTCACATTAATTTGAAATAGTTTTTTTTAATAATTTACAAATTAAAAAAAAAGAATAAGCGATGATAAGTATCAGTAGGGAGCGATTAATGGGCAAGAACACATTTAAAATTCATTAGAAAAGGAAAGGGGTAAACTCTAGTCGCGTGTCGGAGCTGACACTTTTTTTTTTACCTTTAACTTTATAAAATAAATCTTTATGGCTAAGAAAGTATATACTTACGTTGGGAAGATCCTTGATGAAGGTGTGGGCATTGGCAAGGGTGGCAGCCCTCACGATGTCGTACTCGGTGATGTTGTCCCTCCCGTAGCGGATGTTTTCAGCGACGGAGACGCCGAAGAGGACCGGCTCCTGGGACACGAGGCCTATCTGCCCCCTCAGCCAGGCCAGGTTCAAGTCTCGCACATTGTTGCCGTCCAAGAGGACATCCCCCCCGGCAGGGTCGTAGAACCGCAAGAGCAGGCCGACCACGGTGCTCTTACCTGCTCCGCTCGCTCCGACCAGCGCTACTGACGTGCCTGGCTGGATGGTGATCGTCAGGCCTCGAAGTACCTTACAACGGATATAATTTATCATACCGAGTAATAATTAATAATAAAAATAAAAACGAAATACAATTAGTTTGATATGAACAACTAATGATTTCGGAAGAAATAGTTGGGGGTGCAGTCAATCAAAACACCTAAATAAGTGTAACTTATTTACACTTTACCTATGTAACCCCTCATGTCTGGTATCATATCCATATCTATAATTAAACTAGTTTTTTCTAAATCCTTCATACTCAACCCCCCTTTTTCTATATTTTAATCTTCTCATTTTGTATCTTTCCGTTTACCTCCTCATTTTTCTTTCCCTTTATATTATTGTTTACATTTTATCCTTTCTTGACATGTATTTTTTCTATTTTATATTCGTATTCTTTTATTATTATATCTGTCACTATTAGAATTTCTGTTCATCATCTACAATTTTATTTTTATCTATCACAATTTTAAGTTTATTAT
This sequence comes from Arma custos, assembly GCA_037127475.1. Lineage (NCBI taxonomy): Eukaryota > Metazoa > Arthropoda > Insecta > Hemiptera > Pentatomidae > Arma > Arma custos. Next base: position 136,668,882 of record CM073764.1, on the reverse strand, counting down.
ATTCTGTAACCACTCTTATATTCATTCTTTATTTATCATATATCTATTCACTATTTCATCATATCTAGTCACTATTTTAATTTCCACTCTTGTACCACTTTATATATTCTTGTTACTGCAACGTTTTTATATATTTCTGTTTGTTTCTCTCTCTTAGCCCTGAAGATGGCCTACATTGTAGGCCGAAACGTCGGCACATAATAAATAAGTTACACTTATTTAGGTGTTTTGATTGACTGCACCCCCAACTATTTCTTTCTTATATTAGAAGATACAGTCGACTAATTCTTCTCTAACTAATGATTTCCTTTTACCCCTTTTAAACTCTGAATAAGAGGCTCAAAAAGTGTTTTTTGACCGTATAAAAATCTGGCTGTACAGTCTATCAAGTATTTTTAAATTATCTTAACGGTAGCTTATTACTTATTATATAATACCATAAAATTTAAAATACTAAGAAGCAAACAATTATATAAGATTAATAAAAAATGTAGACATAATGGACCTATATTTTAAAATCTGAAACTCGATTTTTTTCGTATAATGGAGTAAATATATAGTTGAATAATTTTGATAACGATTACTACAACTCCTTCATCATTTTTATAAGGAGGACTATAACTCCCTCATCATTTTGATAAGGAGGACTATAACTCCCTCATCATTGTGATAACGATTACTATAACTCCCTCATCATTTTGATAACGATTACTATAACTCCCTCATCATTGTGATAACGATTACTATAACTCCCTCATCATTTTGATAACGATTACTATAACTCCCTCATCATTGTGATAACGATTACTATAGCTCCCTCATCATTTTGATAACGATTACTATAACTCCCTCATCATTGTGATAACGATTACTATAACTCCCTCATCATTTTGATAACGATTATTATAACTCCCTCATCAATGTGATAACGACTACTGTAACTCCCTTATCATTTTGATAACGATTACTATAACTCCCTCATCATTTTGATAACGATTAGTATAGCTCCTTCATCATTTTGTTGCAGTTTAGAATTTAAAGCAAAATTTCTGATTCATCAATTATATTAGGAAATAACTAAAATAATTTTCCCAAAACTCAAGTGTTTTCAAAATTATTTTTTGATCCAAATTTATTGGAGAGTAAAACCTGATATGCCCATCATTATACATTATGATACATCATTAAGACATAAATCAGTATCTTAAAAAAGATAGCCTAAATTATAATAAAATTTACGAGAATAACATCAATTATCTTATTTTATTACTATTTTTTTCGTATTGACTTTTGCGTTACAACTTTATTTTCCTTTGTTCTGCTTCCTTTGTTCTTACACCTCTAATATTCCTTCCTGCGTTCACTGCTACGTTTCTTCAACGTGATGATCTGATCTGATGATTCGTAATGATAATGATGAGAAATGATTCTCTGTTCATGCTTCGTCTTGCCTCCTTCGCTCTTCCTTCATCCTGAACCCTTTCCAGAGTTTCCAAACTTCTTAAGCCACTTCCTTCTAGCATGTAAGACTCTGTAATGTTCAATTTTTTCAAACACTTCTTTAGTCCACTTTAGTATAGTTGTCATGATCTTATTTTTCGAAAAAGAGTGTAATATTTGCTTGGTCGGTCTATGCTTGTTCATTCTGTATAGTAGTCCGAGGAATGACAGCCTCCTCTTCCGCATAGTATCCGAAATTCTTTACATTTCATGGTAGATTTCTCTGTGAATCATAAGTCTTCATTCTGAACAGCTTAGATTACATTTTGTTACTGAGTAAAATGGTGTAAAAACCTAGACGTATGATTTTTTAGCACGATTATTACCATTGGATGTGCTGAGAAAGAGCAAGCAAAGTGTAATTTCCAGTTTATCAACTATACATGTAAATAATTTATTCTTCCATTGATGAAAAACTGTTAAACGCTAAATTAATTTACATTTTATTATTTTAATATTATAGAAGAAATATTAACAGTAAATTATTTGATGTTCCTCTTCAGAGCTTTGGATATTATTCTGCCTTATTCAACAACGTAGCAGGTCTACATATCTCAAGTCTTGTAGGAGTAACTATGTATATTAAAAATTTAATAAGCCGTTTAAATACGCATTTATATAAAAATGTTAAATATTTAATTTTTAAAAACATATTTTTTGTTAGGAAATAATTTCATAAAATTTATAAAGACCTTTAAGCAACCAAAGACCTTACAAAGACCTTATGTTGTTATTAACCAATAAGAGTTTCAAGTGAAATATCATTTCTATTTTATCTACTTTACATGGAAATGTTAAGTTACTCCTATTGATGTAAAGATGTTTGAATACTGGATTAATTTACATTGAATAAAAGAAATATTAACAGTAAACATATTAACAGTAAATATTAACAGTTGGTGTGCTCCTTCAGAGCTGTGGATACCATTCTGCATTACCGAGCAATGTAGCGGGTCTACATATCTCACATATTGTAGGAGTAGGTTCCTTTATTTATAGATTTCCGGTTCGCTAACTATATTTAAAATTTAATATGTCATTCATATACATAATTCATGTTTCGAGAGATAATATTTTTTTAAATAAACATGTATTAAGACCTTCAAGTAAAGTGACGCTTATGCTTTGTGTAATACGAGAGACGATATCCATGCAGTCGAAAATACTCGAAATGGATTCAGTGGTAAACAAAATGGATTTAACAGTTTTACGAAAAACTTTCGCGTTTAGAATTGTTCCTATAATGCGACCAAGAAAGTGATAAATAATATTACTAAATATTAGACCAATTTAATATTATTATTATTTTTTTTTTTTTTGAGAGAGAGAAGAAAACACTTTATTGAAGCATTACAATCTGCCTGTTGTGGGCAATAAGTAATGGTGCTAGGTAGCTTACAATCATTCCATAAAAACTCAATGATATAAACGAAATAAATGCATAAATAAATATATACAAGCGAAAAAATATATACAAAAATAAAGTAAAAAAAAAAGAAATATATATATCCAGCTTCCATTGGCGTTTAATGCCAGTGACGCGGCTGGAAAAGGGGGCTGGGGCCTCCCGGACTCCTGCTTTGCCCTCATTCCTGGGGAAGAAGCTCAGTTCGGGGACCCCAGGAAAATTGTAAATAGGGTATGAATGTGTACAGTATATTTCTTATATGTTTTATTTAATTTGCATTTGCACCTGCACAATTGCGCATCCAGCAAATTTGATTGAAGTATCTTTCTCTTCGCTTTTCTACCTGATCATCTAGTTATATTGAAAAATAAAATAAAAAAATATGTATATATCAATTGTTGAGTAGGTCTCTTGGCCAATGTCTTTTTAACCTTCTTTTATTAATTTAATATAAATTAAATTAATGCTATAAATTAATATTCTTACCTTTACTTCAGGCCTGGTCGGGTAAAAGAATTGAACATCCCTGAACGTTATTTCGCCCTCAACTTTATCGGGGATCATCCCCTCTGCAGAATACGAGTCTATAGGAGGAGTCCTGTCTATAATGCCGAATATAGTGGACGCAGATCCTATAGCTGTACTCACCGTGTTCACGAAAGGAAGCGCATTGCCGACGGTGAAAGCTCCTGTCATCACGCTGAAAAAGACCTTTTAGGGCAATTAATTCGATCAATAAAAAAAATGTTTCAAATTTTACTAAAAACTGTAATGATGTAAACTTAGTATTTTAATTATCTTGTTTTTGTTACTGGAGTAGGTACATCTTTCTTAGTCAATCATTCAAGTGAGTAAATTAAAACCTTTTTCCAGTCATATATTATTTTTCTTTATTTAAAAAAGTTTCAACAATATTATGTCATTCTCAATTTACATTATTTATAAGTCCTTTAACGTTATTTAATTTTAAAAATATTCTCTAAAATTTTTTATAAATTTGTACATTTTCAACCTAAAATAAAGTACAAATCAAATAAATATATAATTTTACAAACAAACATATCCCAAAAATACTGGATAAAAAGCATAGATACCTTTTTAGTTGATTGTCAAATAGTTTAAAATATTTCTTATAAAACTTAGAGTTACAGTGTACTCCATGGTCAATTAACAATTTTTGAAATTTGTACTTTGGACTGCTTTTGATTATTATTATTAAAATAGTATTTTAATTTGTTTTCTTCTCCAATATATAGTCATCATGAATGGTCAATTAATATAAATTAGTGATTTTTTATCTATATTGATCTATTTTATATCTTTTATTTATTTTAAAAAGTTAATTGTATGAATATTAAGAAAATTGTAAAAATGAAAACAATGTTATGAGGTTCCTGAGAAGGTTATGTTATCTGTGTTATCTAATAAGTGTAGACTTCTATATTTCTTTATTTCATTTTTAACTTTGAAATCACTGATGAGTACAATTTACTTATTTCGTTAGATTCCTTCCTATCATTTACCACCTTATCTATTTTGTCATTGATTAAAGTTAAAAATGAAATAAAGAAATATAGAAGTCTACACTTATTAGATAACATAGCCATCTCAGGAACCTCATAACATTGTTTTCATTTTTCCAATTTCTTAATTCATACAATTAACTTTTTAAAATAAATAAAAGATATAAAATAGATCAATATAGATCAAAAATCACTAATTTATATTAATTGACCATTCATGATGACTATATATTGGAGAAGAAAACAAATTAAAATACTATTTTAATAATAATAATCAAAAACATTCCAAAGTACAAATTTCAAAGATTGTTAATTGACCATGGAGTACACTGTATCTCTAAGCTTTGTAAGAAATATTTTAAATTATATGACAATCAACCAAAAAGGTATCTATACTTTTTATTCAGTATTTTTGGGACATGTTTGTATGTAAAATTATGTATTTATTTGATTTGTCTTTTATTTTATTAGGTTGAAAATGTACAAATTTATAAAAAAATTTAGAGAATATTTTTAAAATTAAATAACGTTAAAAGACTTATAAATAATGTAAATTTAGAATGACATAATATTGTTAAAACGTTTTTAAATAAAGAAAAATAATATATGACTGGAAAAAGGTTTTAATTTACTCACTATTTTATTATTTTAGGTTTTAATGTAGTATTATTTTGCGATTTGAGGTTATTTTAGTTTTGTTTCTTTCCCAAATTTCCCATGTGCCCCCTTGACTGTACATTGTTTCCCACCCAGCTCTCTTCATGTGTCCAGGAGGTCTAATTGAGGACCCGCAGGTAACAAAACAATTATTCTAGATATAGAAGACAAGAAAATAATCATTAAAATTATAAAGAATGTAAAAACCTCGATTGCGTCAGATGCTTACTAAAGTTCACTGAGAAGTTACCTGATTTTTTTTTTTTGGGGGGGGGGCTAAGATTCAATGCCCAAACTTTATATATCGTCGCTGTCAAAACAATGCCGCCTATGTACACTTTAGGCGATTTTACAGGAGAGAGAAAAACCGAGCCATATGTTATATTATCTATTATAGATATATATATATATATATATATATATATATATATATATATTTATATATATAATAATAATAAATTCTTTATTGGCTTTAATGTATAACATTGTAGCCATTGAGTCTGGCCCACTTAGTGTTAATTTTTAGTAATTAGTAATTAGCACATCGTCACTTAATTACAGTTATTTTTATTTACAGTTATATAATATCTACAATACGTAAATATTTTACAATAATTAAATAATCAACACTCGTTTAATAAATAAATAAACAAAATTTTTAGTCAGAACAGAATAGTATCAATTATAACAAAAGAATAACAATCTTCCAAACAAATATATAGCAAATAAGGCATATACCTAAGGAAATAGATAAATACAATACAATGGAATTTAAGTATTTAGGTACTAACCCGCTGATACTTTATTGTAACAGTTATCTTATTCTTTCTATACGTTACAATCAAGGTATTGTAGAAGTACCCGAAACCATAAACCACAATTAAAGCCCGGATTCCGAATTTTTACATATAAACTGAAGATAGAAAAAAATGTTTAATTTTTCCACGCTGTCCATAGAGTTATCGATATATATATATATATATATATATATATATATATATATATATATATATATATATATATATATATCGGTTATCTTTCAATTGCTAATTACAGCACTGCCTTGTGTTCAACCTTGAAAACATTTTTAGTAGTGTGTAATTCAACCTGTAGAATGCGTTACCGTTACTAACTCATTTTCATCAAAAGTTGTAGATAGGCGGTATTGTTTTGATAGCGGCAATAGTACCTTTATTTATATTTATCTTATATTAAGATATATTAATAAGAAATGGTTTACTTACAGTGAATATACTGCCTGCTGTGGCCTCGCCACGACTCAGGAGCTGTGAACCATACCAGAAGGCAAAAGCAAAAGCACCATAAGACACGACAAACATCATGGCGGCCGCCACCGACAGCACGTAATATTTCCCCATTGTTATTCTCCTTCCTTCTTCCAATGCTTCTCCGTACCTACGATCAAATATTATCAAGTCATGATCGATCATCAAAAGCTAAACTTGATATTCATTCATATTTGGCTATATAATACTGCTTGTAAAAGAAGTGACTTGTAAAGAAAGAAAGGTGATAAACGGTGAAAAATATTAGAATCTAGGTAGTAAGGGGTTTCTGAATGGTTCTGTTGAGTGAGCAATCCTCGATGAACTAGAAAGGAAAAGCGAATTATATGGTTAGTAACAGAAACGTCATTGACTTTGGGAATAAGTTTGAAGATGTTGAGAAGCTGAAGCATTTAGGTTCCAAGATAACTAGAAAAAACAAAATTCGAGATAATATTAAGACAGGAAATGATGGTTATTTTTTAAATCTCGACAATACTTAGCTAGTTTTTTTATGCCGAATTTTGGAGGATGGACAACGTCTTAAGATGTACGAAAATAAGGTATTGTGTAGAATATTCGGCTCAAATAAGGGTGAGTTACTTTGAGGACATTGTTTATGTTATGAAAAATAACAAGCAGGAAACGCTAATCTGTTAGTATGTGGACTGATCCATATTTTCTTAAATTATGCTGTTAAGTAGAATTAATATAATATTAATTACTTCTTTATTACTATAATAAAAATACTATAATTATTACTAAATCACGACCTTTTTATCTCTCTTGGCTCACCGCCGAAGGAAGCGACCGTCTTGACAGCATTGATGACCTCTGCAGCGATTCCTCCAGCGACACCGTAGCGGATCTGTTCCCTAGCAGCAGACCCGCTCATCGCCTGCAATATATATCTGTTTGTTTATGTATATACATATTTGAAATATATTATGTATAGTCAGATTGTTGGATTAAGTAATTATTATATATTTGAACTAAGGTGTTTACCTTTGCTACAACGGCTGACATGCCTATGACCAGAGGCGCTATGATTATCATGGCTGAGGTGAGCTTGGTGTTAGCATGGAACCCAACTACTATTCCTGTGATAAAGGTCGATGAGTACTGAGTTAGCATGCTAAACTTGCTTCCGATCCCTTCCCTTATTCTCTCAAGATCACTGCAAACATAGATGTAATGTGAACAGGATGTTTCGTGGAAAGGATATATTAATATACTAGCTTATGCCCGCGGCTTCGCACGCGTGGAATTTGGTTTGCTAAGTAAAGTTTCGTAAAAGATCATTTTAAATAAATAATTTAATTATTTTTTTTAAATGTAAGTTACTCGAACATCCGAAATTTCAGATGTCTAACTTCAAAACTGAAGGATTCTATACAACCTTTGAACCCCTATTATATTAAAGGGGAAACCCTTGCAGTGGAATTATCCGAACTTCTTTCTTAAACTATACACAGAACCTAACTACAAATTTCAAGATGCTAAGTTCCTGATTTACCTTTAATTATGTACTATGTACGTGCCCCCACATAGATCATCATGTGATTTGCCTTTATTTATGTACAATAATGGATTCTCCACAGTACCTCAAATACTGTGTGGGGGGGGGGCACGTGCCCCCTTAAACCCTCCCATAAATCCGCGCTTGTATAGCCTATGTATTATTCTGATGTATAACCTATATTACTGTAAAGTTTCATCCAAATCCGTCCAGTAGTTTTTGCGTGAAAGAGAGACAAACATTCACATTTATAATATTAGTAAGATGCATCATCATTTATACAATTTAACAGCCATATTGTCCTACAAATTGCGTGGTACGTTATCCCGGTCCTACGCTCAAAAGTAGTAGTACAGATCCTAATTAATAATTAAAAAAAACAAAAAAAAAACAGCTGGTTAGTAATCGTTTTTAATGACTTTGTTATCGATACATATTGCAAGGAGGGGACTCTTTGATCAAACCACATATTTTGTAGGACAAATATTTTTCCAAATAATTTAGATAATTATCTAGAGATTTAACAAAAATAAAAACAGTTAGTAATAAATTTTTGAGAAACATCAAATCGACATATTTTATCCTTGCTGCCTCTGTTAGCTACCAGAATTTTCGCAAAAGAAATTGTTGGGCGTCATAGAAACGAAGCTATTCACGAAGATTCAGCTTAATAGTAATCAAGTGCAAAAATGGGCCAGGGATCCTGGACTTTATGTTCCTTTTTATTGACAAATATTTTGAAATGATTCAATGGAGTGTGATTATGAAAACGATTTTTATTTATTGTATATATTCATATCACTAGGATCTTTATTATCATTATTGTTTTTTCATTTATATGTTGCATTAATAAAAAACCTTCTAGTTGAGTGCATTTTTTTCTGAGAAAAACCCAAACAACACTTTAATTTACTATAGTTTGAGATATTTTTTAAGTTATTTTATTTGATTATTTTATTGAGTTGTACAACTGTAATACATACATCTAGTACAATTGCTATAAGAGTAAATAATATATGATAGGACATGTAGAGATACTACCCACTGGCAGCACTCTAATAAAGTTCTACAATAGAAGGTCCCGAGGCCATCTTCTCTTCAGACGCCTAGGAGGATTGTCCGGGATGGAATTGGATGCAAGGATGAAAACTAGTGGGATTGGATGGGTCTGAAGTTTATTGTGGAATGATAGGTATCTGGAATGGGCTAAATCGGTAACATATGGAACGTTAAGGTCATTATGGATGGTTTTATTTGTGACAAAATAAGGAGCGTTTAGGATTTTGCGAAGGATTTTGGATTGCAAGGATTGGATACGAGAGGAATTCGATGGTTTGGTTGAGCCCCATAGTTCAATTCCATAAGTCCATATAGGCCTTATAACAGTCACATAAATAAGTCTTTTGTAATTGATCTGAAGCTTTGAGCGTTTATCTAGTATGTGTTGAAGTAGTCGGAAGCGTCTAGCTGTTTCTTGTCTTTTCAGTTTTGTGTGAGGTTTCCAAGTAAGACGCTTGTCTAAGTTGAGTCCCAGATAGCGAATCTGTTCAACAGGGATAAGTGGAGTACTATTAAAGAGTACAGTAGGACAGGAAGTCATGGGTTTTCGACGAAGGGTAAAGGTAATTTGATGGGACTTGCTGGGATTGATTTTAATATTTTTTAAGTTAAAACTACGATCTTGAGAATGTTCTTCATCAATTATCAGTCATGTTTGGAAACTGGATGAATTTTTCACGAATTGTTAATTTGCTTAATTTCTTACAGGTTATTGGAGCTTAGGTGACATTAACTTGAAAAATAAAATATTAAAAATATTCATAATCGAAAGGATACGTCTGTTCTACTGTGTTAATTGTGTTAAACGTTGATAAAGACGGAAAACTCAGTGAATTAAGAACAATGACCTGACTTGGCTAGAAGATGAGTCTCATATTTGACTAATCTTTTGGCGTTATTTTGTTTAATACTATAGTTCTGTTTTACTTACTCGGACAATTTATGAGGCAGATCGCCATCTTCGTTTTCATCGTACCAGCTGATATCCTGTCTCAGGATTTGCGAAAAGAAAACCTGTCTTAGCCTGAATATCTGCCTCTCACATGCGCTCTCCCAACATAAAGTCTAAAAGCAAGGTATCTTTATTACAAAATCATTCGGTATTACAAAATATTATTCGGTATAATATAAAAGATGGAACCTGTATAAACACAGCTACCATCACAGCACAAGCTACGTAGATGTAATACAACGAGAAATGTGCCATTGCTGTAGTGAATTCGTCTCTAGTTATCGCCTCAAAGGAGCTATGTAAACATATGCAAGGTGTCATATAACATATATTTTTACCATTTAAAAATTGTTAAAATATAGGAAACTAACCCATTTGTGGTTGTCCAAGGAGCTTCGTGTATTGTAATATTTGAAAAAACGTTGCGAGTCATCGTTGAATTTGTCGGATCCTTAAAACCCTAAATGGAGAAATAGGAAATGAGCAAAAGTATTACAGCCATACAGAGGGTTATATCCATGAAATATCCTATTTTAAAAAATATACATTTTTTAATTAAGGGCATATATAAGGAAGTAAATGGAGATTTTGATGGTGATTATTTTTAAATATTGTTGTTTTGAAGAGATACATCGCATATATATATATATATATATATATATATATATATATATCACAAAAATTGCGAGAATAGGGGGATCACAAAACAAGACCCCGCCCTTCCGATCTCATACTTGTTCCCACAGAACTAATGCATTCCAGTGTACCTTCCTCGCCCGCTCCAGCACTGTGTGGAACTCAATCCCTCCTTTCATCCGCCATGCTTCTTCACCGACTTCATTTAAATCCTTACTTTTCCAACATCTCCCGACTACCCAAAAGATGCTCCCTAATTAGGTCAGTCATTCGCTTAAATGTATTGAATAATCGATTCTGTTTATTACTTTTTTTTGTTTCTTTCGTAAAGAAGATATAAACTACTAGCTTATGCCGGCGGCTTCGCTCGCGTGGAATTTGGTCTGCCACATAAAGTTTCGTGAAAGATCATTTTAAATAATTAATTGAATTATTTTTTAAAAACATCCAAAATTTCAGATGTCTGACTTCAGAACTGACGGATTCTATACAACCTTTGAACCCCTATAATATTAAAGGGGAAACCCTTGGGGTGGAATTATCCGAATTTCTTTCTTAAACTATACAAAGAACCTATCTACAAATTTCAAGATGCTAAGTTCCTCATTTGCCTTTAATTATGTACTATAAAGGGGGGGCACATGCCCCCGTTCCCCCACATAGATCATCATGTGATTTGCCTTTATTTATGTACTATAATGGATTCTCCACAGTACCTAAAAAACAGTCGGGGGGGGGCACGTGCCCCCCTAAATCCGCGTTTGCTACAGCCTATGTGTTATTCTGCTGTATAACCTATATTACTGTAAAGTTTCATCCAAATCCGTCGTTTAGCTTTTGCGTGAAAGAGAGACAAACATACAAACTTTCACATTTATAATATTAGTAAGATTAGTATGATATCAAAACGAATAGTTTCATTCATGTTCTTTCTGTTATTTTAACAACTATTATCATGTGATATGCCTTTATTTATGTACAATAATGGATTCTCCTCAGTACCTAAAATACTGCAGGGGGGAACGTGCCCCTATAGTGTGCATACAAACTTTCACATTTATAATATTAGTAAGTTGTAAATAAATTATTGCATTTTAGCCCGTTCATTTATTTTATTTATTAACTGTTGTTATTAATACGAAGGCTGGCTGTTGCATGTTGAAAGGTTGGTTCTGGGTAAAATTACTGGCTGCATATCTTTCATTTTTTCTTCTCCATACCCTTTCACGCCCGTCTGGACATCGAAGAGCAAATCTGGATTTATCTGTAAAAAGTACATCTCTCCATTCGTCCATAGTCCAATGGCTTTGTTCTCGAGAAAAAGCTAGCCATGTAACTCTGTGAGTTCTGGTCAACTCTGGAGATCTTACTGGGGGGAAAAGCCATTAATTCATGCTCATTTAATCTTCTTCGAGCAGTACGTTCAGAAATTTGCATACCTCGAACTTCTTCTTTTTCTGATGAAACTCTTGAACAAAAGTAAGGTTCGTAAAATTGTTAAAGTCAAAAAACGGTCATCCTGTGGTTCTGTTACCCTAGGCCGTACAGAAGCGGGTCTCGTAAAATTTCATACGAAACTCCAATGGCATTAGCTGCATATCTGATGGAACGTCCATCATCAATAAGTTCTACACCACGCGCAACATCCTAGCACGAAGCGGCATTTTTAAACTTAAAATTGAAAACATTAAAAGCTGGAAACTAAGAAATTTGCTGCAAGAAACGGCACTGAACAAATGACTCTGAATAAACATTTTAATTCCATAGAAAGTGAACATTGGAATCCACAGTCCTTTCATTGAATTAAGGATTAAGGGTTATTATCTTCTATATTGACATTCCTAATTGAAAACAAATAAAGAAAATACATATTTATTCATTTAAGAAAATAGACCAATCCAAAGCAGAAATATTTTTAGATGAAAAAATGAGAAAATCAAGTGGGTGGAATTTTTTGCCTGCCAGTGGATTATGTTCATTTTTCATGTTTATTCTTCTAAAGTGACTTGGTCCCAGAATAAAGTTTCTTTTCTATTCTATTCTATATGTACATAATACACTTACGTGAGTGGCTACATTGTTGAACATGTTGGTCATCTGGCCGAAGAGGATGGCCAGGAACGGGAGAGCTGCGCCGTTAACAAGAGAAGCCAAAAATCCTATCACCATCAAGGTTATATCACCTCCTGTAGCGTACCTGAACTAATTAAATATAATAAAATATAATTAAATCGATTTTATGTTTCCAAACTATTTTTACTGGTAGAATTTTAAAATGTTGAATCTCTTACCAATCCTGCTATACCGGATTTATCTCCTCCGGGAGCCTCTTTCTTTTTTTTCCTAAAAAGATATCAGACAATAAAATAATGTAAAGTAAAACTTCATTAAAAAATAATTTTCGCATTAGAAAATACACATACCTGATTAGGACACCTTAGAACTAAAACTCAGTGCCTCAAAAATAATCGAATTAAAATTAAAATATGCACGTTCCGCCTCAAGAATTATTATCTTTGTGTATTTCAATTAATTAGATAAGTATTATTAGAATTATGTAATTTACTACAACAATTGTATTCTATTCAGCAAAATCGTAATCAATGCCTGTTTTTCAACTAGCTGTTGTAAGTTAGAGGCATAATTTCACTGATTATAATTTTATTGTTTTATAACAGATGTTAGTAGTTTATAGAATTTAGTGTTTCAGTAGCCATAAATTGTCTGGTTTAATCGGTTAATCACTATTCAATTCATGTTTATGAAGTTTATTGAATCTATTGGAATGTACACATATGTCTCAGTTAATTGGAGTACTTTTTTTTTTTTTTTCTTCAGGATATCATGCTTTTGTAGTAGACTATCGCCACAAATTAACCAATGATTTAAAAGTTTTTTAAGCTTTTTGGCTCCCTGAGAATTTCATTTAACGAAGAAAATTCTTGTTCATTAAAATTATAGATTCCTTTTCTCTTCACTCCACTATAACACCTAAATGTTTAAATAGTTGAGCTCTGATATTTGAGGCGCTCAGGATCAAAAGCTATCTCTAATAACACTGGCCGAAAAAAAAATATATTTTTAGTAACATAAAGCTGAATAGCATGAGCTAGTAGAACGAACCTCTTTTAATGCGAAAATGACCAGCAGGTGTTCCTCAAGGTAGTATCCTTGGCCCAATCCTTTATACAGTTTATACAACTGACATCCCAACTCATCCTAATACTATCCTTACCACGTATGCTGATGATACATGTGTATTATCAGTCAACATCAATCCAGTTATTGCATCCAAAAGCCTCCAATCCCATATCACTGATCTTGAAGAATGGTTTCAAAACTGGAGAATTAAAATAAATTCTCAAAAATCGCATCAAATCACTTTTACCTTACGTCGTAAACCAATGACTTCCTGCCCTACAGTATCCTTTAATAATATCCCACTGGTGCCTGTAGAGCAGATCCGATACTTAGGGTTGCACCTCGACAAACGATTAACCTGGAATCCTCATACAAGACTGAAAATACAGGAAACCGCTCGACGTTTCAGGCTACTTCAATACTTACTAGACAAACGCTCTAAGCTCCCAATTAACTACAAAAGACTCATCTACATGACCATCATACGACCTATTTGGACTTACGGAGTAGAGCTATGGGGCTCCACTAAGCCATCGAATTCCTCTCGTATCCAATCCTTACAGTCCAAAATCCTTCGTAAAATCCTCAATGCTCCTTATTTTGTTAAGAATAAAGTCATCCATAAGGACCTTAATGTCCCTTTTGTTGCTGATTTGGCCCGAACCTGGTATCTATCCTTTCATAGCAAACTTCATTCCCACTCAAACCCTCTAGTTTCAAACCTAGCTTCTTCTTCAATTCCCGATAATCCTCCTAGGCGTCTGAAAAGAAGATGGCCACGTGACCTTCTTATTTGAACTTTGATTTGAGTACTACCAGTGGGTAGTTTCTCTACTTGTCATTCTCATGTCATTATGTAACACGCATTCTATTTACTTGTTGTATAATTGTAATACAGTTGTGAATATCAATAAATAAATTTTTAAAAAAAATGACCAGCAGCAATTCGTTACACGGAAGCAATCCTTGCTACATTAAACAAAGTATATGGACTACAGTGCCACTTGTTGTTTACTTAAAAATGCTTTTATTAGCTTTCTTACTCCTACATATCGGTTATTTTTATAATTTATATTAAGTCAACATCTAAAGAGCATATATACATCAAAAACATTTTTTTTAAACACGTTAAATTACTTTTTTTCTTTTATGGGGGTCTCATCTTCGCTCTAAAAACCAGCAGTCATCACCCATTGCTGGATCCCATCGTCCTTGATATCGAATTTCCATTCTTCTCATGTGGTGGAATCTTTTACCTTGCTCGTCACTGACCGCACTTAAGTTCTCAGGAAAAAACATAAATGAGAATGCAGAAAGTGAATTTTTAATGACATTCTGGGACCAAGTAACTGAATGAGTCTAAAAGTTCATTAAACAGTTATTCGTAGTTTTCCCCAATCTTGTTGTCTAAAAAGCCTCTCACTACATTTGCAAATGCGTTCTAAGCCCTAAGTTCTAAGCATGCTAAGCTTTTCTTTAAAATTCACATCGTCTAGAAATTTTCTAATTAGTTTGGCGTCGCTTAACTGGGGGAAAAGTTGCCTTAGGTATTTAAATCCTTCGCCCTATTTACACATTGCTTTCAAAAAGATTTTCATGAGCCCAAGTTTAATGTGCAAAGGTGGCAAAAGAACATTTTTTGGGTCTAAAAGAGGCAAATATTTTACATTTTTACTCCCTAGTTGAAATTCTATTCTTTCCGGCCAAATCCTCTTTACATAATGTTCATTTACTGCACGACTGTACCACAAACACAGAAAACAGCAATATTTTGTAAAACCTCCCTGAAGTTGTCTCCCTGACTAAAATTGCTATAACTTTTAGATCCCCACATATCTGCCATTTGTACCGGTTGTAGCTAATTCTCTCTAAAACGGTAAGCATATTCTTACGGGCGCGGGAATTGGCGATTCCTGGAAGAGAACAAAGCTCCCTTGTCGGCAGAGATGAAAGAGGCCTTTCTCGAAACTTCGAGATCCTTCCTGTATGATCTAGATCTGTCATTCTGTATATAAACAGAATCTCGGCGCGAGTAGAGACAGAGTGTTAAAGCACACGGTACGGTTAACATCGGAAACAGTGATAAGTGATAAGCCAGTGTAATAAGTCAGTGACAGTCTGTGAGTGTAATTGTGTGACAGTTTGTTATTTTAGAAATTCTTACGGTCGGTGGACTTTATTAATGAACTGTAAGTGTTAATTAGTAGTAATTAATTAGTTAAGTAGCCGTTGTAATTTAATGTGCTTTGTACAAGCTTATGTAAATAGTTAAGCTATTTAGTAATAATAATATATTATATTATTGTAATAATTAAATAGAAGTTAGGCCTAGATTATAAATATCTAAAATATTGTTATTGTAAATTTATTTCAGTTAATAATCTATTTGTTAGTAATTTCCTTGTATAGTTTCTTTGTTAGTAATTTCCTTGTTTAGTTTCTTTGTTAGTAATTGTTAATAGTTTAATTGTATTCTTTTATCACTTTTGTAAATAAATATTAGTATCTTTAAGTAAGGAATTGCTTAATTCATTTTAATACCCAGTAGCCCGTAACAATATTTTCATAGTCTTCTTTCTACTTCACTGAATGGGCAACTGGTATAGATAGTTTGATATTTCCATTATGAAGTAATACAGATTTGAAACTGTATTTCGACGAGTCTATTAATAGGCACCACTCACGGGGAGATTGCTCAATATTGAGTTCTTGCATTAAACCATCTATCAGTACACGCGCACAATGAATTTTCCATAGTATCAAATGCATAAAACATTACATTTCTTTTTCAAAAATTCGTAATTTTTGTTTCTTTGGCTAGCAAATTCCACTCCTTAAGACGGGAAACAAGAAGTTCTGATTGTTCCTTTGACAATTCCAAATCACGTACCAAATCATGTAGTTCATTTTGTAGAATCAAAAGTGGCTCACCAGCAATGGCACCTGGAACGAATTTGGGATCGGTACACTCTTCTTCTGAGTTTGTTGATGATGTGGCATCGTTCCCATTATCTCCTAAAACAATATCTTGCCACTCTTAAGGCGCAGTCGGTAGTGGTAAGTCAGGTCTTATGGCAGAAGGTACATTCGGTTATTCTTATCTATAGTTTTTTTTTTACATTTTCATAAAATGGCCTTGCTTGTGACTTAACAAGAAATTCTCCACAAATATAACAGAACTTGTCTGGAGAAGTTCTGCAACTGCGGCGCGTTTTACTTGACACTGTAGTGAGCTAACTTAACAATTGGAAACCCTTTCTTAACACTATATAACCACTCACAGCAATGTAACATACACAGCATATAACCCGTCAGTAGGTTCTGTTTCGCGTTATCACTCGGAGCCGTAAACATGCCGAATACTTATACCTGTCGGTAATGGAAGGTCTATTGTGCGTATTGCCAAATGGAACGTGTTAGGACATTTGGGATATTTTTTCTATTATTAGCATTTTAAAAATAATAGGCTGGACAGTGTTACAAAAATGGTGTCGGCCAGTGTAAGGTTAGTTACGGTTAGAAGTCGTGTAGTACTCTTATTGTCTTGTTAAATCATTGGTGTATTACTAAAAGAAGTTTAATGAATCTAGTGTGCATTACACATTATTATTTCTTGTTTAAGCGTTAATAAATCTAAATTAATAGCATTATGTTATAAATTAAGCTTTAGATTTTATTTTATTTTATTTCTTAAAATAAGTATTATATATTGCTTATTATTGTGATTCTTTGCAATGCTATAATAATAAATAATTACTGAATTTTAATGCGTTAATCACTTACTTCGTTTTCCGTTTCTTGTTTCCTTTAATTTTGAAATCTGTCTCTTCTGTCTGGATGTGCACGTTCATGGACATGCTGCCGATATTTCCCTTAAAAAAATTGTTAAACAGAGATGTACGTTAATCTTAATAAACAAGAATTAAATAGTTGTTTTTTTTATATTAACACTTATAATATAAATATTACAATCTGCCACTTGTGGGCAATAAGTAATAGTGCTGTGTAGCTTACAGTCATTCCATAATAAAACAATAATATAAACAAAATAAAATAAATAAATATATACATGCGGAAAAATATATACATGCAGTAACAGAAAGAAATTAATGCAGTAATAATAATAATAAAGTAAAGTAAATAATAATAATACTAATAATAATAATACTAATAATAAAATAAAATAAAATGTACACATTCATACCCTATGTACAATTTGCCTGGGGTCCCCGAACTGAGCTTCTTCCCCAGGAATGAGGGAAAAGCAGGAGTCCGGGAAGCCCCAGCCCCCTTTCACAGCCGCGTCACTAGCATTAAACGCCAATGGAAGCTGGTAGTTAAACAGTTATTATTTCTCCTAAAAGTTGCGATGGCCATTATTTGTACTGAAAACCGATTTGGAGCCAATTAAGTACCTAATATATATTTTTATTCTCAATTTAAAAGTATTTGAAGGCATAGAAATCTTTATAAATGTTATAAAAATAAATACGATGACGTTTATGAAAGCTGGTAAAGAATTATAACTCGAAGTAAATTCGGATAAAACAAAATTTATCGTTGATTAACAGCAGGCGTTTTGGCGATGGAGATATAAGTGGGACCAAGATCGTACACAATTAAATTACTTAGATTCTATGGTATAAAAAAGAAAATTAAGAGGCGGTTTTACGGCAGACATATTTTCGGTTTTGGCATTACTTAGCACTTTTATCCTGCTATAGGTGACAATAAGGGGCCTAGGCCAGATAGAGTAAAATGGTTCTTAGGGTTCATTACTTTACTTTGAAGAGAGGGGGCAGTTGTCGGTACGCAGCAGTCGAGTCAAGACGTAAGGAGGAGGATGGAGAATGAAGCCCCATGTATCATAAGTCACCTATAGCTTCCCGTTTTCATTGTAAGTTGTTTTTAAGATTTATAAGTCTGTAATCATGATCAGCACAAATAAAATATAATGTTCTTCTATAATTATTCTTATTTAATAAACAACTCCTGGTCAGTAAACGACGTGATCTAAAGGTGGCATCCCATTTTAGTATTTAATTAAATTCAGATCAAAGGATCTGACTTTTCCCTGAGATCATAGCTTGGGCGGTAAAGCCAATATAGCAATCCCGATACTTATTAACTGTAATACACAAAACTAGTATACTGTTTATATGGGTGTGAAATGAAGCATTTAACATTGAAGGATGTACAACGTCTTTAGAGTATGCTAAAATAAGGTATTACCTAAAGATAGGTCTGAAAAAGGACGAGTCCACTGGATGTCACATTGACTTGGGAAGGTCTCACTGTCCTGAATTGCGCAGAATTAATCCTGTTGATATAATTGAAGCGATAGTTTTGAGATGAGCTTGCAAAGTTGTTGGACTTAGTAACGAGCGAAGGTTAAGGTTGGTTAATAAGCGCTCAGCCGATTAGGTCCGAAAGGTAGACCGAGGCGCAGTAGGCCAGCGGCCAGGGACCAAAAAAGGGCTTTAGGTCGCAATAAATTAAAGAGAACTGCATTTTTGATATGTTGTAAGGGCGTGTCTGACTAGTGGAAAAAGTTTCCTACCGAAAAAGCGGATGGGAAAACTATTGGCGGCCGTAAAACCTCGAAATTTTCGGAGTTATTTCAGGTGTTGGCCAATATCTCCTAATTGGTAACCATTTAATGTAGACTAAATTTGCTTTTATTTGAGACCAACCGCAGCTCTGTAGCTCTAGATGAAAATTGGTCATTTTTTCCAAAAAATCCAAATTTTATGTTTTGGCCGACTTTCGTGAGGAACACCGGCCGAAGGAGTGATCCTGCGATGAAAGTCATGAGAAATGAAGCTGTAGTAAATTTAATTAGCTTTAATTTAAGCACATAACGAGACCTGTAGGTCTAATAGATTCTGAGTTGCGATCCTTGGTCATTTTTTCAAAATAGTCAAAATATAGGCCAGCGGCCAGGTGTTTGAGGGTCGCAAAAATTTAAGAGAATTGCATTTTTGATATATTGTAAGGGCATGTCTGAGCAGTGTAAATCCAAGTTTACAACCGAAAAAACGGATGGTATATCCTTTGGTTTTTCGACCATCAAAAGTTTTCCCATCCGTTTTTTCGGTAGCAAACTTTGATTTCCACTAGTCAGACATGCCCTTAAAACTTATCAAAACTGGAGCTCTCTTCAATTTTTGCGACCTTCAAACACCTGACCGCTGGCCTATAGGTGGAAGGATTGTTTTAAGGATGGCCTATGGGATTTAGGATAGAAACAATAGACGACCACATAAAAAAAAAGATTCAGAAAATTTCATGCCCAACTACCAGCAGTTAAAGGAGCAATAAATTACAACGTAGGAAAGCAGACATCATCTCGAAGACTAAAGCCCAGGTTACTGCAGGACATCTTATTATGAGCTGTATAAATATGTATTCTAGTGGCATTACTACCTTAAATCTATTTAACAGCTATTTTATATATGTATATTTTTTTTATATATCACAATCCACTGTTTTACTCTTATCCAATAGTTATAACGATGTATTTAGTTAGGGGTGTCTATTGTACGGACTATACCCGCCCATAATCAATTGTTATAAACAATAAATAATTAATATTATAACAACCATGTAAAGGCCAACCAGGCCGATCTGTTAAAAATAAAATATTAAAAAAAAAATGGGATTTAGGTTTGGGTGATAATCTGGGGAAGGAGGTTTGTATTTATATATATATTGTTATTGTAATTGTAATATGTTGAACACAATTTTTTTTTAAGTCATTATATAAATAAAAAAGGAAATGATAGCATCACGTTGGTCGAGATGGGCTTGCAAAATTATTAGGCTTAATTGGGTGAATCATTACTTGTTTAGAATGAAACCTTTGGGGGAAAACATAACGGTAGGGCGTGGTCACGGCCGAAGAGTGGTTGCTTTAGAAATAGTGCTGTATCTACTGAACTCAACACCCATCGTGGATTACCATTTTTTTCCTTCCGGTATTATGTTTGGATGACCATCCTCCAAATTTGGATTAATTTAAAAGTTGATATAATTTTATGACATATATATATGGACCGTTTATTTTGAAAGTAGTATAAGTCCATATTCTCTTGTTTCGAGAAAATTAGAGGTTAGCATATCTGTCAATTAAAAAATTCAGGCAAATTGTATGAAGTCTGGCAATGTCTCTATTGTTTTATAAATATTTAATTTCATTATATAGATTTGTTTTAGGCGAATTAGACTACAATAATACATATTTATGGGCTGTAAATGGACTTACACCACTTTCAAAATTAGGCAACTGTAAAAATAGTTTCATTTCAATTTTAAAAAATCAAAAAGCACTTAAAATATACTTCATTTTAATCCAATTTTGTTTGCAAATACTCATGACAAGACATAAAATTTAATTTTAGACACTAATTACGTTGTCAAAATTACATGATAATGATAGTAAAAAACAAAAAAAAAACAACCTTTATTTACAGTTTTACATATACAAGCAGCAATAAGTGTAAATACATGTTCCGGACTTCCTTTACATGTTTAAAGAACAATGATTTTAATTAATTAAGGTTGACTTTTATAAATAAGTTTTACAATAGCAGGAAAAATTTAGAAAAAAAACGCTTAAAAAACTGATAGTATTTACTATAACGTGTATAGTATATTCCAAAACTTATCAAAAATTTCTATACGTTGTGTTTCATTAATACGTTCAATACATTTCTTTGAGCAATTACAATTTTTAGATTCAAATTGTTTTGCTGGAATGAATTTTCCTCTTTTTGTATAATACTTTTGACCACTATTTCGCTTAATTTTGTTTATTCGTTGCAAATAATTTTCTTTATTAGGTTCTGCAGAATCTAAATTTTCAATAACAATATCCTCATCTGATGAAGATTCTACCTCTATTTTTCTTCTTCTCTTTTCACGGGTCGTTAATTTGTTATTTATTGCGGAATTGTTTTCATCCTCTGAATCTTTGATTATTCTTCTGTTTATATTCATGGGCTTTATGTCTGCGCGAATTTATTTATAATTAAGTAAAATAAATATTTTCAATTGTTATAAAATAATATTGCTTTACCATTTGTTCATACCTATATCACTATCTGATGTTAGTATGAAGTTATCCATTTTCAGAAAAAAATAGAATAAGTAACCTAAATTAACAACTGTTAGCACGTAAGATGACACGTATGATAAAAGAAATGCAACCATCTGTTAAGCCACCTACCTCTGTCAAGTGGACTTACACCACTTTCATAATCGATGAGTGTGCAATTTCATTTACCGACCGATTTTAAGTTGTATAAAACATGGGAATTTTTTAAGAAATTAAACACGGACTAGTTATACATAAAAAATTTACATTAAATTAAGCATGAAATACTTCATATCTCATTTTTAAATAAAATGGGCTTACACCACTTTCAAAATAAACGGTCCATATATTACTACAATAATAAACATACCGGTATCGGGAAGATGCCGGTGCTGTCCACTTCTGAATCCCTAAAGTTCTCGTCGCTCATGATACCTGAAGAGTACTCGGCACCCGATATCAGCCACGGTCCTATTTGGCCTTTCTCGAACAGCGAAGGAGTTGCAAGTGCTGATATCCTATATATAGGTCTACTTGCGATAGTGGTTTAAGGCTAAGCATTAAAATATCGACAAGGTCATATTCCTCTTTAGAAGCAGATTTGGAAAATTGTTACGAGGTAAAAACTATAAAAGAAAAAAAAAGTTTTTAATTAAAACAGTCTTATCATATTATGACTAATTATGAATCGGTTTAATTTAAAATTACAAACAGGGATATCGACTGGGTCTAAACAATATCTAATGTGCGCTAATTTACTTTCCATATTTCGTTTACTCCTGAGAGCAAAAGTTTAACTTATTTTTTTTAAGATGTAAAAAGTAAAAGTATGAAAAATTTTCTTTATATAATATCGCTAGCTTATGGCAGCGGCTTCGCTCGCGTGGAATTCGGCCTGCCACATAAAGTTTCGTGAAAGATCATTTTAAATAAATAATTTAATTATTTTTTTTAAATATAAGTTACTCGTACATCCATAATTTCAGATGTCTAACTTCAAAACTGACGGATTCTCTACAACCTTTGA
Source organism: Arma custos (assembly GCA_037127475.1). Lineage (NCBI taxonomy): Eukaryota > Metazoa > Arthropoda > Insecta > Hemiptera > Pentatomidae > Arma > Arma custos. The sequence goes on along the minus strand of CM073764.1, from coordinate 136,646,079 downwards.
ACCCCCATTATATTAAAAGGGAAACCCTTGGGGTGGAATTATACAAATTTCTTTCTTAAACTATACAAAGAACCTATCTACAAATTTCAAGAGGCTAAGTTCCTGATTTGCCTTTAATTATGTACATATGCCCCCGTGTCCTGACATAAATCTGCCCTTGATGTAGCCTATGATGTATAACCTATTTTATCCAATAAGTTTCATCCAAATCCGTTCAGTAGTTTTTGCGTGAATGAGTAACAAACATTCGCATTTATAATATTCATAGGATATCAAAACAAATAGTTTCACTCCTGTCCTTTCTGTTATTTTAATCACAATTATCATGTGATTTTCCTTTATTTATGTAGTATAATGGATTCTCCACAGTACCTAAAAAACTGTCGGTGGAGGGGGGGCACGTGCCCCTTTCCCCCTAAATCCGCGCTTGCTATAGTCTATGTGTTATTCTGATGTATAACCTATATTACTGTAAAGTTTCATCCAAATCCATACAGTAGTTTTTGCGTGAAAGAGAGACAAACATGCAAACTTTCACATTTATAATATTAGTAAGATTTGTATAAATTCAGCATTTCAGAATCATATTGTCGACACAAATACAAAGTATGGAATTTGAAAAAAATTTATATCTTTTCCTTTAAGATTTATAGTTGATATAAAATTCATAAAAATCTATCAATAAAGCACTAGGACGTTAGATAATGACATATAAAATATGTTTGACGATACGATCTGATTTCGAATGAACCTTGAACAAGATAACTGTAACGAAAAATTATGATTTTAACTTTCGATAATTTGCATTTATATATAGCTCATACTCATTATTTATTTATTATTTTTCATTAATTGTCTCTGTTTATTCTTATTCATAATAATAATGCACATATTTTTCCGTGTTTCATTCAGTTATTAAATTTAACAAAAAGCAATCTTACATTTTAAATTTTATTCAAATTATAATTGTTTCTAAATGTTAATAATAAATTTTATAAAAAAAAAAAAAAAAAAACTTTTTCTCTGCAACCCAGGAAAGGTATTCATTTTGTAGAGGCTGGGTGAACCCCAAGAGGTTCTGCATACATCTCTGGATATGTCAGAATAAATAATTTATCTACCACAGACGTTCTCGAATGCAGGAGATAGAGATTTGTAAGAGAGTGATTCTACTAGCTAAGCTATCTATCCATTCCAATATCGTATGTATCAAAAATGCTAAAAATGGTTGCTCGAATTCCCTAGTTTCTTTCAACCACCTCTTTGAATACACTGGCAAAAATAAAATATTAAATTTTTTTTTTCCTCTCAGAGACGATTAATTTGAGCATTTGAGCAATAATCATAATATTTTTTATGTTATTAAAAATATCACCAACATATAACAAAAAAGCAAGACTATACTTCCTACTACTACTACTAGAACTATATTCCAATTAGTTACCATAAAACTAACATCAAGTTTCATTAAGCCAACAAGGAGTAATTAATTTTGTGGGTATTATTTGCTAAAACAAAACAATTTTTTGTGCACAAATTAAATCATGGATCTAAAGAAAATTGTATTTAAAGCTATAAAAAATGTCCCTTATAAACTTAAGACACCCCCCCCCCCCCCCGATATGATGAATATATAAGTAGAGTAATATATTTATATTATTAATTATAACACCCGGATTAACCGGTTTTCTCACTCAACAATTTATGTATAAATGTATCGGGGTACTACAGTACGGCTGATTGATCTTTGAAAAAAATTTAAATATAGCAAAATCGTATTAGATTTTAAATTTATTCACTTATTTCAAATTCTTTGGTCATATCTTTTTTATTTTATATTATTATTAATTTAATAAAAAATTAAATAATTATAGTTATTACATTTTGCATTCTCCTACCACATCATAGTAATTAATAATTATCATATATAAAAGGAAATATTGAATTAAAAATACATTTCGAAAACAATTTTTATAATAAGTACAAGAAAATTATTAAAAATACGATAATAGCTAGAAAGGAAATCATTACTAATAATAAAAAATATATAAATAAAACTAATAATACCCATTTTTAACAAATCTGAGAATCAGTTGCCCTGCTACAGTTCTACCGAGTTAGCTTGGTAACTTTGTTGCTACCAGAAGGTCAAAATGACCGAGGGGGCTTATCACAGCATTCTTATCACTGCAATAAGTTGCAATATCCTTGAAAAAAATTTTTTGACGAAGCTGTTGATGCACTTTACTGCACAGTAGGTTTTTTAAAAATGTATCTTATTTTCAGACGCCTCGTAGGATTATCATGAATTGAAGAAGTTTCCAGGTTTGAAACTAGGGGGTTTTGGTTGGTTTGAGTGGAAATAAAAAGATTGATATTGTGGATTTTTTGTGAAAACCTGAAAAGATTGATATCGGATTCGGGCCAAATCAGCAACAAATGGTACATTAAGGTCACTATGGATTACTTTGTTCGTAACAAAGTAAGGAGCATTGAGGATCTTACGAGGAGTTTTGGATTGTAAGGATTGGATACGAGAGGAATTCGATGGCATAGTGGGGCCAGAAAGCTCTACTCCGTAAGTCCAGATGGGTCTAATGATTGTCATGTATATGAGTCTTTTGTAATTAATTGGGAGCTTAGAGCGTTTTTCTAGTAAATATTGTAGTAGCCTGAAACACTTGTCAGGTCAGTCTAGTATTCAAAGTTAAGCTTTTATCAAGGTGTTGTCTTAAGTACCGGGCCTGTTCTATAGGAATCAGTGGGATGCTGTTAAAAGATACAGGATGACAGGAAGTCATTGATTTACGACGGAGGGTTAAGGTGATTTGACGGGATTTGTGGGAATTTATTTTAATCCTCCAGTTTTGACATAATTTTTCAAATTCAGTGATATGGGATTGAAGAATATGGGATGTTATAACTGGATCGGTGTTGACTGATTATTGACACGTGTCATCAGCATACATGGTACGGGATAGTATTGGGGTGGGTTGGGATGTCAGCTGTATAAACTTTGTAGAGGATTGGGCCGAGGATATTGCCTTGAGGAACACCCGCAGATTGAGGAAAGAAGTTTTGAGCTTTACCAGAAATACCCAAAAATTTAATCAGGGCTAAGTCGAATGGTAACTGAATAATTTAGATAAAAAAGTCAAACACAAATATTATGTGCCTCAGCCTCCTGTCATCATCATTCAGGAAAAGTTTTGGGTAGCGTTAGGTTGTGTTTGATTGGATAGGATTGTGTTGGGTCGACTTGACGGGTTGAGTTCTATACAATTAAAATATGACACAACTAATCATACATTAAAATACATTGTTTTTAATATCTGAAATAATACTCGAGCATTATGATTTCATATTATATAATTATTAAACAACAATAACATAATTATTTTTCAGCATATGTTATAACTACAGTACCAATGAATAAGCGGTTAAGCAGAATGTTGTCTACAGATCGGTAGCTGTATTAAGAGAGGCGGAATTTTGCCATTCTCGTAGTTTTTGGCTTGAAAAAGAGTTGTAATATGAGCAATAACTCCTTTTCAAGCAAATACCTTAGCCTTAGATTCACTACGAAAATAACACAATCCGCCTCCTTAAGTACTAAAAACTCTTTTTGAAGAAAATTCTACATAATCAAATAACCAATTTTGAGTCCGAATTTTATGTCCGAAGTACTTAATTAAATACTTAGATAATATGATAATAAAATTAACATAAGAAATTTACAAATTTTAGTTTTAAATATAAATAAGTTATATTACATTTAATATTTAAACAGTTTGAGGGAGGGGGTTAAGAGAAAAAACTCATTCGAAAACACTCTAACTTTATTTCATTGCAATAGTTTTCTACTTTCGACGATAATACAGAAAATTAGCAATAAACATATATTTAATTTGAAAAATATTTAACAATTAAATAAAATTATACGTGTGATTAAATTTATTACGTAATATAAAAGTTCATTGTAAATAGCGTTTTAATGTTTACATTATTTTATTTAGACTTTATTTTATTATCTTTTTTGCATTAATTTCCTTTTATTACCGCATGTATATATTTTTCTGCGAGTATATATTTTATTACATTCACTTATTTTATTTTGTTTATATCATTTTTGTTTTGTTATGGAATGGTTGTAACTAAATAGCATCATTACTAATTGCCCACAAGTGGCAGATTGTAATGTTTCAATAAAGTGTTTTAATAAAATATATATATATATATATATAAGTTACTAGTATAAGCTGAATACAGTAAGTACGACGATCAATGGTGCATTATTACAAGTTACCTAAGTGAAGATAAGAATAAAATATATATAAATGGTTTCCATTTCCAATAATGAGCCCTTATTCTACTTGAGTGGAAGTAATAGCAATTCAAATGCTTCTAACCTGGTACCAGCCTATAAATATATATATACTTCGCCATCACACAATATCATTGCTGAAGGCTCCATCACAAAGTATGAATTTAAGACTGCTTGAGAGAATCAGAACATATATGGATAACTCATCCATACACGGTTTTAAGTACATCACAGAGAGAGAAAGGCATTGGACAGAACGGTAAACTAGTGGTAATGTCAAAATTATAGAATACAGTCCCTGGCCATATTAATGTGACCCTCAAGAAAGATAATTTTCTTTTTGTTTTTCCTAATTTTTTTGATATAATACTTTCGCGTGTCTTAATATTTGCTGTTTTAAGTAATGGCAACACTGTTATAAGTTTTTTAAAGTATTTGTTTTCAGTAATGGCAGCATTGGTTTTAGTACAGCCATTTTGTTTTACGAGTGACGGCGTGCATAATTTGTGTTTGAAATTTTTGTGGATTTATTGTTTCTTTTTCATTAAATACAAGTCGGATTCGGTAAGTTTATTATTGATTTATTATTTGTATCATATATTTTAACTATTTTGATAGTATTTTTTCATCAATATGTAAAATAGGGTGACACCACAAAATTTATTTTCGAAACTATTTTTTTTCAGTTTCATATTATTATCAGATATCTAACTTACCCATAAGACTAGTATTTAAACTCGATTTACTTCATTACGCATACAAAATGATAATGCAAGCACGTAACAAGAACGAATCTATCCAGTGGTCACATTAATATGGCCAGTGACTGTATATCCAGAATATGTAAGATGTATATATATATATATATATATATATATATATATATATATATATATATATATATATACATCTTACATATTCTGGATATACAGTCCCTGGCCATATTACTGTGAACACTGGATAGATCCGTTCTTATTACATGCTTGCATTATCATTTTGTATGTGTAATGATGTAAATCGAGTTTAAATACTAGTTTTATGGGCATATATATATATATATATATATATATATATATATATATATATATATATATATATATATATATATATGAATACATTATATATATATTACAAATACATACATAGTTGCCATGCCGAAGCTCCTGGGTTCAAATCCCGCTACCTGGCACTTTTATTTAATCTGTTAGCGGCCGGAGATGGATCCTATGGGATCTTATCCTGGTAGATCCTCTTGGGGCTCACCCTGCCATAAAAAGTGGGCACCCCAAATTGTGTTGGGGAAAATCAGGCGGTTTAGCGTGATGTAGGACAAATCACTGCTTCCATGCACAGCCGTCGTCCAAGAAACATAACAGTATCTACCGTAATAGAAATAATTTCCAACGCACTAAAAAATAAATCATTACTATAGAAAAAATGTATAGGGTATTATATACATTATGAATAATACATCCTTTTATATGATGTGTTTAGCACCAAAAGCGCATAACTCCACATTTCAAAAATTGACTTTTTCACATTTTTCGCTCGTTTAGTCGATTGTGAAGGTTGAAAATAAGGTACTGTGTAGAATATTGGGATAATGGTCGGATCCATTGTAAGTTTTAGGAGGTTTCGCAACACCGGATTATGAATTGTGCTATCTGTTAATATTATTTAAGTGATGGCATCGCGATGATTAAGATCGGCTTTTAAAGTAGTACCTCTTAATAGTGACTCCTAAAATGTTAAGCGCTGATGTACTGGTAAATCCTACTAATATAATAAATGTGAAAGTTTGTATGTTTGTCTCTCTTTCACGCAAAAACTACTGAACGAATTTGGATGAAACTTTACAGTAATATAGGTTATACATCAGAATAACACATAGGCTATAGCAAGCGCGGATTTATGTGGGGGGCGCACTAGGACACGTGCTCCCCCGACAGTTTTTTAGGTACTGTGGAGAATCCATTATAGAACATAATTAAAGGCAAATCACATGATAATAGTGGTTAAAATAACATTTAGAGCATGAGTAAACTATTGTTTTGATATCCTACGAATATTATAAATGCGAATCTTTCTTACTCATTCACGCAAAAACTACTGAACGGATTTGGATGAAACTTATTGAGTAAAATAGGTTATACATCATAGGCTACAACAAGGGAAGATTAATGTGGGGGCACGGGGGCATATACCCCCCCTTTATAGTACATAATTAAAGGCAAATCAGGAACTTAGCATCTTGAAATTTGTAGATAGGTTCTTTGTATAGTTTAAGAAAGAAATTTGAATAATTCCACCCCAAGGGTTTACCCCTTAATATATTAGGGGCTCAAAGGTTGTACAGAATCCGTCAGTTTTGAAGTTAGACATCTGAAATTTTGGATGTACGAGTAACTTATACTTTAAAAAAATTATTAAATTATTTATTTAAAATGATCTTCCACGAAACTTTATGTGGCAGACCAAATTCCACGCGAGCAAAGCCGTGGGCAAAAGCTAGTATAAAATAAGCTGAAGCTAGATTTAGGAGTAGGTGGAAGAATTGAGGTGTTCTTACGGGTATCTTAGGAAGATGATTCGTGGACGGATGTTTGCAAATATTGATTGGCAGTATTGGCTTTGGCACTTCGGTATCTTAAGACTATGATGGACCACACAAATTACGAGAATAGAATCAAAAAGGATTATTTGGGTAAGTATGCAACGCTGAGTTGTCATGCCGAAGGTCCTGGTTCGAATCCCGCTCGTTGGTAGACTTTTATCTAAACTGTTAGACGGAGATGGATCCAATGGGATCCAGGACCTCCAAGGGCTCCCCCGGCCTCTATAACGTTGGTACCCAAATTAAGGAGGAAAATCTGGTGGTCGAGCTTGATCTAGTACAAATCACCTCCCTTTTTTCTACGATGGAAAGGGAAAGAGGGAGGCTACGACTAAGATGGGAAGACGAGTTTGATGGCGATGTCCCGAAACTTGTTAATACAAGAGCCTGCGAGACCCAACAATCGTTAAATATAAATTAAAAAAATAATAGAATTACTAGTGTTTACCCAGGTGTAGGTGGGAGGATTGCATTGAGATTATTCATAGGAATTTGGTTTAGAGAAGTAATCGGTGGATGAAGGTTTGTGAAAATTAATTGGTCGTATCGACTTCGAACTTTTAGGTTAGCTTTTAATTATTATCATGTAATAATAATGTGGTTAATTATAAACTTTGTTCTAACAGCATGTTTTGGACAATCTCCTGCTTGCTGGCTTCGTATGGCTTACAATTGCTCGCTTCAAATACTTACCAAGACTTTCTTCACAAATCAATTGCCTTCGTAGTGGACAAAGACTGGCTCCATTGGAACACGTCATTTCCTGCCATATCCGTCTGTGAGGCCGATCCTGATCTAGGCACCATATCAGCTGCAGCAACCAGGTCAAATCTGTTATAGAAGTATCATCTGTTTTTTAACTTCTACTCTCAGAATAGTGATATCATTTCGATAAGTTTATAAATCAATTATTCTATAATGAAAAAAATTATAATATTCAGGATTTAATAAAAATCTTTACAGGGAAAAATATAATTGCCCTACAACTTGCTGGCTGCTCTTTTATTACTCATCCTCATTTCATGGGCAAGCTAATTTAATCTCTGTAAATTGATAAGTGAGTATTTACTTATTTCTTCTTGGAATGGAACCATTCTCAGTTTTCTTTCCGTTGCCACTGACAACAGACCTTCACACCTTTGTTGAAGTAATTCCTCTCTTGTATATGAGGAGTATATCCCTTTTTGCATCTCCACGTCTCATATTATCTAAATTGTTAATAAAATATTGTATCATAGACAGACAACACTGTAAAGTGACATTTGAGATTATGTTGGCATATGTACTATGGTTTACATGTTTGTGTTCGACCATTGCGGTTCGCGCAAGTTGGCGTCCTTCGTTTGTTCTGGCTGGATGATTGTTGGTGTGTGAGCTGTGTCTATACAGGGTGTCCCGAATTTAAATGGCAAAACTTCAGGAACTTATAGGGGACCGAAAAACTAAGACAAAAAGTCCTTTAGAGATTTTCTCGTTTTTGCTTAGTTTTAGAGAAAATCGCAAAAAAAAGAAACAAAACAAGTTTTCATTTTTATACTTATTTATTTACATTTATATTTATGTTATGTTCTTTTTAATGTAAATATTGCTCAAAATGTTGTCCTCTTGCACCAATGCAAGCATTACATCTAGCACTCACTTGATAAATTGCAGCTAAACATTGTTCTGATGATATTTGGTGCACTGCATCTATGATTCGGTCTCTTAATTGCTCTCTTGAGTTGATTGACACCGAATAAACTTTCTGCTTCAAGGTTCCCCATACGAAGAAATCCATGGGTGTCTTATCAGGTTATCTGGGTGGCCAAGGTACTACTCCTCCACGTCCAATCCATCGTTGTGGATAATTTATATCCAGCCAAGCTTGAGCAACTCAGCTATAATGAGCTGGACATCTATCGAGTTGGAACCACATTTCAATCCGCTGTTGTAAGGAGATTTCATCTAAATAATTAGAAAAGTCGTTCTCCAAAAAAGGTGTAAATGTGATACCATTCAATCTTCCAGGTAAAAAATATGGTCCCAACAGTAATCCGTTCCAAATTCCAATCAAGGTTCCATGATTATTAGATAAAATTAACCAGGCTATGACCATTTTATAAATAAATATTTTAACAAATTATTTTACCAACTAAGTTACCTTAAATTGGCATTTATAGAAATACTAATTTCTTCTAGATTGTTTGGCGAAGATCATAATTTGGACCTGGATACATTTTTAAAGGAGATTGTATTCTTTGATGGAAATTGTTATACCTGTGAAGAATTATGCGATAATAATATAAATTGTACTGAAAATCTGATCACACTTGTTAAAAAAGTGAGCAAAATTCTTTAACTAATCAGTTTATAATAACTCTGAAGAATGATATTGAGAACTTATTGTTGAAGGTCCGCCAACCATGCCATACTCTCTTTTCGTACTGCTCCTGGATGGGATTGGTTAGAAATTGCTGCGAAATTTTCAAGCCTTTAGTAACTGAAATAGGAATATGTTATTCGTTCAATTCGATTCATGCGATCGGGTAAATATCTTCAAAAATAATGGTCCTCCATATTTATTACTTAAAATAGAAAAATATGTTTCTTATTAGATCAGTTGATCCGAGGAACTTTGTTGTGAACAAGCATATAGGTCTTGGAAGACTTGAATTCAAAGTATCAAAGGATGTAGTTGTAAGTTCTATTAATAATTCAATAAATTTTTACTTTCACATTTATTCTGATAATATAGAAAAACTCACAAATATGATTTATTTGGCCGTAACGGATGAAATGTCATTTTCGTTTGTTTTGTTTATTTACCGTTTTCTTTTCATTAGGGATTAGATTATTTTTACACCAAAAATTACATTGTGTATACCGTTTGAAAGGTCATTTAATCCTTTTCACAATCAGCCTTACTTTTCCTTTTGAAAGTGAAGCAACGTTTTTTTTTTAATTTATTTATTGATATCTACAACTGTATTACAATAATACAACAAGTAAATAGACTTAAGTGATATATAATGGCATGATAATGACAAGTATAATGTACTACCCACTGGTAGTACTCAAATCAAAGTTCAAGTAAGGAGGTCACGTGGCCATCTTCTTTTCAGGCGCCTCGGAGGATTATCGGGAATTGAAGAGGAAGCTAGGTTTGAAACTAGAGGGTTTGAGTGGTAATGAAGTTTGTTATGAAAGGATAGATACCGGGTTCGGGCCAAATCAGCAACAAAAGGGACATTAAGGTCGTTATGGATGACTTTATTCTTAACAAAATAAGGAGCTAAGCAACGTTTTAAAAATAAATAAGAATAAAATTTTGTCTTCCGCGGAAATTCGTATAATTTTTCTCTACAAATTTAAACTTGGCCATAGTGTCACGGAGGCGTTCCGAAACATTAATATTGTTTACGGCGAAGATACAGTGAGCGAAAGAACAATCTTCCGTTGGTTTGAAAATTTCGGTCTGTGGATTATAACCTTACCAACAAAGTTGTAGCCGAAGACTAAGTTGGACAACGAAAAGTTGAAAGAGCTGGTCGAAGCGGGTACTTCCCAAACCACCCGTGAATTAGGTTCACAACTTGAGGCAAGTACTATGACTGTTTCCAGGCACCGTTAGGAGCTTGGTAAGACAAAAAAGCTGGAAATATGGGTACCACATGAATTAACCGAGGCCCAGCAGCTCACTCGGTTGTAATCGTGCTCCTCATTTCTTATGCGAAACATAAATGAGCCTTTTTTGGATCGTTTGGTCACCTGCGATGAAAAGTGGGGGTTATACGATAACCACAGATCTGGACAGTGGTTAGATTGAAAAAGCTCATCATATGTTAGGCCCTAAACCAAACCTTTACCCCAAAAAAGTAATGATTACTGTTTGGTGAGTTTGGCTGGTTTAATCCACTACTCTTTTTTGCCAGCTGGTGAAACCATCAATTGTCAACAATTACTGCGAAGAATTGGAAAGGTTTCTCGGAACATTTGGTAAGAAACAACCTGCTCTGGTTAATCGAAAAGGCTCTATTCGTCTCCACGACAACGCACGCCCACACACTTCAAGGTTGACCGTGCAAAAGCTCCAGGAGCTGAATATAGAGGTCCTTCCTCACCCACCATATTCTCCGGATCTTTCTCCAAATAATTTTTAATTTTTCCGTTGTTTGGATAATTTTTTAAGAAATAAAAATTTGACAACGAAAATGCCCTGAAATCGGCCTTCCAAGACTTCGCTTCTTCCTTGACACCTAATTTCTACAGAGCGGGGTAGAAATGCTTGTTTCACGTTGGGAGAAGTGTATTGAAAGTGAAGGATCCTATTTTGATCAATAAAAGTATTGTTTACTAATTTAAATTTACACCTTCACTGACATTTCATATGTTACAACCCAATTATATTAGTATTTTAATCTTAAAATAATTTTAAGTAACTACAAAATGCATCTAAATGGTAATTAATATCTTAAAAATTATATTGTACTTATTTTATAAGGTATATTGAATTTTTTAGGTATACATGCATACCACTGAAGATGTACCTTTTATCAATACTCCGCAGGAAGCTAAACATTTGGTAATATTAGGGTCAAATTTTAAAATAAAATTCACAGTAAGTATTTTTTTAAATAGAGATAGTAAATGTTAAGAGTGCATATGAGCTTAGGATGTATTTTTTCACCTACCTTATCCTTATCAAATTAGCTTATTAACATAGTAAATAATTCCTTATTAAGGTGTATCTGGAATGAACTTAGGAATAATTCAAAGCTTATAGCTTTATGTATAACTTTAAACATTCATTCTATCAAATTAGAAAGCTAATTCTAATTAAAACATAAATTCATGTTAAAAATACTTCCGAGTCGATTTCTAATAAACTTTCAATGTAATTTTGATGTTTTAGGTCACTGAGATTGTGAATGATTTGTTGCTTGATCGATTACCTATTGAAAGAAGGAAGTGCAGATTCCATTATGAAAATAATTTGAATGTTTATAAACATTACAGTTATTCAGGTTGTATAGTGGACTGTAGAGCTAAATCACAAATCGATTTTTGTCAATGCTTGCATCATTTCATGCCAAAAATAAGTAAAATCTTTTAACACAAATTATAATTTATATACAAAAATAAACTTTATTTTTATAAAAACGAATTGTTTACTAACTAAGGATTAACTTCAAAGACAGACACGAGCCTTTCGTGAATGTTGCGGAAAAGTAGTGCCTTAAAATTTTAAAATTATTTTTCAGAGGATTTTTTTCACTCGGGATATATAAAAGGCCATCTGATGGTCTTAACAGTACAATGTAACTCCAAATCTACCCACAATATCCTACCATTCATGATCCCCCAATAATTATAATTTACAGACCCCTCAATGTCTGTATTCACTATAATAATTGTAATTGTTTCCTTCCATTTTTATGTTAATGCTGTTCTTAGCTTTTGGGTATCCTGAGCCTGAAGGATGCCAGATACTCGTTAAAAATCCCTATCCTTATTAAACCTGGATAAGCAAAATTTAAAGCTACCACTATAGCATTGTCCTTTTAGCCATAGCATCATAAAAGTGAAGTTAAATAAATAAACAAACAATATTTCAACTTTTATTGTCTCATTCTTGATCCAAATGCTAATGTATAACTAAAACTGAAAACAAGATGCACTTTTAAACTTTTTTTAAACATTTTAAACTGAAAACATTGAGCTTACAAATTTATTTAGTATAGTAAAGAAATTGAACTGATACCAGACTTAATTGAATCTGTTTTTTGTTTTTTTATTTTTTTTATTTTTAAAATGGATCATAGTAAACATTTGGTCATAAAATTTGTTAAATTTTATAACTGTATGTCAATATTAATATGTAAATGTTAGATTTTATATTTTATTGTTGTTTCAGGATCTTTTGAAAGTTGTAACATTAGTGGACTGGCATGCCTCTCAAAAAATTCAAGTTAGTCTGATTTAATGAACGAATACATTTTTTCTGAAATATACTAAAAGTAATTCTACTGATGGAATTAATAATTTTAATTTTTACTTTCAGAAACTATTGGATCTTTAAAAACAGCTGATGGTAATAAACCTGGCCTTGTTTGTCCATGTGTGCCAAGTTGCACTGAACATGATCATCAAATAGTTGAGAAAATTATAGCTCCGTAAGTTAATTGAAAATTTGTACTTTCATAAAACATTCCGTCTAAAACATTATAATATTCACATAGTGATTTAAACATTACAAGTAAAATAACCTTATACAATAGACTAAATAGATTATGGTTGAACTTACATTGAACTGCTATGGATGAACTTTTGATCAGGGACTGGGAATTATGTTCAGGGATACCTTGTATTTATATTTACCTTTCCGATTCTACATTTGTTTTTTTATTATTGAATTTGGAAAATTTTATGTACTATAATTTTAAAGGAGTAACTTTTAAATAATATTAAAAAGCAGACACATTCTAAATACATACACTCCCTTTATCCAATTTTACTTGCATCTTCACCATTTGAAGGCAAATAATGCAAAACTAGATGATGAGATAACAGTATATTACTTGTACTTCTACATAATTTTGAATAAATCTTGGCAATTTTTTTATTTTTATTTAGGCATGCTATCTCACATAGTTTTTTTTATATTTCTGGAGTAATATTGTTGCCATTAATATCTGTTGAACTAGCAGTCTTAAGTCAATAAGATTAAATTTAGAAAATAATTAAGACTAAGGATGTTATATAAAACCAACACAATACATGCAGTAAAGATGGTATATATGGTATAAATAAAATATAAATGGTATATAACTTATTATTTTTGTTATAACTTTACCCATAGTTTTAATTTTCAATTACAACTACTAATATTATAAATTACAGATATGAAGATGGAAATCGCTCGCAAATTGGAATTTATATGGCTTCTTTCCCTGAAATGAGATTTCGTCGATACATTGTGAGAACTAAGATGGATCTGGTAGGTAAGCTCTATAATTCTTCACTACCTGGTGGACCTAAAATTTTAGGAACAAAAACATAATTTTAAACATGTGTAATCTAAATGTGTTAAATAATTTCTTATTTGTTAGTTTGTTTAGGTGGAACTGCAGGGTTATTCATGGGAATCAGTCTTCTTAGTTTGATTGAATGGATTTACTTCATGATCTTCCCTCGAATAAATTCCTTGAAATCTGCTACAGGAAATGACAGAATTAGAAGTGAAGCAAGAAAAATTAAAAAAGTGGTAAATTCCAAAAGCCACAGTAATAAATCTATAATATTTATTCCTTACTTACCATAAATTATTATTTATTGTATGGAAATTGTAAGTTGTAATTGTAAATTAATGAATTCTTTGTGTGTGAAAAATCCTTGCACGTATTGGAATTAGTTTTGCATATAAATAATTTTAGTAGTAGTCTTAATCAAATACATGGTTATTTGAACAATTAATAGTTATTCAAAACATAAGGAATACTATTTCAGAATACAGCTATGTATTAAACAAAATATTGTTTTATAAATTATTTGATTAAACTTTCAATATTGACTTTAAAATAAATGCTTAACTCTAATTTGTTTATATATTAAGTCACTGTATGTTGAACTCTTATTATTATTGTTAAAACTCATATTGTTACCACCATGTTAAAATAACAAATGTGAAAAATTGTGTAATGCAGATTGCTCAATATTATTCTATAAACATATTCTCAAATTAAACACAAATCTAGGGCCATAAAAAGTAAAAAATCCCAAAGATAACAGAATTTTTCGCAATGGATATAAATTACATCAAATTTCTGTAGTTTCTTGAGCAATTGGAATAGTTATATGCCTTTTTAAACTAAATTATGGCACTATTTTTAATATATAATATTCTTACTATGCAGTCAACATTTCTAATTACACATTCTTATTATTTACTATTCATTATTGCTAAATAAAAAAAAAAACAGCATTTGTCTGACAAGCATGTAGATTATTGTCTGTTCCATGATTGTTGGGTATAATAACCTAAAAGAAAAAAGAAAAAAAAAGGTTGCATGATGTATTAATGCACTGTTAAAAGGATTTTCATATTGTTCTAATGGACACAGAGATATAATCAGCCATTGGTCATAATCATTTCACTGATCTAGATGGCTGTATGTTATAGGAAATATTGATTTATAAAAAAAATTTAAATACATCAGAACTTGTCATGAACTGAAATGAAAAATGTCTATCTGTTCAAATGCTTCAGTTCTTATTCCAATCAAAACCAAAGAATATTTTGATCATGGTTCAATTCACGGCCTGAGGTATATTACTGAACGTAACAGGCATTTTACTGAAAGGTAACTTAATAGTTCAGTCACTATTTTTAATCAGCAATTCACAAAATTATTTATGATTTTTTTCTAATTTCATGAAATTGAAAAATTTGATCATTTTTTTCTTGTGTATATAAAAGAAAGGCATTTACATTTACATTTAAATAAATAAATGTATTTTGAGACAAGGTTCTGTCAGAAATACATTTATTTATATATATCATTAATAAATAATCAGATAATAATCAATCATAATAATACTTAATTAAAAAATAATAAATTTCAAACACAATAAAATTCTTATATCACTAATTTTATTTTGTAATATTTATAAGTATCATATATATTTTTTGTACCATAGATTTAATGAAACTGAGAAATTTTTATAATTTATTAGAATATGAATTTCAATAATTGCATAAAAAAAACTAATATTGATGATAAAGGTTTTTAGGAATACTGGGTCCTTGTAGGACCGTATAATCAGTGTAATAACAATATTATTTATTTTTAATGTCTTTAATTATTTAAAAAATTTGCATCATCCTTGTGACAAACGTGCAGGGGAACCTTGTTTTTTACCCTTGAGGTGTGAAGTTAATAATCAGAAATAATTTTTTCTTAATCATTACTTCTTAATCATCTTTTATACTCTATTTCAAGCTCTTTATAAGATATCTGCAATTATTATAATAACATCAATTTATACTTATTAAATAATGAGTTATTAGAATTGAAAAAATAGGAATCACTGTGGATATAGAGGGTGTTTCAAAAAGAATCATCCTATTTGACATATTTATATTTCTAACACTAATAAACATATACAATTACAGATTATTTTGTCTGAAAGGGAAACTCACAATTTTTTTTTCATACCTTTAAAGGTGTTCAATATGTCAACCTGTAGTAGATGTACAGCATATGTCTATGCGGTATTCAAATTCGTCCAATGCTCTGGCGAGCATGTCCTGAGTTACTGATGCCACTGCTGCTGTTATGCGACTCCTCAGATTATCCATTGCTGCGATCCACGTCTGCATCAGACACTCTGGGACCCGGTGATTTATCTTTATACAGACAACCTGACACCATTTTCACTATAACTGAAGTGGGCGTTCACTCAAGCACGCTGCTGCTACCTTGCGGGAACCATGTATAACTTGAGAGTTTCCTCTTTCCAACAGTACATTGTTGAGGCATTTAGCTCAAATAACAGAATAGTTATGATTTTATGAAATCGGATGATTCTTCTGATGAACCCTGTATTTGATTCCTATTAAAAAATTATCAATTTCCTTATTAAGAGAATAAACGAGTAAATAAATGTAAGTAAGTTTAGTTATTAATATTAGCATAAGTAGTAAATGTAATTAACTATAAAAATGAAAAACTAAAGCAGATTAAAAGTTCTTCAGAAATATATCCTTATATAAGTCCTAATATTTTAAAACACCATTTTAAAAATTTAATAAATCTTTAAAAATTATCAATAATAAGCGCAGTTTAAATGCTCTTCAATTTAATACTCTACAACTTTTTTGATAAAATACACTGTTTAGAAATTCTAAATGTAAAACCAAATAAATTCAACAATTATTTCCAAATTTCATCATAAATGCAAGCGGTTTGAATAACAAGGCTTACTGATTCTATTTATGCCTGCTAGACTATTTACTAAGGAGATTGGTAACTTAATATTTGTCCAATGAATAAATGTTAACAAAGAGTATATAATATTCTTCTTTACAATCTGGAATATAAAAGGAGTATGTATTGTTACCCATGTAGGGGTGATGAGTACAGGTGAAATCAATGAATAAGATTAACCGATTCAATTTGATTTTCCACATGGTATCACTAGGATACCATTATAGTGGGAATTCTGCAACTATAAATTTCCTGTAAAAGGCTGTTATATAAATCATAGCAGTTATAATTATTAAAAAAATATCATCTTATACAATTACAATATTATCATACAATCTATATTATACAAAATAATACGGAATAAATATACGCAGGGAAAAAAAAATTCAAAAAGAGTATTTTAAGATTGCCTTTAAAAGCAGGTAAAATAGGAAAGTAGAGAACAAAGAAGATAAAAAATATCTGAGCAACAAAGTACTAAGAAAACTTGAAGATAAATCACAGATGCTTTATTTGTAAGATTAATTAGTAGTAAATACAGTATTAGGAATCGTACAAGCCATATCAGGCTTTATTATTATAAAAAAGAAATAATAGTTAAAAATTGAAAAAGTAATTTTTTGAGATAAAAATTAATAAATAATTATTTCGCTATGTTGTGAATTTAAATATGAAAGCCGTGATATTATTTTGTTTTTTTAAGAGTGTTTTGGGCATGTATAGTTGTTTCCGCCATGTATGGAACTTATTCATTACTAAGAGGTTCCTGGTATAATTTTCAAAATAATGCAGTAAGCTTTGGGGTTGAAACATCATATTTGAATTGGAATACAACATTCCCTGCAATATCGGTTTGTGAAAATGAATCTCCAGACAAAATATTCGACTCTGGAACAAGGTAAATAATACAATATCTATGATTCAGGTATTTTATTGTAAGACTTTCCATCATAATATCTGTTAAAACAGGCTTTATGGAGCACAGCGAGATATGAATATGGATTTTTACTTAAGAGATATAGCTTTTTTCGATGGGACATGTTACTCCTGTAAAACACATTGTGGACATTCTATGAACTGTTCTGAAGATTTGAACTTTTTAGTCCAAGAGGTATCATACTTATTAAGAAATGGTTGACACACAATGTTATGTTTTGTGATAATGATGAAGTAAGAATTAATATTTAAAACCGGAATCGGATTTTAAATTTGCAAGGTGAGATCCACATGTGAAGAATTTCTAGGTAACTGTACCTGGAACGGTGAGCCATTTGAATGTTGTTCCCAGTTTCTGCCTCTGCAAACTGAGCTTGGATTATGCTATACGATAAATTCTCTCCACACAAAATCGTAATTATTAGGCTACAATATGATTTATGAAATTTACAGTTAGTTCAATTAATATTAGCAATACTAGGCTTTAGCATTAGTTATCAGTAAAATTATACAAAACATATCATAAACAATAGTTTTAGAAAGTCGCAGAAACTTGAACTGAAGTCTAACAGGAAAACAGGACCAGGAAAATTGCGTTTTCATGTTTTTGAAGCTGCAAAGGTAATTTAAAATTTAATCAATGAATTTCTGGGAAAAGTCAATATATTCACTTTTGGACAATTGCTATAGGGGCAATTCATGGATATAAGCAAATTTTGATCGAAAAAGTTGATTCTTGAGATCTGTTTGGCAGAAAAAAAATTAAATTTGAAAGTAAACTGAATGGATTTTAGATGGGAAATTTTAATTAGTCGATAAAAATCTTGTTTTTATAGAAATGTATGTATTAACTTTTCACAGAATACTCAATTGTTATGTTTATAAGATTTTTCACGCTAATATAATAATAAAATTTAATTTCTAGTTATTTATCCACTCCCCTGATGATGTTCCATATATTAATCATCCGCACGATGAAAAAGCTGTATTAAATTGGGGAACGGTTTACAGCATGTCTTTTAAGGTAATAAAGGCTAGTTATTCTTAATAGTGCTAGGATATTAATATATTAACAGTTTTGAACATGATATAAACTTGTAGAAATAATAATTATAACTTATTAGAACTATTAAAATATCTAACAGCAATTAGATAAAACATTTTAATAGTCAATAATATAAGAGCCCATAACATCAGGTTATGCAAATAATTGTAATGGAATGACTTAAAATATTCCAATGAAATTTTTACATGATTATATTTAGGAAATAAAGTTCATTCATTTCAATTATAAAAATGGGCTAGGTGAATGAAATCAGTAATGATCCTGCGCTTAGTGAAGTTTCAGTCGAGCAGAGAAATTGCAGGTTTCCGTGGGAAAATATTCTCGATGTTTATGACTACTATAGTTATTCGACTTGTGTCGTAAACTGCAGAATAAAAGCACAAATTGAATTCTGTAATTGTACTCATCATTTCATACCTTCCTTAAGTAAGTTAAAATTATTTAAATATAATTAATCAAACCTAGTCTCATGATGAATTTAACTTCTAAATTTATTATAGAAGGAGTTCCAATGTGTAATATCGAGG
Source organism: Arma custos (assembly GCA_037127475.1). Classification (NCBI taxonomy): domain Eukaryota; kingdom Metazoa; phylum Arthropoda; class Insecta; order Hemiptera; family Pentatomidae; genus Arma; species Arma custos. The sequence goes on along the minus strand of CM073764.1, from coordinate 136,626,647 downwards.
GATTAATTTGTCTCACAGAATACTCAGGTAACAGGATAAAAGTTTTTTATGTTATATATTGATTATAAATTAACAATTTGTATTTAGTTAAGTAACACTTAGTCGAGATTTAAACAAATTTATGTTATTTGACAGAGTGACCAACTCTCTTAATAAATAAGAATATACAAACATATCAGAATAAATTAAAAACTATTCAGTGACATTACAATTTTTATTATTTTAACAATAGGGAATAATAAAATTTTGTTGATCAAATTAAGTAGATTATTAGTCCAATTAAACAGATAAGCCAATTAAACAATGAATGGATTTCTATTTTTATTTTATTTTTGAGTTTGCTACGTTGGTGTAAAAAAAATATTTATTCAAAGTTTAATTTATATTTAAACTAACTTCAAACAATGCAAATTTTACCTACACTGGAACTTGTTTAAAATAGATATTGAGTTGAATTACTGTAGCATCTATATTATTATGAATTTATGTTGAGAGCTAATTAAAAATTTATGTTAATTATTACACATAACAGTTTATTAATTTTAAAATTTAATATTTTATTGAACATGAAACTTTAATACCCGTGGGTTCAATGAAAATTATTCTTAATTCGGGATAAATAAAACAAATTTAAACGATAAACACAACTTTTATATAATCTAATTCCTCTTGAGAACCCGGCTTCCATTCATAAAGTCGATAACTTGGAGATCCTTTCACACAGACTGCCACTCGTACAGTAGTAATAACTTGGGAGGTCCTTTCTCTCCCGGACGCTCAATCCTAGACTAACTTGAGATATGCTTTCACAAAGGCTCCCACTGATACAGTAGAATACCTTGGAGGTCCTCTTTCCGGGACGCCAATTTGCAGAATAGGATTAAATGTGGAGGGAGTCGCCGGTAGTGGGCGGCAGTGCTATTTGTATAATATTTAAATCAATCATGCATACAAAAATTGTGTTTTATTTGAATAAACCCGAATATGAAATAAGTATTTAATAAGTTTTAGAATTATTTTTATTTACTTAAATAAATTCCTCATAAATTTAAGTTAACTTTATGGTTGTCCGCTTTTGATATGCTAAAAATCGATAATTATTTTGATCTATTCCTCAACCCATTTTGAACCTCAACAATATATATTCCCCTGCAAATTCTAAAACTGTTAGACTTAACATAATTCTTCCACCTACATCTTGCGTGTGGATATATTGGTGAAAAGTAGAAAGAAAAACTCATAGAGACAGAACGCAACCATATGGGCTAATCTCAATGTTTAACCAGCTGAGACCATTCTAGAGGAACACAAACTCAAGTGGTTTAGCCACCTCCTTAGGATGGCCTAGAGAGAAGTGCCAGGAAGACTTATGATACCCACATGGAGGGAAAAAGGCCCAACGGAAGGCATAGCATCTCCTGGGAGGACAGTACAAGGGATGCTTTCAGGAAAGGAATGGACTTGAACAGAAGAGAGAAGCCTCAGGAAAGAGATACTCGGTCCAGGCTTCATAAATAGGATCCTCGCACTGCACAGCGTTAGGGGAGGAAAAGATAATGATGATAATGATTCTATTGAATGTTTCCTTATGCATTAGCTAATTTATTCATTATTAGAAATTATCATTGCTAAGTTTAAGTATTGTTTGTTTTATTCTGTAACCATTATGTTCCCAGAAACCTTGAGAGCACTACAGACGAAAGATAATGAAAAAAGGGGTCTTGTTTGCAATTGCATGTCAAGTTGTGTCGAACCAGAGTACACAATAATTAGAAAAGCACAAATCACGTAAGCTTTGTTTGTTTTTTATTTGATCTTATATTTAGTACATTTTTCAAAACAATTCATAAATTTGGAATAATTTGAAGGAATGAAGATTCTCAAGACAACAGTACAAAAGTGTCTGTAATAATGGACGCTCTTCCAACACAGAGGTTTAAAAGAAATGTAGTGAGGACGCGTCTCGACCTTGTTGGTAAATTAATTATATAAATTCAATTATATTATTTTGATGTCCTAAGGGATACCTATGATTATTTTAAGATTTAAAGAGGCTCTATTCTTTCTGAAGTACAACAAGTGAACCTCCCTCAACAAAGTTATGCATTCTTGCCATTTACCCAATCATATAATACCTCAGATTTAAATACAACAGCTAACCAAATATAGATCACAGCTTTTGATAGATCTTTTTTTATCAGATCCCACATGGAATGCCATTCTTCCTGTCATTTGTCAATCTAGTGCACTTCTCATGTCGGAATTCTGTCTATTAAGGCTATTTTTAATCTTAGAAATTACTTCATAATGACTATTTTTTTTTTTGTGAAATGTCCAATTTCCTTTATATAATCCTACTAATATTATAAATGCGAAAGTTTGTATGTTTGTCTCTCTTTCACACATAAACTACTAGACGGATTTGGATGAAACTTTACGGTAATATAGCTTATACATCAGAATAACACATAAGCTACAGCAAGGGAAGATTTAGGGGTCACGGGGGCACGTCCACCACCAGACAGTTTTTTGTGTTCTGTGGAGAATCCATTACAGTACATAATTAAAGGCAAATTTGGAACTTAGCATCATGAAATTTGTAGATAGGTTCTTTGTACAGTTAAAGAAAGAAATTTGGATAATTCCACCCCAAGGGTTTCTCCTTTAATATAATAGGGGTTCAAAGATTGTATGGAATCCGTCAGTTTTGAAATTAGACATCTGAAATTTTGGATTTACGAGTAACTTATAGTTAAAAAAAAATTAAATTATTCACTTAAAATGTCACGAAACTTTATGCGGCAGACCAAATTCCATGCGAGCGAAGCCGCGGGCAAAAGCTAGTACTCCATACTTTCTGAATGTTGCCTGCTCTCCTCTGAAGGCATGTTGCCTCATTTTCTCCTACACAAGGACCCTGATATTTTTAAGTCCGCTCTTAAGTCCCTCTCTCTGTTCAGGCAGTACTGATCAGTAATTCAGTCTTTCTGCTTAGTATAACCACTCTGGCTTTTTCAGGTTGTATATCATCTTAAATATTTGCTTATTTTTTTGCTTAACCTTTTGGAATATATCCTGACCATGTGCCCATAGAAAGGTAGTTGTCTTTTGCTCATAGTTGTTTCAAAGTCCTCTGTCCTTCCGTATAATTTCTTTAACTAACAATTTTATATGTTATATAATTTTAATAATGGAATCGTTATTAATTTTCAGTGAGTATGGGAGGTACGGCAGGTCTTTTCCTCGGAGCAAGTTTGTTGAGTGTAGTTGAGCTTCTTGTTTACATATTCTTCAGAGGAAATACAAGAAAAGAAATTCTAGCTAAATCGATCACCTCTACTAATAAAAAGGTTGCAGTAGCTCAAAATGTTTTTTCGATTGCTATACCTACAAAGATTAACAGAAGCAATAGCCAAAACAGACATATTAAAGGATATATAAAATCAAGATTGAAATAAATTATCTATTGGATATTCTTAGAGTAGCCATGTTTGTAGGATTTTTAACAAGAAATAATAATTATTTAAATTTTAATTATTAGATAACTCCTTAATTATATTATATAAGTATAAAAAAAAATTAGCATACATTATGAATTCTATTTCTCCTTTCCCTTTTATCTCTTCCTTCACAATACTTCTTATGCTTGTATATTTTTCCTTTCTACTGCAACTGTCTTAGATTGTCAAGACTAACATTGCTTAAGCATCAATTTTTAGTATATAAGATATTTAAATACTCATCAAATTCATTACAACAGTTTGTTATGACAGAATGAGTTTTAGGTCATTTTTTATAGGTTATGATCATCTCGTACAATTGTAAAAAAAAAAAATTGTACCACTACAACCCATGAAGGGTCTATGGTTCAGTACATGGTAGAGACTGTACTGTTTCATGGATAACGGTTCTGCAAGGTGACTTGTCCAAGGTCATGCTCAACCGCCAGATCTTTCCCCCTTATTTTGTAATATTTTCTAGAGGCTGGGTGGGCCCCAGGAGGGTCCTAGATTCCATATGATCCATCTCTCACTGTAGACTAAATAAAAATCATGGCCTGCAGCGGGATTTGAGCCAGGATTTCCGGAATGACAACTCAGTGCTCTACCACTCAGCCACTCCGCTCCCCCGTACAATTGTAGGTTGTTTGGAAAAGTGTGACACACAGTACTTGCTTGCAACTCTCTAAATCAATATCAATTTGCATTTCAAAGTTGAAGTTTCACAAGCAAACGACGCAAAAAAGTTTTTATAGTCATTTAGGATCGGTTTGAAACATATCCATTATATGTGTGATTTTCAAATTATGAATTTCATATGAAAGGCTCTCCAAGACTCCACAAGGTTAGTAAGATTTTGCAGGCAATGCAAGGCACGACATAGGTAACCCGAAGATTCACAGCGTAAGACTCTGCAAGGAAATGCAAGGGGTTGCAATGCTATGAAAGGTTCCACAACACTTGAATTTGTGCAGGAATTCACTTTTTTGAGACAGTCATTAACAAAATAGGAATGATTAAACCAGCCATAGCAAAAAGCCTAGTTTGGAACAAGGATGTTGATAAGGAAATGAAAAGAGACATGTACCACCCCAACCCTTACTTATGAAAGCAAAAACTGTGTAATGCTGGACAAGCAAACTAGCCACGTGACAGCTGCTGAAATAAAATTCCTGCAAAAAATCTGTTGGAAAAACTACAAGGGACTGTGCTGGAACGAACGGTTAAGAGAGGAGCTGGAGGTAGAGGAACTGAAGACCTCGCTGGAAAACTGAATTTCCTGAATTTCCCACCATGAGTACATACAATGGATCGGACGGGAAAGAAGCTAAACCGTCCAAGAAATTAGTAAGCTATACAGGGACCAAGAGGAATGGCTGCAATGGATTGAAATGGCTACTTCTTAAAAAAAAACACACATTTGCTTACATTTTTATTTTAAAAAACTATGAAAAAATCACACAAATCAATTCTAAAAAACAAAAGAAAAGCCAAACAAAATCATTATTCTTGATATATCACTCTTCTCTCCACAATATGAATATTTTCTGCATACACTGCAATAAATAATTAACCTTAAAAAAACTAATCGATGCTAATTTAGGAAAAATGTAAAACCTAAATTCCAAAATTACAATAAATTAAAAATTATCTTACTCATAAAGTTATCAGAATACTAAAAACTAGTAACGAAATTATTAATAACAAAAATTACATAATAACCTAAGGAACCTTAACTGAATCATTTGATCTTAGAATGTAATATCTGTGAAATGTAATAATTTCAAAGTTAAACTACTCATTAGAGATTCAATTTTTGATTGCTTATAACAGATTTAAATGTAAAGTACAATAATCCTATTGTACAATACACAACAAACAGAAATTTCTTAACATTAAGTTTACCAAATATCCTAAATTGAAATCTATTCATTATTGTAAAAATAAAAAAGTAAATAGAAAAGAAAAAAATAATTTAGAAATAACCCAATTTTGATGGCACATTCTGTAGTTAACATTCAACACTATACTGACAATTCCTAACATCTGAAATGTCCATGAAAAACTTTGCTTTTCTTATTAATTTTTTTTATTTATCGAATTTTTATATGCGTATTACAATTACATACCAGACAACTTAAAGAATTAAAAAAAAATTAAATCGACAACTTAAAATTTTTCGAAAACTATGTACAGATACATCAGTCTAAAGTAAAAAATAAAAATATAACATATCATGTCCTAATGGTTCGGTCTTGCAACATGAAGATCCAACATTTCCTGCGAAGAATGGTATAATATGTCTGTGTCCGCTTCTTCTAGCTGATTCACGAACCTCAGCCTTCTTCTTCTGATAAAGATAAACACCAGTAAGGCACTGATAACAACGATCACAGCAGCACAGGCTGATAATATAACATAGGTCTTATTTTCACTACCTCTATCTCTTTGAACAGCAGAGAACATAAATCTGTCTGAAAAATTAAAATATTATTAGACATTACAATTAAAAAAGATTCTGCTGTAGGTAAAATAAATATCAAATATACTAAAAATACTCACCCTTCGGTTTGTAAATTGATTTCCATTTTTTAGAATTATTAACAGAATTATCTTTGTTTACTGTTGTAATTGTTATTATAGTAGTGAATGAATCTGATTCTTCAGTTGTATTAACAAAAGGTGGAAGCCGTGAGGTAGTTTGTAAATGAGTATGAGAATCATTAAATATCTTTTTACTATCTACTTCCATTGTAGTCATTTTTGTTTCATTGGATGTTAATGAAGTAACTTTGTGGAATGGTCGTAAAGGAGTTGTGATTTTAAAATAAAATTTGCTAGTCTCTATGAAAGGGGTAGTACTTTTTAAATTTTTAAGTGTCACATTCGAAGAAGATTGTACGGATATAATATTCTTAGTTGTAGCCATTGTAGAATAATGGGCTTTGTCCATAGAGGAATTAAAACTCTTAGCAATATGTTTAGTTGTACTCCTAGAGGTCAGGATTGGAATAGGAGAAGTCTGAAAAACTTTTGTTGAATGAATTGATGTAGAAGATTGAGTTACAAAAACTTTTTTTAGGGTAGTAAAATGTTTTTCGAGATGAGGACTTTTTGTTCTTGTTGTATAAATTTTCAGAGGCACATTTGTTGTTCTATCTTTATTTCCAGGCATATTGTTTAGAATCAAAGGTTTGTCAGTTGAAACGTTGAAGGAAAATGTTTTGGTTGATATTGCTTGAGGCATAATTGTGATTTGTGAAGTTGAGATAAGAGGTAACTTAGTCAATTTATCCGTAACACCTTTAGTAGTATTTAAATGACTATTGGTAGTGAACAAACGATCATATATGGAATTTGCTGTAGTTGTGGCATTAAAGAAACTCATGACTGTAATATTATTTTTAATTTGTGAAAGGGTGGTTCTTTCTGTTGTGCGAATATTTTTTTGTGGGATCGCTCCCAGTGAAGAAGAAAATCTATTTTCTGTATTAGTTTTATCATTGGGATAGGTTGATTGTTGTTCTTTCTGGGCGCGTGAAGTAGTACTCAAGTGATAAAACTTAATATCAGAAATGTTGTTAACAGTACTTTGACTTTTTATAATATTTTTATCAACATTAGTCTCCGTAGATGAATAATAAAACATATCACTATTAGTTAAGATATCTGTTTTCTCGAACTGTTCAACATCTGTTTTTGTATATGTCAAGCCCATATCTCCGAAAGAAGCAAAACTGCTTGAACCAGTAATACTTTCTAGCTCAGAATTGAATCCTAATTCAGTCGAGCTAATAGGCGTTTCAGAAAAACTAGTCTCATAGTATGTAGTTCCAGAGGTGTCGGAATATACTTGTGTGCTATCTTCGACCCCAGTACTTGCTTCGAAAAATGGAGTTGTAGATTCTGAAAGACGATACCCATTTATTACATTGGGGGAACAAATTAAAGGTTAATAATTTTATTCATCATACTCACTTACAAAGCAAAGAAAAAGAATAATATAATAAATGTTTTCAATACCTAAGCTACAGACGTCCTGGAAGTCTTCACAACAGGAAGCATCAACTGAGCATTCAGGATTGCATAAGCAAGATGAGTGGTCATTCGTAACTTCATAACATCTCCCGACACATGATTTAACTGAAAGGAAAAAATTTAACACTTTTTTAATTGTTTTAAAATTAAACATTTAAAAAAATTGTATTTGTCTGAATGTACAGAAAATGGAATTAGTGGTTCCGAAACCAATAGATCTTCCAATAGATTGGTGATAGAATGTGTCTTTTATGTCTTTTCCTGTGATAGGATGTGTAATCAGTTTTGTTCATTTTATTAACAAATTAATCAAAATACATTTCTTGATCTTATTTTTTGAATTATATATATACAATTTTTCTTTATTAATATTCTTGCATGGTTTCATTATTAAAAAAAGGAGGATTCACAGATGATGGAAGTGTAGACGGCTAATTCTCAAACAGGTGCTTTATAATCATGTAATTTTAATTTACATTATTTACGTAATGTAAGGAAGAAATAGTTGGGGGTGCAGTCAATAAAAACACCTTAATAAGTGTATACTTTTTTATTGTGTGCCGACGTTTCGACCTACAATGTAGGCCATCTTCAGGGCTAAGAGAGAGAAAAAAATATAAAAAACGTTGCAGTAACAAGAATATGGTGACAAGTAATGTGGAAATTAAAATAGTGACTAGATATGATGAAGTAGTGAATAGATATGATAATTAAAGATAACGAATATTAAAGTGGTTACAGAATATAATAAAATTAAAATAGTGACAGATAATAATAAAATTACAGATGATGAACAGAAATTAAAATAGTGACATATATAATAATAAAAGAATACGAATATAAAATACAGAAAATAAATGTACAGAAAGGATAAATTGTAAACATAATATAAAGGGAAAGAAAAATGAGGAGGTAAACGGAAAGATACAAAATGAGAAGATTAAAATATAGAAAAAGGGGTGGAATATGAAGGATTTAGAAAAAAACTAATTTAATTATAGATATAAATTGTATGATACCAGACTTCTAGAGGTTACATAAATAAAATGTAATAATACAAGAACAAGAATAATACATTGCTTTGTATTAGTTTTTGTTCATTTTACATAACATTGGAATTCTTTTTTTATAACATTAATAATGTATTTTTTTTACATTGATGTAAGCACTATATAAAACTCTGGTCAGATATGTCTGACATCTGCACATTCTTATTTAGCCTATTTCCAGAATAAAATACTATCTCTATCAAAAGAAACTATTAGGTAATATGTATTATTCTTTCATATGTAAAAATCTATATTTAGATATCTCAAATTCATAATGCCAATATATTTTATTAAGTTTAAAGAATGTTTAAACATTGGATGATTTAGAATTACCTGTAGAAATTGAGCAGTTAGTTCCATTGCTAATAGAAAAGTCATCTAAACCAATGTCACCTGTATACCCTCCACCATATGAGCCTTCGATGATGATCTACAGAAAAAAATAAAACGGTAAAAGAAATACCAAATAAAACTTCTTAAAATTAATACGTATGCAATGAATATAAACAATTTTAAGAGAAAACTAGCAAAGTTAATACTAAGCTCAAGCACCATTAACTTCTGTGAAAAGTAATTATTTAGCGAAGCCATAACGTAATTGCAGTTTGAGGTGGAATTAGAGAAGAGACGATCAATATTTATGAGCTGCAGTGAGATGGGATAATTTTATATTAAAGTTCTTTTATATTTATTTGTTTGTTTAAATATAAGTAATAATAATCTTTTTTGATATTATAACTTTAAAATCACTGTGTTGCCAAGCTGAAGGCTCCGGGTTCAAATCCGGCAGTGGCAGACACTTTATTTAACCAGTTAACAACCACGAATGGACCCTGCGGAATCTGGAGACTCTCCCGGGGCTTACCCAGCCTTTATAAAGAGGAAACCCTCAACTGGGGAAAAACCTGGCGGTCGAGTATGAACTAGGACAAATCAGCTCCCTGCACAGTCGTTCAAGAAACAGTTCTAAAGTATGGAGTGTGGTCTTGTCTGTACTGTGGTCTAGTGGTTAGCATAACAACCTACTAAGCCCAAGATGGAGAGGCTTGTAGCCCGGCATGTGGCCTAGGATTTTTTAAAGAGAGTAAAAATTCTTTGGTTAAGCCGTCCTTTGGAAGAAACGTTAAACGGGAGTCCTGAGCCTGTATGATGTCAGGTACTCGTTAAAAATCTCTATCCAAAGTAAACCTGGATAGGCGAAATTTAGGGCTCCCACTGTAGCATCGTCCAATTAGCCATAGTAGCATAAAGTGGCGATAAATGAACAAACAACAAAATAAAGTCCATTCCTTTTAACTACTTTCATCCACTATTAAATAAATTAGGATTCGACAGACATACCACTCCTTCATTTTTGAGACTAAGAACTCACTCAATAATTCACGGCATTACATTAGCAAAAATTTTTATGACTACTTTGAATTCAACTATGAAATTTGTAAGTCATGGAATCATTAAAACTATTATTGCTTAAATTTTATATTATTCAAAATGATTACCATTGTTGACTACTGTGGGTCTGCAAATGCAACAGCTAATCCACTAATATATTAAATATATTTGGTAAGATGTCTACTTCATGGAGGTTGGTCTCTTGTCGCCCTTAGCGATCGTAGGAAGCTGTGATTTAATCAAAGCTCCAATAATTATAATTACAACATCAATTATTAAGAATCCTAAGGGTTTTGTTTATGTCTTGAGGAATTGTAACTAGTGGCAGTCAACAACAATAATCATTTTAAATATTATCAAAGTAGAATGCTAATAACTTTGATAAATCCAATTATTACAAATCTTAATTCATTGAATTCAAAGTAATCAGTTATCACAAATTCCACTTGATAGCACTAGTGCAGTGCTAGTTAGTAAGGCAGAAGTCAATAAGGGTTCCTTTAGTTTAAATGGTTGTGCCAATTATTTGTTTTCCCTATAATTTATTACTATTCTTGAATAAAATATAAAATAACCTGCAAATCTTTGGTGGTGACATTTTCACTAAGAGAAACAACTCCTTTTATCCAACGATCACCATGGTTACCCTGTTTTTGGAAAGCCAAATTATTGTTAAGAAATACATTCAGCGTGCCTGAAAAAAATAATAAAACTATGAACATAAGTGCACTCATGTTTTATTATCACAACTCATTTCTGACAAATTTTACACCATTTGCTTAGTATAAACAAAAGCAGTATGATAAAAAATAAATTTAAAAAACTTGTTTACTATATTATTATTATTTTGGTTCAATGCTCCTGCAAGAACCCGTAACAAGAATACTGCATAGTATTGATATAATAAAATTAACTCCTTATTTTTGACATAAGTTCTAAAGAACTGTCCAATAAGATCCAAAATATAGTAATACAGTATTCCATATGTATATTAGTACATAGTAATCCAGTAGCATTTTATCATAAATAAAGTGTTTTATCTCTATGCAATATATAGGGATGAAAAATAAATTTTTTAAAAGTTATCTTTTAAATTAAGTAATATAATTTTTCCCAAATCAAGTAACTTTGGAATTACTATATACTCAAAACTAACTAATAATATATTTTTTTTTAAATTTAATTTATTGATCAATAAAATAGAGCCAAAAACTCAAAAAGAAACACTATTATATATTATAATGCAATTGGGAAAACCACAATGCAAAGCCTTATGTTTCAAATCCAGTAATACACCGACTTACCAGTCGACGTTTCGCCTATTCAGGCCTATATATGCCTGAATAGGCGAAACGTCGACTGGTAAGTCGGTGTATTACTGGATTTGAAACATAAGGCTTTGCATTGTGGTTTTTCCCAATTGCATTATAATTAATTTATTGATATTAGGGGGACCGGAAAGTAATGTCGTTTTCTTACGCTAAATACAAACACATACATTTTTAACGAGTCTTTATTTTTAATCAATGATGTATTCCCCATGATTGTCAATAACCTTTTGCCATCTAGTGAGTAAATTTTCAATCCCTGATCGATAAAAATTAATTGGTTTTTCGGCAAAATATCTAGAGATGGCATTTTGGATATCATCCAAATTTGCAAATGTTTTGCCACTTAAAAAGTGTTGCAGCGCTCGGAATAAGTGGAAATCCGATGGTGCAACATCGGGCGAATATGGTGGATGAGGCAGCACCTCCCACCCCAATTCATTAATTTTTTCTAGAGTTCGCCTTGCGCAGTGCGGTCTTGCATTGTCATGTTGGAGAATGACGCCTTTTCGGTTGACAATCGCTGGCCACTTTTCAATTAAAGATTGATTGACTCGCTGCAATTGTTCGCTGTAGAGGTCTGCAGTAACAGTTTGTCCAGGTTTCAGTAATTCAAAATGAACAATGCCGCGAATACTCCACCAAACACACAAAAGCGCTTTTTTGGGGTGTAAACCTGGCTTAGCAGTACTCCGAGGGATTTCATTTGGAGAGAGCCACTGCCTTTTGCGTTTTGGGTTATCATACAGGACCCATTTCTCATCTCCTGTGATCAAGCGATCAAAAAACGCTTCTGTGTTGTGTCGTTGAAGCAATAAGTTGCATGTGATTGATCGGTTAGCCTTATTCTGTTCGGACAGATTATGCGGGACCCAAACACCTGCTCTGCTTACTTTCCCAATCTGCTTCAAATGTTCTTGGATGGTCGACCAAGGTTGGTTGAGACTGTTTGACAATTCCTCGATCGTCTGACACGGATTTGCTTCCACTTCCGCCCTTAACACGTCGTTGTCTAACGCTGATGGTCTTCCTGATCGATACGAGTCGGAAAGATCAAAATTACCCGATTTGAACTTGGAAAACCACCTTTAGCATTTACGAATGTCCAGTGCATTTGGATAAACATCGCAAATGTTTTTGGTAGCAACTGTTGCGTTATTTCCCTTGCGAAACTCAAAGAGCATGCAATGCCGGATGTGTACCTCTTCTGGTATTTGGCTGGCCATTTTACCCAAAATTACAAAAAAAAATTGTAATTCAATTGTCTATAAGTAAAGAAATCACTATAACCTCACAATGTCTTTGGTACGCCTCTGAACCAAACAATGAGCTGACAAATGACAATCAAGTATTGGCATGCGCAGAAACGACATTACTTTCCGGTCCCCCTAATATTTACAACTATAATAATATTACAATATGTAAATCTGCTAATATGCACAACATGATATGAAAAACACTTGTGGAGAAACTACGCATCGGTAGCACTCCAATAAAGTTCTATAGTAGATGGTCTCGAGGCCATCTTCTTTTGAGATGCCTCGGAGGGTTATCAGGAATAGTATGGGAAGCAAGTTGAGAGACTAGCGGATTCAAGTGTGTATGGAGCTTGTCATGGAAGGATAGGTATCTAGTTTGGGCCAAATCAGTAACATATGGAATATTAAGATCATGATGGATGAGTTTGTTTGTGACATAATAAGGAGCATTGAGGATTTTACGAAGGATTTTGGATTGCAAGGATTGGATACAAGATGAATTGGATGGTTTAGTAGAGCCCCAAAGCTCAACTCCGTGTGTCCAAATAGGCCTGATAACTGTCATGTAAATGAGTCTTTTGTAATTAATTGGGAGCTTAGAGCGTTTGTCCAGTAAATGTTGAAGTAGGCGAAAACGACGAGCAGTTTCTTTTCTTTTCAGTCTTGTATCAGGATTCCAAGTGAGACGTTTGTCCAGATGGAGTCCTAGGTAACGCATCAACTAATATTATTTTTCAAAACCTAAATATCATACCAAAGTTTAGGTTTTATTTATTTAATATATTTATAGATTTGATTTTTTTTTATAGCTATGAGTTGTTTATAATAATAATTTAAAAATTTTAAGTGTAGTAGTGAATATTTACCAATAGTATTTCCATACATGTGATACCAAAATATAAAACAAGAACTATTATCGAACGGTTGAGGAAAGACTGGTGAGTGAATTCTAGCAGGCTTTGATGATGGAATGTAATCACTTGTTTCCAGCACAAGGTAATGACCTAAAATATATTTAGATCAATTAATGAAGCACAACACAAATAATTACTAAATAATTTTATGTATAGGGGTGTGCGAAGTTTGTTCATTGCTACATAAACAGCAATACAGACACTTTCTAAATAAAACTTTAGAAAAACACAAAAAATACTAACAAAATACAGTTTATGTATTTCTGATTGAAAATAGGAAATAATTTTTTAATATACCTAGGTCATTCTCAATTGAATTAGTATGGGTAAATACAGCTATTATAATAAAAATGTATTATTAGGTAATATATATGTTACCCGTGGTATTAGGAGAGAGAGTATGATCGTGCAAAGGCCCTGTTTTAAGAACCCTAGAAGGAGGTTCATGTTGCTGTAAACGCCAATTAAAATCCTCTTCATCATAATCATCTACAATCCAATTACATGTATTTTTTTTCTCAAAGTTACATTGGATATCAATAGCTGAAAAAAAATAAACAACATTCAGGAATTAGAAGCAAAAAAAGTTTTAAAAAAACACCTCTTCTCAAAAATGAATGCTTGCATAAATTTGAATATAAAACCAAGTTCTATATTTTTCAAAAATAAGTAATATAATTTTCTCGGCTACAGTCAAATCCATATTAACCTAAAGATGAGGCACGATTAATGATTACTCGTTTTCATGCCAAAGTTCTAACTGTGGAAATGGATTGTTGGAGATGCCTCCAGATAATAAGACTAGACAGGATCTGAATTGAAGTGGTTCGGCAGCGAATAGGTGTAGTTGAGACAGTCAATGAAAGAAACAGGAAACGGTAGCTGAGATGGTATGGTATGAGATGGGTACTATAGAATATTGGATGAACAGAGTCCTGGACTGACAGCTGCCCGGAAAGCTTAGACGAGCATGACCCAGAACCACATGGATGGAAGGAGTCAAGAGAAGGTGGCCGGCGGTGGTCTACAAGAGGGAGGCAGGGCGGAGAGAGCAGTGTGGAGCTCAGCTCTAACCTGAGGTGGTATTCCACTTTGGAACATCGACAGAAAAAGAAGAAGTAATAATTTGATATCTATACTTATCAAATTATATTTGTGATACCTGTGAATAAGTGTATAAGTAGAAAACAGCAACTTTTCAAGATGTCCAATTCAAATTTAAATCACCATGAGACATTATAGGAATCTTGTAATTTTAAATACTGAAGCCATTAAAATGCAACGTGAACATCTGAAAATCACATCTGGACCCAACTCATTTTTATATTTTGACTTATGTAGTTGTTTACAATTCTTTCAGGTATCATTTAAAAGATTATGAATTTTTAGAATAAAATGAACTAAACCAACTCGTGACGGAAAGCACTGGACCGATACAATTGCTGAAGGATTATTCTATAGAACAAGATCCACCCTAGATTGTAGAGCTTGTTAAGTTAATAAGAATGTTTATAACTCAAATTTAATTATTTACCTTGACAATATGGTTGTGGAGAACTCCATTGTTTTCCATTGCAGTAAATATAGGAAGGCCCTATAAGTTTATAACCAGGATTACAAGTGAACTTTGCCAATGACGATCTCCAGCTCTCATGCACTTCTCCATTTAAAAAAGTTGTTAGATGAGGGCAACCTGGTTCTAAAAATTAACATTTTATGTCTTTCAATGTGCTTATCAATACAAATATATAAAACTGTATTTTATTATAAACAATTTAACAACATAAAATAATCTAAAATAATTATTGGTTGACCATGTAAATTATATAGAGGAGAAAATAATTATACGTACTCAAGCAAACAGGAGGGTTAGAATCCCATTTTCCCTTGATGCAGGCTGCGTAAGCTTCACCAAGTAAATAAAATCCTCTAGAGCACTTGTAGACAATAATTCGTCCTTTTGAGCGGATCTTAAAACTTCCATTTGCAATCGAAACAGACGGGCATTTCAAACCTAAAATATTATAACTTAATTAGAATGTTCTTTGGTGATTTCAAATTTATGGAAGGATTATTTAATTAATTTTGGATAGTTAGAATCACAATTAATTAAATTTTTGGTAACTTTATTAAGAGAAATTGCTTCCTCCTGAATCACATATTAAATAATTTATTGTATTATTTCTTATATATATATATATTTTTTTATGTTTTAGCCATCTTCATGAAAACCTCTAATAACAACCTCAATGTTATAAGTATTCGCATAAATTTAAAAACAATGTTCAACTATTATCTTGAATAATTATTGTTTTACAATATAAATTACATGGAAGAGTAATTTATGTATATACATTTAATAATTATATATATATATATATATATATATATATATATATATATATATATATATATATATATATATATCTCCAGTATAACTGGGTTCTTTATTTTTTAAATTAATGCACTGGATTATATTGATTAATTATTTTTCCTTAACATATATTACTAAAATACTAATAATAAAGTACATTTGATATTAAAGATCATTAACATGAATATATCCACTATAACTTGTTTTTTTGTTTTGTTTTTTTTATGTCTTAGTGCAATGTGCTAGTTTTATTATAAATATTTATTCTTTACCATGCGTGCGCAAGGTAGTAATATTAAAGCAGTAAGATTTTTTCTTATTATTATTTCTCTTTTTATTCAATTTATTAAAATATGATTGAATTAAATATGAGAGAAAAAAATGTATTTATCAATATTGGATTAAAAAATTATAACTTACGTGCTCCAATGACTGATAATAATCCATTAGTAAATGCGACATAAAATAAGGTCAAATGATGTATTTTCATCCTGAATCAATGAATGAGGGATAGGAGCAAGGAGGGATATAACCCTTCCGGTCCATATCAACTCACACAGGAAGTAAGATAAACTTCACTACTTCCTCTACTGCAAAACTATTATAGTCATTCATACCTTAAAAAAATACAACTTAAGGATGATAAAATGAATTCTGTCATAATAACTAAACTGAGAACAAAAGATGTCCCTGTAGATTGATATTCTTCCAGGATAATTCAGATATAATCAAAACAATTTTTAGTTTATATATTTGTCGATAAATGGATAAATTTTAATATATTTGCACTTATTAAAATTTTTTTAATGAATGAAATAAAAATTAATTCAACAGTAAATGAATGTTATACTATGTTTATCACAATTATCATTTCATAAAAGTAAAAGAATAATTTTTTATTCTTTGTATCTATCGGAACTTATTAATAACATCTTTGAGGTAATACTGCTACTATGAATCTGGTGTATTGAGATGGTAATACTTTATCTTGACATGCAAACATAAAGATACAACATTGAATAAAAAAAATTGCGAGTCCGTACCATGAATAAATATATTTATTTTTCATTTACAACAATAATACATTTATTTTAAATTAAGATCTTGAGTTAATACTGAACTTCACTGAGCCTTATTTATTATATTAAACTTGTATTAAATTATTAAGTATTGTAGAGAATAGGAAAATTAGAATATCCCCTAAAACCTTCAATACAATACAAAAATAGATAATCAATTGTTTAAACAATAACAAAGATACCAAAACACTTGATACTTATCATTAACACAAAAGCAAAAAGTATAATGAATGTTAACAAAGAAACCATTATTTGATTTCCGATATATTAATATTAAACATATAACATTTAAAGAAATTCAAATTAGATAATTAAGACATAAAAAAACTACAATCTATGAGGAGAATAGGCCATTTTTTTTCTTTTAGGAAAACACAGTTGAGGTGAATCGAGACTGTTCATATTTTGCACAAATTTAAGTTGGGCTGTCCTCTTCCTTCTCCGGCTCCTCCTCAGGTTTACCTAAAGAAAAATGAAATAACTTAAAACCAAAGTTTACTATGAATTATTATTATAATTATGTTGGCACTTCTACCCTCGATAACACTGGTCGACAAGGTTTTTTTCACAAGAGATCTGTATAGTGAATCTAGTGGCATTTTCCATCCTGAATTCATATATGTAGTCAGAATTTTCCCATCAGGCATAGTTTTTCTGTAAAAGCTACTTTTCAAAATATGATTTTGGCGTTTTCTTTGACCTGTCATAGGAACCGTTACCTCATATGTAGCTATTTTACTCAAGCTGTATTATTGAAATTATTTGCAATGTCATGAAGCGCAATAAAACATGACTGTGGAGGTTCATTGTTGTTGTTTATACATGTTCAGACCTCTTTGGCATTGTGATGTGTCAGTATTGAGCTGACTGTGAGATTGTTGAGTAGTGAAATATTTCCTTCCTTTTTGTTTAGAAGTGTATTGTGTATGTTGTGCATGTTGTATTTCTGTGCTTTATTTTTTCATCATGCCAAGAAATTGTGTAAATCATGCAGATAATTTCTGCTATATTTGTGGTGAGCTGACCTTCAAGTCTCAGAGGCGAAATTTGACCCCACTTGTAAAGAAGTGTTATAAACTTTACTTTGGCTGTCAAGTTGGTGATTTTGATAAGAGCTGGGCCCCAAATACATGCTGTGTTTCGTGTGTTAGACTGCTGACTGGGTGGAAAAATGGCACACATCATATGCCATTTGCAATTCCCATGATTTGGAGGGAACCGAAGGATCATTTAACTGACTGTTATTTTTGTTTGACAAATATTAAAGGAATCATATCTAAAAAAAAATATACAGTTAAGTATCCAAATTTGCAATCTGCAATGAGACCTGTCTTACACAGTGAAGAGTTCCCCGTACCAGTATATGTAGGTACAACCTTAAGTGATAACTCTGGTTCTGACCTGACTGAAACTTCAAATGATTCAGATGAAAATAAAAATGATCTTACATGTGAAGCCAGTAGCTGTTCATCAGAACCATACTTTCCCAATCAGCAAGTCACTAAGACTTGATTCGCGATTTAAATCTGTCTAAACAGCAAGCGGAAGTTTTAGCTTCCAGACTCAAAGGGTGGAATCTACTCCAAAAAGATGTAAGAATTAGTAGATATCGTAGCCGCCATAGTGTTTTCAAAGTATACTTCTCTGAAGAAAATGGTATTGTGTTTTGTAATAATATTTGTTCAGTTATGGAAACTCTTGGGTTTCAACACCGGCCAGATGAGTGGCGATTGTTCATAGACTCCTCTAAAGTAAGTTTGAAGGCTGTGCTGCTACATATTGGCAATAAACTTCCATCAATACCGGTAGCGCATGCCGCTGATATGAAATAGACATATGAAAATATGAAACTAGTTTTAGAGAAAATACAATATGGAAAATATGAATGGAATATCTGTGGTGATTTAAAGGTCATTGCTTTATTGCATGGTTTGCAACTTGGGTTTACCAAATTTTGCTGTTTTTTGTGCGAGTGGGACAGCAGAGATAAGAAGTCTCACTACGTTAGAAAGTCATGGCCAAAACGTGAATCTCTTATCTCTGGCCAGAAAAATGTGGCATGTGTCCCTTTAGTGAAGCCTGAAAAAATATTTTTACCTCCATTGCATATTAAGTTAGGAGTTATGAAAAATTTCGTCAAAGCTATGGATAAACTTTCTGATGAATTCTTGTACTTGAAATCGAAATTCCCCAAAGTCAGTGATGCTAAATTGAAAGAAGGAGTTTTTATAGGACCACAAATCCGATCATTAATGGCTGATGAACATTTCGAGGGACTGTTAAATCCACTGGAGAAAGCAGCCTGGCAGTCTTTCAAAAGTTTGTGTTGCAATTTTCTTGGAAACCATAAAGCAGAAAACTATCGTGACATAGTGGCTGATCTTCTGCATTTTTATAAAGCTATGGGATGCAACATGTCTTTAAAAATTCACTTCTTGGACTCTCACTTGGACTTCTTCCCCGAAAACCTTGGAGCTGTCAGCGACGAACACGGTGAGCGTTTTCATCAGCAAATTTCCACAATAGAGAAGAGGTACCAAGGCAAGTGGAGTTCCAATATGCTAGCTGACTACTGTTGGACTAAAATGAGAGACGTTCCAAATGCAAAATATACCCGAAAATCACTATCTACCACTTTATAGGTAAGTCAGAATCAGTAGTTATAATTTTGAGTTAGATAGCTAGTTACGGATTTTTTGGAATATTATAAAAATTTCAAATGAGTATCACACAAAACTCCGGCCCGATGGTAAAAAAACTGTAATTATATTTGAATTCAGCACGAAAAATACTTTTAGAATCTGTTATTTTAATTCTTGTGAAAGAAAAAAGTTAAATTTTGTCGACCAGTGTAATTGGAGTAAATTACTACCCTGATCCTCCCTCAAATTAGATAGATTATTTTGTCATGTCATAAGCTAGTACGTATATGTATATATATAGATATATATATATATATATATATATATATATATATATATATATATATATATATATATATATATATATACAGAAGCATTCTCTCATCGTCGTCACCAATGATTTCTATTTATTATTTGTTATCATAAAATAGCCTACTGTTTTCAATAGCACTTTTTATTAATGTATCATGCAAACACATGTTATAGACAAATACATATACATGAGTGTAGAGATTAATCTGAAATTATTAGTCAAATAATTTCATATAACGTATTATCTGAATATTGTTACAGGCTACTGGGTATTAAAATTCCTACCCTATTCCTTAATTAAAGAAACTAATATTTATTAACAAAGTGACAAAAATAATACAATTAAATTATTAAACTGATATAAATTTACAATAACAATATTCTAAATATTTATTATCTAGGCCTAACTCCTATTTAATTATTACAATAATATAAGATATTACTAATTCTAAATAGCTTAACTATTTACATAAATTTGTACGAATACCATAAAATTACAACTACTACTTAACTAATTGCTACTACTAATTAACACTTACAGTTCACTAATTAAAGTCCATTGACAAGATAAGATTCTCCAAATATAACAAAATGACACAAGGGGCTTAATCCCTAGCAGGAACGTTAATCCCTTGAGCCCGTCTTTCTCTCTGTGACTGTAACACTGCCCCCTCCTTAAAAGTGCTCTGCCCCAGAGCATAGTCCGGAGAAATCGGGCAGTTATGAGCTTCTACCGCTGGAGACGGTTTTTTTTTCCAGGGGTTGAATGTGCACACCAATATGGCAACTCCAGAGTTGGTGAATGTCTGTTCAATCATGTCCCTGACAACCTTCTACTCCAGGCCATCATATCCACAGCCCAACTTCGGGATGGCGAGCTTGGTGACACGCAGTCTCAGAAGCTTACTCCGCAGGACTTCGAGGCTTCGCCGCAGTGCGTCATATGTTGGCTTTTGATCAGTGGCACGCTTGATAACCAAGTAAAACAGATGTCATCCTTCGTGCGTGTGGTGGAGTGCCTTACTTTTAGAAGCCATTTTCCATGCAGTAGCCCAATAATTACAAAATGCAAGACAAGCAAAATAATAGCAACTACAAAATACCCCACTCCTTATACCAAATTGTTACGGGCTACTGGGTATTAAAATGAATTAAACTATTCCTAAATTAAAGATACTAATATTTATTAACAAAGTGACAAAAAGAATACAATTAAATTATTAAACTGATATAAATTTACAATAATATTCTAAATATTTATTATCTAGGCCTAACTCCTATTTAATTATTACAATAATATAAAATATTATTAATTCTAAATAGCTTAACTATTTACATAAATTTGTACGAATACCATAAAATTACAACTACTACTTAACTAATTAACTACTACTAATTAACACTTACAGTTCACTAATTAAAGTCCACCGACCGTAAGATTCTCCAAATATAACAAACTGACACACAGTAATAAACAGAAATGGTTTATTACACTCGCGAAACTGTCACAGGTCACTGGAACAAGTTTATCATACAGTCCGGTTTACTACTCTCTGACACACTCGTGCAGAGAGGGTATTTAAATAGGCAATGCCGACACGAAGTGGGGAGATCTGGAACATCCCAGAACAGTCTCTTTGATCTCTGCCGACAAAGGGGCTTAATCCCTCGCAGAAACGTTAATCCCTTGCGCCCGTCTTTCCCTCTGTGACCGTAACAATATAATGAACAATCTTGATACGTATTTAAATAATAAGAAAAAGAACTACAACAATGTATTTAAATTACTTTAAATTTGTTTCTCAAGAGCTAGAAATAAAAATGTATTGTACTTCAATAAATTTTTAATATGTTGATATGAAATGAAAAAGTAATAAAAATGAAAAGTACTTTTTAAAGTAAAAAGTAAAATTTTATATAAATTGTTAAGCCTAAAGCAATAGCTATAGATTGAATTAAAAAAAAAAAAATATTTTTTCACATTCGATACTCAGCATTTGCATCGGCAATTCGTAGTTGACAATTTCTGAAATTCATGGGTATATACAAAATTATTAAGCCAATAATAGCAAATCGAAAATTTTACACATTTTTTATTTTCACATTCGATACCTTGCATTTGTATCGACAATTTACACCTGAAAATTTCTCAAATTCTCTATTTACACCTTCTTTCATTTGTAATTATATTTTTTTTTTTAAGCGTAAAAATAATAATTCACAAATATTATCTAAATTAGCCAACTGATAAATAAAATTTAAAAATATCTCTTACCTGGTTAATGACAACTGGTTCAAGTGGTGAGATTAATGGTTTTGGAATACCAGGATGCATCTGAGGAGAAATGGTAGGAGAAAATATCTCAGGCTTTCGAGGAGATGAAAGCGTGCTTGGCGCCCAACATTCTCGAATGTTCACAGGCAAAGGAGATGAAGGAGGAGTAACGTTACACTCAGGTGAGATATTTTGCACTCCCGGGGAGTAAATATCTTGTTGATTCTCCAGCGACTCAAGAAAACTTAATTGAGTATCTATTTTTTTTGGTACATTCAAATCTGAAAACAAAACCATGTTGTATGAAAAAAAACGTTCAAAACTGAAAGTGCCTTTTACATTCTGCTGGATGTTCTCAATTTATATCCTTTATTTTAGAGAAGAATTGGTTGACTGTAACTTCTAATATAAGGAAGAAATAGTTGGGGGTGCAGTCAATAAATTTATTTTTTGGTGCAGTGTGTGAATACCCCCAACTATTTCTTCCTTATATATCCTTTATTGTTTCTGTCGATGTCGATGAGTTGTTTAACCTTATCGTTTATGAGATCTTAGGTCTTATTAGACTTTTTTTTCAAGGTTATGTAAGAAAAATCTATGAGGACTGAAAAGAGAATCAGTAATATTACCTCTGATGAATTCCCTTCAACAATGGAAGGTAAGAGTTTGATTTGTCCCATGGTGGTCACTGAGGAGGGGACAGTCAGAATACTGTACTATGAAACACCTGATGGAGTAATAACTCCTGGAAAACCAAAGGGAAGATAGAAGGACGCTGTCACCTGGAGGATCTGAAGAGAATAACTATATCCATCAGGCGTGCTAACAATGGGGGAAGCTGGGAAAGAGTGATTGAGATGGCTAAGGACTTCTTCAAGCGTTTGTTGTGCAGTGTGTGAATACTGAACTGATTTACACTGTGCAGTGTGCAGAATTGTGGATACTGGGCTTAACAGTCCTCAAGAGAGAACTCTAGGTTATGACCTTGTCTTATCACAAATCAAGCTGTGATGAGAGGTACATTGCACTACATTACGAGAAGAAGTTGAAAGCCAAGGTGGGCCAAAAGGAAGTGCATCCTGGAATGTAAAAGTCCTGAGGTAACTAGGAAATGCACCAGAAGAACTCCTGACATCCATGCAACATAGCAACAACATAGCAAAGATCAACATACAACATAGCAAAGATCCATGTTGAACCTGTCCTTGGTTCAGCCTTAGGCGACTCTTGGAAACTGAGTTACTAAACACAATTTCAATGGCTAAATTAAAGATTTTAATACAGTCATATTGTATTACAAATGTAAAGTATTGAATGTAAAAAAACTCTACTTTTCAAGAGAATGAAAAAGCTGTCTCAAGGTTCATTCAAAACCAGAGTACATTGTCAAACATATTTTACTCATGTACCTTATACCTCATTGATGCCTTATAGGTGACAATACATGAATTTTAAATAATTTTTTGACCCAAAATCAATCAAAAATGAAACAATGTGTTTGTTTTTACATTCAATATTTTGTATTTGTATGGACAATATATTAGTCATTTATCAATATAGAGGGAAAATATAATTTGCGTTTTAATTACTGTACTATAACAAAAACAAAATTTTAAACAAATAATTTTTTTTTTATGTGGAAGAAAGTGTTCCGGGTAGAGGTCAAAGAATTTCTCAAGAATAGGAGAAAGCTTTATTTAAAACTTTTATTTTTCTCTTATTCTTGAGAAATTCTTTGACCTCTACCCGGACCACTTTCTTTCACATATATTATCAAGGCCAACAATTACCATTCAGTATGATTTTTTTTTTGTATATATACAACTATTCGAAAATCATTATATGCAGCACTGTTTAAAAACTAAATATATAATAGTTACCAAAGAAATTTCCTTTGTCTTCCTGTTTATCGTAACTGTTTTGAGATGAATGAGGGAAAGACAATAAGGAATCCTTTTTAGTTGACATTTCAATCTGAACATTATTATTGACTGGATAAGAGATTGTCACATCATCGGTCTGCACGCATTTATCAGCTTTATTGTTCACAACAACGTTAGCCAATCTTTTGATTTCGTCACTAGAAAATATCATCCTGAGTACATTTGGGTGCTGTCTTGCGTGTAGCAAAAAGCTGCAATCAACGAATAGTTAGCTATAATTATTAATTTATAAGGAGAAAAAAATATAGAAAGGAACTTACTTCCGATAAACCGCCATTTGTATTTTTTGTTGAGCTATTTTGATTTGATCTGGAAGAAATATTAATTACTAAGAGAGCATGCTCTGATGTCATGCTGATATCAATATCAGATTTTTTAAATTCCATTTAATTTAAAAAACTACATAATAATTACCTGTAAGAGGAATGTTACTAGTCACTGTTTGAACACGATTCAACCGCTCACAATATTTTTCCCAAAGCAATTCCTTTAATTGTTCGGTATCTTTTATTATTGTTGTAGGTGAATTGTGATCCTTATGTGGAGCTTCAGTACTATGTGACCTATAGTAAAATTAAGATGTTTAACCCCTTCAGTCGATGCAGACACAATTTAACATCAAATAGACAGATTATAAAAATAATTATATTATAAAATATTTTTTTTTAATTAACAATGGAAATAAATTCTATTTTTAATTATTTAAATTAAACTATTAGTAAATTTATCATTACCTCTCATTTTCATCTACAGCTTTTTCATTTCCACTTGGAACTACATTATTATTATTTTTATTGTTATCAGCTTCTTTATTTCCTAATTCATAGCTGTAATAAATCATGAACAGTATGTATATACATAATTTTTTTGTTTTAGAAAAAGTCAACATTATTGTAAATAATTAAGAAAACAGACTTCCTTTATATTTCATATATATTTTTTTTAATCATAGTCCTGACATTTTTAATTAGTGACAAAATAATTTATTAGAAAGCAGTGGCAACAGGAATATCAGTACAATTGAAAGAAAATATTCCTGAGAATTCCAAAAATGCTGAGAGACGGTCTACAAAGGAAGCATTTTATTGTTAAATTATCATCAGAACCTCTCTCTATCTTAAAATTAATTCTTATTCTTATAGTAAATTTCTTTTTAGTATCCATGTAGGCATTTTCATAGAGTTTGTTATGAAATCTTAAGTAAAAGATTTGAATATTATCCAGTGTAGCAGTTATATTTAAGTATCTAAATAATATTTAGGGAGTGGAGTGGCTCAGTGGTAGAGCACTAAGTTGCCATGCCAAAAGTCCTTGGTTCCAATCCTACTCACTAGCAGACTTTTATTTCATCTGATAACGTCCCGAGATGGATCCAATGGGATCTAGGATCCTCTAGAGGCTCACCCAGCCTCGATAATGTGGGTACTCAAAAGGAGGAGGAAAATCTGGTCGTTGAGGGTACAAATCACTCTCTGCACAACCGTTGTCTAAGAAACGGTACAGCCTCTACCATGTACTGAACCCCTTTCATGAGTTGTAGTATTATGAAAAAATAAAATTAAAAAAACATAATATTTAGATTAACATATATCTATCAACATATACATAGATAGATCTATTAACATACAGTAAGTAAAAATCACAAAAGTCTCTCTTCATTAACTTTATACATAGTAACAGTTAGTCAGATACATTAAGCAATATAAAATCCACTCCGACAGTTTCACAGGATGTTTTGGAAAGTAGTTGAATGAAATTTTGGGACATTTATGTTTTAAATCTTCTTCTCAAAGTGCCTTATTCATTTACTAAATGTTGGTGAAAATACTGGCACACCCATTTTGTTCTTTCAAAGTGCATGGATTTGTCCAATCTCTTTTCTTCTTATGCCATTAGTGCTTCTTTCTACCTCCTTTTCCATTGATCTTAGTCTTTTCTTTTTGATCTCTGTCTTATAAGCTTTTTCCTCTTTTCCTTTTGTCATCAACCATACTCTCAGGCAACAAAATACAAAGAATGTATTATTTTTGCTATATAAATTTGATCTTTTTATAGTCTACTCTCTATAAAATATATATATTTCCCTCTGCATTAAATTTCAAACTTTTCTCAAGATTACAAAAGACTTTGTTTATTTCTTCTGGTTTAGACCGTGTAGATAAATTTTTCGCCAACGTTTCGTCAACCATACTGCTGACTTCCTCAGGGCTGAGACGAGAATCACCCTCATTCTCATCTCAGCCCTGAGGAAGTCAGCAGCATGGTTGACGAAACGTTGGCAAAAAATTTATCTATATGGTCTAAACTAGAAGAAATAAACAAAGTCTTTTGTAAGAATAGTGATCGTGGAAGCCTAAAAGAATATTTTCTCAAGATGTTTAATACTTATTGCTTGTTATTTTTAAATTCTAAAAACTAATTAAAATGAAAACTAATGAGAATGAGTTATAAAATAATGTTATTATACCTGTCTTCAAATATACTTTGACTACTAGAGGATGAAGTTTCCTTTTCACTTTCTGCAGTCTTGGCACACTCTTTGACCAAATCGTTAAGGTTACTTTTCAATCTTGCTTTATTCTCTGATGCATAAGATTTGTATTTCAATATATCCAAATGTAAAATTAATTAACAAGAATTAATTAGAGAACAATATAAAACCATTACCTTTAAGAAACGGTTTTGATCTAAATCCATTTTCGAACAGGCCTCGTTTGTGCTGAAACAATGATTATTTTGTTGTCATACCAAAAGTCAAACATATTCATTCATACATTGATATCACAACTTACATGAGCTTGTGAACCGCCATCATAAGATTTTTTGCTCTTTATTTGTTTTTTATCATTTTTCTAGAAAATAATAACAGAAATACAGATTTTAAAGAACTTTATAGATTACAAATTGGCATCATAATTAGCTTACAACTGTAAATAGTTCTTATAAATTTGTAAGAAACCATTGAATAATTGTAAGAATTATTATTATAACTTCTAAACAATTGATTATATCATAACATATTTAATCTCCTGATTAAGAATAATGAAAGATACTAAAAAGATTTAATAATAATTAATGATTTTAATTTTGTACACATTGGTGAATAATAATGTGTTGTTAAAAATAAGAACTAAACAAAAAATTAAAGTTCAAAGGTTAATCCAAATCAAATATTTGTTAAGTCAAACCAAAATGTCAAAAATATTCACTCACACATTGATATCACAACTTACATGAGCTTGTGGACCACCATCAAAAGATTTTTTGCTCCTTATTTGTTTTTTATCATTTTTCTACAACATAATTACAGAAATACAGATTTTAAATAACTTTTTAGATTAGAAATTTACATCATAATTAGTTTACAATTAATATATTATAGTTCATAGAAAAAGTAACATGTTTTTTCCTGCAGTTGTAAAAATTCATTAAAATTTTTTGTAATAATTTTTATAACAACTTCTAAACAACCAATTATATCAAAACATATTTAATCTCATAATAATAAAACTGAAACATAAAAAATGCTTTATACTTTAGATCTCTCTGTGAATTTCTGAACATCTTCCAAAAACTGCTTTAATTTAAAATCTGTAGCTACTTCCTACAACACAAAATAAGGCATTGAAAAAATGTGATCACACAACACTAAGTAGCTGTTATTGTAGTGAACAGTCTTTACATCAGTCTCAATCACATTATTTCTGTTCCTCTTGTTTGGGAGCATTATTAAATAACTGGTATAAATTTCTATTTCAAAACTGGAATCATAAAAATATTATTGGCAACTTTAGGCAACTTAAATATTATTATTCAAATCCACAACTGAAAGTTAAAATAAATAACTATATAAGGATTAAAACCAACCATTCTCATTTTCATAACTAACAAGTAGAACACAGTTTAAAATAACATTTCTGTAATCTTCGATTATTTGTAATGTAAACTAATCCAACATAATGTTATGAGCACATGCATAACATGTTTACCTTCAGCTGTCAATAGTTAACAGGAAAACTTTGAAATCACAATTAAGATAAGGAGATAATTCTTTAAAAGTTAGTTATAATATTCCTGTATTAATAACTTCGGTATACATTATACTATTAAAGAATTGAGTTAGAAATAAGACCAGGGTAGCCTTCATTTTCGATCACTTTTTTCAGATTTAACATCGATTCCAGCTAAGCAGCTGTTTTATGTTATCTTAGATTGATTTTCTTTTGTCTAATTTTATGGCAAAGTCTGAAAATAATACAAAATCATGATTACATGAACATGAGAACTTTACAAAACCAATTATGTTTTTAAACGAGGAAACTAATGCTTCTTAACAGTGTTGCCAATAGCCCTACAGAAGAATCACTATTCAAAAGCTTAAAAAAAATATCCATTTTAGGTAGAAGGACACTTCATTATTTGGTAGTCATTCTGAGATTATAAATATTTCTTTAATCGATAGAAATATATACAACTATAATTATTATGAATAACGTTAAACTATTAACAGAATATTGGCCCATTGCTGAACCTATTTATTTAACTGATAAAATGTCCCTTTACTACTTCATAGTACTGCCGTGTTATCAATTCAGAGCGCAGCTGCTATTATTACTACTAATACTGCTACTACCGCACTTCGTTGTAACTAACCGATTTTTAATTAACCTAAAATTCCTATTCATTGGAGTTATTGAAATTGTTATTATTTCAGTTAAGATTTCCCCCTGCTTAACGAACTTGATATCAATGCCTGCATTCATTCTTCAAGACTTCACGGCTTTGTCTCCCAGTATTAGTACACTGAAGATTAACAGAACCATAAATTACTTTTACTATCGAATTTAACAAACTACAGTTACGGTCACCTGTGGTCTAGTGGTTAGCGTAACAAACTACTAAACCCAAGATCGCGGGTTCGTAACCCGGCAGGTGGCCCTAGGATTTTTTGAGGGAGTAAAAAATCCTTAGTTACGCCGTCCTTTGGAAGGGACGTTAAACGGGGACCCTCGCCTGTACGATGTCAGGTACTCGTTAAAAATCCCTATCCTAATTAAACCTGGAGAGGTAAAATTTAGAGCTCCCAATGTAGCATCGTCCGATTAGCCATAGCAGCATAAAGTGACGTTAAATGAACAAACAAACTATAGTTTCATGAATTGTTGACGAATCTACTCCTAAAATGCCTCGTCAGGACGTAGAAGCATCGGCTGGCAGCCGTGACCCTCCTAATGATCTCCCGGTTAATAATGTCTTTGCGATTTCACTTATATGCCCAAGTACATGTACTTACTGACTAATTAAGGGAAGCGGTCCAGTGTTGAAGGTTCCGATACTTGTCCCACTCCTTCCATTCCTCTCATATTTCGTATTGTTCTCGTTGACGACAGGACCAAGTTTTTTTCTATATTTTTCAGAGTTAGTAATAACTCTTTCAAGGTACGTTCTGTTTCCGCAACAATACCCTTTACTCTTCTATTTTATTCACAGTCATTATGAGAAGCTACTCACCTCTCTTTCGACGTAAGAAACAAATTATTCGAAGAGAGTGCTGGAAGCATTTTGCACGCGAATGGAAGAATTATTCTGCCGAAAGTTTCTGCATTCGAGTTGATTTGAAATAATTCCTCTTGCTCATTTTTTGGGCTATCTTCTCCTTGGACGGTAAAAATAGGTTATGAATCTCCTACTCAAAATCATTCCGCCGTAGTCAAAAAACTCTGCTTGATTCCCATGCTTGGGTTTTTATTATTTTTCAGCTTTATGGTGCCCACTACTACTACAACATCTGGCTGGTCACTATTTTTTGAAATATGATCACTATCTCTTCCTACCTTGCTCTCTATATCGACGTGTTTTTATATACCCCTTCAGAATCTATTTTTCCGCCAATCATAGACGAGGTCACCCACCTCACTCATACACGGAGTGAATCTTTTTTTGATGAATCTCACCTCACGGTTCTTTTTTGTCGAGACGTCCTTTGGATTCTGACGTAAATCACCTATTTGCTCCCTTAGAACTCTCGCCTTACAACCTATAAATCTTCCTGGATACGAGAAAATAATTTGAATTAAGATAATCGAGATTGTTATATCTAAATCTTATTTAAGAAAATATGTATAATTTTAACATATTTGAGCAAACCAGATAGTTCACTTGGATTTTAAACTATATTTTATAAACTTATAAATAACTACAGATATTAGCTCTAGTACTTAGAATGAAGTATCGATAGTACGTCAACATTCTGTTATCCCGCCAAATTTGTGATCTTGATTTTTATGCCTTTATCTAAAGATTTGAAAAGAATTGTGATTAACCTTGTTCATGTGTTATTGATTGAGTGAAGTAATGGATTCGTCTGAATCTGTTTCGAAAGTAATTATAATCTTGCATTATTATTAATCTAAGCTGTGATCCCGGTGGTTTTTAAGTTATAATTATAAACACAATATTTTTAAGTGAATAATGAAACAGTATGAGCTAGTTTTCTAAATGTACCTATGTTTTAGATTAATAATTATTCCGACAGTCTTATTAGTTTAGTGGAAATTTACTTCTACAATAAACAAGATCGAGAATAAATCTACTTCAGTTGATTCTGGAACAAAGATTCATAGTCTCCGGTTTCCTTAAAAAGGCAATGCATTTTTCACTCAAACCAGCCACTTATTATCAAAATACGTTTCCAAATGCTTTTTATATTTATTAATAATGCCTTTGCGATTTCACTTATATTCCCAAGTACATGTATGTACTGACTATTTAAGGGAAGCGGTCCAGTGTCGAAGGTTCCGATACTTGTCCCACTCCTTCCATTCCTCTCATATTTCGTATTGTTCTCGTTGACGATAACTATGTATGTAATACTACATCAGAAGCCAAATGTATTCAGTTTAAATTATTTATTAAGATTGATTAGGTTCATCATTATAATATTTCATCCCTGATGATTGTAGGCCTTTCAAATTCCTATTGTTATTCCCTGACCTGGAAATGTTGGATATAACAACAAACAAATTTTAGTATTTTGGTCCAACTGCAATTATTGAAAAGTGTACAATTGGTGTTTAATTGTAAAAAAAATAATCCCTATGATATAGTAAAAATCAATAACATCATTACTTTCTTATTAATATTATATGACCTGGATTTCAAGCTAAGAAGAAATTAATTTTTCGTACCTCCAATGAAAAACTATTTGACTAATAATTATAACTTATTTTTTATTGTTTTTAGGCCATCGGAGCTGAAAAACAAAATAAATTAATATCAGAATTGCAAGTATTAAAGACCACAGTATCAACGTTTATTATTGAGTGTATTTTATTAAACAGAAATGACTATTGTAATAAAAAAACTAAATTTATAGTAAACAAATATTACATGAAATAATTTATGAGTAACTTAACAATGACTAATAATGCTTTTATCTATAATTTTATTAAATTATATGAAAAACAGTGTTGATAGCCTCGATATATAATGTAGGAAGGGTATAATAAAATTTGAAAGTAATTGGTTAATTAGATATCTTAGTATGACCCAGATTATTGATTTCCTAACCAATCATTCTTATCTAATAAAATACTTGTTATTTTTTACCAATCATTCTTATCTAATAAAAATACTTGTTATTATTTTTAATAATGTTTTGTCAATTATTTCATATAATAACATTTTTGTCTTTATACTTGATTCTTTTATCATACTATTCAATTTTGTTAGTATATCTTTTTTTTCAAGGGTTTCTTCATATATACTCCAAAACATGGGAAGAAAAAGGAACATCTGCAAGATCCTCTATCTGAAATTATTTCTGAAGATTGGTACAAAGGATATTCCAAGGTTTGGCAGAGTATAGAAAGAAAATTAAATGCAAGTATTTTTTAAATTATTGTATCCCATGAGTACTCCTTTTAAAGAATAAGGTTATGAGATATAAAGGTAGACCCATAGCTTTTTTTTTTTAAATTAAATATTTTATTGTTTTAATGCCCATCATTTTTCACTAACTTGATTCATAATTTATTATATATGACCGTGAACATGATGTAACATAATACATTAACGATAAGTAGTGAATATTTAAAATATAAAAATTATTTTTCCTTTAAGCAATGGTGAAAATGGTGTAAGAGTCACTCAATTATTTAGACTCTGCCATGATGATGGCCTAAAAGTTAGGCTGAAGCATTAGCTCAAAATAAATAAGTTTTACATAAATAAATAATAATTTTAAATAAGTTATAAATAAGATTTAAAATTCTTTGACCGCACCCCCTGACTGTCAGTAATTCTTTATGATAGCTAATTGAAATTATTAAAGCTATCAAATTTAACTCGCTCAACAGATTACACAAATCCATGTTAAGTCCTTGAGCATTTGGCTTCCTATTAGGCATACCTTAATCATAGCAACACTTTTTGCTTTACGTTACTTATACATCAGGATAGTATGTTTGAAAAATAATTATAATAATTCATGAATTTGATAAAAGAGTGATCTGGCAGGTTTGGGTGGTGCTCCGTGAGCCGAGGTTTGTAAACGGAGATTAGTGGTATCGGCATCAAGCCTTCGGATTCGCTAAGCCTTTTTATTTATTCATTAATTTGATAAAAATTTGAATATAACTATATATAGTTCATATTTGTTCTTGCTAGTAGTCAAAATTGTTTACAGTTTTTATTATACAAAAGCCATAAGTCTTTCTACCTCTACTCTTTATCATTATTGTTTTTTATGAAATTCTTATTTCAACTTTTATATTATTTTAGAATATTGAAGATGATGCAATGCAGGTGCTTTTGAAAGATTTGGTTAATTTCATTGAAAAACCTCATTCAACAATGAACCAAATCCCTACTGTCATTCTTTTAACTGGTATTTTAGTTTTTATATTTTATTTTATTGTTTCCATTTTTTTTAACTTGCTTTAATTGAATTTTATTTATTTTAAGGTGTTAATCTTCCTGATCACTCGGTGTTATTCAATAAATTCAGAGAAAAGTTAAAAGAAAATGTAACTCCCCATGTTGTTATGTTATCATCAAACGACTGTACATCCATAAAGCATACAGTTGAACACATGGCATGTCAGTTTATGAAGGGTATAGAGGAGGAAAATGTAATGGTAATTAGGAAATATTAGTTGATTTCAAGCAAGTAAACCATCTCCATTATAAGCAAGTTTTTTGTAGTACAGTGGAATCCCGATATTTCATTTCCAGATTATTCATATTTCCGGCTAATTTATACAAATTTGCCAGTCCCCAGAGAAAATTCATATAAATGGTATAAAAACAATGCATTTCAGACCCCTTGGTAATTCGTATTTTTTGTATGCTCGAGGTCACTTATAACGTCTTATAATTCGTATTTCCAGCTTTAAAATCTCGTTAATTAGTACTGTTTTGAAAAGGAGGAGAGAGAGCAAAATAAGAATAAATGTTTTCTAGGCAATCACACAATTTGTATTGTTTTTATAGTAGGATCAGTAGATCCTATTGTTTTTACGGGAGAGCGAGTGAGAGAGAGATAAGTTTTCTAAGAAATCTCATAAGTAATTCGTACTGTTTTTACTCAAAGAAAATAAGGGGATTAGAGAGGGGAAGTTCTAGGAATTTTATTAAGCTTTTCTTACAATCACACTTTTATTT
Source organism: Arma custos (assembly GCA_037127475.1). NCBI lineage: Eukaryota > Metazoa > Arthropoda > Insecta > Hemiptera > Pentatomidae > Arma > Arma custos. Next base: position 136,592,879 of record CM073764.1, on the reverse strand, counting down.
ACAATTCAGTCTCGTTTTTGTTACTGTTGTGCAACTTTAGTTAGTCAGGCCTAACTAAAGTTGCTAAACAAGACGTCAACAACGTGCACCATTTTTTAGGTATTTTTTGCTCTGAACACTCTTGAGGAAGCAATTGACAAAACCCATCTGCGAGGGTTGCATTAAAAAAATTATGGATTTTTTTCGAACAATGTTTGATTGTTGTTTATTTAATTGTATATATTGTATTAATTGTTTATTGCATAGTTTTTTGTAAAGTAGTGTTTATTTCATAGATTTTATTCATAGGTACCACATTGTACATATTTCGTAATACATACATGTTTGCATTAATACGTGCTTTACTTTTTTTTTTGCTTTTTTACTTGCTACTCTTTTTTTTTTTTTTTTGTACTCCCGATAATTGGTTCTCCTGATAATTCATACTAAATCATCAGTCCCATGACCATACGAATTATCGGGATTCTACTAATATTAATTATGAAAATATTATACTTCATAATATATTAATTATAAAAATTATTATTTTCTATTCAATGTCATGATCAAAATAGCCTTGATTTGATTCCGATTGTAATTTTCAGGATGTTGATGATGACAGTGATTTAGAAACCAGTAATACACATTTAAAGAAAAATGATTGTAATATGCCATCTCTAGTGAATTGGTACAATAATTTTAAGACAACTCGCCCTCGATTAGTTATAGTGCTAAAAGATTTTGAAGGATTCCAACCTACGGTTGTTTCTCAGTTGATTCTTATTCTTAGGTACAATTTGGTTTATTTATTATTTTATTTCCTTATCAATTAGATTTAAATAATAGGTGTCTCTGCTCTAGTCTTTGATGTCAGAACCAGCTTGATATAGTGGAAATAATTTAGTTATAGCTTATAGGTTAATAATTATAACAATGTAGTATTATTTGTATGAATATAAGAACTATACACTTTATGGTATATTTTAAAAATTTTATATTATTATTTCTCAGTTGTTTAAATATCTCTAGTTATTTTTAGAAATTATTTTAGAAAAAAAATTTTTATTTTATTTTCAACTAATTTGGATTTTCTGCTAATAATTGGAATGGAATTTGTCTTCTAAATTAAAAAAATAATTCTTTATTTTTTCTTTGATAAACAATTGTTTAATTGCATTCAGGCTAATTATAAGTAAAGAGATGAAAAGCCAAAGAATTGTGCAAATTAATCAAGCAGTTTAGATTTAAATTACATGTTGTTTTTTTAAGTATACTTAAATTTTATTCCTTATAATAGTGGCTATCTGGATTGCCTTCCAATTACTCTTGTATTTGGAGTTGCAACTACAGAAGCAGCCGTTGGAGAATCCTTAACTCATAAGATTACATCGAGGTTAAACCTGAAAGTATTCCAGTCGCAGCCTTCAGTTTACTTCCTCAACAATACTGTAGATAAGGTGTTAAGAATTTATATTTTATATGGATAGTTAATTAAAAGTTGGCATTAATTATATTTTTATTTTATTACAAAATTTTAAATTATTACACATAACAGTAATACACATTTAATATTTTAATTAACATGAAATCTTTTATCTCCGTAAGTTCAATGATAATTAATTACAATTTGGGATAAATAAAACAATTTAAATTTAAACACAATTTTTATATTATACTGACTAAAATAAACACGCACATGTATCTCATCCAATCTGTGTCCTAAAACTCCTTCACAAAACAATCTCCGAATCACATTACCATCCAACTTCTCTTGACAAATTGAAAATCCTTACACCAGACTTCCAATGGTAGAGTAGAATAACTTGGAGAGATCCTATCTTCAGGACATCCAATAGTCAAGTAAAATAACACCCTCACTCAGGGACCTCCACCCGGAGAGTGACCACAATTTGGATGCTCTCTCTCGAACCTCCACACCTAGAGTGCTGAAATAACTTGAGAGGTCCTATCTTCAGGACGCCCAAACACTAAGATAATAACTTGGGAGGTGCTTTCACTGCCATCTCCACACGCAGAGTCCTGAAATATGGCGGGAGTGGGCGACAATGCCGTTTGTATAATTTTAAAATCAGTTACACATGCATAAAAATTGTGTTTATTGAACAAACCAGTATATTAAATAAGTAATTAATAAAATTTAGGATCATTTTTATTTACTTAATTTCCTCATAAATTCACATAAATTTAATAGTGGTCCACTATTGATACGCCAAATATTGGTAATTACTTCGATTTATTATTTAACACATTTTGAACCTCAACAAAGGTGATATGATAGAGATGAATAATTCAGCCATTAGCAAAGAAAATATCATTGTTATATTTGACTGTATTTACCCAATTAGACTTTTATGCCATGTATGTTTGTTGTTTAGGTGTTCTTGTCGTCTACTTGTCCTTTTCAGTTAAGCGGAAAGCTTTTCAATTTTTTTACGTCTATATTTCTGTTTTATGATTTTTCAGTCAACCGTTTCATTCAAGGTGTCAAGGTAATTAATTGTATTTTGTTTCTACAATCATTTTTTTTTTTTAATTATGATTTAAACAAATATTTTTATTCCAGTATTGTGTAATGGATCATTTTTATAAAAATAAATCAGTTAGCCTTCTTTGTCAAAAAGAAAAGAAACTTAAGAAAAATGTTTCGAAACTAGATAGTGACTGTTTAAAAGAAATAAGAGAAATACCATCATTTAAGAAGTACATCGAAGATAGTAAGGATGAAAATCTTGTCACTGATGATGAATATACCCAGGTAAATTTTTATATTAATGATTTTATTTAACCCTTTGCATTCAAAATGATTAAGTAATTTCATAATCATTTTAATTATTTTTATAGGATATTTCATTATAAATTGTTTGCTGTGCCTCAATTTTCAGTCTTTATATTGAAATAAATTATTATACAACTTCTATAATACACGAGTCTATAAGCATTCTTGATAAAAAAAAAAAAAATAATAATTATATTCAGCTTTAACTGATGAATTCAACTTTATCAATTATGAGGATAAACAACAAAACATTGTATAACTTTGTAGTAATGATTGTCTCTTTTATGTAAATGTTTTGTACTAGATTTTGTGTACTTCACAATATTTTTAAACAGTTATTTTTGCTTGGCATACACCTTACAAAATAATTGTTTACATAGTTCGGTAATATATCTTTATTGGAAGATATTTCCGATATTTTATGCATCATTTTTATTGTAGTGAAGCACCGGCAATTCCTAGTAATTCTTAAACATTCACTCTGCAATATTTATAATTTTAAATTATAAGTATTGACAAGCATAAATGAAAATAGGCACTAGACAGACTTTCTATAATATTAAGACTTAGCAAGCTGAAAGCTCGTACCGATATCACAAACTCTGCTTAAAAACTTCATTGCTCAGACTGCTACCCAAACTCAAATTTATTAGATCACTCCCACCTACGCCTTGATCTAGAATTCGGTATTCATTTGTTTTTTAGCCCAACAACTTAACTCGGCTATCTGATCCGGGATGCTAAAAGTTGGACGATATTAACGCAGTGCAAGCTCTGCAATTCTTTTTAGTATCAGTTCTAAAATCTCCAGTGGTCTAATATTTTTTTTGGACCAAATATTCTTTTTAATACTTCATTTTTGAATACTTTAAAAGGTTGTTCATTGTAAAACGTGGCCACATTCTTTAACTTTAAATTACTTTGCCTTATGTAATGATAACTTATGTGATGTGCTTAATTTTGAATTCCTATTAATATATGGATTTATAGTAAACAGTGGCTTATTATACAAAATATCAATATTTTAATTTAGTATAATATTTTAGTATACAATCAATGTTTATATTTAATAAAATTTGTAAATTAATATTTTTTACAGCAAGAAGTATTAAAACAGCTATTATTATTGAGGAGATCTCGTGAGGAGTTTTATGTTGGTCTTCGAGTTCTATATGTATTAGTAAAAAATTTACCTCAGGCACCATTGGGTAAGCAAGTAGGTTTTTGTTTTTACTTAAAACTTAGCTCGGTATATTTTGTAATTATGTATTTGAATTATTATTCTTATTTTAGTTTCGAGAAATTTATTGTACTGCAATGTCCAAGGATGTTACAAAAACACCAGAATACAAAGAATGTAATCAGTTTTTAAAATTCCAGTCAAAAGATGAGCTGGAAAGCAAAGTTAAAGAGGTAATGATTGATTTATACAAAATGTAAATTATTCAAATTTATTATTCTTATTTCTAGTATCTTTGAATTTCACTTTTATAATTTGATCCATGAAAAAAAAAAAATTGAGGATTGACTAGATTGAATAGAGAATAGAGTATAAGATTGTTCTGTTGGCATTAGAATAAAGTTCTCAAATTGTTTCTTGACTGCTGCCAATGTCTTCCTTCATATAATTTTTGTTGTAAACCTTTTATTATTACAATAATAATCATATTTTTTAAAACAAACAAAATTATAGGAGTCATAAATCCTTTTACTTTTATACCTATCTTACTTTAGGTAGTTTTAAACTTGTGTGGATTGTTTATTAATACAATTGTTCGCTTAAAGTTTAGACAATTAAACTTTCCAATTTGATATTTGTTTTCCAGAGCATTTCAGGTTTAACTGAGCAGTATTAAATCACTAGTTTTTTTAACGAATAATTTTATTTGAAAATAAAATAGAATATCACATCCAACAAGTTACCCATTTTTGAGATCATAGATCAAACTCTTTTTTCTCTTTTAGATTCTGCAGATTTTAAATGAAGAAGAAATATTTACTGGCATAACTGTTAACTTGGAAAAGCTTTATGATGAATTGAAAAACATTGGTTTAAATCCAGTCTCTAACATTGAGAAGAGCCCTACAAAAATTGATTTAAATGTAAAAAATCGCTCTCAACTAAAAAAGGTAGTATTTAGTTTTGCCATTAAGATTTCGCATTGTTATACATGTATTGTTCTGCTAATGCTCAGGAAAAATGTTTGATGCAAGAGCTTAAAACTATTTATTAACCTTTGGATTAATGAGACTTCACTTCTCATTAAATAAAAGTTGTTAGTTACTATTTTAGTTGTTTTTTTAATAGATATTAAATATTAATAATACATATATTTTAAGGCAGTAGTACAACAAAAGATGTTTGTCTCGAAATGCCAACTTATCACACTAAAATTCAGTGACAAAAACTGACGGGCAATATCCAGCAGAAACTGAAATTGCTACTTTTAATAATTTTATTTTTAATTTTTGAAAATAACTTATTTTGTGTTTTTAGAAATTAGCTGAGATGAGTTTGAAGGGTCCAAAAAAAGTAGGTTATGAGATAACTAGAGAAAAAATAATAGATTTTCTTATGGTAACCTTTTTACCTTCCTGCATTACACCTTACACTGAAAAGACAGTACTTTGGGAAATAATTACGATACGTGATAAAGAAGCTAGAAACAAAGTCGTGCCGAGGATTCGTGGCCCAATTCATACAGCTTTAAATAATCCTCATCATTATCTAATGGTAAGTGGATCTTTAGCTATCTTATATATATATATATATATATATATATATATATATATATTGTTAAGAATTTATTATTTTAATACATTTCAAGATGTATAATATGATATTATGGAGAGTTAGTTAATTAAAAATCAATGTTAATTTTATTTTATTACAAAATTTAAATTATTACAAAGAAAACAAAACAATACAATATTTGATCTCCGTGGTTCAATAATAATTAATTTTAAAGTCGGGATAACTAGAACAAATTTTAAATTAAAAACACAATTCTCAAAGTAAAATGATTCAAATAATAAACACTCACAGATGTATGTACCAATCTCTGTCTTGAAACTCCCTCTGAATCAATATATGATAACGTTCTTCTTAACAACTTGAAGATGCTGTCTTCTGGACACCTTGTACTCGAAAAATGATGAGTAACTGGAAGGTCTTCTTTCCTGGACGCATCGTACTCGATTGATAATAACTGGAGAGGTCTTCTTCCCTGGACGCCCTTCTCACCAGCGTGACATAAATGGAGAGGTCCTATCCTTAGGACGCCCCGAGCTAGAGTGACATAAATGGAGAGGTACTATCCTTAGGACGCCCCGAATTAGAGCGAGACATAAATGGAGAGGTCCTATCCTTAGGACGACCCGAACTAGAGTGACATAAATGGAGAGGTCCTATCCTTAGGACGCCCCGAACCAGAGTGAGTGAGAAATGGCGGAAGACACCGGTAGGGAGCGGCAATGCCATTTGAATCAATATGAAAATCAACTTTACTTATAAAAATTGTGTTTTTCATAAAACAAATCAAATATTAATTTGATAAAAAAAAATATTTTATAAGTTTTGGAATTATTTTTATTTACTTAAATAAATTAATCAGAAATCGATATCAACTTTACGGTAGTCCGATCGATAAGCTAACCATCGATAGTTTTTCTATTTATTTCTAACGTATTTTGAACCTCAACAATATATATATATTGCGAGATCACAGGGATATATAGGATCAGTGAAGAGAAAGGATTTGTCTAGCTGGAATGCGTGCCTTGGTAGCTCAGTGGTTAGAGCACCGCGCTAGAAACGCGGGCGACCCGGGTTCGAATCCCGGCCAAGACATAATCTTTTCTCTTCAAAATTAAAAAAAAAAGAATATTTAATTAATTAAAAAAGAACCATAAATAAAAAAAAAAAAATATATATATATATATATATATATATATATATATATATATATTTGTACTATCCCATTTATATTGGATATCTATATATTGGCTTCACTGCCCAAGCAATGATCTCAAGGAAAAGTCAGATACTTTAATCTGAATAATATTTAAATAACAAAATGGGATGCCACCCTGAGACCGTTATACTTAATATATAGTAATTCTATTTCATTAATAAATAAGAGAAATATCCCTCTCTTCTCCAAAAGTTGATGTGGTCGACTGACCAGCTGAAGTTGACAGAGCTTGCTTATTAAATAAAGATCCTTTTTCATTTAATTGATAACATTATATTTATTTGTAATGATCATGGTTTCATGATAAATTATAAAACTATTTACAAAGAAGGGGGGACACTTTATCTGCGGCACCTGTGCATAGTGGGCTAAGTCGAATTTTGTGAATTTCAAGCTATCTACTTAAAATCGTAATTTTTTTCTCTTTCCTTGTGTCTAACAAGCTAAGTGTTCCGTCCATTGTAATGAAGGATATTCCTTCGTGAATCATAGGCTGATACACCAATCTTGAACTTAAAATAAGTTCAGAAAAATTACGATTTTAAGTAGATAGCTTGAAATTCACAAAATTCGCCTTAGCCCACTGTGCACAGGTGCCACAGATATGTGACTGGCTATTTCTCAACCATTTCCAGTTCCTTGTATCTTGAGTAAAGCACTCCTTCCGAACAACTGCCGCTCTTATCTTAAGAGTACAGATAATAAACCCTAAGGGACACTACATGTTGTATGCCCCTTACCTTATTTATCTAGGTACTCGTACTCCTAATGTTCCAGATAGCATCACATATTGCCATATATACATGAATAACTTCTAAAATCCTTTTAAAAGTACAAATTGAGTCTGAAGCAACTCACATTGAAAGAGCCTGCTCATTATCTTCCTTGAAAATGTTTACAAGGTTTTGAGTTGACAAAGCTCTCTTGGTGGCGGTCAAAGATAATTTTTAGAAACTATTTATTATCCAACGTTTCAAGCCACATTACATGTCTCATCAAGTTACATATTTATGTGTATGTATTTTACTTTTTATTGTTTGTAATGTCTTTGTTTTCATTTTAGTGTGAATGTTGTAAGCTAGAAGATGATGCTGAAATCCTCCGCACAATGCCAGACATTTGCGTTGCCTACAAGTTACATCTAGAAGGAGGTCCGCTCATTAACCTTTACGATTGGTTACAGGTAAATAGACTGAAATATAATTGATCTGTTTTACTATAATTACTTACATGTATGTTTATATATATTTTTTTCTTTGTTTAGTCTTTTTCAACTGTCATCAATCCAGAAAGAAGTTTGGATAATGTTGAAGATGTTGATCCAACAACACAGTATCCTTTATTAATGAAATGCTTATTACTATATAATTATAATATTTTTATTTCTTGTTTATTATTAATTTTTGAAAATAAAATATATTATTAACACTGCAATGTTATCAAGTAGATTTATAGATATATAAATTATCCTGTTTCCAAATCAACGGCTCTATAGAGAGGTGAGGGGTGTTTTGTCCAAGATTGGGCTCAACCACCAGGTTTTCCTCCTGTGAAGAGTACTTGCCAGCCCCAGGAAAAAATCTTTAGACCCCACAGTGGATTATAAGTTAAATATATAAATAGATATTGTTCAGAAATTAAATATGGTCAATGAAATTAAACCCACTAATGCTATATTAAAAAAAAAGCTAAATTTCTTTAGTGTGAGCTCAGTGCTAGAGCGCTGAGTTGATAAGGTCCTGGGTTCAAATCCCGCTCACCGGCAGACTTTTATTTAATCCGTTAGCAGCCTTAGGTGGATGGAGTCTCCTGAGGGTTACCCAGGCTTTATAAAGTGGGTACACAAAATAAGAGGGAAAATCAGGTGGTTGAGTGTGATATAGGACGAATCACTTCTCTGCACAACCGTTGTCCCAGAAACAGTACAGTCTACCATGTACTGAACTGTACTGAATCACAGACCCTTCATGGGTTGTAATGGTACAGATTTTGACTTCTATAGTTAATCATTTGGTGATTTTAGTCATGATAAAGGTGTATGCAATTACAGTTTTTTTTTCCTTTTTTACTGAGTAATTTTTTTAACAAGCACTAGATAGATATCATAGTCAAGTACTTGTTAAAAAATTAGTCACAAATTCTTTGTTGAATGATTAAAATAATTCCTTTAATGTTAAGTAAAACTGAATTTCAAATTATTAACAATACCAACTGTATATTATTTTTCTTCTAACAAATAGGATGTATGTTTCTAGATATCGACTTTGTTATTTATTTTTTTGTTCAGGTCTTATTTAATGATATAAGTAGGTTTATAATTCTAATATATAAAAGCACAGACATGTATACATATGTGTATATTTCCCTTTTTAAATATGTTTTCCTTAATAACGTACTTAGAGCTCGTTTTACACAAGCAGTTGCCGAGTTGGAATTCCTCGGGTTTATCAAGTCATCAAAGGCTAAGCCAGATCACGTTCAACGTCTTACCTGGGGCACTAACAAGTAGCAGTGCCTTCACAATTAATTTATTTTATAATTTTAAATTTCTTAATGAAGGAAATAGTTAAGATTGATTCGATGAATAAGGTGTCTGCTCTTTTCTGAATATTTAAAATCTTCATTTGAAAGTAGCTTAAAAGTTATGAATTGAAAAAAGTTGAAGACATCTTTTATTAGTTACATTGCTTCATATAAATTATGAATGGCGTCCGTCTTTCAACAATCAACCATAATGTAATTTTTATCTGTATATATATTAAAATAACTATTTATTTTTATCATATTGTGGGGCCATTTTATATTATTAATTTATCACTTCCTGAGTTTGAAATAGTCAATTGTACCAAATTAGAGAACCAGTGTATCTATTTATTGTTATTTTTTTAATTATATTTCCATTATTACCTGAGAGTTTGTTTTATTATTATTTAAAAAGTTATTAAGTGGAACCCCTAAACTAAAATAAGCAGATATGAATTGTTTTCCTGTTGTGATATTATTTATTAATATCTATATGTATTATTAACAAAATTATTTTAATTGAATTTTTATATTTTAAATACATAATTTTACATCAATCTTTTATTCTTTAATGCATGTTTCCTTTCTTTGTTATAAAAAAAATGTTCACTTACTTATTCTTTTGTAAATTATATGTAGGTATATTTACTGCGACAAGGAAAATGAAAACAAATTTTAAAAAGTTTTTGTATTCATTTAAGGATCAATAATTTTATGTATTTTTGCTGCAATACCAATCTAAGCCATTAAGAAAAATACATATTTTATTTCTTTCTTCTTTGGTTTTTCATGAGTTAATTCTGTTGACTGTATTATTAGTAGGTTTTGAAGGACCCGTTATATTTATATAATTATAATAGTTTCGTTATATCTAACTGAAAATATTTATATAAATTAATTTTTTTTTTCAAGGAAGGTAGTTGTCAAAAATACATAAATAAATCGAACAATTTTTTTTTTTTATGGCATTGGATTCTTTCTTTCATCCATACAGCCAGCTATGTATTATTATTTGGTTAACTGTTAAGTTAGATGCCAACAGCACGCGGTTTTTCCCCAGATGGTTATTGCCTGTTTTTCCCAGGCGGTCATCCATCCAAGTGCTAACCACGCCCGACGTTGCTTAACTTCGGTGAACTGACGGGAACCGGTGTGTTCAACGTGGTATGGCCGTTGGCAACAATAACAATTATTTTTAAATTTAAAGATGAAAGAAAACTTTTTTTTAAAATCACAGTGTTTATTTACAAGATAAATATAAGTTATAACATAACACAAGTAAGTCAGCACCAATATCTCACAAAGGTAAACATTAAAAATGAATAAATTGTTAAAGCTAAATAATCTCATGCAGCCAGGTAGACTTGCTATGTCAGTTAGATCAAAACTCCCATATTTTATATATTATAAATATCTTTAGAAGAAATCATTTAGCAAAACTTGGCAAGATTAAAACAGATGACTGATTTTGGAACTTAATCAATTTTTCTTTTAGCGTGATAATGAAAGATACATGATGACTAAAACCAATCGCTATGAAAAATAATAATAAGATAGGTGAAAACAAAATAAAAGAAGAAATGGAAAAAAAAATAAAAACTTTTATAAGTAATTTTATTAACAGTACATTCATACATCCACATGACCAATCAATCATACGGTAAATAACAACACATCATAAATACTTCTACCATAAACTCTCTTTAACCAGAGTGCTCATTTCAGTACATAACATCATCAATAATTTAAAAATTACTGTATATATACACATTTAAATTTAATAATACTAACATCAGGGAGTCACCAGTAACAGATCACATAATGGAAATTTACAAATTAAAAAAAATACATATATACTAAGTAAAATTTGTCTAAAGTTTGCCATAAGTAGCGTATTATACAAACTAGAGCAACATCTCGACAAGCCTGTTAGTTTTAAGTTTTAAAAGGAAAAAAATGTCTGTAAAAATTGATTACACAATTATTCTGCAGTTGCAAGTGGCCTTATCTTTTTCTTATGAGACCTGCTAAATAATAATCAATAAAAATTATTATTATGCATACACAACATAAAACAGATTAAAACAAATAGTCATGACCTTCTCCTCTTTTGTTAACAATATATACAATGTATTAAATGCATTTGAAATACATATTTCTCACCTTAAAATAAATAAAAATAATATATACCTATATAGGAGGATGGAAATATCAAATACATATAAGAGTAATAAAATATAGTTTTATATATTATGTATCTAAATCAGATACATCACCCAAACGAAGAAGTCGGAAATGATCTCACAGATGAGGAACGTGGCTAAGCTTAATTAAATAATACAGAATTAGGATCCTCATTATCTATCTGCTTAATGTACCTAAGTACATCTTTCTTAGTGATGACTCCCAACAGGCGCCTGAAATGTGAGTGAAAAAAAAATTAATCTTACGATTATCAACATTGCTACATGTTTAACAACGATAACATTGTTATTTATTAAACTAGAAATATCAAGGAGCTGGATCTTTATCAAGTAGTAAACATTTTTTATGGTATTTCTAGTATTTTTTTCATTGAAGATGTTAGGACTATGTGATAGATAGTTCTGAATCAATATGCATTAATCCTATTCAAAAATATATCTGACTTCTTCATTCTTCTACATTAAACTCTCTTTGCATATCTTACGGGTTGGTTTCAATCTGCGAAATGACTTGGAAAGAAAATTAATTAAATAAATCAGCTAAATTTCAATTAATATCACCTGAAAAACGGAAGCGATTTAACACATTTAGCGTTATGATTTTTCACAATACAAGAAAAATTATTTTAAATTTTTATTTCTATTTTTCTATTATACTTACTCTATTTCATAGAGTTATATCAGTAGAGAAAAATGTTTCCAGGGAACATACCTAAAATCTTACTAAAAAAATTGTTATACTAAAACTGTCCATTGTTATGTTTCATAGGAAAAATGAAAAAAGATTTATTTAGACGTGTTGGAAGCATTAATTGTAACAATAATCATTATTTAAAATCATAATATCATAAGTACACATCACTAACGTCCTGATGAATACAAATTTTTAATAAATTTCTTCGGTTGTAAACGTTTTAGTAAATAAAACTATATATCAATGAATACTTTTAACATGTAAGTGTGTTACTGAAAAGGTCTTCTTATTGTAAATGGAGGAACATATATTAAGTATACAATTTATCAAAATAGATTTAGCAACGTGGAAACTTACCCGTGGTGTGTAACCAGTGTCTGCCTTAGACCTAGTTTGCGGAACATATCTACAACAGTCTCCATCGGAGTCTGGTCTGTTATTGTGATAGGCGCCATGTCTAATATCTTCTTCAATTTTAGGGGCGGCGAACATCCAGGACCTAGTGGCTGGCTAGGGTTCGAACTAAACAACACTAACGATTCACTTTGTACCCCTTCAACTGTCCTTCGGGCATTTTCTGCAAATAAATATAATTAGTATCGTTGATTCCTAATATTTAAGAAGTTATTGTTGACCTCCACCTAGATCCAGTATATTATGAATTTGATTTTAAAGGTAACTACATATAATTTTTCATTTTTAAAACATTCAGAATTAGGATTAGATGATAAAACATCTATCAATATTACCTATTGCCAGAGATAAATCTCTTCTTAGAACAAATCCGACAAGGTATTGAGATTCCCTCGATACGACTACTGGGAAACCGTTGTGTTCAGTTTCCTTCAACAGCTGTGTAACATCTTCCACAGTCATCGAGTCCTGTGTTAATACTGAGAGAGGTTCATTTCTCCTACACAAAAAATATAAATAATTTTTAAAGATTGAAAACAAAATACTATTCCCTGGACAAAAATTGATTCATAAAAACATTTTATATTTGTGTAAATATATATAAAAGTATGTTTGATAGATTTTTCACCTTTCAGAAATTAAATACTATATTAAAAAAAAAAAGTTCTAATAAATAATAATTGAGATGTTTTCTGAAAGAAGAGCTCATAACATTAATCAATGTTTTGGAAAAATAACTTTAAAATTTTATTGGTTATATACCTAAATCTCAATTGGATATAAAATCTTTTCTGTTATTTGATATTTAAAGTCTCAATTTAAAATGCAATCTAAATATTTAACTGATAAATACCATCCATATATTTAATTTAAATAATTTTAAATATTCATCTTGGGGTCTTTTTAAAGGAAAAAACATCTCATTTGAAGAATAAAAAAATAACTAAAAAAGAAACAACCATATTTGTATAAACCTATTCTAATTCTTCCCATAACCACTTCTGTGATACAGCATAACATCATTCATAATAAGGTGCACACGATAAGTCCTAAATTATTTAAAGTTTTTAGAAATTTTAGACAAAAACCAAACTCAATAAATCTCTTCAGATTCATTTAAAGCAATGATAAGTCAGACCAAAACTGCATTTTACTATATTAGGTACCACCTACAAACTTAATAGTCAACTATTTCTTGAGATTAAAATATGTAACCAAGAACTGATGACATTAGTTTTAGCCTCTACCTTAAGAAAAAATTATTCTTTGATGGTTTGTTTATTCCTTGAGCAGTGAAAATCAAAAGTTTTTAATCAATTATAGCAGTAATAATAATAGAATATAATGTTATAATCCACAACAATGGCTGACTATTTATTATGTACATATCCCTTATTAACTCTATCTCAGAAGTATATGTAGACAATTTTTTTATTATATTTTCTCATTTCACTGACAGATATATCTCAATTAATTATAATCCAATATTTCATAGTATAAAAATATATTTTTTCACATTTCAGTAAATTATAAAAAATAAAGATATGGAATACGGCTTTGAAATTAAATGGAATGAAAATATTAACACAAATTTTGTACTTACTTTGGTTGCATTACATCAGCAGCAAGGGAGGTATGTGCGAACTCTTCCTTTGAATCGAGGAAAGGATAGCCATTAAGGTTGATGTGAGCATCGTAAATACCCTGCTTACCAAGAGCGTCACCAACCCATTTGGAGGCCATCGCTGCGGCCATTAGAGGTACGATATAACGCACACCACCAGTCAATTCAAACATAATAACCACCAAGGACACTGCAAAATTGATCTTCATTTCAAATATGAAAATAATTATTTTTTTCTTTTATGATGATAACTAGCAGTAGCTAACTGCTGACCAATATGTTCATTATTGTCATAAGAGTATGAAACATAAGACTTAATGATAGCAACTAGTTCTACTACAACAAATCAAACACAGGGTTTACTGGTTTTATTGTTAATAATAATTAGTTGTGAAGGGTAGAATTATCAAATAACCATATTTACCTGTCATCCTCGTAACACCTCCTAAAACAGCAGCAGCACCGACCATCGCATACAGCCCAGGCGTAATACAATCTTCCCCTGAGGCACACTCAGTTGCAAAAATGAAAATGTGTGGATAGGCGACTGCAAGTTGCTGCATCCCAATACCAACGATTCTACCAACAATGCCACCAAGGCAAAGTGATGGGATGAACAGACCACAAGGTATCTTCATGCCAAATGTGAAAATCGTGGTTATAAGCTTGAACAAGAGAGCTAGAACTAGAAGCCATACCGCCGTGTAGACACCTGGATCATCAGGACTGTTGTCATAGTTACTAAAAGAAAAACAAGCAAACATTAACGATTTATAAATAATAATGATATTGAATATTTGACAATAATTTAAGTGTTTACAAATAGATATTTTATAAATTATAGTTAAGGATAACAATTACCATCATGCCTCTCCCTCCCTCTCTTCTTTATAATTTAGAAGATTATTGTAGCAATCAGAAGGAGTTTTCTTAGAAAGAAATTTTACTTCATATTAAGAAAATAAAATTAATGAAAGTGAGGACCAAAAATAAAAGTATAATTGAAAATTCTGTAGTGTCAATAATAAAAAATAAACTATATATTTTTGTTCAGTTCCATTTTAACAATTCTTTGAAGGAGGAGCTTGGTTTTGGGGTGGTTTTAATGAAAATTGTAACATTAAAGCTCATCTCAACCTTCAAAACGCTATTACTTCTACTATATGTATAAAACTTTTATCTTAATAGCCAAACCGAGGGGGATGTATAAATAAATCAAACGTAAACAATAGTGTGTAACATATGAATACGTTCTTGAAATATATGTTGCGCCCTGGAACGGGTGGGACTTATAATTTTGTACAACAGAGGTATTAGGATACATGTTTTGACGTGAATTTAAGATGCAGAGAAAATCAGTATATATAAATAAACGAAAATGTATATATTTTGTAGTCTTTTCATTTATTTTAAGCATAAATAAAAAAAAATAATAATATGAAATTACGTTCTCCGGGCATGACGTACTGACACATACTAGTGAAAGAGCTTGCGCCGGTAATAACCTGCATAATTAAAAAGAGAACTCCCCGGTTAACAGGTTAAATTCTTCAGAGGTCTCATTTTTTTACGGATTGAATATTCTACACAATACATCAATTTTTAATATCTTTGAATGATAACGGTCACTTTTGACATCCAAAAAGAACAGTTGGGAAGATAATAGTTTTATTAATTCTAATTTTTATATATATATAACAATATTTTTATTATTATTATTATTTTATTTTATAATATTATTATTATAACAATATTTGTATTAATATTTTATATAACTATTTTCATTACAATTTTTTAAAAGGAGACTTTGACGCTAGATTCTAACCTTTCGCCCAGATGGAAGAATAAACCTTAGGCTGAAATCTCAATAGAAAACTAAAACAAGATTTTCTAATTTTTTTTTTTTTTTTTTTTACAGCACCCTCAAACCAAACTTCTCCTTTGATTAGTTTAATGATCAACTATATCTATACTAATTTTTAATTAAAAATAATTTTTTAATAGCGATTCTCACCATAGACCATCAGCAGCCGAAACACCACACTGGCTAAAGAGCAAGTAGATGAGTTGGCTGGTACTCATTCTGGTAAATGGATTAGGGTAGGCAATAATTGCGGTGATAGCAGTTACTACAAGAACCTCCGTGACAGGGTACTGTCCCAGCCGAGAGGTCTTCCTGTACCTGCACCACCAAATGTTAGCCTTGATGAAAATAGTCGCAATCGCTCCCTGCAATTGCAAATATCAATGAATTAGTAAAATGAAAAACGGAATAAGCAAAAAAAAATTTAGCAACTAAATGAATACTTACACCAATTATTCCCAAACCAACAAATGGTACAAGTTCAATAAAAACCCATGGTTTATTATATTCAACATAAAATAATACTGAATGCTCATTTCCAAATGGATTTATTGATCGGAGAACGAACGCAGCAACAAGAGCACAGAAAAAAGATCTCCAAAGTGTTTTTAATGGAAAATAGTAGCTGACCTGTAAATATAAAAAAAAAATTTTTAATTGAGGTAACTATTTATTTCATCGGATACAGAATTAAAATATACACAAAATAAATCATTTCATATATAACAGACAAAAAAGAAACTTGATAACTATAAACTATACCTCTTCTAAACTGAAAAGAACTCCTCCGATGGGAGCACCAAAAGCAACAGAAACACCCGCAGCAGCAGCAGCTGACAATATTTCCCTTTTCTTTGCCTCGTTACGACCATATTTCGGAAAAAGGTATGATAAGATATTACCTAAAATTAAAATAATTATTTAATAAATGTATATCCTTGTTAAATTAACACATTTATAAATGAAGGGATTAGATGGGAGGCCAAACTATAGTACATTGGATAATTAAAAACAAAACTTTTTTATACTATATTTTTATAGCATGATATTTCAGACAATTATTTCTATGCGGAATAAGACTTCTTCCCTTCTAAGCACAGAAAACAAACAATTCTGTGATCAAAAAACAAATATTCTCTAATGGCATGCAATAGGTTGGCCACCTTTGAAAGCAATTAAATAGGCAAAATAGTCGTGGAGCTGCAGCAGTGACTGTTTACAGTTTATATTTCAAATGCCAACTTTAACCTTATTGTATCCCGAAACTTAGTAAGTATCACAAATATCAATATAACACCCTAAGAGGAGAATGTATATTTAACTAGTCAAATCCATAGTAACAGTACAATAGTAAGTATGGTTCATAAACCTTACCAATACAAGAAGCTATGTGGACCATCGGACCTTCCTTTCCTAAGCTTAGTCCTGCCGATACAGAAAGCATAATACCGACTGATTTGATTATTAGTGTCCATTTTCCGAGATAGCCTCGAATAATGAAACCACTTAAAATTGTTTTGATCTAAAATATAACAAAGAGATAATAATAAATACCATTTGATAGAAAATAAGATAGGTATTAAAACAAAAAAAGCTTAGTGCATTACCTCAGGTATACCTGATCCACAAGCGTACGGAGCGAACATACGGACTAGACCGGCGGCAAGAGATGCAAATAGCAATGCCCAAGCGATAAAAAACATGTAGGAGATGATGTAAGCGCCAGCTCCAGTCCTACTATTTGTAATTAATTCAGACCACATCATCCACTGTTTAAAAAGAATTTTAGATTATAATCCTTTGTGTATTGTTTAAATTAACATATTAAATAGTTTTAGAATGATTTTTTAGACTTAAGAACACATGTAAAACTGTAAAAAATAAATAAATCGAATTACACACTTGGGAACAGTTTCCCTTGTCATCCAAAGACGTCTCATTAAATGACCAACAGCACTGTTCCTGATTGAGCCAAAACGCTTGCGGACAAAGGCCATATTTCAGATCGGACATCCAAGATGCACCAATATCGATGATTCCAGCGACCATTCCAGTCACAAGACCGACCAAAAGCACGCACAACCAACCAGACCAGGCGTCGTGCGCTCCGCGTACGAGATCCAAAATGGAATTAGACCTCTTCTTAACGATATACCTGTGACGCATTCTGTCACGGGCAATATCCCTTTGCCAATCGATTGTGTGAAAGTCATCATACTGACCGATGCCTGGGATTTCGTCAGTCGAATCTGAAACAATTTTATAAAATCTATTAATTAAAATCATTAGATATTATCAATCATATAACAGTAATAAAAACATTTCAATAATTAAAACAATAATAATTTTTAAATAACAGGGTGTAATGCTACATGTGATATATTATTTCCAATTTATCTGTTACTAGCGACCCATCCCAGCATTGTTCAGGTAATAAGGCATATTATGCCTACATAATTTGTCTGTGATGTATTTTTTTTTTTTATCACGTACTGGCCACTAAGGAACATGCGAAAATCATTGGTTACGCTTCTTTGGGAGTCTTGATTTTCTTTCTTCCTTTCTTAGCTAATGTACTTTTTATAGAATTTTATGTAATTTTATAGAAATTAGAAAAATAAAAACAAAACCAAATATTTCTTTATATACGAATATTCCAACCCATTTACACAAAACCTCGACAAATTATATACCTAAACCTTCCTGGTGAATCACTCTATCCATTTGTGAAAACCGCATGAAAATCCGTGCAGTAGTTATTGAGTTTACCGCGATCAAACACGGCAGAGGACTTTGCTTTATAACATGCATAGATTATTTAAAATCATAAAATTAAAGCAAATCCTAAATCTTATACTAATGTTTGCTTTTTAATTTAAATTATATATAATGCAACTACGTTCAAATATGTATTTTTTCTATTGAATTTTGTTTAAATGGTAAAGTAACCAAATTAAAACTTTTGATTGAACAAATAAAAATTATGATGATACATATATCAAACAGAAAAATAAATTCATGAAATAAAATTAAAAACGCATGATTTTATCTACAAAATTAAATAAAAATCGATACTGATCTAACAATATACTTATGCATGTATATAAAATTGTACTGGGTATTTTTGAAAATTAGTTAAATAAATTAATGTATTATTAATTAGCACAGTAATTCTACAAATGTTACACACTTAGATAGTAAACCATATATAAGTATGCTTATCACACAATATATACTCTAACTTTATGATAGTAATATTTAAATTATATCAATTTTATTATTATCACTATTATTATTACCTACTTATTTTTATTGTGATTCATTCAGTAGTGCTAAGTATTAAATTATACAATTAATAAAACAAAAGTGTGACAAGTAGCGCAAAATAAAAAAATACACCATAAACAAAACAAAAATATTACAAGTAGTGGAAAATTTAAAAATTATACCATCAACAAAACAAAAATATTACAAAAAAAAATTTTTTTTAATATAACAAACATTAAACATGCTGTTAGTGAATATAGCCACATTTACTCTAAACAAAGAAAACTAAAGCTACTATCTGCTCGGAAAGCATTCAATCCAGTTTACTTGAGGTTTAATCTACACATTTCGTTAATCTGCTAATGTCAATATCCTTCTGAAGTTTATATATCATTATTTATTTATTGTTTTCATTAATTATATTAATTTAAAGTATTGTAAAAAGAAGATTATAGTCCCACATGTTATTTTTTACAAAGTGAATTAATTGCTTAGGCAGCTTTAAGTGTTGCGTTTTACAGTCTGTCCAGTATTTCTTCATCATTTTAGATCTATGCATACAAATATTGAAAGTGCTACCTCCAAGAACCGAATCTAGGTTTAAAAAATCGAATTCCTTAGAAATCAGTGCCCAAATTAGCTGGCCTTGGACCAGTGTCAGTACTCCAGGTTAAAGGTGGCTGGAAGAGCTAACAACCTCTATGGAAAAAATGGTGACTTGAGTAGTCAGGCATTGAAAAAAACCAATGTCCAATGTCCAAAACAAAAAAGTGTATCTTAAAAACATGATTGTCGCATTTTGAGATTCAGAAAACCACAGAAGACAGCTTTCAGAAGGCAAACATTTAAGTGATAAGATTCCTTCATAACAGAAATGACACATGAGATAATTGTCGGGTGAAATGGCATAAGAAGAAATGTCAACGGCATCTCATTATATCAATTTAAATAAGTAGGTAGAGATGGCAGAGTACATGAGATATAGATCACCATAGAAGTGAACTCCTTCCATGAATTCACTTCTATGAACTCCTTTATACAACGGCCATACCACGTTGAACACACCGGTTCCCGTCAGATCACCGAAGAAGTTAAGCAATGTCAGGCATGGTTAGCACTTGGATGGGTGACCATCTGGGAAAAACCGCGTGCTGTTGGCAACTAACTTAACAGTGCACTAAGTAAATTCATAACATAACTGGCAAAATAGGACTTTGACAATAAAGTCTTAAAGCCACTAAAAAAAAAAAAAAAAAACTCCTTTATAAACCCGAATCTTCAAGAACAATGTCAAAGGATCTCACAACAGATAGTAGATCTGATAATACAAGACCAATCATATTTGTAAACAAATGCACCACAGTCTATCAAGAGAAAGTAAAAAATACATCCACATACAGAAGGAAATCCCGATACATAAATTATTTCTAAGCATTTTTTTTTTAGTCTTATCCTTTCTATCTTATAAAAATATAGAGTCCTGATGAATGCTGGAATATGGATCAAAACATAGGCAACAAATAAAATTTTATTGCCATATGATATTTGTTTAGATTACCGCTTGGACCATCCTCTTCTATAATTCACATAAAGTAAACTACTACTAATTAAAAATACTTTTTGTGTCACAAACAATTTCTTAAAGAATTTTTAAAAAAAATGTTAAATTAGCATTGTTAAGCCAGAGGGAATTTTTGAAGGAATTTCCAATTTCTTCAACATAAATTATCATAGGTCAACAATTATTATCAATATCATATTTTAAAATTCGTTTCATGCTTCTGAATAATCTATAATACTTATTAAGAGTAAACGAAAATAATTGATATAAGATATCATAACAACACAGTTAGTTGTATCTTTCTTTTTTTTTAATTCAATACAAATGCATAAAAAAACAAAACAACTAATACAACAAGAAACAATTACTAGAGCTTACCTTGCATCCCAGCAAAAGAAACACCACCTTTAAAAGCCAAGGATATAAAGATGTTAGTAAGAAACGATTAATGTTTGGTATGTTAGGAAGGGAAAAGGTAGGTTATAAAGATAAAAACAATGATAAAAATTATGTAAAACAATCTTTGGGCTAATTGTGAAAAATATATATACATGCACATAAAGTAAGGAAACAATTATAAAGCTACTTAATATATTTTATGCTAAATAAAACATGATTGAAAAAAGTATTTTGTCAATATTTTAACAGACCATTAAATTTGTTAATAAATGAATAGAAATTTTTAATAAAAATCAAAAAAAGTTACTGATCAATGGGATTAAACATAATATTATTGAACAAACATAGTTTTTAAAATTTAGTAACCAATGCGCCCCATCGAGAACAATTATTTTGGAAAATTTTAAAAATGTTCATGAAAATGCAAACAGTCATTCAATATTTTCATTTCCTTCAATATAAAATCAATACTCATTCATTATAATAGAAATTGAATAAATTTTTTAAAATCTGTGTTATTTACAACGTATTTTAATATTCAAAAATATTATAAAAAATATTTTTATATTTACACTTTTAATTTAATTTTATAACAATACTCTAATAGAAATTAGTCTAGTAATATACATATATCCATATCTATTATTTTTATCTGAAGTATTCCATCTATTTAAAAAATAAATTTTCTTATTTGTAGCAGATAACGTTTTAATTTAAAATGGGAATAAGGTGAAAATTTTACTATCTTTTTTCATTTATTAGAGCTTGCAGTTGTGTTTTGTATATTTAAAAAAATAACAAATAAAAAATACAAGAAGGGTGTAAAATGGTCCGGGGGGTGCTGTCAATAAATTACTCAAAATAAGATGGACTTATTTTATTTGTGCCTACAGTTTGACCTAGGTTTTAGCCCATCTTCAGGGTTGAGAATAAAGACAAATTTATACATTCCTAACAACATCATTGCCAGAAAAATATACCCTTGATAAAAAGATAGACTGAAAGAAAATACATAAGCTTTTCTGATGATCCTTTTTTGAAATACAATAATATACTTATAATGTAATACTTGCAATTTATTTTTTATTTTTTATTCATTTATTAATTAAATAATAATAATTAATTAATTGTAGTTATATTCTACTCTTAGACATGATAGTTCATATATTATTATTTGTATTGTTATTCTAAAGAGACTTGTCCCAGAATAAATAAAGGCTTTATTAATATATCAACTGTTAGTGAAATAAAATAAGATACTTACATTGTACGGTTCCTAATTCGTCTTGAATTATTCTTTCTTCCATATTTCCTGTTGTAGCTATATCAATCATTCCTTCATCAGAACTTAAAGAAGTCGTTCTGTTTTGTTCACCATTAGATACCTAGACATTTACATTATTTTTTTTTTTTTGTTTAATACAAACCGAAAAATTAAGCAATGGATTAAAAATAATGAATTGCAAAATAACTACTAAATACTAACCGATAAAGAGCGATATCTCATTTGATAGGACATTTACTATGAATCTTATCAAATTAAGATATTAAAATGAGGGTCATTAATATTGGAGGGAATTAGCACAACATTTATTATTCATCCTAAATAAAAACAAGTGATTGCTTGCTGATAAGATCTCAGCTTAGTCAAATACTTGATTCCAAACAGATAACAAACAGCCTATATTTTTCTCATACTAGTTACCAAGCGCTATATCTGAAATATTTCAACAAGTTTCAAAAGAATGTTTTAAATTACCAAACATACTTTATTTTAAGGTATGTATCTATAATACTTGGATTTTAATTATTAACTCTAATTTACTAATATATAAATACAAATTAAATAAATTCAAAAATTCAAATAATAACCTTTATTTTGTAAGTTAATTTTGTATTTGGCGCCCTTAGTACTGCGCATCAAATACAAAATGAACTTCACAAATTACAACTAATATTTTTTTTTTTTTTTATCATTACTCAATGGTTTAAATATATAAACAAATAAATATGAAGAATATAAATGTAACCGGTAAAATTACTATAAACCAAAGAATGATAAATATTTTTTTTAAATCGTTTTATATTTATAAATAAATATTTTTTAAAAAATATGACTAATTGCCATAACATATTTTAAAGCACATAGAATACAATATTGTTTAACACATATTCAACCTGAATTTAAAATTCTCCTAACAGGCTACCAGGTGTTTTCGGCCATTAAAAAATTAAATAATTCAGAAGCAAATTAATATTTCCTAACATTGAATGTATCTTATTTTTATTATTTTATTAAGTTTCGTCCATTAAAAAAACCTCAAGCATATAGACGATCTTTGAAAATATTAAAATTGCTAATTTATTTACATAAATTTCACAATATCACTAACCAACATATTTTTTTGCTCTTAAAATGCAGATTATTATATTTAAAATAATAATAATTTATTTTTGGTCCTTTTATCCAACTATAATTCTTTTTTGATAAAAGAAACAAGTTAAATATATAAAATAAAAATCTGCTTTTGTTTGTTTAATTCTAATAACAATTTTAACGCATTACATTTATTCTTGCTTAAATAAATTAAATATATATAATAATTTTTTTTAAATTTATGTTAGGCCAGATTAATCATTGATCTTTCTTGTTTTTTTATAAAATTATTTGATTATTAATTATTATAACCAAAGGCCAAAATTTTCAATACTAATTCTGATCATAAGGATTATTATAGCTGTTCCATAAGTAACAAGGAAACAAACTTTAATAGTTCAAAGTTATGGAAAATCAGCACTCCAGAACAAATTCAAAATCGTGACAGTGCCTTTTACGTGCAGAGTACAGATATAAATTATACATTTAAAAAACAAGAAAACATTTAAAATAATTTAATTATAAATCAAATAATATATAATTTAGAAATGAAACAATAATTGGTCAATTAGTAATAATATCAAATGTACGTGAATGTACTGCAATTTTACCATGAATTTTCTTGATTTACCATAAAAATGGCTTTTCTGCCCAAATGTTGTGAAATACAACTAAAGCCATGTTGAAATTAATTGAATCTAATAGGTTAAATTTAAAATTTTAAAATAACAAACAACATTTATCCCTTTACATTACATTTAAAAAAAAAAACCACTTCCAAGAACATAAAAAACATATAAACATAAACAAAACGGCTAACTAAAAACAAATCTGTTAGGTACAGCTTCACCATTTTACAGTTGTGCACAATAAATTCCTAAACGGGTGCAAGCAAAGCATATACTGTTTCCATCATGGAGACTTAATAACTAAGAATGTAAATATAGTGGGCATGCGCTACTTCCTACCTTATTACCAACGGCTTGATAAGATGCGGGAGCATTCATAGGTATTGAGGCATTCCCTTTTAAAGGATGCTTTTCCATTTTACCCAGTCTGAACAATTCTATTGGGAAAAACATAGAATTAATATATACACTCAGACACTAGCTACTGTCGTCAAGATCGACATAAACATTTTATTGAACTAAAACTTCAATATAGAACCCAATAAAAATACTATTGAACAATATGAGGATCTTTTTTACTTTAGAACTGCAGTTTACTTTTCAGTAACGTCTATTAACTGTGTTAATTTTCAATAAATGAATAAATCTTAAGACAATTACCTTGGATATCTGTGGATAGGTTAGTTATATTTTATACATTTGTAATTGACTGCAATAGAACTCTTTAACTTCCTCAAAAAAGAAGAAAGTGGTATAATTTATTTTACATAAAAGAGGCAATTTTTTATCTCCAAGACAAGATTATGAGAAGGAGGACTTGAAATGAAATATGTTATTACTAAACAGAAGTGGTTCTGTTACGAATGAATCTGTCGAGAGGTTTGAGGGATCAAGACTCTTTTATTTATATATTATTGGTCATATTTTAGAATTTGTTTGTGTTTGTTATCAGAATAGATTTTTGTTTTAAAATAAATAAAAATAAATACTGTATTAACCAGTTTTAATATTTTCTAATCATATTTTAGCAGATAGTGATTAATGTAAAGCATCCTAGGTGATAATAAAAGTTACTAAAATGTAAGTGGCAGTAATTAAGCAGAAAAGATCCCAATATAAGAATCAAAAGATAATCCCGATCGAAAAATGAACATCTCAATATTATTATTACAGTCAACTCCTGATTATCTAAGTAGTTGTGATGATTGCTGATGACCGAAATACAAGATGAATCTATAAGTTTAAAAAGAAGAAAAGGTTATAGTGGTAAAACTTACATGTACATAATTAATATTTTTTAAATTAAAGATAAGAATAATATAAAAATAATTGAAGGCATGGAAGGATGAAGGGTATTATGGTGTAAACAATTCAAACCATTATGTTAATTCATTTGTCATTTCCAAAAAATTAAGAAAGTTTCTTCAATATAATTTTTTAAATAAAAAAAAAGCTTTATCTATCTAATCACCAGAGGTATCTTTTAATTAATCAAGACTCTGAGTTGTTAATTCAAAGATAAGGTCATAAAATCTTGATCGATAAAGGAATTGATTGAAAAAGTGAATGAGTTTCGTGCAAATCAAGTTTGTCAGCTGATTTTTACACTTAGTAAAGAATATGACTTGCTTGTTCCAGTGCCATTTAATGAGTTATTCATTGCTCTGCTATATATTCATACTCATTCCTTTTCTTTAGATCCCATACCTATTCTATTACTATAGTAACCTTTGTATTTGTTGACAGTTCGTTCATCAGAAAATTCATTTCAACAATAATTTCCACTCTGCGATATCGTCTTTTTTGTAGATTCATTGTTGTATAAATCAGTTTAGATGCTTGCAATGAATGTTCTCCATCACTTCATAAGTAAGATGGATGACTGTTTTGTTTTGAAGCTGTGGTTGCAAAGATCCTTAAGACACCGCCTGAGCAATCTAGTAAATGCAGGATTGAAGTTTATTAGAATCTTGATATTCCCATTCCGGCTAAAAATGTTGGTAACATTAAGTAAAATCCCGTTACTGAGTTGAAAAGAATGAAAAACTACAAAAATTACTTTTAAAAAACAGATTCTTCTAATTTACTATTATCACTGGCAGTTTATACACTAATGATGTTAAATATTATCTGAGTTGTAAAATTTTGCTCATTTTTGGTTTTAATAATTCAATGCACAGATAATTTTCCTCTGTAGTGCTTTTAAATAATAACTATTTATTTCTTCTTTTAATCTCAGCTTTCACTGACTAGCCTCATTACTAATCGTAATGCTTATCTTTCTTTGATACAATTATTTTGATTGTTTCATCATTTGTGTGTGTAGTTATAACAAGTATTTTTCATTTACATCCCTGCAAATAATCCTCAATCGTGTATAATAAAAAAACCTGTACCACTGTAACCCATGATTCTTGGGTTCAGTACTGTACTATGGTAGAGACTGTATTGCTGCAAAGATATCACCTGCAGAAAGATGATTTGTCTAAGATCATGCTCAACCGCCAAGTTTTTCGCCCAATTAATAGGGAGCAACCACTATATAAAGGCTGGGTAAACTCCAGAATGTTCTGCAGATCCCATAGGGTTCGTTAAATAATTTATTTTTCCAGTCAGATTCGAACCCTGGATATCTTCAATATAGCAAATCAACACTAGATTCGTCATCATGGATAATGTGAAGAAGCTAATCTGGAGCTGACTGTATAAGAAAAAATCATTACTTAAAAATCATTGAAATTATTTAAATAATGGTTATTCAATTAACACCTTTATTTGTCAATCTTAGAAACGAATAGATCAATGCAAGTGTTAGAAGATACTAGTAGCCCATGCTTGAATTTTTTTAATGAATAAATACCGTACATAGTCAGTCCCTGCTATCAATACTAAAACTAATAATAATATTAGCTCATCAATACAATTTGTTTATATATTTAATTTGTTTTGTGTTATCTTTAATCATGATTTAGATTGTTAACCTTCACCATCATTTTCAAACTTATAAATTACTTTGATCATAATTGAAGAATTAATGATTAACATATTAATATCAATACAAGCAAGATTTTTTTATCTTGTATTAAACTACATAGGCCTACATTTTTATCACCTTTTTTATATTCCTTCTTACAAAATATTTTTAATATATATATATATATATATATATATATATATATATATATATATATATATATATATTTACTAGCTGACCCGGCCAAGCGTTGCTGTGGCTGTAGTAATAGTTTTAAAAAAGTATTTGGATGCAGTTCTATTTCAGCGATTGCAATATCCAGTAGTAGTTTTGAAAATATTTGTGCTGATGGATCATTTTGCAATTGTACTCGCATGCTTATGTTCAATCGAAGTGTTTCGACATTTCGCCACAAAAACAATTGATTTAAACATGCGTAAATCTCATCGACAAAATTAGAGTGAGGAATGACTGGCTATGTCTGTCGGAAATCACCAGATAATAATAGAAAAGCACCACCGAATAGCTTATTGTCTTTCAAATTTATCAAAGTGCGTTTTTCGGCCACCAAAAAATTTGGACTCAAATTGTAATCTACTTTAAAAATGATTGTTTATGTTTTTCCCCCAAAATGCGAGGATTAGGAGATACTGACCAAAAACTGAAATAACTCCGAAAATTTTGAGGTTTTTCAGCCACCAAAAGTTTTCCCATACGTTTTTTCAATTGCAAACTTGGATTTACTCTACTCAGACATGCCCTTACAACATATCAAACATGAAGCATCATCAAGCGTCACTGCTATGATCGACGCATAATCAATAATAATGGCAGACCCTTATCACTTAGGGGTATGAAAAGTAGTTTACATCCTACTCTCAGAACTACTGAATATACACACAAAATTTCATAAGAATCGGTCAAGTCGTTTAGGAGGACTTTTGTTGCAAACACTGTGACACGACAATTTTATATATTAGATATATATATACATAACCTCGAAAAAAAGCACATTTTATAAAATCTAGAACTTGTAGACGAGTTGCATATTATAAATAAACTCTCATACGATTGTTTGATGTCTCCACTCTCACATAATTCTTTAATGTCTTTAATCTTTAAGGAACATATTAAAAAAAATAAAATAATTATAGCCTACGAAAAAATAATTTTGATAAAATTGATTATTTTTACTTATTGTTGATGAATGTGAAGAGTAAGGAAATCGTTAATCAAGATGTTTGTTGCTAGACAACCGGTCCATTAGTTCATAACGATAATGCTCTTAGAATCACTTTTTTTTTTTTAACTCTTATGTACCATCCTGATTTTATATAAAGTTTTATTGATCATTTCAGTTAGATTTTATATTCTTAGAAGTGAGTCATTTTAAAAATGAAGCATTTAACAATAAGCTCAGTGATCGTTAATTGCACCTGCTCATCTTCCATTAAAAGTTGATTATCAGCTATGAGCTATTAAGAACTATCTTATAAGTTCAATTACTTGTTTATAACCTTCCTCATTCCTGTAGATACTCATGTTCAGCAGAAATTATGAAAATGTAGTAAAAACACTTTCCTAATCGTTTGAATTATGATCAAATCCTTCAATGTTACGAGTTCTTTTAAAAAACTTTAGCAAGGTTATTATAAAGGATTTTCTAAAAGCCATCAGTCTTCCAAGTTAAAATATTTTACAAACCTGTTTCACCATTTTCTAGTTCTTTCATGGTTTATAATTAATAAAAATTATTATTTCGGGATAAAATCATTAAATAACTAAGTTGTCAGCTGAAAGTTAAACTTATTTCTATCAAGAAGAAATTTTTAGATCCCACAAGGGCAATTATTGCTATCATAGTTCGCCGCCAGACATTATCAAATATTTGGTCAATGTCAAGGTCGACCACTTCCTTTCATTCATAAAATTCTCGTTTTTTGAATAATTTATAAAACATAATTCAAAATATATCAAATTAAAAATAATCTACAAAATAAAGATTTAACAACATAATCATTATAAAAAATATATAATTTATTTAACAATAGTCAATTCCTTTTATACACTATGGGGATATTTATTAAAAATATAATTATCTTTACTGTCTTAAATTAATAATAAGTAGTAAACACTTTATTTACACTAATAGAAAATATTTAAAATAAAAATTACTTAAATAAATAACCAAAGAACTGAGTCCATAATTTTAATTGAAAATAAGTAAATGTATTTAGCAATGCTTTTAGCTTTAATTCATTGAGGTGTGTTCAAGAAAAAAAGAATTATCTTTTTATGTAAAGGAGATAGTTGGGGGGTGCAGTCAATAAGAACACAGAATAAGTAATGAATTTATATTATGTGCCGACGTTTCGACCTACACTGTAGGTCGAAACGTCGGCACATAATATAAGTTCATTACTTATTCTGTGTTCTTATTGACTGCACCCCCCAACTATCTTCTTTACATTAGATCATCCAGTCAACTATTTTCATCTCATACATGAATTATCTTTTTAGTTATATGCATAAGTTCACTTTATCTTCAAACTATTAATATTCCAAATGTTCCAGCATTATTCACAGTAGTTCCCAAGCCAATTTATTTAGAGATAGCACTTATCAAGCTTCATTTCAATAGACTAAATTATATCTTCTTTTTTATTTATACGTAAATATAAGGAATTACAGATAATTTATAAACTAAATGAAACTGAGCTGTTCTTTTTTTACATAAGTCGATCTTCTGGCCTAACTAGGTAGTAAGATGTTTCCAAGACTATAATCACGCTAAGATACAGTATCTTAAGGCAACTGGACCACCAGTCATTAATTTGGTGTTGGGAAAATTATATTTTATGTTTATGTAGAACACAGTAAACCTTTATTTTCACTTATAAATATTTTTAAAAATATATATTTGTTCGCAATATTACAATTCACATTTGATTATAGGTACATATCTAGTGTATTAGGATACAATAGAAGCCTGCTTATCCCCCTTACCCTAGATCCAGATACTACCAATTAATCCAAAATATAAACCCATTAACTAACATTGAGAGTTAAAGTTATATCTTAATATGTTAGTTAAAAATGACTCAACTTAATCGGTAGATCATGAATTTCGACAAATTGTGGTACAGAGTATGCACCTACTAATAGATAATTTTGACAGTATTGGCATCAAAAGGATTGATACATTGAAATTAATTTCATAATACTATTATTCTATGAAAACCATAACTTTAGAAATCTGGCTTCTCTCACTATTACTATCACATGTCCCTGTATCTTCAGTGTTAGTTGTGGTAACCAAAAAACATATGATATCAATTAAATTCCTTTAAAAATATCAGCAAATATAGTCTTCATAAATAACACAAATTTATAATATTCAAATAAGAAACTATTAAACTGGACATAAAATTTTAAACTTTATGAATAATCCTAAGCAGTAATTACAATAATTCCATTATAAATTTTAGCTGTAAATACAAAGAAAAATAAATTAAAGCAAGTTACCTCTTTAAAGTTTATTAGATTTGAAAATTATTATTGCTCGAGAAATATATTACTTAATATATAATGTAAATAGTTTTGTTGACCAGATAAAATTTAAAAATAATTGTTGGGAGTTTAGGAAAATGTTTGCTGATAAAACAATATTATTATTAAAATTACCTAATTACTGTTTTAGCTTAAAAACAAACAAATTGGAAGTTGTTAATTTAATTAATGACTAAAACACTTTTATGATTTCTAAATTACAGCAATAATTAAGAATTTCATATATAAGAACCAATTTTAAAAATTGTATAAATTACATTTTTAGATTTGAAAAAAGTTGCAAACTAAGAAATAACTGGTTTATTTTATTGAAAATAATCCTTCTCACAATCTAATATTATAATTCTCTAGAACATAAAAATGGAAATATTTCATATTTTGGGCTTCTAAACACAAAAATGTTACATAGGAAATCAGAAGTCTATTGTTCAAACTAATTAGAATTCAGTATGTTTCTTCAAAAGAAGAAACAAGCTTTAGCATTACTTGCCTTGTTTGAAAACTTGTTTTCAGTTTCTCTTATTTTCACTTATCTCCCATATTGGCAACAAGAGAGAATTCCTAAGAACAGAAATCTTTCTTCCCAAAACAATAATTTTTAAATAGAGAAGATTAAGATAACAAAAATGTTTCCACTTTTGCAATATCAGGTAACATTAATGTTTTGCAAGGAAATACACACAAAAAGAAAAACAACTACTTTCGGGAAATCTATGAAAAGAAAACAATTTTAAAGTAAATGAAGTTTGTTTTTTTTGTAGACTTGAGACAGTTTATAAAATTATGATTAAATAACAGTGAAATACTAAATAAAATTTAAGTATACGCAGTAAATTACAAAATTAAAGATAATGTTTTCCACAGATCATAATGAAATAAATGCTATGATGAGTTCTAGTATTTTTAGCATTTGTATTTAGCACAGTCTTTAAAACCTTTAAAACACTCTTATTCATAAAATGATCAATCAATACAATAGAAAGCAGGTCATAAGTCATAAAACTAATTAAGCGTCAGATTGTTGATTTAAAAATATATTTTAAGGCTTCAAACCCACTCTTCATCATCAAAATTAATTTCTGCTTACTGAATTAAGGTGGGAGGTTCTTATTTAGACAGTCACCTCTGTATACTCCTCTTCTACATGGATTTTCTTTCTCTTTTATCTTTTCAAGTTAGTTTCCTTCTATGAAAGGCTTCCTTCTGCTCTTTTCCCACATAATTATGGATGAAGCATTCTAATACTAAACCTTATTACAATATTCCCACTCATTCTTCCTCAAGTATGAAATAGTTTATCTTACTTAGCATGTGCACTCTAGCAGTTTGCTGTTGTCAAGGACTCCGAGGAATATCCACCAAAGTTTGCATGTTCAATATACGTTTAAAAAATTACAATAAAAATTGTATTTTGTACATACCTGGTTTTGGATAAAAGTAGACTAATATCTTAAGCTGAATTGTGAAAGCTGACATTTTCTTTCCGAAAAATCGATATATTGAAGGAATTTTGATGTTTTTAGGATTCTTACCAAATTTAGTTCTAGAATATTTTGAGATTTTTCAAAATTATTACTTTGCTTTCCGGTAAAAACAATTTGGTACTTAATTCATTTGTCTACCTTCACAAGAACCCAAAATACAAAATGAAAAGTTCCAAACTTTTAGAGAGGTCTAACCCATCTCTTACACAGCCAAGTATTTTAAGGCCTTGATTCACCTACAAATTTTATCAAAGTCTAGGATGTGGAATACTCTTCTTTTGTGGACTACTATACTTTCACTTCTGGATTTTTGATTCATTTTAGTCTGACACTTATAGATGGCCACCAAGATACTTGAATGTTGCAACCTTAAGTATTATGTATTATCCTACAAGTTTCATCCCCTTAAAACTAAATAACTTTCCTTTTTTTTGTCAACAATCCCCTTTCTTTTAGATTTAAAAACATTTTTTACAAGGAAAACTCCCACCCCTATATTCATTTTATGCAACTAACTTTAATGGGAGGGGTGCTAAAGAAATGAAAATATGTTGAACGATCAGTTCTTTAAACATAATACAAAGTAATCTATACATATTATTCCCAATAAAACTTGTGGATCAATTTGTTAAATTATTATTTTGATAATTTTAATCAAAAATGGAAATCTAGATACATTAAAATTAACAAGACAAGTTATAACGATTTTGAATATAATTATACATAAATAAAAGCC
This sequence comes from Arma custos, assembly GCA_037127475.1. Classification (NCBI taxonomy): domain Eukaryota; kingdom Metazoa; phylum Arthropoda; class Insecta; order Hemiptera; family Pentatomidae; genus Arma; species Arma custos. The sequence goes on along the minus strand of CM073764.1, from coordinate 136,559,809 downwards.
AGAATTTTTTTCTGAACCATGGACAAATCTTTTAAAAACGTGTAAAACTCATCAACATAAGCAAGAAACAAAACATACGGTGATAACTAAATTTCCTTTTGAATTCACAATCCACACATTAACATTGTCTGGACCAACAACACAAACTTTCAAATGATAATAAAATTACATCAATATGACTTTGGAATTCTTATAATACCTAAATCAAAATTATTAATTTTCTAAAAAAAATTCAAAATTCTTCATTAAAAATAAACTAAAATATTTGTTTATTTTGAAGAGAAAAGATATTTCCCCGGCCGGGATTCGAACCTGAGTCGTCTGTCTCTCCAGGACAGTATTCTACCAATTGAGCCAATGGAGTCGCCTCTCAGCCGAGACAAATCAGTTCTCTTATCTGATCCCATGTCCCCTTGTTCTCACAAGTTTAGCGATGTAAACATGAGAACGAATGTTCTTTGAACATTACTTTAATTTTAGGATCTTGTTGACTTTCCTCATATTACTATTTATAATTTGTTGTTAATTGTTCTCATTTTTAATGAGAGGTGACTCCGTTAGCTCAATTGGAAGGTAGAGTACTGTCACGGAGAGAAAGACAACCCGGGTTCGAATCCCAGCCGGGACAATATCTTTTCTCATCAAAATAAAAATATTTAAAAATTAAAACAAATTACAAAAAATTATAATAAACTAAAATAAGTTTGCTCCTGTACTGGACCTATTCTGTGGAAATGGAACTTTTCCCTTACACATTGTATTAAAAATTTAAAATTTAACTAATTCAAAACAACAGTATTAACAGAGTAATTTATACAGTTCAATTCACCGTGAAGTTTTGTTAGATTAGAGAATATTTACAAGTAAATCATATTTATCTTAAATAATTATTATTTGACCGTATAAATGTGGAGAACAAATTGGTCTGGGTGGAGGTCAACAATTAAATATCTTAAATATCTAAGCTGATCATTATAAACCGTCATTTCTGCCCATGTCGAAGGTCTTCTTCAGTGCTAAGTGGTCACGAGTATGAGAATACACTCTGATTAGAGACCACTTCCATTTTTGTGAACACTAAGCTCTAAAGAAGACCTCGGACGTGAATCGAAACGTCAGTTTCTAATAAATAGTTATACTATTTAAGAAATTATTTTTTTTCTCCAGCCAGACCAATTTCTTCAGCATAATCTATTAATTAATTACATATTTACACTTTATTTTATTGTATGTCCCATGGCATCCGATAAAATTTGAATCATTTACATATATATATTTATATATACAACCAAAAATAATAATACCCCATAGTGCACAATTTATGATTAGTAGCCATAATATAAAATTACTATGTATAAGAAGTTACAACTAAGTAAAAGAAAAAACAAAGAATTTGTTAAATTATAGCAAAAGAGAAAACGGTTTTGAGGTTTTAATACTACATTCTTCACTAATGCCCAGCATGATTTCATTATTAGAATAGTTGTGTTATAATATTTTAAAAAAACTAATGACAATCATTGTTATATTCACCAACAACATATTGTTAATTTAAAATATCACCAGAAAATACACAAATTAGGTAGGTCAATCTATTTTAAATATTCAAATTCAAAGGGTTAGAGATCAGTCATTCAAAAACATCTTTCCCAGCATATTCTTTAAATATATTACATGCTATATCATACTTTAATAATACCTGGCATAAATGATGAGAATAATAAAATTATGCAATTACCTTAGCATAACCTTGCCAAAGATGTCTCAGCTCTGAGTAGTATTCCATTCTTGGTGAACTTCTTTCTAATTATATTCATATTTGTTGTTATTTAATTGATCTGGTAATATTTTAAAAAGCCAATACCAAATACCAAAAGTTGAAAAACATTAATTTAAATTTGAGGTCAAGAGGAGTCATTTAAATTCAATCTAAACAATAACACTTGTATCGACTTAATCTATAAATGTTGATAAAATTTGTGATTGCTGATGAGATAAATGATGAATATTCCTACTCACCATTTTGTTCCAGTATCAGTCCTTACGTAACATACACACAAACTATCAAAACTCAACAAATCACCTACTGACAGCTGGTTACATGGGTCTTAGCGCAGCAGCGGAAAAACAGCATTACAATCATTTATTAAGTTGATATTTAGGTCAAATGTTGCACCATAAAATGTGTAACATACAATTCAATGAATTGGTTTAAAATACAATTGAAAGCATGTTTTATTTTGTATATAGACGGAAAAGTATCGTATCGCATTTGCTAAAGAAGATTCAAGGGGGGGCACAAGAAAATTGTACATTTTATATATTTCATTAACAAAAATATGTATTACAGGAAAAAAATTAAGCGAGGTTTAAATAATACTGGATGTTTTTCGAAGACTCAGGAAAATTATCTGTAGTTTCCATCATTGAAAAAAATAGTTGAATCTTACAATAAAATCCGCCAGAAAAATTATGGAAAATAAATAAACACTGCTGTTTTGCTGACGTAATAACTAGGTACAAGTTTTTATTGGATCTCCAAAAAGATAAGATCTTATTATTTTTTATTTTACAAAGATAAAAGTACTCAAAGTTATATTTCTATTGTCCTTAGCATACGAGATAGAAGAAGGAATGATTAACTAACAAGCAGTGCTTCCCTAATAAACTGGGTTGCATTATTTCTATTGCATTGCATTCTTATCCATCTATCATTCAACATAATTCAAAAGTATTTGTTTTGCTTAATTTAGATCATTGTTGTCCAGAATCACTGAGAAAATCCATGAAGCCGACTGATCTTCAACGAAAGATGAGGCCTAAGCCTATGCTGAAGGGAACGCTCGTCTTAAATGATGTTTAAAAGAAAGATCTCGCGTACTGCATCTCGTAGTGTTTTAGGGTATTCTCTAGTATTACCGTGATGGGCTACAGATTGTTGAGGTTAGGGACGTTCGTATAACCAAAAAGATAGCCTCAAACCATAAATATCTTGTTTGGAACATCTGAACGGTTATCTCCCATAGATGCTGAGGTTGAGTGTTCGAAATATCTAAGGTCATCCAACGTTATTTATGACCAGCAGAGCAACACAGGATGGATACCCATTTATGGAATGTATTTGTTTTCAAGCTTGACGGAGGGTAGAAATTAAACCTTTGGAGTAATTGCACCCAGGACGAATAGTGGATACCATGAAGTCTTTTTTTTTTTTTACTGAGTTTAGAAGAATTTTGGTTCAGCCTGAACGGTATTGATTTAACGAGTAATTAGGGATGGGAGGAAAGTGATAAGAAAAACAAAGCCGTAGATAAGGTGTTGTGATCTATCAGTGCGCACTTTCATTAGTAGGATAGCTCGTTTTCTCAAAAGACTGAGGAGGATTTTTATTTATTTATTTTCTCAGATCTCTCTGGTACATTATGCAAAATCAAAGGAAATTAGTAAATAAATTACTCAGCATGCAGAAATTTAGTTTATTATGTATTTTTACTACCTTTCCCTACCTATTGGGTTTTGTATTCCAAAAATACTTTTCCTGATCCTATCACTGTTGGTTATTCAAGATGATTTCGAGAGGAGGATCTTCCTGTTTTAGGACTGTTTTAACCAGGCCCCTGACTTACAAATTGGGGTAGCTAGTACAAAGTTCCTTGCTTGCGATGTAAACATGAGAACGAATGTTCTTTGAACATTACTTTAATTTTAGGATCTTGTCCCTTCTTCAAGGTACTCACGACGAGGACAAACGCTAAGGGACTCATTGAAATAAACGAGTCAAATATTTGATAACATATATGCATTTTAAGAAAAGTTTCCATAATTAGGAGTACTAATATGAAGTATTCAGAAGATACTTGTAGTAAATCATGATATTATACATATTTGTATCTCACATGTTCTTTATATAAATTTCTCAGTTTATGGTTACCTTTTATTAGCTGTTTAAAGCCTTGCAATGTAGTTTTTATTTGCGTTATAGTTTTCAATAAAACCTTTCAAGAGGTATTTCTTTCTTCTCAATTTATTGAACACAATTGAGCTAACTTTTACAATTAGTATATAATGAACTAGTGAAAAAAAAAATGTTTAAGTGTTTTTTGAGTGCGATATGTGCAAGTGTGTTTAATACTGAATTAATTTCTTGTGATTGATTTTAATTTATTAATCAATTCTTCAAAGTACTGAAGAAGTTTGATATAGGAAGAAATGTAGCAAGGCCACAGAAAGGATGATACTGGAAGCAATAGAAACAGTTAAACTCCCGGAAAACTTCAACAGGGAGGATGGGTACAAATTAAGTAAACTATGGCTCCCTAACATAGCACAGAAGAAGGAATAACAAATCAACCCAGCAGCAACAATCCAGCCGAATTCCAGCCAATCAGAGCCCGACCATTCAAAAACCAACCAATCACAGTCATGGAAGAGCAGACTCCGCCCCCGGACACGAAAAAAACCGATCGACTAAAGGAAGGACCGATGAATCACAAGTGGACCCGAGTGGCTCCTATATAAAGCCGGGGGTTAGCCGAACACCTTCAATCTCAATTAAGCCTTGAGGAAGTCAGCAGTATGCCTGGCGAAACGTTGGCATAAAATTCACCGACACGGTCTAAACCAGAAGAAACAACTGAATTTTTTTGTATAAAAATATGTATTTCCCCCAAATGATGACTATGTACAATAAAATTGACTGATTGTTAATAGAATCCTGATTTGCTCTAAGACAAGTTAGGGGGGAAATAAAAATGGTATTTTTCCCTTAATTATATTACATTGTATGTGTTTTTCAAGTGTATTGCAATGTCAGAGTGCAAGGCGGCCTTTCAGGTTTTAAGACACAGAAAGGCAGCGCTGGCTCTAGCCCATGTCGCGCCGTGTGCAATCGTGACCTAGTAGGCACGTGATTAAAATTGAACTCTTACAGTTATATAAGATGTTACAAAAAACGGCAAATTCCCTAAGGAGATTAATGGGCCCATAAAACTAAACAAATTTTGCTATGGGATCAACATGAAATGAATTTTTTTGAGACCATGAGACGCTTGGCGGCACCCCTTGAGACCCGGCGCTCGTGTGCCCCGCCTACCCTGCACATAAAGTAAAGCCCGCCCTGGATAAAGGCCTCAGACAAGGTGACTGCCTGGCTTGTCTTTTGTTTAATTTAGCCTTGGAAGGTACAGTCATAAGGTTGGGAAAACAAATCGGAGGCACTACATGTAATAGTACGGTGCTTATTCTTGGGTTTGCTGATGACATAGACATCATAGGGAGAAGTTTCAATGCTGTAAGGGATGGGTTCCTGGCTCTATTAGTTAGAGCCCCTAAATAATAAGACTCGTTGTCAACGAATCCAAAACAAAATTCATGTGTACGTGGCAAAGAAATCAGCAAGAACACAGGGAAACAACCATCATAGTACCATCTGCAAAAGCACCTCAGAAGTAATGCCTTATCCCGGATCACAAAGATAAGATGTATATAAAATCATGATAAGGCCTGTTCTAACATATGCTTCAGAATGTTTGAATCTCGCAAAAGCACAAAATATTACGGAGAATCTTTGGAGCAGTGTTTCACAATAGCTCGTGGAGGCAACTTTCGAATATAGAAACAATAGTAATATATAAAGATGCCGACATTATGAGGTTTATCAAAGTAAACAGGCTACGATGGGCAGGACAGATTGCACGTATGGGAACAGATGAAGTCCCTAAAAAAATCTTTGAAGAAAAAGTGTATGGAACCAGAAGGATTGGAACACCGAGGCCTTGATGGGCGGGTGGTGTGGGTGCTGACGCTCGAACCATCTTATGCATCCGCTGCGGCAATGAACAGAGATGTTGCGGGAGGCCTTATCCCCACGAGGGATGTAGAGCCATCTATGTATGTGTTTTTCGCTTAATAGTTTTAACAGTCAATTATTATGCAGTTGGACGTGGATAATCCCAAGATAATGAGAATAATATTCTCGAGCAACAGCGCAACGTTAGTCTTCTAGAAAACCTCCATTGTTTTGTTTGAGATTGTTCCTCGATATTCCCACTAAAGGTCTTACGGATTCACTCTTTTTGGACTGGGATTTACTTCTCAACACTTGCACAACGTCATCAAGCTAGTTAATATTCAACCTCAATATCAGATCCAATAACACCGCTGCTATTGTGATCTTGAGAAATGATATAACATCTGATTATTTCGCAGATTTGTTATCTTCGATGCAATATACCTCTTCTTAGCAGGCGAATTCTTTTTCCTTAAGGAACTTTTTAAACTAATAATTGAAGCCTGGTACCGATGTTAATTCTCGGCACCGCACTAGTGCTATCTTGCAGGATTATTGGTAACTAACTTCTTTGAATTGAACTGTATAACTTGACTTTATTATTTCTTTAATGCTATTTAAAGAGGGCCCCAAACCCAACTTAATACCCAGTTTCAAAAGATTATTGTCAAAGGTTTTCTTCAATTCTTTTTGAACCCATGTTTTCCCAACATGTATCTATTGCGCTCTAATCACATGGAATGCCTCTTCTACAAAACCCTCATCAAGTCTATTCTTCCCAATGGGTTCCTACCAAGAATCCTTTCTTGGACTTCATTAGCACAGAACATAACAAGATCCTTCTTATCTGGATAACTGTAATAATGGGCACTGGCTTTCTACATCCACCATATGCTGACAGCAACTTATTTTACATATATCAATTTTTTCATACATCAATAATTTAATGTACATGAGTCCCAACCCATTTTTAAAGTTTCGAAGACTACAGAACAAAGTCTCATGTACTTTGAACATTATGGGTTGGAAGTAGCAGTTCACAATCAATAAAATGAACATTGAGATATTAATATCACAATCAATAAAATACAGCCAAAAACTAAAAAAGAAACTCTATTATTTATTATAATGCATTTGGAAAAACCCCAATGCAAAGCCTTATGTTTCAAAATTCTCCAGTAAAACACAAAATTATGGGTCGACGTTTTGCCTATTCAGGCATTATCAAGACACAAAAAAAAGGTTATATAAATCACATCTTGAAGCAGGTGCACTACATTCCACAATCAACAGCCCAAACAGCCTCCAAACCTGAGACAGCACCCCACCACCAAGACTTCAACATGCATCTATTAGTTGTAGTTGTGTCTTGATAATGCCTGAATAGGCGAAACCGGTAAGGTTTTACTGGAGAATTTTGAAACATAAGGCTTTGCATTGGGGTTTTTCCAATTGCATTATAATTATTATCACAATATTTATATTAACATCACAATATTAAATATATTAATACCATAATGTTAAATATATTAATATCTCATGATTAGTTTTAAGCAAATGTTATAGATTTGGTTTTCCAGGTGTAAATGTCCTTGAGCTATCCTTAGGATTCCAAGTAGCTTTCACAATTAATGAAATGACAAACTCACTTATGACACATTCTAAACACATCAACAAATACGTTATATCTTCAAGAATATATCTTGTTTATTAGACACTTCCCTATATACACTATAATAAAGGAATATTTCTATAATATGTTCCTGGAGAATCTGAGAGAGAGACAAATCAAAACTCAAGTAATTGGATCAAATTTATCATGATTATGTTTGATAATTATTAATTCTTGACTGGAAGAGGGTGGCAAGTCCAGCACACAACAGATAATTGACAGTTATGGCAACAGGGATACTAAGATCGTGACAGGCTTTCACATTAAAAAATGAAGACTTGTCGGCATAAATGAATCATTGCTGCAAAATAGAAAAAAATAAAGATGATATCCCTAATATTTTTCTAAATGAGTCTGCATGGGTTCCTGAATCTTGAATTTTTTCTGCTAGACTCAAGAAAAAAAATTTGGTATCTGTTCTGCAGGTTGTTGCTTCGAGTTGAGTTACAAGTTTTAACTGTTAATTAGTTTAATTTTTATTATTTTCCAAAAATACTAGTTACTGTGAGCTTTGTTATGAAAAAGAAAATGTGATTACTGATAACGAGTAGATTTCGGTTATCATTTCATCAAGAAATTTTCTACTAACATTTCGAAGTATAGATGAAATGATAACTGAAGTATGGACATTTCCCACAATTATATTCTCTTTTCTATACTAAAGCCCATAATAACTTTATTTTTTGAAAAATGTTAAAAGTAAAACAAATGAAAAGTTAAAACTTGCCACTCAACTTGAAGGTAACAGCGCCAATCTCTGTAATAATTAACAAAAATGTTGATCTCATGTTACGATCAATGTTCCTTGCTTGTCCTACTTTGAGTGCAAATTTAGCCTAATAAAATGGTTCATTCAAATGATCACTTAAAGAACAAGCTACCCTACTATCATTCTAAGCAGAGATTAGAGCCTCAGCTGATTTATTTTCAGATAGGCCAGAATAATCAAGAAATTAATTAAAAATAACAAACCCGCCTTGTCAGTAAAACAAAAACTCAGTTTATTTAGTCCACAACAGAAGGTTGTGATATGATATGAAGGCAACAATGGACCTATAAGAATATAAATATTCCTGTAACACAAAGAACTCTTTAACATAACCCAAAATCCTTCTAAAATGATTAATCAGCCTACTCAAAGAACATTTAAGTAGGAAAGCTTTGAGCAGATTTTCTACTTATAAAAGTCGTAAAGCACATTCTTAAGGTATCTGATAACCATATAAATTTGTAAGAAAAAATATACATGCATACAGCGATGAGCAAGAGGTTAGTAAAATGGACATAAATTGGGCTTTTTACAAAATATATTTTAATAGTAATTAAATGACTACAAAGAAAGTTAAAAATGCTTTAAAACAATTGAAAAAATATAATGATTAAAATCAATTGAACCAAATAATAAGCTGAGTAGGAAAAAAATAACATTTACAAATTATGTAAACACACTCATTTCTTTTTATTTGAATCAAAAATCAACAGAAAGAAAACAACCAAAACAATATATAATTAATAAACGCAGTTCACTGTTAAATCTGATTTTAATGTCTGTACAATTCATTGAATATATATTTATATAATATATATACTATTATATAATTTTAAGACACAGCATTTACCCACAATTAAAGGGGAACCAATTCAGCACAATGCTAAACTTAAAACGTAAGAACGAGAGCACTGTTCCGAGAGAGTTTAACTTAAAAGTTGACAGCAGGAACCTCTTTAATATGTGGACAAAGTGTTGTATTAATAAAAATAATCATTTTATCTTATACATACAAGGAACTATTACAAATATAGGATATAAGACAACTCATAACTAATGATTACTATAACCACTAAGGATTACCTATAAGACTATGCAAATTAATAATTAACAATTTAGTGTTTAAATAAAATGTGGTAGTAAGAGTGCTCATTTCAAGTTTGGCATTGTGTCTTTATTAGAAAAACATACGAAACTTATTATTTAGCCTGCAGTGTACATTATCCATACACGGCAAAGATAAAATACATGTACATATATTAACAAATTATTATGTCCATGCTGGCTAAAAAATAAAATGAATAGAGTGAATCTTATAAATAAGTTTTGACACTACACATGGAATCTTGAAAATCAGTCGATGTCTCTGCAAATATTACTATCACTCTTTTTAGCTGAATACATGCCAATATGATGGTGCATCCGGCACGATGGGGCTCATCATATCTGCTATACTCACTTTCACATCCACTCGATATTTATAAATATTCCTTATAATATTGAATTATAAAACACATATCCTTAACTTATATCTGATTGAAAATAATATATAATCATTGTTAAATTACTTCCAGCAATAACAATTTTCTTGATGTAAATATTCAGTTTATATCATATTTGATAAAAAGCCTCAATATAAACATCAAACATCGCTTAAAATTATGTACAAGCGAAAAACTATATCACATATGTAGTAGTTAACACCTAAAGAAAGCTACGTTATATTTATACCCAAGTAGCTATAGTTATTTTATTTCAAATTTACTTTTAAGGTGCACTCATATCTCAACATGAATATTATTTAAAAAAAAATATATATAAAAAGAAATACGTCAAAGAAAAGTATGTTACACACACAAAAAAACTTTAAAATAATTTAAGATCGGTACAATGAGTTTTACTACCATGTTTGAGGAAATGAGCACAACCGAGCATAGGTCAAAGTACATCGTAGTAGTAGAGTTCGTATGGCTAACATCCTTAAATGTTTATCATAATTCATATTCAATGCCCACATCTGACAGCAATGCACGAGTGAGAGAGTATTATGTAAATATATATATATTAAAAAAAAAAAATTAAACATGAATGTGACATGAACAAGTTACTCTGGTGCGATAAATGATTTTGATTCTAAAGTATTTAAACTTATCAAAGGATTTAAAATGCTAATTGGTGGATAATGCAATGAATGGCATATTCCAACATTTGCTCTTTGCATGTTTGTATATATGTGTACAGGCACATAAATACATACAGATATATATATATCTCTTTAAATACAGCTCAGTTAATCTAAACGATAAAAAATTAATAATTATTTAAGTCTAGACATTACAGATATAGAGACAAAAAAATTGGTGTTATCTATAACATTTAATTCATGGATCTCTTTAACTAAGAGATAATACTAATAATATACATTTTTACAAAGAGAAAATTATAATCAATAGTTTGAGAAATGAAGTACCGTGCATGTTTATCCAAGTTGCACAAAAGATAAATATGACATAGCTACCACTTCACTTTAACAACTATCCAACTTATGTAGCTAAATAATAAAAAAATAATTGGTATGCTATATTTGTGCCTAATTTTGATCAGTTTAATTTCTTTTATTGAAATTTATATAACGTATGGACACCATTATACAGTCCAAATAGATACAGAGTAACATCGCTATGTTTACAATTGACAATGGCATCAGGTAAACAAAAAATATCTAGTAACAATAAAAAAATTTAATAACATAAATTAATGTGTAAATAATTTTCCAGGAACATTGAACCATGTTAGATAATAACCTTGGAAACGAACCATGAGTTTTCCCAAGTCATATTATTAGTTATTATTTAATAAAAACAGGCTTTTAAACAACATTACCTAAAATAGCACAATCATGGATATTAAAGTATAATACATAATATAAAATGTTTTTAAAATTTGAGTAAACATAGCGACTTTCACAGTTAGAAACAAAAAATTATTCCTATAATATAATTAGAATAAATTCACACACAAATGCATATAAACCAATATATATATAAGCATTGGTGTGAAGTGAAGACGAAATAATAACACGAAAATAGTTAATAATTAAGATTAAAAAAAAAAAAGATTTTCCACATGATTATTCTTTATTTCAACAATTCAGTCTGTCTAATAAATATAGCTTAGTGCATAATAAAGCTCAAACTCATCAGCAACTCAATAAATGCCTTGATTAATGAGCAAAAATGTAAAAATACAAATAAGGAAAACAATATTTAATAAATGGAAACATTTTGTCAACATTGAATGAATTCTGAGCTTTTTTTAAATTCATACATAACATTCATTCTAAGAATAAAATAAATTTACAAATTGGGTTCATAATCATAATATTTACTAATATAATGCACATAGTGGTTGAAATTATTTTATATATCACTAAAGCGAGTCAAAACAATATTATTTTCCCAAACCATTAAATGTTTACAAACAAAATCGACATACCAACCAGTATAACCGATAAGGAGGAAATGAACCTATACTCTAGTGGAAGCACAGTTGGTGAAAGGGTAGAGTTAGATAAGGAAACCAATATGTTAAGATATATCACCAACATTTTCAAAAAGCACATTACAACGGCATTAGGCTAATGTAACTCGTAAATTATATAGATAAATAAACTGTATATCTATAAATAATACAATATTTTTAAAAATAAAATATTAACTAAGGAGCAATCTATATATTTGCGGGTATTATATATGATAATGTAACTATATATATTAAAGCATAAGAGAGAAAAGCTATAATCTGAATTTACACAATATTAATTTGCAATTAAAAAAAAGATTTGGTTAACAGGTAATTCACGGTACACCGACATGAATGTAACCATCCTTTAACAAACAAAAGAAAACTCTTACAAGAAATAAATATACACTCTTGTAATAAAAATATCAAAATAATATGTCGACAGTAAAAAAAAAAAAAATTTCATTATGATCCATTTAGCAACTTGCTTTGTGTTCACCGTAATCAAGTCAATGTCAATATTTGCATATGGCCAGATTATTAACAAGAAAATAATCTTACGAAAAAACTACAACCCACTCTTTTGTGAGCATCAATTTCACAATGGCTCGGTATTATATTATGCACACTCACGGTTAGCATTAGAATTATTAACACCTGTTTCCAATTCAGCTCATTAAATATATATATATTATATATATAAATATTTATATTACATAAATATGAATAAATTCCAACAAATTTAAACACGAGACAATCCTTTTTGGAGGAATTGTATATATAACTATTAACACCTAGGTAAACAACTAGCTTGCACTCTATACACATTGTCAAAAATAATTATTATATTTTATTATTTTTTTTTTGTTTAATCGAAGATTTATTTACACTTAAGAATGCGTCGCTCTATTAATTGGTAGCATACCAAAGAGCACCATAGAATGAGGCCGCTTTTCGCACGACTCATGACTGAAAAATTAAAATTTAGCTCTAATAGGCTTTTTTCATAAATTTTTTGTTTTTCAATTTTTCTTTTTTTTTTTCTTATTCATTATTAAATACTATACATAACTTTTTCCTCCAAAAGTACCTTCCAAATAATTCTCAATTATTTAAAGATCCATAACAGCTGGTAAGTATTTTTACAACAGTCCCCTCCCCCCAGATAGATATATATATATATATTAAGACGACCGGTCGCCAAAAGTTGTAAACGTTGAACAGATTCAAGTGGGTTTAGGAAGGAGAGGAAGGGAGGGGTTTTTTAATCACAGTTCCTGTGCACAATCTTTCAGGACTGATGCTAGAGGCACTTCGGTGCCAGAATTCGCAGTTTGGTCAAGTCACCTTTTCTTTCTCAACTGTTTTTTTTTTGTTTGTGTTTTTAAAATTTTTTTTTCCAGTAATCTGCAAATCCTGAATTCACCTTACTCTAGGCCAAGTCTCCAGTCTAAAGGGAAAGAAAAATTAAAATTAAAACCTTGAACTTTAGAATAAAATAAATTAAAACTATATTTAACGATAAGTTTATTATTAATTCGTTTAGCTATAACAGAGTAAAGACATATTTTAGAATTGTTTTCAGTATCATATCAAAAGAAAACTCCACAAGTAGACAGTGTTAAACAACAGTTTTTTGGATCTTAATGGAACCGCACTAGTTCAATATTATTAATCATGGCATTGAGAGGGCAGCTCAATAATAATATAAATTCACAATAAATTATCTATTCATTTTATAGATTTAATATGACTATAGTGTATAATTAATATTGATGTTAACAGGTTGGTTCAGCTCTAAATGATCAAGAAGCCATATTATAATTTGTTTCAAACAATGAAAAAAAAAATCATAAACTTAACAAAGAACAAAAGCGCCATCCAGTAAGTTTTGTAGGCTGTTTGTATTAATTGAAAGAAAAAAGGGTTGAATGTGGGGTTAGCCTAACAGTGACATTTATTTCAATTTTTAATGAGATTTTTTTTTAAATAAGTGAAGTAGTAAACCTGGTTGGCTTTGGATATCCTGTTTGCTACTTCTGGATCAATTTTTCCCCCGTTGTTGATGATTGTCCCCAAGTAGGTGTTTATTCTTCCACAACTTCAAGTACTTCCCCATTACAGATCAGCTGGATATATTTATTGGATATATATATATACCTTATATCACTTAGTTTATTTTTTTTTCATATACCTTAATTTCAGTTTAGGAATTATTAGACTTTGGATTATTAGAAATTTACTATATTGGTTATTTTGAACTAATTTTAGCAATGAGGCACAAAGGAAAGATATTACTTTGTTCACTACTTTTAAAACTAGGCTTACCGAAATGGGTTGTGCTATTTGGGCGATCTCTGCCTTGAGTTATTAAACTGCCTAGGAAGATTATCCCTCCTCCTGGGTGCTCCCCTGGCACCTCCTCTCCCTCGTCCGCCCAACACACTGTCTCCTGCAAAATTAAAATTATATAATATAACTATAATAATATACAATAATATAAGGCCTATAGCTTGTAGGGCTGTAAGTCCATTGCTCTTCATTATGGGTTTGGACTTAGCATTACGGAGGGCTAAGCTGATGAGGAAATTACAGCTAGGACACAAAAACCTTCATCCCGTCAAATTTTCTTTGTTGGCCTTCACTGACGACCTTGTCTCACTAGCTACCAATGACAACATAACATTAATGTACTCCCAGAGGAATTATTGACAATAAAAATGAAAATTAACCCGGGGAAGACAATCTGCTCGTGAAAAGGAAAGAAACCCCAAAGAATAATGAGAGTACTGAGGGTTGGAGGACAGAGATTAAAGCAGATTGAAAATTTTAAATATTTAGGTGCTCATCTCAATGAAAGCGGCTACGTTGACGAAGAAGTGGTCCAAAGAAATGGAGCATCTGGGAAAATTTTAATATGGTCCGACAGAGTTTCCTGGGAAGAAGAGAAGTGACAAAGTAGACATAACTGGCTGTCTATAAATCGACCTTCCTTCCTATCTTATCTTACTTTTCGGACCGTGACTTCAAAGCACAGAAGTCAAATACAAGCTATTGAAATGAGGTAACTGCGAAAAGTAGAAAGAAAACTCAAGAGAGATAGGATACGGAATCATATGGGCTAATCTCGATATTAAATCCTACTGAGACTATCCTGGATGAACACAAACTAAGGTGGTTTGGACACCTCCTTAGGAAGAGTTATGAGGCCCACACGGAAGGAAAAAGGCCCAGAGGGAGGCCTCACATATCCTAGGACGGCATAAGGGATGATTTCAAGATGAGAGGAAGAATGGACTGGAATCGAAGGAGAGAGTTGGTTCAGGATAGAGATATTTAGTCCAGGCTCTATAAGCAGGAAGCTCACACTGCAGAGTGGTAGAAAAAACTATATGATGATGAGCTACACATCCTACTAAAGAGTATAAACATAACAAATATAAATACAGACATACAACTAATTAAAAAAAAATTGTTTATTAAAAATTGTGTAAGATAAAATGGAATATTTTTTTATTGTAAACAATGATGAAGATTGAAGACAGACATTAAAAACAACTTGAGTATGTTTTGACGTCCTTTAATAATTTATATTGGCTTATTTTTAACCACGATAAAAAGCTGGTAAGAATCATCTAATTTAAGTCAAGTTTAAAAATAAAGCAGGCTATAATTAAAAAAAAAGTAAAGGCAGAAAATAGCATTACTTCATAAGCATATATGAACCATAGTATGCTTTGGTATGGCAAGCAGAAATTATCTAAAGTGCATAACCTGATATCAAATGTTTTGTTAATATCATTTAAATATTTTTAGAATTAGTAAGTTGAACTAATTAAAACTAGTATTCTAAAATTAATAATTTAGTTCATGGCAAAATAAGAAATTAGTTTTCAACAAGCTCACCTTTTGGCTGGTAGTGAAAAGGAGGTAAGTTATGGTCTTTCTTTTCATCGTCCGAATGATGCTGCTGCTGAGGGGGAGGAGGAGGCTGTGGCATCTGCTGCTGCTGCTGTTGCTGTTGCTGCAGCTCTCGAGCAGCCTGCTTCTCCCTCTCAGCTTTTTGGTGCTGCGCCACTTGGGCATAGCTCAGTTTTACAACTCCCAACTCGACCTACAAAACAAATGAAATGTTTGACTGAAAATATCTTAGAAAAGTGTGAAATGGTCAGGAGGTGCAATTAATAAAAATAAACAAAATGAGTTTAAGCTATCTTCAAAATAAACCAAATTGTTGTAGATTTCCCGAAATTATTTAAGTCATATCCTATGAGCTTAGAAATAAGACTAAAAATGCAACCTCACCTCTCTGATTATCGCAAAATTTTATTATTGTTAACACTAGATATACCAGCTGTTTACGTATACCTATTTGTACCAAACCAGTCAAAATGACAGATGCATTGGAAATAAGGCTTATTGTGGTTTCCAGTCTATATTTACTCTTAAAAAGGATAAAAATAAAGTTGAACAATATTAAGTATAATAGATAAATGGATTTATAGACATTGACAAATAACAAAACATTTAATTGTTTACAGTTTGTAGCTCACAATTTCTACACGTGTAGATTTTGCTGCGTGTACACTTTCCGCATAGACTTTTTTTGCATTTATTGCAAATATTTGTAGTTTAATTGTTATTGCAATATCCTATTTGACACCATTTTCGTACAGGAACAGTGGCATTTGTGGTTGGTGTATTGACTTCGGCTGGTTTTTGCCTTGAAGTCTGATATTCTGAAGCAAGTTCTTCTGCTAATCGAAACAGAAAGTCTTTTCGTGAGATATTTTCTCCTGTAGTGTTTTTGTACAATATCCAGCTATTTATTGCGGCTAAATTTAAAATATTGAAAGCACTATGAAGTGGTGATCTACCAGCAATACTTCCTTCAATTTTCGTCCAAACAGCTCCGTCGGAAGCAATTTCAGTTTGCTGATTTGGTATGTTACTTCCACATTCATCTCCAGAACTGGAAGGGAATCGCATATATCGTCGTGTGCGTTTGTTTAGAATATTTTCGCAATCACTGTCACTTGACTGATCTATATTGTCTTCATCAGGAATTTCCTCATCGTCACTTTCGATAATAGCACTACTATTATCACCATCACTATCAAATAATTCACTCTCTACATCTGAACATTCCTGAGGTATGTTAGTTGCATTTTCTAAATATGTAGAAAGTTTTGCTTTTTTTTGACATTTTTTGGGGCTCACAATCACTATAAAAACTTTGTCTATAAGAAAAATGATGCGAGTTGAACAAAGCTAGAAACAAGACTGAACATGTCTAGAGCATTTACAAAACAAATGCTTATCAAAATGACGTCATCAACACAATGACGATAGTGAAAGAAAACAAAAGACGATAACGAAAGATACAAAAGACGCTTCTGTGCTATATGTACTGCAACGGTCTCATGATTCTCCCAAAATCATACATTTTTTCATAAAAACAACCTGTCATTTTGACTGGTACTGGTATAAATGTCAATAACAAAAACTATATTTGTTACTAATGTATAAAAAACTAGCTTTTGCCCGCGGCTTCGCTCGCATAGAATTTGGACTACCACATAAACTTTCTTGACAGTGCTTTTTAACAATAATTTAAAATAATAAATAATTTAATTTTTTTCACTATAGGTTACACGTACAAAATTTCAGATGTCTAACTTCAAAACTGACGGATAAAATACAACCTTTGAACCCTTATTATAATAAGGCTGGAATTATCCAAACTTCTTTCTTAAATCATACAAAGGACCTATCTGCAAATTTTAAGATGCTAAATTCCTGATTTGCCTTTAATTATGTACTATAATGGATTCTCCACAATACCTCTAAAACTGTCGGGGGTGGGGAGGGGGACGTGCCCTATAATATTAGTAAGATTAGTAGTATATCAAAACAAATAGTTTCACTCATGTTCTTTCTGATATTTTAACAACTTTGATCATGTTATTTGCCTTTAATTATGTACTATAATGGATTCTCCACAGTACCTAAAAAACTGTCGGGGGAGGGGGACCTGCCCCCGTGCACCCCCCTATATCCGCGCTTGCTATAGCCCATGTGTTATTCTGATGTATAACCTAATTACTGTAAAGTTTCATCCAAATCCGTTCAGTAGTTTTTGTGTGAAAGAGAGACAAACATACAAACTTTCACATTTATAATATTAGTAAGATTAGTAGGATATCAAAACAAAAAGTTTCACTCATGTTCTTTCGGTTACTTTAACAATTATGATCATGTGATTTTCCTTTAATTATGTACTATAATGGATTCTCCACAGTACCTAAAAAACTGTCGGGGGACATATCCCCCCGTACCCCCCCCCCTAAATCCGTGCTTGCTATAGCCCATGTGTTATTCTGATGTATAACCTAAATTACTGTAAAGTTTCATCCAAATCCGTTCAGTAGTTTTTGCGTGAAAGAGAGACAAACATACAAATTTTCACATTTATAATATTAGTAAGATAACATTAACTTTATAAAACGTGTTCTCTAATTATAGCAACAAAAGTCATAAATTCATTTGTGAAAAAAAAAGTTTTACTTTGTATGAATTTTGAATTGAAATTGCACGACCAGTCTAAATGACTGGTCTGGTAAATGTAGTGTTAAGGAAAAAAACAAGAACTGTTAAAGCATAGATTACAAGCATTTTAACATTGAGACTTCTGCCAGGCCTTAAGTTTATCATTAAGATATTTAATTACTTTTCAAATAATCCGTCAACAACTCCTAATATTGGAATATTCAATGCAGAGAACTTGTGTTTGCTGCAGAGAATATGCCAAGTATTCGTTATAAGGTGAAGTTCATATTATTCTATGTAGTCTTGAAGTATTCGTTATAAGGTGAAGTTCATATTATTCTATG
This sequence comes from Arma custos, assembly GCA_037127475.1. Classification (NCBI taxonomy): domain Eukaryota; kingdom Metazoa; phylum Arthropoda; class Insecta; order Hemiptera; family Pentatomidae; genus Arma; species Arma custos. The sequence goes on along the minus strand of CM073764.1, from coordinate 136,541,165 downwards.
TAGTCTTGAAGTATTTGTTTTTAGTTGTAGCCGCCAATGGGACATGTTCTGGATTCTGTCGAGCAAGTGATCACAAGATGCACTTTATTTAAGGCCCTGAGAACCAAGCTACAAAACACCAGTCCCTAGTGCCTTTAAAAAAGAGAAGTGACACAGTTTTCGTTTTTGTATTACAAAAACTTTATATCGCATTGCTGTAAGAAAAGAGTGGGAATAAACTTAGGGCAATGGTTTTGAGCCTGGGACGGGGGATGATGAGGACGGGGGATGATGAGGACGGGAGATGATCAGTGAAAATAAAAACAATTCTCACTTCAATTCTAGTTATTTATCTCTTACCAGTACTTCTTTATCTTAAATTGAAACTTGTGATAACAAAACTAAATGGTTTTTTGTCATATGCCCAAACATATTTTGTGCAAAGGGGAAGGGGGGCGTTGTGGGAAGTTTTCATTTGAACAGAGGGCTGGAGATGGAAGGCTTTCATTAGAACAAGGGGGGGGGGGCTAGTACAAAAAAGGCCGGGAACCACTGATTTAGGGGTACACAAAGATTATAGAAACGTGAAGTCAAAAATGTTTCCGAGGAGGGAGAGAGACTCATAGAAATGATTGACTTCCTCGACAAATTGAAATTATATTAAGCAGGAAAAAAACGCATTTAATTATTTTAAAAAATAAAATCAAAACCCTGAATTATCCAAAGCATCTTTACCTATATTAAATTTATAGAATAGAAAGCTAATTGGATTGGTAAATGCTTTCCAATGCACTTTACTATTTCAATCACCTGCCTGGAATTAAACATACACGTGCACACACTAAATAGCCCTCTATATAACATTTAAACTATCATTATCATTTTATTTTAATATCCTCATTCAAAGAGAAAAATTTAATAATAGAATAGAATAGAAAAATAATTTTATTCTGGGACCAGGTCCCTTAAGAATAACAATTTTGTACAGAAATTAATAGAAATATTTCTGGCCAAACTGCTTCATTATTGGAATACTACAATTAAATATGAACTAAAACTTGTTCGTATGTTGTTTGTATGCTCTCATAGAGTGAAAAAAAAAATATATATATACACATAAGACAAAAAAAAAAATAGATAAAAAAATTACAATAAATAGAAATTGGCTGATGGAAAAAATAATAAAGTAGATAAGAGCATCTAATAATATGAATAATAGTATCATGAGTGTGGAATATTCACTCAATCTATTATGTTGAATATAGCTTATTTATTTTATTGATTAGAGAGCATCTGTTTGGGAATTAAAGAGATGTAGGAATAGTTTGGATTTGAATGTGGATAAAGAAGATACATGACGGATATCAGGTGGGAGTGAGTTCCAAAGAGAGGTAGACCGAGCTAGGAAGGACCGCTCATAAGTTTCGATTCTGTGGGAACGGGAATAAAGGTCGGAAAGGCGGGATCTTGTGCCCTGGGATTGAATAGAGGATTTGAACTGTAGGAGATTATAGATAAGATGGATGTTGTGAGTTGATGGCTTGGTATAAGAAAGAAGCTAGGAAATAAAATCTACGGATAGAAGGGAGGAGCCACTTTATTATTATTATTTATGTGTGACTCTTATTACTATGCACTTCGGCCTAAAAAGGCTCATTGTGCTTGAGTCCTAAAGATCCCTAACATAGGTCTAGACTTCTGAGAAATTTTAAATAGTCTTTAAACCTCAGTTCTTGAAGTTCCTTGTGTCCTCCAGGACTAAGGTCAAGTGTCCTCTTTCGACTTAGTGCTATACATTCAAAGAGAACATGCCAGGGGGTTTCGTCCTCCTCTGTGCACCATCTGCACGAAGTTCTTGTTCAATGCCCAAGCAATGCATGTGTTTCCTAAGTTTACAGTGCCCAGTGATGGTTTCAACCATACTTTGGAGGTCGGTTCTCGACATGTGAGCGGCTTCTTTCTTGATTTTATCAGAAAGATTATCATTGGGATCCTTTATAAAAAGTTTAGTATGCCTTATCTTGGCTCTATCCCAACGTGTTTTTATCTTCCTCTTGGCTAGTTTGTTAATTGTATCCTTAGCCAGGGGAAGGGGAACCCCGCACCATGGTTCTGGTCCAATTGGAGCGATAACTGCTCCTTTCTTCGCAGATTTGTCGGCCCTTTAAGAAGCCACTCATCCTAGAGATGGGACACATGAGACTTCATCGGGACATCGAACAGCGTTGTTCATAATTCGTCTCAGCCTTTCCTTAAGTTTGTTCGAGAGCCCACCATAAGCCACACAGCCATAGTCAAAGTTTGGAAAGATGAAAGAAGTGATAAGGAGCTTACGGATAGGTAGTGATAAAAGATGCCGGGAACGATTGAATGACTTTATGTAGCTTATTGATCGAGGGGAAATTTGGGCAATGTAGGGTTTCCAGGAAAGGGTTTGGTCGAAAACGATACCGAGATTTTTAACAGAGGAACTGAAAGTAATAGGGTGATTATTTAAGATTAGTTGAGGATGAGAGTTGATGGATTTAATGAGGGTGTTGGAACCAATTAGAATGGCCTGAGTTTTAGCAGCATTTAACATCAGTCTATTCAGGTCAGCCGAGGCACTGATCCTATCCAGGCCATCCTGAATATTAGCAAATGAAGCTATATGATAATGTTAATATCAACTAAATACCTGCTGTGTCGGCTGTTGGACTGATATATGAGGGTCATTTACAGCAGGTTGGACGAGCGGAGGAACAACTTTAGGCTCAATCGGAGGTTGATCACAGGGTGCGCTGTCCCCGTTCATCGAGCCATTGCTACCTCCAATGCTTTCTTCAGTCTTAATGGGCCCAGCTTTATCTGCAGGGCTTTTTCCAGTTGGTCCAGCAACAACAACCCTGTTAAAAAAAATGTATTTATATAAAATATTCACTGTAGAGTAATTCAGTGATTCAAACATCACAACTCCAAAAAATCCACACCTATACTTAATATATATGATTAATCACATTTTTACTTGATTTATTAATTTATTATCCTAAAATTGCACAATCAAAATTTTACTAGATTACAATACTTTCCTCACCTATTAGTGATAAAAAATGTCCTGTAATAGTAAATTATATGTACCAAAATTATTATATTTTTGGTCTCCATGACTTGATCAAATATATTACTGTTGATACTATTTAGTCCATTATTGTACATTTCTATTTATTATTATAATAGTTATTTTGACCATTACAGAAAATTAAAGACAACCATATTTCCATTAACAGAAATATCTCTATTATGGCACATCAACAATTGTATTCATAAATAGTCATAGCATGTGGAAAATAGGGAAATCAAAAACTGATAAATATGGTCAATAATAATCAATCTCCAACATTTTTAATTTTGCTAATAGTATCCAAATGAAATATATATTGTGAGTGGCATAGAACGACAGTTAGGAAATATGAGTCAGAGAATAATTTCTGAAATAATGTTTGAACTATGTAACTATACCTTCACAAACCAATACCTCATGGTGAAAATATACTAGTTGGTGAATAGTTAAACTATGAAACTCAACCTTCTCAACCCAATACCATATAAGTTAGAACACAGGGTATAGGGTAAACATTAAAATACTAATTAACCAATAATGAATAAAAATTGTCATCAAAGGAGACTACAATTAATAATGTTAAATTTAATTACAGCGAAGCATTTGCTTTTGCCTACTGACCCACCATAGCCCAAAAAGCACTAGAAAAAAAAGGAAAGATAATAGAACAACAAATTAACACAATTATTAGTAACAATTCCACTTTTTTTAATTACCAAAACCATTTGAGTAAGAAACTAGAAACAAAACAATTTATGTTGATTTATTGTTCTGTATGGTGCACATGGAATATTATGTGATCTGATCTCAGCTTACACGGCATAAAATTAAAACAATTTGAAAAAATAAGAATAGCTAGCCATGCCTAAAACCTAAGTGCGGAGCTAATACCTTGTCTCTGAGGGTGTCGCCCAGTGGGGCTCGACTGCGGTGACGGTTGCTGTAGCGGGCGACTGGTGGGTCGTAGGTTGGGGGTTCGGCTGCTCAGGGGGGGCGCCACCCTGGCCCCCGGGGAGCGGGGGGAAAGCATCAGCCTCAAGGTCAAACTGCGGACCTGGGCTCCCGCTCCCGCCTGCTCTGCTAACACCTTCGTCTTCTTTTCTCCTCCGCCTGTTTTCACACATAATCTCTTACCCATTCGATAAACATTTCATAATAATAATTCATCAATATACCTAACCTATTTAACTCACTACTATAAAAAAATAATAATTGAAGAAACAGACGTGTCAAGAAAAATAAAATCAATTGCAAATAAAATAAATCAGAAATATCAAATACTGGCAACCTACAAAATCAATTAAGAAAAAAGTAAAAAGCGTTTAAATTAACATATTTTATTTTTTTACCTTATAGGAAAGCTGGAATCATTGTAATTTTGTGAGTTAATTCCTGTAATGAACTACTATCCTTAAAAAACATTATGAAAATCACAGAATAAAAATTGTAGGTGGTATAAAAACATCTGTAGTTTAGTTTAACTTTCTTAAAAATTTTAGTTTAACTTTCTTATATTTAAAAAAAAAAATCAATTTAAAACTTAATACTTAAACTTAAATTGAAAATGAATGTAGCAACTAACCTAAAAAATGATCATATACAGTAAATTTCAATAAACCATGTTAAACAACTAAGAGTAACTGAATGGTTACTATAACTAAATAAGAACTTGAACATCGAAGAATAAAGAGAATGTGTCATATTAAAAAAGACCAAATTCAAGAATCATTGGTTAATGATTTGAAGGCAATTCTTCAATTACTAGTTAACTGAGGAAGTTAATTTTGCCTGAAACGATGCAGTTGAGCTAAAGAGAATGAGAGATTGTCATCAACGGTGCACTGAGATTATATAAAAATATATAACATCTTTTATCTCAACATTAGAAATACCATCTTTAAAAGGGATTGTACTTCTCTGCTCAAGATGGCGTGCGTTAAGATAACAGCTCTTAGACATGAAGTCAACTACTTCATACATAAGTGTAACAAATAACAAAAGCTATGTATAAGAAAAGATAGAAATATGAATGCCTGTGATTACAGAGAGATCTGCTTTGCCCTATCCTATAATTATAATATATGTCGTTTTATCAGTCAATCAGATGGTTGTTGATTAAGCAATTCGCCTCAATATAACACTTCATTGAGTCTAAGAATCACGCTTGATCTAATGAAGTAAAATAATTGTCATTTTTATTATTTTTTTTTTTATTTAATGCTTGTATAAATAAATAGAAACAAAGCATAATCCATAAACATATGTATATATAAATATAAAAGCTAAAATAACAACCTCGGTGGTAGCGCTTGGTCCTTTGAGTGAGGCGTCCGACAAGAATCATCCTCATGGCGCTGGGTCTCCTGACCTTCGAATCGCCCCGTCTCTTTCAAAGGTTTTCGTGAAATTCCCGAATCGGACATAGATGTCCTTGCTTCTAAACCACCACCTTTTTTCTGCCTACTAAAAATTGTAAAACAGATTTCAGTTAACATTAATCTGCTAAATATCCTGATATTTGCTTTAAATTCCACTTCAAATATTAACATTATATTATAAGTGGAAGGCTTTAATTTCAAGATATCAAGATATTGCTTTCTTTAAGTCTAAATGTTTCTGAAGCATTCTTAAAGCACAATTTATATGCTGGCAGGAATTAAACAGTATATCAATGTGCTAAACCTCTCATATCTCATCTTTGACCTACTAATCATCATCTTTAATTGAAATTGATGGATTTTATTCAAATGAATTGTTTGTTCATTTAACACAAATTTTACACTGGTATGGCTAATCGGATAATGCTACAGAGGGAGCCTTAAATTTTGCCTATCCAGGTTTAAATAGGATAGAGATCTTTAATGAAAACCTGACATCGTATAGCCTCGGGACCTCCATTTTAAATCCCTTCCGAAAGACGGCAAAACCAAGGATTTTAACTCTCTTTATAAAAAATCCAATGGCATAGGGAAGTAGCGACCCCATCGCCCGGGCGCAATCAGCTACTGGTCCTCCAGGTTGAGGGTTGAGCGGGGGGGAGGGGGGGGGGGAAGCTACCCCTCCCTCAGAAAAAGTCTATTGCTATGAAACATCAAGGAACCAGCCTCGGATGTGGACAGTCTTTAAGGTATCGACCCGGCGCTCTCAGGGAATTCAAGTTGGCTACATGGAATGTTCAAACTTTATATAGACCAGGATCATTGAGGATGCTTTTGGATGAGCTGACAAAGTATACTACAGATACAACAACACTTCAGGAGATCAGGTAGACGGGATCAGGAGTAATGGAGACGAAAGGCCACACGTTATACTACAGTTGTCATCAAAGCCAACATACTTTCGGAACAGACTTTGTTGTTAGCGGCCAGATGAGACAACTTGTTATTGATTTTAAAGCAATTGATTATCGTATTTGCAAGTTGCGAATAAAAGGGAAATTCAGAAACTATTCTAAAGTCTCGTGTCACGCCCCAACAGAAGTGGTGGAAGAAGATGCAAAGGATATCTTCTATAAGAGCCTAGAAAATGCAGTTGCGGAATGCCCTCGGCATGATATAATAATGGTAATGGGTGACCTGAATCGCAGGTTGGAAGTGACATAGCAGGTAGACACAGTTCGCACGAAGCACCCAATGACAACGGAACCCGGATGGTAAATTTTGCAGCAGCGCATAATATGGTTGTGGGGAGTACTATGTTTGACAGGAAAAATATCTTTAAGGCTACATGGGTTTCCCCAGATAATAATCAGATTGACCATGTTCTTATTAGTAGAAGACAGCGTTCAATGCTGATGGCAGTCAAAACATATAGAGGCGCGAATGTGGACAGTGACCACTATCTGGTAATATCACGAATACGGGCTAGAATAAGCAATGTACAGAAGATCAGAGGAGCTCGTTTACAGAAAATAAACATTCGAAAGCTGCAGGAGCCAGATCATAGGGAAAGGTTTGTTCGAAGGTTAGATGAAGAATTGGAATGCAGCGCTGCAGATAAGGGTGTTGATGAAACATGGAGCCATTGCAAGAAAGCAATTATGCAGGTAGCTGAGGAAATACTGGGATCTGGAGAGCCACCTCGAAGATCAGATTGGTTTGATCAGGAATGTCAGGTGGCAACAGAGAGGAAAAACAGGGCTTATAAGAGTATGGTAGACAAGTATTGAACGTGTCAGGCTATTTCTGAGTATTAAGTATTAAGAAGAGAAGAGAAACGCCTGCATAGAAGAAAAAAGAGGGAGATAGAAGAAGAAAAAGTCCAAGAGATGGAGGACTTTAATAAGCAAGGGAATCCCAGAGCTTTTTACATGAAAGTCAATGCCCAGCGAAAGGAATTTAAATCCAGAACAAATATTTGTAGGGGAAAGGAAGGAACGCTTATTACAAACAAAGTAGGGATCCTTCAAAGGTGGACTAACCATTTCGGCAGCCTACTGGGAAATGTTCAGAATCTTGCCCAGGAAGAAAGCTCAAATGCTATCCCAAATTATAAAGATTGTGAGCTCCTCGACCCACCAGACGAGACAATGAAGAAATCGAGGATGCAATTCTGAAACTGAGAAATAACAAGCTCCTGGGTGTGATGGTATCGCGGCTGAGCTTTTAAAGGCAGGCAGAAATGAATTGACCAAAGTCATCTGCAATTTACTGCACTGCATATGGATAAACAAAGTGCTTCCTAGAGATTGGTTTATCAGCATTATCATCCCTATACACAAGAAAGGTGACCAAATGATCTTGCGACAACTATCGTGGCATTACACTCCTAAGTAGTGCCTACAAAGTTCTCTCTAATATAGTGTATAAAAGATTACGTCCCCATGCTCAGAGAGAGATAGGCATGTATCAATGTGGGTTTATGAGTGGGAGATCCTGTATTGATCAGATATTTTCCCTGAGAACCCTTATGGAAAAAACCAGAGAGCACATTATAACACATCATCTCTTTGTCTATTTCAGCAGCGCTTATGATAGCATTATTCGGTACAGACTTTATCAAAGCATGGAAGAAATGAATGTCTCCCAAGAATTGATAAGCCTCACTGAGCTGATGATGAGTGGATCAAGAAGTCAGGTCAAGATCCAAGGTGACTTGTCCGAATCATTTAAGACCACTAGGGGCCTGAGACAAGGGGATGGTCTTTCCTGCCTGTTGTTTAACTTTGCTCTTGAGAAGGTGATTAGGGACTCAGGAATACAGGTGACCGGTACAATTTTGACCAAATCCATTCAAATTCTTGCCTATGCGGAAGATATTGATATAGAGGGAAGGTCAGAGAGAGATTCGGAACAGGCATTTCTTGCCTTAGAGCAAGCAGGACGACGCATGGGGCTCTAAGTAAACCAGTCCAAGACTAAATACATGGTGGCTAACCCTCCAAGACCACCAGCACGTCATATCACTTTTGGTGACTACACTTTTGAGGGTGTTGATGGTTTTCAGTATCTTGGAGCTTATTAGACCGGTTTTAACTTATGCCTTAGAAACCTGGCCTTTGTCAAAATCTGACGCTAACAGTTTACTGCTCTTTGAAAGGAAAGTGTTAAGAAAAAGTTTGGAGCGGTAAGAGTGGGTGACCAGTTCAGGCTTAGGTATAATGCAGAGCTGTACCAGATTTATCAGGAGCCCAATGTGGTACAGCACATAAGAATTTCCAGGCTAAGATAGGCTGGGCATGTGGCTAGGATGGACGAAAACGCTACTCAAAAGAAACTTCTCTTTCGATATGTGGATGGGAGAAGGAGACGTGGAAGACCACGACTTAGATGGGTGGACGAGGTCGAGAGGGATTCAGGTGTCCTCGTTGGATCAAGAGCTTGGCAGACCCTGGCACAAGACAGAGAGGAGTGGAGGTGGTGCCTCCACCCTCCAACCCGTACTGGGTTTTAGAGCCCGTGTTGATTGATTGATAAAAAATCCAAGGGCCATATGCCGGGCTATGAACACGCAATCTTGGTGGTGTTGGTTGTTATGCCAGCCACTCCACCACAAGTCATTCCCATATGAATTGCTAATCATTCCCATATGAATTGCTAATCATTTACTAACAAACGAATTTTTAAAAATTTGATGATGCAACAGCACTGACTAATCTGAGATAGGCCAAAGTGAAGGCAGAAGGATTGTTTAAAGAATAGATTTGCAAAGGATTATATAAAGAATGCCTTTGGAGCTATGGTTTTTAGATAACTAGCAGTAGACGCCCCAATAATAAAATACACACATGTATATGTTTAAGTCCCCACTTATGTATGAAAGCCTATGTATATATTATTATGAACCCTGATATGTGTATATGTATATGTATATATATATATATATATATATATACACACATATATCAGGTTCACAAATATAAATATATCAGCGTTCATAGGAGTGGAAAATATCTTTGCAAAAGATAATGAATGTTGACACTAGTACTCCAGTTATTAGGTAGTAGCAACATAAAGAGTTGTATTGTATTGGCTATAAGGGCACGACCTACTTGACTAACCACCAACCTAACTCATGCTGGTACAAGTACCATAAGCATTTAAATATCACAATCAATATTAAATAATGCTCAATTTCAACTGATCGAATAAATATATTAGAAACATTATCCAATATTTGCTTTTAATTCTAATAATAATATATAAAAATATAAAAGTAGGGCACCATCCTGGTGATAGTGCAATTGTTGGACAAATGCTGGACCCTGAAACCAGCTATCAATTAAGAGATGGAATCAGGTTAATGCATTAATACTAATGGTTATGAGAATAACATATTAAGGAGAATAAATAAATAAAGAGTTAAATAAATAATTTTAAAAAGTTAAATACTGGAAAATAAGGGATGATCTGAAGATAAATATGCATCCTTTTTATAATATGCACAAGTTAACCCCATTTCACCATAACTTAATTAACCTGTGTCAACGTACCTGTTTCGGGGAGTAAACCTGGTCGTATGCGATTTAGTGAAAGGTCCTTGAGGTGCGAGGCCATTAACCGAGAAGACAGAACCAATGTCAAAGTATGCAGGGCTCGTCGGGCCCCACGTTGGCAGCATACTAGGAGGATAGAATGGTTGGTGCTGTTGGAACTAAAAAAAATGAATTAATTTCAATAAGTTTGGAAAGTATATAGCTATGATATAATTAACAAACAGAAGCCTCAAGATTAAAAGATTAAAAAATAACTACTTCAATTAAATATATTTCTTGCATCAAAAATATGAACCAACTAAATATTGGCTGGATAAATTTTAACTTAATATTTTATTTGAAGCAAAACTAATACTTCATCTACATGAGTGAATTTGTGCCGCTATTATAGGATTAGAAACATTCAATAACAAGAGCATTAACTATTAACAAGCAATGATAAACCAAAACCTTAATAATTAGAAATTATAGAAGCCAGAGTTAAAACCAGTCTGAATTCACATCTAACCCTCCATCGGGTATCTACGATTTTAATAATGTTAATTACTGTCTCTGCTTTGTTTGCTAAGATGTTACTTCAAGAATTAACATAATAAATCTTGGCATTGTAAGATTTTTTATCAGGGAAAATGTTATTATTTGAAGAGAATCAACAACGCAGAATCAGATTAAAAAAGCAACAAAACATTGATGGATACAGGCAGCATATATTTTTAACTCACTTTTACTTTACTTAGATACCAGATTTTAACAATGTTGAGCATCCAAAGAAAACTCCACTGTGAATTTTAAAAGGAAGTATGGGTTGCTGATTTGATCACAGTAATAGTTAAGCTGTTTGGGAGGATTTATGCTTTCAACACAAATATCAACATTTTGCCTGGCTTGCTTAGAAAATAGATCTCCAGCATTTCTTTCTTTAAAGAAACTTTTTTTGTTATTTACAAAATTAAAAAGAAATACAAAGATCCTAATTGAAATTAATTCTTAAGAGTGAGGTAAAAATTAGAAGTTGTTGATTAAATTTTAACCAAAGCCAAATTTATTCTAAACTTTATTCTTCTGAATAATTTAACTTGTTAAAAAAATAAACTAGTATTTTGGAAATAAAAGATACTAATTTATTTCATGCGCCCAGTACATCTTTTGATAAAAGTTTTGAGTGCATACAATGATAGTAGTACCGATGAGTACAATCATAATAATTAAAAAATAGCAGGTATTAGAAATCATGATACTTTCCTCTTACACAGGTGCCATAGCTGACAAGGAAAGGGATGGCAATCTCGTAACGTATTGTCAGTTTTTAGTGTTGGGTACATTTTCTTTTTATCGCCTTTTATGTTTTTCATTTACAATGATGCAAATGTGGGATGTTTAGTGTATCTACCTTAACATCTTTCTTCGAAGAAAAATGGATATTGCCTCTGAAGAAGTGTTGTAACACAACATGAAATTCTGTTTAAAAAAGATGAGTCATACGAGAAGCTGTTGAAGTAAGTTTGGTTTAAGAGATGGAACCTGGCTTGATTCGACAAGATTGGCATTTGTTAATGCCGTGAGATTCATTTGTTTCTGGTGTAAAGAAATGAAAACGGTTAAATTTTGTTTCAAAGAACCTTAGATGTCAAAAAAGGCATTTAAAAAGTAAAAAAATGTCTTGTATACTATTGCATTGAAACAGAACAGAGATAAGAATAAGAGGAAAATATGATAGTTGATGTGGATGAAACTTTATATCTAACTTAAACTTATAAACTTTAAATGTTTATAGCCATAAGTTGGCCTGTAAATAATATATTAATGTTATAATTAATTAAATCTTATTATTTTAAGCACATGAAAGAGGAGCAACTTGTTGGGCTAGCTCAGTTGTTGCACAACAAGGTGGTTTTAGTGGGTTGGAGTCCCACACTATCTCAAGAATTTTCGCCTCAGGTGTCTATTGAGATTTCCACCTTGTATAAAAAAAAAGAACTATATTAAATTTAAATTTTATTTGAAAATGTATATGCTATATCTTCGTGATATACTTCGTTAGCCTTAACAGAGGCACTAGTATCTCAATGTATGGTTAAGCAATCTTATTAGTGGCACCTAAGTAACAGGAACTGTACTGAAGCCATACTTATGATTATGACTCTGATTTAATTTAAATAACAATGTTATTAATGAAAACTCAATACAACTTAAATACTCACGCCGCTTACATAGATTTGAACTTGACTGGGAAAGTTTACATTGTGCGGTAGGGAAGATCCATTGGAGTAGAGATACCTCTGAGCTGGCTGCGAGAAAGGGGACGGATCAAAGACACCTGGTCCTGTGGAGGCAGGTGCTGGTGGCGTCCTGTAGCCGTTCTTCAGGCCCATCCCACCACCGATTCCGGGTGGCAACGGCAGCCTATTCATAGGCTTTGCCTTTATCCTAGCCATTATTGGCTTACCCTAAATAGAAATTAGATATTAAATAAATATATATTAATAACAATAGATCCATGAAGCACTGAATAGTTCACTTAATGATCAGATAACTAAAGAAGAAATTTATATAATTACAATAAACAAAAATAAAAGTTAATTAATATTCATAATGCTTATAACATTACCATACTTGAAAAAGTGACCAATAATTAATCTATTAAACAAAAAAAAAACAGATAAATAAAAACGATGATATGAATAAATTCACAAATCTTACAAAATTAAGTATACACAAAAATACTCGCTATCTAGATTTGACAAGATCGTAACAGATATTTAGGGATAAATTGAGATTACTGATGTATCAATGTGCAAGCTTATCTGTAATTAGTTTATAAATGATAATGATCATTTTAGTTCTTTAGTTAAGTTCTAATAGAAGGTTATCTGTTTATTTTCAACTGTTTGACAATACCTTTTTGATCAATATGGGTGATTTATTTATTACCAGCTATTGGTTTTATAAGAGCATTAAAAAGATCGTGACTAGATTCAAAATAATTTTAATTACTTCCACCATTTATTAATATTCAGCAGTTATCATGAGAAGTGGGAAAAAAGTAAAAGTATTTTATGTTGGAAACTAAAAAGTAAAAAAGAAAATTTGTGAGTAATGACAGCTAGCTTAAATCGAATATTATTTTCAGGATGGAAAATATCACTCTGCTTTATTGAATTATGAGTTAAAGCTCAACCGTGTTAGCCCTTAGTGGATAAAATTCTTTTTGGCTATGCACAAATACAAATGCATTAAAAAAAATTTAATACTTTTACAAATCTTGGATATGAATTCGTGAAATTACATTGAAGTTATATTCATAAAACATAAAATACTTTCATGACTTCAAGTATCAGTGGACGGCTACATAAAATTTCAGTAAACTTTTGGATTTTTTATATATAAAAAAAATTTTTAAACTCCTTACTCCATAATTATAGTTTCTGTTTTAAATTCTCTAAAACCATTGGTCTGTTTTTCAATAATCATAAAAAATAAAAATTCTTAACATGTGAAATGTCAGGATGAGTATAAGCATGATCAAACATCCAATATTTATTTAATCCAAAAAACATTTGTTGATATTGCATCATTCGACACCTGATTTACTAAAAAAGATAAAACAGGCTCTAAAAAGATGCTTAATTTAACTATATATATATATATATATATATATATATATATATATATTTAACTATATATATATATATATATTTAGAATATATATATATATATATATATATATATATATATATATATATATATATAATATATATATTCTAAAACCTTTGCTTATTAACTAATACTATATAGGCAACAGAATATTATCAAAATTAAAATTTAAGAAACACAAAGATATTTTGCCCGAGAGGTATAGGACTCAAGAAATCAACTCCTGGTATCACCTATAACAATTGCCAAGATATTATCCTCCAATGAACGCCCCCCCCTCCCCATTTAAACTAAATTCACATCAAGCCTCCTCTATTAACTCCTTGGGGTCAATTGCTTTTATATTTTGTACACAATTACAAAAACAATAATAATAGTACCTAAAAGAAGCTGAATGCAGATGCACGGATAATTTATAAAACTTAATTTACTGTGAGGATTATTATTTAATTAGCAAAAAATCAAACAGCAATACTAACCATGAAATTATTACTTTAACATTAATTAATAACCGATATTGATCATTTTAATAAACTTAACTTTTAGTAATAAATTAAATTTTTTACTAATATTGAAGAAATAAATAATCTCACTTTTAATTAATAACATCTTCATTCTGCCAAAAATACATCTAAATATGTTGAAATTATATTCTAATATCACTGCAACAATATATAGAATTTTATATCAATAACTATTTCTCACTATTAGATAAACTTAAGATTTATGAAAAAAAAAAAAGAGAGCACCACATTATTCATTCACCACATCTTCAAATAATAAGTGGGAAACTCAATTAAAACATAATGTAAATAATTAAATACAAGAATCAATGAAAATTACCTGAAATTCTCTAACTTCTTCTCTTAAAAACCTATATGCTTTTTGAGCATCCTCGTCATTTTCAAACGTAACATACCATGAATTGTTGTGAGCAAATTCACAAGAAATCAGTTTTGGACAGCCTTTGCCAGAAAAGAGGCCCTGTAAAGAGAAATAAAATAATACAAATGAGGTCAACAATCATAGTACATAGCAAAGTAAAATATCCGAAGTAGAAAAAAAACATTACATTGTTGTTTGCCTATTAACTTACAAATCTGACACTGGTCCAAAAATTTCAAATTAAATCTGCTCCACTTGAACTATATCCGGTATTATTATATTAGCACTTATTACTCAATATAGAATCCCCAACGTTTCATAATTATTAAAATAAAAGTTTTTAAATAGTAAATTACAGAAGTTGCAGAACAAAATTATTATTTAATATACTTATGATACACACAAAGTAGTATAATTTTATATTGGGGATAAGTACTACTGTGATCAAAAAGTAAGGTGAAATTGTCATTTAAAACTCCCGGGCATAAGGAAGGTAGGCAAATATTTTTTTCCTAGGTTGGTAGGACTTTCTATAACATTTGCCAAGCGTCTGTTTGTCAAAAGATTTGATTATCTCAGAGTTAAACATGTTTTTGTAAACAACCAAAAGGGAATTTTTCGATTTATACAATGGGTGATTTTGTTGAGAAAAGAACTTGTGTCAAATTTTGTTTGCAGAACGAATATTCTTATGCGGACAAGTTGAAAATGTTGCGGAAGGTCTTTGGTGATCAAACTATGGCACATAAAAATACAATGTTTATAAGTGATACAATGAGTTCAAAGACCGAGACAAGTTGAAGATCAACCGCACTCTGGACAACCATCAACGTCTAACGACGAGGGCCACGTCCAAAAAATCAAAGATTTGGCGCTTGAAAATCGTTGATTGACAATTGGAGACCTCGCTGATAAGTGTTGGAAAATCATTTGGCTCAGCCCAAACCATTTTGAATGATGCATTGTGCCTCAAACGCGTCAAGTCTCGATTGGTGCCAAAATCGCTCAATTTTTTGGAAAAAAAGCGTCGCGTTGATGTGTGTGAAACTTTGCTGTCTGACTATGAGGACCACTTGAAATACATCACTACTGGAGACGAGACTTAGATTTATGCATATGACCCTGAAACAACCTACCAATCTAGCGAATATCGTGCAAAAGGTGAAGCAAGACCGAAAAGAACACGGCAAAGTCGGTCGAAAATTAAAGGTTATGTAGACAGTTTTCTTTGATTATCGTGGTGTGGTGCACTATGAATTCCTTCTGCCGGGCCAAACTGACAACAAAGAATATTATTTGAGTGTTATACGTCGTTTGCGTATAACACTCTGAGCTGTTCGTCTGAAACGGCCTTCATCACGGTAATGCACCGGTTCACATTGCATTGGTTCTTCTCAACTTATTTACCAAAAACTCGATTCATTTCGTTATGCAACCACCGTATTCGCCTGATTTGGCTCCATGCGACTTCGGGCTATTCAGCAAACTCAAAAGGCCAATGCAGGGACACTGTTTTGACACGATTGAGGAGATAAAACCGAATCGAAGAAAAAATTATTCCGACTGTTTTGAGGACTGGAAAAAGTGTTGGAAAACATGCGTTTTATCGGACAGGAATTACTTTGAAGGGGATGAAATTGATTTGGAAGAATAAATAAAGAATTTACATTTTATAAACAAATTCACCTTACTGATCGATCACAGTAGTATATACAATACAATATACAAGCTCTATACAGGCTATATAATACAGTATAATAAGGCTATATAATACAGAAAACAAGCTCTATCAAAATATAGCCATAAAGAAAAAACATGTACAGAATTTACTTTTTTCTATTTTAATTTTTATCAGAGAAATCACATTCACAACATTCTCCTGTTGATTAGCCAGGGGTGACATGACAAACCACAGCATTAATAATAGTTACGTTAGCCATTCATACACTGATTTATTAAATGAGAATGGTTTCTATGACAATAATTAGTACTGTTAGTTACAAATTACTTTTATAAGATTATTTTAAACCTTATAACTGAAGTTTTATAATTACCTTCTTAAATTTTTTAATTAGTAAAATATTTGTAATAGACCAACCTTAACTTCTTCTAAAGGAGTACTGTCCGGAATTTCCCGGAGGATCACAATGCACCGTTTATGATTCGGGCGCACTTTTTGCCCCTCATCATCAACTTGTACATTAGGTGACTCTAAAAAAAAAAAAAAAAATTATTTTTTTTCAATTTTTTATTCAACAAATAACATGTTGCAACAATGGCGTGCCATACACAATCATATCTGACTTACCTCTGAGGACTTCAGTAATCAATTTTATATCAGTTGTCAATTTCTTAACTTGATTAAAGTTGGCTACAGTCCAGATGGGTACGTATTGGTCATTGTCCATCTGAGATAAAAGGTATGTATCGTTGGCTAAATTTTCTCTGAAAAAAAAAAACACATAAATAATTTAAACAACCATTCTATTCTAGAACTTTTAAAAAAACTATTCCAAATGAATAATAGGATAACTGATTCAACAAGTAAAAACAATATTTAAATAAATCTTAAATCATATAACTACAACATGATGATGAAAACCAATTATTGATTTTCATAATACATTAATTACAAAAATATTCTTATTTTAAAAAGTGTAATAATTTCTCCAAAATATAAATTAAATAAAATTAAGTAATATCAAATACATCTATTTGCTTAAATATGGTAACCATTGTATTTTCAACTCTTAAATGAAATTAAATTTAACAAAAGGAATACACATTTTATGAATAATTATAAAATAAATTACATTAAAGAAAAAAAAAATCACCTTGAGAAATAATATTCGAGCTGGGACGAGAGCATTTGCTTGAGCTGGTCGAGAGGAATCGGAGGCAGGGGGTCGGGAGGCTGCTCCGCAGCCGAACCCGCCCCGCCCTCACTAAACGCCTCCAATCCTTGGCTCCCTTCAACCTCTGAAGCTCCATTCAATAAACTGAAATAGATCTTAATAATGAATGAAAAATAATTTTACTATGGGATATTGTCCCTGCCATTTCCAAATATCGAATGTGAAAATCGGTACTTTTGAGAATTAAAAAAAAAAGCAGTTTCAAGGTTCAATAAAAAGTAGTGCCTATAGTCAGGCCAATGACATTCGTTTTATACTGTTTTTGTGACTGATAGATGCCTCTATATAAATTTTTTATCAATTATCAATCCTAAGGCAACTGCTGTAAGTCAAAAACAAAAACTGTGTTTTTTTCAATTTCAATACTTTGTGATGGCAGAGACGATATGATCCCGGAATACAAAAAAATTGTAGGAACATAATTGGGCTGAACTTACTAGCATAAACCGAGCTCTATGTCATAACAATATACAAATAAAAACTTTAAGGCTACAGGTTCAAAATCATTGGGCAATGAATTTACCGATCTTAATAAAATTATTTGAAACGTTAGGTAGTTTAAAATTTTAAAGACGCACTTCTTTACTTCGAAAATGATCCCCTGTTTCATATTAAAGTACAAGGATATAAGTATAGAACAAAGATTTATACCTAATAATCTAAGTATATAGGGTCTTCTCACACTGCTTAAGCGGTAGATAAAGATGGATTATGATGATGATAAATTTATTCATTGATTTAAAATGAATGAATGAAAATTACTTATTGAGAAAACATAAATAAATTAAAACAATAAAATTAAACTGAATAATATATATCTGTACATAAATGTATTTTTTATTTAGTTCTTTAAAAATGTCTTCCTTCTCCCATTACACATTCCTTTGTATTCTCACAAATAAATAAATAAATATCTGGAATAATAATTGAATTTAGAAAATCAAGAATTCAATTCAATTCACTTTAGGCTTTCAATGTTTTTATAAGGAATAACTAGTTATGGTATATAAAAATTAAAAAATTCAGTTAACAGAACAGATAATTGTAGTTTTTTTTTCAAATATACTTTTTTAAAAGAGAATTACTACTTCAGATACTCCATGGATCTATCCAATCTTATAATCTGTGGAATCTTTGAAAAACCATGATCAATGTGAAGTAATCTTTAAGTATTCTTTAAAAGTGTCATGTTCCACGCTCTTAATCGACATAGTTAAGAGTAATAGGGAAGTTATCACCTTAGAAGTCTATAAACATTTATTAGCTTCAATTATTTACAGGGGATCACTGAATTTACAGATTCAATCAATCAAGCAATAAAACATTTTTCACTAAATAAACAATTATCACTTATTAAAAATCCTTTAATTCAAGTTATTATTAAATTGTTCACAAAGTTATTATTTATGCAATATCCAAAATCATTTTCTTTAAACAATTAATAATAAGCTTATGTTACTACATCCTGTATAAGTTTTTAAAAATTGTTAAATTCAAGATCATATTAATTTCACTCATGGATCAATAACCATGGCCAAATGTATAAAATGAAAAAAATTGACCACTGATGATTAAGCATGATATTTGCTAAATCACTTTGCAATAAATGTTCAACAAGTAACTGTTTTTTTGTACAACAGTTAAAAAGTATCAAAATCATGACACTTCATGTCATGGGATGCACTGAAATAATACAGAGATTTAAAAAAAAAAATATTATTCAAGACCTGCTGCCATCTGCATATTTTATTTGATAAATGAAATAAAATCTAACAAATTTAAAACAAATGAATGAAAATTACTATTTGAGACAATATTCTAAAAAATAAAAATTTGGGAATATGAAAAAAATTTTATTTATTATTATTAATGAAATATATATATATATATATATATATATATATATATATATATATATATATATATATATATATATATATATACATACATAATAGACAATAAACAACAAACAAATAAACTAAAATATTTAGGAGTAACATTTGACCCAAAATTAAGATGGAACGTACATATTGAATTACTGGAGACTAAACTACTGAGACTTATCAACAACTTAACGATAGCAGCTAGGAATACGTGGGGACTAAAAACTGAAGCATTAAGGATACTGTACAAAGGAGCCATATTACCAATACTAACGTACGCTATTAACATCTGGCACACAGGACTGCAGAGAAAATACAATTTATGGAAACTTCAACGTGTACAGAGATTAATGGCAATCAAAATAGTAAAAGGTTTTAAGACATTATCTTATGAAGCAGCCTGTGTACTTGCAAAACTGATCCCCATCGACTTGATTGCTCAACAGTACACTATATTATATACCTTACTTCGGACCAACCAAGACTGTGACGGGATACTTGCCGATGACGTTGAACGACCTATTAACTATAAAAATTGGAAGCATCCTGCACATTTCCCAGAAATCAAACAACCTACAAAAGAAGATTATGCTGAAGCAGAAATTTATACAGACGGTAGTAAGGATTGTGGAAATGTGGGATGTGCAGCGGTATTGTTTGAAGACGGTGTACTGACTGATGTAAAGAAATACAGACTTGGACCTAATTGCACAAACAATCAAGCTGAACAATACGCTATACTGAAAACACTAGAATATATACAGACATTTAATTTCCGCAGGACATCTATTTGCATACTAACTGACAGCCAAAGTACGTTATACAAATTCATTAATCGCAAAATTCATGAACCACTGATTGAAGAAACCAGACTTACTTTACTTCACTTACAAAATGCAGGATACATCAACTTCAGGTGGGTAAGAGCGCACTTTGGCAACTTTCAATACTCTACAGTAAATTGACTAAGACTTACTTGAAACACAGACAAACAGTTACAAATATGGATCAGTGCCAAAACACATGATACACAGGATACGACAACTAAAGGACAACATCTTAAACTATACATAAATGACTTACATGAATATTTTAGTAATAACAAAATAACAACTGACTTCTACCTCACACAAATGTTGACAGGACATGGACCCACAAAATCCTACTTGTATAAATTTAAACTTATAGACAATAAGACATGCCCTTGTGACTTTACCATCGAACAAACTTACTTACATCTAATATATGACTGCAGACTAACCGTTGAACCGATGAACCAAGGACTAAACTTATCAACCATGTGACGCAGGACAGTTACAAATATGGATCAGTGGCAAAACACATGGCCAATCAGTGTTAAGGACTTATACTGGAAGTATTTTCAGCAATTCAAGGTATTTGCTGGATCAGTGTGGTTAATCATCACTACACGAAATCAATATTATAGGTGAACAAGCATTTTAGTTTTGTTTTCAATTACTTTGTTGTAATTTTGTTTTTTCCTATTTCTTTTTTGTTCAACTGGCTTAATATTTACTATGATCAATATTTTTATGTTTAAGTTTCGTATTTTTTAATGACGTATTTTCAATTTAGCGTTTGGTTTTAAATATAAATAATACAAAAAAAAAACCAACATGAAAGTACAATTGTATGTAATGTACTATAAATGTACGGAACATGCAGAACAATAAACGTCCTTCGCATAGGGGTACTGCGTGAAGGGAAAAAAAAAATATATATATATATATATATATATATATATATATATATATATATATATATATATATATATATACATATAAATTTAATAACACTGAATTAAAGCAAGAATTCAGGATAAAACATATGTAGAAATTCAATGTTCTTAATTGCTATTATTATTATGACTAGTAATTATTTCAGTTAAATAAATAATAGAAATATTTAATATTAGTGGATAAAAAGTAATAATGAAAAAGTGCATAAATAATCCTTTATATTTTGCAAAGTTTAGATTCTATAAAACATATCTATTAACTAGGTCTAAATAACACAAAATAAATATGAATTATATGATAAATTTCATCTAGTCATTGAAAAATAAAGAAACAGTTAAGGCAGTGAAAATGCCAACCAGCAGGCTAAAGTTTCAAGGCCAAATATCTAACAAAAGTTGGTTATTACAATCAGAATTAAACAGAACATTTTTCCCCCATAAACCATACTTATCACACTTTTTTTATTAAATAAAAAAAAAACAAATATGGAAAACATGTAAACAAATAACAAAGAAAATCAAATTGAATTAGAGTTTGAATTTAAGTTTAAAACAGGCAACTTTTAATAACAAAATTTAATGTAGATTTTCATATTTAAATTAGATCAATAACAATTAAATTTAATCAGAAATATTTTTTAAAATTAACTAAAATTATTTTAATAGGCATTAACATTAAAACTAGATGTTAAAAAGGCTTAGTAGACTAATTTAAGTACAGCACATGGACATGATTCTAGGATTCGGACTAATTAAAAACTGTTTTTACATTTGATAATTTCATTTATCATACTAACATGATCTTGAAATCATTTAAAGAGTCATTTAGTATTATAATGAACATTTAAACAAAAACATTGAATGCATGGTAAAACATTAAAATTTAAGAAAACTCACCTGAATTCTGGTGTGGGAGTTGGGGGGTGGGGCTCAGGGGAAGCAGTAAAAACCGCCCCTGAAGGGACTTTCCCAACGTCCCCATTCATGTACACGCTCCCTGCAAAATAAATTGTAATTCATTTATAATAATTGACGAGACATATATTATAAATTCGGCTTAACATTTAGTACATAGCTCAATTAAAAATAAATAACACTAAAAATCAGAAGTTAGCACGACGAATCAACAAAAAGTTATAAAACCGTGAACAGTTAAATCTGTTCAAGTCAAAATATAAAATAAATGGTCAATATTCGTCCATCACCCTTTAAAATAAGTGAAAGGGTTAAAATATAGTATATTTAAAATATAGTATATTTAACAATGGTTAAATATAGTATATAATTGAGTGTTAGTAAAATAAAACATCATGTCAAATTTAAGCATAAATTAATTTAGCCACCAAACGTAACTAGCACATTATGACCTTTCCAAAATGAATAACTTCACAGCAATAGTTCGGAACACCAATAACAGCAGATAATACAACTTTATAAAACAGAAAGAAAGAGAAAGAGTATCATTTAGTTAGATCCTTATAACCTCCTCTAGATCAGTACTACTAGAATCATACCCAACAAAGCTTCAGCATGACTTGTGATTATCGACAAACAAGATATCTTAGTTAATAAATGTTTAAAAACTCTAAGTAGGAGTATCTCATCACATAAAATAGAATAAATTACTAGATTAATTAATTAAACACAAAAAAGACAAATTATAGTCCATAATTCTAAAATTACCATCTCAAAGTTACTTTTTATTAATTAAAATGAAAGCTATTAAGAATTTATTTAAAAATTCCATTCTTTCAAATAGTCTATAAAATAAGAGCATGTTACTGATTCTAAATTAAGTACAAAGGCAATCCTATTTCAAATTTGTTATTCAAGGATTAATTGAAGTACATAAATAAACAATGTAACAGTATAAAATTACTAAATAAGGTATTTACTAGAAATTTAGATAACAAAAGGTGTGAATATTCTCTGAGAAAGTAGGCTATATTAAATATGGCTGCCCCTAAGAAGGTTAGGATTTTCTAAATATAGTAAAAGTAAAATTTAAAAATGTTTAAAATCACAAAATAGGGAATGAAATGATGTCCCATAAAACTATAAACTTAAAAAATAGAAGGGGGGCAACTTTAAACTCAGCACATAAACACCAAGGTGACTAGTCACATATCATTGCAAAATAACATATTTCTCAGTAATACATCACTCTAAAGGAGAAAAATCCACTTGCCTAATAGCCTAATCTAATATTAATATAAAAAAAGAAATATGTCCAAGAAAACATAAATAAGGTTAGGAACATCTCTTATAAATATTGACTGTTTATCAGAAAAAAACCGAACAACATAGAATAAAGAAAACGTAATAATAGTGTTTTCACCTTTGTGTAACTAAATTCTTTTATTAACACAAATGTGATCTAGGCAGGCATTAAGAGAGCAATGTGATCTGACATAAATTCTTATATAATTGATTCCATGTAATTTTCTAAAATACAATAGTGACGTAATAGTTACCTAGGACAACTGATACACGAAATATGCAAGTCAAAACAGCTATATCAAAAAAGAAAATATCTGTTTTCGAAGAAATTAGTCAGGAAACCATGTGCACGAGGCTTCCTTTACCAAAGTTGTCGAGCAAGAACACAGCAGAGACTAGCCATACCGAAATAGGACACATTCACTACAAAACACAATTTCGCCGCACAAATATTTGATTACTTCGTCTTGCCACAGCGATCAGGAGAAGCGTGTAATTGCCAATTTAATATGATGTGAAGCCTTACCAGTAGGATCTATTTCACTAACTTTATGAAATATCTCGGGGAAACCTTGGAAAATGGACGACACCAAAGGCACATGCCAGAGAAACATTGCATCATGGGAACTCAAGTCGATACTCTCCGCGACATCTATCGGAATTCAGGGTAAAAATATAACATATGTTCCAGCCGAGCTTCATCATTAACCTTTTTTGTACTCAAATTATTGTTAATAAAAATCTTGTTAAATCACTTGTATGATAACTATAGTACATGAAATTAAAAAAGTTTCCATAAGTAAATAATAATACCTAGCATCATGTTTTCTTTTTAAAATTGTACGATTTTGTGAACTGGTTCCCTCTATTGGTAATAAACCTAGATTGAAATTTAACCTGTTACTATTCAAAGAAGAAAATTAAATGAATAACTAAAACTTTATTTACTCGATTTATACGATTAAAACTGCCTTTATTTAAAGAAAAATTAATTTGTAAACATTACTTACTTCAATAAACTAATTCTTCATGAATTTTTAAAAAAAAATTACTAAAACAAAAAGATTTTAATTATAAAATTGTAAATGTAATCCTACAAAATAACCTGTTTAATGATATCAAGAACTAATTCATGACTACATAAACTACAAATTAAAGAACTTTATGTCTCACGCAAGTAATACTTTTCATTTCCGTTTAAACAATGATATTTTGTTTTTTCTCATCTCTATTTTTAAAAAACTCCAATCATTGCTAAAACTCTTATGATAGAATAAAGAAATCAACATTGTCTTCCTATCTTCAATCTTAATCACTTCAGTAAGAATCCGCTTTGATCCTGGTTTAGATGTAACTAGTGAACAATTGATAGTTGTTGCCATGGAAACATTTGACTCTGAGTACCAGAGAGACTAAAAACACTACTTTATACGGGACAATATTTTAAATTTGCCTAAACAAAACATTACCTTCAAGTGGAGGGAAATCGGACTCGACCATTTCATAACTTCTTTCTTCCGAGCTTTTGGATTTGCTCTCAAAAACGTCAGCGTCGGGGTTTAAATTGGCAGTCAGGGATGGGGTTACCTGAAATAGAAACTTATTTTAACAGAATGATAATTTACTTTCATTAGCCACTTATTATAAAGCAACTTTAGCAAAACCAATAATCTTCAATCTTAAAAATTTCAGTAATTTTATTTTACTGAATAATTCATTCTGAATCATATTCTAAATTTATGACCGCAAGAAATGCCTTCCTTTAGATCTGATTTTTATTAATTTCATAAGGCAGTTCTAAAGAAAAATGTGAAAGTAAAATAGTATACTGGTCTCAGTAGTACGGAGACCAAAAATGAAAGACTGGCTTATTTGGAAGCATAATAGTGATAATTCTAATAAATAATAATAAATAAATAATAATAAAACAGGCACAAGTAGGATGAGTATCGTGTAAATACACAGTGTGTATCAATGTGATGGCGCAAAAATGAAAACAAAAACAATGATGGCTGTTTGTAAGAACTGTAATTACTTATTTATAATTAGCCAATTCAACTTAAGGCATCATACTTAAAAAGCAGTTTCCACAGACTAAAACTTTGTTCATATTAATCAATTTAGTTGGCTTATTGAAGTCGAAGTGTTCTGCTTAGATAAATAAATATAAACCAAATCACAAGGGGTATTAAAAAAAGTTGATATATTTATTTTTTATTAAAATTTCAGACGTTTTCAGGCCATATCCAAATACATATAAAGAGTAATTTTGTATGTATGTATGAGTTGGCGTGGTTGTATGTATGGGTTGGCGTGGTTCACGTGAACTTTTTTCGACCGGGTATATTTCAATAGATTAATAAATGTCGAACAATACAATTTTATTAACTTTGAAATTTCGACACCGGTCTAATTAATTACTCTAAGTTATCATAAATTAGTGAAATATCATTCCTTCAGTCTGCACAAGATCGCGCTTTTTTACTTCAACGCCTTGCGTTCAGGCATGTAAGGACAACGACTTATGTTGGGACTGACTGTATTCGATCAATCAATCAACACGGGCTCTACAACCCAATACGGGACTTGGCCGCATCAAGGCGCCGCCTCCACTCCTCTCTGTCTTGTGCCAGGGTCCGCCAAGCTCTTGATCCAACGAGCACACCTGAATCCCTCTCGACCTCGTCCACCCATCTCAGTCGCGGTCTTCCACGTCTCCTTCTCCCATCCACATACCCAAAGAGAAGTTTCTTCTGAGTAGCGTTTTCGTCCATCCTAGCCACATGCCCAACCCATCTTAGCCTGGAAATTCTTATGTGCTGTACCACATTGGGCTCCTGATAAATCTGGTACAGCTCTGCATTATACCTAAGCCTGAACTGGTCACCCACTCTTACCGCTCCAAACATTCTTCTTAACACTTTCCTTTCAAAGAGCAGTAAACTGTCAGCGTCAGATTTTGACAAAGGCCAGGTTTCTGAGGCATAAGTTAAAACAGGTCTAATAAGCGTTTTTTACAATGTAGCCTTGGTCTTTCTTGATAAAAGACGACTTCTCAATGTCTTGGCCAATCCAAAATTAAACTTATTTGCAGCTAATATTCTTTTCTGTACTTCTGGGCTGGTCGTGTAGTCCGATTTGATCAGTGAACCAAGATACTGAAAACCATCAACACCCTCAAAAGTGTAGTCACCAAATGTGATATGAGGTGCTGGTGGTCTTGGAGGGTTAGCCACCATGTATTTAGTCTTGGACTGGTTTACTTGGAGCCCCATGCGTCGTACTGCTTGCTCCAAGGCAAGACATGCCTGTATTATATATTTGTAATTTTTTTTAACGTTAGGAAAGGAAAATCTTCTAACAAAATTCACTTGTTTTCCACAACTAACTTTGCCCCAGTCTCATAAACCGATTCTCATTCCTTTGTCAAAATTTGAATTAATTGGTCTAAAATCTAATCTTTACAACTCCTCACATTATTAATTCGTATCATTAATTTATTAGTTAATTGATACGATACCAATGAAGAGCTTACATAGACGAAACCGCCACATGGAATCGCTCCTCTTTAATAGGAGTAGTGACAACAAGGCAACAGCATTGGGTGTGTAAAGTAATTGTGCTGGATGGAGGAATGGATATTCAAGAAGTGATTAATGATTACTGAATCGATGAGTTGGAGATGACCATATTTGAGAACAGAGCGGTCGACCATATCTTCTATTGTGGTAGGTTAGAACTCGCTATAATAATAAAGTGAGAAAATGTGTAATCTTCGTAATTTATATGGCAGCCTGAAATCACGTAAGTATAAATTGTCCCGATCTTGGATTATTTTGTTTAGCTAAACATTCAACCTTAAATAAGGTTTTGAATTGAATATTTGGTCCAAAAAAGGATCAGCCCAGTAGTGAATATGGAATGCTACAAAATACAGAATTTAAGAGCAAAAAATTAGGTACGAAGGTTTTTTTTTCAAGACAGAACCTCTACAGCCACTATAAAACTAGAAACTTAGAGGGTTGAAATTTAGTGTGTAAGCTGTGTTTGATACAGTGAATTTCATTTGTTCTTTCTCCCCCGTTTTTTGTTTTATCTTCTCAAGTATTTGCGCATATTCCTTCAATCCCTGCAATTTGAATTAAAATAAAATGTATTTTATTTTTAATGTCTTTAAATTACATTTGAAACTAAGGCTTGATTAATCAAAATCTGGCCAACAGATTGATTGCATTTTCAGTGAATAAAATATTTCATAAAAATACTCTGAATATTATCCAAAGGAGAATATGACTGATTGTAAAAATTGAATAATTATTTTATATCCGTTTTATAAAAAAGTAGAACATGATTAAGGATACTTTTGGTACGTCTCAGAGATATATATTCCTTTGTTAATTTATTTCAAAGACACATTTCCTCCAAAACAGAAACTTTTTTCTCCTACCTCTTCACACATTTTACCGATTTTATAGGCTTTGGACACTTCCAAGGCGAACTGTCGAAAAGCACGTGGGCGCTTGGTACCCCTATAGGTTAGTTTTTCCTCTGTTATTTTTATTGTAAACCGGAGTTTTATAAAGGAGTTCTATTATTGTAAAAAAAGACATTTACTTACTTATGTTTAGCATTTTACTATTATAACCATCATAAAAATCTTAAAATTTGATTCTCATGCTAAACATAATTTTTTAAATCATTAATTTGCAATAATAATTTCCAACAAAATAAAAAATATCCACTTTCCACACAGAAGATATTTCTTTTACAATGATTAGTATGCATCAACCCTTAAAACAGGGGCAGGCTTAGCTATGACCTTCATCAAAATGAGTTGAAGTTCGTGCATTAATGTAATAATTAAAAATTTCTTTATGTAGGTTTATATAAAGAAGCACTCTTTTTTAAAGGCGACGAAAAATCAACAAAAAAAAAAATGATTTTACTCTCGAGCAAAGTCGAGCTTTGTAAAATCGATTACGCACTTACTATGCGTAATCGATTACGAACTTAAGATGGCTTACCTCCAAAGAGGTTCAAGCACCTTAGTCGATTGTTTCAGAAAATGAAATAAAACATTTGGCCATAAGACAGAAGTATGAAATTCAAGATGATGCCTGACCTCGGAACATTGCCAACCGAATATTTCACATCTACGCCTGATGTGAAAAAAAAAACACGCTAGTGGCGTAGCACTAAACGTTCTCAAGATTTCGAGAAACTAAAAATAGACATTTTTTTTATAAATCGAAATATAGAATATTATTTGTTACTTAATTTTATAAGTTTAGTTATTTGACTTATTGTGTTTTTGATTTTTTTTCAATCTAAATCTTATTATACAATTGCTTACAGTGTTATGCATTTTTCTTTTCATATCATAAATTTGATTAAGTTGCATTAATTGAAAAAACTACTAAACAATTGAAAAAAAATAGGCTAATATTTTGCAAATTACATTTAGTACAAACATTTATAGCATAAATACATCTGGCCAAAACAAACAAATAAAATTTAATAATTGATGATAATTTACGGCTAAAATCATCACTCTCAACATTGAAAATAAAATGTGGCTAATAATGAATAAGCAATAATTTTAATTTCCCTACATGATTGCAAGGATATATGGACCTATTAGAACTGGGAAGTATGGAGGAGAAGTACCAATGCGGAGCTTGCAAACCTATTCCAGCCCCTAGACGAAGTCAAGAGTAATAAAACTTAGTAGGGTGGGCCATGTAGCCAAAATGAGGGCCGAGAAGTACCTAGAGTACAGGAGTTATTGAAGAACAGGTACAATGTACAAGAAGAGTAGGTCGACCCAACCTGCAATGGTGAGGACTCTTGGAGACCAATAAATGTCCGGAACTGAAAGGGCGCTGCACTGTAGAGGCAGCACTGGAAGTAACGGATCGAGGAGGCCAAGGCTGTAGAGCCATGGAACAAGTTCAGTTATGGGAGACACAATTTTTTTAAATAAACAATAATAAGATACTACGCAGTCGTTAGATTTATTTTTGACATAACAATAAATGGTTTTCCTTTAAAAAAAAAATTTGATCACATCTTACTAATTTTGGTTATTAGGTTCTTGTGACCAGAAACCTTAGCTATGCTTCTGAAACCTACCCCAGAAGTATAATCTTTTCGAATAATCTATTTTACAGTTCAAATATTTCGAACCCATTAAAATTCTTCATTTCTTGTTTGTTTAACGTCACTCTATGATTCTATGACTGATCGGACGATGCTACAGTAGGACCAATAAATTTTGCAAATCCAGGTTTATTTAGGATAGGAATTTTTTAACGAGTATCTGGCAGCGAACAGCCTCGGGATTCCCGTTTAACGTCCATTCCGAAGGACGGCATAACCAAGGATTTTTTACAAACTTTAAAAATTTTAGGGCCGCCTCTTCATTTATCGATAAAGTATTAATCAAAAAATTTCAATGTGTACTAAGTATTTTAGCAACGATGGAGCATATTTTTTTATCGGTACATTTTATACTCTATTTACGGAATACTTTTCACAACTTTATTCCTTACTGAGAACTTAATATCGAACTTAATAATAAACTCACGCGTTTGCCACAGTCTGGATGGAATAGCATTGTGATACATTTAAAATTAACTGGAATTAATATACTGTGATACTTCATAATTGTTTAAAAAAACATTACATCAGTTCCGCAGGATGTCGCTTTCGAGTTAAGTCACAAAAAGCTTTAAATTTTCATTTTTTGTTTCTTGATGAAATTATTAACGAAATATACACATTTCCCATAATTACAAAATTTTACAAAAAACTAACGATTATTTTGTAATCGATAGTATTTAAAAGGAAACGAATGGAACAGAGAATTTACAATAATTAAAATGTGTTCTTTGGATTCTGTATTGCATTTTCCATCTGGCACTATTATTTACTGGATTATAATATTAGTTCCTGAAGAATTTTGTAGAATGTGAGATTAAATCTGCATATTAGAGCTTTATATATATGTTCAAATTTTAAATATCTAAAGGTTTAAAGAAAAAAATCGATAGTGAAAAGATAGCTTTTATATCGATGTTTCCTTCGTCACATTCGAATCATTATATAAAATGAAAGTTAGTTGTAAATGAAGCATAAGGCTGGGTTTCACAGCTTACGTTGTTATTAACTACTTCCATTTTTCAGATAACAGTTTACTCCAGTTTATTATTACAAATAATTTAAATAAATCCGGTATCACTATAACCCGTGAACGAATCTGGGGTTTAGTGCATGGTAGAGACTGTACTGTTTCATGGACAACGGTTCCTCAAGGAGGAGACATATCCTAGGTCACGCTCAACCGCTAGAGTTTTCCCTCTTATTTCGGGTACTCTCTTTTTATAATATTTTATAGAGGCTGGGTGAGCCCCAGGAGGATCATAGATTCCTATATGATCCAACTCTGAGTGCAAACAGACGGAATAAAAGTCTTGCCCACAGCGGTATATGAACCATGATTTCGTCCATGGCAACTCAGTGCTCTACCACTGAGCCATTCCGCTCCCTTAAATAATTATTAAACAAACATATAATTAAAATTAAATTTTACATTTCTATTCCAGACAAGGCGTCACAATTCTGAAGAACCAGGCGCCTTTTGCTCAGAAATATTTATGACTTAGGAAACTAATCCTAGTACCTGGAGGTTATTACCCAAGATAGGGCTTCAAAATAGGCAAATGGTCACTTTACAAGAAAGAGCCTCATTTTGCTATTGCCCTTTTCCAATGTCCTTTCTGCAGGTACAGCTATAAATCATACAAAATATCCTTTTAAACTTCTATTTCTTAGGACCTAAATCTTTCTTTGTCCAAACCCCTCGCCCTGAGAATTGTTATTTAAAAATTAAATATTTTCATTTAACAACTTGGCCTATCTAAACTTATTAAAGGTTAATAATAAATAAGATATAAAGAACTAGGACTAGTATTATGTTTTTCATATTTTACCGGATACAATTTGACCACCCATTTTTTTATTTTTTGTCAATAATGTTGAGAACTTGTACTACTAAAGATCAATAATGGTAACTAGGAAACAAAAATTCAAATTTAATATAAATCAAAATAGACAATGGCGCAATTAAAGGCAGAAAGTATTTTCAATGTTGAGATAGATATTTGAAAGTTCCATGTGAGGAGAAAAACAAATTAGGGTATAGGTAAAGCAAAACATTCATATTGTAATGAAGGTATTTAAATTATTTTATTAACTATTAGAATATTTTTAAAACCTTGAAACTTTTTAAAATATTTAAATTTATGTCATTATTCCTATAAAAATTCAAGTTCAAACATGATACAATTCAAGATATGACTTTATTTAAAAAAAAAATGTTGGAAATGGAATATTGGTAAGTTGTTCCTGAGTTGTGAAGCTTGAATTGCTACTGAAGACAATTCAAAAATGCCAATTTTTGAAATAAGTCGTTGCTCTTTTATAGGATATATGTACTTCTATACTTCTCAAATTCAATAAACAAGACAATCAGAAAATTTACAATAAAGTTTAAATATTCTAAATCAATATTAAAATTGTTATAACTTATAACAGTAACAATCGTATAAATTACATTGATCCTTCGCAAGAGTATCCTTTTTCAGTTAGACGCATTTTAATTTAAATTAGAGCATTAATTTTGTTAGTCTTGATGGATTTTAACTTCATTGTTTAAATACATCTTCAACACTGTGTTTTCGTCGTTACTATGGTAACCATCGTCATAGTAACCAGAATCATTTTTAGTAATTGATCATATGATGGGATGAAGGTACAGATCAAATTAAAAGTTATTAAATATTTTCCTATACTTTAGAATCGTTTTCCTCATGGTCTTTACCACCTCTCCCAGACCTGCGATGTTGTAATCGTCTTTGCGTTTTGGGTCCTGGCGTCATTTTGAATGAATATATTTCAATAAAATCGGTAAACAAGAATCACAGTCCTATTACAGAAAATAAAAACCGTTTTCCAAAATTTCCAAACCGTAAATTACAGAAATAATTTTATAAAAAATTACCTTTAGACTTTTCAAAAATAAAGACAAACATGTAAACGACTCATGATAAAAGTTCAGAGCGATTCAAAATTTTCATATATGGTGTATATTTGTAATAAATGAAGAAAACATACTCCTGTCAATTAGTTCAAAGTCCTCACACAAGGGATGACACAATGCTATACCGTCCTCACTTGACAAAACAATGATCTCAAGAAATGTTAGGACCAATTGATACGGTTTATTTTTAAATACTCGTGGTATAATATGGGATCCCGCCCTCAGATAATTACAACTTAGGTACAGTAATATTATATAATTATCATTAAAATATATGCATATCCCTTCTTCTCCAAAAGGTATACGTGAGTCGTTTTAATAAATAAACATAATTTTACATCGGATAAAAAGACTACTTTCATTTTATGCTGATCATGGTTACATATAATACATCCCTACTTACCCAGTCTTCTTGAAAAGCAGGCATGATGTTCACCGTCTCTTGTTCAGGCTACAACTGTCATTTCTTCTGCGCCAGGTACAAGACCCTCAGATAAGGGTTTACTCTACCTGCAACCCTCCACAGGCTCACTCTATTGGCTTGTCCGGAAAATAAAGTAGCATTTTATATTTTCGTTAAAATACTCCTCCAAATATGATAGATACTGTTTATATTTGTTGGACTTATGAATTTTATTAATTATCTTTTAAACAAAAATATTTATTTACCTCTGTAACATTCTGCTACTTGGAAATAATTTAGTCTTTCGTACGACGGCAAAGCGTAATTTTCGCATAATTCAGTTTTACGAGTTCAAATTCGGCCAGAACGGCCAGAAATATCAACGAAGTCTTGGTCGAAGGCGGTATAAGTGAGTGCGCTGTTCAATGGTGGTTCCACAGATTTCGAGAGGGAGAGTTGAGCCTTGAAGACAAAGAAGGCAATGGAAGAATTTCTACCCTTGACGATATTATCCGAGCATTATAGGAAGAAAATCCCTCAAGAACTAATCGAGAACTATCAGGGAAACTTGAAGTCGGCAAATCAATCGCCGATGACCATCTCAAGAGGATTAATGAGTGCTTACATTCAAAGGCGGATTTAAGGAGGGCACGTGTGAATCTATTACAGTATGACTTATAGGCAAATCACATGATCATAGTTGATAAAATATATGAATAAAATAACAGAAAGAACATCAGTGAAAGTTGTTTTGATATTATAATAAACCTTTGAAACCTTTCTATAAATACTACAAGTTTATTTCCAAGTTATTGTTGATTTATTTTCAGTCTGCCGGTTGTTAAAAAAAAAACCTGTATCCGCCCTTGTTTACATTTATAAAAGTCAAAAATCCAACAAAGATAAATAGTTAATTTTTTATAATTATTGATCAGCTGTTTTGAATTTTAAATATTTTTATTTTAAAGAGAAAAGATATGCTCCCGGCCGGGATTCGAACCCGGAATCTCTGTCTCTCGGTGACAGGGACGGGACAGAGGTTCCGAGTTCGAATCCCGACCAGGAGCTTACTTTTCTCTTTAAAATAAAAATATATAAATAGTTAATATTTGGAGGAGTAATTTAAAGAAAACATAAAATCCTGCATTATTGTCCGTAGATTATTATAATCCTGCATTATAGTCCGTCCCAATTACATTCATGAAATATTAACAGAGATACATATAATAATCCCATCTATAGATTTATTGTTAAACTGATATAGATTTACGTCAGTTGTTGGGTAAGAATCAAAGTCATTGACCGGCCTTGCATAGACTTTTTTACGAAGAAGGATACTTGAATCATGTGAAACAACAACACATATCCAGTGCAGTACTGAAGAAAGATGGCGAGCCTGTCACTCAAGCTGTGTATGTAATCACTTTAAACAACATTTAGAATGAATGTTATTAATGTTAACATTCAATGAAAATAGTAGTTGGAACAAATAAAATAAGTTTTATTTATTTACTATGGTTAAACAATGCATAACAATGAAAATGTTTAAGTGTAAATATCTCTTATACACAGCGTTTCCGGACATACGAAGAAATTCCCATAGGAATTTTTTTTCTTTTTTTAGGTCCTTAGTTTTCAGTTTGGCTACTTAACCCTGAAACAACCTGTATAATTATTGTAGAATTCCTTTTGTGTATAAATAGGGACAATATTGAAAAGACAAAATATTTTATTTGCAGCAAAATTATATTTCAGAAGTTATTAAGGCTATGTTTATGTGACTTAATAAAAAGTCAGCCATTGTTACTTCGCTTGAAACTTCTTTGAGTGGTTGACGATAAATTAGACTTAATGATCTTTTTTTTTAAAATTAGTGGTGATTGATGCCATTAATTAATAAGTGATAGCGGATTCATTAAAGAATCGCCTGATGATTTACCCAGTCTAGACGCATTTATGACAAGGTCTGCGGAGTAACTAGGTCTATTAGCTGAGAAAGAAAGTTCTCATCGTAGACTAGAAATATGATCCCCCTTAAAGGTTTATTGTCATCCTAAATTGGTTGCAATTAAATTTTACAGGTCAGTGAATTCGCCAATTTCCTCACTAATTCGCTTCCATTGGACTTTATATATAACAAAAAATCAGAAAAAAATTATATAAAGCGACAAATGTCTTACAAATTTTATAATATTTTAAAAATGTCTCGACATTACTAAGCTCGCGTCTTTAGTCCCGAAATCTAAAAATCAGAATTTATAAAACCAGCATCTTTCTAACTATTTTTTACGTATGTGAAAAATGGCCGTTAACGCTGAATGATGAACAACGTATTAAGGCATTCGAAAATGAGGTGCTGCTAGAATATTCGGTCAAAAAAAGGATGAGACCGCTGGAGAATAACGAGTGAATTCGATTCGAAACGATTGAAGGTAATTAGAAATTTATCATTATTATTAATATTTTTAATAATTCAGAATAGGCCCATTTTTTTTATTGAAATACAGAAATTTATAAATCTGGTGTATGCCAAGAAATTTTTAAAGTTACATATTTAACTATTTCGCCTTCATAACTATTTTTTTGTGTGTAAAATTAATAAATAAAATATTTTTAATCACTCACGATAAAACCTCCTAAAAATATTGAAATATTGTTATGAAATATTGGCCTCTGTTGAAAGCAATTAAAAATATTTCGTATTAATCAAGCACTTTTAAAATAAATATATATAAATATGAATATAAATGTGAATTTATGTAGTTATATTAAAAGTGCCAAATATAAGCTATAAATAGAAATCAAATGATGGAGGATGGAAATAGTTGGGGGGGTTGCAGTCACAAATAACACCAAAATAAGTGAAGTCTTATTTTTATTTGTGCCGACGTTTCACCCTTCTGTACATTTATTCTGTTATTTTTTTATTCATTAATAATACATCCATTACTATTTTTTACTTTTCTATTACTTTATATGTTATTATGTTCTTGGTACTGTGATGTTTTTTATAGTTATTTTTGTTTTGTTTGTTTTTTCTCTCATAGCCCTGAAGATGACCTACATAGTAGGTCAAAACGTCGGCACAAATAAAAAATAAGTCTTCACTTATTTTGGTGTTATTTATGACTGCACCCCCCAAATATTTCCTTTCTCCATTAGATCTTCCACTCAACTATTTTCCACTCTCACAGGAAATCAAATAAGTTCACCAACAAGTGTTGTCAGATAAATGAATTATTTTTTAAAGTAAACATATGCAATATATACATTTCCAACATTTTTGTAATATCTGAACATATTTGTCATATCTCAACTGGAATCGTACGGTGCCACAACATTTTTTATTTTACATAATTTTTTTTTTCTCTTATGAATAAAAACAAAAAAAAAACATATTGAAATGAAACATTGATAATAATATAAATGTCTCATAAATAAGTACATAAATATATAAAGATTGGTGAACCTTTTTAATCTGTGATACACTTTTAAATTTATTAAATGTAACAACTAATATTCTTATGTAAAGGTAACGACTACATAACGACCCCCATAACGATTCCTGCCCCTGTTTAGAGATCATTTATTTTTCTCACGGATTTACACCAATTCGCTCGAATAGTTCAAAAATAATGTACCTGGAGTGCATTTCGTTGTATTTGACAATAGTTATACCCAGCGTTTCTCTCTCCTTCCATTGTTATACTAATCACAAAATAAGAAAACATTTATTGAGAGATACTAATACATCAATAGATTAAGACAAACTCGTTTGAAATGCATTGGTGACATAAATCGTGACGTATCAGATATACCACGTAAAATGGTGCGTTTGTGTAGTTAAATTATCTTCAAAGAAATAATTATTTTTTAAATTAATAAGAACACATTTAATTATAATTTTAAATATTACTAAACAAACAAAACAGGAATGAGTTGAACGTCTTAAAGTCTCTAAGAAAAACATGTAATGACATCACAATTTAAATTAATAATTAAGATTTGAAAATTTACTTTATTTATTCTATAATCTTAGGTTTAAAGAATAATTTATGTAGATTAATTGTATCGGAGCTAGCTAAATCAATAATACAGAATAATAGCAAAGAAATAAAAAATAACGAATCAAGCGAATCCTAATTTCAAAATGTAGAAAGACACTAACCAGAGGAAACAAACCCACCACACCACCTTCCAAGGCCTAAATGCAGTTACCATAATTCTGTGTTT
Source organism: Arma custos (assembly GCA_037127475.1). Classification (NCBI taxonomy): domain Eukaryota; kingdom Metazoa; phylum Arthropoda; class Insecta; order Hemiptera; family Pentatomidae; genus Arma; species Arma custos. Next base: position 136,504,100 of record CM073764.1, on the reverse strand, counting down.
GTTTTGAAGACATAAGTGCAACGAGAGGGGGTTATTGGGGATGTAACCCCCCCCCCATTGCTTAGAAGAAATTAAAAAAAAAAATTTAAAAATACAATTTAAAAAAAATAAAAATTTGAAGTTACTTTTCAAAGTTATTATTGTGGGATTACAAAAGTAAGGGTCAATAATGCCAAAAATCCAACAAAGAAAGTGTAAACACAGTTATTTTAATGAATAAAAGGTTCACTAAAATGACAAACCAAAACGTAAAACTGTTTATTTACAATTAATTATATTATTATAGCGGCAGTAGTGGCATCTAGTGGCAACAATAATATCGCGAATGTGAGAAGAACAATTTAGACAATGCTTAGAATCTGGAAGTAAAGTCTGGATGGGTCTAGAAAGTTTCCTATGCAATTAAGTATAGTAAGTTATTGTAACCAATAAATAGGGTTACTTGTATTTAAAAGCTATTTCTTGATTGCCCTTCCAAAAATAGCATTTATAACGAAAATAACATTTACAAAAAATTATAATCTATTTATTTAATTTGAAGCTGCTTTGATTTGAAGATGTCTGCTTAGGCGAAATATAGATGATTTTTTTCATTCCTGTTATTAGTCAGATACTTAGGCTAAAGACAGTTGTACAGTGAAATGATTTGGCCGAGATTAATTTCAACCACCAGATTTCCCCCTAATTAAGTATATCCACATTATAGTTGCTGAGTACGCTCCAGCGGGTCAGCAGGTCCCATAGGGTCTTTCTGTTGCTGTTAAGTGACAGAATAATTAATCTGTCATAGCCGGATTCGAACCAAGGACCTCCAGCGCAGAAGCTCAACGATCTATACCGACCCTCCATCCCAAAAAAAGCAAAATCGGTTGAGAGTCTCTAAACTATATCCATGACAACCACAAAAAACATCTGGCCAGAAGGTTCCGGCAATTGTTAGTTTTTTTTCAATTATTTATATCCTTTATTACTTTATATTTTTGTTCAAATTCATAATAGTTGGCGACGAGGTTGGTATAACTATTATGAAATAAAAAGAATAGCAGGTGTTTTGAATTATATATTAAATTTTTAATGGTGTTAACATTTGAACAAAACATAAAAGTAATAAAGGCTGTAAGTAAACCTAACAATTGCTGGAACCTTCTGGCCAGACGTTTTCAGTGGTTGTCATGGATTCATACAGTGTTGACTATTATAGTTTAGGGATATGTCATTTCATTAGACGTATTAAACAATATGAAGGGACGAAAAGTAGGGCGCCTTCAAAAGGGTAGAAAAAATTTCTACGAAAAAGGGCTAAAATATATTACAAAGAGCTTTTAAAGGTTTAATAATTGAACTTCTAATGAATAATATATCATTTTATTTTAAAATCAGAAAAATTAAAGTTTCCAGAGGACGTGAAAGTACCTGATATACAGAAAATTATTGTATTTACTACTATATTGCTACATATAATATTATTTCTACAGTGGAAAATAATAATAACAAAAATCACTGTTTTCCTCTTATACGGGCGCCATCACCGATAAGGCAGAGAATATAGCAATCTCGTAACCTTCTAAAGTTCGACAGTGTTTGTGTATGTTTTCTGTTTTCCATTTATAAAATTGATAATACACTTTGCACATTAAACAGTCGAGGATGTGAGGGGAAGTTTATGTTTTCAATTTGCCATTTTTGTTGTTTTTCATTTATAAAATAATTTGCATATTAACTAATAAGATCGTGAACCAATCGTACAATATTTTTAACGTAGAAAATGGCGTGCATACTCGAACTATGTAAAGAAAGTGGGGAAGTACATAGTGGCGAAACAAGAATGAAAGAAGAACCAATAAAGATTACTAAGAATCATGTTTCCAGATATGAACAAACGTATTTAAGGAAACATCGGTTATTACAGCCATAAATCGGTCTTTAAATAATAAATAAATAAGCAGAGGTACTAGCATGTATTAAATTGAGCGTGAATTTAATCAAGCAATCAATCAGTGGCGTCCGTATAAGAGGAAATTTATCAAAATTCTTAGTGAACCCCAAGGCTTGATGCCGATGCCAGCAAGAACTGTTAACAGATTCCTACCTAAGGGTTAGCACACAAATCCAAATTTGTCAGATCACCTTTTTCGCAATCCTCCCACTTACGTCTAGGTCTATCTCTCGTACGTTAACCAGTCTGTTCAACACTTATTAAGTTTGATTTTTGTTCTTTAATTACTTTCTTGACTGTTATTTAAATTTTATAACAAAACATTTGCTCGCTGATTTTATGACCCAAATTTTAAAACCTATCATTATACTAGATATAATATTATACAGGGTGGCCCAAAAAAGACTGAAGGATTAAAAATAGTTATATCTTTTTTTGTGTTTAATAATTTTTTTTTTTGTCTTTTGCAGGTTATTTACTGGTTTTTGGAGATAAATCATGGCTACATATGATGTGCAGAAACGCGTCAAAATCGTTGAATTTTTTTATTCTTCTGGAAGGTCAATTATTACAACTCAACGAAATTATCGTCGTCATTTTAATGTCCGAACAGCACCCAGTGACAACATGATTAGGAACTTAGTCTCCCGTTTTGAGGAACATGGAAGAGTGTCAGATCTTCCAGGAAGAGGAAGAGGTCGATCTGTGCGCAATGAAGCAGTTGTGGAGGCTGTACGGCAGAGTGTAAACGAAGATCCATCTGTCTCTACTCGTCGTCGTTCTGCTCAATTGGGAATCTCCAGAACATCCCTGCAAAGAATTTTGAAGCGGGATCTTAAAATGTTTCCGTATAAAATTCAAATGGTACAGCAACTGACTGCTTCCCCAAGATCATCAGGCACGCCTGCAATATGCTATGTCAGTTTTTTTTGGGCCACCCTTTATAATAGTAAATATCATCTTTCAAAAGATTTACAAAGAATAATTATTTATTATTCCAAGATAATTTAGAAAGATTATTCTTTGCCAGTCTCAATGCAATTTAATGAAAACTTTTAATAGTTTTTTCTAAGAATATTCTTTGTTATATATATTTATGAGTTTTGGATAATTGGAAGGAGCTGGTTTGTAGATCAACCTTTTATAAAGGTTAAAAAGATTAAATTAAAATAAAAGATAACGAAACTTAACGATGCTCATGAGAACTGAAAAAAACAAAAGGATAGGATCTGAATCTGCAAAAGAAAATCACTATTTTTATTTTTAAAGAGAAGAGATAGGCCCTCGGCGGGGATTTGAACCCGGAACCTTTGTCTAAACGTGACATCGCTCTACCAGTTGAGCTACTAAGGCCGCCTGCCGGCCGAGGACAAATCTTTTCTCTCATACGATCCCATGTTCTCGTGCTCTCGCCATTTTTGCGATGAATACACTAGAAATAAGTTCTTTGAACATTAATTTAATTTTAGGATCTTATTGACTTACGTCATATTACTAATTATATTTTTTTATAATTATTGGTCATTTTTTTGAGCTATAAATATTTTTGTCCTTATTTTAAGTGCCTTTGTTGAGACAACGGTGAGCCGTGACATCGCTCTACCAGTTGAGCTACCCAGGGCCGCCTGCCGGCTGCCGGGTTCAAATCCCGGCCGAGGGCCTATCTTTTCTCTTTAAAAATAAAAATATTTAAAACTCAAAAAAATGACCAATAATTATAAAAAAAGGAAAATCTCTATTGTTAGTGCTTTCATAAAAAAACAAAACAACAACAATGTTTTCAACATTTATAACGTTCCTTTTATAATTTATTATTAAACGTGTTAACTCATAGATGTACTTTGTGGGATCTGAAGATCCTCATGAGGCACACCCAGCCTCATGGGGGAAAATCTGGTGGTTGATCTTGATCTAGGGCAAATCACCTCCCTCCACAACCATTGGCTTAGAAACTGACACTGTGCTATCTATAATGCACTGATGCTTAGGACCTTCATGGGTTTTAGTGATACAGAATTTTTTTCCCTCTGATATTCCCACTCCCAGAAACTAGATCATTTACCAACTCGAAGTTGCTTAAAAAAATGTAGTAATTATCCCTTTTACAAAAGTCACAAGTGAAAGGACATTCCAAACTTGAAGTAGTTATCGAGTTGAGACAACTTTAAACCATGACATTATGCCTAGTTTACTTTTTATTAGGCTATAACAGACAATGACAGCTCATGATATGAATAAGAAATGTGACGATGATTAAAGTAGCCTGGATTGGTTAAGCATTGAACGAAATTATTTGGGTAATATAAAAAAACTGTGCCAACCCATGAGGGGTAATGACTGTAATATAGAATATGACTCCAAACCAACAGTTTTGCAGGATTTGTTCGAGATTTCTCTCAAACGTCTGCTTTTGCTTCAATATAAGAACTCCTTTTTTACAGAAGCTGGGTGAGTCCCTTGAGGGTTTATGATCCTGCTAGTAACAGGTTAAATAATTTATCTGCAGGTGAACTCGAAATAAATAATTTATTGTAATTATAGTTACTTTTTTTCTTATGAAGTAGTGATCGCAGTAAAAGATACCCATTATCTTTCCTCATATTGAGATATTATAGTAGAATTTAGCATAAGGTAGGTTTGCCAAAATTTAAACATAATTAAACCACTTGTAATGTGAGCAGGGATTAGATTAAAGTTAAAAAAAAATATCAAAGAATGTAATGCAAATTCAAATAATATTGAACAGAAAATTATAATTTTCTGAGCTCTCCTTAAGAGGTATAGACTGGACCTGATTATTTGGAAATAGATACATCAATTTTAATTTTGAAATTAAAATTAAAATTAGAAAATATAATTTAAAGATTTTTTTTTAAAAATTTATTTATTGATATTTACAACTGTATTACAATTATACAACAAGTAAATATAATAAGTGTTACATAATGATATGAGAATGACAAGCAGAGAAACTACCCACTGGTAGTACTCAAATCAAAGTTCAAATAAGAAGGTCACGTGGCCATCTTCTTTTCAGACGCCTCGGAGGATTATCGGGAATTGAAGAGGAAGCTAGGTTTGAAACTAGAGGGTTTGAGTGGGAATGAAGTTTGCTATGAAAGGATAGATACCGGGTTCGGTCCAAATCAGCAACAAAAGTGACATTAAGGTCGTTATGGATGACTTTATTCTTAACAAAATAAGGAGCATTGAGGATTTTACGAAGGATTTTGGATTGTAGGGATTGGATACGAGAGGAATTCGATGGCTTAGTGGAGCCCCATAGCTCTACTCCGTAAGTACAAATAGATCGTATGATGGTCATGTAGATGAGTCTTTTGTAGTTAATTGGGAGCTTAGAGCGTTTGTCTAGTAAGTATTGAAGTAGCCTGAAACGTCGATCGGTTTCTTGTCTTTTCAGTCTTGTATGAGGATTCCAGGTTAATCGTTTGTCGAGGTGCAACCCTAAGTATCGGATCTGTTCTACAGGCACCAATGGGATATTATTAAAGGATACTGTAGGGTAGGAAGTCATTGGTTTACGACGTAAGGTAATAGTGATTTGATGCGATTTTTGAGAATTTATTTTAACTCTCCAGTTTTGATACCATTCCTCAAGATCAGTGATATGGGATTGGAGGCTTTGGGATGCAATAACTGGATTAGTGTTGACTGATAATACACATGTATCATCAGCATACGTGATAAGGATAGTATTAGGATGAGTTGGGATGTCAGCTGTATAAACTGTATAAAGGATTGGGCCAAGGATACTACCTTGAGGAATTAATTTAAAGATGAAAATTATTTAACAAACTACTGTTAAATATAATCAAATAATGTTATTTCTAGTTCTTTCTAGTTCGATTTTTAATCTTAGTAGTTTATTGTTCCTAAAAGTTAATTATAGTTGGTAATAAAAGTTAATATCTAACTATTAAAAAAATTTAAATTACATTTTATGTATACTATTTTCATCTCTTCATTTTTATTGTTTTCTTTAACGCCATTCAGGTTTTTTCCCCAGTGCATATGACCTCGCGAATAACGGTAGGAAGAGGAGATGATAGAGCTGTCCATATATCCACAGAGAACTATCGATAGTGGAAACGATTATATCGAAAATAATTATAATTGGCAGATGTCGATGTTTTATATTTTATTGACATTGACAGAACCGGGAAAATATAACAGAATACTAGGGAGCGAAAACAAATACAGCTGCATACACATAGGTGACGTACAGAAAATAAAAAAATATAGAAACAGATAACTCATTTCCATTTCCATTTTTACTTCTAGTTTATTGGAAATAATAGACAAATTTTATGAATATTAAAAGATAAAAAGAGACCTTATATAAATGTTAAGACCGTGGAAAATATTCCAACGAAAAGCCCTTAAGTCTCCAAACTAAAATAGAAATTGAAACATCTGTTTTGTTTTTGTTATTTTGTTTTTTTCTCTATCTACCCTGAGGATGCCTGAATAGGCGAAATGTTGAACAGATATTTCAATTGCTGTTTTAGTTTGGAGACTTAAGGGCTTTTCGTTGGAATATTTTCCACGGTCTTAACAAATTTTATGAACTTTAAATGAATTGATAAAATTAAATGAATGATTCCGACTATAAAATGGTGTAGTGTTGCAAATATATCTTTAAAAATATTATTGGTTTTATTTTTATTTATTGTTCTTTTGACGGTGATTATATCTAAAAGTTTTTATTTTGAAGAGAAAAGATTTTGTCCTAACCGGGATTCGAACCCGTTGATTTTTTACAACGGATTCGAATCCGGGCCAGAACAAATCTTTTCTCATCAAAATAAAAATATTTAAAAGTAATCACCATCAACTTGTTCAAATCCCGGTTAGGACAAAATCTTTTCTCTTCAAAATAAAAATATTTAAAAATAATCACCATTAACGTGTTTGAATCCCGGTTAGCACAAAATCTTTTCTCATCAAAATAAAAATATTTAAAAATAATCACCATCAACGTGTTTGAATCTCGGTTAGGACAAAATCTTTTCTCATCAAAATAAAAATATTTAAAAATAATCACCATCAACGTGTTCGAATCCCGGTCAGGACAAAATCTTTTCTCATCAAAATAAAAATATTTAAAAATAATCACCATCAACGTGTTCGAATCCCGGTCAGGACAAAATCTTTTCTCATCAAAATAAAAATATTTATTATTAATATTAATTAATTATTAATATTTATTTTCATCAATTTCGAATTAAAGAAAGTAGTTTTTTGCCGTATATTTTCAAAAATTCATTAAATATTGATCTCTTTGTGTTGTTTTACTTGTTTTTGTTTAAGTAGAGTAATGTTTTCTCTATTTCCTGTCCGTTATTAACTTCTTGGAAAATGTAAATAGATAATGTATTTTTCATTAATTATGAGAGTTTGGTAGTTATTTTAATAGTATTAATAATTCTTAATTCGATTCAATGTAAAAACCACTTTTTGTATGCTTTGTCAACTAATTAAATATTGTGTTTACATGCCTCAAGAAATATGTGAGCCATATAAGTTTTTTTTTTTTTACTAACTATAATTCTTTTTTTTTAATTTATACAACATTGGGGAAGAAGGTCAATTCGGGGACCCCAGGCAAATTATAAATAGGGTATGAATGTGTACATTTTATTTTATTTTCTTTTATCATTAGTATTATTATTGTTATTTTTTTTTTTTTTACTTTATTTTATTGTCATTTCCGCATTAATTTCTTTCTGTTACCGCATGTATATATTTTTCCGCATGTATATTGTTACGGGCTACTGGGTATTAAAATGAATTAAACAATCCCTTAATTAAAGATACTAATATTTATTAACAAAATGATAAAAAGGATACAATTAAACTATTAACAATTAATTTCTTCCCCTAACCTGGATTCTACATTAGCCACTTTATTATTTACATCGGCTAACTTATTACCAAAATTAGCTACTTCATTATTTACATCGGCTAATTTATTATCTACATTAGCTAACTTATTCTCAACATTTTCCATTAACTTATTCTCTAATATGCCTAACTTAGACTCTAATGTATCCAATAAATCACTTTTTACAGTACCTAGCTCATTTTTAACAATGCCTAATTCATTACCTACCTCATTTTTAACAATACCTAATTCATTACCCAGCTTATTCTCTACATTGCTTAACTCATTACCTAGTTCATTTTTAACATTGCTTAACTCATTTTTAACAGTACATAATTCATTTTTAAAAGTTGCAGATAACTTGCTTAAATCAGTTTCAAATAGAACGTCATCTGGATTTTCCCCAAAATCTACAAAAAATTGACGCAAGCGCTCTTGCAGTACACTTTTAGTTCCGGAACAATCAAGATCACGTTCCTCCAATTCACGTTTCAAATCCGCAACTTTTAAATCAATTAATTTAACACTTTTAGAAGCCATTCTTCATACAGTAGCCCAATAATTATAAAATGCAAAATAATAGCAATTACACAATGATCCCACTTCTGACACCAATTTGTTACGGGCTACTGGGTATTAAAATGAATTAAACAATCCCTTAATTAAAGATACTAATATTTATTAACAAAATGATAAAAAGGATACAATTAAACTATTAACAATTAAATTATTGAACTAATATAAATTTATAATAACAATATTCTAAATATTATCATCTAGGCCTAACCCCTATTTAATTATTACAATAATATAAGATTTTACTAATTCTAGATAGCTTAACTAGTTACAATAGTTTCTATGAATATTATAAAATTACACTACAATTTATAACTAATAATTAACACTTACAGTTCACTAGTCCACCGACCGTAAGATTCTTCAAGTATCACAAACTGACACACAGTAACAAACAGAAACAGTTTATTACACTCGCGAGACTGTCACAGTTCACTGATACACTTATTACACGGGCCGGTTCAACACTGACTAGTTTATCACACTGACACTCACTTATTACACTTATCACAGATCTTCACTGGTCTACTCTCAGGCTAAGACTGACTGACTCGAGGTGACGGAAGTCTTTTTATAGGCAAAGCCGAACATTCTAGAACTCGAAGGGGCCAGATAATTCTGGAATATTCTTAATCCTTTGCCGACAAAAGAAGACGATCTAGAACCGTCCTAATCCTATTTAAACGTCTCCCGCTGACGGAGTTAAGCCGCTAATCCCCCGCTTCCGCCTTCCTGCCGGCGCCCGTAACAATATATTTATTTATTTTATTTTGTTTATATTATTGTTTTTTTTTGGAATGACTGTAAGCTACACAGCACTATTACTTATTGCCTACAAGTGGCAGATTGTAATATTTCAATAAAGTGTAAATATTAAAAAAAAAAATGTATACAACAAACCAAAAATAAAAATACAAAAACCTATCATTACTTTATTTAATGAAAATAACTAAATATCATACTTATATTGTTAAAAAAAAAATCAAAAGCTAATACTTAATAAATGTTTGAGCCAGGCCAACGAATGAAATGCCATACTATACGCCAATTTTTTTTGTCAGCCCTATCGGCAGTTTGGCATCAAACCAACAATGCCTAAATGCTAAGTCATAATATAAATAAAGGATAGGATGGAATGTATTATTCGAAAAATTATTGGGGTATTTCGAAAATAGAAAATAGAAAATTATTATAAACGGTTGAGCATGAAAAGAAATATTAAATCAGGATAACACAAATCGTTCAGGTAAAGTTTTAAAAACATTAAACTTATTTAATTTGATTATAAGGCTTCATTTTTATGCACTTCAATAATGTACGCATTTAAATAATACAAATAATAAGTATAACAATAATTTATAAGTAAATAAAATATATATTAATATTTTAACGGATGCAGATCCTCCCGAGGCTCACCCTGTTACAATAAACTGGGTACGTTTAATGTGGGAAAAACCTAACGGTTGAGCGTGATCTAAGACAAGTCCTTGAAGCAGCACAGTCTCTACCATGTACTGAACCCAGGAACTTTCAGAGGTTGTCGTGATACAGGTTTATTTATCCATTACAGTCGAATCTGGATTAGTGGTACTTGCTAAGAGGAATACCTCAACAAAACTTGTGCAATGATTTTCCCCTGAAGTAAACTATTTAACTGGAATGCTTTCACTTCTATAAGTGGAATCAATTTTTGTGGAAATTGCCTCTCTAAATGGGACAGTTTTTGTATTTACTTCTATAAGTGGAATTTACATCACTACATTCTAAAAAAACGTGAAGGGATAGATGGGTGTGTTTTGTTTTTATTGAAATAATAAGCACATGTTTACACTTTAAACCACGGCTGACGATGATGATGTGCAAATAGAATAGTAAACAGAGACTCTCGTACTTCAGCCACAGGATTGGGAAAAGTGTTATGAGATACCTATGAGAAGCTTCCAACATTTAAACAGTATATTCATATTGATGACGAAATTATAACAGCAGGAGAACTGAATGGTGAAGAAATCCTAAAAAATCTAAAATGCCAGGTGACAATGAAAATTTGGACAATCCCGACCAAGAGGAAAAAGAAGCCAAGAAATTGCAGAAGAGTCAGAGAGAGGCTAACAATCACCAAAAATAAGGCACTAAATTGTATTGAGAAGTTGCAGACGTTTTTGGAAATGAAAAAAGAAGCTGATGATTATGTGGCATAGAAAAAAAACTTTCACAAATACAATTGTACATATATTTGTAACCCGCATTGTTTTATTTTCATACTACAAAATTATGTAATAAGTATAATGATTGTTTAAACATTTTATGTATGTATGTTTTTATGCGTGTACTACATAATTTTACATTTATAAAAATTATCAGTTGTTTGAGAATGTACCTCTTTTAGAGGTACATGCAACCTTAATGACCTGGATAAGTGAAACCTTGTTTAAGTGGAATTGAAATCCTGTCACCAATAGATTCCACTTATCCACGTTCCACTGTATTTTTTTTATTTTTTTAAATTTAAGACCTTTCATGTAGTTGTACAGTTTTTCTCTCTTTAATTTTAATGCACATCTTATGGAAAGATCAGTGTAAAAGTGGAGTAAAAACGATATAAAATTAAATTGTATATAGATATCTAGAGATACCGATAGTTTTTCAATTGTCGGAATAGCGATACATCATTAATATATTTTAGTTTTGACAATTAAAAATGGGAAGAGGTTTTACACAGAATCGTATATAAAATAAATAAAGTTTTAAACATTAGGTATAATATAGGTTTTACTGGGCTACAATTGATGATATTTAATTAAGAAGCAAAAAACCATTCTCCAGTCCAGTTATTTATTTTTGTATTTACTATAAAGACGTTTCGACCCCTTGGGTCATTCTCAATTTCTTAAATGTCTGTCATGATTTATACAATATGTCTGTAATTCACAATTTATTAACATCAACAACAACAAAACTATTAATAATTATATTAAAAATTGTCCTAAAAACTGAAAAATTCAAGTATAGATACCTCATATGGACGTCTGTAATATAAAAATTATTGGAGATACATTCTTCTCCATGGTCATTATTGCTCTGCATTATACTTTGGACTGCACTTATTCTTAAACACCTTGATATTGTATTGAAAAATTAAATTGTAAATCTATAAGAGATAAAAAATAAAAGATAAAATACCACTATGTATTAGAAAATGAAAATATAGTGTATAACCTATACTGCAATAATTGCAATAAACAATATATAGGACATACAAGCACACATTTAAAACACAGAATTTATCATCACAAAAGCAATTTAAGACCAAATGCCAAAACTAGCACTGCACTATCTACACATTGCAAAAAAGAATTACATACCTTTAATTTCGAAAAACCAACAATTTTACATAGAGAAAAAGACAAAATAAAAAGAAGATATTTAGAAGCCTTGTATATAAATGAAAATATAGATAGTGTATTTAACGATAGAAAAGAATCTAATGAAATCAATAAATTATATTCATCTGTTTTATTGAAATTAAAAAATAAATAAATAAAGAATAGCCTACGCTTATAGATAACCATAGTATAACCTATCACACATAACTTCACATACATTAATTCTAATACTCCCATAAAATAAGATTCAAATATAAAATATTAAAACTAATTAATATATATTATAATTTAAATAAACGAATAAATCAAAACAATTTAATGTTAAACTCTTATAGAAGTACAATTTAATTTTTCAATACAATATCAAGGTGTTTAAGAATAAGTGCAGTCGAAAGTAATGCAGAGCAATAATGACCATGGAGAAGAATGTATCTCCAATAATTTTTATATTGTAGACGTCCATATGAGGTACCTATACTGAAATATTTCAGTTTTTTTAGGACAATTTAATGTAATTATTTATAGTTTTATTGTTGTTGATGTTAATAAATTTATATGGTGAATTACAGACATATTGTATGAATCATGACATACATTTAAGAAATTGAGAATGACCCAAGGGGTCGAAACGTCTTTATAGTAAATAAAAAAATAAATAATTGGACTGGAGAATGTTTTTTTGCTTCTTAATTAAAGTTTCAAACTTAAAAAAATGAAACACAAGGTTTACTATTGAAGAAAATAAAAATATTTGAAATTTGTTTTTAATGATCAGGCAGAACAAAGTCGGAATGATAATAAATAATGGATAAATACACCTATTCCACGACAATCCCTGAAATTTCCTGGGTTAGGAACATGGTAGAGACTATAATGTTTCAAGGATAACGATTGTGCAGTGTGGTGACTTGTCAGAGATCACTCTCAATGGCCAGATTTTTCCCTGACTTTATAGAGGCTAGGTGAGCCTGTTAGAAAAATGTCTGTAGATCCCACATGATCTGTCTATGGCTGTAAAAGGACTAAATAATTTATCTGCCACAGACTTATAACATAGCGCTCTACTAACTGAACTACTACGTTCCCTATAAATAAATAATTTTATTATTATATTGTTGAGGATTTAACAACGCTCAGATGAAATAGAAGCGGTTATACAAATCGTCTATTTTTATTTTTATTAGGATTAAAGGCAATTTATAGTCAATTTCGAAGAGTACTCCCTCTTTTATTAGTATCCCAGTGACCGGCAAGATTGCGGTTAGCCTTGAAGCTACAATACCGCGCGATTCTGAAACCTTCAATGTCGCTAAAATATATAAAACTGGAAAAACCCTTAACAAAAAAAAAAAAAAAAAAAGAATTTAAAGAGAGAAATAAAAAATTAATGTGTGATATTAGCCAAATTATACGACTGAAAAATTAGCTGGTCAATAAAATATAGGTAATAGGAATATAGTTTTAAGAGGTATTTTCAAGTAGAGATATCGATATCGAAAAAAAAATCGAACCACATACATATTTAAGTCCCTAAGACTGTATATTGAATCGATACTTTTTCAATTGCATCCAACATAACGAAACATCGATAAAATATTATTTGTTGACCTTTAAAAGGTAAGAGATTTTACATCGAATGGAATATAAAAGTCAGAACTCAATTTTTACACATGAAAAAAAAATTGAAGCCTGAAGAGATATCTAGGATAACAAAACTTCAAGGGAATTAAAATATATAGAAAATTTCATATAAAACTAAATACGAAACAAAAGCCGTCAAAACAACAAAATGCCTAAAACTATTAAGATGGCTGATATGAACACATCCAGTATTGATAGTAACACGAACACAATGAATAGTAGTTAATTTTGGTTCATTGTTTGTTCTTCGAAGTTTTTTTTTAATACAAAAAAATCTGTTTTCGAGACACAATTTTAATTATGCTATAAAGCTTGAAAATGGTCGGGCAATAGTACATTTTAAAAAATACATCGTTATTGTTTCAATATCTCTTACATTATAGCATTAAAGATTTCTGTGTGAAATTTTTAGTATTTTTAAAAATTTATTTCCTTTTAAATTAACTATTTTGGATCAGCTCACGCCTGAAACCTGTTAATACTTTATTAATTTAATTGATTTCTGTATAATTAATTTAATTAATTAGTTTTGACTACAATTAATGTTTAAATATAAATTATTTGTAATGAATTTCAGACAAGAAAAGGCTCTGTGGTTCCCATACGCAGCTTTGGTACAATGACGCATGAAGTGCCTCCATCTTAAAAACAATTGCTTCGTTAGGTTTTCTTATTTGTTTTGTTAATTAACAGTTCAAAAAGTATGATTACTCTTTATGGCGTGATAAATAATTGGAATATACAGCATAAATAGTACGGAGATAGGAATTTTACGGTAATTATGTTGTAGACAAAAAAATAAAGGGGTTCCTTATTAATGGTAATTTCTTGGTTTAGTAGTAGTAGCAATAGTGAATTACTTTTAAAATCAAGTTCTGTTCAGGTTAATCGAAGAAAATCAAATTAATTTTTTTTATTTATGTTAATGTTAACGTTTTACGAAACCTTGAGTATAAACAAATATTTGGAAAAAGATATATCTCAAAGGAAAGATGCAGAATTGTCTCAAAGATTGGTTTAAGTAGTTGTGAATCTGTATCAAAGCAACCTATTATGAGTATTGGGTCGAGGAAACTGTAGAGATTATACTGTTTCTAAGCCAACGATTGTGCAGGGAAGTGATTTGGGCAAATAGGAAATCCCTACTATATATTAATACTATAGTGTAGATTAATTATACGCCTCTTAGATCGCATGGACTTGACAGATCCACATACACTACCTTTGGTGTAGTAGGCAGCATAACTAACTTCAATACCCATAGTCGTGAGTTCGGAGTCGTCAGTTGGCCCTAGGATACTTAAAGAGTAAAAAATCCTTATTTATGCCATCCTTTGGAGTGAACGTACAAGAATTCCCGAGCCTGTGGGGTGTCAGGTACTCGTTTAAGATCCCTATATCAGGTATATACTAAATATACCTGAGTAGGCAAATTTTAGGACTACATCATAGTCCGAGTAGCACCAAGTGACATTAAATAAACCAACAACAATATAATAAAATATCGGTGAAATTTTACAATCAGATTTCAAATTTTATTTTTAGCTTTTACAGAAAAAAAATATAATATTTTTATTTTATCCCAAATTATATGTTATAGAATTATAACATATAAGGTGTTATATTTAAACTTAAAATTATTATCATTATTATTAAAAGGTTCACTCCAGAATATAGAGCGTTAAACAATTAGGAATCGCAGGGCTTAAACTCAAATGGTAACATGATGAAGGTATGATAAACTGGCTAATGTACCTTCGTGCTTGCTGTGATTTTTATTAATATTGAAATGCCCAAACTTAAAATGATTAAAACAACTAATCTACATGACATACCTGGAGACATATACATATTTATGTGGGACTGATAAGATGACAGATATCATTGGAGCGGTTATTGATACGAAGCGGTTGACCTTGCGGAAGGTCAGGGGATCACTTTCAAATAGCGGACTCTCACTGTCACAATTTTTTATTCAATATAATATAATATAAAGGGAAAGAAAAATGAGGAAAGATACAAAATGAGAAGATTCTTTTACAAAATCTAAACAATAGATACAAAATCTTCTCATTTTGTATCTTTCCGTTTACCTCCTCATTTTTCTTTCCCTTTATATTATTGTTTACATTTTATCCTTTCTTGACATGTATTTTTTCTATTTTATATTCGTATTCTTTTATTATTATATCTGTCACTATTAGAATTTCTGTTCATCATCTACAATTTTATTTTTATCTATCACTATTTTAAGTTTATTATATTCTGTAACCACTCTTATATTCATTCTTTATTTATCATATATCTATTCACTATTTCATCATATCTAGTCACTATTTTAATTTCCACTCTTGTACTACTTTATATATTCTTGTTACTGCTACGTTTTTATATATTTCTGTTTGTTTCTCTCTCTTAGCCCTGAAGATGGCCTACATTGTAGGTCGAAACGTCGGCACATAATAAATAAGTTACGCTTATTTAGGTGTTTTGATTGACTGCACCTCCAACTATTTCCTCCTTAAATTTTACAAAAGATTCATCACTATACATATCATATACATGACCATCATAAGACTTATTTGGACTTATTGGAGTAGAGTTTTGGGACTCACCCAAGCCATCGATTGCTTACATATTTAATCCTGAAAATACAAAATCCTTCGTAAAATCCTCAATGCTCCTTACTTTGTTACTAATAATGTACTTAATTTCCCATTTGTTGGTATTTCGGCCCGAACCCGATATCAATCCTTTTTTGACAAACTTTATTCCTACTCAAACCCACTAGTTCCAATCCTAGCGACCTCTTCAATTCCTGATTATACTCCGAGGCGTCTGAACATAAGATGTTCTCGTGATCTTTTAAGTTGAATTTGTTATTCGAGTATTTACTTTTCTAGTCTTTATCTCATGCTACTATGAATCATTCATTCTATTTACTTCATGTATTATCATATATTAATAGTTGTTAATTTCAGTAATTAAATTTTTAAAAAATATCAGGTTACTTTAATGCTATTTAGAAAAGTCGCAGATGCCATAAGGTTCATTTACAGGCTGTTTAGAGATTAAATATTGTATCTGCTACACTGGGATTTTAACCCGGGGTCCTTAAATACAGCAACTCAGCCCCTACACAATGCGCATCTCCATAAATATGATAAGATAAAGAAAGTGCTCAAAATTATTTTTACTTAATTTATGGTACGAAAATCATCACATTTTCTTGTATTTCATCTTATCTTATCTTTTACTCAACTTTTCTTCGAACCTATTTTGTTTTTCACAAATTTCATTGTGTTTAGTTTTAGAATTTCAGCGTATTCATTCATCACAGCACATAACCATCAGTGAAGCCAAGCACGGATATTTTAAACCCAGATTCACACCAATGCACATATACGAGTATATATACATAAAAATACTTTCCTAATTACTTTTAACGACTAAAACTGAAAAACATTACATTTATAATTTGAACCAATTACTGTAATATTATAATAGTATTGTAATAAAAAAAAATACATAACAAAAAAGTGCAATATGCTGTACCTATGCTAATAACTTTTAATAATAATTTTTATAATTTTTTTGTTTTATGATGCTATCTTAGGAACTTTATACTCACGCAGAGAATCCATTTAACAAATCGAACAAACTACTGTCGAACGTAACGTCTAATGTAAGGTTTTATGAAAAAAATGGTGCCAATATCGTTTTTCAAATTATAACTGTTCGCTTCGATTTGTCTTCGATGCCCCGAGAAGGTCTCATGTGTCCCGCCGTTACGTTGAGTTAAAGTGGCTCTTGCCTTCTATCCGTAGGCTCTATTTCCTTGGTTCTTACTTATATCAAACTATCAACTCACAACATCCATCTTACATCTATAGTCTCCTACAATTCAAATCCTCTATCCAATCCCAAGGAACAAGATCTCGCCCTTCCGATCTTTATATCCGTTCCCATAGAACCAAAACTTTTGAGCGTTCCTTTCTCGCCCGTTCTATCTCTCTTTGGAACTCACTCCCACCCGATATCCGTCATGCGTCTTCTTTAACCTCATTTAAATCTAAACTTTTCCAACATCTTCTAAATTCCCAATCAGGTGCTTTATAACCAATAAATAATTGATAGATATTTTCAACTTTATCGATTGATGAACTACTGTAAATATTCCTCACTCATAATGAAATCATTTTTTTTATTTTTTATTTCTGTTACCAAATGCCATAAGCCTAGTTCTTTTTATTGTAAATTTGTCTGTTTTTTATTTTAATTTTGTAAATCACTTGTTCTGATTATCTACTTAAACATACCTGTTTAGTTATTTACTTTCAGGATATTTTGTAAATAAGTTTTTACTCAGATGTAGGCCTTTGGCCAGATAAATATTTTCTTAATTATGTTCATCTCTGTTATTCTTAAGGGACCTGGTCCCAGAATAAAATTATTTTTCTATTTCTATTTCTATGTATATATATATAGTCATCAAATCATGTATATAATCAAATTATATACATATATAAATACACATATATATATATATATATATATATATATATAAATATATATATATATATATATATATATATATATATATATATATAAATATATATATATATATATATAAATATATATATTTATATAAATGCGATGTATTCTCTCTTTCCTCAAATTCTAGAACATTGAATTTAATTTTTAATCTTTTCATTTTCAATGATCGTTTTTATAAAAAATTAATAACTTTCGGGTCATGAAAAAAAAAATTAAGCCTGATCTTCTTTCTTATTTTTCCCAGAGATGTAGTTCATATATGAATAGTTTAAGAGCTATAAGGAAAAATACTTCTGTTCTTATATTTAGTTTAAGGAAAATACTTACGGTCTTGTATTTAGTTTGAGGAAAAGGCTGTAGATAGCTTTTATTAAAATGGTCTGAGAGGAATCAAGATTACAGTGCAATAGACAGGGAAAATAGAACTAATAACGGTGAAAGTTCATTAAGTGATTAAATTGCAATATCTTTGCCAATAACAGCCAGGTATTAATTAACTTCTTCTGTTCCGAAAATAACTTAATTAAATTTCAAATTAAATACTTTTAAGCCCGCTCGCAAGCAGAATTTATTACTATGCTTTAAACGACCACAACCTCGAATATTTTAAAAATATAAATAATAGTTTAAAAAAGCACATGCTTTAATCTTACTAATATTATAAATGTGAAAGTTTGTATGTTTGTCTCTCTTTCACGCAAAAACTACTAAACGGATTTGGATGAAACTTAACAGTAATATAGGTTATATATCAGAATTACACATTGGCTATAGCAAGGGCGGATTTAGGGGGGGGGGGTGCGCGGGGGCACGTGTCCCCCCCTCTCCTACAGTTTTTTAGGTTCTGTGAAGGATCCATTATAGTACATGATCAAAAGCAAATCACATGATCAAAGTTATTAAAATAACAGAAAGAACATGGAGTGAAACTATTTGTTTTGATATCTTACCAATATTAAGTGAAATAGGCCAAATTTAGAGCTCCCACTGTAGCATCGCCAGATTAGCCATAGCAGCAAAAAGTGACGTTAATTGAACAAACAACAACAACTAATATTATAAATGAACATATTTGTGTTTATGTTTGTTACTCATTCACGCAAAACTACTGAACGCATTTGGAGAAACTGATTGAGTAAAATAGGTTATACATCATAGGCTACAGCAGGGGCAGATTTATGTGGGGGTCCGGGGGCATGTGCCCGCCTGCGTTATAATACATAATTAAAGGCAGATCAGGAACTTAGCATCTTGAAATTTGTAGATAGGTTCTTTGTATAGCTTAAGAAAGAAATTTGGATAATTCCATCCAAAGGGTTTCCCCTTTAATTTAATAGGGCTTCAAAGGTTGTATAGAATTCGTCAGTTTTGAAGTTAGGCATCTGAAATTTTGGATCTACGAGTAACTTATATTTAAAAAAAATAATTAAGTTATTTATTTAAAATGATCTTTCACGAAACTTTATGTGGCAGACAAATTCCATGCGAGCGAAGCCGCGGGCATAAGGTAGTATAAAATAAAACCAAACATTAGAAAATAATTGTCAATACGTTTAAAATAAGGACAGAGTGGTGAATATAAAAATTTATTTTATCGTGAAAAAAGTTATAAAAATATCTTCAAAAGTACCCGACGCTTTTTTATGAAAAAATGATTTTTTTTTATTCATCACTATTCTTATTTTATTTCTTAATCTTATTATGTAAAATTATTTTCCGATTTTTTGTTTTCTATTAAAACGTGTTTTTAGTTTTTGAAACTATTATTTATTCACTACTTTTTAGTTCAACTAAATAAACGAGTATTCTTTAGTTTTTTAAATAACTAATATTCATTTTCTACTTTTTAGTATGGCTAACTACAAAAGGGTGTTTTTTAGTTTTATTTATAAACTATTTTATCGAAATTTCCCAATTGATCCTACCAGTCGTCATATGCTATATAAAGTATTGCCATCGTTCCTTCAGAAGTGTGCAAAGTTTCGATTTAATTAAATGTTTTGAATTCCCCGAAAATCGAGTTCATAGATTTCGTTACATACATGCATACTGTTACGCTTTTATACGAAGATATTAAAAGCGTGTTAGAATTTATATTAAGCCATCGAATTCTTCTCGTATTCAATCCTTACAAACCAAAATATCCATAATGACCTTAATGTTCCGTTTGTTGCTGATTTGGCCCGAATCCGATATCAATCTTTTCATGACAAACTTCATTTCCACTCAAACCCACTAGTTTCAAACATCGCAACCTCTTCGATTCCTGATAATCCGCCGAGGCGTCTGAAAAGAAGATGGCCTCGTGAGCTTCTAAATTGAACTTTTTATTTGAGTACTACCACTGGGCAGTTTCTCTACTTGCCTTTTCTCTGTAAATTATTTATCTTTCATTATATTTACTTGATGTACTCTGTATACAGTTGTAAATTTCAATAAATACATTCAAACAAAAAAAAATTTATATTGCTATAAAACGAATTGGCTTAAAAATTTGACGAATACATATCACGAATACAAGAGTTGACGAATGCATTCTTAAATACTATAAATGCTTTCAAGAAAAACCACCCATTGAAAGAACAAATGGCCACGACTCTCATGCTTTAGGACACAAATTAGGAGAGAAAAGAACGTGGATGAGGGATCTATTATCATAAGAAATTAAATCAAGCCACGGGATTTCATGTCATTCTGTTTTATTTTACTGCCTATCCAGGTTTAATTAGGATAGGTATTTTTAACGAGTACCTGACATTTTACGGGCTCGGGACCCCCTTTTAACGTCCCTTCCGAAGGACGGCGTAACTAAGGATTTTTTACTCCCTTAAAAAAATCCTAGGACCACCTGCCGGGCTACGAACCCGCGATCTTGGGTTTAGTAGTTTGTTACGTTAACCACTAGACCACAGTATAAGTAAATATATATATATATATATATATATATATATATATATATATATATATATATATATATATATATATTACGTATACAATGTCGACTTTAACGTTTTCCATTGAAGTGATGTAGTTTTTGTTGTTGTTATTGATTTTGCTTTGCTTAAGCAAGCCTAATTAATTATTTAAGTTAATAAAATAATAGACATAAACATGGTGTCAGGTATATAAATCAGGCAGAGAAGAAGATGTCTCAGATCCCAGTTCCAGAAAAACTTGAGGTCAATGGAACAATCTCCAAGAAAACTGGAAACTCTTTAAAGAGATGTGGGCAAGCTATACCGTGGTCACAGGAGTTGACAAGAAAGGAAAAAGGGTTCAAGTGGCAACCTTCCTCTCAATCCTAGGTAAGGATGGATTTAAAATTTTTCAATCTTTTAATAAGCCTCAGGATGAGTTTACATTGGATTCACTCATTGAAGCCTTTGACGAATATTTTCTACCACAGGCTAATTTTACTTATGAAAGATTTGTGTTCAGCTCCCGCAGGCAACAGTGTGGGGAGTCTGTTATTGATTTTGCTTTGTTTAAATAAGCCTAATTAATTATTTAAGTTAATAAAATAATAGACATAAACATTTGTTGATTCTTTTTTCATTAACTGTAAATCTGTAACATGAACATCCTTCCAGAGGATTCCTCTGGAATGTAATATTGCAATTAATTAAAACTTATGAACCTACAATTCCTATGACATACGAAATGCTTAGAAGGATCTTAGTTCTACTTGTTTAAAAGTACTATTTATCAACGGTTGTACAAGTAAAAGTATTCAAGCTCAGAGTATAAGCAAACAACTTAAAGGAAAACCTGAAGGGTTGAGCTGAGCCGGGAGGTTACGCTCAAGGAGGAGAAAGCTTTCTCCTTCTGTATAATCGAGATGTTGAAAAAAAATATCGATTTATTTTTATAAATTTTCAATATTCCCCTACGATTCTTTTTTAAATTAACCCGTATATCGATATTGATATCAAAATTTAAGTATTGGTGTTATTTCCTAAAAAAAAAAAATTAGAATGGCGGGTTCGAAAAAGTACAAAATCTAATTTATGGGTTCCTGTGTTACTATCGATTTTGGCTGTATTCATGCCCGCATCGGGTACAGTTGTTATTGGCTACTTGTCTTCCATATTCAGTTTTGCTGTGAAGTTTTTCATTTGTTTTTATTCTCCAGGAAAGTATTGTTAGACTTGACGCTTCTGTAGCATTCAGTGTCATTACTTCAAGTTTAAAACTCGACTTGTGACTTTGATACAATCCAGAAATAAGAAAAATTGTGATGGACTATGTTTCACTCAGTGCATCACCAAAATCCACTTGTTCTTTTTCTTTTCTACTCTCTGTTGCCTCAACTTCCTGTGTGAAGATTATAATGACTAGCATATTGTTAGAAAGCTGCTCAGAAACCATTAATGAGTTAACAAAAATCTTATGTTCCTGCAAATCGAGGGCGGAAGATATTGAGACCGAATTTGCTGGGTATGATACTGCATAAGTGCAAATATAACCTAAAGTAATAGTAATGATTTAATATAATGCAATTGGGAAAAACCACAATGCAAAGCCTTATGTTTCAAATCTAGTAATACACCCACTTACTAATCGACGTTTCGCCTATTCAGGCATTATCAAGACACAAAAACAAAAAAGGGTTATGTGAATCACATCTCGAAGAAAAGGGTGCAATACATCCCAACGATCAACAGCCCAAACAGGCTCCAAACATGAGACAGCACCCCACCACCAAGACGTTCAACATACAACGTAAGAGTTGTATGGTGAACATCTTGGTGGTGGGGTGCTGTCTCATGTTTGGAGCCTGTTTGGGCTGTTGATCGTTGGGATGTATTGCACCTTTTTCTTCGAGATGTGGTTCACATAACCCCCTTTTTGTTTTTGGTGTCTTGATAATGCCTGAATAGGCGAAACGTCGACTGGTAAGTGGGTGTATTTTTGAAACATAAGGCTTTGCATTGTGGTTTTTCCCAATTGCATTATAAAAAATAATAGTGTTTCTTTTTGAGTTTTTGGCTCTATTTTAGTAATGATTTAATTTAATTAATAATAATAATAAAAGTCACGAGGTAAATAATACAGAGCCGGAAACATAGGAAGGATGCTGATCTTTATTTCCTCTTGAATTTAGTTTTGTTCTGGACACTATGGTCCTCAAATACCATATATCACCCAAATCTACCATCCAATATTTGGACTTCTAACCATATATTTTCTTTTATCCGCGTTTATTTTGAGCTTTACTTCTTATCGGCTTTTATAGGCACTTGGTTTTATATTTTCTACTTCTTCTCTCAAAAATACAAAATCATCTGTCCTTGGCGCTGACATTTTTGTATTTTAACCAACAAGATTTATATACATTTTTCCAAATTTGTTATCACAAGTTTCAGTCCCAAAACTGAAAAATGAAGGGTTTTGTGATGAAATAAAGTCTGAAAATGTTTTTTTGGACTTGAGAATCATATAAAAAAATTGACCCTAAAGAAGTTTCTAATTTAGCTCATTTAGTTTCTTCACTGACTGCTGTAAAACACGAGGTCTGGCGTTGTCATGTAATAAGTCCCTTCCGATTAACCAATGCAGGTTGTTTTTGATAAGTTTTTGTTGCGTTTTGACAATATTCCTGAGACTTTGTTTCCTGTTGAAGTGATTGTTTCACCTCAGGGTAGAAAGGAAAAATGAATTATTCCTGCCATTGACGACCATACAAAAACCAATATTTTTTTGGACCCGAATTCAGTTTTGGCAAGTATCCCAGTGTTGCGGGGTACAACACACTTCCCTGAATGCGGTGGTAATGTTTCTTGCACCTTGGGCTGCCGAGCGTCCAAGTTTAAACTCGTAAAAAAAAAAATACACGAAAATCGATTGTTTCCACGGTCATATTAGATGGCATACTAAATAATGCTCGTTCATTAGTTGTGTTAACTATTCCGTATTATCATAAATGATGGAATTAATAACATTTTATTATAATCCGTAAACATAAAAATAGTAAATAACACAAGTCCATTGATTCCACTTTGAATTTTAGAAATAATAAAAACGGAAATCTCATATGAAACGACCCAATACATCAACGGCGGATCCAGGATTTTTTTCTGTGGGGGGGGGGTCACAACGGGCAGACTCGCAAAAAAATAACTTAGAAATAAACTTGTAGTATTTATAGAAATGTTTCAAAGGTTTATTTATCTGAACAATAGTTTCACTCACGTTATTTCTGTTATTTTAATCATATATTTTCACCACTATCATCACATGATTTGCCTATAAGTATGTACTGTAATGGATTCTCCACAGTACACAACCCCCCCCCCCTCCCCTGGATCCGCCTATGCAATACATGCAGATCCTTAAAGGTTTTTACTAAGTTGATCGGTTTTACTTTGTTTAATCGAAATATCATACTCGTATTGGTGAGTAATGGAATATTTTTGTTATCAAGAATAATAACCGTCTTAAGAATTATCATGAAAGTATTATAAACCAATATTTGTTCTAACACTAGTGGTTCCCAAGGCGAAGTTCAAGATAGTACCCCCCTCCTATACGATGTCAGATTATCCGCTTCTAGGAATATCGATAAAATCTCGATATCCGCATCGATTCAAGTACTTAATCTACTACAACTCGATATCACTTTCGTATTGACAGGAAAATATCGATACTCGGGAGTAATGATAAAAAGTAAACAGAAGATAGTAAAGTTGTGTCAAAAACACGGAAAAACGAAGCAAGCTTCTGCGCTATAAATATCGAGCACTTTATTCATTACTTCACTATGATCATTAAATTACTTGGGATTATTATATTTTAATAAATATTGTTCTTATTCAAACAAATTTCAAAAGTACAATTGATTACAAATATATAAATTATAAACTGTATTACACTTAAGGGGAAGAAAGAATTCTCTTTATGAAGGAGAACTGATATATTAAAGTCAATTTATTATTTAAGATGTTTTACAATTAGATACGAGTATCGGATGCTCGAAGGTAAAACAAAATTAATCGATTAATACAGGAATAGGATTAATATATTACGAAAAATTAATCATAAATTAATTTGGAAGAGTAAATGGCATGATAAAAATAAATTCTAAATTTTTTTTTAATCTGTTTAAAAGTTTTATTAGAAACCAACGTGTTGACCTGGGGATCGAATTGGCAATCTGATTATATAATACTTGTACTACTACAACCCGTTAAAGATCTGGGGTTCAGTACATGGTGGAGACTGTAATGTTTCTTGGACCATGAGTATGCAGGATGGTGATTTGTCCTAGGCCACGCTTTTCTTCCTTATTTGGAGTACCCTCTTTACACAGGCTGGGTGAGCCCCAGGAAGGTTCTAGATCCCATAGGATACATCTCTAGCCGTTAACAGGACCATTGGCTTAGCAACTAAGCTTATAATATAGTAATTTAAAAAATTTAATAATTTAGATAATAATTGATTGTTAAATATTATATATAAATAAATAAATAGTACACGAGCTATGTGTCTAAAAATCAATGTTTTTTTTTGTTTTTGTTTTTTAAATTTATTTATTGATATCTACAACTGTATTACAATAATACAACAAGTAAATAGGCTAAGTGATGTATAATGACATGATAATGACAAGTAGAGAAACTACCCACTGGTAGTACTCAAATCAAAGTTCAAATAAGAAAGTCACGTGGCCATCTTCTTTTCAGACGCCTCGGAGGATTATCGGGAATTGAAGAGGAAGCTAGGTTTGAAACTAGAGGGTTTGAAGTTTGTTATGAAATGATAGATACCGGGTTCGGGCCAAATCAGCAACAAAAGGGACATTAAGGTCGTTATGGATGAGTTTATTCTTAACAAAATAAGGAGCATTGAGGATTTTACGAAGGATTTTGGACTGTAAGGATTGGATACGAGAGGAAGTCGATGCCTTAGTGGAGCCCCAAAGCTCTACTCCGTAAGTCCAAATAGGTCGTATGATGGTCATGTAGATGAGTCTTTTGTAGTTAATTGGGAGCTTAGAGCGTTTGTGTAGGAAGAGTTGAAGTAGCCTGAAACGTCGTGCGGTTTCTTGTCTTTTCAGTCTTCTATGAGGATTCCAGGTTAATCGTTTGTCAAGGTGCAACCCTAAGTATCGGATCTGTTCTACAGGCACCAGAGGGATATTATTAAAGGATACTGAAGGGCAGGAAGTCATTGGTTTACGACGTAAGGTAAAAGTGATTTGATGCGATTTTTGAGAATTTATTTTAATTCTCCAGTTTTGACACCATTCTTCAAGATCAGTGATATGGGATTGGAGGCTTTGGGATGCAATAACTGGATTGGTGTTGACTGATAATACACATGTATCATCAGCATACGTGGTAAGGATAGTATTAGGATGAGTTGGGATGTCAGCTGTATAAACTGTATATAGGATTGGACCAAGGATACTACCTTGAGGAAAATCAATGTTATTTCCAAAAACTTTATCATTTATTATATGATTATAAACTTTAAATGTAGACACGACAATTATTACAAATGTTTATCAAATTATTTAAGGGATACATAAATCTTAATTTTGTATCTATAAATTAATTTTTTTCATGTAATTATTCGGACTGTTAAATATATTTTAAAGTAAAAAAATAATAAAACATTTTTGCCCTTCCTTGGGCAATTTACGGGGCAACTAGCCGTTATTTCCTCCAAGTTGAATGGTACTATATCTTCGGAGAAGATAAGATACTGAACTGAAGGGTTTTTGAAAGACTAGAAACAATTGGTCAAAGTGGACAGACATGCTTGGAGACCCAAATAAACCTGATAAATCATAGAAAATATTTCCGATATGGCCTCAAATAGCGTAAAATATATCTTATCAACTATGCGATAGCGGTTTATATCTAATTCCTCACTGATAAGGCTAGCTCATGAAAAAGTTTCCGTAGGTGGTTATGATCAATCACGCATTGCCCAGTCAACTATATAGAACTCTTATGTAGTAGCCATTTTGTCAGGAAAAAGCCAATTAAATAATACAAACATATGTACATATACATCTATTTATTTTCAATTAAAAAGGCATTTAGTTCATTTTCAGGATTTATATTGGCCTCCACTGAGCCATCAAAGTCATCTCATAACAAATCCGTACTATGCAAAATCCTTCGTTAAATCCTCAATTCTGCTCACTATCTGACAAATAAAGTCATCGATAATGACCACAATGTTCCATTTCTCGCTAATTTGGCCCGAACCAGATATCCAATCCTTTCATGACGAAATTTATTCCCATTCAAACCCAGCATTAGCAAACCTACCTACTTCTTCGATTCTCGATAATTCTGGGAGGCTTCTGAAAAGAAGATGAATTCACAAGATCGTTGAATTTGTTATTTCAGTACTAGTCCAGGATCCCTGGTACATTTTTGCACTTGATTACTATCAAGCTGAATCTTCGAGAATAGCTTCGTTTTGATGAGACGCCCAACAATATCCTTTGCGAAAATTCTCAATTGTGGTAGCTAACTGAGGTAGCAAGGATAAAATATGTCGATTTGATGATTCTATAAAAATTTATTATTAACTGGGTTTTTTTTTGTTAAATCTCAAGATAATTTGAAAAAAATATTTTTTTTTACAAAATGTATGGTTTGATCAAAGAGTCCCAAGATGTATCGATAACGAGGTCATTAAAAATGATTACTAACCAGCTGATTTTTTTTTTTTTACTTAGTTAATATTTATATAATTTAACAGTCATATTGTCCTACGAATTGCGTGGTACGTTATCCTTAAATTTTGGAGAATCATCAAATCGACATATTTATCCTTGCTACCTCAGTTAACTACCACAATCGAGAATTTTCGCAAAGGAAATTGTTGGGCGTCTCATCAAAACGAAGCTATTCACGAAGATTCAGCTTGATAGTAATCAAGTGCAAAAATATATCAGGGATCCTGGACTATACTGCCACTGGGTAGTTTATCTACTTGCTTTTGTCTCATGTGATTTTTATACGGTTGTAAGTAAAGTTCAATAAATTAAAAAAAAAAAAAAAAAAGGCATAAGCAGAGTTCAACTCAAACTTATCACAAATTATATAGCTTTTTACTGGACTAGTAATTGATATTTAACTAAGAAGTAAAATTTTATTCCTCTATTTTATTAAAATTAAAGAAGAAATAAACAAAGAATAGCCTACACTATAGATAACCATAACATAACCTGTCACACATAACTTCACATATTATTTCTAGCATATTCATATTATTTCTAATATGTACTCCCAAAAAAACAAAACAATAATTAAACATAAAATATTAAAAATAAATAATATATAGCATAATTTAAATAAACTCCTATAGATTTACAATTTTTAATTTTCTTCAAGGCAATATCAAGGTTTTTTTTTTTAGGGGAAGTCCAAAGTATAAGGCAGAGTTTTGAAAAATGACCATGGAGAAGAATATATCTACAAAAAAATTTTATATTATTGACGTCCATAAGAGGTATCTATACTTAAATTTCGGTTTTTTAGGACAATTTTTAATGTTTTTAATTTAATTGTTAATAATTTATGTTGTTGTTAATGTTAGAAAATTTATATGGTGAATTGCAGAAAAATGGTATAAATCAGGAGAGACAATGAAAGAATTGATAATGACCCAAGGGGTCGAAACGTCTTTGTGGAAAGTGAGAAAATAAAATATTATGACTGGAGAATGGTTTTTTTTTACTACTTATCACAAATTCTCCGGGATATTTTTAACACTTTTGTTTATAACTGCCTGCAGACCTTGATATAGTATTCATCAGTAGGAACGGGTAATATTTTATTCTCCTGTGATATGGTCAATCACGGATTGTCAAGTTTTCTCTCTTGGCCCTCAGGTGGTTATCGAATTTAACCAAAAACTCACTATCATGAACTTGTAATAAGTGGAATTTATTATGCAATTAAAAGATTTACTAATAAATACCTTGGAATAATTTAAAATAAATACGTTGGATAAGTTAACAATAAAAAAATAATAAGATAAATTGTTATAAATGTTGCCTAAGATTGTTTTGGACGGTGAAGAATCATCAATAAGGCGACAGCTCATAGCGGTGGGATTTCCCAAGTGGTTTCATCTCATCCTCTTCCTTATATTTTATCAGCTCCATCTTAATTTTCAGCCATTTATTCTTATTTGTTTTATTTTAGTTTATTAATTTATACTTGTTAGTGGGAATATAAAACAAAAAAATTAAAATAAAACATAGATGGATGGTTATGTTTCATTCTTCCATTATCTGTTAATTAATTTTAAGTCGCTTGACTATTTTGTGATGAAATAATATTTTTGTTATTTGATTCCTACACTATACAAATCCTACAAAATTAAGTTGTAAACAAAATTCAAATATGAAATATTCACATGAGTATAAATCACGAGATTTTTAAACTTGGCACCAAACTTAAAAGTAGAAATAAAATGCATTAAAATTTGATATGTATGAAATTTTCAAGGATTGAAATTTAAAAACATGACTGTATATCTACTATGAGTAGATATTCAAATTTCGATGTCATGTATTTCTATTTTAATATCATTATAAATATCAAACTGGGAATTTATACCAAAGGATAGCATTTCATTTAATAAGAATTCGTTCCTACAGGTAATATGATGATTAGCAATATTTAGATTTTTTTTTTTTAAATTTATTTATTGATATCTACAACTGTATTACAATAATACGACAAGTAAATAGAATGCGTGTTGCATAATGACATGATAATGACAAGTAGAGAAACTACCCACTGGTAGTACTCAAATCAAAGTTCAAGTAAGGAGGTCACGTGGCCATTTTCTTTTCAGACGACTCGGAGGATTATCTGGAATTGAAGAGGAAGCTAGGTTTGAAACTAGAGGGTTTGAGTGGTAATGAAGTTTGTTATGAAAGGATAGATACCGGGTTCGGGCCAAATCAGCAACAAAGGGGACATTAAGGTCGTTATGGATGAGTTTATTCTTAACAAAATAAGGAGCATTGAGGATTTTACGAAGGATTTTGGACTGTAAGGATTGGATACGAGAGGAATTCGATGGCTTAGTCGAGCCCCAAAGCTCTACTCCGTAAGTTCAAATAGGTCGTATGATGGTCATGTTGAATCGTATTTAAATATCAAATATCGTATTTTCACGTCAGAAAAAAATTCAATTCATTTTTTGTTCGCTGCTGGCAAGACTTTTATTTAATATTTTAGCAGCCAGAGATGGATCATATAGGATCTAGGATCTGGGGTTCACCCAGTCTCAAAAAAGTGTGTACCCCAAAAACGGGGAGAAATCTGGCGGTTCAGCGTGATCTAGGACAAATCACCTCCCTGGTCGACCGTTGTTCAAGAAACAGTACAGTCTCTACAATGTACTGAACCCCAGACCCGTTCACAGGTTGTAGTGGTACTGGTTTTTTATTTTTAAATCTTGCACCACTGTAACCACGAAGGGTCTTGGTCTAAGTACTCGATTGTAGATTGTACTGTTTCTAAGACAGCAGTTCTGCCGGGAATCCATTCATCCGTAATCCCGCTCACCTGTCAGGTTATTTCCCCAATTAAGGGTAACCAATTTTTAGAGTCGGTCTGCAGATACCATTTGATCCATCCAAGGCTGTTAACAGATGAAACAGTGGTCAGCATGTGAAATATTGGCATTTAATATGGCAGGCAAATATTAAATGGCACCAATAATTATACAATAATCGAAGAGGGGTCTTGCGAAAGATCGGAGGCTGGACCGGTGTTATCAGTAGATGGTGATAAGATTGACCTTGGGAAAGGTTAGAAGGTCGCCAGGACAGCTCTATCGAGCAGCCTTCTCCCTCCGCCTAATGAATCCTTATTCTTATATCCTTTATTGCTGGTATAAATATAAATTAATGAATATCCTACGTCCTGCCAGAATGGTGGACATGATGGGGTACATCTATGTACCTAATTGTCTGAAGGTGGTTGGCATAACCACATCCCCTCTTCGCTCCCCACATTCCTCGCCAACCACACAATCCCATCATCAATGGTCAAGCTTTGCCTAATATGTTGAAGTGTTTACATTAATCTCTTTAGTATACATATTCATAATTAATATATATTTTAAGATATAACTTTGTAAATTGATACTTTTTTCCCGAGAATGAATTATATATTTTGACGATTCGTAGATTTTAAACGATTAAACGATGTCTCAACCGATCCAATACGATCTATAAGTATTGAAGAAATTTTTTATTAGATGTCATTGATATATCCGTTAATTTGACGAGTTTTTCAAAAAATAGTTCAGCTTGTGTTCATGTTTGATTGTTTAAATTATCAATTACGTACACATGAATGTTTTAGGAACATTTTGATTTTATAATGCTGAAGAATATTATATTGAATATATTAAATTTCCCCACTTAAGGGTATTTAACAGTGCGTAGGGAATTGGCGACCCCATCGCGCAGTCATCTGTAATCAGACACTGGTTCTACAACAAGGAACAATAACTCTGGCAGCCATACAGTACAGTATGAACAGCCATACAGTACAGTATGAACAGCCATACAGTACAGTATGAACAGCCATAGAGTACAGTATGAACAGCCATAGAGTACAGTATGAACAGCCATACTGTACAGTATGAACAGCCATAGAGTACAGTATGAACAGCCATAGAGTACAGTATGAACAGCCATACAGTACAGTATGAACAGCCATACAGTACAGTATGAACAGCCATACAGTACAGTATGAACAGCCATACAGTACAGTATGAACAGCCATAGAGTACAGTATGAACAGCCATACAGTACAGTATGAACAGCCATACAGTACAGTATGAACAGCCATACAGTACAGTATGAACAGCCATAGAGTACAGTATGAACAGCCATACAGTACAGTATGAACAGCCAACTACACAAACCCCACACTTACAGATGAAGATCAATTACAGTACATGCCCTAGGATTACCTTCGCTAGGTAGCCTGACGTCTCTAAAGTAGACAGTCTGAAGGCTCTGAGGTGGCAGCCCCACTAAAAGACTAGGATATGGACTTTGGAACGTTTTGACACTTTTAGTGGAGCTCTCCTGGCAAGAGGAGGCCCTGACTCAATAACTTGGTTGTTGCGCCACTGATGATGATGAAGAAGGGTATTTAACAATTTTTCGAGGGAATGAATGGCCAAAACAGCGGAGGTATAATTTATATCTTACAACCCAATTCTGTACGAATGTACTTGCGAAGTTATTTAAACACTAGCTTTGGCCCGCGGCTTCGCTCGCGTGGAATTTGGTCTGCCTCATAAAGTTTCGTGTCACCTCATTTTAAATAAATAATTTAATTTTTGTTTAACTTAACTTTTAAGTTACTCGTACATCAAATATTTCTGATGTCTAACTTCAAAACTGAAGGATTCCATACAATCTTTGAACCCCTATTATAATAAGGGGAAAAAGGTGGAATTATCCAAATTTCTTTCTTAAATTATACAAAGGACCTATCTGCAAATTTCAAGATGCTAAGTTCCTGATTTGCCTTTAATTATGTACTCTAATGGATTCTCCACAGTAACTAAAAAACTTTCTGGGAGGGTACGTGACCCTGTGCCCCCCTCATAAATCCGACGTTGAAATTAGTAGGATATCAAAACAATAGTTTCAGTCATGTCCTTTCTGTTATTTTAACAACTATTATCATGTGATTTGGCTTTAATTATGTACTATAATAGATTCTCCACAGTACCTAAAAAAACAGTAGAGGGGGCATGTCCCCCGTGCGCCCCCTCCTCTAGATCCGCACTTGCTATAGCTTATGTGTTATTCTGATGCATAACCTATATTACTGTCAAGTTTCACCCAAATCCGTCCAGTAGTTTTTGCGTGAAAAAGAGACAAACATAAAAACTTTCACATTTATAATATTAGTAGGATTGTATAGAAGTTCACTGTTAGTGTTCTTCTAGGTGTCTAATAGCACGTTTTTTTTTTTTTTTAAATATGTTTTATGTATGTTTTATAGAAAAAAAATCATAGTTTATACAAGAAATTTCTGCATTTTTTCTTTTTTTTAAAGATGAAGCTTGTTTAATTTTTTAAATCCATGCATTACATTTAAATTCAATTAAATCCAAATTCCTTTCTTAGTGCTCATTTAAGCTATACAAAGAACCTATCTGCGAATTCCATGATGCTAAGTTCACTGTTTTCTGCTGTGCGCTGAGCGCTGGGTGTGTTAGTCCAAGAGGTTACAGTTTTATAATACTAACACACCACACAGGCGAAGTTTATATTATTAACTTCGCCTGTGTGGTGTGTTGATAAAAAGTAGCCTATATCCTTCCCCAGGCATGAGATTATCCACATCAAATTTCATCACAGACTGATCAGGACAGCCGTGAAACATAAATTGACACAGATTAACAAAAGAGACGGATAGAAGTTTACTGTTGTTCGTACCAGTAAAGGATTAGTATGTAATATTATTGAATCTATTGAAAAGGATTACTTAGTATAACGGTTTCACTTGTCGTACGGCAGCAGCCAGAAGTGAGCTATGTTACTTGATTTGTTTTGTTCAGCGAAAATATGTATATTTTGCGAATAAGATATACATAAAAAGATAATCAAGCATAAAAACTTTGCCCCCCTTTTTCACCCCCTTAGGAGTGGAATTCCGGAAAATCCTTTCTTATCGGATGCTTACGTCATACAAAGAACAAACCTTCCAAGTTTCAGTTCTCTAAGATCAGCTATTATGGCTGCGTTGATCTCTCAGCCATTCAGGACAAAGCATTTTATATACATATAGATTGTTTCTCTTAATATTTGAGAGAAATGAAACATGTCTTAATTCTAAATACCGTTCTGTGTTGAACAGCATGAACATCTGTTGCATCGGCAAACATTATTCGCGTATTGAATACTGAAACATGTCGATTTATTGTGAAATGTTTGCTTTTCGATTAATTTTATAGTTTGTAAAGATGATTCTTTTTCTTCGCCATGTTCCGAGAACTCGTTAGGTGCAAGTTTTCCTTCTATTCCTAAATAACCTGTAGAGTCATTAGTCAACAACATATGGTAATTAAAGCGTTATCTCCTTGTTAACATAGCTACATTACTCAACACTCTTTAGGCATGTATGGACTATTGGTTTAGTTGAAAAAATAAATCAATACCGATTACAGGTTTTTTCACCTAACTAACACAGATTGGTTTTAAAAGAACCAGATATTTTATTTTCCTGGGAAAAAGGAGTTAATTTTATAAACTGTTACAATAACAATTGTAGTTATTACAATTACTGCAATCGTAACCAATTACTACTCATGGCATGAACATACACAGCGAATTTGGAAATATGAATTAGGTAGCTCTTTCACAAATGCATACATGTTAACATATGGAAAATAGTAAAAAAAAAAAAAAAGAAGAAGAAATAAGGATTTAATGAATTTCATTTAATGATATTTGTCCTTTGAATCAAGGAGGAAGATCAATGAGATTTTGCAAGCTGTATTTAATGCATGCCATTAATATTTTTTATTTAATAAACATATTTAAGCAACGATTAGACTATGCAACTTAATTTTTTTTATCTATGCAGATGATACATGTGTATTATCAGTCAATACCAATCCAGTTATTGCATCCCAAAGCCTCCAATCCCATATCACTGATCTTGAAGAATGGTGTCAAAACTGGAGAATTAAAATAAATTCTCAAAAATCTCATCAAATCACTTTTACCTTACGTCGTAAACCAATGACTTCCTGCCCTTCTTTTATAATATCCCTCTGGTGCCTGTAGATCAGATCTGATACTTAGGGTTGCACCTTGACAAACGATTAACCTGGAATCCTCATACAAGACTGAAAAGACAAGAAACCGCACGACGTTTCAGACTACTTCAACACTTACTAGACAAACGCTCTAAGCTCCCAATTAACTACAAAAGACTCATCTACATGACCATCATACGACCTATTTGGACTTACGGGGTAGAGCTTTGGGGCTCCACTAAGCCATCGAATTCCTCTCGTATCCAATCCTTACAATCCAAAATCCTTCGTAAAATCCTCAATGCTCCTTATTTTGTTAAGAATAAACTCATCCATAACGACCTTAACGTCCCTTTTGTTGCTGATTTGGCCCGAACCCGGTATCTATCCTTTCATAACAAACTTCATTACCACTCAAACCCTCTAGTTTCAAACCTAGCTTCCTCTTCAATTCCCGATAATCCTCCGAGGCGTCTGAAAAGAAGATGGCCACGTGACCTCCTTACTTGAACTTTGATTTGAGTACTACCAGTGGGTAGTTTCTCTACTTGTCATTATCATGTCATTATATATCAGCCTATTTACTTGTTGTATTATTGTAATACAGTTGTAGATATCAATAAATAAATTAAAAAAAAAAAAAATTTATCTAACGCCAAGAATATGAAGCTTTTTGTGTAGATCTCAAAGTTGAGCTATAGTTCCCAGGTTGGAATACGTGTGTAGCAGATAATTTATTTAATGTCTCAACAGCCATGTGGGATCAGCGGAAAATTCCTGTAAAGTGAATATTTTTAATTGGCGGTTGAGAGTGATTTCGCCAAATTACCTCTCTGCACTACTATGATTAACATGCACTGAAGCAAATACCCTTCATGAGTTGTAGTGATACGGTTTTTTTTTTTTATAAAATCTAACAGTAATGCCCGCTTCGTGATCAACTTGATGTGACTTTTTAATAATTTTAATCCTCAGATTAACTGTCAACAAAATTTTGAAACCTTCCAACTTGTTCACTACTTTTTACTTAAGTTTAAGTAAGCATTTGCAAATCGAGGTGTAAAATTGGACATTTCAAAATCAGTTTTTTTTTATTTCATTAATTAGTATATAGCGGCAATTAGAATATCCTGTAACGCGAGTCGTATTGCGTTTT
Source organism: Arma custos (assembly GCA_037127475.1). Taxonomy (NCBI): domain Eukaryota; kingdom Metazoa; phylum Arthropoda; class Insecta; order Hemiptera; family Pentatomidae; genus Arma; species Arma custos. The sequence goes on along the minus strand of CM073764.1, from coordinate 136,468,164 downwards.
ATAATTATTAACAGATTATTTGAATTTATTAATTACTAGCTTATACCCGCGGCTTCGGTCGCGTGGAATTCGGTCTGCCACATAAAGTTTCGTGAAAGATCATATTAAATAAATAATTTAATTATTTTTTTAAAATATAAGTTACTCGTACATCCAAAATTTCAGATGTCTAACTTCAAAACTGACGGATTCTATACAACCTTTGAACCCCTATTATATTAAAGGGGCAACCCTTGGGGTGGAATTATCCAAATTTCTTTCTTAAACTATACAAAGAACCTATCTGCAAATTTCAAGATGCTAAGTTCCTGATTTGCCTTTAATTATGTACCATAAAGGGGGGGGGGCACAAGCCCCCGTGCCCCAACATAAATCTGCCCTTGCTGTAGCCTATGATGTATAACCTATTTTACTCAATAAGTTTCATCCAAATCCGTCCAGTAGTTTTTGCGTGAAAAAGAGACAAACATACAAAGTTTCGCATTTATAATATTAGTAAGATTTTACGGACCCTCTGGAATCTACCCTCTGGAACCCGCCAAGGGCTCACCAAGACTCTACAAAGTTGGTACCCGTTATTGGTTATTGGGGTAAGTACCTGAAGCTTGAGAGTGAAGTGAACTACCTGTACGACCCTTTTCCTAGAAATATTACCACCTACCAACTACAATACGAGTATAGTGAACCCAAGACTCTTTCCATACTGAGAATAATTTTCTGGCTTCTGACAATTCGACATGAAACTGCTTAACATGATGTTAAGTGAAAGACAAAATTGAAGTTTATGAAAATTTTTTTCTAATATACAGCATTTTAATCTGGCAGCATTAGATTTTCAGATTTCAACATACACATTTATGAGATGAAAATAGTTGACTGGATGATCTAATGTAAAGGAGATAGTTGGGGGGTGCAGTCAATAAGTACACAGAATAAGTGATGAACTTATATTAAGGTGCGTTTACACCAAAGTTGGCAACTAAAAGTTGACAACACATTATGGAAAACTAAAAGTTGTCAACTAAAAGTTCTTCTTCAGACGCGTTTACACCAAAGTCTTCCACAAGTTTTCCACAAGTTGCGGGAACTTGTTGCCGGTTTTAAGAAAGTACAGCAACAGTTTTTGTCTTCCACTTGTGTAGAGACAAATCTTCCACTAAATTTTCGTTTCCCGCGGAGAGTCGGTAAAGATCAAAGAAAGTTGGCAACTAAAAGTGGAGAACTGTTCCCCCTCCACGCGCCCTATTCATTATTAAATAGTGCTGTAAATGCATTTATTCATAAATAAATAGTGCATATGGGGTATGTGAGCACCAAAAGAATTATAATAAATTAGTCAAGTATTTACAAATAATTTTAATTCCGAGGGCTTTTCTCTTTAAAATAAAAATATTTAAAAAGTAAAATAGCTGACCAATAATTATAAAAAAAAAAAGTTCTTCTATATATTTATAAGATTACTTATTAGTATATTTTTACAATCTTTTAATTCCAGTATGTTATTAGATACATTTTCTAAATATGGTCACCGCAATATGACAGTTTCAACAGAAGGGTATGCCTTTTTATTACCAATGCGGCTTCTTTGTTCTCAATAACCTGGGCACCTAGCAAAAGTGTGGCCTTCACAAAAATATTTCGCAACCTGTACAGCGGGTTCGTTTTATCTATATTACCATTTGGGGCCCAAACAGTGCTCCTTGAAGAGGCGAATACCGCCGGGTTCGTTTGAACTGGTAATAAATTGCCAAGAGGCGGGCCCTTGTACCTGTTCTAAACACTTATCTTTAACAAAAGTTTTAGGGCATTTATTGGTACAAGCAAAAATATTTAAATTATCAATAACCAAAATTTCATATACGTAGAATGCAAATGATTGTACTTAAAAATATGTATAGATAACCAAATCATACCTAACCATTTACTGTCTCACATTATTAATTTGGAAAAAAAATTAATAAAAATTATTTAAATAACACTAAACAAAATAATTTCTTCAATATTCTACGAAATAAAATATTAAACCTAGATAAAAAACAAGCTTATTGGCTAATCAGAACAAATAAGAAAAAATTGCAAGCTCACTTAGATAAAATTAATAATGTAGATAATAATTCATATACACAAATCTATAAAATATGCAAAAAATGGAGTAACATATTAAAAAAGATCAAAATAATAAATATAAAATTTAAAGCAAATAAACCTAAGAAATTAACATTCAGAAACCCATATAATAACAATGAAATAGCAAATAAGCATTGTACAACAATCTTTTCTAACAATTCCAGAAATATTTTCATTTTTAAAGAGAAAAGATAGGACCTCGGCCGGGATACGAACCCGGAACCTTCGTCTTTCCGCGACAGCGCTCTACCAATTGAGCCACCAAGGCAAATACAATAGAGTCGTTAACTTAACAACTAATATAACACCCAACAACATTGTAACTTCATTAAGTCTAGGGGATAATATTAATTATGACCCAAATAATAAAAAAAATCAACATTTCTCAAATGTTAGCGGACATTGAATCTATAATCATAAATTTAGAAACTCCCGAAACCCATAGAAATGGCCTTAGGAATACTCTTAATAAAAACATTTTAAATTATTTGAACAAAGAAAAAAATAAACCTAATAACACAATAAATAAATTTAATAAAATTATAATCCCCCCTTGGCTACGGCCTTGGTTCAAATAGTCCATACTATTGATTTAAACAAAACTATTATTGTTCATGTAAGGTTTATTAGGTAGTCCTCTTGTAACCCAATTTAATGATTAACTTAGTAATTGAAATTATTAATTGAAATAGAACATTTAAATAACAAGCTTCTGTACTCTATTACAATAATATTTAATATTGAAATATGTATAGTAAAAACAAGTGTGACATTTAATATTACTTTGGAATATGTTACTCATTTTATCACGTACCATTATTAATTCTGGTTCATTACCAGAGTATCTAATAACACACTGGAATTAAAAGATTGTAAAAATATAATAATAGGTAACCTTGAAAATATATAGAACAAATTATTTGTAAATACTTGACTAATTTATTATAATTCTTTTGGTTCTTACATACCCCAGATGCACTATTTATTAAGAATAAATGCGTTTACAGCACTATAATTATGAATAGTGCGCGTGAGGGGGAACAGTTCTCCACTTGTTTTCCACAAGTTGCTAGATACCCGCGCAGCAACAAATCTTCCACTTTTAGTTGTCCACAAGTGGAAGACAAAAACTGTTGCTGTACTTTCTTAAAACCGGCAGTAAGTTGCCGCAACTTGTGGAAAACTAGTGGAAGACTTTGGTGTAAACGCAGCCTTATGTGCCGACGTTTCTGTATTGTACTGTACTATCCTTTCTGTACATTTATTTTCTATTTTTTATTTTATATGCGTTATTTATAATTTATCATCTCTGCTCATTTTCTTTATTTTATTAAATCTGTCTTACTTTATTATATCTGTCATTATTTTCATCTGCTTCTCATTATCAATAATTTGTCATATCTTAATTTCATTATATCTGTCACTATTTCAATAATTATATCTGTCACTATTTCAATAATTTTGTTATATTTGGCTTTATCTTAATTTTATTATATCTGTCACTTTTTTAATTCATTACTTTCACTATTTTAATTTTTTCATTATCATTAATTTTTTAAATCTGTCTATATATCTTTATTTTATTATAATCTGGCTCTTTTTCTATCTTCATATCTGCCACTTTTTTATTTTTCTACATTACTTGTCACCATATTATTGTTACTGTACATTTTTTATATTTTTTTGTTCTGTTTGTTTCTCTGTTAGCCCTGAAGATGACCTACACTGTAGGTCGAAACGTCGGCACATAATATAAGTTCATCACTTATTCTGTGTACTTATTGACTGCACCCCCCAACTATCTCCTTTACATACACATTTATATTTACAATTCCTAATTTCTGTCAGCTACTTTCATCTGTTGACCTCTGTAACTCAAAAACATTAAGCCACAGGATGTTTAAATTTCATATTTTTCCTTGGTGTGGACATATAATCGTGTAGTTACATTTTAATCACTACATGATCACCGGAAGCGTTCCATTATCTGAAGGCCATGATAGATCTTTATCAAATAAATTCTCTACATGAAAAAAAAATAGTTCTTTTCAAATTGAATATTTGAAAGTTTTTATATCAATAGAAACAATATAATAAATTTAAATAAAGGTGATAAATTGCCTTATACTTCCATCAAACGGTAGGGAATCGTGCCAAAAATCATCCATTCTAGTTTTTACTCCCTTTTAGGCAGGAAGTCAAGTATTGTAATAGTGTAAATTATCTATTTCCAGATTTCAACGGTTACATCCATTCTTACCTTCCCCGAATACATTTTGACTAATATTTTTTATATATTTTGTAATATTCTATAATAAGTCATTAGTTATAATTCAGTTTTAGCAAAAATCCTTAATTTAAGTGATACATAATTTATAATATTTAAAAAAAAAATAATTTATTTGAATAGCTGCCTGGAAGAAGGGCGTATGTTACATTTTTCAGTTTTTTTTTGTGGAACAATGTCTACGTGATGGCCCCTACACGCGAAATTTCTATAGACTCATCGTTTTTTCAACGTCATGTCAAAATAAACATTTTGACCAAAGCATCGTGGATGTAACAATCATCAATGCTGTACAAGTTTGAATTTGATCCAGAATTTCCTTAAGAGCTACTGAATTATAGTTCCATATGTGCAAATGGAGTTGTTCCTTGTCTCCATATTAATACCATTATTTCATATTTTCTTTTATGAAAGATTGTAACCCTAGAAGAGAATTGTATATATTACCTGTTGGTGATAATTACTAACGAATTCACAGGTGTAACTGACCATTCTACCTTTATCATTGGCGAGGTGACCTACATTTACAACCACAACCGCAATATATCGTCTAACAGTCACCCTTCTAAACTTTCTTTCCAACAGGATGGAAAAGAAAACTTCAAACCGTCTTTCATAACGGATTATTTACATTATTAATATTACAATATAATATGTTTTCCTTTCGAATCTTAAATTGTAAAAAAATATTACGGTAAAGGTATAACCTATATTATATTAAGAATAATCTCCTTTATTATTAACTAATTCAACAGGTTTTAAGATTTATTATGACAGTTATGGGGGAAAAAGCTAGAGTTTTTCTAGTAATTACGATTTTAACACTAGTTTTCAGGTTATAATTATAAATGATGTCTATTAGTCGAATAAAAAAAAAAAATCAATTCAAAACTCGACATCGGCCTTCACAACACCTTATTTATATTATTATTATCATTACATATTACTTTAACAATTTTAAAACAAAATTGTAAAATAGAAAAGTATACGAATCTTTGTTGTTTGTTCATTTAACGTCAATTTATGCTGCTATGGCTAATCGGACTATGCTACAGTGGGAGCTCTAAATTTTGCCTATCCAGGTTTAATTGGGATAGGGATTTTTAACGAGTACCTGACATCGTACAGGCTCGGGACCCTCGTTTAACGTCCCTTCCGAAGGACGCATAACTAAGGATTTTTTACTCCCTTAAAAGAATCCTAGGGCCTTTAACCTCTACCCGGACCATTTTCTTCCTCATAAACATATAATTTATTTTATTTTTTTTTTATTATTATAATTTTTAAATATTTTTATTTTGAAGAGAAAAGATTTGTCTAGGATCGGGATTCGAACCCGGGACTCCCAGGCATCCGTCGTGATACTCTGCCACTAGAGCTATACTGGCACGCACCTCGGTCAGACAAATCCTTTCTCTTTATCTATACATTCATCTCTTTGTATACATCGCAAATTGCGAGAACATTTGGGTATGGGATCGGTGAAGAGAAAGGATTTGCCTGACCGAGGTACGTGCCAAGATAGCTCTAGAGGCAGAGTATCACGACGGTTGCGGGGAACACCCAAGTTCGATTCCCGACCTGGACAAATATTTTCTCTTCAAAATACAAATATTTAAAAATAAATATATATAATTTGAAAAAATAATTTTTAACACGCTTTTAATAGCTTCACCTATATATAGAGTAGCTTCACATCATCAAATTAAATTGAAACTTTCTACACTTCTCAAGGACTGATGACAATACAACGATTAAATAACTTTTTCTCATTATCCTGGCCAGGGTCTTCAGTAATAGAAATTTTCCATATCTGAAGGAACGGTAGTGTCTCATGTGCCCAAGACTAAGAAATACGTGGCTTAATCTTAATGGACAAGCATATGACTACTGACAGGATTAACTGAGAAATTTAGTATATTTTGCAACAAAAAATAAAAAACACGCTTTTGTAGCTATCTGAACGAAAAAGTAGAATACTAGTTTAAAAAAATTAAAAATACGCATTAATAGAAGACAAAACAAAAAAATATAAAATAATTTTCAATAAGGAAAGGTAAACAGAGGCCTTACATAAATGTTAAGGCTGTGGAAAAATTCCAACGAAAAGCCCTTAAGTCTCCAAACTAAAACAGAAATTTGAGCATTTGAGCCTTGGTGGTGGGATGTTTCTTGGGTGCATTATTCATGTTTTGTTTTGCTGTTATTCTCTTTCTACCCCGAGGATGCCTGAATGGGCAAAATATTGGACAGATAATTTCAATTTCTGTTTTAGTATTATGATATATGTTTTTACTGGACTAGTAATTGATGATATTTAACTAAGGAGTAAAAAAAACATTCTCCAGTCATAATTATTTATTTTCTCGCTTTCTACTTTTTGTATTCGTCTATTTTATTAAAATTAAAGAAGAAATAAACAATGAATAGCCTACACTATATATAACCATAACATAACCTGTCACACATAACTTCACATATTATTTCTATCATATTTATATTATTTCTAATACTCCCAAAAAACAAAATTTCAAACATAAAATATTAAAAATAAATAATATGTAGCATAATTTAAATAAATTTCTATAGATTTACAATTTTAATTTCTTCAAGGCAATATCAAGGTGTTTTTATGAATAGGGGAAGTCCAAAGTATAAGGCAGAGTGAAAAATGACCATGGAGAAGAATATATCTCCAAAAAAAAAAATATTTTTATATTATTGACGTCCATATGAGGTATCTATACTTAAATTTTCGTTTTTTTTAGGACATTTTTAATTTAATTGTTAATAATTTATGTTGTTGTTGATATTAGTAAATTTATATGGTGAATTTGCAGAAAAATGGTATAAATCAAGATAGACAATTAAAGAATTGATAATGACCCAAGGGGTCGAAACGTTTTTGTAGAAAGCGAGAAAATAAATAATTATGACTGGAGAATGTTTTTTTTTTATTTCTGTTTTAGTTTGGAGACCTAAGGGCTTTTCGTTTTTTCCACTATTTTCCACTATCTTAATTTTCAATAAGTTTAAAATAACAATAAAATTATGAACAAATGAATTCTAAAAAGCGTGGGGGTAATTATTATTATATTTTAATAATGACTGCTTTTACGAATATCATTAAATTAAATATTTACCACAATTAACATCAATCACCACACTCATTTTTATGATAAAAAAGAACTTTTTGTTCATAACTCGGCTGTTATTTTAAACTTTATTTTTAAATTTAGTAATAAAGTTTTCATTAATTCTATTATAAGTCTCATTGATGAATAACAATACAAATAAAATTTCGTTTTACTTTTTTTTCCCAGAACTATTTGACTTAATCTTATTTTTTTTTATAATTAACAATATACAATTGGAACAAGGAGGATTGGTCTGTCGCTAGACAGACAATAATAATCTTATATTCTGTAATAATTTAAAAATAACTAAATAAATGATGCAATCTAATTTTTTTTTATCAACAGTTCCTTAATTTATCAATTAATGGCCTACTACACATTTTTTCGGGAATTGTTACAATATAGCGACATAAAAGCGCTTCTTTGACTATTTTCAATGAAACAACGAACTCATTGAAGGTTTGAAATACAGCAATTAACTTTGTTTAATCTGTTACATTTATCTGCAATCATCAAATCTAATAATATATTATTTTATTACCTTCACGACTATTTATAGGCCAACTTAAGAAGGATATTTATTACATAATATGTTCACGTAGTTACGATTTTAAATTTATCTCAATGATAATCCTCTTGTGATAACAAAAAACCTCGATTAGTCGAATTCTTTGATAATACAATTTCATTTCCCGACTCAGTAAATATACATTAAAATTCGATAACAAAAGAAATAATTTGAAAATTGATTTTAAGTTGATTCAAAATGAACTAATAACTTACATGTATAAAACGAATCATTTCATAAATATCAAAATTGTAACTAAAAATCGCCAATATATATTTTTGTAGCCGAAAAATGTATAATTGACTCGACCTTTTTTATATATTTGCTTTCTTTTCCTCTTTAAGACTTTAATTAAATTTCTTATATTACTTTCCTCGTGCAGTAATAGGATAACTTCTCTCAAAAAATACATACATAACAGTTATGAAAGTCAATTAAACGTTCCACTTCGGAAAAAAAATAGTTCAAAGAACTATTTTAAAATATATAATTTAAGTTTATCAAGTCAAATCGAGACCAGCTGTAGCAGAGAAATATTTATTCTGTTATTAGCAATAGATCGATCTTAAGGGATCTGCTTATCCTCATAGGGCCAACCCAGCCTCTTAATTAAATGAGTTCTTTTAATTTGGAAAGAACCTATGAGTTTTTTTTGTTTCGAATCTCCATTTATTATGAATCTACATCGAACCTATGAGAAATTATCTTACCACATAAATATTGTTCTTATCAAATGCTGAAACCGAGATTGAGTTTTAGTGCTACAAATTTTATTTTATTATTATTATTTTTATGTTTTACATTGTCTTAATTTTTCCTGATCAAAGAAGTTTGTTTGTTTGTTCATTTAACGTCACTTTATGCTGCTATGGCTAATCGGACGATGCTACAGTGGGAGCTCTAAATTTTGCCTATCCAGGTTTAATTAGGATAGGGATTTTTAACGAGTACCTGACATCCTACAGGCTCGGAACCCCCGTTTAACGTCCCTTCCGAAGGACGGCGTAACTATGATCAAAGAAGTATTACAGAACAATATTTCCAGTTAAATGCTTTTTATTAGATAGCGCAACTATATGCTTTGTAATATTTTTTCAGAAAAATATATATACATATGTATTTATGTGTAGCCTGTTATAGCATACTTTATTCATTTTTTTTTTTTTTTTTGCGTTAAAGTTCTGTGACTAAAACGATTTATTTCAAAACCCGTTAAACCCAGGTTAATGAACGGAAAAAATCTCTATTGTACTAAATCTAAATTTTCTAGCCATTAGTTCAACAGTTCGGAACAGACAGATTGATACAAAAAGTGCATTTTGAGTCGAATGCGAAGTATCACCGCGTTCGACAAAAAGCAATGTTAAAAAAGAAATAATCATTAAAAATGTAGTTTTCGAATTATTTCAAAGAGTTTGAAGAAGCGTTCTAAAACCCACTAAGTCCAACATAAAATTTAAAATTTCTGGAGTCTTTTGGATGCCCGTATTTAGCACAGTTAGTGGGTCATCGGTTATGCAGGGAGGTGATTTAGCCAAGCTCATGACTGATCGGAAGGTTTTTTGCCCTATAAAGGGTACTCAATTGAAGAGACTGTGTAAACACCAAGAGGATCTGCACATTTATGTGCAATACATATGTTCATAATCAATGCGGCAATGCATTCCAACTCATAAGAAAAAAGATGAGACAAATCAGCTGCTGTCTTGGCCTTGGTTTTTCCGTTTTTATTATCTTCAAGTTTTTTTTTACAGATAAAATGAAAGCGTCTGATAAGAGAAATATTCAAGTAAATTATCGCACGTGGATAGGTTTATACCGTCCTATTCTATACAGGTTACGTGTGATAAATGTATGTTAAATAAAATAAATAATTATTTTACTCGACCTGTTTATTCTTTTCTTTACTGCACCTGTAATGATGCAACAAGAATAAATTTACATTGTTTAATGTAATCTGTTAACGGAGACTGAATCAATCTGGTTATGACAAGACTGAATGAGAAGGTGGAAGGGAATCCATCAACTACTAACCTGTTATAATGGTAACCTTTAATTTCCATCAGTTCTTTGAAAAAGGTCAACCTGTCTAGAACTGCTTCGAGGATAACAAATAAAAAACTGTATCAACGAACTGTCAGTTCTCACAGGAGAGCTTTTAATAAATGATTAAGAACGGGAAACATTTATACATAAATTTATTACAAAATTATTAATTTTATTAACTCATTTATCTTTAGAACATTGTGCATAAATAATTTTAATTAAATACATGACTATTATTACACGCCCATTCATTTGTTTCTCTCACAGTTTTAAATATTAAAAAAATCCACGTGTTATTGTTCCAAACTCATAATTATAATATTTAATCTTTGTATAAACCATTTTATAGCTTGTTTATATTATTTTTATAATTTTGAATAATAACAATGCAGTTATTTTTGTCAGAAACCTAATAAATATGAAGAAAGATGTAGTCAAATATAATTTTTAAAAATACAATAAATTTTTTTTTTTTTTTGTATCTTATTCATTTCAAATATTTCATTTGTTTATATTATTTCATTGTTTATTCATATTATTTTAAATCTTCAAGAAAAAAAAAATCGGCTTCCAGTCAACTACTTTATTGTTTTATATGACAAAACGTTTCGACACTATGGTGTCATTTTCAAATATTTATTTTTCTGCATTCCTTAACTGGAAAGTCAATATTTTTTTAAAAATAATTTTTAAGGAGATCTTTAGTCCTCCATAGTCAAACTTATATTCTAAGAATATAAGTTTGACTATGGAGGACTAAAGATCTCCTTAAAAATTATTTTTAAAAAAATATTGACTTTCCAGTTAAGGAATGCAGAAAAATAAATAATTGAAAATGACACCATAGTGTCGAAACGTTTTGTCATATAAAACAATAAAGTAGTTGACTGGAAGCCGATTTTTTTTTTCTTGAAGATGAAATTCAAATAAATCCAGTTTAAAAAAAGGAAAAAATTATAAGAATTATTTTAAATTTATACATGCTTTATGTCTTGTTTATACAATCCTAAAGAATACGTATGGGTCGAAACGTGGGTTTTTAATAAATAGTTTCATTATTTAAGGAAATATTATTTTAGCTGCATCCGGACCACTTTCTTCTCAACTTAATTTATAGAACAATGCAATACACTAGGTTCCAACTATAATTTAAACGTAAATGATATATATTGGCAATATTAGCCATAATGTTTATATAAATATATGAGCCGTTTACTTTGAATGTGGCCTAACTCCGTTTTTCAATTGTTTGCCAGTTACCATGGTTACATGTACAACTTCACATTATATATCAGTGAAGCATTTCAGGTTGCTGATATTCCGAGCAAATACGATAAGTTTTTGACACATAAGTTTTCAGAATTAGTTCAATAACTGAACCGTGCAGTTTGAAAGTGGCCTAACTCCATTTATTTTATACTTATATCAAGATATTTACTATTGATGATGTCTGTAAAAGCAGTGGTGAAGGGTCGGAAAGGTAATAATTTTATTGTGAATGAAATGAGACAAAAAGATTTTATATCAACAAAATTATTAGAAGACGCAATTTTTAAAAGGGTAAAGAATTCTGATGGAGAATCAGTAAACTGGTTACAAATATGCGTTTTGTTAGAAATGAACCGAATAAAATTGTCTATAAGACATCAATGAATGAGAATGAAAATTTGAAAGTCCTGAATTTATTACCACGTCGGGGTAGACCAAGAAAATTCGAAAACATTGTATTGAGCAAAATTCGGACATGATTGATCTTTTGTGATATATACCACTGGAACATCATGATTTCTTCAAATCCCTTTCACACGAGCAAAATGTAGATGAATAGTAAATTGTTTTGTAATAAATTTGTTTGTAATTTTATATGTTCTTTAATTAAAAAATGTTTTGAATCGCATAAATTGTGTTTCCGAAGTGTTTTAATAATATGTAAAATAAATTGAGGATTGTTTTTTCAATTTTCAATCTTTAATTATGTTGAATGAACTCGGGTACCTTCAAATTTTATAATGAATCTGGTTGTTAATTTTGAAAGTGGCCTAACTCCATTCTTGATAAGAAAACGCACATTATTCACTTAATAATTGTTACAATTTTAATAGCAACCATAAATTTAACACCCTTAGATACACTTAAGCAGTATGACTCATTAGTATCATATACGTATATTTTTAAATTCATTGAAACGCAAACCCTTAAATATCTCCATTTGAAGATAAATGGAGGTAGGCCACTTTCAAAATAAACGGCTCATATATAATAGCGTTAGGATAGGATAGATACTATCTTAATAGATTAATATAGTAAATTTTAATAAATAAAGCTACCAATATTTTTATTAATTATTGATGTTAGCATTTAGATGTATTATATTATCGTATCTATGGTTGATACGATGATTCATGATTTCCATATCCATTGATTTTCAAACAATTCTAAATGGAATTTTCATTTAGTTTTGTAAAATGATTATGAGAAAAATTAAAGTAAAACAAAATATAATAAGATCCAAAAACTGAATAACAAAATATTTTATATCGTTCTGAAAGTTTAAACTAGGTAGTTGAATATTTATCCAAAAAAAATGATTTAAATAAAAGTTGAACGTGCTAAATAAAGTTGAAGATGTTTTGAACTTCCAGAAAAAAAAAAAATTATTCCTAATATTAAAATATTAAAGTATATGGTCGATGAATTGAATTTAAAGCTACAAAATAAAATACATTTTAAAATATCACAATTTTGAAACTCTTCGTGAATCACTGTCGTACGAATTTTTTAAAAATATTTAAGCTATCTAAAAAGAATCATAATGTGTTTTAAAAGCACATGGATTATTATAATCACTTGTCTTGTGATTGAAGAATTGAATTTTAAATCGTTTGAATTAAAAATGTTTCTCATTAAGAATGCTAAATAATGCATAGCTGCTAAGATAAAATGAATTTGGGAGGCCTCGAATATAAAGCCAAATAAGTCATTAATTTTCGAATTATTATAAGATGAAAATGAGGACAAAATACCTGGTAACAAATCGGGAGAATAATCAATCCTGAAATCACGCAGGACACAAAATATCCTTATGATGGCCTTGGATAGCGCACTTAATCACAAACTGGAAAACTGTTCTGATAGCGATATACTCTTTCAGCCATACTAAATATAATGTTGTGATTGTAAGCCGAAAATTGGCATTAGACTTTAACCGTATGGAGAATCCCCCCCACTCCCTTATCTATAACCATTCTATGTAAACTAACAATTTTATTTAGTAAATATGTTACAGTTTTTACTAAATAAATCAAATAAATGATATTAAACCTGTCAAACTAGGATATTCAAAAGATATCTCTGATTTATTTTCGAAAATAGAAATACATGTGTAAATAATGACATAACTGATGAAATTGACTGTAATTTTTTATTTTATTTTTTACAAAATGGTTAATCAAAAATACATTTTTTCTATTTTTTTATTTTTTTTAATCTATAAAAGTTAATTTTTTCTTCTCTGATAATTTATAAATATATATTTGGGACACAATAGGATAAAAGGCAAGTAGCTTCGACTTTGTTTTTAATTGAAATATTTGTTTAAAACCAAAATAAAGCAACCATGGAGACCAGACACACAACGACCTTTCCGTCGCCGGAAACTCGCGAAGACTGACTCAGATGAAGAAGAATCCGCTAGATGGCAGCACTCTACGAACCGGCATCTATAAATTAAATACTACTCAAGAGTAAGTTTTTTTCAAGTCCATTTTCTTAAAATATACACATAAATAAATAAATGTATACTAAAAATACTAATAAATATCTGACATGCCTTCCTTTACAGATATTAAACAAATAGTTGGCTCAAAACGTGGCTTAAATCAAATTACAACCTCCTTTTTGTCTTTACTAAGCCATCATACTAAGAATATTTATTACTTATTAAGAATATAATAAAACATACTGTAAAGAGTACTAGTATTTTATTGAGCGTCTTGGAGAGAGGTTGTTTTCTCTTATTCCAGAGTGTGTCGGGCTGTTGATGTGAGATGTGTTCCTATTGATCCCACGATGTTTGAGCCATTTGTTTTTTTTCATTTGAATCCTAATAATTATTTAATCCCACATTTTGAGTTGTTTTTTTTTTTACTTAGGCTACTAAGGAAAATAATCAAATTTATTTTATTTTTTAATTAATTGTTATAATTTTACATATTTTTATTTTGTGGAGAAAAGGTATGTCCAGGGCCATACATCATCAGGTCATACGAATGCTCCCTTGCAATTGCCTAATTATGCCAATCCATAAATATGTATATATTTTAAAAGGAATAAAGAATATAACTATAATTTTTTTTGAGCGATAACTTCCTATTTTTTTTTTATTATTTAATTTTTTATTTGCACCTACGCAATTGCGCAATTGAATGAAGTTTCTTTCTCTTCGATTTTCTCCATGATCATTCAGTTATTTTGGAAAATATATATATATATATATATATATATATATATATATATATATATATATATATATATATATATATATATATAAATTTTTCAGTAGGTCTCTTGGCCAATGTCTTTTTAATCTTTTTGTATTAAGTCCAGGTAACAGGGAGTCGGAAAGCGGAAGAACGAGTGGGTTTGGGTGATATTGTGTCGATGAGTGGAATGTTATGTATTTGTTATGAATATATGATTTTATAGTAGGAATGTTCATGTCATTGTGTATAGTGTGATTCGAACCATACCACGGTGCATTAATAATTTTTCTGAGAATTTTGGATTGTGTGATTTGAATCTTGTGTATGTGAACTTTTTTTGCTTAACCCCAAAGTTCTGCTCCATATGTCCAAATAGGTTTTAGTATACTGTTATAGATAAGTCGTTTGTTCCTCAAGTCAAGTGAAGATCTGTAGTCCAGAAGATGTGATAGTTGTTTGTACCGTATAGTCAGTTCTTGTCTTTTTAATTTTGTATGTACGTTCCATATAAGTCTTTTGTCCAAGTATAGTCCTAGGTAACGTACATAATTTTTGGAAGGTACTTCGTCGTTGTCAATTTTGACTGCTGGACACGAAGCTTTGCGTAGAGAGAAAAAAAAATCTGTTCCTGAATTAAAAAAAAAAGAACTTAATTAAAAGAAGAAAAACTTAAATTTTAATAAGAGGAATAAGCCAACGTTGTGAGGATCCTTTCTGTAGAGCTTGATCCATGAATTCCCTCTCCTGTACCAATCGTCTTCTCCTTCCCAATTCCAAACCTCTTCTATCAAAGGTGTCCTGGATTGCGCCTTCCCAAGTCTTCCTTGGTATTCCATTCGGTCTCATACCTTCCACCTTTGTCTCATATACGGCCTTCGCCACTCTGTTTTCCGCCATTCTGGAAACATGACCGAACTATCTCAGTGGTGCTCCTCGATAATATCCCCACATTTGACCGTATTGTTACGTTCCGCATTCGGTCTCTTCTGTTCTTCTTTTTCATTCTTCTTAAATATCGCATCTCCATGGCTTGAATTTGGATCTAGTGCTTTTTGGTTAGAGTCCAAGATTCGCTTGAATAGGTGAGAATCTTTTATAAACTGAGAATTTTTATAAACTACTTTTTTTGTGTTTTTTGACACTTCTTTTTCCCGATGAATCCTTTCTTGAGGGGATTAAAAGACTTGCTGGCAACTTTTTTACGTTCATATATTTTGCCATCTATCCAGCCGTGTTCGTTAAAGTGTCCACCGAGATATTTAAAATCCCTTACTTGCTCTAACCTCGTATTGTTTAGTCTTACAACTCGGTCCCCGTGCACGCATTTTCTTCCTATTCTCATGATTTTGGTTTTCTCTGTATTTATCATCATGTTAATCACGCCGAACTCTTATTGTAGGATGCGTAAATTGAACTGGAGGTTCCTCCAATTGTTTGCAAAAACAATTATGTCATCGGCAATTGCGAGGATACTGAGTTGGGTTGGCCTAAGGTTTCTATACCCTAGATCACGGGTTCCCAAACTTTTTTGTACCACGCCCCCCTTTTGTTGAAATTAAAGCTTCTCGCGCCCCCCCTTAACAATAAATTGTGTGAGCCTAGGAACAAAACAAAAACAAATAAGTATTACATTGAAAACAAAACATTTATTAACACTACCATAAGGTACAACATTATCAGTTTTCATAAAATACAAAAATTATTAATAAGAGAAAAATATATTAGTTTCGTTAGTGAGATTTTTCTTACTATTATGCCCTATTCGTGGATGAGTTTTAGTAAATGCACAAAGCAAGTCACTAGCAACATTAAGTTTATTCTGATACTTTGTTTTAATAGCCACAATTGTTGAAAATGATTTTTCGCACAAATAGGTGCTTGAAAAAGGCAAATATAAACGAAGATCTTCCCTTGATACACTAGGATGCACTTTGAAATATTTTAACCTAAATGAAGGTTTGTCCATTATATCAATGTGGTCAATTTTCTAAACATCATGGTTAATTTAGAATTTTAGAAAGACTACTTAAATTTAATTTAATGTTCAACTTGTCTCGCGCCCCCCCCCCCCCGAACATGTCCTCACGCCTCCCCAGTTTGGGAACCGCTGCTCTAGATGGTACTGTTTCATTTTTGAATTAGCTCTTTTCAGGGCCGTGTCCAGAGTCAAAATAAAAAGTTTTTATTAATTATCAAACTAAATCAGTTGAAATCATCGAAATGCGTGAGATTCGAGAAAAATATCTGATACCATAGTTAATTGGTGTACATAATTAATTGTTTTGATAGTCACAAAATTAGTGCAAATTGCATCATTTAGTTCGCGATGATACAGTATGAGTCAGATTCAGAATTATATTTATTTATTCATACTGAAGAAAAAATATATAGAAAAGGTAGTTTGGATATATACTTTTTAAAATATCGCATATTTATAAAACATTTATACCTATAGTGACAGAATTCTTGCCTCTGGCCATTTCCTTAATGAAATAAATAATTCCCAGAAAAAGAAGAAAATATCGCAACTGACAGAATTCGGGGAATATTTCTCTAAAAAAGCACCGGCCTAATGTAAGGGAATAAATTGTAAAAAGAATACTATTGAAATCACCATTTTTTATCAATATTATAATATTTTTTATATAAATAATAAAATATTATTTTTTAAGAAATAATTTTGATGAGCTGTTTTGTTTTGTAATTTAGAGATTATGTAATTAGTAATTACACAAATAAAATCTCCAAAAAGAAAAAAAACAAAAGCAATTATTTACCTTTTTATTTGATATTTAAGTAAAGTGGGCTTTAGTGAAAACATTGTTATAAGCTTTCAGAAATGTGTGTTTTCATTTTCGTAAACGTTATCGCTTATCAGCTCTACTTATCAAGTGTGCTTACTCACACTCACAAAAAATACAGACATCCACATACTAATTACACATACAATATTTTACCAGATCAGTGGAATTTAAAACGAAAAGTTCCCGTGAAAAATCGGATCCGATTTTTATCATGATTAGAATAATTCACTTTGCATACAGACTTAGAAATAGAAACGGTTGAAGAACACATACGAAAGTATTACAAACGCTTTCAAGAAAAACTACACGGATGCCCAAACCCATTGATACAACAAATGTCCACGACTCTCATGCCTGAGAACACTAGGAGGAGATTAAAAAGAACATGGATGAGGGATCTATTACAGTAGGAAATTAAAGCAAGCCAATAGAGAGGTAGTTGTTGGCTACTGTTCTTCGTCATGCCTTCCATGTCATTCTGTATTATTTTTATTTGAGTGTGGATAAAAATATAAAGAGAGATGAAAAAAATAAATATTGTAACTAAAATTTTAATGTATAATTTAAAAATTTGCTAATCGCAAAGCCACTGTACCTGGCCTTTTTAAGTTGTTATGCAGAATATAACACTCTTTTTGAATTTAAGTGGAATGTATCGATTATAATACAAACTACATATTTTTCTAATATTTGATTTTATGATTTTTCTTCTAATACAGAGAACGCAGACAAGGATTTAAACATTTTTCTTGTAATTTTTTTAAATCTATAAAATAAACCTAAAATAAAAAAGTGATTATTTTATTTAATGGAAAATACTCAATATCTCAAAATACTACTAATGAGTGGGTACTCATATTTAAATAGGCTCTCTTAGGGGATGCAAATACTAAACTGGACTTCAATTTCTAGAATATCGGCGAGTCTTCAACTAAAAAGTTTAGTATCTACTTTAGTACAATAGGGGTTGGTCCGCCGTTGTATTCTTTAAAAATAACCCTCACAAAGAGTCTTACAATAAATTGTAAAAGAGATAATTGTGCTTGAACACGAGCACAATTTGTCATTTTGCTGAAAAGGTCATTGTAGAATTCTCAAGTATGACGTGTGCTAGAAGATCTTTTCTTATGGAACATTAAAAATAATACAATTTTGAGAATCAATTGAAAAACAATTGAACCTACAAAATACATAATGCGTCTTTTGTTAATTCTCTTTCCCCGATTCCTCCCTTTCTCTCCCCTTTCGTATAGATTAAATTATAGTTTGATGCCATTCTATTATAAAATTTAGTAGCTTCTCCCTCCAAATCGGTACGTCTTTTCTTTATATTTTATTTATTATATCCTTTTCTCTTTAGCCTTTCTCCATTCTTCACACTACATATTTCCCTATTTCCCCCTTATCATTTTGGCATCCATCATATGTTGGTAATCTAGAGTTCATATTTTTAAGCACTATTTTTAATTTTTCAAATTTATTAATCCTATCAACTATTTTTCAAACAGTTATTGTACACAATAGTTACTGTACAAAAGTAATACTATTATTCATATTAGTTATTGTACATACAGTTCCATACTTTTCATTTTTTTTTTTTACATTTCTAACTGTCATTCTAAGAGACACCTTCCATTTCTTCTACATATTCCTATATTATTATGTCTCATACATTTACTTATGTAACCTCTAGAAGTCCGTTATCATACATTTTATTTCTTTATTTTACTAGTTTTTCTTAATTCTTCATGTTCCAACCTTTTTTTATATGTTAATATTCTCATTTTGTAGCTTTGGTTTACCTCCTCTTTTTTATTTCCCTTTATATTATTTTTACTTTTCTATCCTTTCTGAATATTTATTTTCTGTATTTTATTTTATATACGTTATCTTTAATTATTATGTCTGTCACTATTTTAATTTCTGTTCATTTTCTTTAATTTTATTAAATCTGTCTATCTTAATTTTATTATATCTGTCACTATTTTAATTTCTTTTCATTATCCTTAATTTTATTATATTTGTCTTTATCTTAATTTTATTATATTTGTCACTATTTTAATATTCGTTATCTTTAATTTTCATATCTGTCACTATTTTAATTTTCTACATTACTTGTCACCAAATTATTGTTACTGTACATTTTTATATTTTTTGTTCTGTTTGTTTCTCTCTCATAGCCCTGAAGATGACCTACACTGTAGGTCGAAACGTCGGCACATAATTATAAGTCTAGTACTTATTCAGAGTTTTTTTTTACTGCACCCCCCAACTACCTCCTTTCTACATAAAAAAATAAAAGATATTTCTAAAAAATAAATAATTTTTTTTAAATTTAATTTATTTATATTTACATTACATAGAAAAAACTTGTGGAGAAACTACCCATCGGTAGCACTCCAATAAAGTTCTATAGTAGATGGCTCGAATCTTCTTTTCAGACGCCTCGGAGGGTTATCAGGAATAGTATGAGAAGCAAGTTGAGAGACTAGCGGATTCAAGTGTGCATGGAGCTTGTCATGGAATGATAGGTATCTAGTTTGGGCCAAATCAGCAACATATGGGATATTAAGATCATGATGGATGAGTTTGTTTGTGACATAATAAGGAGCATTGAGGATTTTACGAAGGATTTTGGATTGTAATGATTCGATACGAGATGAATTGGATGGTTTAGTAGAGCCCCAAAGCTCAACTCCGTATGTCCAAATAGGTCTGATAACTGTCATGTAAATCAGTCTTTTGTAATTAATTGGGAGCTTAGAGCGTTTGTCCAGTAAGTGTTGAAGTAGGCGAAAACGACGAGCAGTTATTTGTCTTTTCAGTCTTGTATGAGGATTCCAAGTGAGGTGTTTGTCCAGATGGAGTCCTAGGTAACGTACCAGTTCGACAGGATTCAGTGGAATATTATTAAAGGATACAGTAGGGCAGGAAGTTGTAGGTTTACGACGAAGGTTGAAGGTAATTTGAGGAGATTTGTTGGGATTTATTTTAATTCTCCAATTTTGACACCATTCTTGAAGAAAAGATAAACAAGAAATAAGAAAGTAAATGAATTTCATTCATTAATATTTGACCTTCCCAAAACAGAAGATGAATGAGATTTTGCACACTATATTTTATGTATGCCACCATTATTTATCCTTTTTTTAACATATTCATGGAGCGATGTATAATTTAATTTATGAAACCCCAAGAATATATTTGAAGTTAGACATTCGTTTCAAGTGAAATTGTTTAGGGAACAGTAGTAGTATATGAGAAGAGCTTTATGTTGATTAGCTAGAAGTCTCGGGTTGGAATCCAAGAGTGGAAGATAATTTTTAATGCCTTAAAAGCCATATATCAACCCTGCGAAAATAATTAATAATCGATATGTTGAACTATTTGTAATTACAGAGTAGTGCTTTGAGGCTCTTCTTAGCCCTCGAAATCCTCTCGTATCCAATCCTTACAATCCAAACTCCTTCATGAAATCCTCAGTGCTCCAAACTTTGTTACGAATAAAGTCATCCATAATGACCTTAACGCCCCAATTGTTGTTGACTTGTTTCGAACCCTTACATCCTTACATGACAAACTTTATTCCCACTCAAACCCACTAGTTTCAAACCTTGCTACCTCTTCAATTGCCGATAATCCTCCGAAGCGTCTGAAAAGAAAATGGTCTCGTGACCTTCCAAGTTGAATTTTTTCTTCGATTTCTACTCATTAACACATATATTTTTAATGAACAAACTTTTCGAGAGAAAAATTATCTTATTATATTTTTATGATGTTTTTTTTGGTGTGGTGATTCTTGCCTTCCCTGGAGATATTGGCTTCGAACCTTTGGTTTTGATTATATTAAAGAAGTTAAATTAAATTAAGGTAAATTAATATTGAAAAGTAAAAAAGAGAACTTACATAAATGTTAAGACCGTTGAAAAATTCCAACGAAAAGCCTTAAATCCCCAAACTAAAACAGAAATATAAATTATCTGTCCAATAACATTTATGTAAGGTCTCTTTTTTACTTTTCAATATTAATATATTTTGTGGAGTAGCCGCAGGTCCACTGGTTTCTTGATAATGATCATTTTTTTTCTTGCATTTTTACTTTCATTTTTTCATATGGTCTTTTGTCTTAAGTTTTGTGATGTTTGCTATTATTTATTTTTCCTGTGGTGCTTTTTGAAATTTGGTGAGTGTATATTGAATTTTGAATCTGAAGTATCTATCAGCTGTTTTTATCTAACCTTATCCAGCTGGGGTCGAGTAACCTTCCTTATGATTCTTTAGTTGCATTTGAGCCTTCGAGGTGGTGGGATGTTTGTTGGGTGCATTATTCATGTTTTGCTTTACTGTTATTCTCTTTCTACCCTGAGGATGCCTGAATGGGCGAAATATTGGACAGATAATTTATATTTCCGGTTTAATTTGGAGACTTAAGGCTTTTCGCTGGAATTTTTCCACGGTCTTAAGGTAAATTAGATGATTGTATTGTGAAATTAAATTAATTTTTAGGATATAAAATGATCCTTAAATTGAAGGAACTGATACAGGATACGAATGAGACGACAGTAAAAAACCTGAGCAGTAAGATGGAGAAGACTCTAGAACACTGCAGGACTCTATTATGCTTTTTAATTGCCGTATCTTCCCATTACGTCCACAATAGATCCGGCTCTAGATTAAATCTCGACTCACTCACTACTCTCCTTCAATCCTGAATAAATCTACAATCTCTAGATGTGCCATTTTTTTTTTTTATTAAGTCCTACATCTTTTTGGTCTTTTCATACGAAATGTACCTTTGAAAAGTAAAAGTTATTTAGTAAAACAACTTTATGAAATAAAAACATTTTTATTCAAATATTTTCCCTCATTTTACCAAATTTAGAATTCCAGAATTGAAAAATTCAGGGTTCGGCGACGAAATAAAGTCTGAAAATGCTTGACTTGAGAATCATTTTTTTTTCAAAGTGGGAAAATATAACAAATGGGGAAAAAAGTTTAACCTTAAGGAAGTTGTCCAAATTTCAGTTGGAAATCAATATTGGAGATGGAGATTATTCTAACGAATGAGATGTGTGTAGGAGCACTTCGTAACCCTGCTGATTTAGTTTCTTCAGTGTCTGTCATGATCATTGGCGTAACTAGATTGACTCATGGGGGGGTTAACCCCCACCAGTCAACCCCTCCAACATATTACTCCCTTCAAAAAACAGGTCTCGTAATATAGGTATAATATGTATTATACTATAAATGATGCAGCTTCAAATCAAATAAATAGATTATAATTTTTTATAAATGTTATTTTGGAAGTTATAAATGTTATTTTTGGAAGAGCAATCAAGAAATAGCTTTTAAATAAACAAGTAACCCTGTTTATTGGTTACAATAACTTACTATACTTAATTGCATAGGGAAATTTCTAGACCCATCCAGACTTTACTTCTAGATTCTAAGAATTGTCTAAACTGTTCTTCTCACATTAGCGATCTTATTGTTGCCGCTAGATGCCACTATTGACTCTATAATAATATAATTTATTGTAAATAAACAGTATTACATTTTGGTTTGTCATTTTAGTGTACCTTTTATTCATTAAAACAACTTTCTTTGTTGTGTTTTGGGCATTATTGACCCTTACTTCTGTAATCCCACAATAATAACTTTGAAAAAGTAAAATCCTTCAAAGTTTTATTTTTTTTAAATTGTTACTTACAATTTTTTTTAAATTTCTTCTAAGCAATGGGAGGAGTTACACCCCCAATAACCCTCCCCCCTCGTTACGTCTATGGTCGTGATACATCCATTCATACAGACATTCAAGGTCTGACGTTAGATTATAGGTCCCTACCGATGAAGCAAGTTGTCTTTGATATGTTTTTTGTAGCATTAAGTCAATATCCCTGCAGTACGATGTGGATGTCATGGTCTCACCTTTGGGTAAAAGGGAGAATTATTCCTGCCATTGACCGCAACACAGAAAACAATAATTTTTGGATGCGAATTCGTTTTTGGCATCGGCCAATGTCACAACATCCTTCCCGGAACATGGTGGTAATGCTTCTTGCAGCTTGGGCTGCCGAATATCTAAGTTTAAGCTCATAAAAAAAAATTACATGAAAATCGCGTGTTTCCATTGTTATGTTTGAAGGCATACTAACTAATATTATTTCATTGTAGTGATAGAAAAGATAAAAAAAAAAAAGAGAGGATTAATTACAGCTCATTAAAATATAAAAACAGTAAAGAACATAAGTGGACTAATTCCACTGCATGGGTGTGAAGCATAACATTTGAAAGATGGACAATGTTATAAGGTCTTCGAAAATAGGAACGAGTTTCCTGGAGAATTTAGGTCACAATATACAAAATAAACCCCTATAGTATAATTGAAGCGACTGAAATAGATTTGTAAAGTTGTTGGCCTTAGTAACGAACGAATCCTAAAAGAGTAACATACCCAGAGCTGACTGGTAAACGTCAAAGGGACAGCCCGAGGCGTAGGTGGGATTTTTTTTTTCATAAAAGGTTATTTTTAAAAGAAAACAAGAGAGTTACCTCCAGTCCCCTGAAGGCAGACCATAACCATTTTACAAATCATGCAACGAATCAAATCAACTGTACTACAGTAGGTACTTAACGTTTTAGTAGAGAGTAGTATACTCCCTGATATTATTCAATAAAGGTTAAAAAAAATTAATAAAAAAACACATTTGTCCGACCGAACCAGGATAGCTCAGTTGGTAGAGCACCATGACGGAAACATGGGAGACCCCGGCCCTGGGCATATCTTTCACTTCAAAATAAAAATATTTAAAGTTAAATAAAAAGTTCAGTTTAATACTTATTTGTGAGCCAATTAAAGTTTGGGTACCTTCATTTTTTTTTTAAATGTCAACTGGACTCAATCATATAATATATTCTTTAAATAGGAGAACAAAAAACCTATTTCCAGTAAAAAAAATTGTTATTCCTTATTTTCGAGACACGTTTTGGCCTTGGCCATTCTCAATCTTCTATTTTAATTGTTTCATTTTTTACTTATTATATGGTTATCAATTTGACCATAAGTCATTCATCTCAATTTAAGTTGTTTTATTCCATTTAAAATTTTTTTCAAATTCAGAGGAAACCATGTCCTCTATAGTCATTTAATAATAAGTCAACCTTTTTAAAAAGGTTTTTAAAACAACTTAAATTGAGATGAATGACTTATGGTCAAATTGTTAACCATATAATAAGTAAAAAAATTAAACAATTAAAATAGAAGATTGAGAATGGCCTAGGCCGAAACGTATCTCGAAAATAAGGAATAAAACTTTTTTTTACTGGAAATAGGTTTTTGTACTTCTATTTAAAGAATATATTAATTTGAGTACCTACTTGGTTTGTTTTGAGATTAAGTAATTTTCATTAAATAAGACAATGCTTTTTAAATTTATTTTAGTTTTGCTTATTGATAAAAAAAAGTGTGTAGCTTATAGGAAAAATGTCTTAAATCTTATTTCATTTCAGTCCAAAAATTGAAATAATAGAAGAATATGTTAGAGAAGAATTGGTTGACTGTAACTTCTAATATAAGGAAGAAATAGTTGGGGGTGCAGTCAATAAAAACAGCTTAATAAGTGTGACTTATTTATTATGTGCCGACGTTTCTGGACATTTATTTTCTGTATTTTATATTCGTATTGTATAATTATTATATCTGTCACTATTTTAATTTTATTATATTCTGTAACCACTTTTATATTCGTTATCTTTAATCATCTTTAATTTTAATTTCCACATTACTTGTACCACATTACTACATTACTTGTCACCATATTCTTGTTACTGCTTTTTATGTTTTTCTGTTTGTTTCTCTCTCTTAGCCCTGAATATGGGCTACGTTTTAGGCCAAAACGTCGGCACACAAAAAATAAGTTACACTTATTAAGGTGTTTTTATTGACTGCACCCCCAACTATTTCTTCCTTATAATATAAGAATAGTGTAGTTTGTTATATTTTTAAATATTTATGTGAAGATTTAAAGATGTCAGAAAGATTGGCTTTATAATATTTACAATTTAACTGATCGAACACGGCAATAGGCTTTATAAAAACAAATTCCTCTATACGTTGCTAGGCAACGCTACTGGAATAAAGAGAAATGGAAATATTTATATAAAATTGAATGTATCCTACTTTTTTATTAATCATCTATAAACTACATTTCATAGGATTATTTATTAATACTTGACGTAAGACATTGTTTATGGTCATATAGCTATTCTAATTATCTATAATGTTTACTATAAATGTATAAAAAATAAAATTAAAAAAGCTGTACTAATACAACTAATCTAGGTACTTGGGTTCAGTAGATGGTAGAAACTGTACTGTTTCAAGGACATCAGTTGTGTAGTTTTGTTCGAAATCGTGCTGAATCTGTAGGTAAGCATTTTATAGCGCCCATAGTATTCAACCAAGGCTGCCAATTGTTCTAATTTTCTTAATAAATTCTTGAAGTGCTAAATAATCGATTAGTAGACTAGCAACTTGCCCACAGTGAAGATAGATCTTTTCCAGGGTCGAAGAGTTTTCATTATTCTCTGACCTAAAGCTCAAGATGGAAATGGTTGGATGAAGACTAGAGAACTACTTCACTAATTGCACTCTAGGTAGCTTCATGCTCGAGTTGAGCTCTATTAAATAAGAATAATTCATTTCTAAGTAAGCTAATCAATTTTAATAATAAAGTATTTAATTATATTATGTTAATACTATCTTATGCCCGCGGCTTCGCTGGCGTGGAATTTGGTCTGCTACATAAAGTTTCGTGATAGATCATTTGAAATAAATAATTTAATTATTTTTTTAAAATATAAGTTACTCGTACATCCAAAATTTCAGAACTTCACTACTCTCCTAACTTCAAAACTGACGGATTCTATACAACCTTTGAACCCCTATTATATTAAAGGGGAAACCCTTGGGGTGGAATTATCCAAATTTCTTTCTTAAACTATACAAAGAACCTATCTGCAAATTTCAAGATGCTAAGTTCCTGATTTGCCTTTAATTATGTACTATAAAGGGGGCACATGCCCCCGTGCTCCCACATAAATCTGCCCTTGCTATGGCCTATGATGTATAACCTATTTTACTCAATAATTTTCATCCATATCCGTCCATTAGTTTTTGCGTTAAAGAGAGACAAACATACAAACTTTCACATTTACAATATTAGTAAGATTAGTAGGATATCAAAACAAATAGTTTCATTCATGTTCTTTCTGTTATCTTCACAAATATGATCATGTGATCTGCCCTTAATTATGTACTAAAATGGATTCTTCACAATGCCTAAAATACTGTCGGGGGGAGGGGGCACGTGCCCCCGTACGCCCCCCATAAATCCGCGCATGCTATAGCCTATGTGTTGTTCTGATGTATAAACTATATTACTGTTATGTTTAATCCAAATCCGTTCAGTAGTTTTTGCGTGAAAGAGAGACAAACATACAAACTTTCACATTTATAATATTAGTAAGATTACATTAATATTAAAATATAATATAATAATTTTAGAAAGTATTATATTGCTAAATAGTATGAAACCAAAGTTTAACCTACATTTCATATGCGACCTGTATATCGTCCCTGCCATCGCAATGTATCGAATATTTTCGACTTTCAAACTTATAGAAGTTGCTTTAGGATTGATAATTGATATAAAATTCATATAGAGGCATCTATCAGTCACAAAAACGATGTAAAACTTATATCATTGGTTTGACTATAGGCACTAATTTTTGTTGAACCTTGAAACTGTTTTTCTTCAATTCTCCTCAAAAGTAACGATTTTAACATTCGCTAGTTAGAAATGGCAGGGACGATTTGGGCTCAATTGCTCAAAGTAAGGAATATGCTAAATTATGTTTTTCAATTCATGTTACTACCTACATGATTTTATTTTTAAGAGATTTATTTATTCACATTTGATTTAACATTTGTTCTAACCCTTAGCTAACATTGTAGTAAACAAAATATAAACCACCTTGCTTTATTTTTAAAATTGACTTTATATATTAATTAACTTTTGAAGTGAATACTTCTTTAGACGCGTTTAGCGGCCTTTCAATTAAACTTTTCCTTTTCCCTAAAAGATAGTAGTTAAATGTCTTGTTTCATAAAATGATTAAAAATACAAATAAACTAAGTATACTCTATGCTATTTGATATAACTATATAATGATTAATATAACTATATCCGAGTGCAGTGCTCTAAACCACTGAGCTATCAGGGATCGTATCCAAGTCAGATAAATCCGATCTCTACACCGATCCTATAAACGTTAATAATTTAAATTTAAAAATTTGGAATTTAAATATTTCAGATTATAATAGATTTGTAAAAAAAAAAAATAATAATAAAGTTATTCTCAGTTATATAATGTCTTAATTTTTCACCTCCGTCGGCAGTCCTCACGAGTGTTTATTTATTTTTTATAGAAGGTTTGCACATGCATTTTACTTATGATTTGTATATATATGATTTTTAGTATAACCTATAATTAAAAAATAAATCAATCAATACAATTTGACATTAAATTAAATATTGAAATTTAAAAAACCTCCAAATTGCAAACACATTAAAAACGCTTCATTTTTTTTTTTTAATATAGAAAGTTTATATTGATCAATATTTTTTTCTCTCATTATCCATCAAATTATCGACTCTTTTGATTAATGTCATTCCTATCATAAAATACCTATTATTACTCCAAAAATAAAAATTAAAAAATGCAGCCTCAATTTAGCGACTGGATCGCATTTATATCAAAAACCCTGATATTTTTTATGCTGGTAAGTGCGAATTTTAAAGTTTCATTCAATGAAAAACACAGAAGAGAATAAGAATCAATGGTAACAAACGATGGACAGCTTTTTAAAAGGCTCCTTCACAATCTAAAACTTCTAACAATCAGTTATACTCCATTGATTAAAAATAATCTAAACTTCTCATTGATTTCAGTCATAATAGTAACGCTATCAATAAATTAATAATGTTATCAACAGACAACATAGTAACAATATCTTACTACAGATAGTGCCACTATGCTTAGTAAGATATGATAGAACTTTAGCAGGATCATAAATCTGAATTGTCCATTATTATACCAATGTAGCAAGTCAAATAGCATTGTGAATAGCAAAAGGATGCTTGTTGGGCCGAGAATTGGATGAAGTATTAATTTATGTAAAATGTAAACAATTCTTATAAGTAAAATATGCATTTAAAAAAAAATCTGAACTACTATAAAAGTCTTGGGATTGAGTACAGTTTCTAGGCCTATGGTTGTGTTGCGAAGTGATTGAATTAACGGAACTCACTTTACAGAGGCTGGGTGAGCCAAAAATAGGATTTTAGGTCCTCTACAAAAAATAAAAAAGATCTCGCAAAACGCGTTTGTATGAACAAACAATGAAGTTCAAGAGTTAAATTATATTTTATTGACTCTTTCCGGCTCGATATTTCGGAAAACTGTACGACACATTTTTTTTTTTAATTTAAGTTCCATATTTCTGTTTTCCTTTTTTTTTTTTTTTTTTTTTAGAAATTTGAAAAACTTATAAATCTCTTTTTCTTAATTAAATGTCTAGAATTATACATCTTACTAATATTATAAATGTGAAAGTTTGTATGTTTGTCTCTCTTTCACGCAAAAACTACTGGACGTATTTGGATGAAACTTGACAGTAATATATTTTATACATCAGAATAACACATAGGCTATAGCTAGCGTGGATTTAGGGGGGGGGCGCACGGGAGCACGTGCCCCCCCGACTGTTTTTTTAGGTACTGTGGAGAATCCATTGTAGGACATAAATAAAGGCTAATCACATGATAATAGTTGTTAAAATAACAGAAAGAATTTTAGTGAAACTATTTGTTTTGATATCCTACTAATCTTACTAATATTATAAAAAATTAGGTTATACGTCATAGGCTACAGCAAGGGCAGGTTTATGTTGGGGCACGGGGGCATGTCCCTCCTCCTTTATGGTACACAATTGAAGGCAAATCAGGAACTTAGCATCTTGAAATTTGTAGATAGGTTCTTTGTATAGTTTAAGAAAGAAATTTGGATAATTCCACCCCAAGGGTTTCGCCTTTAATATAATAGGGGTTCAAAGATTGAATAGAATCCGTCAGTTTTGAAGTTAGACATCTGAAATTTTGGATGTAGGAGTAACTTATGATTTAAAAAAATAATTATTTTAAATGATCTTTCACGAAACTTTATGTGGCAGACCAAATTCCACGCGAGCGAAGCTGCGGGTATAAGCTAGTTTTTCAATATATATGTATCGAGATATATATGCGTGAATTATTAGATCATTTTTTAAAATTTTAAACATTCTGTAAGCGTTCGTTCGGGAGGGTAAATTTATCTCCCGATGACAAAAATATGGCTGCCCGCGTCCGTTAGCGGGATGTCCGTTGTATAGGGGTATAAATTACTACACCTTCAGGCAGGGACATTTAAATATTTCCGTCGGGACGTGTGCCCGTTGGGAAGTCTATTTCTTGTTGCGATCACAAGTTTTCAATGCGTACTCTGCAATTTTGCTTTCTAATAATCGTTATGTCTAATCTTCTTCATTCTTCTGTGTATTCGTATTTTTTTTTACTAATATTATACATAGAATATCTTATTTTCGATGACCTCAAAACTTCTTCTTCCTTCTAACCTCGTTTCAAACCCGCACAGAATAATTGAGAGAATATTAATTTCATAAAATCTAATTGTTCATTGTTCTGAACTAGCCTTCTAAGAGAAGAACAAAAAAGAAGACTTTATTCGAATATTTTATTTATTTATTTATTGTATAATTTGCTACATTTCACAAAATAAAAATGCTGTACCAATAGACCAGTCTCAAATTAAAAACAATTGTACAAATTTAAACATATCTGTGGAGAATCATAATTCACAATGAAAGAAAAAATGTTTAGAAAACTTCCAACAGAGAGAAAAAAAAATCTAATATTTATATTTTAAAATAAAAATCCTGAGGTAAGGTAAGGAATTTCGATACTACGAGTATCTTTGAATGATAGGTGTTAAACTTAACTCGCCTATATAATCTTCGTTGTTTCTGATACTGATCAAATATTTCCTCTTATTTGAATTAAGGTAAACTATTCAATAGCAAACAACTTAGTTGTTTGTGGAATGCCTTTGAGCAAGGTTGCTGTCTCTATCTGATGAGCCTGTTTGGCTGTTGATGTGAGAAGTGCTGTACTTCTTGTTTGATGTTGGTTTCTTTAGGCGAGTATCCCGATGATGCCTGAATTGGCGAAACGTTGAATTATTGGTACTTACCAATATTTTAGAGACTTAAGGCTTTTTTTTTATTTCTCCTATTGTACCCTAGTAATTGTATTTATTTTTATAGTTTCCGATTCTTTAATTGACAGTACTGAATAATCCGAAATATGATTTAAATCGTGCATAAAATAATTCCAGGAAGGGATGGTTCCACGAGTGATGATAATTTATGGATAGAAAAAAAAACCTGTACCACTACAACCCGTGGAGGGTCTGAGGTTCAGTACATGCTAGGTACTGTACAGTTTTTGAGCAGGTAGATGAGTTGTCCTAGATCACTCTTTTCGCGCCAGATTTTTCCCCTTATTTTTGCTATACACTTTATAGAGGGTGGGTGAGCCCCAGGATGGTCCTAGATCGCATAGGATTAATCTCCGGCTACTAACAGATTTAGTATAAGTCTGCCAGCTAGCCTTGTTGAACCCAGGATCTTCGACAGGGTAACTCAGCGATCTACCACTGAATCACTCAATCATCACCCAAATATACTACATACAATAATATAACTTTTATCAAGACGTGAGTGAAATAATTCCATAAAAAAAAATCTTAAGTCGCTAAAATAAAAACAGGACGCTTGGACCCTTTGGTGTCCGTATCGAAATTAATTTCCTTATTAACATTCGTGCAATTTTAATATCTAAAAATTCGATGGACAAAGTGTGTAAACAGAGAGAAGTACAGGACCATGCATGTATAAAATTGAAATATTTCACCTTAATTATTTAATGACTGCTTAGCGCAATTGCGTGACAAGTTACACCTTCCTGCGCTTATCTCAAGAATCCTGTACACGGCATGTTATCGCCCGCCTATTCTTCCTTAATACCCTTTGTTTAAATCCTTAATCCTCTTGCATTGCCTTAAAGTGGTGTGAATTAATTAGTATTGTGGCAACGTTTGATTGGTAATGAACAATTTTTCAAATTTTAAATATATGAAAGTTTATATTAACTATTATATAAACTAACCCAGTTTTATCGAAAAAAAAGTTATATTTTATTTATTTTTTATTATGGTTGAAAAACTTCTGATGGTTAATAAATAGGCAAAAAAAGTTTGATTTATTAAAATATTTAAATATTTTAAGTTATTTTATTAAAAAAACAACCAAAAGTTTCGTTAAGGTTAAAATATAGCTCAAAAACTTTGTGAAAAAAAAAATAAGAAGAAAAATCGTGGAAGAATAAAATAAATAAAATGATAATTAACAAAACTAAATAAATGAAAATAAATTAAATTAAAAGGAAGTTATAGTTGTATAGTTATTTAAAACAAAGATTTACTGCGGTCATTAAAATACCAATAAAATCCTACTGTTTTTTCCCTAACTTTTTTTATGATCTAGATCTTTATTAATTTTCTTTAATTTATTATGCTTATAAAAAACCCTCCACCACTATAACCCAAGAAAAGGTTTTGGTTCAATAAATAGTAGAGACTACCGTTTCTAAGACTGCTTCCAAAATCAATCCCCAAAACTACCCCTATGCACAAGTTTTCCCCAATGAAGCGTACTCAATTTATAGAGGCTGGGTCTATGTGAGATGTAGGTTATTTGATAATAAATAAAATAAGTGGATTTTATTTTGGTGTATGTCTTGATGAGGCCTGAATTGGCGAAACCTAGACTAATATGTTTTCCAGTAATTTAGATACTTAAGCGTTGTTTTCTAATTCTAATAATTATTTTTTTATAGCTATAAGTTATTGAATATTAATTTAAATTACCCTTTCCTTCATGCCAATGTGAAAACGGACTAATCCTTTTTCTAAAGAAATATCGATATATTTTTAAAAGTGATATACTACTATTTTCATATATTTATGTATTGGAGATAAAGACAAAACACGAACGGGCATAAGTACAGAAGTCAAGATGAACCAAGTCCCGTTGTATATTTTCGAGGTTACGATAGTTCCTTCTCTATGTACGAGGAAGTAAAAACACATTGTGCATGTTGTTGACATTATGCAACGAACCCGTATCTTAAGGAAAAGTAAAAAAACCAGTAACTATTTGACAAAAATATGGCTATTATTAGTCAAATCGGAGTCAGTTAAATGGACCATAAAGCAGTTTATTGCGTATGATAAAGGCGAGATAAAGTAACGAATTTTCGTTTTTACTTCCTTATACGCGTTCCAACATGTACATCCATTCTGACCATCCATCCATTAGGCTAGATTGCACTTGACGTATTTATCTAAGTGCATCTCTCACATAAATCTAAAACATTCTAATCTAAAAGTCTAAATTTAGTATTTAACCATCGCTTAACCCTATAACTGTTAGTCTATCACAGCGCTAAGTGGGCCGGCTACCCGTCTACCGGCCTGTGTTGCATGCTTTTTATCTGCATTCTATCCTTCATTACGCCCCTTTTCTACTGTCTGTCTCACTTCATTGTTTCCATTCTCCATTAAAAAAAAAAAATAGCGAGACAAAAAACTACTACAAAATAAAATTTATAGAAAATAATTGAATGCTATAGGCAGTTGAACTGAGGATTGTTTCACAAAGAGAGCCAAACAAAGAATGAGATTGGTTACCTGACCGGAGCAGGTAGCCACCGATAGCCCAAGTAAACGGTACATGAATGATATATGAATATGAATGAAGCAAGGTCACGTCACTATATTCAGCTTTAGCAAACCGATAGAAAAGCAGTGCGACTGCATATATCGTCTTTAGCACTTAGGGCGTGTGTGATACAGGACGGTATATATCGTCTTTAGCATCTAAAGGATTAATATCTAATTTTACACCCCTCTTTTTGGTGTCTACAGATAGTGGGTATTGTACTTAAAGGTATTAATATTTATTTTAATGAAATTATTTCTTAAATTAATTTTAAATTTAATATTTTAAATATTTGTTAATGGTACCACTAGTAACGATTGTCCCTTCTTGTATGATGAAAACATGAAAAGAAAAAATGCCATAACAAACGCTGAGGGGCAAACAAAATGTGAATAATATAATAATAATAATTGAGTTGTGTGTAAAATTATTTTATGTATGTACAAAATTAAATATATATTGGAGGGTATGGGGTGGGGGGGGGGGGGAGAAAGTAGTAATGATACTTTACTTGAAACACAAAACTTTTTTTTTTTTTTCCATTTTTTACTTAACTTAATTTTTGGAATGTAGGAAGGAGATAGTTGGGGGGGGTGCAGTAAAAAAAAAAACACTGAATAAGTACTAGACTTATATTTATGTGCCGACGTTTCGACCTATAGTGTAGGTCATCTTCAGGGCGATTTGGAGAGAGAAGCCGTTGGGTGCACCGGCTGGCTAACAAATTAATTTTTGGAAATTACTTTGATTTTGGCTGTTTTAAGTTGAGTTCTAAATTTTGCCTATTCAGGTATAATCCAGGTATAATTAGGATCTTCAAGGAGTACCTGACACCGCACATGTACGCTGACGCCATTTTACGGCCACTCTAAAGTAAGCCATAATGACCAAGGATCTGTTACTCAAAAATCCAAGACCAATTTCATGACTAGGGCATAGAATTCAAGGCTACGTTTTACCGCCTATGGAAATGTTTACTGTGCCTAATAACTTAGTTATATTAACTACTTGGAGCTGTACATGCAGACTTTAATTTCATTAAAAATTTATTTTTGAAATTCCGAAACATTTTTAAATATCCGACTATATCGTTTCGTCAGATGTCTTTTATTACCCGAATGTAATGGGAGGTAGTTAAATAGACCATAAACTCGTTTATTATAGAGATGAAATATGAAAAGAGAATAAATAACATAAATCTAGTTTTCTCATAATTTTTCCGGTATTGGACAAAATATATATGTATATATATATATATATATATATATATATATATATATATATATATATATATATATATATATATATATATATATCAATGCCGTAGCCAAGGGGGAGGGGTTAGGAGGTCAAAACCCCTTCCGAAATCCCGAAATTTAATTAGTATTAAAAATTAATATAATACTAGGTTAAAAAAGTGCAAATTAAATTAAAAACAACACACAGAACAGAGGATCCAACACATTTTAAATCATTGTGCTTTGCAACAAGCATACTTATATTTATATTTACTTGAAAATGTCCTCCAACAACTTCACAATAATTAACAATCGTATCGAAAATCAAGGATTGAAGTATTGTTGTTGTTGCGTATTGCATTTAAATTATTCGTCATCCAATAATATTTTATATGGGCAAATTTTAAAAATTATCATGAATAATGGTATTCAAATCCTCGATCCTGGCCTGACCCCCCCCCCCCCCCCCTCCGAAAGGTTTCCCTGGCTTCGGTCTTGATATATATATATATATATATATATATATATATATATATATATATATATATATATATATATATATATATATATATATAATATGGTAATTGGCACAGATGGACCATGTGAGATCTTCAGACATTTCTGGGGCTCAACCAGCCTGTGGTACTGAATCCCAAGACTTCATGATTTGTTGTGATACAAGTTTTACATGTAATTTATAAATACTAATATTAATATAAATATTTCTTTACCGGTAAAGAAAAGTGTAAGAATACAAATATGTGAGCAAAATTATAAAAATTGAGTTTCAACTAAATATCCGATTTAAAGTAAAACAGATCATCACAAGTTTAAGAACTGAATGACCTTTTGCACGATAATCTTCATTCTTTATCTATTTTATAAAATCATAAAAACTATTCCCTGAGACTATCCCTGATTTAATTAGGTGTATAAAGTCGTGAGAGAGATAGAGTTGGCAGTGACTGTACAGGGAAATCTATGGTGACAATCATGTCAATAAACAATTAAAAAAAATAAGGCGTATGTCGAAAAATAGGGTTTAAACTAAAGACCCGCTTAATAAAACATATCTTTACTAGAAAAAAAACTTTTTTTAAACTAAAATAGAGTCGAAAACTCAAAAAGAAACACTATTATTTATTATGTGTAGTGTAAAGGAGATAGTTGGGGGGTGCAGTCAATAAGAACACAGAATAAGTGAAGTACTTATATTATGTGCCGACGTTTCGACCTACAGTGTAGGTCATCTTCAGGGCTAACAGAGAAACAAACAGAACAAAAAATGTAAAAAAATATAAAAAATGTACAGTAATAATAATATGGTGACAAGTAATGTAGAAAAATAAAATAGTGGCAGATATGAAGATAGAAGATAACGAATATAAAAAAGAGCCAGATTATAATAAAATAAAGATATAGACAGATTTAAAAAATTAATGATAATGAAAAGGAATTAAACTAGTGGCAGATATAATAAAATTAAGATAAAGACAAATATAACAAAATTATTGAAATAGTGACAGATATAATTATTGAAATAGTGAGAGAATATAATAAAATTAAGATAAAGACAGATATAACACAAATTATTGATAATGAAAAGAAAATGAAAATAATGGCAGATATAATAAAGTAAGACAGATTTAATAAAATTAAAGAAAATGAGCAGAAATGATAAATTATAAATAATGCATATAAAATAAAAAAAAGAAAATAAATTTACAGGATGGATAGTACAGTATAAAATAATAATATAAAGGAAAATCAAAAGGAGGAGTTAAACAAAAGAAACAAAAATGAGGATATTTACATATACAGAAAGGTTGGAATATGAAGAATAAAGAAAAACTAGTAAAATAAAGGTATAAAATGTATGATAACGGACTTGATGATGTTACAAGATACAGAAAAGTATGGAACTATATGTACAATAAGAAATGTGAATAATAGAAATACTATTGTACAATAACAACAGTGTACAATAACTGTTTTGAAAAAAAGTTGATAGGAATAGAATATGAAAAGTTAAAATAAGTGAAAACTCTTGTACAGTAACAATAGTGTACAATGTTTGTTACAAAAAAGTAGATGGGATTAATGAATTTGAAAAATTAAAATAGGTGTTTAAAAATATGGATATAATTATTATAATATAAAATATTATTAATATTATTATTATAATATAATATAATATAATATTATAAAATATTATTATTATTATTATTATGATATAAAATATTATTTATTATAATGCAATTGGGAAAAACCACAATGCAAAGCCTTATGTTTCATAAATACACCCACCTACCAGTCGACGTTTCGCCTATTCAGGTATTATCAAGACACAAAAACAAAAAAGGGGTTATGTGATTTGTTTTTGTGTCTTGATAATACCTGAATAGGCGAAACGTCGACTGGTAAGTGGGTGTATTTTTGAAACATAAGGCTTTGCATTGTGGTTTTTCCCAATTGCATTATAATAAAACTTTTTTTTATTCTTTCGCAATTTAATTAAATAATAAATACTGTTTCATGAGATTATAGAGTCGTTGTAAATAGATAGTTGTTATAATTTTAAGAACTACACTAATAATAAATGTAATTTTATTTTGTAGTTTTAATTAGATCTATAAGGCCGTGGGAGTGATATAATTGACAGGGACCGGACAGTTGAGAAACCTCTTAAGTTGTGTAGGCCGATCTGTCAACAAACTCGGCTTTTAATTTTACCAACTTGATCAACTGGTTTTGCAATAACGATTCCAATTAAATCCCAGAATTATTTTTATCCTAAATCGAGATAAATCGATATTTCAAACAATATAGTTATAGATAACAACAAAGTATTCAGATGTTTCTTTTACAATGATAAAAATATGGTTGCATGAATATAACTGTCATGTCTTAGACATCATGTAATCCATTGAATTGAACTGCTGAAGGTTGTTACGAAATCGTAAATGCACACATAAAATATAGGCGATAAACGTTTGAAAACGGAGAAAAATAGTGGAATATAACTGTCATGTCTCAGACATCATGTAATCCATTGAATTGAACTGCTGAAGGTTGTTACGAAATCGTAAATGCACACATAAAATATAGGCGATATAAAAAGATGGCTGCTGTAATTCACTTTTGGAATCCATGGGCATAAGATGACCTTTCTCTACCTGTCTATTATTTTTTCTGAGAAAAGGTTTTGAGTATATAAGAACATTAGGAAAATTCATCTTTCCTCATGGTAAACTTCTTAGTGTTAATTCAATTCTTAGGAAAGGATATCTCTTACTTTATTCTGTAAATATGCTTTTGAAAAATTAATTAGTCGATTATAAAAACTAATATAGTAATATTATTGTTACGGTCGCAGACAGGAGGACGGAAGCAAGGGATAAGCGGCTTAAGTCCGTCAACGGGAGACGTTAAAATAGGATTAAGACCTTCTCAGCATAGTAGATCCGCCTCTGCTTTGTCGGAAAGAGATTAAGAAGATTCTAGAACACGGAAGAGTGGAGACTGTTCTAGAATGTTCGGCCTTGCCTATTTAAATACTTCCCTCGCCTCGAGCGAGTCAGTCTTAGTCTGAGAGTAGACCAGTGAAGATCTGTGATAAGTGAGTGTCAGTGTGATAAGCTAGTCAGTGTTGAACCGGCCAGTGTAATAAGTGTATCAGTGAACAGTAACAGTCTCGCGAGTGTAATAAACTGTTTCTGTTTGTTACTGTGTGTCAGTTTGTCATACTTGGAGAATCTTACGGTCGGTGGACTAGTGAACTGTAAGTGTTAATTATTAGTTATAAATTGTAGTGTAATTTTATAATATTCATAGAAACTATTGTAACTAGTTAAGCTATCTAGAATTAGTAATATCTTATATTATTGTAATAATTAAATAGGAGTTAGGCCTAGATAATAAATATTTAGAATATTGTTATTATAAATTTGTATTAGTTTAATAATTTAATTGTTAATAGTTTACTTGTATACTTTTTATCACTTTTGTTAATAAATATTAGTATCTTTAATTAAGGAATTGTTTAATTCATTTTAATACCCAGTAGCCCGTAACATTATAATAAAATATATTATAGAAGTTTAATTGAAAATCACTATCAGATGTTTATACATAATATTTTATGTATAAAGACATAAGGGACAGGATATGCAGTACTCGCAATACCGAATGATTATGAGGATTTAGTGGATCTAAATATCGGTAATTGACGGGCGCATCTCAGAGTTTATTATAATTATGTGTAATGCACACTAATAGGGACTGTTTCGGAAAACGCATGCAGATTATTTTTTAAATATATCTTATTTAGTATCAGATATTTATATTAATAACTATTATAACCTAATAGAAATAAAAATGTAAAGAAAGATAAAATCATCTAGTTTACTTATAGTAAATGTGATTTACTCAGTCATAAAAATGAATTTCGTAGAATTGGTGAAAACAGTTAAAATCAAGAATCAAGCATAAAATATGCTCAAGATAAGGGTATTATACATCAAAAAAGACTTTTTTCCAAGGGACATTAAATGAAGTAACCTCAGGAGCTCATACTCAAAGAATCGAATCTCTATGGTCATCTTTCAAGAGAAGGAACAAGAGAGAATGCGGTACCCACCGTACGATGGTAGATTCGTACCTATGTGAATATATTTGGAGAACAAGGTACGAAAACAGGGATTTATTTGAGCAGATTCTGAAGAATATTGTGGATTTTTGTCTCCAAATTGATTTTTTTTTTCTCTCTCTTAACCCCTTATCTTTTATTAATATTTGAAAAATAGCATGTTAATAATGATAAGTAGTATCTCTTTTACTGCACCAGGTGCATTTTAAGAGAGGGTTGTTCAGGACATTGAATTTTTTTAACATTACTTAGATGGAAGGAGTGGGGGATCTAGTGATGGGGCTCACTGCATGCAGGAAGGAATGCTAATTGAAGCAGAATGCTTCGCCATTAGTTCAGCACTGTACAGTATTATGCAGCGAGAAGAAAAAGATTTTGTTTTATGTACAGACTCTCTTTCCGCAATAATGGCGTTAACAAACATATAATCCAAAAGGTCACCTGTGGTCTAGTGGTTAGCGTAATAAACTACTAAATCTCAAGGTTCGTAGCCCGGCAGGTGGCCCTAGGATTTTTTTAAGGGAGTAAAAAATCCTTAGTTACGCCGTCCTTCGGAAGGGACGTTAAACGAGGGTCCCGAGCCTGTACGATGTCAGGTACTCGTTAAAAATCCCTTTCCTAATTAAACCTGGATAGGCAAAATTTAGAGCTCCCACTGTAGCATCGTCCGATTAGCCATAGCAGCATAAAGTGACGTTAAATGAACAAACAAACAATATACTCCAAAGATCCTGCCATTAAGAAAGCTCAAGTCTACTCTTCGGTGTTAAGAAACCTCAATAAGAATTTAGTTATTGTCTGGTACCATCACACGTAGGCATTAAAGGAAATGAAGTGGCAGATCGAGCGGCAAAAGAAGCAGCATTATCATCGATAGAAATTACAAGCGTACACACAGATGTATGCAGCCTTTTGAAACAGCAAGCTCTGGCGACTTGGAAACAACTTTGGCACTTCGCCGACGAATCAAATAAATTAAAATGCATTAAAAGAAACACCAACGACAAGACTGAGAATCGGCCACAGGCGACTCACGCATGGTTTCCTTATGGAAAAAACAACGCCTGCGAACTGTAGGATCTGTCACTCACAACTGACAATACGTCATAACCTTGAAGAGTGCCCACAACATGAAACTTTTATTAGGAACTCAGGAATGGAGAGAAAAATTCAAAGGATGCTGGGTGATAATTACACTAATTTTAAAACAATAATTAAATTTCTCCAAAAAGAAGGTATATTTCGTTAAATCTAATAGATCAAAAATTATAGAATAGGAAACTGAAGACCTTGGACGTTAATTGTCAATAAACATTCAACCAAACCTCCAAATTTAAAATGTATATCTATAATTGTCTTGGTTATTTGTTGTGTTTTAAATTATTAGATTACTAGCTTATGCCCGCGGCTTCGCTCGCGTGGAATTCGGCCTGCCACATAAAGTTTCGTGAAAGATCATTTTAAATAAGTAATTTAATTATTTTTTTAAAATATAAGTTACTCGTACATCCATAATTTCAGATGTCTAACTTCAAAACTGACGGATTCTCTACAACCTTTGAACCCCCATTATATTAAATGGGAAACCCTTGGGGTGGAATTATCCAAATTTCTTTCTTAAACTATACAAAGAGCCTATCTACTAATTTCAAGATGCTAAGTTACTGATTTGCCTTTAATTGTGTACTATAAAGGGGGGGGCACATGCCCACGTGATCCCACATAAATCTGTCCTTGATGTAGCCTATGATGTATAACCTATTTTACTCAATAAGTTTCATCCAAATCCGTTCAGTAGTTTTTGTGTGAATGAGTAACAAACATTCGCATTTATAATATTAGTAGAATTTCCCTCATGTTCATTCTGTTATTTTAACCACTATTATAATGTGATTTGTCTTTAATTATGTACTATAATGGATTCTCCACATAAGCTAAAAAATTGTCGGGGGGTGTTCCCGTGTCCCCGTGCCCCCCAAAAATCCGCTCTTACTGCCCTATGTCTTATTCTGAAGTATAACCTATATTACTGTAAAGTTTCATCCAAATCCGTTCCGTAGTTTTTGCGTGAAAGAGAGACAAACATACAAACATTCACATTTATAATATTAGTAGGAAAGTAGGATTATACATAAATACAAACGTATCTTCTTTTATTTCTATTCATTAACGTAACTAGAGTTGATTCATGGGGGGGGGGGAGGTTGACCCCCACCAGTCAACCACTCCAACATATCTGTGGCACCTGTGCATAGTGGGCTAAGTCGAATTTTTTGAATTTCAAGCTATCTACTTAAAATCGTAATTTTTTTCTCTTTCCTTCTGTCTAACACGCTAAGTCCATTGCAATGAAGGATATCCCTTCGTAAATCTTGGGCTGATACTCCAATCTT
Organism: Arma custos; assembly: GCA_037127475.1. NCBI lineage: Eukaryota > Metazoa > Arthropoda > Insecta > Hemiptera > Pentatomidae > Arma > Arma custos. The sequence continues at coordinate 136,426,477 of CM073764.1, read as the reverse complement.
AAACTTAAAATAAGTTACGAAAAATAAGTTAAGAAAAATTACGATTCTAAGTAGATAGCTTGAAATTCACAAAATTCGACTTAGCCCACTATGCACAGGTGCCACAGATATTACTCCCTCAAGAAAGATGCCTCGTAATATAGGTATAATTTATATTATACTATAAATCATGTAGCTTCAAATCAAATAAATAGATTTTAATTTTTTATAAATGTTATTTATTTCATAAAAACAGTTTATTCATTAAAATAACAGTATTTGCACTTTCTTTGTTTTGTTTTTGACATTATTGACTCTTACTTCTGTAATCCCACAATAATAACTTTGAAAAAGTAAAATCCTTCAAATTTTTATTTCTTTTAAATTGTTACTTACAATTTTTTTTTTAAATTTCTTCTAAGCAATGGGGGGGGGGGAGGGTTACACCCCTCGTTACGCCTATGTTTCTATGTATTAGGTTATAACAGTTATAACTGTTATAAAGTTATAACTGCATTTATAATTAGGTAACATGTTAAATTTCTGAAACATATGGAGTTATTTTTTGATAACATTTTGTTGCATTATGTCAATGTCCCTGTCACTAAGTTGTAATGTAATGTTTCTTTATAAATCGTTATAAATGCAGTTATAACTTTATAACAGTTATAACTGCATTTATAATTAGGTAACATGTTAAATTTCTGAAACATATGGAGTTATTTCATATAAGTAATCATAATTACCGAATGCATGCGTTTTTCGAAACAGACCCAAGTTAATTATTGTTAGTAATACCCTTATATCATTTAGGCCTTGCTCTTTTCCTAATTTGAGTGCTGAGATGCACTGCTAAAGGTCCCGGGTTCAAATCCACGTGTGGCAGTAAATTATTTAATCTGTTAACAGTCACTGATGTGCCCTGTGGGATTTGCAGAGCGCTCACTCAGTACAGTAATTTGTTTAATGAGTTAATACTTAGACACTAGGTATCCTAAGCTGCAAGAAACATTACATTAGTGACAGGGATATTGACATAATGCAACAAAATGTTATCAAAAACAACCTGCGCTAGACCTCATGTTTCTCGACAGACAGTGAAGATACTAAACGAGCTAGGTTATGAAATCCTCCCGCATAAAATTCGCCTCATTTGCCAAACTTATCTCCAACAAATTTCCATCTGTTCAGAAATTCGAACAGCTTCGTTCAGAGTAAAATTTTGGAAAACGATTCTCAAGTGTAAATTTTCATTTTTGTAATTTCATCACAAAACCCTAAATGTGTCAGACCTGGCTATGAAAATTTGATAACATCTTGGGAAAAATGTATAGGGAATTAGGGTAAATAATTTGAATAAAAATGTTTCGATTTCATAAAGCTGTTTTACTAAATAACCATTCTTTTGAAACGGATATTTCATAAGACACGACCTAATAAATAAATCTTGTATTGAGGATTTTGAATTTAGTTATTTTTAATTATAAAAAAAAAAGTTTTCGCAGCCTCAATGAAGAGAAACAATCTTACTAATATTATAAATATGAAAGTGTGTACGCAAAAACTACTGAACGAATCGGGATGAAACTTTACAGTGATATAGTTTATACATCAGAATAACACATAGGCTATAGCAAGCGCGGATTTAGGGGGGCGCACGGGGGCAAGTGCCCCCCAGACTGTTTTTTAGGTACTGTGGAGAATCTATTATAGTACATAATTAAACGCATATTTCATGATCATTGTTGGTAAAATAATAGAAAGAACATGACTGAAATTTATTTATTTATGTTTGTTACTCATTCACACAAAAACTACTGAACAGATTTGGATGAAAATTATTGAGTAAAATAGGTTATACATCATAGGCTACAGCAAGGACAGATTTATGTGGGGGCACGGTAGCATGTGCCCCTCGGTATAGTACATAGTTAAAGGCAAATTTGGAACTTAGCATCATGAAATTTGTAGATAGGTTCTTTGCACAGTTAAAGAAAGAAATTTGGATAATTCCACCCCAAGGGTTTCTCCTTTAATATAATAGGGGTTCAAAGGTTGTATAGAATCCGTCAGTTTTGAAGTTAGACATCTGACATTTTGGATGTACGAGTAACATATATTTTAAAAAAATAATTAAATTATTTTTTTAAATGATCTTTCACGAAAATTTATGTGGCAGACTAAATTCCACGCGAGCGAAGCTGCGGGTATAAGCTAGTATAAAATAAAATTCCTTAAAATTGAAAAGTACAAAAAGGACCTTACATAAATTTTAAGACCATGGAAAAATTCCAACGAAAAGCCTTAAGTCTCCAAACTAAAACAGAAATTATATGGAGACTTAAGGCTTTTCGTTGGAATTTTTCCATGGTCTTAAAATTTATGTAAGGTATCTATTTTTACTTTTCAATATTAATATATTTTGTGGAGTGGCCGTAGGTCCACTGGTTTCTTGATAATGATATTTTTTTTTTCTTGCATTTTTTCATATGGTCTTTCGTCTTAAGGTTTGTGATGTTTGCTATTATTTATTTTTCCTGTGGTGCTTTTTGAAATTTGGTGAGTGTATATTGAATTTTGAATTTCTGAAGTATCTATCAGCTGTTTATATCTAACCTTAACCAGCTGGGGTCGAGTAACCTTCCTTATGATTCATTAGTTGCGTTTGAGCCTTCGAGGTGGTGGGAATGTTTCTTGGGTGCATTATTCATGTTTTGTTTAACTGTTATTCTCTTTCTACCCTGAGGATGCCTGAATGGGCGAAATATTGGACAGATAATTTCTATTTCTGTTTTAGTTTGGAGACTTAAGGCTTTTCGTTGGAATTTTTCCATGGTCTTAAAATAAAATTCCTATTTTTCAGAATAAAAAGGCATCATTTCGTATAGATATGTGGAATATTATAGAAAAATTCGACAACAGCAAAAAAAAAAAGCCTTAATACGGAATGGCGGATTGGATATTATGATGGCAGTGCCTAGACTATAAGACAGGTTCCCTGAGGTCTAGACCACTTAGAATTGACTTGCATTTGTTTCACTCTACCGCCTACTGTTTTAGTGAGCTCGGATCCTGTTATTCAAATAGCCCTATGGAACTAAAGTATAAGCAGCTATCGAGTGCTACGTGGCCAATGGTATACTATCGTATATAATCCAACACTCTTTTACTTTCTAACCTATCAGTTAAACGTAAATAAACGCACATAACGGAACCAAATGGGTGGTTTTTGGGCCTAATCCCTTTATTTCTGTCTCATTTAAAAAAATATATATTTAAAACAGTATGATATTAATACAAAAAGTGAATATAATGGCTGCTACATAATGGCATTGAACATGTCAAGTAGAGAAACTACTTAGTACTCAGGTCACGTGACATCAATCTTCTTTTCAGATGCCCCGGAGAGTTATCGGGAATTGACGATGTAGGTTTGAGTGTGAGCAAAGTTTGCCAGGAAAGAACTGTTTTAGGTATTCGGGCAAGAAATGAGGCATTGTTGATGACTTAATTCGTAACAAATAACCAAGGATTATGGATTGGAAGGATTGGATATGGGTGGAATCCGGTTGCTTAGTTGAGCCTCAAAGCTCTACTCAGTAAGTCCAATTAGTCTTATAACCGCTTCTTATATCAGAAATATACCATATTGCGTTAACAATTTTTTTGGAGAATTTTAGACAGACTGTGTTGCTGTGTTTGTGTATGTGGACTTGTTTTGCTGAACCCTGAAGTTCTGCTCCATGGATCCAAATAGGTTTTAGTATACTGTTATAGATAAGTAGGTTGTTCTATAAGTCAAGTGAATATCTGCAGTCCAGAAGATGTGATAATTGTTTGTAGCGTCTTGTATTTTTAATTTTGTATGTACGTTCCAAGTAAGTCTTTTGTCCAAGTATAGTCTGAGATAACGTACATAGTTTTTGGAAGGTACTTCGTTGTTGTAAAATTTGACTGCTGGACACGAAGCTTTGCGTAGAGAGAAGCTTACATGGCTCGATTTTGAGGCATTTATTCTGATTTACCATTTATAGAACCACTTTTCTAAATCAAATAAATGATTTTCAGATCAGCCCTGAAGATGACCTACAAAGTAGTTCGAAACGCCGGCACACAATAAATAATTATTCACTTATTTGGTGTTTCATTTGACTGCACCCCAACTGTCTCTATCCTTACATTAGTCTTATAACAGTCATGTGCATTGAGAGCTTAGTTATATTAGTTCATTTTTGCTTCTATGGGATCAACACATTGGGCTAAGGCAACAACGGATTGGTATCCAATACTCACTAGGAGAAGAAGGAGACAAGCTACGAGATGGCGGGACGACATACAAAACTTCATCGGAGTATTATGGCAGCGTTCTGCTTGGAACAGGCGTAGCTGGGGTAAATCAGGAGAGGCTTAAGCCCAATGAAGGGCCTTTTTTTCTTTTTAAAACCATGTAAAAATGTACATAGAAGAAAAAGGAAAAAAATAAAGCTTATTATTATTATTATTATTTGCTTCTATGAATGATCTGATCATCATCTTTCTGTTAATTTAACCACTATTATCATGTGATTTTCCTTTAATTATGTACTATAATGGATTCTCCACATTACCTAAAAAACTGTCGGGGGGCATGTGTCCCCGTGCCCCCAAAAATCCGCTCTTGCTGTCCTATGTGTTATTCTGATGTTTAACCTATATTACTGTAAAGTTTCATCCGAATCCGTTCAGTAGTTTTTGCGTGAAAGAGAGACAAACATACAAACTTTCGCAATTATAATATTAGTAAGATAGTAAGATAGTAGGATTAATTTTTTCTCTATTTAATTCTAGTTACTTTATGCTTTTCTTCTGGAATGCTTACATACATTTATTTCTTAATAAGAATTTTATGGCTCTTTCGAGCTCTTCTCTATTAATTATTTTTGAATAGTATATTAATTGAAATATATATACTATATTGCATTATGCATTATGCAATAGGTTTTTCCGCACTAGTTAGTAGAAGACTAAGTGGCTGAATTGAAAATTAAGGAAACAGCATTAGAGTGGATCTCATTCATTCAAGTACCAATTAGATTTATTTTCATCTCAAACTATTCCATTCATTAAACTAGAACAGTAGTTTCACTTTTTATACATATATTGTCCTATAATATATGATTATAATTTCATTCAGAGATAAAATTACCGATTAAAGTGGAGCGCCGAATCGCTGAGCTGTAGGTTACGGGTTAAAATCCAGCTGTGACATTTAAATTATTTAATTATTTAACAGCAATACATAGGATTAGTGTCTCCTGGGGCATACTCTGTAAATCTTGTACCCTAAATTGAGGGAAACCCTGCGGTTGAGCCTTGTCACCTCCCTTAGCAATCGTTGGCTCAGAAATAGTACATTTTCTATCATACACTGAGCCTTGTATATGATAATAGCTACCAAAGAAAATAAGAAGAGAAAAAAGAAGAGACATGAGTCTTATAACAATCCAATTTTGTTTCTAATAGTGTGTATTCATTTTCAACAAATAAAAAATGTCATGAAATGTGTTGGAACGATTGTTAATTACAAAAATTATTAAAACTTTAATTCAATTATTGTAATTGAGAAGCTAGATAATATAAAGGAATTTTTTTTCATATTAGAAAAGGAAAAGTCTGAAACCGAAATAAAAGAAACAAAATTGTGACATTAATTTTACGAATCTGCTTCATTCAAAGATCTTTTTATAATTAAGTTGACAAGCAGTTATATTTTTGACAAACAGTTGTAAGTGAATTAATTCGTATTTATGTATAATGAAAATTATAATGCAATTGGGAAAAACCACAATGCAAAGCCTTATGTTTCAAAAATGCACCTACTTACCAGTCGACGTTTCGCCTATTCAGGCATTATCAAGACACCAAAATCAAAAAGGGGGTTATGTGAATCGCATCTCGAAGAAAAAGGTGCAATACATCCCAACGATCAACAGCCCAAACAGGCTCCAAACATGAGTTGATCGTTGAGCACCTTTTTCTTCGAGATGTGATTTATCTAACTCTTTTTGTGTCTTGATAATGCCTGAATAGGCGAAACGTCGACTGGTAAGTAGGTGTATTTTTTGAAACATAAGGCTTTGCATTGTGGTTTTTCCCAATTGCATTATAATATATAATAGTGTTTCTTTTTGAGTTTTTGGCTCTATTTTAGTATAATGAAAATTAATAATTAATTGACGGAACGGTTAAGTAATGTTAATAATATTATTAAAAGAAGAGACCTTATTTACAAATAATCTCTAAAATCTCAACCAAAGAATAGTCTTTATCGTTTTTAATCTTCGGTAACTCTTAGATTTTTAAGAGCTGTTCTCTCAACTAAACAGAGATATTTACTAGACTGTGACTTTGAAACTAAATGATTTTCTTTTCCCTTTTTAAAACCTGGGTAGTTATTAATCGTGATTTATCCTTTAAAAAGACCTTAATATTAAACTTTTTTATCTGCCGTATGAGAAATTAAAATAAACAACTTAAATAAAAATATATTTCAACAGTTTTACAATTTAGTGTATCTACTTGTGCAAAATAAAAAAAAAAAAAATGAGATGAACCTTTTCTTATGGTGAATACAACTAGGATCAGAATTCATATTTATACAGAAATTGATTGAGGTTTTAGATATGTTATAAAAATTACATTTGATTCGTAATAGAAACCTCAAATATATAAAAATGACATGGCTATATTATTTCTTATCTCTTATCAGTTATGTAAAATAAATGATAGAAACTACGAAAATTTGTCGTTTCAAAATAAGTTATCTCTTTAAGCCTTGATAAATGTTGAGCAGATATGAAAACCAAAGGGCTTTTAAAATGATTCATAACTACTTTTATTATTCCCTCGTTCGTATTACTTCTTTGTTACAATACTACAAACAAGCAGAATTATTATTTAATATCATCGTAAAATGTTTTATTTACAATGACATTCAGAAAACGAACCAGGTTTTGAAAACGTTAAACACTCTAAATTCATGAACGAGATGGTGTTTTGGAAAGACGTAATCTAGAAATCCCATGCAACATATTTTTACATGAATTACGCCTCTATTAGACATAACTGGCCAGGATAAACGTCCATCCTGATTTGCATTCCTATTGATGCAGCTATGTAACATTTAAACTCATCCACAGATTCTAATCATGCGTTTTTTATAACACCAGTTATGTTAATTACAATATAAATGGAATGACATTATAATAAATAGAAGAAAAATATTTAATAAATAAATTATAATATTTACATGAAAATTGATACATTTTTGTCTATAATTCTGATTGATTATTACTCGAAGTAAGAGATTTATCTAAAATTATAAAATAACAAAGCCATACTGGTACAATAATGCTAAGCAATTAAGACAGTAATTGTAGTTGATGCTGAAATATGATCGTAAAAGAAATTGTTCAAAAAATATTAATAACAGTTTCACGATGAGTAAAAATCGTATGAGATAAATAGGTACTTGTTTCATAATGACAATTGCTAAATATTATGTAAATTCAACAAAACGTTTACAACAATTTATTTCGAATATATGTTTAAAAACAACACTGACAGCTCAGATAAAGGCCAAAGAAAAACAATTAAGGCCATAAATTTCTTCATTGATCTATCTGTTGCATCGAGCCCATATGTGTCAAAGTCTTGAGCCTAGATAAAGGAAAAGCGTGGGTGTTCTTTACAGGGTGGGCCGATATTCGCTGAACAGAACGTCTCGGGGCTTATTTCCTCGTCAGCGGAAGTGAACAAGAAGGAAACGGCGACGATTTATGACCACCGCTCGCCTCTCCAAACCAAATAGGAGATTTGGCCAGGAGGAAAACACTGGACCATATGGCAGGCCCGCCCCCACGTGTTTTGGCGCCCCCGTTCAAAACAGCATATCGATCCAACATGGCCGTGGAACAACCGATTGAATTTGAGTTTTTATTTTATTTCGGAAAACTAACAGCGTTCTGAAGAGTGTACAAAAGGGCCTATAGACCCTGAGGGTCAGGACCGAGCTAGTGTTAAGGGGAATGTACCCTTTGATGTAGCATATGTCAGGCTAACCTCACCTTTTGTATAATGTAGCAGCGGGAGTTGTAGGCAGTGCATATGTAGGTTCCATCGGCGTCGAGGCAAGCTGTCAGGGGGTCGTGAAGATGGCGTACGGCCAAATGCGGCTTGTTCTTTTGGGGCATTCCTTCATGCCCCTTCGGCTCTAAACATCGGGACCTGTTGCGGCGTTTCAGCTGCGCGACTGAAACCGTCCTAGAGCATCCCCACCCCGCGCAAGCGCATCTTTTCTAAATTACCTTTCTTACTAAATTCAAATCCAGCCGTTATTCCTTTCCTATTTCTATCCATATCACACTGTTCTGATGATATTCACGTCATGCAAAGGCATCAGGCAGTGTCGCGTCATAATGCCGAAGTGATCGTCATCTAATTTATTTTAAGTGAGTTGATTTAAAACGAAGTAATTCTTGAAAACACATCAATTGAATACCCTCGTCTAATATATTAGAATTCCAGTAACCATATCAAGAAATACTATAAGCCTATATACAACGATTTAATGTTAAAGAAGGACATTAATACTAATTTTTATTTCTTACCACTCCTAAGAGTCAGTTTAACAGTAGACGTCAGATTATAGATAAACATTTATTTGCTATACTTAATACAATTCTTGAATGATATAACGCGATCAATAGCAATTCAAAAATAATCAAAGTAATAGGCATTTCTTATGGAAAACATTCACTCAAAGGCAACACTGAGAATCTAAAAAAACACACATCTCTTTAGAAAGCTTACGTGTCAATAGAGAGCGTTGTAATCAGTCAGCTGAGCAAGAAAGTTAATTATTCAAGATGTCAATTCCGCCCTAGTTTCGGGGTTAGGTTAAATCTTGTTTGTTTGAAGTAGTTTACGGCAGTCTGTTATCGATAAACGTAACATTTGATCATGACAATTTGAAGAATTAGTTTATTATGTCTTCGAGAGTGTTGAGGAAACTAGGTTTACAAGGGGAAAAAGAAATAACTTGTATTAATGATGATGCAAGTGATCCCGAAGCTGATTTTTCGAATTCCAGTGGAGCTAAGAAGAAACAGCTCAACATCAATCGTTATGATTTGGTAATTGATTTGCCCCCTTTAAAGGAGCATTGTGTCATTGTCCTTGCTTCAATAATAACTGTTACAGTTATTTATTTTATTGTTATGATCCCTCATTCTTATCTAATCCTGATAATCATGAATATTTTTAGTTGAATCAGCAGTCTCACTCTGAAAGTGAAGTCAAGGAGGATGATGATCATGAAACAGCTGGTTCTCTCAATGCCCAAGAAGGAGCTATAGATCTCAAAGATGCTTCTAGGAGAAAGAAGAAGAAAAAGAAAAAGAAACCTGGCAAACTTCATAGTAGCAATACTAGGAGTAGCGAAGATAATATAGAAGTAATTTCTTTTGTCAATTAGTTTATTTTCTTTTTTAAATTTTAACAGTGTTTTGAACCCGTTTATTAATTGTTCAGGATGAAGTGGAAAGGTCGGTAAGGGAAGTTAATGAAATGCTCGGAGAGGTAGAAACTGTAGGGCAGGCCCACCAGGTAGATTCTGGCAGTTCTAGCTTGAGAAAAGGAGTTCTTAACGTGGAACACAGATGCCTGAATCCCAACAATGAACTGAGACGAATTTTCGGTTCTAAAATTCTGCAGACTGAGCAAATGTATGTATATGTCTTTACACTTTAAACTTTCTGGTCATCCTGGTTGTCAATGTTTTGATTTATTTCCAGAAAAAAGAGAGGGAGAAGTCGAGGGCACATAAAATCAACATTCCTTGTCACTCCTAAAGAAAATTGGCCGCCCATTGGAAAATCCGGTAAAATTTATCTCTGTTCCGTGTCTATATAACCATTGTAGAAAGAAGTTTGGAAGTTCTTTTAATATAAATATGTTTTAGGTATGTCAATGAAGTTGGTTGAAAGCAAGAATGGAGTCAATTACTTTGCCTATGAACACTCACTGAACTACCAGCAAGTTCAGATGAAGTTTCTAGAAGCTGTAGAGAGTCTGAATCCAGATAATATTGTTGTAAGCTTCAATATAACTTACAGAACACATAGATAAAGTTTCCTCACTTATTAGTAATAATGTGAAAATTACTTATTTTCAGAGTATTATTAACATGTCCCCTTACCACGTGGATGGATTACTACAGCTTTCAGAATTCTGTCGCTTAAGTGAGGATTTATCTATGGCTGCGGAACTTGTGCAACGAGCATTATACTGTCTTGAAATGGCCTTTCACCCATCGTTTTCCCTCTCATCTGGTAATTCAAGGCTTGATTACAGAAAGCAGGAAAATAGGTACTATTTGTAATAATTATTTTTGACATGCTACTTAGTTTTATCCGTTAAAAATTAGTGTAAACTTCATGTGTTGTCTTAACTTTGACTAATTTATGCTTCTTTTAGAGTTGAATCCTTTAATAGATATAACCATCCTAGTAGGTTATATTGATAAAAACTAAAACAATATTGATTGTATGCATCCATGCCTTGATATCTAAAATACGATTTCATCTATTTTGTTCCCCTATGTTTTATATGTCTCTTAGATCTTTTAATTATTTCAACCAAACTACTTCAAGACTGTACAATTAGATCTTTTGATTTTGGATTTTCTTCCCTTTTTTTAATTCTATCTGTTCTTTTGATTGCACTCTTCTTTGTCTTTTTTATTCCGTTCCAACCTCATTTCGACCAATGCCCGCTTATCCATTAATCAAACTGTGTGGGTCCTGCACTCAATTCTAGGTATATATTATAAGTATATTAAACAAAATATTCTTTGCAAACAAATAACTAATGAATTACTTGAACTTTTCTGATTATTCTGCCTCTTCTGTTATGGAATTAACATCATCTTATTATTGGTTACAGATCCCTCTTCATAGCCCTGTTCAAACATGCACTGTTTGTCGGATCTCGAGCTTGCTACCGAACTGCACTCGAGTTCTGCAAGCTCATCCTTTCTTTAGAGCCTGAGAAGGATCCGCTCGCTGTGGTTCTTATTCTTGATTTCTTTGCTCTACGCTGTCAGGAGTATGAATGGTTAATAAGGATATCAAATGAATGGGAATGTACAAGAAACCTCTCTCAGGTAATCGATTACATTATTCAAATTTAATTTTTTAGAATAATTTTTTATTTATTTTTTGTATTTGATTCAATTACTATAATTTTCCTATTGTATTAAGCAAAGCATGACATATGCAATTGCTTTTACTAATCCCACAAATATTTCAAAATAGTCAACCGCAGATTTTGGACAGAAATTATGGCATATTCTCTTCGGTATATTTTGTACAGAGAAAGTTAATTGTATTGAGGGAAGTGGAATCGTGCCATTCTCATCATTTTTGGCTTGCAATATATTTGTTACATAAGCAATAACCCTAGTTGTAACTATGTATTTATTGACTACGAAAATAATTAATTCTGTTTCCCTATGTACAAGAAACTGATTTTAGGACAAAATCGACTTAGCCAGATATTCAGCAGGGCTTATTATATCCAAAATATTTCACACGCTCACTAATAATAAATGCTTGCACTATTGTTGTCGGTTGTTTCTTATCTGATTTCCTATCGTATTCCTAATTTCTTAATGCTTTATATAGTGTTATTTAACTCTCTTACTGTTTTAGCAAGTAATGATTCAATAAATAATTCTGTTCCTAGTTGCCGAACTTTGCCTACTCCTTGGCCATGGCCCAGTTCCAGTTGGGGGAAACGGAGGTTGCTCATTCTTTGCTGCAGGAGGCATTGATCAAGTTCCCAGGGGTTTTGCTTCCCCTGATTGATAAATGTGGTGCTGTAGTCGATTCAAGGGTTACATCTAGTACTTACTTTTCTAATGCACAAGCTACGTAAGTATATCTTAAAGAGCTTAAATTATTTATCTGCCATAAATTATCACTAAATTTATCGTATTTATATATATTATATTTTTTTGAGAAAATTGATTGCATGGTAATATATGTGAATCACTAACCGATTCATAACATTAATTTTACAATTATTTATCATATTTAACGTAAAATTTCCATGAACCCTTCAATTAAGATACTAATTTTTTCTATGGGGGTCTTTACATGCTTTTAATTTTCCTATTGTTTTAATTGTTTTTATAATGTGGGGTACGTTAAATGGTTGAAACAAGTCTTGAAGATGTTTTATAAAACTGAACTGTCCTGTACCTGAATTATCGTTATTTTATGAATCTGCAGAAAAACCTTTAATTTCCTTTGTGGCTGGTAGAGGAGGGATTAATTTTTATTATTTTTGGCCACATTATATTATTTTATAAATTTTATTTAATTTGATCTTTGATAAAATGTGAAATATTTGTCTCGCTTTTATATCAGGCAAAGTAAGTCCCTGAGCCAGCTGGAAACAATGTATGTGGAGCGCTGTTACCATGCTTGGAAGGAGGCTGACCTGCTGCCGTGGCTGGAGATGAACACCCACCAGGCCCTTGACATGGTCGAAGCGGGAGATCCTCTCGTTGCTCAATGGAAGGAAGCCCGGCTCAAGCGGTACCACGCTACTCCCAGGAACATTCACAGGCACATCATCCTTTCTGACCTCAAAGAAACTCCTCTTTTGCTATCAGAGGTAAATGAACAATGTCATAATTTCTTTATTATTTATTTTAGTATTCTGAATAAATAACTATTTTTGTATACCTTCTTGATTAAGATGTTGGGATTTTTGTAAGTTGAAATATTGTTTTGTTCTATGTATGCACCTAGTTTTGTTTTGATTGACTGGCATGCACTGTAGGATTATTCTGGATGATAATTAGTAGCAAGCAATCATTTATGACTGACGTTTTCATTTTTTAATGTTAACATTCACACTCTCCTTTACCTATACATGAGGTGTATAACAGGAAATACGATCATGAAAAATTTTGAATTTGATATATCAACGGAAAACTCCTCAGTCAAAATAATCAAGTCTCACTAAATGGTATTCATATGTTTAAATTAATGTAATACCATAATTGAGACAAAAACTTAATCTGAGTTTTAATGTTATAAATGTTGCCTTCAATTGAAGATTTGTTAGGGTTCTTTTTTTCTCAATCTCTCCAATGTTTATTATAAATCTTCCTCTTATAATTTTCTTAACCTCTTGTACAGGAGTATAATGCCCCAGTACTGAACTTCGACCCTTTACCGCCGTTGGACACCATTGACCTTTATTCCCGACCAGTGCGGCCTAGAGCTCATGATAGTAACGGTCCTCTTGCGATTCTGTTCAGGTCGATCGTTCCTTCATTCAACATAAACCAAGTGGCAACTGAAGAACCGTAAGTTTTTACTGTTTTTTATTTAGTAATAAATTCTAAATAGTTTTAGAATGCTCATTGTTGTATGGTATTTAGATTTGAAGCTATTAAAATCCTAAACTATTATTCATTCATTTCTTTCTCTCTGTTTACAGAACAGATGAGGGAGGCTTAAGGAGGAGTGTCGCTCTCCTCTTGGATGCTATGAGGGATCTTCTGTCCAACATTCACCTTCCTGATGTTCCAGGGGATGGTGATGTTGAAGATGTCGATGATGTTGAAGATGATGCGACATTATGTGAGTCTTTTATTATCTTTTTCAGCTCCAGAATATGTTCACTTATCAGTTCACAACAACTCACTAGTGCTATTTAGCAAAATTGTAACTAACACAGTTTCATTTAATTGCGTAATTTTTCTCAATTGGATTATAGTATATAATTTTTATTATATACTATTTATTATAGTAATATATATTTACTGTTGTTGAATTCCACTTGTTGCCTGTCCCTCATGAGATAAATAAAATCCAACACATTTTTTTCAGTTGAAGTCTGGGTCGTACTATTACTTTAATTTATAATATATTTTATTTTATTTTTATTAATTGTTATAATCTTAAGTATGACAAATATTTTCTTTTCAAAATAAAAATATTTAAAAATTATAATTTTAATTTTTGCATCTTTAGTCAGATAAAGTCTGTCAGTAAATTCCTCTTACTCAATAAATAATTGCCATAAAATTACTGCTTTAAATACATCATCATATCAGCAGAAGAATGCGGAATATTGATTTTAAATAACTTCAAATTAAAGGAGTATTAATGTTATTTTTTATTTTAAAAATAATAATATCCAGTGAATGTGAATTTTACAATTGAATTGCATGAATTCCACACTCAGTGGAATAATTTACAGTTACGATAATTACAGTTAGTTCCACATTATAGCACTGATAAGGCTGTTCTATTAATGTAACAATATTTTGGAGTGATTTGAAATGAGATTTAGTTCATTAATTTGCAATTATCAGTTTAATAAACCTTTTATATTTTCATTAAGATTTCTTACTTACTTATTAAGAATTGATATTTTGTTGTTTATAGATAAATTTTAATGAAAAGTAGCGAATGTATATTGCTGTTATTTCTACTTCACAACATAAATGTCTGTCACAACAGAAATTTCTGTTATAAGCAATTGGCCTTTATTGCATTTTATTGAAACAGTAAGAGTTTAAAGACTAAAATTTTATTTTACAAAAACTTCCAATTTTGATTCATAGAGGTTTTTACTATTGAGCTGAAATAAGTAACAGTCCTAGTTTATTGCCTAAATTGTTAAATGTAACAAGCTAATTTATTTTATTTCTCTTTTTCAGGAAAGACCAACCTCCATAAAAAGAGGTTCCTCTAAATAATATGGGTTTCTGCGTCTATTATATTACATTAAAGTATTTTCATTTTTACAATACTTTCTGTTGAGGATTGCCTCAAGTACTGATGTGCAGCTAGTTGTAACTGTGTTCATGTATTAAACACAATACATTTGTATAATTATTATTAGATAGTGTGATTTTCAACGAAAAAAAAAAAATTAAGTTATTGTTTCGTTTTCTTGGAAAGATTTATCTATTAAACAATTGTAAATATTATTTGATTAATGTTTAATGGGTTTAAATAGAAAAATTATGCATATGTCATTAATCTGGGAGCTATTAATGAATAATATTAATAATTCTATTAATGAGTAAAATAAATATGTCACTGGAAAACTTGTTTGTTCTTTTTTACCTGATTAATGAATTTACATTGCTATTACAGTAATAAGCCAATTAAGCTAACAAAAAGATTCTGATAATAGGATGAGAAGTTATGTTGAGAAAAGGGGAAAAGAAGAGAGTAGAGAGTCACTGAAAGATACAATCCTCCATTACTCGTGTCTGATCGGAGGAGGACTAATTCAACTAGTCTTCCAGAAAAAAAAAAAATTAAGTTTTGATTATTAGACATTTTAAGATCAACTTATTAAAAATGTAATTAAGAAACAAAGGCTTCAAATATTTTTTTATTAAGTCTGAATTTTTTCAGACTATATATATTCTTTTAACAAACTATACAACTGTCCATTTAATTGTTCTACAGCAGTCACTTGACACTTTATTTAAAGCTCAGTTTTTTTACCTCTTTGAGAGTCTATTAAAATACGAATACCCATTAAGTATTGTTTTGAGATTTTGAGTATTTCATATTATATAAAACAATGAAATTTTTAAACATTTATTTTAAGTTTCCATTATTGATAAAAAAATGTATGTGATTTATTAAAAAAAAATCAATCTTATTTCACCGCATTCTTCGTATTAAAATGAAACAGTCCTAAAATTGTCGAAATATTGGAATAAGATGTAGCTTATTTTATTGTTAAATTGATGCATTCTATTTTAATTAAAAAACTGTTATATTTTCTGTAACGGCTTAGAGAAGTAAGGAACACTGGCTTTATGATTAGCCCATTTTAACAAATATTTAAAATTTAACCAAACAAGTATGACAATAGATTAAACAAAAAGTAGCCTCTCGATCCGTTGCTATGTATGCGCTATAAACATTATAAAAAAGTTGATATTTTCACTATTGAAAGTATATTATCTATATATGAATGAACGAATAAAGCCTTTATTATAAAAAAAAATTAACAGAATTTACTTAATTAAAATAATTTTACTACAGATACTATTATCTGTATATACACATATATAAAAGAGTTTGTCCTGATTGACAGACCATCGCAGAGCCAAAACTTGTGTCATAAGCTACACACTTGAAATTTGCACAGTAGGTACATTTCATAAGGCCAACATGCACTAAGAAATGATTTTTGAAAATTCTTCCCCTAACAAGGTGAAAAACTTTTGTAATAAAAATAAGTTATTTTTGAAGCGAGCACCATGAAATTTTAGAATTAGCTTCTAATTCTAAAATAAAAAATTATGTGTTTTTTTTTATTTTTCGGAAATCAACCCCTAAAAATGTGAAATAGGGGAAATTGTAACATGTTATGTTAGAGATGTGAAAATAAGTAAGCAGGCTTTTCTTTTAAACATAATAACAATGGTATTCAATATTCTGCAAAATCAACCCCCAGAAGCATGCAATAAGGGATGAAAGTTTGTATGGGCCTTACGTCATCTTTAATTTTAGATTTCATTTCTACATTTAAAATAAAGAATTACAAGTTTTTTATTTTTTCAAAAATCAATCCCTACATGGGGGATGAAATAATAATAATAAGGGATGGAAATTCGTATGGTACTTAACTTACATCACTTTTAGAACAAGTGACAGAAAATATTAGATTTACCCACATTTTTCGTTTAAAAACGTCTGTTTTGTATAAGAATTGCTAATTTTTGGGAATAAAGTTGATATTTTCACCATTGAAAGTACATTATTTATATATCTAAGAGTTTGTCCTGACTGACAGACCATCGCAGAACCAAAACGGCATAAGCTTCACACTTAAATGTGGACAGTAGGTATATTTTATAAGGCCAGCGTGCCTAGGAAATTAGTAGGACAGACCTGTAATTATGACATTTAATATGTAATAGGACATTTTATAAAAATCGGTCAACAAAGGAATAAGAATTAGTAGGCTGGCTGAATTCACAAATACTTTAAGTCATTGTAAATAATATGGAGAACAACTTTAATTTAAGTTGGAGTAAGTAGTTAGTTGATTCACTCTCCATTTAAACTCAATTTAAGTTTTTATTCAAAATCAACACTGAGGAAGTCACTGGCAAAAGCTAGTTTCACATAGAATAAGTACAACTTATTTAATTTGTACCAACATTTTGGTCTAAATTTTAAGACATCTTCAGGGCTGAGAATATAACAAAACAGAAAACCATCAACGTAGCAAAGAAAATATAGCAGGTTATATGAACAGAAATGATAGGAATGACTTTAATGGATTATGAAAATAATAGGAATGAAATACAATGAACGAAAGATTGTTAAATTATAAAATAATTAATAAAAATTAACAACAGTAAAATGAAATCTATGAAGATCAAAATGTAGTGAAACTATGTGAGAAATGATTTAATTAGAAAAAATGATCATGTCATTGGTGAAATTGGATACTGTTAAAATGAATATGATGTTATGAGCTATATACTAAATTAATAAACATTCATAATTATAATCATTTATAGAGAAAAAAAAAATGAGAGAATGGAAAGAAAATGCTAAAAAATTGAACAGACCTGAAAGTAGTAGAGTCTAAGAGTAACTAGACAAATATTAACTGAACAGGATCTAAAGTAACAGTTGTCAGTGTTGCCAACCCACAAACAAATAATTAGTACATAATATTTAAAAAATAATGATTATAATTTTGTCAAGTAATATTTAAAATTATGTATTGCAAGAAGCTGTCATAAAAACAAATAAAATAAAAAAATGAATTAAATAAAAATGTATATGTATCTATTAAGCTAGTCAATGAATTACTATTACTATTTTAGAATCTGCAATATGAAAATTTGGTAAAAGTATAAAAATTGTAAGGAGTTAATTCTGTTATTATGGAATAAATTAAGGAAAGAAGTAAAAATGAGACATTACTTTTAAGTTTATTAAAAAAAAAAAAAAAAAAAACTGTATACTTGTATACTTCTTAAATAACAGGATAGCATAACTAAGATCCCCCCCTTTTAAAATTCCTAGGGCTACCTGTGGTGCTATGAAGCAACAATCTTGGGCATGTAGGATGTAATGCTAACCACTACACAACAGGTGACTTCTCAAATTTTCATTTAATGGGAAAACTGTTTTTTTAAAAAGCATAATTTTCTTCCATATTTCCCTTTTGCCTTTGGTGTGTTTAAAATCCTTGGTTACTGAAATAGTTAGTACAAAGTTGTGAAGAACATAATCAAGAATTGTTTAACGATGAAAAGAAGGATTGAATGATGTCAAACATTCTAAAAAAGTATGTATTTTTGTTTAAACAAACCAAATTACTTTTAATGAGGAACAGTTATCTCCTGAATTATTAAGATGTCTCGATATTATTCAAATGTTTATTTTTCTATTATTCATAATATTTTAAACTCTCCTGATAAAAAAATTTAATCATTCATATAGGGTATATTCATAAATTCAACTACTAAATATCACCGGTGCATTCCAGGCATTATTTAAGATTGTATTAAATTTTGGCTGCTTTGGGCGGAGGCTCCTCGAAGCTAGCAATGGCATAAGAGGAGGTCAAATAAGAAGTACTAAATTTTTATAAAGAAATTAAGTAAAACCTCGAATTCCCCTGGTTAAACTAGAATTATATATACACACGTTTGGAGCCAAATGGCTCACTGGTACAGCGCTGAGTTGCTGTGGCGATGGTTCTGGAGATGAATCCTATGGGATCTAGGACCCTCCAGGGGCTCCCTCAGCCTATATAATGTGGTTGCTCAAAATAAGGGGAAAAATCTGGCGGTTGAGCATGAGCTCGGACAAATCACCTCCCTCTACAGCCATTGTCCAAGAAACAGTACAGTCCCTACCCTATTATGTACTAAAACTAACCCAAGACCTGCCATGTGTTGTAGTTGCACAGGTTAAAATATACATATATAATATAAATTGTACGAGAGAAAATATACTTAGCATTAAAACTGATCAATTTAAGGACTAGAAAAAATGAAATTCAAGAGGAACTGAAAGAATCTATCAGGCAATTGAGGAAGGTACATAATAACAAAAAACATTTTCCTTTTATATCACATATAGGTAATTAAATTTTTATTCTTCTTAACATAAATATTTGACATTTGGCAAATCTGGTTTCGAGACTCATTAGCCCCTGCCTAAAAACTGTATCACATTATTTGGTTAAATAATATTAAAAATTAGTAAATAAAACTACAAATACTTATTTACCTAAACTCAGTCAAATTAACTAATACAAATGTACAAAAATATTATTTACTATACTTAGAGATCATCAATCTTAATCCTTTAAAACCTACATCACAGACGCACAGGTACATTTTAGGTTCACTTTATATTGGAACTAATCTAATTCCACAACAAGTTTATTTTCAAGGCTAATACTTAATAATCAAGATCAAAGTTTAATTTTGATCCAACAATGGCCCATAAAAATAATAAACTTGTAACTGTAAATTATTTCCATTATTTTTAATTTAAAAATAATAAATTTAAATAATACATAATATGTATAGTGAACATCAGATGAACCAGAAATATTAATAAGTTTAATACTATATTTTAAGTATATTACTAATATAGTTATAAATCTTACAAACTTAATAGGCAAAATTAATCTATATCAATTCAGGCACTTAAAAATAGTTATAAGCTTTACAAACAAGGCTAAAAAAAAATGGCTGTTGGTAACCCTGAGATTTCATTTTCGTATCCTTAAATGAAATTATATATACAACTAAATTTTTACAGATTATTTAGTCAAATAATATGACATTTTTATTTAAAAAATTAAATTTAAATCAGTATTTGAAGCGAGTAAATGATATTGTACATTTTTATGCATTGGATACATAAATATTTTCCACCCCGATTACATAAATATATTAAACATCTTAGTTAAATAACAAACAATTATTGAATTTATATCAACTTTTCTTTACAGATAATGAGAAATTGATTAAATTTTCAAAATAATATAAATTACAACAAAACTTCTCCTTTCGCAGCAAGACTAAATTTATTAAAATGAATTTTAACTGTATAAAATAAGTACAGCAATAAAGATAAACAAATATGAATGCTTTATACAAGGCATTCCATTTACTTTAACTATTTCCCTGTTTTCCATAAATAGTGATTTCTTGTGAATGCCCTAATAGTAAGTTATATAATTTTTTTTTTTATTTGATTATTTTATTGAGTTGTACAACTGTAATACATACATCTAGTACAATTGCTATAAGAGTAAATAATACATGATAGGACATGTAGAGATACTACCCACTGGCAGCATTCTAATAGTTATATAATAAATTAAAAATTAATTATTTTAATTAAAATGAGAAAAATTGCAGAAAAAAAATAATCAAGAGATGCTAAACAGTAAGAAATGGAATGCTGACAAACTTGTAACAATATTGCTAAAATAAAAGTATCTAATAAATTGAAACTCTTAAATAAAAATAATCAACTGAAAAATGAGAAACTCGTAATAATATTATAATGTTAATTGATATCAACAAATATATTTTCATCCAATAAATCAATATGACGCATACAACTATTTCTAAAGTATTTTGTTGACCCTGATTTTAAGAATATAAGCTTTCGAAATCCTGTGGGAAGACAATTTGAACATTTTTATTTTGTCAACAATTAAAACAAAGATGAGCAATTAATAGAAATTGAATGCCCCAGGATCGATTAAATAAACAAGCTCCTTTGTTAGAAACAAACGGAATCTTACCAAATACATTTATCAGAAATCTTATTGCAATATAAGTGTATTTACAACAACAAAAATGAATACTGACTAAATTAAATATTAACAAAAAAATTGTAATGCATAAGCAGAAATATTTACATTGTATTTAAAGTACAAAAGACAATAGGTGTTAGCAACTGGCATCTATAATTTCAATTCATTATTAATTTCAAAGGTAAGTTCAGTTATAACGCCCAAAAATATTTATGGCAGCTAGATAACATACATTGAAAATTAAGGAAAAAAACAACAACAAAAAAAACAGTTTATATATACCAGTTTCACAAATATCATATTTTCTACATATATCTATAATGGATATAAATTTATTTATTTGGACCATATTCTTGTATAACATTATTTTCTAAAAGGGACAGGATTTATATGCATTTTTAGTATATTTTTGTTTAAAAGCTCCTAGAACTAAAACAGTTTTGTTTTTTTAAGAAGCTAAGAAATAAAAGTCAATTTCAAAAATTCCAAAATTATTTGATTTATTTTACCTTATTGATCATTTTTAATTCATATACAAACATTTATTTAATAAAAAAGTCAACTGAATCAAGGATTTATTCTGTTTATTAATAATATATAAATTTCAAAACTAATCTACCAAAGATAGGACTGTAGGATTATTATTTCTTTAAGATTCGCCTTTTACCTATTCCTTTATTACGTTATAAAACTCACAGAAATTTTTTTCTGTTATATCTTTAAGTGAGTACAGTTTTCTAAAAGTTGTTCATTTTTCATTATTATTGTCCTTAAATTTCATTTTCAACTCCCTCTGCGGTAACGTCTAGACTCTAAAGTTTTTGGTCCCAAGCACGGAAAAAGGAGGAGAGGGGGGTCTGAATTAGTGAAAGGGAATACACAGACCTAGA
The DNA here is from genome assembly GCA_037127475.1 of Arma custos. Taxonomy (NCBI): domain Eukaryota; kingdom Metazoa; phylum Arthropoda; class Insecta; order Hemiptera; family Pentatomidae; genus Arma; species Arma custos. Next base: position 136,404,707 of record CM073764.1, on the reverse strand, counting down.
CAAATGGCTGCTCTATAACTGTGCTATTACAAGTTTCTAACATTATTTTAAATATTCAAATATTTTAAATTTAAGTACAAAAGATTAAACGCCATCACTGCAAGGATTGGCAAGGGTTAGATGAAGTAGAAGAAATTTTCTTCTCACTTTTTGGTAATACCCCTCAATCAAGTTTTTAATATTATGCAGAACAAATAGTGATTCGAACAAAAAATACTTATATTCAGTTAAGACAACTCTAATATCAGAAAACATACATAAATAACAATTGAATATAATCTAAATGATTTATTAAATTATCTCCAGTCGACGAATGAGTTTTTATTCATATCTGACTTTTAAAAATGAAGAATAATCCAAGTTTAATCAAGTATTAACCGAATGAATAATGTTGATTTTGCAGTTGAGATAGCTAACAAAGGAATAAAGCAAGAATGTTTTCATATTATTCAAGGAAGAATCTAAGGTCAAAAATATAAATAACATAAAAACCTAGGTGTAAATATACTAAATAAGATAAAAATAAAAAACAAAATAGATTTGGTGAAAAAGACTGGACTAAAAAATTAAGTGAAAAATTGACTATTCAAAAGACAAACAAGTCTGGTTTTAATTTTGGTAATTTTGTTTTAAATTACCACGGTAGGAATAATTTATTTTATACTTAGGACCGTTATTGTTTATAAATCAAACATAACCGAGGTTTTAATTCTATTTTCATAAAGCCATGATTATTGATTTAAAAAAAAAATCTATAAAATCTTACTCTTGGATTTATATATTCATGAGAATTGTTGAATTGAATGGAATTCATTCATTGCTTTCTTAAATTAAATGGAACATCTGATTATTTTATTGAACATTTAATCCTGAACTGAATGTTTACATTCAGGTTACATTCATTGAAATTTAAATAAAAATAATAATTAGAATTTTAAACATATCAACAAATTTTTTTCCAGTTACTTGAATACACTCATCTAAAGTCAAATAATCCTACAGATTCTCAAGGAAACAATTTTTTAAAAGGAGCCATTAGGCTATAGATTATATGTTTATGTAATATACATATACATATATAAACCAGCAGCAAATATAAATATAAGTTTTATAAATTTAAACAGATTTTAGGTAATAATAACCCTTGAGTCCTAACTTCTGTACATAAAGGTGGGGCTAAACATATTACGGACATAATTTGACAAACCTGGAAGGGAGCCCCATCATTCAAGTAATTTTAAGTTCAAATTCAGTGAAACCGTAACTTTAATTTTAAGATTTGTAAAATTAAAAAATGAAACATTAATTGGAGATCTTTTATTTTAGTACAATTATAGAAATGGAAACACCATCAACCAACTAATAGTAATACGAAAAATGCTGGTTTCAACAATGTGACATTAGTAGAGGAGTCAAAAGAAACTCAGCTCAAGAATATTGTAGATGGATAGCAATGAAACAAATAAAAGAAATTTAAATATTTTAATGATGGTATAATTTTAAAATGGATGAAATGAGCTGAAATTTCTTATATACAACAAAAGACTATCTCGTGGATTTGTTGGTATAAAATTAATTTCATGTTTCTCAAGTTTAGTCCTATTTTTTAAAATTTAATTTAATTTCTTTATATGGCAATTTAAAAATGTTTAATATTACAAATAATTTTAGTGAATAAATAAGTTTATTATTTAAAAATTTTATAAAGAAATTTCACTAGTACTTTTTATTTTTATTTTATACATAATACAAACTTAAATCTTTTATTTTTATTACATATAAATCCAGTCATTATTTATACTAGATAAATAAACATTAACTCCTACTAAATATGTATATATATTTTAACAGCTTTAAAATATGTAGTCAATAAATGTATTTATTGTTGAAATAACAAGTGAATCGTAGAACAACAAACAATTAGAAACATACAATTTAAAATAAAGCTCGAACTTATTCGTTAAGGGATTAAAAAAAAAAGATATAAAGAAATACTCAGAAATAAGCAACATGCTGTATAAGAATGACATATAGAACATACAAAACATTATTAAAGGAAAATTAAAGGAATTAATAAAATAAAAAGGATGTTCAAGAGACTTTAAAATTGATTTTAGAAGACAAATTAGATATACAATTAAATTTTCTTTTACTGACTACCATTACATGAGCACAGTCAATATTAAGTCCACACACGAAGTACAAAATAAAAAGGAATTAAATAAAAGTGTAGAGAATTAAAACAATAGCAATTGGAAGAATTGCCAACTACACTTGTCACCAAGATTGGAATCAGGCAGGCATGTAGTCAGAGCCTAATACTTCATTTTGGTCATGTATTTAGCTCTTCGGAAGGACAAGCCAAAAATGAGGAAATTCTACCTAGACCAATCTGAGCTCGATAAGCCTTCCACTGCTGGAATTTGCGGATGAAATTGTTTTCTCAGAGGATGACAGAAACCTTCAACACAATGTCAGCAGGTTAAAAAAAAGAATTGCTGGCTATAAATATGAACATAACCCCTACAAAAACAAAAGTGATGAGGGTAGGAAAGAAGCTAAGGAGAATAATGTGGGTCATTAGAGTCAAAGATCAAACGGAGAACTTCAAATACCTGGGAGTGCACCAAAACGATAATGGATAAATTGATTTGGTAGTGACCGAGTGAATCAGAGCTGCATGCAGGATGTTTGAAGCGGTTAAAAGAGGATTCCTAAACCGAACAGAAGTAGAAAAGGAAACAGAAGTGGCTTTAAGTTAAGTCAACATTCCACCCTATCCTCACCTAGTCTTCAAAATCATTGATACTGACAAAGAACCATCAATCCAGAATACAATCAGCAGAATGAGATTTCTCAGGAAGTTTGAGGGCAAAACGATCAGAGACAGAGTCAGGAACACCAATATCAGGTCGAACTTAAATGTTAAGCTAGTCAACGAGGTAATAGAACAAAACTGACTGAGATGGCTTGGACAGCTACTGTAGATGGATCTTAACAGAATTGGTAGCGAGACCCACAGAACCAAAGAGGAGGGAAAACTAGGAAAAGGACGACCTAGGAAGAATTTTGATTAGAGGGTACTTCAGTGGAACAGAAGGGCACAGTCGGTGGAAGACTGACAGAGCTGGAGACTACAGAGTTCCTACACACATAATATGAGCAGTTCAAGAGGGCAGAATATGATGATGATATATCCAAAGTAATATATGTATATTTCTGTAGAAGAGACAGAAATTTAGTAGATTACTAATAAGACTAGACACTAGAGATAGAATCACAGCAGATTACCATTATTATAGAAAGAACCTCAGTTGGCTGGTGTATTAATAAAGAATGAATCAAAGAAGATTCCGGCATTAACAAAGTAATCAGAGCAGATGTCTTTATTAATTTTGAAAAAAATTAAGAATACTTCTTTAATAATAAAAATTGAATTAGCATAGATTCCTTTATTAATAATAAATGAAACAGAAGAGATTCTTTAACTAATCAAAAATAGATTCATGCATTAATGAATGAAGAATCAGAGCAGATACCTTTATTAATTAAGAATGCATCTAGGTATAATCCAGTAATATTAAAAATTGAATTAGAATAGATTCCTTTATTAATCAGAGGATATTTCCATGTTATTAGAGGCAGGACCTGAATAGATTCTTTTATTACTAATCAGCAATGAATCAAAACAGATTTCTGAACCAATAAAAAATGAATCAAAGTAGGTTTCCTTTTTTAATAAAGAAGGAGTTAGGGTATTGTTAATGGATGAATCACAGCTGATTTCCTTTATTAATAAAGGATGAACCCAAATCTATTTCTGTAATAAAGACTGGATCTGAATAGATTCTTGCAATAATAAAGCATGCATCACAGAAGATTGCAATACTAATGAAGTTTAATGTAGTTGGATAGAATCAATTACGCCCCACGAACAAATGTTGCAACATATTGTAAGCCATTGAGGCTTAAATGAAATTCAGAAAGAGAATTCAACTACAAACATAATCTCAAATAGTAACAGAAGATATGAATGAATGATATTTTGCCATCCCAAGGAAAAAAAAGATATGGCAACATAGATCGCTACTTTTAGTGGATAAAAGTATTATAACTTTGGAAGGTACATATTTTCTCCTCTGATATGAATCAGTTAATAAGAGAAAGGAAAGAAGAGCAAGAAACCACAGGCTTACTTAAACAGGCTTACCAACATGAACACAGTTTGTTCAAGAAACAACACACACAGAATTATTTAAGTCATTAGAATACGATTAAGTTAAACAATGTAAGAATCAGAAAAACAAAATTCAGAGGTAGTTCTAAAATTGTTTTAAAAAATAAAGCAATATAAGAAATGTTAACATTTATAAAACATCAACAGAAAATATTTGATTAAAGATTAATGACTAGACACAGTCATGAAATTGTTCCAAATATTAGTCACAATAAAACAATTAGAATAATCAAAGAAAGACCTCATTCAGAAATATTTGACTAAGTTTGATGGATTTGTGCTATAAATTGCTCTCCTGTATTTATTATTACAAAAGATGACTTTTTAAAGACAAAATGGTCATTGCAAAATCAGAAAAATACATAAGTGATGTCCTAAAGGTTTTTGTATGTAAGCAAAGGAATAAGACACAATATAGAATTTAAAGGAGTGACAAATGTTTCACTCAATTCTAAACGAAAAAATCGACTAACGAGTTTGATTGTGCTTATAAAGATAAAAAAAATATAAGTTCTATTCAACAAAATGTAAGTGAATATCAGTACGTTATTCGAAAGATAAACAACTGTATCCGTATACTACACTCGTTCCTTCTGTTTCTATAAGTAGCTAATAAAGAGCCCTGTAGTTTTGTTTAAAAACCTGATGTAGCCGATAAGCATCATGCTGAATGGTATTATAAAACAACAAAAATAAGGAAAAATTGAAAACTTCTCATCCGCCAAATTTGTCAAAAAAAAAAAAATTTAACAGGACAAAACAAATTGAGGAAGGATTTTCATTTAATGGGGGAATATTGAGTGATCCTTTCACATAAATTTCACAAACTCATAGATGAAATAAGTAGACAGTCAAAAACCATGTATAATAGTCAATGTCAAAATAATTTCTTATATCTCGGATCAGTTGTGATTGATCCACAACTAAATGATTACCTTGATTCTACATTTAAACTCAACTCTTCTCTAGAATTTCCTAAACATGATTTATAAGGATGACTATATACATAAACAATAAATAAAGTAAAGCAGAAAATAGAATTAGAATGAGAAAATTAACTAGAATAAATGCAAGATTAAACAAATAGTAGAGTTTTTGATTAGAAAAAAAAAAAAAAATTTCTATTACTGTCATGCATAGGATACAACTGATTAAAACCAACTCTATTAAAGGAAATGCTATCAATTAAATACCTTTTGGCAAAATAAATATAAATATATATATATAAATAAATATTCAATAAAAAACAATAATTATTAAATAAACTAAAACATATTGATTTTATACTGTACACAACATATTATTTTGAAACTAAAAATATCAAAAGTTAATACTGATTTCTGTTAATGGCAGTGATCATGGCTGTTTCACGAGGAAAAGTTTTTAATCATAATGCAGCAAGTAATTCTTTGGTAGAAATCTACCGATATTAACAAAAATCAGCCTTTAAACTAGACAAGAATATGGTCCCCTTTTCACCATTATAAAAATAAAAAGAAGCTGAATGTCTTAAAAGTGAATACATATTCATATACATATGTCTTAAAAGTGAATACAGCTTCCCTATGGCAAAATTAATTAGACTAGTTGTGATTTGATTTCAGTCAGTGAGGATTCTTGATTCATCAACCAAGAAAGAGCTGGTACAAAAATATTTCTACAATACAAAAATTAAAAACATAAAAAATAACACCAGTATAAAAAAAAATTAAGACAAAAACAAAACATACAAAAAGGTATAAAGAAGTTACCTGTTAGGATTAACATACTCGACAATATCTTCAGGAGAGAAAATTGGAAACCTGGAGAAATCCATTTTCTCGCCTAAAAAATCACAAATGGCTTTGTGTAAAGTTTTTGCTGCTTCACTATCTTCTGAAATCTGCTCCTGAACCAACTGAAACCTGAAATACAGTATGATACCCATTGATATATTGATAATCCAATTAATCATAATAATAACGGAGAATCTAATCTATTGTATACGAGTAAAAATATTGAAATAATCAAAATGGCAAGGCAAACTAAAAAGCTGAAATACTAATCATAAGATATAAGTTCAGTAACTAAGGAATTGAGAAAACAAAAACAAACTGAAAGAAAAATTTTCTGAAAGAAAATATTTTTTGTTTTTAATCTTTGAAGGCACTTTTTAAGTATCCTAGAAACCTCAGCACCAATATTAGTCCGAATATGTTAAAAATAACTGAATAGAAAATTGAAAATTAGAATATTAACGAGATAAGAAATACATATTTTTATTATGATCAGCTGAAGGCACATTTGAATCTTGTATAAAAAATATACATAAAATAAACTTTCATAATCACATTAGATAATGATAATAAATAATGATAATGATCAAGATTATAACATAAGATAACAATTATATGTATCATGTATAACAAAATTACAGATAGCCATAAAAAACTTACTGCAAAATAGAACTCCTGAACTGCTCGATGAGCTTCAAATTTAGATCTATATGACGCAATACTTCCTCATTTCTGTACAGAAACGAACCTTTTTCAGCGAACAAAGCCCTAATGTATGCTCTGCAATAATTAAAAAAGTTCAAAATAATCTCAATCAAATAAGATAACACGAATAATGTAAGTGAATGAAAAACAAAAAACAAATTATATTTACACGAATTCATTCAAGCTATCCTCTGTATCTTTAAGATATTTTTGAGCAACCCTATAAGAACCTTCGATATAGTTGCAATTACTCCAGTCCACAATGGAAAAACATTTTAAAAAGTTCTGAAAAAAATAACAAAATATTATAATATTATTAGAAAATTTAATGATTTTATTTAAACCTGACAATGTTATTTCAATATTTATAAAGATGTCAAAAGTAGACAAAAGTAGTAAGAAGTAGCTAAGTTGAAAGTAAGCTACTAAAAACAAAAGTCTTATTAATTTTTTAAGATGACAAAAAAATGTACAAATAGGAAGAGATTTAAAACGTTATCTAAATTTTTATATATTTTTTTTTATATAAGAGATTCAACACAAAAATCTCTATTTGGATCACATGCGGACAACCTGAGATTGAAAAAACAAAACAAAATTATTAGCTTATAAACAATAATTAATTTTAAATATCTACCCAAGAACTACAGAAAATAACTATATATATATTAAGAAAATGAAATACCAAGTCATTAAAAATTTGTAGAGCCAAATCATTAGGAATAAAGCTGTCAGTGCACATGGATTTCACTAAACTCACGTAATTCCTACCCAACTTTTCAACGCCTGCTGGTTTAGTGTCCTCATCTGAAAGCAGAGTAATTTAAAAATAAAATAATAATATATATAAATAAAATCATTAATTAATAATCATTTGATGATGGTCTTATGAACAGTATAAATATCAAATTAATTCAATGTTTACATAAATATTCAAAATTTATGTTATCTCTCTTTTAACATATTATAGTAATAATTAGATTCCTGATGTGCCCAATGACCAACAAAAATAGACATTTGAATGAATTTGACAAAAATTGAATGGTAACTTAGATCCTTCAAACCATTTACTAGTTTGTAGAGGTATGCTACTACAATATGTTTTTCTGCACCTTCAATTTATATGAGAAATTCTTATGAGAGGGTCATGTTGTGTCCATTTTGGACAGTTTTCTTTGAGCAATGACACTGATCCATAAAAAAAATGGACACAACTTTCCTCGACATATTATTAATTATTAAATAGTACATGGATTTTCATTTTAACCCAATTATTACTTTTGAATATTAACAGTTAACAAGGTCAGCAGATAATAACACATGTTTAAAACATAATCATGCAAAATAACTGACATTATCACAGAAATACTCAGTTAGTAACTGCGGCATTCGAAACGGAAAAGACCCAAATTCATTTATACATTTATTTTAAAACAATAAAGTAAAAGAAATTCTCTTAAAAATAGAAATGTTAATAATAATATTCATGATTAAATTAAATTTGTTAATAAGCTAATTTTTTTTTACTTACAGGATTTATTTTTTATAAAAAAATCTTTAATCGAGTTAAGTTTGATCCAATATGGCTGAAAATAAGAGCTTGAAGTGGTGAAGTTGGTTAGATCAGGAAAATGAGGTTCCCTAGGAACCCACAGAGGCCACAAGTCACCATATTTTTCTTTGTATTTCAATGAAACAATCTGCAACATTAATTTATATTAATAAATAAATTTAATTTATATTCTTGTAATGATTTATATCCCTATAATATTTAACATCAAACACAAGCCTACTATATTTACCAACATTTAAAAAGGTGTATAAAAGAGTTTCTTAATTCAAACTTTCTATTCTACAAATATTATTTGAAATGCACTAATTATTTTTAAAAAGTTCCTCTTTTTTTTTATTCTGCCTTCATTTGAAACAACAAATTTGAGGCACTAGTGAGTCAACAAACTTACAATCACATTAAATTATGTTTTGTTACTTTTACCTCTGGAAATTTTAGAGGGGATAGGCAAGGACACACATATAATAAATAGCATTCAAGAATAATAATGAAGAAATTAGTTAAACTTAACTGAAACTTTAAAATTCCTGTTTTTAAAGTTAATATTTCAAACTTACATTATAAAGAGAAGATAGTATAACTTCAGCCGTTTTATGAACAAATTGAAATGCGTTGTCATCACAGTCTATTTGACAATCTTTTGGTTCTTTTTCAAAGCAGTGTATAGATAGTTCTGAAATAAATTTTTAATTAATATTTTTTAATAAAATATATATAAAGTAGTAATTAGATTAAAATAATATCCCTAAAGAAGTAATTATTATAACTGGAATGAATGGATTCAAGATTTTTTTAAACCTAATTTATATGTGTATAGATTTTTAACTAACTTTTATAAATTATTTAGTAAATCTATTTGTTTTCATTTAAGGATATATTTAAATTTATTTATGCTTATTATATTAATTTAGGGAGTCGAATGGCTCAGTGGTAGAGCGCTGAGTTGCCTTGTGGAAATTTTTACGTTCAAAACCCACTTGCTGGCAGAGTTTTATTTAATCTGTTAGCGGCCGGAGATGAATCCTATGGGATTTACGATTCTTCTGGGGTTCACCCAGTCTCTATAAAGTGGGTACCCAAAATATATGGGAAAAACCTGGAAGTTGAAAATAATCTAGACAGATCACCTCCCTGCACAACCTTTGTCCCAGAAACAGTAGTCTCTGCTCAACCCAAGACCCTCCATGGGTTGAAGAGGTAGTTTATTTTTTAATAAGTTTATTTTTTGTTTTTTCAGGTGCATTTTTTTTTTATAAACATTGGAGTAGGCTGTTGGGGGAGGTGCTGGCCCTACAAGGACTGTAGGACTATAGGACTGTAGGAATGTAGGACTATAGGACTGTAGGACTATAGGACTGTAGGACTGTAGGAATGTAGGACTATAGGACTGTAGGACTGTAGGACTGTAGCCCCGCCTGTGATTGAGTAGTATTTTTATTTATTTTACTTCTTATTTGTGGTATGAATGTATACTTATTACACAGACCAAGCACCTCTTGTCTCAGAGCTTTAATTTATCTTTTTTTTAAAAATCTACGTTTTTAAAATATTTTTAAAACTATCATGTAGCATAATTATTTAGATATATATATATTGTTACGGCCGCACAAAGGGAGGTGGAAGCGGGGGATTAGCGGCTTAAGTCCGTCAGCGGGAGACGTTAAAATAGGATTAGGACCGTTCCAGATCGTCTCCTTTTATCGGAAAAGGATTAAGAATATTCCAGAATTGTCTGGCCCCTCCGTGTTCTAGAATGTTCGGCCTTGTCTACTTAAATACTTCCCTCACCTCGAGCCAGTCAGTCTTAGCCTGAGAGTAGACCACGCAAGATCTGTGATAAGTGAGTGTCAGTGCGATAAACTAGTCAGTGTTGAACCGGCCCGTGTAATAAGTGTATCAGTGAACTGTAACAGTCTCGCGAGTGTAATAAACTGTTTCTGTTTGTTACTGTGTGTCAGTTTGTGATACTTGAAGAATCTTACGGTCGGTGGACTAGTGAACTGTAAATGTTAATTATTAGTTATAAATTGTAGTCATAGAAACTATTGTAACTAGTTAAGCTATCTAGAATTAGTAATATCTTATATTATTGTAATAATTAAATAGGAGTTAGGCCTAGATAATAAATATTTAGAATATTGTTATTATAAATTTATATTAGTTCAATAATTTAATTGTTAATAGTCTAATTGTATCCTTGTATCATTTTGTTAATAAATATAAGTATCTTTAATTAAGGAATTGTTTAATTCATTTTAATACCCAGTAGCCCCTAACAATATATATAATATACATAAAACTTCACTGGTTTCTGGTTTAGACCATGTTAAAATTTTCTTCGCCAACGTTTCGCCAGACATACTGCTAGCTTCTTCAAGGCTGGATCGAGAATGAAGACGCTCCGGCAACTCGCGGCTTTTTATAGCCGTCGCTCGGGTTCGTTCGGGTTCACTCGGGTCCACTCGTAGTTCGTCGGGTTTTTCCGCTAGTCCATCGGGTTCTTTCGTGTTCGTGGTCGGAGTCTGCTCTTCCATGACTGTGATTGAGTTGTTTTTGTTTTTTCGGGCTCTGCTTGGCTGGAATTAGGTTTTTTTGATTCTTCTTGAGTGACTTGTTGGTTTTTCTTTTCCTTTATTGGTATATTAGGAAGCCATAGTTTGCTTAATCTGTACCCGTCTTCCCTGTTGAAGTTTTCCGGACGCTTGACTATTTCAATGGCTTCCAGTATCCTCCTTTCTGTGTTATTGTTGCATTTCTGAACCACTTTAATTTTTTCAAATTCTATGATATGATTCGTGGTGGTAAAGTGTTCCGCCAAAGCTGATATTTTGCTATCCATTTTTTTCACACTTTTAATATGTTCATTAAGTCTTGTGGATATCAGCCTACCCGTTTGTCCAATGCATTCTTTTCCACAGGAGCATGGAATGCTGTATATGCCAGGTGTTCTGAGCCCTAATCTGTCCTTTGCACTGGGTAAAACTTGGCCTATCTTCCTGTCTGTGGTGTATATTGTTTTTATGTTGAACTTTTTCAGTATTTTGGCTATTTTCTCGGTGGTGCCTTTGACATATGGGATCACTGCTTTTTTAATTTCTTCTTCTTTTTCCTCTGTTATTCTTTCTTGTCCGCCTGTCTTTTGGGCTTTCTTAAATTCTCTTTTTATGATGTCTTCCTGATACCCATTCTTTATTAATGCTTTCTTTAGGTGTCTTTCTTCTTTCTTTAAATATGACGGTTCTGAAATTCTGATGGCTCTAGTCATCAATGTTCTTATGACACTATGTTTTTGTGAAGGGTGATGGTGCGAGGAAGCATTCAAATACCGGTCAGTGTGGGTAGCCTTTCTGTATACCGAGTATCCTAATCGGTTACCTTTCTTTTCCACTTTAACATCCAGGAACGGTATACCTTCTTCCGTTTCAACTTCCATAGTGAATTGGATGTTTTTGTGTCTCCCGTTCAAGTGGAGTTTGTGGGAGATGAAGGAGCGTCTTCATTCTCGATCCAGCCTTGAAGAAGCTAGCAGTATGTCTGGCGAAACGTTGGCGAAGAAAATTTTAACATGGTCTAAACCAGAAACCAGTGAAGTTTTATGTATAAATAATGGCCGTGGAAACCTGAAAGAGTATTTAATATATATAATTTTAATAGTATATTTTATAATTCCCAAATATGTAAAAAATTGAATATTTTGAATGTATAGTGGGTGGCCAAAGTAATAGAACGACTTCTAGTTGATACTTGTTTCAGTTTAATTTCAGTATTTTTTTATGTTCGTACTGGCAACATTGCTATGTTTAGATGCCATTGTATGTTACCGCTTTTATTTTGTTTACATAGCAGTGGGCGGATATTGTTCATGTTAGAAGTTTGAGGTTATGTGGTTGTTTTTATCTATCAAATTGTGTCATTTACGCTGATTTGGGTATTTAAATCTTTAAATTACAGTACTACAATTTTTTTTTTTTGTTTTATACCATTTTTAAGGATTACCTAATGAACTTGTAATATTGAATTTGATTATTATCAATAATTTCCACTAGTGACAAGTAATAACTCAAACCAAACAGGTTACATATTATTATTCATTAATTATTTCTTTACCTATTACATATATAACATGCACGCACACATATTATGTATTATATAATATACATTTTGCTTTTGATACAGCACATCTTATACCCTATAATACTACACTAAAGCAGACAAAGATTCTATTCTTCTCAATCTCTATAGTTAATTAAAATGTTCAACTAATGAGTTAATCTTACTAATATTATAAATGTGAAAGTTTGTATGTTTGTCTCTCTTTCATGCAAAAACTACTGAACAGATTTGGATGAAACTTTACAATAATATAGGTTATACATCAGAATAACACATAGGCTATAGCAATTTAGGGGGAGGGGTGCATTTGTAGATAGGTTCTTTGTATCGTTTAAGAAAGAAATTTGGATAATTCCACCCCAAGGCCTTCCCCCTTAATATCATAGGGGTTCAAAAATTGTATGGAATCCGTCAGTTTTGCAGTTAGACATCTGAAATTTTGGATGTACAAGTAACTTTTATTTTTAAAAAATAATTAAATTATTTATTTAAAATGATCTTTCACGAAACTTTATGTGGCAGACCAAATTCCACGCGAACGAAGCCGCGGGCATAAGCTAGTATTAAAATAAACCAGAAAAAAATTACATACTTTTAGGTTTCGATTCTTCATCTAAAATTTTAGCAATCCATTTATCATCCACTGCTAGAATATTATTGGTATTTGTTTTTATCCTAAGGTTCACGTCATTTGATAAAAGTAGCTGAAAAATAAATATTATCAATTTGATTGAAACTAAAATTACTTATATGAACAAAAAAAAATTGTTTCAACAATAGCATCACAATGAAATTAAAAATGTACTAAAATACACTTTGTATGAGTTAGAATAATTACTTTTTAAAAAATTAGTATATATAATTACTATAAATAATAATTAACTTTATAATGAAAAAATGCTTACAACTTTGTGACTTTTTTGTTTAAGCTGGTAACAGCACTTAATTAAGTGATCATCAGGAACTTCAACAATAAATTGAGCAGAACATTCCTCAAAGTGCTTCGACTGTGACTGAAATACCATGTTGCATTGGACGTTGTTCGTCGCTTCAGAAAGGAAACGAATCGCTTTTCTAGCAGAGGTATTTACATTCTTGTAATTTACTTTTGTTTTCAAATTGTCCAGTTCTTTAAGAACTTGCCAAGGGATCACTTGAATTACTGTAAAACCTAAAGAAACAAAATAAAAATATTACAAACTACGCGATAAATTCACTTCATAAAATGTAAGTTTAAGAAAATAGTTAAGTCTATTATAGATTGAAACTTGATAAGCTAAATACTTTTAAATAATAATTTTTCAACAAAAAGCCCATTAGTCTCCAAACTAAAACAGAAATTGAAATTATGATAATTTCAATTTATGTTTTAGTTTGGAGACTGAAGGGCTTTCCGTTGGAATTTTTCCACGGTCTTAACATTTATGTAAGATCTCTTTTTACTTTTCAATAATAATTTTTTCTTTTAGTGAACCGATAATCCAGATTAGAAGAATAAAATAATATGATAATGATATAAGGATTTTGAAGGGTTTTGTAAATACTCAAATAATAAAACAGTTATTATAATTTTGGATTTCCCTGTTATAGTTTTCCAAAGCAGCTCTATTATTATGAAAGGATTTGATCATTTTATCTAAATAAAGTCGTATATATTTTACAAAAAATAAATAATAAAATAAAATACTAAAATGGTCACAAATAAAACTTACCCCTGATAACAGCTTTTGAAAGCCTTTTGATTAGCTCAATATTTTTAAGTAAAACATTTGTGTCAACCGCGATGTACAGTTTGTTATCACCAATGTCCTGTATAATATTATAATTGCTATCACAAATATCTTGCCATTCCATAATTTCCTTACTCGCATCTACTTCATCTCTGATCGAGCGCAGCTGTAAAAGAAGAACATACAATCAATAGAAAATTAAAAACACAAGATAAAGATAAAAATAGATTAATTTGGTCAGGAGGTAAGGTAATAAGATATATGAAAAATTGATTTTGATTGTACTTTTTTTTTAATTAATATTAATTAAGTTATAAACTCGGTTATGTATAAACAGTGATAATGTATATAATGAGAACAAGCCTTATAACACATTCATAATAGATAATGGATCAATCATTTCTTTGTAATATCTGCACCTTCTTGAAAATAACTAAAAGAAAACAGGAATAAAAAAGACAAAAGAAGGCATTGAAAGGTAAAGTTTTGAATGGTGTATATTCAATATAAATCAATATGAAAAAAAATTGAGTAATGAGATAAAAAACATTTCACTACATTCAAGCTAAAGATGGAAATATGGAAGCTAAAGAGGCTTCTTTAAGACGCAATCATACATTTTAAGTTATTTAGGAACAAAACATTTTTCAAAATATTAATACAAGAATTATTCCCACTGATCATTGATAATAAATTGGAATACAAATACTCAAGTAAGTTATAAAGAAATTAAAATAACAGATTAAAATAAATAAATAAGGATATGTACTCACGATGATATCATTAGAAGGTTCCCAATCCATCGATTCAATAAAATTATAGTTGTCACTTTTCGGAAGATAATGAAGTTTTTCATTAGAGGATTCTTTCCTCGTACCCTTTTGCCTCTCCAGAATATCAGCTTTGACCTTCTGGAGCCTCGCTTCAAGTTTGGTCTTCAAAGGTGATGAAAGCGACGCTGTTTTCATCTTTGGTTTATCTTTAATTTCTCTTTCTTTTTCTTTTACTTTTGGCTCTGTATCTTTCTTTAGGGGGATAGTAAATTTAATATTTATTCTTTGGTTGTTATGTGGTTCTTTGCCTTTGTTATGACATTTTTCAATACTATTCTCAGCTTTTTTATCAGATGGTTGGGCATCATCGCCCAAGGTTGTATAGGAATCTACTATAAAAGATAACTTTGTCCTAAAACTATTCACATCGGACGCTTTACATGGCTCTTTTTTGGGTTTTTCGTTAACTACCTTTTTGGAAGAGTCTTCAAATTTTTGGTTTTTCGAAATCTTCTTTTTCTCCACGTTTCCATGATCAAGTCGACGTTTTTCAGGAGTCTTGTATGAATTTTCTCGATGCTTCTCAGTTTCTCCATTGCATCTAAATTGCTTAGCATTCTTTGTTGCTTTCAAGACAGCTTCTTTATTATTTCTTGGGAGTGGATTGGTAACATCATGTAGACATTTGTTGGCAACAGTTTGTTTTAATCTTTTTTCTAAACTGTTAACTCTGTTATTCAAGGATTGTGGTCTACAATTTTTAATACTTTGTTGCGAAACAGCTGCATTCTTCAAGGAATCAATTTCCATTCCTGCATTACTTGATGATGAATCATATTTATTCGAACTCTTTACAATTGAACTGCTCTTCTTTCCATTAACTGTAACAAAAAATATACATCAAAGCAAAATATTAAAGTATTTATATAATTAATGAAAAAAAATGTTATAATAAAGTTTGAACACTTGAGTATGAAAAAAGAGTTAAAATTTATTTTATTAATTACTAATTTAACTGAAATAGTAGGGGCAATATATCAACAAAAATAATGATTACTGAAAAGTTATTATTATTAAAGGTTTTATTTCCTTTGGTTTTACAATATTTTCATTAATGGCCATAGCTTTTTCTTTTATAAACATAACTTTATGAATAAAACAGAAACACGCAGCTTCATCGTAAATAATTGGTTTTTACTTTTTCAAGCAATTTTAATGGGGTTTCTCCGTTTCAATTTATAGTTTTCATTCAAATGTTTGTCTCTATGCCAATCGTTGACCATACTTCTCCCAAATTCAATTTCCGACAGATTTTGGCCGTAATCCAGAAGTATGGCGTGTTTGCATAAAAAAAATGCATTTATGTTTCACACATTGTTGCTATTGTATTGAAATAGAATGGAAAATTATTGTTTTTATGAATTATATCTCACCAACCCACAACGTAACAATATTACAGTAAAACCTCGAATTAACGGACAGCCCTGGTGCAAATATTTTTGTCCGTTATTTAAAGGTGTCCTTTAAAGGGAGATTTTATTTTTTCATAAATATGTATTTGTACAAATTAATTCTCTCTTATTCAATTTCCCATGTGTTTAAAAGGTAAGTAGAATAAAATAAAAAAAACACCGCTCAGTTTTTGAGTGTTCCCGAAACTTGTGTCCTACCGATATTGAGTCTTTCTGCTAGCGCACCTACACTTAACTTTTCACGATCATAAACGTCGATTACATTTATTTTTTGTTCTAAAGTGAGTCTCTTACGTGAGGGAGACATTTTCAGCCGCCTGCCACGAGGGTTAGAACAGAACTAAATTTTAATAAAGCAAGTTCGAGAATAAAAAATAAAAGTATTTATGTGGAAAACCTTTACTCAAAAGTAAACACAGCTGTCCCTATTTTCTTAGACCAGAAACAACTAATTGTTTCCGAGAAACGGGAAAGGGATAAAGTCATACTGTCCGCCTTTTAGAGGTTTTTTTAATCAATTTCTAACCAACACAGCCTGTCCGTGACCGTTAATGAGAGGTTTCGTTAAATAGAGGTTCAAATGCCTTAAACATTGTAGTAAAATGTTGGTGCAAAAAAAATCGTCCTTTAATGGGGAGTGACCGCTATTTAGGGGTGTCCGTTAGTAGAGGTTTTACTGTATTTATAATTATGACAACAAATGCGACCAGGAACAATGCAATGGTAATTTGGGATCTAAGTGGTTTATATTGTAAAATTTACAATAGCCTAAGTGTTCTGTTTGTAGTTCTTGAGGTGTAAGATTTCAACTTAATCTATTTAGGTTTTTTCTATGTTTTCAGAATTTTGAAATAGTTTTCATAATATATACAGGATTGCTATTCCTGATCACACAAGTACTGTAAAGCACACAGATTCACATAATTGCATTTGCCAAACAGATTCGTAAGATCATATCAGATAAAATCATTTAAAATTTAAACTTAAGGGTTATTAATAAATCATTAAAGAGCTTTATAAATGAAAAGCTGAATGTTTTAAAGTAAAACAGATAATCTTCTAAGGGTTAATTATTATTAGTTAAAACTAAAATAATTTATTAATAATATTTTACCATTTCCAGATTGTTGATTACTTTTTAAAGATGTAGTTCGGTTGGTAGATTTATATTTTTTTGCCTCTGTAAAAAGAAATAACTATGATTTCATTAAGATTAGTAAACATAAAAGTACCTATAATTATTTTTAAACATCTTAAATAAGAAAATGTAGAAAAATTGGCAGATGGCTGTTTAATTCTGAACCATACTACAGAAAATACTATCTAAATGTTCAGTCCACACAGCGGAAAATATTAAAATCAAAGAGGGACAGTGAAATAATAATAATAATACTATGGATAGAAAGAAAATTTAGGCCACACAATTATAAACAAAAGTCTAATCATAGTCTAAAAGATTTATTGTTAGAATTCCTAATGAGTCCACAATACTACATGCTGTGGATAAATGAAAATCTAGGAAATAATTTATCTGAATAATTGTTTTTAGTTATTTGCGAATATAATGAAACATTGGCATTCACACAATTGGAAAATTTTGTATTGTTAGAATATATTTATTTCTTCATTTATCACATACCTGCGACCCATCCCAGGTTTGCTCGGATTTTTTTTTATATCATGTACCAGCCACTAAGGATCACGTGAATATCATTCATTAGGCTTCTATGGGAGTCTTGATTTTCTTTCTTCCCATCTCAGCTAATATACTTTATTAAAAACAAAACAAATATTTCTTTATATACAAATATATTATCTCGCATGTTAGGGGATTAGGCAAGCAGCATCTTCGGTGAAACCCATCGATATTTCAACCCATTTACGAAAAACCTCGACAAATTATATACATAAACCTTTCTGGTGAATCACTCTATCTATTGGTGAAAACCGCATGAAAATCCGTGCAGTAGTTATTGAGTTTATGGGGAACAAATACGGCCGACGACTTTGTTTTATAATATGTATAGATACATGCCTAATCTATGCATGCTCCTTACAATATACATGCCTAAATTATTAATAAAACAAACAAATGATTAGATTAAAACGAACCTTTGTATGAAGCGAGCATATTTTTCAGACGCTCCTGGGCAAAAGTCTTGGTGTCTAAAAAATAAATATAACAATAATACAATTAGAAGAAATAATTGGTTGATAGAAAACAAACAGTCTTTCATATAAAGGATATACATAAATAGTTTCAAATACCCTTTCAAAACTGATGCGACTGTCATTACATTGATATATTTCATAAAATATTATTTATAATAAATATATATTTAAAGAGAGAGAACTAAAAAAAAAGGTATATTACAATAAATATACCCAATATGAAATATTAAAAAAAAATAGACACCTAACATAGGGTATTTTCACAAAATCGTGTCTGCTCTCTCAGGAGTGTTGAATAAATAAAAACCGTTACTCCGATTTCAGATAGTGAAATATTTTAGTATAAATAACATTCACAAACAAATTATTTTGTATAAATATTATTATTAATCTAATTAAAAATAAGCCTATTTTGCTGATTCATTTTTCTCAGAGATATGTTTATGTTTTATTAGTACGTTATTTTGAGTTTTTAAATAAATAGTTCTATTTTTTTTTAAATTAATTTCTAGAGTGGAGTGGCTCATTGGTAGAGCACTGAGTTGCCATGCCGAAAATCCTGGTTCAAATCCCGCTGCAGGCAAGACTTATATTTAGTATAATCTAAATAGAGGATCTAGGACTCTCCTGGGGCTCACCCTGCCTCTATAAAATGGGTACCCAATGGGGGGGGGGGGAAATCTGGTGGTTGAGCATGATCTAGGACAAATCACCTCCATACACAACCGTTGTCTATGAAACAGTACTGTCTACCCTTCACGAGTGGAACAGGCTTTTTGTTTTAATAGTAATTACATATAAACAATTTCAGATCTAATTTAAGCATAATTTTTATTGTTCTTTTAAACTTAATGAATGAATATACTAGACATTAAATTTAAAAATTCATAAAAATATAGAATTGTACGCAGCTATATGAGGGGGAGTGACCTTTCCAGAGGTACTGTACCCCCAAAAGCAATAGTGTCAACAAGATGACCACATTGTGCGGCCAAAGATATTCACGGTCTATTATTAATCTTTATCCACATATAAGTTTAAGAAGATAAGTCTTCAGAAAAATGGACATGTTAACAATGGACCATGTATAAAGGACGGGATGTCACTGCATTATCATGGTATCATAACAAATAAATTAAAATTATTTTTTTTATCAAGTCATAATCTATATACTAAAAATGTATGCAAATTTTAAAAATAATAAATTATTTTTGTGAGATATGTTATTTATATTTCCGCTCTTAGCTAAAGAAAACACACGACGAATTATCGGTGAAGTATAGCTGTCATGGCATATCAGAGAAAACAAAAAATAATTTTCTTACCTTCACTGAACATTAAATAACTTATAATTCTTTAATATTTGCCATGGTAAAAAATTCAAAATCATAGTTATACACCGTCATAACACCAAATTGGATTGTAACAAACTAAAGTCACAACAATGTGAGATTAACTAGGATTGAATATATACATTATATCAGTTGGATGTAATGCTGCATTATAAAATTATAGTTCTACTGTTCTATCATTTAAATGGACCGACAAATCTTCAAGGGAAATGATAAAGGGTGATGGAGGTTTATATAATCGTCTTATGAACTGGAGCAATCATCGCAGAGTAAAACAGTACATGAAGTCATTTTACTTTAATATAAATTAGAAGACAATGAAAAACATTTGCTTGAACAAAATATAAGGATTACTGTAATGAAAGGAATAGACAATCACTTCACAAGAGCACTAAATAAGAAATGTATCAATTAATAAATTACCTGTCATTTTTTAAATTTGTAAAACTGTTGAAGATATTTGGAATCTTCAAGTTTCTTTAATTTCATTAGAAGTTCAGAAGTCTGATGTATATTTTACTACTTCTATGACAACTACATAAAATTTTGTCAAAATATAAGAATGGTAGAAGGTTACAATGCTAGTGACAATCGACTGTTTATAAATGCTATTTAGATAAGATTTGACACACATTTTGTCACATAAATATTGTTTTACTTAAAATGTAATATTGAATAACGTTAGTTTATTCAAATATTTCAATATTAGTTTAAAAATATACGGTCAAGAAATTTGGAATTTGGAAATGGGTCATAGTCAATAGTTTGCAACTATTATACTAACAATGGAAACTTATGGTGGTATCGATGCATTAGCAAGTTTCAGCCATTAACTTTATGAAGCATACTTTTTAGGTAAAATTTATTTGTTAATGTTTATATTTATACATTGTTTATATTTATACAAGGTTAATGAATATATTTATACAATACTATCCACCACCATCGATCCCTGTTTGAGGAATTATTTTTAAAATGGGCATTTTGTCTCCTTTCATGTTAGGGCTCACTTCAACACTTAGGCTAATACACAATATATATATTTAAACATTTTATTTGAAAAGAAAAGATATGACCAGGACCGGAACTCGAACCCGGGACTCCCACCTATCCGTGGTGGTGCTTAACCACATTTTAATAAAATATTTTAAAAATATTAAAACAATTATAACATCTAACAATAAAATAAAATAAATAAATTATTACAATATATATAGTATAATATATAAGCTAACAATTAGTTAACTAGCCTCTTAATTCATTCTTTTCCTACTGTGCTAATTATTTATTGATACACAAAAACGATATAGTATATCAATGCGGTAAATAAGTCTATACACAAATTATCTTTTTTGGACTAATCTTATTTTAACGTTGTTTAGGCAATTTCCTTGAGTTCGGTAAAAACAATAATCTGGTTTTAGTTATATATTATATTATATATTTAGTTATATAAATGTGAAACGGCAATAGCGCAAGGTTAATGAAGCGCAAGATAGGTTTAGATCGCAGGATGGAGACCTCTTCCTTCGGCGAGCTCGTCGAGGGGATAGACTCTTCCAGAACTTACGCGGCACCCCAAGAAGTGGAGGTGCAATATCTCTGAATAGAGGGTTGAGAACTTCATATGCCACCTCTGAGAACCTCTGGCCACATGGTGAGGTTCCTCTCACCATCCACCGAACGATGGAGCTCTGATAACTCCGCCATATTCTTTAAAATGAACCTGTAAAGATGCCTCAGTATTGGTGCCCCACAGGAAAGAATAAATCTGATGCTGGCCATGTAGATATGGATTTTCAGCTGAAGAGAGAGCTGCAGCGAAGTGGGCAGGTTATTGGTTTTCGTGAGGTACAACTGAACAAACTTAGGACCTGTTTAATATGATTGTGATAAATTAGAAATGCATTAAGAAAAACTGATCCCTACAGTCCTGCTTTTGAAGGTACCTATAGTTGCATTCAAAATGGGTAAATAGTACGGAAATATTTTGCAGAAATTGGTGCATTTGTCGACCGTATTGACAAGTAACTAAACTAAAAAAATTATGGGTACTTGTGTATTAACGCAGCTCTGGTTACTTTTGCCGACTTGTTCGCCTGCGCGAGCAGTTACATTTTGTAACAGTTATATTTCTAACAGCTGATTTGTTCTATGTTCTATCTTGCTTACTGAGTTTTGATTATTGCTAATTTATCATTTGATATTTATTGTTCGTTATTTGTTGTTTGTTTGCTAGTTTGTTATAGATTTTTCGTTGTTATTATTTTAGTTATTTATTTAATTAGTGTAAAATGCGTATTTGGAGATTTGCTAACAACAGAAGAACAAGCTATTATTTGTTTGCAGGAGCGAAATATTTTACCAAAACAAAGAAATTGTAGTAATTCCCATGAAATGAAATTGTATTGTGGTGAACGTTTCTTTTGGAAATGCAATTAAAATCTTGATATTGAAGTGTGTTTCGACGCATTTTCCATCTAAATGCGATTAACAAATTTTTTGTCAATAAACTACTGTGATTTTTCATAACTTATTTGTTTTAATTATAGTGATTTTTTATTATTTGTATTTTTTAATTGTTCATTGTCCATTCTTGTTTAGTTAATTGTTCATCATATATTACATTTTTTTTAAAATAATTTTTCATTACTTTTATTTCATAATTGTTCATTGTTGTTTAATTGATTATTCATCATTATTATTATATTCCATTTTTCAATAAATTCTTTTGATTTCTAATTGTTGATAATTTTTTAACTCCAATAAATACAAGGTAACTGTTAGAAATGTAACAGTTACAAAATGTAACTGCTCGCGCATGCGAACAAGTCGGCTAAAGTAACCAGGGCTGCGTTAAGACACAAGTACCAAATTATGTTTTAAGCAATTAATTTAGAGTAAATATCTTACATATAAATAATTCATGCAATTTTAAAAATAATTTAAAGCAGCTTACTCGGAAGTTTCAAAAATTAACTTTTTGACATTTTTAACTTTTTTAGTCCAGCGGTTTTAAGCTTCAGGTTTAGAACCGGATTAAAACCATAAGAAACGAGGCATCATAGTGTCGTGTTAGACAAAATTGCTCGGAAAAACTAGCGAAGAATATGAAAGTCAATTTTTGAAATTTCAGTCATACACTTTTGTTCCCAAATGCCTCATTCAGTCTGTTTACAGATATACAGATCGGCCCCGTGGGATATGCAGATCCTCCTGGAGCTCAGCCAGCTTCTATAAACTGGGGATTTTATATAGTTGCGTGTGATCTCGGCTATATCACCTCCCTGCACCACCGTTAGCTTATAGTTACAGTCTCTGCTATGTATTGAACCTCTGGAACCTTCATGGACCGTAGTGGTACAGATTTTTAAAATTATTAAAAAAGCATAATGCGAATGGTAGTTAATACTGAGCAATTACACGCATTATGTCGTGTGGTGGAATGCTCAGATTGCAGGGTTACGGTAACGTGGAATAACCGAAACAATAAAGCCATATAATTGTAATTAAATATAGCTTCTCATGACAATGCTTTATATAAAAACGCGATAAATTAGTAGGACATTTATATAAAGTCTATTAGAATCTGAATTCAAGTGTTATAAGTCCATTTTTCTTTTAAAAAAAGTTATGTGATTATCGGGTACAATGTAAGATTATGATGGCAACGGTAAATATACAAAGACTTAATTGAATACCACTTGTTTCTGAACATTAAATCTCTTGATTGAATAAAAGAAAAGAGACAAATAATGTGTTAATAAGGCTGGCGATAAGGAGATAAGATAGAGTATGGGAATACGGTAGCGGTGCAGGTGCGAGGTGACAGTAAGCGTGGGCAGCCGAGATGAGGAAGTGGGTCAACTGGTCTATCTTCGCCCTGGTTGGGCTTCTCTTGGCAGTTGGCACATTACTAGTTCACTACTTCCTGGTACCTATCGCCGTAAACTATCAAGTCAACAAGGTAAGTGTCCCCTACCTGTTTATGTAATAATATGATTAATAAAAAAAAAAAACTGTAATCCTGCAACCCATGAACGGTCTTGGGTTCAATACGTGTTGTGCAGGGAGTTGATTTGTCCGAAATCACGCTCAACCACCAGATTTTTCCCCTATTAAGGGTACACATATTATAGAGACTGGGCGAGTACCAGGAGGGTCTCCTGATTCCACAGTATCCATTCCGAGGGATAAAGGGGTTGAACCGGGACCTTCCGTTCGGCTAGTCAGGACTCTACCACTAAGTTACACCTCTCTCTAATATGATGAGATGCATTTTAGAATGCGATTGGAAGAGTCAAAAATATAAAATCCTTAAATCTCTAAATAAAGGAGAGTAACTAATCAGTCAACATTATGGCAATTCAGGCATAGTCACATTAGGCATATAACATAAAATTATCATCAGTGAGGATCAAATGCATCACACCAACAATATGAATGGCGGGGCAACTGGAAGAAGGTTTATTTTGTACTGTGATGAAGATTTAGACACTTGAAATAATTCCAAAAATAATTTTGGCATTGATTCATATCTAATTGAAGGAAATGGACACAACAGAACCATGGTTGTCAAATTATAGTGGACTAAATTAACGATTAACGGTAATGGAACAATGCAACTCATGTATATAGGGAAAACCACCTTTAAATTAAAAAAAAAATAAATTATTAAGGAGAATATTTCGTTGGATTAGTCGACATGACTATCTGGATCACTAAAGTGTGTTTATTGAGTTGGAGTTATCCAACGATCCACTCATTTATAGAGTATTCGAAGTAAATCCAACGGATCAACTTGATGTTGACTAAAACACAGAAGGAAAGATTTGAGTATGGTCAGATATGCTGTGCTACCTCCATACAACTTACGTATGTAGTGAATTGAGATACCGTATAGGGCAGTTTTCCTCTGGACAGCAACGGGAGTCGAACCTTGGGAACAGGGAGAACAATGGGATGAAACTTGTACATCAACCATGATGGGCATTGGGTTTCAGTATTTAGTAAGAATCGTTCAGTTTCTAGGCCAAAGATTGTGCTTGGGAACGATTAACCCGGGATCTCCAGGTTTCTCTACCAATTAGGGTATCCATTGTATAGAGGCTGAGTGAGCCCCACGATGGTATCCAGATCTCACAACGTCGATTCACGGCTGTTAAAAGAAAATAATATCAAAGTGCAGCACATCTCACACTGGCAGTCCAAACAGACTCAGTAACCTTGCTCCACGACGATCCACAAACAAATCAGTACTTTATAGAGACTCAAGACTTTGTTTAGAGGATTTTTTCTTCTGCATCCTATTGTTATTAGACTGAAGGTTAACAGTAAAATAACTTTGTGAACGAAGAAATTGTTTCGAATAAAAATTCCTTCATGATCGGAATCCGACGCGCATTGTAAGAAGAGGACCAAAGCGTTATCGGGATTGAACCTCTTGATAATTATTATCATCTTTTATCAATCGTAACAATGATCGATCGGGGAGTGACTCAATCAATATGCAATAAACGAGACATTAATTAAAGAAGTAGAAGTGATCTTAGTAAGTGTTTAAGTAAATAAGTGCAAGTTATTATTTGTGACAATGAATTTATATTTTGTTAGAGAGGAATATCTAATGGAGGATGGAAATAGTTGGGAGATGCAGTCAAAAAAACACCAAATAAGTCTTGAATTATTTGGTGTTTTTTAGACTGTACCCCCCATTGCATCCTCCAATTTGATATTTTAATCAAATTTCCTTTTGTGAAAATTATTATTCACACAGAATAAAAAAAAAAAACCGGTACAATTTACTCGTTTACTTTGGTGTTTGGCAACAGAACTTTCAGATATATCATCTATATATAAATATACTAATATTAATTTTATTATAACATGTATTATCCTACTAATATTATAAATGCGAAAGTTTGTATGTTTGTTTGTCTCTCTTTCACGCAAAAACTACTGGACGGATTTGGATGAAACTTTACAGTAATATAGGTTATACATCAGAATAACACATAGGCTACAAATAAGAGCGGATTTTTTTGGGGGCACGGGGACACGTGCCCTCCCGACAGTTTTTTAGGTACTGTGGAGAATGCAGTATAGTACATAATTAAAAGCAAATCACATGATAATAGAGGTTAAAATAACAGAAAGAACATGAGTGACACTATTTGTTTTTATATCCTACTAATATTATAAATGCGAATGTTTGTTACTCATTCACGCAAAAGCTACTGAACGGATTTGGATGAAACTTATTGAGTAAAATAGGTTATGCATCATAGGCTGGTACAGCAAGGGTAGATTTATGTGGGGGCACGTGGACATGCCCCCCCCGTTATAGTACATAATTAAAGACAAATCAGGAACTTAGCCTCTTGAAATTTGTAGATAGGTTCTTTGTATAGTTTAAGAAAGAAATTTGGATAATTCCACCCCAAGGGTTTCCCTTTTATTATAATGGAGGTTCAAAGGTTGTATAGAATCCGTCAGTTTTGAAGTTAGACATCTGAAATTTTGAATGTGCAAGTAACTTATATTTTAAAAAAATAATTAAATTATTTATTTAAAATGATCTTTCACAAAACTTTATGTGGTAGACCAAATTCCACGCGAGCGAAGCCGCGGGCATAAACTAGTATAGATATAAACTGTTATATTAAAAATAATATTTTATACCTTAAAATATTTTTAGAACAAACTTTTCTTTGATGCTTTAATTAAACTGCCATTTCCTGTTTAATACTTGTTTTCACTTAAGCCAAATAATGGAAGTTCTACAAATATGTCAATTACAAAACATGAACTTTCTATTTATTTCTAAAGGTTTATCAGTTACGGTGTATAAAATGTACAAGAAAAAGGAACGATACCAATATTTACTTATTTAACAGAAGCACTTATGAAAATGATTATTTACATTATATAAAAAAATGGAACAGATAACAAAATTACTTTAGAATTGTAATAGAATTTCATAAGAACAGAAATGTAAATACTCAATTGATAAAATAATAAATAATTAAAAAAGTAGTAAAAGTGTAAACTTAATTGAGGATAGGAATAATCATTGTAAATCGAATTTTGAAATTCAATATCGTTTTGAATAACGCGTTCTAAACACGCAAGAATATATTAATTATAAAGGATCTCAAATTTATACAAATGTATTTTTCTCTTTTTCAGCAATTAGCATTAGTGAACGGAAGTGAAGCATGGGACAGGTTTGTCAACACTCCCATTCCTTTGATATTAAATGTCTACTTTTTCAATTTGGATAATCCAGAAGGAATACTTCAAGGCGAAACACCAAAGGTCACAGAAGTTGGTCCCTATGTCTACAGGTGAGATAGCAGATACTGATTAATTTAAATTTATTACAGGTAATCACAATCATTTCATTAAGTGTGCTATATTATGCTTTTGTATTATTCATCAAGTTGCAACTATAGCATGCTTAAAGAATAAGTCATTTTAAGCAGGGTCATGGTAGCAGACCTGGTTCTATGTTACTGGCAATGTCGATCGCATAAATGGTCGTCATATTGTTTTGCCAACTATTAGGTTTTAAATAAATTGTTAAGTATTTGTTTATTTACATCACTAAAGTCTAAGAAGTCATATCAGTTTTCAAACAATCTTGATTTACCAATCGATTTAAGGGACAATTAGTTAAAAAAATATTGCACTCATTTTCGATAATTGAAAGATTCTCTTGAATAAATAAAATTTAACTCAGCTGATAACTTAAAGGTTACACCATCTTAACACAGATAGTGCCACTGTGTTAAGCATGATATAATACTACTACTGAATCTAGTATTATAAAAATATAGCGTGCTAAATAAAATTAGAAATATCCTTATAAACATAAGGTTTATACATTTCAATTATTGTTATTTATTATTTCTCTATTTTATAGCCTAATTAATGAGCTTATAGTTTTGAGATGTGTTTAGAGAAAAATGGGAAAAGGTAGACATCCGCGTGGACGAAGAGAAAGACACCATCTCCTACAGGCAAAAAGTAGAATACATATTCGACCAGGAATTGTCAGGGAACCTTACGGATTTGGACAAGGTCTCTTTCATCAGTCCTGTGATATTTGTAAGTGCTATATTATAACCAATAAAATAATCACCATCTTAGATTTATTATAGGTCTTGTGTAGGTTTAATAAATCTTGCTCCTTCACCTGCAAAGTACAAAGCCTTATTAATTTTCTGATACAACTTCAGAAGTTATTATTTGTGGACATCTACTATACCTAAGTATAAATTGAATAGATAAGATTAAGCAGACCAAAATATTTAACTAATTAAAAGAAATCGCGAATGAAATCATACGAATCGATTAAAAGTGAAAGATACTTTTTTCGAGTACGCGCTCTATATTTTCCTTCTGTTTATTCATGTAATACTTCGTCAACTTCAAAATTTGTATTTATTTGAATTATAAAAATTATTCCTGCTTTCATTTTAAACATAAAATTATTATTGTTGCTGACTTCCATTGGTATTGGGAATTGTACTTAGCGCAATAATAATTTAAATCATGGTGTTGAATAAAAAACGTTATTTGGATGTTAGTGTACCTCTTGATCTGAGGTTTTGTATATCTCATGATCGAAAGTCTGTGGCTTTTAGTAAATTAAAGCAGTAATAATTAAAATTACATTAAAGCTTCGACTTTAAATGGAAATGATCAATTATTTTTTGTGTATTACATCATGAGCGATTATATTGAACTTTTTTATTTCATTTCCTTTTTCTGATTTTTTTTAAACAATATATTCCAAATCTATTGCTCAATGATTGTTGACTGGCGTTGCTGAATGTAAAATGTCTTTCTCTATTAAATAAAAAAAATCCGGAGTGTAATAACTTTATAAATATACTAGCTTATGCCCGCGGCTTCGCTCGCGTGGAATAGGTCTGCCACATAAAGGTACTCGTACATCCAAAATTTCAGATGTCTAACTTCAAAACTGACGGATTCTGTACAACCTTTGAACCTCTATTATGTTAAGGGGGAAACCCTTGGGGTGGAATTATCCAAATTTCTTTCTTAAACTATACAAAGAACCTATCTAAAAATTTCAAGATGCTAAGTTCCTGATTTGCCTTTAATTATGTACTATAACGAGAGGCACATGCCCCCGTGCCCCCACATAAATCTACCCTTGCTGTAGCCTATGATGTATAACCTATTTTACTCAATAAGTTTCATCCAAATCCGTTCAGTAGTTTTTGCGTGAATGAGTAACAAACATAAATACAAACATTCGCATTTATATGTAATATTCGTAGGATATCAAAACAATAGTTTCACTGATGTTCTTTCTGTTATTTTAACCACTATTATAATGTGATTTGCCTTCAATTATATACTATAATGGATTCTCCACAGTACCTAAAAAACTGTAGGGGGGCACATGCACCCCCCCCCCCCATAAATCCGCGCTTGCTATAGCCTATGTGTTATTCTGATGTATAACCTATATTACTGTCAAGTTTCATCCTAATCCGATCATTAGTTTTTGCGTGAAAGAGAGACAAACATACAAACTTTCACATTTATAATATTAGTAAGATTAGTAGGATATCAAAACAAATAGTTTCACTCCTGTCCTTTCTGTTATTTTAAACTCGATTACCATGTGATTTGCCTTTAATTATGTACTATAATGGATTCTACACAGCACCTAAAAAACTGTCGAGGGGGCACGTGCACCCGTGCGCCCTCTCCTTATAAATCCACGCTTGCTAGAGCCTATGCGTTATTCTGGTGTATAACCTATATTACTGTAAAGTTTCATCCAAATCCATTCAGTAGTTTTTGCGTGAAAGAGAGACAAACATACAAACTTTCACATTTATAATATTAGTAAGATAAGATTGGTTAAAAAAAAAAAAAAGGGTAGTAAATTACTGAATTTGACTGACATAGAATTTCAAGAACGTCTTTTGTTAAAAATCGTCTTTTGTTAAAGAAAGATTCCGCCGCAAGGCTGAACTATACACACTATAAAATTGGGGGAGTCGTCTCGCTTTACACTTACACGGACATCAAAGAGAGAAAAATTTCTCATCTTGATTATAATAAATATTTAGAACTACAATAATTCTTCCTTATTACATTACCTGATCTCTTTGGAATTTTTATTCCGCTCGACTTTCTTCTAGAAAAGAGAATAATACAGACTGACGACAACTTATGGATAAAGTTAGAGCTACTCAAAACAAGGAATATCGCTTGGGTTCACACCAGGGTCAAACAATACGTGGCGATCATACCCTTTGCATAACCTTGACCCTTCAGCGTGTGATATCCTCATATTCGGGACTCCTGGTCAGTATTGGCTTTTGAAGGTCAGCTGATGGAAGGTTGAAGGTGAGCGATTGGCAGACAACGCTATGCTAAGCCATGTTTCTGCGTAACTTGGATTTTAATCTGGGGAGAAGAGTGAAGTCAATAACAAAATTTTTTATATTTTTTTCATATACAATTGTAGCGACTCTTTATCTTTTAGCGAATGTATTTCTTTTGATGTCAGCAGTGAAGTGACTCATTACTTCTCCAAAGGTTATGTAAATCAATAATAATTAGAATTACATTAAAGCTCTGAACTTATCAGAAAATGGTCGGTTGGTTTTGTGTATTATTTCTTGAAGGACATCAAATATTAAATAACGCTAATATATATTGTAAAAAACGTATTGATACTAAAACCGGCCATACACATAGAGTTGTACCACAGAGGTTTATCTTTATTATCTACCACAAGAGGTAAACCTCGGGGTTTGTGCCGTTATGTGCGAACAAACCTCTGGAGTTGAATCTGGTGAAATTGAAAAACTATATTTTACCTCCAGAGGTTGCCATACTTTCACGTGTATGTTGAGATTTACCTCATATCATTTGCAGCCAGTAAAACGCAGAAAGAGCGGGTATTTTTTGTTTTAACGTACGTTTTTATTTGAATTTAACTGCAATTTATTTGTGCTTTGAGGTTTTGTTTTTAAAAAATTATCATTCATTGCGGAAACACAATCAAGTTTTGGAAAGATTTATTGAGCTATATAAATGTGAACCATGTCTGTACGCAGTGCAAGGAGTACATCGTGAAACATATAGTACGCAGAAAACGCGGGAGGCAGATCGATGGGGGTGTGGGTGTCTATCCTCTCGAGGTTTACTTGTGTCGTCCGACTCTAGGGAATACCTCTGTAGTACCTCTACCTTTGGAGAAATTATATAAAGTACTCAACTGTGCAAAAAGTACTCGTGTCAAATATTATCTTGAATTTTAATGAAATACTTCGTTAACTTTACTTCTTGCACTAGTAAGCTAGAGTATGGATTACTAATACAGTAATCTTCTGCGTTTTCAATCTTCACTGGTGTACTCCTAGTTTGATGATGTTTCAGGTGGTGGGTTCGATCATAGATGGCCTGCCAGCCTTGAACCTGGCCAACGAAATGATCGAGTTCGCCCTCCCCACAATGGCTGGACCGGAAAACTACGGTGCAGTATTTACAGCCACCGTCCGAGACATTCTTCTAAACGGGGTGAGGTTACATTGCAGCGGCGACAAGCCCTTCGTGGTCAAGTTCATCTGCAACGCCTTCAAGGACTTCCTTCCTGTGCCGTACCTCAGGCTATTAGATGATGGCGATTTGATGTTTTCGATTTTAAATTTTGTAAGTGCAATAAATATTATTATTAATATTACGGTCGTAAACTGTTATATTTTTAAATATTTTATTTGAAAAGAAAAGATATGATCAGGACCGGGACTGGAACCCGGGTCTCCCACCTCTCCGTGGTTGTGCCTTAACCATCTCGGCCATCCTGGTTCGTTTCTCGGTCAGTTATATCCCTTCTTTCTACTGATCCTTTATCTCTATAGTTCTCTTGGATACAGCCAGAATAGTTAGACAATTTTTAAATGCTTAAACTGCAGGTGGTTGGACTTGTAATTATAAAATAAATTATAATAATATTAATGACTTAAATACACCTACTTACCAGTCGACGTTTCGCCTATTCAGGCATTATCAAGACACCAAAATCAAAAAGGGGGTTATGTGAATCGCATCTCGAAGAAAAAGGTGCAAAACCCAACGATCAACAGTCCAAACAGGCTCCAAACATGAGACAGCACCCCACCACCAGACCACTCTTACAACAAGAGTTGTATGTTGAACGTCTTGGTGGTGGGGTGCTGTCTCATGTTTGGAGCCTGTTTGGGCTGATGATCGTTGGGATGTATTGCACTTTTTTCTTCGAGATGTGATTCACATAACCCTTTTTTGTTTTTGTGTCTTATAATGCCTGAATAGGCGAAACGTCGACTGGTAAGTAGGTGTATTTTTTGAAACATAAGGCTTTGCATTGTGGTTTTTCCCAATTGCATTATAATAAATAATAGTGTTTCTTTTTGAGTTTTTGGCTCTATTTTAGTGAGTTAATGACTTAAAGTCAACAAGATCCAAAATAAAGTAATGTTCAATTAACATTCTCCCCGTGTATACATCGCAAATTGCGAGAACACGAAGATATAGGATCAGTAGAAAGAAGTTGTGTTGTAGGGTTTCGCTTGCTTATGCCTGCATCAATGTTACTGTGCCTACTATTAAGAATAAACCTGTTTTTTTGTTTCTAGAACTAAAACTACTTTAACAAACCTTCTCT
Source organism: Arma custos (assembly GCA_037127475.1). NCBI lineage: Eukaryota > Metazoa > Arthropoda > Insecta > Hemiptera > Pentatomidae > Arma > Arma custos. The sequence continues at coordinate 136,372,105 of CM073764.1, read as the reverse complement.
AAAGTATTCTCCAAAAGTTCTTTAACCCTTTACAAGAACTAAAAAGAAACTCTATAGTATGGAATGCATGGTGGGTTTTCACGGGGGAATTCACGGATTTATATAACATTCAAGAATGGACTCATACCGTTTGATAGCTTAAGGGATGAACGAGCAGTTCTCTTGGATACAGCCGGAATAGTTAGAACATTTTTAAATGCTTAAAGATGATGACTGCAGGTGGTTGGGCTTGTCCCCCACCTCCGTTTTGGACTCGCAAATGAGTGGAAAGGTAGACGAAATAATAATAAAAGGCTTAGGGTGCCCGAAGGTTCGATGCCCACGGAGTAATCAAACCAGAAACTCCCTTTTCCACTTACACCACGGTCTACGTTTTGAACTTCTATCAGCGTAGCGAAGAACTTTTTAGTCTTATTACTTTTTGAGTCGTTACTAATCCTAATAACTTTACACTACCATCTCAATCAACTCTACGCTACCACTTCAATGATGTTAATCAAATACATGTTTTCGATCCTGCATTTTGTAACCTCTTATATTGTTTTCTAATCTTATATTGTACACAACACCTTAAGCCGTTATTCGTCCTTTAAAGTTAGCGGTCATCTTGTAAAGCGGTAAGCATTGTAAAAATGATTTATCATAAACGTCAAGGGATGTTTGGAACATAGTTAATTTCTAAGTTAATTCGCAGACAACTATTTGGAGCTGGAATCTACCAGAGGCTATTATTTTTGTAATACAATTTAATAATAGTCTGTATGTATTAATTGAAATTATTATTTATGCCGAAATGCAGTGCATTCCAACATATTTACGAGTAAATATTTTTCTTTTTAGTGTTAAGTTAGTTCTTTATTTAGTTATAAATAACTTAATTAACATCTGATATACTTACAGAAAGAGCTAGGACCACTGATGGAGATCAACAGAGGCTTCAGGGACCCGAGTAAGATGGGAAGGATCATCGCAATGAACGGAATGAGTAAGCTGTCCAGTTGGAAGTGCGACTCCGCCAACATCGTAGACGGCTACGACATGACGTTGATGTCCCCGTTCGTCAAGAGGACAAGCATACCTCTCTTCACGTACGATATACAATCGTAAGTAAAGTATTACCATAAATAACGGTCTTTCTCTACTAGTTTCCTTGGTCGCGAAATAACGTCGGGTTGTAGAGACTTATAAGAAGACAATTTACCATAAATATATTCCGAGCGGGCTGGAGGATTAAGAGTGTATAGTACAAATATATTGTGAGGAATGAAAATATATTAGGTGCAGACCCCACAATGCAAGAGATCCCACAAATGTTGCGCAGTATCCCATCCAAAAGATGCAAGCAAGTTCTGAGTGAGTCGGGAGTTATTGAATCTGGCCTTCATTTTTTAAATTTTTAATTTAATTTATTGATATTTACAACTATAATAATATTACAATAAGTAAATCTGCTATATGTACAATACGACTTGAAAAACACTTGTGGAGAAACTACCCATCGGTAGCACTCCAAAAAAGTTCTATAGTAGATGGTCTCGAGGCCATCTTCTTTTCAGACGCCTCGGAGGGTTATCAGGAATAGTATGGGAAGCAAGTTGAGAGACTAGTGGATTCAAGTGTGTATGGAGCTTGTCATGGAAGGATAGGTATCTAGTTTGGGCCAAATCGGTAACATATGGGATATTAAGATCATGATGGATGAGTTTGTTTGTGACATAAAAAGGAGCATTGAGAATTTTACGAAGGATTTTGGATTGCAAGGATTGGATACGAGATGAATTGGATGGTTTAGTAGAGCCCCAAAGCTCAACTCCGTATGTCCAAATAGGCCTGATAACTGTCATGTACATGAGTCTTTTGTAATTAATTGGGAGCTTAGAGCGTTTGTCCAGTAAATGTTGTAGTAGGCGAAAACGACGAGCAGTTTCTTGTCTTTTCAGTCTTGTATGAGGATTCCAAGTGAGACGTTTGTTCAGATGGAGTCCTAGGTAACGTACCTGTTCGACAGGGTTCAGAGGAATATTATTAAAGGATACAGTAGGGCAGGAAATTGTAGGTTTACGACGAAGGGTGAAGGGGAATTTGATGGGATTTGTTAGGATTAATTTTAATTCTCCAATTTTGACACCATTCTTGAAGGTTTGAGATATGGTATTGAAGAGTTTGGGATGCAACAAATGGATCCTTATTTACTGATAACACACATGTGTCATTAGCGTACGTAGTGAGGACAGTGCTTGGATGGGTTGGGATGTCAGCTGTATATATCGTGTATAGGATGGGACCCATGATACTACCTTGAGGAACTCCGGCAGACTGGGTAAAGAGGGAAGAGTAGGAAACATTATGGTTTACTTTAAAGGCTCTATTACTGTGGTAGGAACTGATAATAAGGAAGTAAGTAGAAGGTAAGAAATTACGGAGTTTGTACAACAGTCCCGGATGCCAGACTCGTTTTTAAATTTAAATCTTGTTTCACTTCATAACGTTGAAGATAGTCGTGAGCTTCTATTGGCGAAGAAAACGGAGGAAGAACAGGCAGATGCGTTTTATTGCAGTGACGACTTTTCGTGACGCACTGAGCCGTTAGATGGTTTGTATTGACCGTTAGGAAATTCTCTACATGTCAGTGATTACAACTATAAAAAAAAAACATTCTTCACGGCCTTTGTAACCTTACTTTCTGGACAACCGTCGTAAGCTAATTTATAAAAATAAATGGGTAATATTGCAAGATTGTTAATTATTAACCATGTTTAGTTAGGTATTTTTATTGCAATGGTGATAGATAATGAATGATACCTGATTATATTAATGAGAGAATGGTTGATCGTATATATCTTGAGTAATATATTAATCAGTATTAACCTTAAAGTACAACATAGCCTATAAACGGCACATTATTTTCTGTAAAAGTCTCCAGTATATTTATGTTAATCACTCCTAATCCTCCAGATATCCCGGAATATACTCTTAGGTTTGGTATATAATTATTTAGTTTATATTTATATTGACCGGTTTGTAAATATGTATTTATCGGATTCTATTACAAATAATTTTAATAAATTCCTCAGAACGTTACAGATGCTGTATCGGTGGGACACCGAGTTTGAAGGGATCTCTGGGTATAGGTTCACCCTCGGCCCAGATCTCTTCGGGGACCCGGCGACCAATCGGAAGTCAAGGTGCTACTGCCCTGGCTCAATAAAGAACCTCACCATACCGGCGCCGTGCACGAAGGGATCCGGTGTACTGGATATTTCGTCCTGCCTGAGTAAGTAAAACAATATTGTAGCTTTATTATACAAACAGTAGCACCATTACGTCCTATGAAGAGTATTACGTCCTCTACGTTGCAGCGAACTGTACTTTCTTTCAAATTATATTGGTTGTAGAGAAAGGCGATTTGGTTGAGATTACACTCGACCGCCTGGTTTTCCGCCAAAGGGTATCCACTTTAAAGAAATTGGGTAAGCTCTAAACAGCTTATAGGCTCGTTTTACGGTTGTTGACGGAAATACATTATCTGCCACAGCCGGTCAGTATCTCAGCACCCTTCGCACTAAGCTACTCAACTCTCTTAGTTTTATTAAGGAGCGATTTATCAGCCACGGATGTATCTCAAGGTAGATCTATATGAATGTTCGATAATGTTAATATTAACTTTTCCGAGACTTTTCCAATATCGATATTGGGTTTCAATATAGAATACGTTCAATAATTAAATTTATTTAACAAAAAAAAAATCGCATTCAAATTTTTATAGTACGTTATATTACCTTCTATTAAAATATGAATGCGTACTTCAAAAATAGCGTACTTAAAAAAGATTTACTTTTTAAACCTCGCCGTTTTAGGCTCCTTTAACACTTACTAGACAAACACTGTAAGCTTCCAATTATGAATACAAAGGACTCGTATAAATAACTACAATAAGACTATCTACAATAAGGTTGATCGTTCACGCCGCCGCTTGCTATATTTGCCCTGAAGATGTCCTACATTGTAGGCCGAAACGTCGGCACACAATAAATAAGTATACACTTATTAAGGTGTTTTTATTGACTGCACCCCCAACTATTTCTTCCTTACAAATTAATATACACTCTTTTATGAAGTTAAATCATACTTTTTCTTAATATCTTTAGCTATACACAATATCAATGAAAATCGCACCGTGGATTTGCTTAATATATCTCTAAAAACATTTTTTCTGTTGCTAAGGCTGCAAGTTTTTGCGTTATGAAAAAAACCTACCCGGTTTTAAATAATTTTATTTTAATTATATTTCGGAGCTATGAAATTTAATTTTTTTAACATTTCTAGGATAAATTAACAAAGCTACACAAAAGCTTGTCATCATGGAAAGGTACTTTTTCAAACGAGATTGATTTTTTTTTCTGGTAGTTAAACGTTATCTATTTTTTTTTTAATTAAGTGGAAGACAAACAGATAAGAGAATATCGTCGATGAGGATTATCTCAAGATGAATGGAAGCTCCCTCTTCATCGCGCCACCTGTCTCTTATCTCAGCTGTGATTGGATTTAATTAATTCCCACACGGATGACAGCACATGAGAGATGATTCATGTGTTCGTGCATCTAACGTGGGTGTAAGGGCTCAATTAGGGCATTATTATTTTAAAAACACGCGGTGTTATATCCGAGCACTTTATATGCGATATGGTTAGGAACGAGAGTTTTATTGATAAAAAATATAGTTTTATATTTTAAAACATATAGATATTACTAGCTTATGCCCGCGGCTTCGCTCGCGTGGAATTCGGCCTGCCACATAAAGTTTCGTGAAAGATCATTTTAAATAAATAATTTAATTATTTTTTTAAATATAAGTTACTCGTACATTCATAATTTCAGATGTCTAACTTCAAAACTGACGGATTCTCTACAACCTTTGAACCCCCATTATATTAAAAGGGAAACCCTTGGGGTGGAATTATCCAAATTTCTTTCTTAAACTATACAAAGAACCTATCAACAAATTTCAAGAGGCTATGTTCCTGATTTGTCTTTAATTATGTACTATAACGGGGGGAGCATGCCCACGTGACCCCACATAAATCTGCCCTTGATGTAGCCTATGATGTATAACCTATTTTGTTCAATAAGTTTCATCCAAATCCGTTCAGTAGTTTTTAAGTGAATGGGTAACAAACATTCGCATTTATAATATTCGTAGGATATAAAAAAATATAGTTTCACTCCTGTCCTTTCTGTTATTATAACCACAATTATCATGTGATTTTCCTTTATTTATGTACTATAATGGATTCTCCACAGTACCTAGAAAACTGCGGGCAGGGGGGGGGGCACGTGCCCCCTCCCCCCTAAATCCGCGCTTGCTATAGCCTATGTGTTATTCTGCTGTATAACCTATATTACTGTAAAGTTTCATCCAAATCCGTCCAGTAGTTTTTGCGTGAAAGAGAGACAAACATACAAACATTCACATTTATAATATTAGTAAGATAATCAAAGTGGATTCAGGTATTTTAGAAATAGATATATTTTAAATTATTCTAAAATAGTAATTAGTAATTATAAATATGATAACAAGTTCCTTGGAAACTGGGAGATCTGAACCTTGCTATTGCGAAGGCGGGTAGTTGTTATGCTGCTCTTCAACACGGTAGTTACATCGAAGTGGCAGTTAAGGCCATGTTACATCATGTAGTATATGGCCGTGGCCGTATTGCCGCATAAGTTCGGAAAACCTTTCGGGCGCGTTTTTTTTTTTTTTTTAATTTTTAATCATGACATTTTATGGTATATAGAAATACAAGTTGCCACCAATGGCTGACTGCATTCAATTATAAATTCGACTGCTATTAGTCCAAAAATACACCACTTTCAATCCGTTATCCATTGATTTCAGTCCATTTTCTATTGCTTTCAGTTCTAAAATCCATTTCTTTCAGTCCGAAAACTACACTGTTCTCATTTTATTATCCACTGCTTTTAGTCCAATTCAATCCTTTCATCATAATCTGCATTGCTATTGGTCTTAACATCCACTGCTTTCAGCCCATGCTCCACTGATTCAAGTCCTAAAATTGATTGCTTTCAGCGGTAAAATCCTTTGGTTTTTCACTCCATCGTCCATTGCTATGCTAAAAAATCTATTAAAAAATTCGATGCTTTCAATCCTAAAATCCACTGTTTTCAGTATATCGCCCATTGCTTTCAGTAAAAAAAAACCCTACAGCTTTCAGTTCATTGTTCACTCCTTCCAGTCCTAATATCAATGCTTTCAGCCCTACAGTCCACTGGTTTTAGTCCATTGTCCAATTGCTTTCAGTCCTAATGTGCAGTGCATTTAGTTCTAATGTTCGAAACTTTCAGTCCTAATGGCAAATTCTTCTTTGTTTATCCGATTAACAATGGTAGTAGATAAAACAGTAACTGTGAGAACAGAAGCTATTTCCGTGTAACATGGCGTTAAAATAAAGTGATCGACTTGTTACCTTTCTTATCTAGCCTTATCAACATGAGAGTCAGCTGTCATGGTTTAAATGATTTATTGTAGAATATTTTTTTCAGCAAGAAATAACTAAATTCAAGAAATAAAAAAGAAACCTGTGGATTACAATATTCTCGAACCCTAGCCAACCTCTTTAAAAACTTAAGTTTTTATTTCATAAAATAATCTAAAATGATGTAATATGACAATAAACTACGGACTATTTCTGATCACTTTCACATCGATTTTCACAATCTTATATTGTTTTGTTCATGACTAGTTTCAAAACCCAGCGATGAAGCATCGATTTCATCAATTTTTGGATAGGAATATCGATATAGGAAAAAAAGTATCGTATTCCATTTTATTAATTTATTATTTGTGTATTTATATTATTATATATGTGTATTATTTGTGTGCAGTACTTTAGAAAATTAATAATATAAGAAAATTGCAAAGCTTAACAGTGGTTTGTTTTAGTACGCTTTGAAAGAAAAAGGTAGGAACATCTATCGAACTCATAAAACTTCAAGACATGTTTATAATATAAAACTTGGTCAATACCTCACATTGATCACTACATTTTAATTTTCTTCATTATTGATAGTGATTGTATTGAGATGAATAGAAACTATACTAACTAATTTCGTTCATTTATACGACATGGAAAACAATTCCGAACATTACAGTTGAATTGAAAGTAGTTATTTACCACGAAATCCGCCAGATTGCACTAGTAGTATGGCGACGTGAAATGACGCGTCATCCAGGAGTCATGTCTAAACATTATATTAAAAACTTATAAATAAAATAAACGTGGCACATGTTTGCTCAAATTATAAATTGATTTAAAAAAAAGCCACATGTTGGCAATAGAGGTTATGGTTTATTTTTCGTTTAGGCTCTGAAAAATTAAAGGAAATGAAGCCATTGCTTTATCATCTGGAATATCACATAGAGAATGGCTACTTCGATAAGCTCCCCAAAGGCCAAGTAATTAAGATGGTCATAGGCAACGATGGAGGGGTACAGACTCTTTACGGAAGAGGTACTGGAAGCGGAAAGGTTATGTTTTCGTCAGGAAAATCAGTTCTGTTTGCCATGGACAGATCGAGGGAAGAATTGAAAGTGGTATTTAGGGCATACTCTGATAACAAGCTTCTTGGAGAAGCGGTGAAGATCTTTAAAGGAACCTCGTTCCCAAAGAGAACGGAAGCCGGAGAAGCAGCGTCGTACACGTTCCGCTCCGATCTCGGCTTCCGGAAAAGCTGTGATCTTGTAGGTGCTGTAAATTCGTTCATAAGAATGACATCCTTCGGCGAAAATATAATATCAGATTGCATAAAAGATGGTAACTATTATAGAGTGCGCATGACATCGCTTATTGTAGAGAGAAACAAAGATCCAAAAAAGAATGTCAAACCTTGGTGGGTGATTCTGGACGGAAGGAGGCTCAGATTCAGTCGGTGGCTTAGAGCAGTTGAAAAAGAAGATTGCACAAAAGAGATTTTCTTGAAGGTGAAAAAACACCCTGATGAAGATGATGTTCCGGGTTCCAGCGAGACCGTCGTGGATGAACAAGAATACGAGGTTGCATTGGAAACCGTTGAAGCTGCTCTCAAGAAGGATTTCGAATTCATTCGAGAATTCGGCTCCCAGGAAACGTACGATAAAGGCAGTCAGGTTAATTTCATTGGCGATCCGTCCTGCGCTCTCCGCCTTAATAGCTTCGGCATAAAATTATCTGATATTAACTGTTCCGAACAAAAGAAGCCTTTTACATCCTTCTCTTATTTAGTCCCACCGCATTCGACAGATGATACACAAGTCAAAAATAGTCCAACTGAGACCGTACTATCATCAGAAGCACGATCAAGTAGTTGCGAAATCAAAGGAAGCAAATTTATCGTTTACGAGGAAGATAACAACCAAACAACGAGCGATAACATTTGCGATGAAGTTGTTTCAGATTCGATACAAAGTAATATTTTAAGTAATAAAAAATTGAAAGCTGATGATATATTTCATTTCGAAAGAAGTAGAAATGATTTGCTTGAGGATAACAAATCTACAGGGTCTTCAGGAGTAACTAGTCTGATTTCAGAAGATGTATGTGCCAAGGGTTTCGAAGCTGAATTGTCTATGGTCACTGGCAGGTCATTTTTAGCAGAAACTATAGTGAGGGAAATAATTGACATATTTATCGAAAAGATATTTGAAAGGGAGTACTGTTCTTTAGAAGATCATGCTATAGAATCAATGACAGAGGAGAGTAATAAAGTTGTAAGGGTTGTAGGATACGGAGACACGGAATCATTGATGGATTTATCTGTTTTGGGAGTAGCGAATGCTTCTGCACACATCGATCTCGCCTTACCAGTGACATCATCGGAAGAAAATGAAATGGAAAAAGAAGAGCGGGGTACTCCAAAAACTATAAATATGTGCGGCAAGAAGATTCCATTGGGAGGAAAACATTCTAATGAAGAATGTCCCTCGCAAAATTGTAAAGAAATGGAGTATGTAAGTGCGAATGATTTGCAACATGCATCTTGTAAATTGTCAATGTGTACTGACCAAAAGATTTTCGAAGATAGTCTAGATTACAGAGCGCAAGGTAGGAACGAGACTGATGACTGGGAATACAGGAAACCGATCAGTAATTCAGTTGATCATTGTATTTCCGAATGGATAATAAAAGATGTGATCACCCAATGTTTCGTTTGCGACGAAGAGACTAGTAACGAACAATTGGAAATGGCAATCAAAAGAAACCAAAAAGCTTTTGTAGAACCTACAGAATCATCTAACTTACCAAGACCAGAAGACGAGTGCAAACACGATATAATCCAATCAAGTGAAGAGATTTCACCCATGCAAATAATTACTTCGAATACGCACCACTCATCTCACGCAGAATCAGAGCCTAACTATGACTGTATAGATAAAAGCTCATCTGAAAATTCCCTTGGTACTTATCAAGTTAAGAAGAATCAAAACGAAGATAAGCGATTTATGGAAGAATGCCATGATAGTGCGATGAAAACAGAGGTAACAGTTATCGAGCAAGAACAGGAAAGTGGTTCGAACGAGGAAATGAAAACGTAGGACAATGATAATCGACCTTCTCTATCAGAATAAGCCCTGGGAAAATAACACTTTATTAACAATATTTTCTAATTTATTGTACAACCTTTCATCTATTAGTTGACATATCAGCGTCTAATTGCTAAATTTAGATTTAGAAAAACTTTCTTCTTCCTTTTTTATTTTTTTTTATTCATGCTGTATGCATGAAAATAATAATGATGTGCACGTGCCCCCCCAGGCAGTTTTTTGTGTACTGTGGAGAATTCATTACATAATTAGAGGCAAATCGCATGATCAAAGTTGTTAAAATAACAGAAAGAACATGATTGAAACTATTGTTTTGGCATTTTAATAAACCTTTGAATTCTTTCTGTAGATACTACAATTTTATTTCTGAGTTATAGTTGATTTTTTCCCGTCTGGCCGATGTGCCCCCCTGAAAAAATCCTGCATCCGCTCTTGGATACAGTATTGTCCCTTGATTTTATGTCTCACGTTAGTAAATTTATGTGCTTATTATTTTCCTTATTCTGCTTTCAAGCATGGAAAATGTGGCTGCAGTATAATAGTGTTGACTTAATGGTCGAAGAAATCATAAGAATTTTTGAAATAGTTTTAAAATTCATAAACTACGCCCTTATATTTTATTTTCCCCTTAGCATTTGGTGTTCAGAATACCGTTGTTCGATAGTAGACGGTTTAATCGAAAACCACCGTGATCATATCCGAGAGGAATGAGAATCCTCGTTAGTGGTTTCAATCCGTCTCTGGCCCTTTTTAGAAAATCAGAATAAATATTTTATCCATATTTGGCCATTTTCTCATTTCCCCAATGTTTTAAACCAAAATGCGAACTTTAGAAACTTTAGCAGAATGTTTAGTTAAATAGGCGTTTTGTCGATATTTGCTTCTTTATAAGATTTTAATCTAGCAGGCTATTTCGACTTCTTCCTTTCCACCTTCTTCAATTAACGGTTCGGCAGTATGATATTCACAAAAAGTTTACGCGATAAATTAGTTCCTAACATTGTTTTCGATTTTTTTTTTAAGAAAATATTTTTTTAAAGTGAAACTTTTATTCTATCGCCCCAAAATTTTTCACCCATCTATCAGCATGTCATGTTACAGCTGGAGAAGGGGTAAAGTGAAAGGCGCATGACAGAGCAAGGCCAATATGGCGGCGCCCAGTCAGCTCACCGTGTAGCATTTATATTCTCACTTATTCCGGCAAGTGCGGTGTTTTGACCTGTGTATTAATGTAAATACATTTATTTAATTTATCTTAAACGTTTTAATGTTCATTAACTTTAAATAAAATTAAATAAGTAAAAACGATTTGTTTATTAATAACAAATCTCTTCAAAGACCATCAAATCGTTCTATCAGTGTGTATTAATTTTAATTTTGATATATAATAATATATTTAATTATTTTTATACTCTAAGGCATAATAGCTTACAACAACTGTGTTGTTCTTCTAAAGGGACTTGTCCCAGAATAAATAAAGACATTATTATTATTATTATTATTATCTTGTTCTTTTTCTCGGTTACTACCAGAGAATGGACCAACTCGGACATAAGTCAAGGGATAAGCTAGAGTTTGTATAATGATAAAATACATCAATGATATATAAAATACATCAATATATAATCATAAACAAACAGTTTATTGTAAATATCCCTCTTATATAATATTGCTCTTACTTTTTAATATGCGTTTATCATCTAAATAATTGTATTAATTATGTATTCCGTACTCTAATAAATTAAATTTTATAATTGAATATTTTGTCTATTATTGAATTCCCATTTTTCAATAATCAAGTTAAGATTAAAAATGCAATTTTAATACCCTAAATCGAATAATTTTCCAATATTTTTTAGGTAAATGCCTACAGACCGAAAAAATGTTTCACTTGCATCATGGTTTCATAAAACCACACAATTTTTTTTTTTTTATATCTGAGCAATTTAGACGTTTAATTTTTCTTAAAATCTAAAGGATTCTTAAGAGCTTTTAATTGTGTGGCTTTATTTTTTTTCGCGAACTTTTCTGATAGCCATTATCTTTTTGCCATCCCATTTTTTATCAAGCAAAATAATAACTAAAATAATTAAATAATAGAACAAAATAATTAAATAATAGAATTTAACGTATTATAAAATGTGCACTCCTCTGAAAAAATATAAATATCACCAATGTTCATACAACTATAATATTTCTTTCCAAGTTAACGCTACCTATCTTCCCATAATGCCTTTCGGATTGAAAAAATGAAATAAAACAGCTGTTTTACATTTAACATAGAATTTATTATTTACCATAGAATGTTTCCTCTTTGTATTAATGCACTTGTTCTTCTAGAATGGGCAAAATAAATAGGGCCATTATATCGAATCGAAATAATTATCGATTTCCGCGAATTATAGGAACAGGCAGAGATAGAATCGTCCATTGGAAAGCAAGGAGAGCCTTGGTAATAAAGTGTGACCTATATCCCCTCGGTGAAACCCAGCTCGCTTTACCGTTAGTAATAAACCTTTTTATTATTGCCGTAATGAACTCTCTTGGAAAGCCAAAGGTTGCGAATTGAAGAAAGAATAGGAAAAGGAAAGCTAAGTGCAGTGAAAGAGGGACCTTTGGCCGACTTAAAATAATTCCGGTTCCCGATAACATGGCGTCCTCTACTGCAACTTCAGGCCCATGCACTTGATTTACATTCATCATTGCTATTTGTCCTCTTTTAAATAATCTCATCTTAAAATAATCACAAGTATATAAATACATTTATATAAAGACATTTTTCAATCCAGAGATACAACTGAATTTAAACAAAGACGAAACATCCTGTGGTAAATAAACTCGTAAATCAGCTGTTTCATTTTATTTTTTCAATTTGAAAGGCATTGTGGGAAGTATATCAATGTGGACTTATGTATATTGCTTCGAAAAATATATATAAACTTATATACTTACACATATGTATATGTAAAAATCCATATAAATACTTATAAATATAGGTTTAAATAAATTGTTCAATCTAGATACAACTGAATCAAAACAAAGAAGAAATATTCTGCTGTGAATAAACTCAAATCAATTGTTTTTTCAATTTATTTATTTAAATTTACAACTGTATTTTAACAATACAGCAAGTAAATATAATTAATGCTCTAGATAAAGGCAAGTAGAGAAACTACTCACTGGTAGAACTTAGATAACAAAACCAACTTAGAAGGTCAAGAGGCCATCTTTTAAGTCGCCTCGGATGATTACAAAAAGAGATCGTTCAAGTTTTGAAACTAGTGGGGATAAAGTTTTTTCATAAAAGGACTGATGACGGGATCGGAGCAAATTAGCAAAAAATTATAATACCTTTCATTTAAAATAACATTTAATTCATAAAAATTGTAACTCGATCATGTTCAGCTTCAGTTTTGAACTTGGTAATTACATCTTTGGGAGCTTCAAGAAACGAACTCCCACGATCACGATAGTTCGATGCCGGTGGAATCTAATCACCGCATGATTATTCCTGAACAACAACATAATTGTTTACGAGATTATTCAACTGCATATCAGTACGGATCCTCAATGCGTCATCGGCAATCCTCGCAAGGATACTAAAAGAAAAAATGGGGGGAGCGGGTAGAAAATTACTACTTATGGAACTTCATTATTTCCTGATGGTGAAAATGAAGGTGAGGTATTGTAGACATACACATTTGGAGTCACGCTGTGATCGAGTAATAAATTTTTTATTAAAAATTTGACAATGTAGGAAAGATAACCAAGACTATTTTAATAAATATGCATTTATGAGGTATCTACATTTGAGTTCACTAATTATCGGGACAATTTTATTGAAATTATGTATTTTTCTTAATATAATTGTTATTTATCCAGATTCCAAGATTTTAAAACGCTTATTTCAATAAAGTGAAATAAGATTAAGACATTTTCCAATAAACAATACATTAATTTTTTTAAATCTATATATTAAACAAATAAAACATGAGCTGGATAGGCTAAAAAAATGGATAAGGACTGCTTGGATAAAGAGCTTTTCGGAAAAAAACTAAAAGAAGTTGGGGTTCTTTCGAGGAAGGAAGGATAGGCGAAGGAGAAAATGGACTAAGGAAGAGCGAGAGGAACGGTCCAGGAAGATGAGAGAGTATTGGGGTAGTGTGAAGAAGATAATTAAGTGATATTTGCGTGGTCCTTCCTGGCCGATTTGTGTAAAAAAAAACACACTAAAAACACCATTTTATTATTTTATTTGATGGAAAATATTCAATATTTTTCTACCATTAGGCGAACCCTTAGTAAGCACTGAATTTATTGTCTGAAAGCTTCAATATTCGTCACTTGTTTTTAGATGCTTAATTCATTGTTTTCTTTAAATCTAATGTTTAATCATTCTTCTATTGAAATCAATGCTAATAGCTTTATGATTAGGCATTTGTTATAAGTAATTAAATTAGTTTTATGAAAATTATTGTTAGAAAATGGCCCTTTTCTTCAATTAATGATAATTAATGACTTCTTTACATTCCATGCTGATAGGAATATTTCGCTTTCTCTAGGCCATTGCAACCAATAATTAACTAGAAACTGAATAATTGCGATATTTTTTTTTGAGGAATTCAAAAAACACAACCGCCATTTAAATTCAGATGCCTCTTTATTAAAGCATTCGTTGACTCCTCAAAGTACGCCAATTATGAAAACCAGTTTTAGAAATTATCGCCGATATGATAATGGACAAAAAAAAAAAAAACAGCCACAAATATCTTTAGATGCTAATAAAATTCATTGCGTCATGTAAACATGATTGACTGTGGATGTAATCTGAATGATAGCGGTTGGCGGTAAGATTAAAATTAAACGTATTCTAAAATAATATTTTATATTACATCCCATACTTATATTTTAAGTTTTTTTACATTCCTAACTGTCATTCTACGAGACACCTATTCATTTCTTTTTACATATTCTTGTATTATTTTTCATACATTTTACTTATGTAACCTCTAGGAGTCTAGTATCATACATTTTATATCTATAATTAAACTAGTTTTTTTCTAAATCCTTTATATTCCATCTTTTTTGATATTTTAATCTTCTCATTTTGTATATTTCAGTTTACCTCCTCATTTTTCTTTCCCTTTATATTATGTTTGTATTATTATCCTTTCTGTACATTTATTTTCTGTATTTTATATTATATTCGTTATCTTTAATTATTATATCTGTCACTATTTTAATTTCTGTTCATTATCTTTAATCTGATTATATCTGTCACTTTTTTAATTTTATTTATTAAATTTTATTAATTTTATTTATTAAATTTTATTAATTTTATTTATTAAATTTTATTAATTTTATTTATTAAATTTTATTAATTTTATTTATTAAATTTTATTAATTTTATTTATTAAATTTTATTAATTTTATTTATTAAATTTTATTTATTAAATTTTATTAATTTTAGTTATTAAATTTTATTTATTTTATTTTATTCTGTCACTATTTTAATATTCGTTATCTTTAATTATCATATCTGTCACTATTTCAATTTTCTACATTACATGTCATTATATTCTTGTTACTATAACGTTTTTTATATATTTTTTGTTCTGTTTGTTTCTCTCGTATAGCCCTGAAGATGGCCTATATGGTAGGCCGAAACGTCGGCACTAATTAAATATACAGTCCCTGGCCGTATTAATGTGACTACCAAGAAAGATTATTTTCTTTTTGTTTTTTCCTAATTTTTTTATATACTTTCGCGTGTCTTCTGTTTTAAGTAATGGCAACACTGTTATAAGTTTTTTAAAGTATTTTTTTTTAGTAATGGCAGAATTGATTTTAGTACAGCCATTTTGTTTTACGAGTGATGACGTGCATAATTTGTGATTGAAATTTTTGTGGATTTATTGTTTCTTTTTCATTAAATACAAGTCGGATTCGGTAAGTTTATTATTGATTTATTATTTGTATCTTATATTTTAACTATTTTGATAATTTTTTTTTCATCAATATGTAAAATAGGGTGTAAATAAGGCGACACCAAAAATATTTAAAAAAAATGTTTTGAAACAATTTTTTTCATATTATTATCAGATAACTAACTTACCCATAAAACCAATATTTAAACTCGATTTACATTGTAGATTTGTATGCGTAATACAAAAATATAATGCAAACATGTAACAAGAACGAATCTATCCAGTGGTCACATTAATATGGCCAGGGACTGTAAGTCTGGTACTTATTTGGTGTTTTTTTGACTGCACCCTCCCCCCCCCCAACTATCTCCGTTCTTCATTCTATCATCCAGTCAACTATTTTTCCTCTCATACATGTAAAATATTCAATTGAATTAGAGACGAAAGTGATAAAAGGAGAAGGGAACGACCGTTTACGTTGAGCGCCAAAAATACCAGAATCCATTTTAATAAACTTTTTTTTTTCGTCTTTTTTTTAGGCTACAGAAATAAATAATTTAAGCATAAAGTAACTTTAGATTGGTACCTATTAGGTTATACAACTGGAAAGGACGTACGAATGATCAATACAAAGAATCTATCAGTTTTGGAAACGATATTACATATTCAATAATCTTTTCGTCCTTTAAGTGGGAATATTTGATTTTTTTGAGACTCGGTGTTCTTCTTTTGTAATTATAGAATACTAGCTTTTGCCCGCGGCTTCGCTCGCATAGAATTTGAACTACCGCATAAAGTTTCTTGACAATGCTTTTTAACAATAATTTAAAATAATAAATAATTTAATTATTTAAATAATTTAATTGTTTTCACTATAGGTATACTCGTACAAAATTTCAGATGTCTAACTTCAAAACTGACGGATTCCATGCAACCTTTGAACCCTTATTATAATAAGGGTGGAATTATCCAAACTTCTTTCTTAAATCATACAAAGGACCTATCTGCAAATTTCAAGATGCTAAATTCCTGATTTGCCTTTAATTATGTACTATAATGGATTCTCCACAGTACCTCTAAAACTGTCGGGGGTGGGGAGGGGCACGTGCCCCCGTGCGCCCCCCTATATCCGCGCTTGCTATAGCCCATGTGTTATTCTGATGTATAACCTATATTACTGTAAAGTTTCATCCAAATCCGTTCAGTAGTTTTTGCGTGAAAGAGAGACAAACATACAAACTTTCACATTTATAATATTAGTAAGATTAGTAGTATATCAAAACAAATAGTTTCACTCTTGTTCTTTCTGATATTTTCAACAACTATGATCATGTTATTTTCCTTTAATTATGTACTATAATGGATTCTCCACAGTTCATATAAAACTGTTGGGGGGGAGAGGGGGGCACATGCCTCCGTGCGCCCCCCCGCTAAATCCGCTCTTGCTATAGCCCATATTTATTCTGATGTATAACCTATATTACTGTAAAGTTTCATCCAAATCGGTTCAGTAGTTTATGCGTGAAAGAGAGACAAACATACAAACTTTCACATTTATAATATTAGTAAGATTAGTAAGATTTATTTTAGAATAGAATTTTAAAACAGGACCGAAAATCGAATCTCGCCAGGTAACTTTTGAATATGGTGACTTCGTGTTAAAGCGATGAAAGTCTGGGTTCGAATTCGGCTATGGTAAATAAGTTATTTATATTTTTAAAATTTACAGTTCGACCCTTTGAGACCCGTAGACCAGCTTGAGGTTCCACTAATACTAATAAATTGGGTATCATCAACTGTGAGAAATCAAAGTGTGAGCTCAATAAAATCACTTCCCCTTGTCAAAAATCAATGTCATTTAAGATTTTTACTGATTTCTTATAATTTCCTTTTTTTCTTTTTTTAAACTTGATTTATTGTAAATTTCATCTTCGAGAAAAAAACCTGCTTCCAGTCAATTATTTTATTCTTTATAAACAAAACGTTTCGACACTATGGTGTCATTCTCAATCATTTCCTTTTCTGCATTTTTTAAACTTTAAATAAAATAACAATAGTTACAATAATACAAATAATTTAACATAAATGTCCAAAGATAACATACTATAAGTATAAATACCTGGAAAGTCAATACTTTTAAATAATTCTTAAGGAGATCTATAGTCCTCCATGGTCAAAAATTATATTGCATTACAAAACCAAACTTTGATCTTTGAACCATCAGATCCTTTTTCTTATTTCTATTAGTCATTAGACTTTAGTATAAAATAACAAATTATGTTCTAAAACGCACATTAACAAAATAATACAAATTACAAAGTAAATTTTTTTCAAAATTTCAAGTCAAAAGTGTGTAATTCTTTTTTACAATGTGCTGATAATGCTGTACTTGTTTTAGCTTTAGGTTTAATGTTATTTTGATGGTGATATATTCTGTTTTTTAATTACAGAATTACACACTTTTGACTTTGACAAGCCTAAAGTTCTACATAGAGAGGATAATACTATTAAAAGAAAAAATGTAGAGGCTTTATTTATAAATGATAAATTAGAAAATGCTGTAAACGATAGAAAAGAAGCAGGAGAAATTAGTAAATTATATTCATCCATAATTTTGAAATTAAAAAATAATAGATCATAAGAATACTTATACATTGAAAACAAATCAGATAATGATCATAATAACCTGACCATATAAACTACTAGTAGATCTATAATAAAATAAAAAATTTCCATATATTTCATAATTAATTAATTGATTTGATAAAATATTTTTTTTTTAAATTATATAGTAAAATAAATAAATAAATTAAATTAAAAAAAAAAAAATTACTTTGTAATTTGTATTATTTTGTTAATGTGCGTTTTAGAACATAATTTGTTATTTTATACTAAAGTCTAATGACTAATAGAAATAAGAAAAAGGATCTGATGGTTCAAAGATCAAAGTTTGGTTTTGTAATGCAATATAATTTTTGACCATGGAGGACTATAGATCTCCTTAAGAATTATTTAAAAGTATTGACTTTCCAGGTATGTTATCTTTGGACATTTACGTTAAATTATTTATATTATTGTAACTATTGTTATTTTATTTAAAGTTTAAAAAATGCAGAAAAGGAAATGATTGAGAATGACACCATAGTGTCGAAACGTTTTGTTTATAAAGAATAAAATAATTGACTGGAAGCAGGTTTTTTTCTCGAAGATGATTTTTAGTGATGGAGTTATTGTTATTAATTTTTTTTTCAGAGGACTATGTTTGTAGTAAATATTACTTGGCCAATTATTTAAAAAATATTTTTTATATTTTAAATTATTTATTATATATTTGTATTTTTGTAATGTTTTATATTTTTATTTTTGTTTGTTGTTTGTTCATTTAACGTCACTTTATGCTGCTATGGCTAATCGGACGATGCTACAGTGGGAGCTCTAAATTTTGCCTATCCAGGTTTAATTAGGATAGGGATTTTTACGAGTACCTGACATCGTACAGGCTCGGGACCCCCGTTTAACGTCCCTTCCGAAGGACGGCGTAACTAAGGATTTTTTACTCCCTTAAAAAAATCCTAGGGCCACCTGCCCGGCTACGAACCCGCGATCTTGGGCTTTTATATTTTATATGATATTTTTATTTTTCATTAAGAGTCATTTCTACCAAATGTACCAATTATTTGAAAACCTGTATCATAGACTTGTAGAAAACATCTCAAACATGTTTTGGAATATGTAAACATGCATTGTGAATACACCTACGACAATTATTCAGTAAGCGTTATGTAATATTTTTATTAAACGTTTATATTTTAAATTAAATGTTTTATAATTAGATATTTTAAAATATTTATGTATGACCATTGTTATAAATAAAGAGGACTTAGTTACAAATATGTCATTATTTAAAAACTTTTTCCTTGTAAATTTCAATTAGAAATGTAGAATTTCCAATAGAAACTTCAACAAATGTCAAGGTTTCTACTGTTTATAAATGTTACACGAATATGAATGAAGACGAATAATTTTAATCGCGAACGTTTCCAAACTTTGGTTTGAATGAATTTTTAGCGATAACACAACTTTATATGCAAATATTTTTGTCTTATTATATATCAGAAATGTTATTAACTTGACCCGTACTTGACCCTAAAATATGATTCGGAATTTTTAGAACTTCAGTAATCTAAGAAGTTGTTTCAATTACGGATATTTCATATTTTTTATTTACAACTCTCAAACGAGTATTTATCAGCGCACCTGTATTTAACAGGTGTGTAAACATAGGAAATATCTTTGAGGCGTTTATTATTTTTCAATGTTTTCTTGATTAGGTAAAGTTTTAAATAAAAATTTATAACAAAAACGGATGATTTATATTTTTAGATAGTTTAAGTTTTGTTATTATACTTATATATTTAAGGAAGAAATAGTTGGGGGTGCAGTCAATCAAAACACCAAAATAAGCATAACTTATTTATTATGTCCCGACGTTTCGGCCTACAATGTAGGCCATCTTCAGGGCTAAGAGAGAGAAACAAACAGAAATATATAAAAACGTAGCAGTAACAAGAATATATAAAGTGGTACAGGAGTGGAAATTAAAATAGTGACTAGATATGATGAAATAGTGAATAGATATATGATAAATAAGAATGAATATAAGACTGGTTACAGAATATAATAAACTTAAAATAGTGATAGATAAAATAAAATTGTAGATGATGAACAGAAATTCTAATAGTGGCAGATATAATAATACAAGAATACGAATATAAAATAGAAAAAATACATGTCAAGAAATGATAAAATGTAAACAATAATATAAAGGGAAAGAAAAATGAGGAGGTAAACGGAAAGATACAAAAAGAGAAGATTAAAATATAGAAAAAGGGGGTGAGTATGAAGGATTTAGAAAAAACTAGTTTAATTATAGATATGGATAAGATACCAGACATGAGGGGTTACATTTCGAAAAAACGTCGGCACATAATAAATAAGTTATGCTTATTTTGGTGTTTTGATTGACTGCACCCCCAACTATTTCTTCCTTAAATTTGAAGATACAGTCGACCAATTCTTCTCTAATATTATACTTATAGTTGACAATGTAGTTTAAGCACATTAGTTACATTTAAATATAAGTGAATAACATATTATTAAATAAAAAACAGTAATTCTATATCCCATGAAGGGCCTTAGGTTCAGTAAAAGGAAGTCTCCATTGTTCCTTAAGGACTTCCGTTTATGCAGGGAAGTGCGAAGGACGAGAACACAGTCAACTCTCAGATTTTTCTCCTAATTAAGGGTATTCACTTCATTGAAGCTGAGTTATCCCCAGAAGGGGATAAATAAATAATGTATAAATTAATCATAAATAAACAAATACAATTTAAATAATTATTTTAAAATAGTTAATGTAATTATTTCATTTTATAAATGTGGATGTATATAACTAACAAATATAGCTTAAAATTTGAGACTAATTTTTTAAAATATATTTTGACTCATTAGAATATTTCTAACAATATTCTAGAAGATATGGAAATATAAAGGAATAAATAATCAAAATAATGCTTTAATTTATTTAGTCATTACTACCATAATAAACAATGCATATACGAAAAAAAAAACTAAAAACTAAAATTAAATACATTACTGGCAAAATAGGACTTTGAAATTAAGTCTTAAAGCCAAATTTTCGAGAAAAAAAATAATACATTAGTGAACTAATATAATTGATATCAACAAATTAGTTACAGCAATATAAAAGCTACATTATAGGGGTAATTTATGCATTTATACAGGCTTACTAAGAGAGCGGGCTAGCTGAGCTGAGCTGATGTACTGAAAATTCCGGGTTAAAATCCGGCTGTGACGGGTAAATTATTTAACCTGTTAACATTCATGGATAGGGCCAGTGATACCCTCAGAACCTCGCCCATCTTCCTTTAAAGTGGGTACCCTAAATTGGAGGGAAGCGTTGAGATTGAGAGTGATCTCGGACAAATCACCTCCCCTGCACAACCGTTTTCATAGAAACCGTACAGTCTCTACTACAAATTGAACCCAAGATCCTTCATGGGTTGTAGGAGTTGTACAGTTTTTTTTACATTTTTATTTAACCTTACTAAATGTTACCTATATAAGAATGCCTGCTTCTTGTTGTGTCCAATTAAAACACTCCAATCTTCGCAATCCATGCATTCTAGTTCTTCATTTCTATTTAGAATATGTTTTAAACCGTTGTAACCTCAACGTCCTTAACAGTGGAAAGTTCTTCCTGAAGTAAAGCCACGTAATGGTAGTTACTGTGCAGTTCGTCAACTGCCGTGGTGTATCTAGACCAGCGGTTCCCAAACTGGGGGGCACGCCCCCCTAGGGGGGCGTGAGGACATGTCAGAGGGGAGCGAGAGACAAGTTGAACATTAAATTAAATTTAATTAGTCTTTCTAAAATTCTAAATTAAACATGATGTTTAGAAAATTGACCACTTTGATATAATGGACAAACATTCATTTTGGTTAAAATATTTCAAAGTGTATCCTAGTGTATCACTAGAAGCTCTTCGTTTATATTTGCCTTTTTCAAGCACCTATTTGTGCGAAAAATCATTTTCAACACTTGTGGCAATTAAAACAAAGTATCGCAATAAACTTGATGCTGCTAGTGACTGGCGTTGTGCACTTACTAAAATTCAGCCACGAATAGGCATACAAGTAAGAAAAATGAAAACCCATCCATCTCACTAACCAACCTAATCTATTTTTCTCTTAGTAATAATTTTTGTATTTTATGAAAACTGATATTGTTTACCTTATGGCAGTATAAATAAATGTTTTGTTTTCAATGTATTACTTTTTTTTTTTTGTTTTGTTCCTAGGCCCACACAATTTATTGTTAAGGGGGCCGCGAGAAGCTTTCATTTCAACAAAAGGGGGGCATGGTACAAAAAAGTTTGGGAACCTCTGATCTAGATTGTGATGGTAGTATCACTGGACTAACATAACATCAGATTCGACCAGATAGTTGCTAGTTGCTAGATATTTGCAACGGACTACTGTCAGGCTGTCATAGGTTTTTTTTTTCTTATCACCCTGACCTTGTCTAATTATCATCTTGATCTTTACATTAATTCTTGAAGAAGGAACAATATACATAATTTTTTTTGTTTTTACTGCACTCCAGACTATCTAACTCCCAAAACATACATAATTAGATTTTCGTTTCCATTAAATTATGTAATAACGAATTCAAAAATTAATGGTTCTAGACATATTTTCATTTTTATAAAATAATCAAGTCAGCTTCAGA
This sequence comes from Arma custos, assembly GCA_037127475.1. Taxonomy (NCBI): domain Eukaryota; kingdom Metazoa; phylum Arthropoda; class Insecta; order Hemiptera; family Pentatomidae; genus Arma; species Arma custos. Next base: position 136,349,269 of record CM073764.1, on the reverse strand, counting down.
TGTGGCTGTATGGAATATACCAATGCCACCCCAATTGGGGAAAAAGGAAAAAAAAAAGTCAGCTGATATTTGCGAACTTCAATGTTACAAACTATAGAAAAGTATCGATAGTTCTTTAATCAATAATATCGTTCAATACTTTTTTCAAGATATATCGAAATATTGATACTAAAAATTGATGTATAAAAACCGCTATTATTTTATAAAAAAACAAAGAAAAAAAATCTAGGAAGACGGTTGGTTTTCAAACAAAGAAAAACCCAATTTATAGTGCCGTAAATATATAATGGCTGTGGCTCCTCAGTCATCTAAATAGTTTTAGGCAGTGTTAGATATTATTTGTTGCTTGTGCTCCAGTTTTTACCGAAAGTCTCCATTTATTATTATTTCCTTTGAAAAGTTTCGTTATCTTTGACACCATCTTCTTTTCTACATGTTTGGCCCTTGACCTTTGTTGGCAGACTTCTAACTTTTATTATAAGTTCTTTGTAAGCCCTCTTCACTTTATAAAGGTATTTTATTGGTATATTGCAATGTCGATATTATTGAAAACCATCGATTCCATTTTTTATCGATATTTATTTACCTTTGAGTGTTCTTCTTTAGAAAAACTTTGTTTTCCATTTATCCCTGCCAAAAAAATGTAATACTTAATACCTTTATACAAGTTTCATTTTCTCATAAGTTCCAAATTTGTATTCTTAAAATGTAAGCCCTTTTCATCTTCATTTCTTTACTACTTCACATATCTATTATTAATCTATTAGTAATTATTAATCTTACTAATATTATAAATGTAAAAGTTTGTATGTTTGTCTTTCTTTCACGCAAAAACTACTGAATGGATTTGGATGAAACAATATAGGTTATATGGTACATCATAATAACACATAGGCTGCATTAAGGGCAGATGTAGACAGTTTTTTGTGTTCTGTGGAGAATCCATTATAGTACATAATTAAAGGCAAATCAGGAAGCATCTTGAAATTTGCAGATAGGTTCTTTGTATAATTTAAGAAAGAAATTTGGATAATTCCACCCCCATGGGTTTCTCCCTTGATATAAGTTAACACTTATAGTTAAAAAAAAAATATTTATTTAAAATGATCTGTCAAGAAACATTATGTGGCAGACCAAATTTCCACGCGAGCTAAGCCGCGGGCAAAAGCTAGTAGATTAATAAGCGATAGTTAATATCGCTTTTTTTCCTTCGATACATCAAGCTACTAAATCGATAATTAAGAAAACAATCGAAACATTTCTCGATATTAACGTCCCTAGCCCAAACCGGTGCTATAGAAAATTTTTAAAAATGCCCTGTACAGTACAGACGAATTCAGCCCGATACATAAAAAAAATAAATAATAACATTATTATTTATTAAAATGCAGATATGCAGTTTAATATTATAGACTTACAACACCTGCCTAAATAAACAAAGTATAAAAATCGGAACTAAAACATACAATTATAACCTGAATATATGAATTTTTAGAGTAAATTTAAACGTTTTAATGCAACCATTTTAGAGGTTTCTGTACAATCTCTTTCATTTAGAAGGTATTCCATAGCCCACTTACCGCACTCGTTCCTCCCACCAATACTGCTACCAGTTTCTTATTTACATGAAACAAATCTGTGGCACCTGTGCATAGTGGGCTAAGTCGAATTTTGTGAATTTCAAGCTATCTACTTAGAATCGTAATTTTTTTCTCTTTCCTTGTGTCTATCACGCTACGTGTTCCGTCCATTGCAATGAACGATATTCCTTTGTGAATCGTGGGCTGATACTCCAATCTTGAACTTTAAATAAGTTCAGAAACATTACGATTCTAAGTAGATAGCTTGAAATTCACAAAATTCGACTTAGCCCACTATGCACAGGTGCCACAGAAATAATCTTTAAATAATATATGTCTTAATGTAGTATGTGCCTTTTTGCAAAGTAATTACCTTCCATCACTATTTTATAAGGTTTTATTTATTTTTTTAAATATATAACATTTTTGTCAACGTTTCGGTTAATTTCCTTAGGTTCGGGATAAAATTCTTATGCATTAATACATTTGACATTATGTTCATTTTTAGTTTTTCAAGTTAAAAACACGACTTCTCTTACTTTTATATTACCTTCTTCGTCTTTTAATCGTGAAAATAATGATAGTTTATTGATATATTGCTACTTCGATATAATTTAAAGACTATCGATATGCTATATATCGAGTTTTATATCACTAAGTCCTTCCTTAAGAAAAATAAATAATGACGAGGTCAGATGTATTGACATTAAAGATCTTTTTCTCCTATTATATCGACATATTAAGAAAATATCAATACAATAAATATATGCATAGTTTTTTTTTTATATCTACGCTCTCAGTCAAATTAGTCATAATTATTGTATGAAACAAATTAAAGACTTTTATTATTTTTTTTAAATTAAAAGATGCAGCGCTTCTTACACTTTTCATGAAAAAAAGTATACATTTCTGCCAACATTTTAAGCTCTCTAAAAAAAAACAACTACAGAATTCAAAATAAAATATAGGATTGATAACGAATAATCGCAATGAAAATCAGGTTAAAAACGGATGCTTGTTTGTTTTCATTAAGACGCGGTAAACCCATAGGTCATGAGCGTCCATTAAAAACTAATGATCTCGACTTTCTAGCATATCTTGCTGCAATTATATTAATAGCGAGCGAAACTGGTTTTTCCTTGTTTATTTTCAAGTCTGCGAGATGATGCGGGGTCGACAAGAGAGAGAGAGAGAGAGAGAGAGAGAAAAGAAGAGAAAGGAATAGAGATGGAAGGAGATACGGGAGGAGACTACGACTAACGTAAAGGAAACCTTGGTCGATGTGTGAAACCTTGAAGTAGGTCAGAAGGTTGGCGAACCTGTTTCGCGGGTCAGAGAGGTGCTATTTAAGCCTTTGCAGGCTCTCAGAGGGCCAGTCATGTTGCTGTTGCTAGCGCTGCTGTCCTGGGCCGACGCCAAGACCTTCGAGGCCTGCGAATTGGCGAAGGAGTTGATGGCCAAGGGCGCCGCTAAGGAGGAAGTGGCCACCTGGGTCTGCATAGCCAAGCACGAATCCAACTTCAACACTTCCGCCGTAGGAAGGCTCAATGGAGACGGCAGCGCTGACCATGGGATATTCCAGATAAGTGATCGCTATTGGTGCTCCCCTCAGGGTTGGGCCTGCAACATACCATGCGACCTCTTGGAGGACGATGACATCTCTGACGATTGGAAGTGTGCCAAGAGGATATTCAGGCAGCACAAGGTACTCAGTGGCAACGGATTCAACGCTTGGGCAGTTTACTCTTCCAGGTGCTCAGGAGATAACAGTGAGTATGTAAGAGGATGTTTCGATAAGGAGACTTCGGATTCAGATATTAAACATACCATCAGTTCCACAACTCCTTCAACATCCACTTCGACAACTACTGCTTCGACGACTACAACTTCAACAACTGCCTCTTATGAAGAACCTGAACGTATAGCTGAGTCTTATAGTGCTCGAGAAGGAAATAATGCAGAGAAAGTGCAAGTTTTGGACTTAGAGATGATGGAAAAAAGAGCAAAATCTGGAAAATCTTTAGTGAACAGAGTGGCCTCGAGAAAGAAGATATGGAAACCTTGGACTTGGGAAATATATCATTAAGAAATTATGAACGAAAAACTTTCCTATAATAATTGAATATGAATTTCCAATGTGCAAGATTCCATAGAGACTGCACAGAATATTTATTATTTAAAATATCTGTTGTGCAAAGTTAAAAAACCTAAATAATTTTACTCAAAAAAGTTTTATTTTGTACATAAAAACATATATCGTTTCATAACATTGACATTATTCATTTTATGCTTTAGAAATTCCAAATATTGTATTTCATCTAATATAAAATATGTGTTTATTTGATTTGCTTGTATATAAATTAGTATGTAATGAATTTATTTATTAAATTATTTAATTTATTATTGTACATTACTTTCTAGCCAGAATGAGAAAATAAAGCTAGTTTTTAAAAGGTGCTGTAACTTTGAAATACATCTCTACCTTTCCTTTAAAAAATATCTCCAATATCCTAAAATATCCACATGATTATAGTACAGCAATTATCTACTAGTTTCTGTCTCTAGCAATAAATGATGAAGATATGATTAAAAAAAAAAAATTAAATATATCTTAAAATGATCATGATAGCAATATACAAATACAAAATATGTTTCATTTGACTAAACCAGAATATTAGATTTCAGATAAAATTATTCAACTTTGTTGTAATCAGTAGTTAATATTTACATGCATAATATTTGTAGCTATATCATATTAATTTAATAAATGGATAGTGAAGTTTACAAGCAAATGTGATATAACGAAGATATTTATACATAAATAAAATGATAGCTATACATATATACGTTTAGTATGAGGTATATATTTAAACAAGTATAAGATATGTATACAAATATATATTTAAAAACAAAAAAAACCTTAGGTTTAGGTTTCCACGGCCACTATTATTACAAAAGACTTTACTAATTTCTTCTGGTTTAGACCGTGTAGATAAATTTTTGACCGTGTAGACAGCCCTGAGGATGTCAGCAGCATGGTTGGCGAAACGTTGGCGAAAAATTTATCTACACGGTCTAAACCAGAAGAAATTAACAAAGTCTTTTTTAAAAAAAACCTTAATCGAATAATAGCGAAGATGTATGTAACATCTATTATTTTGGGCTTTCCTTAAAGCTGTTAAAAAATTCGTGGGAGAGATTAGAGTGAGGGCATGTGAATTTCAATTATTTTAAAGTTTTATTTATTAACTTATAACCAAAGGAAAAAAAAACTTCAAGTAATCCAGAGTTCTGGCTCCATTTTATTTTGTTTTTATAATTTGATCGGATATGTGACTAAGTATGCACATTTTGAACTAATATTTTTGCAAAACACTTCAGTATAAACAACTAAAACACAGGCACTCCGGCAATCACACCCAGGTACCACCAACCCAGGTAACATAGAATTGTGTTGGTCCACAAAAATATTGCCTCAATAAGATGAAAAAAGTGGAATGAATCATCTGTTTGTGATGTTAAAACAGAACATATTCTTAATGAATGTGAAGTTCTTGTTTCGTGAAGAATACAGTATGCACATCAGGCAATCATCAAACCTGAAGACATCACTAGATAAACTCAAAACTTAAGAAATAATGTCCTTTATCGAAATCATAGGACCTCTAGTCAGAGGTTCAACGTGAGTGGAGGTTTAGAAGAGCTATCCCTCATAATAATAAATAATAAACAATAAATAAATAAATGACACCCATTGAAGGCTGAAGAGAATCTAGGTGATATCTTCATAGTTTAACCCCTGAAGATGGTGCCACATGTACTATTCCATCTCATGACTTTCATTAGATTTGTTGCATATGTAATGAAATAATTGAAAAAAAATGTCTTAATCTTATTTCACTGCATTCTCTGTGTTGAAATAACATTTTTAAAATCGAAATATTGCAATAAGTTTTATTACTTAAATCAATTCATTCCATTATTATGACTCCACCATTCCGCTCTTCATTTACTGACTAGCCCTGATGAAGCTCACAACACGATGAGTGAAAACAACAACAAAAAATCAAAACCAACACCACACGGTCCATCCCGGAAAAAGAACATATGAACAAAGAAATTACACTTTAAAAGAAAAAGTATGTATTTTAGTAGATAATAAATTATTAATATAAAACAATAAATACATCTAAAGCTGAGGACAAAGTTCAGCAATGTGTTACAATATCTTTTGAATCTAACACTCCTCATACCTTCTCTTTCATATAAACTCGCACAGTCAGGACTCCAACATGTCCCTCCAAGTTCCACATTCTTTCGTTTTACATTCTTTCTCTGTAGCCCTGTAGGATTCGAACCTGCAACCTCCACACCTGTGGACATACTACAAAGTTTTTAAATGGTTTACCACATATCAATCACCTCCCTGCACAACCGTTCATGGTCACAATTAAACCAACATCTTAGTTACAATATGATTTAATCAAGATATACTTAACTACTTCGATAACAGCCTTATTATTATAACTATTTATAACATGTTACAAAATATAACTGGCATGAATTTTCCACAAAATATCCAGAGAATTTTTTTTATATAACGGAAAAATATGAATAATTGTTAACAATTTTCATTTTTTTTTCAATAAATTGTTGATGTAATGATTTATTTGCAGGCGCTCCAGCTCTAATATCGAATCCACATTTTTATGGAGCAAGTGAAAATTACAGATCAGGAGTGAAAGGATTGCATCCGAATAAAGACATTCATGAATCATTTTTAGATGTTGAACCAGTAAGTATCTCTTAAATCGATTCCATAAAGACTTTTTATTTTTGGTATTTGGTTTACACTAACTTGGGTTCCACAGACATTCCATTAAGAGTCCATTCAAGAACTGAAGATAATTACATGGGTATTAAATATAATTTACTTCAATGTACTTGAAGTGAATTGATTCCTGTTAATTTCTTGATAGTTTTAGTTTTAGAGAGATATAACAAAACAGAAAATTGGCAGAAATTAAATTGGTTTTTGTTTGGGTGTCTAAAAAGTTGCCGTGGAGCAGTACATCATCTCAAATTTACTTTTTTTTTTAATTCAATATGCGATATACAATATGAATATTCAAGTTGTTTGAATAATGCCATATTTTCAAAATTCTTTGAGAGTTTTGCTAGTTATCATGTCGGCAAAAATATATAACTTAGTATCAACCAATAAATTATAATTAAACTTCAGAGGCAAAAGAATAATTTTCTGATAAATAAATTTAAATTTATTGCCTCATATAAGACTGAAAAGAGAAGAAACTGCTCGACATTTTTGCCTACTTCAACATTTACTGGACTAAGCTTCTTCATAAACGTTCTAAGCTCCCAAATAATTAAAAATGACTCATTCACTTAACAGTTATCAGACCTATTTGGAAATACGGAGTTGAGCTTTGGGGCTCTACTAAACCATCCAATTCATCTCATATCCAATGCTTACAATCCAAAATCCTTTGTAAAATCATCGATGCTCCTTATTATGTCACAAACAAACTCATCCATCATGATCTTAATATCCCATATGTTGCTAATTTGGCCCAAACTAGATACCTAGCCTTCCATGACAAGCTCCATACACACTTGAATCCGCTAGTCTCTCAACTTGCTTCCCATACTATTCCTGATAACCCTCCGAGGCGTCTGAAAAAAAGATGGTCTCGAGACCTTCTACTATAGAACTTTATTGGAGTGCCGCCAATGGGTAGTTTTTCCACAAGTGTTTTTTGTTTTCATGTCATTTGTTCATATCAGCAAATTTACTTGATGTAATATTATTACCGTTGTAAATATCAACAAATTAACTAAAAAAAAAAATTATTGCAGACAACTGGCATTCCATTACAAGGAAAGAGAAGAATTCAAGTGAATGTAAATGCCAAAAAGAGGTCTGATGTTAAAATACTTCGTAATCATGTGGACGCAGTCATACCAATGATGTGGATCGATGAGGTATTTTTTTCTCTTACAGTTAAAAATTGTTAATTTAGAACTTAAAAATGTTGAAATATTCTTATAGGAGTTATAAATTTTCCATCCATAAAAAAGATTGCATTTAATATTACTTATCTTTAAAAAAATCTTTTTATTATTCCATTATTTATTTACATATTGCAGTATTTAATTGGATGAATATGGTCATATTGAAATTATTATTTCAATATTTAATTATTTAACTTTTTTTAGGGAGCTTCATTAGGGCCTAAAGAAATTTCTATGATCAAAGATCAACTACTTTTCGTGATGAAAATTGAAAATATTGGAAGGTGGGTTCTCTTTTCAATCGGTATTCTTTTCTTGGCCGTAGGTGTGTGCATGGCTGTTATTAGAAAACGACAAGAAGATAATGATATCTATGACTTGGAAGAAGATTAGTGAAATTTTTCATTGTTGAAAAATAATTTAATCTTTCAGTTGAGACCGAAAAAGAATAAGTCATATACACGGGTTTTTTTCTCAAAAAAACTGTTAGATTATAACACTAGGGTCAAGTAGTTAATGACATCATTTTGAAATTTGTAATGAAGATCTTAAAATAAATAAATACATATGTGTTAATTATTTCTTAATACATAGATATTTATTTATATATTATTTTTATTTTGAATTTATTAGTAAGAAAAAAATAGAAGTGTTGTATAAAATCATAATTGTAAAAAGAAGAACTGACCAAAACCAGAGCTTGTAATAGAATCAGAAATGTTTACACTCAAATAGTGTCACTATTATTTTTTTTAAATTACCAACTGAAACTTAAAATGTTAAAGTTTTTAAAATAAATTTTTATATAATACTTATATATGTTATTTTTTATATTAAAATTGTAAATTAATTGATGAGTTTTTATTAAGCATTTAACATTTTTTGCTGCATTTAGCAAAATAAATACAACTCATAATATATAATAAATATAACTAAGCATTTCTTTACCTTCATTAGTTATGAAGTTATGAAGTAAGCTCAGAGCACCAGCTGTTAATAATAGTTAAGATATTGGGGTAAGCCAGTGAGTTAGGCACATTGTACCCAAGTTCTATGTCCTAGTCCAGCCTAGAATATAATTATTTCTACTCATTATAATCATAATTTTTTTTTTAATTTAATTTATTGATATTTACAACTATAATAATATTACAATAAGTAAATCTGCTGTATGTACAATACGACTTGAAAAACACTTGTGGAGAAACTACCCATCGGTAGCACTCCAAAAAAGTTCTATAGTAGATGGTCTCGAGGCCATCTTCTTTTCAGACGCCTCGGAGGGTTATCAGGAATAGTATGGGAAGCAAGTTGAGAGACTAGCAGATTCAAGTGTGTATGGAGCTTGTCATGGAAGGATAGGTATCTAGTTTGGGCCAAATATAGTCATAATAAAATTATTTCAATCAGCTATGGATCGGCTCAAGGATGGAGAAACCTCTCCACAAGTAGCATCTATTAACTGGATTCCGGTAACCAGAGGTAATGACCAATGGGTTGAATTCATCTCCTTGCATAAATGTTTACCTAGAAACAATACTTCAGGTTAACCCTGGAATCTTAACTGAAAAAATTGAAGTGGTTATAATTATAAATATTAAAATCAATAACTCTGCTGCTTTATATACTTGTTTAATATATTGCATTTTCTTAATTATGAAAGTATTAAGAAAATTATTATTAATATTATTAATTATACGTATGAATATTAATTCAGCATGCTTTATTTGATAAATAATTAAAGAATTTGAATTAATAATGAGCATATACAGATTTTTTCTTAGCAATACCAAAACTAAAACAAAAATAATACTGACCATTTGCCCACTGGGTCAATAAAACCTGGCTCAGTTGGAAAGAAGCCAATTGAGAAATTTCAAATTTTCATTTCAATGTTTCCATTAAAACCCAAATTTCAAGGTTTGGGCCAAACACAATAATATATTGAGTGGATTCAATATATTATCCAATTCAATCCATCACAGTAATACACTGACAGGCAAAAAATTCCACCCACTTAATTTTTTCATGTTTTCATCTAAAAATATTTCTGCTTTGTATTGGTTAATTTTTTTTAATGAGTAAATATGTATGTTTTTAAATATCTTTATTTTAAAGAGAAAAGATATGCCCCCGGCTCCTCTGTCTCTCCATGACAGGCATGTATTTTTTTAATTTGTTTTCAATTAGGAAGGTCAATTTAGAGGATAATAACCCTCAATCCTTAATTCAGTGAAAGAAATGTAGATTCCAATGTTCACTTTCTATTGAATTAAAATGTTTATTCATTGTCATTTGTTCAGTGCCGTTTCTTGCAGCAAATTTCTTAGTTTCCGGCTTTTAATTTTTTCAATTTTCAATTTAAAAATGCCTCTTTGTGCTGAGGACGTTATGCATGATGTGGCACTTATAGATGATGGACGTTCCATTAGATATGTAGCTAATGCCATCGGAGTTCCCTATGAAACATTACGAGAAGCCATAGTAGGCCCGGTTCTGGACGGCCTAGGTTAACTGAACTACAGGATGACAGTTATTTGGCTTTAAGAATTTTATGAGGACGGCACCTTACCTTTGTTCAAACGATTCATCAGCTCGTAGAAGTTCGAGGCGTGTAAATTTCTTAACGAACTGATTGGAGAAGATTAAATGAGCATGGATTAATGGCTTTTTCCCCAGTAAGAGGACCGGAGTTGACCAGAACTCACACATGGCTGCCTTTTGCATGTTGAAAATGTTGGCTCTGGGTAAAATTACAGGCTGCATATCTTTCATCTCTTCTTCTCCCCACCCTTTCACACCCATCTGGATATTGAAGATTCATCTGTAAAAAATACAGCATTCTATTCGTCCATAGTCCTGGGCCAGTCTCTACCATGAACTGAACTCAAAGCCGTTCATGTGGTACAGACAAAAAAGAGAAACAGAAATTTTTGATCTAATTTGATAGTTACAGGGACTTCTGCTAAAAGCATCCTATCACAAGTATATGGATTTTGTCAAAGTCAGTTCCAGTAGAAATTATTTATGTTATCATCAGTGCTGCTGATACAGGTATTATTACCCCATTTTTGGCAATTTTTAACTCTGTGGATATTTTTTATAAATTTAATAATTTATATTTGAAAATTTCACACGGTTAGGGTTTCGTATTAAATTTTAATAATATGAATTAATTACAATATTTATTATTTAAATTTATTAATGGTGCAACTCCAGATTATCAGAGCATATACTTATTAAACAATAAATAAGTAGTGCAAATAATAAATCCTATATTACATAAAAGTTTTGCATGTACACTATCAAGTAATTAAAAAAAAAAAAACTGCATCCCTACAACCTATGAAGGAACTAAGGTTCTTTTTATTTTTCTTCTTTGGATTTTTTTTTTCTTGGTTTCTTTTCCCAGCCCTGAAGATGGAATACAATGTAGGCCGAAACGTTGGCAAAATAAAATAAGTTTTTCTTATTTTGTGTAATCTTTGACTGTTCCCCCTGGCCATTTCAATCCACTATTTGAATTATCTAGTCAACCATTTCCCACTTAAATTTGAACTTGGGTTCAGTAGATGGTGGATGCTTTGCTATTTCTTATCCGAGATCATGTGCAACTGCTAGTTTTTTCCCTCAATTAAGGTTACCCCCGATATAGAGGCCGGGTGATAATTCACTGGTCACAGCCAGGCTGGAACACAGAACCTTCAGTGTGGTGCCTCTTACTAATTAAAAAAGATACAAAATAATATTTATTTTTAAATGAATTCCGTGAAGGTCAAAATGGATACACCAAGTAAAATTTGAAAATAGAAAATTTTCAGTATTGTAATTTTATAAAATGTATAAAATACTGCGTAAAATGCAGTCAAAAAATGATGTATCAATTTAAATACATTTTATTCAATTTAACTAAAGTGCTTAAGACCATAGGCATAACGCGGGAGGGGGTTATTGGAGATGTAACTCCCCCCCATTGCTTAGAAGATATAAAAAAAAATTGTAACAATTTAAAAAAAATAAAACTTAGAACGATTTTACTTTTTCAAAGTTATTATTGTCGGATTACAGAAGTAAGGGTCAATAATGCCAAAAAAAACAACAATGAAAGTGCCAACACAGTTATTTTAATGAATAAAAGGTACACTAAAATGACAAACCAAAACGTAATACTGTTTATTTACAATTAATTATATTATTATAGCGGCAGTAGTGGCAACAATAAGATCGCAAATGTGAGAACAATTTAGACTTAGAATCTAGAAGTAAAGTCTGGATGGGTCTAGAAAGTTCCCTATGCAATTAAGTATGGTAAGTTATTGTAACCAATAGCGTTACTTACATTTAAATGCTACTTCTTGATTGTCCTTCCAAAAATAGCATTTATAAGTTCCAAAATAACATTTCTAAAAAATTATAATCTATTTATTTAATTTGAAGCTACATGATTTTATAGTATAATACATATTATACCTATATTACGATACATCTTTTTTGAAAGGAGTAATATGTTGGAGTGGTTGACTGGTGGGGGTTAACCCCCCCATGAGTCAACTCTAGTTACGCCAATTCTTACGATCAGTTCCTCAATCCGTTCCGTCTTTAACGATTCCGCAATTCTTTGATTATTGATAAAAAAAATCCCAGGTTCCTTCTAGTAACAGCAACTAAACACCAAAAAAACTGCGACTTTGTTTCCGCTAAGAAACTAATATTACTTAATTAATTAGGCGTCGATAATTTAGTCCTAGTGATGAATCCATCTTTTTCTTAATCAACTAATAAACGTTATCATTGTTTGTTTTTTTTCAAAAATGCTAATATCTAATTTGACTCTCATCGAAATCATTTCGCATATTGTTGGTTATTATTCGTTTATTACAAAACTCTTTCAGAAAAAGTTTGCACAAGAATGAAAGGGTCTCTCGACCACTATCCCGCTCCTTGTTGAATGATGAATAATTTTTACTTCCTTTGCGAAAATTTTAGAGAAGTGCAGCCTTCTTATAACAATGGTAATGGGTACAGTGTAGCAGAATACGCCTCAATTAAGACCCTAAATATTTCAAGTACAGCCTTTATGGAAAACCAGAATAATCATATTATTGTTGTTAGCAGGTACCTACTAAAGTGATACAGAAGATATGAGGACTTATGAGAATGCAAACTGTTCAACCGATCATTTTTAAGTCGGAGTAACCTACAAAGACTAGCGATCAAACAAAGAAAGATATAAGAAAGTAGAACACCTAAACAAGAATAGTATAGAAGGAAGTATAAGAAAACCTACGAAACACTGGGATACTTATAGAAGAGAAGATGAAGATGCCCAAAACAAATGAAAAAAATTAAGTTAAACTGTAAAGAACGCTGCGAGAGAAATAATAGGAGAAGCAACGTTTTGACAACTCTTCTGCTTTAACTCTTATATTCTGTAAACGTTTGAATGGGATTTTTAAAGGTTGTCAAAACGAAAAAGTAGTCTGAACTTCTGTTGCCATTTCTTTTGCTTTTACTTTTATAGTATCGTTACGGCCACAGAGAGAAGGAAGGAAACAAGGGATTAGCGTCTTAAGCCCGTCGGCGGAAGAAGTTAAGATTGGATTAGAACCTTCTCGAACGCCTCCTTTTGTCAGAAGAGATCAAGAAGGTCCTCGACAATCCCAGAACATTCTTCCCCTACTTCCGTGTTCGGCCTTGCCTATTTAAATACCCCCCTTGCCTCGAGCGGGCCAGTCAGAGAGTATACCAGGCACTGTAATATGAAGATGAACTGTAATAAGTGAGTGTCAGTGTGATAAACTATTCAGTGTTGAACCGGCCAGTGTAATAAGTGTATCAGTGGACTGTGACAGTCTTGTGAGCGTAATATACCGTTTTCGGTTATTACTGTGTGTCAGTTTGTTATATTTGGAGATTCTTACGGTCGGCGGACTTTGATTAATTTGTTGTTTGTTCATTTAACGTCACTTTAAGCTGCTATGGCTAATCGGACGATGCTACAGTGGGAGCTCTAAATTTTTCCTATCCAGGTTTAATTAGGATAGGGATATTTAACGAGTACCTGACACCGTACAGGCTCGGGACCCCCGTTTAACGTCCCTTCCGAAATACGGCGTAACTAAGGATTTTTTACTCCCTTAAAAAATCCTAGGGCCACCTGCCGGGCTACGAACCCGCGATCTTGGGCTTAGTAGTTTGTTACGCTAACCACTGGACTTTGATTAGTGAACTATAAGTGTTAATTAGTAGTTATAAATTGTAGTGTAATTTTATAATATTCATACAAATTTATGTAAATAGTTAAGTCATTTAGAATAGTAATATCTTATATTATTGTTATAATTAAATAGGAGTTAGGCCTAGATAATAAATATTTAGAATGTTGTTATTGTAAATTGATATCAGTTTAATAATTTAATTGTTAATAATTTAATTGTATTCTTTTTTTCACTTTGTTAATAAATATTAGTATCTTTAGTTAAGGAATAGTTTAATTCATTTTAATACCCAGTAGCCTGTAACAGTATGTCTAGTGAACTTGTGAGTGGAATTTTTCTTTATAATACTTTGAACAGTTGAATTGAATTGAAAATAATTATTACCATTTGAACATGAACATGAAGTAATAAGATTATAAATAACTGGAGAAAATCTAACAACTTGAATCTTCTGGCCAGGTGTTTTAATGGTTGCCATGGATACATCCAGTGTGGACTGTATATTTTAGGAATATGAAACAAACGATTGTAGTATTATTCAACTGTTGAGAGGTAGACTAAATGGACAACTAATATGAAAAGTATTCGACATTTCTATCCTTCTTCCTCTATGTTCTAATAAACGGACAATAGGAATTTTTACAGTCCATACCATATTCCTACTATTTAGAGGTAAACATGGGACTAACAGGCAAAATGTGGGTAAATATTTTTGAACCTTTCTTTCGTTTCCTCAAGGGACTTTAACCGTTCTAAAATGTTTCCGACTAATTAGAGGCAGACTAGGAGGAAAAACAAGGGTATGTATTTTCGGACATTTCATTCGTTTTTCCTCTTATTTGTTGTAGACAACTTAAACCGTCTACGGTTATTTAGAGGTAAACTAAAAGGAAAAACGAGGAAACTGTTTTCGACTTTTTTTTTCTCTCATATCTTGTAAACTATTTATGACAAAGAAAAACAATAACAAGGGTTCTTATTTGTGAAACCTTAGATTAGAAAAAGGGGTTCCTTCTTTGGGATTTTCATCATATTGGACGTTCTACGATTAAACAAAGATATGAACTATCGATTAATTACATAGAGATATAGAATTGAAAACGATCATATCCTGAATAAGGCGAAATATTAAAATAGTCGGTAATGGAGGTGTGAGGTGAGGAAGGCTGGTGGGGGAAGAAGATTGGCTCAGTCTGGACGCCGCAGCCATAGCAGATCAAGGTGAGCATTCTTCTCTTCTTCCAATCCTCATCCTCATTCCTTCATATCCTCTGCCAATATCCAGGGCCATCGATCCTTTATCGACGAATCCTGGGTCGCCGTTCGACATTCCTCAGGATCACGAGGACACTCTTCTCCTCAGCAACAAGTACAAAATAACCTGTCATGAGAGTATATGTACTGGCCTATTGTATAACACCTAATTATAAGTTAAGTTGAAATAAATTAAACTTGTAGGTAGTTGAAAAATAAACCTGGCAGATATCGCAGCCAGAATTGTTCACATATATATATATAAAGAGGGAGGGGGTTGGAATTGAAGTCAGATATTATTTTTGGACGTCTCTGGGTTGAATAAACTATTCATTTGCATCTTTATATTATTACTTTTTGAATAATTCTACAACATTTTGGATATGTACAATACAATACTTCCATCATGACCTATTAAACCATAAAGCTACAGCTCAGACAGTGATCACGAATCAAAATAAATTTTGCATTTACAGCATCAAATTTATTTAAATACCAATTCAGTATAATGAAAAATGGATAATACGGTTATTACAGAAAAAAAAATGAATAGGTTATTTTTATCTGGATTTATATGCCATTTGGTTGGCGGTAAAAAGTAGTCCATGGTTTCAAGTATCATTTCTGGTTTAGCAATTACATAAAAAAATTAATCCGCTATTTCCACTAATCATAAATTAAATAAGAATTCACTTGTTTGTTGTTATTTTTTGAGAAGAAATATTATTTATAAACTTATAAACCAATTCTAACCTGCAACATCCAGGGATCATGTAGTGACTATAAAGGGGGCTGTACAAGTAGTTTTTTCAAGATACCTAATTACATGAATTTCAACTTTCTACATTTCGCGAGAGACGGGCGAATGTCAAAATGGATTGAAGGGTGACCAACATCGATACGTCCGTTGAAATTAGATAATCTAATTTCAAATGAGGTAAATTAATGTTTTTTTTTTATTTATTGATATCTACAACTGTATTACAATAATACAACAAGTAAATAGGCTAAGTAATATATAATGACAAGTAGAGAAACTACCCACTGGTAGTACTCAAATCAAAGTTCAAGTAAGGAGGTCACGTGGCCATCTTCTTTTCAGACGCCTCGGGGGATTATTGGGAATTGAAGAGGAAGCTAGGTTTGAAACTAGAGGGTTTGAGTGGTAATGAAGTTTGTTATGAAAGGATAGATACCGGGTTCGGGCCAAATCAGCAACAAAAGGGACATTAAGATCGTTATGGATGACTTTATTCTTAACAAAATAAGCAGCATTGAGGATTTTACGAAGGATTTTGGACTGTAAGGATTGGATACGAGAGGAATTCGATGGCTTAGTGGAGCCCCAAAGCTCTACTCCGTAAGTCCAAATAGGTCGTATGATGGTCATGTAGATGAGTCTTTTGTAGTTAATTGGGAGCTTAGAGCGTTTGTCTAGTAAGTGTTGAAGTAGCCTGAAACGTCGTGCGGTTTCTTGTCTTTTCAGTCTTGTATGAGGATTCCAGGTTAATCGTTTGTCAAGGTGCAACCCTAAGTATCGGATCTGTTCTACAGGCACCAGAGGGATGTTATTAAAGGATACTGAAGGGCAGGAAGTCATTGGTTTACGGCGTAAGGTAAAAGAGATTTGATGCGATTTTTGAGAATTTATTTTAATTCTCCAGTTTTGACACCATTCTTCAAGATCAGTGATATGGGGTTGGAGGCTTTGGGATGCAATAACTGGATTGGTGTTGACTGATAATATACATGTATCATCAGCATACGTGGTAAGGATAGTATTAGGATGAGTTGGGATGTCAGCTGTATAGATTGTATATAGGATTGGACTAAGGATACTACCTTGAGGAGTAAATTAATTGAAATTTATTTTGTTTATTATAAAACTTTAGATTTTTAGCACGGAATGAAAATTTAAACACTATTTATAAATAGTGAAAACATATATAGTACCAGTTGCCGATCGGTAAATCAAGAGAAACTATGACGTCAATTACTGGCTGATATACTGTTTAGCACTACACTATATATACTTAAGCTACATTGAATTTATCTCACTATTACATATTTAATTAAAAGCATTTTATCTTGGTTTGTGAATTTTGTAATTTCCGAAGGGTAAAAATTAGAAATTATAGATTTCTGGAGATTCGGAAAACAGTACAAGAATTTTCGCAATGTATTTAACCTAAACTAAATTCCAAATATATCAGAAAAAAAGGGAGAGAGAGAGAGAAAGAGATGAGAAAAATAAAATTTAAAATTTTATTTATCTAGTTAATTATAGGCAAACTATCTGAAGAAGAAGTGAAGTTGGCGAAATTTAGGCCGGAAGGAGGGGGAAGAATGCCAGTTTGGCGCCCAAACAGGTCGAACATGGTGGAGGCATTGCCTCCCCTAGTCCATAAACATTTTTTTTTTAATATATTTCTGACTTGATATAAATGGTCCATGAAGTATTTATACAAGTAGAATAATTAATTCCCTCGATGTCTTTAAAAATAATATTTCAATGACATGAGGTTGTATTATATGCCCAAGCGCATAGCACTTGATAAACATGGTTTCCTTCCTCATTATGTTGTCAAATGTTTGACCCTATGTTGGCTCCTTAACATGTGATTGACCACACTTAAATGGCTCTGATATATGAATCGTTAACTTCAACCACTATTATGCCTTTAGACGTTAAAGATCACAAGAAACTTTGCTTTCCTCCAGTTATTTACGCGTAGGTGTCCTTAATCGTCACGACAACTTATCCTTCTGGAAGGAAATACATAAAACGTCCGTAATATTATTGGGTTAGCAGTAGGTTAATGATGATTAGTTTTACTTTTTCTTGGTTGTTAGGGAAAAGATTATTCAAATAAATCAGTTTGGTTTGTCCATATTTTTCCTTAACCACAAAACTAAAATAGGGAACGACTGACACACATTTCCTTGTTTACAATGCATCTTTAGATTAGAAATAATTTATTCATTTCTTCTCATCTATCAATGGAATTAATCGAACACTGGTCGAGCAGTGCATTAAAATAGAGAACTAACCTCGCTAATAATGAGTGTTATCGGTCTTAACAGAGAACAGATTCCTTGTTTACAATCGATAGGGAAGTCTATTTCGGTTCGCTGTGGCGCACATAAATATATCGAAATCTAGGAATAGAAATCGATACATTGTAAATGTAAATATATTTATTAGGATTTACAATGCATCTATAGTAAAATCATTCTTTTCAATAACTTAAGGTTGTAAACAACATAAGCATTGTTGCTCAAACATGTTTATAATGTTTTCTATTCATTTCAATTATCTATTTATTAATGATTAATCACAATATCAATGTTAAATAAGTATAACCGACCAATATTTAATATTCCCTGATTTCTTCTAGTACATTATTCTAGGTGAATAAAATAAGAGTTTCATTTTATTGTTTACTTCATTTTCCTACGTTTTGAACAACATAGGCCCACTGCAGCAACAAATAAATAATAGTAACAATCTAAATACTCTTTTGTAATTTATTATTCTTATGATGGTGATAACTTTTAAATATTTTTATTTTGAAGAGAAAAGATTTTTCTAGGCCCGGAATCCGAATCCGAATAATAATAATACCGTCTCTTGTGCGGTGCTCTAATCAACTCTCTAAGCTCTAACCAACTGAGCTACGAGCCAGGTTAGCTCATAACAATGATAGACATGATGTTAATTTGTTGACACCTTGCTAAGGTGATCAAAACTTGTAGAGGTTAGAAAAATAAATGACCTGATTCAACGGAATTTCTAAATTATGTACCTCTATCGGAGCGTGCCCCCTCCCAAAAAAAAGTTGAAATATCAAAAGGGAAAAATGCCCATTCCGTTTTTATGAAGTCTGCTTTATTGTTAGTTTAATGAAAGATAAAGATAAATGTAACAGTAAGAAATATTTATCGAAAATGAATAATAAAAGTATTGACTAAATCGACGTAGCCTAGACAATGGCGGACAGTTGGCAATAGGCTCCATTAGAAGAATATGTTTCGGATAGGATTTCGTTTTGGCAAAAGGTTTATAGGGCTAAGCTATACAATGGCCGCCTGGCCCAGTTACCACCATCCAACATTGGCGCCCTCGTCCGAAATATATATCGATTGCCTTAATAGATCGTGTAGCTCTTTATATATCGATAGGAAACCTTGTAGTTCTTTGTATGTAGGCAACTATGTAGTGAGTTACATAGGCTAAAGAGAGGGAAGAATTTGAATAAAGGTGTGATGTCATCCTAAAAAAAAAATCAAAAACCTACACTAAAGGAGACAAAAAAAAAATATGTAAAGAAAGACAGAAAGGATACAATGAAGAATAAAGATAATTCTCATTAAAATCCCTTAAATAAAAATAACCTACACGTGTTATACATTATTATTTTCTGTGAAAATGCTTAAATTGAAACATTTTTCACTTTTCACATTTTTGAAAAACGGGCAAAACAATCAATAATAACTGTTAGAAATAAACATGTAGAATTTATATAGAGGTTTCTAAGGTTTATTAAAATATCAAAACAATAGAAAAATTACATGTTTAATAAAGAGAGTTTTCTTTTGTTTTCTGCTAAAGATGTCCGGCACTACATTAGTCTTTTTTTTCCCCAAAAACAAGCTAATCCTTTATAAAACAGTAATCCGCTCAGTGCTGACCTACGCCTCACCTGTCTGGAGTTCAACCTGCGCTACAAATTATAGAAAGTTTGAAAGGGTACAAAACCTATGCATGAGAATTATTAATAATTATCCCCGCTACACGAAAATATCGACTATGCTCAGAGATCTAGAACTTCCCACGGTAAAACAATATGTTTCAGCCCAAACAAAAGCATACTTCGAAAAAACTCCAGCTTCCGAAAACTCATTAATCCGAGAAATCGGTAACTATGATAAACATTCACTACGACGGTACACGCACAAAAGAACAAAACATATACTTCTCACTTAACAAATCACTATTCGTAGGTAACATAATCTAGTTATCTGTATTTATTTTTAATTGTGTATTTATTTTCTATTTAATTATTATTATTATTATATTTACTTACTTTACTTAGTATTATTTTTATGTATTTTAAATTACAATTACTATTATGGTTAATTTTTTTTTTCTTTTTATTTATTTTATTTATTCATTTATTATTTTTTTTTAAGCGGGTTTTTTCTACATTTTTCTACATTCTACATTAGTCTTTATCTTGATGGATATATATTAAAACCAGTTCATTCAAACGCTCTTCTGTAATCCTGCTACGAAGATATGACTTTTCTATCGACGTAAGGTGGAGAAATATCGCTCGGCAGTGCTTTGCTATTAGCAAGTCCTTGAAAAGGACGCAACCAACAAATTTCGCAATTCCAGCCGGAAACGGACAAGAGTTTCACTCATGTTCTTTCTGTTATTTTATTCATATAATTTAACAACTATTATCATATGATTTGCCTATAAGTATGTACTTTAATAGATTCTCCACAGTACACAAAAAACCGTCTGGGGGGGGGGACGTGCCCCCATTAAATCCACCCTTGCTCATTACTCCATTAATTTTTACAGCCGTAGGGTTTACCCAGGTTTTATTGTATAAGGTATGCAAACACTTGAAAGGCCGCGATCTTTGCCAAATCACAGTATTAGAGTTAAAATTATAGGAACACGATTTACTTTTTAGCCCGCTCTTTATTATAACCTCTTTGCAACCTTCCTTGACATATGATATGACATGATCACCACAACAAACAATACCATTGGTATAACTTTTCCCATTTTTCCACTTCATAGAATAGTCTCGAAATTTAGAAGTTAATTAATACATCTGACACCATGTTATATAATTAACAATTACAGGTACACAATTTACTTTTAGCCCACTCATTGTAACTTCTTTGAGTCTTCCTTAATATCCTGCCTTAACATATGATACGATATTACACAGGATCAACATACAATATAATTTATATAACATACACAACATTCGGCTTGAAAAGAGCTGCAAGCAAAGAATAAATTAAGTTTGAACAATTATATATTTATATTCAACTTTATTTGTCTACATACATACAGTCCCTGGCCATATTAATGTGATCACCAAGAAAAATTATTTTCTTCTTGTTTTTTCCTAATTTTTTTTATATACTTTCGCGTGTCTTCTGTTTTAAGTAATGGCAACACTATTATAAGCTTTTTAAAGTATTTTTTTTTTAGTAATGGCAGCATTGGTTTTAGTACAGCCATTTTGTTTTACGAGTGACGACGTGCATAATTTGTGTTTGAAATTTTTGTGGATTTATTGTTTCTTTTTCATTAAATACAAGTCGGATTCAGTAAGTTTATTATTGATTTATTATTTGTAGCATATATTTTAACTATTTTGATAGTTTTTATTTCATCAATATGTAAAATAGGGTGACACCACAAAATATAAAAAAAAAATAAAGATTTATTTTCGAAACTATTTTTTTCAATTTATTATCAGATAACTAACTTACCTATAAAACCAATATTCAAACTCGATTTACATTGTAGATTTGTATGCGTAATACAAAAAGATAATTGTAACAAGAACGAATCTATCCAGTGGTCACATTAATATGGCCATGGTCTGTATGTGTTTTTTAAAACTTTATTTCTAAAGGCATTTACTAAGCTTTCAGTTAGCAAAATTATTAAATATAATTGATTCACTAATATGTAATTAATCTAACGTCGTTAAAGGGGTGTGTTTCTGATATTCTTTGGAATAAAATATAATTTTTTCGTTTTATTTAATTTAATTTATTGGTACTGCTTGGCCAACCTTTATGATTTACATCTATTGGACAAGTTCAGACCATATTATTTGACCAGTTTTTTTATATCATTTTATATTATCTACATTCATTGTTGAGGTTTGGTAAATGGATGTAATCTCAACTTCGATTAGGATAGAAGTTTGGTATTTAATGACCTACCAATACAATTAAAACAATTTTTCAAGCCAGTTTGTTTTATTATCCATTTTTTATAATCAGTTATATCTTGCGCGTGAATTCTTACAAATGTCAGGAATATCTTTTGGCTAAAGTTATGTAATCAAATGTGTGCTGTTTGTAAGATCTTGGAATTTACTGTTATTTCTGCAAATATTTGATAGGAATATTCCTTCAGATATACTAGATCGTGGAGATGAATTAAACTCTCAGGAAATACCTGAATAGGAGAGACAAGAAGAACAAGTTACAAATAGAATCGATAGATCAATCACAGCAAGATTATGACTGAAAATGAGAGGTTGCACAGGATTAAATAATGAAATGCAAGACAGAATTTCCGGATAACATAAGCCTTAAAATGTCATAGATAATATACCAAGAAATGCAGAATCAAGAAAGCGAACAGTGTGATATATTATCACTATCGACAACATAATAATATTGAGAATATTACAAAAGTAAAAAAATATATATGTATCGGGTATATGAATATATATATATATATATATATATAGGTATATATTCTTCTGGAATCATACAATTATTTGAGAGATTCGAAATGGAACCTTTCCATTCTGGTTGGACCGCTTGATGACTTACAGGGGTAGTCCCTCCTGTTACCCTTAACAAGACCAGGAAAGGACGCCCTAGGGATCCTAGACAGTAAATTAAGTTAGAAGGGATCCCAAGAAAAGAAATTGATTTTTTAGATTCAACATGTTGTTTGTTCATTTAACGTCAATTGATGCTACTACGGTTATTCCGACGGTGCAACAGTGGGAGCTCTAAATTTGGCCTATCCAGGTTTAATTAGGATAGGGATTTTTAAAGAGTACCTGACATCGCACAGGCTCGGGACCTCCGTTTAACGCCCCCTCCGAAAGACGGCGTAATTAAGGATTTTTTACTCCCTTAAAAAAATCCTAGGGCAACTTGCCGGGCTACGAGCCCGCGATCTTGGGCTTAGTAGTTTGTTACGCTAACCATTAGACCAAAGGTGACCGTTTAGAGATTCGACTTTATTTAATCTTTATTCCAAAATAAGTGTCCACTTTTGAAGAGTTATTTTATATAGTCCTATACTTTCTTAAGTCTGTTACACGGGATGATTTTACAAAATTCCTACCCCCTATACACTTTATCATTATCAAAACTGAAGGAACAGAGCCAATACTTAGGACTACATCTTGACAAAATTATAACATGCTCATATTCGTCTGAAAAGACAAGAAACTGTTCGTCGACTTCAACAGTTACTAGGCAAATACTCTAAGCTCCCAATTAATTACAAAAGAATCATGTACACGACTGCTCCGACTTACGGAATTGAGCTTTGGGGCTCCACTAAGCCATCTAATTTCTCTCGTATCCAATCTTTACAATTAAAATTCCTTCGTACAATCCTTAATGCTCTTTATTTGTTAAGAATAAAGTCATCCATAATGACCTCAATGTCACATTAGTTACTGATTTAGCCAGAACCCGATGTCGATCCTTTCGTGACAAACTTTATTCCCACTCAAACCCACTTTTTTCAAATCTAGCGGCCGCTTCCATTCCTGATAGTCCTCTAAATATAATTTTTCTTATTAGACTAATTTCTATCATATTAAAACAGAAGTACTGTAGGAGACTATTGCCTCTTGGACATAGTATAGCAATATTTATAAAATTTGGTTTAGTTCCAAGTTTTGAGACAGAACCTTGACCTGAGCCTATTGCCAAAAAATATTACTTCAATTTTACTATTCATTTATTTATTTATTATTATAAACTATTAAACGTTACGTTTTTATATTTATATTATCGTACTCACTTATCAAATAATAATAAAATCCATAAACTGGTACCTATAGATTCATATTGAAGAACATTATCCGGCACGATTAACACTCTATATTATTTCTTATTACTGAAAATAAAAGTTTCAGTATGATTACTTTAAATAAAGGTGTAGCAAATTTATTTTAAATAGACAAATCCACCGTCAAATGAAGTATTTGTGTATTTAAAACTTGTCATGAAAATAGATGTGTTTTGGCAACCTGAGTGTATTATTGCTAACTAATGTTCTGCACTTCCATATTTTTAATTTCAGTCTCAAGAAGTATGCTCTATTTCTCTCTCTATCACACACACACATATAGACACACGCACTCACAAACCAGTATATATTTATATCTTTTCCATAAATCACTTAATAAATTTTATTATATTTCGATGACATTTTAAAAAGTAATTATGAGCTATAAGCGTTCCTTAAAACTTACTATTAATCCATGAGGCAAATTACCTCATTTTGAGGGTTCATAAGCTTTTATATTGAGTTCGCATATTTAAAATCTTTAAATATTATATATATATATATATATATATATATATATATATATATATATATATATATATATATATATATACCATATATATATATATATATATATATATATATATATATATATATATATATATATATACCATATATATATATATATATATATATATATATATATATATATATATATATATATATATATATATATATATATATATATATATATATATGGACGGCCTCGGTGCAGAAAGAAACAAGTCAATATTTTGATTTTTTTTTAATTGAAAACAAGTCAACAAATTTAATGAAATATTCGATTAAATTACGTAACTTTAATTATGCATGTATGAGAGGAAAATAGTTGATTGGGTGATCAAATGTAAAGGAGATAGTTGGGGGGTGCAGTAAAAAAAAAACACCAAATAAGTACTAGACTTATATTTATGTGCCGACGTTTCGACCTACAGTGTAGGTCGTCTTCAGGGTGATTGTTAGCCAGCCGGTACACCCAACGACTTCGCTCTCCAAATCGCCCTGAAGATGACCTACACTGTAGGTCGAAACGTCGGCACATAAATATAAGTCTAGTACTTATTCAGTGTTTTTTTTTACTGCACTCCCTAACTATCTCCTTTCTACACGTAACTTTAATTAGTTCAGCAATCACTACTTGAATAATAACGTTTTATGTTAATACCTGCAATTTATTTTTCAAAGGAAATTGTAGAAACTTTTTTTTTTATTATTTCCTGAAAAGAGTTTTTGACTTGTATATGATATATATATATATATATATATATATATATATATATATATATATATATATATATATATATATATATATAGTCAAAATTGCAATCAGTAACAACATATGAAAAGACATGAACACTGTAAACTGTAACCCATGAAGGGAGTGCAGTCACTGCATAGCAGGTTTTCATAATTCTTAGTCAAATTTATGTAGGGAGATGATTTAAACAGGATCACTTTCAAATGTTGGTTTTTTCGCCCAATCAAGAATATCCTCTTGATAGAGACTGTGTGAACCCTTGGAAAGAATTCGCATCCCACAGGGTCGATTCATTTTCTTGCACAACTAGTTTGAAAGTTGGACATTGAAATTAGTAACTCATGATTCCATTTATTTCTGAACCAACAAGCTCCCTCTGATTGTTGTTAAGTGAGTAGCAAATTTAAGGATTGAGTGTAGCAAAGTTTTATAATATTATGTTATTTAGTCATTTAATTATCGGACATTCTTTGGGGCTAATGCCCCTAATCTTGGTCTCAACAATGCAACGATAAATATATAGCGTTAAAAAAAGTAAAGATATAAATACACATCGTCTAACGTAAATTTAAATATTTAACGTTTCCTTTTAGAGGATACCTTCATTTTCATTGTCACATAAACAAGTTTTGCCCCTAATCATAAAAATATACAAGAATGTTTTCCTTCAAACAACACTTAAAAAATTAATATTGTATCTTTCTGAATCAGATATACACTAAGAATCGTAGACATAATAAACTCATAAGAAAGAATTAAAATTCAGAATTACTTAAAACAACATCCTACTAATATTATAAACGCGAAAGTTTGTATGTTTGTCTCTCTTTCACGCAAAAACTACTGAACGGATTTGGATGAAACTTTACAGCAATATAGGTTATACATCAGAATAACACATAGGCTACAGCAAGGGGGTATTTAGGGGCACGGAGGCACGTGCCCCCCCCTAAATACGCCCTTCCGACAGTTTTTAGGTACTGTGGAGAATCCATTTCAGTACATAATTAAAAGATAATCTAATCTACTTTTCCTGCTAATATTATATATGCGAAAGATTTAGGGGGGGGGCACGGGGGCACATGCCAGATAGTTTTTTGTGTTCTGTGGAGAATCCATTATAGTACATAATTAAAGGCAAATCAGGAACTTAGCATCTTGAAATTTGTAGATAGGTTCTTTGTATAGTTTAAGAAAGAAATTTGGATAATTCCTTCCAAAGGGTTTCCCCTTTAATATAATAGGACTTCAAAGGTTGTATAGAATTCGTCAGTTTTGAATTTAGACATCTGAAATTTTGGATGTACGAGTAAGTTATAGTTTAAAAAAATATTAAATTATTTATAAAATGATCTGTCACGAAATTTTATGTGGCAGACCAAATTCTACGCGAGCGAAGCCACAGGCAAAAGATAGTTATTGTATATTTATGTTTAGTTAATTTTTCATTTAGTTAATCTTTTCTTTAATGAAAAAATTATTTGGAAAGAAAGTTAAAACGAGACACATAAATAACATATTGGACAACCGAAAAACTGTTCTAAGCCAATAACTGTTCAAAATTGAGGTCTTATGTCAGAGTTTTAAATTTAGAACTGCCGAAACCACATCTCCTTCCAACACTGCCATCGCTTTATATTTAGTTCAATCGCCAACATTATGAAAATAATATTCTATTAGGTTGAATTATTATATCAGAAGTATTTACAATCTCATTTGATATGCTTTATTGCTATAACTCAATCCAAAATTAAGAGCAGCCCATAAAAGTAGTAAATTTTGCTAAATACAATTGCGCTATCTGTATGAAGATGCCGTAACTTTTTTTCATTTTTCTAACCTTTCTAACCTCTACTAACCATGAAACATATAGGGTTCAGTACAAGATTGAGACTGTACTGTTTCTAGTATAGGGAGATGAATAGGCCGGGATTACACCTAACCCCCAGATTTTCTCCCAATTTATGGGGCCGGATGATGCCCAGGAGGGTCTGAAGATACCCCAGGATTCATGCACGGCTGTTAACTGTTAATTGTTCAGCCACAGACGCATTTGAATCCGGGACCTTCTGCAGAGCAAAGCAGCGTCCTACCAGTGAGTCTCCCCACTCTTAATTTTGGAGATAAGAGGAGCTAAACTTTTTTTTTTCATTACAAAATTTTACTTACATTTTCTCGGTGACGAACTACATCAACAAAATGTTAAATGGCGGGGTTTGAGGAGGATATTTGAACGAAGTTTCATAAAAATAGAGCTATATAAACAATGTTTTCGGAAATTCGTAAAAATGGTCAAAGTGTTTATAAAATACTAGTTTTTGTCCGCAGCTTCCCTCGCATGGAATTTGGCCTGCCACATAAAGTTTCGTGACAGTGTTTTTTATCTATAATTTAAATCATTAAATAATTTAATTAATTAAATAAATAATTTAATTGTTTAAACTATAAGTTACTCGTACATCCAAAATTTCAGATGTCTAACTTCAAAACTGACGGATTCCATACCCTTGTTATATTAAAGGAGAAACCTTGGGGTGGAATTATCCAAATTTCTTTCTTAAACTATACAAAGAACCTATCTATAAATTTCAAGATGCTAATTTCCTGATTTCTTTAATTATGTACTATAACGGGGGGGCATGCCCCCGTGTCTCCACATAAATCTGCCCTTGCTGTAGCCTATGATGTATAACCTATTTTACTCGATAAGTTTCATCAAAACCCGTTCAGTAGTTTTTGCGTGAATGAGTAACAAACAAATACAAACATTCGCATTTATAATATTCGTAGGATATCAAAACAAATAGTTTCACTCATGTTCTTTCTGTTATTTTAACAACTATTATCAGGTGATTTGCCTTTGATTATGTACTACAATGGATTCCCCACAGTACCTATAAAACTGTCCGGGGGAGCACCTGCCCCCGTGCGCCCTCCCCCTAAATCCGCGCTTGCTATAGCCTATGTGTTATTCTGATGTATAACCTATATTACTGTAAAGTTTCATCCAAATCCGTTCAGTAGTTTTTGCGTGAAAGAGAGACAAACATACAAACTTTCGCATTTATAATATTAATAGGATACACACAACTGATCATAAATTAAACCTTAAACTTTTATATTTATTATTCTTATGATGGTGACAATTTTCGCGGTGCTCTAACCAACTGAGCTAACCTGGCTCGTAACACAATTATAATATAAAATTGGCGCAAGCCAACGAGATCCTAATTAAAGTAATATTCAATGAACATTCTTCCCCTTGTATACATCGCAAAATTGCGAGAACACGGGGATATAGGTTCGCTGAAGAGAATGGATTTGTCTGGCCGTGTTCCGAGCTAGGTTAGCTCAGTTGGTTAAAGCACCGCGCTAAAAATGCGGGCGATCTGAGTTCGATCCCCAGCCTGGACAAATCATTTCTCTTCAAAATACAAATATTTAAACCTTAAACTGTTCTACGGATATGAAACTGTAACCATACAAAACGGAGTGACAATTAGCTGTTTTTTTTATTACTTGTTAATCAGCCTTATTTTTACATTATTCAGAAATTCTAAAATAAACTATACTTCAGAAGATCAGAAGAGGATATATAGTGTTCGTGAACAGCTCTGGTTTCAGGCTTGACTATAAATATGGTGGCCTCTCCTACTAAATGTAGGTCGGCCGGAGTTTGTTTTTCTCAGCATCTGTTTTATTCATGGAAGAATGCACAAGAGAAATAACAGGAAACGATACAATGTTAACAATTAAGACTTTAGTGAGGCAATCTAATTGTCGAATAAGTCTCTAAACAAAAAGAAATAAAGAAGAAGTGGATAAGATAATTCATTTCGAGAATAGAGCTCAGAAAATAACTGAAGATTCATGAATTCATAGTAAAATATGTCCTCATCATGAGTAATGAATAGCAACTTGGGACAGAGATATCCGAAGGAATGTTATTTAATATTAACCGCAACGTACAATCGCCTGTGATAATTTAATTGAATTTAAGACAACTGAGGCCAGAAAACAATAACACGGATAAAATAAGCTCCTTGATCAAAGCGGTAGCTATCTATATGTGAATGAAAAACATAAAAGGGTTCGGAATCGCCGATTTGGGTGCACCCCATTGAGAAAACATTCGATACAATGAATAATTTTGGTATGTAAAACGTGTTTTTTTTTCTTGTTGAAAACCAACTAAAATTCAGGTCAATATCAACTAATGAGAACTCTAGGGGGGGCATGGCCCCCATGGCTCCCCCTCAAATCCGCCAATGCACTCGATTGGGCCTGGCGGTTAAATCGCTTCCTTGCAAAACCATTGGCTTAGGAACAGCCTAGTCACTATAGCCTTTATTCATGCGTTGCACTGGTAGGTTTTATTTTATGATGTTGTTTCTTCTAAACGATTATTTTGTTTTTTTTATTTTTAAATAGAAAAGATAGGCCTTCGGCCGGGATTCGAACCCGGAACCTCGTCTCTCCGTGACCGTGCCCTACCATTTGAGCCACCAAGGCCGCCTGCCGGCAGAGGACAAATCTTTTCTCTTATCCGATCCCGTGTCCTCGTGTTCCAGCAATTTTTTTTTTTTGCGATGAATACACTAGAACGAATGTTCTTTGAACATTAATTTAATTTTAGGATCTTATTGACTTACGTCATATTACTATTTATAATTTTTTATAACTATTTTTTTCATTTTTTAAAGAGAAAAGATAGGCCCTCGGCCAGGATTCGAACCAACCAATCATAGTTCGAATGTTCAAAGAACTTTCGTTCTAGTGTATTCATCGCAAAAATTGCGAGAGCACGAGGACATGGGATCGGATAAGAGAAAAGGTTTGTCCTCTGCCGGCAGGCGGCCTTGGTGGCTCAAATGGTAGGGCACTGTCACGGAGAGACAGAGGATCCGGGTTCTAATCCCGGCCGAGGGCCTATCTTTTCTCTTTAAAAATAAAAAGATTATTTTGTTTCTTTGTCAGTCAATAAATGTTTATTACCACGGAAACCTGTATGGAAGGTTTACAGAGCGATAATTAACTAATTATGGATGATTGGTACCAAATATAAGAAGGTAACATCGTGGCTAGAGGTAGACAAAAGAAAATGGGTCTGACCCTGTTATCTATTTATAACCACAACTGATCACTTTCTGATAAGGAGTGTTAATCAGGATGTATGAATTACCATGGAAACAGTGATAATATCACTGCTAAGTGGAAGGTTATAGAGAGATAATCAATTAATTATTGATGATTCGCTCAACGAAGAGAAGATAAAATTATGACTATGATTAGACGAAAAGGAATGGGACTGACCCTGTTATATATTTATAACCACGACTGATCACTTCCTGATAAGCTGTTTTAATCAGTTAGGAAGAGGCAGCTGGGCACTGTCCAAGAGAAAACGACCACCATCAACATTTTCCGGCACGATTGGCAATCCTGAGCTGATTCGAATGGCTTTGGATTTAGATCAGTGAGTCACTACAAGTGTACTTCCTCATGATAAACAATCGTCAAACCACTTGCTGATATAAATGTTACTGCTATATCCAGCACTACAAACTCTAGATGTATAGATCCTACTGAAAGATGGATACATTTCACTTTTACTATTTCTATGAGTTCACACATTAATTATCCGTACCCTTATACATACTCGTAAATCTCACAGAAACTCAAGTGCATTTGAATTTATTTCTTCACCAACTCTACTGGTAATAGATAAAATCCTCCCTACCCGACTTACAACTTCTGTTACACATTTTATGGTCTACCAAAACAAGATTAATGATGGTACATTTCTTTTATACGGGAACCACTGATAAGATTGCTTAACCTTACCTTCCGTCGCAAGCCTCTGTTTAGCTATGACGAAAGAAAATATATCACGAAGATATAACATAAATTTTTTATATTTATTTAAAACAATGACTTAAATAATAATAATAGCATTTATATATTAATTGTAGGCCAATTAATAAACTAAAATCGACTGTAACATTTTCTCCTTCTTTTTCCCCATCTCTGTTTTGTTTCAGTCCAAAAGCACACATCTCCCTTAAACACACTTTCCACTCTGTAAGATTTTGGACATGTTTAGTTCTTCTAAACAAAATGTAGGAGTTGTCATTTCCTTAAACCAGAATAAATTAAATGTAAGGCATTAACAAATAATAAAGTTGTTAAAACACGCCTCTTGAACCGAACTTGTACAACTTCTTAATGATATCTCCAAGTCATTGTTTTAAAATATAATTTAATGTTGTGACCTTCTCAACAACACTTCTTCCGAGGCGATATCTCTTTTTCTGGGAAGAATGATACCGCTTCGATAAATGCTTTTGGAAGTTCCCACATTCATGTTTTGTAAAGTCTATAAAAAAAAAAAAAAAGGAAGATGGAAATAGAAAAAATACAAAACACTAGCAAACCTCAAGAGGTTACAAGAATGCTATATCCTCAGTGATGGCATCCTTATAAGAGGACTGTACCGAAATGGATTTTAAAAACAACATCGTTTTTTATTTTTTACCACTTCATATAAAATATCTGGATGGTTATGTTGATACGGATGCGTATCTATAAGGATCCTAAGAAACATGATGGGCATTTGGTGGTTAGAGACCTAAAGGCCGCTAAAGAAATAGTCTGGTGTAAAACATTCTAAAGAAATTAAAATGTAGCATTAAGACAAATGGAAGGTATTGGCTGGGAAAACAAGGGGATTCCTTTTGCCCTTGAGGAAGCTAAGAAAAGAACAAGGACAAATGAATAGAAACAAATGTTTTTAAATACAGTTCAGCTAAAGTTTTTGGAACTGTCTGAACATCAAATAATGATTTTTTCTACTGATTCCAGCTTTCTTCATTAGGTTATTTATTTGGGCAATTTAAAAGTTTATTTAAGTGTATCCGTCAAAAAATTATCTGATATCGAAAACTTACCAAAACCCAAATGCTTAGAGTACGTTCATTGTTCGGTGCACAGACCATGCCAAAAACATTAGCCCATCGAATAATTCTAAAAATTAAGCAGGCGTTATGAAGACGAATTTAAACTAGATGGAGAGTATGGGAAGATGTAGCAAGACAGCTGAAATAACAAAGCAACAGATGACTTGCCCCAGATCAAGCGTGAACTCTCGTTACCCGCCACCCCCACCGTCGGCGGTGCTAAAGGGCGGCTGTTGGCAGCACTGCTCGCCAAGAATAGCCCTCCTAAATGCCCAGGGTCACTCCCCTATTGTGTCACTAACAACTCTGCCAAAACTTACTTCAGGATATCATTCGCAATTCACCTTTAGCCCTTTTCCTCAATCAGTTCTTCACTAGGTTTCTGTGTCAAATAACGCAATGACAGAGCTGAAGGGAGCCTGGATGTTGGTTGAATCAAGTTGGTCAATCTGATTTAAAAAAAAACAAAAAACAACTAAACTCAAACACACATCAAGGACATACCATAGGTATATAAGCAGCCCCTGATTTACAACAGAGAACATCTGGACGCCAGTTTTTGATAAGCAAAAAAACAGAATTAGAAAAAAAAACAGTATTAGCTGAATTACGTGTCACAATACAAGTAATTTAAAGAAAAACGGAAATTAAAAAAAATATTGACAGACATTGCGCATCGCAGGTCTTCATCGGGGTATGTACTGTAATGTGTGTGGAAACATTTTTTTGCGAACTTTTTCAAGAAATCTTAAATACTTTGAATTTTTAATTTCATTCCTAGTTTATTTGTTCAGCAAGCTCTGATGTGTCAAAGTACAGAATGTCGTAAGCTCTGATGATATCCTGAAGTTTCATTCAAAAATTATTAAAAACATACAATTTTTAATGTTGTAATACGGGTCAAGTGCATAGGATGATTTAGTGGGTAGTTTTGGGGCTACAGCCAGGGGTAGCCAAATTTTCAATAAAATAAGTTTTAATAAAAAAAAACTGTAGTCAAGGTTTTTCGTTCAATGTATACAATGTTATAATCTGGGTTTATGAAAATTTTACCTAAAAACTAATAGTAGTTTTTACTATAAATAAAAATAAGTAGATTACTACTAGCCCTAACTAGGTGGCAGTAGAATAATTCTTCTCTTTTGAGTAAACAGTTTATTGAAATTAAGAAGAACTGTGAAACAATGATTGAGAATTTGATTTATCATCATCTGTTATATCATATTAACCATTTTTGACTAAATTTATGTGAAATTAATATAGAATTAATAATAAAAAATGAATAACAACCGAATATGCTAAAATAACATCTCAATATAAAGCATTTATAAAAAAGCAATCTTCTTGACCCCCAACTGATAGCAATAAAGGAGTTACTCTGCTAAAAAAATAAGCCTTCAACCATATTCCTTTTAGGCGTATTTGGAGAACGTCAAGGGTGTCATTTTCGTCACTTTGTAGAACAAACGATGATGAACGTTAATGATTCCCATCGGAGACAGTGTCATCTTTAGCATATGACACCATTAGGCTCAGATCCAGGATCCTGCCATCCATAGGACACATCAACACTTTTTCATGTTTGTTTATTGTGGAATGATAAATAAAACAATGAATGCAACTCATCAGTTGTAAATTTTTTGTTGATAAACCAAATTTGCTCTGAATTATATTCATATAAATACTTACGAAATATATTTGTTATATATGGCATAGTACACAATTATTGCTTATTGAAGTTGTTTAAGTATTTCCAGGACAAGTACAATTATAAATACTATAATAAATTTTTTATTGGCTTTAATGTACAACATGCAGCCATTGAGTCTGGCCCACTTAATGTAAATTTTTAGTAATTAGTAAGTAGCATATCGTCACTTAATTACAGTCATTTTTATTTACAGTTATATAATATCTACAATATGTAAATATTTTACAATAATTAAATAATTAACACTGGTTTAATAAATAAATAAACAAAATTTAAGTCAGAACAGAATAGTATCAATTATAATAACAGAATAACAATCTTCCAAACAAATAAGGCATATACCTAAGGAAATAGATAAATACAATACAATGGAATTAAAGTATTTAGGTACTAACCCGCAGATACTTTATTGCAACAGTTATCTTATTCTTTCTATAGGTTACAATTAAGACATTGTAGAAGTACCTGAAACCATAAACCACGATTAAAGCCTGGATTCTGAATTTTTACATATAAACTGTAAATAGAAAAAAATGTTGTTCAATTTTTCCACGCTGTCCATAGTGAATACATTTTGCAGTAATAATTCATCATCTTGCTGGATGATATATTTTTTGAGAAATTGTTTCTGTGTGTTAACAAAAAATTTACAATGCAATATTATATGCTTCAAACTATTGAATATGGTCCCATGGCACCACTGACATTTTCCATCAGTTCTGAGAACACAGGTGTTGTTCCTATAAAATATTTTCAAGCAATCAGGTTTTGAAATTCTTATTTGACTCACGATTCTTAATTTTTCTATGTTTATCTTGAATTTTAAATAGCTTTCAGGTTCAGGGTTGGTATAGGTGCAAATAGTTCTGTATATTGGGTTGTAATTTGAGTTAAGAGCTCTATCAATATCCTTCGACAGTAAATGATTTGTTACTTTTTCAAGAATAATATGTTTTTTAGGTAATAAAACATTGGGGCTATGAAAATATGCAAAATATTCTTCAATGTGATGGGTTGTAGCTAGCTAGCGTTTTAAGTTGTGAAAACCAGTTAAAAGTCAAGTCCTGTTTTTCTTATCTAGCTCCACAAGTCTATCGAAACATTTACGGGGTAATCTATAATCAGGGATAGACAGTATTTTTAGGCAGAAGCTAACAATTTTCTTTAGCATTGTTACGATAAGTGGGTTACGACCTGTTTCTAATCGTACAATATAATTTGGAGTGCATTTCGGCCAATAATATAGGTATTTTAAGAATTTTAATTGAGCTACGTCAATGTTTGTATAATAGGTTAAACTCCAAATTTCTGCAGCATAAAAGAGCATTGAGGATACCATAGAATGAAAGAGTTGCATTTACAATTATAAATAAAATAGTAAATAAATATAAGGGCAAATATAAAATTGAAACTTTTGTCATAAACTTATTCGCAGTTGTTTGATATTTATTTACTATATAAAGTGCTTTTCTTTACATTTAACATAAAATTCATTGATAATTGATATGTAAATTATACTATTATCAAGCATTCTGATATTAATTTACTTAATTGAACTTATTGACTGAGAAAGAAAATAGTATAAATTCTACAAAGAAAATCCATAGAAGGTTATAAATTGGTACAAAATATTTTTGATTCATGGACTAATGGTATTAATAAAACAAAACAAAACTATTGTCCTGAAAAAAACCCTCCAACTTTAGTACAATTTGAGTTTAAAATAAACTGAAGGTCAAGTTTCTTCAGCTTGAGTTCCTTTTTTGATTTGGCTCAGAATTTTAAACAAGAGCCGTTACTAATGATTTTGGTGCTTATTTAAACTAATTTTAAACAAACCAAGAGGTGTCAGTTGTTAATAATCATGTGTTAAAGTAGATTTGTATTGGCAAGAACACCAAAAAAAGTCAATGTCGAAATAGAACAAATAAAGTTGCTGGTTCTAGCATTGTGGGATTTAATGAAAAATAAGAATAATGGAGAAAAACAGAGAATGGCATTATAACTAATTAACAGTATATATTAGACATGTCAATCACTTATAAATTTTCTTATAATAGTATTTCAAGGATTCAGGATTATGGATGAAATATTAAAATATACTCAAATCTTCAATAATCTTGAATAATTATTGGTTGAACATATAAATATGTGCTAGAAAATAATGTGGGAGGAGGTAAAAAAAAATAATTCCTTAAATAATGATAAATTATTTATTAGAAAGATTTTTTACATAATTTACATACCTAGTGGTAATTTACATACCTATTTTAATAACTTATTTATTATTATTTTTATTACTATGAGGTTTCTAATAAGTAGTTAATCACTAATTAAGGAATTTATTTTTTTTACCTCCACTAGCACAATTTTCTTCCCTCTAAAATATAATTTGTTATAAAGTAACGTTAAGAAATAGTTTTTTTCATGTTATTTCAGAACTTTGCAAACAATAAAAAATCACCTTTACACCACTGCTCTATAATATCCTAACTATTGAGAACAAATAAACCTTCTCAATTATTTGTAAGGCTTATATATTTTTAATTATACCTGTAGAGAACATATATAACAGAATTTACCAAAATAATATTTATTAAAATACTTGCTGAGGCAATGTTGATGGAAGTTTCTGATGCCTAAGATCATGTTTTTAGGTCATTTAATTCACAGTTTATTTTAAATTTGAACATAAAGATGAATCTAACTAGTAACGCTTGAATTCGAGAAAATGTAATGTTTTTACAATTCCATTAGTTAATCTAATGTTTGTCAGATATCTACTATATCTTAAAATAAGGAATAGGGACTTATTTACTATGATCAATTTGAAAAAAAATTATCTTTTTCAACATGGTGCTTGTTAGCAAATATGCCATAAAAAAATATAATAAAGAATAGAAATAAACCTGTACCATTACAACCCATGAAGGATGTTGGGTTTAGTATGCTGTTCCGTTTCTTGAACAACGGTTGTGCAGGGAGGTGATTTGTCCAAGATGACACCCAACCGCCAGGTTTTCCCCCCTACTAAGTGGGTACCCACTTTATGTTTCCCACAGAGTATTAAATAAATTATCTGCCACAGCTGGATCTGAACTCAAGACCTCTGGCCCAAGACCTCCCAACTCAGTGCTCCACCACTGAGCGACACTGCTCCTAACAAATTCACTATGATGGCACCAAATTTAACATGCCATTAAATCAAGTAATATGCTTTATTGACAATTATATTATAGCCAAGATTAGAAGTATAAAGTTTTTGACATCTTACTTTACTAATTAGGTTAAAGGCCTTTAAAACATAATAATAATATTAAATAAAAAATTCAGGATTCATTGGTTTTGAAAAACTCAGTTAAAAAAAAAAAATTGCTAACAATCGGTCCATTTTGAAGGCTCTAAGTTAGCAGTGTTTCGATTTTAACTATTTTTAGTAACTACAAAAAAATATAATTCTACAAAAACATTCATGAAAAAATAAATATACTAAAATTTGTTTATTTTTTATTTTTTTAGAAGAAAAAGATGGCTGGGAGAAGATATACCAGGCCAAGGACACGTCTCTATGACTGCAATTATTCCCTTGGGGAAAGTTATTACAGGCCTGCCCTAGACACATTAGACCGAAAATATGGAGGCGGTGGTCTACAAGAAACCATGGAGGCACCAAAAAGGCCAGAACGCCCTCTTTCAATGGGAAGCTTAGAAGGTTTGTTGGAAGAGAGAAGACCCAACTTAGATGCAATTAACAGTCAAATCGAAGAAGACATGGAAAGTATGTCCCGAATGCATAGAGCAAGAGCGAGGCATCAACCTTCTACTGAAGAGAATTTTGAAAACGCATTTCTAAATAGGAGGGAAGAAGTAAAACGAAGATTTTCAGAAAAGATGCTGGATTCAGTAGGAATCAATGGAAGTAGCTTATTAACATCTGATGAAGACAATTCAACTTCACTAAGAAGGAGAGCATTGAGGATGGTCGCTGAGGCTGAAGAGGAAAGACCTCGTATGCATAAGTGGAGTGCATTGAAAGACTCGGCTGAAGAGAATATCGAGGACATGGCTTCAAAGAACAGAGCCAGAATGTCTAGGGCCAGGCTAGCTGACCTGGAGAATGAGATGGAAGAGCTAGCCGAGAGGGGAGCTGCCAGGGAACGACGACTCGTCAATCTTCGTCAACTTCTTGGTGATTCGGAAGCATCCGACACTTCTGCAATTCGTCTTAAGAAGACAGTTACTATCAGTGAAAAGAGAGTTGCTCAATAAAAGAGAAAAATGTTAAGCCAAGGCTTATAGAAAGAGCTTAGTGTAAAATAAATTTAATTTCTATGATAAAATGGTTACGAAACAAGCGGGACAACACAGGAATTAAACCTTTATAAAAAAAATGAAAATCAGAAATCGTTTAAACTGCAAAAGATACACCAAGCAATTTCTTTAGGTCTGAAATAAAAATTTCAACAAAAACAAATATTATATAATGGAATGAGATTGAAATAACTTTGTTTAAATATATAAATATGGACTATTTTTATTTATTTTTTAATTTTATTAATATATAAGAATGGATACAGTAAAACAAAAAATATGCAGAGGTAAGACTAAAAAAATATTAAATAATACTCTTCATTATTTATTTCTTCACTTTTCAGAAATAAAAGTTATTTCATGCGTATTTTTTAATGATTTCCTGTTGCCTTTTTTTTTGCTACTGATAAAAAAATATTTTTTAAAATAATAGTATTATTGGGAAACTGTTTTGATATAATTTCCTGTTTTCAATATATAAACTGGTTTTCTCGTACTGATTTTAATATGGATTCTACTATGTTAAAATCAGTACTGTTTAAAAAGTTCACTCTGAAATTATTTCAACAAAAATTGAAAAATCTATAAAATTTTGGTCAAGATTAGTCCTGTGTTAAGAAGGATCAGAAAATATGTGGGATAGCTGTAGGAAGCCAGAGAGCTTATTGACATTAAGAACAGATCAATGTCTGGTTTCAAGGACACCATCAATTTTAAAATTCTCATGAAAATAATAAAGTTTGAAAAAAATTGTAAGCCAGATTATAATTTTGTGATAGCATTATCGACTATCCTACCATAATTACAGAAAAATCTCCATAGAATTGTTAAAGTGAACCATACCTGCAGATCATTTCTTTACTTTGTACATTCTATTCTTATACATTATGTCAAAAAAACCTAATACTAATTACAGCGGTTTAAACCACAATTAAAAATTGTGTATTTAAAATAGCTTTAGCGTAATATATATCAATACCAAACAATTGAAACATACAATATTACAATTAAGCAAAGTGACAAATATTCATTCCAGAAGTACAATTATAATAAATGACATAATATATTCCTTGAAAATCAGCATTATGAGTATTTAAGGTATCATTATTTAATTAAAATATTAGGGAGTTTTTTAACACAAAACTCGTATTTAAAATGAAAAATTAAACATTACTTCATTAAAATCATAGTTGACCATGTTTTATCAATCCTCATTACGGTTGGCCAAACCTTTCTGATATACAAATTATGGTATTTATTAATTTGAAGAATAAAACCATTTCAAAATCCATAGGTTTTTAATATGTTACTATGATGGTTATTATGATACGGCATGGTTGAGTTGAGTATCATTAAAATCTTGCATAAAATAATGACTAAGTTTTATGTATCCTGAGTCACCTCTCCTCAGAGACGTAACAACATTGGGCAAGAAAACATTTATTTTTTATTTTTAGGTACTTCTTCTTTTATGAAGTTTTCTGGGCCTATTTCAACAAGTTAGTTCAGCAACAGCCGTGTAGCGTTGTGCAATAGTTAAAATTTAAGAACAGCAAGTCATTACCACGTGCCTCTTAACCAGGATAAAAATCTGCAGTAAAATGCTATTAGTTCAGCTTTTCTCAGCATACTAAAATTTATCGTTATCTCCTAGAAGACAAACTACAGGTCTACAAGAGTCTCATCCACCGACAAAGAATTAGCAGTGGCTGGAATATGGAACATTTAAAGAGTATTTAGTCTTATCTTTGAAAAGACAAAACAATCAGAAACTCTTAAGTGAAGTACCAAAGCAAGGAGATGATTAAGCAAAATTTGTTAAAAGCAAACATGGGTACTATGGTAACAATGCTGAAATTTAAAGAAACCTAAAACATAGGTTTT
This sequence comes from Arma custos, assembly GCA_037127475.1. Classification (NCBI taxonomy): domain Eukaryota; kingdom Metazoa; phylum Arthropoda; class Insecta; order Hemiptera; family Pentatomidae; genus Arma; species Arma custos. Next base: position 136,309,192 of record CM073764.1, on the reverse strand, counting down.
ACATTGTTCCTGCATAAAGGGAAGGCAAAAAAAAAAATGATGACAAGATGGATCAATGGAGTGACATCATTTGGGTTGTCATGGGAATCTGGTTTAAAGAATACTTTAAAAAAAGACAAAAATATGTATTTCAAGCTACAAAAGATTAATAGTTTAATAAGGGATAAAGATATGCTGTTTCTCTACCAATAACTATAGAATGTGATATTGTCGATACAAATGCAAAGTATTGAAAGAAAAATACACCACTTTCAGGAGAGGGGAAAAAATGCTTCAAGGTTCGTACAAATCAATGCCTATCATCAAACTTATTTAAAATATGTAATTATACATTGTTTTTGTGATGATGAATCTACATGAATTTTATATCAATTATCAATCCTAAAGCAAATCGATTGAAAAAGAAAAGTTTTTTTTTTCACATTGGTACCTAGCATTTGTATCGAAAATATAAATAAGAACACACTCAACTGCCATGTTTTTTTTAATATTCTAATGAAGGATAAAGTTCTCATTTAATAGAAAGGGGTCCTCCCAGACCAGATTGAACAGAAAATAATTTTTTCCTGCAATCATTGAGTAATGCTATGGAAAGTCTCACTTTCCCCCACTAGTGAGGGAAATCCACTTTCCCTCACTAGTGAGGAAAATTAACAGCCACCTAGATTGAATTTGATAATCAGAATTCTGTTATTTAAATGTTAAATGGCGGTATTATAATATTATTCATTTTATATTCCTAAAATGTTAAAATAAATAATTTTAGAACTATTTTATATTTAATTCAAGATAGATTTTATTTATTTTGAATCAATTATTATAGAAATATATAATATAACCTTAAATGTATTAGAACCTTCACACAACAGAAATTTGGAGATCTAGTATTAAAACAGTTATCAGTCCACAAATAAAATAAAAAAAAAACCTGTACCACTACAATCCATGAAGGGTCTGGGGTTCAGTACATGGTAGAGACTGTACTGTTTCATGGACAACGGTTCTGCAAGGAGGTGACTTGTCCTAGGTCACACTCAACCTTTTCCACTTTATTTTTGTATCCTAATTTTATAATATTTTCTAGAGGCTGGGTGGGCCCGAGGAGGGTCCTAGATCCTATACGATCCATCTCAAACAAAATATACTATTAATACTATTAAAATTATACGTACAAAATATAAAATGTTAAAACAGTGATAATATACTTTAATTTTATTTTTGTATGTATCATCAGAATATTATTTTCAAAATAATAATTAAAAGTTTCAATGAGTAAACCGTCCGAGAGTTATAATTTGCATGGTTAGTAATAGAAAATTGTAAGAGATAGCGCTAGTGTAGTTTTAACAAATCTAAAGTTTCACCTTTAATTTGTTAATTTTTAAATGGTTGCAGGAAAAATGTAATATTTAACACATGAGAAAAGTGCTTAGAACACCCTCGTTTAATTACCACACTCGCCTTATTAAGTGGCACTTTCCTCACTTGTCAAATAAATAACTATTTTTATTTAGCTCAAATTATACTTAGTTCCGGGATTCAATTGCACAATGCTTTACCAAGAGGGCTTTTTCTCCACTTATCACTTTATTATATTACATTATTTACTGAAAACAATAATATTCAAGAAAAATCAAACCCTTGAACTTAATTTTATTTTTTAAAATCTATGAGATATAAAAAGGTATTAATGAAACAAGAATAAATAATTAAATTGTCTAAAAGTATAATTTTTAAATCAAGAATTAATTATTGCTTTTATGTTGCACTTATCAACTATCTTTACTAAGAACAGTCAATATATGTAGCTTACAGAAAAAAACAAAACAATTAAAATTATTTATACATGGTATATATTATGCAGAATAATAAAAGCAAAATCATAAATGGTAACACAAACATTTTATATTATACAAGAGAAATATAATAATTTGATACAAAGACTAATATATAATATTAGTTCATGAATATGATCAAATTCAAAGTACCTTATATTTAACATATATTGATAAATTTTAATTAACCCAATAAACAGAATATAAAACTTCAACCAGGAAACTTAAGAATATATTAAGCAAATTCTTCTTATATAAAGAAACTTATAAGAACGCTATTTCTGAAAAAGTTTCCTTCCTTTGTACACTAACTGATTTATAACAATATTTAACAATAACGGTAGGAAACAAATTATACAACCAATTATTATTTGTAAAATAGTTTACAATGCTGAGCTGAAAGAAACAATTATTTAAATTAATAAAGAATACCTTAATATTACTTATATATTATCTATTATGTTGCTCAATTTTCACTAATTTCATTATCATGATTATACTACTTATGGATACCTGCCATTGTATCAATAATCATCTCAACATAATTTACAAAAAAAAAAGAAGAAAAGAAAAAGAATGATGTACATATCAAGATGATTTGATAGAATTCCAATTGAATAGTGAGACCATTAAAGGATAAACCTAAATTTTAAATGCTATTAATAGGGATTTCTAGAGGAATGTTCTATTAATAAAATATTTACAAGCTTTATACAGTTCTTTTTTTGTTTTGAATTTCATAACTTACTTACAGACTATTTAAGAATGTCTGAATCAGTCCAATGTAAATATGAATAAAGAAATTTATTATTTCTTATATTTCTTTATTTGCTAGTTTTGTGGAGGGTTCGGCGCTTGCACAAAGACTGGATTCTGCTGCCTCACTTGTATTAACTGAGGGTGGGAAAGCATTATTGGAGCGGCACCACCACCTTGCACTCGAATCAGTTCCATCGCGTGCTCAGGGACTTGTACAGGAACATGCTGCACTTCCCCATTCGGACCAACAATTTGTTGTAGCACTTGGATACCACCACCTGTTGACACTGGCTTGCCCTCAGCGACCGTCATCTGTTGCTGCAGAAGTTGCAAAGCTGCTGGCCGCTCCTCCTCCTCCTCGTCCTGGGGCTGCTGTCCACCACTCTGGTTTAATTGCAGATAATACTGAACTTGATCCAGAGATACCGGCACCCTTCCACCTGGTCTCGCCTCCTCCCTCGGCACTATATCTATGAGGAAATCAAACTGATCGTACTTAGTTATAGCCATTGCAATATCGTTTCTCTGAAGAGTTCTCCTTTTGTTGTCTTCCGTATGTACCCAAGATCTCAATGTAAGCTCCTGTATAAATAGTTCAGCAGCTTTAGCAAAGAGAACAGGAGCCTCCGCGGATATCATTTTCACGTCTTCATCCAGTTTCATGATCTTCTTTATTCGTGCAAGAGGTAATGCTTGACATCTCACATCCATATTTTCAATCTGTCTAATTTCTTCTGTCATTTGAGGCCAGAAGTTTAGGAGTGCTTGAGAAGCGTCTGTAAGGGCTTGACCATTTCCAGAATCATTGTCAGAAGGAGAGTCTATGATCACTTCATTATCAGGATTAAGAAGGAACACAGACATCTTGAGTTTCGATGGTAATCAACTGGAACAAATAAAAATAGTAAGACGGATTGAAGTTTTAGAAACAGTACACACAATGCCAATCAATCAGGCGCATTCACAACAGTCAGATATAAAAATAAAAATGAACAAATAATCAATTAAATAACTATCTAAGATAGATTATGATTCCCTAAATGCTAAAATAGAAACAGTGATTTCTTCAGAAGAACTAATGATAACTTTAGAAATAATTGGTAAATAATGCAGCAGTAAAGAATTACTTAAATATTTCAAACATCATAATTCACGACGTACAGACCATTACAGGCAAGAATCACTGAAAAGTAATCACCGAACACCATTCCATGATAATACCTTGTAACATTAATTAAGGTTATCAAATTCTATCTGATGAATTCACAAACTTGGTGCTAAAATGTAGAATAATACATACAGTCTCAATTTATCTGGTCGCTGTGATTAATAAATGTACATCAACATGAGAACTTTAGAGAGGAATTTGACTGGATGATATAATGGAGAATCGAGATAGTTAGGGAGGTGCAGTCAAAAAAACACCAAAGAAGTCAAGAATTATTTTTATTTGTGCCAAAGTTTCATCCAGCCGCAGTCAGTTCACTCAGCCCGCCAGACAGTTCACCCAGCCGCCTCTCCCATTAGCTCTGAAGATGACCTAAAAGGTAGGTCGAAACATCGGCACAAATAAAATTAAGTCTTGACTTATTTGGTGTTTTTTTGACTGCACCCCTCAAGTATTCTCCATGAGAACTTTATGTGGGGCAATGAATACAAGTTATCTATGGCGTTAATCATTAGGTAGATATAGATCATGATAAAAGAATATAATTTTTGTTAATATACATAGAAATCTGGTCATTTAGATTATGAAACAAACAAAGCTCTATCAATTTCATGAGGCAAAAATAAAATAATAATAATAAAAAATAAATGACACGAGAAATGCTTTTAGTAATCCTTAATATCAGTTACAACAAAATTAAAACAAAAAAGAACCTAATCTGTTGTCTATACATGAATGAAAAAAAGGGTCTTTTATGATATAAGTTTCAAACATATTTTTTTAAATAAAAACCACCTGTCAACAAATAACAGCATTTTACTGGAGAAAATCAAATACAATAGGGAGCTCAACCTAAAATTTCTTTCTTATTAATAATTCAAATAATATACAATGACAAGAACTATAAAATAGATTTCTTGGCTTATGCTAAAGTCTAGAATAATTCAAACAGTCTCAATTTAATCAAACAGGATTCTCCTGCTAATTAGAAATGTAGAAAAACAGAAGGACTTTTTAGAACATTCAGAAGTTATTAAGGTAGAAATAATAAAATAAAGATTATTACATTTTTTAAGGTTGTAAATGAGCAATTTAAATAAACAAAGAAAAATATACTGAAATTGACCAACTATCAGCTGTTATTGTAATGAGGCTTTGGCGATAACGGAATCTGGCATAAGTTAAAACATATTCTCAATGATAAAATTACTTCTTTTCTCTTAGTTTTCTAAAAATGGTGTTTAACCTAAAAATCCTTCAGGCCAAATAGAGCAATGCTTGGATAAATTTTCCTTTCTCCCTTTCCCTCTAAAATAGCATGCAGAAAAACGCTGAATTATAATAATTACAACGAAATAACAATAATTAATAATCAATGTACAGATGCTTCAACAAATGAATGTAATACTCAAAGACAAATCAATGCATTTTATATTCTTATTTAATAAGTAATTTATTGATAATAAGTAACAAATAGAAATGAAAGGGCATGAGACATAAAATATAAATTTGGAAATTGAAAAGTTTATTGTTGGTTTTCCAAAATGGAAAAATAATGAAAGTACTATAATCTCCAGTGGTTCTAAAGTTCACTAAAACTAAACTAATCAACTAACTATAGTTTAAAGGGAAAATTTATGTGGTTCTTCTAATCATTGTCAAACATATGTCATTAATGTAAATAATGAAGATGGTATACCAATATATAGTTCCAATTGTATCAGGATCCGATGACTTTCTAAATAAATTTTAGTAAGACAAACCGAATAAATCTTAAACGCATAACCATTCACTAGGGAAATAACTTGTTCACCGCTCCGATAAAACTTTTGTTAATTAGAAAAACAATAATAAACCTCCCTGGTTATTTCCTTGCTTAGCCTAGCGGCAAAAGGTTGAACTGAAGAGATAGCCTCCTCGTCGCTCTAGCTAGTTCCGCAAGCTACCAATAGGTAGCTCTCATTACTCCATTTTAGTTCAATCTCTAAATCTACTTTCATTGTCATTTTAAAACAATAGTAAGTTATTTTGCTTTATTTTGTTAAAAACCAAACTATCCAACTTAAAAAATCATTGATCTTACAATAATAATGATCATTGTTGAGGTATAAATATGTCTTTAATCCAACAATTTTGATTTTGTATACATAGTTAAAAACACAACTGTTAGTGGCCACTGACAACCAGTGAATGCGATTACAATAAAAAATAAATATAATAATCAGGAATCATGAGGAAGAAATTCACCGCCTGACAATGATTCAGTCTTCTTTTTGGTTATTCAAAATTATCTCTCATCCTGCTACTTTTCAACCTTCTACAAATGTCAGGTATATTTTTCTTGGCAATTTCCTAAATGAGTCAATCATTTTTTATTTATTAAATTATCTATAGAATTGTATATGCTGGACTGCAAGTGAAGGTATTATTACAGTAGACCAGAAAAACATATTCTGATCTTGATTTGTTTTACATTTTATTAGAACAATTGTTTTATGACATTTTCTTATTCAAATTGAAGTTACTTTCAATGATTGTGATCATGATGATGGTTAGAATCAATACCTCTTGAATTTATTCCTGATGCTTTTTTATACATTTCAATTAATCTAATATTTATCTAGGAGTGAGTTAACTAAGTATTTAGGGGTCCAGTGTTGATTTCACCTATAATATAAACGTTTTTGTTGTAGCAATTGTAAAACAAATATTTTATCACTTGGTGTTACAATTTGTGCAAATTGTACAATAGATTTTTTTTTTGCAAAACTCTTAGAGCAATTACTACAACAAAAGCTTCATATAATATAGTATCCCAGCAAAAATTCTGAAAGTGACATATTTTTTAAACCATCAATCCAGCCCTGTTTTCCTATTTATGAACTATACCAATGTCCTTCACAAAATTATTTTTTATTTATTTTTTCCTTATAGATTTAGTCAACTATCTAAAAAGAAAGCGAAACTAAAAAATGACAAAAATAAAATAATTACTAACTTTTCTCTGTAACTAAATTAAATACAATTGTGAAATTTTAAATTCTGTAATTTTTGTAAATTAAAATTTTTATTAAACTTGAATACATTTCGAGTATGGAAAATAAATGTTAATTTTTTTCATAACATTTTTATTTATTTACATTACAGAGGATACTGTAATTTTATTGATATGATTAATTCAGGAGCCAAAATCGGAAATAAATATTTTGATTATAAAAAATTATAGTGACCGAACAACATGATTAGAATTATTTATATTAAAAATAACAATAAAAATAAAAAAAATAACTAAAATATTAATAAAGAAAATTATTCAGTTGTCTATATAGTAAATAATAAATTTGGAAATTCTTAATTACTACTTCGAGTAGATAACAGATAGCGCTGTCTTCAAGTTCGAAAAGCACATGGTATTGGCAGGTTTTGTATATCAAAAGGTTATGTATGTAATAAGGTTACAAAATTGTGACCATGTGAACTTAGTGATTGTTAGACTTTATTGAAATCTTGGGATCAGTGGCTCGAATCCTAATTACCGTTTAGAAATGGATACTTTCAATATTTTTTGCAAACTCTCTAAGGGAGCAAAGTTTTCAAAGACTGCTACTTTAAATAAGAATGCTACAAGTGAATCAAACAAGCCTAGAATTAAAGAAGAATCCAAAACTTATATTAAAATTGAAGATGATATTGTTACTGATTCAGTTTTGGAAGAAACCACGAAAAAAGACGAATATAATTTTAATTTAGAAGATGAAATTTCGAGATTTAGAAACAATAACAACATTGCTGTAAAAGGTATTGATGTACCCCCTCCTATTCGAAGTTTTCATGAATTAGGCTCTTTTGAGGTAAGTCAACAGATCATTGCCAATGTTATAGCATGTGGATATAGTGATCCGACTCCGATTCAGATGCAAGCGATTCCTGTAATGCTTAGTAGTAGACAAATATTAGCCTGTGCTCCTACAGGTTCTGGTAAGACTGCAGCATTTTTAATTCCAGTACTTAGTAGTTTAAAGAAACCAAGCCGAAAGGGTTTTAGAGCATTGATTCTCTGTCCTACAAGAGAGTTGGCCAGACAGACGCATAGAGAATGCGTTCGTCTAACTGAAAAAACAGGCTTGAAACCTCACATAATAACAAAAGTCAAACAAGATAAATTTGGACCAAATTTTTCCATGAAGTTTGATATACTGATAAGCACTCCAAACAGACTCATTTATCTCTTGAAACAAGAAAATCAAGTTTTATCGTTGAACAATGTTGAATGGTTAATTGTTGATGAGTCTGACAAATTATTTGAAACAGGAAAGCGTGGTTTTCGTGAGCAGTTAGCCGAAATCTATAAAAGTTGTAATAATCAAGAAATTAAGAGAGCTATGTTCAGTGCTACATATACTCCACAAGTTGCCAGCTGGTGTAAAAAGAATTTAAAAAATGTTGTTTCGGTTACAGTCGGTCACAGGAATACCACAGTTCAAGAAGTTGAACAGGAACTGATTTACGTTGGTGATGAAAATGGTAAACTTCTTGCTTTCCGAGATCTTATACAAGCAGGCATAAATCCTCCTGTGCTTGTTTTTGTGGAATCGAAAGAAAGGGCTAAGCAGTTGTTTAATGAACTAATATTAGATCAGATCAATGTTGATGTGATTCACTCGGACAGATCACAACTGCAGAGGGACAATGTTGTTCGCGCTTTTCGAGAAGGTAAAATATGGGTTCTCATATGTACTGAGCTCATGGGTCGTGGTATCGACTTTAAAGGTGTAAAATTAGTTGTTAACTATGATTTTCCACCATCAGCTATTTCATACATTCATCGCATTGGTCGTACAGGAAGAGCAGGCAGACCTGGTAAGGCGATAACATACTTTACTAAAGATGACAAGCTTGCTCTAAGAAGTATTGCTTCTGTCATGAAAGAATCCGGATGTGATGTTCCAAGTTATATGTTGAAATTGAAGAAGTTGAGGAAATCTGAAAAATCTAAACTGAAGAAGGATAACGTGAAAAGAGCTCCTATAACTGTTCCTATGGGTTTTAAAAAGCGTAAAAGAAAAAATTCTGAAAAATCTTCTCCTAATGGAACAGTTAGTAAGAAGAGTTTTAAAAAGCCTAAAGGAAAAAAATCTGGAGAATCTTCTAATGAAACAATAACCAAACAAAATTTTAAAAAGCTTAAAAGGAAAAATTCAGATCAGCTTAGTAATGAGGCAGCAGCTAAACAAAATAAACGTAAAAAAGAGAGTGAATGATTTTATTTTTAGTATATCGTATTAATGTTTTATTTGTTTATAATTTGTTCACAATAACAGCCATTTTTTTGTTACCTGTGAAACCTAAAAATATTTAACTAATTAATGACATGTTATCATTTGAGTTTTGTTATCTTGAAATAGACTGTTAAATTCTTAAATATTAAGTGTATAAAAATATGAAATTATATAGTATTTTTTCAGTTATAAACATTTACATGTATCATTTGAATCCTCTGCTTGTACATTACAGGAAATGCCAATCTAATGTGGATATAAATTATTTAAAATGTAAATACTGTAAATAAATCATTATTTTTTAGATTATTGAATTTTTTTTTTATTTCTTGTAAATACATAACAAAGGAAGTATATATTTCTTAAGTACATAAATCCTTTGAATATAGAGAACAGTTATGAAATATGTTTCTTATAATATGAAAAACTTCACATAATATAAGAATATGTAGGTATATAAATATTGTTGCTGTTAAAATGATACCGCCTAAGTACACTTTGGGTGGTTTTGCAGGCGAGAAAAAAAATTCACCGACTGTAGTCTTGGGAATTTATAATCTATTTTTTATCTATACAATTTTGGAACTATTACTAAGAAGATTGAAGAGAAGTATTAACAAATCATACTCTGCCATGTTGTTGACCTTAATCCGTTACCGTTTCTAACTCATTTTCAACAAAAGTTGTAGATATGTGGTATTGTTTTAACAGCGACGATATGTATGTTAATATCAATCCTTAAACATTTGGAAAAACATGAACTAAATTCAATTTTTATAATCTTAATTTTATTTATTACAGTTTGAAGCAATCATGATTAAACTCAAAGGATCATTTCTCAAAATTTAAGAATGATGCCATCCTATTTAAGCAAAATAATAGTTTTTTTATATATCTACTTATAAAATATAATTGTTTTGTTTTCTTTAATCACTTTGATTTTTTTTACCAATAATTATTATAATATGCTATATATATTTAACCATCCTTCATCCATTACTAATTTGTTAGGGAGAATGCATATTCTTGTTAATAGATAATAGATAATTCTAGTTTTTGTTTGTATTATTATCTAATCTATCCATGACCATGGAGTACATAACAAACTCTAAGTATTAAAAGAAAATTATAATTAATTGGCAATCTATTAAAAGGTTAATAATGTAAAAATTTATGAGTAAAAATATTTAAATCAAATAAAAATAGACTTATTATTATTATCATCACTGGCTCTACAACCCATTACGGGTCCTGGCCGCATCAAGGCGTCGCCTCCACTCTTGTCTGTCCTGCGCCAAGGTCTTCCAAGCTCTGGATCCAAGAAAAAAAAATTTGTTGATGGAAAAAGAAAACATGGGCATCTACGACTTAGATGGTCAGATGAAGTCGAGAGGGATGCAGGCAAAAAAAAAAAAAATAGACTTATAAGAAAAGAAAATTGAAAATGATTGAATAAGTCGAAACGTATTTTTAAATATAGAAAAAAATTTTTGACTATAAAAAGGTTTTCTTACTCACTTGAATGAATGATTCAAAAATATGTACTCCAGTAACATCAACAAGAGAATTAAAATATTCTCTAATTTTTGAGAGCAAACCTACGAACTTTGCGCTCTTTTTGATGTTATTACCCAATTTTCCTAAATAGGTGGTGGGGTGTAGAGCACCGAGTTGTTATGCTGAAGGTTCTGATTTCTAATTTAGCCGTGGAAGTTAAATTTTTAATCTTTTAACAGGTACAGGTGGACCCTGCTGGATCTACAGACCCTTCGGGACTCACCCAGTCTCTATAAAGTGGGTAAATAAATAGGGGTAAAACCTGGTGGTTGAGCATGTTTTTGGACAAATCACCTCCCTCCACAAAGCTTGTTCATTTGATTTAATTTATTAAAGTATTTGTTTTCTCTTTATTTTATTATTTAAAAATATTTGTTAAAAATTGTTGGTATCTCTACATATTGCTCTGATGATAGAAATTTTTAATTAGGTCAAAAATATGTTTTGTTACAATAAATAAACTAACAAAATATTTATTCCCTCTAATCATATCATTGTTACTATTATTTATATTCATTTATTTTTTCTTGTTTCATATAATTTTGCATTAATATCTCTATCCAATTTTATCCTCCAGGATGAAATCCTAGCATTTAAATTAAAACATAAACTTTTTTTTTTTAAATCAGGAAATTCATCTTTGTACCCACAGTTTTTTCTCAATTAAGAATACACCCTTTTTATTAATCCCAGTCTAGATCCAGGTTATCTGTTAAAGCTGGATTGGAACCTTGATTAATTATTGCAGCCTATATTGACTTACCATGCTACCCTACAATATTATAACCTTAAAACATTTTTAATTTATTGAATTAGAATTTATTTATTAGAAATTGCTTTCCTTCCATTTTAATTCAGGTGGATAAAACAGCTTGCAAACTTGCGAATAATAAGTGAAAACTGTTGGTGTTAATTTATGACTGCATCCCCCAACCAATTCCACCCTCCATTAGATCATCCAGTCGACTATATTCCTCTCTAGCAAATAATAATAATACTTTGTTACAATGGTAAATAAATCTAGTTTTTATTAATAAATAAAATTAAAGCCTCACAGCTAATGTTTTAAAGACTTTAATGTACATGAATCGATTCAAGTGCTCCAATGTGGGTGTAAACTAAAAAACAAACAAATAATAACTTAATTAATTATCGATTATTACTAGGATATTCCCCCCCTAATATCATTGAAATTTAGTACAAGTATCTACATTTTGCAGTAGTTTTCAGTAGAAAAAACTTGATCTCAGACTGAAGATTGAATTTATTGCATATAAACATTATGATTGTCAATAGTCCATAAAATTATTTTAAAAAAGAGTTAACTGTTTTTTTTCTATTCAGCTACATTCAACTGTTTTTTCCTTCTCTCTCCTATCGCTTTAATTTGTTCCTTGTGTTTTTGCCTCTTTCCTTTGTCTAAATTGCGCGTTCATTTTTTGGTCTTTCTTGACAGCCCTGAGCATTGAAGAATGCCCTTCAATACCATCCCGAGAGATCTCGAGCTCTTCAATGTTCTATTCAGTATATTCCTTCTTGTATTTATTATACCACTACTACTCCTGATTCGATGCTGTCACTACAATTATATTAACAAGACATAGCCTCTGCAATATTCACGTTTCGTAATATCCTGAAGTCTCTTCTTTCAGAATTCCAGAATGTTCTGCGCAATGTCTTACCCTAAGACTTAGTTTGAACTTCAAAATAAGCGGCCATGTTTCAGACTTTATAATAAAGGGAAGGAAGGATATTAGTTTAATAAATTCTAATTTGTAATGTTTGTGGCCAAAAGACATGAGCGAAGAACCTATAAAAAAAAAAAATCCTGTACTTAATTATTCTTTTATTTCATCCTTAATGTTGTTTGTTCTAGTTACCTCAATGGTCTTAAATTTCTCAACCTATTTCCACAAAAATATTTACACTTGTATAAATATATCCAAGATCTCCACCGTTTCATTTCTCTACTATCCAACAAAGTTTTTAACAATGTAAATTTTTATCAGCATTTCTTAGCAACTGATCAAGGCTTTTTGTTTAGTCTTTTGTCATGCTCAATCAGGTAAATTATAAATATTTTTAAAAATTGGCAAAGCCAAGGTATCTGACTTTTTTTAAGCCGTTACACAAAAAATAATGTTTTTCAAATAGAATACATCGATTTAAAACATAAAAGAAGCTACATCTTATTGCAATATTTTGATTTTAGAACAGTGAAGTAAGTTTAAGACATTTTTCTAATAAACTATGAAGGAAGCAAACCTAGAAAAAAATAATTGTTTTATTTTATGCAAAATACTCAATATATCAAAATAATACTTAATGGCTACTCATATTTTAATTGGACCACTCGGCAGTAACAAAATAAATACTAAAATGAACTTCAGATTTTTAGAATAATATCGACTAAAAATCTGCTAAAATGTTAACTACCTACTGCAGTACAATTAATGAACATTTGTATAATTGTACAGAACATTTGTATAATTTGTAAAATGGAGGTTGGTCTGCCGTTAATTCTAAAATAATAATTTGTATTCAGTTGTGTCATAAAAAATATATAAATAGCTGATTTTACCTATCCTTTTTTTATTTCCATTAATATATTCTAAATTAATACGAAATAATTTATTTGAATTTTGATGTCAAAATTACTACTTTTAAATAAAATATGTTTTATACGTTAATGTAGTCATATTTTATGTATTAATCATAGTAATTATAATGTTGTTCCTAGGGAGCTCAAGGTATATTATAATCTTTTCTTTATAGCTTGTGCCAAAGTTGTGATTTATTTCTAGATCTTCATTTTAGAGGCTGACTCACAGTTTCCTTATTATAATCATTTGGCCCTTATTATCGCTTTTGCGAAATTTTTTTTTTATTATTTACCTAAGCCTTTTTTTTGTTTGTTTTCCAAACAAAACAAAAAGGTGGTAAGCAACTCAAGTATAAAAAATGTTTGTATATTGTACCGATAAAAAATTCAAAATTGTATATATTATAAAAAAAAAAAATTAAAGCAGTACCACTACGATCTCCTCGTAATTAAGGACCCTGGGCTCAGTACATGGTAGAGACTGTAATATTTCCAAGGCAATGGTTATGCAGGGAGGGGATTTATCCGAGATCATGTTCAGCCTTCAGGGTTTTCCACATTTAAGGGTGCCCACTTAGTCGAGGTTGGGTAAGCCACTGGAAGGTCCCCAGATCCCACAGAATCCAACCGGAAAGGCTGGTGGTTGAGCGTGATGCCGGACAAATCACCTCCCTGCACCATCGTTGCCCTGGAAACAGTGCCTTTGCCATGTAGTGGTATATTATTATTGCAGTGGTACATTTTTATTTTGTGGACCACAGCATTTCAACTGCTTGCATTGCACCCTTGACCTTCAATATGCATCCACCGCATTCAGAAGCCCACTTCTTGCCTCTTCATCTTCGGCTTTTCTTCGACGTATGTGTAAAGATTTTTTCCGGAAAGGAGCATGTCCCTCGATGTCTTCCTGAGTAATTCCTAATTCATGAAATTTTTTATCGTCGATTTCGAGCAACCAGCCTTGGTTTTCTTGTTAACTAAGTTAGGAAAGATCGTTTCGATCTGCCTCTGCGAGCTCCCACGCATTTCCGTACATCCTCCTTTATCGGATTATCGGAAATTGAATCTAACCTTTCATTTTTAATATATCGTTCCATTTTTAATATTTTCCGAAAATACTAGTTATCGTGAGCTTTAGTATGGAAAAGATAATGTAATCATGGGAAATGTGTTTACTTCGGTAATCATTTATTCATCTGGAATCTGAACGTTTCAACAAACATATATCATCTATGTTTTTATTTTAAAGAGAAAAGATATGCCCCCAGCCGCAATTCGAACCCGGAACCTCTGTCTCTCCGTGACAGCGCTCCTACCAATTGAGCCACCAGGATCGCCTGCCGGCAAGAAGCAGAGATTCCGGGTTCGAATCCCGGCCGGGCGAATATCTTTTCTCTTTAAAATAAAAATATTTAAAATTCAGTACAGCTGACCAATAATTATAAAAAATATATCATCTATATTTCGAAATGCTAGTTGAAACTTTTCTACTCACTACACATAATTGCATTCTCTTTTTCATACTGATGCTCACCATAATTTATTTTGGGAAATATTTTTTCTCTTTTTTAGACTACTTTTTATTATTATTATTACATGGAACGTAATTTAAAAAGACAAGAACTGACTAGACGGTACAAACAACTATCACATCTTCTGGACTACAGATCTTCACTTGACTTGAGGAACAAACGACTTATCTATAACGGTATACTAAAACCTATTTGGACATATGGAGCAGAACTTTGGGGTTCAGCAAAAAAAGTTCACATACACAAGATATCAATAACACAATCCAAAATTCTCAGAAAAATTATTAGTGCACCATGGTATGTTTCGAATCACACTATACACAACGACATGAACATTCCTACTATAAAATCATATATTCATAACAAATACATAACATTCCACTCATTGACACAATATCACCCAAACCCACTCGTTCTTCCGCTTTTCTACTCCCAGTTACCTGGGCTTGATAAAAAAAGATTAAAAAGACATTGGCCAAGAGACCTACTGAACAATTGATATATGTATATATATATTTTTTTTCCAAAATAACTGGATGATCATGGAGAAAAACGAAGAGAAAGAAACTTCATTCAAATTTGCTAGATGCGCAATTGCGCAGGTGCAAATTAAAAAAAAATTATTGATATTTACAACTATGATTTATTGATATTACAACAAGTAAATTTGCTAATATGAACAAATGACATGAAAACAAAAAACACTTGTGGAGAAACTACCCATCGGTAGCACTCCAATAAAGTTCTATAGTAGAAAAGGTCTCGAGGCCATCTTCTTTTCAGACGCCTCGGAGGATTATCAGGAATAGTATGGGAAGCAAGTTGAGAGACTACCGGATTCAAGTGTGTATGGAGCTTGTCATGGAAGGATAGGTATCTAGTTTGGACCAAATCAGCAACATATGGGATATTAAGATCATGATGGATGAGTTTGTTTGTGACATGATAAGGAGCATTGAGGATTTTGGATTACAAGGATTGGATACGAGATGAATTGGATAGTTTAGTAGAGCCCCAAAGCTCAACTCCGTATGTCCAAATAGGTCTGATAACTGTCATGTAAATGAGTCTTTTGTATATAATTAGGAGCTTAGAGCGTCCAGTAAATGTTGAAGTAGGCGAAAACGTCGAGCAGTTTCTTGTCTTTTCAGTCTTGTATGTGGGAAATATTAAAAATATGAAACGAAAGCTCAGTTAAAACTTTTGAATCAACTCGAAGCGGCCTCGTGCGGAACAGATACCTTATTTTTAATTTAAACTTTTTTTTTTTTTTGCTGTATATTTCCTTTTTTTTTTTAAAAATATAAATATATATATAACTCCTAATACTGTTAACCAAAGGAATATAAGTGCAATTGAAGTTAAGCTAGCCTCGCTATCAGACTGGCCAGAGAGCTGATCGTTAATAGGCAGGGACTGTACCGAATTAACACCCGATATTTTTGATAAGGCTGACACTTTATACAGCTCAAGTGCCAAAACACCAGGCCAAATCTATCTTCGAAGGTGATTGTTCTCTTTTAGATTTTTCTTATCCTTTCTTTTGAGATAGTGAATGCATATGAGGTCTATTTAATGTGTTTTATAATCAATAAATTCTAAAAATTGTTATAGTATATAGTACTATCGTAGTTTTATCATAAAAAAAGAATATTATTTTATTGAATGCAAATCACATAAATCAATTTTAATCTTGAAATATCGTCAATAGTAAATTTATAAAACTATTGTTAAATAAAGCTATTATGTTTCCTTAAAATTATAATTTGTATTGGAGTGAGAGGTGCACCTCAATTTTATATAGAACTTATTGTATTTTATATATAGAACTAAGTCAGTAATTATTGACCAGGAATTAGTGACTTATACCATTTTCGACCAGACAAATATAAACAATGCTATAAACATGTTTTCGATAGAATATGTTTTCTACTTAATTAATATCAGCAAATTGTAAATAGGGTTTGAATGTGTAAATTATTTTATTTATTTTTATTTTTATTATTTTTATCTAGACTTTATTTTATTATCATTTTTGCTTTAATTTCCTTTTATTTTATATATGTTTGCGTATATATATATCTATTACATTCACTTATTTTATTTTGTTTATACCACTTTTTTGTTTTGTTATGGAATGGTTGTAGCTACATAGCATCATTACTTATTGCCCACAAGTGGCAGATTGTAATGTCTGAATAAAGTGTTTAAAAAAAAAAAAAAATTAATATCAGGTGTAGAAAGAATGCTTAATATGGCTGAAACATCGCACCGTTTTATAATTTGTAATTTTGGCGGAATATGATAGCCTTATTTATTAATTATTATTACGCCCATCATTATTATCATTATTCTGAGGATAAGAAGTGTAGTCTATTACAGTCCGTCCCGGTTGAACAAATTAAAAAAAAATATTACTTCGTCACTCTTTTCCACTTTACATCTATCTCTTAAAGTGTGCAGTAGAAGAGATCCTTTCAAAACTCCTTCGGTGAACAATAAAATATCAATGTTTTTTATAAACCCAGTGTTATTTTTTTTATTTATATATACTTCTTTTTTTTTTTTAAGCTTCGTGTCCAGCAGTCAAAATTGACAACGACGAAGTACCTTCCAAAAATTATGTACGTTACCTAGGACTATACTTGGACAAAAGACTTACATGGAACGATACATACAAAATTAAAAAGACAAGAACTGACTAGACGGTGCAAACAACTATCACATCTTCTGGACTACAGATCTTCACTTGACTTGAGGAACAAACGACTTATCTATAACAGTATTCTAAAACCTGTTTGGACATATGGAGCAGAACTTTGGGGTTCAGCAAAAAAAGTTCACATACACAAGATACAAATAACACAATCCAAAATTCTCAGAAAAATTCTTAATGCACCGTGGTATGTTTCGAATCACACTATACACAACGACATGAACATTCCTACTATAAAATCATATATTCATAACAAATACATAACATTCCACTTATCGACAAAATATCACCCAAATCCACTCGTTCTTCCGCTTTCCTACTCCCTGTTACCTGGGCTTGATAAAAAAGGATTAAAAAGACATTGGCCAAGAGACCTACTGAACAATTGATATATGTATATATATTTTTTTTTTCCAAAATAACTGGATGATCATGGAGAAAAACGAAGAGAAAGAAACTTCATTCAAATTTGCTAGATGCGCAGGTGCAAATTAAAAAAAAATTATTGATATTTACAACTATGATTTATTGATATTACAACAAGTAAATTTGCTAATATGAACAAATGACATGAAAACAAAAAACACTTGTGGAGAAACTACCCATCGGTAGCACTCCAATAAAGTTCTATAGTAGAAAAGGTCTCGAGGCCATCTTCTTTTCAGAGGGCTCGGAGGGTTATCAGGAATAGTTATCCTTTAATTATGTACTGAAATGGATTCTCCACAGTACCTAAAAACTGTCGGGAGGGTGTATTTAGGGGGGGCACGTGCCTCCGTGCCCCTAAATACGCCCTTGCTGTAGCCTATGTGTTATTCTGATGTATAACCTATATTGCTGTAAAGTTTCATCCAAATCCGTTCAGTAGTTTTTGCGTGAAAGAGAGACAAACATACAAACTTTCACATTTATAATACCTATTAGTAAGATTAGTAGTATATCAAAACAAATAGTTTCACTCTTGTTCTTTCTGATATTTTAACAACTATAATCATGTTATTTTCCTTTAATTATGTACTATAATGGATTCTCCACAGTTCCTATAAAAATGTCGAGGGGGGCTACTGCCCCCGTGCGCCCCCTCCCTAAATCCGCGCTTACTATAGCTCATGTGTTATTCTGATGTATATCCTATATTACTGTAAAGTTTCATCCAAATCCGTTCAGTAGTTTTTGCGTGAAAGAGAGACAAACATACAAACTTTCACATTTATAATATTAGTAAGATGGATTGTAGTGGTACGTGTTTGCAGTGAAGGTTACACTGTTGTTTTAGATTAGATTGAATCAATTTTTCCTGTTTTTAAAATACTGTTTCGGTAAATCAGTTAACAACTGAATCCGCCTCTGACTCAGAAGAAACTTATGTGTTGGTATTAAAGATAAGTTAGTGAGTTGGGTCGGTGCCAACCTGCTGCAAGTGAGGATTGGCCGAGGTATCGTTGCTCCATGAATTTTGATGATTCATATGAACCTTGTTGAACTCTTGTCAACAAATATTTTTATGCCCACAATTTCAAGATTCAACATTAGTGCTTCATACAGTGAATACAACTTTAGATGCCGGAAGATATTTTTTAAATTTCAATAATACACGTTAAGAGAAAGCGGAGTAACTGAGTGGTAGTGCCATGTCGAAGGTCCTGGGTTGATTTCCCGCTGCTAACAACACTTGTATTTAATATTTAATCTGTTAGCAGCCGGAGATGGATCCTATGGGATCTAGGATCCTCCTGGGGCTAACCCATCCTTTATAAAAAGGGAAAAATCTGGCGGTTGAGCGTGATTTAGGGCAGATCACCTCCCTGCAAAACCATTGTCCAAGAAACAGAACAGTCCCTATCAGGTACTAAACCTCAGACCCTTCAAGGGTTGCAGTGGTAGTTTTTTCTGTAATGTTAAGCCTATTATAATAACATTCGAATCACCAACAAAAATATTTAATTTTCAGGATCAACGTGATTTTTAATGTTACTGTTTAGATATAAAAATAGGACTTCTTGGCACTCATCACCTCAAAGGTTAAGAATCTTAGAGAAATCTAGACAATATAATTAAGAAAACATTGTTAGCAACCAGCGAAAACCCATACTTTAATAAGCAAAAAAGCAATCTATTTGAATTATAGTCGTTCTTTACTGTAGAAAACTTGGCCAAAGATGAAAGAAAGTTGGAATAAAAAAATAATAGTGAATTAATTGGCTTCATCAAGTGTATTAATATAGTGGTTTTCGGGTATCAATTGCTATTTTTTATGTATTTAATTTTTTTTACTTCCAAAAGAATATTTATTGCATTAAAAGCCAGATATTTTTTTTTGTTTTATATAATTCTGAAAATAATAAAATTTATTAAAAGGAAATAAAATAATTCTGTGAGTAATTTTTAAAACATATGTTTTAGTATTAAGTGTGATGCTTGAAAAAAACAAAACAAGATCAGTCTGAAGACAGTTGTGTGAGAATGTTGCTTGCTACACTACATTTGATTTTGTCACCGCTCTGTCCATCTTCTTCATCTTGAATTTTGTCAAATCTCCGCAGTAAAACCTCTCGCTATTTTCAACTAATTTTGGACTTACCGGTAAGAGACATTTAGTTATTTTCTACTAATCAACATTTCGAATCATCAAGCCATCCCTATCTCAGTTTATTATTGATTCACAAACCAGTAACATTTTTTTGTTTTAAGACTCATCTCTTTTCAGTAAATAAGTTAATTTCATTTTTTATCTAAATGATTGTAGATAATAGGTTAGAGCATTTTCTTTTTTTCATAACTTTTTTATTTAGTTTTTAAATAACTTTCTTTGTATTTTCTTAAGTTTATTTGTGCACATTAATATTTTTGTAATTGTTCTTTTTCTATTTTTACATTGTATATTTATCATTTACTCATTTTCGGATGTTTTTATTTGTATTTACTTGATGAATTTCTTTTCTTCCTTTTATAGCTTCAATTCTATGTATTTGGTTCCTCAAGGTAGCATCCTTGGTCCCATTCTATATACAGTTTATACATCTGACATCCTAACTCATCCTAATACTATCCTTACCACGTATGCTGATGATACATGTGTATTATCAGTCAACACCAATCCAGTTATTGCATCCCAAAGCCTCCAATCCCATATCACTGATCTTGAAGAATGGTTTCAAAACTGGAGAATTAAAATAAATTCTAAAAAATCACATCAAATCACTTTTACCTTACGTCGTAAACCAATGACTTCCTGCCCTACAGTATCCTTTAATAATATCCCACTGGTGCCTGTAGAACAGATCCGATACTTAAGGTTGCACCTCGATAAACGATTAACCTGGAATCCTCATACAAGACTGAAAAGACAGGAAACCGCTCGACGTTTCAGGCTACTTCAATATTTACTAGACAAACGCTCTAAGCTCCCAATAACTACAAAAGACTCATCTACATGACCATCATACGACCTATTTGGACTTACGGAGTAGAGCTATGGGGCTCCACTAAGCCATCGAATTCCTCTCGTATCCAATCCCTACAATCCAAAATCCTTCGTAAAATCCTCAATGCTCCTTATTTTGTTAAGAATAAAGTCATCCATAACGACCTTAATGTCCCTTTTGTTGCTGATTTGGCCCGAACCCGGTATCTATCCTTTCATAACAAACTTCATTACCACTCAAACCCTCTAGTTTCAAACCTAGCTTCCTCTTCAATTCCCGATAATCCTCCGAGGAGTCTGAAAAGAAGATGGCCACGTGACCTCCTTACTTGAACTTTGATTTGAGTACTACCAGTGGGTTATCATGCCATTATATATCACTTAGCCTATTTACTTGTTGTATTATTGTAATACAGTTGTAGATATCAATAAATAAATTAAATAGAAAAAATCTATGTATTTGGGGGAAATTACCACCCTATCATAACTATCAGATTTTTTATTGAATTCGCAACCGGTAAATTCGCACGGATACAAGTTTGGCTAATTATTATTAGGAGCTTCTTCTTCCACAGTGGTAGTCTGTGAATATAGCATTATTCAGTATGGTATTAAAAAATCTCATAAAATCGATTTATTAGCAGATTAGCTATTCGATTCTGTTTATATACTGACTGGTGTCTGTGATCCATAAGTATAAAAATGCAATGTGAAAAGTCGAAAACAAAGTGAGAAAACTAACCAGTCAAAATTTCGCCATTTCAGATGTCAAGAAGGCACACGGCAAAAACAATATGCAATCAACAGTGTTCTATTGAACGTTTTGGAATGAGGTTGCTGTCTTTGATTGATGTGGCTGTTCGCTGGTGTGAGGTGTGCTGTATAAGACCTCCAGTAATGTAGATTGTTTTAATGTATGTCCTGAAGACGCCTGAATTGGTTAGTTATTTCCCATTATTTTAGAAACTTAAAACTAGGTCTTTTGAAGTGGGATATAGACAGTCTGGAGGTGCAGTAAAAAACAACACTAAATAAGACAAACTTATTTGTTGTAAGTTCCGACGTTTCGACCTATGTTGTATGCCATCTTCGGGGCTGATAGGAGGCAGGGTCACTATCAGCACTGATTCTATCAGCCCTGAAGATGGCGTACAGCGTAGGTCGAAACGTCGGAACTCACAATAAATAAGTTTGTCTTATTTAGTGTTTTTTTACTGCACCTCCAGACTATCTATATCCCACATTAAATCTTTCAGTCAACTATTTTTCTCTCAATTAGGTCTTTTGAAGGCTTGCTCTTGAATATTTTATCTCTTTCCGAATTTTTGGTCCATTTTATTTAATTTATATTTACCATTTTATTGGTATAATACAGACATTTTATAAAAATCACTTGAATTAGATTCCGAATAATTAATGATAAATAGTAAATAAAGTTAATTAATAATAATAAATGAATAAGAGAAGGCGAAAACCGTATACAACCAACCACTACGTACTAACCTCTCTCTTCAAACCAGAGCCCAAACCCTAATCCATTAAGATCACTCACATAATTCTCCCGCATACGTCTTATTCTACCTCTGATTGCGGAACTGATTTTACTTGCAAAATGCATAGATCTTTTTTATCTACCTATTACGAGGGGTGTCCGTAAAATAAGTTTCCCTATTTTTTTTAAAGTGAAAAAAATGTTTTATTACCATTATATATTACATCATTAGAAATCTTGAACATTAAACTATTTTTCTACGTTGACATCGATGCACTTCTGCATCCGTGTCACCATTTGTTTGATGCCCTGGTCATAGAGGTCCGCCATCGCGCTGTTGAAGAACTTCATGACCTCTTCTTCCAATTCCTCTCTTGCCCCAAAATCCGTTCCGCCTAGGTGTTTTTTCAGGCTTGGGAACAGATGGTAATCACTTGGGGCCAGATCGGGGCTGTAGGGTGGGTGTTGGATGATTTCTGTGCGCCCTTCGCACCATCTGGACACTCATGCATGTTTCACCATACAATTCCGTAAGTTGGGAATGAATTTCGGTCACCGAATTGCCTTTAGCACACAAAAAACGGATCACGGATCGTATCTCACACCTGGCGGGGGAAGCGATTGGGAGCTCCATCTTTCAAGGCTGTCCAGGCCGAACTGATAATGGCAGCGAGTTGACCGGGGTTGGGATGTGGACACGCTGATGCCGTCTGAGGGACCTGCCGCAACTTGCACGGCCGTGCCACAACAGGGAAACTTATTTTACGGACACCCCTCGTATATAGAAACGATTTTACTATCGCAATAATTCATCAGCGTTGCCTAGCTAGGGATCAAGAAACGGATCATTAATTAGAGAAAATCTGTAGCCAGATATACCTTCAATATTTCCTTACGGAGATTTTTTTCTTCTTCAAGATAATGCTCCCTGCCTCATATCAAAGGTACTACTTTTGCGGATTCCGTGAGATCGGACGCAGACATGTTGGGATGACCTTCTCTTTCCTCGGAGAACTTTTGGAAATGTTCCTCGGATGATGTTTGCTCAGAACGAAACCATAATTCGGACGCAGACATGTGGAATGGCTTCAAAATGGCAATGAGAGGTGTAACTTAAAAAAAGCCAGACCTTTTTGAAAAATCTGTATCATTCAATGATTAAAATATTGTTCAATGTACTAAAAAAGAAACGTGATTATTTAACTTTTGTTGTTTTTGAAAAATAATAAGTGTACACCTTTATTTGTCTCGGTTTGCAATGTGGCCAATCCTGTTTAAAACATCTTCCACTTGACAAACCCCCAAAACACTCTTCATGACTTCTTTAAACTATAGCATTGAATTCAAATGGTTTTGAAGTTAGTTAGACATAGACATTACGCCTAATAATGATAATTATTATTTATAATACTTTGTTTTAAACATTTAAACATGCCTACTCTCAAAAGACTACTGATTAATATAATATCATCGAAGGAAGAAGAGGATGTTATAGGCGTAGATGTGCCAAAGATAAGAGTCAATAGACTTGAAATCTTTGGCATATATTAGCCGGTTTATTTAAACACGCGACACCCTCCTGGCTTTTGTTCTCCCTTCGTTCGTCAGTGGAAATATTTCTGGCCGCCGAAGCAGGGGCAGGTATTTCGAAACAATTCTTCACGTAAATAATTAGTTATTGTTACTATTGACGGCATTTGTCCGTGATTGATGATGCGCCAAATAACCACACGCAGCGCTACTGTACAAATAATATATTTTATTTTATTTTATATTTGTATACTAGCTTTTCCCCGCGGCTTTGCTCGCGTGGAATTTGGTCTGCCATATAAAGTTTTGTGGCAGATCATTTTAAGTAAACACTTTTTTTTTTTTTTAACTATACTATAAGTTACTCGTACATCCGAAATTTCAGATGTCTAACTTCAAAGCTGACGGAATCCATACAATCTTTGAACCCCTATTATATTAAGGGGGAACCCTTGGGGGTAGAATGGTCCAAATTCCTTTCTCTCATTTAAGCTATACAAAGAACCTATCTGCGAATTTCAAGATGCTAAGTTCAGTGGTTTCTGCTTTGCGTTGACCGCTGGGTGAGGTAGTCAGTCAGATTACAGTTTTATATAAACTTCGCCTGTGTGGTGTGTTAATAAAAAGTAGCCTATGTCCTTCCCCAGGCTTGAGATTATCCATATCAAATTTCATCACAGACGGATCGGCACAGCCGTGAAACATACATTGACACTGATTAACAAACGGGAAGGGCAGAAGTTAACTGTTGTTCGGGTCAGTAAAGGATTAGTATGTAATGTTATTGAATTTATTGATAAGGATTACTTAGTATAAAGGTTTCACTTGTCGTACGGCAGCAGCCAGAAGTAAACTTTATTTTTTTTATTAATTGTTTTCTTAGCCCCTTCAGGATTGAAGATTGCTAAGTAGGATTTAGGATAGGATGGAGAGGACCTCTTGTACTGTACGACGTACATTTTAAGAAGAGAATCATAAAATGGAAAGTTATTAATTTATTTATTTATATTTATTTGACTTTATATTTTTTCGGTGATGGGGCTCACCGTGTCCTTTTTCTTTTATTATTTATTTACTTCTCAGTTCAGGCTGAGATTTTGTATATTATCTTGCCACGTCTGTGGCCATCTTGCTGGGGTGAGTGCCCTGAAAAATTTAATGTGTCTACGTTTAATAAAGTCGGTATGTCGAGATTAGTGTGTAGGTTCATTTTTGTTTTGTTTAATGTCGCGTGTTTCACTATGCGTTGCAGTACACCATTATGAAACTGTTGGACAAGTGAACTATGTTACTTGATTTGTTTTGTTCAGAGAAAATATTAAAATTTAATTTTAAAATTCAAATATAATTTTGCGAGTAAGAAATACGTGAGGTAGGATATAAACCTTGCCCCCAGTTTTCACCTCCTTAGAGGTAGAATCTCGGAAAATTATTTCTTATCCGATGCCTACGTCATACAAAGAACACACCCTTTGTGAAAACCCCAAGTTTCAGGCTACAGCGGTTTAGGCTGTGCGTTGATCGGTCAGTCATTCAAGACAAAGCATTTTATAGGTATAGATTTTAATTGTGCTGCACAGCTGATTTTTTTTATCATAAAGTTTTCTACAATGAGACTTTTTCTACTAAAGAAAGAAATGGTCATAGAATATTATGTATACGTATGCTGTTGTTAGATCGTATGCTTATTTCAGATAAATCGTGTCTATACAAAATATTCTATTATTTTTTTAAGAATGCCCATAAGATATTTCAGACATGCTAATTTTGTTCAGGTAATATCATAATTAAAACTCCCAGATATCGCAAAACTACTGATCCCACTAAATGAAAATGAGTACATCTGACATAACAAGACAAGAACACAAGACATATAAATTGAATATCGATGACCTATAGGCCAAATTCTAGAGCAGCATACCATTCCACAGGCAGTCGATATGGGGCTTATATCTAACGCTGTAGCTATATATCAGTTACTATTTCTTGGGTGGTATTTTTTTTGCTGAAAAATAAAAGAGATTCCCAAATAGATTTCACGTTTCCGTAAAAATAATTCACAAAATTAATATCCTTTCATGTGTTCTTTACGGGTCTGAAATAGACTTGTTTTGGTGGAAGAAATATGATTTGAATTCTAGAAAACTGAGATATATTATTCCAGAGGCTACATTATTCCGAAATACTGAACATGGATGGTCAATAATTATATAACCCATTCATCACGTATTTCGAACGGTTTCGACCGCGTCATCAAACGGTTTCGCTGGCCATACTGTTTGGGCTTAGTCCGAGATAGATAATGCTCTTCTATACTTCGATATTCATAGCTTTTCTGGTTCGAGGGTGGATCTTATTTTTTCCAGGGATCTGATTGGCTGTGTTCCGACCGACTGGTCTATGATTGGGCGGGCCTCGACTGGCTAGCTTCTGATTGGTTTGGTTATTCTATCAGGTTTTGTGGTTTCTTCTTGGCTACTGATATGTTTTGAAGCCACAATTTACTTAATCTTCCTAATCCATCTTCTCCGTTGAAATTTTCGTGATTCTTCACTATATCGAATGTTTCTAACGTCTTTCTCTCTGTCGTGTTACTATACTTTTAATCACTTTAATTTTGTCAAAATCGATAGTATGGTTAGTATTCACAAAATACTGATCACTTGTTATCCATCTTCTTTGCGCTTATAATACGTTGTGTACGTCTTGTTGATATTCGTTTTCTCGTTTGCCTAAGTACTCCCTTAGGAACATGGAATGCTGTAGATTCCTGGCGTCTTGAGACCTAAGTCATATTTTGCATTACGCAGGGCCTGACTCAACTTTTCTGTCACTGATGTAACTTGCCCTTGTTTAGAATTGATTTTGGCGTTTTTAAGAATGATTACATGAAAATGAATTAGTAGCTTGAAAGTTTTTTGAAACTGCATCAAAAGTTTTATCATTAACAAGAAAAATGAAAAATATAGCTGGCTAATTGATGAACTCTTGAAGGTTTATGATATACGAGATACAATGTCGCATTGTATATTTTTTACATTTTAATTTGGGTTTTTCCCATATACATGAAACGAATAACGGAAAAGGATTCACCAAAAAATCAGGATGATGCAGTATGACAGATAAAAAAATACACCAATAAATTATCACAATTTATAATTTATTTAGTGTATACCCCAATATAGAATAAAATAGATTGTTTAGATGTCATCCATTAACAAATGCCTTCAAATCATGCCAAATTCGAAAACTCTAACATTTTCAAGTTTTTAATTTGCTCGCAGCAATTTAGCTCAATGTGTAGGGACTCTACTAGTACTTAGTAGGACT
Organism: Arma custos; assembly: GCA_037127475.1. Taxonomy (NCBI): domain Eukaryota; kingdom Metazoa; phylum Arthropoda; class Insecta; order Hemiptera; family Pentatomidae; genus Arma; species Arma custos. The sequence continues at coordinate 136,281,968 of CM073764.1, read as the reverse complement.
TACTAAGTAGCAAATAACGAAGTTGTTGAGCTGAAGGTTCCGGGTTCGAATCCAGGGGGTCAGATAAATTATTCATGATAAATATGTAGAAAAAATTTGGTCTCTACCATGTACTGAACCCAAGACCCTTGATGGGCTGTTGTTCGTCCAAGAAGGCCCTGGAATAATTTCTGCCAATATTCAAGCTTTTTCACCTTCCCAAAAGCTTTCAGTTGATTTGCTGACTTCGAGTTTCCGATCAGTTTTTTGAGATTTTCTTCCACCAAAGCTCGGAGAAAATCCACATCTAGTGCAGAACTTTTTCCACGATCTTTGTCTCAAGGCTCAAGGCTTTCCCTTGAAAGAAATAAGGAAAAGAATTCAGGAATCGTGGCTTTGTGATTATTCTAATTTTTAAAAGTATTCATAATTAACTGATCGAGCACGACCAAAGACTAAACAAAAATTAGTCCTAGATCCGTTATTAGAAATCAGATAAAATATTACACCACTAAAACTTGTTTATGTAATATAAAGTTGTAGTCTTTTGGCCATACAGGTTTATTGGATCTCAGGAAGTTGGCTAAAATTAAATTTATTAGAGTTAGTGAATTCGTGTAGGGTATGGCCTATTACTAAAATAAGTTAAGTTTTTCTTACGTTTATATATTTATTATAATATTATCACTCAGAATATTTGAAGTTTTCTGTCAAACCCAATGCTATCTATCTATTTATCTACGTGGCGCTACAACCCTGGGTGGGTCCTGGCCTCCTCAATGAGCCGCCGCCATTCGGCCCGATTCCGTGCTGCCGCTCTCCAGCTTCTGATCCGTAGCAGGCTCCGTGCGTCCGCTGCCACTCCATCAACCCTTGGCCAACAAGTCCGTCGTGTACTGTGAATGCAGGTGTCCGCTACTTTTCTAGGAATTTCTTCCACTTCCGTCCTTGCGACATGGCCAGCTCAACTGAGCCTCCTCAGTTTAATAAACTTTACAATGTCCACAATGTCATAAAGCTTCCTGTTCCTCCTGATCCTCCAACCATCTCCATCTCTCACTGGGCCAACTATACGCCGTAATATTTTTCTTTCGAAAATTAAAGGACTATTTCGTTATTTCTTGAGATACCCCAGGTCAGGAACGCATAAGTAATAACTGGGCGTATAAGAGTCTTGTATATGACCAGTTTAGTGCCTCCGGTGAGGGATCTGCTGCGAAGAGTTTTCAGTAAGGCAAAATATGCCCTACTTGCCACCAATAACCTTTTTCTTATCTCAGCAGAGACATCGTTTATTGGTGTAACTAAGGATCCCAAATACGCAAACTCGTTCACCCTTTGGAATGTGTAAGGGCCTACAATTATTGTCTCATCGCCACCAGTCCCTGTGTGCATATATTTTGTTTTCTTCTCGTTTTGGCCAACCCGATTGCTGATGCAGTATCCATGAGTTTCCCAAAGGCATCTACCAATTTCGATCGGGTCCTGGCAACGATATCCTGGTCGCCGGCGTATCCCAATATCTGTGCAGTACGGGTAAATATCGTGTTGCCTGTCTGCATTCCTGAATCCCGCACAACTTTCTCCAGTGCAAGATTAAAAAGGAAATAGGCCGGTGTGGCCCCCTGTCTCAAACCTTTACTGGAGGGTAATGTATTAGAGCAGTCATCTTTCATTGTCAACTTCACGAGACGTATCAGTTTACTTGGAATGTCCATTTCTCTCATCGCATCATACAGCTTAGATCGTTTGATGATGTCATATGCACTTATATACAAACCCAAGGCTACTTACTTATAAAATATAGTTTTTTAAATTAATATTTAAAAAAAAATGATAAAAATAATCAGCATTTAAATTAATAGCTTGCTTAGTATCGAAGTGACATTTCGAAGCCTGTATGAGCCAAGGTTTTGGCAAGTTCTATCAAGGCTGTCTTATTGGATCTCAGGAAGTTGGGTAAAATTAACTCCAGTCTGTTTACAGGCAGCTTCTAAAAAAAAAGTTAATAAAGTTTAAGGAAAAATTATCCACAGAAATAAAACAAATATTTGTATCCATAGAACAGAAAAGATCTATTCACTGAGTCTATTAAGCGATTGGCATAAACTGAAATAATTGTTAAGCAAAAATTTAAAAGCTGTTTTAATTGTTTCAATAGGAATAAAATATTACAGAAATATGGAATTCATTGGTTAATAATTAAATTATTATTTCTTCAGAATTAACAAATATACATAACACATAAAATTGAATCCATAAATCTTTATCCATAATTCATTTATATTGTGTTTATAAGTCAATTATATGAGAATACAGAGTAGATATTAAGAAAAAAAAGCTTTAATAAACAAGATGAACTTTTTTTCTTAAGCTAACATTTGAGCCTAGTTGTCAGGTCTTCATCAGGACAAGCCGGACCAGCTTATCCTTAAATAAAAGATTTATTATATAATGTTTTGAATGTATAATATATTACAAATTTAAGGTATTTAATTAAAATTTATACAATATCAGAGACTAGTGCAAATTCAATCTGAAATTTACATATCTACCAACTAATGTTTTTTATAATTATTTCTAAATTTCAAAATGGAATTAATGGTATTCTGTTGTTTACTCATGTTTACAGATTGTAATGAGCCGTTATTAATCCTTTCTTTTTATAATGTTTACTATTAATACAATATTTATAGTATGCAATCAAATATGACCATGAATATGAACAAACCCGTTCAGGGAGAGGGACATAACTGGTCAAAAAACAACCTGCATTGGTTAATCAAAAGAGACCTATATCGAAACATGACAACGCCAAACATTTTACAACAGACATTGGAGAAAATAAACGACCTCCGACGCCCATCTTATTCTGAAAAAAGAATATTAACTTTTTTGAGATACCTGGGACTCAACTTAGACAAGCGGCTTACTTGGAACCCTCACACAAAATTGAAAAGACAAGAAACAGCTTGACGTTTCCGACTATTTCAACAAATACTAGACAAACGCTCAAAGCTACAGATCAATTTCAAAAGACTTATTTATGTGACTGTTATAAGACCTATATGGACTTACGGAATTGAGCTATGTGGCTCCACCAAACCATCGAATTCCATGCGTATCCAATCCTTGCAATCCAAAATCCTAAACGCTCCTTATTTTGTCACAAATAAAACCATCCATAATGACCTTAACGTTTCTTATGTTACCGATTTAGCCCATTCCAGATACCTATCATTCCATAATAAACTCCAGGCCCAACCAAACCCACTAAGTTCCATCCTTGCATCCAATTCCATCCCGGACAATCCTCCTAGGCCTCTGAAGAGAAGATGGCCTCGGGACCTTCTATTATAGAAATGTAATTAGAGTGCTGCCAGTGGTAGTGTCTCTACAAGTCCTGTCATGTATTATTTATTGGTATAGCCATTGTACTAGATGTATATATTACAGTTGTACAATTCAATAAAATAATTTAAAAAAAAACTTTACAGATGCAAATATTTTTTCGTTTGTATCGCATTTAATGACTCTTGTGCTAAGATAAAATGGAATCACTATGCTTTAGTCTTTCAACTTCTCATGAGTTAATATATCATTTTATTTAATAATAATAATAATAAGGCTTAACGAACCCTTATTCGCCAGACTTATCAAACAGATTTCCAACTGTTCGGAAATTTGGACTTCCTAAAGGGTAAAATTTTTGAAAATTATTCTTTTCAGACTTAATTTCATAACAGAACCCTGATTTGTTCAGTTCTGGATTGAAAATTCGATACGTTGGACAGAATGTATAGAAAATGGGAGTAAATATTTTGAATATAAGTGTTTTGATTTCATAAAGTTGTTTTAATTTATAACCTTTACTCGGAAAACGGATATTTCACATAAAACGATCCAATAAAAAACATTCTGATTCCAATGAATATTTTTTTTATGAATTTTCATGGGGTTGTTCATAATTTTCATAATCACCTGCTATTAATTATGCCTCCTAGATATCGGGCATAGAGATAGGAAGGTCCCGTGGCATAGTGCCAGCGAGGTAGAAGGTATGATCCAATCTAAATAAAACAATAGGTGCAAAGGTGGTGGGGTTTTCAGTCGAGTGCTCCTGCCCAAGCTCTCAGCGTCAGTCTTCCCAGCATCTTAGCTCTTACAGGTGAGTCCAACATATTAATTATATTATATCATATAGTTAACATAATATAAGAAAAGGTACTATAGAGGGAATTAAGTTTACTGTTTAAGATTACATACTGAGATATCTAATCTAAAAAAATAAATAAAACAAAATAGTATGTACTTAATTAAAAGAAAATACAAAATAAACTAGTCGAATAAAATATATTATATATAGTAAAGGTTATAAAATCCCAAAACATAAAAACTGATTTAATTAGCTTAATATGAAATACATAATAAAATTAAAAATTTTATGTAATAAAAATTTTAATAATAAAAATTTTAATTTTATAACTCAGTAATTAGGTAGCAGGTCACGTAGTTATTGCATGAACAATAAATTGAAATCAAACAAACGATTGTTTTCTAACCTCCTATTTCGTTTTTGTAATTCTAGATATAACTAATTTAAAAATATTTAATTTGTCTAATTTTACTTCATATTGTAATTTGTATAATTGTATACTATACAAATTTGTTTTTTTTATATATATATATCTGGAATATATATATATATGTAATATTAAAATTTTAAAAGGGGGGGATCGAAACGAATTATGCATGTCAATTCTATATTTATTGAAAACATAACTAACATATATGTATTTATTTCCTTCACTAATTTCCTCAATTATTCCTTTAAAAAAAATTTTTTTTATATCATTTTAAAAGTTGTTTCTTGTTTTTAACTTAATTCTATTTTAGAAATAACGAATTTAATAATTGTTGGTTTAGAGATATTTAGTTGCGTTTTTAAGTGCGTCTGACAATCTCAGTCGTTTTGTTCGTCTAAAACCTTCACAACCGCCGAGTATTGCGGGTAATGCATAGCCTTTTCCCTATCTATTTTTAAGTTACTACAGTAGAATATTAATGATTTTTGTTTATATAATGTTATGCTTTATTAATAAATTACTGGTATACTGTCCAGATAGTAAATATATTTATATGTACACAGATATGCATGGTACTTTCTTCCATTTTTTAAATTAATGTAATATCTGGAGAGAAATTATTATTTTTTTTTAAAATAGCCATGTTATGAAATAATAGGAGTATATTAGTTAAAACATTTGGTACCTGCTACTAAGATTTTTATAAATTATATTTAGATACTTTATTTATAAATGGCATTAGTATTGTATATAATAATACATATAGTGTATACATAGTTACTGTAATCACTTAAGAACATATAAATTATGATAAGTAGTTTGTAACATTTCCTTTTACGTCAGGCACACTCCCATAAACTATCACAATGTAAATAATAAAAATGCAATTAATGGATATCTTTGGCTGTATACGGTGTTTCTAAACGGAGTGTCTAATAATGGAAAATCTGATTTAATTTGCGATTTTTAAATTTTTTCTATATAAATTTCAATAAATTAAAAATGATTTTAAGGCTGTTTAGTTGTTTTTTGGAGTTCTTCTAAACTATAAAATCTACTTACTTGATTTAAAATATAAACTGAAGCTCGAAATTAACTTGAGACACAAGCTGCAACTTGTACGACACAATTTTTATTTTTAAACATCAAATGATTGATGTCGGTTGGCTGATTGGTTGATTAATTTTGTTTGATTGCTGGGTTGATTAATTGATTGACTGATTTTAGGTTGAAAAATAATATAAAAGAAAAATAATTATAGATTTTGAGCTTTTAGAAATCTCATGACAGCCTTTATTTATTTTAGAATGATATTAGTAAATAATGAGTTGTGAAAATCTTAAAATTTTTGTTCAACTTAAATTTTTTTTTTTTATGTATCTAAGGTAGTCCTCAATAAAACATAGTTTCAGTTGGACATTGTTAAAATAATAGGGTGTATAAAAAAAAAAAATGACCGTCTACTGGCCATTTTCACCTTCCCCATGGAGAGAAGATGGTGACGAACAATATCTTTCGACACACCACACTCCCTGAAAAGTTCGTGAGTACTTGTGGACGGATTTGACTCAACAGCTTCCTTCAGAACCTCATCAATATCCATTAATGGTCGCCCGGAGCCCTTCATCCTTTTAAACGTCGTATCTCCACTGCTAAATTTTTCAAACCGAGTATCAGCGGCTGTGAATTTTTCCCCCCAGTAATTTCGTAGAATTAAGAGAATTTCGTAGGACACTGTCATGTTTCTTCTTTGAAATAAATAACTAAACTGGGGCTTTTTTTGAAGAATCAATTGTTAGTAAACAAGCTTAGAGAATGCCCTAAAGGAATTATTAAGCGTTGGTAAATAATAAATAGCATTAAAATATTTACAGACTTTTGAACTCAGGAATTTGATAAAACTGTCATTTTTTTTTTATACATCCTATTAATAAATAATATGATATTGTGAATATTATTTCACATGTTTTACTTCACCATCGAAGGTGTTTTACTTCAAAAACTATCACAGTGTAATGTTGAATCTCAAGATATTCAATATTGTCAGTAAAAATATACAAGCAACAGCAGCTAAATCTGCTCCTAAAAAGAAAAATATATTAACAGCGGAAATAAATAAAAATGGGAATATGATGAGGGAAAAATTTAAAATTTCATGTTAACGAAGCATATTTTGTAATAAAACATAGTGTTGAATAGATTGATGGCAGGTAAGAAGCATAGCGAATATTAGTAGGGAGAAAATTCCTGCGGGAAGGGGTGTAGGCAAATGTGGAAGTCTAAGATATAGGAAGGACGTTAGGAGATATTATAAAATAATACTGCCATTAATTTTCTTAATGTATATCGTAGCATCAAACTTATAATTACTTAAAAAATACGTAATAATTTTTTTTTAGATTAATTTATTGATATTTACAACTGTAATAATATTACAACAAGTAAATTTCCTGTTATGAACAAATGTCATGAAAACAAAAAACACTTGTGGAGAAACTACCCATCGGTAGCATTCCAATAAAGTTTTATAGTAGAAGGTCTCGAGGCCAGCAAGTTGAGCAAGCAAGTTGAGATACTAGCGGATTCAAGTGCGGAGCTTGTCATGGAAGGAAAGGTATCTAGTTTGGAACAAATCAGTAACATATGGGATATTAAGATCATGATGGATGAGTTTGTGACATAATAAGGAGCATTGAGGATTTTACGAAGGATTTTGAATTGTAAGGATTGGATACGAGATGAATTGGATGGTTTAGTAGAGCCGCAAAGCTCTATATGTCCAAATAGGTCTGAAACTGTCATGTAAATGAGTCTTTTGTAATTAATTGGGAGCTTAGAGCGTTTGTCCATTAAAGGTTAAAGTAGGCGAAAACGTCGAGCAGTTTCTTGTCTTTTCAGTGTTATTTGATGTAATAAATTTAAAAAAACAACATTACCTTGATTAATGTACCGATTTTAATCCATGATAATTATTTCGTAAAATATCTCATCTTACTGTTAATGTTGGTACTCAACATAGTTTGTTGTTAGTTTAATATAGCATAAGAAATTTATGTAATAAATAACTATTTTATTTTTATTGACCAAGTATAAACTTTGGCTTATGATGTTATCATTACGAAACGATACAGTCATTTCATCAACATACGATTACGGGTGTCATATGCCGAATTATAGCACTTAACCCTAAGCATTTCTGTATATGTAAAAAAAACTTTCATTCGAAAGGTTCAAGACCGGATAAAAAAGATTATTTATTGTGTAATGAGCAGTGGATAGAACTAGCTTGATCTTGTGATTTTTTTTATGATGCGTTTCGATCTAAAATGTATTTGAATAGATTTACTTTGATACAATATTGATATATCACTGAAATTCGTCATTTCTTCTCCATTAGTTATATGAGGACCTAGCTTATACGCCAGTACGTTGCTTATTCACTTAACATCACTTTATATGTATGGGTAATCGTGCGATGCTATAGTGGGAGAGTGATCTTTAACAAGCACTTGACACAGTACAGGATAGAAATCCTCATTTTACGTCCTTTACGAAGGACGGCATAACTAGGGATTTTTCTATGCCCTTCAAAAAAATGTTATGAGATAAAGGAGACGAGTTCTAACAAGTAGCCGGAAGGCACACGTGCTGGCCACGGAGACAGTTGGCCGAAACATAGCCCTGGGTCAGGTGTCAAGGCCGGTTCGTGGAACAGGGGCACTTGGCATTTAGTCTCGCCTTGATAAACATCTCAAAATAAATCCCTGTCTTGCTGTCTATTTAGCAACAATCTTAATTTCGTACCGTCGTTAATGAACATTGCATCTTATTGTTTTAGTTATAAATATAACTAAAACATTAAAATAAATATAGTAAGTGTTACTAAAATAGAGCCAAAAACTCAAAAAGAATCACTATTATTTATTATAATGCAATTGGGAAAAACCACAATGCAAAGCCCTATGTTTCAAAAATACACCCACTTACCAGTCGACGTTTCGCCTATTCAGGCATTATCAAGACACCAAAAACAAAAAGGGGGTTATGTGAATCACATCTGGAAGAAAAAGGTGCAATACATCCCAACGATCAACAGCCCAACCAGGCTCCAAACATGAGACAGCACCCCACCACCATGACGTTCAACATACAACTGCTTGAATGCAGTGTAGGGGTGCTGTCTCATGTTTGGAGCCTGGTTGGGCTGTTGATCGTTGGGATGTATTGCACCTTTTTCTTCGAGATGTGATTCACATAACCCCCTTTTTGTTTTTGGTGTCTTGATAATGCCTGAATAGGCGAAACTTCGACTGGTAAGTGGGTGTATTTTTGAAACATAAGGCTTTGCATTGTGGTTTTTCCCAATTGCATTATAATATAGAAAGTGTTCCAATAAATCCGTTTATAGTCGATTTATATTAATATTTCAATGATACTTAGACTTATCACAAAAGCACCACCAACAGAACTTTGCATACTACCTTTAAAATACCAACGGTCGACGAACACATTCGAATATACTGGGAATGTTTTCAAGAAAAATTACATTGACACCGAAACCCACTGATGGAACAAATTTCCATGACCACATGCCTGAGAACACTAGGAGGAGGCTAAAAAGAACGTGGACGATAGATCTGTTATCATAGGAAACTAAATGAAGCCACGGCACAGGTACCGCTGGTTACTGTTCTTCTTCATGTCTCTCACATTTAGTTAAAATTTTACTGACAGGATATCTTCAAATCGTCAATTTGTTGTGCTTTACAAGTGAAGATAAACATAAAAAACAGTAAGGATCTTGGGTTCAATACATTCTAGAGACTGTAGATTTCGAGGACAAAGATTGAGCAGGTAGGCGATTTGCCCGAAATGATGCTCATCAGCAAAGTTTTTCCACAATTATTGGGACCTACACCGTGATCTAGGTGAGCCTCAGGAGGGTCTCGAGATCTTAAAGAATCCATCCCCCGCTGTTAACTGATTAAATTAATTATCTGACAGCCGGATTTGACCCCGAGTACGGAAACTCATCGCTCTGCCATTGAGCCTCCACGATCATTTATTTCCCATTAATAGGTAGGAGAAGTATAGAAACCTCGTTAAATTAATATCGTCTATTCAGTTTATGAATTTGCAGTGTTCATTAGTAAATATACATTTATTTAAAGTGTATTATATAAGAAGTGTTAATTTATAATTGACGCCGTACACGCTGACTTGAAGTTGATTCAGAATCCTTAATCACAGGATCACGAAGGGTCTTGGGTTTAGTACATGGTAGAGACTGTACTTTTCCTTAGACAACGGCTGTGTTGGAAGGTGATTTGTTGGATATGCTCAACAGCCAGGTTTTCCCACGATTAAAGATGTGTAATAATGAAAAATCTGATTTAATTTGCGATTTTTAAATTTTTTCTATATAAATTTCACAAAATTAAAAATTATTTTAAGGCTGTTTAGTTGTTTTTTGGGATTCTTCTAAACTATAAAATCTACTTTGTTGATTTAAAATATAAACTGAAGCTCGAAATTAACTCGAGACACAAGCTGCAACTTGTACGACACAAGAAAGTTTGTTGCACAATTTTTACTTTTAAACATCAAATTATTGATCTCGGTTGGATGATTGGTTGATTAATTTTGTTTGATTGATTGATGGGTTGATTAATTGATTGACTGATTTTAGGTTGAAAAATAATATAAAAGAAAAATAATTATAAATTTTGAGCTTTTACTAATCTGTCATTTTTTTTTATACACCCTATTAATAAATGATATGACATTGTAAATATTATTACACATGTTTTACTTCACCATCGAAGGTTTCTAAAACTATCATGAACTATATGAAGTTTATAGCATACACGCTGACTTGAAGTTTATTCAGGATCCTTAATCACAGGATCACGAAGGGTCCTGGGTTTAGTACATGGTAGAGACTGTACTTTTCCTTAGACAACGGCTGTGTTGGAAGGTGATTTGTTGGATATGCTCAACAGCCAGGTTTTCCCACGATTAAAGGTACCCACATTATGGGTGCTGGATGAGTCTCAGGAGAGTCTTTGAACCCATTGAACTACACCGCTCCCATTAAAATATAAATTGAGACGCTATGAAAGACTTGATTAAATTGTAGGAATTTCAGTTTTAAAGGATTCATCGATGGAATTCTTGGCCTAGGAACAGGTTTGGCAAACGAGGAACCAATACATTCCGCGAACGAACACATTTTGTCTTCGCGGTAATAAACAGTTCCCGGACAAGCCTTGCCTATCTTATCAATTTAACGGCTTCTTTTGTCGATTTGTTGTCTCGTAATTTGGGTGGAACCTTTTAAGAACTAAATATAACCGTTTGCTTTTTAGGCCGCACCTTGGACTCTTTTAAACTGCTACTCTAGAACGGTAGTGAGAATCGTATCGTATAAAAAAAAAAAAAAATCTGAAAATAGATACTTTTTTATTTTATAATAGGAAGAATATTGCTTGCAATAAACTACTCCGCTAAAAGGGTCTAAAGTTGAAAACAAAATTATATCGGATGTGGATATTTAAATATTTATCGATTGTGAGAACGAAAGCTGGCGTTTATGTTTATATTATGATTTTTAAAATAACTTTGAAGGAACAACGTTATTAGGTATTCGAAAATAAGAAAGATGAGGCTGTCTACTGGAGAATTTATTTAAAAGAAATTTATTTATTGATATTTACAACTGTATTACAATAATACAACAAGTAAATAGGATAAGTGATGCATAATTACATGATAATGACAAGTAGAGAAACTACCCACTGGTAGTACTCAAATCATAAGTTCAACTAAGAAGGTCACGTGGCCATCTTCTTTTCTGACGCCTCGGAGGATTATCGGTAATTGAAGAGGAAGCTAGATTTGAAACTAGAGGGTTTGAGTGGGAATGAAGTTTGTTATGAAATGATAGATACCGGGTTCGGACCAAATCAGCAACAAAAGGGACATTAAGGTGGTTATGGATGACTTTATTCTCAGCAAAATAAGGAGCATTGAGGATTTTACGAAGGATTTTGGATTGTAAGGATTGGATACGAGAGGAATTCGATGGCTTAGTGTAGCCCAAAGCTCTACTCCGTAAGTCCAAATAGGTCGTATGATGGTCATGTAGATGAGTCTTTTGTAGTTAATTGGGAGCTTAGAGGTTTTGTCTAATAAGTATTGAAGTAGCCTGAAACGTCGAGCGGTTTCTTGTCTTTTCAGTCTTGTGTGAGGATTCCAGGTTAACCGTTTGTCGAGGTGCAACCCTAAGTATCGGATCTGTTCTACAGGCACCAGTGAGATATTATTAAAGGATACTGAAGGGCAGAACGTCATTGGTTTACGACGTAAGGTAAAAGTGATTTGATGTGAATTTGAGAATTTATTTTAATTCAATAGAGAAATTTAGCGCGGAATCATCCAGTTGGAGACTAGTAAACGTCCTAGGGGTAAACGTAGGCGTAGGTTGGAGGATTGCATTAAGCGTGATCCTCGTTGCAGACATGGGTTTGGATTGTGATCCGTGGATGGAGGTTTGTTTGTATAAAGTTGGTATGATTGGTGGTTTCAGCACCGATGCCTCGGGTTCACTAAGCCTTTTATTATTTGTATAAGCATTCTAGGAAGTTAAATTGCAGAACGCATAAACTCGCCCGTGAAACGCCATCAAACTATAATAGAATTAAATATACAATGAGAGATAACCACATTTTACAAATATTTAATATCACAATGTTTAGCAGAAAAGTTGAATAATTTATGACATCAACCAATCCGGCCAGCCAAGGTCTGTTTGAACCAGACACAAACTATTTCTGTTTCTATAAACATTTCTAAATCCATTATCATTACCAATTCAGAAGGTTTTGTTTTAAAACGGGCCGGATATTTGGTTTACTCTGTTGTTTTTCACCTGCAAATTCTTTGTATATGAAATTTACATATTTTATATATCAAAAATTAATGAACTACATTATCTGTGTTGTAGGATGTGTACCTTAACGCCATGTATATTGGGATTGCCTTAAATTGTCCATTTTACCAGTAACGATAGCAAGTAATAATCTTGTTCGTTCATTCGTTCATTTAACGTCACTTTATGCTGCTATGGCTAATCGGACGATGCTACAGTGGGAGCTCTAAATTTTGCCTATCCAGGTTTAATTAGGATAGGGATTTTTAACGAGTACCTGACATCTTACAGGCTCGGGACCCCGTTTAACGTCCCTTCCGAAAGACGGCGTAACTAAGGATTTTTTACTCCCTTAAAAAAATCCTAGGGCCACCTGCAGGGTTGCGAACCCGCGATTTTGGGTTTAGTAGTTTGTTACGCTAACCACTAGACCACAGGTGACCGTGCAAGTAATACACTTGTCACTAAGCCAAAAAAAATTACAATATCATCTTAATCTTCGCCATGCTGTTACTAGAATTCTGTTAATCGAGAGCAAGCCCAACAATTCCGCGTTGTCTAACCTCAATTCTCGAAATTTCTTGGTTTTTCACATCGAATGTTCAACGCAATACCTTATTTTTTAATACCTTACTAAGTTACTCTCATAGCTGGCTGTATGGATGGAAATATCCAATCCCATAAATAAAAAAAATACTAAGTTACTCAATGTAACTTTAAAAAAGATAATATAAATATGAAGAAAGTTGTCAAAGAAGACAACTTTGAATTATTATCAAGTGGAATTCTTGATTTTTTTAATTATTCAATTTTCTATATGACAAATAAGTTTGTAATTGAATTACAATAGGATAATCTTAAACTAATAATGTTAGGATCGTGGAAAAATTCCAACGAAAAGCCTTAAGTCTCCAAACTAAAACAGAAATAGAAATTATCTGTCCAATATTTCGCCCATTCAGGCATCCTCAGGGTAGAAAGAGAATAACAGCAAAACAAAAAATGACCACAGGAAACTGGTGTGCTTTTTGAAATTTGGTGAGTGTATATTGAATTTTGAATATCTGAAGTATCTATTAGCTGTTTTTATCTAACCTTAACCAGCTGGGGTCGAGTAACCTTCCTTATGATTCATTAGTTGCATTTGAGCCTTCGAGGTGGTGGGATGTTTCTTGGGTGCATTATTCATGTTTGTTTTGCTGTTATTCTCTTTCTACCCTGAGGATGCCTGAATGGGCGAAATATTGGACAGATATTTTCTATTCTGTTTTAGTTTGGAGACTTAGGGCTTTTCATTGGAATTTTTCCACGGTCTTAACATTTATGTAAGGTCTCTTTTTTACTTTTCAATATTGAACTAATAATATGAATCATACGTGCTTTTGTCAAATACATCCCATAAATGAACATGAATTTAATCTAAAATTCAGCCAAGAGCGAATGTAACAGAACTCGGGGTTAGGAATATTTTAAGAGATATGATTCGAATTTTCTAACGAACCTGACAAATTAAAAAAAAAAAAACCTTTATTTACAGTTTTACATATACAAGTAGCTATAAGTGTAAATACATGTTCCGGACTTACTTTACATGTTTAAACAACAGTGATTTTAATTAATTAGAGTTGTCTTTGATAGGTAAATTTTACAATAGCAGGAAAAATGTAGAAAAAACCCGCTTAAAAAAGAAAAGAAAAATGAACCATAATAGTAATTCTAATTTAAAATACATAAAAATAATACTAAATAAAGTAATAATAATATAATAATTAAATAGAAAATAAATACACAATTAAAAATAACTATAAAATAAATACAGATAACTAGATTATGTTACCTACGAATAGTGGTTTGATTAAGTGAGAAGTATATGTTTTGTTCTTTTGTGCGTGTACCGTCGTAGTGAATGTTTATCATAGTTACCGATTTCTGGGATTAATGGGTTTTGGAAGCTGGAGTTTTTTCGAAGTATGCTTTTGTTTGGGCTGAAACATATTGTTTTACAGTGGGAAGTTCAAGATCTCTGAGCATAGTCGATATTTTCGTGTAGCGGGGATAATTATTAATAATTCTCATGCATAGGTTTTGTACCCTTTCAAACTTTCTATAATTTGTAGCGCAGGTTGAACTCCAGACAAGTGAGGCGTAGGTCAGCACTGAACCTGACAAATTAGATCTCCAAAAACAACCCATATTTAACTATATACACATCGATGTCCTTTAATTTTGTTTTTCAAATTTTGATCCTATTTTTTTCTCGATTCTTGATACTTTAATGAGACACTTAAGCTGAGACTAGTGTTTGGACTGAGTTCAGTTTGAGCAGGTGCGATTCCCCTAACGTGCATTAAATCTCAGACACAGGAACTTCCTTCTTGCCAAGTAACGTTAGGTCTAATCACCATTTGGGATCACCTGTTACCCAATTATGTATTATAAATTACGAACAATAATTTATTTCATTGTTGCATTTAGTTCTTGTTACGGACAAATAGCCAGTAATTTCGAGTTTCATTAAAAATACATATTTCTTTCTTCTTATGACTATAAATACTGCTTTGTTTTTGTTTATTTTTTTTACAGAGTCATTATTATGAAATAGTGCTAGGCGTAGGGATGTATCCAACAGAATAAGGTGATAATTTTCTAAATTTGATATTCATTTATATTCATCCAAAAGTATACTTGATACTGTAAATTTTTTATTTTCAAAGCGCCAAAAAAAGTATATAAGATAAATTCAGAGGCAGATTTAAGGAAGGGCTAAGGGCACCCTTAATTTGCCCAAGACAGCAAATTTGGGGACTACTAATTTCTTCCGATTTAAAAAAAAAAATATGCTTGCTTTTTCAGGCTACTTTAACACTTACTAGGCAAACTCTCTGAGCTCCAAATTAATTACAAAAGACTCATATACACGAGTATTGTAAGACCTATTTGGACTTACCGAGTAGACCTTTTGGGCTGCACTCAGCCTTTCAAATTATCTCATATCCAATCCTTGTTAAAATTCTCAATGCTCCTATTATAGTTGCGACTATAGTCCATCCATAACGACCTTATGATTTGGATAAAGTGGAATTCATGATTTTTTTTAATTATTCAATTTTCTATATTACAAATAAGTTTTTAATTGAATTTCAATTGGATAATCTTAAACTAATAATATGTCTCCATATATGTATATGTCTATATGTCTCCATCTTTTCAAAAAACACCAATTTCGTTCATAAAATTCAAAAGTAGGGAAGAATCAATTATGAGGTGGAATGAACGGTGGACTATTTCAAATAAATCTCCTAGTTTGCATAGGTTCATTCCAAAACTAACAAACAATAACTACAAATTAATAAAATCCACTAACTATAAACTAACTCAGGTTTTAACTGAACATGGACATACCAAATCATACTTACACAGATTTCACATCACCAACGATAGTACTTGCTCAATAGACAAAGAAGATCAGACATTTAAACACATAATATATGACTGCCAATTGTATGAAGGACAAAGGTCGAAATTAATTATCTCCACAATATTAAGAGGGAAAGTTTGGCCAGTATCTGAACATGACCTATACAATCTATTTCGACCCGAACTCACTAAATTTATTTATAGTATTGATTTTGAAAAGATGACATCCATTTAAGAATAATCATACTATGTAAAACAAAGATAATCATTGTGTAAGTATTGTAATTTTAATTTAAAAAAAAAATGTTAATAAATTTATAGTTATTAAATTCGTTAATTTTGTTAAGTTGTAACAGCATGTATATAATAATGTCTTTTGAACATATTTTAGTATTGTCAAACTGCAGTTTACTATTTGTAAAATGAATTTATAAGGCACATAGTATACTCACGTATGGAATGTGCTAACAAATAAACGGTCTTTTCAAAGGGTTACTTTGAAAGGAAAAAAAACTAATAATATGAATCATATGTGCTTTTGTCAAATACATAAATCATAAATCATGAATTTAATCTAAAATTCAATCTCAGCAAGAGCGAATGTAACCGAACTCGGGGTTAGGAATATTTTAAGAGATATGATTAGAATTTGCTTCTCTAGATATTTTTGGTTTAGCTACAGAGTAACATTTTGTTATATTCGGATATTTGTAGATCAGTATAAAGATTCATTATACATCTACGTGTTAAACAGTCGAACATATGTTTTATTGTCGCGGCATGGGATTATAAAATATTTCTTTTAATTCATGAGGCTGAGTTAAAAAGAATAAATACTTAGTGAAATTACTAAGAGACTAGATAACTATAATAAATACTGTAACAATTGGTAATCAAAATGAAAATAAGTTCTGAAGAATAGACGTAAAAATTAACTTGAGCATAAAGATAAATTTATGTATCCGCACATTGTAATTATTCTACCCAAATAATTATTAATAATAAAATATTTTTACCGTTTTTTAAAAGCATTATTTTTTTATCATTGATATAATTATTGTATATTATTTTTTTTCCTTTCATGGTTACTCAGTGCAGATGAACAAATGCATCATGAGTGTATTGCTTTCCAATAGTTTCTTGCTTTCCTATAATACGGCCTACTAACATAATATTTTTTAACATTTATTTATTGAAATTTACAACTGTATTACAATAATACAACAAGTAAATAGAATGAATCATACTTTTTTTTTTTTTTTAATTTGTTCCCCCCATGGTAACCCCATGGAGGGACCGTTTATTAATATTAGGACATGCTCCATACTTAAGTAAGCATTTTACATGACATTACATGCGATGTTAATAATTACAGATCAATTTGGTATCATAATTACAGAATACATTTTAGTATAATTTAACAATACAAGAAATCCAAAATTTATAGTTTGACTAAATTGATAATTTACACGTGAGAATAAAATTAAAATTAAACTTGTAATTCTAAATTATGCAGTGAAAAAATAAACAAATATACAAATAAACAAAAATGAAAGGTTTTATAATATAAATGATGTAACTAAAAAAAAAAATCAATTCATAAGTTATACATTACGATCAGCGACAGTACTTAATAAAAATGTATACACATATATTTATACTCATAACAGTTACAATTAAAAATGAAAAACCAGGTATCTGGTGAATTGCCCTTCTTATGTCCTAGAGCTGATTAAAATTTATGTCTTTTATAAATGATAATAAGTCAGTTTTAAATTTAGAAAAAATTAAATGTTCTGTCTCAGGCCAAGTCCCTCGTTTGAGTATTATGTTAAATGAATCATACTTATTGACACGAGATAAAGGCTAGTATAGAAACTACTTTATACGGTAATATTGAAGAGGTGGCTAGGTTTGAAACTAGAGAATTTGAGTGGGAATAAAATTTTGTAATGAAAAGATTAATATTGGGTTCGGGCCAATTGAGCAAATTGAGATCATTATGAAAGATTTTGTTCGTAACAGAATAAGGAGCAATGAGGATTATACTGAGGATTGTGGATTGTAAGGATTGGATAAGAGAGGAATTCGAAGGCTTAGTGGACTACTTCGTTCAGATAGGTCTTATAATAATCATGTAGATGAGTCTTTTGTAATTAATTAGGATCTTAGAGTGTTTGTCTTGTAAATGTTGAAGTAGCCTAAAACAGCGAGCAGTTTAAGTATTCCAAGTTAAACTTTAGTGAAGATGGATCTCACAACTTAAAATGGTAGCTACAACCCATCACATTGAAGAGTATTTAGCAGATTTTCATAGACCCAATGTTTTATTAGCTAATAAACATGTTATTCTTGATAAAGTAACAAATCATTTACTGTCGAAGGATATTGATAGAGCTCTTAACTCAAAGTATAATCCAATATACAGAACTATTTGCACCTATACCAACCCTGAACCTGAAAGCTATTTAAAATTCAAGATAAACATAGAAAAATTAAGAACCGTGAGTCAAATAAGAATTTCAAACCCTGAATGCCTGAAAATATTTTATAGGAACAACACCTGTGTTCTCAGAACTGATGAAAAATGTCAGTGGTGCCATGGGACCATATTCAATAGTCTGAAGCATATAATATTGCATTGTAAATTTTTTGTTAACAATTTCTGCAAAAATATATTGTCCAGCATGAGGATGAATTATCACTTCAAAATGTACTCACTATGGACAGCGTGGAAAAATTAAACAACATTTTTTTCTATCTTCAGTCTATATGTAAAAGTTCGGAATCCAGGCTTTAATTGTGGTTTATGGTTTCGGGTACTTCTACAATATCTTGATTGTAACGTATAGAAAGAATAAGATAACTGTTACAATAAAGTATGAGCGGGTTAGTACCTAAATACTTTAATTCCATTGTATTGTATTTATCTATTTCCTTAGGTACATGCCTTATCTGCGTTATTTGTTTGGAAGATTGTTATTCTTTTGTTATAATTGATACTATTCTGTTCTGACTAAAAATTTTTTTAATTTATTTATTAAACGAGTGTTGATTATTTAATTATTGTAAAATATTTACATATTGTAGATGTTATATAGCTGTAAATAAAAGTAACTGTAATTAAGTGAAGATATGCTGATTACTAATTACTAAAAATTAACACTAAGTGGGCCAGACTCAATGGCTACAATGTTATACATTAAAGCCAATAAAGAATTTATTTTATTTAATTTAATTTAAAACATTAGTGAAGATATAGTTCCAAGTATCGGGCCTGTTCTACTGGACTCAGCGGGATCTTCTCATAGGATTCTGAAGGAGAGGAAGCATTTGTTGAAATCGAAATGTAAAGGTCATTTGACAGTAAAAACTTTAATTAATACGAATTTTAATCTTTTAGATACAAAGCAGTTAGTTACCCGAATTCCGCTATGTAGCACTAATGAGGCGCCGCGATATGATAAACTAGAGTCTAGGGAGTAAATAACAAGGAGGAGTTCGGCTGAGATCGGCTCCCTTCGGATTCCCGAACCCCTATTCGCCAACTATAGTAGCAACTGTCTTTCCGTTTTCTATCTTTTAATACCTTCTGTTTACTATCAAGGGCGGATTTAGGGGGGCATGTGCCCCCACATTGTACATACTTGGCAAATTACATTATCATAGTTGTTAAAATATATTAATATATTTTAAACAGTACATACTTCGGAAATTACAAAAAAAAAATTAATAAAAATTTTATGATTTCAATTCGTATTTTCCTAATTCATAAAAGAATGGCATATTTTGATAACATACTTATTAGCAAATTACATTATCATAGTTTTCAAAATATATTAATAAAATAACAGAAATAACATGAGTGAAAGTGAAACTATTGTTTTGATATTTTAATAACCCTTTGAAACCTTTCTATAAATATAATATTTCTAATATAAGTTATTGTTGATTTTTTGGCCCCCATGCCCCTTCTGCCTATGCCCATCCGCATGGGCCGCTTGGTGAGACAACAATGAAGTAATTAGTGTCATTGGCTAAAATAACAAAAAAGCGTGATTCAGGAGCTTCTGCAGCACCTATTTCTGGATAAATCACTATTACACAAAACCAAAGTATTAACTATTACATGTATTATTTATTAGTTCTAATAAAAGAAAAATAATATGATTATTAAATAATTAAACAACCACTTATAATGATATTTTGTAAATAAAAAATACGGATTTGTTATCAAAATATGTCATAGAATTCCTGGTGAACAATAACCATTTTTATGTGTTTTTTTTATGAATTAGGAAAACACATATTGAAATCTTATAATTTTTATTAATTAAAAGATAGGAAATGGAAAGACACTTGCTACTAGTTGGCGGATATGGGTTCGGGAATCCGAAGGGAGCCGATCTCAGCCGAACTCCTCCTTGTTATTTACTCCCTAGACTCAAGTATATGATAATGGCAGTTTTCAGAACTTGTTACTGGTGTTAAAATGAAATAACCAAATCAACTTATCAATTGTGTTTATTATCGAATCTAACCAAGCATATTGGGTAAGTTATGTTATATTTAAACATAATTATTATTTTCTAGATAAATAAAATGTTTGACGATGAAGGCAATGACGACTGGTTGAGCGCTGCCAACGAGCCTGAGCCGGAACCACCAAAGCCTGCCGAAGAAGCCGCCCCCGCCGGCTCGGCCGCTGCAGCCAGGAAGGCTTCCAGGCACTTCGCCCCTGAGACTGAGGTAACCGCGATCGATATAACATATATCGATATCAAATTATATCTTATTTCGTATCTCTATGAAATATATCGATATCAACTTATATCTAACTGGATCGTTCTATGTTGCTATCAAGTCTTCATTGGCGTTGCCTACACGGACGTCATCTGTTGTGAAGTGCACCAACTATAAATGGTGAAAGAATACTAATGTATCTACAGCCCCGGTGAATGAGTGGTTACGTCGACTTTTGTCCAGAGGCAGTTAACTGCTTTCAGATAACCGGGATCGTATCATTCTTGTAGTTTGTGGCTTTAAACGGAGTTTTAATATAAGCAATAACTCCTTTTCAAACAAATACCGGTACTTTTCCAATCTAACGACGACCTACCCCAGCACGCTCCTCTGGCACTTACCTCAACTATTTGCAGCCTGTCAGGTTATGATGCCTGAAATATATTTGAAATAGTATTCTTTCATTATCATACAAGAGGATTCTTAGGAAATGAAATAGGAGTTGTATTATACAGCTAAAATATGATTTTTTTTTGTATTGCTTTTATTTTTAGCTATTTTTCTTTTAAAGAGAAATAGCTAAAAATAAAAGCAATACAAAAAAAATCATATTTTAGCTGTATACAGCATTTTCTCTTTAAATTTAAAATATATAAACTACTGAATAAATAAGAAGATAAAAAATAACATTTATTATAAACAAAATTCATTAAAAATAACAATATCACATCAAAACGGTGTCTGTGTCGTATATACAGAACAATAAAAACAATTAACCAAAAAACATCACATTGTAGTTAAATATAATTATTTATTTTTTATTTATTTATTTATTATTGCATCCTTTAACATTGCATCTCCATCTAATCAGATTCCCCAGTTGAAGCTTCATATTATGTCCCTTTCTACATGACATTTTCTGGGGAATGACGTTCCGCTCCTGTAGAAATAGCACAGCTGACTTTTCATCACTCACCTCGCGAAAAATCTTCATCAAATTACAACTCATATTGCATAATTAACATGAAAACAACTAAACGTCCACTAAACACAAACAATAACAAAGGACTAAGGAAGGTTTCGCTAACAGTAGGAGGTAGTTAACGAAAGTGACGCTTGGGGCGCTGGGGTAGGTCGTTGTTATATTGGAAAAGTACCCAAATACCTTACTAAGCCCCCTATTCAGTACGAAAATAACTCGATTCCGCTTACTTACGTAAAAGAAACTCATTTTGAAGAAAATTTGACTTAACCACTTATTCATCGGGCCTGAAGATATATATTGATGTGTACTTATATTTTATAGGTTATCTTTAAATTGTACATCCAATAAAAAGATGATATATCTGTAATGTCTACCCAGTTGACATTACAGATATATCATTTCGTTCTTCAAAAAAAAAAAAAAGATTTTGAGTTATGAAGAATATCAACAGAAATGTAAACTCTGAACTTTGGAGTAACTTTTTTTTTCACTCACTCCTTGGCACTACGGTCCTACAAGGACCTGGGCCTCATCCACCACTGCCTGCCACTCACTTCGGTCCCCAGCAAGTCTTCTCCAATGTCTGATCCACAGCCTAGAAGATCGGCCTCCATACCATCTCGTACGGGGTCTTCCTTTGGGTCTTCTACCACCGAGCTTCCCAAACAACAGTCTTCTGGGCACTCTTCCTCATCACATGGCCCAACCATCTCAATCTAGCTCTTTTTTCGAAAGAAACTAAGTCTGGCTCTCCGTGAAGTTGTCGGAGTTCTGCATTATTACGGATCCTCCATGTTGATCCTATATGTGAAGAACAGTTTCGAATTGTTACTTTAGTCACAATCACAATCACGCTTCAATTCCGTTCGCGTTCTATCGCCAATCACCATTCGCCGACGATCAGTTCCCATATGTGAAGAACAGTTAGGAACCGTTACTGATGAATTTGTAATCACAGGTCGACCTGTGACTTTTGAGTACCAGTGAAAAAGTAACAGTTGGTGATTTCTGGCCCATCACTACATGTCGGTAGTCGGTGTAAGTTCCCCCCTACTAAAAGCCGCTAAACGCGCCTAAAGAAGTTTTCAGTTCAAAAAAGGTTCACCTTAGAAACAAGCCTCATTTCTTCTCTTATAAATTATAAATTTAACTTCATCATCTTCTGTACACCCGCCTAAGTCTCGGAACGGATAAGCGTCTTTATACCGTATTTATAAATTTAAAGAATTAAAACGTGTAATATTGAATATTTGTTGTAAAAAAGTATATATAGTTTCAGACGATAAAGCAGTGAACTTTACTGTAGCGACCTTGATGTCAGAAACGTTCGAGACAGAAATAGTGGGATGACATCTGTCATCGGATCCGTAGTATGAGAAAGACCTGGACTCAATCCAGCCGTCTTGTCTGACATTCTCAATTCATACATATCTTCCCTTACACTATATAAATACATTATATAAATAATATGTAAGTTTCTTCAAGGTGGCAGTGCTCATTCTATGTTACTATCGTGTCTCCACGGTCCTTGCCAACCTGGACGACATCTGTTGTGGGGTTAAGTGACTATGGATGTTAAATGAATAACTATAAAGGGTTAATTCATAAAAAAGTGGTCCGATGATAGTTGCACGACCAATTTTAAATATTAAAAATTGTTTACCTTGGGCGGTTACTGAAAGACAGCCATTTTTATTTGTAAAAGCACGATGGGTTTTCCTTGGTTATGCTGCTCTTCGGAAGGGACGTTAAACAGGGATTCCGGGTCTGTACGATGTCAGGTACTCGTTAAAAATCCCTATCCTAATTAAACTTCGATAGGCACAATTTAGAGTTTCCGATGTAGTATCGTCCGATCAGCCATAACAGCATAAATGACGATAAATAAACAAACAAACGATGGTTTTTCATTTTGGAGACATTAGAGGATCTTTACACTCTGTCAAGTTACAGTATTTTAATTGACATGAATGTTTCTAGAAAAGCCGTTTCTGCATTATATATTACCCCAAATAACCTAAATTCAAAAATAACCAGTCAAAATGACCTCCAAAGTTTGGTATCTAAAACTTAGACAATCCACTTTTTAGACCCAAAAATAGCCTTCAAGGAGTGATTGATCTGGATGTATTTTATTCATCTAGATATATTTTATACACTACATACTAGTTTATGTAGAGCAAGAACACTGGCAAATGTTTCCTTAATTTTTGAATTTTTTCTCACTTCGCAAGGACTGATGACAATACACTATACTGATGACAATATAATTTAATAAGTTTGCATCATTATCCTGACCAGGACCTTTGTGTGGGCCATTTTTCATATCTGAAGACACGGTAGTGCCTTGTGCCATGTACTAAGGTGTGTAACTAAGGTATCCATGGCTTAATCTTTAAGACAAGCATATGACTGACTACTGTCTGGATCAACTGTGGAGTTTTGTATACTATGCTACTAAATAAAAATATTAGTAAAAAAAAAAACTAAAGAAAACATCTTTCTATCTAGTCAAACTATAAAGTAGAAAAAAAAAATAGTTTAAAAAATAAAAACCCTGCTTTAATAGGAAACAAAACTAAAATTATAAAATAAATATAGTATTTTATAAAAATAAAAATAGTGATCAACAGAAAATACCATTTTATGGTAAAAAAAAGCGTTGAGTGCTTGATGTTAATAATTGTGATATTAACAATTGTACATATCGCATTTTATTGACTGATATTGGTAAAAATAGAGTCTTGAAAATGTCTAAAGAATCACCCCTTCTTAAGGTTTTTTTTACGTTAAATTGAATTTTTTGCTCATCACTCTATTTTTTTTTAAACATATTGAAAATTATTTTCTACTTGTTTAGTTTTGGTTCCTTTTAAATCGTGTTTTTTTAATCTATTTTATTATGCTTTTTACCTACTATGTTAACTGATGACCTCACATGTTATTTTCATTTACAGGTATTTTCGAATATTATCAGTAATATTAAATTGTTGACACTCTCTTCAGGTGGTGTACAATAAGCATTTTTCAGGTATTGGAGCACCCCAAGAAGCAGTTAAACAAGCATTGGGCCCGACCACGGTTCCTCCAGTACGACTACCTCTACAACTACATGCACAACTATTATGATGATTACATCGACTACCTGGACAATAGGATGAAGGGTTACGAAGTTGAGCCTCCTCGTCCCCAGACTTGGGCAGAGAGGGCACTTCGTACCTACACCAGGAACACTTATCCACATTCACTGACTTACAAGTAAGTGAAGAAATAGACCAATTATATTCTAACTATTTCTCATTATATTAACACAAAACAATACTAAATGCTGGCCACATCTGTTGCTTAGTAACACTTCTATGCTAAAAAATTAAACTAATTATTTTCTACTAAACAGAAACAACAAGAAACTGCTCACCCTTTCAGGCTACTTCAATACATGCTAAGCCCCCAATTAATTACAAAATACTATAAATAAATGGCTATTGTAAGATCCTTTTGGACTTGTGGAGTAGAGCTTTGGTGTCCACTAAGCCATCAAATTCCTCTCATATCCAATGCAAAATCCTTAATCCCCTTTACTTTGTTATGAATAAAGTCATCTACAATGTCAATGTCCCATTAGTTACTGATTTGGCACAAACCCGATATCAATCCTTTCACAGCAAACTTTATTCCCATTCAAACCCACCAGTTTTAAACCTAACTTCCTTTTGAATTTCTGATAACCCTTTGAGACGTCTGAAAAGAAGGTGACAGAAAATTTCTAACTTAAATTTGTTATTTGAATACTACCAGTGGGAAGTTTTTAATTATTTAATATATACAGATGTAAATTTCAATAAATAAATTTAAAAATATAAAAAATATATTTTCAAGTAGAAAGAAGGTTCATTCTCATATTCAATGAAAGAATGATGCTGTTTGAATCTTTAAAATGAACTATAGGTGCCAATTCTACAACTAATATAGGCATTCGATATATTTTTATTAACAATTAAAATTATAAAGTTAGTAAGTTTATTACTAATATTTGATATTTTATATAATGGTGTAACGATTGACGGCATTTCTCTAGTTCAAAGTTTAAGCTGTACCTAAAAATAAACTTAGTCATACCATGAATCAAAAAATTTCACCATTATACGAATCCCAAGAATTAAATATGATTGGACAAATATAAAATCCTTTTTCATGTAGAGTATATTAGAAACATATGATATATTATATATCATTATTTAATACAATATAGATTAGCATATTAGTTTTGACATTGTCATAATGGAATATGATAATTTATCATAAAACAGTAATTTATTACCTGAAATCATCGCATTACCAGTTAGAAATATATTTTTTTAAACTTAAAGAATACAATGCTTCAGAATATTAACAACCAACATGTCTTTTTGATTTGTAAAGAACTTTATAAATATATTTCGTATTTTAATTAATAATTTACTGTTATTTCTGAAATAAAATAAATAAATACTAGAAGTTACACTCATTGCTTAGATTAATGAATGTTTTTTATAATTAATTGTTTTTCAAGATTGTTGTGTTATTTATAGCTTTAGGAAACAAATTTCTAATTTCTCATTTTGAAACATGTGTCCATCAGGTCAAATTTGGTGTTAATCAATTTTATACAATACATAACTAGTTTAAAAAAATATTTTTTTCTGTTTTAACAAAATGTCAATAACTCTTTTTTTTCTTTTGCTTTTATAACAATATTGCTTCTGAATTGCTAATCTTAAACATTGAATTCCCTCATATACCAGGGCTGATTGCTTATACTTGGAATAACTCACCGCTTTCCGCAATTGTTGACTAATAAACAAAAAACATTTAGTAACATACTTAAATCTTCAATTTTGATTTTGATGTAGCACTGCTGTACCAAAGCAGAAAAGGTATCCAGAAGCATCATATGCGCCTCCACATAAGTTGTCTTACTTCAGATCAAAGACTTCCACCCTAATTTCGACCTCCGAATCAAGGTTATATTTCTTAATTAATTCCGTTCTCTTTTAGAAGACAAATGGTAACAATACATACAAGTATTCTTCAATATATTTCTATTGTTTAATAGATTTTTAAATAAGCATTATTAAAAATTAATCTGTTATGACTTTTATTTTTAATAATTTCTAGGTTACCAAGACCACAGAACCCTGACGCTGCTCTCTTAAACACACCGCACTGGGCTAACACTTGGCATTCAGAGCACTCAAAGGATTACTACAATAGAAAATACAAAGCAATACTCTTCTAAAATAATTGGAAATAAGAATTTATGGTAAGCATTAGGGTCACTAGAATATGGAATGAGTACAGTGTTTGGGAAATGTATTTGATGATGTAGAGTTAGAAACGAAGCAATCTTTTCTCTAAGATTTTTTGGATAATTATTAAAAATATCTCATGTAGACTAGACAAGAATTCCTTCTAAGCTATTAAACTTAAATCGGTAACTCTGAGAGTTATTCTGAATCAAAAATAAATTATAATCAGCAAGTAGTATATTTAAGTATTATTAAATTAACAACTATTAATTATCAATTAATTCAGCTAAATATATAAACAGTATTAAGAATAATTACTATAGATAAATCTCGAAAAATGATTCTTGAAACTATTCCTAATTCTATCTGTTTATTTTTATGTAATCACTTCTCCGAACAACCATTGGTTTATAAACAATACAGTTCCTACCATATACTGAACGCAGTAGTATCTGATTTAATTATGTATTTTTTTCATTATTTTTATTTATTTATATATTTATCAAACTCTGTTTTTTAAACCTTCAAGTAAAACACAGGTTTTAAAACTTAGACTAAAGCCTGATCTTCTTTGTATAACTATCAGGTGTATAACTATCGTCTTGTGTATCAATTTTTTTTTATTATAAAAGTTATATAGTAAATTATATATATATTTTTAAATTATAACTTATAATTAGATTTGGATTATAATTTACTATATTTTTAATAAAAATTTATAATGGCTTTCAAGTAATCACCCTCTTGTTCATCTAACGACAAAATAAAAGGAGGTGAACTACAATATATTACACAAATGCCAGATTTAAAAAATTTCGACTTTCTTGGAGTTACTGTTGAGTTATACAGGATAGGAATGAACAGATACCATGAATATTTTCCATAATTTTCCATTACAACAAAAATGTTTGTTATTACTATACTTCCATTACTGCATAAAATGAAGTAATAAAAACAATATTAGAAAAATGTTCATGAGAATAGGACAAGGAGTGACAAAATTATAACTAACTTGGTTTTGTTTTGGAAAAAAATAACAATTTCTGTTATCTATCATGTCAATTATCTATTGAGTTTCTTTCAATAAAGATTCATAAGAAAAAAAAAAAAATCATATCAATAAGTTTCAGATTAAATTAAACATTTTTTTTCTTTTCCTGGGCAATATTTAATTATAAATAAAAACATTATTTTTGAGTCTCTTACACGACATGCCTCCAAGTATCATGAAAGATGCAATTTATTTTTTTATTTTTAAAATGACTGTTGATTTACCTAGTACGAAGCATCATACACTATTGATATTAAATGAGAAATTCTTTAAATCTTATACTTTAAATATTTTCCCTTCAAATAAGAACCCCTTTTAATAATTATTATATAAATTTATTATATAATAATAATAATTATTATAATGTAAAGGAGATAGTTGGGGGGTGCAGTCAATAAGAACACAGAATAAGTGATGTACTTATATTATGTGCCGACGTTTCATCTCATACAATTATTATTATAAATTGTTTAGTTAATTTGCTTTCTTAAATTTTGATTGTTTATTTTAAAAGTTTATTTAATGAGTAAATAAGCAGAATGAGATATAATTTAGAATAATACAAAGTGGTTATTAAAAATGATGGTCTCAAATTTAGCATTATGTCAACCTAATCTACTGTAAGCTGTTCAACCATGTGTGGCTTTGGAAACCCTCCATGAAATAAAAGGATATTTGCCAACTCTTATTAATCATTATCAAAATATAAAAATAGAACCAGACTTCATAACTAGTTTTATCCTTAGCTGGGTTAGAATCAAACTATAAAAGTCAGTTAGATAAAGTTATAAAATTAGATAGTTATATAAATAAAAAAATTTTAGTGAAGTTAATTAAGGCTATAATTAAGATTTATCCAACAAAACCATTATTAATAATTCATTGCATTTACTTTTAACCAGATGAACTTAAAATTAGACTGGCAGTGATAAGCCAATTAATTAAATTACAATTATAATGAAAATATTGTATGTGAGCTGTTGTTTTTGAAAGTGGTATTAGTCCATTTGGATTTAAAAAATTGTCTTTTCTTGTAAATGGTTTTAATGATTATTATTTGAAAAGTTATATAGTGTTAAAAACATCACGCTTTGCTTAGTGCTAAAAACAATTGCCCATTTGCTCATATTTTTAAACTAATTCAAAAGGAAACCCTTAGATATCGCTAATATAGAAAAATGGACTTATACCTCTTTCAATAATAACCGTTCATATTTTAAAAACTAAATAATACAATTCAAACTTCTGAAATGTGACAAACCAAGATCCAAACTCATCAAAGTTTTGCTGGATAACCTGCCTAATTTATTATCCTCCATTCACTTGTTATTTCTTTATTTTTATGTTATTTCACTCCAGAAAAATTGGGCATTTTTCCTATTGCTTAGTTTGAAATTTAGAGGAGTGTAACTTAAAAGTATGACTACATTGTGCAACCTTCAAGAAGACATTACTTATTAGTTAGGTAGGAAACACATGATCTTGGCAATTTTTTTGTAAAAAAAAAAAACAACTCCTTTAAAAAGAACCATAATTTTTTTCCAAGCATTGATGATGACTTTAATTGGTTATAGTTTTACTGATTTCAGTTCGATATTTTTTATAGTATGTGGAGGATTTTGTTTTGTTATGGGATTAATTGACACTACAGGTAGGAGTGTGACTAATGAATAAGAACACTCTAATAATTTATTTAAAAAAATTATTCGGTCATGTATTCTACGCGCCAACATTGTATTGTAGGCTTTGAGGTGCTAAATAAAAATAAAAACAAAACACGCTATTACGAAAATGAAGGGAGTGAGTATCCAAGTTATACAAGTGATTTTTTTTTAAAACTTGTGTAAAGGGCAATTAACGATAGTAAATTAGTAAAAAAAGTTGAACAATATTCAAGGAATAGAAGGTGGAGCAATAATAAATGCTCAAGAAAAACTTATAAAAATGTATAAAAAAAGGATGTAAGTTTTATAAACATATTATAATTTAAACAATATATAAACTTGAAATTGTATTTTTATTTTAATACATGATCTACCTATATCTGTAGGTATTATATTCTACCTAGGTATTGTTTGTTTATTTGTTTGTTCATTTAACGTCACTTTATGCTGCTATGGCTAATCGGACGATGCTACAGTGGGAGCTCTAAATTTTGCCTATCCAGGTTTAATTAGGATAGGGATTTTTAACGAGTACCTGACATCGTACAGGCTCGGGACCCCCGTTTAACGTCCCTTCCGAAGGACGGCGTAACTAAGGATTTTTTTATTCCCTTAAAAAAATCCTAGGGCCACCTGCCGGGCTACGAACCCGCGATCTTGGGTTTAGTAGTTTGTTACGCTAACCACTAGACCACAGGTGACCGTAGTTACAAATTGTTATTTAATGTTTAAAATAGAAATATTTAAAATATGATGTTATGATAAACAATGAAAGATTTATTCCAAACAATGCTCATTAAAAAGAACAATATCTTCAAAAATTGCATCAAAAGGGTCTACCTAGGTATTTATTCACATATTTTAATGCTTTAGTCTTAAAATGTAGCAATATATATTTTTTCTATTTAACCCAGAGAAAGCCATCCATAACTTATGCCGAACTGTAGGTATACAATGAAAATAGGTAATTTTCTTCATTTACCGTTCTCTTCGACCCCATTAATTTCTCCTTAAATTGAATAATATTGGTCAACAGTATGTATTTAGTTTTATGGTTTTACCAAAAAATATCCAAATATTCTTAAGGGGTATTTTTGATTAAAAATGGAAATTTTTTATTTCTATAATTTTTAATATAATTTCTGGTTCTTATAACAAATCTGTTTATAAAAGTTATTAGTTTTCTATTATAAGATGTATTTTACTTTGCAGGGTGTCCCAGAACATTGACTGCGAATAGAGGAAGCCAAGAAATTTTCAGCAACCCTGAATAAACAAAAGCTGTTTCTCTCAAATTACATTTATTTAGTGCCTCATTGTGATAACAGAAGTAGTTACATAAGTTTAAGAATAAAGACGTTCTTATTTATTTAAGAATATTTATTGTTCCATATTTAGCTGTAACATTTCAATAAACTACAAAAAATTATTACATTTTTTTAATCCAAGTCTATTATGTTAAATAGAGAAAGCATTCATCCATATTTCCTCAGTAATTTGAAAATTTCATTGTAAAAAGAGGTTAATCCAGATGCAGAATATTTTATATAAATAATAAAATTTATATATTTTAAATTATTTTTTAAGATTGATAATAGAAATTCCAAAATTTAAAAATATTAATTTTAATAGCTTTTATTTACTTTACTATCCCAACTAAATAAAGTGACAATGCAATTTTTATATAAATTTCCCTTATACAAAAAGTAATTTTTATAACAATAATTTTTATTTTTTCTACATTGTTTATTTATTTCAAATTTTTGACAACTGACTATCTGCTTAGTTATTTCTAGCACTAATGAATTTATGACCGACTGGATAGGAATAAATTAGTCAGGGATGGGGGTCAATGATATTAAATACATCAGTATAAATTATTATGTATTGTGAGCTGACTAACTTTCTAGCAGTTTTTATTTCATCAATGTCTATGGACTTAATATTTGAATAAGGATCCTAAAATATCCCATAAAACTACTTTCTAAAAAATTATATGTTGTCTGAGTTGCCAAAACATTTACAGTTGTAGATGGTAAATTGTTGTAGTCGAATTACTAAATTAAAAAAAAAAAAAAAAGGAAGGCCATTCTATGCCTAATCCTGAAGCCTAAAGTTAATTAGGCACCCATCTGCCATATATTAATGGGAGTTTTACTTTTGTTTCAGGAATATATTATTATCTTGTTATTCAAGGATATCAAGTATTTATTTTATGTAGAAAAGCCAAGATAATGGTTGGAGAAAAACCAATAAAATTGGTTTCCATCTCGAATTGTACTCCTCTCTGGCTATGAAACACAGACTTCTGTCCAGTGACTCTCCAGAGAAATGACTGTCCAGTGAAACAGAGACTTCTGACCAGTCTGTGTTTCATAGCCAGAGAGGACCCACCCCCCCCCAGTCTCCCCCACAGCCCTGAAGAAGACCAACAACAATAGGTTGAAACGTTGGCTATCAATAAAGATTTTTTCAAATTACACGAGATATTCATTCAGTGACCTCTACCCGGACCAATTTCTTCAACAAACTTATATTTATGTATGTATGCATGCATTAAATTTGGTATTGACTTAATATATACAAACTTCCACTAAAAGTTAAAACAGGAGGATAACATTTGGCAAGGTACGGCCCTGGGGTGTCTCAGAAAACATTATAACGAAATGTATTATAAAGCTCCCTCTTAAATTTAAGAAGTAGCTTATTTAAAACAATGGGATCAGGGTATCGCAATGTGTAGTGAGCTGCGTAGCTATACTGAAGGCTCCGGGTTCAAATCTGGCTTTCCGGATCTCCGGGCTCACCCAGTCTCTATAAACTGGGTACTCTAAATTGTGGTAAAACCTGGCTGTTTAGTGTTATCCAACAATCGTTGTTGTAGAAATAGTATAATCTCTACATAAAATTTACTGTACCCAAGATCTCCATAGTAGTGTAGGTATTTTATATTTAAAATGTATAATTACGTATAAAAGAAAACTATTTATGATTTTTGAGATTCAGAGGGCCATTGCCTTAAAACTGAAACCTTTTCAATTAAGACATTTGGACTTTATTGGCACAATGCATTGTTTAATTAGAAAAAAATCATTGTTGTCTAGTTTCTACAACAGATAAGAGAATAGTTCAAATTTACAAAAATTGAGGAAACTTATAATATTACATAAGAAAGTTGAAAAAAAATTAATTTTCAAATATGGTAGGAAAATTCAATCATTATTTTTAACAAATTTTAGCTTTTGCTTCCTCAAATTATTGTATTGTTTTTTCTACAGACCTAAAGATGCATAGCCTCCAAAATAAATAATCTGTACCACTACAACCCATGAAGAAGGATCTGGGATTTAGTACATGATAGAGAGTACAGTCTAGGACAATGGTTGTGCAGGAAGGTGATTTGCCCTAGATCACATTCAACCACCAGATTTTTACCCCTTATTTCGGGGACCCACTTATTTTAGAGGTTGGGTGTCCCAGAAGGGTCTATAGATCCAAGAGGCTCCACCCGTGTCAGTTAAGAGGCCCTAGATCCCATAGCCCTCATCTCTGGTCGCTAAAAGACCTTCAGTATGGCAACTCAGCACTCAACCACTCCACTCCAAAGCCATACAATAGTTCTGTAAATTATAGTAGTATGATATAATAGTAAATGGTTAAATGGTTAATGCAATTACAAGTATAGGAATGTTAGAACAGGCACTTGAATCTAAGACAAAAGGAATTGTAAGAAAGGTACCAATAAAATTGTTAGAACTCAAATAATTTATAACATTTGTATAATTAAAGGGATATTAACAATTTTATGTACACAAATCATACATAAATCAGATAAAAAAGATTATACTGCGTCAAAATATATTTTCAATTACATACACACAAGGAAAGTAAAGTGAGGTTTGTGTACACGCAGAAATATATTAACATGTGGAGAACAGAATTGACACACAACAAATTTGAGAATGAATTGATAATTGCATTAAATCAATAAACATAACCAGGTTAATAATAACACAGATACATAGTTTAGAAATGTTCCAAAAATTCTAAAAATCACCATGTTGTGATCACACTATCATATCACATATAAAGAGATGAATAAGATTAGATTGTTAATCAAGTAATAAATAGAACATTAGTCGTTAAAGAATATTTTAAAACCACAAAGAATACTTTTAATTAAATATATACATAGTTCAGATTAATTATATAATATTAATTTGGAAAAGTAGGACACATCTTTATATTTTATGCTCAGACTAGATTTTTTTTTTTAGTTTTATTATTTATTTTTTTAAAATTAAAACCAAGACACACACAAATATTATTTGAATGAGGTGATTTATAAAATTAAACATAATGAAATAAAATATATTTGTCAAATATGTAATTTATAATTAGTGTATATATCGAATTGTCCTTAGAATGAAAATACATTTACAGACAAATCCTAATCTAGTATGCCTCTGCTACCATTATTATCGAGGTAAAATCTAATATTGTAACAATATGTTAGTATTTTGTTTTTTAAAAATATTTAAAAACTTTTAAATTTATTCAGTATTAGGCCAAATTAATTTTAACCCAATTTCTATTCGTATGTATTTTAATTTGACTAACTATTTGGACAATACGTTAATCTCCTCAGTACAATTTTCTATTGGATAATCTAATCGCTATGAACAGGACTCTAAAATAGATATTTTTTTCCTTCTAAAATTTTGGAACTCAGTTCAAAACTTTTCATATTGAAACTATGAAAAGTTTCCATGGAATTATTATATTTTACAAAAATTCACATTTTATAACCAGGAAGAAAAGGCATCTTTCAGTTTCAATCAAAGGCTGCACACGTTTTCATATTTTAAAAAATGTACATTTTCATTTTTTATTATGCTTTAATTATTGGGAAAATAAACATGAATAGAACAAATACACGCTCGAAAAAATTATACAATATCTCTTCGAAAAAAAAAATTAAAATAAATTAATGTAAAATAATAAAAAGATACTAAAACTACTTCAATATAAATAAATTTATGAATCAATCTAATACACAAATTCATAAAAACTAAAACACAAAATAGGAGAGTTTTATCAGGCTCCGGCCGATTGTTATTTCCATAAATTGGGATGAGTCCAATGGAGGCAAAATAGAAAAAAAAACTTCAAAATATTTTTTTGTTTTTGTTTGTTTTTAAAATTTTTTTTGTTTGATTTTTTTACAATATTTTCTTTAGAACAAAGAGTTAAAATAATTTGAAACATACCAAGTCGGCTACTACAAGTCAAATGTCTATATACATATGCACAGATATAGCTTAATAAGGCAAAAACTGTTCAATATATAGTGTAATTAAAATGTGGTAAGGCAGAATATATTCCTTGTAAAATAAGGTAAGATTTAAAAATCATGAATTACATGTACTATCACCACTGGAAGGCCCAGTTTCATTGTTTTTTTATGTTTTGTTTTTTCTTTTTACCAAGAGCAGAATTCAATCCCTTTTAAAAATACAATATTCACTGAATATAATTAAAACATTCGCTGATACACTTCGCCTAAGCCTAGCTAAATGTAAATGATAATACTATACTTTATTAAAAACACCCAGATATGAGAAATAACTTTTTATAAATTTCAAACAAAGTTTATAATTCCATTTATGTGCAAAAAAGATTAATAACAATGCAGTTGGAAGCCATGCCTATTGTAGAAGAAAATATAGTAGATTTTTAAATCGGTATTTTTTATATATATCTATATAAATACATACATGCATACACACGTACTATACATATATAATATATATTTTTAATTCTTATTTAAGGGAAGATTGACATTGAAAAATGATGAAATTGTCAAATGTCTTAGAGCAAACATTGATAACAAACTGATATGATAAATATAGCAATTTTATGGAAGTTTAAGGCCACAGCCAATATGAGCAAGTACCCTAATCCCAAATTGACAAATTGAGAAAAATATTGTTATAATTTTTTTTCTCATTTTCATAAGCGATTTTCAAATTATTTCTTCAATCAGCCGAATACAAGTGAATGGAAAGACAACTGACGTAGCAACGTTATGATTGTTATTATAATAACCGGCTACTTTGTTCTGTTTTTTTAATTATGAGTCAAAATTGGGACTGGGCTCTAGACTAAATTGACACCATTTCTGGACCTCATCTTCCTTTAGTGAAATGTTTAAGGTGAGCTACACCTTTTTGTCAAAGTGCTCATGTCAGGCTCTTTTCAAAACTAACCTCGGTCTTTACGAATGATGATAAAAAAAAAAGAAAAAAAAGAATATACACATAAAAGAAAAATACTGAGAAAGTTCACATTAATATAATTAACAACAAAACTATACTGTAATTTTGGTAACGATAAGTTTCTAAAGAAGCTGTTCAAAGACTGTAATCAACATGAAAGGAAGACATGCATCCCATAATTCAGGGATACGATAGATTTCTTAACTAGCTATAAAACATCAATGTGAGAAAACGAAATTATTCGATAACTAGAAATTATCACAACCAAATGACACAATGATTGCTGATATATCTTAAAATTTTAAATGAAAAAAATTGCAGCCGACAAAAAACCGGCTGACCAGGTTATTTCGTTGTGGAATTGATCTGACAAGAGCACAAAGTAGTGACAATATCGAAGAGAGTAGCTTCACTGCGCCTGCGGGTCACACTGCAACAGTCTAACGATCGATGGATCACTTTTCGCACCTTCAATGAACTCTTCCAATGATAGCTTTCCATCCTGATTTTTGTCCATCTGCCTGAAGATTTTGTCTGTTCTCTTTTCGGGCGTCGACTCATCCTCAGGCATTTTCATAACTGAGCCCACCATTTTATAAATTGCCTATAAGAAAAAGATAATTATAATTGCATTTAAATAAAATAAATTTTATTGGAAGATAAACCAATAAATAATAAAATAACCAATACTTATTATGAAAAAATTAAAATTATATTAAGAAAGATTGATGAGTAATGCTAATAAACTAATTTAGCATAATGTGTTACAGATCTTTTTAATAAATGATAATTCATGAACAATATTTCTATTGCTTCAAAGATGTTTTAATTTTATAATATGAATTCTACAATGTTTATGTAAATTTTAGAATGTTGTCCAACAGATGGGATAAAAACATAATAAATAATGGATGCAAATAAAATAAAATTGAGAAAGAGAACTTACTGTGACAATTTCCAACATTTCTTGCCTAGAAATGAAACCGTTGCCATCAAGATCGTACATGGAAAATGCCCATTTCAGTTTCTGCTCTAGTTTACCTCTCGATGTGACGGAAAGAGCACACAAAAATTCTCTGAAGTCAATTGTACCATCTGAATTTGCATCAAATGTACGAAAAACATGCTCTGCAAACTGTAAAAAGATTTTTTTAAAAGAAGTAGGTTTGGGTTCTAGAAATTAATTAGTAAGGTAGATATTATCTTCTGAAGCAATTCGTATTTTTTAACAAAATATTAGAAATTACTTATTTAGCACTTTATACCTTCTCAGAACTTCCAATCATTATATTTCCCTTAACTTAAGTTCTATATTTTTAGTGACTTTTGAAGTTTTAGCAATCGCAGCATAACTTTTTAATATGATAGAGCATTTATCTCTAGTACAAAAAACTTTTATAAATATGGAATAATATCGTCATTGCCTAGCAGCAGATTGATGAACTACTTTTTGTGTAGTCTTTTGTCGTGCTTAAATTATAAATATTTAAAAAAAATTGGCAAACCATTAAACCACTGTTACTGACTTCTTCAAGTCATTACATAAAATATAGCACTTTCTTGAATTAAAATGGAATGCATCAATTTAAAAAATGAGACAAAGCTACAATCTTATTCCAATATTTTGATTTTAGGACTGTATTATTTCAATAAAGAGAATGCAGTGAAATAAGATTAAAATATTTTTCTTATAAACCTAAAACAATAAAAAAATTTATTTTATTTAATAC
This sequence comes from Arma custos, assembly GCA_037127475.1. Lineage (NCBI taxonomy): Eukaryota > Metazoa > Arthropoda > Insecta > Hemiptera > Pentatomidae > Arma > Arma custos. The sequence goes on along the minus strand of CM073764.1, from coordinate 136,244,317 downwards.
AAAATACTCAATGTCATAAAACAATACTAAGTACTGGACTCAACTTCAAATTGTTACGATTTCTAAAATGGGTAAAAAACAAAACAAATAAAAAACACTCCCTAGCATCCCATATTAAAAGGTTATCTAAAATAATTTTCTTTTGAGAAAGAAATTCCTATTATTTTATTGCTAATTCACATAAAACATTTGAAAAATATTTGCTTCCATATTAAACTTTAAAGATATGGAAAAATTACCTTTGAAGCATCACCATAGGGGAAAAAATTTCCATAAATTTTTTTGAATTCGTCTACACTAAGATGTCCGCTGGGACAGTCTTTTAGGAAACCTTTATACCATTCTTGAATTTCAGCATCTACAAAGTTCAATTAAAACTTTTATAATCCAGTGTTGGTAATTACTAATTGTACATTACTTTTAGTTTAGTTTAAATACAGATGTCCTGAATCTTAATAAATAACCAAGTCTATCAAAATGGTCTGAGTATGTGTTTGTCTGTCATGTGTATCTGATCATTCTAGATTAAAAAAAAATATTGATAAGTTTTAGAGTATTTACAAAATATTTAAGAATAAAACAAACCTGTGAATTCTGTGTTTTGCCTAAGATCTTCGAGAACTTCAGGTTTTAATTTACTATTTTGTTTACCCATAACGATAGTATAATTTAAACTTTTCACCTACAAAACTAACTGTAGGTATGGACCTGAAAAGCAAGTAAATTATTAATTGACTAAAAGCATAATGGATAAATATTTAAAATGACACAAATAAATAAATATAATGATGTGCATGTGATTTACTAATCAACATCTTCTAATATTATTAAGATTAAATTACCTTGGCGTCAACTATTCACTGCCTGTATTATTATTAATGAGAAAATAAAAATATAGATATTCATTTATTTTCATTTAGTGAAATAGAAATGAAAGAAATTGTTATAAAAATAAGCAAAAAGTGGTTGGTGGATCAAGTTATCAATAGAAATATACACGTTTAACATTAAAATCTTATAATGAGATTGCCATTGTTATACAACTACAAAAAGGTACAGACAAAAAAATACCATATATATTCACAAAGCATAAGAACAAAAAGAATAAAAATAAAATAATATTACATATAAACAAATGACTGGATTAAGTAACAAAGTTTCTTCTTTACCTATAATTAATATAAATAAATTAAAATTAAAAAAAATTTAACAATTTGTGCAGATAGAATAAGATAGAAGTAGAAAAATATAAAATTGTGCTTTTAATGTTTCAAAAACTCACAGCGAGGGAGACAAATCCATAAATTTCATTTTTTTTTTATCAGTAAAATAAATACAATATTTATACATTTATAAATATATTTTTTGATAAAATTCATGTTTTATATTGGTGAAGCAAAATTATTAGTTTCTAGAGGATGAAATAGTGCACAATAATGTTTGGAAAAGTTTTATATACAAAACAAAATTAATAATAAAAATAATAATTTTACAATAATTCAACAGGAGAGTGGGATCCGATAAGCTATTAATCATTTCCTAAACCTGAAATGTCCAGTAAGGGAGTTTCAAACAGTAACAAGATACACATGAATTTCATGAATTTTATTTTAATCGTTATTAATAAAATTACTTATCTAGTTAATCTCCCCAAGAATAAGATGAATAAGATTGTAATTATTTAAAAAGGTTGCGATAAAAGTTAACGCTTCCGGGTATTAAAAAGCACTAGTATTTGCTACATGTCCAGTACGATCCAGATATCTCATGATTAAGTACTTGGGTAAAGAGATGAACCGACTAACGGCTTCAGGGCTCTAGGAAAGGAATCACAATTTTCTATATTTAACATTATTATATTTTCGATATAATAAAAAATGCTTCCATAATACTTAATAGCAATTAAAATGTTAAATGATTATCGAATCTGGACATAATTGAAACTTGTCCACTTTTGCGTCCAGCACAAAAAATTTTATAATCCCTCATTAGAGTGTAAATTTGTAGGCAAGTAATTGAACACTTGTATTATTCGATTATCAGAAAATAAAGGGAAATTAAGCATTAACATATATGTACGAATATATATATACATATAAATTATATAATTAAGAAATTTGCGCTCAAAACAACACTTGGTGTATATTATTTGAGCTGTACATAATGTGCTTTCATCATAATAATAACGTATTAATAAAAAATAATTTACAAAACACATAGTATATTTAAACAGTCAAAACAAAATGGCTTCTGGTTTAAAAAATATCGTTTTGGTACATGTTTATATCAATTAAAATAATAATAATTAAAACTTAAAAAACAAAAATGAAAAAAAAACTAGAGAAATTTACAAAATATATCAGACTGAGAATTGCACTAATCTCGAGTCCCCGGGACTCAATATGTACACATAATTGAAACCTTGGCCCAATAAATGTATAAATATATACACAATAATTGAATGTGTTTGTGTGAGTGTGTGGATTTGGGTTTTTTAATTATATTGGTCCATTAAGGGGCGAGCATCTTGGAGAGCTCTTCGTCTTGGAGGCATCCTTTGAGGAATTCGTCTTGAGTCAACTGGCCATCGTTGTTCTCGTCCATTTTAGCGAAGATGTTCTTGGCCCTTTCTTCAGCCGAATCTGCTGGCCGGTTGGACGAGCAGGCGCCGAGCATGTCATAGATTGCCTACGAATCATCAAAAGAATATTTAAGTTTTAAAATTAATATTAAAAAATATATAAATGCAAAGGTATAAAATGAAATAATATTGAAGAGCAAAAGAGATATGAAATACATGTTAAGACATTAGGGAAAAAATTCTAACCAAAAAATCCTTAAGTCTCATAAGTAAAACAGGAAACAAAATACCATTCAATATTTTGCTAGTTCAAGCATTTTTAGATCAGAAATAGAATAATGGCAATAGAAAAAAACAAAACAGCTATAAAGCATACCCTAACTTCAAAATGCAGCAATAAACTTCAGAGGAAACATTCCACCACCTCCTACAGTCCACGACATGAAATTAGGTGGCTCAAAGAAAATGCGGTGTTGCCGCTTGTAACGAGAATGTGGGCGTGGTTTTACTCAAAACTGGCAATATTTGACAACAATGTGCTAGCAATGTTGCCTAGTTCTCCCGGTTTTATTTATTTGGCTTTTACCCTTGGTACACTAGTGTAGGTCGATTTGGCACCACCGCATTTTCTTTGAGCTGTCTAATTTCATGTTGTTAATTATAGGCTCAACTGCAACTACTGATTCATAAAGAAAATTAACAGTCCCCAGCTGGAAAAGGTTAGATAAAAACAATTGATAAATACCAAATAATACACTTACCAAACTTCATAAACGCAACAGAAAAAAATAATAAGCAAGACTAAAACAAGGAAAATGAAAGTGCAAGAGAAAAAAGAAATAATCAAGAAACCAGTGGACAAACAGCTATTTCACAAAATATATCAAATGCGAAATATTAGTTTAAAGACTTAAGCTTTTTGGTAGGAATGTTTTCACTAATGTGTTAACATGTATAAAATGAAATTAAAGTTTGTAGATATTGGAACAGTATGGTACATCATCTTCATTCATGGCACAATAAAAATATGCAAGAGAAGAAAAGTAGGAGCAGTGATTGGTCAATAGAATTCTTTCGGCATGTTATGATATTGAGCTAGAAGGTGCATATGAGTTCTCTTACCTTGGAACTGTGATGAGTAGAAAAGGAAAAGCCCAAAACGAAATATTCAACAGGATAAGAAAAGCTAATAGTACATAATATTATATTAGGAACACAATCGTGGGTAAGAGAGAGACCAGGAAAGACGTCAAGCTACACATTTTCAAGGCCTTATATACTCGTATGCCTGTCCCGCTACATGGAGCAAAGTATTGGGTCCTCTCAGACAACAGATGGAGCAGTATAACTGAAACAGAGATGAAATACTCGCACAGAGTGGTCTCAGATACATGCGAGGATAGCATCAGAAATGAAACCATTAGGGAAGAATTAAATATTCTTGCAATGAAACAGACTCATTAGAAGAGGCCGTTAAGGCGGTATCAACATTTATGCAGAAATAAGCGTGATCCACATAAATTTATGGTGGTGAGAGCAGGTGCTAGCGGAAGACTTCGGGTTAGCTACAACAGCTATATATCCTAATTGGAGAGAAAGAATTAAAACTAGTGAGAGACAGAGAGGGCTGGAGATCAAGGGTTGGTGAAACACCTCAACAATGAAGGCATCGATGAAGAAGTCAAAGAAAAAAGAACAGTAGATAAGCATAGCATAGTAGCCCTGGTAGCTCAGTGGTTTAGAGCACTGCACTAGAGATGCAGATGACACGGGTTCGAATCCCGGCTAGGACAAATCTTTCCTCTTCAAAAACAAAAATTTTTAAAAATATTTGAGAAGTTATATGAAAGGATTTCTTTTAGAATAGCTGTGTAAGCTTGCGGTTAGCAATTACAATGCTAACAAATTACGAGACTAGGGACATATAATTGCTACTATAGATCAGTTTTAAAATTTGATTACTTACTATGATCGATAACTGCGGAGTACTCATAATCTTACCTGTACAATTTTGGTCATTTCTTGAATGTCTATGACACCATTGCCATCTACATCATACATCCTAAAGGCCCATTTTAGCTTTTCCTCTGGTGTACCAGACGATGTAACGTCTATTGCCAACAAAAACTCCTGTAAACAATGAACAAAAAAAAAAAGTCAATATTTATTATGCAGAGGAAAAGAAGTATATATTGGGTGAATCCATAAGTTCGTTAGGTTTTTCAAAGGTGAAATAAAACAAAGTATAAGTTTTATTCAATAATGTATTCACTGTTTCTAATTAATAACTCTTGTCATCTTTCTAACAATTTCATTATTCTGCTCTCGTAAAACATCTAGAGCTTAGAAGCGAAAAACTGATCATTATGTTTTCACATATCTCTCATTAGCGAACGATTTCCGGTTGAGGTTGAGTTTTGAAGGTAACGGAACAGGTGGTGCTGAGTTCGGAAAATAAGCTTTGTCATGATGGAATACAACTTCCTCGCGATTGGCCAGTTCTGGGCGTTCCTGTCGCAATGCTTAGTACAATTTCGTTGGATGCCTGCAGTAATCTTCGAATCGATCGTTTTTGCTTGTAGATGCAACTCGTAAAACGGCACGCCGCGATTATTCCACCAAACAGAGAGCAAAATCTTCATTGGATGTGGCATTCGGCGGCTTGTCAGCAGTTGTCCACGATCTCCTGCGCATTAAATTGCTGTAGATGAGCCACTTTTAGCCACCCGTCACTATTCTATTCTTTAATCTTTTGTTATAATTATTCCATAACACTTTTTATTCCCATTCCATTCATAAATAAACAATATACGAATGTTACAAAAGCAGAAATACTGTGACGTTCATACTGCTTGCTCCTTATTAATAAACCTCCATCTTTAAAATTAGGCACTTAAAATTAAATAAAAAACCTTTTATAAAAGTAAAACTCGAGGAATATCTACCCTTAAAAGTTGTAGCGGTCGCAGGATCGATGTAATAATCTTTTAAGGAGAGATGATATGAAAAAAAAAGTTATACTGAAGGAATTCCAAGCTTGGGAGGGACGCTATAAAACTCCAACAGCGTCAAAAACTTTTCTCTTTATCAGGAAACTTTTATATTTTCTTCCTTCCCAGAAGCAGAGAAGCCACACCAGGCCAAGATCTCTCAACTATTTCCTTTTCAGTAACAGCTATTCTTGGCGGTTATGAACTTCCTGGCAGGCCAACTTCATGGCTTTCTCGGCCAGATCACAGTTACATTATTATTATTAAATAATTACAGTTACTGTTAGTGTGTAATTATTTATAAAAAAAAAGAAGGAGAAAAATGAATTTTAATGCGATGCCATGAGCAATATTTTAATATATTTTTTCTTGAATTCGGTATGCAAATTAACATGATGCTTTCTTTGACAACTTCCAAAGATATTATCATGAGTAGCAATATTCGTTTTTTTCCTTAAATCTCTGCTAAAGTTATTTATATTTGAAATTTATGCCAGCTATTTCATTTAAAAAATCCTTCAAAAACGTATTTATTATTTTTTTTTTGGAATAAGTAACTGAACACGACTATGTCTAATAATAATTTTAAGATTTCTATAAGCGAAAGCTGTAGCAAGGTAGGTACTGTACTGTTTGAATCAATGTGAACACAAGTGATAACTTAGAAAAAATAAGAAATATTCTTTATTGAGGAAAAAATACAGAGAAACAATTACACTTAAGTTTTTTTTTAGTACGAGATGTGTGCTCCCTTAACTTTTATAACTTCTTGTACACGATTTGGCATAGAATCAACATGTTTTTTTACAATTTTCTGATATTTGCGTGTCTCTAAGCCATGTCTGAATTATTGCCTCAATCAGCTTTGTTTTGTTGTGCAATTAATTTTTTTAAGTCTTGCTTCAACTGCAGCCCTTGATGTGTGCCTCTTTGGGTCATTGGTATGTTCATTCAATGTAACAATCTAGGTGCGTTTTTTTTTTAGAAATATCCATTTTCAAAAATAAGAAACAAAAAAACTTTAGTTAAGTTTATGTCTGCAAAAAAACTGTAGTTCTAAAAAATAACAAAATGTAACGGATCTTTAGCTTTGTTATGTCTCGTAACTTACTTATTGACAAAACGCGAACACAAAATAGCCGCCAATTTGACAAATAAACGTGTTGCGAACTGCGAAAAACTTGTATTATTATTTGTGGAAGAAAGTGGTCCGGGTAGAGGTCACAATGAATTTCTCGTAGAATTTGAGAAAAACTTTATTGATTAGCCAACGTTTCGACCAGTCTGTTCCAAGCCAGTAATTAGCCTGTGTTTCAAGCCAGTGAGGACCTACTCCCCAGCCCTCCCTCCCCTCCCACAGCCCTGAAGAAGACCAACAAAGTAGGTCGAAACCTTGGCTAATCAATAAAGTTTTTCTCAAATTCTACGAGAAATTCATTGTGACCTCTACCCCGAACACTTTCTTCCATATATATCATCAAGATCAATAATTATCATTCAATTTGTATTATTATTATGTGTTCACAATAATTCGCACAGTACTGTAGGTAGTTGGTTCATTCATAACTTTACTGCGCATGATCGAACTTGGATTGTGTCGGAACACTTTTTCCATTCTCTGACCATTACTAAAGAAAAGGCTAGTTATTTGACAAGGTTATACCTTCAACATTACAACTTTTTTTTGACAATAGTTAGCAATTTTCTTTATAACTTAACACAATGCCAATCACATTAATGAATTAACTCGTCTACCGATGAAGAAAAAAAAAGAAGTGAAAGTATTTTTTCCAACTTTTATATCCTCGTTTCCATTCTTAATGGTGATTGGCTGTCAGGTTCGATACTAACACCATCAAACGGACACATCTCTTAACTATGTCCATTACCAACAACTATAGTTTCTGCAACAATTTCAGTAGCATCCCGTTCCTCGAAGGACTCTTCTGATTTAATGGGAACTTCCTCTTCACTCCAACAAACTAGAACTTTTTGTTTTTACGGAACTTAGATATTTATGTTTTAACGATTGATTTAATAATAATAAATTCCCAGAAGGTGAAAAAAAAAACCTTATTAGATAATAAGACTCCATATTACCAACCAAAGAAACTCCTCTGTAAAAGTCATCTCAAGCTATACTGGGATGAGTACAGAGCGTCACAACAGATCAGAAACCCTCGTTATAAAGTTGAATGAGAAAGAAACAAATATTATTGATATTGCAATCCCCAATTCAACTATGGCAGAGAAACTTTGAAGAAATCAGGAAATACCAGCTGAACTAAAGGAACTCTATGGAATTGGTCACACCAATTATAACTTCCATAAATGCACTGATCCCTAAATCCTCAGTGGAGGGCACTTAAAGTCTAGGACTTCCGCTTGATGTCTTAAGAGAGAATGGTCTTGTATACAGCCATGATCGTATGAAAATTTCTGAAATACAACTACAGGTGTTATGACTTGTCCCCGTCTAAGTTTTCAACCCGCAAATGGGTGAAAAAATAGACGATACCAATGATAAAAGGCTTAGGGAACCCTAAAGCTCGATGCATGATCGTACTTCTTTAGTCTACATTATCGTGGTCTTCTTTTTCCATAGTCCAATATTTGCTTGGTCAATCTATGCTGGTTCATTCTGTAGTAAAGACCCTTTTAGAAATGTTTACGCAACCCTAATAATGACACATCTTAGTTACAAATAAACTATTCCTATTGACGGCTGATAAGATAATTAAACCAGACAGACGCGGGATAGATAACAACGGCAGAGAATGGAGAGCGAAGCGGTGCCCTACAAGATCGCCCTAGGGACGCCCCTCCACCGAGGCAATATGAATATTAGACCCGGGCCCCATAAATCAGGGCGGCTAATGCTCTTCTCTACCCCCCTCCCCCTCGCCCCACCGAATCCTAACTGCCCCTGATATTTCTTCTCCTAGCGGGCAATGCTTTTTCCTTTATGTGTTTCTGCTCCAACATCACTTAGGGTTGCCTAACCAGTTTTTTTTTTTTAATAGGTTAAATTAATAACCAAAGCTCTATATAAATTTATTTTAGTTTACAATTATTTTTCGTTTTGTTTATCTAACGCAACTTTATGCTACAGTGGGATCTTAAATTTAGTTTATCCAGGTATAGTTATGACAGGGATTAACGAGTACTAGATCTTGGGTATAGTAGATTGTTATGCTCAACACTACACCACAGGTCACCATACGAAGGTACATTCTAAATGTACATCCATATCTCTTAAAAAAAAATTCTGTACCACTTACATTCCATGAAAGGTCTTGGTTTCAGCACATGGTAGAAATCGCAATATCCAAGCTGACAGTTTTGCAGGAATATGATTTGGCCAAGATCGCACTCAACCCCGGGTGTTTACCCTTCGTTTAAGGATAGCTACTTTATAGGCTGGTGGATTATAGGTCTACATTATAGGTCTGCATTATAGGTCTGCATTATAGGTTAGATGAGCCCCAGAGGGTTCGCAGATTTTACAGGGCTGATCTATGATCTATGGGTCGTTAGAAAAGTTGACGATTGCCAATATTGAGACTCAAGAATGAAGTCATTCAAAACACAAATAACATTCAAGTCCCTTCATAACTCAATATATTTAATTGAATTTACTTTCTGTGTCTTCGGCTTAATAAGGAACTCCTATAAAGTTGACAAGCGCCGAGCCGACTTACCTTCTTACCCGCGCCTCTGGAACGTAATTGTAAGAAGACATAAGTGCACAGTGGTGGACCTAACATCAGTAAGTTGCAACATTCATAAAAGCCAAATTCACCATAAAAAAATTAAGAAGATAAATATGCGTAAAGTACATACTTCAGGAGGAACAGGGTATTTATTTTTATTAATTTAAATTTTTTCTTGACTTTTTTAGTTTTTCAAGTAATAATTTTGCATTAGTTAATTAATTTAATTTAGTTTATACACATATAAAATATATTGTAATCAATTTTCATTATTTTGAGATGTTATTATTTTAAAACACTCACTAGAATCCAACCATGTACTTTGACCCTAAAAATTTAAAATGTGTCTTTCAATTAACTCGAAAAATGGAGAGATTAAACGCATTTGACATAACATTTATTTCTTTAAGTAAGTTTCAAAACGTTCAAGAGATCTAGACGAATAACCTGAGCCAAAAAACTTGAAAATCGGTTGATACAATCATTTAATTAAAGAAAAATTACGTATGATAATTAAATATACAATGAGATTCGCATTATATCAACAATTGGAAACGCGCGCTTTGTATAAGAACATAGCGGCCAGTACAGTACAGTCGATTTCTATACGCTTATTTTTATATCTAGATATTTATACCTCCTTAATTAATGTGCTATGGGACCAAAACACGAATAACACGTATATAATAAGACAACAAAAGATGATATTAAATTTCAAGCTGGCAGTGTCAACTTCCTGAAATAGTCCATTGTCACTGCTGCCAACCTTGTACAACTTCCTCTTTCACTTTATGGCCGGCAAACACCTTTTTTTTAATAATCCTGAGAATCTAATATCACAATCCATTAATATCGAAGTAACATAATCACAGTCCTGGTAAATATTAATATAACCGTAAACATAAACAACGTTATTGGTATTTCGTAAATAATTTTTTGTTGTATTTAAGTTATAATTATTATTAAAAAATCATAAAAGACATAGCGAACCGGAAGTTTCGACGCCGATGCCACAAAATCACTGTTTATAATGCTCAGAGTAACGATTACTGGCCAAATCGAAATATTTTTTATCGCCTACATCGCAATCCTCTCTTCTACGCCTCGTTTTAACATAATACTAGTTACATATAAAGATCAATTTATATTATGGTTTATTGATTTTCAGAAAAAAAATCTGTTACTTTATTACGTTATCAGAAACAGAAACCTATTCATAACAGTCATAAACGATTGGAAGTCCTTAGTCACCAGGATGAACATTTTCCACAATGCAATATTACTAACAATAAATATTCATAAAACTATTTTACTATATTTTAACAATTTCGCTTCGATCATTTTTAATTATTAAAACTTCTAATAACACCTTTTAGGGAGTGATTTTTTATTATTACTAAACATGGAATATATTTATTGCACCTGCAATGTTAAACTGAGTGAAACTGTTATAAAATTAACTTCAAATTTTTTCCTTAATTTTTTGTTTAAATTTTTTGTATCTTATTTCATTGTCTTAATTTGCGGTTATTACAGAGACGGATTAAAGTAGTAATATTTTTGTTTGCAATATTAAATATTCTAGAGATTTCTTCAATGTATGTATTGTTTTTGCCCTCTACCATTTATAATTCTGTAAATTACTTAAATGTTTTTAGAAGACTAAGAAGAACACCTAAACATAGATGACTGTAAACTTTTTTTTTTAAAAACACAATATCATTTTGATTTATATTACCTTAAAGTCTATGTATCCATTCTTGTCCATATCGAATGTCCTGAAGACGTGGTCACAGAACTCCTCGGCATTGCCACTGGGGAAGAACATCTTGTACATGTCGACGAACTTGGCGGGTGTCAGCCTTCCGTTAGGACAATCTTGCTGTAAGTAGAGAAAGCTAAATGTAATAATGGTCAGGTAATTATATTATTATATAATTAATAATATACAATAATTATATTATATAACATTATGATACTTAATATACATCTAACTAATAATATCGCCATTGTAATTGGTTTATGGATCATGGGAATTGCTATTTAAGGCATCTGTTCCTCTGGTTCTGGATTCGCGTTGCGTCACAACTGTTTATACTTATCTCTTTTAATATTTTAATATAAAAATACATAAATCGTGAGCTTTAGTTTAGAAAAGAAAATGTAATTATGGGTAAGTATATTTCGGTAATCATTTCATCAAGAAATAAAAATTACAACTAACATTTCGAAGTATACACACTTCTCTTAATTACATTCTCTTTTCCATACTTAAGCTCATGATAACTTGTATTTTTGGAAAATATTAAAAGGCAAACGAATGAAAAGTTAAAACATGTTGTGGCTCAACTCGAAACGACAACCTGCGGAATAATTACCCAATTTAACAAGAAATAGTAATTCAATATAGGTATTGATTATTCAATAAATATATAGTAATTAATCATAATTGAATTAAACGTATTAATCTATCTGTGATAGAACTATTTCGTAGAAAATTCTTCTTGCTGGAAAGAATGTTAAAAGCACGATTTATAGTTTACTAGTGACCCACTCCTGATTTGCTCGGGTAATAAGGCATATTATGCCTACATAATTAGTCTGTGAAATGTACTTTTTTTTTTATCACCAATCGGCCACTAAGGACCACGTGAATATCATTGGTTAGGCTTCTTTGGGAGTCTTGATTTTCTTTCTTCCCATCTCAGCTAATGTACTTTATTATATAGAAATTATACATAAAAACAAAACCAAATATTTCTTTGTATAAGAATTTATTATCTAACACGTTAGATAATTGCACGGGATTAGGCAAGCAGCGTCTTCGGTGAAACCTATTGATATTCCAACCCATTTACACAAAACCTCGACAAATTATATACCTAAACCTTCCTGGTGAATCACTCTATTTATTGGTGAAACCCCCATGAAAATCCGTGCAGTAGTTATTGAGTTTACCACGAACAAACGCGGCCGAGGACTTTGTTTTATAATATGTATATATATGGATTGTTTGTTTGTTCATTTAACGTCACTTTATGCTGCTATGGCTAATCGGAGGATGCTACAGCGGGAGCTCTAAATTTTGCCTATCCAGGTTTAATTAGGATAGGGATTTTTAACGAGTACCTGACATCGTATAGGCTCGGGATCCCGTTTAACGTCCCTTCCGAAGGACGGCGTAACTAAGGATTTTTTACTCCCTTAAACAAATCCTAGGGCCACCTGCTGGGCTACGAACCCGCGATCTTGGGCTTAGTAGTTTGTTACGCTAACCACTAGACCACAGGTGACCTTGAATATATATGGATTAGTACAAAACTTGAACATGATAGTTAGCTGGAAGTTTGTTTAGTTTAAGGAAGAAATAGCTTTTATTTCTATATATGCTTATATTATTACACTTTACCTATGTAACCCCCCCTTTTTCTATAATTTTAATCTTCTCTTCTTGTATCTTTCCGTTTACCTCCTCATTTTTCTTTCCCTTTATATTATTGTTTACATTTTATCCTTTCTTGACTTGTATGTTTTATATTTTATATTCGTATTCTTGTTTTTTATATCTGTCACCATTATTATTTCTTTTCATCATCTACAATTTTATTTTTATCTATCACTTTTTTAAGTTTATTATATTCTGTAACCAGTCTTATATTCTTTCTTTTTTATTCTTTATTCTTTCTTATATTCTGTAACCAGTCTTATATTGTTTCTTATTTATCATATATATATTCACCATTTCATCATATCTCGTCACTATTTTTATCTATTCACTATTTTATCTTTTCACTATTTCATCATATCTAGTCACTACTTTTATTTTTTCACTCCTGTACCACTTTTTATATATTCTTGTTACTGCTTTGTTTAGTTTAGTTTAGTAATGTATGTACCTACTAAACTAAATTATAATAGCCATGTTGGCCTAAACTATTTTTAGAACAGTTGGTACTAGAAATGCACTAAACCTTCATAGACCTATAATATATGTAGTAATTATAGTATCCAACATAATTTAACCTTCATTTCTAAAAACAGATTTAAAAAAATCTTATTATTAAGCGACATAAAATCACCAATCAGAAACAATACAGCTTCTAAAACGTACAGAACGCAAGACCCTTCATGGGTTGGAGTGTTACAGTTTCACTGTCCTATGAACACATTAACAAAATTGTATAGATTATTCATTAGATTTAATTTTAATATTGTTAATGCAGAGGGATAGCTGAGAGGGTTGAAGGCTGAGTTTATGTGCTAAAGGTCTCTGCTTTGATCAATCCTCAAGGATTTTCGGAAGCATCTGGAGCTTACAGTCTCTATAAAGGAGAAAAACCTCACAGATCCTTCACAGACTGTAATGGTACAGAAAGCATTTTTGTCATTCTTCTAGAGTGAAAGGACATGTATCTGCCAGGTTAGGTGGGTGGGAAAAAGTTAAAAAAAAAAAATCCAATTATTTAGCTTGGAAAGGCGAGGGTAACCCTATCTAATCGGAGTGCCCCAGCCATTGAGGTCTGTCTCAATAAACAATTACCAAGATAGAAACAAACAAACAAACAACACGAAGAGACGAAACAAACAAGGGGTGGGAATACAACTGGCGAGAAAACAAACAACAATAAAATGATCGATGCAATATTGATTAATGACTAACGCCATGACTGATCACCTGCGAGGAGGCCCTACTTCTAATTCAGAAGAGATTAACGAGTCTCTTCCACGTCAACAATTTCATTTCGATTTTACATTGCCGATGACTGATAGCTTCTAGTAGAAAGGACATCGAATGAAAGGCTTGACTCAATAGTACAAAAATTAAATGGAAAATGTTCCAGTCAGGTATTGTAGTTAGGCAGGATAATAAGCTAATAGAATAACTGGAACCCCCCTCCACCAAAAATTTTAATACCATTATTTAAGATTATTTTTTACGATAAACAATATTTCAATTCTTGATTTTCGATACGATTGTTAATTATTGTGGTTGTTGGAGGACATTTTCAAGCAAATATAAATATAGGTATGCTTGTTGCAATGCATAATGGTTTAAAATGTGTTGGATCCTCTGTTGTGTGTGTTGTTTTTAATTTAATTTGCACTTTTTTAACCTAGTATTAATTTTTAATACTGACTAAATTTCGGGATTTCGGGGGGGGGGGGAGGGGTGACCCCTTAATCCCCCTTGGCTACGGTCTTGTATTGCACCTCTGTAGAAATGTACTGCGAATTTTCAATTCGTTAACTACATACATTTTTATTTAAAATCGGAATGAATATAACTTCATGTAAGGTAGGAAATCGATCCGTCACATCCAAGTTCTGAAATGGTGAATGAGAAACATGATGGATTACAAAGGAGCTACGAGAGATAGCTAAGATGAAGTATCCTTTCCAACCTGATGGCTAAATTGGAACTTTCAATATTAGTTATATAGCCATATCCAATACTATAGTCTGACAATTCAGAAAATGACCTGCGCAGATGTCGCCTCGGACAGGCTACCCAAGCCACGCCTTTTCCCCATTACCTAAGTAGCTTCATTCGCCCTTTATCCTCATCGTGGCTATATTTATGCCTGAATTAATTCGGCGACCTTGAGGAGGACATTGGCACTCCACTTCTTAACACAGTAACATAACCCCTGATAATCGATGATAAATTATAACAATTAACCAATGGCAACTTCCAATCGCACCTCCAGAGCACCGCCTCCGATTTCGCAAAACGTCGATTTCAAAATTTACCGGAAAATAGACCTCTATATAGAACATTCAAAAGCCATATTTTAAAATGTTATAATTATATTTCTCCTCGGCCGTTTTCTGCAAAATATGATTGTAGGGTTCTGTGCAGATCTTAATTCCTTTTTTTTTTTTTTTTTTTTTTTACGTACTAGTACCGTAATATTTACGACTCGTCCTCCAACGATGGTAGCATCAATATGCGACGGTACATCCACAACTCGAATTTTCGAGTCTCTAAACATCTGCTTTTCTCCATTCCTTAAGAGACTAAACAATCCTTGTTTATGCCGTCCATAGGAGGAGACGTAAAATGGCGGTCACGATCCTGGCAGTGACGTTAAAGTAGCCAATGTGACGTTAAAGTAGCACAATGTGACGTTAAAGTAGTACAGTGTGACGTTAAAAGAGTATTAGTGATACATAACACCTCATGAGTAGGATTTTTAGGTCTACAATTAGATCTGTGCTATATCTAGAGCTTGTAACGTTCTAGCGATTACCTACATAATATATAAGCATAATAAAATAAAATCGATTACATTTAATTAAAAAATAATAGAATACTTAAAAAAACATATTTAAAACAGATATATCCCCTTTGACTATCTATTGCAAGGAATAAGGATTAGAAGATAAACTAGAGGATTTGGTAAAACACAAACATAATGGAATAAAGGCATTTGGCCCCGATGACAAAGTACAATGGCTGACAAGGTGGATTCGAACAGAAGAGGTTTAGAAAATGGCGGAAGATTCCAATAATTGGATATTGCCTATAGCTCCATCCGGCTGTCACCCCCTTCTTCCGGTAGATCTCACTCCCCCCCTCCCCCCTCTCCCACCCCACTTCCTCCTTCTCCAACAATAATCTTCGGGCTTTATCGTTCGAAAAATGAAACAAAATGGCTGACAGGAAAACTCAACATTGAAGAGACTATGCGAATCTGGCCATAATGGTTAAGAACTCATTGATCTCCTTTAGTTAGATTAATAATATTCTCACTATTAATATTATCTAGTAAGCAATTTTAATTATCTTGTTTTTGTAACTGGAGTACATCTTTCTTAGCCAATCATTCAAGTGAGTAAATTAAAACCTTTTTCCAGTCATATATTATTTTTCTTTATTTAAAAACGTTTCAACAATACTATGTCATTCTCAATTTACATTATTTATAAGTCCTTTAACGTTATTTAATTTTTAAAATATTCTCTAAATTTTTTTTATAAATTTGGACATTTTCAATCTTTTTGGTTGATTGTCATATAATTCAAAATATTTCTTACAAAGCTTAGAGTTACAGTGTAGTCCATGGTCAATTAACAATTTCTTTCAAAAATTTCAAAATTTCAAAAATTGTTAATTGATCACGGAGTACACTGTAACTCTAAGCTTTGTAAGAAATATTTTGAATTATATGACAATCAACCAAAAAGGTTGAAAATGTACAAATTTATAAAAAATTTTAGAGAATATTTTAAAAATTAAATAACGTTAAAGGACTTATAAATAATGTAAATTGAGAATGATATAGTATTGTTGAAACGTTTTTAAATAAAGAAAAATAATATATGACTGGAAAAAGGTTTTAATTCTCTCACTTGAATGATAAACTAGTTAGCAATTTAAAATACACTTAGCAATTAAATAGCAGGGTAAGTAATCATTCAAATCTTTATTTATTTTATTAAGAACCGACAATAAAATTATTATTTTTATATAAAAAACGGAGAAATGGAAACAGTCAAGAACCTCCTCCTCGGTAGAGTTTTGGAAAGGAATGGGAATGTAGACTTGGGAATTTCAAACGGAATACTTACAGAACTTGGTCTACTTCAAGATCTGTAATATTGTTATTGGGAAACGAGAGGTTAGTACAAAAGTGAAGCTCCTAAACTTCTAAATCAGCATAATTGTTCTCTTATATGCTACTGAAAGTAGGATAATAACGATCAGACTGGAGAGCAGAGTCACCGCCACAAAAATTAAATTATTTTGAATAATTCCTAGATTCAAGCCGATTAAAATGGTTTGTCCATGCAGTCAGAGTGGAAGAGCATAAGGGACCTACTGAAAATGAAAGACTATATCCCTCAATGTAAAAGTAAAAGTCGTCCCAATATTGAACGCTTATGCAGAAAAAGGGCAAAGACATCAGGCAAGCTTCCCTGACCAGAACTGGAGAAGAATGACAGACATGGCTTAACGATCGGCTGAAAGGTACAAAAAGGATGTTGCAAAAAAGATAAATACATATAAAAAACTAATTTTCAGACAAAAAAAAGATAATATATTAAGAGACAAAGGAAGAATTCTATATAAAGGATATGATACTCGTAACTATGATTGTACTTCTACACTTTATAAAACTTGTAATAATAACAATAATAATTCTTATTTCTGTAAGTAACCTAGTTAGAGGTATTAATAAACTTAGAGCCGAGGTGCCGCAGAAGAGAAAATAAAATTGATGCTTGGCTATCGGGCTAAATAGTTTAGGGGAGGGGGCGCCTAAGTAGATTGCCTGGGGCCTCCAAGGAGCTAATGGGGTTAGTTACTGCTCTAGCCGTGAACAAATCCATTAGTCAGCGGGCCCGGGGGACGCCTCCACGCCTGGGGGCACCGAACAGTTCTTCGGTTTTTGAAGAAGTAATAGCCACTAGTATGTAGTTACAATAATGGGATGTAGTACATGACAAAGGGGGCGCATTGATCTCTAGGAGGGGGGTTGTTATAGTCGAGATGACGCTCACCTCCCAAATTTCTTCCCAATTAAGGATACATACTTCTTAGGAATTTAGAAAATGCCAGGCGATACACCAGATACGTTCAACGATAGGTTCGATTTATGACTGTTAAGAAAACAAATATTTTAACTGCTACAGCCGGGGACTTTTTATTTTTTTTAAATTTATTTATTGATATTTACAACTGTATTACAATTATACAACAAGTAAATAGAATGCGTGTAACATAATGACATGAGAATGACAAGTAGAGAAACTACCCACTGGTAGTGCTCAAATCACAAGTTCAAATAAGAAGGTCACGTGGCCATCTTCTTTTCAGACGCCTCGGAGGATTATCGGGAATTGAAGAGGAAGCTAGGTTTGAAACTAGAGGGTTTGAGTGGGAATGAAGTTTGCTATGAAAGGATAGATACCGGGTTCGGGCCAAATCAGCAACAAAAGGGACATTAAGGTCGTTATGGATGACTTTATTCTTAACAAAATAAGGAGCATTGAGGATTTTACGAAGGATTTTGGATTGTAGGGATTGGATACGAGAGGAATTCGGCTTAGTGGAGCCCCATAGCTCTACTCCGTAAGTCCTAATAGGTCGTATGATGGTCATTAACGGGGATTTGAAACTAGAAACCTAGATATCTGTAGCTGATCACTCCACAGTAATTAGTAAACTATTATCAATAAAAAATAATCATAATTATTATCAACGCAACATGTGCTAAATTTTCAATGCTTTATGATGCTAAATAGCGAGGATTTTCAGTGAAGAACTCTAGTATGCTGATTTAAATAGACACAAATAGCACACGCTATTGATGAAAAAACTTTTGTACTGAAAATACCTTATTACTATAGTTTTTAGGGTGCCGAATCCAAACATGATATTGAAAAAGCTGTATCACCCATAATTTATTCAAATTTTATAGTTAAATTTATTAAATTAAACGATTTTTAAAGAATTGAACAGCTTTAATATTAATTATATTTGCGCATCCAGCAAATTTGATCCAGGAGTTTTTCTCTTTGCTATTGCACAGGAACATCGAGTTTTGGAATGAAATACCAATATTTGAGTAGGTCTCTTGGCCAATGTCTTTTTAATCTTTTTTTATCAAGTCCAGGTAACTGGGAGTAGGAAAGCGGAAGAACGAGTGGGTTTGGGTGATATTGTGTCGATGAGTGGAATGTTATGTATTTGTTATGAATATATGATTTTATAGTAGGAATGTTCATGTCATTGTGTATAGTGTGATTCGAAACATACCACGGTGCATTGATAATTTTTCTGAGAATTTTGGACTGTGTTGTTTGTATCTTGTGTATGTGAACTTTTTTTGCTGAACCCCAAAGTTCTGCTCCATATGTCCAAATAGGTTTTGTATACTATTATAGATAAGTCGTTTGTTCCTCAAGTCAAGTGAAGATCTATAGTCCAGAAGATGTGATAGTTGTTTGTACCGTCTAGTCAGTTCTTGCCTTTTTATTTTAATATTTAAAACAAAGAACTGAAAAAATAGGTATATTGATGTGGATGAAGTTGGTAGCACTGCTGAAACAAATTTGCTGGCCAAAAAAAGGTTGATTCTTTTTTCTGTTAACAGCTAACCTTAAATGAGAAAGAAGCATGAGTATCAATCAAGCAAGTCGTTACAGAGTTCTTGGGAAATTAAAAAGACCCAGAGTATGTTCCTATTGTAGCTAACATGTTACAGAAGTTTAAACATTTAGGATGTTTGATGAGCTTGAAAGTTCACTTTTTGAACAGCCAGCCACCTTGATTACTTCCCGGACAATTTGGGAGATGTTAGTGAGGAGCAAGGTGAGCGTTTTCATCAGGACGTTAAAGTGATGGAAATACCAACATGATGGGGGAATACTGTTGGTCACTTCACCGAGAAGTTCAACAAGCGACTCATCGTAGAAAAAGCTACACGAAGAAGCTTCAAAGAAAAAAGAGAAAGAAAGTATACAGCCAGTTGACAAGTGAAACCTGTATTAGCACATTAAACCATACAGCAGCCACTGTAAATACAAACCATGCTTGTCATGTAACATGGTATTTAATTAATTCTACCGTACACCGTATAGGGTACCTTGGAATTACTTTTGACCAGACCCTTTCCTGGAAAAACCATATCTCTGAAATTTCTCGTCGTACCTTCTCCATCTTAAAGCGTCTCAATTACCTTCGTCACCTGTTCCCTTTTGAAATCCGTAAACTCCTAGTTTCTTCCTTAATTTTCCCCCATTTTGACTATTGTTGTTCGGTGTATGGGGGTATCTCTGGGGATCTCGAAGCAAAATTAAAGCGGTTGCTTAATTGCTTCGTTCGATTCATCTTTGGGATCCCTAGAGATGCTTCGGTGACCCGATATTACGAAGAATTGAAATGGCTCTACCCTTCCTACCGCCGTAAGTACGTCCTAGCATCTTTCCTTTACCAAGTTATCCAATCTCGTCGACCATCTTACATTTTCGATCTCCTTCAATTCAAAACCACAGTCCTCTCCCGCAACACCCGTTCTCTGCTCTCTGATCTATATACAGCATCCCACCGAACTGCAGCTTTTGACAGACCTTTCCTGATCCGATCCTCCTCCCTTTGGAACTCTATACCTTCTTCCATTCGTCGTTCCAATAATCTTCCAACCTTCAAATCCCGTATATTCCAGCACCTATTATCCCTACAATTCCCAATAAATCGAAAATAGTAGGGGATCAGTTTTGACTTAATGCTCTCTTTATTCGATGAATGAATGATGTTTTTAGATGTACATTTGTGTGTGTTATTTTGTATTCATATATTTGAGTGTGTGGAATTTAAACCACGTACATATGTATTATTATTGTCATATAGATAGATATTAAAAAGGACAAAAAGGGATGAAAGGTAAATCTCGGATAATATTGTTTAATCTTTCTTTTTTGTTTTTTTCTTGGTATAAATTTGATATATGTGACCATAAATTTGTTTCTCTTATATAATTAATGTAAACTTATTTTAATTTTTTTTCTTTCTTTTCTTCTAATATGTTTTCGAAATACTGTTATTGTAGGTAATTCACATTTTTTATTTGTTCATTTTTTTATTCGTTCTCACTAATTAAATTAATTGTAATAATTAATTAAAAGTAATTATTTAACACTCTAAGATTTAATAGCTTACAATGCCTGTATTGTTATTCTATAGGGACTCGTCCCAGAATAAATAAAGACATTATTATTATTATTATTATAGGGGTTTAGATAGGGGTTTATACTATATAATACAAAGCATATTGCTGGAAAACTATGGGTGATAAAAAAAAAAAAAAAAAAACTAAGGCCAGATTTAGATCCAGCACATAAAAATCAACTATTAAAGTTAAAAAAGTTTATAGTTTTTTGTTGGCCTGTGTAGTTAATTATAAGATTAACATCAGTGAAGATTTTAAGCATCACATCCAACATTAACATTCCAATATAATGGTTTTTATTCGACGCCTTGGAGTGATTTTTCTATTTCAGAATGATTGATGGGTTTGTTCGCATTTTATCTTCATTAATGTGTTTATGTTTTTTTATCTATGTACTCAAGATGCCTCAATTCGCAAAGCTTTGACTGGTTTATCCAACGTTTTTGGGAATATTAGGCTCTTGGGTCTTTTTTTTTGTTGGAATTTTTCAATTATATTCTAATAAAAGTATTTATTTAAAAATATCGACTTGTTGTCGAGGTATTTCAGATATTTTTATTTCCTGACATTGATTGAGAAATAGCACTACTTCAAAGTACTACATCCAAAGGTCGTAGCGTATTTTTTGTTGTATGTTCAGATTATGCCTTAAAGTTTTATCTTGTATTGTTTAATGAAAAAACAAATGAAGTTATTATTATAAAAGTTGTTGATAATTAGAGCAGGGTAGATAAGAAGTTGGTAGACTTCTTGCCATGTCCGTAGACCAGATCGAGGAATATCTTGAAGGAATCGATTTAGGAAAATCACGCGATGGGGAGGGATCGTGATAGCGAAAAGAGGCCAGCGCCGGGTAGTGAACTTAGTGTTAGTGTTGACGTGTTAGTGATATCGTGTTAGTGTTGTGTTCAGAGTTGCAACTGTTTATCGACTTCTGGGTTGATTACTATCGCGACTTTTATAAGTCGAATTATCTGGTTTTCTTATTGTTCCAACCTTTTTACTAATGTTTTTTATAATTATTGGTCATTTTTTTGAGTATTTAAATATTTTTATTTTTTAAAGAGAAAAGATAGGCCCTGGACCGAGATTTGAACCCGGAACCTTTGTCTCACCGTGACATCGCTCTACCAATTGAGCTACCCAAGGCCGCCTGCCGGCCGAGGACAAACCTTTTCTCTCATAGATCCTATGTCCCTGTGCTCTCGCCATTTATGCGATGAATACACTAGAACGAAGTTCTTTGAACATTAATTTAATTTTAGGATCTTATTGACTAACGTCATATTACTATTTATAATTTTTTATAATTATTGGTAATTTTTTTTGAGTTTTTAAATATTTTTATTTTTTAAAGAGAAAAGATAAAAGATAAAAAAAAAAAAGATAAAGAAGCAATACTTTTTACTAATGATTTGTTACTTTACAGAAAGTTGGCTGTATCCCATGGTGTATTTGTACCAAGAAATTAGGCACAGGTTTACCCTCTGCGAGCCTAAAGGTGAGATGCAACAAATAGCAGATGATTTAGTTTTGGAGTTGGGGAACCAAGTAAGTTAGTTCGGTCCAAGTAAGTAGGCGGAAATAATGGCCAGTTAGGAGTTATGGGACCTATCTATTGTTGAGCTTTGTTAGCAAGTTCAACACCTTACGGAACATCTTCACTAGGAACCACTGCTTTCTATATCTACCGTGTTAGCTGAAGAAAATAGTGTGCTGCGGAAAATTAAAAAAAAAAAAAAGAGCTAGTTAATTTTCCAGTTTCTTGACAAAAAATACTTTGCCAAATAGCAACTTGAAATCCAAGAGGTTTATCCCATGTAGGTTTACTCGGTCTAACTAACAAGAAATTAAAATGGTGTCACCTTTTATAATCATCTGTAAAACGTTCGTTAACAAACAATTGGTTTCACTAGGACTGTCATGGTTATTAATACAACTGTTACTACTATTAATATTAATAAAAGGTTGAGTGAACCGGAAGAATAAATACCAATACCACCAACAGCTGTTTATTAACTTCCGATCACGGATTAATGTCCTTTAGCATAAACCTTAACCAATCCTTTCACCGATGCTTCGGTCTACGCGTCGGAACTTTACGAATATCAAAATTCGTTCGATAATGAACTTTCCAAGCCAATACCAGCCGTTGGGACCTATCACTTCAATTAACCAGGTGTAAACTCTGCAGTTCAGCTTTGTGAAATGCTCTAAGTTCTTCAGTTGACTCGTCCGTTGGCGTTTTTACTGTTTCAACGGACGCATTTCAGATCCATATAGGCAGTTGGAAACATGATAAGTGTCGTAAAACCAATAATCCTTTATATATAAAATGTGCTAGAATGTTTTAAAGGCTTGCTTAAAAAAATACAGTACGAAAAATCAATGATCATTCATATACTAAATAATAATAAGGGTTTAGTACATGATAGAGACTGGGTTGATTCTTGGACAACGGTTGTGCAGGGAGATGATTTGCCCGTGATCACGCTCAACTGCCAGGTTTCCCCCAGTTAATCCCACAAGGCCCTTGTGGTTATTATGGATTAAGCCAGTTAATCCGAGGCTAACAGAATAGATAATTTATTTGCTACAGCGAGATTTGAATCCGGAACCTTCAGCGTAGCAACTCACCACTTTACCATTCTCATTTACAAACACCCAATAATACAAAGCATTAAAGCAAAGAAGCGTATTAAGGAACTCCAAAAGATTCAAATGATTTTCAACCATTAATTAGCCAATTCATTCATTAGATGTTGGGTAAGTCAAATGAAATCCAACTCATTGCAAATACGATATTCACATTTCCATATTTCAGCTTTTATTTTTCATCTTTGCTGTTTGCAGTGAATTAATTGGATAAGGGCATAGTAAAGGGAGACCTTTTTTTTTTCTTTTCTAAATCAGAACAATTAAAAAAAAGTGATTCATTTTTCCTCAATTCCAATACACATGATATTTTATTTAAAGGGAATGAATGATTTCCGGTCTAAAAGGAAATAAAAACGAACGTGAATGTATTTGAACATACTTTTACCAAGTCTGCTGGATTGTTTTCATTAATAAAAAATACTTCAATGATCATTTTTACACTAATTGTCCAAGAGTGATAAATGATTAATAGGAATAAATACTCAACGGAACTGAATAATTATAGTAATTATTCAATTACTAAATAGGAGAAAACTATTGATCTCTAGTAAATATTATAAAAAACAAACAAAAACACCTGTACCACTACAACCCATGAAGGGTCTGGGGTTCAGTAAATGGTATGAGACTGTACTGTTTCATGGACAACGGTTCTGCAAGGAGGTGTCCTAGGTCACGCTCAACCGCCAGATTCCCCCCCCCCTTATTTTGGGTACCCTATTTTTATAATATTTTATAGAGCCTGGGTGGGCCCCAGGAGGGTCCTAGATCCCATATGATCCATCTCCCGCTGCAAACATTAGAAGTAATTAAAAATTAATATTAATGTGTAAATATTAGATCCGTAGTGAATAGTACGAAAGGAAGGAATTTACTTCAAAACAATAAATTAACAAGTGGTGCTTTAACCGTCAGATAAAACTACACACGTTGTGGGGGGTAACGTGGTGTATTTCCATCCTTTACAGGTCGCTAATATTATAAGGGCTTACAGAGTAGAGGTTTGGAGCTACAAAAATCCGTTAAATTTCTTAAAATGGATGAAATGGATCTTAAAATCTAATTCGAACGTGTCTAATCCATAAAATCGAAAATCCTTTGTAAAATCCACAATGCTCCTGACTTAGTAACGAATAAAGAAATCGATAATGACCTGAGTGTTGCAATTGTTGATCATTTTGGCCCGGACCCGATATCAATCCTTTCGTGGCCAACTTCATTCCCCCTCAAAAACACTAGTTTCAAATCTACATTCCTCTGATCCTTCGATATGTTTAAAAAAAAAGATGGCCCCGAGACTTTTTAAGTTGAATTTGTTATTTCAGTACCACCAGAGGGTAGTTTCTCCACTTGCCTTTATCTCTTGCAATTCTATATCGTCAATTTTATTTACTTGTTCTATTATTATAATACAGTAGTAAATTTCAATAAAATAAATTTTCTAAAAATAATTCGAATAGACACGTAATTATAAAAATCCAATATTTGAGAAGGGTAGATTAGAATGTAGCCTAATGAGTTACGGATCTCTTGATTCTAGGCTGTTGTAGATAAATTATTTAATCTGTTGATAACACAGGTGTATGGAGACCATCCTAGGGTTCTATCAGCCCCCCATAGGTGGAAATATCTGAAGATTGACCGTGATTGGCCAAATCACCTTGCACAACAGTTGATTTAGAAACGGTACAGCCGCTAATTACTATTTACTACCCCCAATAATTTTTCTGGGTTGTTTATACCCTATCGGTATAGGTTTTCTTCATATAATTCATATACTTCTACAAAAATTTAGTCTTGATGGTAAAATTGAAGACAGGGTTTGAGTTTGTTGTATCCAATATTTGTTAACTGAGCCTCATAGAGTAGGATGTTTGTTGAGTCGAGGCGGCGAAGAGAGATCTACATGCCTACTCAGGCACAAGTTATAATTGCAAGAGTTCAAGTGTTCCTCGTTAAGTTATAATCATCTGCTACCCCCCGGCCCAGCCCTTTGTGGGGGGAGAAGGCGAGAGGCGGTGGGGAGGGGGCCTTATTTACTTGAGTAGGGTGTTTTCATGGCTACGAGGAGACCCTCTAGTTCTGTGGCCTTTTTTGGGAGGTCTATAATGACTAACAAGGAGAAAGGAAATCTTTATAATTAGTAAAAAAACAGTCTTAGTAACTTAAATTTTAGGCAACCATGAGGTTTATATAAGCCCTAAATCGATTCAATATATCGACACTTAAAAGCCATAACATCGCCTTTACAAATGCAAAATACTGAATGTGAAAAAATTACTTCTCAGAAGAGTGAAAGTGAAGTACATATTATTCAAGTGATAGCATCATGAAGATTAAGATGGGCCAGTAAAGTTGCTGGGCTTAGTCTGAGATGTAGACCGAGGCGTAGGTGGGAGGATTGCGTTAAGATTGACCTGGCAGATTTGGGCTTGGGTAGTGATCCTTGGATGGAGCTTTGTAAGCAGAGATCGGTGGTATTAGCATAGACACATTGAGTTCGCTAAGCCTTATTAATAATAATACCATATCAATATGGTTGACAGTCGTGTTGAAATAATTTTTATAATAATAATTTGGCAAGGGAGGCTAAATTGGGTCCAGAGGGTTCTTAAAAATAGTATTTAAAATTTACCAAGATAGCTGTACTTTTATTATACATTTCGTAGAAACTTAAGTGAAAGTAAATAATATATGGAAGAAATAGTTGGGGGTGCAGTCAATAAAAACACCTAAATAAGTGCAACATGTACAATGTAGGCCATCTTCAGGGCTTAGAGAGAGAGAAACAAACAGAAATCTATAAAAAACGTGCAGCGACAAGTAATGTAGTAAAGTGGTACAAGTGTGGGAATTAAAATAGTGACTAGATATGATGAAATAGTGAATAGATATGATAAATAAAGATAATGAATATAAAAGTGGTTACAGAATATAATACAATTAAAATAGTGACAGATAAAAATAAAATTGTAGATGATGAACAGAAATTCAAATAGTGACAGATATAATAATTAAAGAATACGAATATAAAATACAGAAAATAAATGTCAAGAAAGGATAAAATGTAAACATAATATAAAGGGAAAGAAAAGTGAGGAGGTAAACGGAAACAAAATGAGAAGATTAAAATATGGAAAAAGGGGGTGGAATATGAAGGATTTAGAAAAAACTAGTTTAATTATAGATATGGATATGATACCAGACATCTAGGAGGTTACATAGGTAAAGTGTAATAATACAAGATTATATAGAAAGAAAAGATTGATAAATTTCAAAAATTAAAAATTGAAAAAAGTGTTATAAATGTGAACTCTAAAGTATGACAAGAAAATAGAAAATATAAGTAAGGGAAGTTAAATTAGAAAGTAAATAATGGTGAGTATGATAATGCAGTTGTAATACTTAATATTAATATTCAGATAAAATAGAAAAAAGTTAATGAATTTTCCATTGAAGATAAGGGAGTCATTTAGACAACTAACGTTCTTTTATTTTGATATTACACAACTATGATTTTCAAGGCTAGCTGCTTATTTTTATCTTTCGTTGGAGTTCCTAAAAATAGTAAGTGCCGGATGTACGAAGCCAATACTTAACATGCCAGATTACAATATTCATTTATTTCATTATTAAGCTCAACATCCTAACAGGATCATCTCAACCTTCACGATGCTTTTACTCTTGTAACACCACAAACATAACCTGACCTGTCACTGGGGAAGGGCACAGTCAGTGTTGCCAGTGATTAAACAATTAATTTATTAGCAATATTTTTTAGCAACACTGACATAGCCATGTACATAACCTGCCGAGAGTTGGCGAACAAGAAACGTGGTGTGTAAACAAGTGACTGGGCTTTGAAAGGCTATTATTCAGCGTCTAATGAGAACTTTATTCAAGTATAATTATTTCCTTTAATTAAATCATTTCCTTTTTGTAACCTGCAGTGCAGTAATTATTTATTATTTCACATACAAGTGTTTTCTTTTTTTGAATATAGACTTTTATTTGTTTTTCGAATTTATTTTAATTATTCGTCCCCTCAAACTCTAGTTCGAAATTCCACTTTATTCAGCCTTTAAAGTAAATAAAACTGGACTCGAATACTCAACGCAATACCTTTTTTTTTCAATAGAAAAAAAGATAAGAACTTTAGACATTGTTCTTCCTACATAAGTTAGCGGCCAAGTTTAAACCCATGCACATCCTATACAGAATAGGTTTATAAACTTAAATTTCTAAGTAAAACTTACATCATTAAAACAAGTACCACAGTACACAAGGTACTTATTCTATAGTTTACCAGATTGATGCAAGGGGTAATTTAAGTCCAGTCAAGTGACGTCACGTTGCGACATTTCTACGTCACACAATGATATACTATTCGTAGTCCATAAAATTGCAATGGTTAGAAAAAAAATGACATAGAAATATACCTCAATAAAACAAGGTCATTGCTTATGTGGGAATGACTAATATAATCTGTAATGGGTAATTCAAAATGAGGGATTTCAACAGGCATAATTTGCTGTTATATCAGAAGTCTAATAAAACTTCGTTAAGTATATAAAGAAACAGGAAATTATGCCAGATTCTAAAAATAACGAAATAACTAAATATTGATTAGGTTGGATATCCTAGATTATTGTTTTTTCATATATTATATATTAGGAGTAAATGGTGAGGGACACATAAGATTTATTGTATTGCAGATAAGATCATGACGTAAAATGACGTCACTTGGCATGACTTTAACTACCCTTACCACCGAGCAGGCAACCTGCGGAATAAGTATTCTAGAACATTTGAGGTGATTTGGTTTGTTCTACAGAACAATATTGGCCGGCTAAAAAAGAAGCTAAAGAAATAAGATTATTCAGAGGGTAGCAGAGAAGAATTGAGGTCTGCCGAGAAACGAAGAGGAAAACTTCGACGTGAAGAGTACTCCACAAAATAAGCAGCTCAGAAGGTATTGCTACCCTCGGAGGATACGAGAGGATTGAAACCAGCCTTTGGTATTGAAGATCACATACCGGAAAGAACATCTCGGATTCCTTACACTCATACATCAACGGATTGACGGTAGGAAGGCCCTGAGCACTCAAGGAAATAAGATTACTTGTACGAGACCGAGAGGATTACAGCAGCCTCTGAGGGAAGGTCCTTCAGCGCTGAAGGAGAAAGGGAGAGAGGATTTGCGATGAATTTCGTACGAAAGATATTACACAACTATTGTGTCGGCTCATCTGAAAGGCCCTTTCTCATTATTTATAAAATTCAAACTGGAATTAGTGGACTTCTGTAGTTTATCATGATTATGTTTACAGATTGTATTGAATTGTTATTAATTCTATTTTTTTTTAATATTATTTATTATCACTACCATTGAACGAACATTGCTTAGTATGCCATCAAATATGGCAGTGGAAACAATGATTTTTGTATAATTTTTTTATGTGTTTAAACTTTGACACTCGGCAGCCCAAGATGCAAGAAACACTACCACCGCGTTCGGGAAAGGATGTTGTAATGAACGGAGGGTATTTGTCTGAGACATTTTCAGCTGGTGACACATATTGATTTATAAATAAATAACTAATTCATAAAAAAATCATTTCTCCTTTCTGCCCACCCAACATCACAGCCGCATCGTTCTGCTACTAGCATTGGCTAATATGAAGTGACATATCCTATAACACGACAATATTAGACCTAAGAAACTAAGAGAAACGAGCTGGTTTACGAAGTCCTCCCATACCCACCTTATTCGCCCGACTTATCTCCAATAGATTCCCATATGTATCAGAAATGTGAACAACTTCTTAAGGGGTAAATGGTTTTTGAAAATGATTCTCAGGTCAAAAATGCATTTTCACACTTTATTTCATCACAAGCCCATGAATTTTTGAGTTATGGATTTCAAAATTTGATAACACGTAGGAAAAATGTACAGAAATTAAGGATAAATATTTTGAATAAAATGTTTTTATTTCATTAAGTTTTTTTTTCATATGAAACGACCCAATATTACAGATAAAGTGTTACACAAATCGTTTTATTTAATATCCTATTCTGGATTTTCGAAATAACAGAATCATGTGATAAGAAGGTTAAGTAACCGAAGATTGTGATGGGCACAGTCTCTAAAGAACATTTGAACATTAGAGGGATATATCGATTACTAGGTGGGATAACGTTAAAGGTGAACATCAATATCGATAATAATTTATCGATTATTAGGCATTAGGCATTATATTAATTATGATTAATAAATATTAACTGACCTTGAAACCTTTGTACCACTCCTTGATGGTGGCTTCGTCGTAGCGGGTCCGGGTTTTCAGGAAGTCCATGTCCTCTTTGGACAGTTTATCTTTACTCCCAAAACACCCCATCCCTCCAACTGAAAAATAATAAATAAATAAAATTTATTATTATGATATAATATAGATATTACATATAGAATAGATATAGATATACAGTCCCTGGCCATATTAATGTGACCACTGGATAGATTCGTTCTTGTTACATGTTTGAATTATCTTTTTGTATGCGTAATGATGTAAATCGAGTTTAAATATTAGTTTTATGGGTAAGTTAGTTATCTGATAATAATATGAAATTGAAAAAAATAGTTTCGAAAATAAATCTTTATTTTTTTTTTATATATTGTGGTGTCCCCTATTTTACATATTTATGAAAAAAAAAACTATCAAAATAGTTAAAATATATGATACAAATAATAAATTTACCGAATCCAACTTGTATTTAATGAAAAAATAAATCTACAAAAATTTCAAACACAAATTATGCACGCCGTCACTCGTAAAACAAAATGGCTGTACAAAAATCAATGCTGCCATTAATAAAAAAACTTATAACAGTGTTGCCATTACTTAAACAGCAATTTATTAAAACACGCGAAGTATATAAAAAAAAAAAGGGAAAAAACAAGACGAAAATAATCTTTCTTAGTGGTCACATTAATATGACCAGGAACTGTAGCAGGAATATTAGTAAATGACATTGAAATTTCCTAATATTTTATGTTTTCTTCCTAATAAATTGATTAGTATAAAAAAGAACCATAGGTGTAATCATTAATATACAAATCACAATACAAATAAAAAATGAGTAATGCTAAAGATGTATCTGCATGTACGTCCTTTTAAAGTTTGTGAGTCTCTCACATAACCCTTCTTCATCTTCTGCACCACCCTTTAGTGCCTTTCAGCGTAGGGGAGCGTCTAACCAGGATTTAGAATGTTCCCAGTTACTTGCAAGATTTCTGGCTTAGCCTATATTCTTGTTTCTTGATTTACAACGACGGTCGACGTATTCGAGGTACCACATTCTCGGCCTGCCACGGGGTTTCCTACCATCGGGGACATAATCATAAACTTCAATGGATCCCTGTGATCCTCTATTCTGACGACATGCTCAAACAATTTAAGCTGTCGAGTCTCAAGGGCATCCTTCGTCGGCCACAAAACCCAAAAAAGGTAAAACCCCAGAAAGTTAGAATTTCGATATTTGGGTTTGGTGTAACAATTGGTTGTGGACTTTCCTTTTCGGCCACTAACCTAAATGATATCCTATGGTTAATACAACGGATTAAATTAAGCGGATTATATGTGTTTATTTATGTATTATTAATAAATATCTTCATTGATAAAAATACAAAAAAATATATAAGTAATACTAAATTTTAGTTTTAAGAGATAAACTGGAAGTTACACTTTATTAGAAATTCTACACAAGGAAAGTACATATAGGGATCGCATCACTCAAAATTTTCACTATGGTAACAATATCTTCTGTTGTTTTTAGGGAGCTGTAATGAAAAAGAGCTGAGTATTCCGGGTTCAAATCCGGCGCTAATATTAAATATGTATATACATTTTTAAAAAATATTTTTCTTATATAATATTGCTACAATTGTTGATGTTACTGGAGTGCATATTTTTGAATCATTTATTCAAGTGAGTAAAAAACCTTTTTCCAGTCATACATTTTTTTCTTTATTTAAAAATACGTTTCGACTTATTCAGTCATTTTCAATTTTCGTTTCTTATAAGTTTATTTTTATTTAATTTAAATATTTTTACTCATAAACTTGTACATTATTAACCTTTAAATAGATTGTCAATTAATTAAAATTTTCTTTCAATACTTGGAGTTTGTAAGGTACTCCATGGTACATTGTAATGTAATGTAATGTAAGACCATGGAGTACCTTACAAACTCCAAGTATTAAAAGAAAATTTTAATTAATTGACAATCTATTAAAAGGTTAATAATGTATAAATTTATGAGTAAAAATATTTAAATTAAATAAAAATAAATTATAAGAAAAGAAGATTGAAAATGACTGAATAAGTCGAAACGTATTTTTAAATAAAGAAAAAAATTGTTGACTGGAAAAAGGTTTTTTACTCACTTGAATGAATTATTCAAAAATTATATGCTGTACCATAAAGATCAGTCTCAAACTTAAAAATAATTACCATTTAAACGTATCTATACAGACTCGTATTATATAAAATATACAAAAAGCTTTCAAGAGATTATATTATTAAAATATGATAATGTGACATAACCTATTAACAACCCACGAAGAACCTTGTACGATCAATAGAACCTCCTCGGGCTGACCCGGCCTCTACGAAGTCGATACTTTGTACCGGGGGGGGGGGATGACAGATATATCACCTTCCTTCCAAACGGTTTTCGTAGAAACAATACAGTATCTACCGTGTATTCTTCCTAATGGTAGTTACAGATTTCCTTCTAATTTTGATATATGATACAGTATACTGCAATTAAGAGGAAGAAAATAGTCCTATAAAAAGAAAAAGAAAAAATTCTCTTATCTAGGGAGAAGTGTTTATTTTGAAGCCGACGTTATTCAACATATACTGCAATTAGTAGTTTATGAAAATTTAGTTCAAACGGATTCATGAGCCACAAGCAACAAGCTTGAATGCATTTGACAATGAAATGAAGTTTTGAAGAGATCGAGTATGTAAAATTTCGATATGTAAAATTTTCAAGAAACAAGTTTTTTTTTAAAAGGAAAGTTGGAGTATTCGAATTAGAATGCTCCTTAATCAACATGTGGTGAGCCTTCAGTTTATTACTATATAAATAAATAAAAAAAAATAAAAATAAAAGCCATTAAAGGATCAGACAAAAACAAAATATACGTTGTAATACTAAGTAATGTATAATTATGTAGGTAATAACTTTATATTTTTATTTAATTTTCAACTCCAATTTAATAACGTAACGTCTTTAAATATTTACTTAAGGCTTAAAATAAAACTTACTTAATAGAAAAAAAATAGAGAATAAAATAAGCCGTCATAATAAAGAAATAAAAAAATGGAGCCATTTTGCAGTTTACTTTCCCTGGTCATACTTTGTAATTACAACACAGGCTGGGAGATAACAAGAGCTTAAAGAAGCCTCAGTTCTATATTATTTCATTAGCTCTTAGCTGGTATATTGCAGGCACTAATGAAGAATAATATTCTACTATTTTTCTTAAAATAATAGCAACAATAAATTAATAATAATAAAACGCAAAAAGTAAAAATAAGTCTGTACCTCTACAACTCATCAAGAGTTTAGGCTATGACTATTATTTCTTGGACTGTACAGCATTATAATATGGGTTCTACCGGACTATAATTGATAATATTTAACTATGAAGCATTCTCCAGTCAAGTTTTTCTTTATTATTTACTATAAATACGTTTCGACCCCTTCGGTCATTTTCAATTTCTTAAATGTTTGTCAGGATTCACATAATATGTCGGTAATTTAACAATATAAAATTATCAACATCAACAACAATAAAACTATAAATAATTACATTAAAATGTCCTAAAAAAACTGAAATATTCAAGTATAGATACCTCTTATGGACGCCTATAATTTAAAAATTACTAGGAGATACATTTTTCTCCATGGTTATTATTGCTCTGCATTATACTTTGGACTGTACTTATTTTTAAATACTTCGATATTGTTTGAAAAATTAAATTGTAAATTTATAAGACATTAATAATTGTTTTGATTTATTTATTTATTTAAATTATAATATATATTAATTGGTTTTAATATTTTATATCCGAATCTTATTATATGGGAGTATTGTACAGTTTAAAATATTGATTTTGCTATACTATTACACTATAAAATAGTACAATAGCATAGCATTATAAAATAGTAACAGATATTATTTCTTAAAATAATAGGAACAAAGAAAGAAACATTGCTAAGGATAAGATTTCTGTTGATTGAGGAATCATGCTCTTTTACAATAATTATAATTAATCCATTATCCTTATTATAATAAAGCCAGGAAATTTAAATTCAATTCAAGAGCCATCACAAAAATTAAATCCTAATTTATTTTAAACAAGGCGGGACTAAGCCTTGAATAACAAATAACGGAATACGATTTTATTATTCACGCAACCACAGTTGATCAGATTTTTTTTTCTATTTATATCAAATATCTATCAAATAAATGTATATTATTGATGTAATATTTTATAGGCGTCAGTTGGCAACATTTAGTCTTTATTCGTGCTCGATCAGTCAAGTCATAAAAATTGGCACATATGACACAGCTAACACCACCTGAACGCCTGACCACACACGTGAAGTTGCGACATAAGACATAGCACTGTTTTTGAATTTAAATAGAAAGCATCGATTTAAAAAATAAAACAAGCTACATCTTATTCCACTATTTAAATAATAGGACTGTTTCTTCCTTAAACCTGTACCAATACAACCCGTGTAGGGTCTGAGATTCAGTATATGGTAGAGACTGTACTGATTCATGGACACCGGTTGTGCAGGGAGGTGATTTGTCCTAGATGATGCTCAACCACCAGATTTTCACCCTTATTTTGGGTACCCAGTTTATAGAGGCTGGGTGAGCCCCAGGAGAGTCCTACATCCATCTCCAGCTGCTGACAGATTAAATAAAAGTCTTGCCTGCAGCGGGATTTGAACCAGGATTTTCGGCATGTCAACTCAATGCTCTACCACTGAACCACTCCACTCCCTTTTTCAATACAGGGAATGCATAAACTATAAATTATTTTTTCAATCTTTAAAACAAACCAAAAATAAAAGAGGAGGATAGCTGAGGAGGTCCTGGAAGGATCATAAAGCAGTAGTAATAAATATATAAATAGTTATGGTAATCAAACATTAAGAACTTATGTTAATAATCAAGATAATAAAACCTTCAGTCAATCCGTGAGACAAAGATGGGCCGAGAAAACTGAAAAAAAAAAATGCTGCGTCACTGTCGCGTAGTCCTTCAGGGCTGTTTCGTCAAATAAATAAAAAAATCAAGATTATAGTCTGTGTTTTATACAAAATATCAATAAACCATCGTGTAAATAACTGCTGACAATTATCTCAAAAAAGGATGGTTAGGGCTGGTTAGGTAGGCAGAAAGGTTGGTATCTGAGTTTTTATGAAATGTGAATATAACTACAATTTTTTAATGTAAAGGTGATAGTTGGGGGGGTGCAGTCAGAAAGAACACTGAATAAGTAATAAACTTATAATTATGTGCCGACGTTTCGACCTACAGTGTAGGTCATCTTCAGGGCTATGAGAAAGAAACAAACAGAACAAAAATTATAAAAATGTACAGTAACAATAATATGGTGACAAGTAATGTAGAAATTTAAAATAGTGGCAGATATGAACATGGAAGATAACGAATATTAAAAAGTAACACAAGTGATAAAATTAAGATATATGGTAGATAGTAAAATTAAAAAAATAATGATAATGAGGAGAAATTAAAATAGTGACAGATATAATAAAATTAAGATAAAGACAGATATAACAAAATTATTGATAATGAAAAGCAAATGAAAATAATGACAGATATAATAAAGTAAGACAGATTTAATAAAATTAAAGAGAATGAGCAGAAATGACAAATTATAAATAACGTATATAAAATAGAATACAGAAAATGAATGTACAGAAAGGGTAGTAAAATGACTCTGTACAAGGACTGTTTGAAAAATAGTAGATAGGATTAATGATTTGTCATTTCTGTTCATTCTCTTTAATTTTATTAAATTAATGTACATTTATTTTCTGTATTTTATTTTATATACGTTATTTATAATTTGTCATTTCTGCTCATTCTCTTTATTTTATTAAATCTGTCTTACTTTATTATATCTGTCATAATTTTCATTTTCTTTTCATTATCAATAATTTTGTTATATCTGTCTTTATCTTAATTTTATTATATCTATCACTATTTTAATTTCTCCTCATTATCATTATTTTTTTAATTTTACTATCTATGTCTTAATTTTATCACATGTGTCACTTTTTAATATTCGTTATCTTCCATCTTCATATCTGCCACTATTTTAAATTTCTACATTACTTGTCACCATATTATTGTTATTCTACATTTTTATAATTTTTGTTCTGTTTGTTTCTTTCTCATAGCCCTGAAGATGACCTACACTGTAGGTCGAAACGTCGACACATAATTATAAGTTTATTACTTATTCAGTGTTCTTTCTGACTGCACCCCCCAACTATCACCTTTACATTAGATCATCCAGTCAACTATTTTCATCTCATACAATTTTTTAAGTTTTAATTCTTCTCATACAGCTTTTGCTCCTTCGATACATTTCAAATTTAATGGGGATTGTTTCACCGCTAGCAATTTAAAATAAAAAAATTAATTACTTT
The DNA here is from genome assembly GCA_037127475.1 of Arma custos. NCBI lineage: Eukaryota > Metazoa > Arthropoda > Insecta > Hemiptera > Pentatomidae > Arma > Arma custos. The sequence continues at coordinate 136,207,935 of CM073764.1, read as the reverse complement.
TTCCTTAAATTAGGGAACATTAAATATTCAAAATAATTAAAAAAGTTTCTTCTGAAAAGACTGAAGTTTAATAATGCGACTTTGAATGTTCGTAATTTTAATTAAGAGTAGTTAATTTATAATTTAGTAAAGCTATGGAAATGACAAACAACAAAAGGGAAACACTAATTGCATTCCATCGACAATTTCCCTCATCTCTTCACTTGAAACCATTGTTGGATCTTGACGGGAAGATGATTTGTACTTAAAGAGGCTGCCTCTTTGATCTCAACAGTTCTCTAAATAGGATTCTTAAAGCGTCTCAGATCTTTTAAAGAATATTTTACACAACTTTGGAACGGAGATTTCCTTAAAAATAAATTAAATGAACCTAAATAAAAATAAATAATTTGGAAGTTTTAAACTAATAAAACCAACAAGAACCTCATAAAACGAAATAAATATTATCGATATTAATAAAATTAAGAATATAAAATGGAATCATGATAATTTGATTAATAATACCATCATTACAGGTCATTTTTTATGAGTTATAAATAATTTTATTTTTTAAAGAAAAAAGATAGGCCCTCGACCGGGATTTGAACCCGGAACCTTTGTCTCACCGTGACATCGCTCTGCCAATTGAGCTATCCAAGGCCCCTGCCGGTCGAGGACAAACCTTTTCTCTCCTACATCCTAAAGCCCCAGTGTGCTCCCCCATTTTTGCAATGAATACACTAGAACGAAGTTCTTTGAACATTAATTTTAATTTAGGATCTTATTGACTTACGTCATATTATTATTTATAATTTTTTATAATTATTGGTCATTTTTTATGAGTTATAAATATTTTTATTTTTTAAAGAGAAAAAAAAATTATAAAAATAAAATACAAATAAACATAGATGTTTCATGACAAGTGAATATTTAGTACAGCTGAGGGACCAATAGCAGCGGTAAGTTGAGCATCTGTTACCGTTTCCAATCCTCGCCTCTATTTTATGTTCCAGTCTGTTATCTTCTGTAATAATGGTGCCAAGATATTTAAATGTAGATATCCACTTGATGACAGTTTCCTGGATGAGAGCATATAAATAATAAATTTCAGATGACGCTTCCATAATTATACAAGAAAAGCAAAGAACGATTAGAAAAGATTAAACGAATCCGAAATAAATGAATGATTACAAGAGGTATAGACTTGATGAATTAAGAAGGGCAGGAGGCACGCAAAGAATTAAAGTCTAATTCTGTGTCGACTTCAACTTAATTTTATTCATCTATTCTTCGACTTATCTCTTTATTTATGAGTTTACTTGTTGAACTGTTACTTTAGTTGTTAACAAAGAGAAATTAGTTTATAGCAGGTAAATTAAAGTAAATTAAGATATATATATCTCTACAGCCCCGGTGAATAAGTGGTTGTCTGATTTAGTCCAGAGAGATTTAGCTGTGTTTAGGGAAGTAGAATGTCAATCTCGTAGTTTTATGCTTGAAAGGAAGTTGTAATATAAGCAATAACTGCTTTTCAAACCAATGCTTGACTTGGCCTCTCATTCGCTGCGAAAATCACACGATTCCGGTTACTTAAGTACAAGAAAATCATTTTTGACAAAACTCGACTTATTCACTGGGACTGTAGATATATGGGTGTGTATCTTTCTTGACTGCTTATAAATGATTTTTACTTTCCGCTGTTGAGATTCAGATTAATTTTTAAATTTCCTTCTGTACTGTATAAGCGTTTAATAACTTTACTGTTTCTTAACCAACAGCAGTGTAGGAAGGTTATTTTGAGGTGATCAAGTTCAATCGCTAGGTTGTTCCCCACATTACAGTGGCAGGATGAACCCCGAGGAGTCTTTAGGTCTCTAAAGGCAACTCATATAAAGCTGATCCTTGCGTCTTATTTTATTAAGACGAAGTTTCGACTGATATTGCAAGTATTCTCCAGGGCTGAATATACTTGGTTTCTAATAAATAGTTTATCACTATTTCAAGAATTATTTATAAATCTGTGTACATTTTATTTTATTGTGTACATTTTATTTTATTTTTATTATTAGTATTATTATTATTATTATTTATTTTACTTTATTATTATTATTATTTATTTTACTTTATTATTATTATTACCGCATTAATTTCGTTCTGTTACCGCATGTATATATTTTTCCGCATGCATATATTTATTTATTTTATTTTGTTTATATTATTGTTTAGTTATGGAATGACTGTAAGCTACACAGCACTATTACTTATTGCCCACAAGTGGCAGATTGTAATATTTCAATAAAGTGTTAATATATAAAAAAAAAAAAATTTATAAATCATTCACTAAAGTGAATAAAATCTTTTTTCCAGTCAAAAGTTTTCTTTATTTTAAAAAAGTTTCGACTTATTAAGTCATTTTCAATTTTCTTTTCATTAATATATTCTTACTACTTATAAGTCCATTAATATTTGAATAATTTGACTCATAAATCTATAAATTATCAAACTTTTAATAGTTGTCAATTAAATAATTTTTTTTGGTTTGGAGTTTGAAATCTTCTCCATGGTCATTCTTAAAACTTATCTTTTTTAATTTTAATTTAAAATTGTATTTAATTGACAACTATTAAAAGGTTGATAATGTATAGATTTATGAGTCAAATTATTCAAATATTAATGGACTTATAAGTAGTAATAATATATTATTGAAAAGAAAATTGAAAATGACTTAATGAGTCGAAACGTTTTCAAAATAAAGAAAAATTTTGACTGGAAAAAAGGTTTTACTCACTTTAATGGATGATTTACAAATACTTACTCCAGTAACATCCAGAAGAAAATTAAAACAAAGAATTATTTATTTTACCTCCACTGGAACTATCTTCTTCTCCATACGATGCATGAATATTTATTCGAGTCATATTTTATTGTTTCTTCTGTTATTTTATTCAAACTAAGATAAAAATCACTATTTTGACAACAACTGAAATATACAACAACTGAAGATGCTTATTGCAATATTAATCCATACTCTAGGATGATTAACAACAACAACGCTATTCTCTCTCTCTCCCTCTCTCTGTAAGCATATGACTTATGTAATATACGCATAATAAAAGTAAATGCCATACTTTATAATTGCACTATGATAATTTAGAAACAATATAGACTAGATTGAAGGCTCACAACAACTCAATCCATAGAAGTGAATTAGCAGAGACAATCAAAACCTAATTAGCCCCTAAGGGCTGAGAAAATATGTTGAGATTGCTAATTGAGCCGAATCTCTTTAATATAGTTAATTGACAGAGCCAGTGTTAATTAGAATTAGCAGGCTCATCAGCCGAGCGAGGGGTAATTGGCAGGATGTGCTGGCTTAGCAAGCCAAGGTTGGGCGCCGGTGCCTTGTCCTCAGCAGGGGTTTCAGGCCACTTGCCATATCCAATTCAAGGGCGATAATAATAATTACGAAAGCCATTGAATTAGTGATAATTAAATAATAATAAATGATTTTTAAAAAAATTGTATTTGTTGAAACTATATAAAAATAATAATACATCACGTGAATAGTGTGAAAGATAAATAATGGTATGAGATATAGGCAAATAGAAAAACAACCCATTGGCAGTTCTTGAACAACAAATTTAACTTAGAATGTCACTTATTTCAGGCGCTTCCGAAGATCATGAGGAATAGAAGAGTTCAAAACTAGAGGGTAGTTAGTTTGCCATGAAAGCACTAATATCGGGTACGGGCCAAATCAACAACAAATAGAACATTAAGATCATTATGGATGACTTTGTTCGTAACAAAGTAAGAAGTATTGATGATATTGGATTATAAGGATTGAATACGAGAGATATTCGATGGCTTAGTGGAGTCCCAAAGCTCTACTCCGTAGGTCCTGATAGGTCTTAAAGTAGTCGTGTATATGAGTCTTTTGCAAGTGATTGATGCCTTAGATTAAAATTTGTATAACAGTAATTTTTTATATTATAATAAAATTTGACATTTTAAAAGTATCGTCCTATAAATTAACAATAAATAATCTGAAATAAACCGCGAAGGTTGAGATAGGCTTGTAAAGTTCTTAGGGTAAGTAACAATTAAAAGCGAATTACGAGGCGCTGAGCCGACTGTTATATGTCCGAGAGTTAGACCGAATCGTAGGTGGGAGGATTGCGTTAAGAGTAATCTGGCAGATTTTAGTTTTGGGAACGGAAGTTCAGATAGAAATTCATAAGCAGAGATTGGTGGTGCCGGCATCGAGACTCCGGGTTCGCTAAGCCAGATTCTTATTGTTATTTTGATCTCAAATAAACTCAAACATCCGATAAATCTACAACCTCGGTGAATAAGTGGTCAAGAAGAATTTTCGCAAAAATGCTTTTCTGGTGCTTTGGGATGCTTAATTTGCGTCATTTTCGAAGTAAATGAACAGCAAAATCAGGCGTTGGCCTTTTCAAGCCAATTATTGCTTACATTACAACTCGATTTCAAGTTGAAAACTAAGAGAATGCACGATTTCGCTTGCTCAGTATAGTTAACTCTTTCTGGACAAATTTCGGATTGACCACTTGTTCACCGGGGATGCTGACATAATGTAATATTATTCCTCGTACTCAGGAAATGAAGTAATAAAATTCCATAAAGAGAAAGTATTGTGGTACGAGTACCATAGTTAACTTTTCAGATCACAACGGATATATATATATATATATATATTATTAACGGGATTTGAAGATGAAACTAACTTTACGATGAAAGTTGAAAAAGTTAAATATCTCCGCTCCCGGCTTAGAGATTATTCTCCTCCACCCAAGACCTCATTGCTATATTTCAGGTTTAGCATCACCAAAGTATTCAGAATTACCTAAAGAGGATTACCCCCTTCTTCTCTGTAAAATCTTTCTGTGAGCCTTTCACAAAAAAACCAGTCAGTTTCTTTTTTTTTAATAGAAACTCTGAAGATTCCAAAAATTATGTAGGTGTATAACATGATAATAATATAACAATATATAAATTTATATATGAGAGGAAAATAGTTGACTGGATGATCAACTGTAGAAAGGAGATAGTTGGGGGGTGCAGTAAAAAAAAACACTGAATAAGTACTAGACTTATAATTATGTGCCGACGTTTCGACCTACAGTGTAGGTCATCTTCAGGGCTATAAGAGAGAAACAAACAGAACAAAAAATATGTTGAGAGGAGAAGTTCTGTCGTAGGCCCCGTTTATTGTGCTTCATGTTAATGCATGTATGAGAGGAAAATAGTTGACTGGATGATCAAATGTAGAAAGGAGATAGTTGGGAGGTGCAGAAAAAAAAACACTTTGTTCTGTTTGTTTCTCTTTCATAGCCCTGAAGATGACCTACACTGTAGGTCGAAACGTCAGCACATAATTATAAGTCTCTAGTACTTATTCAGTGTTTTTTTTTACTGCACCTCCCAACTATCTCCTTTCTACATTTGATCATCCAGTCAACTATTTTCCTCTCATACATGCATTAACATGAAGCACAATAAACGGGGCCTACAACAGAACTTCTCCTCTCAACATATTTTTTATTCTGTTTGTTTCTCTCTCATAGCCCTGAAGATGACCTACACTGTAGGTCGAAACGTCGGCACATAATTATAAGTCTAGTACTTATTCAGTGTTTTTTTTTACTGCACCCCCCAACTATCTCCTTTCTACATTTGATCATCCAGCTAACTATTTCCCTCTCATACATGCATTAACATGAAGCACAATAAACGGGGCCTACGACAGAACTTCTCCTCTCAACATATTTTTTGTTCTGTTTGTTTCTCTCTCATAGCCCTGAAGATGACCTACACTATAGGTCGAAACGTTGGCACTTACTAAATATAAGTCTAGTACTTATTTGGTGTTTTTTTTTTACTGCACCCCCCCAACTATCTCCTTTCTACATAAATTTATATAAGTTGTTACTGCCAATAATCTATAATCTGTTTTATATATTACTATTGCGTATAGTTCTACAGCCCCTGTGAATAAATGGATAAGTCGTATTATGTCCAGAGTGAATTAACTGCTTTCAGATAACCGGAATCGCATCATTCTCGTAGTTTTTGGCTTTAAATGGAGTTGTAATATAAACAATAAATCCTTTTCAAGCCAATTTCTTACTTAGCCCCTTATTCACTACGAAAATAACTCGATTCGGCTTCCTTAAGTATAAAACACTCATTTCGGACAAAGTTCTACTTAAATACTAATTCAGCGAAGCTGTAGAATAATACATATATAACACATAAGGCAAGGTAGTATCTAAAAGTTGCAGTAAAAGGTTTCCAATAAAACCTTCAAAGAAACATTATTATTTTTGTTTTTACCGTAACCTAGAGATCTAAGGTATAAAATACCCAGTCGTTAAATAAGTTATTGCTATGAAATATGTAAATAATGTTTATATTATTTACTAGGAATGGAAAAAAGGCTGAGGTCCAAGGACGCTTGTAGCTAACTGAGATTACGAAATATAATATTTATTTATTTAATCTCAATTCATCATTTATTTGTCCTAATTTATTAACAAACCCCCTACAATCGCGCAATTAAAGTTTTTTATATATTCACTATCGCGAGAATTTAATTTATTTATAAAAAAATAAATGCGGCGCAGGCTATACAGTGCACGCGATACACAACTGTTGCGAGCGTCTTGGGAGGTCAAAATGTAAGACAAGGTTGGACGTATCTCTGCACTATTTAATAGGTATTTATAAAAAACACATTCTAATTTTCTCGATTGACTTACACTAATTTTCCCTAATATAATTTATGAGCTTTTCCATATTAATATTTAAAAAAAATGTATATGAGAGGTAATAGATGGCCAAAGAAACTCTTCCTTTATAGACCGGATTATATAAGAAAGAGAGGAAGTCTGAGGAAGACAAGGATGGAGGGTGTGAGAGAAGAATGGCAGCAAGAAGGTTGAGAGAGGAAGAATGGCAGCAAGAAGGCTGCGAGAGGAAGAAGAAGAATGAGCTAGTAGCAATCAAGATTTGACTCCAAAAGATTTTGGGTATCGTGATACACTGATTGTTAAAAACCCAAATAAATAAATAAATAATAAAAAAAAAAATGATCTTATGATCGGTTTTTCATAGCTCACATTTGTTATATTAATTTATTACCTTTTGTCATATTTTTTCATTTCGTTATCTCACATATTTATTTGTATTAAGCAGACAGATATACGACCTTGGTGTAGGTGGTAAGTGTGTATTTGGGATAGTACGACGGAGATTTTTAACATTAAGTTATGTTATTTGGAAATAAAAATAATGTTTTAATTAAAAATAATGTTTGGAAATAATAATAATGTTAAGTAGAAAACCTTTCGACCTACTTTGCAGTCTTCTTCAGGGCTAAATATGCAAAATACAAACAATTGAGAATTAAAAAATAGTAAAAAATTGATAAGCATGGGTATATATAAAGGTAAAAATGTATGAGTGTATAGTATTAATAATGTTTTATTCTTATTGTTTTCTTTAATATGCATTTTACTACCTTCCAGTCAATTGGTTATTAATACTATAAATTCATACATTTTAACCTTTATATTTACCATAGTGAGGAATTTTTTACTACAGTCCCTATTAATGTGACCACTGGATAGATTCGTTCTTGTTACATGTTTGAATTATCTTTTTGTATGCGTAATGATGTAAATCGAGTTTAAATATTAGTTTTATGGGTAAGTTAGTTATCTGATAATAATATGAAATTGAAAAAAATCATTTAAAAAATAAATCTTTATTTTTTTTTAAATATTTTGTGGTATCACCCTATTTTACATATTGATGAAAAAAAAACTATCAAAACAGTTGAAATATATGATACAAATAATAAATTAATAATAAACTTACCGAATCCGACTTGTATTTAATGAAAATGAAACAGTAAATCCACAAAAATTTCAAACACAAATTATGGACGCCATCACTCGTAAAACAAAATGGCTGTACTAAAACCAATGCTGCCATTACAAAAAAAAAATACTTTAAAAAACTTATAACAGTGTTGCCATTATTTAAAACAGCAATTTATTAAGACACGCGAAAGTATATCAAAAAAATTAGTAAAAACAAAAACAAAATAATCTTTCTTGGTGGTCACATTAATATGGTCAGGGACTGTATTTTTTAATTTTCGATTGCCTGTATTTACCTTTTTACTATTTTTTAATTCTCAATTGTCTGTATTTTGCATATTTAGCCCTGAAGAAGACCTCCAAAACGTTGGCTACTTAATAAACTTTTCTCCAATTCCAAGAGAAATTCATTGACCTTTCTCCGGACCAATTTCCTCCACATATATTATCAAGATCAAAAAGATTCAAGATAAAAAATAAATCATTCCCAAAAAAGAAATCTGTAATATAAGGGATTATGGTTTGGGAGATAATCAGTGAATAGGGCGATTCGTATTGTATCAGCATCAATTCTTAGATTTAGCTGAGCCTTTCTAATTATTCTATTCTTTAAACATACGATCAACGACAACAACAATTATTTTAATCATATCTAATTTACAGATACTTCTAGCCTTAGTATGAAGTGAATAAACTTAATGAGAACAGAATTGATTCAAATGCGTTTATTATACTTTATGCGATAATATTGCGCTCAATTGAATAAATTGAGATGCTAACGATAATTGCTACAACAAATGGAACCGTTCCAAATCCAATCTATCTGTGATAAGTTGCGCAGCCTCAACAATAATTGGACAATTTACGGATTGGACTGGACTGATCAGATCGGAACCTGCTGAGCCAGTTCAATCAGGAAAGACTTTCTGTTGAGTTAGTGCAATAGTGAAACCAGTAAAGGAATGGTGTTCAAGTAAATGTGGCAATTACGTATAAAAATAGAATGGCACTGTTTATAAATAAAAAAAAAGTAAAAAACAATGATAATTTAATTCCTGAGCTAAATATAACCAATGAATTAGAGTTATATATAAATAAATAAATAATATATATATATATATATATATATATATATATATATATATATATATATATATATATATATATATATATATATATATATATATATATATATTGATGTATTCAAATCAGTCAGTTTGAATGTCCAGTCAGGTAAGTTTGGAAAGCTTAAAGGTCTTTAAAGAGTTTTTTTTTCAAATTAACGAACCTCAAGTTGGAATATCTAACCATGGACGAAAATATGGGATTTTTGGCCTGAAATATATTTCAAAGTAAAAGTATATTTCAGAAACATTAGGTAGGAATAGGAGTTTAGGCACAATTAAGTTAGCATTTTGCATTTGGTACTTCCTGATGATATAAGTGGAAATAAGTAGAAAATTTTTGAGAAACATTTCGAGTCCACGTATTCAGGAGGAAATAAAGGCAATGTTAAAGGCTTTTTGTTTAAGAATTTAAAAGTATTTTTAATATTTTTTTTATAATTATTGGTCATTTTTTATGAGTTATAAATATTTTTATTTTTTAAAGAGAAAAGATAGGCCCTTGACCGGGATTTGAACCCGGAACCTTTGTCTCACCGTGACATCGCTCTGCCAATTGAGCTATCCAAGGCCCCTCCCGGTTGAGGACAAACCTTTTCTCTCATAGATCCTAAAACCCCAGTGTGCTTATAATAATATTATAATAATATTTATAACTCATAAAAAATGACCAATAATTATAAAAAAATATAAACAATAATATGACGTAAGTCAATAAGTTCTAAATTAAAATTAATGTTCAAAGAACTTCGTTCTAGTGTATTCATCGCAAAAATGGCGGGGGCACTGGGGCTTTAGGATCTATGAGAGAAAAGGTCTGTCCTCGACCGGGAGGGGCCTTGGATAGCTCAATTGGCAGAGCGATGTCACGGTGAGACAAAGGTTCCGGGTTCAAATCCCGGTCGATCTTTTCTCTTTAAAAAATAAAAATATTTTTAATAATGTTTGAGAGTTTTCTAGATATCTGTATGACTTTATTGGTGTTAAATGCGGCTGCAAAATTTAAAATACAAACAATATTTTAAGTTTTCCGAAAAAGGGACACTGTTAAACAAAAGAATTTAGGAGTTCACAGAACGTGGAATTGCGGAACATGAACCTGGTGAAAATAATGAATGAAGAGGTTATATATTTATGGTTTGGATGATATAAGTGGAGAGGGCGATCGGCAAGGAACCTTTAGGTACGCTGGCCCTTTTACTAATAAAAATATTCTTAATCTCACCATCATTAATTTAGTAATAATTTCTTGGTACGATCGGGCATTTTTCAGATTAATTTCCTCATTTCAACCCAGACAAATTAAATAGTATGCAAGTTATAATATAGATTCAACTGATTCGAATAATAATTCATCAAGAATCAAAGGTTGTAATGGTTGAATATAATTTATTTTCTAATTATCAATACTACACTGACGGTACTTGCGATACTTACGAATGCACCAGTAATACCAGCAATTGCTGACCTATTTCCTGGCTGCATTTGGACAGCTGTGCTGCATAATGCATTTCCTTCACCTCGCCTCATCCAAACACATATTTGCCTGGTCAGTACGTGATATGAAAAAACCTGAAGGGAAAACTGCATCATTACGTTTCGGCCCACATTGCACGTATAGATGTTGCATAAAAAGTAGAACGTTACACGTCAATTAAGGCTACTTGCTCTGTAATGATTAAATGTCACATTTAATTACTACAGAGAGCACCGTCAACGTGTCAATTATTTAACGATTAAAACAAAAAAACTGTAATTGCTTTTTCGCATAAAAGAAGACTGAAATTGACACGTTTTTTATACCAAAACAGTTGTTATTAAAAAAATACGAACATAAAATACAATGCTTAAATATATCCCTTTTTTATCAAATAAATTTTGTTTCCTCCAATATTTAAAGCAGATCATTACTCAATTTTAAGATCTATCAGAAAAAAACAAATCATTAAAAATTATTGATACATTTTTAAATATATAAATAAGAATATATCTAGGTATGGTTGCTAAATCCCTAAAAATAAAAAGATCTTTTAATAAAACTATATTTTGATAATAATATTTTCAGTAATTAAATTATGATATCAATACTACGGGTGGAAGGTATCGAATGATAATATCGATGTATTTTTAAAGTATCGATATGTTTTTAAAATCGCTTTATTAGTCCGGGCCTAAGCTCACTTTCCAAGCAGTGATACAATCTCTCCGGAGAACAAGACTCGCGGCCTTGGCACTCATTCGGCCGCTCGACCAACGTATCCAATCCGTTCGCTTACATAACAACCCGAAATATGTACTTAGATATTTTTTAATATAATTAATAAATGGTAAACATATTTTTTAAATATTTATTATATTAATAAAAGTAAAAAAAATTTAACAGGTCTACTCGGAATCTTAAAGTCGGGGCGACCAGTGGTCTAGTGATTAGCATAACAAACTGCCAAGCCCAAGATCGCGGTTTCGTAGATCGGCAGGTGAAATGAGAGTTATAAATCCTTAATTATGCCTGTACGATGTCAGGTACTCGTTAAAAATCCTCATCTTAATTAAACCTGGATAGGCAAAATTTACAGCTCCCACTGCAGCGACGTCCGATTAGCCATAGTTACACCAAGTGACCTTAAATGAATAAACAACAAATCTTAAATTCATCCAACAAATCAACTAATATGAAATTATTCTGCTGTTTTAAAAGCATTACATTAGTTTGTGTTATTTCAAATTATTGTTTTATTTTGTTTTAAAAGCAGCATTCAATCTTACATTAGCATTATACAGCATTAATTTTTCCGTCATGCATTTGGTGTTATCTTAAGATAATGGATAATAAATATGTGAATCATTGACAAACCAAGAATTAGAATTGACAATTTATAATGTTTTAAAAAACGCAATTTAGCTATGGAATATTACAATAAAACCTAAAACGTATCGCAAACGTTTACGTTTATAACTGAGTTGTACATAGGAATAAAAACATTTTATGCAAACATATTATTGTAATATTGACATTAGAATAAATTAAAATATCTTTGGTATCATGCAATTAAATCAAAACTGTAAAAATAAATAAACTTTAATAATAAATAAAATCAACTATAAAAAAAATAAAAAAAATTGATTGTTATTACAAACAATTGTCAAATTGACTTAACATTTGTAAAGATAGGGTTTAAATTTTTAATTGCTTAATGTCCCCCATTTGTTATTTTTTATTCATTTAAATCCCGGTAAAGCAACATGCTATGTCTTAAACCTTTGTTTTACATAATATAATATGGAATATTATTTTATTATTGTTATATCCAGAATACAAGGATAATATAACTAATTATCTTTAAAATCATCAACCAGCACAGAAAGAGGCTTTCGTTAATAAGGTAGGGATCAGATGTTTTTTTTTTTACTAATGCCATCTTTCAGCGCTACCTATTCATGGATGTGTAGACGAAAAAAGAAAGTTGCATTTTAATTTTTTTAAATCACAAAATGTTTTTACTGATTAAAATAGAATAAATTCTGCTAAAATATTTCTTCACCAAGATTTCGGACCTTAATAGCATTCTTTAACATTTCTATAATAATATAACATTTTGAAGTAAATGAATTATGTAATATCTAAATAAATAGCCAATAACACCAGGAATAATGCAGGTTTATATCTGTGGCACCTGTGCATAGTGGGCTAAGTACAATTTTGTGAATTTCAAGCTATCTACTTAAAATCGTAATTTTTCTGAACTTATTTTAAGTTCAAGATTGGAGTATCAGCCCAAGATTCACAAAGGAATATCCTTCATTGCAATGGACGGAACACTTAGCGTGTTAGACACAAGGAAAGAGAAAAAAATTACGATTCTAAGTAGATAGCTTGAAATTCACAAAATTCGACTTAGCCCACTATGCACAGGTGCCACAGATATATAAACCTTATTTGTACACTAATTATCTAGCAGGCCTGTGCTATTAAGAAAACTCCATCACCCTGGTTTCCACACTCTTCTTAAAATTAGGAAATAGAAGGGATCGGCCCAAGGAGAGGCAGGACCTTCCTCCGAAATCCCTCTCTCTCTTAAGGAAGCCGTTCTATTCATTAGCTGGGCTGCCTTATCTTAACTAACAGAAACAAGATGGACGTATTGATATCAGAAACCTCTTCCAGGATAAACCCGTTAAAACTATTTTTTAAAATTCGTTTTTCGCTTTAAAGTCCTCATCGAGAAAATATACTAAGACTATATATCGCTAAAACGATTTGTTTCAAAACCCGTAAAAAAACCCGAGATAATTTTCCTGATATACTAAACCAAGGCGAGTCATTAGTAAAAACTATTGGGAACACCGATATACAAACAAAGTGCATTTTGAGTTGATAATGGAGTATCACTGCATTCGACAAAACGCGATGTGTAAAAAGAGACAAGGGTTAATAAAGGATTTTCAAGGTATTTCAAAGAGTTTGAAGCAGGGGTCGAAGATTCGTTCCCAAACAATCGATCTCATTCAAATCGTTCAGAGCAGGAGCAATATTATATAAGGAAAATCGTTCCGATCTGGACTGGAACGATATCATTTTTTTATAAAACAACCGCTCCCGAATGGAACAGAATCCGCCAGGAGCGATATTTTTGGATCCCTTGAGGATTTGATCCTGCGGAGCAAAAAATTATCGATCCCACATGTTTCTTTCTGAACCTTGATTTTGGCCTCCTCATTTACCTATCTACACACGAAAATACCAAACCGGAATGAAAAAAATGTGCCTAGAGAGGCATAGTACTTTCTCATCCTTAATAAAAAATCAAAAAAAAAAATCTGAGAATTAAAATATTTTATTTTTTTACTACCTTAAACTTAACAGATTCTTATCGGGTCTTCTTTAGGATCAACTAGATCATAAACCAAACATTTAGGAAAAACCTGGTTGAAATCCGATTTGTAGTTTCCGAGCATTTGTTGGAACAAACTTTTCCGGACACCACTGAGATTTTATGTTTTTTGGATTCTACACCCTATGAAACGTCAAGAAACTTTAAAATATCCAAGTCGAATTTTTTTGGCGATTTCAATACCTTCTTCATCTGAAGGATAAGAAAGTAAAAACGGAGGATCGATATTTATCGTTCCGGCCCAGATCGAATCCTCAAAGGATGGAAAAATTTCGCTCCGGTCGGGATTGAATCAAACTTGGAGCAGAATAAAGCATCTTTTGCGGATAGGATTCGAAATAGAGCATTTTCGGAAAGAACGTTATTTTTTCTACCTTAAATGATTGTTTCATTCAGAGCAACAAAAATATAAATATATCAGTTATTATAATGCAATTGGGAAAAACCACAATGCAAAGCCTTATGTTTCAAAAAATACACCTACTTACCAGTCGACGTTTCGCCTATTTAGGCATTATCAAGACACCAAAATCAAAAAGGGGTTATGTGAATCGCATCTCGAAGAAAAAGGTGCAATACATCCCAACGATCAACAGCCCAAACAGTCCCCCCCAAACAGCCCAAATAGGTGTATTTTTTGGAACATAAGGCTTTGCATTGTGGTTTTTCCCAATTGCATTATAATAAATAATAGTGTTTTTTTTTTTGAGTTTTTGGCTCTATTTTAGTGAAAAATATATCAGTTTCAACCCCTGGTTTGAAGCTAATGTTTTTCTGAATGTCCGCCATATCTTATTTCTAAGAAGACTATAAATAAAATGGCATGACAACAAGATCTCTACTACTTAATCATACAAAACCATTTATCAATATTACAGTAGTAATGTAGAGTTTGGACATGGATGTATATCTCTTCCCCTACATGTATTACTGCATAAACATAAAGAGAGATTTGCTTTACAAACAGCGGAGAGGACACATGGACTGGAACTAAACCCACAAGCCCCTTCAGAGGATCCAGGATTATCGAGGAAAGAACCCTCGCCGTGGCGGAACTGTTCCAAGCTATACCATACAGAGGGTGGTCCATAGAGATGCTAATCCGCTCCATTAACTATGCAGTCGCGGGTCCGAGTCCAGTTTCGGATCGATCTTAGGCTCCAAATCGGATGAGGCTCCGGACCATAATAGGCTTAATGCCCGGGCAGCGCGAAGTTGTGCTAACACAGTATGCTTACAATTAGTATAATACATGTAAGTTGCTAGTATATTCAATTAGAACAGGGATTTTCTAACCACAATGGCTCAGGAACGCCATTTTACGCCCCTTCCGAAACCGATGATATTTTATTACTTTTTAAAAAAAATTGGCCGGGTATAGCCTACTACATTGGGCACTATGCCTGCTAAAGGCTGCTACGCTAAACTCTACACCTCAGGTGACCCCTTAATTATATTTACAAGGTTTTTTTAAAAAGAAAAAAAGGCCCTTCTTTGGGCATAAGCCTCTCCCAATTTACCCTAGCTACGTCTGTTCCAAGCAGAACAGTGCCATAATACTCCTATCAAGTTTTGTATGTCGTCCCGCCATCTCGTTGCTGGTCTCCCTCTTCTCCTAGTGCGGTGTATTGGATACCAATCCGTTGTGGCCTTAGCCCAATGTGTTGATGCCATTCTTGCAATGTGTCCAGCCCACTGCCATTTAAGATCAGATACTGTCTTGAGAATATCGCGCGTACCAGTCAGCTTCCGTAGTTCTGTCTTCTTTATTTTCTCCCTTCTACTTTTCCTTAACATACTTCGCTCCATTGCACGCTGAGTGATTGCTAGGGATTTAGATATATCATTATTTAGGCCCCCCTAAAACTAGTGACCCCTTAAACGTAGGTTTAATATAACTTAAAATAAATCTAGTTTTATTAATTAAACGCTTCATATCGTCTAAGTATGAGCGGGATAGGTAGCCCATTTCATCGAGGGCTTATTTGCTGGGCACTACCATAGATCGCGTATATGAGTCCGGCTGTGGCAAATCGATAATTTAATTTGTAAACAACCGCAGATTCTGTAAAACCTTCAGAAAGTGCTGGGGCTCACTTAGACTCTATAAAGTTGGTTTCCTGAATTAGGGATAAGTCATCAACTACCTGCAAAACAATGGGCTAGAACAGTACGGTCCCTATCATGTAATGAATCCATATAGATCATCTAAGAAACTAAATGTTCGAGGCCAATGAAAAAAAAAATTGTTTTTTCCCATAAATAAAGTTGTAAAATGAGACACAACATAATCTTCTCATCGAAAGGAGGTCAATTTGATAAAAAAGTTGAAACAATCAATCGACACGCTTTTCAAGCAATCCTACAATTTTGTAAAGCCTTACAGGAACAAGACATTCGACGTGACAAAAAATAATCGTTTTTCCCTCAAACTACGTAACAAGAAATCATTAAGATTAGATACAACAGAATTATCGCATACGAAATAGATCAATTTGAATAAAAACATGAATAAAGTCACAGAGCTCTAGACTTAAAAGAATCCGTTGAGTTTTGCTCATTGTTAATGTCTTAATGACGACCGTAACTGTGCAAAGAGCAACATAAATAGTAATTGAAAAATTGAAAGAATTTTACAGTTCGATTCAATCCAGTCAGTTACCACATCTCCCGCGAGATAGTACCATCGCTGCGCTGTGATGTGATTAAGCGCCGTAGCAAAGTTGTTGTCATAATACCATTTACCATTAATTATTACGACGGTACAATAATTACTACACCCCCCATGATTCAGGCCGCTTAGTAACCAAGGGCCGACGCAGACGTGGAAGGGAGAATTGACCTTTGATGCCCTATTTCCTGAGGACAAAGCCCTTTTGTGAACTCCCTCCCCCAGCTGTGAGTTATGGACTGGTCGTGGGGTAACTCCCTAAGTAGTTCTCTACTATTTGCATGCATCAGGAATATTATCGATAGAACATTTAAGACTAGTAATAATAATGAGGCATAGCGAAAAGTTCGATGCCCAACAATCTGAGGTTTATCTAACAAGTTAGCAGAGACTACCGATTCAAACATCACTTAATAGTTAATTTTCAAAAATATTAGTTAAAACCGAAAATTGATAAGGATTGAGAGGCGTTCGGGGTCACGCACAACACTCTACTACCGCCTTATTTCTCATGCCTTTAGTCCGGTCCTCAACCTCAAGTTTCGGGAACATAAAATTTATGACTAACCCAATGAAAAAAAGAAAGTGAAACTTTTTTTAATTTGGGAGTTATTCGCTTTTGATCCCATGTTTCAATAAACTACAGTTAGACCCTACGTATCTCAAAGAAGAATAATGGGAATATTAATGAATAATTACCGGTTAAAAATATGATTTGTATACAATAAATAATTATTAAAAATTATTACAAAATTACAAATTATTAAAAATGAACATTTTGATCGACGATGCACAATATTGGATGATATACTACTTTAGTGCATGCTGCAAAAATAGAAACAGCAAATGGATCTTTAAATAATTTCATCCAAGAACAATACCCGGTGGACCAGAGATAAGGCATATAAGATATAAGATAAAGCCAGAGAGAAGTTAATAGAGCAAGAACAAATAAATAAATGAAAACAAAACTTTACACATTCAATATATATTTTTTATAATATTTATACTTTTGTTTATTCATTGGAGCGGGACATTCTTCGTCTGCAGGTTTTTATTAATTTTCCCCCAAAATTCTACGGCACCATAAAAAAAACCATAATTATCAACATCAACTATGGATAAACATTTTCAGGTAAATAATTAAAGAAAAATTATATGAACGATGAACATCATATTAATAGGTAAGATGTTGAAAGAAACGAGAAAAGGATGTGACCACAGGAGGCTTTAGGAGATTGCACAACGCGGAATTGCGGAACCTGCACCCGGTTAATATTATTGCAGGGATGGCTTCGTGAGGATTAAGATGGACTTGCAAAATTGTGGGGCTCAGTGACGAATGAATTCCAAGTTAAAAGTTAATAAGCATTGTGCCGACTGTCAAATGTTTGGGATTTGGATTTGGGTAGTGCATACGGAAGTTTGTAAGCCTTATTATTATTACAGGCTTTATAAAGGCTGAATAAAACCCTTAAGAGATAGATGAGAATACTTAACATCGACTTGAAAGCATTAAATAAAGCATCATCATTTATTCCATTACCTGACTTAACAAGTGTTCTCTCACACATACCCAGTAGCTGATTTATCATACCGCTTCGATTCCCGTCAATCAGAAACCAATAATCGTTTATGCCCAACAAATTACGATCAATTCAACCCAATATAATAAGTTACATTTGAGTTATTGAGTCGTCGATGTGAGCTCTTTAAAGCAATTTTAAATTGGGTTTGAACGATATTCACCGTAGGAACACATTTACATTCAATCCTTATTCATTGGACTGAATTGAATTCAGTCCGAGCGGAATATTTGTGAATTTCGAGGCATTCATTTAAATTTTAAATCAGGGAAGGGGGATTGGGGGGGGGGCGCACCGATGCGGCATCGAGGGTTCTTCAGATTTTTCTTCAATCGTTAACGTTTTCCTCCTTCCACGGGTATCACTCCCTCTTTTGAACGATTCATTCCTTATAACCTTTTCATATGTATATTTCTTATTATAATGTTTTGTTATCTTAACTCATTTGTTTTGCTTCAATTAATACCGTTACCATCTGAACACTTTTATGATTAATAAAATTGAAACTTGAAAATAAAGAGGAGGCGAGCTGTATAGAAGAAATCGGGTAGCCATTTTGTTATTAGCCGTCTAATTTAGCGGAAAATTAGTTTCTTTAGTTACCGCGTGGAGCGGGAGTGAGGTCATTTTACATTATCCGTAAACAATGCTTTATGGAATAATTAATTACTTCTTTTCAAAATTATTTATTTATTTTTTTATTAATTTTTTTCCATTAATAAAAAAAATAAAATCCAAGCCCAAATCCTGTTAATGTTTCGGTGACCTCAGGACAACAGCTTTATACATTTTACTCTTTCATTATAACTTTTATTGATTTATACTATTTTTCCTTATAGTCCGTAAAAATGTAATTAAAAAACTAAAAAAAAAAACAATGGAAAAATAAGTAACCAGTCAACAGGAGAGTATATCTACACTTCCGGTGAATAAGTGATTCAGTCGAATTTGCCCTAAAATAAGTTTCTTGTACTTAGGGAAGCGGGATCGTGAATAAAGGGCTAAGTCAGGTATAGGCTTGAAAAGGAATCGCTTATATTACAACTCCATTTCACGCCAAAAAATTACGATAATAACACGATTCGACTTCCCTCAATACAGCTAACTCTCTCTGGTACAAATTTTACTTAACCACTAATTCACCGGAGCTGCGGATATAACATCCAAACCGTTCGTATATGACTTTCCTTTAATTAATTCAATATCCAACAAATCACTATTTACATTATATTTTTTTTTTTAATGGGCGCCAAAGGAAATATTAAGGAAATATCTCAACAATATAATTGGAACGACTTTGACCGAAAACAACGCCCAACTCATGGTCTTCGATTATAGCGATCGATATACGACATATTAAACGGTTGCGCAAGCCTGGACATCATATTGCACAATGACAAGCACGTCTTCTATTCCCGCCAGGGCCCTGAGGGACGAATTACATAAGAAGGAACAATCTGATGACCTTTGAGGCTTCGGAATCGGAATACTAAGTACTAAGGTCGCGAGTAATAAAGTAACTTGTTGCGACTGTAAAGTCTTTGTTGATTAAATTTAAAAATAAAAAAATAATGTAATAGACCATAACTTATAAATTTTATATTTAAAACTAGCTTTTGCACGCGGCTTCGCTCGCATAGAATTTGGACTACCGCATAAAGTTTCTTGACAGTGCTTTTTAACAATAATTTAAAATAATAAATAATTTAATTATTTAAATAATTTAATTTTTTTCACTATAGGTTACTCGTACAAAATTTCAGATGTCTAACTTCAAAACTGACGGATTCCATACAACCTTTGAACCCTTATTATAATAAGGGTGGAATTATCCAAACTTCTTTCTTAAATCATACCAAGGACCTATCTGCAAATTTGAAGATGCTAAATTCCTAATTTTCCTTTAATTATGTACTATAATGGATTCTCCACAGTACCTCTGTGTACGTGCCCCCGTGCGCCCCCCTAAATCCGCGCTTGCTATAGCCCGTGTGTTATTCTGATGTATAACCTATATTACTGTAAAGTTTCATCCAAATCCGTCCAGTAGTTTTTGCGTGAAAGAGAGACAAACATACAAACTTTCACATTTATAATATTAGTAAGAAGTAAGATATACGGAGCTAATTATAAAAATTAAATTCGGCTGATTCTTAAGAGAGTGTCGAAGGAAAGGCTCAAATGTGTTCCAATTATTCACCTGAATTTGGAAGGGTTCTAGATGACTTAAAATTCTTCAACTTTTAAGGTCACGAATTTTGGATAGTTTAACCCAATAACTGTGTTATGAAAGTTTGTGGATAGTAGGAAGACAAAATGACAAGATAGAGCTAGGAAACTGAAACCAAATTTCACTCGCATAACGATGTATCAAGCGCAACATTTTTATTTCAAAGGAAAATGCAAAACAGTGTAATTTTGATCCGAAACCGTAAGGATAAAAACTAAAAAAAAATTCAGACATCTATAAGTACTTATAATCTCATGTAAAATTATAATTATTAAATTAGTTTACAAATATAAAAATAACGAATGTCTAACACAAATAAAAATAATTCACTAATATTAACTTAGCGGATAATAGCAACGCTTGCTGGCAACTAAAAACTTTCTGAATGATTAAAAACAATACAGAAATGGACGCGAGACTGAAACCGCCCACACCCACTCATCAACTTTCCGATTCGTTTAAAAAGTTGTTTGTGTGTTTTTTAGTTCGTGTGGACTAATCCAATATCAATGGAAGCAAGTTTCATAAAAAAAAAACAGAAAATAAAACCTACGCCCTCCTCGCTTATACTAAATACATTGAATAGAAATACAAATCCTTCCTCAGTTTCGTTGATTATGTTTCGAATCTCCATTTATTTATATAAAAAAAAATATTTACAATATATATATATATATACACAATAAATAAATATATATATATATATATATAATATATATATATATTATTATAAATAATAAATATATATATATATATATATATATATATATATATATATATATATATGTATATATATATATATCTTACTAATATTATGAATCCATTATTGTACATAAATAAGGGCAAATCACATGATGATCTATGTGGGGGCATGTGCCCCCCCCCGTTATAGTACATAATTAAAGACAAATCAGGAACTTAGCCTCTTGAAATTTGTAGTTAGGTTCTGTGTATAGTTTAAGAAAGAAATTCGGATAATTCCACTCCAAGGGTTTCCCCTTTAATATAATAGGGGTTCAAAGGTTGTATAGAATCCGTGAGTTTTGAAGTTAAGACATCTGAAATTTCGGATGTTCGAGTAACTTATATTTAAAAAAAATAATTAAATTATTTATTTAAAATGATCTTTCACGAAACTTTACGTGGCAGACCAAATTCCACGCGTGCGAAGCCGCGGGCATAAGCTAGTACGGAAATAAATTCGTTGTTTAATTTAGAAATTAAGCAATTATTTAATAGTTTTCAAATAAATATGTTAGGTAGGGAGATGATATTGAGAATTGTGTCTGATGATCACTGCAATACAAGCAGATACTTATGAGGGCGCGAGATACCTTTTTTTTTTAGACATTCCACAAATCCTGCAACAAATTCCTGTTAATTCCTGATGAATGATGAAGAAGCTGAGGACCCGATTTTCAAATAGCAAGCACTTTTTTTTTACGTCTTTCTTCTCTTCTCTTTCATACCTCTTACATTAGATTCCTGTGTTTTTATTCCTTTCTTCGGTCCAAATTACGGTTATTTTTCTTTTTGGTCTTTTTTGAAAGCCTTGAGCATTTTGAAGTTCTTTCGTAAATGAGGAACGCTACTCAATGCCATCCAGAGATATATTGAGCTCTTCAATGTCTTTTAAATCTCCTTATTCTAAGTGTGTGGGACATTTTCAGTTTTAAAAACTTTGAGGAAGAGCTTGCAACTAGGTATTTCTTATTATTATCAATATCTTTTTTTAAATAATTATTGGTCATTTTCTCTTTAAAAATAAAAATATTTATAACTCATAAAAAATGACCAATAATTATAAAAATCAATAAATCATAATAGATCCTAAATTAAAATTAATGTTCAAAGAACTTCGTTCTAGTGTATTCATGGCAAAAATGGCGGGAGCACACTGGGGCTTTAGGATCTATGAGAGAAAAGATTTGTCCTCTGCCGGCAGGCGGCCTTGGATAGCTCAATTGGCAGAGCGATGTCACGGTGAGACAAAGGTTCCGGGTTCAAATCCCGGTCGAGGGCCTTTTCTCTTTAAAAATATTATTAATATAATTTTCTTAAATATTACTTACTATTAACCATAAAATTTCTCCAATTATATCGATAAGAGTCCCTTTATTTATATACGTTGGAATGTCTAGTATTGGTAAGTTTCCTTAACATCCCATCTATTGTGCCCCCAAAGATTCATCCAAGTCAGTTGAGATGAGCCTCCGAAGTTTTCCGATCCTATGAAGTGACAAACTCCCTTATAAATTCAATTTATTCACTCCATATTCTATACAGTCTATTAATTAAATACCGGCTTCGAAATCATAATTTCTACAGATCCTTAGTCCACTGTCATCCACTTCCATGGTGGAGCAAACGAATTCTTAAATAGTGAGAAGCCAATTATTAGAAAACAATGTTTCGACCCATATTAATCGACGTCGGGGCTAAATGGTAAGAAACATGAGATTGCTCCATCCATACATAGGTCTATTTGTAGCCATAGTAACAGTAACTAATAATTTTATGTATTTTTTAATCATTAACAAGCAATAATTTATAATTGTATCAGCTGATTTTAATTTGATTTGAGGTTATTAATTTTTTTTTTTTTTAGCAGCTGATTTATACTAAAATGTGTATATAAGAAAGACGTATGCTGTCCACATTTTTTTTGTTTTATAAACTTATTTTATATATATATATATATATATATATATATATATATATATATATATATAAAATTTAATTTTATTTTATTGGAGTGGTTAACCCTTCCTAACACCCCTCTTTCCAATTACTACGTGCCTTCTAACAAGGATCCAGTTCTTAGAGGCGTACGAAGCAATCAATACATATCAATGACAACATCACCTTAACCCACAAACCTTCCAAAAGGTTTCACAACAACTGAAGCCTTAGAGAGATTCGTGTATTGTATTTAAATCAGGTAAGGAAGGAATCTAAAGGAGTATAATATAGGCCTTGTATTGCTGAGGGGCAGTCGTGATTTGTATCCAATGAGGCCACTTCCACAGTAGAGCAGTAGTAAGCATTTCTACAATCGTCTCTCCCGTTCCTAAACCTTTGTAGGATGGGAGTATAAATCCGGAGGACTGGAGTATTTAATAAGAAATATATATAAAAAAATAAATAAAAGGATGTAAGGAATTGTAAGGATTAGGGATGATGATAGATAATATATTAGTCAAACGATAAAATATAAACTTTTTTTTTTTACAGCATATATTAAACAACTAAAGTGGCATATTTATATTTCATAAAATTATTTATTTTTACAATAACTAGAAGAAATATAATACGCCATCATGTTCGAGGTACTATCTACCGGTGCACTTGCTATATTAAGATCTTAATAATTTAAATTTAATTAATAAGAATTCAATAATTTAAGGTATCTATGATCCCTTTTATAGTCTACAAGAAGAGTTATAACGTTGTTGAAGGAAGATTACATCACGGATCTTTTTCATGATTAACCTAGCGCAAACATACTGGAAATACCGAATCTAATACCAAATACTGCAATACCAATATTATTTTAGTGAAATAAAATTCAAGTTTTTTTTTTTTACAAGGTTCATTCTCATAAAATCCTTATCATGCCTAATAAATTCTCGAGATTACAATTATATGATTATATAGTATTGCTTCAGGCTACTTCAACAATAGGCAAACGCTTTAAACTCCCAATTACAAAATAACAAAAGACACATATACACGACTATAATAAGACTAATTGGATTTAATTTATGACTAATTTAAATGAGTTTATTACGAATAAAATGAACTATAATGCCATCAATGTCCCATTTGTTGCTGATTTGGCCCGAACCCAATTTAAGTCCTTTCATGACCAACTTTCACACTCAAAACCTTTAGTTTCAAACCTAGCTACTTCTTCAATTCCTGATAATCCTCCGAGGCGTCTATAAAGAAAATGGTATCGTAACCTTTTAAGTTGAATTTGCTATTTCAGTACCACAAGTGGGTATATTATTGACTTTACTTTCATGCTGTTATATTCCATTACTAATATTTACTAGTCTATTGTATGGAACCGACAACGTTTCATTTTCGTTATAACATAATAAATTAAAAAAAAAAAAAGTATATTGTCCAAAGTGAAGGGTTTGAAGCAATGATGTTTTTTCAGAAAATGGTAATTTTTCGTAAAATATAGATACTTTTAAAACAAAAGGAGGAGCTAAAATATTAAAAGAAGGGTGTAGCAATCCTGGAGGCACTGGGTAACAGTACCAAAAGTGTAACCTTAATGCTTATGAATGTTTATGTTTGGTCTCATGATGCTAGTCTTAATTTAATATTATTTAATAAAGTGTGTAACAAGTAACATTTGAGTTCATTATTTACAACCATTATCAGTATACTGAACTGTGGTGCATTTTGCTTAATATATCACGTATATAATTGCTGCAGCAGATCTTCTAAAAGAGACGACTGATATTGAGTTGGACGAGGGCAGTACCCAACGGCTGCCCACGTAGCAAGGCGCTGACCCAGATACCTGGGCACCCCCGGCCATATATTACTCCTTCCATTGCGTCTCATTCCAGCCATAGCTCAGTCGTCTCCTATCTCTAGCTAGTCATCTAGAAAAAAATATGATGCGGGGCTAATAAGGAACTGTCTGGGCGCAAGGTTTTTCAGGGCAATAGTTATAATGGACGTCAACATCGTTGTGCGCCTCTACATGACCAGGCATGTCGAGGAAGATGGACGACCACAAGGGAGATGCAGCAAACTGATTGAGAAAACATATGGCAACATAACATTTTCATATATTTGAGTATACAAGCGGGGTATTTGAGTGGCTGAGTTGCCATACCGAGAGTGCTGGGTTAAAATCAGGCTGTGGCAGACAATTGACTTAAACTGTTGAACAGCTAGGGGTGAACTCTATGTGATATGAAGTGATATGTGATGTGAATTCCCTTCATTGGGGGAAACCTGGCAGCAGATCACTGTAGTTTTATACTTTTTTAAAAATTGTATATAGAATAGAATACATAAGTAACTTTATTCTAGGACTAATTCCCTTTAGAATAACAGATATGAACAGTAAAAGAAACATAATATTTATCTGGACAGAAGGCTAAATGTTACAAACAAAAAATAATAACTATATATTTTAAAGAGAAAAGATAGGCCCTCGACCGGGATTTGAACCCGGTACCTTTGTCTCACCGTGAATCGCTCTGCCAATTGAGCTATCCAAGGCCCATGCCGGTCGAGGACAAACCTTTTCTCTCATAGATCCTAAAGCCCCAGTGCTGCCGCCATTTTTGCGATGAATACACTAGAACGAAGTTCTTTGAACATTAATTTTAATTTAGGATCTTATTGACTTACGTCATATTATTATTTATAATTTTTTATAATTATTGGTCATTTTTAGTTTTTTAGTTATACATATTTATATTTTTTAAAGAGAAAAGACAGTACGAATCTTGACAAGATATTAAGCAATCGAAGAGAATAGATAAATCCATAGTTTTTATTAAATGCATGAGCTAGCATGCAATAATTTCTTTAGAAGATGTACTCGTACATCTTCTTAAAAAATAAAATTAAAACAATTAAATAACACAATGAATTATTCTATGCATTACATTCTAAGCAAATGACTAACCTACTTAGAGAGCATCTTTTTGGAAAGCTAGGAGATGTTGGAAAAGCAAGGATTTAAATGACGATAGGGAGGGACTATGACGGATGTTAGGAGGGATTGAGCTCCACACTGTGGTGGAGCGGGCGAGGAAGGAACGTTCGAATGCTTTGGTTCTGTGGGAACGAATATAGAGACCGGAAAGACGAAATCTTGTTTTGTGGTGTTGAACTGAGGATTCGGATTGGAGGAGGCTGTAGATATATGAAGGGTGTTGAGAGTTAATGGATTGGTATAAGAATGTACAGAGGAAATATTGTCTTAGTAAGGGAGGGAAGAGCCACTTCAGCTCATCACAAAAGCTGGGGCACGCGCGATCGCAACGGAGTACCAAGCACAAATCTTAGCAGTTCATTATTATATTTCGTATGTGCTATTTAATACATAAATCTGCAGGAATTAGATCTATATTTTTTAATTATTTATAATTCATAATGCTGATATCCTTCTTATTCCCGAAATATAAAAATTAAATATATTTATATAATATGTCTATAAAAACTACCATCCTTCCAGCGGAACTGAAATGAATGTGAATTGTTTTCCCACACTTGCAAGGATGGACAACGACTTGAGGGATTGGAAAATAAGATCCACAGGAGAATTAGGAAGATTACACAAAGCGGTATTGTGGAGCTCGTTTATTACAACTGAAGTGATTTCAGTTTATGATCTAACAAGATTGGTTGGTAATTTTTTTAGGCTTAGTAACGCACGAATTCCTAAAAAGTAGCACTGAGAAGACTATTAGACGTAAAAAATGCAGACCAAGGAGTAGGTGGGAGGATTCCATTAAGGGTTAAAGGAGATCGGACGGTAATCCGTGAATGAATGTTTACATGCAGGAATTTGGGGAGTGTGGAAATAGACGATTCAGGTTCGTTATTTATTATTTTTATAACCCACAACGTATTAATAATTATAAAAAAATTGGTCCATACAAAAATTAATAAATGGATTATTATTTATAGTATATCTATAAACATAGAGTAGCGATAAAATATATCGAAATAAAAGTTCGATACATCGCAAAAATTTTGATATTTTGTTTAGACAGTACGTTGGAAAAACATTATTATTTTATAAAAAGCCGATATTTTTAAATATACTTTCAATTCGGCCTACAGTATTAAGTATCAATATTGGAGGCCCATAAATTTTCCTCTAAGAGATCATGTACAAAAATAAACAGCAAAATTAAAAGTCTACAGTAAATAAAAACCGACTATTGCTTCATTTAGTCTTGTAATAGTTATACCTCATAGTTATATATTATTAGTTGAGTATAATTTAGTGTAGGTTGAATTATATAATATATCACCTCGATTCGGCTGTTTTGACAAGACGCCAAGACTCGACAATTGTAGTGCCAACTGAATAATACAGTAACTTTGGCATTAGTGGATGTATACGTTTTATTAGACGAAATATAACCATAAAGAAAACAATTAATTAAGTATGACCATCAACAAAAGGCAGACATTTTATACATGATCATAAACATTATCAATAAAAGAACCTAAATAGACAAACTGAACATGGAAAAACCAAAATCTATTTGTATTCGAACACCACAGCAGCACAGACCAGCTGGTTGCTCTCATTGATGGTTTATAAGTCCATCGGAATAAGCAGGGAGGCACTCCCAAGAGATTTCCGACGACCATTTTCACGTTCGTCACCCATGGGACACTCACGTGGTAGTACAAAAAACCAGTATGATCCTAAAAAAATACTAAAAATATTTAAAATATATAATTTATAAAACCATCATCCTTCCAAATGTTCTGACATAGACGTGAATCCAGACAGCTAACGTAAAAGGACGAACAACGACCTATGGGACCCGAAAATAAGATATTGCGTAGATTACACAGTCCGAAATATCGTCCGATTAGCCATAGCATCATAAAGTGATGTTAAATGAACAAACAACAACAACAGTCCGAAAAAGGGCGAGCTAAGAGGAGAATTTACAAGAGAACACAACACACTTTGTTGTAGGAAAAGTATCATGAGGCTTGTTATCTGAGACATCTGTGCGCCGCGGAACGCCCTCAGGAGCCTACAGTAATCTTTTTTTTCGCGAGGAAGGAAGCGAGGACTAGAACATGATCCACTAAATATTCATAGAGGATCAAGCGGCAGCCACTCCACCTCAAAAAGTCGCCCTCCCCTACGACATGAATTTTAATTGGAGGCGGCCCCCAACCGGCAATTCAATCACCGACTTCAGGTCTCATCGCAATTTGCTCGAAGCTCTTGTTTTCAGTTTTGCCCTATGTAGCAGGCCACAAATATATAAAATTCGCACAGTATATATATATATATATATATATATATATATATATATATATATATATTTTTTTCTGTTGGCTCTACAGACCTTGTAGATCTTTGACCGCCTTTACCAGCCTTCTCCACCTCTGTCTATCCTGGGCCGCTGATTTCCAGTCTGCCACATGTAGCTCCTCAGCATCTTTGTTGACCCTATCTATCCATCTGGTTTTTGGCCTCCCACGTGGTCTCTTGCCAACTATTGTGGCATTCATTGTTGCGTAGAGGCGTCCTGACGGATTGCTTCGAGCAACATGCCCCGCCCATCTTAACCTTCTTGATTTCATATCCTGAGATATCGCCTGACCAGTTTCTGTGAGCAATTCCTTATTGGTCCTTCTCCTCCAAGAGTGTAGACTCTCATCCCAGACCGCTCCGGTTATCGTGCGAAGGATTTTCCTTTCGCATCTCTCTATTCTGCTTTCCAGGGTGCCAGTGAGAGCCCACGTCTCACAGCCATATATCAGAATCGGATTTATTACCGCATTATAAACCCTTAGTTTTAAGTTTCTAGAGATGCTTCGGGATTTCAATACTCTTGAAAGAGCGAAGAATGCTCTGTTTGTGCTTGTTATACGCTGGTCTATCTCAGTTAATTGTTCATTGGTTGAGGTTATTGTGGAGCCAAGATAATTAAAGTTATCCACTTTCGGGAACGATTTGCGATCCACGCAGATGCTTTTTCTGGGATTGACTTTACGGCTCACTGTCATATATTTGTTTTTTTCCTCATTTACCTGTAAGCCGATTTGGTCTGCTTCTCTCATCAGCGTCTTGGCGAGTCTCTCAATATCCTTTTCATTTTTTCCGAGGATTGCTATATCATCGGCGTAAGCAAGAATTTTATGCTCCACCCCGACGTGCACCCCGCCCTTCACTCTTGATGTTGTTCTTATTACCTTTTCAAGGGCTATGTTGAACAGTAAAGGCGAGAGTCCGTCTCCCTGCCTTAGGCCGGTTCCAACTTCAAAAGCCTCAGACACATCTCCCTGTACCAGGACTCTGCATCTAGGGTCGCCTGCACACGCCTTAGTCAATCTCACTAGTTTACCGGGGATACCCAGCTCAGTCATGATCTTCCATAGACAGTTTCGGTCGACGGAATCATATGCAGCTTTGAAATCGACAAATAATGCATGTACATCTCGGTCTACTTCCCATCGTTTTTCGAGTACCTGTTTCAGTATGAATATCTGGTCTAGCGTACTCCTCCCCTTTCTGAATCCTGCTTGCTGGTCACCTGCTATTTTTTCGTAATACGGGTATATCCGATTATGTAATATGTTGGTCATTATCTTATAGGCGGTGGGAAGGAGCGCTATGCCTCTGTAATTCCCACACTCGTACATGGACCCCTTCTTTAGAATAGGGCATATTAGACCTATTTTCCAAGCTTCGGGTATCTTCTCTTTATCCCATATCTTCTGGATTAGTTCTAATAATTTGACTCTTACCGTTTCTCCCCCATCTTTGAACAACTCTATATATATATATATTATATATTACCATAATACATAATACCATAATATATATATACTGTGTACCATAATCCTTTCAACTTTAAATAGGTGCGAAATGTGGCCCATAACATTAAAGGAAGAGAACGTCTTATGGTCTTCCAGAATAAGGATATCGCATAGTTGGTATTTGCCATCAGAAAACTCATCATACTATCATTTCAATTATATCAACTGAGGGTATACAGATTAAATACTTCAAATGATGGAATCGCTAGGATTGAGATGGACTTGAAAAGATGTTAGCTAAGTGACAAAATAAATTCTAAGCGCTAAGCCGAATAGCAAATATCTGACGGATGGAGCAAGGCGTAGATGGGAGGATTATGTTGAGGATGAAACTTTGCACTTTATTAATTCGTATAAGACCTTCATGGGTACTAGTATTGGTACTGATTTTTTTTTTCCATCTATGCACTATATCTATAATTAAAGAGAAACTGACTATCATTCACTTTTAGTAACATTTTACCGTTGACGTTGTGAATTTCTCTCACCTTATAAGGCGAAATACGAAATAACTATATAATTATGGGAGAAAGGCGAGATGGCTTTTATTTCAGCAAAAGCTCGTTATGATAAAAGTGGCCCATAACGCGACTCACTAAGACGCTACTAAAGCCGCACTCTCTCGAACCTGACAATAAATCCGACTTTCTAAGCAATAACAGTCCAGATGGTCCCTATCGATAGATACAAGCAATATCAGTTATCGATACATTCAAAGAAGAAGGAATCAGAACAGTTTAGCATCAGACATCTATCGGCTAAGCTATTATAGCTATTATTGAGCTACTCAAGTTACGAAACATATCTGCAGCCCCGGATAAATAAATAGTTAATTCGAATTCTGTCCAGAGTAAGTTAGCTGTATTGAGGGAAGCGAAAACGTTTCGTTCTCTTAGTTTTTGGCGTGAAATAGAGTTGTAATATAAACAATAACTGCAATTAAGCAAATATCTTACTTAGCATCCTATTCACTAATAAGAAGAATCCACTAAGTACAAGAAACTCGATTTGGAAAAAAATCGATTAATTACTTATTCACAGTAGATATGGATGATTAAAAGCTTAAATATCTTTAACCATATTAAGTTTAAGAATAATAATAGACTTGAGATTTGAAACAAAAAAAAAACAGACAAAAAGCAGACGATCGCCAACACTACCGGCTAGGCGCCCTCTACACTACTGAGACACCATTTTTATAATTGAAGTAGGTTAATGATCACTAAAATTCTTAAATTTAGAAGATTCTTGTACAACTTCAGAAGGTAAACATTCAATTTTAAGGAACCATTTCTACCAGATTGGTATAGCATATCTGATAATCAATCTTGTAACGGTATGGGGAGTTATTTGTTCAGACGTTTATCCTCAAGCCAGATTTTTTCAATTTTAAAGAATGTGTTAAACATTCGAATTAAATAAAAATCTTTAAACACCAAATCTAGAACTCCTTTTATAATTTGATATAATATTAACATCTTTTTACTGACCTTTGAAATAGGCCCAACGATATTAGGCCTTCAATGGACGATAGTAGTCATTTCGTATCACATGACTCAGCCAAAGCATGTCAATTTCTTTCTTTAAATATTCTGTGGGATTCCGGTAATGGGTGGAGTATGGTATATCTGTATAGTGCACTCATTAATACTCTGATATCTGATGTCATCCCCAAGTTTTTTTGTTATTACTAAGGATTAATATTAAGGGTTGATTGATATTATAGTATACTTAAAATTCTATTCTCAAAAAAATGTTTTTAAAAACCAGTATATACACAGTCCTTAAAAATTAAAGTCTTGTACAGTAGCGAAGGTATTTTCATTACACCCTTCCAACTCTTCTTTATGGATGAGAAACTTGGCCGCTAACGCTAAAGGGTGAACAACGTCTTCAGGTATTCGAAAATAAGGTGATACGTAGAATATTCGGTCCAAAAAAGGATGAGATCACTGGGGAATATAGGATATTACATAACGCGGATTTTCCATGTATCCAGTAAATATTATTTAAGTGATAGCGTTGCGAAGAATAAGATGGCCTTTGTAAAGTTGCTGGGCTCAGT
Source organism: Arma custos (assembly GCA_037127475.1). Lineage (NCBI taxonomy): Eukaryota > Metazoa > Arthropoda > Insecta > Hemiptera > Pentatomidae > Arma > Arma custos. The sequence goes on along the minus strand of CM073764.1, from coordinate 136,175,914 downwards.
AAGGAACGCATTCCTAAGATGTTAATAAGCGCTGGAAAGGCTGGGAAGCGTCTGAGTGGTAGACCGAGGCGTAGGTGGGAGGATAGCGTAAAGAGTAATCTGGCGGATTTGGGTTTGGGTGGTGATCCTTGGATGGAGGTTTGTAAGCAGAGATCGGTGGTATCGGCACCGATTCGGAATGCACAGTCATATTAATAGGTCTGAGCTGATTCCGAACAGGTTGTACCGGAGCACCCGAGGTAGTTTTATCAGGTGGTGTACACTTTCCAACTAAAACTTAGGCATGACGAAGGCATATAACCTAGACCGGAACATAATATTAAAACGTAGAGTTATTTTTTTCCTTAAAAATTATCTACATCTAATGGTTAATAAATTATGAACTTCAATAACTTTTATCTTTTAATGACGACCTGACGCATAAAAAACAAGCCAAGGGAGGAGGGAATAATAAAAGTAGTAGTTCCGGACCAAATTAACCTCGCACGGAAGGGAGGAGTTACGGAAGGCCGTAAACCTGGAACTATAACTGTTAAAATAACCGTTATTCCTCCCCAGGAACTGGTAATTAATTAAACCAGGTACACCTGATGAGGCAATAGAACGGGCAGGCGAAACGAGCTATTGCGATAGTTAATGAAGTTTTTTTAAGAATAGCTTTTAAAAGCAGGCAATGCGTGTATTTCATAACATTGCAGTACTAAAAGATAATTAGGGGATAATATATATTTATTAGTAATGAACCTGAAAAAACTAACCGTGAACTGGTCTGGGGTTCAGTACATAGTAGAGACTGTAGTGTTTCATGGACAACGGTTGTGAAGGGAGGTGATTTGTTCTTGAAGAGCTTGGTGAGGCCAAGGAGGGTCCTAGAATTCATCTCCAGGCCCATCTCCGGCTGCTGACAGACTAAATAAAAGTCTTGCCGGCAACGGGAATCGAACCAGGATTTTCGGCATGGGAACTCAGTGCTCCACCACTGAGCCCTTCCGCTTTCTTACTAGTAATCAACAAGTGCTGCAAATAACAAGCACGTCATGGTAATAACCAAAAGCGCCTAGAATGACTTTTAAACATTAAACATCTTTTTATAATAAGTACTACTTGTAAGAGTTTGTAACCTTGGGATGACCTTGGATCAAACTCTTGCCTTGGATGAACACGTGCCCAGAATCTTCCACCATATTTCCGACCTTTAAATGACTTTCTTCCTTCACTCATTTCTATAAGAAACCCATAAACTCTTTGATACCTTCTTAACATTTTTCCACTTTCTTTAAAAATTTAATCATTTTATGACTTGAAGTGTTGAAACCCTTCCTGACGACTTGAGTACATGCTAATATCATTCCTCTACCAAGTTATCCATCCCACCCCTGATTTCTACATCTTCGACCTCTTTCAATTCCAATCTGCCCATGCCTGTCATCGGAATTCAGATTTATATTCCGCGGCCCACCGATCAGAAAAGCTCGACAGATCTTATTCGATCCTCATCCATATGGATTTCCATTCTCTATCCAACGCCTCGATAGTCCTCCTACCTTCCGATCCTGCTTATTCAATAACTTTCTACCAATCCAATACCCCCCAAAAAATTTAAATGAACTACAAGATTCGGCACATTATAATTATCATTCCATATATTTTTTATATTAATATTATTGGAGATATGTCAGACCTATTTTTATCTCATCAGAACCAATTACTTGAGTCAAATGTTACTCTATTGTAGTGATATCATTATTCTTTATTGATATAACGCCACTTTATGCTGCTATGGCTAATCGGAGGATGCTACAGTCCTAAATTTTGCATATACATGCATAAAAAGGATAGGGATCTTCAACGAGTATCTGACACCGCAAAGGCTCGGGAACTTAATTTAACGTCCCTTCCAAAAGACTGCATAACTTTAAGTAATTTTGACTTAATTTTATGCTATAATTTAATACTAAGTACTAAGGTCACCTGATACGAACCCGCAATCTTGGGCATAGTAGAGTCTTATGCTAACAACTACGCCACAGGTGATCCTGATATTATTCTTTTTTATCTAATTATGTAAATAATCTTAAATATCTATATTTGCTATTTCATGCATTATAATCCTATCTAAGGCCGCGAGACCTTTAATACCCGTAAATTGTAAAGGGACTCAGCATGGAATAAGTAAACGATTTTTTATCATATATATATTATATGTATAACATTAAAGAAATATAAAAACAAAATTAAGCAATCGCCCGTTCCAGATCATTGCATACCCAAAAAGATAAGAAAAAAGACAAACATTAATTTTCGAAGTAAAAAAAAAATACAAGATGCTAAATAATTATTCAAAAAATAAATTAAATTAATTCAAGAGAAAATACTTATTAAAAATGCATATAAGTTATCAAGCTACCAATTAATTAAATTGCCATTTTGGAACCATAAAACAATTATCTAAATTGGCACTAAGAACGCAAAATTCGTCTTATAAATTAAGCAAACTCACTAAACAGGACAGCTTTTTTTTTCTTCTTGCCTATAATACCAAAAACCAATTCATTAATGAGTCTAAATTACCGATAATTTTATCCGAACATAGAAGTTACTCCAGTTTCGACACCTCTTAAGGTTCCCAATCAATTTGAAAATACTTATTATAATTGTTGCTATAAAGGTTGAATATAATTGAGAATTAACATTAGCAAACATTCCGACACCTTGTGTTATCTAATCTTTCTTTATTAGGAAGTTATGTGATCGGCTTCGAGTGTTGTAGACATTAGACTGATAACGGACAGTAATCAATTGAAATAAATCTTTATAAGGAATGGTAAAATGTTTGTCATTAACAGCTTATTAAGATTATACTGTTGTATAACAAGTTTCTAGTTCGTAAGTACTAACTGCGAAAACTAGTTGGCTGTTTTTTACTAAATTACATCACCTTCTTGCAAACAGTATCTTTGAAAACTTACAAGTGCATCTTGGCTTTTTATCTACTCAAATTCATTTATACATTTACTTTATTTTCAATGACAGAGTAAAATAATTTCACAATAGGGAATCAGTTTCCGCAGGTTGTCAGTTCGAGTTAAGTACCAACGAGTTTTAAATTTTTATTCGTTTCCTTTTTAATATTCTCGTAAAGATAAAAATAATCGAGAATATTTGCGTAGAAAATAGAGTGTGAAAAAGAAATTAACGTTCCAACATCTACACTTCTTGAATCTACTTATACTTGTTGAATGATTACCGGACTTTGAACATTTCCCATAATTGTACATAATTTTCCACAATGAAACACACGGTTATTTTTATTTTCGAGAATATTAAAAAGGAAATAAATGAAAAGTTAAAAAAGTTGAGGCTTGACCTCGAAGCGACAACCTGCGGAGCTGATACCTAAAATATTTTATATTATCCTCCTATATTCATTAATACTGTAATATTTCGAAAAGGAATAATGGGTTGTAATATCACGTTCCAAGGGATCATACTACGATTTTGCTAAAACTGTTTTTGGATGTATCTTAAAATGTAAGACTTTAAAATTTGAGGAGGGGTTACAATTAGTTTTTTGAATAAAATTAATTCATAAAGATGTGAAATTATGAATGCCGTAAATAAAAAAAAATTAATAAATTATATCTTTCAATGTGTTTTTTATTTCATTCAAATTTAAAAGTGATCGAAAATTGTGAGAAAAAAGTAAAAAGATTAGGGATCCGTAACATTGAGTAAAATAAATAAATATAGATTTAAAAATTATAATATGAGTTGTATAATTCGGAGATCAGATTTTTTATTACGTTTATTTAAAAAGTTCTCAAGAACCGTTTTTTTTTTTTTTTTTATTAAATTGGCCAAACTCTCTCTTCTTCGTCCAAACTCTATAAATGAATTTTAATATATTTCGGCTTAGGATGGAAAATAGGAAGCACAAATATTCCCACAGGAAAGTAATTTAAAATTGTAATACTTGGCTAAAGAATATTAAACGGTAAAGTTCACTTTTAAAGGACATATTAAAGAAGATAACAAGGTCTTCGAGGCATTTACTAGGATAAAAAACCTTTTTTATTTTCTTATCATTTTTTTTTTTTTATTAGAAGTTATAGAGCCGCTTTAAATTTGCAATTCATCAAACAGGAAATATGTTCGACAAAAATTTAAAATTTAAAGGAAATCTAAATATAACTGAAAAACAAAGGTAAACTAATAAAAAACGAAGTTAATTTAAAACTAAATTCATTTTCTTCATTTTGCCTATCAAATTCAGCTATAGCGTTGTCTAAAATTAGTGCAGTATAATGTACTTTATATACAATACAAAGTATTAATGTATTCTAGGTGATTAATGTATCCGGCCAGCAATTATTCTTCAATTATTATCTATTATTGACCCTTAAATCTTTATTATCGATTATTATTTCTACATAATACATAATCAAAATGGTATTATTTTCTTCCAACTGTTCTTTACGGATGTTAATTGCAGCAGTTAACGCTAAAGGAAGAATCACGTCTTAAGGTAAGGAAGAAATAGTTGGGGGTTTATTAATTCCATCCTTTTCACCTTCACCTTTCTTCGCACCTGTTTCTCACAACTACTTTTGGCATCCATCATATGTTAATAGCATAGAGTTCATTATTATTTAGCCTCATATTTTTCATCTATTGAATTTCTATACCTATTTTCTATATGTTTATGTTATATTCACATCTTATTTTATATTAATACCTCTTCTTTATACTGTATACAGTCATAATATTAACTTCCCTTACTTATATTTTCTATTTTCTTTTCATACTTCAGAGTTCATCTTTATTAACACTATTTCCAAGTTTTAATTTTTGAATTTTATCAATCTTTTCTTTCTATACATGCTTGTATTATTAAATTTTACCAATGTAACCTCTAGATGTTTGGTATCATATCCATATCTACAATTAAACTATTTTTTTCATCTTCAAGAAAAAAAAATCGGCTTCCAGTCAACTACTTTATTGTTTTATAAGACAAAACGTTTCGACACTATGGTGTCATTTTCAATTATTTATTTTTCTTTATTATTCTACTATTTTTTTCTAAATCCTTCATATTCCACCCCCTTTTTCTATATTTTAGTCTTCTCATTTTGTATCTTTCCGTTTACCTCCTCATTTTTCTTTCCCTTTATATTATGTTTACATTTTATCCTTTCTGTACATTTATTTTCTGTATTTTATATTCGTATTCTTTAATTATTATATCTGTCACTATTTGAATTTCTGTTCATCATCTATAATTTTATTTTTATCTATCACTATTTTAATTTCATTATATTCTGTAACCACTTTTATATTCATTATCTTTAATTATCATATCTATTCACTATTTCATCATATCTAGTCACTATTTTAATTTCCGCACTTGTACCACTTTACTACATTACTTGTCACTATATTCTTGTTACTGCAACGTTTTATATATATTTTTGTTTGTTTCTCTCTCTTAGCCCTGAAGATGGCCTACATTGTAGGCCGAAACGTCGGCACACAATAAATAAGTATACACTTATTAAGGTGTTTTTATTGACAGCACCCCCAACTATTTCTTCCTTACATTAGAAGTTACAGTCAACCAATTCTTCTCTAACACGTCTTAAGGTATTCGAAAATAAGAATACTGTAAAGTATTCGGTATGAAAAAATCATGAGACCAATGGAGAATATCAGAGATTACACCAAACGAAATTGCGGAGCAAGGAAATGGTTAGTATTATAGAGGTAATAATATAACGAGCCTTCGGGTTTGCTAAGTCTTATTATAATTGTTATTTTAATGAAGTTGTCTGGCTGATTCCTAATGCCTATATATAAAGGTAATAAAGTCTGCGCGCACGGATAAACATCTGCGGGGTAAACGTAGAACTACAAACGAGGCGTATGTGGGAGGATGACTTTAATAGGGATCTAGAGGTTTGGCAGGGGTCCGTACACGGAAGTTCGTAAGCAGAGATTGGTCGTATCGGCATCGAGCTTTCGGGTTCGCTAAACCTTATTGTTACTGTCTTTTTTTTTGTAAATATATAGATTCAGGTGGCATGTGCCATCATCAATTATTGTTTTGTTTTGTTTTTTACTATTCGGAAATTTCAATTAACAGATATAATAAAATTTAACCATTTAATATTATTTAGCCAAGTATTACAATTTTAAATTACTTTCCTGTGGGAATATTTGTGCTTCCTATTTTCCATCCTAAGCCGAAATATATTAAAATTCATTTATAGAGTTTTGACGAAGAAGGGAGAGTTTTGCCAATTTAATAACAAAAAAAAAACGGTTCTTGAGAACTTTTTAAATAAACGTAACAAAATATCCGATCTTCGAATTATACAACTCATATTATAGTTTTTGTTATAATTTTTAAATCTATATTTATTTATTTTAGTCAGTGTTACGAATCCTTAATCTTTTTACCCTTTTCTCACAATTTTCGATCACTTTTAAATTTGAATGAAATATAAAACACATTGAAAGATATAATTTATTAATATTTTTTAAAATTTATTTACGGCATTCATAATTTCACATATTTATGAATTAATTTTATTAAAAAAAATAATTGTAATCCCTCTTTAAATTTTAAGATCTTAAATTTCAAGATACATCCAAAAACAGTTTTAGCAAAATCGTAGTATGATCCCTTGGAACGTGATATTACAACCCATTATTCCTTTTCGAAATATTACAGCATTATTGAATATAGGGTGATATTATAAAATATTTTAGGTATCAGCTCCGCAGGTTGTCGCTTCGAGGTCAAGCCTTAACTTTTTTAACTTTTCATTTATTTCCGTTTTAATATGCTCGAAAATAAAAATAACCGTGAGTTTCATTGTGAAAAATAAAGTACAATTATGGGAAATGTGTAAAGTTCGGTAATCATTTCAAGAAATATAAATAGATTGTATTTTATATTGAACGTTAACCGAAATATTTTTAACATGAAAGCACTATATTTTGGTCTTAAAACTAAGTATAAATCGTCCAGGATCGCCAGTTTGCAGCCTTTATCTTTAGTATTTTTAGGATATTTTTAAGAGAGCTAAAAATCTTTTGTTATGCCGTCTTTCGGAAGGAACGTAAAATAAGGTCTGGAGACTGTAGGGTGTCAGGCACTCGTTAAAGATCCTGAATATGCAAAATTTAGGAATCCCACTGAAGCATCGCCCAATTAGCCATTTATAAAATAACGTTAAGTGGATAACCAAACAAAATGGATGGCTACGAACTACCACAAAACACTATTACATTTTCATCCCTCACAATCAATTATTAAAGTAGTATCATTTCGAGATCGATGATTGATGAATTTCAAATAATAAGGATTGCTTAATTAATAAATAATATGATTGATTTCATCTTCGGGATTTTCGATAATTATAAGCTATTGATGTAATTATCATTCCATCGAGGTAAATTATCATTCAAGCAATTATTTCCGTTAATTCAATTATTAAATGATATTAAAATTATTAACTAATTATTTATTAAATATTAACAGCGGTATTGTGAGACAGAGAGAGAAGAGAAGGAACGGAGCTAACCGGCCCAGCCGATAACTTAATAGGTCTACTTTCACTCTAAAAGTGGCCGAGTCGTTTGCATATCTTAGCGTCTTAGGGTCCTCGTCTGTCTCGGAGGAGGTTTAGGTCTCAATATCCCCGTCCCCTCTCAATATCCAGTCTCTTCGAGGTAATATATATATATGTTCAGTACGCTAACAGTTTGTTCCAACTCGGAAACTTGTTAAAACTAGTTTATAATTCAGTACTTCCAGATGGCAAAACTAAATTTCAATCACATCGTATGAAATTAAAGTTGTGTAATTTTAATCGATTCCTTACATACAGAATTTTAGAAGATGAGAATTTAGAAATAATAGAAACGATGGTTACAAAAGCCAGGGAGACAGGTTACAAAGTAGGCAGAAAGCAATTGAACCTAGGAGGGTTGTATATGCTTGCAGAAAGGTAGAGACAGGCTTGAGTTGTAACTGAAGACCGAGTCCGGGAGATCCCTCAACCACAGAACGAAGAACGACATAGGCAAGGCCGTAGCCAAGGAGGGGGGGAAGTTAGGGGGTCAACCCCCCCCCCCGAAATCCCGAAATTTAGTTAGTATTAAAAATTAATACTAGGTTAAAAAAGTGCAAATTAAATTAAAAACAACAAACACAACAGAGGATCCAACACATTTTACATCATTATGCATTACAACAAGCATACTTATATTTATATTTGCTTGAAAATGTCTTCCAACAACTTCACAATAATTAACAATCGAATCGAAAATCAAGAATTGAAGTATTGTTGTTGTTGCGTATTGCATTTTAAGCATTCATCATCCAATAATAGTTTATATGGGCAAATTTTAAAAATTATCATGAATGATGGTATTAATTTACAGGGGTCTCTACCCTGACCTGACCCCCCCCCCGAAATGTTTTCTTGGGTACCGACTTGGACATAGATACCCCTTTTAAATACAGATAAGGATTTATTTACTTATGTTTTATGGTAAGACTATTAATCCGAATCGTTAATGGTTATATTTGAATGTAAATATGAATTGTAGAGAAAATACAATCTATAAAATATATTTGCTTAACGGTGTAGATGTGTGCTTATTCCTTATTCACCACATAATCATATAGTATATAAATATATATATTTTTTTTCAACCCGGTTACAGGTCTTGACCTCCTCCAAACGTTCTTGTGCCGACGCAATCCAGTTCCTAACTCCCAGGATGTTGAGAGCATCACCTGCCACAGTATCTGACCGCTTCATCTTAGGCCTGCCTCATCTTCTGTTTATATGAATCGGAATAATCAGGAGCACTTTTGGCATGTCTTCATCTTCCATCCTGGCAACATTCCAACATATCTAAAGCGCCTCAACATCATTATTCTTACGGATCTTTGTAACTACTCTACAGTTGTTGGTTCCAACGCCACTTACACTCACCACCAACCTTTTCACCTAAAAAAATTCGACGGAGAAAATTTTGTTTCAAAAATCAGTAGTTTTTTACAGCAGCTCTCGATGTTGTCCAGCAAGCTGAATCCTATAGAAGTATGGGCAGCATTGTTTTAACAAGATGGAGCTTGTTCTGTCTTAGCTGTTTCCTCAATCCATAATAGCATCTGTTGGCGGCTATAATTCTTCTCCTTATCTGTATATCGAGGTTCTTGTACTGGGTGATTTTTGACTGATTAGTATATTGGGAAACATCCAAGCCACCTCTGGAAATGAATCCAATCTAAAACATGTTTAGACAATAATATAAATAATAAGTTTGAGATTATCTTCCCAAAATCATTAAATGATCTTTAAAAAGAGAGAATCATAACATTAACATCATCAGAGAATCATCATTTATGTTTTTACCTCATCGTTCAAATAGAAATATTTGAACGATGTATGATAAGGATTTTTATCTCCATCAAGATAAAGTTATATATCAGATAAATATATAATGGACTGATACTGGTACCGGAGGCAGGAACGGCTATCAAGATCGAACCTCCTCTGAGGCAGGACTGATGGCATCTCTTTTATCCCCGCTCCTTTTGGGAGGGCGAACAACAAAGGGACTACCCGAGCTCTGTTTTCCCCCAGGACGGAGTCAGCTTTCAAAATAGAACCTCCTACCCCCCCTCACAGGACGACAAAAGCCTCTATTTTCCTTGCATCGAGTCAATGGAGCTCTTCACCTATCGTCAAAGCCATTTGAAAGCCCGTGTAGCAGAGAGTCCAGTTCAAGCGGGAAGAAGTTAGCACTAGTTCATGATGGAACAGTGAGGTATAAAACCTGCAAAGGCAATTACAATAAAAGCATTTTAGGTTTAGTTTTTTGTGTGTGGGGGTAGTGGGGGGGCGCTTTCTTTAATATAAAAGAATTGCTTTTTCAATTAAAATTTCCCGCTATAACCTTCTAAATTAAAAAAACAAAACAAGTTAAACATTAATAGTTTGTTCCAACTTCGAAAGTGTAAAACTAGTTTATGATTTAGTAACTAAAGCTATAAAAAGTTGAAGAATTACAAATTAATTAGAACGGATGAATTTATATTAAATTTTTATGATGAATTTATATATAGAATTAAATTTACATTAATTTAGGTCACCTGTGGTCTAGTGGTTAACGTAACATACTACTAAGGCCAAGATCGCGGGTTCGTAGCCCGGCAGGTGGCCCTAGGATTTTTTTAAGGGAGTAAAAAATCCTTAGTTACGCCGTCCTTCGGACGGGACGTTAAACGGGGGTCCCGAGCCTGTACCTTGTCAGGTACTCGTTAAAAATCCCTATCCTAATTAAACGTGAATAGGCAAAATTTAGAGCTCCCACTGTAGCATCGTCCGATTAGCCATAGCAGCATAAAGTGACGTTAAATGAACAAACAACATTAAATCTTTTGCTTAGATAAAAACAGTGAAGTTACTTTTTAAAAATTCCTCTTTTATATCAGAGATCCTGAAACTACCATATTCACATTTTTCGAAAATTCAGACAACTTCATTATTCAGAAACTTCAGGTTCAGAAAAGGACTAAAACAACGAGAAGTATGGCGGGGAAATGTGTTAGAGAAAATTATTTGACTAAACTAACGAAAAAGACAATTTTGAAATTTTTGAATTATCCGCTTTTGACCTTGAATCTCTCATGTAGAAAAGGAATTATTAATAAGTGACTTTAAGGATCCTGCTGTTTGGGTACACTGATGGATAAAGGAAACGAGGACGTCTACCACTTGGAGCAAAAGAGTTGGAGAGGGATGCAGGACCATTGTAGGATCCTGAGCCTGGAGGACCTTGGCACAGGAGAGTAGAGGTGTCACCTTGATGTGGCCAGTGCTCGAACCGGGTTGTAGAGCCAGTGTTCTTTGATTGATTGAACTTTCAGGATCAAAAAAGGATAACTCCAAAAATTAAAAAATTGACTTCTTCACATTTTTCGCTGGTTTAGTCAAGGAAAAAATTTCAGGCACAGAAACGGGCTTAAACAACGATAAATAAGACGGGAAGGAATTAGCCAAATTACATTAATCATTCTCGTGGTTTTTGATCCCGAACACCATATATATATATATATATATATATATATATATATATATATATATATATATATATATATATAATTTTATTTTTCCCTTCACGCAGTACCCCTACGCGAAGGACGTTTATTGTTCTGCATGTTCCGTACATTTATAGTACATTACATACAATTGTACTTACATGTTGTTTACATTTTTTTTTTTTTTTTTATTGTTATTTATATACAAAACTAAAGGCTAAATTGAAAATACATCATTAAAAAACAAAACTTAAACATAAAAATATTGATCATAGTAAATATTAAGCCATTTGAACAAATAAAAAAAAAAAGAAATAGGAAAAAACACAAAATTACAACAAAGTAATTGAAAACAAAACTAAAATTCTTGTTCACCTATAATATTGATTTCGTGTAGTGATGATTAACCACACTGCTCTAGCAAACATCTTGAATTGCTGAAAATACTTCCAGTATAAGTCTATACTATATACAATACTACTATATATACCAGTATAGTCAGTATATATATATATATATATATATATATATATATATATATATATATATATATATCTGTGTGTGTGTGTGCATATGCATCGATATCTACACACACGTGCAGGTGTTTAAATTTTTTTTTTTTAGCAAATGTTAAATTTCCAAGTACCTAGCTTATTTGGCTATTCTAAATAGGTTATTATCATAAAGCTTTCCAGGAAATCACCTTTGATCAGGCCAGCCGACAAGTCCATTTTAAAAAAATAAAAAATGTAATTCGAAGAACCGAAACCTTCAAATTTAGTTTGTATTTGTATGTATATCTTTTAGTAGGAGTTGTTGAAATGTAAATATTTTAGAGAATTCCAATTTTTTTTTTTTTTTATCTCGATTTGGTCCTATTACCCATCCACACAAATATCCGCTGGACTCCTAAGCGTTAATTTCTAACGCTTCTGTGTATTTTCATTTCGAAAAGGTAATTTATGATAATAAATAAATTTAACCTGAGAAATGAGTCTCATATTTTGATGGAGATAACACGGTAATGAACAACATGATAATCCCATGGTGATGGCAAACTCAGGCAAGAAGATATAGCGGCTTCGATTTGAACTTCAAATTATATCAAACGGGAACATTCTCGAAGCGGAAGGCTATTTTTTGCCGAGTTGATAAAAGTATGAAAGATAAGAATGAGGAAAAAATCCCAGGGAAGAACTCGCCATCAAGGACCCGAGTCAGAAAAAAAAAAAAAAAAAAGGAATTCCCATTATTATTACATGACCTAATGCCAGGATAGGATGCGCTACACGAAATTCTTAACAACGAAAATTATATTCAAAATGATAGTCTTCTATATCAGTGATTTAACTGAAGGGACTTGTGACTTGGGATCACGGGAGGTTTCATTTCTCTCACATGGCATAAATTCGTGCCATTACTTTTGCCATAGTTATTTGGGGAACGAAGCAAGGGCTGCTGTCTCTGTTTGGAGTGTTAGTGTGAGATGTGCTCCTCTTTGTCTTTTGGTGTTAATTGGCAAAACTTTGAATGGTTGGTTTTTTCAAGTATTTTTGAGACATAAGGATTTGTTTGGGGGATTTTTCTTAACGCATCCTATTTCTAATTTATGTCTCTCTTTGATTTTTGCACATTTTTACTGATTAAAATAAATAAACAATTAAATTGTCTAAAGTAATAAATAATAAGTAATAAATCCAATCAATAATATATGAGGTATATTAATACAAAAATTAACCATGATAATAATGATAAGGAGGCCAGTGAGGATGAAAAAAAATGTAAATAATTATTACAAATTCGGGTACTAGTATGTTTAAGGGCCTGCTGGCATCAGCGCGCTCAGATGTCAATTAACTCAACTATTTGGACCTTGTCAGGTTATGTATCAATTTGAAATAGGCATTGCCTTTCATTATGATACAACTGATTATAGGAAATGAAATAAATGAGGAACATGTAGACAAAATTAAACTATAAATAATAAAACATTTATTACAAGGAGTATTCATTAAATAACAATTTGTAACTAAAATATGATCATTTTTTTCATTTTTAAATGATCATATTTTAGTTAAAAATTGTTATTTGATGAATAAAATATAAATATCTAAAATATTACGTTCTGATAAACAATGAAAAATTTATTACAAACGATGCTCATTAAAAAGAGCAATATCTTCAAAAATTGCATCAATTGCATCAAAAATCATCTCCATCTAATTTTATTCCCCACTTGCAGTTTCATATAATGTCCATTAACACAACGCATTTTCTGGGGAATGACATTCCGCTCCTGAAGAAACCTAACAGCTGTTTCTTCATCGTACACCTTGCGAAAAATCTTCTTCAAATTCCAACTCATATTTAAAGGAAATAATCAAAAACAGATTCACGTTGAACTTGACATAAACAATAACAAAACAAAGAAAGGTTACTATAACAGTAGGTAATGGTTAAGAAAAGTGACACCAGAGCGCGCTGATGCCAGCAGGCCCTTAAATGTACTAGTACCGAAATTCGTCCATGCTGAAACCTTAAATCCAATTAATATTGATGATTTAAATACTATATAATAAATGAAGATAAATATTATTATTATATTATTTATTGACACTTTCGATTGGGTGATAAGAAATAAGGAACTCGCAGAACAAACAAATCTATATTATTGTATGATGGATGTACGTTAAATGGCGGCAACTGCGGCACAAATACGACCATAAAAGGGCACATTTAGGACAATGGAAAACTGATCCCTTCCTAACAACATATCGACCCTTTGGAGTATAGCGAATGGTCACTGCACAGACAATGGATCTACCACTTCAGAATCTATGGCCTGGAAGTGATGGAGTGTTTTCGATTGCCGGCTGTTCAGTCGCGAGAGGATTCAACCGAACCAGGTTAATGATGTACTTACTCTGCCCCTGGTTTAATGAATTTCATTGATGTATTTTAAAGAGGAAGAAAACAGTCCGGGTAGTGTTAAGAATCTAGTCTACTGTATTAAGTCTTACTATATCTGTGCCCCAGAGCTATAGGACACTATGTCCACAAAAATAGGTAATATTTAAGGTGAATTGTCATAAGTAAATACTATGATCAATACTTCTAATTTCCTATCCACTGCTAATAAAAATGTGAACAACTTCCTTTAAGCTGTTTTTATAAGTAACGAAGAAAGAAATTTGAATAGTTCAAAGTTATGGAATATTATTTCTATCTGGACAAACAGAAAAAAAAAATTATAATATTCTAATGTAAAGGAGATAGTTGGGGGGCGCAGTAAAAAAAAACACTGAATAAGTAATAAACTTATAATTATGTGCCGACGTTTCGACCTACAGTGTAGGTCACCTTCAGGGCTATGAGAGAGAAACAAACAGAACAAAAAATATAAAAATGTACAGTAACAATAATATGGTGACAAGTAATGTAGAAAATAATGATATAATAATAATAATAATAATGATAATAATAATATAATAATAATAATAAATAATAATAATAATAATAATTATCTTATCTCCATCCTTTTCACATTCACCTTTCTTCTCACCTGTTCTCACACCTTCTTTTGGCATCCATCATTTGTTAATGTATAGAGTTCATTATTATTTAGCCTCATATTTTTCATCCTCTGTATTTCTTTACCTATTTTCTACATGTTTATGTTATATTCACATCTTATTTTGCATTAATGCCACTGCTTCCTACTGTATACAGTTACATATTAACTTCCCTTACTTATATTTTCTTTTTCTTTTCATTCCTCATAGTGCATAGTTATAAATACCACTATGTTCAATGTTTCATTTTTGAAATTTATCAAGCTTTTATTTCTATATATGCTTATATTATTACACTTTACCTATGTAACCCCTCATACCTATGTAACCCCCCCTTTTTCTATAATTTTAATCTTCTCTTCTTGTATCTTTCCGTTTACCTCCTCATTTTTCTTTCCCTTTATATTATTGTTTACATTTTATCCTTTCTTGACTTGTATTTTTTATATTTTATATTCGTATTCTTGTTTTTTATATCTGTCACCATTATTATTTCTTTTCATCATCTACAATTTTATTTTTATCTATCACTTTTTTAAGTTTATTATATTCTGTATCCAGTCTTATATTCTTTCTTTTTTATTCTTTATTCTTTCTTATATTCTGTAACCAGTCTTATATTCTTTCTTATTTATCATATATATATTCACCATTTCATCATATTTAGTCACTATTTTTATCTATTCACTATTTTATCTTTTCACTATTTCATCATATCTAGTCACTACTTTTATTTTTTCACTCCTGTACCACTTTTTATATATTCTTGTTACTGCTACGTTTTTATATATTTTTGTTTGTTTCTCTCTCTTAGCCCTGAAGATGGCCTACATTGTAGGCCGAAACGTCGGCACATAATAAATAAGTTTTTCTTATTTTGGTGTTTTCTTTGACTGCACCCCCAACTATTTCTTCCTTAAAAAAAAAGAAAGTAATACTATTTTAATTTTCTACATTACTTGTCACCATATTATTGTTACTGTACATTTTTATATTTTTTGTTCTGTTTGTTTCTCTCTCATAGCCCTGAAGATGACCTACAACACTGTAGGTCGAAAGGTCGGCACATAATTATAAGTTTATTACTTATTCAGTGTTTTTTTTTTTTTTACTGCACCCCCCAACTATCTCCTTTCTACATTTGATCATCCAGTCAACTATTTTCATCTCATATAATATTCTAAGTATTATTTTATTTCTTATATAAGGAAGAAATAGTTGAGGGTGCAGTCAATAAAAACACCTTAATAAGTGTAACTTATTTATTGTGTGCCGACGTTTCGGCACGGAAAATACGTTAGAACTCTTTATTTTCATTTTGGCCGGTGATCGTCTTCGCCGCCGCTTTGTATATTTGCCCTGAAGATGGCCTACATTGTAGGCCGAAACGTCGGCACACAATAAATAAGTCACACTTATTAAGGTGTTTTTATTGACTGCACCCCCAACTATTTCTTCCTTATATTAGAAGTTACAGTCAACCAATTCTTCTCTGATATTTTATTTCTTTATTAACTCCTAATAAAAAGTGAATAAGCGCTAAAACGGTTGGAAAACTTACATCCGGGTCGGTCGAAACGGAAGTGTGAACATAGATTTTACATATTTGTGTTTAAAAGGTGGCCGGTAGATGGAGGTGTGTAAACGGTTATGATATCGGAATTGAGCCTTCGGGTTCGCTAAGCCTTTATTACAAGTTATTATTATTTAAACTTATTAAGAAAGATATAAGGGGACTGAAATATAATTAAACGTTACCGCTTCAAGAACGCTGCGAGATTCGAACGGTAGAGCGTAGGGGCCAACTCCCCCTGCGCAGAACCAACTAATACAAAGGAACAAAAGTTAACCAATAATAACCGCTCCAGGTGTTGGAACAGCTGCTCCGAGTTCTCTTTGTCACTTAGCGGGGAAGTCATATGTGACTCCAAGGAGTGCGCCAACTGGGGCGAAATAATTATCAGCAAGGAAAATGGAAACCAAAAGGAGACCAGGGAATACTCCACACGCACGTAGTATTAAGAATGGCGAGTGTCATCGTGCCTTTTCTATTCTATACTTCTTAAAAAACAAAAATAAACAGATTTTATTTTAGTTATCAACATGTTTTCTCCCAGTCAAGGGTACCCACTCTACAGAGGCTGAGCAAACAACAGAAGGATCTATGGATCACTCAAAATCAACACTGTGACAGATTAAATGAATTATTTGTCACACCCGGATGTTGTATTCGAAACTTTTAGCAAAGCTACCCAGAGCTCTAAGCCCAGAGCCAACCCGACCTCATAGATATATTATACGTATGATTTCCATACTTAGTTATTGGAAGCAGAGTAAATACATAGTAGAAAAGAAATAAATTATTTTAACTAATATTTTAAAATCGATCCTCAAAATATTTAAAGACAGTGGTAAAAAATCCTATTCGGAAGAATTTTCACGGATGATGATTGGTTTCGATGAAAGATGTACGAGTATTAGGGGACTGGCAGTTTACATCTGTTAACTCCGTTTCTAAGGCTTAGAATTTAGAATTTCTTTTTAAGACTTACATAAAATAGTCAAAATAACTGGAATACTTTAAAACTATGGTAGTTCCAAGGGTGGATAGATGTTTCGTAGATTTTTGATGTGCGTGTTAGTTTCTGGATCTGACATTCTTTATAGCCAAGAAAAGCTCTAAAACTAAGATTGTGGGATGGGGAGATGGTGCTAAAGAAAGCTTCGCAAAGAGAAGCCTGCAATGGGATAGAATATGAGAAATGGTAGAGGATGGTACGGTATGGTCCGGTCTGGGCTGAAGGAAATCTCACACTGCTTGGGTGGTAGAGAGGATGGACTATGATGATGATGAAAGTTCTAAAACCAACTCTTAATGAAATAATGTAGTATTTAAGTTCACAAATGGCTGTCATCCTTATGTCAACTCCTTCACAATAAATGTAAGTTAATGAATTTATGTATTGTAATATGGGTTCTACTGGACTATATTTTATAATATTTAATTTATGAAGCAAAAAACCATTTTCCAGTCAAGTTTTTCTTTATTATTTTCTATAAATAAGTTTCGACCCCTTCGGTCATTTTCAATTTCTTAATTGTTTGATAGGATTCACATAATATGTCTCTTATGGACGTCTAAATTTAAAAATTACTAAGAGATACATTTTTCTCCATGGTTATTATTGCTCTGCATTATACTTTGGACTGTAGTATAATGCAGAGCAATAATGACCATGGAGAAAAATGTATCTCCTAATAATTTTTAAATTATAAGAGACATATTATGTGAATCCTGTCAAACAATTAAGAAATTGAAAATGACCGAAGGGGTCGAAACGTATTTATAGAAAATAATAAAGAAAAACTTGACTGGAAAATGGTTTTTTGCTTCATAAAGTTAATGAATTTATGAAATTATCATTTAATATAAATTGTTGTCATTGTTGGAGAGGCCAAAGTTCATCTTGGACTGTAGAGCCGAAGAAGAAGATCATTTAATATGGTTGTATAAGATGAAAATAGTTGACTGGATGATCTAATGTAAAGGAGATAGTTGGGGGGTGCAGTCAATAAGAACACTGAATAAGTAATAAACTTATAATTATGTGCCGACGTTTCGACCTACAGTGTAGGTCATCTTCAGGGCTATGAGACAGAAACAAACAGAACAAAAAATATAAAAATGTACAGTAACAATAATATGGTGACAAGTAATGTAGAAAATTAAAATAGTGGCAGATATGAAGATGGAAGATAACGAATATTAAAAAATGACAGAATATAATAAAATTAAGATATAGACAGATTTAAAAAAATAATGATAATGAAAAGAAATTGAAATAGTGACAGATATAATAAAATTAAGATAAAGACAGATATAACAAAATTATCGATAATGAAAAGAAAATGTGAATAATGACAGATATAATAAAGTAAGACAGATTTAATAAAATTAAAGAAAATGAGCAGAAATGATAAATTATAAATAACGCATATAAAATAAAATACAGAAAATAAATGTACAGAAAGGATAGTAAAGTAAAAATAATATAAAGGAAAATCAAAAAGAAGGAGGTAAACAAAAGAAATAAAATGAGAATATTTACATATACAAAAAAGGTTGGAATATGAAGAATAAAGAAAAACTAGTAAAATAAAGATATAAAATGTATGATAACGGACTTAAAGACAGTAACAATAGTGTACAATGACTGTTTGAAAAATAGTTGATAGGATTAATGAATTTGAAAAATTAAAATTAGCGAAATACTATTGTACAGAAACAATAGTGTACAATGACTGTTTGAAAAATAGTAGATAGGATTAATGAATTAGAAAAATTAAAATTAGTGCTTAAAAATATGAACTTGCGTGTTAAATTAACTTGAAATATTGTTAGTAAGAATAAATGTTTCCCAAATATCACTTTTTTAGTTGTTATATATCTGTGGCACCTGTGCATAGTGGGCTAAGTACAATTTCGTGAATTTCAAGCTATCTACTTAGAATCGTAATTTTTCTGAACTTATTTTAAGTTCAAGATTGGAGTATTAGCCCAGGATTCACAAAGGAATATCCTTCATTGCAATGGGCAGAACACTTAGCGTGTTAGACACAAGAAAAGAGAAAAAAATTACGATTCTAAGTAGATAGCTTGAAATCGACAAAATTCTACTTAGCCCACTAGGTGCCACAGATATTACGTTATAGAGAAATACGTACGAGTACGTAGCAATACGTTTGTAGCTAGAATTATAATATTTTAGAGAATATGGCAGTAACATTAATCTTCCAATATACAACTCACCACGTAAACAAATCGAGGAAATGGTTTATTAGAGACCTAATGCTTTGGATTTTCTCAATGACGCAACAACAGAAATTTCATTATCAAAAGAATAGTTAGAGGGATTGGTCACGATTAGTCTCTTTGAACTGACGCTTAGAGTAAACTGAAGATTTGGAGTTAGGTAATGACCAGCTGTTATATAAAGCAGGTGCAACGTTCATATCTTCAACATATATATATATATAGATTTCGTTATGATACACAGGATAAGAAGACTAAACTACTCACATATCTTGTAGGAGACAGGGTGACATATTTGGACTTACCTGCAACAGAAAATAAATAAATTAAGGCAAGCTATAAATGAAATATATACATTTTATAAACTAGTAAGTTAGAAATATTGAAACAAAATTCTGGGCATTTTTCCGTCAGCCGGGCGAAAATGATTCTTTTTTTTTGATTTTGTATATATTTTTTTTATTTTAAAATATGTACAAATTTTAAACCATTGGTGGGATAATCCCTTTCGACGAAACGAGTTCACATTACAACGGTTACTGATTAATATGTTTTTGTTGTTGGTAAAATTAAAAAAAAAACCAACAGAAAAGAGAGTACATAGGATTTACTTAAGACAAAATTTATGTATAACATATTAAAAAATGCATATTATTTATTTAGTACGTGTTTTGTTCGTTTTTGTCTGTATTTTGGTGTTGTTGTTTTTGTATAATTTCCTATTTCTTGTATGAGTGTGTTGTCTGAAAGTTGGCATGAGGCGAAGAATCTGAGGGTTTGTTGGTGTATGAATTTTTGGGATGCCCAGTTCTTTGTGCATTGTGACAATGGTTCTATCCTCTGAATAAATTCAAAACAAACCACATTTTCCTTTTTATCTTGTAAAAAAATTATGAAAATTTGCGTTTTAGCTAGAACTGAAAAAGATGCAGTCTGTTATTTTCAAGAGAAAGGTTTATTGGCAAAGAAGATGAGAAACATGAAATGTAACCTCTCTTCTATCTCAACTAGTTTTTCAGGACCAACGACTATTTGTTTACTAATGCATCTACACAAACTTCTCTTAGGCAGTTGTTCCAATCTACAACTGTATTATTATTATTCATTTGTTTCTTTACACCGTTTGACTGATGTCATCTCTTCGCTCCAGCCTTAAAAAAATCAAAAAAAGGAAAACGAGCTTTGTTTTAAATAAATTCATAAAATTGAGCACCAATTTTATATTTTATATTGCTCCAAACGAATATTCCTCTTATGATTGTAACAAATTTCGCGTAATTTTAGATTATTTG
This sequence comes from Arma custos, assembly GCA_037127475.1. NCBI lineage: Eukaryota > Metazoa > Arthropoda > Insecta > Hemiptera > Pentatomidae > Arma > Arma custos. The sequence continues at coordinate 136,155,115 of CM073764.1, read as the reverse complement.
GCGATTTTCGCTAGCGGAAAAGTACCGAATCCTGTTTGATTGAATATTTGTTTATCTACAATATTTCTAAACTCCATGTCCCCCCGGTATGTTTTTCTTTTTTTATACTTACTTATTTTACCGTCAACCCTACCTTTGGCTCAGTGGCAGAGCGCTGAATTGCCATTCTGAAGGTTCTGGGTTCAAATCTCGCTGTTGGCAATATTTAGATACTGCCGCTCATCCAGCCTCTACAAAATAGATACCCGAAATAAGGAGGAAAAATCTTGCGGTTGAGCGTGTTCTAGGAAAAATCACCTCCCTGCACAAACGTTGTCCAAGAAACAGTGCAGTCCCTACAATATACTGTACTGCTACCCTTCACGGGTTGTAGTGGTATTTTTTTTCATCCCGCTCTTTGTTTATTTTTCTTTTGCTTTTTCACATTTCATAATAGTAGCACATTATATTATTGATTTAACTAATTACATATTTTATATCTTGAGACTTGTATCACCAAACATGTATCATGAATTTCGGATTGTTCTTGTTGTTTGTTCATTTAACGTCACTTTATGCTGCTATGGCTAATCGGACGATGCTACAGAGGGAGCTCTAAATTTTGCCTATCCAGGTTTAATTAGGATAGGGATTTTTAACGAGGATCTGACATCGTACAGGTTCGGGACCCCCGTTTAACGTCCCTTCCGAAGGACGGCGTAACTAAGGATTTTTACTCCCTTAAAAAAATCCTAGGGTCACCTGCCGGGCTACGAACCCGCGATCTTGGGTTTAGTAGTTTGTTACGCTAACCACTAAACCACAGGTGACCTTGAATTTCGGATTGTTTAAACTTTCACCGGTCATATGCGGTATGTCATTGATTGTAAAATTATTTCTAATGTAATTGTATTGTTTATTATTTTTCCTTCCAACTTTTTGTCTATATAAAACTGATAAAGATATTCTCTGATTTTCAAAAGATTTTGCATTGTTGCAAATAAACTTGATGTTGTTTAAGTGCACTGCAAACAACTACTTCATATAATTATTTTATATATAATAAAAAATTGGTTTTACTTAAAAAAACTACATTTCTGAATTCAACAGTAAAACAATAAATAAAACTGTGAGAGAAAATGCATTAAAGTTATATTTATATATTTTCATTATAAACGAATTTTAAATTATATTAATCTAAATTAAAATTTAAAAATCATTAGTCATTACCAGTATATATTATTTTATTTACTTCCATTTTTGTGTAGTTTATTTCAGTTATTAAATCCCCTTTAGACATTTCTTTTATACCTTATAGTAAGGATCTAGACTAAGGATTTATTTAGGTCTTTCAGCTCCACAAAAGCGATGAAAAAATAAAATAAGAAAGCGAATAAAAGGGTGAAATGGTAGCACCTCAAGAAATAATGAGGCTATAAAATTATTTATTCACTTTTTTCATGCTTTTTCCTATTTAATATAATAATTATTTTGTAAAAATTTATTTCAATTTCAGAGTAAAATTGAAAAAATAAGTATTTTATAACTCTCAACCGGATATTCCTTAAAACACATAATGGCCATTTAAAGTTATGAGTTTTTTTATGACAAATAAATCGAGTTCATAAAAAAGTAATTCTGTACTTCAATTTTATCTTAATGAAATCGAAAAAAAAATATTATATTAATTATGAAAAAAAAAATATAAAAAATTCTTATAATTATCTGACCGAGTTCATAATCGTTGAAAATTAAGAGATTTAAGGAGAATTTTGAGATTTTTTTTGTAAAACAAAAAATAAGAAAAGCCAAGGAGATAATATTATAAACAAATCGCTAACAATATTACAAAGTTGTATGATACACATATATGAAAATGAGAAAAACGATATCAAACATTGTGAGTATATTTTTAGTTTTGGTCTTTGGATGATACTTGGTCGTGATATTTTGACGTTTTGAAGATCTAAGTTTTCGACCCACAGAACCATTTGCTATCAAAATTTCTGATTTTTCAATTTTATAACATACAATCTTGTAATACTAAGGTAGCGAAATATTATCATTTAAGTGATTTAAATGACACAAAATTAAAAAAAATTCTGAATTAATAAAGAATAAAATAAGCAGGTTAAAATATCATTTTAACAATCAAGAAATCCAATACCCGATTAATGCATGGAAATAATAGTTTTAAATTTGTACACATAAGTTCTAATAAACTATTATTAAACATTAACAATTCAATTATGTTTTTTTTTTTGTAACATTCACAATACATAATATAACAAGCAGTATTTTATGAGGTTATTATCTATACATATTTTCATTCATAAAAAGGGGCTGAGGACAGATTGCAGTATCTTTGTTAATATCCTTATATCATTATATATATCCTTGTTAATATCCTTGTTAGTTTTAACCAACTAGTCGATTTAAACGTTAGGTCTTCGGATTTACTTAGTCTGTTATAATCGTTATACATTTATAAATATTCGTTTGGTAAGGCTTCGAAAGAGTTTGCGGTTTGATTCTCATATATAATGGAAAATGAAAACAGCAATAACTACATTACAAATAATAATAGAAACGAAAATATGAAATATAACGATGAAAAGAAAAACATGCCACAGCAACGTAAACTGATGATTCAGTTGCCAAGGATAGCGGATGCTACGAAAACAAATTATAGCAAATTATATCAATAGAGGATAACCTACGGCCACGATAGACGAGGAAAACTGTACAGCTACCTTAAGTGTTTGCCCAAGAGTTAGCTCCAAGTAGGGAGGCGATGTAACAGTCAAGAGGTTACGATGTATGTTTAATGATAATAAGTCAGACTTAGTTGTAATATAATCCATTAATCTATATCCCAGATGAATAATTGGTCAAGTCGAATGTTATCGATACAGATTTTACTGTATTGAAGGAAGCGTGTAATTCTCGTAATTTTGGGCTTAAATGGAGGCTATAATACAAGCAATACCTCCATTTCAAGCCAATGCCTGATTTATTCAGCTATACACTACGAGAATAATCCGCTTCCGTTCCCTGAAATAAATGATTCTCATTTAGAACAAAATTCATTTTTTGATAGACTGAAGACCAGAGCGAATCCCCTATTTAGGGACTTAAAACTACCGCCCCCAGACCTGGGAGATGGCAGGGCAGTGTTCCCTTGGTCGATGTGCTTACATTTGATCTAGGGATGGGGTAAGTACTCCCCTGTCCTTAGTCTTCCTTCCTTTTCCTTCTTCCTTCCTCCCCTTTCTTCTATCTACAACTATTTCTTGATCCCGCTAAACGGTCCCTCCCTGTTTTGAATTGCATAACGTCAGCGGCGAGTATTGATTGAAAAAAAAAGTAATTTTGTAAATTTTTGTTAAACAGACTCATACCTCCCAAGGGAGACCCTTTTTTGTTCTGTAAAGGATGTATTAATAAAAGCTGTTATTATTATTATTATTATTATTATAGCGCCTTCGAGCCAGTTCGAGTAAAAACCGCCTTCAGCGGACTCAGCTCATTGTAACGCCTTAAAATACCGAAAGGTAACAAAAGGCTTTTGTTTATATAGAAGCATTTGCAGGTATTTATTGTAAAGTTGCATATATATTGTAAATAAAATCTTAGAGGATGTGGAAAAAATAATAAAAGGACGAAATTCACCTTAACAACTTATTCACTGGGGCTGCAGATATACCATATTATGGGTCCTCCAGCTGTAGTGAAGCCTGAGTTTTACAAAATTGTTTTGGAAAAGCCAAGCTCCTCAAAATTATTGGTTTATTTATGTAAGAATAAGAAAGGAGCCTAAACTACTATAAACAAAAACAGTTAGGGACTGTACTGTTACTAAGGCAATGGTTGTTCGAGGAGTTGATTTAGCCAACCCCAATTATGGGTATCCAACTCATTGAGGAGAGTCTGGATGTTATACAGAAGGAATCTACAAAGACTGAACTCTCAACAAAGCAAATCAGCACTGTATAAATTGTGCAAACGTGTTTTCTAGTTCAAGTTCTGTGCTTATTGTTAACATGATTGTCTGAATTTTAAAATTTAAAGAAACTCGTCCTGAAGGAAAGAAAGGAATTATTTCGAAATATTTAACAATTATATGCCTGATAATTTGGAACGTTTTAGTTGCTTCTAGTTTTTGTTTTATTAGAATTCAACCTGAATTTATCACACAATGCGAAAATTAGACGATATAATTTAAATCTTCAATTACTCAGAAATTAAGTTTTATTATATTTCAGAAGTCAGTTTCGTATCATCCAATCTTCACGACACTTCTTGGAGTCCTGGATACGAAGAAGAATTTGAGAAGAGGCCTGGAGAAGTGGAGGACGGTCGAAGAGACCAGAAGATCCTTGGAGGACTTTCACTCTGGCCTACATGCACCAGCTGCTCTTGCATAAATCAGATGGTTCCGCCCACTTCGGTGTCTGCTGCAATCTCGTCTCCTATTGGCTGCTCAATCAGCCAATTACCGTCTCAGATAGATCGGGGCATTCTCTTTACCAGGAATACAAACAAACATATTAAAATGCTTGCAAACAAGACAATCTTTCGCAACAAGACGAATAGTTCTGCAACAGATACCATTTAAAGACTTTCTATCTCTTCGCCATTATATGCAACGTGCAAGGCTCATTATGCGAACATAATCGGTTAATGGAAACGTATAATAGTTGACTGCTGGTATAATAACATTATAATATAATAATTACTTTATTTACTACGTTCATTAAATAACGTAATGTGTATATATCTATAGACATGCTTACGTATTATAATAAAAGATGAGGGCAACCATTGAATATCCGCTACTTACACTTACACCCCCCCCCCCCCAACAATACATTAAACAAAATTACTTATAAATTATCAGATCCAAATGATAACAAGAATTTAAATGAATATAGACAATCTAACAGCTATTTAAAAATCCACAATAACACTGCATAAGTAATTACTTATTAATATGTCTTAACGGAAATGCATCTACTTCCTGTCAACTATTTATAATTAAGATATCACACATAAATGTGATTGTAATGAAAATGTACCGATCCATACTAAAAATGGTCCGTCTAAGACTTTGTAGAATCGAGAAAATTGAGTTGTTTGCAGAATTATACCATACTACAGACGAGTATACTTAGATATTACGGCAAATGCAATGGAGATATAAAATTAGAAAGTAAAATTTAATATTACTCCAAAAAAAAAAAAAAAATCAGATACGCAATATTTTATTCTTAGAAACGGAAAACAGTAAGAGACATTTCTGTTTATAAGCTTATAAAGGGTTTTAATAGAAATTCTAATTTTTTCCCGTTACAGTTTTAATAATTACGATTAATATTTTGTTTTACAGGAATTTCGTGATTTAAAATTGACTATTTCTGATTTGCCATTTATATGAGTTATTGAAGTTGATTACTCCAGATTAATGAATCTAAATCATTTATTTAGACTACTTCAACAATTACTAGACAAACGCTCTAAACTCCCAATTAACTACAAAAGACTCATCTACATGACCATCATACGACCTATTTGGAGTAGAACTTTGGGGCTCCACTAAACCATCGAATTCCTCTCGCATCTTATCCCTACAATCCAAAATCCTTCGTAAAATCCTCAATGCTCCTTATTTTTTAAAGAATAAAGTCATCCATAACGACCTTAATGTCCCATTTGTTGCTGATATCGCCCGAACCCGCTATCTATCCTTTCATAGCAAACTTCATTTCCCCTCAAACCTTCTAGTTTCAAACCTAGCTTCCTCTTCAATTCCCGATAATCTTCCGAGACGTCTGAAAAGAAGATGGCCACGTGACCTTCTAAGTTGAACTTTTGATTTGAATACTACCAGTGGGTAGTTTCTCTACTTGTCATTATCACATGTCATAATGTATCACTTAGCCTATTTACTTGTATTATTGTAATACTGGTGTAAATATCAATAAATAAATTGAAAAAAAAAACATTTTGTTAAGAGAAATTGGGAACCTGTACTGTAAATTGGGAACAGTACCTGGGTGTAGTAGAGAAAGCGAATAAAAAAAACAAAATGTATCATAAAACCATACTGTACTGTAACAAAGATGAAAATCAGACTGAGATAAATATACAAAAGAACATTTTAAGGGGGCGAAATATTTTGACGTAGATTGATGAAATATTTGTCTTTTTTTTGTGATTGCTGGGAGTGATATAGCACATTTCCACATGAAACACATTTACACCAAAATAGCAGAACATTCCAGTTCACTTAATCACTCCGTTGATTTCGTTAACATTTCATTCTTCAGCGCCACTATCCAACATTAAATTCCTCCTACAGTTTGTTATTCTATTACAGTAAAACCTCTACTAACGGACACCTCTAAATAGCGGTCACTCCCCCATTACCGGACGATTTTTTTTGCACTAACATTTTAATACAATTATTAAGGCATTTTAACCTCTAGTTAACGAAACCTCTCATTAACGGTCACGGACAGGCTGTGTTGGTTAGAAATCGATTAAAAAAACCTCTAAAAGACGGACAGTATGACCTTATCCCTTTCCCGTTTCTCGGAAACAATTAGTTGTTTCCGGTCTAAGGAAACAGGGACAGTTGTATTTACTTTTGAGTAAAGGTTTTCCGCATAAATACTTTTTTTTTATTCTCGAACTTGCTTTATTAAAATTTAGTTCTGTTCTAACCCTCGTGGCAGGCGGCTGAAAATGTCTCCCTCACGTAAGAGACTCACTTTAGAACAAAAAATAAATGTAATAGACTTTTATGACCTTGAAAAGTTAAGGGTACGTGCGCTAGCAGAAAGACTCAATATCGGTAGGACACAAGTTTCGGGAACACTCAAAAACGGTGCGATGTTTTTTTTATTCTACTTACCTTTTAAACACATGGGAAATTGAATAAGAGAGAATTAATTTGTACAAATACATATTTATAAAAAAACAAAACCTCCCTTTAAAGGACACCTCTAAATAACGGACAAAAATATTTGCGCCAGGGCTGTCCGTTAATTCGAGGTTTTACTGTATTCTGATTTCCAGCTTCCATTTAGTAACAATTTGTGAGTATTTATACTATTTGTAAATTTACGAGTAAAAAGTTGATGAGCACCTTAGGTAGAAACAAATATAGACTGAGGTGTAGGTGAGAAGATTGCTTTCGGACCTGGATTTACGCATAAAACTATGTATGGACGTTTGTAAATAGAGATTTGAGGGTTCCAAAAGCTCAACCTATCAACCTGTACCACTACAAACCGAGAAGGGTCTGGGGTTCAGTACATGGTAGAGACAGTACTGTTTCATGGACAACGGTTGTGCAGAGAGGTGGTTTGTCCTAAACGCAAGATTTTTCCGCCTTATGTTAAGTACTTCAGTACTACAGGAGGCTGGGTGAGCCCCAGGAGGGTCCTAGATCATATATGATCCATCTCCGCTGCTAACAGACTAAATAAAACTCTTGCTGCAGTGGGATTTGAAGTAGGATTATTAGCATGGCAAATCAGTGCTCAACCACTGAGCCACTCTGATCCCTACAAAATTACTACCATTATTGTTAAATGAATGACAGGATAATTTACCAAACCTTTTCAATATCGATAACTCTCCTCTCGCTCTACTATTCCGCATAAAGCCGACATCAGTATTGACTCCTGACAGCAGACTGTGGGCAGAGGGATCGATCAGAATGAAATAACAAAGCTAAAATGATACAGAGCGAACCGGCTTTGAACTTCGTGAGAGGGAAAGGTCAGAGAACACTAGGGTCGTGTGACCTAATAAGGTAAATCAGGCAGGTCACCTCCGCCAAAACTAGCAGACCGACTTGTCGACATGTGTTTTAGTGTCATAATGTTTTATACTTTAATTACCATATTATCATAAAATAGTAATTAAAAAAGACATAGCAGACGCGAATAGAAGTTTGATACTGGCATCACAACGTGTTGAAAGCTATTTCCACTTCTGTATCTATATCAAGAAAACCACTGAGGTTCTGTTACTAACAATATATTCCAATGAATCTGGACTTATAAGAGGGATTAAGTGAACGCTGAGGATACGAATTTTCAGAATTATAAAACAACATTAATTTCTTCAGCAAGTTCTTTTATTGAGACCAGAATGATTTCCTTAACTTGGTTGATCCAGGAAATTCATCTTCTTCCTTGATATTAATAGGCCACTCTACTACCCTCTTTAGGTTGTCCAGACTACTCTAATCTCTTGATGGTGATCTTTTCTAAGAGAGTATTAGTGAATCCATCATCTCTCATATCACAGAGTTATGTTAACTCTCTAGGAGCCTATTATTATACATGTTATATTTTATCTGTATTAAACTAGGTTTTACATACTTGTATATCTCTCTCTTATATCTCCCCTTGTTATATCTTTATTTTTCATTTTGTATTTCATTTTTCATTCTGTTTAACAATTTTTCTTTTTTTGTTTTACTCTTCGCATTTTATTTGCATTATCACCTTTCTGTAAATTTATTCTTAGTTGTTAAGACCGTGGAAAAATTCCAACGAAAAGCCCTAAGTCTCCAAACTAAAACAGAAATAGAAATTATATTTAGTTTGGAGACTTAAGGCTTTTCGTTGGAATTTTTCCACGGTCTTAACATTTATGTAAGGTCTCTTTTTACTTTTAAATATTAATTTATTCTTAGTTAATTTTTATTCATATTAATCCTTCACTATTTTGTTTAATTTTTCTGTTACGCTACATTATTATATTATCATTTTCTTGGTACTGTAATATAATTTTATAGTTATTTTGTTTTGTCTGTTTTCTCTCACAGCCCTCAAGATGACCTACAATGTAGGTCGAAACGTTGGCACACAATAAATAAGTATGCACTTATTATGGTGTTATCTCTCCAGCTACTTCATTGCTCATCCTTCCAAAAGAAAAGATCATTTGAGCGACCAGTAGTTTGTCTTTACTTTATTTTCCCTTCTAATATAATGTTGTAGCCGTTAACATTACATTACAATTATTATAAATTATGTTATTTAATTATTATATAGATATATCTGAAGGGGAGGGGAACTCCTAATAGCTTAGTAGTTTTTTTTGTTTTTTTTTAAAGAAAAAATTGATTTTTCAGGATCATGATGGAGATACGAAATCCCACTGAAATATTTAATAAAAGATCCATCCTTAGATAAGAGAAGTGGAGGATAGGGGAGAGGGAGGGATGTGAGAGAGAGAGAGAGAGAGAGAGAGAGAGAGAGAGGGAGTGAGAGAGAGAGGGAGAGAGGGGGGGGAGTGAGGGGTGGAAGGGAGGGATAAGAGAGAGAGGTAAAGAGCGGGCGTGAAGAACCGTTGACCCGAGCCCGGCCACTTCTCGTAGAGTGCTCTCTACTCTACAGCTCCCAGGAAAGCACAGCACTATATCACACCTTTATCTCCTATATACTTCCTATACTAAATTCTCATCGCTATAATATTAAACAACTGTATTTTACAAAAAAAAAAGAAAACATTCTAAGAGTATGCTATCCTTTCATACCAATTAACACTCCGATACTCTTTCGACTTACACACGGAAATCAACACTACAAAATCGAGAAAAAAAAACCTTGGTACTTTTCCAATCTAACGACGACCTACCCCAGCGCCCCAAGTGTCACTTTCGTTAACTACCTGCTACTGCTAGCGAAACCTTCCTTAGTCCTTTGTTATTGTTTGTGTCTAGTGGACGTATATTTGTTTTCATGTTAATTATACAATATGAGTTGGAATTTGATGAAGATTTTTCACGAGGTGATTGATCAAAAGTCAGCTGTGGTATTTCAACAGGAGCGGAACGTCATATTGTGTTTAATCAATATTGTTTGTAATAAATGTTTTATTATTTATTTTCTATTTTAAATATTTAAATTTTAAACATAAATAATTATATTTAACTACAATGTGATGTTTTTTGGTTAATTGTTTTGATTGTTCTGTATATACGACACCGTTTTGATGTGATATTGTTATTTTTAATGAATTTTGTTTATAATAAATGTTATTTTTTATCTTCTTATTTATTCAGTAGTTTATATATTTTAAATTTAAAGAGAAAATATGATATACAGCTAAAATATGATTTTTTTTTTGCATTTCTTTTATTTTTAGCTGTATATCATCTCCTATTTCATTTCCTAACAATCCTCTTGTCTGTTTACTATTTCAAATATATTTCAGGCATCATAACCTGACAGGCTGCAAATAGTTGAGGTAAGTGCCAGAGGAGCGTGCTGGGGTAGGTCGTCGCTAGATTGGAAAAGTACCAAAACCTTTACCAATGCAAACCCTTTAAGGTATTGGGTTCAATACGTGGTAAGAACTGGACTGTTTCAAGGATAACGGTTGTGAAGGAGGCGATTTGTCCGATACATGCTCAACCTCCAGGTTTTCCCCTTTATTAAGAATACCAGGCTCACAAGAAGACCTGCAGTCCTGCGTCTTTATGTACCCCCTCCTGGAGCCGAAGGAAGTAATGTGGATACAGAGAAACCAAAGAAGCCTCTGGAATTGTTGGAAGTGGCTGGTGGCTCTTCTGCGCTGAAGTCACAAAAGGAGAGGCAGAAATAAGGAGACTGGGTATGCCTTCAGGACGTTTCCGGCTGTTAATTAAATAAATCATCTGCAACAGCTGGATTTTAATCCAGGACCTTTGGCAGGGCAATTCAGAGCTCTACCATGAAACACATCGATACCTACAAAATCGAGTAAATTTTGTCATTTCCAAGGAAAAAACAAATGTTTAATAAGCAAAATTAAAACGTTTTTAAACTCAAAAACTAATTTTTTGATAGGAAATAAAGCAAGATATAGTCGCACACGTCTCGCATAACGTGCCTATGTCATGACAAATCCATAACAATGGACTAGTGTAGATTATATCTACAGCTAGGGTGAATAAGCAGAATTTTCTAGAAAATGAGTTTCTTGTACACACATTAGTGGAATCGAGTTATTTCCATAGTGAGAAAGCGGCCAAGTCTAGAATGATACGCTATAGGTGACAATAAGGGGCCTAGGCCAGGTAGAGTAAAATGGTTCTTAGGGTTCATTACTTTACTTTGAAGAGAGGGGGCAGTTGTCGGTACGCAGCAGCCAAGTCAAGACGTAAGGAGGAGGATGGAGAATGAAGCCCCATGTATCATAAGTCACCTATAGCTTCCGGTTTTCATTGTAAGTTGTTTTTAAGATTTATAAAGTCTGTAACCATGATCAGCACAAATAAAATATAATGTTCTTCTATAATTATTCTTATTTAATAAACAACTCCTGGTCAGTCAACCACGTTAACCTTTGGAGAAGACTATATAAGTCTCTTAATTATTAATAACATCAAATTATTACATATTAAGTATAACGATCTCAGGGTGGCATCCCATTTTAGTATTTAATTATATTCAGACCAAAGGATCTGACTTTTCCCTGAGATCATAGCTTGGGCAGTAAAGCCAATATAGCAGATAATACATTGCTCGTATTGAAACTTCTCCAAGCCAAAAACTCCTGGAATGACTAAAAAATCCCGCTTCCCTCAATACAGTTAACTTCCTCTGGACAGATTTCGACTTAACCAATTATTCGCCGGGACTGCAAATATACATAAACCTAAACAGTTTTCGTGAAATTATTATGACATATCCAAAATACAATGAATGAATATTACTCATACAAACTTCTTTCTGTTTCTTAATTTTTAAGCTAAATAGATATTTTCGAATATTCAAGCCTAATTGTTTATCACTATTATTTAGACAAGGTCGTTATAAACTACGTGGCTTCAGCAAGGGTGAGCGTAAAATCAACTTATAAATAAACACTTGATTATGTTATATTGTTGGTTCTCTCAAAAAAAAACTTTCGAATCCGCCAATCAAATAGATAATGACGACTTACGATACCTCAGACTATACTTGGACTGTACACGGAACACACGCAAAACAAAACAGACGTGACTGACAACTTACTTCCTAATAACTATTCTTATATTCTGAAACAAGAGATCTTTACTAGATATATAATCTACAGCTACTATACTAAGGCCTGTCACGACTAATAGAGCTTAACTTCCAGGTATAGCAAAACACACCTGTAGAAACAACACAATAAGCCGTCCTAAGAATAATCGTTAATGCTCCTTTGTTAGTTTCGTTACTACATACAACGACCTGGAGATTGCAACTGTAAATTAATATTTTCTCGACAAATACCGATATTTCACTAATCAACACTAAATTATCACTTATTTGTTACCTGTTCTAACTGTAAGGACATTGGCCTTGAAAAATATTTATTTATCGCCTAAATTTTTAATATTTATGCAAATCGAAAACCAAAATAACATATTAAAATAAAATGTTAGAGAAGAATTGGTTGACTGTAACTTCTCAAGGAAGAAATAGTTGGGGGTGCAGTCGATAAAAACACCTTAATAAGTGTAACTTATTTATTGTGTGCCGACGTTTCGGCCTACAATGTAGGCCATCTTCAGGGCTAAGAGAGAGAAACAAACAGAAAAAATATATAAAAAACGTTGAAGTAACAAGAATATAGTGACAAGTAATGTGGAAATTAAAATAGTGACTAGATATGATGAAATAGTGAATAGATATGATAATTAAAGATAACGAATATAAAAGTTGTTACAGAATATTATAAAATTAAAATAGTGACAGATAATAATAAAATTACAGAGGATGAACAGAAATTAAAATAGTGACAGATATAATAATTAAAGAATACGAATATAAAATACAGAAAATAAATGTACAGAAAGGATAAAATGTAAAACATAATATAAAGGGAAAGAAAAATGAGGAGGTAAACGGAAAGATACAAAATGAGAAGATTAAAATATAGAAAAAGGGGTGGAATATGAAGGATTTAGAAAAAACTAGTTTAAATATAGGTAATGTAAAGGTGATAGTTGGAGGGTGTAGTAAAAAAAAACACTGAATAAGTAATAAACTAATAATTATGTGCCGACGTTTCGACCTACAGTGTAGGTTTATTACTTATTATAAGTTTATTACTTATTCAGTGTTCTTTCTGACTGCACCCCCCCCATCACCTTTACATTAGATCATCCAGTCAACTATTTTCATCTCATAGTTTAAATATAGATATAAATGGTATGATACCAGACTTCTAGAGGTTACATAAGTAAAATTTAATAATACAAGAATAATAATACAAGAATATGCAGAAAGAAATGAGTAGGTATCTTCTAGAATGACAGTTAGAAATGTAAACAATTTGAAAATATAAGAATGGAATGTAATATAGAAAAGTTGATTGGGATGTAATTGGTTTGATAAATTTGAAAAAGTAAAAATTAAAAATAATGTTATATTAAAATAAAACATAAATCTTCTTCCGATTTTTTGCAATATAGTTACAAGTTGACATTAACATGTATATAGTTATATACAGCTATATATATATAAATATATATATATATATATATATATATATATAAATATATATATATATATATAGTTACAGGAATCTAAGCAGCGTAACATTTCATCGACACGTCAGTGCGTATAGTCTTTCCAACGATATCATATCATCCGATATCACTGCTATTGAATACGTCTATCTAGTTTAAAAATAAAACTTATTATAAGAGATGCAGGCGGAAAATTCCTGCCATAATCATATATTAGCGATACCACGGGGGAATCCCCACAGAAATAGTAAAATGGAAAGAAATATTTTAACCTTGCGCAGTTACTCCCTATTATTAATTTATACGTCACTAATTCGGCTCGTTTATTTACTAACCAGTGTAGAAAATATCTTCCATCTACTACGGGCAGGAAAATATGCTTCCCTGAGAAAACGTAACCGACCGTGAATGCTACATAGCTATTAGATTTTAACTTACGTAATCGAAATATGCTGTTAACATGCTATCAGGAAGACGATTTTCGGTTTTAACGTACCTATCTCTTGTTTGATTGGCTCGAAAATGAGCAGATTTCACACGGGAAAATCAAATATTTAATGCAAGGAAAAAGCCAAACCTATACACTATTTCTCAGGTATAATACTTAAATGTACCATACATTGGTGAATATTTAATTAAAAACTGAACGTTCAGAAATAATGACAACAAGAAAAACTAAAGATAAATAAAATCCGCAAACAAATATACTTAGCCATTGATTTGTATATTTCAAAATCTGATATAAGATTTATGAAAGTATTTTAAACTAAAGTAAATGTCTAAATTTCTAAGACTGCTATAACATAGATTATTGTTATTTCTACTAAAATTCCTAAATCTGAAGGTAGAACCACCTTAAGGTTTGTAGTATGTGCCACCTTAAGGCAAGACATAGAATATCCGATCCGAAAAAGGAGGTGTACACTGGAGACTTTAGGAGGTTACACTGCCAAGAGAATGCGACCTATTATTATAACTGAAAAGATAGCGTCACGACGATTAATAAGGGCCTATAAAGTTGATGGTTACAGTATCGAACGAATCCCTTAAAACCTAACAAACGTTGAGCCACATGGTAAATTTCTGAGGTAGACACCAAGGCGTAGGTGGGAGGATTGCGTTATGGGTGATCTTACGAATTTTGGTGTAGGCTGATTGTTAAACAGCAATTGGAGAGTCCAGCACAAATTTGAGTTTACTAAGCTTTTTATTTTATTGGTGTGGAAATAGTTGACTGGGTATATCTTTTTGTTAAATGTTTAAAATACTCGGGTTGGTGCAGTCAAACTTTAAACAAAATAAGCATCGATTTCGGCATTATTCGTAAGCCATCATAAGGGCTAATAAAACGAAAGCAGGTTATATAGAAAAAGAAAAACAGGTAATATAAACCGAAGTAATTCGAATAATAAGAAAGAAATACAATGAAAAAACTTTACGTTTCACTCTATTTATTTGTCATCAATTACACAGGTCTGCAGAAAATACTTTTTAAAAATTGTTTTGATTTATAATCTTTATGTAGTTTTTTGCGCTTCTAATACGTAAGGCTTGCTTACAAAATGAAGTTTTTGGAAAAAGTACAAAAAACGGAAAATTTTGGATTTAAAGTTATTATAAGTCTTCGTAAAAACGTTTTCTTTTTCCATCAAAGCTTCTTTTGGTACTTTTTCGGCTGTGATCTTGAGAATTTTACTTTTTTAACATCCAGCAATAGCCTGTCATCATGTTGACATTCCATCGACCTTGATGTCTGCGCTCCATTTCTTTTATATCTTGATGGAAACGCTCTCCTTGTTCCTGACTTACAACCCCAAGATTTTCTGGAAAGTAGTCCATATGTGAGTGAAGGAAATGAACTGTGACATTCATGTTGCAGCCCAACATTTTGTAGTTTTGTAACAATTCAGCAACCAAAGTTTTGTAGTTTGGGTCTTCTTTGTTTCCAAGAAAGCCTATTACAACAAGTTTTAATGAATTCCAGGCATTTTTTTTCTTCCATTTCCATTTTAGTGACAAAGCTTTCATCTTTTAAAAGTTTTCTGATATCAGCCCCAACAAAGACTCATTCTTTCAGTCTTCTCCACTGTTCACAAAGATACTTGAAACATTCTCCTTGTTTAGGTAATCCATTCACAAACTGTTTCATTATCCCCATTTCGATATGAAGTGGTGGAAGTAAATTTTTTTTAGAATCCACTAAACTTTGTCTTCCAACCTTTTTAACTCCAGGAATAAGATCCTTTCTGATTGGCAACGTCTGCTTGACATAGTGTTGTTTCCTGTCACGGCATTTCCATTCAGAGAGGAAACATGAAAACTTTGTGTAACCACTTTGTTGACCTAGTAACATGGAAACAACTTTAAAATCCCCACAAATGGTCCATTTATGGTCAGAGTAGCAGAGCTTATAACTCAAGATTTTGTAGCATTCTTTCAAATTGACTGGCAGGCCTAACAGGCACAGAAGCATACTGGTTACCATTGCGAAATACAGCTTTCAAACTCCTTTTTGATGAATCAAATAAGAAATTTTCAGGTGAAATTTGTGGCTTATCTAGAAGGGGTGATGGATTTTTTCACTATTTTTTCCGTAATCAGCTCAAAACTACTGTTAACCCCACTAGTTATATATGCTACTCATTTTTCATCGCAGAACTGTATTATTTTATAATTTAACTATCGTTAAATTAGTTCTAATTAAGTATAAGGATTCAATGTAATTGGGAATAATCTAGGGAAAAACCAGATAAGGTTAGCATAAAAAAAATATAAATAAACTGGGGTAGCAAAAATCTCGGCTGTTGGTATATAAATACTAAATAAATTAAAAAATAAAATACAGTAAATAAAGTTTCATTCATCTGAAGATGGATAAAATAAACAGTAAAACCTCCAATCTCCTCACCCATAATATAAGCCAAGTTGTGGATTGAAAAAGGGTTTTACTGTTCTAATGCTGTTTTACTACAAACTATAAAAATTGATGACCTCCTGGTTATAAAGTTTAAACAAATTATAGCTTTAAAAATCTGCAGTAAAAGATCTAATAATTTTAATACTATAATTCAATTTAATTCTCTTAACTTTTTTTATAAATCAATTTAAAGCAAGATAAATAAAATAAAATAATAATTAAATAAAAGGAAGAAATAGTTGGGGGTGCATTCAATAAAAACACCTAAATAGTTACACTTATTTATTATAAATTATGTATTGTGTGCCGACGTTTCGGCCTGTATGTAATGTAGGCCATTTTCAGGGCTAAGAGAGAGAAACAAACAGAAAAACATATAAACAACGTTGCAGTAAAAAGAATATAGTGACAAGTAATGTAGTAATGTGGTACAAGACTAGATAAGATGAAATAGTGAATAGATATGATAATTAAAGATAATGAATATAAAAGTGGTTACAGAATATAATAAAATTAAAATAGTGATAGATAAAAATAAAATTATAGCTGATGAACAGAAATTAAAATAGTGACAGATGTAATAATTAAAGAATACGAATATAAAATACAGAAAATAAATGTCCAGAAAAGATAAAATGTAAACATAATATAAAGGGAAAGAAAAATGAGGAGGTAAACGGAAAGATACTAAAAATACGGAAAGATAAAGTTTAATAATAATAATAATTAAATAGTTACTTTAAGTTTCACAATGTAGGATATAATGCAATGAATAAAACTGTTACCTTCGTGAACGTGTAAGTGTGTGTGTATTTTTGTGTATATATGCCCTTTCCTCATTGCCTTTATGATGTAATATTTTAATAGCTTATCGGAAATATTTCTTGAATTATATTTAGGTATGATTCACAAAAGACAAACTCCTTCATGCTTCAACCTATCAAATGATGAAATAGGTAAACATTATCACTAACATTTCAAGGAATAAGGTAAACTCCCTCATTTTTAGTAATAGATTATAAATGAACCGAATAACTCTAAAAAAAAAAAAGGATTATCATCAAAGGATATTATAATTATAGATATTACTATCTTTTATAATTATTAATTTTTAAATGTTTAAGGCTATTAAAATCATATAATAAAGGATACTACAGTCTAATTAAATTCTTGGAAATTCTGCTTTGTTTTGCAGCGTTTAATTTATTTGTTAAAATTTAACATTACCAGGCTACATCACTTGCAAATAAATAATTTTTGTTATATTCGGTGATTCAAAACAAACAAAAAACTAACGCCTATTAGTTATTTTACATTCATTACAACTGGATTAATATTACTATTTCGATATAATTGAGAAGGCGTTGTCTTGCGATCAAGTGTACTTTCTGTTGGAAACTCCTGTATAATAACTTCTGGTAAAATTAAACGTTTTAACAACGAAATTTTAGGAAAAATAAAAAAACGTTGGAATATTTACTTTTCTTCGGTTAGCTATTTATATTGAGTCCCTAAAAATATCGATGTCATAATTATGCACAAATATCGATACTCTTTTCGATACCACCGTCCCGAAGGAGAGAGAAAGACTAGATGGAGTTGGACCTCCCCGAAGAGGCCGAGGACCGGGATGGAACGAACCCTTCCTTCGATGTCTTTGCAATTCAATAAACCATTGAACCATTGTTTGCCTTCGAGGGTGGAAATCGATCCGTCCAATGACTGATGATGGGGTCCTCGATGACAGAATATATAAAGCTCCTGCATAAAAATACAGTTAAATAATTCACCAGCTACTGAGAGTCGAGGGATGAATCATTCAGGAACGACCCCTGCTCAGGGATTAAAATGCTCTCTGAGAGTTTCTAGGGCGGTGCCTATTCCCTTAGTAAATATCTCAGGCATAAGGACGCCTTCTCAGGGTAGGGTGCATATAACTTTTAACAAATATTTATCGAAGCGAGATTTAAATTATATTTATTTATAATGTAGCAGGATGCCTAAGGATAACTTCTAATTCGCAAAAAAATCTTGAACTAGTAGCATTAAGACTGTAGTGTAAGAGCGATATAATTTTTCGGTTATAATTTGCAAACAAATTAGCGAAAATATCGATTTTCACTTTCAGATGTAGATATAAAAAAATATATATGATAATAAATATCGATATTTTTCGATATTCCTACATCCGTAATTCGCTGCCATCTCCACCTCCTTATCACTTTAAAAAAAGTTATAAGTCAAAAATTCTTCAAAAAAAAACAACAATCATAAACACGTTATACAATCCAAAAACAAAAAAAAGCGTCCCAAAACAGCAAAACCAAGCATAGATACCTCAATAAAGAAATATTTAAAAATTTTTTTTTTTTCTCATTTTCCTGGGGATTCACTATCCTCCCATGGTCAATTGTCCACTACTGGCTTCAACTTTCATATGTAAGGTAATGTGAGTTATTATGATTATATTATTTGTACCTTACTGCTATTTAAAAATCTTTATGCATTAAATTATTTTTATTTTTTTATTTTAAAAAACAACAACAAAATTCAAAATACATAATTATTAAATTAATTTATTGTAGATTTAAATAGTTTAATCACAACATGAAAATTTACAAATATTATATGGAAACAGTCAAAAGATATATGAAAATATATTGGTAGGTTATTGGGTCAGGTTATAAGTATTCGTTACTGGCCTTGCTTTGAAGTTAAAAATCCTATTATATATTATTGCTTTTTTAATTTGAAAACGACGGATGAATACCGTTTGCTTATTTCTCCAGCCTCTTTTCTGTCATTTACTATGTTATTCATATTGTCATTTATGTAAAGTGCCTCTAAATCTTCTCTTTACTGTGTTTTTCTCTCTATGCAATATCTTTGGCTTATCAAAATTAAAAGTATGTAAATCTTTTTTACAATGAGTTGATAGTGATGTATTAGTTTTTTCGAGCACGAAAGTTTGTATACGTCAATGTTTAAATATATAATATCCAATTAATATTTTTATTTGTTCTCTCCACCAACAAAGGAATAGGGAAATTGTACAAACATTCCGGAGGGCAAACTCGTGGTATGTACAGACCGTGCGAGCTGAGAGCTGAGACCTAACCTCATGTTTAAACAGGAGCTGTTGGGATATTTGAACTAAACTTGTTTACTAATTAAACTTGTTGCTAACTTGGAAGCTAACCGCAACCTCGTTGACTCCTCCTATACTTTGATCCGCTTCGTGTCATCGCTAATGGATTCGCGGTAGGGTCGTCTTCGTCACACCTGAACAGGAAGGAGGCTAGAGGGTCAGACCATAACATAGAAAGAAAAGAAGTTATTTTCTGTTTTTCCTTCTTAGCCCCGAATATGGCCTACAACGTAGGCCGAAACGTCGGCACTATTAAAAATAAGTTAACCTTTTGTTAGTGTTATTATTGACTCCATCCCTTGACCAACTATAACCTTCCAGTCAACTATTTTCTCCTCTATCACTATTTAAGTAGTTTTTAATAATAGTAATAATAATAATATTTATACTAATTGTAAATATAGAAAACTGCTCTAACTAACTGGAAAACTACCGCAATGCTCCGACCTTTAGCATACAACTGGGGCGTTTACCAGTCAGAGCATAACTATTTTTTTTTAATGAATCCGTTCATTAGTAAGCCCATCTATTTGTCAAGGTCAACCATTAATCCCATGAAGCAGTCCCAAACCGGAAAATAGTTTGCCTCCGGATAGTGAGAATTTTACTCAAGAGATTTGTGATATTTTTGAGACAAAATGCGAGTAGGGTATTCAAAGCTAAATTACAGTCCCTGGCCATCTTAATGTAACCACTGGATAGATTCGTTCTTGTTACATGTTTGCATTATCTTTTTGTATCCGTAATGATGTAAATCGAGTTTAAATATTAGTTTTATGGGTAAGTTAGTTATCTGATAATAATATAAAATTGAAAAAAATAGTTTCAAAAATAAATCTTTATTTTTTTAAATATTTTGTGGTGTCACCCTATTTATACCCTATTTTATATATTGATGAAAAAAACTATCAAAATAGTTAAAATATATGATAAAAATAATAAATCATTGATAAACTTACCGAATCCAACTTGTATTTAATGAAAAAGAAACAATAAATCCCCAAAAATTTCAAATACAAATTATGCACGCCGTCACTCGTAAAACAAAATGGCTGTGCTAAAATCAATGCTGCCATTACTAAAAAAAAAATACTTTAAACAACTTATAACAGTGTTGCCATTACTTAAAACAGCAATTTATTAAGACACGCGAAAGTATATAAAATAAAATAATCCTTTTTGGTGGTCACATTAATATGGCCAGGGTCTGTATATCCATCCAGAATGCCTGGAGGGGCCATGTCAGGTTTATTTTTATTTTTATTGAAAGTACAAACAAAATTAATCCGAATCTATCTTCTCAATTGATTCCAGTTATTCCAGTTATAAGGAATACAAATGGGGCGATAAAACATGAAATGATTGGGAAGAAAATAATACAAAATATTACATGTCATATCATTTTCACTTCAAAGTTGAAGATTTAATATCCGGTCTTGCGCCTCTTGAGTTTTCGTACTTATAAGGTTATCAAACAAGGTGTTGCGTACTATCAATCAGAACTGCCAACCTTGAGAAAAAAAAATCCCATAGCACAACAGAAAAACAGTTTAACTGTACTTTTACTTTCTGGATGAGTGCCTTTTAGTTTCTATGAAGAAAGATACAAAACACATAGAAGTAATCGGATAATCTAATAAATTATTCATTAAGTTACCATAATTATTACAACAATTGATTCTGAGCTCGCCTAGCTGCCTCGTGTTTTATTCGCCCTGAAGATGGCCTACATTGTAGGCCGAAACGTCGGCACATAATAAATAAGTTATGCTTATTTTGGTGTTTTCTTTGACTGCACCCCCAACTATTTCTTCCTTAAATTATTACAACCGTACAACTCTGTATACTAATGCTATCTTGAGGAATTCCCAAGTTATTAATAATACCAATTCCCCTTGTGAAACGGAGTATAGATCGGGGAATGGTGCCAACCATGGCAAAATTAGTTGAATCATCTTGTAAGATCCTATATTTTCTCGGAAAGGCTGGAAGAAGCCATTATAAGGGCCAATTGCTATTTCCCTTTGAACAATCAGGCCCTTAATGAAAGAGGGAGAAGGGCAGCCATTTTGGCCCTTATCACTGTTATCATTGGCCGACCAATCGCCTCTCAGTTCGGGGAATAGTTAATGCTTTCATTTAGGATTCCAAGATCAGGCTTACAATTAAATTAAATTACAAAACTTTCGCTAAAGAAATTATATAGAACTAACTCTTTCTGTAATTTAAAGGATAAATCTTGCAGTGAGTACACTTTTACCTCTATAATTGATAGGATTCTACACCTGTTGGGTCGTTGCACATAACACGTCCTTACTGTGAAATGGGAAATGAAGAAAACACGGATATGTCCATTCGACTTGTGCCGAGATCTGACGCTTTCTGTGGGTGTTGTTTCACAGCATTCTTAAGACCTTCGTCTATAGGAACAGGATTTTCTTTGGTCCTACTTGGAAAATATTGAAAAACAACGAAGAATACTTCTTGCATTAGAATTCTCTTCTCATATATATTAAAATATTATAATATTACAGAACCAATAGTCTCTGGACAGACCCTACCCTAACTACGAAGCCTGATTTCACGTTATCAACCCGATGACGTCTTGTTCCGAGGCTCGGACACCTGTAATTTACGACGAGGTTATTATAGCAATCAACCTACTCCCCTTAACACTCTCTGATTCATACATAAACGGCGGCTAAGCTAAGAAACTCTAGCTTATGCCGTAACTCTAGAATTAATGACTACTAATGACTATTATCTTGTTTTATGGGCGTTCCTGGACCTTTTACCGACATTGGCCTAATTTTGCGTCATAACCTTAGAGGAATAAACACAGACCAAAGTGAATGCGAAATTATAGAGATGGTATGTTAACCCGTTTTTTATTTTGTCACTGGCCTCATTTGAGCGGATAGGCTTGGCAAAAAATGGGAAGAATTGTGAGGCATGGAGATGCAAATTATGAATAATATATCAACGTTTATTTTATAATTGATTGTAATTTAGTGAAAACAAATTTCGAAATATACATCAATCAATAAAAATGATCAAAAACTTAAAAAGATATTTATAATGTATATTCATATATTTATTATGAATATATTACAACAATAAAAAAAAAGCTAAGTCTTAAGCCTCTAAAATACTGGGAAAAGTAACCAATTGACTGCTAATGGTTTTTGGGATGTTTCTTGTTATATCCTATCAATAATTTATGCATTTTTTTGAGTTTTTGCTCATTTTTATGTATTTAATTTTCGGTAATGTGATTCAATTTTTCCATTGCGGCAACTTCGATTAAGGTTTCTAATGTATATATTTCATGAGTCTGTTCGGACTTATATGAAATGTACTGTATTTTTTTTTTAATGTGACGCTTCTTGGTGTGTGTCCTAATGATGGTTGAATTAGCGTAAATGTTACTGGTTGGCTTTTTACTATATTTTAGATTGACCTCGACTTAATCAGCCTTAAAATGAAAGGTGATAAGTTTAGGGAAAACAAGGAGGTTTAGTGTGATCTTAACCAAATCACCTCCTTCCACAACTTTTGGCTCAGAAACTGTACAGTCTTTAATATGTATTGTGCCCAAATACCTTCAAGGATTGTAAAGGCTTTTTATTTTCTTATTATAAGTCGAATTTTGTCTAAAAGGAATTTCTTTTACTTAAGGAAGCGAAAGCGAAAAATGATATTTCAAAGTGCATAAATTGCTTTGAGAGTACAGTAATCCACTTGCATCAATGCAATTAACTCTTTCTGAGTTAAATTAAATTCTTCCCCCTATTCACTTGTGCTGATGATATTATTGAAGAATTTAAACATAATATTTAAATAATAAAAAATTAAAAAGGAAAACTGAAGTATTTTAAAGGTTGGTTAGACTATTAATTCGGGAAGGTATAGTCTTAAGGTATTTTTTATTTATACTCTCTCCTCCTTTTTTATGTTATAACAGTATGTATCGAGTGTCTTGTTACATCGTGGTATGGCTGAGAGAGATACCCGATAGCGATAAAAAGACGCGATCCCTATCCAGACCTGCCTCCTGCAATAGATTGCTTCAAGAAGAAATTTCCATTCCGATCTAAAAAGCAAACAAAAGGGAAAATTTTATCTTGCAAGCTACCAGCTATACAAGAAGAAAGGTATACAACTTAAATCCGACAAAGACTATCGATAGGATCTTGAGAAGAGAAACTGAAGGCTGGGGATATTGCCTTTAGAATTGGGCATAAGCCTGAGTTAGGGAGGGCTTATCTCGAGCCGGGGGGGGGGGGGTGGGAGGAGGGAGCAGCAGAGATAAGGAATGCTTAGCTCTTATCATCTTCTGATTTAAACATCTCACATCTGGATCTTCTAGGGAACCGAATCCCATTTCCGGAAACCAACAAGAGGATCATGAGACCTGTGTTCGCCTCAATGCTTCAAGATATTTTCACTCTGACATAAACAATTTTAGATATTTAAAAAAAAAATTCGTTTGACTTAAATTGATGTAACAAAACCTAATTTAAAAAACTGTATAGTATAACACTTAACAGGATATTGGGTTCATTACATTGTAGAGGTTGTAGTAGAGTTTGGCAACGGTTGTAATAGAAAGTGATTTGGCGTAATCAAACGCCAGGTTTTCCTCTTTTAAGGGTATCCGCTTTAGATAGGCCGAGTGAGCCACAGGAAGTATAGGTTTAGGAGAAGTAAATACATATTAATGGAAACATTTAATTAAATACATGAAAACGAATTATAGTCCGAACGTTGCATTAATTGTTTTACATGTTTTTTTCATTCAGTTTTTGACATTTAGCCATATTCTCTTATAGTATTATTAACCGACGTTTCGAGATTATATAGACATAACTCTAACATTGAAAAAAACGGACATTTGATGAATTATATTTAACATCAATAACTTTACCTAATTCACAACTTTTGACATAGTACAAATCCAAACTTAACACACTTCAGTACTCATTGGGCCTTGAACAATTTTTACCCGATATATGTTAACATTGAATATTGAGTGATGTGATGGTAAACAATTCTGCAATAACATTGAATTTATAATCGCCCAATTGTCAATTTTATATTTTAATCAGTGAATGATTTAATGTAATTCACCAAAAGCCTGGTTCTTCACCGTTAGTGTCTGATGATGAAAACACTATAGTTTCGAAACATCGTCGAAAGTAGTTTAAGGAATTTACGATTGAATCTGAAGAACTAAAAAAATTCTATGTATATATATATACTAGATTATGCCCGCGGCTTCGCTCGCGTGGAATTTGGTCTGCCACATAAATTTCGTGAAAGATCATTTTTAATAAATAATTTAATTATTTTTTTAAAATATAAGTTACTCGTACATCCAAAATTTCAGATGTCTAACTTCAAAACTGACGGATTCTATACAACCTTAGAACCTCTATTATATTAAAGGGGAAACCCTTGGGGTGGAATTATCCAAATATCTTTCTTAAACTATACAAAGAACAAATTTCAAGATGCTAAGTTCCTGATTTGCCTTTAATTATGTACTATAATGGATTCTCCACAGTACCTAAAAAACTGTCGGGGGGCACGTGTCCCCGTGCCCCCCCCCCAAAAAAAAGCCTATGTGTTACTCTTGATGTATAAACTATATTACTGTAAAGTTTCATCCAAATCCGTTCAGTAGTTTTTGCGTGAAAGAGAGACAAACATACAAACTTTCACATTTATAATATTAGTAAGATAAATGTAAATGTATATATATATATATATATATATATATATATATATATATATACATATATACGCACACACATACTATGACTATACAATCTGTTTTTTTGTGAACAAGGAATTTTTTAATTTACAAATAAAAGCAGAATTATTTCTACCAGCATAATTATTTTTCTCCAAGTCAGAAATATTCCACATTTTTGAAGCATTCCATCCACGGGATTCTCGCCTGGAAACTCCTTGAATTACTTAAAGATAATTTGAATTAATTAAAGGTATAAAAAACAACGAATCCAAACAGGTTTTATATTACACAGGCACGATTGTGCTGCAGCCTGAGAGCGAGCATACGAACTACCTCTCGGCAACAACAGGTAGTAAACTGCTCACTAATAGACATCAGTCACTGATGTATCTACAATGAAAAATACTCCATACGTGCTATAAATCATGGAAGTATCCCATACAAAATGTCTCTCTATTTTATCAAAAAGGAAGGAACAATAAAAATTAGTCTAAAAATTAGAATTAACTGATAAAGAAAGCATGTAATTTTTAAAATTGTCCACATGGGGTACCCCCTATAAAACAGACATACTCAACTGTTTACAACTACCCACAGAACCAACATTCATGGGACTCAATCCCTTCTATCATCTGTCATGCACCTTCACTATTTTCTTTACAATCCTTGCTTTTTACAACATCCCTCTGTTTCCCAAAAAGGTACCCTACCCTCTAAGCAAGTTAGTCATTTGCTTATAATAAAATATATTGAATAATTTAATTTGTTGTTTAAACTAGTCGTTTTAGTTTTGTTTTTCAAGAAGACATAGATCATGTTAAGAAATTATTTCATGCTAGCTCATCCATCTAACAGTTGTTATTAATTTATTTATTCTTTTTAAAGGCTTAATATATTGTCAAGATTCGTATTTTTTATTTATTTATTTTGTTGGTCACTTTATATACACTTTATAATTGCGTTATGTAGCCTTCTGGGCAGATATATATTATCATGTTTTTTTTTCTGTTAATATTTCTTATTCTAGAGGGACTTAGTCACAGAATAAAGTTGCTCTCTTCTTTTCTATTCAACTACAACCCTAGGAATGGCAATTTTTTTTATTATAATACGAGTGGTTCAAGTTTTACTTTTGATTTTGTAGCGCCGTTCTAAGACTGAGTATAATGGTAATCGATACCAAACATTAAGCTTCGATCAATAATATTGCCATGTCAGTTCGACCTGGCACTCAATTATATTATAACTATAATATAATATTAGTGTCATTGATGCTACAACCCCAAGTCGATTTTGAATTCGATTCTATATTATCGATATGCTCTTCCAGATCTAAGTCGATACATAATCGATAAACAGTTACTGACCCCCGTTAGCACTAACACATAGAGTACCTCCCCGAGTTGGGGTGACAGGGGAAATTCAATCTACGGCCGCCGAGGGGGCGAGTTTGCTCAGGGCGCGGGGGTAAAAGCCCCATCGTCCTTCGGCAAACACAGCCATTCTCTTTAGTTTTCCCTTTCCAAGGTTTTTCCTCTAATGTTTTATACTCCTTAATCTTTTTATTGACAGTTGTTAGGCGGTAAACGAAATTTAAAAAAAAAAAGGAATAGACTAAATTTAATATGTCTTAAATTATATTAGTTGACATGTATTCACCATGATCATATGTATACATGATATCAATGGTCCTGGTGAAGGTTAAAGAAATAATTCTTTTGAACGGACGTTTCGACCCAAATTGGAGGTCTTCTTCAGGGCTCAGTAAACAAGAAACGAACATATTTCAAATAAAATAATTGGATTAGAGAAAAATACAATAAATGTAAATAAAATAAATAGTATTTAACAATGCATTTATTTTTTATTATTTGATTCAGTAACGAAGAAATCTCTTTAATTTACCACAACGTGTAAGAAAAAAAAGTGCTCATCTTCAAGGAAGTATGTCTTATGGAGGTCATGAGAGGTTAGAATTATTTTTCTACCCAGATTAAAAGGTTCATTATTAAAAATGACATATCACAATTTGATCTAGTATTAAAAATAAGTAGATGAAGTCGCTCTAAAAAATAAAATAACAGAGCATACCAAGGTCAGCTTTCAAACCGGAAATATAAAAATAAAAATACACCACCTAAATCTTGAGAGAGGACACAGTAGCGAATAATTCGGTCGGCCGTTTTTTACCAAGGCAGTTGATTAATTGCGACAGCATTTATTTATCCAATAGGAGAAGTGGAGGTGGTCTGTTCTTGTGTTTACGGTCCCAACCGTTATAGAAACCAACAAGAATGATTTACAAATCGAAAAATAAATGTTACAGAACATACCAGGTAAGTAAACCAAAAAGGAAACAACAAATTCTTCTGGAAACAAAATTATTTTTTTCCTGGATAGTTGCAATGCACGCCGAAAAAGATTTGAATTCGAATCAGGGAAGTTTGTTCATTTAACGTCACTTTATGCTGCTATGGCTAATCGGACTATGCTACAGTGGGATCTCTAAATTTTGCCTATCCAGGTTTAATTAGGATAGGTATTTATAACGAGTACCTGACATCGTACAGGCTCGGGACCCCCGTTTAACGTCCCTTCCCAAGGACGGCGTAACTAAGGATTTTTTACTCCCTTAAAAAAATCCTAGGGCCACCTGCCGGGATAGGAACCCGCGATTTTGGGTTTAGTAGTTTGTTACGCTACGAATCAGGGAAGGTAAATATCCGAAAAACAAAACTAAATACAAATACATTTTTATAAAGTAAAAATTAGAGGAATAATTTTATGGTATTTTTTTTCATAAATATTATACCATTCAATGCCTTGTAATTTCATGTTGATATATTCTAAAAGTGATTTGTATTTTTTTTTTTTTTTTGGCAGTAAGGATGAATTACATTTTATCCATTGATACTTGAAATTAATTTTTTTTTATTTTGATAATGAAACTTAAATCATAATAAGACTCTGTTCCAATAACAAAAATTGAACTAAAAATGGTAGAGAAACAGGAAAAGACGAGTAATTTATAAAGTTACAAAGGGAATAAAAGATTGCCGTTCAGATGAAACAGGAAAAGGAATGGTAAAATACAAGAACTATCCAGAATGAGAGAGAGAGAGAGAGAGAGAGAGAGAGAGAGAGAGAGAGAGAGAGAGAGAGAGAGAGAGAGAGTGAGAGAGAGAGAAAAAGAGAGAGTGAGAGAGAGAGGCTTAGATTAACGAATATATATGGCTGAGAGACTTGGCAATTCCTTAAAGGTATCGCCATCGATGAAAGTTGGAACAAAAAACTGCCAATAAATGACTTCGCTGGTTGGTCATCAATTAATCATTGAAGGACAAGAAATTTATGTCCTCCAAACCCTTAGATAAAGTCTCTGTCCTTGGGTTCTTAAGAAAGCCCTTTTATCATTTTTTTTAAGGATGGAGAAAGAGAGGTGTTCCAGCAGGTAAAGGAAATATTAATGCTTTATATATCGATAAATGATACTTCCATGATTTTAAGTTTAAAAAAAAAATTCAGATTTGAGTACTACCAGTGGGTAGTTTCTCTACTTGTCATTCTCATGTCATTATGTAACATGCATTCTATTTACTTGTTGTATAATTGTAATACAGTTGTAAATATCAATAAATAAATTTTTAAAAAAATTCTGTCGATATATTTTTTTATAACTGTCCAATTTATTTACTATTTTAACTAAACGATAACGAACGAATTTCCGACTCTTTTTAACTTGAACCTTGAAATGCTATCCCTAATAAATAATTTTATATACCGAATGCAACGGATAGTACATAGAGATATCACATGACCAATAAAACATATAAAAATATGGGGGAAAAGCGGATAGAAAAGGGGAAAAAACTACCCCTCTTTGATGCAATACATATTCCAATGTTGGTAATGGAAGAGAAATGTTTGGGGCGAGAAGACCGTACTGGTTGCAATATTCCGGAAACAGATTTCACTTTAAAATGCAAATTCGTGTCGGGGAATATCGATTCAGTCCGTGTTACCCCCTCGTAGGAGGGGGGAGGCAAATCGTATAGTTTTATTAATTGTTGTATGCGATGCAATGCTCTTCTCGCAGACTCTCTGAAAATGATAAAATGTTTCTTGTACGCAACCCGAAGGCATAATTAATTATAGCACAATATAAGCCACAAGCAAGTATACTCAGGAAATAAAAAAAACAGACATTTATTAAAATATAAGGAAGAAATAGTTGGGGGTGCAGTCAATAAAAACACCTTAATAAGTGTAACTTATTTATTGTGTGCCGACGTTTCGGCCTACAATGTAGGCCATCTTCAGGGCTAAGAGAGAGAAACAAACAGAAATATATAAAAAACGTGCAGTAACAAGAATATAGTGACAAGTAATGTAGTAAAGTGGTACAAGTGTGGAGATTAAAATAGTGACTAGATATGATGAAATAGTGAATAGATATGATAATTAAAGATAATGAATATAAAAGTGGTTACAGAATATAATAAAATTAAAATAGTGATAGATAAAAATAAAATTATAGATGATGAACAGAAATACAAATAATGACAGATATAATAATTAAAGAATACGAATATAAAATACAGAAAATAAATGTGCAGAAAGGATAAAATGTAAACATAATATAAAGGGAAAGAAAAATGAGGAGGTAAACGGAAAGATACAAAATGAGAAGATTAAAATATGAAAACAAATATATATAAACAAGGGGTGGAATATGAAGGATTTAGAAAAAACTAGTTTAATTATAGATATGGATATGATACCAGACATCTAGAGGTTACATAGGTAAAATGTAATAATACAAGCATATATAGAAAGAAAAGATTGATAAATTAAAAAAATTAATTAAAATAAAAATTAAAAATAAATTAAATTAAAAATGTTAAATAATTTATCATATCCATATCTATAATTAAACTATTTTTTTCTAAATCCTTCATATTCCACCCTCTTTTTCTATATTTTAATCTTCTCATTTTGTATCTTTCCATTTACCTCCTCATTTTTCTTTCCCTTTATATTATGTTTACATTTTATCCTTTCTGCACATTTATTTTCTGTATTTTATATTCGTATTCTTTAATTATTATATCTGTCAGCAAGTCTTTTGAGCAATATTGAGAAAACCCCAGGAAATGGAAATAGGAACCTCAAAAGGTAGATAAACCACAAAAGCTACCTTGACGAAATATTTGTCTACCGTCCGGTTAATGCTAGGTGCAAAATGGATTCTCTAGGTCTGCTAGGTTTTGCAATTCGTATCAGGGAATGGAGGATTTCGGGCCAAATTTTATAGCTATGGGAAGGAAATTGATTCTTTATGTCATCGCAGCGGCGTTCCAGAGTCTGCTGAGCATATCGGCGCCGCCTTTGAGTCACAAAGATCTAAATTGTCCACTTCGAGAATGGTTTCCCTCAGCCATTAACAATAGATCATTACCCGCACTACAAATAATTTGTGTACAAGTGGAAAAGATAAGTACTACCCTTTATTAGAAGTACAACATTACAATCTTTTATCAAGCCGCCAGGTGTAATAAATTTAATCCGTTGGATAACAGCTCAGGAGTTCTCAAATTAATCCTGGCCAGCGCGTACCTGACCACACTCGTTTCTTCCAAGGTTCTTAATGGTAGAAAGTTAACCAATCCTCGACGATCATTAATAAGGAGATTATCTAAATGGCCTTTCGTATCTTGGCTTCTATTTTCGCAAAGATCAAAAATAAATCAATTTTAGTCCCAAGTTTTTACAATTAATTTATCATAAGATATCTATATTTATACATTCCAGTATTTGAAAAAGAAAAAGTTTTAAGAGAGGGAAATTTATTCTTTTATAAAACTGAGGGCTATATCTCAATCGCTAACTGGAGAAAGGCAATTAATCCAACTTTTTATAAAAGTTGGTAAACACACTTTTAATTTTATTTCGTAAAACTTTTATCAGAGACCGAACGCATTTTTTAATACACAAATTACATTTGTCCGCATGATGGCATAGCCTTGCAATGCCTTCAACATTTTGTTAATCACCGATTGTCGCTCATCTGTCTATATTTATTACTATAATGTTTAAATTTATATCTATCAATATTGTCTAGGAAACGAGTCCTGGACAAAATTTATTTTATATCTCCAGTTTTTTTTAGAAATGCCAACAGGTTGCGTTTCTGCGTATATTCATCTGTAGTTATGCGCAAGTACGTATTGATGTAATAATGTAGGCGATGCATGGGTCTCCCCTCATATTATTGCTTTAAAATATGATTAAAAAATACCTGTACCTATACTACAAACCGTGGGCGGGTCTGGGATTCAGTACATGACAGAGACTGTACTGTTTCTTGGATAACAGCTGTGCAGGAAGGTGATTGGTCGTAGATCAAGCTCAACCGCCAGATTTCCTCCGATTGTACTCCCTCCACAGAGGCCGGGTGATCCTCAGGAGTGTCATGGGATCCATTTCCGGCTGCTAACAGATCAAATAAGTTTTGCTAGCAGAGGGAATTTAATGACAACCCAGCGCCACTCCGCCCCCTCCTAAAATATGTCAAGTCCTAAAATATCCCACATTTACTGATTTGGGAATGGCTGACTGAAATCGGTCGGAAGTGCTGCCAATGTTTTATTTAATGAATGCTATTAGTAGTATATTATAATATAACTTAATGTAATATATAAATATTATATTATATTTCAATTATAAAAATTAGTGAAAGTTTTATTTAATGTGTACTAACGTTTTGACAAGCAATGAATAGTCATAACTATACTTATTTATAGGTTTAATTTCTTTTTCTGAACCCCCGAAAATTTCTACAAAATAACTATATGGTAATAATTACTATAATAATATTATTATAATTATTAGCTACGATGACAGATCATAAAATCCCCCATAACAGAACTGATATATTGCTCATAAACAAAAAAAAAAAGCCACCATCGAAGTTGGGGTGCCTGCTGATGAAAGCGGTTATAGTTGTTTGTTCATTTAACGTCACTTTTTGCTGCTATGGCTAATCTGACGGTGCTACAGTGGGAGCTCTAAATTTTACCTAGCCAGGTTTAATTAGCATAGGGATTTTAAAGAGTACCTGACATCGTACAGGCTCAGGGCCACCATTTAACGTCCTTTCCGAAGAACGGCGTAACTAAGGATATTTTACTCCCTTTAGAGAAATCCTAGGGCCACCTGCCGGGCTACGAACAATCGGTCTTGTGCATGGTAGTTTGTTACGCTAACCACTAGACCACAGGTCGCATATTAATTATAAATATACCTTGACTTTGGTCCGGTGTGTTGTATTTATCCGGCATTAGCCGAAAATTCCAAAATAATAATAATAATTATACAGTTCATAACAAAATCTTGCAAGATAAAAAAATATAGGGCAATCACATACACATATCTTTTATGTAGATTTAGAAGGAATGGGGAGTATTGAGTGAAAGGATGACTAAAACCAAACCCACTACTGCAGCGGAATTCCTTTCTTATAAAATGCAACGAAGAGAGTCGCTAAAAGGAATTTGCGAGGGCGAAGGTACTTAAGCGGCAGAATCCCAGGAATGCAAACAAGCCAGTGAAGGTTGCCAATGAAGTTACCATATCGTGGGAGCCTGAATGTCTTCAAGACCCGCATACCCTTCGAAGAAGAGTGTGACAAAGTAAGAAGTACGCCAGAGGAAGCTAGGCTAGAAGTAGATGGGCGGAACTCAAACCGCGGCTGTTGGAGAGGTCACGACAGATAGGGCCTTGACGAGGGTGGAACTGGCTGTAACCATTGATCGGAACGACACGGTCCTTCCTCCGCAGTCGGTCCTATAACTTATCGATTAGCTAATCGGCTGGTCCTGATATCCATCAGACATTTATCTGGTCTATATATAGATATGCTACAATGATTCCTTTTTTATAACACATTATATCATATATAGTACAGTCTATGCAAGTCAATTGTTCCAATGCACCGCAAGATCGGGGTAACAGTCTGGACGGTAAATTATCTTACCTTCTGTAAGTAAGATCAAGAATGCCTAAGCGAAACCGAGCTTTTTGTAATCTTCTTGAAATGTAGCGGATGACCTTATTTTAATCTATAGCTACTACAGTCTTTAAAAAAATCTTTAAAAATTGTCGTACTTTTATGCTACTATGGCTAGTCGGACAGTGATACCAGTGGGAGCCATAAATTTTGCCTTTCCAGATAAATTAGGATAGGGATCGTATGCATTGTAGGCATCGTACATATTCGGGACCACCGTTATACGCCCCTTCCGAAGGACGGCATAACCAAGAGTTGTTTTTCCCTTTGAGAAATCCTAGGCAACGAACCCAGTACCTTGGACTTAGTAGGTTGCTATGCTAACCACAAGTCGCCAGGTCGCCCCTTTAAACTTTGTTGTGGTGTATCAATCAATGTGTTTCTTAACAAAGGTTTAACAGATTCAAAGGCCGATTCCACTTATCGTAGCCTACAGACTTCCATCGCAAACCTAAACCTGTGCGATCACCCACCACGCAATCCTCCCAACTACATCTCGATCTAACACTGTTGATATAACATTCCGTTTTTATTCACTATATGACAAGAAGTCGCATTATTTAATTACGAATTAACTCTTTCTGAATAAAGAATTATTCCTGAATTTAATATTTAACAAATTTAGATAAACGCAAATTATTAACTTTTAGGCATAGTTGCCTCAATCGAAAGGTTTTCCCCCCAATTGAGGATACCCATGGTTGGGTAAGGCACTAGTGTTGTTAGCTATAACCCAAAGAAGATTTTTTGACAAACTACTATAATATACATAGGCATGCGAGGGACGCAACAAGGATTTAAAATTAGTATTTATGTCATATATTCGATTAGATAAACGTACTAATACCTAGTTAATATTATGCCATTAAAAAGGATAATAGAAATCGATTCCCCTCTAACAGATGACCCAGAAGAGGAATGCAACGATGCTAAAAGCCATCAAAGGGACAATGATTGTGATTAGTTGGATGCATCTCTGAGGGAATGGACTATTGGAGATCGATGGCAGAAGACGTAACGCATTAGCGTGGATATGACGATCAATAGCGCTGAGTAGATCAATAGAGCTCAACACGTAGCAAGGGCGTATCCATTAGGCCTTGAGGGACCTTCAATATCTCTTAGCCTACATCTTCACCAAGTTCACGATTACACAGGATATCCTTTATGCAATCCTCCCACATACGCTTCAATAACCCTACCCTAATCACTAATCTACTCTTAACTGACAAAAAAGTAGAGCAAAATCAGTTCATATCAAATGAAACATTACCAATGAAAAATTATTTTTTTTACCTTGGTCCAATGGATGATTTGTGCAAAAAACTTACTTTTATTCAATTTTTTTTTTCAATAACATATAGACGAATATCCCAGTATCATCCTAGATTAATTAAAACTACTACCTGTACTTACGTTACGAATTGACTGTCTATGTGAGATTCAATATTCAGCTACTTATAAAATTTAGGTTAAATGCAAGCTAGAGAATTAGTAATCCTTGGACAATTAAAGGGGACGTAAAATGGAATGTAGCTTATTCTTAAAAAATCCCTATCCTAATTAAACCTGGATAGGCAAAATTAAAGACTCCCACTGTAGCATCGTCTGATTAGCCTTAGCAGCATAAAGTGACTTTAAATGAATAAATGAACTATATAAAAAAAACAAGTAAATACAGTTTCATCTGAAGATAGATAAATAGACAGTTAAACCGCCAATCTCCTAGCCCTTAAATTAAAGTTATGGAGTAAAGAAGGGTTTTACTACAAAAGACTTTGTTAATTTCTTCTGGCTTAGACCGTGTAGATAAATTTTTGCCAACGTTTCGCCAACCATCCTGCTGACTTCTTCAGGACTGAGATGAGAATATGAAGAATTCCATATTCTAATTATATCTCATCTCAGCCCTGAGGAAGTCAGCAGCATGGTTGGCGAAAAATTTATCTACACGGTCTAAACCAGAAGAAATTAACAAAGTCTTTTGTAATAATAATGGCCGTGGAAACCTAAAAGAATATTTAAGGGTTTTGCTGTTCTCATGCTGGTTTATTACGAACTGTAGATAAAGTTTATTGTATATAATACAGCTTTAAACTTATACGATAGAGGATCTTTTAGTTTATGGGAATAGATTTACAACAGCGGAACCGAACCTGTGGTCAGGTACTTCTTAGAGATCCATATTCTAATTATATCTGGATAGAATGGAAAATTAGGACTTTAGCAGGGCTGTAGCATCGTCCGATTAGGCACAGTAGCATAAAGTGACGTTAAATGAATAAACAAACCAAGTGGTAGGTATGTAATAACAATATTTAACCAGCGAGATCACCGCGACATGCTATTTAGTTCGAATGACTTGCACGAGACAGAACCCTTCACATGTACGATCATCAATGATGCAGAGACCGCATTGGTACGACAGCCCAGTCCAGGCCAGTCATCGAAGACAGGTAACAAGGTCTAAGATGACCAGACAGCCTTTGCATAATGATAACAACCGACCACCAACTTTCTCAATTCACGATCCAATACGAGGCGTGAGGCTAGCAGACACTAACCTATATCTACCACGGTGTTAGCGCAGTTATTAAAATAGCCTTCAATTTAAACAGGTCTATAAATCGGTTAGCCTCCAAGGAGAATTTTCGACATGGGAGGAGGGAAAAAAAACCCGCCTGCTAACAAACCCAACGACCTTTCCGAAGGAATAAATCAAATGTTAATCGATGCACCGAGGGGCAGCTTTTAGGAACTGGGTACGTGACGTAACATGTTCTATTTATGCAAAACAGATAAATAATATACTCAATTCCGATTCATACGCCAGCCAATACTGCGAGATAAATGTCAACGACACGGATATAGTATATGTCATCTCCCTATTATATAAATAAGTTTTGAGTGATGTAATATTTTATTGGCGTAGCCTAGCAACCGATCGAGATATTACTTTTAGTTCAGTCAATGGACAGTGAGGGTTGTCTCTTGTATGGGACGAAACCCACACTTTTACCTTATGTTAAAGTTTAAAATCTATGATTAAAAAACCATGCAAGGGTAGGAATCGCACATCTGGAAATAAAGGATATAAAAAAAAAGTTCAGTCACTTGTCGTTTGCATATTTATTTGATGTCATTTTTAAGGCTAATCATACCTAGTCCTAAATTTTGCCTGTCCAAGTATAATTAGGCTAGGGATATTGGTACTTGTGTCAGCACTGGTTACTTTTTCCTGCTTGTTCCCATAAGCGAGCAGTTACATTTTGTAACGGTTACATTTCTAACCTTCTATTTATTAGGGTTGAAAATGATAAACAATTACAAATCAAAAGAATTTATTGAAAAATGGAAAATGATAATAATAAATTATGAACAATTAAGAAATAAAAGTAGTGAAAAATCGCAATAATGAAAAATTATATACAAAAAATAATTTCAAACAATTAAGAATTAAAAAATAAAAGTAATGAAAAATTATGTAAAAAAAATATTGAAAAATGTAATATTTGATGAACAATTAATTAATGAAGAATGAACAATTAAAAAATAAAAAATATTATCGCATTTAGGTGGAAAATGCGTCGAAATAGACTTCAATATAGATTCAAAACAGTCGGTATTTGGTTTTGACTGATGCTGTCGCCATACGAACTCGCATAAATATGATTCGTTTCCAAAAAACCTTTCACCACAATACAATTTCATTTGATGGGAATTGCTACATTTTCTTTGTTTTGGTAAAATATTACGCTCCTGCAAAAAATGTATAGCTTGTTCTTCTGTTGAAGGCAAATTCCAAATACGCATCATTTTACACTAATTAAATAACTAACTAAAATAATAACAACGAAAAATCTATAACAAACAATAACAAAGAATAAAGTACAAATAACGAACAATAAACAACAAATAACAAACAATAAGTCAGCAATAAGCAAAACACAGTAAGCAAGATGAAACATAGAACAAATCAGCTGTTAAAAATGTAACCGTTACAAAATGTAACTGCTCGCGCATGCGAACAAGCATGGAAAAGTAACCAGGGCTGCGTTAAGACACAAGTACCGGGATATTTAATAATTATTATAGACCACAAAGATTGGAGACAGCCCTTTTTACATTCCCTCTGAACGACGGCACAACTAATGATTATTTGCTCCTTTCAATAAACCATATGGCCGAATTCCGGGCTTCAAACCCACGATCTTGGTCTTATCATGTCCTTATGCTAATCTCTAGAAGACAAGGTATACTAGTCATTTGACAAGTTCAATCAGCTAAAATGTACCACTATTTTCGAAATCAAATGGAAAAAAATGAAATACATCTATTTAAAAAATAAAACAAGCTACACGTTATTCAAATATTTCGATTATAGAACTGTTATTTCAATAGTGATAAAACAGTGAAATGAGATTAAGACCAAGTCTATTCGAACCTTTTCCAAGTCAACTGTAACCTTTTACAAATCAAATAATACCCATTCCAATTCAAATGTAACGCTTTACAACTCAAGTGTCACCCTTTCCATTTCAATTTTAACCGTTTCCATTTCAATATTCACCCTTGAAAATGTTTTGAAAATTTAACGTACTGTTGAATGGGTGAAGTTAAGGTCTCAGAACTCAACGGGATAAATCATGACAGTATTTTTAATTTTGTTATTTTCAGAACTATTATTTGTAAAATGCAGTAAACGAATGAAATTAATACAATTTTCGAGAACCAATGATTTTTGTTATTAGACATAAATATTATTCTTTTTTGAAGGAAACCATTAAAAATAAATAAATAAATAAAAATGTATTTTTTTCTGAGAAAGTAAAACTGAAGTTATCAACAGTTTCTTTATTCGATTTTGCAAATTTTTTTTTGCATACAGTTTACATTGTCATTTACTTCTTGAGAAAAAAATCAACTTTTTATTTAAAATTTTTTTTTTTAATTTTTGTAAACAAAAAGATTATTATGTTTATTTTTTTTATTACAAAAACTATGAAGATACAGCTGTTAAGTTCAGATTATGTGTTTTTACTTTTTTTATATAAACTTTCTCAGAAAAGAAAAATCAACTATTGGTTTTTTGAATTATTTCCCTCATTTCTGTCTTAACAAGAGTTGTGAAACAAAAGGCTGTGATGATTTTATCCTGGCGAGTTCTGAGGCCGCAAATTCACCCATTCCCCAGTACCTTAAATTTTCAAAACATTTTCAAGGGTGACAATTGAAATGGAAACGGATACAATTGAAATAAAAAGGGTGACAATTGAGTTGTAAAGCGTTACAATCG
Organism: Arma custos; assembly: GCA_037127475.1. Classification (NCBI taxonomy): domain Eukaryota; kingdom Metazoa; phylum Arthropoda; class Insecta; order Hemiptera; family Pentatomidae; genus Arma; species Arma custos. The sequence goes on along the minus strand of CM073764.1, from coordinate 136,116,442 downwards.
CTTTGGAAAGGGTTTCCATTCATTTGGAAAGGGTTACATTTGAATTGGAAAGGGTTGCTTGTAATTTGGAAAGGGTATCACTTGATTTGTAAAAGGTTACAATTGACTAGAAAAAGGTTGAAATAGACTTGGAAATGCTATAAAACACAGCAAATTAATATGAAATATATCAAAAAATATATCTCAATGCAACACAAAGTGGGTATTCATATTTTAATAGGCCCACTAAAATTTACAATATAATATCGGAATCAAGAATAATAACATTGGTAAATTAAGAATAATTCTCAACTCTAATAAATTGTTGACTATTGCATCGTAGTAAGAGTTGAATGAAAAGGTGTATATTTTTATTTAATTATTTATTTATTTTTTTTTTAAAAGAGAAAAGATAGGCCCTCGACCGGGATTTGAACCCGGAACCTTTGTCTCACCGTGACATCGCTCTGCCAATTGAGCTATCCAAGGCCCACGCCGGTCGAGGACAAACCTTTTCTGTTCTAGATCCTAAATGGGCCTGGGATAGCTCAATTGGCAGAGCGATGTCACGGTGAGACAAAGGTTCCGGGCTCAAATCCCGTTCGAGGGCCTATCTTTTCTCTTTAAAAAATAAAAATATTTATAACTCATAAAAAATGACCAATAATTATAAGAAAAGGTGTATAACTAAGGCAGAACTTAATGAATTATATGAGAGGAAAATAGTTCACTGGAAGATCAAATGTAGAAAGGAGATAGTTGGGGGGTGCAGTAAAAAAAAACACTGAATAAGTGCTAGACTTATATTTATGTGCCGACGTTTCGACCTACAGTGTAGGTCATCTTCAGGGCGATTTGGAGAGAGAAGCCGTTGGGTGTACCCAAGGTAGATTGTCTGGTAGATCTACACCCAACGGCTTCTCTCTCCAAATCGCCCTGAAGATGACCTACACTGTAGGTCGAAACGTCGGCACATACATATAAATCTAGCACTTATTCAGTGGTTTTTTTTTTACTGCACCCCCCAATTATCTCCTTTCTACATTTAATGAATTATAGTTTTAATAACTTACTTCTTAAAAATTGCTTATTATTCTTGAGACACCAACTTACCAGTAAAAAAAAAAAATAATAAGATTAAAAAAAACAACAATAACATGTGAGTTTATAATAATATACAATTAATGTTAAATAAAAATAATGAAGTAATAACAGTATTTACGTACTAAAACAAAAAGAAAGTTGGCTTAGGGTAGACAGTTTTCAAACTGTTATTTAGTAGTATAGCTACAGAGCCAAGAAAAGAACACCTCATAAATGTAACCACTACCTACAATTAGTTTACTGTAATGTACCCAAAGTGAAATGGAAAGAATGGAACAAAAAATTAACAGTCAATGATCAGCTAAATTAAACCTAAAAGATACCAAAATTCATAACTCGTCTATTTAATACTTCATAGACATCAACAATTTCAAAACAATCTAAAACAAGAAAATGTATAAAAATGTAATTAAATTGTCACTTTAAAAAAATATAAACTCAGAGAACTGCGCCTCCTGACAAAAAATTGTGAAATATTTTTTTTTAAAAGAAATAATCGCTAACAGTTAATTTGAGAATGTATTTTTTTTTTTTAAGAAAGGTTGAAATCAGCTAGGATGCAGAAAGTATATTTACTTAAGTTATCTTAAATACCTTTAAATACCGTTATCTTAAATAGATAGTAGAAAAGGCAGTAGTTCAAAAACCAATAACCGAATCAGTTCAAAAAAACCGCCAGGAGTTTAGTTGAAACGCATGCTTTGTGGTTACATTGTTTACAAGGATTACATTATTGGTTAATCCTTATTTATAATAAATCCTTCGATTTATATTTTAAAAAGTAGAAACTCTGCATGTTGCCAGCTTGTTATTAGAAAATTACGTAACATGACTTCTCTTGATAGGACTTTAACTATCCCTATCACGAAGCCGGCAAACTGCGGAATTAGCACCGGCTAAAAACCTTCCTATCCATTTATTAAAGACTAGCTGTGCCCGCGACTTCGTCCGCGTGGAATAAAAAGTTACAATGCATAGACATAACAATGCAATAAAATAATGCATTCATAAAATAAATACATTACATCCGCAAATGTATAGCTGTTAAGCGTATTTTCGGCAAATTCACTTCCCTGCAAAACCGTTATTGCACTGAACCCAACATTCCTAATCTCTTGAAATGGTAAGCACAGCTTTTCGTTTAACATCATTAAATTCTTGGTTTGCAATAAAAATAAAGTTACAAAAGAACAAAATTAGAATAATATAATAATAAAACAGAATAATATACTGCACATGATATCTAGGAAATCTAGGTACAAAGCTCAAATTATTTAAAATGCAAAGAATTTTTTTTTAATACTTCTAACAATATTATTTAAAAAAAGTTAATTTCATTGGTAATAAATTTCTTAAAAGTTTTTAAATATGTTAGTTAAATATATTATTTTTACTTCTATCTCTTCAATTCAGTTTAAGTATGAGTGTTATATTTTTACCTTTAAAATTTGCTAAATCTGAAAATTAAAAAATTTTAATAAAAATAATATAAGTTATAATTAAAAGTTAATTAATGGTTTTATTGTGTGATGATGCTATAATATATGTAGTAGATATATTTATATCGAAAATACAGTAAATTCAGCATTCTTAATTAATTTAAATATATATTCTATATTTATATATATTTTATGAATAAAGATACATACGAAAAGTAATTATTTCAGAGAAGACATATTTTATGATGATTTTATAAACGTGTGATGTAGACTTAAGAAAAGCAGAAAACTGACTGAATACTAGAAAGGAAGTGGCGGATTTGTTTAGGCCGGATAATAGTTACTCGATTCTGATTGGCTGTCACTTTGGTACCATATCTGTCTCAAAAACATCGCTCATTAGTATGCCGGGTAGTGCCGGCTAGTGAAGGTGCTCTGTTAGATTACTTATTTAAAATTCTTTTAATGTAACCAAATTTGTGAAATAATTTTCAAATAGTGTGAGTGATAAGTGTTATAATAATAGTGTATGTTAATATTTTATTCACATCTAATTTATTTTATTAGTTTGGTGTAAATAAAATAGTGTTTCAGTGAAAATAATTCAATGGATTCATTAAAAGGATTTCAACAGGTACTAAAATTAGCGTTTATATTTGTAAAGAATATATATATATTAAAATTTTAACATGGTGTATCCATTATATAATCATTTTTTTTATAATTTCTTTTTCTTCTCATTTATTCTTGGAAATATTAAAACTATTTCACCATTAATAATACCATAAAGATTTCGTTATAGCAGTAATATTTAAAATATTAAATACTTATGATATCTAGAAATATTTATCAAACATAAATCAATTCATTATGACGATTTTTTCCATTTTTTTTTTAATCGCTTACATACGATACGAAATGTTAATCAAATGTAATGGGTTTATTTAAGCATGGTGTGCATGTCTTAATAAAAGGTCTCTACAAGGGAGGTACTGGGGGGAGGGGAAAGAATACATACAATATAATTTCAGGGAAACTCAAAAAAGTTTTCAGAATTATGTATTTTAAATTGATGGACTTTCTCCGGCTTTAGTGGCATGAGATAAATTGACTGCCACAAAGAGTAGTCAATTCAACTTTTTTTACTTTTTTTTTTTTACAATTTCACATGAGAACCTCGCCTGTAAAAGTACAAAGAGAGATCTACGAGAACCGCAACTGCAACTACTTTATCTTTCCGGGTTTGGGCTAATAGTAAATTCAAAAGAGAGGTTTTGCCAGTGCCTCCTGGAGCATCCAAAAAGAACAGCCACCTTCGCCACTGGCAACTTTTTGAATAACTCAAAATTTGAACTTTTTGAAATTGTCAAAAACTAATCTTTGTTCTGAATTTAAAAGTGGACGGGCTTCTGTTATTGGTTACATTAAAGAATGCAATGATTATCATTCTCTAATAACCCTTCTCTAATAAGCCTCACGTGCTTCTAGAAATGTTGAAAATTCTTGATTATTGAGCTTTTTGAGATCTTTGAAAGAGATTGGCCCACGCACGTGGTGTAAAATCATTAAAACATATGTTTATTATTTATTTCTAATTAAATCAATTATATTAAATCATCCCCTATTTTAACACCTTACAACCCTTTTTTCGCATTAAAAAGCAGCCTATGTCCTTTCTCAGGCTCTAGACTATCTCTGTACCAAATTTCATTTAAATCGGTACAGTAGTTGATAGTGTTAGGCGCAAAGGTGTACCAGACAGACAGAGCTACTTTCGCATTTATAATAAAGTTTTTGCCCGCGGCTTCGCTCCGTGGAATTTGGCCTGCCACATAAAGTTTCGTGACAGATCATTTTAAATAAATAATTTAATTTTTTTTAACTATTAGTTAGTCGTACATCCAAAATTTCAGATGTCTAACTAAAACTGGCGGATTCCATTGAATCTTTGAACCCCTATTATATTATAGGGGAAACCCTTGGGGGTGGAATTATCCAAATTTCTTTCTTAAATTATAAAAAGACCCTATCTGCAAGAGAGACAAACATAGAAACTTTCACATTTATAATAATTGTAGGATTAGTAGGATATAAAAACAATAGTTTCACTCATGTTCTTTCTGTTACATTAACAACAATTATCATGTGAATAACCTTTAATTATGTCCTATAATGCACATCTACAATACCTAAAAACCAGTCGTGGTGGGGGGAACGTGCTTCGTGCGCCCCCATAAATCCGCGTTTGCTATAGCCTATGTGTTATTCTGATGTATAACCTCTATTACTGCAAAGTTTCATCCAAATCCGTTTAGTAGTTTTTGCGTGTAAGAGAGACAAACATACAAAACTTTCGCATTTATAGTACAATACTAGTAGGACTAGTAGGATATTTTAAAATGATTGTAGTTAAAATCCGATCTGTCCTACATTCAAACAGTACGTAAGAGGTGAATGGAACAGCGTAAAGTGAGATCCTGAGCTTAGAAAGGTTTTTTTGGTTTTTAAGGAATCGAATAAAAAAAGCACAGGCCGAGGCGCTGCTATTTTAACGCCCCGGGAAATAGCTCTTCCTCTGAAAAGAGAAATGTCGGATGCCTGGCAGTCCATGTGGGACGAAGGTCCACCATGCAAGTTGAAAAATGTTAAAAAAACAGTTAAGCCATGGACCACATCAAATCGCACTAATCGCGGAGAAGAAGTCGCAATAGCCAGGCTCAGAATTGGACATACAAACCTAACTCATTCACACCTGATAAGCAAGGAACCACCACCAAGATGCCAACTTAAGGAAGAAATAGTTGGGGGTGCAGTCAATCAAAACACCAAAATAGGCATAACTTATTTATTATGTGCCGACGTTTCGGCCTACAATGTAGGCCATCTTCAGGGCGAATAGAACACGCTACAGCTTGGGGAGCTCAGACACAAGTCACAAGGACTTAGACGGTAGGAAGATGGCCTACATTGTAGGCCGAAACATCGGCACATAATAAATAAGTTATGCTTATTTTGGTGTTTTGATTGACTGCACCCCCAACTATTTCTTCCTTAAATTAGAAGATACAGTCGACCAATTCTTCTCTAACAAGATGCCAACACTGTGACAACACTCTTACAGCCAGCCACATCTTACAAGACTGTTCATTTTACGCTTCAAGTTTAAATAGATTAGGACTCCAACCATAAATTTCAGTTGTATTAAACAACGACGAATCCAATATCCAATCCGTACTTAATTTTCTTAAAACCCACAAACTGTTAAATATGAGATGAATAATAATTTCTATATAGAAGATATATATAAAATACTGTCTATATGTTTATGTATGTGTTTTTATGTATGTATGTGTGTGTATATATTGATGTATATATGTGTATACTGTGTGTATGTCATTTATAAGTTTCTCAATATTTCTTTTTTTTTTTTAAATATCTATATATTTTAATTAGTTTCTCAAATCTTGATAAAAACAAACGAATTTCAGGCGTTGATGACCCTGGGGTCTTACGCCTTAAAGCTCAAATAAACAAACAAAAAAGCACTGAGATAGCATAATGTATCATCATCATATTCTATCCTTATGATCCGACTATGCAGTGTGAGGAAGAATTCTGCACAGCCTTCTCCAGCTCTGTCAACTGTGCTCTTCTTGTCCATTGGAGTTCCGTCTTCTCTAAATCCTTCGTCCTCTTCTTCCAAGGCCGTCCTCTTCTGGTCCATTGGAGTTCCGTCTTCTCTAAATCCTTCGTCCTCTTCTTCCAAGGCCGTCCTCTTCTGGTCCATTGGAGTTCCGTCTTCTCTAAATCCTTCGTCCTCTTCTTCCTAGGTCGTCCTCTTCCTCGTTTTCCCACCACTTCGGCTCGATAGGTTTCACTCGCAATTCAGTTAGGATCCATCCGTAGCAGGTTCTCTAGTCATCTCATTCGGTTTTCTTCTATTACCTCGTAGGCTGGTTTTCCGGTGTTCCGGACTTAGTATCTTCTCGTTTTGCCCTCAATCTTCTTGACAAATTCCATTTCTGCTGACTCTATTAAGGATTGGTGCTTCTTTGTTAGCATCCAATATTCTGAAGAGAACGTAGGAATAGGGATGAATGTTAACTTACACAAAACAGATTAACGGATATTCAAAAACAGCGTTCATATATTTTAAAAGCGTCAGCGAAGTTAGGGGAGGTATAATTATTGTAATAGTGTTTGGAGATGGAAAACATCGATGAATGTTTTATTGTGGATATCGGTTCCGGACCTCTATGCTCAATAAACGTTATTGTTGAAATAAAAATAGCATAATTGTACTAAATAGGAAGCAAATATCTAACAATAAGGATCACTAAAAAAAAAAAAAAAACTTTATTATTGAACTCACTCTCTCGAGCACACGACCCATTAAGAATAACGGAAGATTACATCTGATGTTCAACCGCATAGCGTGTTTCTTATCAGCGAAATGTCCGGTCCTACAGCAATAAGAATGATGCATATCATGGCTCAGATCACTGATATCTTTTAAGAAATAGGCTCTGTTACTATCAGTTTCTTTTTTCTTCTCGTAAGGTAATTAATTAAAAACACTCCGTCATCAGACATTTAAATAAAATGGAACAGTAAAGTATAACATCTAATTTGTTTGGTACTAATTAATAAAGAATGGACAATCATGCAGTTAGCACGGGTAAAAAACTGCATAATTATAATAGTAATAATATGCTTAGCGAGCCAAAAGGTTCGATTCCGATACTACCAATTGGTACTTAAAAATTTCCATCCGGAGATCACAGTCTAAACCCAAATCCTAAGGACAGTCGTCCAAACTACCACTCCGACGTTTGCCAGCTGGCTTAGCGCTTTATTTTTTGGCTAACTTCAACAACTTTAAAGCAATCGTTAGGATGCTATATCACTTATTATTTATAGGGCGAATGTTGCAATGTACAACCTCTTAAATTCTGCAGCTTTACCCATAAAAAAAACTTTAGGAAGTATAATGTAATCTCAGTGGATTTTGATTGGAAAATACACAACATGGACAACACTCCTTTTTAAAAATATCTCAGAATATGATGTAATTAAAAAAAAAAAGAAGGAAAATAGAGCATTCTCCATGATTTTCAAAAAATGAGTAAGTTATGCAATGCATAACACATCATACAATCGGGAAACAGTTTGCATAAAAGTGGAAATGTATTCAAATAACACAGAGAGGGCTTCAAGAGAAAAATAAATAAAGCAGTTCTTGAAATTTCCCTCTGGTTTCTCACATAATTATCTACAGTCTATAGAACATAAAAGATAAAATGCATACATAATTCTTACATACATACTTAATGCGTTCTTACACACATACTTTTTTCATACATAATTAATGCGGAAGACCCGAGTCAGGACCCCGAATCCCGGCCAGGACAAAATCTTTTCGCTTCAAAATAAAAATATTTAAATAATCACGATCAAATAAAATATATATATATATATATATATATATATATATATATATATATATATATATATACTAGCTTATGCCCGCGGCTTCGCACGCGTGGAATTTGGTCTGCCACGCGAAGTTTCGTGAAAGATCATTTTGAATAAATAATTTAATTATTTTTTTAAAATATAAGTTACTTGAACATCCGAAATTTCAGAAGTCTAACTTCAAAACTGACTGATTCTATACAACCTTTGAACCCCTAGTATATTAAAGGGGAAATCCTTGGAGTGGAATTATCCGAATTTCTTTCTTAAACAATACACATAACCTAACTACAAATTTCAAGATGCTAAGTTCCTGATTTACCTTTAATTATGTACTATAACGGAGGGGAGGACACATGCCTCCACATAGATCATCATGTGATTTGCCTTTATTTATGTACAATAATGAATTCTCCACAGTACCTAAAATACTGTCGGGGGGGCACGTGCCCCCTTGCACCCTCTCATAAATCCGCGCTTGCTATAGCCTATGTGTTATTCTGATGTATAACCTATATTACTGTAAAGTTTCATCCAAATCCGTCCAGTAGTTTTTGCGTGAAAGAGAGACAAACATACAAACATTCACATTTATAATATTAGTAAGATTAGTAGGATATCAAAACAAATAGTTTCACTCATGTTCTTTCTGGTATTTTAACAACTATTATCATGGGATTTGCCTTTATTTATGTACAATAATGGATTCTACACAGTACCTTAAAAACTGTCGGGGGGGGGAGGGGGAGGCACGTGCCCCCTTGCACCCTCCCACAAATCCGCGCTTGCTATAGCCTATGTGTTATTCTGATGTATAACCTATATTACTGTAAAGTTTCATCCAAATCCGTCCAGTAGTTTTTGCGTGAAAGAGAGACAAACATACAAACATTCACATTTATAATATTAGTAAGATTAGTAGGATATCAAAACAAATAGTTTCACTCATGTTCTTTCTGTTATTTTAACAACTATTATCATGGGATTTGCCTTTATTTATGTACAATAATGGATTCTACACAGTACCTTAAAAACTGTCGGGGGGGGGAGGGGGAGGCACGTGCCCCCTTGCACCCCCCTCATAAATCCGCGCTTGCTATAGCCTATGTGTTATTCTGATGTATAACCTATATTACTGTAAAGTTTCATCCAAATCCGTCCAGTAGTTTTTGCGTGAAAGAGAGACAAACATACAAACATTCACATTTATAATATTAGTTAGATATATATATATATATATATATATATATATATATATATATATATATATATATATATATATATATATATATATATATATATATATAATTTATAATTCTGAATATATTGATTTATAAACAGCAGATGATGAAACGTTTGAGTTGCTTTATGAATCTGGTAATGTAAACTGAGATTATGTGCGTGAGTGTATACACGCACGCGTGTGTTGGAAGGCAACACAGTTGCATGAGTTGCACCCGTTAAGTATAATTGAGGTGATTGTGAACTAAATCGTCGCTAATCGGTCGCTAACGTTGAAATAGGCTTATATAAGAAAAAAATATATATAGAAATAAAGAAAATACTCAAAAAAACATACAAATTAATGATAATAAGGAAAAAATTATCCATGGCAATGAAAATTTTTATGAATTTCTAAATTAATGCAATTTTTTTGTTCAAATGATCAATATTATTATTTATAATATGAAGTTTTTAGTTCACTTCTTTCTGAAACTTCGAAATAAATAAATAAAAAAAGAAGTTAAACCCAGTTTGCATTCAATTTTGATCTTCCATACTAAGAATAAGGATAAACACCATTAAGAGATTATACAGATGTAGGACAAAAAGACATTTTATATAGAAACAAGAATTCTGGCGAAGAATAATGTCGCCCTCTTGGAGAAATAAAATATTCAAAGCCTTAAAGAAATTGAAGTGAGGCATCTCAAGCTAATGGACTGACTTAAGAGAAATCCTACAAGAATATAAGACCATGTATTATCAGAGTTTGCATCTTCAAGGCCTCTCTGCATCAACATTATTAAGTGCGCAACATCAACTATCGTTGTTGATAGGTTATATTGAAAGCGCAAAAGATTCACATAACTTAATCTGTACGATAAAAAAGTTTCTTCTCCTTCTTGTACAGGCGAGCGTTTAGGCTTGATTGACATTCTTCTCTGATTCTGGCCAGGATTCGGACATCTCTGATCTTTCTACTATTTTTCTGGAAAGGTGTTCAACGTAGTACATGTTCGAAACTCTTGAATGTCCTCGGGTTCTTCTGCAGTCCATAGTTTTCTGCGGATCTTTATGCTCCTCCCTTCTGACAACATGACCCACCAACCACTTAAAATGGCGAGACTCTAGGAATTCCTTCATAGAGGTGACCTCGAGTTCCTTCTTTATGCGATCTATCCTTGTTTTTCCCGCCATCCTTCGAAGAAATTTCAAATGACTCAGCTCTTCAATCTGATTGCAAGTATCTAGGTTTCAGCACCATATAAGAAAATATCTAGGTTTCAAAATTCGAAGATTGAAGATTGAAATGGTAGCAAGTAAAATTCTGTGAAGATAATTGTTTGTCTAGTAGCTTTGGTTATACAATTATTATTTCATGTTTCGGAGCTGCAGAACTAGAATTAATCCTTTTCCCCTCTCCGTGAGTGTGATGTGTAAGCTAAAGGACAAAACATAACTCACTTATTCAAGTTATCCATGTGAAGTTATAAATAACATGACGATCGGACATGAATGTGTATACGCTACTCATGAGATATTTCTCCTCCTAAAGGCACTCCTTACACAGCCTGATCTTGACATCTCCAATTTGCTCACGAACTGAGTATTAGCTTTGAAAATCAAATTTCAGACTTCCATATCCTACCTAGGTCACGTTGGGAGGAAACAGCTTCTAAATCAACTACTGCTTCCTGACGTCTGCGTCAGCCTACTGCGGTCTAGAGATCCTAAAGGCTTCGTCGTCTTTGGTAGTCAACAGAGTAAATAATTTATATGCCATAGACGGATTTTAAAGCCGAACCTTCAGCACAGCAACGCAGCTCCACACAATGAGCTGCTCCGTTCCCTAATATTATATAGCAATTGACTAATTCCAGACAATAAACTTATTCCTTCACCTACTTTTGCATCCATCATATGTTAATAGCATAGAGTTCATTATTATTTAGCCTCATATTTTTCATCTACTGTATTTCTTTACCTATTTTCTATATGTTTATGTTATATTCACATCTTATTTTGTATTAATGCTACTTCTTTCTAACTGTATACAGTTATATATTAACTTCCCTTACTTATATTTTCTATTTTCTTTTCATACTTTAAAGTTCATAGTTATATACACTATTTTCAATTTTTGAAATTTATCAATCTTTTCTTTCTATATATGCTTGTATTATTACATTTTACCCAAGTAACCCCTCATGTCTGGTATCATATCCATATCTATAATTAAACTATTTATTTCTAAATCCTTCATATTCCACACCCTTTTTCTATATTTTAATCTTCTCATTTTGTATCTTTCCGTCTACCTCCTCATTTTTCTTTCCCTTTATATTATGTTTACATTTTGTCCTTTCTGGACATTTATTTTCTCTATTTTATATTCGTATGCTTTAATTATTATATCAGTCACTATTTGAATTTCTGTTCATCATCTACAATTTTAATTTTATTATATTCTGTAACCACTCTTATATTCATTATCTTTATTTATCATATCTATTCACTATTTCATCATATCTAGTCACTATTTTAATTTCCACACTTGTACCACTTTACTACATTACTTGTCATTCTTGTTACTGCAACGTTTTTTATATATTTCTATTTGTTTCTCTCTCTCTTAGCCCTGAAGATGGCCTACATTATAAGTTAAACAAAAAAAAAACGATACTATTGGGAATGGCAAATTTAGTCAGGACAATTTTCGCTATGATCCGGTTAACCCATGACATCCGGCATTAAAATTGGAGGGAATAAACGAGATAGGGTAATATATGATAAAAAAAAAAACCAAGTTAGCAAGAAGCGCGATAACACCAATCACTATTTACGACGCCGAAACCTAATATGCTAGATCATCCTTAACGTAATCTTCCCACTTACACTTTGGTATAACACAAGGCCTTCGTAAGCTAGTGGTATTAAAACCGAAGCTATTCGTTCGTTGTTAAGCCCAACAACTATATAATCCCACCTGAACCTTCACAGTAACTCATTTACTGGTAGCATTCTTCGCAAGTAACCGTTTGGCGAATCCTTGTCTGTAAAAATACCTCGTTATCACCTCTCGTAGTTATGTTTTCCGCGCATTATTCAACAGGACGGAAGCATAGACCCTCAAGGAAACAAGGTCGGAGGATTGAGGCCTTCGAAATGTGGATTAACCGAAGAATGCTGATGATATCTTAGATGGACAGAGTGGCGAATCAAGCGGTTTTACAGCTAATGGACGAAGAAAGAGAAGCACTGAATGCAATAATAGAAGATGGAGTGACATGTTAAGAGATATCCGAAACATGATCTGCTTCATGTAGTCACTCAGGGAAAAAAAAAAAATTTAAAACGTGATCCTAGTCGCCGGAGAACATCATGGCTCAAGAACCTTTGTCAGAAAACACCAATCCACTTTTTGGGTCTGATGCTGACAAAGTGAACATCGGGGAATCATCGCCAATGTTCTGGAAGGGGAAGACACTTAAGAAAAACCTGGTTCTAGAATAGGTTTATTAAAAAAGAAACACGAATTTAATATTTAAATTTACTTCCTAGAAGGGTGATTGAGACTATGGCAAAAGAGAAAAAATGATATAATCCAAGCATAGCAGAGGATCGCATATTAAAAAGTAACGTTATTCATATTTTTTCTCTTAAAATAACAACAACAATAATAAAACCTTCCTTTACCCTAGGGTAAGTTATTAATACTGGAGTAAACGAATCTCATAAACTTGGATTACAAGTCTAATAACGCGGGAAGATCATTAAATAAGGCAGAATTACAGGAATTTGAGGCTGTGCCTTTTACAAAAGAGCGATGGATATAATAGCCCTACCTCCCAATGCATCCATAATATTGGGAAATGAGGAAGAATACATTATTAATGTGATTACATTTCTATCAAAAGAAGGACTTATTAGGAATATCTGAGGTATTTTTATTTTCTCTTTTTTTTTTATTAATAAAAATTGTTACTAAAAATCATACTAATTTTAATCATTCAAATCATGATACTATTTTTAAAAAATTTTATTTATTCATTATTATTGTAATTGTTACAAATAATTATTATACTACTGTATGTATTATTATACCGGCATATATTATTATTATTATATTATTACTCTACTGTATGCATTATTATACTTGTACTATGTTAGTATTACTAAAATTTTTATACCTACTAATAAGGTGTTGATGACCAACCGGTTTTACGCCTCTAAATAAAAACAACCAACCAACCAGGAATTTGAGAGACGAGGTAAATGAAATTATTATAAACTAAACGGACCTAGAGAAATATTTATGCAGAGAGGGGTATACTGGATCGATTACAACATGTAACCGGAATCACATAAAAAAAATAAATAGTTACTTTCACTATTTGATGAATATACATGTTATTAAATAGCGGTTCTTTTTTATGCGATAAATTCCTGCTAATGATCAGAATTTCCTTTCGGGGAGGGCCTCGATCCCAACTCTCCTGCTAATTGAAATTCCAAAAGGACAATAAAAAAAAAAAAAAAAAAGAGAAAAGGCGCAAGCGTAGGGTCATGTGACGCGTGCTTCCTCGCACGCACACCAGAGCTCCAAAAGGTGAACGAATCGTTCAGAATATTAATCATCGTTAAAAGATCGATACCTAACCTTAACACATTGGTTAAAACGACGTCCCAATATTGATTATGGAAGGTATTAACCATTTTGTGATTTTCAAAATGTGACTTTATTAACCTTTACGCAACGTTGAAACATCAACACATTTACTCTCGACTGCTTATAAGTTTTATCGGGTACTTGCGATTCATCCAATAAATATAAATTTTTTTTTTGAGGTCATGTGGTCTAGTGGTTAGCGTAACAAACTACTAAACCCAAGATCGCGGGTTCAGGGCAGGTGGCCCTAGGATTTTTTTAAGGGAGTAAAAAATCCTTAGTTACGCCGTCCTTCGGAAGGTACGTTAAACGGGGGTCCCGAGCCTGTACGATGTCAGGTACTCGTTAAAAATCTCTATCCTAATTAAACCTGTGTAGGCAAAATTTAGAACTCCCACTGTAGCATCGTCCGATTTAGCCATGGCAGCATAAAGTGACATAAAATCAACAAAAAAACAACTATTTTCCTGGGTAGAGTATAATGTTCTCAAATTCATGTGCTAACAGTGAAAAAAGAGAATCTTAAAGAATTGTTGTGCAGAATATTATGAGATCTTAAAGACAAAAACTTTAAAATGTGATTCACTCATGAGCCGTATTTTTTTACTAAAGGACCTGAAAAAGAAGACTAACTTATTCACTTATCATATGTTGGAGAGTAGAACAACCCTCTAAACTGGTATAAGCTGAAATATTAACGATGCCTATTTAATCTTATCTTGGACACCAATAGATATCTCAGTACTAATCAAAGAATCAACAAAATACCGAGAAATTAAAACTCTTTAATTGGAAGTAAAGATAAATTTCATAAAAGCGTACAGTCATCTTTTAATTAATTATTCTTAATATGCCTGATAAAGGAAGAAAAATGAATATCGATTGATATAAAAAAAAATGTCATATTTCTAACGAACATATTAAATACACAATTTTTTAATTGTATAAGAGTGTGCTCTCACACCTTCCAAGTCACGTTTTTATTGTATAAAACGTGTAAGACAATAAAAATGTGAAACCAATATTATTAAATGAGAAAAACTTTTTTCCAATAGTTTCAAACTTCCTCCTCAATTCCCGATAGTCCACCGAGGTGGCTGAAAAGAAGATGACCTCGAGGCCTTTTTTTAAGAAGTTTAATTTGCGGATTTTATTCACATATCCAACTTAAATGTTTTTGTTTTATTTTTGTTTCCGACTCCTACACACTATCCAAACTCATTCTATCCATAGATAGAATATTCTTATTTTTTTTTTATAAATGATTTACATACATAATACATACATAATACCAAAACATGTATAACTATGCCCCCCGAAAAGTCTTGGGTTAAGAAACGCTGTACTTGTTTCTAGAACAACGTTTGTGCAGGGAAGCGATTTGTGTGAGATCATGCTTGATCTGTATTACTTTAATTAATATTATCATTAAAATATTTTTTTACAAGGCGAATATGTTTGAAATTTCTTCTTTTTTTTTTAATCAATTAGAACTTATGTAGTTGTTAAAGTATATGGTTTTATTTATTCGGATACAGGATAAATACAAACGTTTTTACCTCCCCAGAGTTTAATACATTGAATCGGGTGACACGGGAGTTGTAAAGTTCACATGTGAAGTGGCCCTGCGTCCCTTGATAACCGGGATCGATGATGATGACGTTGGCACTCCGGAGGAAATGCAGCTCCATTCAATAATAATTTACAATATCCTGGTTTTGTATTCGGGCTATCGATACTTACTCTAAGAAATAATTAAATAATTTATTATATATTGTAACAACTGTCATGGTAAATGCTAAACTTATTTCGCTCTTTAAATATATACCAAAAAAGAAGAGAGAACGACTTTATAATCCTATTATTTTTTTGACAAAAATGAGTAACCGATATATTTGAATAATGTTTCTCATTCACGATTCAATACAATATTAAAAACCGTAAAAGCCGATTTACAAACCAAATGGCAGGAAAAGTTTCACACAATGTGGGAATATGAAATCGTATCAACAGTAAGCGCGAACTAAATAATAATCCTGAAATCAAAATTAAATAATCCTCAACAAATTGAAACACAATGCCTACCCCACCTGGTGTTGTTTTATGAACATTATAATTTAAGGAATAACCCCCCCCCCCCAAAAAAAAATGGTATTTTTGTCAAGAAATACAGTTAACTTTTATACACACACATAGTACTTAGTTCAATTTTGATCAACTTAAGTTCTTGTTTATTTAATGTTTTTATGTTAAATGGTTTAATTTATTTTTTCTTTTAATCTTATTCTAGTACTCATTTCTTCGTTTTCTATTTCCTAGAATATAATTTAGTTTTAATATTTAAAAAAAAAATACATAATTTGTGATTAGCTATTCGTGGTTATTTAAAAAAAAAAGGACAAAAAAACTTCTATTACAACCAATGAAGTGTATTGATTTCAGTATATGGCAGACACTATACCATATATCTGTGGCACTTGTGAATATTGGGCTAAATAGAATTTTGTGAATTTCAAGCTATCTATTTAGAATCGTAATCTTTCTGAACTTATTTTAAGTTCAAGATTGGAGTATCAGCCCACGATTCACAAAGGAATATCCTTCCTTGCAATGGATGGAACACTTAGCGTGTTAGGCACAAGGAAAGAGAAAAAAATTACGATTCTAAGTAGATAGCTTGAAATTCACAAAATTCGACTTAGCACACTATGCACAGGTGCCACAGATATAAGCCAATGACCGAATTAACGTCTAACCGCCATGTTTTTTGCATCCAATATACAGAGGTTGGGTGATCCCAAGCAGGTTCAATACAAGGGTGTTAAAAAATTAAATAATAAATCTGCAACAGCCTGATTCAGGGCCTACAGGTGGGTTAATCAGCTACACATTATAATATCCCGCTAAAAAAAAAAATATTGTAGAATTAATATTTGTTTCAATGTTTTAAAGGAATTATTTTTATTTTTTTGCCGCTTTGTGACTACTTTTTTATACTTTAAGAAATCCGTCCTCTAATATTGAACTATTCTGAAGCTTTAATTTTTTTTAAAACAATTTCTGATGGAAATTTTAAAGAAGAATGTATAATAATATTTATACAATATCGTGAGGCCTAAGTAAACTAAGCAAATAAGTAACCCGGGATATTTTCCAGGAGAGAAGACAGAAGGGTAAGTGGCGATGAAAGTGGTTAGTGAGGCGGAACCCTTCTCTGCAGGAGAGGACATCAAAGAGGGCAGGATAAACAGGAACTTGAGTATGTCCTCGGGTTATAGCAGCCACCGGGAAGAGGATGAGGATGAGGATGGTCTATAATAACAACTGCGTTCAACAACATCCTTCTTTTAGGGCGGGAAGTAAAAGAGTATCTAGGCAACATATCTTTATACTTCTGACTTAACAGGATGTGTTTAAGGGTGCACCTACATTGGATCCGATGCGATGCCACGCGATCCTATTCTATCACATAGGATGCTGGGCTGAAAAAACAAATAACTGAAATGAAAGCAGTGAGTGCCTACACTGGATCAGATCCGACATGATTCTATTCTTTTCAATCCGATAGTGAAACTAGTCACTCCCTTCCGAATAAAATAGTATTAATTTTATTCTTTTATTTCTTATATTTTATATATATATTATAGTGAAATATGAATATATTAAAAATAATTAATAAATAATCTTAATTTTATAAATTTAAAGAACCAAATGTTATAACAATGAGGTAATATTATTATATTAGAATATTTTTGTCTTGCTATTTGACTATAAATAAATAATATAGTTGGTTTTAAATTTCATAAAATATAATTTATATTTTTTAGATATTCATGCTTTATATAATGATTTAATTTATTTATTGAATAGTAGTGATATTTTAAAATCTATTTGATTTGAACTATCTAGGAATATTTATTTTGTTGCTCAACTTTGCAAACGAGTATAAAAAATCAGAAAAGCCCTTACCTCCTAGTGTTGCCAACTGTTTAACAAATAAATTAAACATTAGGATAATAATTTAATAATAACGAGCGACTAAATCGGTCGGATTGCTCGGATAAAAATGGATCGGATCGGAGCGGATCCAATGTAGGCACTCTCGATATATTTCAGTCATTTGGTTTGCTTCCGAATTCTGATCGTATCGCATCGGATCCAATGTAGGTGCACCCTTAGGCTGGCCAATAGACTAACTTTTATACAAATAAAGTTATTATTCTGAAAGCCGACCGTATAGCGTAACTTTGTTATCCATTATTAGAGCTAGTTGCTAAGGGAAATGCAGTTCTAGATTTCTACCCAGAACAGCGCATTTGTAATAATTGATCACAAGTTTGGACGGGAACGCCGTCTTTCAGAATAATATATTCTGCTGTAGGTAATGTTTCTGGGACAACGGTGATGAAGAGAGGTCATTCATCCGAAATCCCGCTCAACCGCCGCGATTTCCCCTCTATTAAGGGTACCCACTTTATTGATGCTGGGTGAGCCCTAGGGGGGAGGGGGGGTTGAAGATCCCGCAGGGGCCATTCGTAAATGTTAATAGATCAAATATATTATCGGGCTAATTTTAATCCGGAGGCATCAACATAGCAACAGTGCTCTACCCATTGAGGTACAAATAAATTTGTAAATCAATAAATCTTTTCGATTTATTTACCATACGATACCTGAGATCGATATAAATAACGGAAAATCAGAAACTTTATTTCTTTATTTATGAAAACAGCAACAGGTGATTTGTTATTAGATGCAGTTGGTGCTCGGGTTTCACCTTGATTGTTCATTCTTATAATTTTTTTTTTTTTAAACTGGATTTATTCTTCATTTATTTAGGGTAAGAGAAATAAAACCGTTTTCCAGTTTCCGAAAAATCCAGTTTAAAAAAAGAAAAAAAAATTATAAGAATGTATAATTGTGAATTTGTCAATATCTCCTAAGTGCAGTAGGTATTCCTACAATATTTTTTAGTTATAGCTAAAATATTTTAATTGATTTTATTTTATTCTTCCTTTCCAATGCAAATACCAAGTTATGCCTAATGAACGTATAGAGAACGAATGCTGTGAATGAAATATACATTATTAATATATATAGTGACGTTTAATAAAATATAGTAAAGTATATGGTATATAGTGAAGTAGAGCAGTATATAGTGAAGTGGCATGCGGCTGGGGACCGGACAACATTATATTATTGAATTTATAATTGGGAGGAGATCGCCTTGGCCCCTTAGAGGCTCCTCCACGGTATATCGCTACTATATGCCCTCCCAGCATTTCAATAAACTACATTAATAAAGCAATTAAATGACAGTAATTATTAAATTTATAATAAATAAATAAAAAATATATTCATTTAAAACAATTTGTCCTAATTTCCTGTAATCAATTACTAAGTTCCAACTATCACTGCTGAGCCCAAAAGTGCCAAATGTTTGATAATAATTAAAAAATAATTAGAAATTGTAAAACTGCTTTATATAAATTTTAATTAATTAAAACCTTTTATGAATTAACTATTCGTATATAAATTATTAAGATCAATATTCACTATAAAATACAATTCATTTGTAACAACCAACGATATAGCGAATTAGCGCAATTATATGTTAATGTGTTTCAACAAAAAATACAAATAAATTTAAAAATTCTTCTGAGTAAAACATAAATTATAGAAAAATACAATATATTATTACCTGACATTTGTTTAATTTATTAATGTATCAATTTATTATCTCATCTAATAAATTGATTGACTTTTTAAAAATGAACTAATACAATAAAGTATTAATTATCTTATTTCTATTTATTAAAGTATTACCTAATAAAAAAAAGGAAAATAAAGAAAAATATTTAAATAACGAATAAAATAATGTAAAACTAAACATGACCAAGCTGACCTATTCGTGCATGTAATTAAAAAAATATATAAAAAATGTAGGAGAAATCTAGACATGAAAAAATGAAGACAACAAAAAAATCATATATTGCAAAAACCTTGGAATATATTCCAGAAATATTTTGGTCTTTGATATGATAGCGTTTACTTGTTCGAATATTCATGCTAATCGATTTTCACATTCAGCACAGTTTCCACCATGTGTTAAACCTAGCACCCATAATTTGTTGTGGTAAATGTTTTTCTTTTCCTAGAAAGTTTTTTTAGGATAGTTAAAGATTACTTAAAATGTTGTCGGCATTAATACGTTTCGATTGCACCGTTGGGAAGTAGACGGAATTCAGTTTAAGAAAATATGTATTATAAACATCCGTGTATATATTATAATATTTACAACTTAATATAAATAAACCTATTGTAAGAGAAATTTCGGATTGCTTACCTGCAAAATGTATATTTTTGTGTGAGAGTAATATGAAAGTTTTTGGACAAATAAGTTAAAATTAGAGTGCCCCAAAGTTATTCAATTTTTTGTTAATTACCATCAGCTGTAAGATAATTCATGGAATGGCTTTAAATGCAATAAATTGGCAACGCAATAATAAAAAGAAATAACAGCACTTCAGAAGTAACTATTTATAGGGATTTAGGAAAAAAAATGATAATAAAAAAAATTCTTTTCTGTCGGGTAAATTTATTTGAGACTCAAATTCAATAATTAATGTTGGAAAGCGTATTTGGTATGAAATTTTGTGTTAATATACTTGCTTAATTATATATATATACTCCATAATTTTTTTCGGTAAAGATTTAATTCTACAAAAAGAATAATTATACTTTAGTCAATTCTTAAACTAATGAAATATACGTGAAAGCAACTTGTAAAAAAAAAAGAAAGGAGATCATTATATCAATAAATTAGATTTGTAGAGTTTCAGAAATACATATTTATGTATTTACTAACTATATATTAACCCTTTGCACTCGGCACCGTTTCGGACGTTACCTACCAGCAACTCGTATTCTATTAATTCATTTCTAAAATATAAAGTAAAATAATCTATGGGTTCTTTTATATTGCTCGGTATTTGTTGTCCGGGTGTTTGGTGATGTATGTCAAACTCGATTATTGATGGAGAATCGGTAGATTTACTAACTTCCCTCTCTTCACTTGATACGACTTCTACGGAGATGTTTTCTTTTACACTACTTGTATCGCTATCACTATATATAAAACTTCTTCGTTTTCTTGTTGCTTGGATAATATCATCACCATCACGATCATTACTATTATTTTCTTCTGCTTGAATAGTTATTTTGTTAAATCTGTCTGTGTGTCTATCTAAAACTTGTGTTCACTATTGCTAACTTCTCGAGATTCAATGGTGCTTGTTCGTTTTGCCATTTTTTTTATTTTGATTTTAAAATTAAAGAAAAGATAAACTGCACAGATCTTTACCACTGGACGCTTCAATACGAACTGAGATCTTGTAAAGTTCTCTCAGTTTTCGGATTTCTTTATTGTGTTATCAAGTTTCCCATATCATTGAGCCGTACCCATGTACTTTGTACGCCTAATCCTCTTATTCTACAAATTGCTCAACGGATTAGAGAAGTGTTTAGTCTGTCGTGAATGCACTTCGCACGTTCTTTTTCGACGTGATTTATTTACCATGCGTCTTATTAATTTTATCATATTTTAAGTACAGACTCCGTAATCGCTAATAAACTTTCACGTCCCCTCAGAGTGGACAACCGAGCGCAAAGGGTTAGTGCCTTCAAGTCTAAAAGGGAAAAAATGATAAGAGATTATACGCTAATTATGATTGGAAACTGTTCTTGTTAATGATAAAATATTAACAAAATAAAAAAAATGTACAAGAATAGACATTGATATAAATAAGTCTTTCATGATCAAAATATTTATTCTGACAAAAATGATGTCATTCTTCATTCAATGTGTTTTTTTCATTTTTCGTTGCTTTCTACATCTTTTTTCTTGCATGCATGAACATATGAACGATGAATGGTGTTCATAAACTCCGAACAATGTCTTTCTACCATATTGTTTATGCATTTCTTTAGATCTGAATCGAGCAGCCAATACTTAAAAATTTGGGTGAATGACCTATTAAGATGTACAAAACAAAGTGAGTTGTACTGGCTATTATGCATGTTAAACAAATCGAAGGCATTTAATCTAAAATAAGAATAATAAAGCAGCTATTAGGTTGTAAATATACCATTGATGAATATTCATAAAGAGATTTTATCACAATTATTTAATTTAATATTTTTGGTTTGAAGAGGAAAGATTTGCCCTGCCCAGGATTCGAACCCGGGTCGTCTGCATCTCCGGTGAAGTGCTCTAGACCACTGAGCTACCAGGGCTCGTATCCAAGTCAGAGAAATCCGTTCTCTTCACCGATCCAATATCCCCGTGTTCTCGCAATGTTTGCGATGTATACACGGAGAAGAATGTTCATTGAACATTACTTTAATTAGGATCTTGTTGACTTACATCAATACATTATTTATAATTTAGATTTACCAATTGTTATTTTAATTGTAATTATTTTAAAATATTTTTCATTTGAAGAGAAAAGATTTGCCATGGCAGGGATACGAATCCGGGTCATCTCTATACGTCGCAAAAATTGCGAGAACACGGGGATATTGGATCGGTGAGGAGACGGGATTTGTCTGAATTGGATACGACCTGGTAGCTCAGTGGTTAAGATCACTGCATCGGAGATGCAGACGACCCGGGTTCGAGTCCCGGCCACGACAAATCTTTATTCTTCAAAACAAAAATACTAAAAAATAATCACCATCAAATTAACAATTATTATAAATATTTAATTTAATAATACTTAGATATTATATTTGGGAAAATATTATTGCAATCAAACAAGAATGAAATAAAAAAAATGTCGATTATTCTTTATCACACGCTGGTGGTAAAACAAAATTCCTTATCGTTAGATTAAGAAGCCTTGTAGGTGGTTAACTTATTGATTCAAATAGAAAAAATATTTATATTTTAATATTTATGAACTAACGTAAAGTTTCATGTGCAATGTGTTCTAATTCTAATTTATTTTGAGATAGCTCAATATTTATATATAAATATAAAACCTATTAATATATATAAATTCACAAATTTTCTTACTTAAAAATACTATTTGGCGCCTAATTTTTAATACCACAAAAAGGATTGCAATGATAAATGGTTTTTCTTAATATTAAACGGTTTTAGACTACAGTTTTCTGTTTATTATGATAAGCTGACGTATGGCGTCATACGTGTATGTAGTGAAAGTCTTTATTCTTATTAATTAAATATTCTAAGATTGAATTCGTTCTCGAATTTCAAAGAATTTATGTTTAGTTCTTCTATTAAAATAAGAAAAATAGAATTAAATGTTTTTTTTTAAATTAATTCGCTTTTAGGAAAAAATGGAAAAAAATAAACCAATTACAAGAACATAATTTTATTTTAAATATTCCTATTTTACTCTCAAAGTTCTAGTAATGTTATTGTCGTTAGGATATTTTTTTTACATATAAATCCATAAATATGGTTTATAAGGAATTAATCTGTTTAAAATATTGCCGCAGGTGGAGATTTAGGTGACATCGTATGCATGAAGTAACCTCTGCGCCCTCAATATCGATCTATTTTGTCTGAGGTCATTAGTCTCAAACTCATCCTCCGGGCTAAATTGTAGCCAACCAATCTCTATTGATTTTAAGGTCAATAATTTCAGGGAGTATAGAAACAAAAAAAAAAAAAACTAGGTTTTATATTTAATTTAAAGGCTACTAGCTTATGCCCGCGGCTTCGCTCGCGTGGAATTTGGTCTCCCACATAAAGTTTCGTTTAAGATCATTTTAAATAAATAATTTAATTATTTTTTTTTAAATTTAAGTTACTCGTTCATCCAAAATTTCAGATGTCTAACTTCAAAACTGACGGATTCTATACAACCTTTAAACCCCTATTATATTAAAGGGGAAACCCTTGGGGTGGAATTATCCAAATTTCTTTCTTGAAATATACAAAGAACCTATCTACAAATTTCAAGATGCTAAGTTCCCGATTTGCCTTTAATTATGTACCATAAAGGGGGGGGGGAGGCACAAGCCCCCGTGCCCCCACATAAATCTGCCCTTTCTGTAGCCTATGATGTATAACCTATTTTACTCAATAAGTTTCCCAAATCCGTTCAGTAGTTTTTGCGTGAATGAGTAACAAACATTTGCATTTATAATATTAATAGGATATCAAAACAATAGTTTCACTCATGTTCTTTCTGTTATTTTACCCACTATTATCATGTGATTTGCCTTATCATTATGTACTATAATGGATTCTCCACAGTACCTAAAAACTGTCGGGAGAGGGGGGCATGTGCCCCCGTGCGCCTCCCACCCTAAATCCGTGCTTGCTATAGCGTATGTGTTATTCTGATGTATAACCTATAATACTGTAATGTTTCATCCAAATCCGTTAACTAGTTTTTGCATGAAAGAGATACAAACATAGAAACTTTCACATTTATAATATTAGTAAGATTGGCAGGATATCAAAACAAATAGTTTCACTCATGTTCTTTCTGTTATTTAAACAATTATGATCATGTGATTTGCCTTTATTTATGTACTATAATGAATTCCACACAGTACCTAAAAACTGTCGGGAGGGGGAGGGGCACGTGCCCCCGTGCGCCACCCCCCTAAATCCATGCTTGCTGTAGCCTTTTTGTTATTCTGATGTATAACCTATATTACTGTAAAGTTTCATCCAAATCCATTCAGTAGTTTTTACATGAAAGAGAGACAAACATACAAACTTTCACATTTATAATATTAGTAAGATATATAAATAGGCTAGCCTCTCCCAGGATAGAGCTCTCAGTTTCCGCGCCGAATTGGGTTCAAATCGGTCTGTGGCAGATTTTGTTTGATCTGATAACAGTCGGAGATGGAACCCGTGGGTTCTGGGGCTCACCTAGTCACTATAACGTGTGTACCCTTAAAAGAGGAAAAACCTAGTATATATGCACGGCCGTTTTCGTTGTGAGAAAAAGTACGGTCTTGTTTATCCCCAGATCTGCCACCAATGGGCCATACTGCTGAAGATATTCCTGGCATTTTCTTTCAAAATTCGTTATGCGAATAACGATGAAATAAAGATTATTCTGTTGCTATGATACTTGAGTATATTTAGATAGAAGAAATACCGAATTTTTTTCTCATTTGTTAACTGGTTTTCTGATGAAATAGTCAATTTAAAATAACAAAATTTATATAAGTGAATTTTGGGAAATATCAAAGAATCCTTAGCGCGAATGGTTGAAGAGTCTTTTTGAGTTTAAGCATTGCAGAAAGAAGTTACAACTCCATCACGAAGCTAATTCACGTAAGTAAAAAAAGTTTTTTTTTTTGTATAAATATTTAAGCTAATTGGTTAATTATTTGTGAAAAGTGAGGTTTTATCGCATCTGAAATAATGCTCATGATTTTGTATAACACGTTTTCAGTGCTATTACTTTAGGTGTTAGTTTCTTGATTATTTTTTTGATCAGGCGTTAGGACGGAAGAACATTTGAAATTTGGTGTAGTTCTCCTGGCTGGATTTGTTTTTTTCCATTGAATAAGTGTGATATTAATTTTTTTCATCAACTTCTGAGGCCATTAGATATGTCAATACGTTTACAAAATATATTGAGGTAATAATTAAAAGAACAGATACTTTAATAAATTTGCACGGATAAATGAGTGAGGGCCTGCGCTAGAATCTGTCCTCCATCTTTTATAAGTTCCATTAACAGACCGTCAACACCTCTTTCTGTTTTTTCCTTGCAGCTATCAATTACACTCATTCTTACACTTCTTCGATCATAATTTCTTTTTTGGGTCCCAGCATTCCATATTCCACTCCCCTTTTTTATCACTTCTTCTGTCGTAATATAGTTTTTCATAATATTCTTATATTCTATTAATTATCTCCAAGTTATCATTTAATTCTTGTCCTTTTTTATTTAAATTAACAGTAATTTTTGTTAACAGTTCCTCTCTCTTTTAATTTTCTTCCTGCCTTTAAAACTCTCTCGATTTTTTGTAACCTTATTTTCTCCTAACCAGTTCTTAATTTCTTTCCTAATTAATTTGTTTATTAATTATTACGTATATTTATGTAATACGTTTACAAAAAATGTAAAGCCAGGAAGAAAAAAAATGACACAGAAAAAACCTGAAAAATGATTATATTAATTACAGTGATACAAATTACAGTGACGGGAGTGAAATAATATATTTTTTTTATATATTCTTTATTTCCAGATCGGCTATTCCTAGCGTTATATGTTTCTTTTTAATAATGAATTTTAAATTTCAGCATGAGGTAAAAATGTGGGTTTCGTCTCAGGCAACTCGTCATCTGGTTTAGAAGCATCGGTCTGAGAAAAGGATGTCGAACACCTTCCTCATCGTCCTTCATCATTAATTATGATTCGTTAAACATATATAAGTGAAAAATAACCAAAAGACAGGTATGAAGAGTTAGTAAAATGTACTTAAATCTTCACTTCACAATATAACCGCACTCTATCGAAGTCAGATGCAAACTGAAATAAATTTAGTGAAGGTTATTAACAGCCGGGTGACCAACGAGGATTTGTGTGAAATGGATTTGCCACAGCCTCAACGATTTAATTTATTTTATTAATAAATTAAATTAACACCTGGTAGCGCCGGAAGTCCGCGTCATGGACTTTTAAAAAAATCTGTCTCGTAGCAAAAATCAGGTCTTGTGTGCTCGCATTTTCACGAAAGCCGTATTGTTCCTCTTAGAGCAATCCATCGACTCGTCTTCTGATTCTCTTTTCCAAGATTTTGGAATATATCTCAGAAAGTTATAAAAGAAAACTTATTTATCTCATCTTAATTTGACGTACCTAAGTGATAGAATAAACATTCCTAACATTTGTTATTCAAAATTCGTTTAGCAGCCCTCTTGTGAACATAGAATTTATTCCATTATTTGAAGAAAATATTAAAAGAAAACATATTTTGGAGTCAAGAGGGAAACCTTTTAAACGTATATTTTAAATTTTATCATTTTTCAGCATTTACAAGATAACAGAATTTATCTCATCATAATTTGACGTATCTATTATATATAATCATTTTTCCACAAGTGCAGTGGTTTCATAGGGCTACACTGATTGCATTAGCAGGTAGCCATTCCTGCTACTGGATTCAGTGCGGCGAACCATCCACTATAAAAAATGGGTAACGTAACCACAGCAGCACCTCAAGGGTGGTTTGGAAGTCTGCTTTATCATAGCTATTTTCTTCTTCTTTTTAAAATTCTCTTACTTAAATAAGCTATTAAATACTTGTTTTTAATTTATAATTTATAAATAAATATATGTTTTATAATTTAATATTCTCCAAGATTCGAACCATTCATTCTTAATTATTCGTCCTAATATGTATGTGCTATTTGCCAATTTCGTTTAATTTTCAACCTTCATCATTATTTATAACCTTTCTCTTGTTCCTCCTTGAGCCTTTCAGCGTGGAGGTGCCTCCGTCCATACACGCATCCCGGTTCCTGGCTAGGGCCTTCATGGCATTCAGGCCTTTTTTGCTTTTCAGAGGATTTTTGCTTTTCGTCCTTGAGTTTCCTCAAATTCGTTAAGTAAGTGTTCTAAGTCAGAATAGGGAGTTTTTTAAACAGTCCAGCCAACCAGGAATGTTTTTACTTGCGATTACTGTTAGTTAACGTACGTGGACCAAAATCCTTCCGAGACTTGAGGACCATAGACGGGGAAGTATGTGCGACCTATCGAGAAGCTTGCCAAGAATTAAATCTTCTTGAAAACGATGGCGAGTGGGGCAATGCAATGGTTGACGCATCTAATACTGCTCAGCCACAGCAAACACGCAGTTTATTTGCGATTATACTAACAACATTTTTCAAATCGAATCCGAACGATCTTTGGGAAAAATACAAAGATTACATGAGTGAAGATATCCTACATCATTTACGAGGATCGAATCCGGAAATACAATTAACACCACACATATACAATGAGGCATTAGTGTTGATTGAGGATAGGTGTTTGGCTATCGCTAACAAAGGGTTGATGCAGTTGGGAATGTGTGCACCGAATCGATCTGCAAACAGCGCTTATGATCGTGACTTACAACGTGAAACATAGATCGATGTGGAAAATTTGGGTGCATTTGTACTAAATAATCTTCCAAAATTGGTTCCAGAACAACGCATTGTATATGACACAATCATGCTTCCTCATCGTCCTTCATCATTAATTATGATTCGTTAAACATATATAAGTGAAAAATAACCAAAAGACAGTTATGAAGAGTTAGTAAAATGTACTTAAATCTTCACTTCACAGTATAACCGCACTCTATCGAAGTCAGAAGCAAACTGAAATAAATTTAGTGAAGGTTATTAACAGCCGGGTGACCAATGAGGATTTGTGTGAAATGGATTTGCCACAGCCTCAACAATTTAATTTATTTTATTAATAAATTAAATTAACACCTGGTAATGCCGGAAGTCCGCGTCATGGACTTTTAAAAAAAATCTGTCTCATAGCAAAACTCGGGTCTTGTGTGCTCGCATTTAAACGAAACCACGAATGGTAACGAAACCACAGGCACCTACCCCAAGGGTGGTTTCGGAAAGGAGCCTATCTATGTATTATCTTCTTATTTTATTTCCTCCAAGTTCCTTTCTGCTTCGAGTTGTTCTAGCCAGGATCTTCATTTTTTTCTGTCCCTCCCTCCCACGGGTACGTATCCCGCCCTTCCTCCTTGGAGGTGCATCAGCCCAAGTGTACTTCCGAGGAGGTAGGGGAAGCGTATGGGACTTTGGTTCCCGGACCAGTGACCATTCTAGGCCTCAGGGGCTATACCCCAAAATGGTACTACGGGAGGGTGGTGGCCGGTTTAGCCGGTCGCAGACGTAGTGGCGTGGTTAGAAGGTCGAAAGAGCAGTAATCCTGGAAACTGGTGACGGCTCGACCGGCTGGAAGCTGGATGGTGGGTAGTCCTATCTCCGTGGATTTGCGTCCGCATGCTGGCGAGATGTGCGCGAGCGAATGAATGTGTCAAGAACTCTGGAGAAGAGAGAGTTCAGGAGTGTGCGAATCGTGGGTTACGGGAAAAGACCCGAAGCCCCGAAATGAAATAATCGCGTTCGCGGTTGTGAGATGCTATGGACACATCTTTGCTGGCATGCGGCCGCAAATACCAAAACATGATATGAGAAGTTGGTTTGCCTTGGTGTGGGAGAGGTAAGGCCGAGAGGGTAAGTATCTCTTGCATCAATAGCTGTCAGCTTAGTATCTCATATATACAATGTCCTTCCCTCCCCATCTTTGTCGTCCCCTGGAGTCTTCTCATTTACCAATCGATACACTTGCTGTTCTTCTCTAACATACTTATTTTTTATATTCATGAATATGATGAAGATCAGAAGGTTCTAGTTTCCTTTGCCCATCGACAAGTATGCTTTCACTTTTAAAAATCTCTTACTTGAAAAAGCTATTAAATACGGATAAAAAATGAAAAGGAGTTATTGTTTACATTACAACTCCATTTCAAGCCAAAAACTACAAGAATGATACGATTCCGGTTATCTGAAAGCAGTTAACCCTCTCTCGACATAATACGACTTCACGTTCAACCGTCTGATATCCCCCCTTATTTTGGGTACCCAATTTATAAAGGCTGGGTGAACCCCGGAGAGTCCTAGATCTCTTATGATCCATCTCCGGCTACTAACATCATGGATAAAAATATTTCCAGTAGCGGGATTAGAACCAGGATTTTCGGAATGACATAACTATTGATATACGTTATAGTAAAATAGTTTGTCGAAATAAATAAAATCAATAATTTAAAAATTATTTCCTTTTAATACATGATTTGTGATTATATTATTTTAGTCATGAATAAAAAATCACCATTGTAAAACGAGTTAAACAAAATTCTCCGATCAACAGTTTAAGTTGGTACTATAAATAAGAGAAAACCTGGCGTTTGAGCTTGACCCAAGAAGCAGTACAGTCTCCGTAATGTACTGAACTCAAGGCCTTCCGTGGGTTGTGGTAGTGTAGTTTTTATTTAGATATGCATATGCTCTTCTTCTCACTCATCATCGCTTATCTGTCCATTTTTCTCTAATTTTCTCTTTTTTCAGGACTAATGTATTTTATGAATATTTTTCTGTCCTTGAATTGTTTTCCAGCTAATCCTAGACTTGGTATTTCCTCTTTAATATTAATGGAGTATCCTCTGACCTGTCTTAGTTTCATCACCCTGTTGAACATAACATTCATAGGGAGAAAAACCTGTGTAGGACAAATCACCCACAAAACAGTACGATCTCTACCATGTTCTGAACCCAAGGGTTATAGTGCTACTGGTTTTTATTTCAATTATTTAGCGCAGACAATTCGAAAATTGTTTTGGTACTTGTCTGTTTTGACCTCCGTTGACCCCAGCGCGCTCCTCTGGCACTTACCTCAACTATGTGGACCATGTCAGGTTATGCTGCCTATAATTTATTTCAAATAGTATTGCCTTTCATTATCATAGAACAGATTTTTAGGAAATGAAATAAATGAGAAACATGTGAAGATAAAATAAAACGACATAGGCGATAGCAAGCGCGGATTTAGGGGAGGGGGGGCGCACACGGGGTGATATGCCCCCCGACAGTTTTTTAGGTTCTGTGGAGAATCCATTATAGTACATAATAAAAGGCAAATCACATGATCATAGTTGTTAAAATAACAGAAAGAACATGAGTGAAACTATTTGTTTTGATATCCTACTAATCTTACTAATATTATAAATGTGAAAGTTTGTATGTTTGTCTCTCTTTCACGCAAAAACTACTAAACTGATATGGATGAAACTTTACAGTAATATTGTTTGTACATATGAATAACACATAGGCTATAGTAAGCGCGGATTTAGGGGGGGCACAAGGGGACATGTGCCCTCTACAGTTTTTTAGGTACTGTGGAGAATCCATTATAGTACATAATTAAAGGCAAATTTCACGATCATAGTTGTTAAAATAACAGAAAGAACATGAGTGAAACTATTTGTTTTGATATCCTACTAATCTTACTAATATTATAAATGTGAAAGTTTGTATGTTTGTCTCTCTTTCACGCAAAAACTACTAAACTGATATGGATGAAACTTTACAGTAATATTGTTTATACATATGAATAACACATAGGCTATAAGTAAGCGCGGATTTAGGGGGGGGGGGCACAAGGGGACATGTGCCCTCTACAGTTTTTTAGGTACTGTGGAGAATCCATTATAGTACATAATTAAAGGCAAATTTCACGATCATAGTTGTTAAAATAACGGAAAGAACCTGAGTGAAACTATTTGTTTTGATATCCTACTAATCTTACTAATATTATAAATGTAAAAGTTTGTGTCTCTTTCTCGCAAAAACTACTGATTTGGATGAACTGATTTGGATGAAAGTAGGATATCAAAACAATAGTTTCACCCATGTTCTTTTCATGGATTCTCCACAGTAACTAAAAAACAGTAGGGGGGCATATGCAATTTTGCGCTCCCTCCCCCCGATAAATCCGCGCTTCCTATAGCCTGTGTGTTATTCTGATGTATAAACTATATTACTGTAAAGTTTACTCCAAATCTGTTCAGTAGTTTTTGCGTGAAAGAGAGACAAACATACAAACTTTCACATTTATAATATTAATAAGATTTGTCCTTAGGAATACTAAGAAAGCACCTAAATAAGTGAGGTCATAAATATATAATCAATACATACAACATAATATATTGGGTCGTTTCATATTAAATGTCCGATTTAAGGAAATGTTATTTAGTAAAACAACTTTATGAATTAAAAACAAATTTTATTAAAAATATTTACCCTTATTTACTTTAAATTTTCCCCATCTTGCTTTCAAATTTTTAATCACAGAGATGAGAATTTCAGAGTCTTGTAGCGAAATGAAGTTTGAAAATTTATTATTGATAAAAAAACCATTTTTAAATTTTTTTACGATTAAGTCTCATAAAACGTGAGGTCTGTAATAGTATTGGTGATTCCTATTAATAATTATTGTTTTTGATAAATTTTTGTTTCATTATGTCAATATCCCTACAGTACGATAAGGATGCGATGGTTTTACTTCTGGATAGAATGGAGAAAGAAATTATTCCTAATATTGATCACCACACAGAAACCAATGAATGTTTTTAATGCAAATTTGGTTTTGGCATTGTCTAATGGTCCGGTCCGTTCGTTACAACATTCTTACCCAAACGCGGTAGTAATGTTTCTGTTTTGTAATGTTGGGCTGCGGAGTAACCAAATTTAATCTCATAAAATGATAGTTTCCATGAGCACATTCGATAAAATTCTAAACAATGTTTGATCAATTGTAGTGAAGGCAAATATTATGCAAATAATAAGTTGACTAAATTGAATTTATCGCCATAAAAAACGAAAATTTTATATGAAACTACCTAATCGTTAGTGACCTCAGTTTTTTACTGCTGATATTAAATATGACTAAATTATACACCTGTGAGTCGTAGAAATATACACTGGCGAGTACTGTTATCAATTTAAAACAATACTAATTATTTCGCTAAATAAGTACCATTAATTATAAGTACACCAATATTTCAATGTCCAAAGGATAGTTGGGTATATTGCTGTAAATGTGAGCTTAAAAGGTCTTGATAGAAATGAGTTACGTTGATTGGCGTTTATAAAAGCGATTTGTGATACCGGCTATACTATACTATTACATTGACTATTTTGAGGTCGGCTGCTCACAAAACAATCGTAGTTTAACTTAAAAGAATAATTGAAACATAAATTAACTGCACCTGCTCCAGTACCCCACATAGTGCTGCCATCTTAATTTCCTAGTGGATTAGTTTTTATTATTTCGATAAATATTCAACTTAGTACTCAGTGCCAAAATACTTCTAAAAAAAAGCTAAAGGGCTAACAATCTCTTGAATTAAAATTAAAATTTGAGTACAATTACTGGGTAGTTTCTTTACTCGACTATTATATTTACTGGTTTTATTGTTAAAAGAGAGTTGCTTATTTCAATAAATAAATTTTAAAAATATTAATTTATCTCTATTTATTGTTAAAATAGTTCTTATTACGTTACAAGTTATTACAGTTATTTATATGCAGTTATTAATAATTTTCTATTTATAAGTATTAAATTTTATTTACAGTTATTTTTACAATAATTATTGTTTATTTTATTTATTTTTTTTTATAATCTTTGTTATCAATTCCTCCCTCAATGTTGGTAATAAGCCGGTTTGATTAATGTGCTGATTTCCTTTTGTGATGAATATAATTAACGCAATATTTTGTGATAGATTATTTATTAGAATAAGACTTATGGTGTTTAAAAAGTCATCTTCTAGCATTGATATTCCTGTTACAAAATGTCATCATATTTATTTTAGTAATTTCTGCATTATTGTTCAGTAGTAATTAGTGCATAAACTACTGAACTTAAAGCGAGAACGACTTTACTTAATATATCATTAAGTGATAAATGATTGTAATATACACCTCTGCTAGGCAATCAGTTCGTAACGAATTTTAATTATCAGGAATAAAAAAAAACAAATTGAGGAAGATAAATAAGAAAACTTTAACGATGTCGGTGATCCTGTTGTTTCTAATTGGCTCTTGAATTTAAATTTACAACGTTCTCCACCTCCCAACCTTACTTGATGAGTATGTCGGCTCAAAGTATTATGTTAAATATTTAGCCCAAGTAAAGGCGAATTCACGAGGGAATTCAGAAGGCTGCTCAACTTGGATTACCATAGGTACACGGTGGAGTTAATTTATTTATCAACTTTTCTTCAGTTGAAATAATTATTAAAATTTGCTCGGCTTTATAATCAAACAGTTTTAATTATTAAAGAGAAACATTTTAGGAAATTATTACGCAGTGGCTTACATTGTATTTTGTACGATAGTTCAACATGAATTGTTTGTTTTTTTCTAGGGAATGGGGTTTCGTGGAGGATGAGAAGTTACGTTGAGTACTATATTTTCTATAAAAAAATTTTTTGTTAATATCGAAATAAAAAGTCATTGCTTAAATTACGAAAAATAAAAATAATTATATAACTATAAGCATTAACATTAACATAAAACTAGATACGTCTATGGTGTGAACCGCAAGTCAACCTCAACAAACAAAGGAAATGATTACTCCTTACTTATTTTTAATACAATAATTAAATCTCGGTCATCAATCCATCGAATGCTGAAAAATACTCTTTTACACTCAGTTTAACTCAAAAATAATGTACTACTCCAACAACCCTGATACTGACAGTACCTCAGTCAATCGTTAAATTGGAAGGTGATTTGTTGGTGATATGTTTGACGCACAATTACAGGTATTATGAAAGATATTAGCTTTATTGTGACTGAGGTAGCTTCCGGAGAGTCTGCAGATCCTACAGGATCCTTTCGTGTCTATTAACAGCCTAAATAATTTAACTACCTCTGCCGTATTTGAACCCGTGACCCACACAAGGTAAGCGCTCTAGCGCTGGTTACCACGCTTTCTTTTAATATCTATAGAAAATCAAATCTTTTGGGTCTTTTTTATTCTTCTTCTTCTATTTTTAGAAAACAGAAAACAATTAATGCTAAAGTTCCTTTCGATTTTTCAATTTCGGTTTCGATAACTCTACGTTTCAATTTCGTAAATGTAAGCAAACCTTACCGACGTTTTCGATTAAGTATTGACCTCGAATACGTTTCAATTTTATCAAATTTAATATATTTAATTATCTGAAACCATTTTAAATTATTGTAGTTCAGATTTTCAAACTTAAATTTAGTCATGATCTTGAGATATTAGTTTTGATTTATTTGATCAAAATGAAAAACGATGAAAACGTTTTTTTTTTGTTTTTGTTTTTATTTGATTTTATTTAACGTCGCTTCAACTTCTGAGGCCATTAGCGACGACTGCTCTTATTATATTTCATTGATTAAGATTGTTTGCTTCAGGTACATCAGAGTCCTCTGCAGCTCGTTATCATTTTTGAAAAGTTGGCACGTTTCAATTTTTTCTTATTATTTCATATTTCTTGCATTCAAATAGATGCTTGACTGTAATTTGAACATTGTTGCAGCTTTGGCAAGTTGGTTGGTACTGCCCTAAAAGTAGGTGGAGATGTTTCAGCTTAGTATTACCAATTCTTAACCTGCTTATAATACTGCTCTCTTTTGGCGTTGGGCCGTTTGGAGGGATCCAAGCGGTGTTTTTTTCTTTTATCTGACGGAGGTGGTTTTGAGGATGGCTCCCCCACTTTTCATCCCAATTTTCTTTAATTTTATTTTTTATCACTGCCAGCCATTCGGATAAAAAAATGGATAAAAATATATAATTAATTTAATATGTTGCATAATAATATTTATTAAATTATATTATTGGCTTCTATACCTCTACTGTTAGATTTTTACAAACCTGCCTACGACCTTAGGACATTACCGCCCGAGCCTAAATCCTTACATACCCTGTTGAGTAACTTTTTTCCTTGATATGAACACTAAATGCTATTAAATTTGCTAACATGTATCGATTAGACTGGGTATTGTTCTTTTCTAAAATTGCTTGAGCTATTTTTAGGTTTAAATCAATATCTTATAATGCATATAATAAATAATATATTAGTTTAAATAATTTATATTACTAATATAAATAGACTTTTTTCGATTTTACTGTTTATTGATCTTATGGTTTTATAGAATATAGCCTCGTGACCTTCTAATTTGAATTTATTATTTGAGTACTATCAGTTAGTTGTTTTTCTACTTCCTTTCGTATGCTGCAAAATTGTTTAAAGAGGTGCCGTTCAGTTATAAACTATAAAAATTAAATTTAACTTCCAAAATTATTAACAATTGAAGACTTTTTTCTTTTTTATAATATCTAATAAAACCAAGATTAAATTGTTTAAAATTATTAGTCACTATCCTAATTCTTTTCACAATTTTTCGGTTTTATATTGAGGTCCTTTATTAGTTTAGTCTAAAAATAATTATGTATTTCAAGTGCGAACTTGGTGAATTTATGTCACTACATGAATCTTGAGTACAATAATGACGGAGTATAGTTTTTCACTAATTTTGTATATATTTCTTATTTATAAAAATTATATGTAAGTAATGAAAATTTTAAAATCACGAGTTTGTATTGGTTAAAATGTCAAGAAAATATTACATGCTGTTCATAAATAGTTATTAATGTTTCTGCTAGAATATTGTACCAATACAATACATGAAGGCCTCATTAGATATAAGAGGAAAAACTAAGGAAACCAAGTGCTAGGTGATGGCCTGGATCATACTCAATCACCAGACACTTTGATTAAGACAATTTTAATTTCAATTAGGCTGGATGAGGCCCAGGAGGGTCTGCAGATTCCGAAGGGAAAGGTTCTAATCGTAGCTGTTACCAGATTTAATAATTTATCTGCCTTAGCCGGATTTGAATCAAGAATCTTTAGCGTAGCAACTCAGCTCTCTATACACTCAGCTCTATTATTGTCTCCATCATATAAAACCATTCGGGTATATTGTGGACAAGATATGCCAGTTATATCTTTTATCCGATACATTATATCTTATAATTTATCTGTTACATAAGTAGTTAATTTTGTTTTAATTAAACGTATGTTAACGTAGAAAGTGTTACAGATGAGAGATAACCAGAAAAATATGAGTATATTCTAGTTAAGTGAATACATAAGAAATGAATGATGCTACTGTTATGTTTTTATGGAGCAAAATTCAAATTGAGGAAGATAGATCAGAAGTACTTTTTTCAAAAGATGTAGCAGCAGAATTTCGTCTTCAGATTTAGATATTTTTATTGTTTAATCTTAGCAGTTATCTATTAAATAACATTTGTATTTCTATTAATGCACATATGATAGTTACTATTAAAGTATTATGAAATTTCTGTAACTTGTATCGGTTATAAAATATAAAGCATAAGTTGTATATCTTTTAGACAGGACGAAAACATATTTGTAGACGAATAATTCTTTAATATGTAGAGTTGGATGATAACGAAGTAATTAAATTAATTATTATTTTATTTCATTTTGCCAATGATAAAACCTTGATTTTTTCTTTAATCTTAATGAAATAGGGTTTCTTTAACAATATGTTATGATTTTTTTTTTAGTGAAATGATGCGGACACAATAATATTTTTTCCTTTTTTTTTCAGAACAATATCCTTGGTAATATTTGTGCAGAAGGGCTGGGCAGGGAACACATCTGGCCGCCCATTACTTGATGCTAAATTGCCACTGGAGTCTGCTGTTAACGTTTCCAGGCGATATATGTCTCGAGTAATTAGACCAGTATATAAGCCAATCCTTTCCTTGTTATTTATTTGTCTATCTTTACTCGGCATTTCTTTACATGCTTCACATTCCTAGTTCCTATGATTGCCAATGATCATTCTGTAGGAAGAGAACAAAAACGATTTGAATAAACTAATAACAATATTTTCTCGAAAATATTTGTTATAAAGATGCCAAAATTAAATTAAACTTCGTTTTTTTTTTTAATATTTGGCGAATATAGATTAAACTAAACTCGAGGATATATTGCAAGAAAAAAGTCGTGTTGTGCTTTTTTTTTTAACTCCAGTAATTGACAAAGGGTTTTTATTTAATAAGCATTATTAATGAAATAAGAATTATGAAAAAATATGAATAATCATAAAATCTGAAAAGTCAAATGGTAACGTTAACGGTTATAGAGTTGTGGAGAATAGAAGTGTTGGGGAACAAAGTGCGTATGTGTAACCGAAACTAAATATTATCTATATATATAAAAATGAATGTATGTGTGTTTGTCCTTTATGCATTACTACACCAATCATCCGGTTGTGATGAAACTTTGGGAAGTTGTTCAGTACACTATAGGGAAGGTTTCTACTAAATTTTTTTTTTATTTTATTTTATTTTTTTGGATTTGAAAAAAAATTCAAAAATTTCTAGAAAAAATTAATTATATGTCTAAAAACGTAATCGACCTTTTTTAAAGAAGATTTAATTTTCTACAATATGAGCCCAACCGCAGGTCTGTAGGTCTAATAGAACCTGATTTCAGTCCTATCATGTATCAAATGACCGGAATCTTACCTATATATATATATATTTTTTTTTTATTTATGGTTCTTTTTTAATTATAAAATATATATATATATATTTATATGTATATATAAATCTTCTGTCACAATGTTTTTTCCGGGCTAATCTTCGAAACTACTAGACCGATTTTAATGAAATTCGGCACAGATGCATAACATTGTCCAACTTAAAATGTAGGCTATCTTTTATTTCGATTAACGACCGAAAACCATGAAATTTTTTACATACAATTTTTACACTCAAGCAAAGAGAATTTCTATTTTCAAAGTAATTATACATTACATGAAGTATTTATACGTATGAGAGGAAAATAGTTGACTGGATGATAAAATGGAGAACGGAGATAGTTCAGTCAAAAAAACACTAAATAAGTACTAGACTTATATTTAGTAAGTGCCGACGTTTCGACCTAGAGTGTAGGTCATCTTCAGGGCTATGAGAGAGAAACAAACAGAACAAAAAATATATATATAAACTTTACAGTAACAATAATATACTGACAGGTAATGTAGAAAATTAAAATATTCTAATTTAATTTAATAGAAAATAGTTCAATATTTAATTTATATTTTATGTTGTTATATTTATATTTTATATTAAATAATATTTATAATAGTCTAATATTTAATTTAATAGAAAAAGGGGAAGTAACAAGTTTGTGACAGTTATAATCGATCAAACTTTCAGGCAAAAATAGTTGTTACACTCACGCAAAGCAGTCAAGCAAAGAGAATTTCTATTTTCGGCACTTACTAAATATAAGTCTAGTACTTATTTAGTGTTTTTTTGACTGCACCCCCAACTATCTCCGTTCTCCAAAGAATTTTTACATTTATTAAACCAAATCTCGCTCATATTGCAGGAAAACAGGGTTATAGAACATTTCCAAGCCAATTTTGTCGTAAATATTTCTACACTTGCATTTTTATTTTTGTATACATTCTAATATCCTCAAAACAAATCTGGATTGTAAGAACTATAAAATGTATGACCGACTCGATTGTTTCAAGCTAGTTTTTCTATTGTAAATTATTATTAGTTTTATACTTAAAAAAAAAAAACTTTCGGGCCTTAAATGTATATCTTCAGCCCCGGTGAATAAATGGTTATGTTGAATTTCGTTGAGGGAGAGTTAAATATATTGAGGAATCATATCATTTTCGTAGTATTTGGCTTGAAATAGAGTTGTAACATAAGCAAAAACTCCATGTCAGGCCAATGCTTTAACCAATGCGAATATAACACGATTCCGCATCCAGTACAGATATATCAACTTTATGTATCGTATTATGACATAATATTACCATGAGAAAATATAATTAAGAGATATTTGTGAAAATATGCATATATATATATATATATATATATATATATATATATATATATATATATATATATATATATATATATATATATATATGTGTGTGTGTGTGTGTGGTATAGTGTAATGACTTGAGAAATAAGGAATCAGTTTTAAGCGCTATAATACGCGTGTAATAGATGCTATTCGAAAATCGATTCGATACGAGCGAAGTGTTTCAACGAAAGCTGACTACATAATTAATGGACGAAGAGGCCTCCCAGGAACTGGCAGTCTTCCTTCAATCACCACCTCCTTAGCTTGTTATTACTATCTTCAAACTGTTTATACATCTTTGGATCCCATCATTAAACGTCTTCATCGATGAAATCAAACAGATTCAAGAAACCTATATTTTTGAAGCAATTAAAATCTAAAGAGGTAAATATCCCTTAATCAGTTTAATATACCAAGGTAATAATTGAACTGTATTTTTATTTGTATATAAAACATAATGGATCTATATATTTTATTATATTTATTTATTTATTTTTTATTGATATTTACAACTGTAATTATATTTCATCAAGTAAATCTGCTGTATGAACAAAGGATATGAACAAAAAATCACTTGTGGAGAAACTATCCATTGATAGCACTCCAATTATTATATTTATAATCGGAAAATAACGATGTCTGAAAAAAAAAGAAAACCAGTGATAGCTTTGATAGCAACAATTATGTATTAATAAATATGCTATCGCAAAATAATGAAAATAAATAAGATTCCTTTAATGAAAATAAAGAAGCATTAAAAACCAAAGCAAGTATATATCTGCACTCCGAATGTAAAAAACCTGAAAAAATCTGAACCACTACAACCCATGAAGGGTCTAGGGTTCATTACATGGTAGAGACTATTCTGTTTCATGGACAACGGTTCTGCAAGGAGGTGACTTGTCCTAGGTCACGCTCAACCAGATTTCCCCCCTTATTTTGGGTACCCTATTTTTATAATATTTTATAGAGGCTGGGTCAACCCCAGGAGAGTCCTAGATCCTATATGATCTATCTCCGGCTGCAAAAAGATGAAATAAAAGTCTTGCCCGCAGCAGGATTTGAATTAGGATTTCTGTCATCCCGTTATACTAAATATTTAGTAAAATTTTTTACTAAATATGTAGTATAATTCTTCCTTACAAAAATAAATGTTTCTGACACTCAAATTTTAGTATGCTATTATATCGAGTAAAACATGTTAAATTTAAATATCGATATTTATATATACATTATTGCTACTATTTCGATATTTCCATCCTTAGTATCGATTTCATTGTGCCAAATCGTCCAACAAACTCAATACCCGAAACTTGGAGCTTTCATAGGTTTGGTGGATGAAGATGTTTGAGACAAGACCCAGAGGGTGCTCTGGGAAACGTGGTTTCAAATCCTCATTGGATCAATTAATTCTTATATCGACGTAGACCCGAAAAAATTCTTGATACTATCACTTATCTTAGTATCAACTGATCTAGTGCCAGGGATTGTCGAAAATTGTCTTTATTTTCGAGCGTAACCCTTTCATTTTTTCGATAAATTACATTTGAATGCAAAGAAGCAAAGTTTGTTCTTTCTACTTCTTCAACTTGTACCGCATAATGCGGCTTCAGATAAGATCAAGAAGGACTAAGACATTACAAGATGGCGGAATGCACTCCCTTACAGGCGTACACCTGCACGCTTATTAAGTAATTGACCAGGCAAGGGAGCTGGTTTCCTTAGAGAGGGTGGGAATGAAGTGCTCGGATCCAGCCGCGAGTTAATGGCACCACATCCCCGACAATTAGGACGTCAGGGAGGAATGATGCCGAAGAAATTACAGTCCTGCAGAGGAGGAATACCTTGCTCTACTCTCGCCTCGTAAATCTACAATCCTTGCAAGGGTTCTCCCAACAGGTCCTTAGAAGGTTAAGAACCAACAAGGTATTAGGTTAATATAGAATTTCTATATCATTGGGCCGACTGCTTTCTTATTAGTTATATCCATTACCTTTAATTATTAACTGTAAACTAAAACTGAAGTAATGGGCTGAATTGGCGAGGGAGTGCAGTAAAAGATAACAAGAAATGAGCAAAACTTATTTTACTGTGCCAACGTTTCGGCCTAAGATGTAAGCCATCCTCAGGGCTAGGAAAGAAACAGATAATGATGTCTCATAAATTATTATTCCTTACTTTTTCTTACTGGTTATTTTATAATTTATCTTACTATTTGTATTTCTTTACATTATTATCAATTCTGTAAATGAATTATATTATTTTTCCTTGGTACTGCAATGTTTTATATAGTTATATTCTGTTTCATTCCTAGCCCTGAGGATGGCCTATATCTTAGGCCGAAACGTTGTTACAATCCAGACCAATCCAATCCATTATTAGAATTATCCAGTAAATTATTTTCCACTCAAACATAGAATTGGGGTAGATCTGAAGGATTTGGGTTTGAAGCGAAACCCGTTGACGGAAGTTTGTAAATAGCGATTGGTAGAATCGATATTGATATTGTATGAAATAAAGGCAATAAATAAACTATATTCCATAATAACAAAAATCAACTAGATCTTTTTTATTCATGTCATTTTAACAGCTTTATTTAACAACAATATGAAGATTAAATAAAACGAAGTCTTTTGGCGCTGAAGTAAAAGCAAAAAGCAAGGAATCTCTTTCCAATAGCAATGGCCCGCTATAAAAGGATACGGAGCATTTTGTGAAGCAATAAAGTCCTTTTGGAAAAGCCCGTGAGGATCATGCGCTTTTATGACGAGAATATCTTGCCACCAAAAGATAGTAAGCGCAATAGGCTTACCATTAAACCATAAAATTCAATTTAAAGTCTTCTTTTAAAGTTTGTTTCATCTTGCAGAATCTCTCTTGCAGTTTTAGGATTGTTACGGTCTCTAAGGTGCGCTTAAGACTACATTTAAAGATTTATTAAATTTGATTACTTTGGTTGTAAAATATATTATAGAATATGAGACAGAATGATAAAGAAAGGGACGCCATTTTCAAGAAATGAAATTTTAATGAAGCCTCTTTAGGTGACAGAAATATTACATACTTTAATGGTTACTGAGGTTGCAAACTTGTATAAGAAAATGTACACAGGTTATATAATTTGAACAGCTATTTAAATTATTGTTTAAATCTTTGCTGAGCGATTATTTCGAGGTTGTTATTTATGAACCTATTTATTTT
This sequence comes from Arma custos, assembly GCA_037127475.1. Classification (NCBI taxonomy): domain Eukaryota; kingdom Metazoa; phylum Arthropoda; class Insecta; order Hemiptera; family Pentatomidae; genus Arma; species Arma custos. Next base: position 136,073,800 of record CM073764.1, on the reverse strand, counting down.
TCAAAATTAAAATAAATAAAAACCATACTGTATTCCATTAGGTGGATTGAAAAAATCTTACTAATATTATAAATGTGAAAGTTTGTATGTTTGTCTCTCTTTCACGCAAAAACTACTGAACGGATTTGGATGAAACTTTACAGTAATATAGGTTATACATCAGAATAACACATGGGCTATAGCAAGCGCGGATTTAGGAGGGCGCACGGGGGTACCTGCCCCTCCCCACCCCCGAGAGTTTTAGAGGTACTGTGGACAATCCATTATAGTACATAATTAAAGGCATATCAGGAATTTAGCATCTTGATATTTGCAGATAGGTACTTTGTAAGATTTAAGAAAGAAGTATGGATAATCCCACCCTTATTATAATAAGTGTTCAAAGGTTGTATGGAATCCGTCAGTTTTGAAGTTAGACATCTGAAATTTTGTACGAGTAACCTATAGTGAAAAAAATTAAATTATTGTTAAAAAGCACTGTCAAGAAACTTTATGCGGTAGTCCAAATTATATGCGAGCGATGCCGCGGGCAAAAGCTAGTATATGATAAATCTTTTAGAATAAAGGTAATAAAAATGTAAGTCGATTTTTTTTTCTCCTGGCTTTGACCGGCGACCCCTCAAAAACTCAAAAATATCAGAATTTCATCCGAATTTTTCAGGGAAACTGAATTTCTCGTATTTAATCCATTACAAAAGATTTTATATAGTTATATACTGTATATTAAATATTTATTGAAATACCGTGCCGAATGGAATAAATCCACCTGTGGAAGATAGTTTACTTAATATGCTGTTGAGCGTGACCTAGGACATATCACCTCCCTGCACAACCGTTGTTCTAGAAACATTGCAGTATCTACCACGTAATGAATAAAGATCCTTCATAGGTCTTAGTAGTGGTATAGGTTATATAAATATATCCCATAGACATATGACATATATAATCAAAGTTTTCTTTTTCGTGTTTGTCATATCATCGTTGAAATTAGGCATATTTTATGATAACAAACAAAGATTTGTAAATAAATTCTAATTAAAAGGACAAATATATTACCAAATAAATACTTGCATATTTTTCTGTAAAAAGGGAAAGAAGAGGTATCATGAAAATAATATTTTTCTCCCTAGCAGTAGAAGCATAAGATATGATACAGACGATAGGACTTAAATCAGACTAAGCCAGGTGGGGCATTCCCCAAGGCTCTCCATCGGGCCCGCCTCTTTTCAGTATAATATATAATGCATGATGTAGGTTGGGGTCTTTCACCCTTAGTGGGCCGGCTTTGCAGAAGATACCGCTGTCCAAACATATATAGCGCCATTTACCTCTGATTCATGCGGCACCAAGATACTACAGGAAGCAACAGAAAAATATGTTTCACTACCGAGACCAGAGTTTTCCTTAACCAGCACCCAGAGATATGGACTAAGGGGTTAAGTAAAAGTTCAGTTAAAGGATACCCAGTTTATGGAGGCTAGGTGTGCCATGGGAGGCAGATCCAACAAGTCGATCAACTGCTAATAAAATTAATTATTTCATAGCTCGAAACCACAACAGATCATAATAAAAGTAATAACTTTAAATATAAATAATAGTTTTGAAGAGAAAAGATATACCTAGGGCCGGGATTCGAACCCGGGTCTCCCATGTTTACGTCATGGTGCTTTACCACCTGAGCTATCCTGGTTAGTAAATAAAAATAAAAAAAATAAAAAATAAAATAAAAAAATAGACCATGAGAAATATCAATCATACAAACTCTAAAAAAAAAAAAAACGAAAATTATATTTCTGTGGATTGGAACAATCAGTTATTTATTATTTATTATTATTAATTTTAATGATAATTAATCTCGACGACTACTGAAATAGTAAGTGAAATATAATCAATAACAAACAAATCGAAAAACATTCGAGTAATTGGTTCGATCGATCACAGTGATTTGTCGGTAAAAAGACTTGTTTAACAAAACAAAGAATAAAAAAAAAAAAAACAAGAATCGATGGACGCTCTGGATAAATAAATTATGTACGGAGAGAACTGTCGTTATTTCACAACTTAGTCCTACCTCGATCTTTTTTCCCTGTCGCACAACACTCTGTCAATGCATTATTAACGAGTTAGGAAAAACAAACTAGGACTATCGACTTTTGGAGCAATCGATGGGGAAAAGTTGGCAAAAACCAATTCTGAGTTGGCCGGACAAATATAAAGATGAAATCACACAAAATTGATCAATATGGCATGTTTACAAAGTATACCACCTTCAAATACCGGCCGAGGGCCTCTCTTTTCTCTTTGAAAATAAAAATATTTAAAACTAAAAAAAAATTACCAATAATTATAAAAAATTATAAATAGTAATATGACGTAAGTCAATCAGATCCTAAAATTAAATTAATGTTCAAAGAACTTCGTTCTAGTGTATTCATCGCAAAAATGGCGAGAGCACTGGGACATGGGATCTATGAGAGAAAAGGTTTGTCCTCGGCCGGCAGGCAGCCTTGGTGGCTCAAATGGTAGGGCGCTGTCACGGTGAGACAAAGGTTCCGGGTTTAAATCCCAGCCGAGGGCCTATCTTTATTCTTTAAAAATAAAAATATTTAAAACTCAAAAAAATGACCAATAATTATAAAAAAATATACCAATTATATATTATTCAGACACAAAAAACATATTGATAACAATGCATAATAAAAATGATTAAGATATCATAAAAAGAAGAGTTACGTCTAGTCAATTGTAAGTTTTCCCAAATTTTTATCACAAGTAATTAATTACTTACACTAATTGAAACATAAATAACGGGAAAATCTCAAGTGCATACTCTATGTTAGAATAATTTATTATTAGAAGTGAACCAACTGAGATAAATATTTAAGATAAATTTGAGATAAATATTTAAGATAAATTTGAGATAAATATTTAAGATAAATTATTTTAGATAAATATTTAATATTTATCTCAATAAAGAATATATAATTGACACTTAAATATAATGATAAAACAATGAATAATAAAAATAACCGGCCAGATTAAAATAAGGAAAATACGTAGTGATGCTATCGGGAAATCGATTGCCGGTTTTCCCGAATTTTCATCATGAGCTTTCTGGTTTCCCAAACCAATTGAAATGTAGATAATGGGGAAATTTCGAGTGAATAATTTATTATTAATTATTTTATTTTTAGAAATTAACCAACGATAGAAAACGAGAAATTCAAGAGGAAATAAAGGCTAGAAATTGTTTATTTTATCTTAATTTTCTTGTGTCAAAAACTTACATAACTATAATTTATAAAACTATTATCGTTCCAACTATTCTGAATAGGTGTGAAAAATGGTACCTATCTTCAATGTAAGGCCTTCGAAAATAAGACATTTTAATATAACACTCAGTTTAAAAACGGATTCTTTAAAAGGAATAAAGCGTCATTTTTTTTCAATTTCTATTTTAATGTTTTGATCAGAGACCTTAAAATAAAATTAACTAAAATTGGCTTCTGAAAAACGTGGCCACAGTGGCCTTAAAACCTTCGAAAATTATTAGAGTATTCTAAGCCAAAGAGAATATTTTGCTACGAAAATGAATAAGAATTTAACAGTCTAAACAATCCAGAATTATTTAATATTTATCAAGTTAATGCAACATAAATGATAGGATACCATCGTGACGGTTGTGATAAGCTTGATGTGTTTTGGTCGTATAGAAAAAATACTTTGCTCGAGTAGACTATGACGTAAGTGAAAGGATTGCATTAAGTAAGGGCGATCTAATGGAAAGGATTGTATTAAGGCTGATCTAATAGATTTTTAAAGTATCAAACTTTAAATTATTCTTTTATTGTTAACATTCTTAATCTTTGAACAATATTACATTCGCATTTCAAGATTGCATTAGTTACGATCCATCTACTTCGACTACAATAACAGTATTATTTTTCGGCTATTTTGCATAGAATATAGTTATAAAGAAAATAATATATTTTTAGTTAAAATAGTTCATAAACATTTTATGCCATAATTACGAAAAAAAAATTTAAAAAACCCTATTCTCCTACTAGCTATGTTTAGATGATACTATAAATGTGGGATGAGGATTTGGTTTAAAGAGTGACCACAAGGATTTTAGGATAGACAATTACTCCATGAATGGGACTTTGCGAATAGTGAAACTTGGTATAGGTATCGAACATTTGGGCTCACTTATCTCCCGGTAGCCTCGGAGACGTTACCGCTACAGCGCCAATTCGTATCCGACCGTATTTATTTGTTGGCGGACCCAAACAATCAACATCGACCTTTCCAATCAGGTTAGAAAGGTTGGTAACCTTTAACAATAACAGAAATAGAAATGACATTAAACACAAATAAAAAAAAAAGGTCACTAATCGTCATATAGTATATTTTTACTCTCCAAGATGTTCCTATATAATGCAATCCTCTTCAGGAAGGATCTATGTAAATAAGATCTTCGATTTCTTGGACGAGGTTAATTGCCAGTTGATGGTAGTTCTTCGACCCCAGAAGTGGCTACTCCCATCGCGTGCTCGACTTACTAAAACAGAACGAACCGGCGCCGATTTTGTGACCCTAAATGGAATGTTTCATGCGGCCGGCGCGCTCTTTGCGGAAGTTATTATGTTCTGGATCGATTCCCCCGGGGGATAAAGATATATCGGATAGGCTGCGTTGTGTTTTTATTTACTTTTCTTTAATACTTAATATCTTTCAAGTGGAAATTAACATCACGAGTTCAATTCTAAGCACCCTGATTGCCTTTACGTAATTAAAAGTTAATAGAAAACTTCCATTAATTTAAGGTTTATCCACCTTAATGTTTGAATAAATGAGAAATATGAAAGCTTTGAGTGGATATAAAAAATGCCCTGTTAGCAACTCTAGTTATGAAAGAAGGCTTATATAGACGATTCTAAAATTGTATCGGCTTCGAACCTTCCAGATCTCTAAGCCTTTGTTAATTATGAATTTTATTAAAGTTCAGTAGTCACTAAAGCTAGCTTATTTGTAGAATGACAGATTAAAATAAAATTGAAAAAAAGAAATAGTGAAATGATTGGAGAGTTGATTGCTTCGCAGACTAGCTTAAGTCGGATCAACTCCCGTGTCAAATTCCTTGTTAACTTGTCAAATGTTTGCGAATTCCTAAATGTCAAAGTACAAACGAATGAAATGAGTCTCCGCGTACAAGGCGAGCCGCTTAAAAAGTAGCTTGGATATTTTAAAAGTAATTAATCATATGACAAATGAACAACCTAAATATATCCAAGGTATAAATAAGTGATAATTTTAGTATTAACTTTCACACTGCAAATAGAAACTTAGGAAAAAAAAAAGCGCCGTCAAAGGCCGAAAGGAAGTCCTGTAAAATTATTTTTCAGTCTCGACTTGAATACTCTAAAAATTAGTATAACTGTATCATACTTCCAATTGTTCTTAACGGATTCGAAACGTTAATTTTAAAGCATGAACACTCTATTAAGGTATTTAAAAATAAGGTACTGTTGGGTACTGAAAAGGATGAGACCACAGGGATATTTAGGATATTACAGAAGGCAAAATCGCTGAACATGCACGCAGTTAATATAATTGAAGTAATATTAAGACCGTGGAAAAATTCCAACGAAAAGCCCTTAAGTCTCCCAACTATAGCAGAAATTGAATAATATGTCCAATATTTCGCCCATTAAGGCATCCTCAGGGTAGAAAGAGAATAACAGCAAAACAAAATATAAATAATGCATCCAAGAAACATTATTTTTTTATCTAACCTTATCCAGCCGGGGTCGAGTAACCTTCCTTATGATTATTCATTAGTTGCATTTGAGCCTTCGAGGTGGTGGGATGTTTCTTGGGTGCATTATTTATGTTTTGTTTTGCTGTTATTCTCTTTCTACCCTGAGGATGCCTGAATGGGCGAAATATTGTACAGATAATTTCAATTTCTGTAATAGTTTGGAGACTTAAGGTCTTTTCGTTGGAATTGTTCCACGGTCTTAACATTTATGTAAGGTCTCTTTTTACTTTTCAATATTAATATTGAAGTAAATGATATTTAAGTTGAATAACATTGCGAAGGTTGAAATGGTCTCTCCCTGCTTTAAATGTATAGAATCAGCGGCCTTGGCCGGTTTAGAGAACCCGCCTTCAGCGGACTCATACTATGTATTGCTTAAAGTACCTCCGGGTAGAAATAGTACTATAATTATTTCCGTATATATATATATATATATATATATATATATATATCTATTTATGTATTTTATATATATATATATATATATATATATATATATATATATATATTGTAAATATTTTTTAATATAAATAAATGGAGATTCGAAACAAAAGAAGGTTGAAATGGGTTTGTAATGGTGATAGGCTTAGTAACGAGCGAATTCCTAAAAAGAATTTTGTAGGCAGACATTAGTGATATCGGAATCGAACCTTCGAATTCAGCCTTATTATAATTGTTTTTATATTCTTTTTCGATGATTACGCCACTTTAAGTTTGTTTCAACTGTTATTTTCGTCTCTTAGGTATCTATTTTATTCGTTCTCCGTATTTATACTTTCTTTCCTGTGTCCAAATTGCCCCTGTTTTTCTTTATGGTCATTCTCGAAAGCTCTAAGCATGTTCAAGTTCCTTTCTAAATGAAGAACGTACTTCAATGAAATCAGGAGAGACCCAAGTACTATTCAATATCCTATTAGTCTTAAACCATGCGTTGGTCATTTTCTTAATTTTTTTATCTTTCTTAGCCTATTTGTTTATTATCAGGAAGCTGGAAACAGGATTGAACTGATAGTGCTAATTATTATTTTTTGGGGTTAGTTATTATTATTATTATTAATATTAATATTAACATTAAAAACTTATAATACAATTTTAACACCCATTATATAGCTCGCATCAGCGTGTGTGTTCGGCAATGACAGTGCTAAATCCTTTATGATGTGGGAACGACCAATCCAAATATTTACCAATACTTTCACCAATTCGCAGACGTTTACAAATAACACACTAATAATACACTCCGGGAGAGGAAAGCGATTTAACAAATGACTTGATAAACGATCCGCCATTGGTGTTGAACACGATGGGGTCGCCGAAGTAATACGCTGACGGCGCACCATTATGGGGGGAGGGCTTTGGTGTTGTAGCCCATTAGCAGTTGACAGCCGCGAGTAGGTTCCATGCCACCGCAACCACTTCAAGTCTAAGGAGTCTTGATGAGGCATGAGTGTCTCTAACGAAATTTATAAATTAATATACGATATACTTATTTCACATATTTATTGCAAAACAAGATAAAAATTAAAGTCAAAGTTGAAATGAAACTTAATAGACTTTTCACTAAAAAAGAGCCAAAAACTCAAAAAGAAAAACTATTATTAATTATAATGCAATTGGGAAAAACCACAGAGCAAAGCCTTATGTTTCAAAAATACACCCACTTACCAGTCGACGTTTCGCCTATTCATTATCAAGACACAAAAACAAAAAAGGGTTATGTGAATCACATCTCGAAGAAAAAGGTGCAATACATCCCAAAGATCATCAGCCCAAACAGGCACCAAACATGAGACAGCTTTGCTGCTTTGCTTGTATGTTTGCAGTTGTATGATGAACGTCTTGGTGGTGGGGTGCTGTCTCATGTTTAAAGCCTGTTTGGGCTGATGATCGTTGGGATGTATTGCACCTTTTTCTTCCAGATGTGATTCGCATAACCCTTTTTTGTTTTTGTGTCTTGAAAATGTCTGAATAGGCGAAACGTCGACTGGTAAGTGGGTGTATTTTTGAAACATAAGGCTTTGCATTGTGGTTTTTCCCAATTGCATTATAATTAATAGACTTTTTTTAAAAGTATGTATTTAATTACTTATTTTTATTTGGTAAAGAATAATTAGTTGAAGATCCCAGGTTCGAATCCAGCTACTATCCCAGGATAAATCTGAAGAAAAGAAAGGTGATTGAGCGTGAACTGAGACAAATTGCCTCCCTGCACAATCCTATTTTTAGAAACTGTACAGTCTCTACCATGTACTGAACCGAAAACTTCATATTTTGTAGTAGTAAAGTTTTTTTAAAAGACCGATGACGGAATAGCTTTTATTCCTTGAGCTCCTTAGCTCAAAATTTCAACGTAACAATTGCGAATTTATCTTAATATCCGAAATACAGAAGGGATTTTCTAGTCTAAAATATGTTTAAAAAAATTTAATATATATTTTTAATGTACAATTTTGCAGTGAATATCCTAATTCAAGTATAGTAGTACTTCATTTAATATCGCTATTATTTAATTCTTAGCGTTTTTTTCAATTTAAATAACTGTGAATTTGTTGAATATCTCCTAAGTGCAGTAGGTATTCCTACAATATTTTTTAGTTATAGCTAAAATATTTTAATTGATTTTATTTTATTCTTCCTTTCCAACGCAAATACCAAGTTATGCCTAATGATCGTACAGAGAACGAAAGCTATGAAGTGAAGTAGAGCAGTATATAGTGAAGTGGCATGCGGCTGGGGACCGGACAACATTATATTATTGAATTTATAATTGGGAGGAGATCGCCTTGGCCCCTTAGAGGCTCCTCCACGGTATATCGCTACTATATGCCCTCCCAGCATTTCAATAAACTACATTAATAAAGCAATTAAATGACAGTAATTATTAAATTTATAATAAATAAATAAAAAATATATTCATTTAAAACAATTTGTCCTAATTTCCTGTAATCAATTACTAAGTTCCAACTATCACTGCTGAGCCCAAAAGTGCCAAATGTTTGATAATAATTAAAAAATAATTAGAAATTGTAAAACTGCTTTATATAAATTTTAATTAATTAAAACCTTTTATGAATTAACTATTCGTATATAAATTATTAAGATCAATATTCACTATAAAATACAATTTATTTGTAACAACCAACGATATAGCGAATTAGCGCAATTATATGTTAATGTGTTTCAACAAAAAATACAAATAAATTTAAAAATTCTTCTGAGTAAAACATAAATTATAGAAAAATACAATATATTATTACCTGACATTTGTTTAATTTATTAATGTATCAATTTATTATCTCATCTAATAAATTGATTGACTTTTTAAAAATGAACCAATACAATAAAGTATTAATTATCTTATTTCTATTTATTAAAGTATTACCTAATAAAAAAAAGGAAAATAAAGAAAAATATTTAAATAACGAATAAAATAATGTAAAACTAAACATGACCAAGCTGACCTATTCGTGCATGTAATTAAAAAAATATATAAAAAATGTAGGAGAAATCTAGACATGAAAAAATGAAGACAACAAAAAAAAAATATAAATATATACAGAAAATAAAAAATAGCATAAAACCGAGACAAAACAGGTTTAATATATAAATATAGATTTCCTGAATAAAACTGATGGGCCGACTTGTCCAGTTTCTTGCGGTCCGTGATTTGCATATGACCTTATACTGGAATATTATTAAGAAATTCACTTATTGTTTACAGCTCCACGTAATTTAATGGTAGGGTGTAGATTAATTATTATTTTTGGTATGGTTCGGAGTACTTAATAGTCAAAGTTGTGATTGAAAGAAAAATCAACATGAAAACATTACACTAAAACAATGATTCAACCATGATGTTAATTTCGATTGTAAATTTTAGGGTTTCTTCCAAGCATAAATAGGGATATAATTGGGCTTTTCGTGTGAATATAACTGTCCCTAATCTCAACATAAAATAGCCATTATCTTTGGAAAGTGTCTTTTTCAGTGCGTGTTTACATAAATATATCTCTTTGGATGAGCATCGATGCCGGCTAAAAACAAACACCACGCTCTTCCTCTGAGGAGTAGAGAAAGTGAAGCTGGGGAGTTTGAGTTCGAATATATGAAGTATTGTGAACATAGGACTGAGATTTTCAGAATGGTTAAATTATATGATATCTACAGTTCAAGTGAATAAGACGAATTTAGTCCAGAAATATTTAACTGTTTTAAGGGAAACGTAATCGTGACATTCTCCTAGATTTTGGCTTGAAGTAGAATAGTAATGTAAGGAATAACTCAGTTTTAAACAAATGCCTGACTTAGTTAGTTATTCACTACAAAAATAACATGATTACACTTTCTTATGTATGAGAAACTCATTTTGGACAAAATTCGATTAAACCATTAATTCACCAGTGCTGTAAATATATGCAATAGTGTGCATTAGTATTAAATGGTATTTTTATATTGCATAATATACTAATAGTATACAGATAATAAAGGTTCAAACCATGCTATTACTCTTTGAGTTTGATACATACCCAGATATGAAGGACCGTGAAGAAGTTATATTCTAAATAGAGCGATATAGAGCACTATGTATAGACACTGTTTTAGATATAGACGACACTATATAGACATATAGGCAGAGCTATAGAGAGAGGTGGGATCAATACGAAGGGAAGGCAGAAGGGACACCTCCTCACTGGCTGCCTACTCTAGCACCACTGCCTTCCCCGCCTCCCCACCACCGCCTATCACCGCTCCCCTCTCTAGCTCTCACAATATATATCTATATACATCTTTATCATATCATTAACAGATCTATCATATACGGCTGTCATCATCGGAGAATCGATTATCATTCAATCTCGAGAATCAATCGATATAAATTGACACAGAACTCGAGTGGCAATTAAGGTGATTAGTTAACATTTGATTGAATAGCGGTCATAACTCAGGGCTACTGACAAAACATATGTATAGATACCAATATTCAACTAAAACTATAAAGCTGCATTCAAATGAAAAAAAAAATGTTTTTTAAATCATGTTTATCAATACATTTATGTTTTAAAGAGAAAAGATAGGCCCTCGACCGGAATTTGAATCCGGAGCTCGAACCCCGGTCGAGGGCCTATCTTTTCTCTTTAAAAAATAAAAATATTTAAAACTCAAAAAAATGACCAATAATTATAAAAAAAATCATTTATTTTTTATTTTATAAATGTAATATTCTGCCCTTTATTATGATGTTTTTTGTTTGTTCATTTAACGTCACTTTATGCTGCTATGGCTAATCGGACGATGCTACATTGGGAGCTCTAAATTTTGCCTATCCAGGTTGAATTAAGATAGGGATTTTTAACGAGTACCTGACATCGTACAGGCTCGGGACCCCCGTTTAACGTCCCTTCCGAAGGACGGCGTAACTAAGGATTTTTTACTCCCTTAAAAAAATCCTAGGGCCACCTGCCGGACTACGAACCCGCGATCTTGGGCTTAGTAGTTTGTTACGCTAACCACTAGACCACAGGTGACCGTTTTATTATGATGTTATTTGTATAATTGGAAAGCCATGATTACTAAAATTATTATTTAAAAACGAATCCGTTACCAAAGATTGGTTGTGTCTTTCCCAATTTACAAATCAGTCAAGTTAATATCTTTTATAAAAAAGTTGATATATATTAATATGATTTAGAATTACGAAGGAGTTATTATTTTAAGTTAAAAAATAGTTAAACAATTAGTAATCAGCTAATTGGATACTAAGTTCCCCACAAGTAATGCCATTTTAATGATACTATGCTTCAAGGGAATAAATTTGTTTTACTTTTGGATGCCATAAGGAATTATTATTGATGATAATTACTCAACATATTATTTATTTTAATGTCATATCTTTGTTTTAAATAGGGCTATTTTTCCAGTGGTTGGTTGTATTTTAACCAATTTACTTATCAGTAAACTTAAAACCTGAATTAAACCACCAATATCGTCTTCATAAATATAAAATGTATCTGGGGCCAAGTAAGCAGCTACATGATTACAAAGGATATACTTAATAACACAATTACTTAATTGGAATACCATTTAATTTAAACATTAAGACATTAAGACATGAAGGTTTCATAGAAAACTGCTATGAAATACATACATAATTTAAATTAACATTTATCTGGTATAATGAATTCTTGCTGAGTATTTGTAAGTCTTCGGCGTGCCTGGCCATCTTCATTGCCTTTAACTTCTCCATCTTTCTGCTTCCTCTACGGTCCTCTCCTTCCGTGTCTCAAGCAATGTCCTCGACTTTTATCCCTTCTAAGGCCTTTGTCACATTTCAAACAGGTATATCAACACCTCCATTGCTAGCTGCTTATATGCTTTAATTACCATCAATCCATTCCAAAACCCAGCATGGTATGTACGAACTATAGCGAAATAAAAAAAAAACCTATTACAACCCTTGAAGGATCTTTTGTTCAGTACATATTAGAGATTGTACTATTTCTAAGACAATGATTGAGGAGGATATTAATTTGTCTGAGTTCACGCTCAACCTCCAGGTTTTCCCTTTAATTAAGTATGCTCATTGTATATAGGAATTTTCTTTATTAAACATGTTATTAAAAAAAAAATCATTAAATAGCGAACGAAATTGGAGAAGCACAAGAATAAGAGAAACGTTAGCAGAATGTGGGAAAATTCTACAAAAGTTCTCTATTGGCTCATTCTAAGCTTTAAGAGCTTAGAAAAACTCTAAAAAAAACCTATACCATTCATCTTGGGCTTAGCATAAGGCCAAGGCTGTACTTTTTCTGAGATCTGAGAAAAGTTGGCTGGGAGGTAACTTTTTCAAGATCACACTCACCTGCCATGTTTCTCTTCAATTATCCATTTTATACAAGCTGGATGATCCGTAGGAGGGACTTTGGATCACACTCACATGACAGAATAAATTATTTAATTAATCCATAAACGATATCGAAAAGAACCGATTGATTAAATACAACTGATATTAAGCTTAAGAAAAAGTCTTAACACATTCACAGTAAGGAGTATGCAGATAACCTTTATAACGGCGAAACCCATTTGATATGAAAGTGACAGAGAGATTAATTTTGCCGGTAAATACTTCGTTTTTGTCCGCGCCATAATTTCCTTTAAGAGAATTCTTTAACTGATAAATCACAAGAGGTAAACTTTAAAATTATACTGATTCAATTGACCTTGATTGACTGATTGGCGATAACCGTATATCGAATATTTTTTAGGTTCAAGACATTGCTTGTTCTTCACATTGCGGTAAGATGGTTGGAACTATAACTGAATACCTCAGAGATAAGTATAATTAAGAAAAAAGAAAACTAAATGAATCTTTTTTTTTTTTTTTTTTTTTTTATTGATATTTACAACTGTAATAACATTACATCAAGTAAATTGGCTGTATGAACAAAGGACATGAACAAAAAAATCACTTGTGGAGAAACTATCCATTGATAGCACTCCAATGAAGTTTTATAGTAGAAGGTCTCGAGGCCATCTTCTTTTGAGACGCCTCGGAGGGTTATCAGGAATAGTATGGGAAGCTAGTTGAGAGACTATCGGAGCTTGTTATGGAAGGAAAGGTATCTAGTTTGGAACAAATCAGTAACATATGGGATATGAAGATCATGATGGATGAGTTTGTGACATAATAAGGAGCATTGAGGATTTTACGAAGGATTTTGGATTGCAAGGATTGGATACGAGATGAATTGGATGGTTTAGTAGAGCCCCAAAGCTCAACTCCGTATGACCAAATAGGTTTGATAACTGTCATGTAAATGAGTCTTTTGTAATTAATTGGTAGCTTTGAACGTTTGTCCAGTGAATGTTGAAGTAGGCGAAATCGTCGAGCTGTTTCTTGTCTTTTCAGTCTTGTATGAGGATTCCAAGTGAGTCGTTTGTCCAGATTGAGTCCTAGAAATGAATCTTTTAAAAACAAAATATAAATAAAGAAAAAAATCATATAACAATTTTTGGTAGTTAAAACTTGATGAATGAAATATTATGAGATCGCATTTTAATATCAAAACCCTGTTTAACGCTCAGCAGAGCAGAGATAATGATGGTTTAATTTTTTATACAGGAGACAAAAGGAGCACAAACCTTGGCGTAAAACCTAAGTATTTTTTTGTTTATTATCATTAATACTATATCTATTTTTTGGATTAAGTAAATAATATTTTTGCATTATAGGAAATAACCCCGCATTATGGTACCAACCACAGCCAGCCCCGGGAAAACAACCAAACATAAAACGCCTCACTCTTCGCACTGCTATTTATTTAGTTATATTAACAGGGCGCAAGCTCCTCAATTCCGAGTTGAGTAATCTTCTAAAATCTCCAATGGACTTGTCCTGCTTCATTTTAATTTGTTTTCTAGAAAAAATTACAAACTAAAATGAGAGATCAGTTGAGAACTGATTTGATTTAATAATCAGTCATGCTTCGGACTTATGGGATCTCCAAACTATTAACTGGTAACTGATAACTAGGCGAAATATCTGGCAGTTTAACACGATCTCGGACAAATTACCTAGAATGTTATGTATTACATTGAACAACTACAGGAGAGGAAAATGTTAACAAGAAGAAGGCATCGTTTCCACATTAATATATCTACTTTGTTTCTGATTACTAAATCATCTTGGGACAGGTGATTTCTTTCTCAGGAGTTGAAAAAAAGAGTTTTGAGAAGTTTCAGATTTTCATGGTAGTATGATCCACTACCCGTCTTTATTCCGTTGCTGAATTGCTATAGTAAAAATACATTGTCTAAAATAACTATTTTCCTATTTTATGACAAGTAAACCCATTTTCTTTAATTCAATAAATAAACAATAATCTATTTATCTGAGATCATTATCGTCCAAATCACCTCCCGGGCACAATAGCTGGCTAATAAACAGTACAGTCTCTATCATGTACTAAACCTAAGACCCATAACGGGTCGAAGTGGTACGGGTTTTTTTTAATGAGTTTCAAGAAACTTGATGCAGACACTTTAGCAAATTTAGTTCAGTCCCTAGGAGAAAGCATGGCAAGGCGAGCTAATATTCACCTATTTTTTTTTTTTTTTTTTCACATCCTCCAAACTTTTATTTTACAATATATTACAAATTTACAATGAATACATGCAAATGCTTATATATATATAAAGGCCTTCTGATACCTTTCGGTAAATTCACTATTTTATGATGCCCAGCCTATAAATTGAATATCGAATATTTTTATTCAACGCGAATATTTATTTATGTATTTTCGAGAAGGAACTATTTATTATAGAATCGGAAATTTTACGAATGGAGGCGATCCGTTGGCTAAGGACTCGTGCATTCGTAATGAGGATCGATATAAAATAATTTTGCTAAATGGGGGCTCACAATAAACTGCATCCTTTATCGCTCTTGTCTCGCTTAAATCGATGCCGCGCGCAGCCCTGACTCTACTTTCTCGCTCACTAACCTAAAAAACATTTTATTTTTACCATATAGCGTGGAATATATTTAAAAAAAAATAAATTAATTAATGCGATAATAATGTTAAGGATTTATCTTTATTAAACCTTTGGAGACAATAAAGGGCCTTAATCGGATCAGTCTTGTAAATCCTGCCCCTGGAGGTTATTAAGGCTTTATGAGGACACTACGAGTACTATATAATAAAAATGTCAACAATAAAATAAAATATAAAATTTATAGATCCCTCCTACTGCGCCAGCCAATCCTACATCCACTGGCCAAGATATCGAGAATAGGTTAGATTATAGGAAAGCAATCTCGAGATGTATATCGCTTAGCACGCTATATCTTGCTACTCTGCTAAAAATACGAGTCCAATAGTAGGCTCAGATTAGTAGATTTTCTGTTAAACTATTGACTGTTTCAGTCTCGTCATTAGCAACTGGAAAATTTAAAAAAACAGAAGGTATTTTTTGAAATTTAATTTAGAAGTATAAAATAAATCACTGGATTGAAAACAAAGATGTATAAGCACTAGAAGAGAATAAGAAAAAACGTTAGGAAAACATGGAATAAAATTCATAACATTTCTCTTCAAGTTCATGCTTCCTGGCTTCTTCAGTTACTCACGCACTTATTTATTAATACTATAAAGTTACTCTAACTATTTATTGGGCGCTATAGTCCATGTATGACCCAGGCCTCTGCTACCATTCTTCTCCATTCCTCGCGGTCTCCAGCGAGGCTCCTCCAATTTCATGTCCCAATCCTTCTCAAATCTTCCTCCAAGTTATCCATCTACAGGCGCCTGGGTCTGCCCCTTTTTCTTTTTCCTCCTTGTGCACCATTTAAGATAATTTTAGGTAGCTTTTAGGGCTCCATTCTTTTCACGTGCCCTAACCATCTTATCCTGCTCATACAGAGGACATACCGGAGGCTCACCATACAGTTTCATCAATTCTGCATTGCTTCTGATTCTCCACCTGCAGTTCTTTGACAGGTCCAAATTTGTTCCTCTGGACTCTTGAACTCTTCGGTTTTCCTTCGTCACAGTACACTTCTCACTGCCGTGCATTACCACTTGCCTAACTATTGTTTTATGAAGCAAAAGCTTTGCCTTCCTGGACAGACTTTTGTATAGGAGAGCTTTTTGCAGGACATACAAACACCTGATTCCTGCTACAATTCTGCCCTTAATTTCAACTTCCGAATCTCTATCACTACTCCTCCCGGGTACTTGAAAGTAATACTTAATAATAATAATAATCAGCTACACAAACTGGAAAACTACTGCACCAATATAACCTTCAAAGGTTTTACCCCAAGTAAAACATTCAATTTAGTATAGAAATTTGGTTCAGCGATAATTATTTAGCCATGGCGAAAAGGATACTGTTTTGCAATTTGATAATCTGATTCTTTGCATTTCGATTTTTTCTGTTAACTTCATTATGGTTGATATCATTAATAGAATTTCGATTACATAGCTGAATATTGATTGAATTTAGTGAACTTCAATCAACTATTACTTTTATTCAATATAGGTGTTGTTTATTAGACTTTTGAGGAATCTGATTCAAACTTCAATTTTTTATAATTTATTTTATTTTTTTATAATTATTATAATTTTTAAATATTTTATTTTGAAGAGATGCCAGGATAGCTCAAGTGCCAGAGTACCACGACGGATGCGTGGGAGGCCCGGGTTCGAATCCCAGTCCTGAACAAAGCTCTTTTCTTAAAAATAAAAATATTTATCAAATTTTTAAATTACTTAATACTTTTTTCTTTCTTCTTCCCAGCCTATTGTTTTCACTTCTTTCATTCTTTGATCCTTTTTCCAAATAATAGTATAAAAAAATACTACATAATAAAATAAAAACTATATAAATAATAAAACAAAAAATAGGGAAAAATAGTATGAATAAAATTCCAAAGTAAGATACAATTTTAAATCTGATATATTTTTATTAATTATAATTTATAATAATAATAGGCTTTTCCTATTTTATTATTACAAATTACTCGTTAATACTTCTAAATAAGGTGGTAATTATCCGGAGGAGATTTCTCAAAATAATACACTTTAGAAAAATTAATTGGCAATGTTGTATGCCTTCGTGTTGAGTAATAACCCACGCAATGCTCGATCTTATAAAGGTCAGCCTAAAGAAAATCTTGAAACCTAGCTCTCGGAAAATTTCCCAAAATTTTAAAGGATGAAACTTGAAATAGTAATTAAATTATAAAATTAGCAATTATAGATTCCTCCACTTCTTCTGACGATTTATTTTTTATATAGCAAAAATAATTATCTGATCGTAAATTAACCAAGAATGTACACCTATTCTTCAGTGATAACGATAAAATAAACAGTATAATAACGTCATTCACACATAATGAAATATAACGGAAGAATAAATAATAATATTCATTTTAGAAATAAGGATATGGTTATTATATTTTACTGAAGGATGGAGCTAAAAGAATAACTGGACCGGAGATGCAGCGAGGCGTCTTATTTTTTACGGAGCGGTTGCTGCGAGGGGACGCACCCCACTGGCGTATTGCGTCATGCTGTTTGAGCACGTTTTCTACTCTTCAATGCGTACCCAAACCTCATTATACTTGCGCGTACCTACACTACGCTTTGCCAAAGTAAAGGTCTTGCTACTTTATTATAGTTCTTAACTATAAATTTCGAGTGTAGAAAGGAGATAGTTGGGGGGTGCAGTAAAAAAAAAACACTGAATAAGTACTAGACTTATATTTATGTGCCGACGTTTCGACCTACAGTGTAGGTCATCTTCAGGGATATGAGAGAGAAACAAACAGAACAAAAAAATATAAAAACGTACAGTAACAATAATAAAAGTAGAAAAACAGTAATGTAGAAAATTAAAATAGTGACAGATATGAAAATTAAAGATAACGAATATTAAAAAAGTGACAGAATATAATAGGAATTAAGATATAGACAGATTTGATAAAATTAAAGATAATGAAAAGAAATTAAAATAGTGACAGATATAATAAAATTAAGATAAATACAGATTTTATAAAATTAAAGATAATGAACATAAATTAAAATAGAGACAGATATAATAATTAAAGGTAACGAATATAAAATAAAATACAGAAAATAAATGTACAGAAAGGATAGAAAAGTAAAAATAATATAAAGGGAAATAAAAAAGAGGAGGTAAACCAAAGAAGATTAACATATAAAAAAAGGTTGGAACATGAAGAATTTAGAAAAACTAGTAAAATAAATATATAAAATGTATGATAACGGACTTCTAGAGGTTACATAAGTAAAATGTATGAAACATAATAATACAAGAATATGTAGAAAGAAATGAATAGGTATCTCGTAGAATGACAGTTAGAAATGTAAACAAAATGAAAAGTATGGAACTGTATGTACAATAACTAATGTGAATAATAGTATTACTATTGTACAGTAACTATTGTGAAGAATAACTGTTTGAAAAATAGTTGATAGGATTAATAAATTAGAAAAATTATAAAATTAAAAATAGTGCTAAAAAAATAATAAATTTAAATAAAAATAAATTTCGAGATTTTTAAGTACCAGAAAATAACGAAGTACCAGAAGGGTTTTTTCATGAGAATAGGTATCGCAATTTTATATTTGGTTGTCCGCTAATAATACAAGATTTTATATTTTCGTTAATAGTACTCACCTAAATAGTAAACTATTAAAGTTAGTTGGACTTTTGACTTTTATAAATGTAACACTCATCAGTCTTTATTAAGATGCCAAAGCGTGAATTTCGCATAATTTTGCTTTACGAGTTCAAAATCGGCTGGAACGGAACCCAAACATACCCAGAACCCAGAAATGTCAACGAGTGCACTGTTCAGCGATGGTTCCAGAGATTTCGAGAGGGATATTTGAAGACAGAGAAAGCCGGTAAAGAAGTTCTGCCCTTGACGAAGATGTTCTCCGAGCTTTGGTGGGAGAAAATCTCAGAAGAACTGTTCTAGGACTGGCAGGGAAGTTAGAAGTCAGCAGATGAACGGTCGATGACTATCTCGAGGCGACATGGAAGGTGAAAAAGCTGGAAAGTTGGCATAAATTCAACAAACGGTCTTCTTTGTCTTCAGGGCTCAAGCAAGCCACCCTCTCGAAAAATCTGGAACCACCGTTGAACAGTGGACTCACTTATACTAAGTACAAATATAATTACTTCATATGGCCGGGTTTGATCTTGTAAAACAAATCATGCGAATATCACGCTTTGACATCTTATTAAACACTGAATTATTTCCAAGTAGCTAAATGTCACAGAGGTAAACAAACATTTTGTTTTAAAATAAGTGTTTATATTAATAAAAGTTCAACAAAAATTAACAGTTCCTAAATTTTTTTTTTTTTTTTAAATTTATTTATTGATATTTACAACTGTATTACAATTATACAACAAGTAAATAGAATGCGTGTTACATAATGACATGATAATGACAAGTAGAGAAACTACCCACTGGTAGTACTCAAATCAAAGTTCAATAAGAAGGTCACGTGGCCATCTTTTCAGACGCCTCGGAGGATTATCGGGAATTGAAGAGGAAGCTAGGTTTGAAACTAGAGGGTTTGAGTGGGAATGAAGTTTGTTATGAAAGGGTAGATACCGGGTTCGGACCAAATCAGCAACAAAAGGGACATTAAGGTCGTTATGGATGACTTTATTCTTAACAAAATAAGGAGCATTGAGGATTTTACGAAGGATTTTGGACTGTAAGGATTGGATATGAGAGGAATTCGATGGCTTAGTGGAGCCCCATAGCTCTACTCCGTAAGTCCAAATAGATGATGGTCATGTAGATGAGTCTTTTGTAGTTAATTGGGAGCTTAGAGCGTTTGTCTAGTAAGTATTGAAGTAGCCTGAAACGTCGAGCGGTTTCCTGTCTTTTCAGTCTTGTATGAGGATTCCAGGTTAATCGTTTGTCGAGGTGCAACCCTAAGTATCGGATTTGTTCTACAGGCACCAGTGGGATATTATTAAAGGATACTGTAGGGAAGGAAGTCATTGGTTTACGACGTAAGGTAAAAGTGATTTGATGCGATTTTTTAGAATTTATTTTAATTCTCCAGTTTTGAAACCATTCTTCAAGATCAGTGATATGGGATTGGAGGCTTTGGGATGCGATAACTGGATTGGTGTTGACTGATAATACACATGTATCATCAGCATACGTGGTAAGGATAGTATTAGGATGAGTTGGGATGTCAGCTGTATAAACTGTATAAAGGATTGGGCCAAGGATACTACCTTGAGTCCTAAAATTTGGAGGGATATTTTAAAGAAAATATTAAATCCTGCATTATTTTCTAGACATTCTAGTAGAAATGCAGAATATTTTTTTTAAAGGTACTCATAATATACCCTTGCAAGTTAAACGAAGTTACTCGCTAAAACATTTGCTTTTTACGTTAGGTCCTATTAAAGACCGACACACAAGTAACGTACAGGTTACAAGACGGTAACGTATTGCAAGAATAACAGCTCCCAACAAGAACGGAACGGGATTGAAGCATTTAAATATCTTGTAAATGCTTATTGGAACAGCAGTGCACTTTATGGGGCTTATTAACTTCATCTACACCTGGTTCCAAGTTCAAATAGAATACTAAACAATTTAATTAGTATTAAAGTCAAGAAGTTATTGTTAAACATTTGTTTGGTCTCGAGTTTAAGGGCAATAATTACATAGGCTAGAAGGTTATATACATTCCGTATAAAACAATAAAAGAAAAAAATGAAATAGAAATAAAAATAATAATAATTAATAAATAAAAATGAGATGGGGGGAAAAAAAGGAAGCAGCACTGGCGATGAATGAGAGGGACTGGGCCAATGTCAAATCGAAAAAATTCAGCTGAAATGACGTGGTCCTTGGTAGGCCAATACGAAAGAAAAATTAATCAAATAGAATCATTAAGGTAAAGAAAATTAACTAAATGTTATAACTTGTAGAAAGGAGATAGTTGGGGGGTGCAGTCAAACAAAACACTGAATAAGTGCTAGACTTATATTTATGTGCCGACGTTTCGACCTACAGTGTAGGTCATCTTCAGGGCTATGAGAGAGAAACAAACAGAACAAAAAATATATAAAAAACGTACAGTGACAATAATAGTATGGTAGTATAATAGTATAAGTAGTAACAAAACGTAACAAACTACTAAGCCCAAGATCGCGGGTTCGTAGCCCGGCAGGTGGCCCTAGGATTTTTTTAAGGGAGTAAAAAATCCTTAGTTACGCCGTCCTTCGGAAGGGACGTTAAACGGGGGTCCCGAGCCTGTACGATGTCAGGTACTCGTTAAAAATCCCTATCCTAATTAAAGCTGGATAGGCAAAATTTAGAGCTCCCACTGTAGCATCGTCCGATTAGCCATAGCAGCAAAAAGTGACGTTAAATGAACTAACAACAACAAGTAGTAACAAAACGAAAAGTATGAAACTGTATGTACAATAACTATTGTTTACATTTCTAACTCATTCTACGAGATACCTTACATTTCTTTCTACATATTCTTGTATTATTTTATCTCATACATTTACTTATGTAACCTCTAGAAGTCCGTTATCATACATTTTATAACTTCATTTTACTAGTTTTTCTAAATCCTTCATGTTCCAACCTTTTTTTTATAATTTAATCTTCTCATTTTGTATCTTCGGTTTACCTCCTCTTTTTTATTCCCCTTTATATTATTTTTACTTTTCTATCCTTTCTGTACATTTATTTTCTGTATTTTACTTTATATTCGTTATATTTAATTATTATATCTGTCACTAGTTTAATTTCTGTTCATTATCTTTAATTTCATTAAATCTGTCTTTATCTTAATTTTATTATATCAGTCTTAATTGTGTTATATTCTGTCACTTTTTTAATATTCGTTATCTTTAATTTTCATATCTGTCACTATTTTAATTTTCTACATTACATGTCACTACATTATTGTTACTGTACGTTTTTTTATATATTTTTTGTTCTGTTTGTTTCTCTCTCGCAGCCCTGAAGATGACCTACACTGTAGGTCGAAACGTCGGCACATAAATATAAGTCTAGCACTTATTCAGTGTGTTTTTTTTTTTTTTTTACTGCACTCCCCAACTATCTCCTTTCTACAATTTATCATCCAGTCAACTATTTTCCTCTCATAAATGTTATAACGTTTCGGATGTGTGCCCATATCAGAAAATTTTTCTTTTTTTTAAATCATTATCTATAAGACACTATTTTGTCCAATTCTTCAATATCCTTACTAATGCACAACTGCATTTATTCCCTACAGGATATTCAGAGCTTATTTATGGAGCATAGAGACAGTTGCGAGTAAGTTCTGTGGATATAGAAATAAAAAATAAATACGCTCCGAATATTAGGGGTCATCATCGAACCACTGTTGACAACGTTAAAAAATTACAAATATTTATAATTAATCTGTTAGTAATATATAACGCTATTGCGACTTAGTAACGGGAATTCAGATAAAGAGGTGAAAAAGGGGGTTGAATCTATGTTAACAAATAATTGCTAATAAAAAAATTCTAAAATCTGAATATTGAAAAGTAAAAAAGAGACCTTACATAAATGTTGAGACCGTGGAAAAATTCCAACGAAAAGCCTTAAGTCTCCAAACTAAAACAGAAATAGAAATTATCTGTCCTTTATTGAAAAGTAAAAAAGAGACCTTACATAAATGTTGTGACCGTGGAAAAATTCCAACGAAAAGCCTTAAGTCTCCAAACTAAAACAGAAATAGAAATTATCTAGGGACAGATAATTTCTATTTCTGTTTTAGTTTGGGGACTTAAGGCTTTTCGTTGGAATTTTTCCACGGTCTTAACTAAAACCTGAATGTTTTTTAGATGCATATTTAAAAATACTCACGTCTGAGAATTTCAAACACCACTCACCTGAAAAAATACACACACTGTTAAGAAAATAAACATGACAAAGTAGAATAATTTTACACTTTTTAAAAAATAAATTAAATTAACTGCGAACAATCGATTGATTCGATAGCTATATATTTATGTGCTTATATATTAGGAGGCCAGTAACCATCTAGGGTTGTAGAGCCACTTAGACCTAGATACATATACGTATAACTGAGTGTGAGTGTGTCGAATCACTTGTGTTTGTTCATTGTTTATTTATTCACATGTTGTTGATTATTTATTTGTCAAATCATGGTACAGAGGGAGTCCTAACTTTTACCTATCCAGGTTTAATTAGGATAAGGATAATAAACGAGTACATGACCCTTCACAGGTCCGGGAATTTTACGTCCCTTCTGAAGGACGGCATACCTAGTTGTTTTTACTCTCTATGACTCTAAAAAATTCTAAGGGCACCTCCTGCGCTACGAAATATGTTTTCTTATGCTAACCACTTAACCACATGCCACCGTGAAATTTACATTAATTTTAAATTTACATTACAACTAAAATACACCTTGGAATTACATTAACAAATACCGAAATGTCGGTTTTCGATAATGGTAATTAAAAATTGATTAGCTAAACAAAAAGGAAAGCTCGAGAAGGAGATAGTAGAGAGACAAAATGGCGGCGTTGCTTTAGTAATAAAGACTTGGCCGATGGATCAAAGAAAACTTAATTAGGCCTCCTCCACTGTGGAGGAGAGGGTTAGTGGGGGGGGGAGGTTGGCCAAGCAACAGAAAATTGGAAAAGTTTGTCTAAATCTGCTTTAGTTTTCTTTAATAATGGATCTCACCTGCGTAGGGTCCCGGTCGAATTGAAAATTAACAGTTTCATAAATGAGATGAAATAAATATGTGTTCTCTCGAATCTTGTAAAAAATCAGATAGAAAATATGATCAATAATATTGGATATCGTCGATACAAATGACTAGTATCGAAAGTGAAAAGATGAATTTTCAGGAGAGTGGAAAAACTGTTGAAAGGTCCATTGAAGATTAGCGTGTATCTTCAAAAAATGTACACAATAACGAATTTTTTTATTCAATACTTCTGAACATCATCAAAACAGTTGCAAATTTGTTGAAAAAACGTCGTGAGAAAGCGCCTGCTGGTGATTGCTTTCACTCCATGCCTTGTGAAGTAAAAATTTATGTAAAGTTTTAAACATTTTATTATACAATTAACATTCTAAAAAAGGATTATTAAAATATTTATGATAATTCATCAACATCAGATTTTAAAATGAGCACAGCAGTGTAAAAGGGTCTGGAGTACTGAATCTATCCTACTTACAATATAAGGAAGAAATAATTGGGGGTGCAGTCAATAAAAACACCTAAATAAGTGTAACTTATTTATTGTGTGCCGACGTTTCGGCCTACAATGCAGGCCATCTTCAGGGCTAAGAGAGAGAAACAAACAGAAATATATAAAAACGTTGCAGTAACAAGAAATGTAGTAAAGTTGTACAAGTGTGGAAATTAAAATAGTGACTAGATATGATGAAATAGTGAATAGATATGATAAATAAAGATAATGAATATAAGACTGGTTACAGAATATAATAAACTTAAAATAGTGATAGATAAAAATAAAATTATAGATGATGAACAGAACAGAAAACAGACCAATTCTTCTCTAAC
Organism: Arma custos; assembly: GCA_037127475.1. Taxonomy (NCBI): domain Eukaryota; kingdom Metazoa; phylum Arthropoda; class Insecta; order Hemiptera; family Pentatomidae; genus Arma; species Arma custos. Next base: position 136,048,855 of record CM073764.1, on the reverse strand, counting down.
ATCTATCCTACTTACATTCATACTACTACCAATTCAATCACTGAAGTATTTAGGGATCATCAGTAGAGTAGAGACCGTGCTGTTTGTTGGATAACGGTTGTGAAGGGAGGTGATTTGTCCAATATCACGCTCTGTTTTTCTTTTTATCCTATATGAAGGGCCTTCCTGGGGCTCACCCAACCTCTGTAAGAGGGAAATCTGGCGGACATCTACTGAACTCAAGATCTTAATTTAATTTGGTTAAATACACTAATTCCTATTGGAGGCGATATTATTCGAATTTCTACTGCTAGTGCAAGGCTTGAATAATGAATAAATAATGAATTATTATAAATTTAGAATTATTTTAAATAGCTCTTCAAAATCATTTATTTGATTTAGAAAAGTGGTTCTATAATTGGCAAATAAAAATAAACGCCTCAAAATCGAGCCATGTAAGCTTCTCTCTACGCAAAGCTTCGTGTCCAGCAGTCAAAATTGACAACGACGAAGTACCTTCCAAAAATTATGTACGTTACCTAGGACTATACTTGGACAAAAGACTTACATGGAACGTACATACAAAATTAAAAAGACAAGAACTGACTAGACGGTACAAACAACTATCACATCTTCTGGACTACAGATCTTCACTTGACTTGAGGAACAAACGACTTATCTATAACAGTATACTAAAACCTATTTGGACATATGGAGCAGAACTTTGGGGTTCAGCAAAAAAAGTTTACATACACAAGATTCAAATAACACACAATCCAAAATTCTCAGAAAAATTCTTAATGCACCGTGGTATGTTTCGAATTACACAATACACAATGACATGAACATTCCTACTATAAAATCATATATTCATAACAAATACATAACATTCCACTTATCGACACAATATCACCCAAACCCACTCGTTCTTCCGCTTTCCTACTCCCTGTTACCTGGACTTAATAAAAAAAGATTAAAAAGACATTGCCCAAGAGACCTACTGAAAAATTGATATTTCATTCCAAAACTCGATGTTCCTGTACAATAGCAAAGAGAAAAACATCTGGATCAAATTTGCTGGATGCGCAATTGCGCAGGTGCAAATGAAAATTAAATAATAATAACCTAGAAATTTAAAATAGTTTAGAGTATTGTACACAAAGAGACGAACTTAGGCTGAAGTGAGGTATTTGTATGGTTCCTAGCCAATACGAAAGGACAGCTTTAAACCGTAATGAGAAAGTGCACAGTTATCATGGGAAGCGTGGTCAGAGGTATAGTTCAATTTGAACCCAAAAATTGAAAAAAATTAATCGGTTGGGTGCTCGATTTGGTACAGATATTGTGGGACGAAAACCTACATAGCAAAAAAAAAAAAAAGGGCAGGCAAAAAGTAAAAAATCGGTCCATGCATTGAAGCGATGATCCTGGCAAACAAATCAATCGCTGAAATTGTTTTGTTTTTTTTGAGCTCAGAGTTATAAAATAAATAGAACCTTTAAAAATTGCACATTCAGTCATTATCCAGTTCCACACATCCATACAATCCACCCCGCCGCCTAAACCGGCAATGGCCCCGAGACTTGTTATAATAATGCTATTTGGAGTACTGGCACTGGCCAGATTCTCCACTCACGACCTGTGTGTGTGTGAAGCGCCCTTAACCAGCTTCCATTGGCGTTTAATGCCAGTGACGCGGCTGGGAAAGGGGGCTGGGGCCTCCCGGACTCCTGCTTTGCCCTCATTCATGAGGAAGAAGCTCAGTTCGGGGACCCCAGGCAAGTTGTAAATAGGGTATGAATGTGTACAGTATATTTCTTTTATGTTTTATTTATTATTATTATATTTTTTTTATTATATATATATATATTTTTTTTTTTTTACTTTATTTTTGTATATATTTTTTCGCTTGTATATATTTATTTATGCATTTATTTCGTTTATATTATTGATTTTTTATGGAATGATTGTAGCTACATAGCACCATTACTTATTGCCCACAAGAGGCAGATTGTAATGCTTCAATAAAGTGTTTTCTTCTCTCAAAAAAAAAAAAAAAAAAAATTGCATACGAGAAATTTCATTCGAACACAAGTGGCTGTTGGGAAGTGATAAAATAGCTGATATATTGTTTATATTTAATTATATATTTAATGTTTAGTTACTTGTTCACTTCTTTATAAAAATAACTAAAACAAGAGGCTACAACAAATCAAAATCAAATAGTGACGGCCAGCTTCCATTGGAGTTTATTCCAGTGACGCGGCTGGAAAAAGGGGGCAAGGGCCTTCTGAACTACTGCTTTGCCCTCATTCCTGGGGAAGAAGCTTAGTTCGGGGACCCAGGCAAATTGTAAATAGGGTTTGAATATGTACATTATTTTATTTATTTTTATTATTTTTATCTAGACTTATTTTATTTTGTTTATACCACTTTTTTTGTTTTGTTATGGAATGGTTGTAGCTTCATAGCACCACTTATTGCCCACAAGTGGCAGATTGTAATGTCTAAATAAAGTGTTTAAAAAAAAAAAAAAAATATATAGTGACGGGAAGTCACATTCTTAGTCGCCGAAGTACGAAGCATTAATCAGGATTGAAATTGTTTATTATGATCACATAAAAAATAAAATAAAATGTCCAATATATCTATTTTCATAGTTTATGAAAAGTTTCTCAATTTCCTCCAATTTAATAAATTAATAATAATCTATTAATTTATGCTCTATTATTGTATGTTATATCCGAATGAGATGGAAGGGGAAACAAACAGAGGGAGCCTATTTGCATGAAACAATGCTAAAACCAAATTATGGCTAGAGGGCAGCCAATCGCGACAAAGCTGAATTATATCCCGACTCAAATAGAACAATGGCTGATATATACTAGCGATAGAACGCAATGCCATGATGGAATAAAATGTATAACACAGTTTGACACCATGTGTTTGAATGAATTCATATATAGTATATAAGGGATTATTGGTATATAATAGAACTAACTAACTATATATCTCACGTGTATGCTCTGAAGGGTAAAGAGAACCATTTTGTTTTAAATTTATTAAAACTAACAAATAAAATTAGACACAGAATGCTTTATTTTTAAACAGGCAAAACTTAAAAAAAGACAACTAGAATATAAATCACTATATTTCATAAAAATACACGAACAGACTGAAAAAACATCGATGGCTCCATTTTTTTTTCTTGCACTAAAATAAAGGCAAATCAAATGCACAGATACTTCGATAGCTAAACTAAACTAAATTTTGACTCGATGTACAACTGTAACAATGTGTTTTGTTGTGTCATAATATACTTATAACTAATATTATTTTTTCCCTTCGTTTTGGCAAACTAAGAACGACGTCCCAATTTCAATTCCTTCATCTGTTCCTATCTTTTCCTCCTCTCATCCTTTCACCATGTCTCTTCTTTCTTTGTGCCCGTTATTTTATTGCTTGTATCCTACAATTCCAAGTTCAACACAATCTTTCTGAAGGCATCTCTCAGTGCTGCAGCTCCTGCTTTTATGCTATGAAATTCAAAATCTATTAACTAATTTTACGTATGTTATAGCTGATATAATATTGTTAACAAGTGGCATGGAAAACGCTTCAAGGTAAACTCTAATCGTTTTGGTGCTAAATCAAAACAATCAAATAGGTTTTCGATTTGTATATGACGTACCAAAAGCTCAATTTTTAGGTAGAAAGCAAAAAAAAAAAGCAGTTATGAAATAGATATCAGACAAATTGACTCAAGACTTTTTTTTACCAAGGGGCGTAAAATACACAGATACTATAATACGGACTTTTGAATTAATGGACTACAATATACAAAATGTTTTTACATAGAGAAATTATACCGTATAACTAATTAATATTCTTGAGTTAATAGTGGATAAATTTATCAAAAGCGAGAGTTACACAAGATATACAAATAAAAAAAAAGGACATTAAATATAAATAAACTCTCGGCAATAAGGAAACTCGGAGGCAGACAGAGTGAGAGACAGAGAGAGAGAGAGAGAGAGTGTGAGAGAGAGAGAGAGAGTGAGAGAGCAGAATTTAAATAATTTCCCCCAGAGTCCTGTTTATCCTCCACTTCACTGCAATACTTCGGTTCTCTAAACCCGCCCTGGGCTCTATAAACACATTGCCATACCTTCAGAAACTTGTTAATTCCTTCGAAGAATATTATTGCCTAAAAACCAGGAATAAAATTAACCTATCGAAGGAAACTGTTTTCACTTGAACTTCAATATAAATATTTCCTTATAAATAACGGAATTGAATAATATGCAGAAAAACATGGCTGACTGCGCAGTCCTTTCCCACTTTCAAATCCGGATTGATCAGAGACTTATTTACGAGTAATATACAAAAATAAGTTTACCTTATATTTATTGATGTTGATGCGAAAATAGTTGGCCGTGGATGTAATTTTATGATTAAGGCCCAGAACTAAGGCCGAATAAAACGAAATTAGGTACTTGGAAGGAATTTTGGGAGAAACTACACTTGTGTAAGTTGACAAAATTTAATGAACTGCTAGCCCTGTTCCGTGAAAATTTAAAATTGTTTAGTTGGCACTTCACTTTAAGATCCTTTGCAATGTTTTTTTTTTCTCGTCGTTAAATATTTATCTCCTGCCTCACCCCGCTTTTTCTACCCCTTGTATGATTATACAAACTTCCCTGGCTTATGATTATATTACTCTTTTTATCTTCATACTAACCGGCCTTTTTTATTATAATCCTTCTTTTTTCTGTTTTAATAATTTATTAATATTAAATAATAATATTGGATATATTTCATACTAGATTTTGCCAGCGGCTTCGCACGCGTGGAATCTGGTCTACCACATAAAGTTTCACAACGAGGAGATCATTTTAAATAAATAATTTTTTTTTTAACTATAAGTTAGTCGTACATCCAAAATTTCAGATGTCTAACTTCAAAACTGACGGATTCTATACAACATTTGAATCCCTATTATATTAAAGGGGAAACCCTTGGCGTGGAATTATCCAAATTTCTTTCTTAAACTATACAAAGAACCTATCTGCAAATTTAAAGATGCTACGTCCCTGATTTGCCTTTAATTACGTACTATAATGGATTCTCCAAAGAACCTAAAAAACTGTCAGGGAGGGTACGTGCCCACATGCCCCCTCCTAAATCCGACCTTGCTGTAGCCTATGTGTTATTCTGATGTATAACCTATATTACTGTAAAGTTTCATCCAAATCCGTTCAGTAGTTTTTGCGTGAAAGAGAGACAAACATACAAACTTTCGCATTTATAATATTAGTAAGATTACTAGGAAATCAAAACAATAGTTTCACTCATGTTCTTTCTGTTATTATCTCATATCAACAACTATTATCATGTGATTTGCCTTTAATTATTTACCACAATGGATTCTCCACAGTACCTATAAAACCGTCAGGGGAGGGCAGGTGCCCCCGTGTTCCCCCATAAATCCGTGCTTGCTATAACCTATATTACTGTAACGTTTCATCCAAACCCGTTCAGTAGTTTTTGCGTGAAAGAGAGACAAACATACAAACTTTCACATTTATAATATTACTAAGATCATCTTACAACGGTTAATAATAATTTCATTTCAAATCAAATTCAGTACATTGAACATTATTTTAACTCAATTACAACTTAAATTTACTTTAATATATTTTTATTTGTTGTTCATAATTTTTAATGATCAGGGTAGCTCAAAGCAGACCTCTGAGGGGCTGTTCTGAAGATCTTGGGCATGGTAGACCAAAATTCATTTTTTTCACAGCGAGAGTTTGATCCAATGAGATCTGCACACCATATTGGGGCTCATTCAACATCTATAAAGTTGGTACACTTAAATTTGGGAAGACAATACGGTTGAGTGTGATCTCGCCCAATTCACCTCCAAGCAGAACAGTCGGCTAACACACAACACAGCCTCTACCACGAACTTGATCCAAGAATCTTCAAGGGGTGTAATGGTATAGTTTTTTTTTTTTTTATACATCTTTAGTGTCATATTATATAAAGCTATAGTTATCTTATCTGATATAATGGGTATTTCATTCATGTTTTTATTCTTTAATCATATCCATTCTATATCACAATCATTACTATCCTCAGTTAAGGTACTTCTAGAGTTGATATTCTAAATATTCATTATTTTGACGGTCTAAAATCACGGGCAAACTTCTGAGCTCAATAAATAATTTATTGTCCCGGTAGATTTGTTTATAAAAACTGTTAATAATCCTTTTTTTTTTAGAATGGATGTAACTGGAAAGAGCTAACATTATTACTAGTTGATATTATTATTTTATATATATATTTAGGCGTAGGGAATTGGCGACCCCATCGCCCAGTCTTCAGACTGCAATCAGCCACTGGTCCTCCAGGTTGGGGGTTGGGGATAGGGTCAATAGCCCTACCCCGTAAAAAAAATATTATGAAACCTAATATCAGCCTGGAAGGTTGGTAAAGGCGGCCAAAGATCTACAAGGTCTGTAGAGCCAACAGAAAATATATATATATATATATATATATATATATATATATATATATATATATATATATATATATTAGAGAGGAAGTTGATTGGATGATATAATGGGGAATGGATATAGTTGGGGGGAGTAGTCAAAAAAATACCAAATAAGTCAAGACTTATTTGATGTTTTTTCGACTGCATCCCAGCTCCAGCTATCTCCATTCTCTATTTTATATATACTTGATATTATTGTATTATTTATTAATTTAATAGTGCCTTGTTGTACGGCCATATTATAAAATTTCTTCTCGAATGAACAAAAGAGGGAAACAAAAATCAGGACGGCTCATGGCCTACAAACAATAAATTGTACGCTAAGCGAATCGAATTATAAAAAAAACTACCATTTGGAATATATTTTTTAAAAGATGATTAACTACTGAGCTTAGTGAGCAGAATTAATTGATAGAAAATAATAACCAATTAAAATCTTCCAATTTATCGAACAACAACTTCCTAGGTATATATATTTATTACAAAATCATCTTTTCGTCTGAAATCCACTGCAGTGACTTATTATATATATATATATATTTTCCATTTTTCCACTTTTTTTTTTCCTTTCAAAGTAACCCTTTGAAAGGACCGTTTATTTGTTAGCACATTCCATACGTGAGTATACTATGTGCCTTATAAATTCATTTTACAAATAGTTAACTACAGTTTGACAATACTAAAATATATGCAAAAGACATTATTATATACATGCTGTTACAACTTATCAAAATTAACAAAAATAAATCAACAAAACTAACGAATTCAAAAACTATAAATTTAACAATTAACATTTTTTTTTTAAATTAAAATTACAATACTTACATAATGATTATCTTTGTTTTACCTAGTATAGTACAGGGAGTTTCTTATATGGATCTCAACTTTTCAAAATCAATACTATAAATAAATTTAGTGAGTTCGGGTCGTAAGTGATTGTATAGGTCATGTTCAGCAACTGGACAAACTTTCCTTCTTAATATTGTGGAGATAATTAATTTTGATCTTTGTCCTTCATACAATTGGCAGTCATATATTATATGTTTAAATGTCTGTTCTTCTTTGTTTATTGAGCAAGTACTATCGTTGGTTATATGAAATATATGTAAGTATGATTTGGTATGTCCATGTTCAGTTGAAACCTAAGTTAGTTTGTAGTTAGTGGATTTTATTAATTTGTAGTTATTGTTTGTTAGTTTTGGAATGAATAAAATCTCTATTAAAAGTGACTTAAATTACATTGTAAGCATGAATGACCGTTTCATTTAACCTTGAGTAAGTTGGAGAGTTCCATAATAATTTAGTAGTCAGTGGGCGACTTGGTGTTTGGTTTTGCAAAATTACAAAGCCCCAGAATGGATTTGGGAGGGCCTTGAGAGTGCAAACACAAGCCTTGATGTTCCCGGGGCCTACTAAACTTGCTACAAAGTGATTCAACAATAATACTCACAGTATAAACAGTAATAACAGTTGACAAACATAACCTCTTCTCTATTTCCCTCTACAAATGGAATACATTCAAAGCAAGGCAGTTACTACGGCAATGAACCACGCAGGTAGAATATCGATTAGCATGTTGATTCGGTCAACAGGCAATATTGATACCGGAGTCAATTATTAAAAGGGTATTATATATTATTCCGCATGTGGTAATGAGTTTAAAAGTCAATAAATTTCCTTCTTTATTACAATATCACAAATGTACGAGATGATAAAATATTTACATACGAAAAACGATGGAGTCAGAACAATCAGTAGAGCTATATTTTCTATAAGGTAAATAAATCACGTCATTTACACATAGATTTCAGAATTCAAACACAATTAAACAAATGCAATACTAAAATTAATTTATTGACGTTATTCGAAATAAAAAAGCATAAATTTACTCTTAGAAGGCTTAAAACTGCTCGCTAAATTATTTAGGATAAAATATTAAACAATTTTAAGTTAAGGATAGCTATCGTTGGGTATTGATCTTTCACGTTTGGTTAACCATAATAACGATAAAACACAATCATATGCCTCCTTCAAAAGAGCAACAAAGTAACTAAAAAAACTGGCGGTTTTGAGTTACGCCTTTAGTATCAATTGTATTGTTTTATTTGTATGAAATTTTTAATTGAGGAAAGACATATCTGATATTCCATTTCAAACATGATTTTTTTATTAAAAAAGTCAAATTTTTGTTAGGCTGTGTTTGAACTTAAAGTTTTATGCGATCAATGCCATAATTTAAAATCAAAAACGTTTCAAGCTTTTACAATTTTTCCAATGGTTAGTAAAACATATTCAATGCCATCATTACAAAAGGAATGCTTTGCTTTACTAATACCTACATTATTTTTGTAACTTATATGGAACGTTCAAATACCTCTATTGTAAAAATTATTGTTGTATTTTTAGTAATGATCCTGAATTCTTTTAAGGAATCGACAGGAAAAACTAATGTATTAGTCTTTTTTTTTTTAATTTCAACTGCACTCAATCATATAATATATTCTTTAAATAGGAGAACAAAAAACCTATTTCCAGTAAAAAAAAAATTTTATTCTTTATTTTCGAGATACGTTTCGGCCTAGGCCATTCTCAATCTTCTATTCTAATTGTTTCATTACAGACATACAGTTTTATTTATTGAATTATTTATATTGTCATAATTATAGAATTTAAGCATGTTTTTACAGATGAATGACTTATGGTCAAATTGTTAACCATATAATAAGTAAAAAAATGAAACAATTAGAATAGAAGATTGAGAATGGCCTAGGCCGAAACGTATCTCGAAAATAAAGAATAAAAATTTTTTTTTACTGGAAATAGGTTTTTTGTTCTCCTATTTAAAGAATATACTAATGTATTAGTTGAATAATTAACAGTACAAATTAGATATTAGATTAGAAGTGTGTAATTACAAAAATATAAAAGAAGTGATAACATACAATCAGCATTCCAATATAACGTATTCTTTATTTTGATCTACACAACCTAAAACACTGAGATGCGCCCTACCGTCGCCGTCGATGGAACCCGCTATACCGTTCAGTATTGCGGGTACTGTATACCCTGCCCCTTGCAGATTTATGAACAATTTACGGGTATTTTATAGTAAATGTAGTTTTAGCTATACGTTTTATTAGGGAAGCTACATACATAAATAATGTAAATAAATAATAATAATAATTATTATAAATAAATTATATATATATATATATATACATACATTTTTTTTTTTAGTTTACGCCCATATCGGAGGACTTAAATTAATGCACGTGCATTACAGTCTTTAAAATAAATTATATTGTAACCATAATCTTTGCAACACTTGCGACTAGATATTACAACATAAGGTATGAAATACAAAAAAAAACATTATTTTATATTTTTCTTGCCTAAAAGATTTCTTTGTCGGGCTAATATGAGAAACGAAATATCGTGAGAATAAAAATTTAAAGAAACGCACTAGTGTGAAATAATTTGGAGCAATTTCATTAAATAGACACGCCGCTTTATATTTCAGATATATCTTTTTCTTGGATTGCCAATTAAAGAGGCCTGGATTAAGAGATAGATATAATATTTACAGTATATAAATATTAGCTACCAATCTTACTCAAACTAGTGTGTAGTGCAATGTATTGCAGTGTCCTGGGTTCAAATCTATCAGATAAATTATTTAATCTGCTATCAACGATTTAATTTATATTTTATAATTTATATTTTATATTTATAACTGATAATTTATTATTAGTGTTAAGGTCGGATAGTTGAATGGTCTTATTTTTTTTTCGTTATTATTTTAACATAATAATTTAAGCGTTTGTTTCTTAATTGTATAAAATAATTTAATTAACTTATAATAATTGTTGAATAGATTAATAATTATTTGTTTCAGTTATAAGTCTGATATTTCTCATAAGTTTGAAAACATATGTTATAAAATTGAATAAGAAAAACAAAAGGCAGTCGACCGGCTTTTGTTGGCTCCAGCTATAGCGAGCGGGACAGTACCGGCACGAGCCTCTTTACGTGCACATCGCTCTCAGAGTTTTTATTGTGGAGTTGAACTTTACTAATTCGTTGCCCTACTGCAGGTGGGAATTAATTCAAGTACAGTCAAAGTCACCACAGCGCATCCACCCGATCATTTTGTGGACATTTTCTCTCACCCTGCTGAGAAAAATTGCTTTGAGGTTTCGCCCACCCTGCCGAGAATTCCATCGACATCTTCGAACCCTACAAGTCAGATAAGGAAGATTTTGTTTTTTTTATTATTATTCCAATTGGCAAAAAGACAAATATTATTAGTTAGTGTCTTGATAAACATTAATTTAATTTTACAATTGATCGATTGAACATTTTTTATATATAGTCAAAATAGTTTAGATTTATCTTCATAAGAGAAAGTTATGAACTGTTCTTTTTTTTCTTTCCATTTTGTTAATTGTAAAGGTAATTTCAGTTTAAGTAATTTATTTTCATTTCAAACGTTTAAGTTTTAATTTAATTGAATTAGTTTAATGTCAAAGTTTGTTTTTATTATTTTATATATATATATATATATGTATACCATGATTTTTAGTTTTAATTCAATAAACGGTTTCATTAGAATGACATGCGATCTGGTGTTTTGAATTCAGCTTATTTTCCCATACATCTTTTTGGAGCTCTCATCGAGAGGCCCTACTGTCTCGCGATAACTCAAACAATTAGGAAGAGCAAACCCTCCTGAGGCTTAAAGAGGAACTTGCTGTTGAGTGAGATATCGTCCTAAGACCTCTCTGCAAAACCGATGGTCTTGCACAGACAGTTCAGTCTCTACAATGTACTGAACCCGAAACCGTTCAAAGTTTGTTATGTTTTTTTTCTAAGAGAGAGCTTTGGATAAGCCTATATCTTTACTATAACTTTTTCAATACACTCATTGTAGAACTGAAGCCGCAATGAACGCAGCCAACAGAGAAAGGTGAATTGAAGAGAGAGAGAGAGAAAGAGGACGAGGAGATAGAATAGAGCTGTCACCATATCTTGAAGGTGGCTCCGGCCCGATAGGCTATTGTAGTCCTCCAGTCAGTCAGTTCTCAGTTCGGTTAGTAGTTAGTTCTAGCGACTTATCAGTGTATACTAATGGTTAGATCAGTTCACCATAATACCGTATAGATTGCCTATGATGTTACATGATACCACTTTAAAAAATCACATCTCACATATTGCCTAAGGTATATAATAACTCACTCCTAATAAGCAATCCTACAAATATTACACACAGACAGACATAAAGAACATCTACCTTCAAAAACGTAGGCATGAACGAGTTTTGGATAGAAAAAGTACTTATTATTTCAAGATAAAACAATAATTACCTAAGTCTAGGTTCTTAATTTGTAAAAAGGATCCAATGTATTGGGTAATATTAAATTTCCGTTTTAAAATGAACGGTTATTTAGTAAAACACGCCTGTGAAATCAAATTTTTCTTATTAAAATTTGTTTCTTCATTTCTTAACACGTTATCAAAATTTCAATCTCACAACTGAAAAATTCAGGGATTTGCGACGAAATGAAGTCTGTGAAAGGGTGTTTTCAAGTTAAGCATTATCATCTTTAAGGGTTTTTAGAAGTCGGGGAATAAGGTGGGTATGGGAGAACTTCGTGACTCAGCTCGTTCAGTTTCTTCACTGCCTGTCGAGAGCGGGTGGACTGCCGTTGTCGTGTAAATGTATAACTCCTCTCGATTAACCAATGCAGATTGTTTGAGTAGAAAGGATAAATTAATTATTCCTGCACAACAAACATTTTTAGGATATTTTTTTTTTAAATAAACAAAAACTTATGTTTCTATGGTCATGTTTGAAGGCATATATAACCAATGTTCACTGAATTTCGAAATTTCGTACTGATAGTAAAGATAATAAAAAAAAAAGAAAAATATTATTAATAACAGCTCATTACAATCAGTAAACCTGCACATAACATGTTAAACAACACCAGTCCAAAATTTCGTTCTAAATATTAGACTACAGATCTTCACTTGACTTGAGGAACAAACGACTTATCTATAACAGTATACTAAAACCTATTTGGACATATGGAGCAGAACTTTGGGGTTCAGCAAAAAAAGTTCACATACACAAGATTCAAATAACAGAATCCAAAATTCTCAGAAAAATTATTAATGCACCGTGGTATGTTTCGAATCACACTATACACAACGACATGAACATTCCTACTATAAAATCATATATTCATAACAAATACATAACATTCCACTAATCGACACAATATCACCCAAACCCACTCGTTCTTCCGCTTTCCTACTCCCTGTTACCTGGACTTAATAAAAAAAGATTAAAAAGACATTGGCCAAGAGACCTACTGAAAAATTGATATATATATATTTGCAAAATAACTGAATGATCATGGAGAAAATCGAAGAGAAAGAAACATCATTCAAATTTGCTAGATGCGCAATTGCGCAGGTGCAAATAAAAAAAAAATTTAAATAAAAATAATAAATTTTAGCAAAATTAAAAACGTGCAGTTAATATAAAAAGATCCTACAATTTACTTAAATAGGTATTCTTGAAAGTAGACAGAAGTAAAACAATAATTTTGTAACAAAGTAGAATTTTGCTAAGCCCAAGGCGATTGTATGGTTAAGCTTTAGTTATTTCTCTCATTTAATTTATAAGCGTGAGAAACGTCATAACTACTTGTTAGGTTAGAAAAGTGAAATACATCATAATGGTTTATATACAAACAGAATTCTGAGTGAGAGAAATGTTTATTCTGTAAATGGAATTTAATCTCCCGGTTGGTGCTGTAATTATTATTAATTATTATTATTATAAAGTCCTTTATGAGAAGAGAAAGTAGGTAAAGTAGGTTAATCCTGTGTTAAAGTTTAAACCTCCTGGAAATGCGTAGCATTAAATAATTACTTTATCCAAAGTGATTAAGAACGGCACGCAGGTTGGTATTCTAGTGCTCAGTGGAGATCCATCAACTGCTTGGATTCCTGAGGCATTCTGCGAAGTCCTCGAGCATACTTGCCCCTTGTCGAGTACCTCCTTGGACCCGGGGTCCAGCGGGAGGGTCCTGCGCGTGTCGACGACCTCTACTCGGGAGAATGGAAATGACGGCGATCGATGCGCTCACTACTTGCATTCGATTGTGTAAGCTCGTACTCTTGCGTATCTTCGGGCAGTTATCTAATTTTACTTGAGCTCTTGTTGATAATACATATAATATAATAATAACAATAATAAATTCTTTATTGGCTTTAATGTATAACATTGTAGCCATTGAGTCTGGCCCACTTAGTGTTAATTTTTAATAATTAGCACATCGTCACTGAATTACAGTTATTTTTATTTACAGTTATATAATATCTACAATATATAATAAATACAATACAATAATTAAATAATCAACACTCGTTTAATAAATAAATAAACAAAATTTTTAGTCAGAACAGAATAGTATCAATTATAACAAAAGAATAACAATCTTCAAAACAAATAAGGCATATACCTAAGGAAATAGATAAATACAATACAATGGAATTAAAGTATTTAGTTACTAACCAGCTGATACTTTATTGTAACAGTTATCTTATTCTTTCTATACGTTACAATCAAGATATTGTAGAAGTACCCGAAACCATAAACCACAATTAAAGTCTGGATTCTGAATTTTTACATATAAACTGAAGATAGAAAAAAAATTGATAATACATATAGAACCAAACCTATATTTCGTCTTTAAATTATTATTAAGTACTGACTTAGCACCAGATGCAATCCTCCCATATCTGATTTTAAATTAAATTAGTTTTTAAAATCAAAAAGAGAGCTTTATTTATACATCTATGAGTATAATAATAATCAAAATACGTATTTTCTTAAATAGAGCTTCTGGCATAGATTGAAAATAAATACAGATTTGACGACTAAACTAATTCCAAAAAATTGTTTAATTACACCTTTATAATGGGAGAATCGAATAAAAGTGTTAATATTAAAATGTTACAGCTTCGTAAATTAATAAAATATATAAATTAATTTAAATATAATTAATGTTATAAATAAAAAATTTCTTTGAAAGTGTCTCTTCCGAAAACATTTTTCATGGCGCAGCGTAGTGTAAAAAAATAAATAAATGAAAACACAAAAAATGACAAGAGGCCAAAAAAAACTATCACTTCTTCTGGATAACAGATCTTCACTACACTTACGAAGCAAACGATTAATCGAGTAAAATATATTTGGACCTATAGAGTGCTTTGGTGTTAAGCTAAACACACCGCTAGATACAAGATACAAACAATATAATCCTAATTCCTATCAGATAATGAAATATAATAAGAAAAATTATAAATAATTCCTGGGTTATTTCATAACAATAAACACGACTTGCGCGATCCAGCTGTAAACGTTAATATTCAGGACAAATGCATGTCTTATATGACAGAGTTTTTTTAAGAAAAAACTATTATCTAAATATCATTGAGATTTGAACATACCCTTTCCTTAATTAAATCAATTATATAAGTAAACGAATACATATAAACGGCATTCCTTTTAGCTTACAGCATAAACCGCCACGGATCAATGTAGCGACTAGCAGATTCATTGCAGAACGAAACAATGGAGGTGTATCGCTTATGATACATCCGATACCTTTGCGACAGGAAACGGCGAAGATAACAGGCACAAAAAGACCATCCTTCACAAAGAGAACAACATCACAAAGCCACATCACTCACAAAGACCTTTACATGTATATACAATATTCAACTGATCATGTAGAACCATCCCACAGCTTAGGCCATAGTAGTCCGTGATGATTTAAACACATCCAATGCTTTGAACATTGTTTAACCCTTAGGCATCCTATAATATAATTATATTTTAGTTTACATCAAACATATTTTATTTGAGAATTTAATAATTCACAAATACTAAAGAACCATTTCCGAAACAACCAGTTGCTATACATGCCTTAGTCACAGAATAGTATTTACATCAATAAGCACTTGGGTCTGAGCTCGCCTAGCTGCCGCTTGTTTTATTCGCCCTGAAGATGGCCTACATTGTAGGCCGAAACGTCGGCACATAATAAATAAGTTACGCTTATTTAGGTGTTTTGATTGACTGCACCCCCAACTATTTCTTCCTTATATATATATATATATATATATATATATATATATATATATATATATATATATATATATATATATGTTAGGAGTTTTGTTAGGCCTCTTAATGTTGTTTACTATGTTTTCACCGTGTTCATCTATTTTCGATACTATTTCTCTCTTTCTTCTCCACTTCTTTTACATCCCTCATTTTAAGAGTGGCAATATATTCTACTGAAAACAGTGCTTGAGGTTTCATTAACAAGTTAATAAACTAACTGTTACAGTCAAACTGTTTATCTTAATACCTTTATGTTTGATTTTAGTTTGCAGTTTGTTTTGTTTTTTTTATTCCAGCTTCGTATGCTTTTTCCCATTCTCGAATGTTTTATCGAGCACACATTTAAAGTTTTTGGGTGAGGGTCCGCCTTCTTCATTTCAAATGGCTCCAAATTTCTCTACAGAACTTAACTTTTGATTTAGTATCTGTAAGGTATTGTTTCTGTCGATTGAGCGCGATCTAAGACAAATTATCTCCCTGCACAACCGTTGTCCAAGAAACAGTACAGTCTCTACCATGTATTTAACCCCAGACCCTTCACGGGTTGTAGTGGTACAGTTTCTTTTTTTTGTCCACACTAAACTGAAATGGTCTTCATGGGATTTCGAATAAACATAATGGTTTTTTTTTTTTTGGCTTTTTATTACATTAACTTTTGAGGTTCTTGAAAATCTTCTTTCGGAACACCATTTTGTGGCTCTCTGAGTAGGGAAGGGTTTAGCAATGGCTGCCATTCACCAGTATTCGAACATCCTGGATGTTTTTGACTTTTATCAGCTTTGGTGTTTCATTTAGTCCAAGCATACTAACGGAACAGGATATAATACCAGGAAAAGAATAATATTATTTGCCACTTTAATTTATTTATATATAGTTTTTCTTATTCCGCCTACAATTAGAAATGGAGGCTATTAATGTTTAACAAAATAAATTCCATTCCATAGATGAAATATAGCTTTTAAATTGGCTAAATATTTCAGTTGTAGATGATTAAGAGAATAATTTATATCATACATATTTGTATTAATAATTAAGACTATAATATACACTTCCACATATTATAAGTATTATAATATTTGCATAAAAGTTATTGTGGATTCTCTCTTCTGAAGCGATAAAATCCTAGGTTGAGAATGAGAATGTAATTTATAGCGCACTTGTCGTGGCTCTGAGAGGAATGCAAAAACATAAATTTGGTCTTAGGATTTAAAAAAAAAACTTTTTATGATTTAAACGGTGTCTATCGTGGTTTATAGGTTGGAGTATTTTAGATAAATACGAAAAACAGAAAAAAAATGTTAGTAAAAATCTATTATCTTATATCTTAGAAGTGGTTGCATTACAAAATTCAGATTAAATTTCAAAATCGATAATAACGTAGGAAGCAGAAAGTGAGATGAATGAAGTCGAGGAAAATGTAGCTGGACAAGGATTAAGAGAAGAAGATACAATTGACTGGAATAAATTAAATAAGAGGTCTTCGGATGATCGGTTGTGGAAAACTTCACGCTAAACGAAATACTAAATAAAAACATAATAGTATTGATACCTACGGATGTATCCACTAACGTAAAAAATTTTAAACGAATTTGAATTCTAAAATCATTGGCCCAAATTTTTTTACACAATAGCTAACAAAGACTTTATCATTCTGTTTATAAAATTATAATTATTAATTGAAAATATCTCAGGAATACTGTATGCTATAGAAACAGTCAGCCTTCCGAGTCTGGAGAAAGTCCTGAATCTTGAGAGAAAAATTCTGAGGAGGATTCATGGACCCGAAAATACACGAAGAAGTATACAGAAATTCTGAAGATCTTGAAACAGTCATTACGACCAGCAGACTGAGGTTCTACGCCACATGGTCAGAATGAACAATAAGAGGCTGAACAAAAAAATTTTCGACAAGGTCTTAAGCTATAAGAATATAGGTGGATGTGTGAAACAAATAAATGAGGAACTGGATGAGCTAAAAATGAAGGATAAGGACTTACGGCTTAGATAGAGAGCTTTTCGGAAAAAAAACTTAATAGAACTTGGGGTTCTTGGAGGAAGGAAGGAGAGACGATGGAGAAAATGGCTAAGGAAGAGCGAGAGGAACAGTCCAGGAAGATGAGAGAGTATTGGGGTAGTGTGAAGAAGATCATTAAGTGATATTTGCGTGATCCTTGCTGACCGAATCGTGAAAAATAAATTCGATTCGAAAAACAATAAATATTAATGTTGTTTAAATCTCAAGGTCTGTTTAAAAAGGGTAATTTCCAGGCACTTCTAAATAATTGTGAGACCAAACCATTTCCTTAAATTTTCTTTTTAGCAGTTTCTTTATGTTGAGATTAATATAGGATAATTATATTAATTAAAATAATTATATTTTTAATTATCCTATTAATTAACTTTGCTGTTGTAGAATGAATTTATCTTCCTCTTCCTTCGCTAATTTATGGATACCTAACAACTACAGGTCCCATTTATTTGAACAAATTTAGATTAATTTAATTTAATTTTGTCGACAGTTTGTATTTTTTCTTTTAATGTACAAGTGTTTTGCAATTTTAATACAATATAAGTAGGAGGTATGCTTGTAAACTATTGCATGGCAGGGAGTATGATCAGCAAGGCAATCTGGTTGTTCCATTTTACACAAACTGTGTTGCGTGATATGGTCATCTGTCGTGCACCCTGACGCGATACAGAGCCGTCGTATTGTGTGCTACACGAAGATATGCATTTTTCGCAATTATATAAGTTGCTGTTATTAATTCTTATCAATAACAATACTTTATAAATATCCATGGATTAAAATGTCTGTCCTGAAGGCACCTGGAAATGATAAAACGTTGTGTTGCTCTAGAGCGTTGTGTTGCTATGCTGAAGGTTCCAGCTTCGAATCAGGGTTGGGCAGATAAATTATTTAATCTTTTCTCAGCCACGGATGAACCTTGTGGGATCTACCGACTCTCCTGTGGTTCAACCACCACCTATAATGTGGTAACCCTTAATTTGGGGGAAAACCTAGTGGTTGAGCTTGATCTAGGACAAATCCTTTTTTGCGCAAGTGTTTTCTTAGAAAAAATTAAGTCTTTGTACTTAACAGATATAAATTTCAATAAACACATTAAAAAAAAAACTATTCTGAAAGGCGACATTTTGGGCCAAACATGTAAGCCACCATCATAGCTGACATTAAATGAGAAATATAAGCTAATGATAACAAATTGAATTTCTTTTATTCCTTACTCATATTTCCCACTAACCAGGTACCCTCTCTTAGTTTATACAAATTTTAACTCAACAGTTCTGATTGTTTCTCATAATTTTAGCACATATCCTACTAATATTATAAATAAGAAAGTTTGGATGTTTGTCTTTCTTTCACACAAAAACTACTGAACAGATTTGGATAAAACTTTACAGTAATATAGGTTATATACATCAGAATAACACATAGGCTACAGCAAGGGTGTATTTAGGGGGGGGGAAGATCCCTCCCAGACAGTGTTTTAGGTACTGCGGAGAATCCATTATAGTACATAATTAAAGGCAAATCACATGATAATAGTTGTTAAAATAACAGAAAGAACATGAGTGAAACTATTGTTTTCATAAACTACTAATCCTACAAATATTATAAATGCGAAAGTTTGTATTTTTTCTCTCTTTCACGCAAAAACTACTGAACGAATTTGGATGAACCTTTACAGTAATATAGATTATACATCATAATAACACATAGGCTACAGCAAGGGAGGATTTATGGGGGAGGGGCACGGGGGCACGCAACAGTTTTATAGGTACTACATAATTAAAGGCAAATCAGAAACTTAACACCTTGAAATTTGCAGATAGGTTATTTATATAGTTTAAGAAAGAATTTGGATAATTCCACCCTAAGGGTTTCCCCTTTACTATAATAGGGGTTCAAAGGTTTTATGGAATCCGTCAATTTTGAAGTTAGATATCTGAAATTTTGGATCTACGAGTAACTTATAGTAAAAAAAAAAAATTTATTTATTTAAAATGATCTGTTACAAAACTTTATGTGGAAGCCTAGCATTTATATTTGGCTATCTTAGTTGCCTAATGCTTTGTATTTGTAGTCTGCTTTTTTTTATATTGTTAATTAAAATAGCATAGATCGTATAAAAACGTAAATATTATTATTCTAAAAAGGAATAATGACTGAATAAACTTGATAAATAGGTATATATATAAGAGAAATGGGACCAGTGGAGAGAATTCTAGGGGCGAGCTGGGCGAACAGTGATGTAGGTTTTTATTGATTGGGCGAGAATACCTAGCGCTCTCCCGGGCGCCTTCCTGTCTCTCCTCACTTCTTCCTCTCTACATTATTCCATATTATTATTATTAGTGAATACATTTTATTACATTTAGTACAATATAATCGAGTAAACATTACTTAACTAATTTGTGTATTTACTCATGTTACGTTTAGCACAAGCACAATCTTAAACTCCTCATAGACCCAAAAGGTTATTACAGGCTACTCGCTATATTATCGCAATTATAAAAAACGTTTTATCTGCAGTTTAGGGACAAAGGCTATCGAATATAAATAGGCACAATGTTGATAGTTTGTGAAATTATTGAGTTTGTGTTATAGGTTCGGAAGAATAGTGGCAGAGTGAACGAGTGTGAGTGCTTTTTTTAAATTTGGTAGTATTTTGGATCCATAATTAATTTCTTCAGATATTCAGCTAAGGATTATTGACTGCGAAATAAACCCGAACAAAATAACCCACAAAAAAGAGAAGCATTTGCAGGTATTCCACATAACCTAATATCCATCAATATATTTTACATTTCAGTGAATGTAAACTATAATACTATGAGAACTTACCGTTTGTATATTGGTTATCCTCCATTACATCAAAAAAACAAGTAATAAACCAAATTTTAAATATGTTCGTCAACTTTTATTCCAGGTTTGTGACTATTATGACTTTTCCAGTTCATTCGTTGATAATGTATTTGAATAAATAAATCTTTCTGGCTGAACGAAATATTAGAATAATTTTACGCGGAAGTTTCCATTAATAAGCTTCCGTACATATTTAAAAATGACTAAAACATTAATATTTTTACACAACAGAAATATTGAAAAGAACCCTTTGATTCTTATTTTTTTGTTCCTGAAATATGCAAATATTTGTTTTGTAGCCTCATTTTTTTTTCATTTTAAATACCCTAAGGAAACTGACTATTTTGTCTTTGTCGATTTTGATTTAGAGCCTTGGAATTTTTTGATAGACCTCTTTTTTGCTTTTAAATAGTGACCATGTTCATCCATTTCGGCCTCCAAATTTTTCTCCGTTTCTTACTCATAAATTTTACATCATACAATAGTATGATAAATAAAACTCAAAGTTTTATTACTCCGTACTAATGCCTAGGTTTAGCATTAATATGTATTGACTTATCATTGTAAATATTTTAGGAAAGTTGATCTGCACTGTGCATCTCGCTTGCTAAGGCTTTTTTTGCTACTTTGTGGATAGCCAATTCTCCTTTTTACTTAAACTTTTGTACATTCTTAAACTTTAAAAATTCTGTTTTAAATTATTTTAAATCATCTGAAATATTTGATTTGTATTGAATTTTGGATGTAGAGATTAGGAGGTTACATTCTTTGAAAATTTCCTGAGGAGCCAAATTTCAATAGTTGCTGAATTCATATCCTTTCCAAAGAACAAGGGATCAACCGTAAACGCCAATAATTTCTATTCCTGCATGTTTGGATAAATATTTAATTTCATTACTTTTTCCTAATTCTTGTAGTAAATTATTTTATTCTCGAATATTTTTTTCGATTTGCGCACGCTCAAGGTATGGGTGAGAGTCCAATTCTAATCGCTCACCCAAAAAAAAAAAAAGATTTTTTAATATTTTACAATTTACTTAATTTGAGCAACATTTACGCTGTAAAATTCTTTAAATAGTTCAACTGATTTGAAATTGATTTGAAGAAAAAAAGACCAATCAAAAACAGCTGATTAATATTGATATTTCGGAAGTAAATGTTAAATACTCAAGATCGTGTTCGATAAAGTCAAAGTTTTACAATAAAAAACAGGTGAAACGGTTAAAAGATAAATAAAAAAGGGGGGGGAGAAAATTATTTCACACCTGGAATCATGTCCCTTTCCAGTTCTGGAAGAAAATATAGTTATAAGGCAGCAGATGGCGAGAATTAAATGCGCAACCGTTTAAGGAGAGATGCTTCTGCCATAATAGTGCTGCCATGACAGTTCTAATGAATATGTATGCATATCTTCACGCTCTCGTCTCCATTAAATGCCACTGCAAGGAGCCGTATTTGGATGTCGACCATTCAACACCCAGTTGTCAGTACATATATGCGTATATATGTTTATTTCATTGTGAGTGTGTATACGGTTGTATAGAGAAATGTAGTACTGCATATTGAATAAAGCATTAGGTGTAAAAATGAGACAATAAAATCCCGACCCATAACAAAAATATATTTTTATATTTATTGACTTATCTTCAAGTACCTGAAAAACATATCCTATAAAAAGTCGAGAGAAAAAACAACGTTGGAGAACGTTTCAGATTATAATTAAACTTGTAACGACTTCTAGAGCTTAAGTGAATCTAGCGATCGAGATAACAAACTACAAAACCCAAGATACAACGTGGCCCCGGCAGGTGGCTCTAGGATTTTTTAAAGAAAATAAAAAATCCTTGGTTATGCCGTCCTTCGGAAGAGACATTAAATGGGGGTCCCGGATTGAAAATGTTTAGCCTGTACGATGTCAGGAACTCTTTAAAAATCCTTATCCTAATTAAACATGGATAGGCAAAATTTAAAGCTCTCAATCAGACATATCATGATAATGTGACATTAAACCTTTAACGGCATGATGAATACTGATGATACAGTCAATGTAAATTTATTGATCTGAATTATTCTGGTCAAATATATATAAGCCACCATCAGGGCAGAAATTACGAGGGATCACGTTCAACCGGCAGGTTTTTCTTCTAATTGTAATCATCTGTAGAGACTGGGTGAGCGACGGGAAGGTCTCTAGAAACTTTTTTTTAAAATTTAATTTATTGATATTTACAACTTTAATAAAATTACAATAAGTAAATCTGCTAATATGGACATTATGACACGAAAAACACTTGTGGAGAAGCTATCCATCGGTAGTCCTCCAATAAAATTCTATAGTAGATGGTCTCGAGGCCATCTTCTTTTGAGACGCCTCGGAGGGTTATCAGGAATAGTATGGGAAGCAAGTTGAGAGACTAGCGGAGCTTGTCATGGAATGATAGGTATCTAGTTTGGGCCATATAAGAAACATATGGGATATTAAGATCATGATAGATGAGTTTGACTGTGACATAATAAGGAGCATTGAGGATTTTACGAAGGATTTTGGATTGCAAGGATAGGATACGAGATGAAATGGATGGTTTAGTAGAGCTCCAAAGCTCAACTCCGTATGTCCAAATAGGCCTGATAACTGTCATGTAAATGAGTCTTTTGTAATTATTGGGAGCTTGGAGCGTTTGTCCAGTAAATGTTGAAGTAGGCGAAAACGACGAGCAGTTTTTTGTCTTTTCGGTCTTGTATGAGAATTCCAAGTGAGACGTTTGTCCAGATGGAGTCCTAGGTAACGTAACGTATCTGTTCGACAGGGTTCAGTGGAATATTATTAAAGGATACAGTAGGGCAGGAATTTGTAGTTTTACGACGAAGGGTGAAGGTAATTTGACGCGATTTGTTAGGATTTATTTTAATTCTCCAATTTTGACACCATTCTTGAAATTTTGAGATATGGTATTGAAGAGATTGGGGTGCAAAAAATGGATCCTTATTTACTGATAACCCACATGTGTCATCAGCGTACATAATGTGGACAGTGCTTGAACGGGTTGGGATGTCAGCTGTTTATCGTGTATAGGATGGGGCCCATGATACTACCTTGAGGAACTCCGGCAGACTGGGTAAAGAGGGAAGGAAAAAGGCAGGAAAAATTATGGTTTACTTTAAAGGCTCTATTACTGACAAGGAAGTAAGTAGAAGGTAAGAATTTACGGAGTTTGTGGTCTCTAGAAACTGAATTAATAAAAGCAGATCAAATAATTTGTCCGTCACAGTCAGATTCCTTGAACCTGTGACCTCCAACAAACCACTCTAGTTACTCCATTTCTCTTAATAAATAGTATAACTTCTTTTATATTAAATTATAAACCGCTAATCTCACTCAAAACCACCTTTTGGAACTAAATGGTTTCCAATTAATTCTACTTGTTTGACAACTAAAATAAACTACACTGTTTTAGGACTAATTGAAGCTTCCCTGTACACTATTATTAGCCTCGTTAAAAGTTTTACCGTCTAATTGACTTATTAATTGTTTCTTACCTGAGGAAAAATTTAATAAAATATTAAAAGGCTAAAATTAAGACAAGGGATCCGATCGATAGGAGGCAGCTAGTCCATACGAACTGAACGAGCTGGTGAGGAACCTTGGTGAATCCTTTCGGTCTAAATTAATAACAATTTTTTTATTATCATTTTCAATTAAATATTGAAAAATATAATCGAGGATGCATATATTTTTCTAGTATAAAGCAGTAATTTTAATTAGCAAAAGGTAGGTGCATAAAGCAACGGTAAAATATCAGATTTAATAGAAATCAATTTTAAATATTTTTGGACTAACAATATAAACGATTCATCAATACATTACTAATGTTATATGTAACCTTTATTGTTATATTAGCTTTTGTTACATAATAATAACAATCAGCATATATATGATAGTAATAAAGCATAGGATAATAGAAGAACATCTTTCAGATTTAGTCCTGTAATTCAGGAAAAGAGATCTCCCATCCATCTTCTTTTTTGTCACCTCCTAATGGACATGTCACCCTTATCGTTTATCAGTCTATTGTTATTCCTCTGAAGTCTGTCATGAAAAACGGAAATAAATTGAACGTATGCCTTAGTCGACTGCCGAGTAAAATTTTTATTGAAAAGTGTTCCTTTGTAGTGAGTTCATATCGGTTTAAATAAATATTTATTTTTCATCAAACAAAATTAAAAGTCTATTTTTTTTTAGAACAAAAAAAATATTTTTTGAAATGTACAACATTATTATAACGATTCAACAAGTACATGACATGGATAAAGGCAAGCAGGGAAACTACCCAGGGGCAGCACTCAAACAAATTCAACTTAAGTCGCGAGGCCATCTTCTTTTCAAACTCACGGAGGATCTCTGGAATTGAGGAAGTGGCTAGGTTTAAAGCTAAGAGGTTTGAGTTGGAATGAAGTTTTTTATAAAAAGATGGATATCTATTTCGGCCAGTAACTAATTAGGCCAGCGGCCAGGTGCTTCAAGGTCGCAATAAATTGAAGAGAGCTGCATTTTTGATATGTTTGATACCAATGAAATTTTAAGTTTTGGCCAACTTTCGTGAGGAACACCGGCCGAAGAACTGATCCTACGATGAAATTCAAAAGAAATGGAGTTGTAGTAAATTTATTACCTATAATTTAAGAACAGATCGAGGCCTGTTGGTTTAATAGATGTTGGTTTAATTAATATCTGAGTTACGCCCTTTTGAAAATTGGTTATTTTTTCCAAAAAGTCCAAATTTTAGCGAATTGTAGCAAATTTAATGTTAAAACGCACCGATTAGGAGATAAAGGCCAAAAAACTGAATTAACTCCGAAATTTTCCAGGTTTTTAGGCCAACCAAAGTTTTACCATTCGTTTTTTCGGTTGCAAACTTGGATTTACACTACTCAGACATGCTCTTACAACATATCAAAAATGCAGCTCTCTTCAATTGATTGCGACCTAATGCCCTTTTTTGGTACCTGGTCGCTGGCCTAAATGCATTAATTAGCATTTATTAATAAGCATACAAAGTAATAAGCATTAATGATTACAAGAAGGACTTAGGATTGTAAGGATTAGATAAGAGAGGAACTCAATGGCTTAGTGGCTATTGGTTACTATCTACTGCATAGTAAGCATAATTATGTATTATAATATATATGAGTCTTTTGTAATTAATCGGGAGCTTGGAGTGTTTGTCAAGGAAGTGTTGAATATGCATAAAATTGCGTAAAAAATGTAAGATGTCAAAACGAATTAGGACAGTAAACATATTTTAAATAATTCCCTCTCAATCATTTCTAGATTTGGACAATCACTTTTAAATAATAAAAAACTTGGAAAATGTGTAAAAAAAAAAAAAACAGAACAAAATAGTAAATAGATTTAACTGCAACAAATCGAGTAGCCACAAATGCCCCAATAGAGGAGGAAGAAAAATATGTGAATAATGCATGAGACAACCCAGCGCAGTAATAACAGTACAATGAGCGTTATAGCCCCGCAATGGACACTACATTTACTCAACCCAGTCTCTTAGGGTCTTCCAACGTCTTCTTTTCAGCACCCAACTTATTTTCAACTGAGTTCTACGATTTACAATCAGTAAATAAATACAAATAATTATACCTATACTATTTATAAAATTTTAAAAATTGCCAATAAATTAACAAATCTCACTACCAGTTAAATAATTTTTTGTGATAGATTAACAATTTATAATTGCTATAATTATAATATGAATATAAAGCTAGTCACTTCGGGAAGTTAGACCATAAGGGAAGGCCTATAAAGAGTTATTATGCCTATTATTACATTAATTAATTCATCATTCAACAAAAAAAAATATTATTATTTATTTTTATTTTATTATTGTCATTTAAGCTACAATATTAGGTACTATACAAGTATGTATATGTTTTTGTAAACCATCTTGTTTTATAATTCTCTTTATAATAAAGGCTTTATTCATTCATATAAATTATATATATACATATATATATATATATATATATGTAAGTGTGTTGCAAAGCGCAAAACTCGAGAACGGCTCGACAAAGTTGGCTAATTTTTTTTCCTCATATTTTTTTAAGGAGCAAAGAAGGTTCTTATAGAGAGAGAAAAACGTAAAAATGACGAGGGAAATAATAAAAACAACACATTTCTTTTCCTTTACAAACCACTCTGTCCCCAGCTGTCAAACAATTGTAACTGGATGTAATAATGTCCTCAAATGTTAATTGGTACTCAGTTTATTAAATAATATTAAACTAAACACTCGCACCACGAGGCAAATATATTAAACCATAAGTTAGCATTAAGGTTACTCTCTAGTACTGTCACCCAATGCCTCCATGATAGGCTACACATTTGACGTCAGTCAAAGTAAAACAGTCGCGTTACCTAGTTGTTACCTAGTAAAAGTTTATTAGGGTTTGTGTGTCATTATCTATATAGATAAAAATGAATCCCCAAATGTGGCTCGATGGATTCGGCTATTTCTTTTTTCCTCATATTTTTTAAGGAGCAAAGAAGGTTCTTATGGAGAGAGAAAAACGTAAAAATGACGAGGGAAATAATAAAAACAACACATTTCTTTTCCCTTACAAACCACTCTGTCCCCAGCTGTCAAACAATTGTAACTGGATGTAATAATGTCCTCAAATGTTAATTGGTACTCAGTTTATTAAATAATATTAAACTAAACACTCGAACCACGAGGCAAATATAACCATAAGTTAGCATTAAGGTTACTCTCTAATTTATTATAATGCAATTGGGAAAAACCACAATGCAAAGCCTTATGTTTCAAAAATACACCCACTTACCAGTCGACGTTTCGCCTATTCAGGTATTATCAAGACACCAAAAACAAAAAAGGGGTTATGTGAATCACATCTCGAAGAAAAAGGTGCAACACATCCCAACGATCAACAGCCCAAACAGGCTCCAAACATGAGACAGCACCCCACCACCAAGACGTTCAACTTACAACTTACTCTCTAATGTCTGTTACCCAATGCCTCCATGATAGGATACACATTTGACGTCAGTCAAAGTAAAACAGTCGCGTTACCTAGTAAAAGTTTATTAGGGTTTGTGTGTCATTATCTATATAAATAAAAATTAATACCCAAATGTGGCTCGATGAATTCGGCTATTTCTTTTTTCTTTCATATTTTTGTTAAGGCGCAAAGAAGATTCTTATGGAGAGGTAAATGCGTGTAATTAATAAAATAATATAACGAGTTACCTTAAATATGTCTTCCCTCTTATTTTAGTTTTTCAAATATTGTTTACTTACTTCACAACAATTTCGTGTAACAACACTTACTTTGTCATTCCTTTTTAAGTTGTTTAGAAATAAAACTTTTCCCTTTAATTTGGAGATACGAGGCCAAATATATCGTGAAGAAGGTGGCTGTTGCCGGTCATAGATGGCGACTATAAATTCAGACAAATTTATTCCATGGGAAATAGAACAGAAGGAATTGATAATACCAGTTCAATGAGGAGGTCTATTGTAGAACAATTACAAACTGTGTCTCATTAAGACAATAAATTGATTAAACGCTTATAAAATTGTATTTCTAACGGCTGGAGAAAATATTAATGAAATACACTAGAGAACATTAATTTAAAATAACAAGTAAATTAATTAAAGTTAGGAACTGTGGACGAAAACTGACTGATTATGATGGCCCTGGCGCACGAAGACCATTCCGCCCCACGCACTTCATCCTCGACTTAATCCTCACGCTTAAGAATTCAGGCCAACTTTTCGAGAAGCCCTGAGTAACTTTTCCCCAAGGACCAACTTACCAATAGAATACATAATTAATTTCTTAAGTAGTTTACTGAATTCGATATTTTTTCGATTTCACTAAACCCCGCCGGCTTTCTTGAGGTGGATTAAGGTAACATTTAATTAGTCAGTACCATACGCTTAGATATTCAGAGGTTCCGTCTAAAAAATCCTTATTATACAATATGAATCAAGTAGATAATGGGTAAGCGCATCATTAATGACCATTATTAGCAACAAATACTTTGAAATTTTTTTTTGTGTATTATTAATAATAAATTATTTATTATAATGCAATTGGGAAAAAACACAATGCAAAGCCTTATGTTTCAAATCCAGTAATACACCCACTTACCGGTCGACGTTTCGCCTATTCAGGCATTATCAAGACACACACAAAAAAAAGGGTTATGTGAATCACATCTCGAAGAAAAAGGTGCAATACATCCCAACGATCAACAGCCCAAACAGGCTCCAAACATGAGACAGCACCCCACCACCAAGACGTTCAACATACAACTCAAAAGAAGGTAATACGCTACCAGCAGGGAAGGTTATAGAATCAGCTGATCCACAAAACATATCAAGTAATACTAACCTATATAAATGTATACACATTAGCAAAGTTAGCCAATTTTTTCTTTTAAAATATTCAACGTTTCCGAATAATATTGGTTCAAATTTCTACAATCATTTGTAATTATTTGAAGATTGTAGAAATCTGAACCAATATTATTCGGAAACGTTGAATATTTTAAAAGAAAAAATTAGGCTAACTTTGCTAATATGTATAAATGTATATAGGTTAGTATTAATTTTTATGTTTTGTGGATCAGCTGATTCTATAACCTTCCCAGCTGGTTGCGTATTACCTTTCTTTCAGTTGTATGTTGAACATCTTGGTGGTGGGGTGCTGTCTCATGTTTGGAGCCTGTTTGGGCTGTCGATCATTGGGATTTTTGTGTGTGTCTTGATAATCCCTGAATAGCCGAAACGTCGACTGGTAAGTGGGTGTATAACTGGATTTGAAATATAGGGCTTTGCATTGTGTTTTTTCTCGATTGCATTATAATAAATAATAGTGTTTCTTTTTGAGTTTTTGGCTCTATTTTATAAATGTAAATAAAAAAATAACACCAGTATCGAGGAGTGGGATTAAAAATTATGATAACTAATCTACTTATTTTCAATCTGTTGTGATTGATAGGCATGGATAAATGTATAAAGAAAACAAATAAATAACAAAAATTAAATATGTTTAAAGAAAAAAAATACTAGTTATTTTTCAGTATTTCCGGCTGCATACTTACTTCCATCTTCAATATCGAAAGTTAAAAAGTAGAATTTATAAAGCTTTTATCCTCCTGACTTTTCTGTATAAGTGTGAAACGTCGCCATAAACATTGATGGAAGAACAACTTCTTAAGGTCTTCGAAAATATATTATTACATAGAATAATCAAGGTAATATACCAGGTTAGTATGGTGCTAGAAATAGTGTGGAGAGAAATTATACCATTCGGAATAATAAATTCTTGAATTTAATAAATGTTCGATGAATTGACGGTTTCCAAGGACATTTCTACTGAAAGAGACATAATTAAGACAAATTTTTAAACATTAAATAACTCTGAAACTTATAACAACAAATAATAATAACAATTGTTATTTGTTGAAAACACTTCTGTGCTTTCAAAATATTACCCCCATCATCGGCAGATGTGCTCGTCCGCAAGGATATTTTAAGGTATACCGGAATCGATAGCTGAGTCTTCTTCCAAAAGGAATTGGCCAATGCGTCAGCCGAAAACTAGTACAAGAGGAGAGGGATCGTTCAGTAGCGACGAAGGGAATACCAATGAAGGGGTAGAACTAAAAGAAAGAAGACAAACAAAAAGGGGCGGTGAAAAACAAATAGGGAGAGTGAGGAAGCAAAAAATACGGCCATCCAAAGAAGGAATACTAAAGAAAATGTATCGATTTTTCAAAAATATATATTTATATTACTCTACGATACTTTTCCCTCGGCATATTGTAATACGTCATATCTATATAAGACTTTTAAGTATCAAAAATTATTTCTTTTTTATTATACTGATATTGTAAAAATTGTATATCCGTTTTGCTAACGATAGTGCTTATGTTAAAATCAAACACTATTGGTACATAATTAAAAAATACCTTATTTTATTATACGTCTCTATTTCGTTAATTAATCACTATGTGTAAACTATATAATGGGGTCACATGTGGTATAGTGGTTAGCGTAACAAACTACTATTCCCATGATCGCGGGTTCGTAGCCCGGCAGGTGGCCCTAGGATTTTTTAAAGGGAGTAAAAAATCCTTAGTTACGCCGTCCTTTGGAAGGGACGTAAAACAGGGGTCCAGAGCCTTGTCGAGTAACCTAGTCTCCGATGTATATAAGTACCGATAAGTACCGATGTCAGGTACTCGTTAAAAATCTCTATCCTAATAAAACCTGAATAGGCAAAATTTAGAGCTCCCAATGTAGCATCGTCCGATTAGCCATAGCAGCAAAAAGTGACGTTCAATGAACAAACAAACAAACATAAATTTTTTATAATTATTGGTCATTTTTTATGAGTTATAAATATTTTTATTTTTTAAAGAGAAAAGATAGGCCCTCGACCGGGATTTGAACCCGGAACCTTTGTCTCACCGTGACAAAAAAAAAAAAAAACATAAACTATATACTAATGTTTATAATAAGTTCCCATTATAATTATTATTATTTCTATAGGAACAACTTTCCCGGAACCAGAACAAGTCAACAGTAAACTAAATTTTAAAGAACATCGATTAAAGAAGTATTAATTGTTCTTAAGTGTAGCAGACTGTATTACTTAGCTATCCCACAATAATTTATTTTAATGGAAAAAATCAACGATTCCAATGAATATGAATTGATAGTTGAATAGGAAACATTTGATTACCACGTATTTTGCATAGCGTATATACGAGGGCTATTCAGAAAGGAAGGAACGTTTCCACCTGATGCCGCCAGGTGCGCGCCAATAGCATACATTGGTGTGCTCGTGCTCGACCCCTCAGTCAGCGTCCAGCAGAAGACAACGGGAACATGGACAATGGGTGCTGCAATCCAAAATCCCACCAATTGTGAGATGCGGTCCGTGATTCGTTTTTTGTTGGCAAAAAAACTTAAAACCAATAAAATTCATCGGGAACTGTGCGAAGTGTACGGGATCAAAGCAATGAATGACAGTTCTGTCAGGAAGCGGTGCATTCAGTTTAAAATGGCCGAAGAAATTTTCATGATTAAGAGAAGAGTGGACCTACGAGCATCGTGACCGACGATTTGGTCGCCAAAGTTGACGAAAAGATTCTTGAAAACCGCCGTTTCACAATAATTGGACTTTCTCTTAGTTTCCCACAAGTTTCACGGACTTAATTATTCCACAGAAGCTAGGCTACTACATATTTTGCGCAAGATGGGTGCCAAAAATGCTTACAGATCATCAGAAAGAATAAAGAAGGCCTGAATTTGAATGGTGATTATGTTGAAAAGTAGTATTTTAGTCCCTCTTTCACATTTATATAATAAAATGTACTTGGTTTTATTTTTAATTTCAAAACGTTCCATACTTTCTGAATAGCCCTCGTAGGATGGCATAGATGGATATTGGGGCGTCTTGAATTGATAAGGCAATAATATTATGTTGTACCCAAGTGAAAAAGTGGTTAAGTCGAATTTTCCAGTACATAATGAGATGAATGCATTGAGGAAATCGTGACATTCGTGTAGTTTTTGGCTCGAAATAAAGTTGTAATATTGTAATAGAAGCAATAATTCCTTATGAAGCCAACTCTTGACTTAGTCTCTTATTCACTACGGTAATAAAACGATTCCGCTTACATAAGTCTAGGAAACAAATACTTGCTTTTGGAAAAAAAGCTGATTAAACACTTATTCACCGGGGCTGTAGACATGCCCCCGCATAAGTATAAAAATTAATTTGAAATTTGGACTTTCGAAGAACATGATGACACGACCTCAAACATTTACAAACGTAGTGATATGACAAAACAAAACAAAACATGCATGATAGAACAAAACAAAACAATCATATTAGAGGAAGAACCTAGGGACCAGGAGACATTACAACAATGGTTATACGAAAACATCCTCGAGGATGGAAAGAAAACAGTACCTGAGGATGAAAAACGGCCAGACTCGCGGAAGAAAACCGGGAAGGAATCCAAAAGACATTCGTTCCCACAAAAAGTCTTGGCGGCACTCCAACCATACTCTTCAGCTTCAGGGAGAAATCTTGTAACACAGCTGAAGATGGTTGTGGCACTTAATGGGTGTAAGAGCCTCTCTTAAGGGAATAGATCTTTTGAATTGGCTCAATTTTCTATAATGACAACGATATTGATCTTTTAGGATTTATCTTAGGATCTAAGCAATTTGTTTTATTATATTTGGGCATTGATAAACATCAACAGAAGAATAAATAATGAATAATATATAAATAAATCATAGTATTTAAAAAAACAAAATGTTATTTATGCCTAAATAAAATACTAATAACAAAACGTGTATATCCTCAATATAAAACAATTCCAATTAAATTGGTGGAATGCTTAGTGAAATTAAAATAAGCAATGCTTTCTAAATCTTAGTAAACAAACATTCTTTCTTGTAAATAATTTATTTGAAAAGAAAAGATATGACCAGGACCGGGACTCGAACCCGTCGTGGTGCTTTAACCATCTCAGCCATCCTGGTTCGCTTCTCGGTCAGTCATATACCATATGCTTTTTCACCAGTCATATCGCCGTATTCTCGCAATTTGCGATTTATACACGGGGAGAGTGTTAATTAGACATTACTTTTAATGTTCCCGGTCCTGGTCATATATTTTCTTTTCAAATAAAATATTTAAAAAATTATACCATATAACAATAAAATAAATTATAATTCTTTCTTGTAACTTCTCCTACAAATGAACTTGCATAAATATTAATCCAACATATTTCAACTCGTTCCACATTCCTTTTTGTTTCTTCGCTTGACTGAAGCCCAAAGTGATTCCACCCTCTGGGTATGAGCACCGGTGTTCTTGGTTAACGAATTTTTTTGAATTGCTTTCAGTTTGCTTAAATCCCTTATAGGCTTTCCAGCAATCAGAGTATATTGTTGTTCTAGGCCCTATTGCAGCTTTAATGCAAGAAGTCAGCATTTCAGCTGTTGTAAATGTGACAGAATATAGGAAACACTCCCTAGTTTCCCTGCATACGCCTCCGAACACCGATTGCTGCGGGTATATCCTGGCCCACATTATATTTGCTTTTGGAGAAGCAGGACTCATCGATTTCAACAACTTGGTTTATTCCCTTATAAGCCTTCCAGCAATCAGAATAAATTGTTGTCCTATGTCTTATTTGGATTTATAATTATGTTATATTTTTAATAAAACTGTACATAATTTTTTTTTAATTTATTTATTTTTATTTTTTTTTCTATAATGATAGTATAGAAAATGTAGTCAACGATAGAAAAGAAGCAGGAGATATTAGTAAGTTATATTCATCCGTTATTCTAAAAGTGAAAAAGAAATAATATATAGGTTTTATCTGCTCAAAACATAACTGTCACAATAACCTTCTCAGTAATTGCCTTCTAAACTTCACCTGAACCAGCAATAGTAATTTAATTTATTAAAACAATTAAAATATAACATAATATCAGAATAATTATCAATATGATTGTTTGTTTTTATTTATTTGTTTATTTATTATTTATTTAATTTCAGAGTTGTTTATGTGTAATATTAAATATTATTTTATTTAAATAATTTCAAAAATAATATGAAAGATCATAATATACTAAGATCAAAGGTTGACTTATTATTAAATGACTATAGAGGATATGGTTCCCTCTGAATTTGAAAAAAATTTTAACTGGAATAAAACAACTTAAATTGAGGTATCTATGCTTTATTTTTGGTTATTTGTTGGACAATAAAAAAATTTATGTACAGTTTTATTTATTAAATTATTTATATAGTTACAATTATAGAATTTATGCATGTTTTTACAGATGAATGACTTATGGTCAAATTGTTAACCATATAATAAGTAAAAAAATGAAACAATTAGAATAGAAGATTAGGAATGGCCTAGGCCGAAACGTATCTTGAAAATAAGGAATAAAAAAAAATTTTTTTTTAATGGAAATAGGTTTTTTGTTCTCCTATTTAAAGAATATATTATAATATTACATCTTAAATTTCTCAAGCATATGGAGTTATTTCACATAAGTAATCATAATTACTGAATAAGTAAGTAATCTGCAGGGGTTTTCCAAACATAAAAAAACTTTTATGTTTATAATTATTAAAATTATGCCTAGATCTCAAACTATACAAAATCTGCATCTAGACAGTTGGACAAGACGTTCAGAAAAACCGTATCAAAGAAGACCAATTGTAGCACACCTCATATCAATTGTACAAAATCAGTTGTAATAATAATAATAATAATAATAAGCTTTATTTTTTCCTCTTTCTTCTATGTACAATTTTTACATGGTTTTTATATTTACAAGGTTTTTTAAATAGAAAATAAAGGCCCTTCTTTGGGCATAAGCCTCTCCCAATTTACCCCAGTTACGTCTGTTCCAAGCAGAACGGTGCCATAATACTTTTGTATGTCGTCCCGCCATCTCGTAGCTGGTCTCCCTCTTCTCCTAGTGCGGTGTATTGGATACCAATCCGTTGTTGCCTTAGCCCAATGTGTTGATGCCATTCTTGCAATGTGTCCAGCCCACTGCCATTTAAGATCAGATACTGTCTTGAGAATATCGCGCGTACCAGTCAGCTTCCGTAGTTCTGTCTTCTTTATTTTCTCCCTTATACTTTTCCTTAACATACTTCGCTCCATTGCACGCTGAGTGATTGCTAGGGATTTAGATATATCATTATTTAGGCTCCAAGTTTGGCATCCATAAGTTAAAGAGGGAATGATGCAAGCATCAAAAACTTTTCTCTTGTGATGTATGGCCGTGTTGCTTTTAAAAATATTTTTGTGTGACCAAAATTTGGACCATCCTATTTTAATCCTTCAATTCACCTCTTTCTTGGATTTATCTGCAAATGATATGAGTTGCCCTAGATAGATTGTTTCTTTAAATCTAAATCAGTTGTACATTAAATAAACAAAACAGCTCATTTGATGAGTTTGTTAGGATTTTTTTAGGAGCCATCATTGGCAAAACGTTGAATGGTTGCTTTTTTTTTAAAATTCTAGAGTCTTATGGCATTTCTATTTTTCCCATTGTACCTTGTTTATGATGTATGTCCTTTTTGAGTTTTTACTCATTTTTACTGATACATACATAAATATACACAAATATGTGCATATAATTTACAAGATACATGTTCATATATTACAATTATATTAAGTGATGTTGCGAAACATATTACATACTTTCTTAAAATCATCAACTTAACTATTAAGTACGATCCGTGTATTAACATTTACTGATTATAATGTTCATAGCTTATTTACTGCAAATTCACTAAAATATATGTTTTATAATGTGTGTGTTTTATATTTATAGGATCTTGGTGGCTTAGGTCATTATATTATTATTAATTTGTTTATTAATTGTTATAATTTTTAAATATTATAATCAACAAGATCCTAATTAAAATAATGCTTAACGAACATACTTCCTCGTCTATACATCGCAATAATTGCGAGAACACGGAGATACAGGATCAGCGAAGAGAACGAATTGACCTGACTGGGATACGACCCCTGGTAGCTCAGTGGTTTAGAGCACTACGAGGGAGACGCTGAAAACCCGGGTTCGAATCCCGGCCAGGGCAAGTCTTTTGTCTTCAAAACAAAAATATTTAAAATACACATAGTTGAAGTTAGTGAGAAGAGGACCTACAGGTTGGGGAGTGAGGGAATTATTTCAGGCCCTTGGCTCCTTCACGCTAGGTTAGGGCCTTTCTAGGAGGAGGGCCTAAAGGGTTCTTACACAGAACTTATTTATTACAGAGGTCAACAAAAAAAATTTTTTTGAAAACTTTTTTAACTTTAATAGTTGATCTTTATAGATTTTCATGTGCTGAATCTAAATCTGGCCTTAGTTTTTTTTTTTATCACCCATAGGTTGCTGTCTCTCCCTGTACACATAAATGCTGGTTCCAACCGCCAAACGATTCAGCTTTTTCTTTCATTAAGCCAAGATCTTACTACCATCTTACTTCATTATACCAAGTGTAATGTAGGCTCTACATTTTCTGTAAAAAATTACAATTCTTCACCATTTTTTTCATCTAACTCCGATTGTACATCACAAAATACTTCCGTTGGTCGGATGTCGGAGAGAAGGTTAGGGTAGCTTATTATCTTCTTGTTTTTTGAGTTATGGTCAGTAATATAGACACTGTAAAAGTAGCAATCATCGGAATGATTTCTTGGCTCACTACAAATCATAGGAAATTTAAAGTTTTTTTCTCCTTTTTCGATCATTTTCTTAGATCTTCGACACATACATAACCTTATGCGGGGCCCAAGATTTATCCTGATCACCAAGTTTAATTCTAAATTATGGTAGATAAATCTTTTTGAAAAAGTTAAACAGATTCACAGAAAACGACTAAAAATCCTATCAATCAAAGATGGGTAGAAATGGCACAAAAGCACCATTTATAAATACCATCGTTCGAAGAACAGACGGAAAAAATATACGGACACCCAAACCCATTAGTAGAACTCACATGTCTGAGGCCACAAGGTGACTAAAAATAAAATGGATGAAGGATCTGTTAATAAAGGAAATTAAATCAAGCTACGTAAGAGGTTGTTCTTCTTCACTGTTCTTCATCAGGCCTCTCCTGTCATTTAGTTATAATTTTATGTCAATTTGTTGTACTTGACAGGTGTGGATAAATTACAAAGAGAAAACAGTAAAGGAAGATTTTTTTTTTTCATTCATTCTAATCTACAGGTCATTGCACATTTAATTATAGAGCAAGAAATTCAGCGCCTAGTGCGTACCATAAAATAGAGATGAGATGTTGACGAAACCATCGCTCAAATGAGATAATTTTTCATAATCTGATAAAGCATACTTGACAGCCTGGAAGTGATTAATCCAAGAGGAAGATGAATGTACGAACTAGCTCGGAGAACTCAGGCCTCACATGCCTTGCCGTCCTCTCTCCTTTTTATGGATATCCTCTTTTTAGCTTGCGTGCGAGCCTAACGGCGTGGGTAGAGCTGAAGAAGAGAGTGCCTCTTTGGCTGCTTTATCGCCTACTTCGTGCTACTTTATCCTCCGGACTTTACCCTCGTAACCAACAACCATAAGACAAGGTCTTAACCTATCTCTTATTTATTTATCAACCGGAGACTGATAATACATTCAATACAAAAGGAACAAGCGAATAAATTGCTATGTTTTATAGCTTAAATATATTTTAAATATTCTAATTGATTTTGGGATGCCATAGCAATCATTTAAGATTTAAGAACACGGGGATATGGGGTCAGTGAAGAGAATGGATTTGTCTGGCCGTGTTACTTAGCCAGGCTAGCTCAGTTGGGATAGCACCATGACGGATATGTGGGAGATCCGGGTTCGAATCCCGGCCCTAAACAAACCTTTTCTCTTCAAAATAAAAATATTTAAAATTGTAACAATTAATAAAAAAAAAATAAAATCAATTATTATTTTCAACATTAGTCTTAACTGGTTCCAGAGATCC
Organism: Arma custos; assembly: GCA_037127475.1. NCBI lineage: Eukaryota > Metazoa > Arthropoda > Insecta > Hemiptera > Pentatomidae > Arma > Arma custos. The sequence continues at coordinate 136,010,623 of CM073764.1, read as the reverse complement.
TTATGTGTTTTCTAATTTACTCAGTATTTAAGCCTGCAATATATCATAAAAAAAAATTGTCATTTTACACCTCTTAGGGAAAGTAACTTGAATTTTTTTTAAAGCGATTTCTATTTCATTGTACCATGGATTTTTTTTAGTATTGTCATTCTATCCTCAACTTTTTATAGTTGGGAGTAAGGGAGCCATACAACAGTTTGAAGACAAATGATTTTCTTAAGGATTATATCCTTAGCCTTGAAGAAGGATTGCCCCTATGTAGCTATAAATATTCCAAAAGAGAAATCATAACAGGTAATCTTTAAAAGAAAGTTATTCAGCACTAAACCAGTGTTTGAAAATTGGAAGTAGCTCTGGAATAGTAACTAACGGGACAAACTACAACATTATATTGAAGCAGATTTTCTCCCAAATCTGAGCACCTCATATTTATTTCTGAGGCATGTAGTTTATAAAGCAAGTTTAGTTTTTAGGAAATAACGCTAGTAACATATAAATGAAGGGATAATAGGTGAGAGACAACCAAATTTGTCTTAAAATCCTATTTAATATAAATTTTATAAGAGCAACAACTTACCTCAATTAGGCATTTTTCTTCCATGATATTTTTCTCTATCTGAAACATTATAAAACTAATATAATTCTTAAAATAAATTTGTGAAATCCTGGCCTGAGTCACCGATATTAATAGAATTGAATAGGAAACTATTTATGCAAATGAGAAATACTATATATAACTACACTAAAAATTCAGTTAATAATTATAAATTCAAACTGGAGAAATATTCAAACTAACTTACGAGATCCAAACCTAATGATTATAGAACACGGAGCGTAGGAGACCGCATTATCAATCGAAATAGGGAATTGATATTTTATTCAGATTAAAAAAAAATTGCAAAAAATGTCAACAAAAGTAATCTTTTCCTTCACTAAATAGTCTATGGCCTCCTTCCAAACAAATCTCTTCAAGACCCTTTTATTACTGCCATAGATGGTCCTATAAACGATTCTTGCATTTGCATAATATTTATCCTAAACTTGCATCCAGTTAAAATATTCTCTGCTAAATCCACTCGTTAACGAAGCTCTGATTCCTCCATTTTATTATCCCAGATTTTATTGTTGGCCAACTTGTTTCGTTCTTATTTCATAATTTTTTTAAGAGTAAGACTAGGCATTATTTCTAAATGTCCTTACTACATTATTAATTTATTTTTTTAAATATTTCCCTACTATACATATGTTTTCTTTATTTTTAATTTCTTCCCTTACCAATCAATACATATACAATTATTATTTATAGTATTTTTTCTATTAATTTTTTTTTTTACTTTACATTTCTATCGTTGCTTCCAGAATAACTTTCAGAATTAATATTTGTGTGAGTCTAAGCAAATATTTTTATCGGTATTAATTAATTTCTTGCATTACTGGAAACATTAAATATATATTAATTTTGGATTTTATTTATTTTTTAAATCTACCAAGAATTCAATAGAATGAACACACTAGATACGTACATGAAAATATAGATAACTGCAACAGTAGCTAGTCTCATTGTAAACAGTGACAGTGATACAATACAGTTTAGAATGCGGAAGTTATTGTCATGACTGTAACTGCCTCGAAGAAGGTTTTATGCTTCTGTAAACTTCAAGAGAAAACCTCTATTTGGTAATAGAAATTGTTCCAGAATTCACGTAATTTCGCATTCGTAGGATTTTCAGATAAGGACCTGACCAACGGGATAATATATAATTGTAAAATAACTAGAGGGAATTAAAAATTCTTAGCTTCCATATGATAATAATAATAAATAATTAGATTCAAATCCGGCCGTGGAATATTAATGGAGACGGATCCTGAAGAATTTGCAGAAGCTAGTAGTACTCACTCAGCCTTCATGAAGTGGATATTATTAATTAGGGAAAAAACATGAGTGGTTGAGTGTGATCTCGTCTAAATCACTTCCCGGTTGGCTTAGAAACTCTACAGTCCCTACCATGTACAGAACCATACCCTTCACGGTTTGTAATGGTACAAGTTAAGGATAATGCACTATGATATAGATTTTTACTGGAGTAGTAATTGATGATATTTAACTAAGAAGTAAAAAAACCATTCTCCAGTCATAATTATTTATTTTCTCGCTTTCTACAAAGACGTTTCGACCCCTTGGGTCATTATCAATTCTTTAATTGTCTATCTCGATTTATACCATTTTTCTGCAATTCACCATATAAATTTACTAATATCAACAACAACATAAATTATTAACAATTGAATTAAAAATGTCCTAAAAAAACCGAAAATTTAAGTATAGATACCTCATATGGATGTCAATAATATAAATTTTTTTGGAGATATATTCTTCTCCATGGTCATTTTTCACTCTGCCTTATACTTTGGACTTCCCCTATTCATAAAAACACCTTGATATTGCCTTGAAGAAATTAAAATTATATTATTGACGTCCATATGAGGTATCTATACTTAAATTTTCGTTTTTTTTAGGACATTATTAATTTAATTGTTAATAATTTATGTTGTTGTTGATATTAGTAAATTTATATGGTGAATTGCAGAAAAATGGTATAAATCAATATAGACAATTAAAGAATTGATAATGACCCAAGGGGTCGAAACGTCTTTATAGAAAGCTAGAAAATAAATAATTATGACTGGAGAATGTTTTTTTTATTCCTTAGTTAAGGATAATTTGAAATAATAATATTAATAATAATAATAATAATCACTACTGCTTTTCCCATTCTCGTGCAAGAAATTTTGAGATGAAATGAATGCAATGAAGGATTTCCGTACACAATTATCGGAAGCATATCGGAAGAGAGAATGATAGGTCAAAGAGAATTCTCAAATTATAGGAACGTCAGCATCAATGGGACTATAATATGAACCACAGATAGGTTTTGAGGAGGCGGTACTAAGCCGCTTAAATGTGAGTGAGAGAGAGAGATTGAGGGGGGGGGGGAGGGAAGAGGGGGCGGCCCTGAGAGGCAAAGAGCATCCATAAAGGCCTCTATCCTGCCCTGCCCCTACATAATGTCCTGCTTTTACTGAAGCGATACCATCGGAGGCTTAGTGCTTTATAATAAGGCGCACCATATTGTTACAGATGTGTGTGACGTCGCCGTCATTATTTATTTCTATATGTAAGTGTAAATAGCTGGAAGAATAAAAAGAAATTATAAGGCTCGAACCAGATCCGGAAAAAACCAAGTATTTGGTTAGTAAAATATAAAAGCTGGAAATTTCGGTGATAATGTTGTAGGAGAGAATAAGTTTCAACATATGAAGAAGTTTAATTTAAGTACTTAGGGTCTATGCAAACTAAAAAAAAAAAAAAAAAACGAAATTCAAGAGGAAATAAAAGCGCGATAAAAGACAGAGAATTGTGGTTAATATAAGGTCTCGACATTACTAGGCTCGCGTCTTTTGTCCCGAAATCTAAAAATCAGAATTTATAAAACAATCATTCTTCCAACTCTTCTTTTTTTTTATTTATCGTCGCTTAATGATGCTATGGCTAATCCGATCCAGCTCTTCTTTACGGATGTGAAACGTTGTTGCTAACGCTAAAGGTGCGTTTACACGTGAGAGGAACTCGTCGAAAGCGCTCTCGAGAGTAAGTCGCAGAGCCTTTTACACGGGAGAGTGAAATTCACCCTAGTCCACTCTCGGAGAGCTACTCGCCATGGCAACTCTCGAGAGTACCCTTCAGACCGTTTACACGGGCGATTTCTATTAGTTCTGAGAGTGTCTTCTAATTGTAAACATCTCGTGATTTCAGTTCTAGAGTTATTTATACTAAACATATACATTATTTGATGACTTCAAGGAAGAAAAAAAAAAAATGGGTCAGGACTTGGGTCCAAAGACGGAATGATTTAGACGCTTACCACACATTGACCCGGGAATTGGAACTAGAAGACGCCCAGCAATTTAGAATATTGTGAATTTTAAAATGTACAATTTTTATTGTTTAACTGAAATATACTTAGCTGATTTCTCAAATTGTGAATTTTTTTTTCCATTGCATTTGTATCAAAATTTGTGGCTATTTGTTCAAGAATTGTGTTTTTTCAACTCTACTTTTGTAATCTCTCTCCTTAATGTCCCAAAGGATTGGGTGAGACCCGTATGCTTCCATGAACCTGCAAACTTCCTCGTGCGTACATTTTTTTTTTGGTAAAGACATTCTTGAGAGTACTCTCGGGAAGTCAAACTGGACTTGAATGTCTGAGAGTAACTCTCAGAAGCGTTTACACCTCGTACTGTGACGAAAGAGGGAGAACTCTCGGCGAGTTTCTCCTCTACTTTCGGCGAGAACTCTCAGGACCCTTTACACTTGCGAGTTTTACTCTCGAGAGTAAACCAGCTACTCTCGATAGTTAAAAACTCGCACGTGGACACGCACCTTAAGGGATGAGAAAAATCTTAAGCTATTAGACAATAAGGTGTTGCGTAGAAAATTCGGTCCAAACAACGATAAGACCACAGGGAGTATTGGAGATTATACAACGTGGAATTACGGAGCATGCGCCCGGTTAGTACTTCTGAAGTGATAACGTCACGAAGATCAAGATGGGCTTGAAATGTTGCTAGGATTAGTGACGTCAATAAGTCAATAAGCGCTATGCCGACTGCTCTCTTTTGAGCTTTTGCTCTTCAGTATTAAATCATTTTTTATGGTGATAGGCGAAAGGCGGATATTAAGTTAAGATTAGTGGATTCGAACCCTTTTGATTCACAAGATCATCTCCAAACTAAATGTGTAAAAATGAATCGAAGGACTTCATGGCATTAATTTCATGATAAATATTTATTATAATGCAATTGGGAAAAACCACAATGCAAGGCATTATCAAGACACCAAAATCAAAAAGGGGTTTATGTGAATCGCATCTCGAAGAAAAAGGTGCAATACAACCCAACGATCAACAGCCCAAACATGAAAAGAACTTGAGTTGTATGTTGAACGTCTTGGTGGTGGGGTACTGTCTCATGTTTGGAGCCTGTTTGGGCTGTTGTTTGGTATGTATTGCACCTTTTTCTTCGATGCGATTCACATAACCCCTTTTTTGATTTTGGTGTCTTGATAATGCCTGAATAGGCGAAACGTCGACCGGTAAGTGGGTGTATTACTGGATTTGAAACATAAGGCTTTGCATTGTGGTTTTTCCCAATTGCATTATAATAAATAATAGTGTTTCTTTTTGAGTTTTTGGCTCTATTTTATTGATAAATATTTATAGTATTAATAGGATTCTAAATGCAATAGTCTCCAAAACTCCACCTTAATATTTAGATAATCACTCAGACTGTGTTGAAAAATATATCGACCACAATGGTCCTTTCTGTTGTTAGTGAACGAAATAGATTTTATAAATATGCCTTTTATAGATTAGAATAATCACATTCCATGCAATTGATAATAATGTTTGATGTTTAACGTACAAATGTAAGGCTTGTAGGACTTGGATTAGTAGCCGGATGGTGAAAGAATTCACATTAGAGAAGAAAGCTCAACTTCTGTAACAAGTTTGAAATAAGCGAAACCCAAGCTTGGCTGAAAACTAATCTAACCGAGTGGGGGCCGTCTGGTATTTCTTTCCATAGCATCGCTTCGCTTCCTGACCGATATTCACAACTTATAACTCTTCTCTGCTCCGGATATTTCAACTTGTATAATGGAGGATCCAAAAAAAAAAAATCCAATACCAATGCTAAAGAATTAAATCACTAAAATAGAGCAAAAACTCAAAAAGAAACACTATTATTTATTATAATGCAATTGGGAAAAACCACAATGCAAAGCCTTATGTTTCAAAAAATACACGAAAGTTGTATGTTGAACTTCTTGGTGGCTGGGTGCTGTCTCATGTTTGGAGCCTCTTTGGGCTGTTGATTGTTGGGATGTTTTGCACCTTTTTCTTCGAGATGCGATTCACATAACCCCTTTTTGATTTTGGTGTCTTGATAATGCTTGAATAGGCGAAACGTCGACTGGTAAGTAGGTGTATTTTTTGAAACATAAGGCTTTGCATTGTGATTTTTCCCAATTGCATTATACTAAAGAATTAAATTTAAAAGAAAATGGCATTCCAAAAAAACAATAAAAATAATAAGGTAGAAGAAAAAATATACCAGTCTATTTGGCAAAAAAATATAATCAGATGGAGATATATGTGCTAAATTTTAGTATACGTAAATATATGGAAAATAATATAACACGAAAATATCAAATCATTTTTACGTTTACTCGTTATGTTCGAAGTATTAAAGACTCACATACAACAACGAAATTGAAACCGAGAAATTGATTGATGTCAATGAAAACAATATATGTCAATATATCGATATTCATTTCATTTTCCCTGAGGATATAATGGCTTCTAGAAGTGACAGGGCTAAGGCGTCGAACAGGACAAGTTGAGCAACTTAACTACAACTAAGTTTGCGACACTAAACTTGTCACCTTTCCTCTTCAAGCTGCCTACTTGCACTCAAGAATAATATGAAAGGAATTAATATTCACCGATATATAAATCTCTCTCTCTCTCTCTCTCTAAATATTAAATATTAAATATACATATATATAATTAGTTACTAGCCTTATACACTTATTCTCGCACCCAAACCCATGACAACGCCTAACCGCGAAGTTTTACCCCAAAAAGGAGGACCCGCATGATGTTAATTAATTCTTGGTAGAGGAAAAAAAACGACACAAATTATTTTTTATATTGATGTAAAAACTGAAAGTATTCTTTCTTTTTATTTTTAAAGAGAAAAGATAGGCCCTCGGCCGGGATTTGAACCCGGAACCTTTGTCTCAACGTGACATTGCTCTAACATTTGAGCTACCCAAGGCCGCGAGCCGGCAAAAGACAAATCTTTTCTCTCATCCGATCCCATGTCCCACTGCTCTCGCCATTTTTGCGATGAATACACTAGAACGAAGTTCTTTGAACATTAATTTAATTTTAGGATCTTATTGACTTACGTCATATTACTATTTATAATTTTTTTTAATAATTATTGGTCAATTTTTTTGAGTTTTAAATATTTTTTTTTTAAAGAGAAATGATAGGCCCTCGGCCGGGATTAATGAATTATTCATTAATTTTTTCTTTTCTTGGACAAGATATACTTGTCAACGTATCTTTTATATTTTGTCTTATATTCTGTTTGACAGTTTGAGGAGAGAGCAAAACGAGAGGAATAGAAATAAATAAACTGCAATTATGGTAGAAAAAGTACAATCCAACCGACGAACTACGACAGAACAGTCTGGTAAAAGCTACAACAGTCTGGAAAGCATAAGAAATAAAATAAAAGAATTACAACGAAAAAAACATGTAAAAATGTAGTCCCATATACTGATGACATTTCGTCAATTCCTGCATCATCAAGGCAGAAGGAGATTAATATAATCATAAAAATTTGTCCTTTCTCTCGCACTATACATAACGGTACACACGAGAGCTAGTGTACCAAACTGGTTTGGGAAATAATCGGGCAGTTAGGAGACATTGTTGACCATATTACCTTCTAGAGTAATTGTTCATGACAAATAAATAGCCGCTATATATTCATTAACCGTTTGTTTAATTATTTGTTCATGTTTATATAATAAACAAAAAGCATAACAAATTCTTATCAATACAGACATAATAATATTTAAAAAAACAAAACAAACAATTATTTATAAAGGTGAATAAAGAAGAAATCTCACAACAGCAGTCAGGCCTTTTCAATCCTTCATCCATTGTCCTCTAAATTGAATGCCAAGAGAAGGATGCCAACAGCAAATAAATTTATTTCGATATGCCGATAAATATTTATTGAAATATGAATAAATAAAGCACAACTAATATATTATTAATGGTTAATAAGCAAATAATAATTTAGGTAAATTACTTATTTAATTTACAGCCTAATTAAAACATCGAATTCAAGCAATGCAATACTTAAAAATATTTACTAATACCTTTAATTGAGCACTAATAATAACTTTCACTTGGCAAAAAAAAAACTCAAATTTAAATATTAACTTTGAAATCATTTCTACTAAAACCGAAGACGAATTTTATAATTAGGAAATATTACAGGCCACAATCCACAACAAACAAATGATGCCATTATTAACTTCCCACGAATATTCTAGGGTATCAAAGATGTCCTAAAACCAACAAGAACCGTATTGTATTCTCCTGTTTATAGGTAAGAAAACTTAGTGTTTTCATAACACGTGCCCCCGTGCCCCTCCCCCCTAAACAGGCCCTAGCTGTAGCCTATGTGTTATACTGATGTATAACCTATATTACTGTAAAGTTTCATCCAAATCCGTTCAGTAGTTTTTGCCTGAAAGAGAGACAAACTTACAAACTTTCGCATTTATATTAGTAAGATTTTGGGATACAATTTCTGTAAATCTGCATTGAGCCTCCTAAATTCTCCACTTTTACAACAGCCTTCCTCAGATCCCTCGCCAAAGTTCCACTAGATATGTGAATCTTCTTTCTATCTTCCTCAGGACTTAATCGGGTACTGAAGATGCCCTTCTATCCTTCGATATTTATACCTGTTCGGGTCAAACAATACATTTCCCCTCTGGCGTACAGTTAGTATCCGAATTTATTTTATTACCGGCTTTTCAACAACGTTAATGCATTTAGTTTTAAACTTATTCGCAAACCAAAGCAAGGATTCTTTTGTCAAACAGATTTTAACATTTAAGAACTTTAAACCTAAGATTGATTAATTTTTAAATTTTTACAATAGCAAGTATTTCTCAATCTTTAGAATTGTTTCATCTTTAAATACCACATTTAAGATATGCACTAAAGGATACTTTATATAGAGCCCTTTGTTACTGTATACGAAGCTTAGGTAAATAGAAATTCCAATTAGTCCAAAATGCTTTGACTGTATCGGTTTAGGCACATTCAAAGCTGCTTTTGCAAATACTTAGGCTTTAAATTTCAATTAACTTAATCTAAAAAAAAAGAAGTCGAAGAAACTTCAAAAAAAGTAGGACAACCCTTAGCGGAGAGCTACTAACCACCCCTACCCCTACCTCTACTGCCTTAACCACCCGGAACCCTTTGAGCCTCCATCCCATCCTTTCCAGGGTATAGAGGAAACTCTGGTTCACGCTCGGCCGGGCGGATCCGATCCTCTCATCTAGCGGCCTATGGGAGGAGGATCAGGCCCCTGTTCAAGATTTAGGCAAGAAATAAAGATATTAACTAGAAATTTAAAAGATTATCAAAGTTGTCATTGGTTCAATAAATTTATATTTTTTATATTCAATTTTTTTTTTTACTAAAGAAAGAAAAACCCCTGATATTAAGACGAGCTCGCACACATATTCATAAGAAAATCGGTATAATTATGGTGAATGAGCCAAGGAGATCTCCAGGTGACATTAATTCATATTAAATAATAAAGCAAAATATATAAAAATTACAAGTGCTATTATTAAATTTAAAATCTTCATAAATGATAGCAATATTTCTACATCTGATTTTCATTTTGAGTGAAGGTAAAAAGCAGTTCAAAGTTACAGGTAAAATATCACTCACTTCCTCTTTATGGGTTGTTGGACTGGGAATGATATTTTGAATATTTGACTTATATTTTGAAAGGCTTTTAAGGAAATCCTGAGGTGTCCAAATCACATATTTTTATACATTTGTATAAAACTATTTAGTTTTAAACTTATTCGCAAACCAAAGCATGGATTCTTTTGTCAAACAGATTTTAACATTTAAAAACTTTAAACCTAAGATTGATTAATTATTATAATAGCAAGTATTTCTCAATCTTTGGAATAGTTTCATCTTTAAATACCACATTTGAGATTTGCACTGTGGTGTTGTACAGGATACTATGTATTATTATAGTTTATATATAGATCTTTGTTACTGTATACGAAGCTTAGGTAAATAGAAATTCCAATTAGTCCAAAATGCTTTGACCGTATCGGTTTAGGCACATTCAAAGCTGCTTTTGCAAATACTTAGGCTTTAAATTTCAATTAACTTGTTTATGTTACTGGAGTACATATTTTTGATATACATATACAATTTTTGATATGATACATATATTCATTCATTCAAGTGAGTAAAGAAACCTTTTTCCAGCCAAACATTTTTTTCTTTATTTAAAAATACGTTCCGACTTCGTCAGTCATTTTCAATTTTCATCTCTTATAAGTCCATTTATTATTTAATTTAAATATTTGTTTACTTATAAATTTGTTCATTATTATAATACATATAAAAACATGTCCTAAAATACTGAAAATAAGTTTTTATATACTTATGTATTTATTGGATTATTCTTTTTATTTAGGTTAATAATGTACAAATTTATAAGTAAAAAAATATTTAAATTAAATAATAAATGGACTTATACGAGATGTAAATTGAAAATGACTGAAGAAGTCGGAACGTATTTTTAAATAAAGAAAAAAATGTTTGACTGGAAAAAGGTTTTTTTACTCACTTGAATGAATGACTCATTTCAATTAACTTAATCGAAAAAAAGAAGTCGAAGAAACTTCAAAAAAAGTAGGACAACCCTTAGCGGAGAGCTCATTCATATTCTAGAAATACAGTTGTGTAGGAAGGTGATTTGGTTTTTTTACAATAAATAATAAGTGCTAATTTATTAATTATTGAAGCGGCCTATTTTGTGTAGAGGCTGAGTGAGCCCCAGGATAGTCTCAGACACCAAGGGATCTATATACGCAGGTTAACACATACTAGCAGATACTGTAATTATTGATATAATTACATAGAATAGAAATATAAATCATCACTATATATGCGGAAATACGTCCGAATTACCCAGGACCAAACAAAATTAATAATAATATTTAATAATATTCGTTGCATGGAACGCCAAGAGATACTGCCCAACACGGACAGATGACTAATGGCCCTGCACAGGATTTAATATCAATAAAGAAAGGTCCTCGTAGGCTCGACCCTTGCCGTCGTCTTTTCATATCCACTCCATGCACAACGAATATTTCCATCCAGGCAGCTGCTAGCTCTGCCGGAGTTTTCCTGAAAAATCCCTTTTACTAACACAACCGGGTTGGTAAAATCTATAACTTTTTATGCGATGATAATTAACATTCATTCGAATCCATCGAAACCTGTAAATTCGGAATTCAATTAACTGTAAACTAAAATAGAACTGAAACTCATTTAGGTTATCTAATGGAAGTTCCAAGTTTGGTCTCTCGAACACCAATTGACTATTTTCAACCGCTTGTTTGAAAGGAGTAAAAGACACAACACACAACATATTACTGTTACAGTCAAAGTGATAAAAATAATTAAAACAGGATTTTATTCTAATACACCACAGCATGTCATATCCACAGCTGAATAAAAAAAAATTAAACAGTAGTTGATAAAAGTGAAAATATGATAGATTTATTTTTGATTGAGATCAAAAGAAACAAAGCGCCTTCATTTTGGCAGACGCAACCCGCACGACGTGGATAGAACTATCCTTGGGGCGGAGAAGGGTCTGAGATTATATATTAATATATTATATAATATATAATATTATATATTTTAGTAAATTAAAAAAGTATATATTTTAATTTAATTTATAACTCATGTATTAGTCACTTATGTTAGCTATATAAATAAAAATGATGCTGCTTAAAATCTACTCTTCAAACTGAAGTTGTTAAGGACCATATGACTCGAAGGCATGGAAAAACACAAAACCCTGGAAAAATAGCTTTTATTTTCTTTATTATAGATTTTTTTTTTTTTGTTTCGAATCTCCATTTATTTATATAAAAAAAATATTTACAATATATATATATATATATATATATATATATATATATATACAATACATAAATATATATATATATATATATACGGAAATAATTATAGTACTTCTTTATTATAGATATTTTACATGTTATTTTTAAGTTGGATACGATGAAAATAAATTGTGCGAGCACTAAAAGCCATTTGAAAAACTGCTACTAAGAATAGCATCAATTATTAAATCATAAATCGATATATGCACGCTTAAATTAATAAAGAAAGCTCATCATACAAAATGATATATAAATATTAAAGGTGACAAAGCATACACAAATCACACTTTATAAAATATGACGAAATTTCAGGAAACTAATATGATGAAATAAAATTAATTAAAAAAATATTATACATTTATTACAGATAATAAGAGTTGAAAAATTATAATACTTGGACAAAAATATATTAATTACTAAAGACGTAAAGTCAGATTGAGCAGTCTGTTTGATGAAGTGAGCACAGAACAAAACATGAAGTATCCATTTGAAGAAGCCGCCGGTTAAATTCGAGTCAGGAAGGGATTGAATTAAAATCTGACTCTCCTGGGAAATAAGGAAGATTGGGAGGGACAAATCCTTCATCCAGCCTGTCCTCAATGTCTTCTGTGTCCCCTTCTCCATCAGCCGCCATTTCACAGAAAGTTATTTAAAAAGATCACTATCACTCAAATTAGTTTAAAACTTTATTTAATAAAATTTTATTATATATCTGAAATGAATCACCCAAGATTTGATGACGACCTTCAAAGTATGGGTACTTTATGTAAGTATGAGACTGTCTCATGTTTGGAGCCTGTTTGGGCTGTTGATCGTTGGGATGTATTGCACCTTTTTCTTCGAGATGTGATTCACATAACCCTTTTTTGTTTTTGGTGTCTTGATAATGCCTGAATAGGCGAAACGTCGACTGGTAAGTGGGTGTAATTTTGAAACATAAGGCTTTGCATTGTGGTTTTTCCCAATTGCATTATAATACTTTTTATATATTTTTAATGTATATTATTCTTAAATTTAATCTAGAAATTATAGCGTAGGTGAAATTTAAGCGTGCTGATTAACTTATTGATGTCACCCAAAACCATATATACAACAATCGACAACGACTCACATGTCTGAGAACACTAGGAGGAGAATAAAAAGATGGTGGATATGAAATCCACACACTGAGAAATCCACATATATGAGAAGTACACTACTAATTTATGTTAGTTAATGATACAGATGTAATAGAGGATTGCCATCAAATACACAATAAAACTTAAATTACGACTTATCTGTGAAACAGGGGCTCATCTACATCTAGAGTTCTCCTTGGTGAGATGTGTCTTCTCCGGATCTCGATGTCTTCGGATACTCCTCCGCCCGCATCGTTCGCCGTTTCCTTCCTTCTTCCTCAGGGTCTGTTCAGAGAGCCCTCTTACAAGTAGAGTCCTCGACATCCTCTTTTAGTTCTTTCTTCACCCACCTTGACCATGTGGGCCCATTCTACCTCAGCCATCTATTTCTCGCAAAACAACCATGCTGCCTTTTGTGTAAAAACATATAATTTTTATAATGCCGCCCGGTACGGTACATAGATACATAGCTATATATATATATATATATATATATATATGTATGTATAATCAATCATTTTATAATTCTACCTTCGTTAATTACAGTTCACTCTTATAATTTCAAACTGTTTTACTCTATATAAATGTTTTAATGTCTTTGGTTTTGTCCAGTGTATGTTATTTTGGTATGGGTTTTTTATCTCTGACCTCATCTATCTAATAAATAAATATCAACAGTTATTTCTGTATCGAATGAAGTAATATTATCATAAATTTGATTTATCAAGTAAAATTTAAAAATATAATTATAGTAAATTTTAAAATAAGTTCTAAGCTGGCTAACAAGGTCGGGTGAAGTTACATTAATAGCCGGCCACGGAAGCCACAACAGAGGGGAGGATCTAATGCCCTTATTGGAATTTGGTAACTCTGTTGCGCCAGCCTAAACTCTTCTCCACGGCCTGTCGAAACACGAGATCTCTTTGAATAGGAGCTACAAAGTTACTTCACCGCCTCCGATAATTTACTTAATGTTAAGGGCTACTCTTGGGATTCTGTTTCTTGATGCTTCGGTGAAGTCTAATGAATTTTCAAGTAGCCATTTTTGTACATTCTCCAAAACTTAAAATATATAATTTTGAGATGAAAACACTCAGAGATGAAATACCAGTAGTACGAAAACAATGTATAAGCAATCAATGTTTCACTTCCCAAATTTTTGAATTTATGTATTCCCTTTACATTCTTACATCTGCTTTACATCTGCAACGGCGACGTTTTTCCCACCAATTATATTTTTTGTAATATTTATTTCAGGACTTGCTACTTTAGTAATAGAGAATACAATATAATTGTAATAATAAGTTATGAGGCATAAAGATGCGGTTAATCACCACGCCATGGTGTATTGCGATGCAACACCTATTGTACGAAACGATGCAACACCATAAAAAAAAATATTATTAAATAAATTAAATTAAAGTATTATTATTAAACACTTTAAAATGGTCTCTAATATGAGAGATAGATTCTTTTCTCTTATCCGATTCCATGTAATGATTTAAAAATCAAAACAGTTGACCAAAAATTATAAAAAAAATAATAATGTAATGTTCATTATTGTATTTAGAAAATTGTAACTGTTAAAGTAATTGACATACTAACCTAAATTAATGGGTTCCTCTTCCTCAAATTCTAAAGCTGTTTTTTTCCCTCGAGAAATCGATAACAAATTTGATTCTGGCAAGGGACCATCTTGCTATTACATTCATCAATATAGAAAGAAAAACGCGGCCCTGCAAGTATCTGCCAACTGGAATTTTTATTGTCCTGCCTAAGGACATTGGAAGAAGTTGGGTCCCCGCCAAGACTTCGATAGGATTTGCCAGATCCTTCCGCAGGATTTAAAGGACATTACGATCCATAACTCATCCCGGCACAATAATGCTAACGGCTGCTAGGACCGATAAATTCCATAAAGAACATCACGAATAAAATAAATAAGCAACAAGTAAAACAAATGTATCATGCAGATAAATAAAATATATTACAGCGAAAAGTAATATTCAAGAAGCTTACCTACGATGGTATCATCATCATAATCATTTTATTCACGTTTACCGCTGACTCAGTGTGGGGTAGAATTTGTAGAGTCTCGACCGGATGTCCCGTTCCTCGGCCAACTCTCTTCTCCCTGATGATACCGGAATAAGTAAAACATTGAATGGTCGGCATTTTTCAGTTTTGCATCCAACTTATAATATATGTCTCTTTTTGAGTTTTCCTCACTTTTGAATGATTTAAATTAATAGAATCTACGTCGTAACTAAATTAGCTGGTGAAATTTACCAGTACTGACAGCCAGACAATTTATCAGAAAGAGAAAAGAAACAATAAATTGGAGTAAAGTAAAAAGAAAGACAAGAGAGTGAGATCTATCTCCGTCATTCTTCAATACAGCCTCTCTTTATCCTGCCGCATCCACTGTTTCCAAGTCCTGCCGCATCGGCACCTCCCATCCCTCCCCAACCCTTGTATTTCCTAGAAGGGTTCTCAGAAATAGGACGAAGGATATAGATTGCGTGCTCAACGAGCGAGATAAGCCCGAGTAATCTGGAAAATGGTTTCCGAATGAAGTTTTCGATATCTTTCGCCTTATCTAGGGGTCGAATTTAAGGGCTCTTAGGCCCAGGGACTTTGGGAATAAAAGATTCAGGAAAAGGGTCTTGGATAAACGAGGAGTTGGTGGAAGGGGTAATGAAATATTAATGACTCACTCCCACTAACAGCGTGTGCGGGCCGATACAACTTTAAAACAGGCCATTACTGTAATTAAACGGGTCTTCAACAACTACCTCTTGTTTGTAACCAACGTTACAGGTTCATACCAACGTTACAAACAAAAATAAAACTATCTAAACAATAACTGGGAGCGGAGTGGCTCAATGATAGAGCACTGAGCTGCCGTGCCGGAATTCCCGTTTCAAATCCCGCGGCAGGCCAAGACTTTTACTTAGTCTGATTGCAGCCGGAGATGGATAATATGGAATCTAGGACCCTCCTGGGGCTCACCCAGCCTATATAAAATATTATAAAAATGGGGTGCCCAAATTAAGGGAGGGGGGATCTGGCGGTTGAGCGTGACCCAGGACAAGGCACCTCCTTCCAGAACCGTTGTCCATTAAAAAGTACAGTCTCTACCATGTACTGAACCCCAGACCTGTAATGGTAAAGTTTTTTTTTTTTAAATAACAATTATCTGAAAAAATAAATTTCGAAAACTAGAAAAAGATTGTTTACTCCGTGATAAAAGCTGAATATTCGTAACCGGTATACCAGAAATCATATTAAGATAAAACAAAAGAGATAAAAATAAAGAGAGCACAGTTTTAGAGTTGTAACCCAATTGAGGTACCTGAGAAGTGTGGTTACAGTTGATAACAAAATAGAGAGTGAAAACAAGACAGAACTATTAGGAAATCTTAAATTATCTTTAGAAATTTAAAGACAATTTATTCAATATAAATTATAAATATTATGAGAAATTCTTAAAGGTTAGGCTTAATTAATTATTTTTTTAAAGCCACTCAAGTTTAAAAATAGAATTAAGCTCATTATAATTTCTCATTTTTTATTCCTAATTTTCTCTTACTTTTTAAAATATATATATAATTATAACTGAAGAAGGAGTTTTGTTTAGTAAAGAACAGATGCTCTATCATCTGAAATATTTTATCTGTATTTGGTATTATAAAAACGAAAAAAATACCCCAAAAAAAAACACCTTTTTATATATAATGTTTAAACAACAGTGATTTTAATTAATTAGAGTTGTCTTTTATAAGTAAATTTTACAATAGCAGGAAAAATGTAGAAAAAACGCGCTTAAAAAAAAAAGAAAAGAAAAATGAAGAACCATAATAGTAATTCTAATTTAAAATACATAAAAATAATACTAAATAAAATAAGTAAATATAATAATAATAATAATTAAATAGAAAATAAATACACAATTAAAAATAACTATAAAATAAATACAGATAACTAGATTATGTTACCTACGAATAGTGATTTGATTAAGTGAGGAGTATATGTTTTGTTCTTTTGTGCGTGTACCGTCGTAGTGAATGTTTCTCATAGTTACCGATTTCTCGGATTAATGGGTTTTCGGAAGCTGGAGTTTTTTCGAAGTATGCTTTTGTTTGGGCTGAAACATATTGTTTTACCTTGGAAGTTCAAGATCTCTGAGCATAGTCGATATTTCCGTGTAGCGGGGATAATTAATGATGAATTATTAATAATTCTCATGCATAAGTTTTGTACCCTTTCAAACTTTCTATAATTTGTAGCGCAGGTTGAACTCCAGACAGGTGAGGCATAGGATGTAAAAACAATTATATCAGAATATCAATGGAAAAAAGTTGACTTAAAAAGTACTTGTTATAATCCATCGCAACTCCAATCTCATCCAGTATTCTACGTATTTCTCCAGTTTAATCCTGTTGTTTTAGTGATATTTCTCCAGTTTAATCCTGTTTTTTTTAGTGATGTTTCTACTATTCAATCATATTGTTTTAGTGATATTACACGAGTATAGAGAGTAATTTTCTCTGGTAAATAGAATGGCACCCTAAAAAAGTTAAATAAATAAAAACGTGAACTCCTAAAAGATTTTAAAGTGGACATGGGTCTGAGGCAGAGGCCCAATTAAAATGCAGGAACTCTACAAGCCCTTCATGAGGCCAAAGAGCGGCAAACGAAAGTGAGGGTGTCAAGTCTAGAGTTCCTAAAATAAATAAAAAGCTCCGAGGAATCCAAGCGAGAAAGTAATCTCCAAAGTTTAAATAACTCCACTAGTGTTAGTTGCAGCATTACATCAATCTTCAAAAACTATTATAGGATAGTTGAAAAATATATTTTTGCAAATTTGTATATATATATTTGATCGTATGGAGGAATGAGCTTATCTCTAAAACTACAATTTAATTTTAATTTAAAGAAGCCTTCAATATGTGGCTACATAGAAGGGTTTGGAGAACATTAAATGTTAAAAGAGTTACGAACGAAGAAGCTTATAGCGAACACTCTAACAAATGAGCCGTTTATTTTGAAAGTGGCCTAACTCCGTTTTCAAATTTTTGCCGGTTAGCATGGTTACATGTACAACTTCATATTATATATCAGTGAAGCGTTACAGGTTGCTTATATTCCGAGCAAATACAAAAAGTTTTTGACACATAAGTTTTCAGAATTAGTTCAATAACTGAACCGTGTAGTTTGAAAGTGGCCTAACTCCATTTATTTTATACTTACATCAAGATATTTACTATTGATAATGTCTATTGGGATATATACGACCGGAACATCATGATTTCTTCAAATTCCTTTCACACGTGCAAAATGTAGATGAATAGTAAATTGTTTTGTAATAAATTTATGTTTGTAATTTTATATGTTCTGTAATTAAAAAATGTTTTGAATCGCATAAATAGTGTTTCCGAAGAGTTTTAAAGATATGTAAAATAAATTGAGTATTGTTTCTTTTTTCAATTTGAAGCATCTTAAATTATGTTGAATGGACTTGGGTAACTTCAAATTTTATAATGAATCTGGTTGTAAATTTTGAAAGTAGCCTAACTCCATTCTTGATAGGAAAACGTACATTATTAACTTAATAATTGTTGCTATTTTAATAGGAACCATAAATTTAACAGGCTTAGATACACTAAAGCAGTATGACTCATTAGTATCCTATATGTATATTTTTAAATTCATTGAAACGCAAACCCTTAAATATCTCAATTTGAAGATAAATGGAGGTAGGCCACTTTCAAAATAAACGGCTCAAATTTGAATTAAAAACTAAATAGAAAACTACAATTCCTTCCTTTAATTGTGAGAAGACTAGATAACAAATGCTGCAGGAAGTCCACCCTCTTGAGGATTGGTATTCTGGGCAGTTTAGCAGTCTATTTAAAATTTGTTTTAACCTAATTTAAAAAACAAGTGTTGTGATACAATGATAACTAATACGCAATAATTCCACAACAAAATATTGCCAAGAAAAAATTTTCTAAGATCTAAGTACAGTATACAATAAATAAATAACATAACAAATTCTTGACCGATAAAATAGAAATCATTAGATCTAATTAATTATTAGATTAATTAATGAGGTATATCATGGTTGATTTTTAATTATGGCTAATAATATTTTTTAAATTATTACGATTTATTTCAATTTAATTGAGCGCTAATCGAAGCACAATATTTTTTTTAATCTGTCCTTTGCTAATACAAATAGATTAGATAGCTTACTAACTCGTGAGCATGCAACATATAATTGCCATGGGAGAAACATGGATGTTCTAGGTCCAAACCGCAAATGGACATTGCCTGGCCTTGAGACTTGTTGCTGGTCATAGCAAAAGCCAAGCTTATATCAAATTGAAGTATTTTGAACGGTATTATGGGTTCTGATGGTATCATTGGAATAAGTGGCTACAGGACGACTTCTCCTTTAAAGTTTCCAGTCAACATTGCTGCTTCAATAACATTCCCAGTGATATGCTTGATGACCAAATGTGCAAGATTCCATAATCCATAATGGTGCATTCAAATTACAATTAATCAATAATAATGGCTGACACATATCACTTAGGGGTATGAAAAATAGTTTACATCCTATTCTCAGACCTATTGAATATAGACACAAAATTTCATAAGAATCGGTCAAGTCGTTTCGGAGGAGTTTTGTTACTAACACTGTGACACGAAAATTATATATATATATATATATATATATATATATATATATATATATATATTATCCTAACGAGACTATATTGCTTCTGCTGATTAATAATAGATCTTGGCTCCTTCTTGGCTAACAGGGCAGTTCTTACAGCATAAGGATTTAGATTTAATGAAACCATTACTCTGTCACCCGGAAACGAACCTGTCTAAACTTTAATATCATACATAGAAGGCAAAAAAAAAAGGCAAGGGATCAATATTTCAATTTATGAAATCTGTTTTTTCTCCAAGGATATAAAATATATCAGAAATATTAATGGTAGCTGGGATAAAGCTTAAGATAAAAGGATTTTTCAAATTGAAGATAAGAAACAAAGCAATATCCTTGAGGAAAGAAAATCCTTACTTGGGATTGAAACAATAGAAAATATATTTATTACTTTCTATATCGCCTAGTATTTTATAGGCCAATAAAGGAATAGTACACAAAATAAAAATATATATCCCTTTATTAACATTAATTTATTTATATATTAATAAGTATTATAAATAAAAACCTCTATACTAGGAAATTATTGGATGATACAGCGGTAGTTAGTTTAAAACAACAATAATTTTACGATATTACTTTTTTAATGATCTATGCATTATTAAATTTCTATGGCACAACTCGCAACACATTGGAAATATTACTTTGCAATACAGACCATGAAATCTTCTTTTCTTGTCACATATTTATATATTAAATTAATATGTTCGCTGCATGTCACTGGACTCCTACCAATCCGATGTTAAAGAAATGTTTTGTGTGTGTTAAAGTCACTAAACACACTTGACGGATCACACACTTCGTTCCGCTAGGTAATGTTCTTTAAGAATTAATTTATCCTCCTCCGAAACGTTTAAACAGGACGAACATCTGTCAGCTCCGCAATCTAGACATCTTATTTAACTGTTCGTGTGTTTACTACTGAACATCAACTGTAGGCGTGATAGCGTTAGGAATTTCAATGATTACGTACATGTTTTTTCGTTATTATGGCCTAGATAATCTATCTATACGATCTATTTGAAAAACATGATATTATTATAAAATTTATTAATAGAATAAATTTATAATAGGGAGCGGAATGGCTCAGTGGTAGAGCGCTCAGTTGCCATGCCGAAGGTCCTGGGTTCAAATCCCGCTGATGGCAAGACTTTTACTTAATATGTTAGCATCCGGAGATGAACCCAATGTGATCTAGGGCCCTTCTGGGACTTACCCAGCCACTGTAAAGTGGGTACCCAAACCGTCGTCAAACTGTACTGTATCTACCATGTACTGAACCCCAGACCCTTTACGGGTTGCAGTGGAACAGGTTTTTTTATTATAATATTATTAATTTTAAAAATTAATTAAATTAATTAAAAAGTTTGTCGAGTCTGCTAATCTTTCTAAATTGTATTTTTTCTTATGAAACTAGGTGAGTTTCAACACACAAAATGTTACCATTTTTGTAGATACTGTTACTTTTGCTGTGTATAAAACAGGAGCAGTAACATGCTTTATTAAAACACTTGCAGTTTCATTTCTTTCATCTCATATAGAATAGAAAAGACTAAATAAATATTAACCATTCGACATTACTTAATACTTAAGAGTTTCCTTGTTAATTATCTTTTTCCCACTAATCCACCAATAATCACATAACAAAACACTAAACCAAGTTGAATCTGCTTTTCCTTGACCAACTCTACTGTTTATTTTAGAGAAGAATTGGCCGACTGTATGTTCTAATGTAAGGAAGAAATAGTTGGGGGTGCAGTCAATCAAAACACCTAAATAAGCGTAACTTATTTATTATGTGCCGACGTTTGGGCCTACAATGTAGGCTATCTTTAGGGTAAAGAGAGAGAAACAAACAGAAATAAATAGATAAGTAAAACAGAAATAAAATAAATAAGCTACGCTTATTTAGGTGTTTTGATTGACTGCACCCCCAACTATTTCTTCCTTACTCTACTGTTTATTATTGTACTTTCAGAAAATCTACTCGTCAATATTTTAAACTTTTATTATTATTTTGATGTTTTAAGGGTGCGTGCCTCGACGACCGAGTTATCCAGGAAGACAGGAGAGATCGCCGATGAAGACTAGAGGATGACCGGGCGGGGAGAAGAGCCTAAACAGTTTAGCGGGGATGAGAAGGATGGCTCTATATCCCTCCCTCATTTCATTATCCACTCAGCAACTATCGTCACTTTCCCCAATGTCATCGTTTTTCTTATTTTCGCCACAATATGTTTTCTAAATTCTCACTAATATAAGTGAACGAAGATACTTGTGTGTATGGTAAAAACATGATAATGCTATTAGTCACAATTAATTGAGAAGCTGCTTTCAACTTCTATAAGTAATTAATTAACAAAGAGTAATTCTTACCTGCAATGCCAGCAAAAATCTTAAATCCATCTGCTCATCTAAAAAAAACAACATACCAATAAGTAATTAATAACAGGAATAGATAATAAAATTGCTAAATTATATTATATTATAAAACTGATAAATGAATTCTTAACAATAAATATTATAATAGAACAATTATATAGAAATGTTTTAGTGATCGCGTAATGTTTTATTTTAAACACGTGATATAATTACAATGTAAAGTAATTATACTATAAACAAATCTAATAATAGAAAAATATTTGAAATTTCTTTGTTATCGTCCTTGCTATATAACAAAAAAACGAAATATAATCCGTGCTATATAATTATTAACAATTATATTAAGACCGTGGGAAAATTCCAACGAAAAGCCTTAAGTCTCCAAACTAAAACAGAAATAGAAATTATCTGTCAGCGCTGGTCCTGCTGAGGGGACAGATAATTTCTATTTCTGTTTTAGTTTGGAGACTTAAGGCTTTTCGTTGGAATTTTTCCACGGTCTTAACATTTATGTAGGTCTCTTTCTTACTTTTCAATATTAACAATTATATTAACACTTTTTTAATTTGTAATATAGTGGCTGGTCCGCTGTAAGGTAGACATTGAATGACTCTATAGTTGAAATAGTTTATAAATATGAGCAGCTAAATGTATTGCGAATAAGGCGCCCATTCTTCCTTGCCCGCATTACCGGAGAGC
This sequence comes from Arma custos, assembly GCA_037127475.1. Lineage (NCBI taxonomy): Eukaryota > Metazoa > Arthropoda > Insecta > Hemiptera > Pentatomidae > Arma > Arma custos. The sequence continues at coordinate 135,987,792 of CM073764.1, read as the reverse complement.
ATTGCGGGGCTGTAAAAGACAGGTTTGAAGGCGTTGTATAGTCCAATATGACTCCTACTTCTGGTATTTGAGTCAACCGTAATATTTATTAAGATTATTATTATTTTTTTATTGGTATTGTCCAAAATCATATTAAAATCTAGAAATTTAACACTTTGACTTATCCGACGTCATAAATAAAGATACAGTATATAGATAATTACAAAGATGTATATTATATATTTTTCTGAAGCTTATTAAAAATTTCGTAAGAACAATCAAAATATTATTATAAATTTAATGTTTTAAATATGAAATTTTCAAACAAATATTTATTAATAAAAATGATAAGTAGAAGACCTACATATAATAAATTTATAACAGTATTATAAAATCATATTATAAATGTTCTTAGGTAGTAACTAAACTAAACTAAATTGTTTGTTTGTTCATTTAACGTCACTTTTTGCTGCTATGGCTAATCGGACGATACTACATTGGGAGCTCTAAATTTTGCCTATCCAGGTTTAATTAGGACAGGGATTTTTAATGAATACCTGACATCGTACAGGCTCGGGACCCCCGTTTAACGTCCCTTCCGAAGGACGGCGAATCTAAGGATTTTTTACTCCCTTAAAAAAATCCTAGGATCACCTGCCGGTCTACGAACCCGCGATCTTGGGTTTAGTAGTTTGTTGCGCTAACCACTAGACCACAGGTGACCTTACTAAATTGTATTTTATATCACTCATTTGAAAATAATACTGCAAGGTTCGTATGAAAAATACAGCTCTAATATTCTTCGCAAAGACAAAAGTAACGCACTAAAGACTATTATTTTTTATATTTTATATGGAAAAATTTTTTGTTTATTAAAAAATTATATCATATAACAATAAAATAAATTATATTATTTTTACATGTTGATGAAATGATCAGAATGGAGTTCAGAGAAATAATTCTTTTAATATCGTTGAACTATGTAACTGGAATCGAACTATTGAGGCGCTAGTTTTTAAAATACTTTGCTCAATCCTATTTAAGAAAATATTCTACTGACCTCCTTTTCATTCTCCATATATATGCAAGGTGAACTAATGTTAATTAGATATTTTTATAGAAAATGCTATATATAATAAAAATAATGTTACCGAAACTTCATAAAGATATGTATAATAAATTGATATAATAATTAAAAATAATACGATAAACACAAACGAAAAATTGGAGTTATTGCTGGATTGCCATCTCGCTGTACACATACAGTCCCTGGTCATATTAATGTGACCACCAAGAAAGATTACTTTCTTTCTGTTTTTTTCCTAATTGTTTTAATATACTTTCGCGTGTCTTAATAAATTGCTGTTTTAAGTAATGGCAACACTGCTATAAGTTTTTTTAAGTTTTTTTTTTAGTAATGGCAGCATTGGTTTTAGTACAGCCATTTTGTTTTACGAGTGACAGCGTGCATAATTTGTGTTTGAAATTTTTGTGGATTTACTGTTCCTTTTTCATTAAATTTATTGTTTATTAATGATTTATTATTTGTATCATATATTTTAACTATTTCGATAGTTTTTTTTTTCATCAATATGTAAAATAGGGTGTAAATAGGGTGACACCACAATATATATAAAAAAAAATAAAGATTTATTTTCGAAACTATTATATAAAAATATTATATGTGTGTTTTAGCTGGATTATGTTTTAAAGCAAACTTTCAACACGCACCCACGCACACATACAGTCCCTGGCCATATTAATGTGATCACTGGATAGATTCGTTCTTGTTACATGTTTGCATTATCTTTTTGTATGTGTAATGAATGTAATGTTAGTTACTAACTTACCCATAAAACTAATATTTAAACTCGATTTACATCATTACGCATACAAAAAGATAATGCAAACATGTAACAAGAACGAATCTATCCAGTGGTCGCGTTAATATGGCCCGGGACTGTATGTGTGCGTTGGTGCGTGTTGAAAGTTTGCTTTAAAACATAAATCAGCTAAAACACACATATAATATTTTTTTTTAAATAAACATTGAAACAGGGTGTAGCATTGACTGAAAGGACTCGGTTAGTTTGTGAAGCGCTGATGTATTCCGTTGGTCGAGGATTGCCGTTGAAAGGGGCGGTAAATTACAAATGAGGACGAGAGAACTTTGATCAAGGAGTTGAAGGCACTCATCAGGACGAATACCATCAAGGGGGCACAAAGGGAGGTCCTGCTGGACGCCTCAAGAAGGGCTCCATCAGGAGGACGGCGAAGGGAAAGGACAATCAAGTTAATGCTCGCGGGGCACGTTATCTAGGCCCTTATCTATATTTGTATCAATGCCACCATTATCTATATACGTATCTGTGACGTCCCAAAGGTCGCGCGCTTTACCTTGATGACTAATTATCCCCGCCAGAGTCACAAATGACTATATAATTAACCGTCATTTTTTATTTCTGACGCGCGGCATCATCAGCGGATCTCGCTAATCGTCAATCCTCATTATGGTAACTCGTATCGGACTAATGATCTGATTCTTCCAAGGCAAGTGTGACAATCCTCATGAATGCCAGAAGTGGGCTTTCAACCTAAATTATGCTACTAGTTAAATTATATGGCTACAAAAATGGTTCAAGGTCACAATTAAAAATATAATCTCCTTAAAATGATACTAGTGATTTAGCAGGTCACCATATAGCTACCAACCTCATCTCTCTAACCTCTTCTTATCATTCGTTATTCGTTATTATTAGTGTGTGCAATATTAAATTGTTTCCTTATTGTTAATTATTTTTAGTGTATGTTTAAAGTTCGTGTATTCTGTATTCCGTATACACCTCTGATATTCCCGAGCACTCTTGCACCAACATCTATACCTTCGCAGACGATACAGCCATTATTTCTTCTCACAGAGATCCAAACCTAGCATCTATAGCTCTTCAAAATCATTTATTTGATTTAGAAAAGTGGTTCTATAATTAGCAAATAAAAATAAACGCCTCAAAATCGAGCCATGTAAGCTTCTCTCTAAGCAAAGCTTCGTGTCCAGCAGTCAAAATTGACAACGACGAAGTACCTTCCAAAAATTATGTACGTTACATAGGACTATACTTGGACAAAAGACTTACATGGAACGTACATACAAAATTAAAAATACAAGAACTGACTAGAGGGTACAAACAACTATCACATCTTCTGGACTACAGATCTTCACCTGACTTGAGGAACAAACGACTTATCTATAACAGTATACTAAAACCTATTTGGACATATGGAGCAGAGCTTTGGGGTTCAGCAAAAAAAGTTCACATGCACAAGATTCAAATAACACAATCCAAAATTCTCAGAAAAATTCTTAATGCACCGTGGTATGTTTCGAATCACATAATACACAACGACATGAACATTCCTACTATAAAATCATATATTCATAACAAATACATAACATTCCACTCATCGACACAATATCACCCAAACCCACTCGTTCTTCCGCTTTCCTACCCTCTGTTACCTGGACTTAATAAAAAAAGATTAAAAAGACATTGGCCAAGAGACCTACTGAAAAATTGATATTTCATTCCAAAACTCGATGTTCCTGTACAATAGCAAAGAGAAAAACAGCTGGATCAAATTTGCTGGATGCGCAATTGCGCAGGTGCAAATAAAAATTAAATAATAATAATAATAATAATAATAATATTTAAAGTTCTTTATTGCCTATTAAGTTTTATTTTGTCTTCTTAATTATGTGTACAGTCTATTTTAAATAAACAGAATAACACTTCGGCAATTGCCATCTTAGGAAGAAGAAGCTTTAAAATACTTCCAGAAGTTCTGAATAGTTATAAATATCCAATTATGTGAAAACGAGAATCAAATGTATTTTGAAAAGAATATGAAATGGAATTATTTTCATCAAAAGTGTAAGACAAACATTTCTATCGCAAATTGTATTTTTCAATTTCCATTAATATTGATAACAAGATAGGTATCAGAATTATCAGAGCTGTCATTGCCTTGCACCCATGGCGATCTGTTAAATCATAAGTTTACTTGAACATAATATAATTGCATAGTGATGTATCTTGGATGCTTTATTTTTTCCTTTAGCAGGAAGATACAATCGCGGTAGACCTAAGCAATCTTTTGCACAACGGAAAACCTTTTTTTTTTGTCGATATCAGTACACAATTGCAGATACTCAGCAATATAAATACTAAAACGGTTGGCTGAATTCAGGAGTAGATTAATGCTAGTAGGAAGTAGTAGGAATCACTAGCGAAGATTAATGCCCAACGAGGATTAATGACAGAGGCGACCGATGAAATATGGAAGCCCGATATTGGGGACAGTCTAAGTCCAATATCTCCAGCTTTTTGAAACCTTCACATCAAGTTAGCGATTTACTTAACTTATATTGGCCAGGATGGGATTTAATGAATATTGTTCTTGCTTCTAGAGAGAAAATTAAAAGAAAACATCATTAGAGAGCTCTGTGGCAGTTATGGAGGAAATATAGTTGCTTATAGAGTGTAATAAAGGAAGAAAAAGTTTGAAGTACTGGTGATAAAGGCTTTATTTTATTAATAATACACAACTAATAAAGTTACTAAAAATGCAATCATACTACTCCATCTTAAAATACAATAATAATTTAAATAACTAGGAAAATCCATTCTGAACCCGGCGAAACGTTTATCAACTACATCGAATAACTAATTGGTCGTATGATATGAAATGTCCTTTTTTATTATTCATAAAATATAAAGTTAAAACTAATGGATTTCTGTTTCGTACTATGTTTATTTTTACAGACTGCAATGAAAAGTTATTAATTATTGTTTTTTTTATGATATTTACAATCACTACTATTGAAACAAGTCATTTTTGTATATATATATATATATATATATATATATATATATATATATATATATATATATAAAATCACTAAAATAGAGCCAAAAACTCAAAAAGAAACACTATTATTTATTATAATGCAATTGGGAAAAACCACAATGCAAAGCCTCATGTTTCAAAAAATACACCTACTTACCAGTCGACGTTTCGCCTATTCAGGCATTATCAAGACACCAAAATCAAAAAGGGGTTATGTGAATCACATCTGGAAGAAAAAGGTGCAATACATCCCAACGATCAACAGCCCAAACAGGCTCCAAACATGAGACAGCACCCTACCACCAAGACGTTCAACATACAACAGAAAAGAAGGTAATACGCAACCAGGTGGGAAGGTTATAGAATCAGCTGATCCACAAACCATATCAAGTAATATTAGCCTATAAAAATTTATACATATTAGCAAAGTTAGCCAAATTCTTCTTTTAAAATATTCAACGTTTCCGAATAATATTGGTTCAAATTTCTGCAATCTGTTTTATAATTTACTGAAATGTCAATCTTTTGTGCAATCTGCATGGCCTCGAACAACTTCCTTCTAGAGCCATCACTCTCTTTGTAAACAACTTTAGCATTCTCAAAATCAAATTGATGCTTACAAGTTTTGGTATGCTGGGCCAATGCTGTGTTAGGTTCCTTGCCACCAATATTTTTACAATCATATTGATGCTGATACATTCTTTTGTGCAACAATTGTGATGTTTCACCAATGTATATTTTAGGGCATTGCAAACAGCTAATCTCATACACTACATCCGATTGTTGCTGTGTAAGTATTTTATCTTTCAATGGAGTGTAAAATTTACTCATCTTGTTTGTAATCTTATTCGCAAGCCTAATCTCGTAAACATCATACTCTTTAAATATATCTCTAACACATTCTGACAGGCCCTTAATATAAGTGCACGCAAAAAAGATATATATATATATATATATATTTTTTTTTATGAGTTTAAAATTGGCTACTCGGCAGCCCGCGCTGCAATAAACTAATGTAGTAATCCACTGCGTACGAGGAAGGGTGTTGTAACTTACGGACCTTTTGCGGTTAGTTTGAGAACTTTTCTGCTAGCGACATAGATTAATCTATAAATAAATAGTTCATTTCGCCTTTCCTCCCAGAGGTAGAACAATCGCATCCTTATCGGGCTACAGAGATGTTGACAAACGCAACAAAAAAGTGGTAAAAACAACCTCCATTGGTTAATCGGAAGGGACCTATACTCTGTTTCAGGACAGACAATGATGAAACCATGCGAAGTCCTCCCACAGCCACCATATTAGCCAAACTTGTCTCCAACAGATGTCCACTTGTTCCGTAATTTGGAAAACTTTCTTAAGGGAAATATTACAACATTATTTTCAAGTAAAAAAAAAAGTTGGAAAAATGTATAGAAAACGAAGATAAATATTACAAATAAAAATGGTTTAATTGTTTGTAACGTTGTTTTAATAAAAAAGCTTTCTTTTAAAAATGGACAATTCATATGAAACTATATTATAAACCTATTATGAGAGATAAGATTTGTTCTCTGCCGGCAGGCGGCCTTGGGTAGCTCAACTGGTAGAGCGATGTTACGGTGGGACAAAGATTCCGGGTTCAAATCCCGCCCGAGGGCCTATCTTTTCTCTTTAAAAATAAAAATATTTAAAACTCAAAAAAATTACCAATAATTATAAAAAATTATATATTATAAACCATTTGAGAAATAAGACTAGAGAATAATATTAAAAAAACAAATGAAGTGAGACTGATACAGATAGATAGAGAGATAGAGAGAGAGAGATAGAGAGATAGAGAGAGAGAGAGAGAGAGAGAGAGAGAGAGAGAGAGAGAGAGAGAGAGAGAGAGAGAGAGAGAGAGAGAGAGAGAGAGAGAGAGAGTGAGAGAGCGTAAGAGATGGTGCCGAAGCTGTATCGATTGGACTGAGCTGGGCTGGAGAGAGTTCAGGGGTCTTCGGCCGACAGCAGAAATTTCGGTTGGCTGCACTGTGTCTCCTGTCCTCACGCATCGTCCTTTCCTTAAAGGACTCCTTCTCAAAGGATATATTATCTTTACATCAAAAACTAGGGGATTTCTAGGATATCTTCCAGGGTAGAAAAAGTTCTTTTCAGCTCGAGATGGTTCTATTCAACCAATTCAAATTAGTAAAGGTTAATGAAGAGGGGGAAATCCGGAGTTTGAAAAAGTGCTCAAATTATTTCTCGAGTGGACAAATAAAACCTGAAAAGACTCCTTTAGTATTTCCTTTAAATCGTTAAAATGTTTAAAAGTATATAAAAAATGTTTTAGGTAAAATCAACTGTTCCTGAAAAAGGGACCGAGAAATTATTAATTAATGATTTATTTATATTGTATTTTCTCTATGAATTAATAACAAATCTAAACATATTAATTTTACTCCCCGAAACGGAATGTGCATTCCCGCCTTTTTTGGTATCATATTTTCCCGAAAAAAAAATCGCCTGTGGTCTAGGAGTCAAGAAAAATAAGTAAATAAACCACTAAGACTTAATAAATTTCTAAATATTAAATAATATTTTAAATTACCGTGGCCAATATTTTTAATCCATTCATCAAGTATTTCTTCTGGTTCAGGTGTGGCAAAGAATTGATTACACGGTCTAAAACAGAAGAAACATGAATGGATATGTAAATATTATTATTATCAGTCAATTTAATTTCATAAAAACTTGTGGAATAAAATCTAGTATTATTAGTATTATTCTTGTTTATTGCATATTTTTTCATGCTTTATCATGAAGCACTTATGGCGCTCTTTAGTTAATTTCATTTTTTTAAAATGTATTACATAATTTCGTACGTTTTTATTATTATTATCACTGGCTCTACAACCCAGCACGAGTCCTGGCCACATCAAGGCGTCGCCTCCACTCTTCTCTGTCCTGCGCCAAGGTCTTCCAAGCTCTGGATCCACTGATGCTGCCTGCATCACTCTCGACTGACCATCTAAGTCGTGGACGCCCACGTTTTCTTTTTCCATCAACGAACCCAAACAGAAGTCTTTTTAAGATAGCGTTGTCCTCCATTCTGGCCACATGTCCAGCCCTTCTCAATCTAGCTATTCTTATGTGCTTCACCACGTCAGGCTCCTGATACAAAAGATACAGCTCTGCATTTTGTCTGAGTCTAAATTGACGTTTTATACATACTTTTTAACTGTAATTTTTATTATCTTATACATTTTTTTTTGGCCCATTTGTGTTACTTATGATTTTAAAGATTGTTATTGTTAACCGTTTTTACTGTTTCATCTATATACGGCTTTTATAAAATTACTTTTCGTTTTATTGATTATTACGTAATGATTACTGCATTGATCGCCCATGGATATAGCAGTGAACACCCAACCAGATCAATGCATACTCTCAGTAAACTGTAATACGATATAATTCAGGGAAGATTACTCGCTCAATTACTGTGATTTAATGCTTCATCATCCCAGGGACTAATATCTGTTTGTCATATTACGTTCAATTATTGATCTTTGTTATCATCAAATATTGAAATAGTAATTATTACATTAATGATGTATTGTCTTTCTTCTATATATTAAAAAAAAAATAAAAGGTTTCGGTGGCGTAAGTAAATTTATAAGGCTGCCCTGTAGTGCGGGAAGAGTATTACAGAGCCACGATGACATACTAAAAACGGTTAACAATAAACATCTTAAAAATCATAAGTAACACAAATGTGCCAAAAAAAGAAAAATTATAAGAAAATAAAAATTACAGTTAAAAAAACAAGATACATTCAGTTTAAAAATATGTATAAAAACGTACGAAATTATGTAGTAAAATTAAAAAAAATGAAATTAACTGAAGAACGCCATACGTGCTTCATGATAAAGCATGAAACAATATACAATAAAACAAGAATAATACTAATAAGTATTTGTAAAAATAATTGTATAATAGGAACAATGGCTGTCACAGATTTTATCCCACAAGTTTTTATGAAATTAAATTGACTGATAATAATAACATTTACACATCCATTCATGTTTCTTCTAGTTTAGACCGTGTCGTCAAATTCTTTGCCAATCTAAACAGGAAGAAACACCTGATGAATGGATTAAAAATATTGGCCGCAGCAATTTAAGAGATTATTTAGCTACCATAATTCAGTTCTGAGGAATGTCTAATGTGTGAAACTAGTCCATTTATTTATCTATTTGTCCTTTCTATTAACCAGCTAAGTTAGGACAGTTTAAATGGGCATTGATATAAAAAGAAAAAAAATTTCCTAAAGTCAGCTGGTATAATTTGGATCGAGAGAATTAATAAACTACAAGGAAGAAAAAAGAGGAATATGAAACTAGTTGATTGGGGACAAGAAAGGCAGGAGAATGAAGAGATGCAGGGAGGCAATATTGACAATATCCTGTCATTTCCCCAGGGGCTACTCTATATTCCTCTCTCTCTCTCTCTCTCTCTCTCTCTCTCTCTCTCTCTCTCTCTCTCTCTCTCTCTCTCTCTCATTCCCCTTCTCTCCTCTTTATACAGTCTATCTAAAAAGAAATAAGAGAAAACGGGACAACGAGAACCATAACGAAATCGATTCAGAAAAAGAACAAGTTATGTGCCGGCGACAAAGACGCATCTCTCGAGCGACTGTTTTCCATCCGATAGCTCAGTTTGCAAAAGGACGTAATACTTGGAGAAAAGAAAAAAAAATTAGTAGACCAGAACTTTTAATAACCGAAACCCGCATTAATAGTTCTATTCCTATTAATTTTCTTGTTTATAATTATTTCATCTCTGTTTAGATATTTTAATTTAAGTTCACGAACGACCGTTTTAAAATTATACTTAATCGATATTTTTATAATATAAAATCCTGATAATATTAAAAAAAGATTGATCTGATCCTGCATCCATCTTTGTTTAATGTATAGAATTCGTATTTCAAAAGATACATGTAAATTTTATAATAAACGTGAGAGCCTGATAAAGAACAAAATAACTCAAGAGAATAAAAAAATAATTTATATGAAATAATCAGATAAAATGGTTGAAACAAAAATAAACTATAGTGATATATAAGCCTTTTAAAAATAACGATGCTATAATATCCAATAAAAACAAATACTGTTAAAGAACGAATAATAAAAAATTACAAATCATATAACTGAAAATTTTAATTGAAAACAGTTTTTCCTTTGCTATTGCTCTCTTTCTATCTTGTTAAAAACCAAAAAAAAAAATTTTAAAACCAAAAAATAAATTCTAAAAGCAATTCAAATATTTAGGTATGTATATACCAATCCTTTTTTTCAACATTTGTTTATAAACACTAGCTTTTTTTACTATAACATCAATTAATAATGATAATACTGCTTTATTTATTCCTGCACACAAGACATGGCAGTAATATTTCAAGAAAGATTAGTTGAATTTCATTCATGATAAGAATGAATAATGATTCATTCCAGGCTTTCTTTTCATATCATCCATTGACAGACGTTCATGAATATATTATTACCACTAACGAAGAATACAGGACTCCCCATCCCACCCACCCGCCATTAACCTGATTAGGCGAGAGCTGGGAGGATCAATCGGTTAATGTGTCGGCCGCCACTATCTTATCTCCCGCCGGCGGCAATAAACCATTCGATAGTGAAGCTAGTTGCGAAACCACGCTGCCGGCCTAGAAGCTAGACCTCGCTAGGCGCCCTCCACAAATTAAATTTCTGACTGAAGAAACTGCTTAGCGAATCCTTGAAGATGTGGTTGGATAGCAAATTACTTCCCAAAGGTTCGTCGACCGAATTAGCAATTGTTTTTACAAATTAGTGAACTTTCGACAAATACTCTGATTAAGTAAAAAGGTTGCCTAGAGGAAGTTACGCCATCGCTATTGATTGAACTTGAATAGAAATATTAAGCCTCCTTAGAAGACGAAAGCAGAGCAAAATTTAGCATAGAATTTTATTAAAAAATAAGTACATCAATTTGGATACTATACCAGAAAAAAAAGCGCCCTTACAAAAATTCCAACGATTTAGGACTTTTGACTTTTCACTTATAATTATTAAACGTATATTCTAAGGAGAAGTTGTATAGAATATATTATAAAATTATTATCAAAGAAAATTGAATTCAATGAATAATGAATACCAAAACCTAAGAAAATAAATTGTGCTTTTGTAATTACATGATTCACATACCGCTATCATATAATATAAATTAATGGAGAATGGAGATAGTTGGGGGGTGCAGTCAATAAAACACTAAATAAGTACTAGACTTATATTTAGTAAGTGCCGACGGTTCGACCTACGTCATAAAGTAAACATAATATAAAGGGAAATACAAATGAGGAGGTAAACCAAAGATATAAAATGAGAAGATTAACATATAAAAAAAGTTTGGAACATGAAGGAATTTAGAAAAAAAATAGTAAATTAAAGATATAAAATGTATGATAATGGACTTCTAGAGGTTACATAAGTAAAAAGAAAAACATAATAATACAAGAATATGTAGAAAGAAATGAATAGGTATCTCGTAGAATGACAGTTAGAAATGTTACAATGTGTAATGTTTACTTTTCTATCCTTTTTGTACATTTATTTTCTGTATTTTATTAGATATTCATTTTCTTTAATTATTATATCTGTCACTATTTTAATTTCTGTTCATTATCTTCAATTTTATTAAAACTGTCAATATCTTAATTTTATTATACTCTGTCACTATTTTAATATTCGTTATCTTTAATTTTCATATCTGTCACTATTTTAATATTCGTTATCTTTAATTTTCATATCTGTCACTATTTTAATTTTCTACTTTTTACTAAATTTATTAATCCAATCTACTTTTTTTATATTACATCCGTGAATCCGTCATTCTACGAGATACCTATTCATTTCTTTCTATATATTCTTGTATTATTATGTTTCATACATTTTACTTATGTAACCTCTAGAAGTCCATTATCATACATTTTATATCTTTAATTTACTAGTTTTTTTTCTAAATCTCCATATTCCACCCCTTTTTTTTTATGTTAATCTTCTCATTTTGTATCTTTCTGTTTACCTCCTCATTTTTCTCTCCCTTTATATTATGTTTACTTTTTTATCCTTTCTGTACATTTAGTTTCTGTAATTTATTTTATATTCGTTATCTTTAATTATTATATCTGTCACTATTTTATTTCTGTTATCTTCAATTTTATTAAATCTGTCAATATCTTAATTTTATTATATTCTGTCACTATTTTAATATTCGTTATCTTTAATTTTCATATCTGTCACTATTTTAATTTTCTACATTACATGTCACTATATTATTGTTACTGTAACGTTTTTATACGTTTTTTGTTCTGTTTGTTTCTCTCTCATAGCCCTGAAGATGACCTACACTGTAGGTCAAAACGTCGGCACTTACTAAATATAAGTCTAGTACTTATTTGGTGTTTTATAGACTGCACCCCGCAACTATCTCCGTTCTCCAGTTTATCATCCAGTCAACTATTTTCCTCTCATAAATATAAATTAATAATTCTTATATTCTAAATGATAGATTTTTGCTATAAACTTGTATAAAATGTGCAAACTAATAAATTGATTTAAGAAAAAAATACATCGAAAGAAAAAATAAGGAAAGTAAAACAATAGTTTAGTTCCTATTACGACTTCAAAGAAGAAAAAACGAACAAATTTCTTAATTTTCTATAAAGTATAGCGATAAAAATATGTGCTGGATGTAAGAGAAGCGATATACGCAGGGGCTTAGAAGTGGGTTGAAGGGATAAGCTAGTGTAACTGTGAATAAGGGCAGGTAGCAATGGCTTCACTGAGCTGATAACCTAATCTCTTATCTCCCTCCTAAGATAAGGTACTTTCTATTAGAACTTTCTCTTCTATATAACCAAAAGAGTTTTTATGTTTCTTTTTTTCTCCTCAAAAAATATCTTCATACATTTTTTATCTTTTTTACATTCCAAATAAATCTTTGAAAAGTCCGTTAATCTGTCGGCAGATATATATCAAGTAATTATTTATTTTTATGTTTCCAGAAGTATCCAATCAGATTGCAACAAGCAACTGCTCGCCTCTTCAGGCCACTTCAACATTTACTAAAACGCTCTGAGGTTCAAATTAATTACAAAAGACTCATATGCATGGCTAATACGAGAACTATTCGGACTTACGGAGTAGAGATTTAGGATTCCAGCCATCGAATTCCAATCCTTACAATCCAGAATTCTTCGTAAAGTACTCGATTCTCATTAATTTTTAATGAATAAAGCCAAAATGACCTCAATGTCCAATTTCCCAATATCAATCCTTACATGAGAAACTTCATTCCCACTCAACCCATAAGTTTCAAACCTACCTAACCTACCTCTCCGATTTCCGATAAACCTCCTAGAGGTCGGAAAAGGAGATGGCTCCCGTGATCTTTTAAGTAAATTTTAAAATTTGTTATTTGAGTAGTACCATTGGATATTATCTCTATTCGTCTTTATTTCATGGAATCATTATATTATTCAGTCCATTTATTTGAATTATTATAATACGGTTATCAATTTATATAAATAAATTGTATACCAAATATATGTTTCCTGCTTCTTAAATATCTCCTTTTTTACATTTTGTGGAAACAACCTGATTGTAAATGCACCTTATAATTTATTATTAATAATTCAAGAATAATAGCTTAAGTAATATAATGGGTGTGTATAATGTAAACCTAATGTAATAATATTGTGATTTATTTTATTAATTTCTTTTCTTTTTATTACTGACAAAGTAATATATAATTATCGATGCACTCACTACAGCTCCTAAATCTGTGGTGAATTAAATAAATTTATAATTCAACATACAAAATAAATTAACCCATTCTGCTTTTTTTGTATTATTACTTTCATTCTTTACGAGCAACAGTTGTCAAGAAATAAGCGAAAAAGTTAAAAAAAAAAATGCTCTAGAGAATCTCTTCTCTAGACCTCGCCCCGGCACAAAAGACTTTTAAACTCTTCATTCGTAAGTGTCAAGGAAATTTTTTTTTCAAAAAGGCGAGAGATTTCTTTTCTTTTCTTTTTGTTATTTTTATGGTCACAGTAATTTTAATATTTTAGGAGCACTTGATTTGAATAAAGAGCTATTAAAAAAATTACAGATGTTAGTTAAATACTCTTTCAATTTTCCAAGGCCACTATTTAAACAAAAAACTTCAGTTGCTTCGTCTGGTTTAGACCGAGCCGGTGAATTTACTGCCAACGTTTCGCCAGACATGCTGCTGACTTCCTCAAGCCTTAATTGAGACTTTAAAAAAAAAGTGTTCTCATAAACCACGCTTAACGGATTATACTGTACTATACTACACTTGCTATGATTCTAGCTTTCCTCAAAGCAGGAACTCGCGTATGAAGATTCATTTTTTTTTTTTTTTCGCACACTAAAATTTTCTTTCATGAATAAAATTTAATAAATAGAAAATCTAATAACCTTTAATAGAAATAAATAAGATGAATATAGACTGGGAACGTCATGTGAACTCAGAATTTGGAGAAAAAAAAATCCATTGCATTGGGCTTTGATAAACTTTTAGGATGACTCTATTCTGAACTCAACGGTTATGTAAGTGGCTAAACTGATCGAGAGCACGCACACTCTTCTGATTTCAAGAACCTTCTGGTTTAGGTTAATCACCTTCAAGAGGCCGGGTGAACCGTAGTTCTTCAGATTTACGGTTGTTAATATAATAAACAACCTATCATCTTCTCTCATCTCCTAATTATTGTGTGAACGAGATAAAAAAATTAAATAATGATTAACCAAAAAAAAAAAAAACTTAATATTTCAATTTGCCATTTATGAAAATAATTAATGAGGTAAGAGGATTTGGAACTATGCCGATGGCTTATACAATTGGACAGGAGGAGGTGGAATTAAGCAGTGATGGAAGCGTGTTATCCGAGAATAAGTTTTGATGGAAAAGTTTAGAGGAGTTATTTAAACAGAACTTCCGACTCGACCCTAGAGCATCCCTTAATTGGTTCCATTAATTAGAAGCGTTTCCAATTAAGCGTGGGTATACCTTCCTGGCTCCAATACGTTCAACTGGCAGGTAATAGTTATATAACGATTAAAGCATGTCATTTCAATATTTAAAAAATGTTTTATCAGGATATCCACCGAAAAGGCATGGACGTTTTAAGAATAAGTCAAGATTTTTAAATGAGTGAAACTGCAAAAACCAATTTTTTGAATTAAATTTAAACCGTTAGAGAGTGTATATTTTTTTAGATAAATTTCTTTTTATAATTTCTTCTTATAAAATGAACAATATCAAACTTTAGGTTCAATTTGAATAGTTACAAAAATTAATGTAATACAAAAATACAAAAAAGTAATGATAATCTAAATTCGTTATTATTTAAATCCGTACACTGTCACCTCAATGCATCACAAAAAATTATGATTCAAACATTAAAAAATAATATTCACTCGATATAATAACCATCACCCAAGAACCCAGATATATTTTAATTAGGGTTCTGTATTTATTTTATGGCGATCCTATATATATATATATATATATATATATATATATATATATATCCGAATGATCATATTTCTTAATGTATGTATTAAATGATAGTGCAAATAAGAAATTACATTTACAAAGTATATTCATTATTATTCTTTAGGTGCTTAATTAACCCCGGGGCGCTATATACTTATCAATACTGTGCTAATGATTTATTTAATGTATTAAGTTGACTGATTAGTAAATTGGTAAACACAAAACCAACCTCTGGAAAAGAATTCGACTGAGAATAAAGTTAGAACGTTTGAAGAAATAATAATGTGAGTAATTATCTTAAATTATTACTTAAAAAAAAACCTATACGACTACAACCCGTTAACGGGACTAGGGTTCAGTACATAGTAGAGACTGTACTGTTTCATTGACAACGGTACTGCAAGGAAATGACTTGTCCTAGATCACGATCAACCGTCAGATTTTCCCCCTTAATGGGGGTACTCTATTTTTATAATATTTTATGGAGGCTGAGTGAGCCCCAGGAGGGTCCTAGATCCCGTGAGATCCATCTCCGGCTAGTAAAAGACTAAATAAAAATCTTGGCCTGCAGCGGGATTTGAACCAGGATTTCCGGCATGGTAACACAGTGCTCTACCAATGAGCCACTCCGTTCTCCAAAATTATCACTATGACGTCTCAAAATAAATAAAATATTTAAAACATAGTTATGCCCTAATATCATAGCAATCACTTTTCAATAATTATTTTTAATTGATTGTTTACACACTTTTTTTATCTAGTTTTGGTTTAATTATATAGTATAATATATAATAAACTTAAATATGTCTTTCACTTTATTATGTAATATATATATATATATATATATATATATATGTATTTTTAAATATCCTCAATACATCTTCGCAAGGAGAAATTTCACAACACATAAAACCAGAAAATGCTGTGGTTATTTAATTTTATTTCATTATTGTACCTACTACGCTGCTTCCAAAATGTGAAGAGATGATACTTCACAAGAGAGTAGCCAACACTAAGGATCAGAAACGCTGATAAAGCACTTCTGATAATTTCTAATATGATCGAAATTATGAGCTGACCGAGAAACTCCTCGAAACCGTATTGACTAGTTTGATCAAGTGAGTACGAACAAGAGTTCGATCATGAGGCCTTAGATAACGGAAGGGAAACAGAGCAGTAGATGAGCAGTGATCTAAAGAGAACGGAGACAGAACAAGCAGGCAAGGTGAGATATGGCCCCAGCTCAACACATCTCCTTCAACCAGCACTGACTCATCTCCTCCTCTTCGGCAAGAGAGATGATCCCCCATTACCGCGGGTATAAACAGGAAATGACGTTGAGGACTTGTTTAGGCAGTCGTTAGGAGAGTTATCAAAAAATGGGGGGGGGGGGGGGGGGTTATCTCTTTCACTTACGTTATTAAACAGGATTCACTTTATTTTCATTGATTGTTTGTTCATTTAACGTCACTTTATGCTGATATGGCTAATCGGACGATGCTACAGTGAGAGCTCTAAATTTTGCCTATCCATTATCAATTAGGATAGGGATTTTTAACGAGTACCTGACATCGTACAGGCTCGAGACCCCCGTTTAACGTCCCTTCCGAAGGACGGCGTAACTAAGGATTTTTTACACCTGCCGGGCTACGAACCCGCGATTTTGGATATAGTAGTTTGTTATTTTCATTGATATAGCTATCAACTACTCTGACACAGTATTTTATATCGCGGGTTTACCAAGTTTTCTGTTTCTTTTTATTACGCATATTTTTGTTTAAGTTCCTGCATTCACTAGTACAGTAAAAAAGGCCAAAATATCTAAATTCGACATCATTCCAGAGTTGCTAGGAATCCTTTATAAAGGTGTAAGCGCTTGACCACATTGGCTTGTCACTGTAGCATTTGAACTCGGATGGCATGACGTTGGTAAAGACACAGATAACAATGGATTCAGTAACACCTGAGGGTTCGTACACCAATATAAAAAAAACAAAAAACATAATAGTATTCAGGTAATAGTGGTCCAATTTTGTTTCTAATTTTCAGGTGTTTCCTTTTTTTTTTTTTTTTTTTTAAGATAATTCCATTATTTTTCAGTTATCAAATATCATTTTTTCAAATAAAATATTCTTAACGCCATCATTTGTTTTCTTATTTTTCTAAGAGAGGTACATATTAGTTCATGTATAAATAGTCAATTAAGTAGAAAATTTCTTAAATTAAAATCTCAGAATCGTTTCGGCACTATATACTGTGGAATACACATTATAGAGTTAATATAAGGTTTAACATAAATCGTTTAAATTCCATCTGATTAAAAAATAATTCGTTGAGATCAGGGAATGCAACCTTGAGGAATTGGGATCCTCCTGAAGCTCACCCTCTATAATGTGTGTGCCCAAAATAGGGAGAAAATCTGACGGGTAAGCATGATCCATGACAAATCACCTGCCTGCTCAACCGTTTTCCAAGAAATAGTAGTACAGTCTCTACTACGTACTGAACTCCAGACTCAACATAAAATTTAATAATACAGGTTTTTTTTTTCTCCTCTACCCTATACATACAGGCCGAGTGATCTGTATTTATTACAAAATAAAATCTTCTTGCCTTATTACACAATATATTATAACCCTAAGAAGACTAAGGCCGCTATCTGCATTGCTACAGAGCAGGCTAACCAAAGCGAGCGAGGGAACTTGGTTCCTAATCCTCTTAGTGAAAGTAGGCCCTTCCAACCGCCTCCTTTACTTCAATCTCCTCCCATCCTTAACTTGTGTCATGCATCTTCTCTCTTCTTGACAAATTCGAACAAATGAGAATAGCGATTTAGCTTTAAAACAGCATTATTCCCCACAGAGAAGTTAGTATTAATATGAGATATCTGCCCCAATAAACAAATAAAAAACTTATAGCACAACAAACCATGGAATACAAAAAACTAAATCTATTTGTAACGTTTAAACTACGTAAAAGGAAATAAAAAGTCTAGATAGATGAATTTTAGCCTGATGCATATATCTTTCTTAACTTTATAGAGGATTGGTTGTCTGGATGTAAGTTGATGTTAGTTAGTTAGTTAAATAGTTGACTGGATGATACAATGGAGAATGGAGATAGTGGGGGGGATGCAGCCAAAAAAACAACACTAAATAAGTACAAGACTTATATTTAATGTGTGCCGAAGTTTCGACCTATCTTGTAGTCTATATTCAGGGCAAATAGGAGAGGCGGCTGGGTGGACCGAGTAATAAACACTGGGCAGTGTTTGGTGTATGTGGTTTTTTTTTTACTGCAACTAACTCCATTCTCCATTATCTTTAACGTTTTTAGAGCCTTAATGGTTGTTGATAATTCCAAGTAAAATATCAAAAATAGTTCAACTATATAAAGTTTAATATGTCGTTTGCATTTACATAAAGCAGATGAGTGTAATGTTAAATTTTAAAATAATTCATATTTGGGGACAAGATTAAGTTGGTACACTATGAAACCATTAACAACTGCAAATAGAGCATCGCTTCTGGGAGTCAAGTAGGGACCAAAAAAAGAAGTGCACAATGCTAACTTTTTTTTTTATATATATAAATTTATTTATTGATATTTACAACTGTATTACAATAATACAACAAGTAAATAGGCTGAGTGCTACTTAATGACATGATAATGACAAGTAGAGAAACTACCCACTGGTAGTACTCAAATCAAAGTTCAACTAAGAAGGTCACGTGGCCATCTTCTTTTCAGACGCCTCGGAGGATTATCGGGAATGGAAGAGGAAGCTAGGTTTGAAACTAGAGGGTTTGAGTGGTAATGAAGTTTGTTATGAAAGGATAGATACCGGGTTCGGGCCAAATCAGCAACAAAAGGGACATTAAGGTCGTTATGGATGACTTTATTCTTAACAAAATAAGGAGCATTGAGGATTTTACGAAGGATTTTGGATTGTAAGGATTGGATACGAAAAGAATTCGATGGCTTCAATGTAAACTTAAACACGAAATTTCAACCTTGTAAAGCTTAGCGTTTTTTTGAGTTGTTCGAGAGACATACGAACGTACATGCAGAAGTCACGTCAAAAACAAAATGGATTTTAGGATTGCCAGGTTTGTCGTCAAGTTGAAATTGAAAATTTTCGCGATTACAATACTTCTATTCATTTGTACAAATAAGTAAAGCGATGACTAGTTTTCATTTTATTTACTTTAAATTATATTAAGAATGACTAAGTAGGTTCCTTTAGGTGCTAGGGACCCCGAAACCGGCTGTGGCAGATAAATTATTTGATTGATAGCCGCGAATCGACCCTTAGGGGTTTGAAAGGACCTAGTGGCGCACACTGATGAAAAAAGTATTATGAAAAAATCCGGTGGTTGACTGATCTACGTCCACAGCATAACTCCTCTTTTTTATATTAAATATGATAATTCAGTCAACAAAGAAAGGGTATTTCGCTCTTCTTGCTAGAACTTCTACTTTGATAAATTTCAAAGACAAATTGATGGCATCTGATCTTAACCCCGAGAAGGGCGAATGGGTCAATAAGATAAGAAGGAAGGCACTAACTAGGATGTAATGTAGATACAGAAAAGAAGAAGAGAAAAAAAGAAAATAAGCTGTGAGGGAGAGCATTAGAGAAGCGCCTCCCCCCTCCCATCTTCCTCTCACTCCCTTTATCTCTTCAGTGCCATTCCATAGTCCTCATTCTATTACATCCATCCAAGATATGAGGAGGTTCGTAGCGTTGAGGGTCACTCCATCATCACTCCTTGGGGAAACAACAATAAGCATTCAAACTCCGCGCTATGACTGTACTCATTCCTGTACTCAATCAACGCTACTCATAAGGACGGTGTCTAATGGCAACATTTACAAAGTTCATCACATAACAATATTTCCATTATAGGCAATGCATCTAAATATTTATAAATTATTGTTTAACATTATATTTGAAATATGCAGGAAATATAGTGTTATTTATTTATTTTATTGATAATTTTATGACAAACGCTCGCATAGAATTTGGTCTGCCACATAAAGTTTCGTGACAGATCATTCTAAATAAATAATTAATTTTTTTTTAACCATAAGTTACTCGTACATCCAAAATTTCAGATGTCTAACTCCAAAACTGACGGATTCCATAAAATCTTTGAACCCCTATTATATTAAGGGGGAAACCCTTGGGGGTGGAATCATACAAATTTCGTTCTTAAATTATACAAAGGACCTATCTGCAAATTTCAAGATGCTAAGTTCCTGATTCGCCTTTAATTATGTACTATAATGGATTCTCCACAGTGCCTAAAAACTGTCTGGAGGGCACGTGCCCCCGTGCCCCTTATAAATCCGCGCTTGCTATAGCCTATGTGTTATTCTGATGTAAAACCTACATTACTGTAAAGTTTCATCTAAATCCTTTCAGTAGTTTTTGCGTGAAAGAGAGACAAACATACAAACTTTCACATTTATAATATTCGTAAGATTTCTCAAGCTCGTTCCTTGGTAACAGCCCGAAGCTGAGGACTTTTGTCATAAAATTATGATGCATTTGTCAATATCCTAGGGATATTCGGCGGAAAATGTTTGACAAAAAAATTTATAACTCAGGACAACGAAACATTTATTTATTTATTAAAAGTAGACTTGGTGAAAGTACAATATATTTTTATATTTGTACAATATACAATATATTTGTGGCTGTAGATTGTATTTCTGGGAATTTTTTCTTTGATTAGCGCATTTATACTTTTAACATTCGCATTGCCAAAACGTGACATTTTGAAATTTATTTGGAATGAAGTTGTCAAACTCAACAGGTGTTGTCATAGTGATTGATAATTGCACTGAATGCAATTATCAGTGTAATGTTGACATGATTGGGTGAAATTGTTTCATATGACACAAAATTACAAAATTTGATTGCTTATTAGAACTGTCAACAAATTTTCTACTTAATTTACAAGAACATAAACTTTTTATCACTATTTATCAGTTCTTAAGCAGGTCTCAAGGACATTGTCTTTTAATCTTCGTATAGGATGCCCTAATAAAAGAGAGAATGAAAGGAGAAAAACAAGAGGATTATGGTGATTTGTCGATGAGTGGAAAGTTGTGTATTCGTCGAGAATATGAGATCATACAGTTGGAATGTTCATCTCGTTGTTTATATGTGGGTCGAAATAACCAAAGAAACAATTTATTTTTTTGTTGGAATTCCATATTTGTATGTTGATATATGTATAAAAGTGTTACTAAACTCCAAAGTTCAGCTCAACATGTTCAAATAGATATTAGTATAGTATTGCAAATTATTCGTATGTCTCGTAAGTCTGGTCTAAAACATTATATGTGATAACGAACTGATCACTTAATTATATTTTTTTAAATTACTTTTTTGTTAGCATTTGTTATATGTAATATTTATATTGTTTTTACATTTATGTTTTAAACAGTGAAACATAAGGAAATAAATAGCTCCACTATTAAAAATAAATAATTTTTTGTAATTGTTCTATTAATAAATGAATGATCGATTTTTTGAAATCAATTAGCGATGTGGAAAAACATCAATCTTCATATAACTTCAAACTTCCTCAAGAAATCGAGCAGAATTATAACAAAGTTTTACTTTATATCATTGCGTTACTTATCTGAGAAAGGTCAAAATTAATGCATTTTAGCCGAATTACGATTTACCACATATAAAAAAATTATCACTGAAGTTAATGACTACAATAGAGTTGACCGACCTAAGTTCCGAAGACCTAACAGAGGGCGGAAGTTGAAGACCGGGACTTGGAGGAAGTTGATGGGTCTCCGGGAGGTCGTGAATCAGCACGTGACCGGCCAAGTCCTTAATTAGGAAGGAAGCAGCACCAACAACAACTACTACAAACTTTGACAAAAACCGCCATGAATTTCAACAAGGAGACCAAGAACTTGAGGTGATCGTAGCAGGCGACTTCAAACGGACCAGCACTGAATCCTAGGTCAAAAGGATGACTGTTTTGGAAAATCGGAGCTTTCTTTGAAGACAGTCCAAGCTCTACACAGCCTTACCAAAACTGTTTGAGATATTATTAGGTTGTCGGGTATCAATAGCTATTTTTTATATATTTCATTTTTTTTTTACTTCTAAACGAATATTTTATTGCATTACAAACCAGATATTTTTTTTTTGTTTTATATAATTCTGAAAATAATAAAATTTATTAAAAGTAAATAAAATAATTCTGTGAGCAATTTTTAAAACATATGTTTTAGTATTAAGTGTGATGCTTGAAAAACAAAACAAGATGAGCCTCAAGACAGTTGCCCTGTGAGAATGTTGCTTGCTACTCTACACTCGATTTTGTCGCCGCTCTCTCCATCTCCTTCATCTTGAATTTTGTCAAATCTCCGCAGTAAAACCTCTCGCTATTTTCATCTAATTTTGGACTTAGCGGTAAGAGACATTTATTAATTTTCTACTCATCAACATTTCGAATCATCTAGTCATCGCTATCAAGGACTCAGTTCATTTCTTAGTTTATTATTGACTCACAAACCATTAAATTTTTTTTTTGTTTAAAGACACATCTTTTAGTAAATAAGGTCATTTCATTTTTTTTTGTAAATAATTAATTAATTGTCTATAATCTAGTATACTAGATAAATGCTTAGTGCATTTTCTTTTTCATATTTCTTGCATTAATTATTAAATAACTTTTCTTGAATTTTCCTAGGTTTAGTTGTGCACCTATATATATATATATATATATATATATATATATATATATTAGCTTTTGCCCGCGGCCGGAAATTCGGTCTGCCACATAATGTTTCGTGACAGATCATTTTAAATAAATAATTAAATTTTTTTTAAAACTATAAGTTACTCGTACATCAAAAATTTCAGATATAAACTCCAAAACTGACGGATTCCATACAATCTTTGAACTCCTATTATATTAACGGGGAAACCCTTAGGGGTGGAATCATACAAATTTCATTCTTAAATTATACAAAGAAGCTATCTGCAAATTTCAAGATGCTAAGTTCCTGATTTACCTTTAATTATTGTACTATAATGGATTCTCCACAGTACCTAAAAAACTGTCTGAGGGGAGGGCACGTGCTCCCGTGCCCACCCCTAAATCCGCGCTTGCTATAGCCCATGTGTTATTCTGATGTATAACCTACATTACTGTAAAGTTTCATCAAAATCAGTTCAGTAGTTTTTGCGTGAAAGAGAGACAAACATACAAACTTTCACATTTATAATATTAGTAAGATATATATATATACCATTAACCGACCTTTTAGTTAAATATTATTATTCTTATATCGATCAAATTCTAACATTTAAACAAATATAAATGCACAGGATTCGCCAGTCTCGCGCAGTACGTTACAAGCATGTCGGTGACGCGAAGTTTTTACCCTACCAAAAGTCGCTAAACACGGGTAAAGAACATTTCACTTCAAAAATATGTCCTATGACTTAGAAAACTAGAAAAAACATTACTAAAGAAAGTTATTAATAGATTTGGATGCATTCCTGAAGAATCTCTTGAACGGTATTCGTAGAACGGTCAACCAGGAAGTAGGGAAGAAAGGTCAGAGGTTACAAGGAAGAACGGCGGAGGATTTAAATATAAGTAGAGACGACTAGGAAGAAGGAGGAAGAACGAACACTAATGAAGACGGATCGAGGAAGGGCCGGATTCACCACGCCCTAACCTCACTATCGACCTAGCTTCCGCTCCCTGTAGCGGTCCGGCCAATTACCGTCATTAAGATCGATTCACAAGCTGAAAACAAAGAATCGATATTTAATTCGATACTAACAGGAGCAAAGTAAGCTGCACTATACATAACACATTCTTTCCAGGGTGTCATATAGTAAATGATGGATTTTGATGTAAGAGGTGTCAAAAGATACGGAATTTCACTGGATAGTGAGGATTCATTATTTAGAATCTGAAATGCAAATTAATCCTTAAATAAAAATAGTAAACTAGTAAAAAAAAATCCTTTCATCTAATCCAAACGAAATGTACTTGGTGGGTTACATGTGATCTAGTGGTTCGTCTAACATCCTACTAGACCAAGATCGCGGGTTCGCAGCCCGGCATATGGCCTTAGGATTTGTTTAAAGGGGGAAAAATGCTTAGTTATGCCGTTAGGTTTGGCCAAAAAATGGGTTTCCCGAGCCTAAAATGTCAAGTACTCGTTACAGATCCCTATCCTAATAGGAACTAGATAGGAAAAATTTATGATTCCCACTTTAGCTACGCCCGATTAGCTAGAGGAGCATAACGTGACGTAAAATGAATAAACAATGAAATGTACTTGAGTATAAACTTGAGCACATACAAGGGCTGTAAGCGGAGTTTACGTCAATATTGAAACATTTTGTAGGGGGCGGTTGTCTTCCACAACACGTTAAAGTTCCTCACGTACGTACACACGCGCAAGTCAACATAGATTAAGCTCCTTGTATGAGAGCGTACGAAATAGGCTACTCCAACAAGTTTAAGAATACACAAGGTAATGTGGTCAAATTGTGTAAATTTTTCGTCATGACAACTATTTAACGGTTAACGTTACAATACGCTGTTATAGCTAATCGGGCGATGCAACAGCAAAGAGTCCTAATTTTTTTCTGCCCAGGTAAATAATACAGGGTGTACCGAATTTAAATGGCAAAACTTCAGGAACTTATAGGGGACCGAAAAACTAAGACAAAAAGTCCTTTAGAGATTTGCTGGTTTTTGCTTAGTTTTAGAGAAAATCGCGAAAAAAAAGAAACAAAACAAGTTTTCATTTTTATACTTATTTATTTACATTTATATTTATGTTATGTTCTTACCTTGGCCACCCAGATCACCTGATAAGACACCCATGGATTTCTTCGTATGGGGAACCTTGAAGCAGAAAGTTTATTCGGTGTCAATCAACTCAAGAGAGCAATTAAGAGACCAAATCATAGACGCAGTACACCAAATATCATCAGAACAATGTTTAGCTGCAATTTATCAAGTGAGTGCTAGATGTAATGCTTGCATTGGTGCAAGAGGACAACATTTTGAGCAATATTTACATTGAAAGGAACATCATTATGGCACGGTCTGGGGACCTACATTTTACGTCACATACGAAGGCACACCTAGAGATTTTTACTCCATTTAAAAAAAATCCTATGGTCACCTGCCGTGGTGTGAACCTTGCTGCTATCTTGGGCATAAACGGTTATTATGCTAATCACTAACCCATAGGTGACCCATTCCCCATTTTTATAATTTATTTACACATTAAAATAGTCATATATTTTTATTTATTATTTAATTTTCTTTATGATCAATTTTTCTTATTACATTCCTCTGTTATGTAATGTTACGAATGCATGCAACTTTGAACTATATATGCATAAGTAAGCGAATGTGTGTATATACTTTTTTTTAAATTCTTGTACCGTTTTTAAAAATAATTTTTCATTGGTGTTTTCCATTTTCTACCTTATTCGCTTATCAGCTGTTTTAATTACAACGAACCCCAGTTGTTCTTATTGTTTTACAATTTTCTTTTTTTGTCTTGTGGTTAAGTAGTTTTCTCCTGTTGATGACTGTTGATGATATGGACTGTTTATATGAGATGTTTCGTACGACATAATATTTCATCTTCTTGTGAATTTTCAGATTTATGCCCTAATGATATCTAAATTGGCCAACGTTGACTGGCAAGCTATTCTAAGGTTTTTTTTCGAATTCTCTCGAAGTTAATACGGGAATAAAAGCTGGTAGCGAACGGAGACAAGAAATATTAACAGGGGAAAATGGAAAGGGAGTTTTCCGGAAGGGCAGTGAATAATGGAGGAGCTAGAGGAACAAGTTCCTAACACCTCCGGGGCCCGACGGTGGCGCTTAATCAGGAAGGGACCAAACTCGGCAACTATCGCTACGATATATTGTAATTGTTATAAAGTGGGGGGCCTCCCCAGGGTTCTCGCCTACAATATTCAGGGGCGCAAAACATCCCCGCCATGAAGCGCTATCATTTATCAGGGCGAGTTGCAACAGTAAATGATTGTATTCTTCTTTATATATCACGCGGATTATAATTACAGGTTGACTTACAAATTATATGAATGATAATATGGCAAAAATGGAGCTAAAAGTAAATTCTAAAATCGTAAAAAAAAGAACGAAATGATTTCGAGAAAAAATGGTCCGGGTGGAGACCAAAAATTATTTTCGAATTGTAAGTCTTTTACGTTTGTTTTGAAAGGTCACCTGTGGTCTAGTGGTTAGCGTAACAAACTACTAAACCCAAGATCGCGGGTTCGTAGCCCGGCAGGTGGCCCTAGGATTCTTTTAAGGGAGTAAAAAATCCTTAGTTACGCCGTCCTTCGGAAGGGACGTTAAACGGGGGTCCCGAGCCTGTACGATGTCAGGTACTCGTTAAAAATCCCTATCCTAAATAAACCTGGATAGGAAAAATTTAGAGCTCCCACTATAGCATCGTCCGATTAGCCATAGCAGCAAAAAGTGACGTTAAATAAACAAACAACAAACGTTTGTTTTGTCATTTAACGTTACTTCATGATGAAATAGTTAATCAGAATATGCAACAGAGGGGGTCCTAAACTTTCCTTATCCCAGTAAAATTAGGATTTGGCTCTTTAACGAGTACCTAACATCGTACAGGCTCGGGACCCCCGTTTAACGTCCCTTCCGAAGGACGGCGTAACTAAGGATTTTTTACTCCCTTAAAAAAAATCCTAGGGCCACCTGCCGGGGTACGAATCCGCGATCTTGGGTTTAGTAGTTTGTTACGCTAACCACTAGACCACAGGTGACCAGAGTGGTACATGTTTTTTGTTTTTTTATTAGACATCCGCCATTTCCACCATCGCATAATATAACGGAGCTGTCAAGTGATGAAGCCATTTCTGATCTCAGGACTGAGAAAGAGGTTTAATAGGCGACTAAATCAAGGCGGTAAACGGCAGGAAGAAGGGGAAACCACTGTATTAAAGATCATGAAGATTCCACGGAAAAATCGCGTTGGCTCAAACGTTTGAATATCTATTGATCTATTAATCATGAGGAACAGTGAACTGTATTGAATTATTAAAAATGTGGATGCTTAGAATACATTGGACAGCTCACAAAACTAACAAGACCGAACAACAATCAGGATAGGGAACAGTTAAAGACTGATAAATACAAGAAAATTTCCTATTCTTGAGGGGAAATTGTTATCAGAGTAGTTAGTTATATAAAACTAGAAAGTTGATGAGGAATAGGTTGAAAACAAGTTTCTTGGCAGCATCGAGATGGAACCGGAATACGAAATGCTGGAGAGCTTCTGCTTGTGATAGTGGGTCTCAAGTAAAGACTTCGCTATTGTGATGAAAAAGAAAATCGTCAAGGCACAGAAGGAAAAATATAATATAAAAATAAATTAATAAAAAATATTAAGACCGTGGAAAAATTCCAACGAAAAGCCTTAAGTCTCTAAACTAAAACAGAAATAGAAATATTCTGTCCAATATTTTGCCTATTCAGGCATCCTCAGGGTAGAAAGAGAATAACAGCAAAACAAAACATGAATAATGCACCAAGAAACATCCCACCACCTCGAAGGCTCAAATGCAACTAATGAATCATAAGGTTACTCGACCCCAGCTGGTTAAGGTTAAATAAAAACAGCTGATAGATACTTCAGAAATTCAAAATTCAATATACAATCACCAAACTTCAAAAAGCACCACAGGAAAAGTAAAATAGTTTTGTGATGTTTGCTATTATTTATTTTTCCTGTGGTGCTTTTTGAAATTTGGTGAGCGTATATTGAATTTTTAATTTCTGAAGTATCTATCAGCTGTTTTTATCTAACCTTACCCAGCCGGGGTCGAGTAACCTTCCTTATGATTCATTAGTTGCATTTGAGCCTTCGAGGTGGTGGGATGTTTCTTGGGTGCATTATTCAGGTTTTGTTTGCTGTTATTCTCTTTCTACCCTGAGGATGCCTGAATGGGCGAAATATTGGACAGATAATTTCTATTTCTGTTTTAGTTTGGAGACTTAAGGCTTTTCGTTGGAATTTTTCCACGGTCTTAACATTTATGTAAGGTCTCTTTTTACTTTTCAATATTAATAAAAAATAGTTATAGGTATAAAATTTTACAAAAACCCAACGTTGCAAGTTATCACTCGGGTACGGTAGTTCGTGCTGTTTGCTCATTTAACGTCACTTTAAGCTGCTATGGCTAATCGGATGCTACAATGGGAGCTCGAAATTTTGCCTATCCAGGTTTAATTAGGATAGGGATTTTTAACGAGCACCTGACATCATACAGGCACAGGAACCCCGTTTAAAGTCCCTTCCGAAAGACGGCGTAAATAAGGATTTATTATTCCCTTAAAAAAATCCTATGGCTACCTGCCGGGTTACGAACCCGCGATCTTGGGCTTAGTAGTTTGTTACGCTAACCACTAGACCACAGGTGACCGTGTAGTTCGGGTTGTCTAAAGTATAAAATTGTATTTTTAGAATCTTATAAAATTAAAAAATGACTTATTATAATGCAATTGGGAAAAACCACAATGCAAAGCCTTATGTTTCAAAAAATACACCTTCTTACCAGTCGACGTTTCGCCTATTCAGGTATTATCAAGACACCAAAATCAAAAAGGGGTTAAGTGAATCGCATCTCGAAGAAAAAGCTGTTTGCGTATTACTTTCGTTCAGTTGTATGTTGAACGTCTAGGTGGCGGGATGCTGTCTCATGTTTGGAGCCTGTTTGGGCTGTTGATCGTTGGGATGTATTGCACCTTTTTCTTCGAGATGCGATTCACATAACCCCTTTTTGATTTTGGTTTCTTGATAATGCCTGAATAGGCGAAACGTCGACTGGTAAGTAGGTGTATTTTTTGAAACATAATGCTTTGCATTGTGGTTTTTCCCAATTGCATTATAATAAATAATAGTGTTTCTTTTTGAGTTTTTGGCTCTATTTTAGTGATTAAAAAATGACGATTATGTATTCATTGTAAATTTTAAGAACTGACAGACACCACAATAATAATAAAATAACTTACCCTTAAGCCCAAGGACATACTCTACATAGAATATGATACAGATGAAAGAGAATCAGTTTGTTTTAAACGGGAGCGTAACTCTCTTTATTGAATGATTCAGTTATGCACATCACCACTAGATTTACTAACTCCTATAAACTCAACTTTATCAACGAGATACAGCATCTGTCAGCAAAGGGAATCATAAGCCGTTTTGAAATCGATAATAAGCTGATCAATCAATTTCATAAATATAATCCTATTGTATGACTAAATCTCTTTACAACCTATTTTTTAAATATTACATTACTAAATAAAATACTTTTTTTTTGTCCCTGAATTAAAAAATAATTGACACTACATTTCTTCAGCGAAAAAATCAGAATTTTTTATTTTCGTTTTTAATATTATTCTTATATTGCGTTTAGAACAGAACCGTTTTGGTTAATTGAACATTTTTTATTTTCTATACATTCGACTTATGGATTTAAAACATAAGAGAAATATTTAAAAAAATATAATATGAAGAGCAATTTCTTTTTCGTCCCATACATCACTAAAAAAAACTAAATACTACAAGATATGGCGGCGAGCATACAAAAAACATGGAGGATATTTCAGGTAGAGTGGACTCAAACGGTAAAATGATGGGAGGGAATAGCGGAGAAGTTTGTGGGGGGCAGTGTGTGAGGTTGATGGGGGGCAGAAAACCCATATCATATATCACGTGTATTTTCACTCTTATGAGATCTACTTCACACCTTCCTTCCTCAGTGCTTGAAACCTATTTAAATAATTTTGATGAAAAACTGCAATATCATACGTTCATCTTTCAATGTATTAAAATATTGTTCATAGATAATATTTTACTTAGACATGGCGTGAACAGTCTAATTTAAATCAAAGTAAACCAATGATTAAATGAGTAAAAATATGCGAAAAATATAAAAAAAACATTTGCGAGGACTTATGTGGCAGTTTTACCAAACTTTTTTTGTTACGATTGTATGGAATTAACTAATATCCTAAAGATCCTGTATTGTACTAATGTACCCAGAAAAAAATATTGGTGAAAATAAGCCAGGAATCGCTGCAGACTGCCTCATCTTCAAGCAATAAGTTTAATCTACCAATTTATCCACTTAACAGATTTTCCTGTATATTTTAAATTTTAGAAAAATTGCTAAAATCGAAAACTCTGAACCAGATAAATAAATTCAAATGACTTTTCGATATTTTGGTACTCTTATCCTTATAATAATTCATTGGTATTGATAATATATTAATACTTGACTATAATTTGACTCATAACAAAAACAAATCGACATTATTACCTAAAAAACCCTTAGGTTTCTATTTCATTATTACTTAAGGGTGTACATACAATATGTGTACACATATATATACAATATATATATATATATATATATATATATATATATATATATACAATACAGCGTACATATATATATATATATATTACGGTAAAAGTAGATATTGCGGCAAATGTGCACATTTGCCTCCTCGTTTGGGTAATGTGCATTCAACCAACATTTACAATTTCAAGGAAGGGAAATGTACATTGAATTCACAATGACCATGTCGTTTTGGTAAATGTGAGCATACAAAATACGAAATTTAATTCTTTTCCACTTTTTTCATTATGAAATTCCTATATGTTCCTTTATAGTTTTATAAAATTTTTAAACTGTTATAATAAATAAAAATATGTTATTATTATTATTTGTTTGATTCCCATTGTATTGGTCCTGAAAAACCAGGACGAAAATTGTATTTATGAATATTGGGATCATAACCTACGACATATATAATATGCAAAGAAAAGTATCTTT
Organism: Arma custos; assembly: GCA_037127475.1. Classification (NCBI taxonomy): domain Eukaryota; kingdom Metazoa; phylum Arthropoda; class Insecta; order Hemiptera; family Pentatomidae; genus Arma; species Arma custos. Next base: position 135,956,390 of record CM073764.1, on the reverse strand, counting down.
TGTTTGTCATTTACATTTTTTAATTAAAATAATTTTTAATAATTATGTTTATTTCAATAAATATTTATTTACCGCAACAACATTTAATTTATTTGTATTTTCACTTTCCTTAAAACATGAAGGTAAGAGTATACATTTACCAAAACGTGAAGGCAAGAGTACACAATTGCCGGGAAATGTACATATACATTATATTCACTTCATATATACCTAACTTTTTGGGAAATGTACACATTAAAAGTATGTATATATATGCATAAAAGGTACTTAGATGTAGTCACGAGTTAACCATTTTATATTACTGACCTTACTGAAGCAAATAAAACTTGTTTTACATCAACTGCATTTCTGAAAAAAAAAATCGTGTCAGTTTGATTTTTGGTAATTGTAACTTACTATTTTATCATTATCATTACTTTATTAATGATATCGATTACGAAAAGTGCATATTTTCTTTAACATTCCTTATAATGTGTTACTTTTTTTAAGTTAATCAAGAATTTAAACAGCCTTAAAACTAAAAACGCACCAAGGAAAATTAATTGGACAATTTATGTATTAAATATGCAAGTCACCAAGAAGTTATGTACGAGTGATGGCCTTGAGCCATCTACAGCTATTGTAAATCTTGTTGTGATTTTCAATGATGTCAAAAGCCACCCAGAGGTTTATAACTATTATATTATTATACCCGTAACTTATATATGTCTGTAAGAGGTATATACATATGTACAGTTAAATGGCTTTAAGAAGAACAAATAAGACAAAAGCGCAGTACCCTAGGAAAGATTTTTATTTTTTGTTTTGCGGCAATTGCGAATTAAATACCGTACATTTTATTACAGCATAATCAGCTGGAGATTATGAACACAATACAGTGCAAATTTGCCAAAGATTTATTCCGAACACTTCGCGTTTAGAGATCAGAACGGAAATTAAAAATAAGGCTGCCCTTTCATATGCTATTATGGTTACCCAACGATAAGAGGGCTGCCCTGTGATAAGGGAGAAGGATGATACCGCAGGCTATGAAAGAGGACGCTATATCCTCGGGTCATGTAAGATTCAGCTGGAGCCTCCGGGGGCAGTAAATATTGAGGAGGCCTTGGCGGTGCCGCCTTCCGCCCTCTGTCTCCGTTTTAATTGCCTCTCCACCAGCCGGGGGGGGGGGGGCACTGTCTCTCTCCTCCCTCCTTCCACTTTGCACGCCATTTTAACAAAGGGAATTTTCCATTAAAATCGCCTCATAGGTAGATTTACCATCACCCAAATTTTTCAAATGTGTGTTATTTAATACCGTAACGACAGAAAAGTTATATTATAATGACATAAAGATATTTATATTAAGATATGTTTTAATATCAAGGAAAAAATTCCCCTTCAACGATCGAAGCGTTGCATTATAATCAGTTTCAATACGCAATTTTGTAGACACTGCAACAATCGATTTCTGTGATTATTACTCTGGGAAAGGAAAGATATTCGACAAAATATACTTTTTTTTTTTTTTTTTTTTTTTTAATTTATTTATTGATATTTACAACTGTATTACAATTATACAACAAGTAAATAGAATGCGTGTTACATAATGACATGAGAATGACAAGTAGAGAAACTACCCACTGGTAGTACTCAAATCAAAGTTCAATAAGAAGGTCACGTGGCCATCTTCGTTTCAGACGCCTCGGAGGATTATCGGGAATTGAAGAGGAAGCTAGATTGAAACTAGAGGGTTTGAGTGGGAATGAAGTTTGCTATGAAAGGATAGATAGCGGGTTAGGGCCAAATCAGCAACAAAAGGGACATTAAGGTCGTTATGGATGACTTTATTCTTAACAAAATAAGGAGCATTGAGGATTTTACGAAGGATTTTGGGCTGTAAGGATTGGATACGACAGGAATTCGATGGCTTAGTGGAGCCCCATAGCTCTACTCCGTAAGGCCAAATAGGTCGTATGATGGTCATGTAGATGAGTCTTTTGTAGTTAATTGGGAGCTTAGAGCGTTTGTCTAGTAAGTGTTGAAGTAGCCTGAAACGTCGAGCGCTTTCCTGTCTTTTCAGTCTTGTATGAGGATTCCAGGTTAATCGTTTGTCGAGGTGCAACCCTAAGTATCGGATCTGTTCTACTAAATATACTTTAAGAAAGATATTCACTCGATCGAAAGTAGTTTGTTAAATGCCTCCGGTAGAGCGCAACAGCGTCGAGGGGCCAGCCCGATCAAGTTTACGCTAGCCGATGCTAACGTAATCAGCTGGATTTTTTTTCAGGTGTCAACCGGGTCAAAGAGAAGTTCCGCAAGTAGCATAACAAAATGTTTTTGTCATGAAAAAACATTTCTAAAAAATAAATGACCAATTGACAATTTTAACAATCAGAAAAAAAATTAGAAAACCTAGAGCGAAAAAAAACACTACTTGGCATCTAAAAGAGCAGGATTTACCACGGAATATTTTCTTTTGTGAAAAAGGAAGCTTAGTGTGTAGAACGCTAAGTTTTTGACTTGTACTGATTGATTGATCTGTAAGTAACAGGGTTCGATCTGTGAGTATTGCCTTTTCGGCTCTCGTGAATGATTTATTTTGATGGAAGAGGTATCAAAAGGAAGGCAATTTCATGAAAAATTGAAAAATCTTTAGGGGAAGAAAGAAGATGAAGGTTCTGAGCAGGTGTAAATATACCATTAAAAAATCAAGGACGCAGGCTTAAAAAAGGACTTGAGTTAGATATGAGGGACAATGGACCATTACAAAAAATTCCCAGGAGGGGTCGAAATTACCAGGATGACATTTTATTTTGGAGGTGGGGAGGGCGAGATAAGGCTGCGTGAGTTATAGCCCCGAGCCGGCCTTAAAGAGGGCATTAGTTCTCCTGAGCCGACCATTTCGGGTTTTGTCTAGAACATTCTCCCACTAACGGCCTTCCTCCCCGCAACACTTTTACGATTTTTCCAACACTTAAGTGCGTCGTTGGCAAGTAGATAAGTTCCTCTCAAGTATAAAGCGGCAAACAAAATCACGTTTATGTACAATGCGCATTTTTTTCACTTCAACAAGGACACAAATCATTCCGGTTTTTGCTGGATTCATAGCAATATAGGCCAATAGAAACTTGAACAGGAAAAATGAGGACCGAAGAGTAGCGAAAGCAAAGACTTACACTTACACAAGAATACAGAGAACAGAGAAGCGAGACGGGATGATATTTCACAGCATTTAACCTTAATTCTTTCATGATCACTAAGGTACCATCATAGCACATGATATACGAGTATGAGCCGTTTATTTTGAAAGTGGCCTACCTCCATTTATCTTCAAATGGAGATATTTAAGGGTTTGCGTTTCAATGAATTTAAAAATATACATATAGGATACTAATGAGTCATACTGCTTAAGTGTATCTAAGGGTGTTAAATTTATGGTTGCTATTAAAATTGTAACAATTATCAAGTGAATAATGTGCGTTTTCTTATCAAGAATGGAGTTAAGCCACTTTCAAAATTAACAACCAAATTCATTATAAAATTTGAAGGTACCCAAGTCGATTCAACATAATTTAAGATGCTTCAAATTGAAAAAAACAATATTCAATTTATTTTACATATCTTTAAAACACTTCGGAAACACAATTTATGCGATTCAAAACATTTTTTAATCATTTAAAAAATGACAAATTAAAGAACATATAAAATTACAAACATAAATTTATTACAAAACAATTTATTATTCATCTACATTTTGCTCGTGTGAAAGGGATTTGAAGAAATCATGATGTTCCGGCGGTATATATCACAAAAGATCAATCATGTCCTTGAATTTTGCTGTTGTAATTTGTCTGATATTTTTATAGAGTGGTTTCAATACAATGTTTTCGAATTTTCTTGGTCTACCCCGACGTGGTAATAAATTCAGGACTTTCAAATTTTCATTATCATTCATTGATGTCTTATAGAAAATTTTATACGGTTCATTTCTAACAAAACGCATATTTGTAACCAGTTTATTGATTCTCCATCAGAATTCTTTACCCTTTTAAAAATTGCGTCTTCTAATAATTTTGTTGATACAAAATCTTTTTGTCTCATTTCATTGACTATAAAATTATTACCTTTCCGACCCTTCGCCATTGCTTTCAGACATTATCAATAGTAACTATCTTGATATAAGTATAAAATAAATGGAGTTAGGCCACTTTCAAACTGCACGGTTCAGTTATTGAACTAATTCTGAAAACTTATGTGTCAAAAACTTATCGTATTTGCTCGGAATATCAGCAACCTGAAATGCTTCACTGATATATAATGTGAAGTTGTACATGTAACCATGGTAACTGGCAAAAAATTGAAAAACGGAGTTAGGCCACTTTCAAAATAAACGGCTCATATGATGTTATTAAGAAGTGGTATTAACATATTTTTTGGTAAATTTAGTATTTAATTACACGATTAGACGGTAAAATGAGGTGATTTTTTTGACCAAATATCATCACCTGATATCACAACACCTACTTAAGAAAAGAGCAACAGTGCGATAGAATGGTAAAAGATTCGCTAAAGAGATAATTATAGAGTAAAGTTTGCTCGTGAGAGAATCGAGTGCTGAAGGAACCCTTTGATGCCTTTTTTAAATTACAAAGTCTTTGTAAGTTCCTAATGAGTTGGACTTGTACTTCTTTCAACAGATGAATTTCAAGTCCGACTGGGCTTAGGAAAGGCTGACCTATAATTATTGTGGTATAATCGTGGGAGTGGAAGGCGATGGCAATACGGTTTTAAGTGAAAAAATACAATAACAGAGCATAATGAAAAAAGTATATCAATAAACAAACTGAGTGATTGAGATAATAAAGAAAGGGGTACCAAAGGGTACCAAGTAATAACAGGAAAACAACCGCCCTGAGTAAAGGCTAAAAACACAAGGCAAACAAATTCAGTAATTTGGATACAACCAAGTATACAACAAATTACAAATTCAAAAAGTAATTAGGTACATAATTTAATAAATAAATGTAAGTTATTTACTCCTTCAATAACACGGTCACCTGTGGTCTAGTGGTTAGCGTAACAAACTATTAAGCCCAAGATCGCGGGTTCGTAGCCCGGCAGGTGGCCCTAGGATTTTTTTAAGGGAGTAAAAAATCCTTAGTTACGCCGTCCTTCGGAAGGGACGTTAAACGGGGGTCCCGAGCCTGTACGATGTCAGGAACTCGTTAAAAATCCTTATCCTAATTAAACCTGGATAGGCAAAATTTAAAGCTCGTACACTGTAGCATCGTCCGATTAGACATAGCAGCATAAAGTGACGTTAAATGAATAAACAAACAAATAAACTCCTTCAATAACTAAACAATGTCTAAAAGTTGCATATAATCTACTTCAAGTTCAACTTGATAAGTAAGCAAGGCAGGTTTATTGATAAGAAAAATACGGATATAAGAAAATGCAGTAGAGTTGACTGAACGCGATGCCTAACATGAACAAACAAACAACAAACAGAATCAAAGCATTCGAGGCCCGCTCCACCGAATGCCACATAATTCGAGGCCCGCTCCACCGAATGCCACATAATTCGAGGCCCGCTCCACCGAATGCCACATAATTCGAGGCCCGCTCCACCGAATGCCACATGATTCGAGGCCCGCACCACCGAATGCCACATAATTCGAGGCCCGCTCCACCGAATGCCACATACTATCCACCATGCTTCATTCCTACTTTCAGTTATATCGTTGATTTTCATAAATCTCTTCTATTCCGAAACAGATGTTCTCTAATCAGGAATAATTACTTAGCGCAGTAAAAAGTAAATATATGCGTTTTAATCTCCTTTTTATCGCATTTGTTTAACGTTTTAAAATATAAGTATAAATTTCTTTTTTTTTTTTTTTTGGCTAACATGTCATTATCTGATTTTATTGTTGCTTTTTGGCCTGTTTTTTTTTTTCGCATTTCTTACTATAAAGAAGCCTTTATTTTAGTCTCAGAATAAAACATTTTTCTATTTTATTCTACTCTAATTATAACACGTTGCTTAAAAAAAACACTATCAATACAGTTACGTTCATTCCGTAACCGAGCCTCAAAAATCCCTTCCAACTTTCTCCTATCTTTCTTCATGCCTCCCTACGGTTTCGTAACCTTCATCCCTTAGCATTTTATATTTTAAGCGGGGAGTTAAGAAAGTAGTTCCTTTCAGCGTTTAATCTTAAGGGGGCCTTAAGCCGGGGGTTGGGGAGGGAGCTCATTTTAGTGAATCAGTAGCCAATAAATCATGAAAGGCTAAGGATATAATTTTAAGGACCTAAAATATTGAGGTAATTATAGATAGGAGAGATGGGAGGGGATGAGGTAATAGCGAACACTTAACTTTTCCTCCGGCCAGATATTTCTCAAGTTTTCACTGGATAATTAAAGTTCCCAAATCCCTCTGAGATAATTCGGTTATTTTTCCGGTCCTTTAATAAATTCAAGAAGTAAAATTCACAATCCTGATAATTTCTAATTGAGTCAGTACTAAATAATAATTCATTTATTTATGATTATATAAATATATGATTATATAAATATATATATATATATATATATATATATATATATATATATATATATATATATACATATAAAGTGGCGCAATAAGGACTTAAGCGAGAATAAATAAAAATATAAAGCCTTTACGATTGTTTCAATAGAAACAAAATTAATTAGGTAATATAATATAATTAAAATTTTTTTTTTAAATTTAAATTAAAGCGTAAAAAGAAACATGTCGTTCTACAGCCAAATTGGTATATTAAAATAAAATAAAAGCTGGGAGTGTTGGATTCGAATTATGGTTGCTAAATTAAAATTTATTTAAATTAAATTAGCTAATGTCTTAATTGAATTGGTGATATTTTGGTTTATTTAATACTCAACTCACATATTAGGATAAGTATTATTGGCAAAGTGAATATAAATATTTATAGCGATTTATAAATATTCATGACTAAGAGAAGCAACACGTTGAAATGCAAATATATACCGGTAATTTGGATTTGGATCGAAACTATAAAGTAAATTATAATAATATGTAGGAACAGGGAGATGAAAGACCTGGAAATCCAAATAAGAATCAGAAGACTAAGATTCTACGGGCACATGGTAAAGATGGACTAAGAGAGATTTAGCAAGAACATATTTGACAAAATCCGTGAATACAAGAGTGCAGAAGGGTGTGTAAAACAAATGAGAGAGGAAACAGAAAAAATAATAACAGACAAAGACTGCCAACATAAATTACAATAAGGAAAGAAATCAATGTTCTTGTAAAAAATATGAAGGCACACAAAATTTATGAGAAATTACTGGGAGAAAATTAAGACGAAAATGAGAAAAGAAAAATAGTGATATTCGCGTGGTCTAAAATTCGTTTCGAAATATATATGTATATATATATATATTTATATATATATATATATATATATATATATATATATATATATAATATATATATATTTATATGAATATTTCAAGGATGATAATAAAGGAATATTATTTCAAGTAACTTAGAAAAAGATGGTCCTGTTTGTCTTGAAGAAAAATAAACGATGATTAGGATAAAGACCTCAACCAACGCTGTTTCGTCAAATAAGCGCGTTGCGGATAAAAATCCAATTCGAAGTCATAATAATTTATTAAACAGCTATACCAGTAGAATATGAAAATACTCAAATAGCCTCTAACTTAAATATTGACAAATATTAAAATTTACAAGAGGGGACTTTAAAACTATTTGAGCATTCAATAATCTCGAAACCAATTAACAAAAGCAAAAGGACTGTCTATGATTTTTTAGGCATGTATTTTTATGTGATCATGATCACCATAATTTGAAAGTGATGTTTTTTATCTGATGAAAGCAACTCTCAGTCAATCAACCTTGGAGAAGAAAGGATATGTATTTAACTCGATAATCATATAGTATTATTACACCTTAATAAGTGTAACTTATTTATTGTGTGCCGATGTTTCGGCCTACAATGTAGGCCATCTTCAGGGCTAAGAGAGAGAAACAAACAGAAAAACATATAAAAAACGTTGCAGTAACAAGAATATGGTGACATGTAATGTAGTAATGTGGTACAAGTAATGTGGAAATTAAAATAGCGACTAGATATGATGAAATAGTGAATAGATATGATAATTAAAGATAATGAATATAAAAGTGGTTACAGAAAATAATAAAATTAAAATAGTGATAGTTAAAAATAAAATTATAGATGATGAACAGAAATTCAAATAGTGACAGATATAAATAATAATTAAAGAATACGAATATAAAATACAGAAAATAAATGTAATGTAAATGAAATTGTATTATTATAGCTCAGTTGTAATGGTCTCAGGTTGGCATCCCATATTACTGTTTAAAAATAAATCATATCATTGAATCTTAACTTTCCCTGAGATCATTGTTGGGGAAGTGAGGAAAGCCCAGAAGAACGAAACAGTGTGCTATCATACAGTGGGGATTGTGCGCACTCGTATCAATAGTATGCTTATGATATGCAATTCACGACATTTTTAGCTGGGAATCAATAGAAAACGCTTTAATGGAGATTTAATGCGTAGAAACCCAACATAAGGCCAACCCTATCCTGACAATACAACTCCAAAAGTGCTAATAGCAGTGAATAGCTTTCAATAACAAACACGAGATAGCGTTGGAAACAACCGCTGTCACTCACTCACTATCGATAATGCGCGAGAGGTAATCGAGTCATTTTAAAAGCACTGAGTACACAGACGGAGCGATGAGCTACAATTACATAGGCCATTGCCCGCTAATTGCTAAATGGGCTGCCTCACAGTTACCTCAGAAGACTTAAGGGGTCGCTTCGCTTCTGCTATGTAACTGCTCCTGCTGTAACTGCTCTTGCTGTTATATCCCATGTAACTTGAATATTATTGTATTATATTATTGTAAATTCATAAAAGTAAACAATCCTTGATATAGTTATATTAATACTGCATTACAGATCCCTTTTCGGTAGCTAAGAGGGATTCCCTTGCTTAAATGACTGGTCACCTAACAACTAATGTTTATGACAGAGTTGTCACCCAGGAAGTTAAGGTATTGCTTTGCTTCCTTGTAGCCAGCATTGCAAATTAGATAGTAATATCCCTGAGATATTGTGATTCAGATAGAGAGGAGATATAGAAGAGTAGAGCAAGAGTAATATCCTTTCTTGTCTTTCTATAACATTTGTTGGTTTTACTTGGATTATCCATGCTTCACGGGTGGTCAAACCACTTGAGTTCTGTGGTCTTGAGTTCTGTCATTCTATTCTCTTATTCATTCATTTCTAAAGCATTCCCTTCTTACCTTCCCAACTTCTCTCCTCAGTAACTGAATTTCTGCTTCAGTAATGGGGCTTGTTTATCAAGCATTATCCAGCATTCTATATAATAGGATACAATATATAAGGGTCGGGAAATAAACAGATTTGGATATATGGAGGTGGCATTGTTTTTTTATTTATGGCATTGGATATTTCCATCCATACAGCCAGCTATGTATTTACTTGTTTAACTGTTAAGTTAGATGCCAACAGCACGCGGTTTTTCTCAGATGGTTACCACCTGTTTTTCCCAGGCGGTCAACCATCCAAGTACTAACCACGCCCGACGTTGCTTAACTACGGTGATCTGACGAGAACGGGTGTGTTCAACGAGGTATGGCCGTTGGCAATGTGGCATTGTTAGATTTGGATTTGACTGATATTTTAAGTATGTTGTTGATATAATAAGAATCAAAATTTGGGTCGGTTCAGCCTTCCATCTTATGTTATACAATGATAAAAATAAGAAAAATACTGAGGCAGAACTGGTAGAATGGGTCAAGTGGAAAAAGAGAGCTCTATGCACTTGAAAATACCCAAGGAGAAAGGAAAGACTGAAAAAGCAAAGAGTTTTTTTTTTTTAATATAAATTACAATATTGAATAGTAAAGTAGCTAATGAGGAGGAAGGGAAAGGAATAACGTTAAAACGCATCTATATCTGAGCTGGTTAGATAAGGACCACTTGTGGTGTTATGCCACAATATCCGATTCATTCACTCTTCCTGCCTGTGGAGCAGCCACTAGCTAAGAGCAGAGGGGAGCAAGAGAACAGAGAGGTGGAAGAGTGAGCCTCGACCTCCTCCACCTGTTGGTCCTTTATTCAAGAGCTGGAGCCAGGAATAAGAAAAGAAGGAGGTCGTCAAAGCGGATAGGAATTTCGATTGATAAAAAAAATGGATAAAATCATTGATAAAACATTTTTTAATTTAAAAAAACTGAAGAGAAAGATTTGTCCCATAGAAAAAAAGCAATAAATAGATAACCTAAACAGTAGATAGGATTTTAATTGCCATAAACCACGATTAAATATAAAGCTTAAAATTCAAATTGTATTTAAAGGATAAATGCTACATCTTTTCAAAAGCAAATATTGTAGTACAGCTATTAATTTGGGGGATTTTTCATACTTAACGCTGTTAATAGAATAAATAATTTATCCGACATAATCGGTTCCAATTCGAAAGCTAGTGATCAGCAGAGCCTTTCTTACCGAGCTAATCTACTGGAACAAGGTTAAGTGGATGTAATCTAAATGAAATGGTCATACTTGAAAATCAGCTTTAATAATGTATAGCACATTAACTGGATTGCTAAGCCAATTTGTTTAAACAAAATAATCCCATTCAATAAATTAATATTATGGGTATTGAAAGATAAATAGAGCATATAAATCGAATTGGTTTTAATGGTTAGTTTAAGGCGTGTCTTATCTGTTCAATTTAATGAAATAAACAATTGTTTATCAGTTTTTAAATTAACAGTTAAAAAAATAAAAAAGGAAGGAAGCGTAAAAACATGAAGTACCCCTTCTTCCCTTGGAGGAGAAAACAAACAAACGAATTCTAAAAAGGAGATAATACATGTAATTTTAATTTTGAATTCGAATCATATGTTACTAACATAAATATATAAATCATCTAGTTTGTCAAACAGTATAATCTTCTAGGAGATATTATAATTCAATCAGCTAAAGATATCTTATATATTTTATTGTAGTACCTTATAGTATTGTATTGGATGTATATTGTTACGGGCTACTGGGTATTAAAATGAATTAAACTATTCCTTAACTAAAGATACTAATATTTATTAACAAAGTGAAAAAAAGGATACAATTAAATTATTAAAAATTTAATTATTAAACAAATATAACTATACAATAACAATATTCTAAATATTTATTATAACCTAGGCCTATTTAATTATTACAATAATATACGATATTACTAATTATAAATGACAACTATTTACATAAATTTGTATGAATATTATAAAATTACACTACAATTTATAACTAATAATTAACACATACAGTTCACTAGTCCACCGACCGTAAGATTCTCCAAGTATGGCAAACTGACACACAGTAACAAACAGAGACAGTTTATTACACTCGCGAGACTGTCACAGTCCACTGATACACTTACTACACTGGCCGGTTCAACACTGACTAGTTTATCACACTGACACTCACTTATCACAGATTATCGCCGTGCTTGGTCTACTCTCAGACTGACTCGCTCGAGGGAGGTATTTAAATAGGCAAGGCCGAACATTCTAGAACACGGAAGTAGGGAAAGAATATTCCGGGAATGTCGAGAACCTTCTCGAACACCTCCTTTGTTGGAAGGCATTAAGAAGGTTCTAATCCTATTTTAACTTCTCCCGCCTACGGCTCAAGGCGCTAATCCCTTGCTTCCGTCTTCCTCTATGCGACCGTAAAAATATACTGTTGCAGTATAGGTCAAACTTTTTGAGTTGTATGTTTTATTTCGTGTTTCTAATTAAATTACACATGCTATGTAAAAAACTTTATTGAATCAGTTTCATAAACTTAACTTCATCAAACATAAAGTAGTTCTTAAGGTTCAGGGTTCAAATCCCGGTCGAGGGCCTATCTTTTCTCTTTAAAAAATAAAAATATTTATAACTCATAAAAAATGACCAATAATTATAAAAAATTATGAGACAAAAGGTTTGTCCTCGGTCAGCATGCGGCCTTGGATAGCTCAATTGGTAGAGCGATGTCACGGTGAGACAAAGGTTCCGGGTTTAAATCCCGATCGAGGGCCTATCTTTTCTCTTTAAAAAATAAAAAGTAAGTTATTTTTATTTTACATTCAATAAAAGAGGAAGAATCATGCCTACGGATAATTATTCTGACAGGGAAGACTCCATCCTGCCAAATAAAGACAGAAATCCGGCTTTAGATCTGGAAGTTGAGACAAGAAACCGCTCGAAGTTTCAGGCTACTTCAATACTTACTAGACAAACGCTCTAAGCTCCCAATTAACTACAAAAGACTCATCTACATGACCATCATACGACCTATTTGGACTTACGGAGTAGAGCTATGGGGCTCCACTAAGCCATCGAATTCCTCTCGTATCCAATCCCTACAATCCAAAATCCTTCGTAAAATCCTCAATGCTCCTTATGTTATTAAGAATAAAGTCATCCATAACGACCTTAATGTCCCATTTGTTGCTGATTTGGCCCGAACCCGGTATCTATCCTTTCATAGCAAACTTCATTCCCACTCAAACCCTCTAGTTTCAAAACTAGCTTCCTCTTCAATTTCCGATAATCCTCCGAGGCGTCTGAAAAGAAGATGGCCACGTGACCTTCTTATTTGAACTTTGATTTGAGTACTGCCAGTGGGTAGTTTCTCTACTTGTCATTCTCATGTCATTATGTAACACGCAATCTATTTACTTGTTGTATAATTGTAATACAGTTGTAAATATCAATAAATAAATTAAAAAAAAAAAAAAAAGATCTGGAAGTTAGTAGTGTAGCTGTAAAAATTCCATCTTTTTCACGCTCCAAACCAAAAATCTGGTTTCGGCAGCTTGAATCCCAATTTATTAATATTGGAATCAAATCTGAATTTACTAAATACCATCATGTGGTTGGCTCCCTTGATGCAGATGTAACTGAACAAATTTCAGATTGTATGGAAAAGGGTCTTTTACAAACTCCCTACTCTGATTTAAAACATTACCCGATTACCCCATCCAGCCAAATCCATCCTTGCTGCCATACCAGATACATCTATTCACGACCACATAAGTCAGTTGATACAGGCTCAATAAACAGGATCCTCACACTGCACATCGAGAGTGAGGGAGGGTTATGATGATGATGATGTATGCACATAAATTAAATACATTAAAACATAATTATTGTCCAGAACGCTTAAAAATGTATTTATGCCACCGTAAAATCAATTAGATGTATCCTTCACATTTCAAATAAAACTATTAAATAGGGATTAAGAAAACAAATGATGTTTACACCGCGATCGCATTGATATTTATTTATAGGATGGAATAAATACAACAGTAAGATTGCGGTGTTTGTAATATATATATCCTTAATGCCTACGCTTCGGCCTAAATTTCTGAACAAACATAAGCGCTAGCTGCTCCCTTGATTAACAGGACTATCCAGTTTTCGAAGTTGATACGGGGCAGATAGCTAATTATGATGGCTCACGAAGTGAAGAGAAATTATATTGTTTGATGACTGAATAGAGTTTTTAAAAACTGTTTCTGAATAAAATAAAGCTCTAAGGCAGTATAATTACCCCGTAGCCTTTAATAGCAATTTAGATATCCTACAACTTCTCCTCAGCTAAAAAAATATAATGACTCTAAGCCATGCGCTTGATTGGATTGGATTCACCCCTGACCTTAGGCCATTTTTATCGTGCAGCAGATCCGAGGCGGAAAACAAACGATAAGGCATAGAGCTATCTATAATGCATGTGTACCCGAATGCATTCAATATAACAATAAACACGTCTTAAATTATCTTAGGAAAAACATAACAAAATAAAACCGTATATGTGTATATATATATATATATATATATATATATATATATATATTAAACATAATATAAAATTCAGGAGTCACGCGCAATACAAGTTAAACTCAATCCCGAATTCCGAAGGCATGAGAACACAAAACCAATCTTAGGTTAATCGTTTTCGCCTACTTCAACATTTACTGGACAAACGCTCTAAGCTCCCAATTAATTACAAAAGACTCATTTACATGACAGTTATCAGGCCTATTTGGACATACGGAGTTGAGCTTTGGGGCTCTACTAAACCATCCAATTCATCTCGTATCCAATCCTTGCAATCCAAAATCCTTCGTAAAATCCTCAATGCTCCTAATTATGTCACAAACTCATCCATCATGATCTTAATATCCCATACTATGTTATGTTACTGATTTGGCCCAAACTAGATACCAATCCTTCCATGACAAGCTCCGTACACACTCGAATCCGCTAGTCTCTCAACTTGCTTCCCATGCTATTCCTGATAACCCTCCGAGGCGTCTGAAAAGAAGATGGCCTCGAGACCATCCGCTATAGAACTTTTTTGGAGTGCTACCGATGGGTAGTTTCTACACGAGTGTTTTTCAAGTCGCATTGTACATATAGCAGATTTACTTATTGTAATATTATTATAGTTGTAAATATCAATAAATAAAAATTTAAAAAATAGGTTAACCGATCTTGACCGTAATATAATACGGGCAATCAATATATAATAAAAATATCAGTTTTGATTACTTTTCTTTTTTTATAATAAAAATGTAAAAGTGAAATAAACAACGAGGCAAAACAAAAGCTTTTAATATATTGTAGTTCTCAAATATTTGTTTTTCTAGTGAATATGTCAATAAGTCGTTTTTACAAGTATAAGCCATTCTGTATGAACCTCTTAAGAAATATTTCTCACAGATATAGACTATTTTAAAAACTGCTCACTTCAACTCATAACAGCCCTATCTTGGTATGTTACCACCAAAACCGAACATCCAGATGACTAACACCAACGAACTCATAAGGACTTTTTATAAAAGATTATATTTTAACTTGAACCGATCCATGAAAATTTTAAATTAAATCAAAATAGGATAACTGCTGATTTGATTTTCAAGCGCAAATTGACTCCTGAAGAAAAATTAGAAATGTTATATATACTTGATAATAAATATAGAAAATCATACAATAGGGGGAGGTTCCCCTCCAGGCGCACAGGGAGTCTCCTCCTAGTGTAGATAAAAATAGCTAAAATAATAACTCCATCTTAGGTTAACACCTGACTTAGGGTACACCTACATTGGATCCGATGCGATGCGACGCGATCCTGTATTATCACATAAGATGGTGGGCTGAAAAAACAAATAAATGAAATACGCAGTGTGCCTACACTGGATCAGATCCGACACGATTCTATTCTTTTCAATCCGATAGTGAAACTAGTCACTGCCTTCCAAATAAAATGGTATTAATTTTATTCTTTTATTTCTTATATTTTATATATATTATAGTGAAATATAAATATATTAAAAATAATTAATAAATAATCTTAATTTTACAAATTGAAAGAACCAAATGTTATAACAATGAGCTAATATTACTATATTAGAATATTTTTGTCTTGCTGTATGACTATAAATAAATAATTTAGTTGTTTAAAAAAAAAATAGAATTTATTGTTTTTATTATATATTCGTGTTTTATATAATGATTTAATTTTCTCGTTTGTGATAATATTTATTTATTTTGGTATTTTGTTGTTCATCTTTGCAAACGAGTATAAAAAATCAGAAAAGCCCTTACCACCCAGAGTTGCCAACTGTTTAATAAATAAATTAAACATTACGATAATAATTTTATCAAAAGTTAATGTTTACAATTTTATTTGACAAATTAAAATTGTATGTAGGTATATTTTTTATGTACATTTCTGATAGATATAATTTTATTCAACGGAAAAATAACCGTCACTACTATATTTAATGGTTCATGAAGATTAGTAATAAAATATTTTAATGAGAATTGAGAATATTTAATTTTGATTTATGACGGATATTTATATAACAGTTAATTATCAAGTTACAATGCACATTTTTTAATAAACATTTTAGACAGTAAAGATTAAGTTGGCATACATGGTAAAGGCTGGCTTATCGGATTGAAAACTAATGATTTTGAAATGTGAAAATCGCACCTGATCGTACAGTATCGCATCGGATCCAATGTAGGTGCACCCTTAGCCACTTTAGCACTATAAGAATAATACGATTCCGCTTACCTGAGTACAATAAACTAATTTTGGATAAAATATGAGGACCACTTTTTCCCTGGAAGTGCAGATACTATCTTATGCATAGTAAGATTATACAGTGAATTTTATATATTGTTCTATTTTTTAAAATGATTTAAAACCCAAATATTATTTAAGAATATTTGGTTTTATTCTAAGAATATTGTTATTAATAATATTTATTACAAACACTGTAATTATGAATGTGAGAAATTATTTTATTTTTATAAACATTTTCGCAAGTATTTATTTTGTTTTTACTATCAGCACGTATATATTTTTATTTTATTCATTTCTTTTTATTATTATTTTGTATTTATTTTTTTATTGAATGTTTTTATGTTGAATTTAGCGCTATTACTTATTGACCAAAATTGGCAGATTGTAATATCTCAAGAAAGTGTATATATATATATATATATATATATATATATATATATATATATATATATATATATATATATATATATATATAAAAAAAAATATATTAGGAAAGGTCTAATATTTCATTAAAGTTACTAAAAACATAGGAGATAAGTTACTCACTTCGATATACAATGTATAGTTAAGTGAAGAAAATAAACTTGGAAGAAGGCAATGGGGCGGGCAAATCAGGGGAATTCCCCGGGAACGCTAACTTGCCTATGAGTATTGATTTTAATTCAGTAACGAGCCTCGGGGCCCGCCTTAATGTTCAGTAATAGTGGGCGAGTGAGGAACACTTTCAGCGTCAATAATCGGCATGCGAAAATTAGTATTAGTAAAAATAAAATCTATTATTCATACCTAATCGGTTATTTTTCACCAAAAGGATAAATAGCGAAAAAAAAGGGATCATAATAGAACCTATAAATTAAGTTGTACCCAGTTACAAATCATGGGCGATGACAGTCATGTTTTCATACTCATAACACATAATATGAACATAATAATTAATTAATTATCGATAATAATTAATTAAGTATTACTATAGAAACTTACAATAACAATAATGAAAAAAAAGTTTATATTTCTAATTATAATGCAATTGGGAAAAACCACAATGCAAAGCCTTATGTTTCAAAAGTACACCCACTTACCAGTCGACGTTTCGCTTATTCATGCATTATCAAGACACCAAAAACAAAAAAGGGGTTATGTGAATCACATCTCGAAGAAAAAGGTGCAATACATCCCAACGATCAACAGCCCAAACAGGCTCCAAACATGAGACAGCACCCCACCACCAAGACGTTCAATATACCTTTTGCCACATAGCATTTCTAATGCTAAGAAAATGTATGAACAAATAGGAAAGTAAAGACAATAACTGTCTAATGAAAACTAAACATTGCGAATGGGTTCCATTAATTAAAGAATGGAATGTAGATACACCGATGCAACAAAATAGTACAGAAACAAAGAGAAAAAAATAGGTAATTTACTAAGGAAAACTTATATACACTCCGTTATAGAATATGTATTATTCTCATAGCAATGTTTTCTTTAGCCATCGCAGAGGTGTATTTAAATAGGGACAACGAATGAGTGTATATTGGTAGGTACTTAGAGAAATTTTTTTTTTGGAATAGTTTTTTGAGAGGTTGTAGAGAGATAAAAGGAGAGAATCTTTTTGCGTTCAAAATAAATTACGTTATTCTTTTTATAATAAATAGATTGCTTTAATAACCTAAGCATATGTCTCATATCACCGTATAATATTCATTGGCAATAACAATAATAATAACATCCGGCGCAACAACTCGTCACCGAGTCTTGGCCGCCTCCAGCATTCTCCGCCATTCAGCTCTATCCTGCGCAGCATCCCTCCAGTTTTTAGCATTAAGAAGGGCAACAGCTTCCATCCACCTCACATTTGGTCTCCCTATTCTCCGTGTGCCATGGATTCCCTCTGTGAGAATCTTCTAGGGAATCCACGTGACATGCCCATCGCAGTCGGCCAAGTTTGATTGTTTGGCAACATCTGAGGTATTATAGAGGTCATATATGTGTATCGCCTTCTCCATATTCCTCCCACTTTTATTAGACCGAAGATCTTCCTCAGGATTGTCCTTTCGAAGATTAAGAGCATAAAAAATAACAATAGTGATTGAAAAGTACAGAAGGTCTTACATTCCAATTCAGTTCTTATAGAATTTATGAAGATTTTAAGAACTATACAAAACAATCTGGTAAATTCATTTAATTTTAGAACATTGTTAAAGGCATCAACTTCTTACCAATAAAATTAACCGACGAGCCTAAATCAAGACAAAAGTCCCCTTTCACCACCGCTCCTTCTCTTTCTCCCCCTTATTCGTATCACACCGAATTGAGCTTCTAATAGGAAAATCCGTACCTTTTAATCTTCTATTCTTATTGGATGTTTTATAAATAAAAGTTATAAAGAAGGCTTTAGTGTAATAACTTGCAGAGTTTTTTCCCACCATTCCTCTGCCCTGCTAATTGCTATTTCAATGATGAAGATGAGTTGAGAGCGGTAAAGTTGTTCTCCCCCCAAACAGCAGGTAACAGGTAAGGTAGAGATTTATCTTTAATCTCGAGAGAAATTCCTTAAATTCGGTGCCCCCCTCAACCCCTCCCTTGTATCTTTCTTCTAAATCAATGCTCCCTAATCCTTCAGCAAAAAAAAAAACAACCTTAAAAACACGGTTCCTCCAATTTCCCATTTTATCCTTTGAAGAATTACAGTGCTCCCTTTAATCTTAGAGTAATTCATATATTGATTTTTGTTTATATGATATTTTGGTTATATTTTATAATAATTAGCATAGTAGGTAAACGTTGGTTAATGCTCAGACATAATTTTATATTTTTATGGGAGAACGCGCTGAGAAATTGCGGAATGTATTTATTCGAGTTCTTTTTGATTTTTTGAAAAATTAGGGAGCTGATTCGCTCAATAAGGTAAAATGTTCACCTTTTTTTTTTTTTCAAAAAGTAATTGAAACAAAGACAATTTTCCGCTTCGGAAACGAAAGTAAGAAGAAAAGTGAATGCAAAATCTACAAAGAAGTTAAAAATTAGTTAAAGTGATATAATTTAAACATATCTAAAATAATCCAGCTCCCGAGTTATGACTCCATCAATCATTTCAATTTTGAACTCAACATTTTTCTAATGTAAAAACGAAGGAGTTCTGAGTTACTAATCACTAGTTCTCGAGTTCGAAATCCTCTGCGGTAGATAAATTATTTATTTTTATACGTCAGGTAGTTTCTGAGAACCTCAACTGAAGCTCCCCCCCCAAATTCGAATTTAAAATAAATAATTAAAGTAATATAAAATAAAGAAACATACATTAATTGTCAGGAATAACACAGATGTTCACACAGGCCAAGCATTGTGACTCTAAAATAGCTAAGAAAAGTTCAATAAAACAGAAAATTGAAAAATTAAGAAACTTGATGGCAATGCACTAATTTCATTTTAGTATAATCGAATTCCTTACATCAATAAGTAAAAATCTTATCCATCAAGTTTTATTATCCTATTTAGCCAAATATTTTTTTTCAAATTAATTATGAAACCAAAATAAAATGAAAACCCATACAACCTGTACTGCTAAACCCAGAATGGGTCGTGATTTAGTTACATGGTAGAGACTGGACTGTTTCTAAGGCAACAGGTTCTCTCTAATTAAGGGTGCATAATTCATAGAGGCTTGGCGAGATTTATATAATAACAAATTAACTTTTTTTCTCATTACTCAGTATTCAACATTATTTAGCAATCACATGAATAAACATTTTATAATTAATACAAATTTACTTAAACATGAATCCTAATAGATCCTTTCACGTGTATTCTCTAATAGATCCGTTCTCGACACTATTTTTTTCTTTTTTAAGAAATTGTTTTTTACAACGAGAAATCGCCATTTTTTAAATATTTTTTTTTTAGCAAACATCATGGAAGTTGATCTCATGAAGGAAATCAGATAAGTTATTTGGTGGAATATTGATCTCAAACATGAGTAATAGATATATCTGTTCGGCAAATCGTTTCCGTGATGTTTTTTAAAAAGTAAATTGTAATAGATTTCGACGATATAAAATATAAACGATATATTTAAGAAAAGTTAGTGATATGAATATATATATATATATATATATATATATATATATATATATATATATAATCAGTTTAAACGAAGCTAGTTAACTACATCATAAATCAGCTCAGTAAGTAGGCTTTGAAAGGACAGTTTCAATATAATATGTTTCAAATAGTCATACGATCCAATGATTTTTTTTTTTAATATTGTACCAATGGATTATTATTATTACTATGTTTATTATATTCCCTCTTCTGTTGAGACAGCTCCCTTTGGAATTGGGACAATGAGGAGCCTGACCACCCCTAACCACCCCTAAACTAGCTGAAGCTGTCAGTGGTGTACCTATCATGGCTTCCTTTCGATAACAAATGAACTGGTTCGAGAATAATGCTTGCGTCACATCTCCTTCTCTTATCGTTTTGTTCAATTCCCGCCAGAACTAGAACGTAGATATTAACAACGAGAATACCTCCCCCTCTCCCTTACATTTAGTTTTCTGAGTTAATATATAATATATTCATCTATATAAGGCAGCAAATAAATGGATTGTTTATAATAAATGATGTTAATACTTTTCAATTCTTTATTAATTCTTAAAACTACAATCACATTCAACTTGCCCTTAACAAAACTGATAAAAAATTTACTTATATAGAATGAATTGCACATGAATCGATAAATAATTAATTTAAATTCATATATCGAGGAGTGATTAACGCATAATGATTCACGAGGGAATGTTATTAATTAACACAAGGAGAAAAAATAATTTTTATTTATTTTATGTATTTACTAGCTTATGCCCGAGGTTTCGTTCGCGTGGAATTTGGCCACATAAAGTTTCGTGAAAGATCATTTCAAATAAATAATTTAATTATTTTTTTTAAATAAAAGTTACTCGTACATCCAAAATTTCAGATGTCAAACTTCAAAACTGACGGATTCTATACAACCTTTGAACCCCTATTATATTAAAGGGGAAACCCTTGGGGTAGAATTATCCAATTATCCATTCTTCCAAATATCCAAATTTCTTTCTTAAACTATACAAAGAAACTATCTACAAATTTCAACATGCTAAGTTCCTGATTTGTCTTTAATTATGTACTATATAACGGGGGGGACATGCCTACGTGACCCCACATAAATCTGCCCTTGATGTAGCCTATGATGTATAACCTATTTTACTCAATAAGTTTCATCCAAATCCGTTCAGTAGTTTTTGCGTGAATGAGTAACAAACATTCGCATTTATAATATTAGTAGGATATCAAAACAAATGGTTTCACTCCTGTTTTTTTCTGTTATTTTAACAACTATTATCATGTTTTTCCTTTATTTATGTACTATGATGGATTCTCCACAGTACCTAAAAAACTGTCGGGGGGCACATGTCCTCGTTCCCCCACAAAAATCCGCTCTTGCTGTAGTCTATGTGTTATTCTGATGTATAACCTATATTACTAAAAGTTTTATCCAAATCTGTTCAGTAGTTTTCGAGTGAAAGAGTGAGAAACATACAAACTTTCACATTTATAATATTAGTAAGATAATTTGTAAAACTAAAAAACATAACCTAAGGAGGGAAAACTAAAAAAAAAAAAAAATATTTTTCCTTCCTACAGAATTATTCATATATAAGAAGAAAAAACTGTACCACAACAACCCATGAGGGGTATTGGGTTCAGTACGTGGTAGAGACAGTACTGATTCTAGGACAATTTTTGTCCAGGGTAATTTGTCCTAAATCTTGCTCTGATCTTTTAAAGCACCCAGTTTATAGAGGCTGGGTGAGCCCCATGCGGGTTTCCAAATCCCACAGGTACCAACATTCCGGGCTGTTAGCAGATCAAAGAAACTAACTACCACAGCAGGATTCAAACCCGCAGCCTTCGGTATGGCAACTCAGTGCTATACCATTCTGGTACCCTCCCATATGTAACAAGCAAGTTTTCATTTTATATACTTTCGCGTCTGTTAATAAGAATTAATAATTGATCAATTTATTTATCTCAGGGCTATAACAGAGTAACCCAGCATCCCACATGCTGACCTGCCCCGCTTTTTATATTAAAGAAATTATTCATTAACATATATTATTAGCGAGAAGCGGTACAATAAGACAGGCCAGTAACATAACTAACGGATGCTGACCGAGGTGAAGGACAAAGGCAAGGTGACAAACGAGGACAAGCGGTAGAGCCCCGAGACCTAGCTCACCCAGGCTTAATTATTTAGTGCCCCTCTGTCCAGTATCCTCTGTCCTCCAACCTCTCCTATACTTCCCCGTCAATCTGCCTTGTCTAATATATTAACGTCCTTCGCTTCTCCGGTCCTGGTCAAATATATTATATCCACGGCGAGGAGGAATGATATATTAGTACAACAAAATATAAAACAAATATTCTGGAAACTTCAACAACAAGAACGTTTATAGCCACAAATAAATTTATATATATATATATATATATATATATATATATATATATATATATATATATATATACATATATACTAAAATAATCATAATAAGCCTTATTATTAGGGAATACCAGCTTCCATTGGCGTTTAATGCCAGTGACGCGGCTGGGAAAGGGGGCTGGGGCCTCCCGGACTCCTGCTTTGCCCTCATTCCTGGGGAAGAAGCTCAGTTCGGGGACCCCAGGAAAATTGTAAATAGGGTATGAATGTGTACATTTTATTTCATTTTTTTTTATTATTAGTATTATTATTATTTTTTTTTTTACTTTATTTTATTATCATTTCCGCATTAATTTCTATCTGTTACCGCATGTATATATTTATTTATTTTATTTTTGTTTATATTATTGTTTTTTTATGGAATGACTGTAAGCTACACAGCACTATTACTTATTGCCCACAAGTGGCAGATTGTAATATTTCAATAAAGTGTTAATATAAAAAAAAAAAAAATTAGGGAACCAGAAGAATCGACGCTGGTACCAGAAATCTCTGTACAAAACTTCCCAAAAACCCAATCCGCACACTTAAGCCTCGGACAACCCATCGGGTGTTTCCTAGTCAGATAAGCACTTATTAACTTTATAGGGATTCGTTCCTAACTAAGCCTAACTACTTCGCAAGCCCATCTCAACATTCGCAATGCTGTCACTTACTAATACATCAACCGAATGTTCATTACCAGCAATCCCGCATTGTGAAATTTCCTGGATTCTGATGTTATCTCATATTTTTTTCGGCCGAATATCCAGCGTAATAACTTATTTTCAGTGGCAAAGTTTCACAACTATACAGCAATTGGAATCATAATAGTTTTATGAATTACAATATTTAAATTTCGACACGATCGGCGCGAGTGCTTAAAAATAAGCAAATCCAATTAAAAAAATGTGATAACTAGTTTTTAAAACAATTTAAATGAGTTACTAAAAGAACAGAGAGAAGAAGAATAAGCGTAATCATTGAGATAAATATTTACATCTCATTACATCTAAAAGAGAAATAAAAAAATTCAACATCTATTTTTTAAAAATAGAACCTAAATGAGAAAAATTAAAAGTTGAAGAGCAAATTGATTTAGAAGCTTCGGGAAAAAAAATGCGAATAAAGAAAAAAAGAAAAGTCATTCAATAGGAAATTATTTAAAATAATGAATAAACTAATAGCACAAAATGAAGTTGAGTTTCTATTTTTAAAAATGTTGACTATCCAGTGAAATTACAGGAACTTACTTTATAGATTCAATGAACTCGTAATTTTAACTGTATGAGAACAGACTGATCCGAAACTCGGGCAAGTTTTCCCTGATTGATGGCAGTATCGGAACAGATTGCGCCTTCAGCATCCGCGGGGTAAATGAGTCGACAAATTGGCCAACGAAAACCTTAGCTCATTGCCTGCAATGGATTCGCTTGAGGAGAAAATTGCCCAAAATTAAATCCCGATTGATCGAGAATGGATTAAATGATAGCTAAGGTATTGTAAGGCAGTATAAGAACAAAAATACTATTCAGTAAATATATTACCCCCGCTAACAAACATTAGCTAATATATCACAATTGACAGTATCCACATGGGGTTGCAGGTATCTACATTTATTCCCTCTACAACTCTTCATTACAGGTTGGGAAGTAAATAAGTTACTTCCAATTATTTAAAATAACTATTTGACTATTGAGTGTGTAGCAAGATAGTAATTTATTTCATTTGATGATAAGAGCACATCTACCAGTTATCACCAGCACAAATTTAGTTCTTTTTGTAACGCCTCGATCACTAGCCAGATGACATTGCGTAACTTGTTAATTTAATATTAAGTATATTGTAGTTATTATCAGTCATATTACGATTATAATTATCGACAGATGGTGAGTAAATCTTTTGTTTGAATATAGTAGTATTTGTTCTGAAGTTCATTAGGCAAGTGTAGAGTAGAGTGGCTGAGAAAATCAACTCGCTGAGCTGCCTTGCCGAAGGACCACGGTTCAAACATCGCCGACTGCCACACTTTTATTTAATCTGTAAGCGACCGGAGATAAATCCTAGAAGATTTAGGACCCTCATGGCACTCACCCAGCCTCAATAAAATGGGTACCCAAACCGGACGAAATCCGGTGCCTGGCCTAGGGAAATTCACTCCCTGCACAGCCCGAAACAGTAGTCTCTTCCATGTACTTAGCAACAGGCTATTCATGGGTTGTAGTGGTACGGGTTTTTTATTTATTTATCATTTTTACATTGAGAATTGGAAATGTTTTGGATTTGTTTCTATCCTGACGTTCCTCCAGTGACCTCCCTAATTAGTTTTAATTTATTTCTAGAGCAATTTGTTTTTATCCTTTAGGTAAAGTTCCACCTCAAATTTATTGCTTGTAAAAGTAATTATAAAGTCTAAAAACGCCAGATTTAAAATGAAAAAGGATGTATTTAATATGGGTTTAATAATATTTTATTAACTTTTTTTTTTTACTTACCAGTGAGGTGCACTTTAACCCCAAATGTCCTTAAATGACGTAGGAGTAGAGGGAGGACAACAGATACAGGAGCAGAGAAGAAGGAAAATATCGAAATGGCCGTGACCGGGAGGACAGTAAATCAAATGGTGAGGGGGGGGAGGATGCAGTGCCTGCTATATCATAACTAATCGAATTATATCGATTCCAGCTAATGGCTGCCATGTTTTATGTCGCTCGAGGAGGCCTACGTCCAATCTCCGCCCGCTAATTCTATAGCGGCATTTATACTCGTACTTTTCCGCTTCCGCTGGTGAGGCCGTTCCGCATTATTTGGGGAGGTAGGCAACCATCTCTCCGCCGATTTATATTAAATTCTCCCGTATCGCAATAAATCGTCCCATTTAGCTAATGCTTTTCATAAAACGTTGTTCAGTCCCAATAATAAAATAATTCAATAATACTTCAATTTATTCCAGCTATTTAAAGCTACAAGCTTTTTTTTTTTCGTATCATCCAAGATTTTATTTACAATATATTACAAATTTACAATGAATAAATGCAAATGCTTAAGGCCTTTATATATATATATATATATATATATATATATATATATAAGCATTTGCATGTATGCATTGTAAATTTGTAATATATTGTAAATAAAAGTTTAGAGGATGTGAAAAAAAAAAGCTACAAGAAATCGTATTGCGACTTCGCCTTCAAATACCGAAAGGTAACAGACAGTTTGGTTTATATAGAAGCATTTTCAGGTATTTATTGTAAATTTTTATTATATTGTAAATAAAATCTTGGAAGATGCGAAAAAAAAGTTACAAGCGAAAAACGAAGCGAGCATGATAAATGATTATTGAATATTAAAAATATAAACAGTGGGTAGTTCCTTTACTTGCATTAATAGTTTGCCGATCCGCATCATTTATTATACGAGCTGTTATTTTTGAAATTGGTACAAGTACATTAGGATCTAAAAAAAAAAAATCATTCTTTTAAATGATTTTAATTATTATAAGTTGATAATAAAATTTAAAAGGTGACTAAAGGGTCTAAAGCAGTAACTATTAACACAACCAATTGCTACTAAACGAAATACCGATATAGGGTCTAAAGCATGAAGATGCTATGTGCCCAGTACAAATTAGGCTCCACGAGTTCCAACAACCAAGCTGGAGAAGTACGCAATCGTAAAAGCGACAGAATTCCTTCTTGACCTTCCAACCAACATACATACAGACATAGTCATACACACAGAATACATAATCTTGATACAATCAGTTCTCAACACAGACATACATGGCGAGCTTACCGAAATTATCAGAATGAACTGAAGCACACTTAGGCTTCTAAATTTCTCTGTAAAAATAATATGGGTAAAGGGTCACTCTGGTATAGAGAGCAATGAGATAGCGGATAAATTAGCAAAAGAGGCAGCACAAAGCATTATGTCTCCATCTTTTCAAAAAACACCAATTTCGTTCATAAAATTCAAAATTAGGGAAGAATCAATTATGAGGTGGAATGAACGGTGGACTATTTCAAATAAATCTCCTAGTTTGCACAGATTTATTCCAAAACTAACAAAAAATAACTACAAATTAATAAAATCCACTAACTACAAACTAACTCAGGTTTTAACTGAACATGAAAATACCAAATCATACTTACACAGATTTCACATAACCAACGATAGTACTTGTTCAATAGACAAAGAAGAACAGACATTTAAACACATAATATATGACTGCCAAATGTATGAAGGACAAAGGTCGAAATTAATTATTTTAATTTATTTTATAATTATTAATAAGAGGGAAAGTTTGGCCAGTATCTGAACATGATCTATACAATACATTTCGACCAGAATTCACTAAATTTATTCATAGTATCGATTTTGAAAAGTTGACATCCATTTAAGAATAATCATATAATGTAAAACATATATAATCATATAATTATTGTAATTTTAACTTAGTTAATTATTAAATTTGTTAATTTATTTTTTTAATTTGTAACAGCATTTATATAATAATGTCTTTTGTACATATGTTAGAATTATTAAATCGTGGTTAATTATTATAAAAATAAATTTAAAAGGCACATACTATACTCAAGTATGGAATGTGCAAATAAATAAACGGTCCTTTTAAAGGGTTACTTTGAAAGGAAGGGAAAAAAAGGATCTAAAGCATCGGTATTTGCTATGTGCTAAGTGATGAAAGCATTTTCCTATTTGCCCATATTTTAAAAGTTATTTGACTATAGAGATCGCCAACACGACAAAATGGGCTTACACCCCTTTGAAAAATAACAGCTCATATTTTCCTGTTGCATAGGAAAATAAAGTTGTACATTTAAATAAGTAAATTTAAAAAGAACATTATGAATACAACAATAGTAAAGAATTTTAATAATAAAATAAAAAAACCCATAGACTATATATCGTTTCTATAATAATATTTAATATTAATAAAATATAATATAAGTTAAAATTTAAAATATTGTTGAAAAAAAAAGTGGAAGAAATAAAATATTTGTTTATAACCAGCCTATGAACGGTGAAATGTATGATGAAGATTATACAATAATTTATTAGCAATGCAAAAAGCAATAAAAGAATTTTATGGAGTAGTAAAGTAGAAAGTTAAGGTAGTAAAACTGTTAGTGCAATAACTATCAACATAAAATACAACATAACCAATTGCTACTAAACGAAATACCGATGCCAACGCCTTCATTGCCCTGCGATACAATCACGCATTACAGTAAGGTATGGCGGGTTTAGTATCACTCTTAATAACACGGCGACAATAATGGCAATACTGACACAATAATATTAAAATTAAATTGTTTTATTATAATGCAATTGGGAAAAAACCACAATGCAAAGCCTTATGTTTCAAATCTAGTAATACACCCACTTACCAGTCGACGTTTCGCCTATTCAGGCATTATCAAGACACTAAAACAAAAAAGGGTTATGTGAATCACATCTCGAAGAAAAAGGTGCAATACATCCCAACGAGTTGTATGTTGAACGTCTTGGTGGTGGGGTGCTGTCTCATGTTTGGAGCCTGTTTGGGCTGTTGATCGTTGGGATATATTGCACTTTTTTTTTCGAGATGTGATTCACATAACCCTTTTTTGTTTTTGTGTCTTGATAATGCCTGTGTAATGATAATATAATTTAGGCGAAACGTCGACTGGTAAGTGGGTGTATTACTAGATTTGAAACATAAGGCTTTGCATTGTGGTTTTTCCCAACTGCATTATAATAAATAATAGTGTTTCTTTTTGAGTTTTTGGCTCTATTTTATTGTTAAAATTTTTTATTTGATTGTTTTTAAAACCCAATGGCTTACCGGGATAGTAAATCTTTAGTAGGAAAAATCTTAAAAATAAAATAGAAATACAAGATTTAAAAAACTTATGCTATGTCCTTTATTAAACATTTTTTTTTTTAAATAATCCAATTCAAACAATCCAGAACCCTTTGTAAAGTCTTTAAATGCTTTTTAATGGGGTGTATAAAAATGACTCTAACCAAATATTTGTATTATTATTTCTTTGATATAAAATAAAAATAATACTGCAATACACCACACTCCCTGGCAAGTTCGCGAGTACTTGTAGACGGATTTGAATCAACAGCTTCCTTCAGAACCTCATCAATATCCATTAATGGTCGCCCGGAGCCCTTCCTCCTTTCCAACATCGTATCTCCACTGATGAATTTTTCAAACCAACGCCGTGCAGTGCGAGTTGCTTCAGCGGCTGTGAAATGTTTTTCCAGAAATGTCTTAAAATTACGAGAATTTCGTAGGACACAGTAATGTTTCTTCTTTGAAATAAATAACTAAACTGAGGCTATTTTTTTAAGAAGTCCAGTATTAGTAAACAAGCGTAGAGAATGCTCTAAAGGGATTATTAAGTGTTGGTAAATAATAAATAGCATTAAAATATTTATAGACTTTTGAATATGAATAAAGTCATCATTATGATCTTAATATACCATTAGTGGATGATTTGACCCAGACCTAATATCAATCCTTTCATGACAAACTTTAGTTATTTGAATTATTTCTTCGAGTACCAGCATTGGGTAGTTTCTCTACTTGCCATTATCTCATTGCAAAAATTAATCACCAGCCATACTATTTACGTGTACTGTAATTCAGCAAATTTCAATGAATATTTTTTTTAATAGCGGATTTTTTTTTAAATAAGTTATTTCATAAAATTTACAACTGTATTAAAATAACACAACAAGTAAATATAATGATTGGTAGATATTACCATGAAAGGCAAGTAGGGGGACTAGTGTAGAGGCACTACTCAAATAGTAAGTCCAACTTAAAACGTCACGAGGCCAGCTTCTTTTCAGACGCCTCGGAGGATTATCAGGAATTGAAGAGGTTGCTAAGGTTTGAAACTAGTGGGTATGAGTGGAAATGAAGCTTGTCATGAAAAGATTGATATCGAATTCGGGCCAAATCAGCAACAAATGGGACATTAAGGTCATAATGGATTAATTTGTTCTTTACAAAGTAAGGAGCATTAAGAATTTTACGGAGGATTTTGGATTGTGAGGGTTGGATACGAGAGGAATTTGATGGTTTAGCGGAGCCCCAAAGCTCCATTCCGAAAGTCAAGATGGGTCTAATGATTGTCATGTATATGAGTCTTTTGTAATTAATTGAGAGCTTAGAGCGTTTGTCAAGTAAATGTTGTAATAGCCTGAAACGGCGTATAGCGGAATTTAGTTGGGAAATTTTCAATCTATTAAAATAATAATAAATGATGTGATATATAAATAAATAATGATGCTAAAGGTTATATAATATAATATTGTAAAAGACTTGACATATCCAGGTGAGAGATGAAGAGAGGATTGAAACGGAGAGAGTGAGGGCGCAGGTTCGCTGGCATTGATCAGCCTCGCCTCAACTTGTTGCCGTCCACCCACGCGCTTCCATCGCTCCCGCATCTCTCCATCGCTCCATCTCTCTTCACATCGCTCCATTCCTTCTTCTTCCTCATTCTTCTAGCCTCCTACACATGTTGACTCAATCCAGGAATCATTGACCCGTCTCCATTCTCTTGCAAGTCATGAATGGATTTTATAATAACAGAAGCAGAAAAAATATTAAGACTCAATAAATATAAATGATTTTTTGTAATTTATTGTTTATTGAATATTAAAATAAGCCTATGAAGTGTTACTGAACAAGTAGTGTAAACCTTCATCGGCTCTCGGGTATAACAGGATCTACTACACCCGAGAGCCGAAAGATAGGAAAAGAAAGCTTGTAGGCAGGACGGAAGGGAGTGAAGATGTTAGGGATTGTCTTGTAGATAGCATAACAAACTATTAAACTCAATAACTCGGGCACGAAGTCCGGCAGGTTGCCCTAGTATTATTTAAAGGGAGTACTAAAAAATCCTTGGTTATTCCGTCCTTCGGAAAGAACGTTAAATGGGATCTGTACGATGTCAGGTACTCGTTAAAAATCCCTATACTAACTAAAACTGGATAGGCAAAGTTTAAAGTTCCCACTGCGGCATCGTCCCTTTAGCCATAGCAGCATAAAGTGATAAATGACATAGGCGACTAGACCTACATAAAACACTTGGTATAATAAAATAATTTAATGCTTAATAATAAAGGAGTTGAAAATAAAAAAAGGAAACATTGTAATGAGGATGTGGACATTTTCCTTGAAACGTAAACTATATTGAAATTTAGTATATTAAAACCAATTTACCCTTGATATAAATTAATTGGCGCAATGTTCCGAAAAAAATGAATAAGAATATGGGGGATAAAATTTAATTATACGAAATTTCAACCAAAGCTAAATTATTTTAATAACCGGTAAGATTATGTTCTGTCAGTCATTAATGATTAATTCTCAAATAGATAAACGAATGGTGCAGTATTTTGTTTTACATAATTGGAAACATATCAAAACTATTCAAATGAGATATAGTATCCTACCATTCTATTCCGTATAAAACAGGAAACAGGAAGTTTGGGAGTAACTTTCAGGATGAATTAGCGAAGATGACAGAGAGACAGGTAAGCACTTAGGGGGTGTCGCCTTTAATGAGGTTTCCTGTAGGAAGGATACCTTCCTTCTGCCATTTATCAGTATTAAGTAAACACTGATAAGGACAAGAATATTGTTCGTATTAAGAAGTAGATCGTATTAACGAAGAGGACAAAAAATAAAAAAAAATTTATTGTATTGAAACATTAAGAGGGCATGAAAAGTAGAAGGAACTCTAGGTAAAAGGTAGAGGGGATTGACCAAGGGATACGGAAGGGCACTTAGGGACGAGGGCCTTAGGGATGACTAGGCTAAGCCTTACTTTTTATTTACATGATCTGGTTAAGGGATCGCTATTCCTGTTTTATCCCTCTATCCTGCAGGAGTAATCTGGGCAGTCCCCTATTTTCAGCGAACAGTACTTCATTTCAGGCAAACAAAGAAATATCCCTTTAATGATATTTTAAAATTTTTGAGGCGTTGACACGACATTGAAAAGGAGATGAATGCCAAAATTGCCAAACATTTTTTTTTTTAACTGAAACAGAATTATCAGTCATTCTGTTACCACCAGGAGCATCTTGTGAGGTCACGAGAGGTGATAGCAACTTACCTCCTTTTCAACGCTATTGGATTGGAACTTAAAATCGTGTCAGAGAAAAAAGAATTCAGCAATTTTGGCACTTATCTCCTTTTCAATGCTAACAAAAGTACAAATTTCGGGTTTTTGAACGAAGCGCCTCGGCTGCCCTGGTAATACGCCACAAACGCCGAGAGAGAGCGCTATGCCCTCGATCAAGTGATGTGAGCATACTCTCGCCCCACATCACCCACGCCGTGGCCAAACCAAAGTGTTCCCGGCCGTACAGAGGTAAAGAACCAGGTTGTCTTAACCCAAATAAGAAAGATTTGTCAGAAGAGTTCCTTGAAACTGGATTCTCATATGCTGAACCGTCAATACAACCTATTTCTTGAGCACGCAGGTAAAATGTTCAATCCTGCGATTGTAGGTCAGAATGTCCAGCGATCAGAAGCTATTTCTTTAGCAAGTAGAACTAGGCTTGCACCAACATTCAAATCTGTTGATGACAGTCAATTCCTGGAAGGTAACAGCAATTTTCAAAGACAGCTTGTAGAGAAAGTGTCATCCTGAAGTCACTGTAGACATAATTCACATGACACTCTACAATAGAAACACGTGCCATATTGAGTTATATACTACAATAACTATTACAATACATAATACAATAAACATGTTTCAAGTGATTTTGCTAATTTAATTGTTTTTCCCCTCTTGCCGACTCCTATTCCTTGACGTTATCTTATTCAACTGTAACTGTAGATATTTTTTCAATAATTAATGCAACATTTCTTAAAAATTAAAGCTATGAATCAGTGTCTCTAAATATAAGTCATGTAAATTTTACACCATTCTAATATTAGATGTTTCATAATTTTTAATTTTGTATATGAAGGTATTGTTTGCTATCTTTATGATGTACTAGCTTATGCCCGCGGCTTCGCTCGCGTGGAATTTGGTCTCCCACATAAAGTTTCGTGAAAGATCATTTTAAATAAATAATTTAATTATTTTTTTAAAATATAAGTTACTCGTACATCCGAAATTTCAGATGTCTAACTTCAAAACTGAATTATCCAAATTTCCTTCTTAAACTATACCTACAATGAACCAATCTACAAATTTCAAGATGCTAAGTTCCTGATTTGCCTTTAATTATGTACTATAAGAGGGGGGGGCACAGGCCCCCGTGCCCCCATATAAATCTGCCCTTGCTGTAGCCTATGATGTATAACCTATTTTACTCAATAACTTTCATCCAAATCCGTTCAGCAGTTTTTGCGTGAATGAGTAACAAATATTCGCATTTACAACATCAGTAGGATATCAAAACGATAGTTTCACCCATGTTCTTTTTGTTATTTTAACCACTATTATCATGTGATTTGCCTTTAATTATGTACTATAATGGATTCTCCACAGTAACTCAAAAACAGTAGGGGGGCACATGCACCCGTTCGCCTCCCCCTCATAAATCCGGGCTTGCTATAGCCTATGTGTTATTCTGATGTATAACCTATATTACTGTAAAGTTTCATCCAAATCCGTTCAGTAGTTTTTGCGTGAAAGAGAGACAAACATACAAACTTTCACATTTATAATATGTAAGATTGAGGATAAAGTATTGGCCGATAGTAAATTCTTAAATAAGAAATGGATTAAACTCAATTTCTGCTTAACTGTTGGAAATCAATTAGGAAAAAACAAAATAACTATTCAATACTTTGAGAGCGTCTACTGTATTTTTATTTCATATTCCCTAAAGTATACGATAGACTACTGCTTCCTTCGAACTGATGGCAATACTTCTATTTCAGCATGGAATTTATATCATCCACTAGAGGAAGATAGTAAATTTCACTCGGAAGGGGCTCTATATTAAAGAGAGGATCTAAGAGGAATTCGCAATGGAGCACTACACTAAGATATAAGAGACAAGGGAATGCATGAATAAAGATCTCTGTCTTGGGAGTACGAGGACCGTCGTCAGATGTAACTTTATGATGAGCTTAGAGTTGAATGTGGGGGGGGGGAGAGGGCCTAAGACCTCTTACATCCCGTCAGGGCTCAAGATCTTGTAGTTCTGGCAGGATTTAAAGGAACATCGTAAACTTTGAGTTCAATTTCAGTATAGGAGTTGTATGCTACTTCGACACCTACTAG
The DNA here is from genome assembly GCA_037127475.1 of Arma custos. NCBI lineage: Eukaryota > Metazoa > Arthropoda > Insecta > Hemiptera > Pentatomidae > Arma > Arma custos. Next base: position 135,922,356 of record CM073764.1, on the reverse strand, counting down.
AAAACGTATTGAGCTCCCGATTAATTAGAAAAATCATATACAAGACCTATTTGGACTTACAGAGTAGAGCTTTGGGGCTTCACTAAGCCATGGAATTCCTCTCATATCCAATCCTTACAAGCCAAAATTCTTCGTAAAATTCTGAATGCTCCTTACTTTGTGACAAATAAAGTAATCCATATAATGACCTCAATATCCACTTTGCTGCTGGTTTGGCCCGAACCGGACACCAGCTCTTTATGATCTGTATGAATTATCATTAAATTATTAAAGATTTATTATGAACTTAGAACTTATAAGAATTATTAGTGATTTAAGCATTAACAATTGTAACATTGACCTGCGATGTTTTTAATGTTGGATCTACGACTGTTGATTAAATAACAAAATGTCATTGGTCGGATGAAGCCAAGGAGAGGAGAGGGGGTAATTTTGGCATATAACAGCGCTTTTTAATTCGCTCACTTTTGTATCAGCCCTTAGCCACTCTCTCTCTCTCTCTCTCTCCAGACCATTGTTCAGGCTTGTATCAGAAATTATATAATTATTTGATGTATGAATATTATTTGCATGTTTATGTATGTATATATATAATTTGAAAATATATTTTATTTTTGGGTCCCTTATTTTTTGTAACTGGCTTCTTGTTTCTCCTATTTTAGGTCCACGAACCTTTTTGAGCCCATTTAATATTTTCAGGAAGAAGAGCCATTACACATGGCAAACTTTATTCCTACTCAAACCCACTAATTTCAAACCTAGCTACTTCTTCAATTCTTTATTACGCCAAAGGCGTCTGAAAAAAATATGGACTCGTGAGTATTTAAGTTGAATTTGTTATTTGATTACTACCAACAGTTACTTCTTCTACATGCCTTATTTAAGGTTCATTTCCTTCGTTCGTTTCCGATTTTATAAAACGATTCAACCAATTGTGTAGGTACTTCCTTCCATAGGGAGAACATTTGTATAGAATTGAGAGCCAGAAGATTTACAGTCCTGAATCTTCTTTCTTCGCTAGGCACTTCTTACCCCTACGTTTCTTTACCGACCCATTCCGCCTCATACACAGTTAGTCATATACTAATTGTAGTTAAGCAAAATTAACATGAACGCTTATGCAGGAAATTACATATTATATACTAATATAGTATATGAACCGGCATATGATGGATATGATTCAATGGGGCCTACTAACATATTTCCATTGTCGCGAAGGGGGCTACCAGCAGAGTATACGATACTCTTATCACCATTAACATATTTTCGCAGATGATTCGGGAAAAAAAGATTAGAAAGGAAAATTTTTTCCCCTACAAAATATACCACCTCATGTATAATGCACTGGCAACTTTGGATTTGAAGAAAAGAAACTTAATATTGTAGATGATTCAAGTAAAAAAAAAAACACTAATAATGGAATAATTAATCCTATAAATTTCAATCCCTAAGTTTATTTTATTCATGTTTTAGTTTTAAGTAACCATATAGGATAAGCTTTTGTTAATGCTAAAGGTAAAAAAGAGCAATATTGATTAAAAAGTATATTTAAATCCGGGTCAAACACGAGTATTTCCGTTTCCAGATTTGTTACATTGAATCCAGAAATAAACATCGCTTTTTATTTTTTCAACAGCGATTAAGATGTTTAAAAAAAATATTTTCACTGGGGTCACAAGTGGTCTAGTGGTTAGCGTAACAAACTACTAATCCCAAGATCGCGGGTTCGTAGCCCGGCAGGTGGCCCAAGGATTTTTTAAAGGAAGTAAAAATCCTTAGTTAAGCCGTCCTTCGGAAGGGACGTAAAACGGGGGTCCCGAGCCTGTACGATGTCAGGTACTCGTTAAAAATCCCTATCCTAATAAAACCTGGATAGGCAAAATTTAGAGCTCCCACTGTAGCATCGTCCAATTAGCCATAGCAGCAAAAAGTGACGTTAAATGAACAAACAAACAAACAAATATTTTCACTTATTAAAGTAAAATGTATTTTACGCAAAACTTTATAGTTTTAACACTTTTTTTTTTAGATTTAAGTTCATAGTAAAGATAATACTATAATCCTTAAAAAATAAAAAATTTTCGGTTTTATGATTGGAGCATAAAAGTCCATTTTCAGCATCAAGATGTTTCATAAAGCATTAAAATAGAGCAAAACCTAGCTATTTCTTTTTCGTAAATCTACCAGGATAACAAAAATGTAATAAAAATATTAATGGATAATATATAATAAATATCATTTGTGGAATTTCTATATATCCATTTTCCATTTATTATAGACCTACCTCTCCTCTACAGTTACTTTTCTATATTTCCATTTTATTTATGTTCAAATCTCTTTAAGTGAGTTCTCTTAATTAGGGATAATCCAGCAGATAAACATACACTTTACTAAACCACCTTCCCGCACATTCTATTGACTTATAAACCGTGAATTGACAATAAAGTGAGTCCAATACCCTTCGTGGTTTACGAATGTACGAACTTATTTTATTATTATTTATATTAACTTTCATAATTTGTTGGCAGTTTACTATGTTTGTTACAAATATTTTTATATAATTATCAGTTTTTTTTTTTTAGGTTTACTCAGTCGCTTTGTTACACTCATTTTTCTTTATTGTGTACTTGGATATCTTAGTGCCTCTAGGACCGGTTTGCCGCATTAGGTTCTTATTGGTAGGTCATAGGTCATAATGATTCTTATTTTCATATAATTTGGAGAACAATAGTTCCTTAATATTTCTTCCTTTGCGTCCTAATAATATTGGTCTTTAATACATGATATTATTTGTATATTTTATATGATATATTATATAAGCTGTTATAGCCCTAAAGATCTAGATATATACAAAGAATTGAAGAGAGAAAGAGAAGCAAGTGCTAGAGAAGCAGAGGCTATTGCCCCGGGAGTATCGACGTGTTTGCTCCACGCACCAGCATCCATCCATCCTCTTCTAGCTCTATCTCTATTAATTCTCTTCTACAGCACTTTCTTCAGGATAACTAGATCCTTAGAAACTTATATTAAATCTTTAATGAAAAATAAAAATAGGTTTTGAAACAGATTTTATTAAACAAATACGTTCTTTTTACTTATTTGCATCATTCCATTTCACCAACCATGAGTGCGAATAGTTCGGTACACGACATTATTTCATTTATTTCTCAATTAAAACTGTTTTTTTCGAATCACTTTAATTATTTTAAAACTATACACTCTTTACAAGTGAATAAAGTTTTTTAAATGAAGGTCACCTGTGGTCTAGTGGTTAGGCGTAACAAACTACTAAACCCAAGATCGCGGGTTCGTAGCCCGGCAGGTGGCCCTAGGATTTTTTTAAGGAAGTAAAAAATCCTTAGTTACGCCGTCCTTCGGAAAGGACGTTAAACGGGGGTCCCGAGCCTGTACGATGTCAGGTACTCGTTAAAAATCCCTATCCTAATTAAATCTGGATAGGCAAAATTCAGAGCTCCCACTGTAGCATCGTCCGATTAGCCATAGCAGCATAAAGTGACGTTAAATGAACAAACAACAAACAAGTTGTTTAAATAAATTTTTGTAAATATTAATAACGGTGACCATTAAGTAGCATATTTGTAACTTGAAAAAAATAATATTTTTCTATATCATAAATACGGTCAAAAGTTTTATAAAATAATAAATACGAGAATCGGTTAGGGATCTAAAATCAAACTGAAGAAGGTATCGTAAACCGGGGTGAATAGAAACGAAACTTCATTTTTTTATGTATAATTTATTTCCTACATAACTATGGGTAAATTGTGGCAACTATTATTTTTTTTTAAGTTGCTATACTTTAGGCTGAAAGGGAAATAATGGTTTGTTTGGTTAGCAGCACTGGTTCCTGATTGTATGTCTTGTTGAATTTTACCACACGATTTTTGTGTTTTTTTAACCACTTTGATTTTTCCAGGTGTCATAATACGTAGTGTTCTTCAAAGTAAATAGCTGTACAAAGCATAGTTTAATTATTCATATAAAAGATTAAGGCTTACTTTAAGCTTTAACTTTAACAATATTATTTCAAAACTTATTCATGTTTTTTAAGTTAGGTTTTCAGAATTTATGGGGTGAATAGAAACGCGTAATTTTTAGTGTTTCTATTCACGCTACAAGACAAATTTAATACTAAATCACATTTATACTATATAAAATACATATTGTGTGTTTTATATTTATGTTAGACTCTTATTTGACACAGCAGAACCCTGTAAAATGCCTAGAAAATACAAACCGGTGGTTGGAGGGGGCTACAAAAAGCATGATCCAAAAACAATCGAAAATGCACTTTATGACATACAGAAGGGACTAAGCCTTCGGAAGTCTGCTGAGAAACATGGTTTGCATTATAGTATTATATATCGACACTTGAAAAGAGGTCTCAATATGAAGAACCATGGTGGTCAGGCAGCTTTATCTCTCGATTCAAAGGCATGATATTTTTCAAAGATGACCTGTCCGATTTTGCAATTTATTAATCATAATTTAATCTTGTTAAATACGGTAATTCTCTACCTATTCGATTTCTTTACTTACAGTTATGTAACTTCTTTTGGTTATGTACTGAAATAAATCATTACGTTGAGAAATAAATTTGTATTTATCCATTTACAAATTAAAAATACCATACTTAACTGTTTGCATTCACCCTCGATTCGTTTCAATAGAAAAAAATATGAAATCGAAGTAGTGTTTCTATTCACCCCCATTTGCGGGGTGAAAAGAAACACCATGTTTTAATTTTTTTTCTTTAAAATGAAATAAATTTTAAAAAATTAAATACTATAAACAAATAGGTCTAACAGAGACCTGTGTTTGGTCAAAAAATTGTGTATCTAGAACAACTACAAATATGGAAAATTTCAAACCAAAGTTGAAAATTGTTTCTATTCACCCCGTTTTACGGTATCAAAAAGTATTGTAATTCTTATAGTTATTGTCATTATGAATGACTTAGCCGTGTTCTTACTCCTTATTGATAATTCTACTAAGGTATTAAATTTGACTAGTTATTAAATTGGTTAATATACAAAACGACCTCGGAAAATAATGCAACCTAAAACTGAACCAAAATGAATACAAATTTAAAGGAATTATCTTATTGCAACCAATAATGGCATTTTGTAATTGTAGGCGATATAGAACAGCAATTCGGCGATACATAGAGCGATAATATAGATAGAATATTAAAAAATGAGATCAGTGCATTGGTGAAGACGTGATCAACTTCACAACCCCATTTTCATTTTTAAAATTACTTTATTGACAAGACGAGCCCATTAGCAAATAGAAGAGGTATAGTTAATTATACGGCTCCTCTTGCCAAGAGGCCACTTAGATGATTCCCAAGGAATTACTCCCATCCCTTTTATTGTTCCCGATGGGCATTAACTTTTTAAGGGCTTAAGAGATAGTAAAAACTACTCCAAGCGAATTGGTCAAGGGTTCGTAAAGAGGAGAAAATTTCAGAAGTAGATTACCCCAGTAGCAGGATATTAACACATAACAATGCAAATAATAAATTTCAAAATATTATATGATAGGAAAATATAAATAATAATATTATAATTTATTTTATTGTTATATGATATATATTTTTAAATATTTTATTTGAAAAGAAAATATATGACCAGGATTGGGAATCGAACCCGGATCTCCCACCTGTCATATAGGATCAGTGGAAAGAAGGGATATGACTGACCGAGAAGCGAACCAGGATGGCTGAGATGGTTAAAGCACCACCACGGTGGTTGGGAGACCCGGGTCGAGTCCTAATCCTGGTCATATATTTTCTTTCCAAATAAAATATTTAATAAATTATAATATATGGCAATAAATAATACATTCCGATTTATAGGCAAGACAATAAAAAGCTAAAAGAAGATCCAGTCCGTTAATTAATAATAACAGTAATAAAGTCTTCGTTCACTCTGGGAGAAGTCCCTTTAAAATAACAAAACAAAAAATAAAATACGAACTACAATGTCTTAAAGTAAAACACAGTTGAAATGTAATTAAAAAATTAAATAGATAAAGAGTTAGCTCCAATAACAATAATCTTACTAATATTATAAATGTGAAAGTTTGTATGTTTGTCTCTCTATCACGCAAAAACTACTGAACGGATTTGGATGAAACTTTACAGTAATATAGGATATACATCGGAATAACACAGAGGCTATAGCAAGCGCGGATTTAGGGGGGCGCACGGGGACACGTGACCCCCCTCCTGATTGTTTTTTCGATACTGTGGAGTATCCGTTACAGGACATAATGATAGGTAAATCACATGATAATACTAGATAAAATAACAGAAAGAACATGAGTGAAACTATTTGGTTTGATACCGTACTAATATTACTAATATTATAAATGTTAAAATTTGTATGTTTGTCTCTCTATCACGCAAAAACTACTGGACGGATTGGGATGAAACTTTACAGTAATATAGGTAATGCATCATAAGCTACAGCAAGGATAGATTTCTGTGGGGGTACGGGGGCATGTGTACCCCCGTAAAGTACATAATTAAAGGCAAATCAGGAACTTAGCATCTTGAAATTTGTAGATAGGTTCTTTGTATAGTTTAAGAAAGAAATTCGGATAATTCCGCCCCCAATGGTTTCGACTTTAATATAATAGGGTTGCAAAGGTTGTATAGAATACGTCAGTTTTGAAGTTAGACATCTGAAATTTTAACGAGTAACTTATATTTTTTAAAAATAATTGAATTATTTATTTTAAATGATCTCTCACGAAACTTTATGTGGCAGACCAAATTCCACGTGAGCGAAGCCGCGGGCATAAGCTAGTAACTTATAATTGATCTGATACCAAAATTTATTCTTCGATTAAACTAACTTAAATAAAACAAGTAAACAAATAAACCGATTCGAAGGGTCTTGAGTTCACTATACAGTAGAGACTGTATTGTTTCTAGGACAACGGTTCTGCAGTGAGGAGATATATCCAAGATCAAAGAAGAAAGTTTCCTCCATTAAGGGTACTCATTTTTAAGAAGCTGGGTGAGCCACAGGAGGGTCTACTGAATCCCACAGGATCCATCAATTGCTGTTAAAAGATTAAAAATTGATCTGCTAAATCGGATTTAAAACCGACACCTTCAGCATTAACTCAGCACTCTACCTCACTCGCTGCTAACTATGAATTATATAATATGATAACACATGTAAGAATCAGAAACTCATTACTAACAAGTTAATTAGGAGGTAAAGGTAAATGAACTACAATTACTAAGGGAAGAACCAACCTCAACCAAACGAGCCTTAATGCCTTCCCTTTCAACATGGAATATGACCATTAAGGAGCCATTTTGTAGAAAAGGCGATATGGTTAAGTTGGCATCGACTGGCGCTAGGGACCGCCACCCTCGAATTGACCTGATTGCCGGGGGTAGGGGGGGGGGTAGGTTAACCTATTCTCATCAGGAATAACCTACTTCCTTAAGGCGTCCCATTATTAGTACATCCAGTGATGATCTTCTATTGCATTATCCGTCTTTCGAGACTTATAAACAATAATGACCATCAATATGCTTTTCGACTATGATGAAACAATAAATACAGGTTGCACTTATAAAAACATCGCTAATGAAGAAAATTTAAAATTCAATTATTGTATAATGCATTAGACCTAAATTTTCATACCTTCAGAAATCTTTCTTATACAATGGTCATAATAACATGACAGGTACCACTACAACTCATGAAGGGTCATGTGCTCATTACATGATAGAGACTGTGCTGTTTCTAGGTTAACGGCTGTGCATGGAGGTGATTTGCCACTTGATACGCCACTGACCACCAGGTATTTCTCTCACTTTAGAGAGGCTAGGATGGGTCTGCCGATATAACAGAGTCCATCCCCGTCCTTAGACACAATAATACCAGAAATACATTAGAATATAATTTGAGTGAAATAAATTAACGGAAAACATTTAAATCGATATTTGCGTGTTGAAGGGATTAAGAGACCTAAGCTGGGCTGACAGAACTCTCAATGTTTACGACTCCCCTCACTAAGCGAGGATGTAAAAAATGCAACCTTAGGGGGACACGCCCTGTCCCCAGAGGGGGTGTTGCGGCACGAGCATAGGCGGATCCAAGGGGGGGCACAGGGGCACGTGCCCCCCCAGATGGTGTTTTGTGTACTGTGGAGAATCCATTACAGTACATACTTACAGGCAAATCAAGTGATGATAGTTGTTAAAATAACAGAAACAACATGAGTGAAACTATTGTTTAGATATTTTAATAAATCTTTCTATAAATACAACTAGTGAATTTCTAAGTTATTATTGACTTTTTTGCCCCTCTGCCCGTTGTGCTACTCCAGAAAAAAATCCTGGATCCACCCTTGTAACTAGTGGTCATGTTAAGCTTACTAGGTATTCCTCTTGCTAACTGAAATTTAAAGTTATTAATTAAAAAAGGACATATAACCTCTAAGATATAATATTGAAATATGTATAATAAATAAAAACACGTATGACACTTAATACACTCAGTCTGGCCAGGTAAAGCGTACAGTTAACATCTAGCTACCTCTCTTTTAGTCATCTCAACTAACATTTTCTTTTTTACTCAATTTATTTCATCAATCTTGATTTATTATTATTATTAAAAATCGATCTTCCCTATTTGCCTGTGAATATTTAAAAGTGAGTTATAGTGATTCTTAGTGAGTTTCTCTGTACGTAAATCTCTATATTTCAACTTGCACCAGGAATTCCCTAAAGCATATCCCACCCGAATAGGGGAACAGTTTAACTTCGGATACAGAGCGTTTTACATCAGAAAGAAACATGACTATCAGAAGTTTTTAAGTAAAACATAATGTTAGTAGGGGGTTTCAACCAAAGTTACATCCCTCAAGCAACCCTGAGGAGGGGGGGGGGCGCTCACATTGTTGATCAGTGAGTCCATCACACTATTCCCAGATCTGCCACCCATGGGCCCAACTGCTGAAAAAATTCCTAACATATTCTTTCAAAATTTGTTAAGCGAATAACGATGAAATAAAGATTATTCTGTTGCTATGATACTTGAGTATATTTTGATAAAAGAAAGAACGAAATTTTTTCTCATTTGTAAACTGATTTGCTGATGGAATAGTCAATTTTAAACAAGAAAATTAGTATAAGCGAATTTTGGGATATATCAAAGATTCCTTAGCACCAATGGTTGAAGAGTCTTATAGAATTTAAGCATTGAAGAAGAAGTTACAACTCCATCACGTAAGTAAAAAAACTTTTTTTATGTATAAATATTTTGGCATTTGCTTTAATTAATCTGTTGTTGTTGTTGTTTGTTCATTTAACGTCACTTTATGTCGTCCTTCGGAAGGGACGTTAAACGGGGGGTCCCGAGCTTGTAAGATGTCAGGTACTCGTTAAAAATCCCTATCCTAATTAAACCTGGATAGGCAAAATTTAGAGCTCCCACTGTAGCATCGTCCGATTAGCCATAGCTTTAATTAATCTTTTAATCTGCTACTCAATTAATAACTTGTCTGTTAACATAACTACGAATTTTTTTATGGGGACTTTATAAGAGTAAGACACTATCGTATGTGATCACAAGTGTCTATAATCCCCAAATTTTATGTAAATGAACAACAAAACCATGGTTATTTTATGAATTTTTGTTACCTTTTTTTTTAACTTACTGTTACATTTTTTTTCCTGGGGTATTTTACAACTTAAGGAGTCATATCCCCAATACCCAAAAGCCACTGCTCTCTGTCCATCCAATCCCCCTCACGGAGTCCTCTGGCTGCCATGCATTCCTCCACGTCCTCCATCCATTTTCTCTTTGTTCTTCCACATTTTCTTCTTTCAGGTGGTATATACACGTAGTTATGAATTTTCATTGGCCAGCGGTTTTCGTCCATCCGCATCAAGTGGCCATACCACTTTAACCTTTTAGTTCCGATCTGGTTAAGGATATTCTTTTGACATCCGACCTTGCCTCTAATTGCTGCGCTTAGGATCCGCTTGGTTCTCGATATACCAGCTTCTTCTCCAGAAATCCATTTCCATGTAAAGCAACCTATCCTCCGCCCTATTCGTGAGTGTCCAAACCTCTGATCCGTAAGGGGCTACAGTATTCCACGAAGGAATGGTAGATCTTCTTTTTAGTTTCCAATCTTAATTCCTTACTCTATAAAGTGGAATTTATCGAACTTATTAGTTTTCCCCATGTTTTACTTCAAACATTTACTTACATAAGGTCTAAAAATAAAGTAGTTTTTAAATTGTGCTGCCTTGTAATCTGCTTCTGCAGTTTTTGTGAAAACATTTTTGTAGAATGATGGAGTCGAACTTTTGTGTACAAAAAATGTTTATCGAATGTTTATGCGATTAGTTTCATAAGATAAAAAACACGATTGTCTTCGAATGATTTCGAATGATTTTTCACATCCTCCAAGATTTTATTTAATATACAAATAAAATTTTGCAATAAATAACTGCAAATGCTCCTATATAAACAAAAGCCTTCTGTTACCTTTCGGTATTTTAAGGCGTCACAATGGGCTGAGTCCTCTTAAGGCGGTTTTTATTCGAACCGGCTGAAGGCCGATGACGTTATAAAATACAAAACAGGGAGGTACCGTTTACCGGGATCAAGAAATAGTTGTAGAAAGAAGAAAGGGAAGGAATGAAGAAGGAAAAGGAAGGAAGGATAAGGACAAGATAGTACTTACCCCATCCCTAGGTCAAATGTAAGCACATCGACCGAGGGAACACTGCCCTGCCATCTCCCAGGTCTGGGGGGTGGTTCTAAGCCCCTAAATAGGGGGTTCGCACAGGTCTTCAGCCCATCAAAAAATTTGATGTCCCTCCAACATTTGTACTTGGGCACCTGGGGAGGCCGAAGCTCCTCCCGGATGGTGGTGTCAATGCCCTCTCGAGCGATGTGCCACTTACGATCTTCCTAAGGATGGATTCTGGTAATGCTGCAGGCGCTTCAATGTTGTTTTGTAGAGGTGTCTCAGTAGCGGTGCACCATAGAGCAACGTAGGTCTTATGATGGACTTGTAGATTTGTAATTTCAACCTCAAGGAGAGCTGCGGCGATAAGAGCAGATGGTGCCTGTGGGATTTTTGTCTTCGAATGATTGATCGAATACATAAATTTAAAGTTAGAACTTAAATAAAATCTCAAATATTTAATTACATAAGTTTAATTAAATGTTTTATTCCAAAAATTGTATTACAAAATACAGGCTAAACGTGTTGATTGATAACTTTTTTTTTTTTTTTTTCCTTAGCCCCTATAAGTTTGAAGATTTCTAATCTGGATTAGGATTAGGTTGGAGAGGAATCTCTTTTACTGTACTGCGCACATTTTAAGAGGAGGATGAGAAAACTGAAGGTTCTAATTTCTTTCTTTATTTCTTAACTTTGGATTTTTCCGATGATGGGGCACACCGTGTCCTTTTTCTTTTATTGTTTATTTTATTTATTTCTCAGTTCAGGCTGAGACTTTGAACGTGATCTTGCCACGTTTGTGGCCGTCCTGCTGGGGTGAGTGTCCTGAAAAGAGGGTTAGTACTCTATTTCAGACTGTCAAAAAATTTGATATGTCTGCGTTTTATGAAGTCTGTAACTGTCGGTAAGTCGAGAGTAGTGTGTAGGAGATCCATTTTTGTTTTGTTTAATGTCGTGTGTCTCACTATGCGTTGTAGTACGCCGTTCTGAAACTGTTGGAGCTTTTTTGCTGTCGCCGGTGTGATGGTACTCCGTAGAGGAGCGCCGGTCTTAAGATGCTTTTGTAGATGGTCAGCTTGAGGCGGAGGGATAAGTTAGGAGATGTAAGCAGGTGGTTAAGCCTGTAAGACTTGGTCCGAACCGCCCTGAGTTTCTTCCTGCAGTTGGTAGGCTAGTTTCAGGTGTCGGTCAAGTGTGACACCTAAGTAGACTATGCTGCTTGCTGGTCTGTTTTCGCGTGATTGATAACGAGAAGATGTTGATGTTGTGACCTTATAACAAGTTTATCTTACTTAATTACTGAGGGTAGTTGACTTAAAAAAAACTAGTTTAAATATTTTATTTATTATGGAAATATAGTAATTTTGGTTCAATTGAAGTACAAATTAGTCACTGTAGAATTTTCTTTTTCTTAAACTTCTGGATGTTCTTTCACCTCCAGAGTCTCTTTTTAGGTTGGAACAGTAATCAGCCATCATGGTGGTATTCCACTTCCCTTGGTGTCGTTGCTCCATCACTTTTATAGCCTGGTGGAACCCCTTGTCCTTCACTGTAATCCCCTAAATTTTGGGGGAAATAGTCAATGTGAGAATGCAGAAAATGAACCATTACGCTCGTGAGGCAGTCGAGGTTCTGGAAAGTTTTCAGCAAGCGTTCCACCAAATTTCGATAATTGGGGTCCTTATTATTGCCACCATTTAGCCAGGCTTCCTTTTCCAGAGAATTCATGGTTTTCTCAAACTCCATGGACTGGATTGTTATTTAGTTGTGAAAATATATGAATAAAATAACAGAAATAACATGAGTGAAACTATTGTTTACATATTATTAGATACCTTTGAAACCTTTCCATAAATACTACAATTTTATTTCTAAGCTATTTTTTGCCCGTCTGCTCGTTGCGCACCCCAGAAAAAAATCCTGGATCCGCCCTTGGGCACGAGGGCTATAAACACCATCAAAACAAATGGGAGGGGGGACATCGTAAGTATCTCCGCTCCCCTCTTCCCACGGCAACCCAACACCAAAACAACACGATTTGGTTTTAGCCAATGCGTAATCCGTTCGGTTGGGTATTCAAGTTTACTTCCATCTGTATAATCATTGATGAATATAATAATTAAGATTATTGGAAGGTTTTTAGGTTAATGTTCATATTTAGGTATTTAAAAAAAAAAAAGATTTTGCATTCCAAAGTATAAGTATATGTATAATTTTCCAACTGGGGCTCACCCAGACTCTATAAAAAATTATAAAAATAGGGTATCCAAAATAAGGGGGGGGGGACTGGCGGTTGAGCGTGACCTAGGACAAGTCACCTCCTTGCAGAACCGTTGTCCAGGAAACAGTACAGTTTCTACCAAGTACTGAACCCCAGATCCATTCAAGGATTGTTGTGGGTTAGGTTTTTTTTTTTTTTTTTTTTTTTTAATAATTCTCCATATTTCTCAGATATAAAATAATTTATTATTATAGTACCTACAAGCCGCAAGCAAGCTGTGGCCTCCTGCCGCTGGCTATTGTTATCCATATGTCCACTCCAGCTTTAGTGGCATGCAATACAACACAATTTCCTTCATCTTAGTCTTGACCTACCGATCGCTCGATGTCCCAGTAACAGCTATGCCATCAGCATCCTTGGAGAGATATTTATTTTCTCACCAAAGACAATTTGAGTTTATCACTATGGAGATATCTATAACGTTAAGTAATCATGAATTTCTTCATTGTTTCTTATAGTTCCCTCTATTATTATCGGAACGAAAAGCCGTCTAATTACTTATAACTTCGCATCTTCCGACTTCGCGGTAGTCCCAGTTTCGGATCCGTAGGTAACAACGGGGCGGGTGAAGGTCTTATACATAACGGATAGTAATAGTTCTGTTTTAGAATTTTCTAATTCTATTCTGTGTTAGATTAGATATAGTAGAGTTTTAAGGTTGATGAAATATTTATTATAAAGGTAAAAATATTAATTAATGGTAAAAATATTGTTACGGGCGCGGGAATTGGCGATTCCTGGAAGAGAACAAAGCCCCCATGTCGGCAGAGATGAAAGAGGCCTTTTCGCGAAACTTCGCGATCCGTCCCGTAGGATCTAGATCTGGCATTCTGTATATAAACAGCATCTCAACGCGAGTAGAGAGAGAGAGTGTTAAAGCACACGGTACGGTTAACATCGGAAACAGTGATAAGCCAGTGTAATAAGTCAGTGACAGTTTGTGCGTGTAATTGTGTGACAGTTTGTTATATTCAGAGATTCTTACGGTCGGTGGACTTTAATTAGTGAACTGTAAGTGTTAATTAGTAGTAATTAATTAGTTAAGTAGCAGTTGTAATTTTATGTGATTTGTACTAGTAATAATAATATCTTATATTATTGTAATAATTAAATAGAAGTTAGGCCTAGATTATAAATATCTAAAATATTGTTATTGTAAATTTATTTCAGTTAATAATCAATTTGTTAGTAATTGCTTTGTTTAGTTTCTTTGTTAGTAATTGTTAATAGTTTAATTGTATTCTTTTATCACTTTTGTAAATAAATATTAGTATCTTTGATTAAGAAATAGCTTAATTCATTTTTAATACCCAGTAGCCCGTAACAATATTAATAAATAATATTTCTTTAAGGTATATTTAGAAAGGAAAATATATATTTAATGTATCGAGAAGGAAATTAGTAATTTAAAGAGAGCGGTGTTAGTGGGCGAGGGGGTACTCGCTTGGAGCAAACTGGTTTCATTTTTCTGAGTAGCTTTCTCTCCCTCTCACCCTCTCTCCCTCTCTCCCTCTCACCCTCTCGTTCCGTTCCCTCCTCCATTGTCTCCCCTATATCCCCCCCCCCACTCCCTCAACTCAAATGGCTTTTTTCCTTGTTTTTGTCATTTAATATTTTCCTAAGGCTACGAATTTGTTTCAAGCTGCTATCTGTCTTCATCATCATCTTTTGTATGCAAGATTGCCACTTTAACATAGCATATTTTTTTTTTGCTTTACATTCCCTGGATTACATCAGAATTATAAGAGATATTAAAAATAAAGTTAATTTAACAAGGCCCCGATCCCTTGGCCTAAATGATAGAGCGGTTAGCTGCCTAATCTGATAACAGCCGGTGATGGATCCTGTAGTCTATGAAAATCCTCCTGGGGCTCATTCAACCTGTTAAATTAAATTGGACACACTTAATTGGGAGAAAACCTAGAGGTTGAGCTTGATCTAGGACAAATCATTTCCCTGCAGAACCGATCCTTAATAGTAGGTTTTTTTTTTTAATCAAACCTCCTCCATCCTTAAACCAACGACTTCCTGCCCTCCTGTTTCGTTTAATACGCGTAACATCCCTCTGATTCCTGTAGAACAGGTCCTCCGTAAAATTCTCGATGCTCCTTACTTTGTTACGGGCATAGTAATCCATAATGATCTTAATGTCCCATTTGTTGCTGATTTGGCCCAAATCCGATATCAATCTTTTCATGACAAACTTCATTTCCACTCGGACCCACTAGTTTCAAACCTTTCAACCTCTTCAATTCCTGATAATCCTCCGAGGCGTCTGAAAAGAAGATGACGTATTACCACTGGGTAGTTTCTCTACTTGCTTGTTTCTCTGGACATGATTTATCTTTCATTATATTTACTTGATGTATTTTGTATACAGTTGTAAATTTCAATAAATATATTTTTTAAAAAAACTCTAACCTACACACTTGGTGAATCCTTATAGTGATTACAATAAAGTAACAGTTTGCTTTATAAATAATTTTTTTAAATTATTAACACTTTATTGAAATATTACAATCTGCCACTTGTGGGCAATAAGTAATAGTGCTGTGTAGCTTACAGTCATTCCATAACAAAACAATAATATAAACGAAATAAAATAAATAAATATATACATGCGGTAACAGAAATTAATTAATGCGGAAATGATAATAAAATAAAGTAAAAAAATAAAATAAAATAAATAAATAAAAAAATAAATAATAATAATACTAATAATAAAAAAAATAAGTTATAAATAAATAGTTTTCCTTTCTCGAAATTATCTATATCATTTAGTTCGATAGTTAAAAATACCTTTTTTATGAGCAGTATTCTTATGACATGACAATAATATCACATTTATTAAAAGGTTATTGTATGTAGTTAATATACATCCATTATTACTGAGCTGCCATGATAATGATACATATACAATTAATAATTAACCAGTAAAAGGTTTGTTTTAGAGTTTAATTATACCTATACAATCAATTCCAATGCTAGAATTCTGTAAAATGCAACTAATTTAATTTAGATCCGCAGACTACCAAAAAAAAAAAAAATGTGAAACCTCTCCCCAGTTTTTTTAAAATATTTGTTCACTACTTTTAATTAAAGCCTAGGTTTGACTTTAATAACCTAAATGGAAGTTGTCATTTCCCCTGTGAAGTTCATAGTGCATTGATACCTCTTTGATCAAAGACCATCACCGCTGAGAGCAGAAAAAAGAGACCCATACACATACTACGAATTAATTAATAATATATACATGGTAAACATTAAATATTTACAAATTTGTTATATTTATTGATTAAACTAAAATGGATATTATTTTAAAAAATGGTTATATTGTCAAATAAATATGCTAATTAAGTATGTTTTTTTAATTACGTAATGGTTAAACAATGATGAACTGTAGTGACATTCAATCATAATTTTTAATCTACAACTTCCAAGTATACTAATATAACAAAATATATATATTGTTTTCATCAATGAAAGCAAGTGTTTTAATAGCAAACATATTACTATCATCTAGAATATAATTACGTTATTTTAGAATAGCTCATCAATAAATAATTAACGAAAGAAGGATTTCTTTTCTCAATGTGAATATTAATGAAGGGACTTCAGTGGAAAAAAAAAAGATAAAACTCTAAAGAAAAATTCATTTTGAAAACCAAGTTATATTAATTAAAGATAAAAAAGTACAATACGCTAATTTGATTCTTGAGCCCCTCTCCCAAATTTATAACCTTAAAATTTTTTTTTTTTTTAATTTTAATGGCTGTTACGAAATATATAAATAATATGCATCCTTTATATCTGTGGCACCTGTGCATAGCTGACTAAGCCGAATTTTGTGAATTTCAAGCTATCTACTTAGAATCGTAATTTTTCTGAACTTACTTTTAGTTCAAGATTGGAGTATCAGCCCACGATTCACAAAGGAATATCCTTCATTGCAATGGACGGAACACTTAGCGTGTTAGACACAAGGAAAGAGAAAAATATTACGATTTTAAGTAGAAAGCATGAAATTCACAAAATTCGACTTAGCCCACTAAGCACAGGTGCCACGGATATTAGAAGCTAATCAAGATTAAAAATTAAATATGAGACAATGATATTAGTATAATAACTGTAAAAAGAAATAAAAATATAGTAGCCAGGTTTCACTTAATTATTATACCACGAGTGTAGTTTAAATATTATCAGAAAAGAACCCTTAAGATTTATATGAAAATTTCTTTATGAGGATAATAAATAAATAATGTTTTATTTTTTTTTTAATTAAATGGTTAAGAAGCACCTATCTTAACAAAGAAAGAACAATAAATGATTTCATCGATAAAATCAAAAATATTTTAATTTAAAATTCATCATTTATGACATACTTTAGGGACGTAGATGACACATGAAATAATTAAATATTAAATAAAAGGTTTTTTCTTCCAAAATATAATACATTTATAAAATGTATGCAGATATATAATGTACGTTAAATAATTGAAAAATCAAGTTTATAAATTTTGCTGGTAGATATGCTAAAGTAGAACCTTTTAAATTAGCAAAATCAGTAGATGCTGGAATGTCGGAGTGGTAATTATGTAAATCGTAAAATGTAAGTAGTATGTGGTCGGAGATTTCAAACTAATTTATGATATCATGATAACATACTAATATATAAATAATAATCAAATTTATGATATGATAACATACTAAAATATTGAATGATTTATTTTAGGTAGACCATTACGATAGCTACAACTAAATAATTATAATAAGTAAATTAAGTTAACAATTAGGTACAAAAACCGGGAAATAGAATAACAAGCGCGGGCATAACATGACTCACGAATTAAATATTCATTAAATTCACTGTTTTAGTGAGGGTAATTTTGTAGCACTTATATATTTGATCTGTATGTAAAACAAAATTCATCAAATAATGGGGCTACAATTTCCCAAAGCCTCTTCATTCCACTGTAACGAGCTTGGCCCTTAACATAAAAGAGAAGCAAGGAGAGAAGTACAAATACTTCCACACTAAATAATTCCAGCAGGAGTTTGTATTTGTCTGGGCCCTATGTACTCTAGTATTGAGTTATAATGCAGCATTATATGTATATTTTAACATACCCCTAAAAATAGTAAAATGTTTATGTTTGTTGGATTTTTCACTTCTATAAATGTAAACCCTTATTAACACATTCTTTAAACAAACAACCTTTAACGAACTTTAAGTAAATACATCTTCAAACAAAAAATATTTTTTTTTTTTTTTAAAGAATAAAAAAAAAAAAGAGAGAAGGTTAGTCCTCGACCGGGAGGGGCCTTGATAGCTCAATTGGCAGAGCCATGTCACGGTGAGACAAAGGTTCCGGGTTCAAATCCCGGTCGAGGGCCTATCTTTTCTCTTTAAAAAATAAAAATATTTATAACTCATAAAAAATGACCAATAATTATAAAAAATGTTTTTACTTCTTTAACATTTTGCTACTTAGAAATTATTCAGTCTTTAGTAAGATTTCAAAGCGTGATTTTCACAGTTTTTTTACCAATTCAAACTCGACCGGAAGGGTGCTCAAACGGCCAGAAATATCAACCAAATCAGGGACGAAGAGAATATGAGTGAGTGGACGGTTCAACGGTGGTTTCAGAGATTTCGAGAAGGAGACTTGAGCCTTGAAGATTAAGAAGAAAATCCCAGAACACCTGTTCGATAACTGGCGAGGAAGTCTAAATCAGAAAATCATTCGTCGATGACCATCTCAAGACAATGATGAGGGTGAAAAAACTTGAAAGTTGGCAGAACTTCTTCTATGATCTTCTTTGTCTTCATGGCTCAAGCCTCCCTCTTGTAATCTCTGTAACCACCGATCAACAGTGCATTCACTTATACTGTCTTCGACAAAGAACTACACCATTATCCTAAAAACCGAATATATTTGATTATTTGATCGTTACTGCAACGTTAAATAGCCGCAATTATTCATACTAGCCTTTGCCCGCGACTTCGTCCGCGTTGATTTTAAATAGAAATCTATGCTGAGTTTAATTTAAACGGAGCGTGAATTTTGAATTACATAAATGAACTCCGTATTTTAAACAATGACTTAGAGCCATTAGAGTCATTCGAAAGCATCCGTTATATTTCTGAGTGTTCGGTAGAAAATGACGTGATTCTGGTGTTTCAGCAAGAACCAAAGAATGCAATGGCTCTGGTGGCAAGGGTAATAGTGGAATTTAATAGAAATAGGTCCAGGCGTTCTTGAGTTATTAGGTCAGTAACTAAGGCCACTCTCTTTTATATTTATACATATATATATATATATATATATATATATATATATATATATATATATATATATATATATATATATATATATATTATAAGGCCCACTGAGTGAACATAGAATTTAGGTTAGGTGTTAACCAATTATTTAAAGTTACAATTTTTATGACAATCTTTCGAGCTATGGGGCCCACTGAGCTAACAAAGTATGCGAGTGAGACGTTTATTAATTATTTAAAGTGATGTGGAAGAAAACAGTCCGGCTGGAGGTAAAAATATTTATCTTAAGTAGGAAAAAAATGTATATTAAAGTAACTCCGTTACTAACTCTACCCACATGGGCTACTAACTCTACCCACTAATTACTATCGTTGTAGTAATGTGGGTAGAGTTAGTGACTGAGTTACAACGAAGCCACATCCCCCCCCCCCACGTGACAGCCCTGAAGAAGACCTGCTTAGGAGATATTTGTTGACTTACGACCGGACTATTTTCTTCCACATTTATATATACCAGTTAAATTATTCAAGATATTTAATGTTATAGTTATTAGGATACTGTTAGGCGCTAGCTCATATTATATTAGAGGAGCGAACACGGTATGGGGGGAAATGGAAGAGGAGATGGGGAGAGAACATTAACACGGATTGATCCGACTCTTGCTAACACGCGAGCTCAAGTGGCGCCTGATTAGATTCCAACCATCGCTCACGAGAGCCGTATAGTTACCCACCGTCAGGCCGTCACCCATACCAACACCCGTCAACCCATACCGTCACCCATACCAGCACCCGCCAACCCATACCGTCAGCCAAGTCACCCTGTAACTTTCCACAAGGAGTCTCTCCCCCTTTACATAACACAAAGAGGTGTCAGATTGGCTGTTCCTGAGCTTTATTAATTCAAACACTCGTATTAGTTTTATCTCAGTGACCTATCGAATCCTTGTTTAAACCCGACATCATATTTTATTTTATTAAATATTGAAAAATAAAAAGAGACTTTACATAAATGTTAAGACCGTGGAAAAATTCCAACGAAAGCCCTTAGTCTCCAAACTAAAACAGAAATAGAATTTATTTTATTTTAATTTCTAATTTTTAATCTAAAAACCATAATTTATAAAACCATCACCCTTCCAACTCTTCTTTAGTTGGCCGCTAACGCTTAAGGATGAACGTCTTCAGGTATTCGAAAATAAGGTGTTGCAAAGAATATTCTGTTGAAAAAAACGATGAGACCTCTGAGGATTATAGGATATTGCATAAGATGGATTAACGAAGAATGTACCCATTAAATATTATTCAAGTGATAGCGTCACGAAGATTATGATGGGCCTGTAAATTTACTGGGCTTAGTAACGAACGAATTCCTAAGATGTTAATAAGCGCTGTAATGACTGGATAGCGTCTGAGTGGTAGACCGAGACGTAGGTGGGAGGATTGCGTTAAGAGTGAACTGGAGGATTTGGGTTCGGGTATGTGGACGGTAAGAGTGTAAGGAGAGATTGGTGGTATCGACATCGAACCTTTGGGTTGGCTAAGTCATATTATTATTAATTTCTTATTTTTATTTATTTCATATAAAAATACAAATATCACTTTATTTTAAATATTGGCAACCAGAAATGTCAGGTTGCAATTACGATATTGAAAAAAGAATCGATATATATATCGTATCAACAACATATATTTCAATAAATACAAATGGTATTCAGGTTATATCAGGTTTAGAGTAATTACACCTATACTCGTAACTTTTACATGTGTAACAACATAATAACTCATAAAACTCAATTTTTCAATAGAGGTATTTGAAAGTTTCATGTTCGAGTGAGTTCAAAAAATAAAAAGTTGGGTATTGGTAAAGCAGAGCATTTATATTGTAATGCTAATATTGAAATCCTTTTAATAGTCATTAGAATTTTTTTTAAAGTATTAATTAATTGTTTTTAAAGTTATTAATCTGTTTTGGATTTTACCTTTAGTCATTATTCACATAAAACTTCAAGTTCAAACACGATACAACTCAAAATATTACTGTTAAAAAAAAAATGCTGGAAATGGAATACATTTCGTATATTAAAGATACCTCGTTCCTGAATTAATAAGCTTCAACCAATACAATTGTTTTGAAAATTTTAAATTATGACGTTCTTTTGATGGAGTGTTATGAGCATGATATTTGACAAGAAACGATATAGTTACAATAAAATGGTATAAATAACGTAAAACATATGTTAATATCAATCATTCTAATGCATTGAATGAATTGCTTCATTACTTCTACTATTGCATTGTATTACTAAATTTTAATTTCCCCATTGATCCCACAAGGGCTCAGCAGTTTTCAGACTACAAACCTTTCCCGACTATTTCTGGTTTCCTGGGCCTAGTAAGATAAAAAAAAAGTTGGCATTTGCTCGATGGAGGGATCTCCCTTGACCCTGAGAATCGATATCGACCTTCACACCGCGGCAACAATAGGCCTTTCCCAACCTGTAAGCTCATCCCACCTTCTTTTCCATGGAATATGGAAAAAAAAATCTGAAATAACCCAAGACTGTTACTGCACATTGGTCGCTATATCTGCAGATAATGAATGGATTACACGAAATTTGTCAACCTTTTAGCTTGAAATGGAGTTCTTTTAATGTCACTGCCTGCCTTAGCCCCTAATTTACTAAAATAGTACTACCCTAAGTAAAAAAAACATATTTTGGAGATAATTCGACTTAACTACATATGGTACAGCTAATATGTTAAAAGTCGCACTTACTTTTCTGGAGGGATGGAAAACACCAGACAAAATCGTCTGAAACAGAAAGAAATCAATTGAAATCAAATTATAAAAGATAATAATATTGGGTGATAAAAATATAAAGCATCAATTCCACAGGTTGTGCCTTCGAGAAAAGTCACAGCAAGTTTCAACTTCGCATTTGTTTCCTTTTTCATATGCTCGAAAATAAAAGTAATCCTGAATTGTTAGTACGGAATAATGTATAATAATGAGTGTAACAATGGGAAAAGTGTATATTTTGATAATTATTTCATCAAAAATGAACGTTTCAATTAACATATATAATCATCTATACATCGAAATATCAGTTAAGATATTTATTTCTAATGAAATGATTACCGAAATATATACATTTACGAGAATTACGAGAATATTAAGAAGAAAATGAATGGAAAATTGAAACTTGTTGTGACTTGAGTCGTAGCGACAACAGATGCTTAGATATAACAGTAATAATATAATGTAATAGTATTGGAAATACCAGTGCAATTATAAAACTTCTTCAAAAATTAAAATGTACTTAGTAGAAAAACGATTATTAAATAAACGGTGAAGCATTTATGATAATTAACGGCTTAGTGGACCCAAAGGTTCGATGCCGAGACTCTTTTTAGTCTTCGTTCATGGATTATCACCCAAATTTAAAACCGCAGAAGACTCAGAAACTACAAAGCTGAGTGCAATAAATTAGATGCTCTCTGATAAAGAAGTAGGTATTGAAGTTAATAAAATAAGGACCTAAGAATAAAAAGGAGAAAAAGTCAAGGTTTGAAGGAGGGGTACAAGTAATTTTTTCTCACTCGATATTAATTAACTGACACCTTTAATCTAGGAAAATAAAAATAATAATTTATAAGGCTAATATCATTCTAATTGTGCGGGTGTAAACGTTGCCACTAACTAGGGGGAAATAACCTCTAAAGATCTTCCTAAATGATGAACGGCGTAGAATATTGGTTTCGAAAAAATATAAATAATTTTTAAAAATATACAGAAGATAAAATAGTTTAATATAGATCAAAATTGAAAAGAGTAAATAGTGTTAAAGAAGTAGGAGGCTCGGAGAGGGCGGGAATTCGGAGCTGGCTACCTCAATCGATTGGTTCCAGGCTGAGGGCATTCGCCCGACATCTAGCGGCCACTCTGCGAACTACAGCGTTTCGGCCTTCCTCCGCTAGATAGCGACACCAACGCTCGCGAACCTTATGCTGAACATCCATAACTAAAAAATTATCATAAATAAGGAATTTAGTAAAATAATCATACGGGATAATACATTTTCATTTCTAATAAAATCTTAAATAAAATTCAGGATATCTGAGACAAAAAAATATAATTAACATTTAAATTAAACATATTGGAATAAATAGAAAAAGAGGAAAAAATTCATTTATGGATAAATCAAATAATATTATTAATTGAATAATAAAAATAAAGAATTTTTTGTATAATAAACTTTAAAAAATGTAATGATTTATAAAAATTATGGATGTTAGAATGAAAAAAAATATATTTTTGGGCAATTGGAATTGTGTATTTTATTATGAATATAACATATTTGAACAAATTATAGACAAATTATAGACGGTATAGATAAAAACAACACTCTTTTCTTATTTTGCTAGAAGAAAAACAAAATTAAGTGAATTTTTGATTTTAATATTCTTCAATTTTTTTTTTATATGTTTGTTGGGGTTGAAAGGCGTTATCAGGTAATCAACACAAAGTTGTGCTTAAAAAATTTTTTGCATAACTGTAGACACTCACACGCAAACTCATCCGCAAAGGCGTATAACTTTTTTTTTTACAACTCTTGTTAATTTCACTCAATACCGTGGAAAATCATTACACTAAAAAAAATCTATTGCCTCTCTCTTTTTCATTTTGACAGTCTTTATTGCTGCACCGTGGTCATTTAGTAAAACAGTCATTTGTTGAGAGAAGGCTCCTTCTAAAGACATTTATTCTCCTCCCCCCCACCCCACTAGCTCCAACGACCCCATCGTTACACAAATGCTTGCCTGAAATCTCCTCATTTTTAGTCCTTAATGATTCTGTTGAAGCTTCCTGGCAAATTAACTTCAACTCTCTACAATTTACCTCCATTTTATTAATTCAACTTTAATTTTATTTCGTACTTCACTTTTGTATCTCCTCTCCATCGACTCCTAATGAAAATCTGTCAATTGTTAGTTTATTTTAGTTCAGTTATTTATATCGGTAAGTATTTTTGATGTTGATAGGGAAACTAAAATTAAACAATGATTTAGCTCAGCACTAACAACTATTTGAACTAACTGGTTGAACTATTTGAAGAAAATGCAAAGATATATTAATTGATATGTATTGCCGGCACCATGAAAGGAATGCGAAGCGGGGAAAATGTTTCATGTCGGGACACATGAAAGGGAATATGTTTTGGACGAAGAACAGACCTTTTGCTCCCCTTGATGGTCAAGTTCTTGAAAAGGAAGGAGAGAGGGAGGGGGGAGGGGGGGAGAAACTCTTGAGATAGACACAGAGAAGGAAGAAGGTACTCTGGACATGTACAGCAAGGAGGAGAGATCTTGCAGAAGAGTCACTCTGGAGGCGAAGGCGAAGAAGGAAGGAGCTACTCTGGAGACGAAGCCTGGAGAGGTCTTGCGGAAGAAGAAGCCGGCGAACAACGTGGACGGAGAAGATGAGTCCCGGAGGCGACAAGAAGAAGACCGAACTGTAACCCAATCTACCCTTGTCCACAGATAAGTTTAATTAATTTTCTGTAAGGCATTTTATGGCAATCCTTTTTACATATTTAAAATCTGAATCATAACCTTGTTGAATTGAATTAAATAAATAAACGATCCTTATTGTAATTCTTTTGGTGGTTACATACCCCAGATACACTATTTATTTATAAATAATATATTGAAGGTAATAGATGAGTAAATTGGTAAACACAAGAATAGACAGACCTTTGGAAAGGAACCCAATTAAGATAAAGGCATATAAATAATAATTTGAGTACTCCTAAATGAGACTCTGGCATCCCAAATATCAATATATATATATATATATATATATATACCCTTATTTTATGATTTAAATCACCCTTACTTCTACATACATCTGGTTTAACGTGATTTAATGATTTAAATCACCCTTACTTCTACATACATCTGGTTTAACGTGATTATTCTTACATCAACAAAACCATAATTTATCACCATATTTTTTACCTTTTGGTATTCTAAAATAGTCCCATCGGCGCAGGATTTCCGTATTGTCAACAGAACTTGAAGGCAATGGATAAAGTTTCTTTAGGTCTCTTCTTTCGCTCCAAGTTACATTTCTCCAACTCCTCCTTTATTTCCATCTCATATTTATCTCGAGCCTAGAGATATTCCAAATATATATGCACATGTACTATACGTAAATCAATGTAAAAATATTGAACTATATCAGTTACTTCCAATGAAAAAATAAATAAACTTTTATTTAATAATCTAATAGATTAAATAAATATTTATAACCTTAGCTCTACCAAATTAAATATATGTTTATATGAGTGAATGCACTAAAGATGATTTAGTACACATTATTATGGTTTATTGGTATTTAGTACAAAGGTGAACTGTTTCTAATATATTTCATTTCATTACTAAATTATTTCATTAAGTGTAACTTTATTGGTATTTTAACGATTTATCTAAATCTATCCATCATTTCAATTTTATATTATCATTTTTTTAAATTAGTGTTTTATTTTTTTTTACTTTGGGTTATTTTTATTATTGTATTTACTTTTTAAATATATTTTGTTATTTTTACTTAACTTTATTTGTATTTTACTGATTTATTTCAATTCTACCAAACAAAACATTTTTTTTTGTATTGACAGTTTTTTTATATTGACAGGTTTTTTTTTTGTGTTAACCTGTCACAGGAACCTCACAACATTTTTTCCAATTTTCTATATTCATACTATTCAATTACTTTTAATATAAATTAATAAAGCGTTAAAACAGATCGATATGTACTATAAATTAAATAATTTTAATAATTCATTTGTTTGTATTGTTGGCTCTTAATGTTGTTTTATAAGTTAAGGAAATATTTTTAATAGTATTGAGGTGTAAAATAGATTATCATACAGTCCAAAGTTTAATTCATAAAACTTCAAATGACCATGGAGAACATTTAAACTCCAAGTAGTAAATTTTAAAATATTTATCGACAATTTGTATTATATAAAAAAAAAAAAAAAGGTATCCATACTTATTTCAGTTTTTCAGGACATATTTTTTATGATTTTTGTATTTATTGTATTGTTAATTTTATTTATTTTGATAATTTACAGATTTATAACATGATTATTTTATAATAGTGGATTTGAAAGCAGGAGAAAAATATTCATGTAAAAATTGAAAATGACTCAAAGAAGTCGAAACGGCAAATAAAAGAATAAAGTGGCTGGATAAAGGTTTTTTTCTTACATTAATGAAATATTTGAAAATATTCGGTCCAGTTGCATCCACGTTAACATGAAGAATATTATATTTAAATAAAATATAAATACTATATTTAGATATTTAGAGCTCCCACTGTAGCATCGTCCGATTAGCCATAGCAGCAAAAAGTGACGTTAAATGAACAAACAAACATACTATATTTAGATAAAAATTGTAAAACACATTATAATATATGTGAAGATACCAGTAGAAGAAATGTTGCAACAATATGGTTTTTAAGACAACTACAATTTTTACTATTGGAAACACTATTGAAAATAAAAAGTTGGCGAGGTAAAAGATTTTTGTTATCACCTATAAAAAATATTAATGAAATTTCTATAAATATAGAACTGAAAGAAAAATCTAAATTCAGAATAAGAAAAGAAGCGAGAGGTCAGGGAATCTTGTCACGTAGGGAGTGAAGAAAAAGTTTCAGTCTCTTTAAAGTTGTGCGGGGCAAGGAAGAACTAAGCCATCAAGCGCAAGAGATTTACCATTTACCTCCTGCTTGAACATTCCATCAGGAGCCCCATGCAGAAGAGGAATCCTAATGAGTACTCCTTACTTAGTCCCACAGGACTCCCTGGAAGATGGGGCAAGGCTATGTGTCACACTTGCAGGACTCGGCAGAGGATTATGGTCCTTAGGCTAGGAGCATCCATCTTTATTTCCAACCTGGGGCAACGGGGACATAACGAAAAGGATCGTAATCTCAACCGCTCGTAAAAGAAATATAAAACACAGTGACTTTTCCTTCCATTCAAATGGCCCTTGTTTGTGCTACGGACTTTTATTTTCTTCCTTATCATATTTCTAAAGACAAAAACGTTAAAATGGTTAAGGTAAAAATAACAAAAATAATGTTTAAAAAATCAATAGAATACGATTTAAAAAAAGGTTACATTACCAAAAAAATATTTGGAAACAAGGTAGAAAAGTGGATAGTGATGTCAGAGAACGAACTGTTGAAGAAACCAAGGACAAAATGAACAGACGAGGGAAAAAAAATGCATGAAAAAAAGATCAACGAAGTTCGAAAAAAAACAACGTAGAAGTGCTTGTTTGAACTTCCTGGGTCCATTCACAATAAATAAATAAATAATGGGTGTGTGCGTAAAAATAATATTAAAACATAATGAAGCCGAAGACCCGATACCAATAGCAAAAATCTCACCTTACAACCTTCCTACGCAATCTAATACTACGCAAAACCTGATCCGGTAGATGGCTCTGAGCGCAATCTTGCTCACCTCCGCCTTGCTCCACTCATTTTCCCCCCTGGACACAGTGCTTATTGACTTTTTAAGAATCCGTTCGTTACTGATATGAAGCACAAACAATTTCCAAACTCGTCTCATCCTTCGCGATCCTATCACCTCCACGATATTAACCAGGCACACACCTATCTATACAACACAACTACTTCCTTGCATCCTTCCTCTATCAAGTTATCCAATCCCGCCGTCCATTATACATATATGAGCTCCTTAAATTTAAATCCTCCATCCATTCCCGTGATACCCGTTCACACCCTTCCGATTTGTATATAGAGGCCCATCGAACCGCTACTTTCGACAGGTCGTTCCTGATTCGGTCCTGTTCCCTCTGGAATTCTATCCCTTCTTCCATCCGTTGTTCCAAGACCCTTCCTACCTTCAAATCCCGCTTATTTGATTACTTTCTATCCCTCCAGTTCCCCGAAATGCATACATAAAATTATCGATAGAATATTTAATCATAGAATATTTATTTTGTTTATTCATTTTTATTTTTAATGTGAAGTAATGTGAAATCTTCATTTTTTCATTTTCATAAGAAGCTATTTTTTTATTTATTATTATTTAATCAGCTTTATAGATTGACTTTTCTACTTGTTTTTTTCTTTGTACTCTAAAGTTCTAAAGCCCACAATAATGTACAGTTTCGTTATTCTAAAGGGACTTGTCCCAGAATAAATAAATAATTTATTCTTATATTAACCAGACACTTTATATATATTTTTTAATCTCTTAAATTCTATAGAGGCCTCATCCTTATTTTTTAAACAAATTTAATGTCGAAGAAGAAATAATGGAATAAACATTTTACAGAAAATTTGTTTGGGTTGTAATCAGTAATTATTCTAATTTGTACTTAAAACAATTTAAGGGGACAAGTAGGGGTCGAAAGTAGCAATAATTTTATAAATATCAAATTAAAGCGGTGATAATTTAAATAATTTCAACATAGCATAGCACAATTATAACAATTACTGATACAATTGAGTGAAATAACATTAATTCCGCTAAATAGCACAGGTGCGGAAACTCGATAATGAGACAGGTTTCTGAAATTTAGCGAAGCCTTATATCGAAAAATTGTCCAAATAAATAATTGTAAAAATAAAAGGGTTTTGCTGTTACAGCCAAAAAACGTCCAAATACATATTTAAGGCACAAAGCAGATTGAACAGGCATGGAATAATATTAGAAAACTGGTTGCTATTGGAGAACCGATATGGAAGCTGATTCAGTAACCGGAAGGAGGAAGGACATTAGCGGTGATATTGCTCATCCTAAGGAAGAAGTGGAAGATTTAGAGGTCGCTCCCCTCAAGATTTAGGTCCCAATACCACCACCACCACCACGACCACCACCACCACCACCAAATCACAATTCCGATATTACTTTCCCTTCTCCCTCACACCATCTCTAAATCCCATCACCTCTCCCCTCCAAGGCTTCCAGTCCTAAGTGACTGGAGCAAAAACATTATTGCGGAACTTTTATATTAAAAGAATAGTTATCTTGAAAATCAATCAATAACAAAAGGCTAAAGGAGCCCAGAGGTTCTAATCCGATGCCACCAATGGCTGCTCCAACACCAAGAAATCCCCCTATCCTCTATCCAGGGTACTTCTTCTCTTTATCTCCCCCTGTCATTTCTAGCGTTAACGATCCTCAATATTTTTTAAAAGGCTAGGTAAATTTGTTTAAACTCGTTATGCTCAAGACGGACGATTGTTCCAGTGCCAGAAATCCCGGATCCTCAGGACAACTGGTGATTAGGCTATACCCCCAGTGGAGAACTGTAAATGGCCTTGTGAATTAATAAAGTGTAAAGTGTAGTATTCTGCCTAGTACCTTGTACTGATCTCAGAATCCCGGGGGAGCGTTACTCCTCACTTAGGCTTTTCCCTGCGGGATCTATCCAGAGTACACGGTTTATAAATATTGGAGGAAGAAACCCAGATCCCACAGAGTCAATTCACAGCTGTTATTAGGCCATCCATAGCTGATAGCGAAACAATTGTGCAGTATTAATAAAAAAAAAACAACATATATCCATTTTTTTAATATGACTTATAAATCAGATCTTTAGCTGGATAATAATTATTCAAAGGAAAAAACGTATATATGATCCTTGCAAGTTCAAACAGGCGAGAACCAAGATGAGAACATTTAATGATAGTAAAAAATGTACCTACTTCATTTAAAATCAATGGTGTTTTGCTTTTAATGTAACTAATATGTTAAATTATAATTAATTGGGATGATTCTAAGCATTATCACAATAGTGGTATCATATAGCGAGTCATTTACGTCTCTTTAGGGCTTTTATGGTGCATGCATGACTCCTATTTGCAAAACATCGAACTAACGGTTTTTTAATGGTATAATTAGGTCGAATTGGATAAAATAAGTCGATGTATCGAGAACAAAAAGGTGCCAGCTAATTGCTGCAAGAACCACAGCAACCTGTCCTAAAGGGCAGGTACAAAGGGCATCGGTGTCACTCTCCCTGAAGCATAAATCTCCTTCCTCCATCGCTCCCTCTCCCTCCTTAAAGGGCATTAGCATTAACACCCTCCGAGAGACAGGTCACTGCTAAATGACCCCCTAACATTTATCTCAGAATCGATTCATCGATAAAGGTGATGTTGCAGCCTTAACGAGCTACTGATTGTCTTGGATAATCCCCCAAGCGCTGGCTGGTTCGTTAGATCGATCTTAAGTAGATCGATTTAATTCTCATCCAACAATCTCAACTCACTAATAGATCAGTACTAATATCAGACCGTTTTTGGTTAATGAGAGTTGGCTTAGGCAGGATAAGTTGTATGAGAATATATTAGGTTGTTTCATATGAAATAGCATTTTTTTATTTTTCTGAAATTCTAAGCGTAATTAGTAAAAATCGTGTTGTTTGCTATGTTAATTTTTAATAATTCTAATGTGCTGTTATTGATTTTTACATTTTTGGTAATATTTACTATCACTATAATTAAACTAACTAACATTGGTTAGACTGCCATCAAACATGACCGCAGAGACATGCGATTTTTATTATTATTTCTCTTTTTAAACTGGGTAAAAAGAAGCAATCCCACCGCGTTCAAGTAAGGGTTGAAAAGGACAAATCATTCGCCGGTGGATTCAAGAATTTTCATTTAGTGACACAGATTAATTCATAAAAAAACAAACATCAAATCCACATCTTACTGCAGGGATATTGACATAATCCAACATAAAGTTTTCAAAAAACAGCCTGCATCAGCCAATCGGAAGGGACCTATAATCTACACGACAACGCAATACGAAGTCCTCCCACAAGTTTTCCCCTGACTTGTCTCCAACAGACTTCCAACTGTTCAGGAATTTGAACAAGTTCCTTAAGAGTAAAATTTTTGAATATGATTCTAAGTCAAAAACGCATTTTCAGACTTAATAGCATCACAAAACCCTGAATTTTTCAATTTTGGGATTGAAAACTTCCTAACACGTTAGGAAAAATGTATAGAAGTTGAGGTTAAATGTTTTGAATTTACCGCATGATCACCCTTAATATTATCCTTCCCGCTGGAATTAGGATTTTAGCAGTCTACTCAGCTCTTATTAATTTATAAAGTATTCGTTGGTAACAAAGCTTAATGCCGGTTTCGAAAACGAGAACTACAGATTAGTAGAAGAGTACCCTTGAGCTCCGACAGGAAAATTTTACTTATCGTACTTGGAATTTGAGAAGAAATTTTTAACGGAGGCACCAACTAAAATTCCTCTAATTGAAAACTAAATGAAAAATATTCGAGGAGTAATATCCTAAACTTTTAACCCAGACATGATAATAAACTTAGAACCTATTCCCAATCAGGTTAAATCATTCATGATACGGACGAAAACGGCAAACTATTGTATTCATACCAGTTTTATTTAACAGGAAAAAATAAATATTGTAGTCCAGAACAGTAATGGTTTATAACATATAAAAATATGATAGTAAATAAATTCTGGGGTTGACTATAGAAGAACTACAAGAGGTTGAGCAGTAACAGCTCATAAAATTGAATTATGCATAATTTGCATACATATATGAATATTCATAAATATTCTCACTACTATGTATTATTTATTTATGTTTACTGATCTCTGTTTAAGACCCAAGTTGGACTTGGGGAATCAAAACCCCTAAAGACAACAAAAAGAACAGAAGAGGTGTCTCTAAGATTGCTCTCGAAGTATAACCGCCTGCCTTCAACTAAGTACAAACTAGTTCTGAGAGGTTTTCAGGAGAGCTTAGATGTCGATATTTCTGTCTTCTTTGTAGACAATTGTGTTTTTTGTTCTATTTTTTATTTTATTTCGTTCCCTTTTTTTCTTTTTCAAAAAATATAGAAAAATATAGAAAGCTGGGGAAAGCGGTTTTCTTATTTCGTTATGCCTGCAGGGACCGAGGTCTTCCATATTACTATATCTAATATATTATTTATTTATATCTTTCTTTACTCCATACTGGGTAGGGTTTCATTGCTAAGGTTGGTTTTATAGATTTTGTTATTTTTCCATTTGTAATTTCGGGCTTGTGGTTCGGTCACCCAATATGAATATATACTTATATTCCTTGGAAATATGTCACTCTTTTATATACACAATATATAGAATATTCGACATATTTAAAATGTGGAACGTATATTAAACAGGAAAAATTAAATAATGCACAAAGAATAAAATCGACTTTCTCATACTAACAATAATAATTTGTAGAAAATAGAAAATTTAAGCAACAAAGGTAACTTTAAATTTAATTGAAGTCATTTTCTAAAGTCCATTAATGAATTAATGTCATATTTTTATTTCCTCACCAAACTTTGTGAATTGAAATGAAAAATGATTCGGTAACTACAAATTATCCTATTTATTTATTAAGAATAAACGAGCTATTAGCATATATAAAACTAAATAAATAAAAATATTTGTTTTAAAACTATAATTAACTTAGCTTAATTAAATGATAACAATAAAGTGGCTTAAGTTTTAAGTGAAGGTCTTTTGTATATAAAAATCATTATTATTTTACACCATATTTTAAACTATTTTGGAGAAATTATATGGTCGTAATTAAAATTCGTCAATAAAAAGGCCGGACGTTTTATGTAGGGGAGTGTGGTTGGCGGGAATGCCGATAGGTGGCAGGAGAAGCAAGGATTAGGAAAACATCAACTTGGATGGTTGAATCTCTCGGCTGTAACCCCCCACATATGCATTGCTCATCTGACTGGCAATTATTATTTTCGTTTTTTTTATTATATACAAAAGGATTAGTATGAATATTAAAGTATTATTTGATTATTGAAATGTAAATTACCTAGTATAATTAATGGGGTAGTACAGGGTGTAAGACCAAGTATGCTATAAATTTGTATATATTTGAGACCGGCTGTGTTTTTCATATATCGTTTTCAGCCGTATTAATTCATGAAATAGACAAGGCTAAAAAAAAAAATTAATTTCTTAAAAATTGGATAATTGTTAACAAAAAATTCCAATGATTTTAAAATTAAATAGAAATCTAAATATCAATTAATTCTCTTTGTAATAATATAATTCATCAAACTCTCTTCATACTTAATATTAAAAAAATGAACTCCAATACTATTTCATTTGATCTAGATATAACAATTCTTTAATAAAAATCGTGCTAAACTACAGTCCCTGGCCATATTGATGTGACCACTCGATAGATTTGTTCTTGTTACATGTTTGCATTATCTTTTTGTATTACGCATACAAATATACAATGTAAATCGAGTTTAAATATTGGTTTTATGGGTAAGTTAGTTATCTGATAATGATATGAAATTGAAAAAAATAGTTTCGAAAATAAATCTTTATTTTTTTTTACTATTTGGTGGTGTCACCCTATTTACACCCTATTTTACATATTGATGAAAAAAAAAACTATCAAAATAGTTAAAATATATGATACAAATAATAAATCAATAATAAACTTATCGAATCCGACTTGTATTTAATGAAAAAGAACCAATAAATCCACAAAAATTTCAAAAAAAAAAGTATGCACGTCGTCACTCGTAAAACAAAATGGCTGTACTAAAACCAATGCTGTCATTGGTAAAAAAAAAATACTTTTAAAAACTTATAACAGTGTTGCCATTACTTAAAACAGCAATTTATTAAGACACGCGAAAGTATATAAAAAAAATTAGGAAAAAACAAAAAGAAAATAATCTTTCTTGGTGGTCATTTTAACATGTCTTATAATTAATGATAATAATAATACATCACAAACGTTTGAAATACCAATTGAAATAGAGGTAATAGTATCTCAGTGGCAAAAAAAAATAATGCAACAAAATCATCTCAAAAAAATATTGTTGTTTTACGCTAAGAAATGAAATTATCAGATTACTCACAACAATAATATTGATCCAACTTCAAAAAGAGGCATAAAACAATTTTGAATTGCATAACAAGAATGCAATT
The DNA here is from genome assembly GCA_037127475.1 of Arma custos. Classification (NCBI taxonomy): domain Eukaryota; kingdom Metazoa; phylum Arthropoda; class Insecta; order Hemiptera; family Pentatomidae; genus Arma; species Arma custos. The sequence goes on along the minus strand of CM073764.1, from coordinate 135,887,982 downwards.
AAAACGTAAGTCTATACAAAAGAAGGGAAAAAATATCCATTCCATATTTACAAATGTTAAAAATATTAGTTTTAATCCCAATGATTTAGAGTTGTTTTTCAGTTTTTGAATTGTATTCTGATATTTATTTTGCGTCTCTTTTTCAGTTTTTGTTCATTTTTATTTATCAATGTTATTATTTCAAGTTATCTGATATTAACATTATGGATTTTCTTTTGGGATTTTATAAATTGCATTTTAGTAATTTTGATACACAATCTTCCCATATACGTTCCGGCATATTCCACAGAGATGTTCCATTTACTTCAGAATTAATTAACACTTGAGGATTTGATTCATTAGCAATGTGTTTGGATTACATCAGGTAAATTTTAGTAAAATGTTGACTTATAGAGCAAAGTCAATTTGATTACCGCGTGGCCTGAAAGAAATCACTCCCGCCATCAAGCACTAACAAGCGGGACAGAAAGGGTCCAATTAAAATGGCGATAAATCTCGTGAGGCGGCACTTGGCTAAATTATGCCACCGCTCCACTCCCCACCTCCAACCTAGATCCTACTTCCATTGCGGGAAGTTGGTACGCTATCTCTGCTCGTGATGGATGAGCAAAGCCTTCCGACGATCCAGCTTTAGTTTATTACTTTTTTATTATAGGCCAGAAGGGGCCTAACATATATTTTAATTATTACCTACTAAGGAAGAGATAATTGAAATATTTGTAGCAATTTATAATAAACTGTTAGAAAAAATGGTGATCAAAGAAAGAATAATCTTAAGTAAAAATGTTTGCCCAATTAAAGGCCAAAGTGAATACAGACGACGGCATAGAAGTGAGCATTTTCCAAAAATATCAGTTATGAGAAAAAAGACAATGCCATTTTACAGCCACTTGTTAAGAATAAAACGTTTTATACCGACGAACCGGATTTTTACGTATTTTGAAAAAGTAAACCAAACCTGCCTAGTTCGAAGTAGTGGAAAAAGATTTACAGGATAACGATGACAACCTAATTCATCTAAATAATGTAATATATTCTTTAAATACGAGAACAAAAAACCTATTTCCAGTAAAAAAAAAAAATTGTATTCCTTATTTTCGAGATACATTTCGGCCTAGGCCATTCTCAATCTTCTATTTTAATTGTTTCATTTTTTTACTTATTATATGGTTAACAATTTGACTATCAGTCATTCATCTGTAAAAACATGCATAAATTCTATAATTGTAACAATATAAATAATTCAATAAATACAATTGTACATAAATTCTTTTGTTGCCCAACAAATAACCAAAAATATAGTATAGATACCTCAATTTAAGTTGTTTTATTCCATTTAAAATTTTTTTCAAATTCAGAGGGAACCCTGTTATAATATTAAATATTATTTTATTTAAAGAATTTCAAAAATAATATGAAAGATCATAATATACTAAGATCAAAGGTTGACTTATTATTAAATGACTATAGAGGACATCGTTCCCTCTAAATTATTTATATTGTTACAATTATAGAATTTATGCATGTTTTTACAGATGAATGACTTATGGTCAAATTGTTAACCATATAATAAGTAAAAAAATGAAACAATTAAAATAGAAGATTGAGAATGGCCTAGGCCGAAACGTATCTCGAAAATAAGGAATAAACATTTTTTTTACTGGAAATAGGTTTTTTGTTCTCGTATTTAAAGAATATATTATATGATTGAGTCCAGTTGACATTTTTATATTAAAAAAAAAAAAAAATGAATGCTAAATAATGTAGATTTTGCACTGAAAAAGTTAAGGGTTAAGTTGCTACACCTGTCACACCGGCCATTAAAATGAACTGTTGTTTCAAAACACCAAAACTGATAAACAGAAGTTCCTTTGTGTAAGTTATGGATCCACCACATATTGTACAAGAAGCAAATAATGTTATTTCAAATTTATTGCCAGCTAAATCAAGTCAGATTTATAATAAAATGTACTATATAAATATTATAGCGTATAGTTTGCCTTTTTACACCCCTCCTGGAGATAAAATGTTGTAAGCTCCTCGGGACTAAATTGTTCATTATTCTCAGCAATACTTTACTGTCTCGGCTTGGCCTCGTGAGCCTCGCATTCCCTCGGGGATAAACTCGAAACTCGACTTGTACAAACTTACGGCTGAGGGAATCTGATCTTCTTTAGTCCCTAGGTGCATAAATAACTAAAATATTATTAATATTAAATAGAATTATGTCCGATGATGGTAATAATAATAAAAAAGAAGGCCAATTTAAACTAATAGAAGTCAAATTTGAAATGCCTTTTCAAATGTCACATTCATATCTGTAATGTTTAAGTATGGAATCAAACAAATAGTCTTAGGTCAAAGTTGGTTCTAGCAGTGTTTTAAGAGCCGCTTCATATGACAGCTCCAACGAAATGAAAACAGTTCAACTGACTTAGTCCCCAGCGGGTGTTGGATTAACGAGCAAACTTTCACATGACAGTTACTACTACTATGTGCCAGTCCCGGATAGGCCTCGCAGTCTGTTAAGTCAAGTACATTGCAGTGGCAACTCAAGGCGGTACAATGTCGCGGCAGAACAGAGGTATGAGGCAAAGGTAAGTTAAAAAATATATAACAAAGGAAATAATAGATATTTTATTTAACAAAAACGGCTACCTATAGTCTTGAGTTCAGTACATACTAGAGGCTGTACTGACTTATCTATTCTAAGTCGAACGTGGAGCTGAGAACACATCACATGCAAAAGAGTCTGTGGGTCCGTTTGGTTCAATCTGTAGATGCTAACAGATTGAATAATTTATCACTGCTGGATAATTTAAATAAGGAATCTTCAAGTATAGCAACTCAGTCAACTAAATATACTGAGCTAGCTATATACTAGCACCCAATTAAAATAGTACTTTTGAACCTTTATAAAAAAAAAATATTTATTAGTTACAGTAGCTGACTATGGGTGACCCCACCCAGCCTTCTTCCTCTTTCTTCAGTTAAATATTGGTCTACAAGAAAAAAATAAGATGAATTTTTGCGGATTGAATTCAGCTAACTGAATGATGATAAAAACATGTATTGAGAATGACCACATGGGTCGAAACGTCTACATGTTAAAGAAAAAATAAATAAATGATAACTTGGACAAAAAAAGGGTTTTTGTATCTATAAAACAAAATAAAGTAAAAAAATAAAAAAAAAATGCTTAAAAGCCTTTCAATCACGGCTTATCAACGCGTAATATAGTTATGCAATAATAAATGTACTATTTAACAAAGATTATAACATAAATATTATTATACTAAATTCAAAACAACATAAAACTAAGATCGGTCATATATTATAAAAGGTAGAACCATTCTCGATTTTTTTATTTGCTCTGTTTTTATTAATACACTACAGCCGTAGACTAGAACTCCCTGAATGGATTCTGTTACTGCTTTAGGCACAATTTTCCTTAGACTAACGAAAGGAGTCAACAATTTATTATTCCATCAATTGCAGTAATAACGTATTAATTTGATTGCATTTTTAGCAGTCACGAAATTATATAAAAAGCACTAGCATTGCCAGAAATTGATCATGCGGCAGTACTCAAATGTTTTAATATATATTTTTACTCGGGACCTTGGCCGCAATGGCAATCCTCGGGTATGTGTCTAGTTTTTCTTAACCGTTAAGTTTCCATCATAAACATTCAATTGAATCAAAAGATTCAAGTGTGTATGGAGCTTTTCATAGAAGGATAGGTATCTAGTTTGGACCAAATCAGCAACATATGGGATATTAAGATCATGATGGATGAGTTTGTTTGTGACATAATAAGGAGGATTGAGGATTTTACGAAGTATTTTGTATTGTAAGGATTGGATACGAGATGAATTGGATGGTTTAGTAGAGCCCCAAAGCTCAACTCCGTATGTCCAAATAGGTCTGATAACTGTCATGTAAATGAGTCTTGTATTTAATTGGGAGTTTTGAACATTCGTCCAGTAAATGTTGAAGTAGGCGAAAACGTCGAGCAGTTTCTTGTCTTTTCAGTCTTGTATTATAATGTAGATTAAAAATAATAGTAAAATCTAAGCCTAATTGATTCAATGGTTCGTTTCCTTTGACGGGTTAGAAACGAATAATTTGCTTATACAGTTGACTCATTGTTTTCCAGAAGGAAGATTAGAAGCAAAGACTGACTCACTCCCGAACGACACACGTTGTCAATCGATGAATTATGAAACTGTGTTGAGTTTCTTTGTTCCCCGAGGCCAACTTCCCCCGGATGAGTTGGGATGAGTTTGTAGAACCCTTTCTCGTTCCGTTGTAATCTGGTATCTGAAGCCCTCTGCCGGGATTACACAGTAATTATTGTTTTTGTGGGGGTTAAGTTGCTGCGAATGGTTTGCTAAAGAAAATTCTCAATGATCATCGCGTTGATTAAATTCTCGAATTTTATTGTTCTACTCCATTCCATACTTCATCAGATAATATCAGATGTTGCCCTGTGATTTTCGTCTTCCTTTAAATGTCAAAATTAGTTGTACTTATACTAAATCATTTTTTTTTAAACTAAAAACGTGGCAAGGGTTATATACGCCTGTTAGCAGGTCAGAAATGAAAATAAACACAACTTTTTAATGTTCTTTATTTGGAAAATGTTTAATTTAGTACAATTAGTGTTAGCTATAATTAGATAACAAACTGTGAAGAATATAAATCAGTTCACATCAGGTTTATAAAAGCGAAGTTCGTCTGGAATTAGTTATTAAATTAGATGCAACATATTTTAATTATAGTTATATTTTTCAGAGGAACATATTTGCCTTTATAAAATTGGATATGATATTACATAAGCATAAATTTCTTGGCACGTTTTTGTATTGTTAACCTTTGCTTTCGAAACTGGGCCCAACAAGTGATTTTTTTTTTACTTCCGCGATTTATTCGTTAGAGAAATGACTTTTCTAAGTATCTGGCGTGCTCCATTATTCTGTGTTTTCATTAGGTTTCGGATAATGGGACTATTTTAGGCCCCGAAGATTTGTTTATTAACGAGAGAATGGATAGTCAATGTTATATTTGTCTGTTTAAATGTATCACTATTTTATTGTTAAGACCGTGGAAAAATATCAACGAAAAGCCCTTAGTCTCCAAACTGAAACAGAAATAGAAAATATCTGTCCAATATTTCGCCCATTCAGGCATCATCAGGGTAGAAAGAGAATAACAGCAAAACAAAACATGAATAATGCACGAAACATCCCACCACCTCGAAGGCTCAAATGCAACTGATGAATCATAAGGAAGGCTACCCGACCCCAGCTGGATAAGGTTAGATAAAAACAGCTGATAGATACTTCAGAAATTCAAAATTCAATATACACTCACCAAACTTCAAAAAGCACAACAGGAAAAAATAAATAATAGCAAACAACACAAAAACTTAAAAAAAAAAAACATATGAAAAAATTAAAGTAAAAATGCAAGAAAAAAAATAACATTATCAAGAAACCAGTGGACTACTACTACTCTTTTATTGTTTATATCTTCTTTATTTCAGTTAAGCCTTTACGAAATAAATATAGACTGAATCAAGCATTGATAGGCTCTTCTCCCATCATCCTCTGACGACGCACAGTGAATTATTTACCCCTAAATCATGGCCATAACAGGTAATAGTAATAACAGGTGTCAAAAGAATATTTTTGGCCAGGTTTTAAGGGCTATACTCCTCTGTGCGACGTAAAGGCTTTTAATCGTAGCGTTTATTGCAAGCAGGAAAGAAGCTATTTCAAAAAATATAAAGATAAACCATTATGGCAAAATGCAGATTTTACTTCTGTTTATTTTTTTCTTTTCTAGAGCAACATATGGCACTGTTGATATCATTTCATTAGTGAAGTTTCCTTTCATAATGTAATTACAAATTAGCAGTAAGTGTCATCATCATTACCTTTCGTGTAATAAGTAAAGACCTTCCGTGGTTTTAATGAGCGTGGAAGCTCAATAGGAATTAAACGAGAGGGGCAGATTAGTTGGGTCACGAAGGGCCGAAGCACGCCTCCTCCGGAACATGCAGGGTCCTATCCGATCCTGGATCGGCATTCTTGATGACCTCCGTGACTCCCATCCTTCAGGGTGGCTAAGGGAGGGAGGCTACCGCTTCCTCTGGCGATAATGAAGAGATCATCTTCTTATTGAATGGGTGGAAGCCTTATTTTTTGAAGGACCAAGGGTATGAATCTTGAGCTACCCACTCGAGTTAAAATAGTTTGTAAGCCTGCAGAAATAACTAGTACTGTCTGCTAAACGATTAGGATGTTAAAGGATTAGGAAAGACAATTAAAAACTAGTACAAAAACAACATTGTAAATTTACTTGCATATATTTATTTAAACAATATATAGTAACATATATATTCAAACAACTAGACAGCTATAATAATTTTAAATGATACCAACTAATTCCCTACCAAATAGAAGTAGAAAGTATTAATAATTTCAATTTACACGCTAAATAATAATAATAGTGCAGTGGCCGATAAGTCGCAGAAGTACGAAAAATAAATAATTGATATCTTCCACTGCCTCGCATGGAATTTAAAGTTTTTGTAAATCAAACCATTTATTTTTGTAAAATGAGAACGGACTATTCCTATAGATTACTAGTCTTTATAACCAGACTGGAAAAGTCTTGATTCGGCCGGTAGATTCAGCACGAAATAGATTTCAATCTATATATCTATTCAGTTATATAAAAAAAACCTCTTAGCAATAAACATAATTTATATTTTTAAACAGTTTTTACAACAGGGATAATATTTAAATTTCAGTATATAATATATACCGCTTAGGCATAGTTTCTATCAAATATCTATACCGAATTCCTTCGGAATAAAGTCAATATATCAGATTATTAATAGGTCACCTGTGGTCTAGTGGTTAGCGTAACAAACTACTAAGCCCCAAGATCGCGGGTTCGTAGCCCGTCAAGTGGCCCTAGGTATTTTTTAAGGGAATAAAAAATCCTTAGTTAAGCCGTCTTTCGGAAGGAACGTTAAACGGGGGTCCCGAGCCTGTACGATGTCAGGTACTCGTTAAAAATCCCTATCCTAATTAAACATGGATAGGCAAAATTTAGAGCTCCTACTGTAGCATCGTCCGATTAGTCATAGCAGCATAAAGTGACGTTAAATGAACAAACAAACAATATTAATAAATTATTAAGCTGTCCTCCAGGCACACTAAAAATAACTTAAATCCTACCTCAAAAGTACAACATATCTAAAAATAAATAAATAAAATAAAATAAAATCTTTAAAAAATACGTAAAGCTGTCTATATTTTTTTAAAACTTCAGTAATATTCCATGAAACATTGGGAAAAGTTTCATTGTACACAAATAGAAAACATACATATACTGATACAAAACAGTGGAGATGAAAATCAACAAGGGGTGACAAGAAAGAGAATGATAAAAGAAGGGAAGCAAGACATGATTGGCCTCTGGGTATCGATGTGTTGATTCTAATATCGATTCCTGAGACCTGTGAGGGATCACCTGTTGATTTACCCGAGTATGTGATCTGAGGCAGTACGTCTTCTATCCCCCTGTTATTACCTCCTGTCACACGATCACACGATAGTTTTTCTTTGTTTGTTTCTTCACAACGCTTTAGGATAAAGACCAAAACCGAATAACCTTCCCACTCTTCATCCTCGTCATGTACCATGATAAGAAATCCTTTCCAAAACCATGTTATTCTCTGAGTATTCTCAAAGCTTGTTTACTAACACTTGATTCTTCAAAAAAAGCCTCAGTTTAGTTATTTATTTCAAAGAAGAAACATGACAGTGTCCTACAAAATTCTCGTAATTTTAAGACATTACTACAAACAGCTTATTAATACAGCCGCTGAAGCAACTCGTGAAATTATTAAATATGAAGGAGAAGGTGTACTTAGCCAGCGCAATGCGCGGCGTTGGTTTGAAAAATTTAGCAGTGGAGATACTACGTTGAAAAGGAGGAAGGGCTCCAGGCGACTATTAATGGATATTGATGAGGTTCTGAAGAAAGATGTTGAGAGAAATCCGTCCACAAGTACTCGCGAACTTGTCAGGGAGTGTGTTGTGTCGAAAAATATTGTTCGTAACCATCTTCTCTCCATGAAGAAGGTGAAAATGGCCAGTAGATGGTCATTTTTTTTTTTATACACCATATTACACCACGTTTACCTCCTCGGTGAAAAACCTAGGCATCACCATCGACCAAAACCTTTCCTGGAAATCCCACATCGCCCAAATATCCCGACGGACAATTAGTGCCCTGAAGTTGTTCCATCGTTCTCGTCATCTCCTTACACAATCTTCCCGTAAGCTTCTCGTATCTTCTCTCATCTTCCCCCACTTTGACTATTGTAGCGTGGTATATGGAGGCCTCTCTAAAATGCTTGAAGACAGATTAAAGAGAATAATGAATTGCTCTCTAAGATTTGTGCTTGGTACTCCGAAGCGATCGCGCGTCTCCCACCTCTATGATGGGTTAAAGTGGCTCTTCCCTCCCTTCCGAAGACAATATTTCCTCTGTTCATTCTTATACCAATCCATTCACTCTCAACACCCTTCATATATCTACAGTCTCCTCCAATTCAAATCATCAGTGCAACACCATAAAACAAGATCCCGCCTTTCTGATCTCTATATACGTTCACACAGAACTAAAGCATTCGAACGTTCCTTTCTCGCCCGCTCCACCACAATGTGGAACTCAATCCCTCCTAATATCCGTCATACTCCCTCTCTATCATTATTCAAATCCTGGCTGTTTCAACATCTATTAGCTTCCCAGAAGGATAGTCTCTAGGTAGGTTAGTCATTTGCTTAGAATACAATGTATATAATAACAAACTGTGTTATCTAGTTCTTTTAATTCTGCTCTTTGAAAAGCTGTACATCATGTAAACAAATTATTGAATGCTAGCTCATGCATTCAATTTCAAAAGCTTTGGATTTATCTATTCTCTGTAATTGCTTAATATCCTGTCAAGATCTGTACTATTTATTTACTTACTATTATTTTTGTTTATATATTTCTTTTTAAATTGCTTTCTGTCATGTTTTCACGCTTTATGATTTGTAACATTTAGCCTTCTGGCCAGATAAATATTATGTTTTTATTCCTGTTCATATCTGTTATTCTAAAGGGACTTTGTCCCAGAATAAAGTTACTTTTCTATTCTATTCTATTCTATTATATCAATCATCCAAACACCAATAGGTAAGAAAAAAATTTAAGTAGTTGAGACCAAAAAGTTCTTTACCAGAGTGCCTGAGTGATTTTGGAAAAACATCAGTGTACAAACATGTATTTTTAAATATATTGATATCCATGTAATGTAGACATTGAAATTAGAGTTTGGAAAATGGATACTGTTTCTAAAATAATATACAGATGGATTGTCCATGTTACCATCTATATTTATATACTAGTCGGCCATATTAAAGGATATCAGTGTAGGATAAAATAGAGCATAACAGAAAAAATATTATGGAACAATGACTCCTAAGAAATATAAATAATTAGAAGCCTATTGGCCAATTTCAGTTACACTCTTCATCCCTCTGCCCTGAAGATGGCCTAAACATTAGGTCGGAACGTAGGCACAATAAAATAAGTCTATCTTATTTCCTGTAATTTATTGACTGCACCCAGTGACCATTTTACACTCTTATTATAAATAATTAACTTCTATTTTACACCCTTCTTATAAATAATTAGCACTAGATTTACCAGACCAGTCATTTAGACTGGTCGTGCAATTTCAATTCAAAATTCCTACGAAGTAAAACTTTTTTTTTTCACAAATGAATTTATGACTTTTGTTGCTATAATTAGAGAACACGTTTTATAAAGTTAATGTTATTATTTATACATTAGTAACAAATATAATTTTTGTTATTGACATTTATACCAGTACCAGTCAAAATGACAGGTTGTGTTTTTATGAAAAAATGTATGATTTTGGGAGAATCATGAGACCGTTGCAGTGCATATAGCACAGAAGCGTCTTTTGAATCTTTCGTTATCGTCTTTTGTTTTCTTTCACTATCGTCATTGTGTTGATGACGTAATTTTGATAAGCATTTGTTGGCGTCGATATTACTGATCCAATGGCACGAAAATATACGGTGAAATCAGGATCCAGAAGGTGGCCACTTCAAGTATTTTTCAATATTTTAGATTTAGCAGCAATAAATAGCTGGATATTGTCCAAAAACACTACAGGAGAAAATATCTCACGAAAAGACTTTCTGTTTCGATTAGCAGAAGAACTTGCTTCAGAATATCAGACTTTAAGGCGAAAACCAGCCGAAGTCAATACACCAACCACAAATTCCACTGTTCCTGTACGAAAATAGTGTCAAATAGGATATTGCAATAACAATAAAACTACAAATATTTGCAATAAATGCAAAAAAAGTCTATGCGAAAAGTGTACACGCAGCAAAATCTACACATGTAGAAATTGTGAGCTACAAACTGTAAACAATTAAATGTTTTGTTATTTGTCAATGTCTATAAATCCATTTATCTATTATACTTAATATTGTTCAACTTTATTTTTATCCTTTTTAAGAGTAAATATAGACTGGAAACCACAATAAGCCTTATTTCTAATGCACCTGTCATTTTGACTGGTTTGGTACAAATAGGTATACGTAAACAGCTGGTATATCTAGTGTTAGTTGTTCACTTTCCAAAAAAAAAGCACCACGTTTGTACCGAATATATCTTACATATCAAAATAAGCAACAAATAAAATTAAAAAAGCTTGTGTATAGGAATATAGTGCTCTTCTTCTTCTATGGACGTTCAAGAATTTCTTAATAATCCTTTCTGTTTTCTAAATCCGTTAAATACTAATACCAATTATAAATATTAATACCAAGTACTTAAGAAAACGTGTTAGAAACGAAGTCCAGAGAACGACTTTAATAACGAAAGTACAAAATTTATTACTATTCCAAAACTGAGGGGGGGAGGACCTGGCCGCCCTCCTCCCGGATTTATGAGGCTATTAAACCTTATCGTCATTATAACAGTCGAGGAGGACATGAGGGTATTGTCATAAGAATAATGTAAGGCCTTAGGATATTAAAACTTTCGTCCTTTCTCACTGTCCTAAGGATATTCATCGAAGGAACTTATGTCTCAGAGTGAGTATCACCATTTATAACAAAACCGTTTAGTTCGCAAGGATTCGAATGGGTATGGGTTAAACAATGCACAGTAATCCCCCATGTCTTGTGTTGTATAAAGCTGTAATGTAAACTGTAAACGCAGCCCTATACAGGAAACGTTACATCCCAAAAGCGAAAACGTTTGTTTACAAGGGATTAGCAAACAGAGGTGAGGAGGTATCGAGCAAGGTAGCGGATCTCCGGGCGAGATAGGACTGTTTGCGGGCGGGTCACCATGGCGACGCTTCCAGGTGGCGTGCCACCCCGTGTCGATTCTATAACCACCCCCGTACTATCGATATTCCCTGACGGGGTGATTTATAGCAATAGCTGATAGCATCGACAGCAATAGCTGTCCCTCGAGTAGCCATTATCAGCACCTTCCTCAAGGGCATATTGATAAACCCAACAATAAAGGCGCACTAAAAAAAAAAAAAGTACAATATATCAACACTGATTTATGTAACTTTCAAAAAGGATTAAAGATATATGAATAATACAAACCACTAGATAGTTCTGTTATTGGTAGCCCACAGCAATAGTGCTACAGCGGTAACAACAATAAAAGGCTTAGAATACTAGAAAGTTCAATTCGAACCAATAAACTATGCTGAAACATTTGTTAACCCGTCCAAGCTCAAATCCTCTAAATCAATCATATCGAAATCCCCCATCTACACTAAGGTCCATCTTATCTGAAACTTAAAAGAATAGGATCCTGATACAATTAGGAGAACTAGATCGGCAAGTGGGCCTTTTTGTTAATCACTGAAGATTACTACATTTAGCTCGGTAACCAGAGAGTAATAAATAAATAATTCTCTATAGTGACCTACAAAGTAAATATCAACGGTCCCAGATGGGAATCGAACAAACTACGTTGCTAACGGAGTACTCGGAACAAGCTCCTTAGTCATATCATGCTAAAGATGAAGAGAAAGCAATAGGTAATTTAAGGCCTTTTAACATATATTTGTGCTTGATAATCATGTGCTGACTAAACATCCTTCCAGCAACCACATCAACACACCACCACAAATCCTTAACATCTTACCGCGTTCTTCACATGTAAGGCTCAGTCTACTACTCGAACTTTGACTGTGAAAATAAATCGCCTAAAGAACAGCTGAACGATAGTAGGCAGGTAAGTGAGTAGGGCCTCTGTTGAGGCACAAACGGACGCCCTACAACGGTACCAGCACCCAATTGGAAGCACAACCTAAGGCTTCATTTGACGAGTGCCCTTCCTGCGCCTTATCCTTCTCGTCCTTAGGATCGATGGCTAATCCGGACCTTAACGATTTCTCCTCCCGCTGTAATTTGATTAATCCTTATTGACATAAATAATTATCTCAGTATTACAATAATATTATAATGCGCAGGATATTATTCCCATTCATTCATAAAACTATTTTATTAAACTAATTTTTGGAACCGAAGAGACTAAGACTCTAATTTCCCCCAAGGGTTCATCTGGCCGGTCAGTCTAATGGAGACAAATCACAAAGGGCGTGGGAGGACCAACTCCATGGTCTTCTAACATGATGCGAAACCATAGGGACGGTCTTCTTTGGCAAAATATATAGGTCTGATAACCTTGAACAGCCATAATTTGTGGATATAGACCGATTTGTTTCTATAGTGATTGTTCGTCAGTGAGAAAAATACGGATCATCAATCTACAGGGACTAGGTTCGAGTTTGGGTTTCCACCTCCAAGCAGGATATGTACTAGAAGCTAACGTCGCTATGGGAAAGATCTGCATGATCCTTAACACCAACCAAAATATGATGCGATCAAATCCTAAAATTGTATCGATAAATCGATCAAACTCTCTATATGGATATAGTATCATATATTCATAATACATATGAATATTTAGATATATAGCGGATACATATGTAAATATATGTGGATATATAATATAATATTATGGAAACAGGTGATATAGTTAGACGGAATTACTTTTATATAATCAAGGTTATACTCCCAATGAGATCGAAGAATAACATCAAACAGAATCAGAGCCAGCACGAGACTGTCCATTACAAACAGCAACAATAAGAGAGACAAGGACTTTGATAGATAGCGCCCGTTGCCGCTTGCTATCCTTCACTTGTTGCTTTTGGCTATTGAATATTGCATGAAAGAAGCAGGCTCCATCAAAGGCAACAGGCCCCGGAGTCCATCGCCTGCCGGTTAAGGAAGTCGTTAGCGGTGTCTCCATTGATCTTGTTCCGCGGGAAGGTGATGGAGAGGGGGTGAGGAGAGAGTACGATCTACAGGAGGAGAAGGGGTCGCCTATCGGTGTGCAGAGCAAAGTCTTAGGAGCCATGAAGAAACATATTGCAATATACCAAGGCAAATATCATTACAGATGGTAAATTGCAATGGATTATTCCATATTTTGTTCAATAAACATTTATTTTTAGAAGTACTCAATAATTTTAAGCGTTAATGCATTTTAAACCGTTAAATTTTCTACTCACATATATCTTATTGTTTATACAGGGCTCAGAACGGGGAGTGCCTCGTGGTGTGGAAGGAGGTTGAATGGTTATAACGTAAATTTATATGAACATAAAGAATAACGTCCTATAAACTACGGTCCGTTAAGTTTTTATTCATCATACCGCAATTTCTTTTTATTTCTCTAAAGTATTATCGAAAATCAAGGGTGAAATGTATTTTTTTTATCTCATTATATTGTTTATCAACTAGTTCTCGTAACAATCTCGTTAAAAATAATGTTTAAAAAATATTTTATCTTCACGTATCCTGTTCGTTACGAACCTTTCCTATCACCATAGCGATTTTAATTTTTTGTTTGACACATTTCTAAATAATCCGACTGATTTCAGTCCACACTGGGTAAGTTGTTGCGGAGCCAGGACTGTCTTATTCCGGGTCCAGGTTTGCTCTCTTGTCCCCCCCCCTTATCCCTCCCCCCCTGGACTATTAGTTGAAGTAGGCGCTATCCGTCATGACTCATTAGATAACCGAGGTTTAATTCTGACTCAGCTACGCTAAACTCGGCCCAACTCCGCTTTTCGGCGCTAACGGCCAGTATTACTATTTTTATTAAGCTTTGCAGAGAGGAACAGTAAACCGTCTTTAATTTCGAAAATAATTAGCATTTAATCTTATCACCACAGACATCGGTTTATTTGTGTGATATGAAAACAGCACTCTTGAAACACGATGTATTGACAAAAAAAAAGAGGTACTACAATTATAAAATGTGTGTATATCTATAAATAATAAAAAAGTACATTTATAATTTGTTTATAAAATAGATTTCTAACCCAGGAAGTTTAAATGCTTCCTCCCTTCTTCTATTATGTATGTATATATATATATATATATATATATATATATATATATATATATATTTTCCAGCTGGAGATGGTATAATTTTAGTGTAGTATGTTAAGTATATAGCTGCTAAAAGTACCCACTATTTTAATTTGATAAATTACTTAGTCCATAGTCAATAGTCAATCTAGTTAGATCATAAAGAAATTATATTAGTATATCTATGCCATATCGTTCAATATAATATCGTTCACAATAATTAATATAATTATATCTTGAAAATCAGTCTACTGTTTGTTAACCGGAAGTTTAAACTGCTGACAAAACGAAACATTAAAACTTCCTAAGCCACAAATCCATTTTATAAACGACTAGCTTATCCCCGCGGCTTCGCTCGCGTGGAATTCGGCCTGCCACATAAAGTTTCGTGAAAGATCATTTTAAATAAATAATTTAATTATTTTTTTTAAATATAAGTTCCTCGTACATCCATAATTTCAGATGTCTAACTTCAAAACTGACGGATTCTCTACAACCTATGAACCCCCATTATATTAAAAGGAAAACCCTTGGGGTGGAATTATCCAAATTTCTTTCTTAAACTATACAAAGAACCTATCTACAAATTTCAAGAGGCTAAGTTCCTGATTTGTCTTTAATTATGTACTATAACGGGGGGCATACCCACGTGACCCCACATAAATCTGCCCTTGATGAATAAGGTTGAAAAGCTATGATGTATAACCTATTTTATTAAATAAGTTTCATCCAAATCCGTTCAGTAGTTTTTGCGTGAATGAGTAACAAACATTCGCATTTATAATATTCGTAGGATATCAAAACAAATAGTTTCACTCCTGTCCTTTCTGTTATTTTAACCACAATTATCATGTGATTTTCCTTTATTTATGTACTAATGGATTCATTTATTTACCATAATGGATGGGGGGAGGGCACGTGCCCCCTCCCCCTAAATCCGCGCTTGCTATACCCTATGTGTTATTCTGATGTATAACCTATAATACTGTGAAGTTTCATCCAAATCCATTAAGTAGTTTTTGCGTGAAAGAGAGACGAACATACAAACGTTCACATTTATAATATTAGTAAGATTTACGTCAGGTCATCGAAACTTTGGTGAGTGGTACCAGGTAAGTATTGTTTAAGTGTGCTGGATTTACGATCAGTAGATTTTAAGCCAAAGCATGAGTTTTAATGCGATTAAAAAAAAAAAAAAGATAAAGGAAAATATTGATAAGGTTAAAATATTGAAAAGAAGAAGGTAGGGGGAGAGAAATTGAATTTGTGCTTGATATAAAGGTATAAAGGAGGGTGGGGCTGACGAGGAGAGGTATAAAATACGCGGTAGCCTAGGGCAGAGATAGTAAAGTCTGCGCGGCCCCCGCATTTATTTACAGCCCGGCCCCCCTACCTCAGCCTCTGTCCTGCCCCCCCCCCCAGGCATTTAGGTATACATCACCATCCAAACTGCCTAATAATATCATTTAATAAGCTTACTATTGTAATATTCAACAATATCCATGCGAATTAAAAAACTCGACAGAAGAAGCTTAGCTAAGTTAAAACGGATAATTGGAAAATCAAGCAACAATAAATGTCTAATTTTTTTTTATTGAGAATATTCACAAAGCTTAAGTTTTTCCAACCAAATTTTACAATAATAAGGTTTTCCCAAGGCATAGATAGTAAAGATGATACGATCTCAAAAAAATCATCATCAAGCGATTTTTTTAAGTAAGTTATCACTAAAATAGAGCCAAAAACTCAAAAAGAAACACTATACCAAAACTTGTAAGCATCAATTTGATTTTGAGAATGCTAAAGTCATTTACAAACAGAGTGATGGCTCTAGAAGGAAGTTGTTCGAAGCCGTGCAGATTGCACAAAAGATTGACATTTCGGTAAATTATAAAACAGATTGCAGAAATTTGAACCAATATTATTCGGAAACGTTGAATATTTTAAAAGAAAAATTTGGCTAACTTTGCTAATATGTATAAATTTTTATAGGCTTATATTACTTGATATGTTTTGTGGATCAGCTGATTCTATAACCTTCCCAGCTGGTTGCGTATTACCTTCTTTTCTGTTGTATGTTGAACTTCTTGGTGGCGGGGTGTTGTCTCATGTTTGGAGCCTGTTTGGGCTGTTGATCGTTGGGATGTATTGCACCTTTTTCTTCGAGATGCGATTCACATAACCCCCTTTTTGATTTTGGTGTCTTGATAATGCCTGAATAGGCGAAACGTCGACTGATAAGTAGGTGTATTTTTTTAAACATAAGGCATTGCATTGTGGTTTTTCCCAATTGCATTATATTAAGTAAGTTATGTTTGGACACTTACTGAGGTTGAAAAATGAGGAATACAAATTCTAATACTTAAACTAATAAATACTGTGTAATGGTGATTATTAGTATTTTACCAAGAATTTCATGGATTAATCAACTTTAGGAAGACATGGCAGGTACAGTCTTGTTATCCACATATTTTATTGTCGATAGAGTCCATGGATATTGTTTTAAATACCTCATCACTTAATATGGTTATGGACAAGAAACAAGATCGGGTATGTACTTCCATAAGGATGTTCAAAATTATAAACTGATAAAATATTTAATCCTTTATTCATTAAGTCAGGTTCGGGCCAATAAAATTTTAATTGACAAATATTTCGTAATAAAGTATTTATTGTATTATTTCCTCCTTCGCTGAGAAATGCGTCGGTTTTTATCATCAGGGAAAAAGTAACCTAATATTGGACATAGAAAAAACTCAAAAATCAAAAAAGTGGTTATACAAAGTTTTTTGAGGAGTTAGTATATTGTGGTCACCAACATAATTCTCACCAACATAATAATTTCAAATCGTTTTCCCAACTAAGTTCTTTCAAAAGAAAAAAACCCTGTACCACTACAACCCATGAAGAGTCTGGGGTTCAGTACATGGTAGAGACTGTACTGTTTCATGGACAACGGTTCTGCAAGGAGGTGACTTGTCCTAGGTCACGCTCAACCGCCAGATTTTTCCCCCTTATTTTGGGTACCCTATTTTTATAATATTTTATAGAGGCTGGGTGTGCCCCAGGAGGGTCCTAATTCTCATATGATCTATCTCCCGCTGCAAACAGACTAAATAAAAATCATGGCCTGCAGCGGGAATTGAACCAGGATTTCCGGCATGGCAACTCAGTGCTCTACCACTGAGCCACTCCGCTCCCTAAAAGAAAAAAGAAAAGAAAAAAGTAGATAAAATAATATTGTAGAAAAAATATTGAAATAAATTACACTAATATTTTTAAAAAATTATATTTCGAATTTCTCCACGACTACTAACCTTACCTTCTTTAGATTATATATATTATATGTTAATTATATATATATATATATATATATATATATATATATATATATATATATATATATATATGCATATATTATATATACATAATACATTATTTTTAAAATCATTATGACGACATCAATGTCATTACATTACGAAAGATTTTTGTTGTAAAACTGGTAGGAATTAATAAATATGTATTGCATTCACAGGAGCCTTTGAAGTAAAAATAGTCGCCAAATAATTTCGACGACATATCTAACGGAATATTTATTTTATTTGAGGTGATCGTCCTTGCCGCCGCTTGGTATATTTGCCCTGAAGATGGCCTACACTGTAGGCCGAAACGTCGGCACACAATAAATAAGTTACACTTATTAAGGTGTTTTTATTGACTGCACCCCAACTATTTCTTCCTTACACAACCGAATATTTATTTAATTTTAGTAGTCAACACACAGATATTTATTAAGATAACTAGAAAGATAATATCATTCTTAAAACAATTCAAATTTATTAATGATATTCCAATAGGCGAACGTTAAATATGCAGAGGAGCACACTTCCAGGTCTTCAGTCTTCAAGGTTGCATGCTGCCTAATTGGGATCTTAGTGGAAAGGGCAGATTAAGTTTTAAAATACAAAAACCGTCTGATATAATTAAAATTAGAAATTTTCGGTCGCTATTAATTCGAGACTAAGCTAGAGGAAAGTACTCACTTGTGTAGAAGAAAGTTAGTCATTTGTGTGCAATTCATTGGCCCCTACATCAAATATTTCCAAGATTACCCTAAACACAACAAAGTTAATAAAAACCGTTGAAAATATAGGATAGAAAAATAAGTTAGAAAAATTATATGATTGAGTAGCTGAAGAGCTGTAATTATGCCATTACAGGCATAAATAGGAACAGATTTAAAAAACTAGACAAATTTAAGTATTTGGGGTCTATGCTAATTTAAAAAAATAGAAAAACGTCCTAAACTCGAAAACGAGGTATTGTACAGAATATTACCCGCAATATGAGTTGTGCTGGTATGTAATGGGTTTTAACTACTAAGAAATCCAGTTCGATTAACCTTTTTAGTTAAGATTTTTACAAATATCCATCTGACTTGACCATATATCTAAAAAAAACATACTCTTACAGCTAAAGCGTTGAGATTCAATATATGTATCACTTATTGTATTTTTTATGTATTTGTTAAATATTTTATTTCATCTTCGAGAAAAAAACCTGCTTCCAGTCAATTATTTTATTCTTTATAAACAAAACGTTTCGACACTATGGTGTCATTCTCAATCATTTCCTTTTCTGCATTTTTTAAACTTTAAATAAAATAACAATAATTACAATACTATAAATAATTTAACATAAATGTCCAAAGATAACATACTATAAGTATAAATACCTGGAAAGTCAATAATTATGGTCAACCAAACTTTGATCTTTGAACCATCAGATCCTTTTTCTCATTTCAAAATCAAAGTTTGGTTTTGTAATGCAATATAATTTTTGACCATGGAAGACTATAGATCTCCTTAAGAATTATTTAAAAGTATTGACTTTCCAGGTATTTATACTTATAGTATGTTATCTTTGGACATTTATGTTAAATTATTTATAGTATTGTAATTATTGTTATTTTATTTAAAGTTTAAAAAATGCAGAAAAGGAAATGATTGAGAATGACCACCATAGTGTCGAAACGTTTTGTTTATAAAGAATGAAATAATTGACTGGAAGCAGGTTTTTTTTCTCGAAGATGAAATTTACAATAAATCCAGTTTAAAAAAAGAAAAAAAAGTAAATATTTTATTTAATATTAAAAGTCCTAAAAAGTAATTATAATATACCACGGAAGGTGGGATCCGATCGGATCGGGTGATGGGAGTTAGAATTTCATCAGGTGCTAAATGAATACTGATTAATCTATAGTGAAACTTTTCTTTTATTTATTTCGCTTTCGATGAAAATAAACAACGACAGACTAATCTCCTAACTATAGAGGCTAAAACAAATTGACAAGGCAGGCCAACAAACCGCAAAATCCACTCAAAGCAATTGAATCCCGGATTGCAGAAACAGCACATGTCCAATTCTATTAACTTTTTCAGGAGAAGCTAAAATATATTACAGTCCTCGCCCTGAGAGAGATAGAGCGTCCATTTATTATCAGTAAAACGATTAGATCAGACCTTGTGCTATTGAAAAAGCACACCAATAATAATTTTTTACTGTAGTTTGTTTAACAAATATATATATATATATATATATATATATATATATATATAATTTCTGAAATTTATTGAAATACTTAAAGTAATATTTATTTTAATGCGTTCAGCGTTTGAGCATATTAAACTTGATTAGATATTTTATTTATCGAAATTGTATTGAGAAAGAAGTTTAATCCAATACCGATGATATAACGTATAAAATATGAAAATTTTTATTAATACATTTTATAAAATGCACATTAAAGAGTTTGTCTGGTTGGTCATTGTCTTTATCGGTCATAATGTTTTTTTCCAATAATCGGTTACAAGGAATATCGTAGGGGATATGAATCGGCGATAATAACAGTTTTAATAACTCTGGGTGGATGGTATTTATTGCAAGAGAACTTGTGCCAAAAAAAGGAGGAGTTCTTTGGAGCGTGAACGAATCCTGCTATACGAGGTAAGTTAGACGCTGCAGGAGATAGCGATGAAGACCTAATCCTTTTGCTCAATCACCTCGAAACTACTGCAATGAAGATATCGCCAGTGATGGGTTAAATTTATCTAGTGATAATTGGATATCGATTAACGAAAGAAATCGCGTCTAGCGTTTTAAATCCGAAGCATTCGAAGGAATATAACCAATTCTTTATAATTATTTATTCTAATAAAGTTAAATGCAATAACTAATCAAGAATCAGACTGTCCGATTTGATTTAATAATTTTATATCAATAAGAAATAAAAGGTTTTATTTAAAAATATACGATTATTAAATCAACACAATCAGACATTTTATTTATCGGTTAATTATTGCATTTAAATAAATAAATACATAATAACTTTATTTATTTATTTTTATCATCAAACGTAATGAATTTGTTAATACTGAAAAGTAGAAAAGAGACCTTACATAAATGTTAAAACCGTGGAAAAATTCCAACGAAAAGCCTTAAGTCTCCAAACTAAAACAGAAATAGAAATTATCTGTCCAATATTTCGCCCATTCAGGCATCCTCAGGGTAGAAAGAGAATAACAGCAAAACAAAACATGAATAATTTTGAATTTCTGAAGTATCTATCAGCTGTTTTTATCTAACCTTAACCAGCTGGGGTCGAGTAACCTTCCTTATGATTCATTAGTTGCATTTGAACCTTCGAGGTGGTGGGATGTTTCTTGGGTGCATTATTCATGTTTTGTTTTGTTGTTATTCTCTTTCTACCCTGAGGATGCCTAAATGGGCGAAATATTGGACAGATAATTTCTATTTCTGTTTTAGTTTGGAGACCTAAGGCTTTTCGTGGGAGTAATGAATTTGTTTTATGGTGCTCCTGTTTATGGGCGCAAATAAAATTATTTGGTCAATATTTTTCTATCATTTTATATAGCATTACTACATTTTTCTTCTCCTTTCCCATATCTATCTTACTTTCCGTTCTAGAGGTTACTCGAATGATGAAGGGAAATCGAGTGTATTTTTAGCACTAGGTTTTGATAGATTATTTATAAACAGAGGTTGATGTTGATGCCTCGATTAATTTTAATACGCGGTAGAAAGGAGTATCGGGAGCGTTAGATCTATTATTTATTGGATCCTGGGAAGATTTCAGGATAGCTATTTCATTTTTCGTTATGATGAACGGTATTGAGTAATCCTCCATTCTCAACCAGTTCACACCCCCCCTAAACAAAATCTTAATTATCCGTTCCAAACAAATAATAAGAAGAATAAAAATTACTCAATGTCTTAAAGTAAACTAAAATGCTTTTAAAAATTGCAAATAATACTACAATTTAAGGCTTAATAAAATTTGTTGATTGTGAATTCGTTTAACCATCACACACACACACACACACACACACACACCACAGGCCGAACCTCGGGATCTTTTAGGAAAAAAAAATTATAAACCATTCAAGATAAAAGAAATAAAATAGTACTCAATGTTAAGTCAAACATTTATGTATGTGTTTCATTTATGTATATATATATATATATATATATATATATATATATATATATGAAGAAAAATAAATGTCAAATATATAATCATAATGAATAAATAAATGTTGAAATAATAAGTTCCCGTAAGATGTCATTTATTATAACCAGAGAACGCCTTGAAGGTAGTCAATAACGCACAACAGCTAAGTAATGTTGTAGCCGCTACAGAACAACTCTGCTAAACTGAAGGCGCTACAGTAAAACAGATTTGTTAGATAAAGAACTTATGTTACTTCAATAAAATTATGTAAAAATTCTAAATAATAAGAATTTTTTATTTTAATTATCTTGTTTTTGTTACTGGAGAACATCTTTCTTAGTCAATCATTCAAGTGAGTAAAATAAAGCCTTTTTCCAGTCATATATTTTTTCTATATTCAAAAACGTTTCAACATTAATATGTCATTCTCACTTTACATTTCTTATAAGTCCTTTTATAAGAAATGTAAAAAAAAAATTTCAAAAAGTTTTATAAGAAATATTTTAAATTATTTGACAATCAACTAAAAAGGTTGAAAATGTACTAATTTATAAAAAAAATGTTAGAGAATAGTTATAAATTAAATAACGTTATAGGACTTATAAGAAATGTAAATTGAGAATGACATATTAATGTTGAAACGTTTTTAAATAAAGAAAAAATATATGACTGGAAAAAGGTTTTATTTTACTCACTTGAATGAATAATAAGAATTTAATTGACATAAACTATTACATTGAAATATTTGTTTTATACCTAGGATCAAACTATCCGTAATGAAATTATTATAGATATTTTACTAATTAAAGTCGCATTTTACAAAAGAATTCGTAAAATTTCCATTTATTAAATAAAATGTCAAATTAATACAATATGCTTGATTATAAAACTTATATATATATATATATATATATATATATATATATATATATATATATATATATATATATATATAATATTTATATAGCATTACTACATTTTTCTTCTCTTTTTCCGTATCTATCTTATTTTCCGTTCTAGAGGTTACTCGAATGATGAAGGGAAATTGAGTGTATTTTTAGAACTAGGTTTTGATAAATTATTTATAAACGGAGGTTGATGTTGATATCTCAGTTAATTTTAATAAAAAATGTATGTATATATATATATATATATATATATATATATATATATATATGTAGATTAGAAAGCTATAATAAACTAATTCTTGAGCCGATAGTAATGCAAAAACATCATATAAAATTGACAAAACGTAGCCGAGAGTATAGAATTTAAAATATTCTTCCCTTGTGAAATAAAAAAAAAAAAAAGACAGAAAAGAATAAATAGGCTAGCAAGAACATGAGCTGACTCACTCAGACGAGGCTATTGAATGCATGATGTATGGCTCATAGTGAACAGCCTCTACCAACTTCTTTCTTTCCTCAGGATTAAATTTTTCAAACTCAAAAAATATGATGAAAACCAATTTTTTTGAACGTAATATTGATATGTAATTAATAAGATTGATATAGAAGGACATGATCTGATTACAAAAATATTACTAATAATCCTAAAAACTATAAGGAACCTCTTCTAAGTTAGATTTCAACTGAGTTGGTTTATGAGAAGTTCCTTTTGCAGGTCTTAACTTTTCCCTTAGCTCTCATTCCAGCATTTCTAAGAGGTCTAGAGCAAATATTAACTCAGCAGGTTGAGGATTTTGTTTTTTTAATGCTTATTTAAATATTATTTTAGTGCATTTTACGAACTTAAGAAAACATTAACTTACTCCATTCGTACTCACTGAAAATAAACTCTAATAAAACATGTGTGGTGACATTAATAAACTAATTCAATTCAATTATTACTATAAACTTCTTATTTATTAATTCTTTACTGCACTGTATGAAAGAAATTGTAAGTAATAAGAATTAAGTATATTGCTTTTATGAGGAGGAATAGATATTTATTGTTTTTAGACATTTATTAATTTATTGAGTCATTATTTATTACAAAACAATCAGCTTTGTAATTTATTGGCATGATTATTTTCATGCAGATGGCATTAAATTGAACAAAAAATAAATATAAGGCTAAAAAATAAGTATTATATATATTATTTGCCATTTTTGACGCCTCCCAATCTAAGAAACCGTGTCGAGTTGGGAGAGATTCGTATTTCCATTTTATAATAAGCTCATTTCCAGACTACACGATCAATGCTAATCTTAAAATTGGAGACGATTTTTGGCCAGAGTTCCCGGGCTCATAAATAAATAAATAAATTAAAACGAAATAAATAAACATATTGAAATACATATTTTTCCATTATTATCGATGAACTTATATTTCTGTTTTTCAATAGTGCTTTCCTTTAAAGATTCTAATTTGGAAATCTGGTTATCGTTATATAAGCTGAGAATATTAGTAATAATTATCCCATATGCGGTGGGGCCAATACATTTCGCAAGGTCAGATAGGTTTCACGGTGTGGAAGTTCTTCACGGTCAAATACATAAATATATCCCTATTTATTTCGAATATACATATTTATTTTGCTTACATACATTATTATATCCACGAACATTAACATTTCGGAAAAAAATTCGACTTATCCGTCACTTATTCAACTGGGCTGTAGATATTCTGTTGACTTAACTAAATTTAATCATAAATACAAAGTTTTTTTTAATCCATTGTGTTCAAATGAAACCGGAAAAAACTCAAAAGCCACTATAAATTTGGAACGAGCTGGGCGAGATGCGGGAGAGAGGTAACCGTGGTCCTGAATTATCGGCCTTCCGCCGGCAAAGAGGAATCGGAGAGGAAAAGATTTTATCAGGGAGTATGCAATATCCTCCTCGATATTAAATCTCGGGAGCTCCGGAAACTCCAGGTATTTCTTCAGTTGCCTTTCATTATCCCAGGGGCAGCCTCCATCTCGCTTCGAACGGTCCCGAAGGATAGAGAATGGGACAACGGTTAATCAACAGTTGAAAATATTAAGAAGTGTTATGGAATTTCTGCCGATCGGTTGGAATTAACCTAATATTTCATTTTTCTAAAGTTACCTAAAACACGACTTTATTTAAGAAATCCAGTTCGACAAGAAATTTAATATATCTAACTTATAGATACAGTACAGAGAAGCGTACTTTTGGGACTCTACCACTTTTTAGGAAAGATTTTTCTAAATTTTTGATCAATGATGAGCAGAGAAGGGAGCACACACACACAAACACACACACACACACACACACACACACACACAAACACACACACACATACACGACTGCATCACTATTAAGTACCGGGCTCTATTTTTTCAGGAAATATTTTCTTGGAAAAACCGAAGTGGCGGAAGGCTCGCCTCTAGACGGCAGGACCATTAGGGACATCCCAATACACTGAGTTGCCAGTATTGGCAATATTGGAAGTAGAAATGATGAATTGTATTGATGAAGTTGGAAAGTCCACATTCTCGGAACGGCCCTACAAGTGAGTGCTACGTCATTGATCATGATCCTCTATAACAGAAAGCAAAGCGAAGCCCTCCCTGCAAGACCACCAAGTTGGTGGCTTAACTTCTGGCTATAACAAAGTAAACATAACTAAACAAATCATCCATTAAACTTGAGATTAATATAAAATATTTATATATTAAACTCAAGTTTGGTTGTTAAGGTATGTTTTATCAACTCCAAGGTATTAAATGCAAGACAATAATATTATATAAAGAAAAGCAGGACTGGCCCCAAACAGTTAGCTATAAGACTGACAGCAATTAAAGAAAGAAAAATTAATAACTGTGAATCTCTTCTACAGCATCGCTCCATCTTCATCACTCATCCAGAACAATATAATTAAAAATATAATTAAAAATATTACAGCTTTAGGGAACAAGAAAAACAAACATATCCAATAACGATTCTTATATAAATTTTAAATAAAGAACAATAATAATTTCCATAATACTAATACTATAAACTCTGATAAAAATAGTTGATCCGAAAATATTGCTACAGAATGCATAAATATTTATAAAATATCACAGCTCATCGAAGGAAAATGGTAAAATTAGGATATTTATAAACGGTTGCTAGCCATCGTTTGTTTATTTATCTCCGGCCATTTATTCAGCTTAAACAGGTCTGACGAACTAATTTAAGAACCGATGATTTCAGGAACGAGGAGCTAGGAGATATCCGACTAATATTTATTGTATATTAGTAAGGACACTAATAGTAAGTAGGCATTCCCCTCAAACTGTTCTAAGCAACAGTGATATGCGCATCCATTCATAAAAGAAACTTTTGAAGCAAATAATATAATTAGTAAAAATTTATGATTTTTGTTTATCGATCAACACCTTAAGTACTGCATAAAATAGTGGTAAGAGATGTAGATCTTCTAGCTCCTACTGACCCTGAAAGGCCATAATCGATGAATCTAGGCCAATCTGTGACTGTCCTTGAACCCGAATGTACGTCGGTAGGAAGGACGGCAGTGAATCGGTCCCAGGAGTTTGGCTCAAGTTCAACAGCCTGCCACAAGTTCTTTATAGCGAACCGAAAATAATAAAAATATCAAATTAACATCTATATTTGGGAGAAAACTTTGAAGTTTATGAGAAATTTAAATAATGAATGGCTCAACAATATAATAGCTAGAAAAAACCAAAAACCAAGGGAAAATGAAGGCGGGATAAATTCTATACGTTACATTAAGCTATTCACAGAACAAGGAGTAAAACTATTGTTAAAAAATATAAATCATAAATTTATAAAAGCGTAATAAGAAACTAATCTCCATGACAACATTATCCATAATAGAATTAATCTAATGCGAATATTTGACGCGATGGTCCCGATAAATAATCCAATATTGGATTTGGAACGGAACCTGAACTAACTCCATTTTCATGACTCACCGCTTCCAATATCTGCAACCTGGTTCGGGCAGTAGCCATAGCGCCACTTCTATTTCGGGGTATGTGTGTGTGTGTGTGTGTGTATATATATATATATATATATATATATATATATATATATATATATATATATATATATATATAAAAAAAATTACTTTTGGTTCTTGAAATTCAGTCTATTTACAAACTTCCATTTTTAGACGGTTCAAGACTATAATGTTATCATAATTATGCCAAATTGACGAAGAAATGATATTAACACGACAATCAAACCAAATAGCTATTCAACACTTTCATGTATTTTGTAAATATTGTTTAAGAGTCTTGATCGATAAAAAACGTAAAGTAACATTAGAGACTTTTCATTGAGTATGAGAGAATCTGAAACCGGGAGGCCGCCAGAGAGAATGGAAAGAAGAAGAAGGAAGTGAGAATTGGCGAAGATGCACTGTGCACAGCTATGATGGCGTACATGATGACATATTGTAACAACGCCTAACTGCAGCATTGTGTTGTTACGAAGGGATGCATACCACACTGCCGCAAAAACCATTACTGCTTTACATGCACGGTATAATGGCAAATAAAATTATATAAAGCAACATACATTATTCCAGAGTATCCCCGGCCATTACGCAAGATGAAGTAGGATCGTACGATACTTTCTCGTACGTTCTCTTATAAATGTTTCAGATCTAAGAACGCTGAACACAATGAGGATCATAAAAAAAAGTTTATGTCCGTGTAAAAAAAGAAAGACTTGTCTCGTCTTCTTTTCTGGCGCACAGACTAGTTTAACATCGACAATTTGAAAGATACAAGTGTTTCGAAATTTCGTTAAGCTTTTATAGAACTTGTAGAATCCGGAGAGGCAAGATGAGGCTAAGAATATTGAGAAACTATGGTCCTTGATACATATGACACTATATCATCATGTAAGTATGCAGTGAAATGATATTCAAGTTCTTACTTAACCTGCATCCACTTTATACTTATGAATACTATATTGATGGTTTAATTAAGGTATTACGTTCACTAATTAGTAAATCGGTAAACACTCAACAAACCTCTGGAAAAGAATCCAATTAAGGATTAAAGATGAATTGATTAATTATCTTAAATGATTACTATGGCATAGCACAGTATTCTCTTCATCAATAGTCAGAAATATAATAAACCTTGGGGAAGATATTGATATATCTCTGTTGCATAGAGATAACATAAAATTGGCTTCAAGTACAAGATGGAAAATCTATTTATTGTTAAATGGATGATAATTACAAAGCTAATACAAAGCACTTCTTCTCCTGTCTGGATTGTCTACCACATAACTCTTTTTTATCTCTATTCATCCTCTATTTCTGTTCTTACAATATTTTAGTGTATATGCATATTCGTGTAAATATATATATATATATATATATATATATATATATATATATATATATATATATATATATATATATATATATATATATATATATATATATATATATATATATATATATATAAATTACTAATATTATAAATCTGAAAGTTTGTATGTTTGTCTCTCTTTCACGCAAAAACTGCTGAACGGATTTAGATGAAACTTTACAGTAATATAAGATATACATCACAATAACACATAGGCTATACAAGCGCGGATTTATGGGGGGGGGCGCACGTGCCCCTCGACAGTTTTTAGGTACTGTGGAGAATCAATTATATTACATAATTAAAGGCAAATCACATGATCATAGTTGTTAAAATACTATTTGTTGTGATATCCTACTAATCTTACTAATATTATAAATGTGAAAGTTTGCATGTTTGTCTCTCTCACGCAAAAACTACTTAACGGATTTAGATGAAACTTTACAGTAATATAGGTTATACATCAGAATAACACATAGGCCATAGAAAGGGCGGATTTAGGGGGGGGGGGCACGGGAGCACGTTTTTTAGGTACTGTGTGTAGGTAGTTTATTAGGTACTGCGGAAAATCCATTATAGTACCATTATTAAAGGTAAATCAGGAACTTAGCATCTTGAAATTTGCAGATAGGTTCTTTGTATAATTAAGAATGAAATTTGTTTGATTCCACCCCCAAGGGGTTCCCCCTTAATATAATAAGGATTCAAAGATTGAATGGAATCCGTCAGTTTGAAGTTAGACATCTGAAATTATGGACGTACGAGTAACTTATAGTTAAAATTTTTTTAATTATTTATTAGAAATGATCTGTCACGAAACATTATGTGGCAGACCAAATTCTATGCGAGCGAAGCCGCGGGCAAAAGCTAGTATGTATATATATATATATATATATATATATATATATATATCATATATATATATATATATATATATATCATATATATATATATATATATATATATATATATATATATATATATATATATATCAAACAGGAGGGATAAGATAAGATTACAACGCTAACTATACGGATACAATGTCGAAATCTCCTAGACTATAAGCTCATAGAACACACTAGACCTCCTCGTGTCATGGACCAATTCCTCCAATGTAGTCCAGATCTTTTTTAAACCTGGAAAAACATGGATTGGCATTGTTCCAGCCTCCAACGCAGGAAGCATCGAACATATTCCTTCGATGATGATGTTCCGAGGTTTCGATTCACTTCCGGACAACTTGTTTTAGCCAGATAATAACATTCTGTTCCAAGATCTAAGTTTGTTCTAGTATATTAAGTTCTATATATTTGGGATATGTGATATCTTACAAGCTGTGCATGCTAGAAGTATTGGATTGTTGATATATAATTATTAATCCAATAACTACTGATTTTTTTTTAATTTCCTTTGCATCTTATAGCTGCGTTAGCACAAAAATGACAATTCCAACATTGGATTTTGGAATGATTTTTTAAAATTTAATTTTGTTTTAAATTTAAAACTTGCAACTAGAAAAAACGAAATCCAAGTGGAAATAAAGGAAAAATTAAATGCAGGAAATGCTTTTGTTCTTATTCTCTTTCAATATTATTAAGCTCGCGTCTTTTGCCCGCAATCTAAAAATTAGAATTTATAAAACCATCATCCTTAAAACTCTTCTTTACGGGTGTGAAACGTGGTATTCAAAAATAAGGTTTTGCGCGGAATATTCGGTCCAAATTTAGAAGATTATACAACCCGGAATTACGAAGCATGCACCCGGTTAATATCATTTAAGACGTGATAGCGTCGCGAAGATTAATATAGGCTTATAAAGTTGTTGGACTGAGAAACAAACAGATTCTTAAAAAGTTAATAAGCACTGTGCTGACTGGGAAGCCTCTGAGGGTTAGACCGAAACGTAGAGGGGAAGATAGCGTTAAGGGTGATCTTGCGGATTTGGGGCTAGTGGCACGTGGACGTTTGTAAGCAGATTGGTGGTGTCGGCATCGAACCTTCGGGTCCACTAAGCCTTTTTATTTATTTAATATGTAGTTAATACCTTATTTTTTATTATTTTATTTATTATATTATTTAGTTAATATATACTTGGCCATTCCGCTGTCAAGTTATCAAGGAATATTAATCAAAAGAGAGAGATGATGATTCCTAATGAACGAAACATTCTCCTTTTGAATAATTTGCTCTTTAATAATACAAATTTTTAATAACCTGCTTAATCATTGCCTTTAAACTTTATTTTGTAAATAAAATAAGAAAAGAGAAAAAAAAATTAAAAGTTAGGTACTAATTAAGGAGAAACTTTATTGTCCTTTTGATCAATTTACTTGAAAACGTACTTAAATTAAAAAAAATACAAATACATTTTCCAGGTAATATTATACCGTTTACGTACATAAATATTTCTCCTTAGTATAGTTTAAATGTAGTAATGGGGCGAAGTTATATGTAATTCCAAATATATTTATGTCAAATAATTGTAATATAAATATAAATAAATTTTGAGGTTATTAACATGAGTATTTTTAATACATTGAAAAAGGCCGGTATTAATGAAAAAAACTAAAAAGTTTGTTAATAACTTAACTACAAACATATTAAAATTAATAAATATTAAAACTTAGGCGGATAAATGATTTTGTGTAATGATTCCATAATGTTGTATATTTGTTCTTCACTTCCATAATTTGCAGGAAGGCGGTTATGAATGGAAAGCATAAAAGGAGGAAATGATCTAAAATGTAAATATAGATTTAGATGGGGTTTAACAGAATGTTGGTTTAGTAAACGATTTCTGGTAAAAAATAAAAAAAGAATCATCAAATTAACCAAAACTAATATAAGTAAATAATATATGCAATTTAATTGTAATATTATATAATGTGTTTTGAGCAAGTAAGAAAAAAATACTACAACCCTAGAAGGGAACATTGTTTAGACTCAGTCCCCTCAAAAAACCTAATTCTCAGCTATTTAGATTGTAAAGAGAGGCCACTTAGAAGAAATCACACTCAAGATAACGTTATGGAGGATGAGTGAGCTACAGGAGGATCATATAGTCAATCCACAGATAAGAGAGATAACAGAGTAAATAATTTATACGCCGCAGCCGAACTGGAACTCAAAAACCTTATACTAACAACACATAGCACTTAGGCGCTGGATTACACCTTTCATATATCCATTAAGTATAATTAATTAAATTATAGTCATTTAAATGTATTAGAAGTCTTAAAATAAAATGTATCAGGTATAATAATATGATATGAAATAAAATGTATGTATACTGGAACTAAATAGTGGAGCGATAAAATCACTATCAGTGTAGAGAGATGGGGCTCAGTTTGAAGGGGGCCCCTGGGCACGAAAACGATAAAGCTAATGACGTCAATTGGCCAGTAAATAACAAAATGACAGCCATGACTCACTCAGGAAAACTTCCACTTCAACTCCTCCATCGCACTTGGGGGGGGGGGGGAGGGCCTATGCTATTTATGAATTTACTTATAATTAGCAAAGCATTTAAATTTATATACACTAAATATGCTTATATATATATATATATATATATATATATATATATATATATCAAATATAAAATATGTAGGATATCCATTGATCTTTAATTTCTCGACCAATTAGCTAGTTTCCTTCAGACCGAAGGATATTTGGTTCAGAGAGATGAATCGGGCAAGAACCACGGATCGTGAGTTTTGATAAAAATGTTTTGTAAATACTGTACTGTCAAAGCCAAGGCTGTGGATGGAGGTGGTTTACATAATATACTGCCAATTGCAAAAAATATTTTCATTTACTGACTAGCCCTGAAGAAGCTCACAACACGATGAGCGAAAGCTTGGCAAACAAAACCAACAACACACGGCCCATCCCGGAAGAAGAATACCACAATACCAAAGACCGTCGAAGCTTACGTGAACATAAAAGTTATTTCATAAAAAATAATAAAGATTTGTAATGATAGGTATGATAAAGTATCATTTAGTAATTAAAAACGGAGGTGTTTTTTTTTCTATTATATTCCTATATGCTCCTGTATATTATGTATAATTATGTACAGGAGCATATATTAATTATATACCAAATATTAAGTTTTATCCCAGAGAACACCCACATTTATCTTCTAACCACAGCAGTTTAATGTAAGCAACCAAATATATGTAGAGAAGATTAGGAGAGCAATAGAGTCAGTAAATATAAACAATTTTATAAGATGTACACCAAACAGTAAACATAAAAATAAATAAGCCCTAGAATATATCTTCAGAGACTTACATCATCTTATTTGTCCGGTCGTGTAAGCGGTGGTAGTATTTTACTCCTTAATTTATAGTCCGAGGCCAGACTTCTGATCCTGATAGGATGGGATATCGGAGGCAGTGTAACCGACTGGCATTTACCCCGCGCGTGAGGGCAATGCGATATGAGAGGCTTGCGAGGAACACGTAATCGATATCCATAGCGGGATTTACTATTTTCAATAAGGCAATTTAAATAAGAAATAGTGCAGAATCGCGTGAGGCTTCTTAAAATAGCGCTGAAGGAATCCAGAAATGGAGTGAGTCTGGAAACGACTCGAATAAGAAAAAAGTATATACGTGGGTGAATCAAATATAAACGGACTTATTTTTTAATTTTTTTATTTTTACTTTGAACACAAAGAAAAGTACACCTCATTTTTCTACATAGTCTCCTGATTTGGAAATACATTTTTCCCAGCGCATAGGTAATTTTCCAATCCCGTCCTCATAGAATGAAGTACCATAGGTTGTGTCTTCCGCCAATTGAGCACGTAGGCTTCAACCTCATCGTCACTGACGAATCTCTGACCTCCCAAAGCTTCCTTGAGTGGGCCAAACAGGTGAAAGTCACATGGTGATAAGTCTGGACTGTAGGGAGGGTGTTCTAGCGTCTCCCAGCCCAGTTGCTCCAATTTTTCTCTCGTCAGAGCCGCAGTATGCGGGCGAGCATTGTCCTGAAGAAGAATCACTTCTCTCATCGGTAGATCCCTTCTTTTGCGGCGATATGCAAGTCTAACTTCATTCAAAATGTCGCAGTAGTATGCGGCATTGATAGTCCTGCGTTCATGCAAAAGATCAAGATGCAGCAAGCCACGCTGGTCAAAAAACACGGTAGCCAAAACCTTCCCAGCTGACAGCCGTGACTTGGCTTTCACTGGTCCAGGTTCCCCTTTCAGTCTCCACTCCATACTCGCTTTTTTTGATTCAGGGGTGTAATGGTGCACCCAAGTTTCATCACAGGTGATAATGTGAGTGAGAAATGAGGCTCACTCAGCCTGAAATCTTGCAAGAAGACCTTCACAGACCTGCAAACGGTTCAGCTTCTGCTCAGCTGTGAGAAGTCGAGGAACCCACCTGGCACACACCTTACGAACCCTAGCTCCTCAGTGAGTATGGAAAAAGTGCTTCCATAGCTTATCCCAACCTCACTTGCAATGGCACTGGTGGTTAGACGTCTGTCACCTTCAATAAGCTGTCGAACACGGCTGATGTTGTCTGCGGTCATGGCTTTCATTCTGAACACGATCACGACCCTCCACAAACTGTTTATGCCATGCAAACACTCTGACACGAGAAAGTGTCTCTTCCCCAAACTGTACAGTCAACCTTCTCAAGATTTCAGCCGGTTTTACACCTTCAGCAGCAAGAAATTTGATGATAATACGTTGCGCAATCGAGGGGGATACATCCTGCTCAGACATCGTCACGACGGTAACTGGTGAGTTCGAGCGCATCCTCCCACCTGCTTTCCCCACTCCTGGCATCCCTACTCAACACCCCTAAACGCGGGAACGTTCCCGCACCTTCGCTGGGCTTCCAAAGACAAAAAATCTCGTTTATATTTGATTCACCCACGTACTTAGAAGCAGAAACTGTGTGGTTATGGTTTTAAAGGTGCAGAAGAATATAAACACAAAACGAAGTAAATAGGTAATAGCAAAACTAGCGCTAATGTTCATGATGATGCTAATGCTGGAAACTGACAAGCTAGAACATATGTAGTTCTATGTACTTAATTACATAAAATATATGATAAATACAAAAAATGAAATTATGCTCCTTATTTTTCGATCTACAAATTACGCCTCTTATTCGAAACCTTAAATCAGAATTTATAAAACTATTATCCTTCCAAACGCACCCTATTCGCCTGAACCTTAAGGGGGCACTTAACTCTGACGGATGAAAAACATCCTTCAAGATATTTGAAAAATAAATACATAGTGTGGAAGAAAGAGGACGTGCCCAATGAAGAAGAGAGGAGCCCTCTTAATATAATTGAAATGATAATTTGCAAATTAAGCTAAGCTTGTTTTGGAGCTAAATAATGTGTGAACCTCAACAAATTGATAAGTACTATGGTGACTTGTTCCATTGGTAGATCAAGGCGTATTTGGGAGGATTGCATAAACATAATGTTACGAATTGCGGTTTGGGCAGTAATCCAAACAAAGATTTGTGGTAACGAAATAGAACCTTCATTTTCTCAACTGATTTATTAATAACTGCTGTAGTTTTTAAATATGTGT
This sequence comes from Arma custos, assembly GCA_037127475.1. NCBI lineage: Eukaryota > Metazoa > Arthropoda > Insecta > Hemiptera > Pentatomidae > Arma > Arma custos. Next base: position 135,852,970 of record CM073764.1, on the reverse strand, counting down.
TTCAGACAAACAAATTGTAATGTACAGTATGTCCGATATTGATTGATCAGTATGCTGTGTATTATGGCAATCCAATGTATTTGGACAGTATTGCTGAAAAATAAAGCATTTCTCTCTTCTGTTGTTTTTATTATGAATAATGTAAAAACTAATCTCATTCAATACAATAATAATATTAACTGTAAAATACCTGAAGATTCTAATCCAAAGTAGAATACAACTCAGAGCCTTACCTAAAAGAGAAAGCAAGAATAATTAAAGATTGGATTCATTGTTAAAATATGTAAAAGTTTTTCATATATGCAGAAAAATAGATGAAGTATAGTATTATAGAATAACTGATAATGTGGGGATCTTCAAAAGAAGTAGCATAGGATAATAATTTATATTAATAGGTATAAAATAAAATAAAATATATAAAATGGTCAAAAATGAAATCCCTATGAAAATTATTATATATTTTTTAAATATATACAAACTTTCATACCATAATTTATAAAATTTTAGTAATTTTGGAATTAGGTTGCATTTTCGAGAATAGTTTTCTACTTCGCGAAAATGCACACCACTAAAAATACTTCACTAGTTGAATACGAGCCGTCACTAAATAGGGAAACAATGAATTGCAATCAAAATCCAAAGAACAATAATGGAAGCAAATAATGCTTCTTCGGATTGCAAAGCACCTCAAAAGTAAATGCCCTAATCCCGTACCACAAAAAGAAATTATGTAAACCCCTGAATCAGCCCGTTCTAACATACGGTTTAAAATGAAAGACTCACAAAAGCAAATGGGTTCGCTCTTATTAGTTTTGAACCAAGAATATTTAGAACATTACTTCACAATGATTCGTGGAGGCAACGATCCAACATAGACATTAAGATCCCATATAAAGACGGCGACATTATTAGGCAAATAGAAGTAAACAGTCTACGATGGGCAGGATACAATGCACGTATGGGAACAAATGAAGGCCCATAATCAAACCTTTAGAAGAAAATGTGCATGGAAAAAGAAGATGGATGCACGGACCATCTTACGCATCCGTAACTGGAGGGAAGCAGTAACGAACAGAGATGACTGGCTGATGTTGCGGGAGGTCTTGTCCTGACGTGGGATGTAGAGTCATCTGCGCACTGATTGTGGTACCGAAATGCGACTATTTTAACAGATCCAGAAGGTTTTTTTGAACTATTAAAATAAAGAATGTTGCAGGCATAGCAAAAACAAAAAACAAAAAAATTATAATTATAATACCAATACACGATATATACGGCATTCAGTATGGCAAGAATTAATAAAGATTGGATTCAATGTTAAAATATGTAAAAGTTCTTTATATATGCAGAAAAATAGATGATTATTATATTATTGAATAACTGATAATGCAAAAGAAGTAACATAGGATAATAATTACTAATTTATATTAATAAGTATAAAATAAAATAAAATATATAAAATGGTCAAAAATTAATCCCTATGAAAATTATTATATTTTTTAAATATATACAAACTTTATACCATAATTAATAAAATTTTAGTGATTTTGGGATTAGGTTGCATTTTCAAGAATAGTTTTTTACTTCGCGAAAATGCACATCACTAAAAATACTTCACTAGTTGAATATGATAGGGAAACAATGAATCGCAACCAAAAATCCAAAGAACAATAATGGAAGCAAATAATAATTCTTCGAGACTCTCATAAAAGCAAAGGGGTTCGCTCTTATGAGGTTTGAACCAAGACCTATTACAGTCAATGATAAAAATGCAGTCAGTGATAACACAACATTATTAGAACTTAATTGTTAATTGTTTCAACGTTTCGGTGTAGGCCATCTTCAAGGCAAAAACCGGTGCCTCGGCTCTGGTGACTGTCAAACTAACTCTTCTTTATAATTATAATTATTCTGAGCAAACGGTTGTACAAGGAAGTGATCCGGCTAATATTCCAATCGCCATGTTCCCCCCCCCTTAATATTAAGATCTGGGATCTCCCAGAGTTGATATAGAGACGGGAAAACAATACATATTGAAAGCAGTGCCGGCCATTTTTATATAAAACACAAAGCGATACGAAAGTAATAACATTTAAGAACAAATAAGGTACTATATATATATATATATATATATATATATACGAACTCATTTAACCAGGGTTCAGCGCTACCGTCTTTGAAATTAAATGGAGGGATGAACTTGTTTCCTTTTGTGTAGGCTAAGGGCTCAGCTCGAGAGATCTAATTCGTTTTAATTTCCTCTCGAGCAGAAAGAGTAAGACCTCTGGCTTAGTTTGAAGGAAGAACTCATTTGGCCTGGAAAGAAAAAAAAATTAAACTCCTTTAGGGGAGTACTCTTAATTTAAATCATTGTCACTATTCGAAATTAAAATGACATTTTTAATTTAAATCGATAAAGGAAACCAGAAAACTTTTATCATAATTTTACCTTAGTTAAATATTTACTCCCATGTCGGATTTAAACATTATTTTTGCCTCTCATAAAGAGTAAAGAAGGAATTTTAATAGCGAAAGTTTTTGATTTTTAATTTAAGTTGAAATATCCATTTTGACTCGTTTCGAAATGACGCAGAAATAAAAATTGGTTAGTCATCAAAGTTTGAATAATATTAATTGTAACATATGGTTCTGCAACGCCCTTTTTGGACACTGGTTTCACTGGAAGTGGAACTTAAGTTAGCAAACAAAATACATTTTCGTCAAAAACAGACGTTTCAGAATCAAAACCTTTTGGAAGACTTCTATCCAGGCTGTAATTTTATAACAATATGTCAATATCTTTATAACTTTTATCATGATATCATATATTTAGTTTGCGGTTATATAGTCATTAATTTCATAAGAACAAGGTCTATATTGGTTGAGTCATTCTCTATGAAGATCTTTACGTATTAAACAGTCACCCAATACATGCATTACTTTCAGACCTTTTGAAATTATTTGTAGAATCTTAATTAAGGTAAACACATTGAAATTGAACTATTGAAGCAGACAGAATTCAAAACCAAGCCCATTCTATTTATAAAACTATGCATTACCAGCAATACGTCAATTAAATAAGAAAAAACTATACATACCAAATACAGATAAATGCATGAATAGTCGTTTAAAAAAATACAAGAAAATCCATACACTTAAGTTTTTTGCAGGCAAATAGACTCTTAACGGCAACTGTAGAACCAAACAACACTCTAACTGTAGCATAACTCGTATAAAACTCAGGGGGATTTTGTTGAGAAGTTGAATGGGGAATAGATTAAGCCCTGTTTGTAGAGGAGTAAAGTCCACTAAGTTGCTACTTAATAAACAATTCAAATGGAACCTCCCCCAGTCAAGTTCTTTAATTGCTTTTAATTAATGAATAATTCAATTTATTCAAGCGGGTTCTGTTATTGGCCTCATCGGGGAAACTTTGACGCCTATTGAGCTTTGCGAATCGCCAAAGCTGTTTTGACAACAAGAAGGCTTTGAATGTCCTATTCGTATTCCCGAATGAGGAAGTATTTGCATTATTTAACACATTTTAACTAGATTCCGTTAACTACGATTAATGTATTCATTCCATATCTTTAGGTATACACTAATGTAAGTGGAAAATGACAATGAGTTTTATCTGAAGAAAATTTGATTTAATGTAAAGGTATAAAGAACAGCCTTATTATTTTATGTCTATTCAACTCCATTATATTTAATTATGTGCCTATTTTGAAAAGTATCTGTAGCGAATGCTAATTACACTATTGCTGCAGCCTGAAAATTGGTGTTCAGGTTTATTATTTCTTCCAAAGACTAGGAACCATACTAAAATTTGGAACTTTATTATTATCTGTAATTATATATTAAGATATGAAAACAAAATTAATGGCATTTCTATATACTGCTATGTATCGCACCGGGCGGTCTCGCAAAAATAAATATGTATCTGCACAATGAGCAAATGACCGTTTGCAGGAACACCTTTGATGGGCTGAATTGATGAGGTGGCGCAATGATAACAATGCAGTCAATGATACACACACAATTATCAGAACTTATTTTTTAATTGTTTCAACGTTTCGGTGCAGGCCACCTACAAGGCCATCTTCAAAAAGCGGGTACCTCGGCTTTGGTGACTGTCAAACTAACTCTTCTTCCACCGATCCTATATCTCCATGTTCTCGCAATTTGCGATATATACACGGAGAGAATGTTAATTGAACATTACTTTATTTTTTTGGATCTAGTTGACTTTGAGTCATTACGGAGATATAGGATCGGTGAAATAGATATGACTGACCGAGAAGCGAGCCAGGATGGCCGAGATGGTTAAGGCGCCACTCCGGAGAAGCGGGAGATCCGAGTTCGAGCCCCGGTGCTGGTCATATCTTTTCTTTTCAAATAAAATATTTCAATATTAAAAATATTATTATTATTATATGAAGGGATAAATAAACAAACTTTACAAGTCTATTTTTATCATATTTCTGCAATTATATTTTATTATTATTAGGGAGTGTTCTAGATGATGCCAGGAAAAAACTTTAAGTTAGTTAGACGCCATAAATAAAATGATTTAAGAGAGAAAACAAATTGAATAACTAATGTTTTGGCCATGTGTCAATTCTTCAGCTTCCTGACAGGAATTAAGCGGGATTATATGTGAAATAAACAATTCACAAACGCTAATGAATGCTGGTAAGGAAATAGCGATAGGAATAAATTCCGATAAGACTAATTATATGATTAGTATCTAATTTTCTAAAAGGGCGAGATTTTGGTGATATTTTTGAAGGAGAGAACAAGTTCGAACATTAGGGAAGTTCAAGTACTTAGGGTCTATGGTAACTAGGAAAAACGAAGTTCAAGGGGAAATAAAGGTGCGGCTAAAGGCGGGAAATGCTTATTATCATTTCGTCTCCAAATTACTAAGCTCGCGTCTTTTGTCCTGAAATCTAAAAGTCAGAATTTATAAAACAATCATACTTCCATCTCTTCTCTACAGATGTGAAACTTGGCCGCTAACGCTGAACGATGAACAACGCCTTCAGGTATTCGAAAATAAGGTATTAAGTAGAATATTCGGTCCAAAAAAGGACGAAACCACTGGGGAACATAGGAGAATTACGAATTGCGAAGCATGCACCCAAAATACTATTCAGGTGATAGCGTCGCTAAGATAAAGATGGGCCTGTAAAGATGCTGGGCTTACGAACGAATTCCTAAGATGTTAATAGGCGCTGTACAGACTGGAAAGCGTCTAAGATGTAGACCGTGGCGTAGGTGGGAGGATTGCGTTAAGAGCGATCTAGCGGATTTGGGCTTGTGCAGTGGTCCTTGGCCGGAAGTGTATAAGCAAAGATTGGTGGTATCGGCATCGAGCCTTCAGGTTCGCTAAGCCTTTTATTTATTTATGTAAAATAATAAATAAATTAAGTGATAAATTATTACAATATAAACAAAAACTGAAAAAAATATAACTTTAAATTGGCCTCTAACACTACACGAGCACCATTCATTTATCCCTACACTTCTCCCCGTTTTTATTCAGTTTGGAGGCAGAAGCTAATAAATATTAAGTTCATTATCGCCGACACATTAGCACTCGAGGCGGGGCTAATCAATCTTATTCGCGAGATATTAATGACGTCAGGTCAATTAATGACGTAGAGTCAATTAATTACACCTCAACATCAAATAACACTCACAACAACAACAACCATTATAATCTCATTAAGCAGAAGCGTTACTCATTGAAAGTGTCACTCACGTACTTCCCGGTGTTCAAGTACAATGGGTCGAAAAGTTTGCGTTTTCGAACTAGCTAATAATAGTAAGAGTGAATCTGTTGTCAACTTCAGTTGGCAAGTGCTAGTCTGACATGTCACCACAGATGAGGCACCCGCTATTTGCCCTGAAGATGGCCTACACCGTAGGCACAATTAGAAAGGAAGTTCTGTTTATTTTGTGTTTTTTTTTTACCTCACCTCACTGACCAATTCAATCAATCAGAATTATCAAGTCAACTACTTTCCACCCCTAACTACTCCGGACCAATTCAATCCATCATTAGCTACTAGTAACATCAATTAGTTTTATATTCTGAATTATTTTTCAAACCATCGCACGCACCACTTTAGAAAGAAAATACTGTTACGGGCGCCGGCAGGAAGACGGAATCAAGAGGATCAGCGGCTTAAATCCGTCGGCGGGGGAAGTTAAAATAGGATTAGGACCGTTCTAGATCGACGTCTTTTGTCGGAAAAGGATTAAGAAGATTCCAGAATTTTCTGGCCCCTCCGTGTTCTAGAATGTTCGGCCTTGCCTATTTAAATACTTCCTTCACCTCGAGCGAGTCAGTCTAAGCCTGAGAGTAGACCACGCAAGATTTGTGATAAGTAAGTGTCAGTGTGATAAACTAGTCAGTGTTGAACCGGCCAGTGTAATACGTGTATCAGTGAACTGTGACAGTCTCGCGAGTGTAATAAACTGTTTCTGTTTGTTTCTGTGTGTCAGTTTGTCATACTTGGAGAATCTTACGGTCGGTGGACTAGTGAACTGTAAGTGTTAATTATTAGTTATAAATTGTAGTGTAATTTTATAATATTCATAGAAACTATTGTAACTAGTTAAGATATCTAGAATTAGTAATATCTTATATTATTGTAATAATTAAATAGGAGTTAGGCCTAGATAATAAATATTTAGAATATTGTTATTATAAATTTATATTAGTTCAATAATTTAATTGTTAATAGTCTAATTTTATCCTTTTTATCATTTTGTTAATAAATATTAGTATCTTTAATTAAGGGAATTGTTTAATTCATTTTAATACCCAGTAGCCCGTAACAATATGGTTATGTAACAAAAAAGCAATGTAAACTTCTAGAGATGTACACCCATCTGTTATGCTATTTCATACTAAATAATTCTTATTTCTTAATTTTCCTATATTTCGGGGTGGATTTCAACTTAAAACATGATATGAAAATAATTAGTAATGACTGGTGTTAACAAGAATATTTACACCATGCTTGGAAGAGTGATAACTAAAGTTTTATAAAAATACTTATTTTTCCTTATACTGGAATTGGATACGCGGGCAAAAGAGATGAAATACTGTTGCGTTAATAACTGATGTTGTTACTCCCTTAAACGTTATGAATTATTTTCACAACGATAAATCAGCAAAGGACGAGGGTAGACTTTTCTTCTATTAGCTTGGATGCAGCGCCATAAGTCTTCAGCCTCTTCTCTTCTAATTGACCATCTTTACGTTACAACAAAAGAAAAGAGATAGTTTATCCCTAGGGAATAGAGTAAAAATATAACAACCTAATTCGTCTAATTAATGTAGGTTTTGTACTGAAAAAGTTGAGGGTTAGGTTGCTACACCTGTCACACCGGCCATTAAAATCAACTGTTGTTCCAAAACACCAAAACTGATAAACCACATATTGTACAAGAAGCAGATAATGGTATTTCGAATTTATTGCCAGCTAAATAAAGTCAAATTTATAATAAAACGTACGATGACTTCCAAAAATGCCTTTTTACATCCCACCTGGAGATAAAATCTTGTAATGCTCCTCGGGAATAAATTGATCTTTATTCCCAGCAATACTTTACTGTCTCGGCTTGGTCTATTGAGTAAAGATAATTCATTCACACATTCGCTCGCGAATAAACTCGAATTGTACCATCGCATTCGCTTGGGAACAAACTCGAATTGTACCCTCGCATTCGCTCTGGAACAAACTTACAGCTGAGGGAATAATGATCTTCTTTAGTCCCTAGGTGCTTAAATAACTATTTTACTCCAGATAAAATAACAAAAAAACTGCAAGAACATCACAAAATATTTGTTAAACAGAAAATATTTTGAAAAAGAGTTTTATTTTTTTTCAAAGTTTAAATAATAATTAACTAAATATAAGATTAAATTATACAAGCATATAATAGTAAGTTTACAGGAGCAGAGCAGCCGGTAGCCCTCAAACCGTATCAGTTTCGTTTAGGTATTAGTTTACATTACATCAAGTTCTCTACTGTTTATTATACTGGAATAGCAAAGCGCCAGGTTAGAGCTGAGCTGCAAACAGATCTATCAGCCCCTCCTTCCTCCTGTAGAACTAGCCGGCCATCTCCTCTTGATCTTTTAATTACGTGATTCCAGGTTCAGAAGTCAAGAACTCTGTTCGGCCAATACTCTGCTGTGTCAGTACCACCTCAATCGCCGTTGCCCGATTCCTTCTGTTTCGTTCTTTAGTATACTTATTGGCTTCCTAACCACTTTGGGTTTGTTCATTTAACGTCACTTTATGCTGCTATGGCTAATCGGACGGTGCTACAGTGGGAGCTCTAAATTTTGCCTATCCAGGTTTAATTGGGATAGGAATTTTTAAGGAGTACCTGACATCGTACAGGCTCGGGACCCCCGTTTAACGTCTCTTCCGAAGGACGGCGTAACTAAGGATTTTTTACTAACCACTTTATTAAAGATTCAATATTCTTCTTCTTCTCCTTTGAATTCCACTAATGCCATTGCTACCGCCGAGGAGCCTCCATCCAAGGAGCCATGCCTTTCGGTACCTACTGAGCTGCCTAATTCATTTCCTGGAGGCAAGACCCTCTCTCCCCTCCGATGCGCTGAATTTATTCCTGATAGGAAACTCTGGGACGGTGTCTCTGCCTCCTCCCAGTTGTTCTAGCTTCCATGACCTGTCCAACCTGTCCATTCCGGATTCTGTCCATCCTTGATATATAGAAATACCTTCGACTGATGTGGTATGGAATCGACCGAGAAGATTCGCTGCTTGTTCTTGTTTGAAATTGTGTTGTTCCGGAGAGCAGCATCCTAGTTGCTTTCCTTACGAGCTCAACTTAGTTTTCGAGCTATCATCTACTAAGGACACCCCCACATCCTCCAGATAAGATCAGAGGTAATGAGGATCTTATCTCTTCTGCAAACCTGGTCATCCTTGCACAACTTTCTACTAAGTGGCACAAGATATGCTCAAAACACCTAGTTAATTGAAACAAAAAAAAATGGTACCAAAATTACATGCATCCAGAATGAATGTTCCGGACTGTCTATCAAACCAAGAGGAACTTCTGATACAATCTCAATTGTTTATGAATTTTTTTTGGGAATGATTATTCTTATTGTATAGATATCATAGATATTATAACCAGATCTGCTAAGACTTAAAATTTTAATCTTTAACCTATTTTAACATATTGCTAAAATTAATAAAACGGTATGACATAAATTAAACATTAAATCAATTATATTAAAACTCCCTTTTTTATTTAGTTTCCGGTCTATACGTACTAATATAAATCAATATTAGAAAAATAGATTGTAATTTGATAATAAATAACACACTTAAATAAGACCCACAGTATTTCAAACTAAATTGGTCAAAGCTGAAAACGTCACTGACGTTGCTATAATAGCGTCAATCGTATTTACGTTCCGGAAATACGTCAAATATATTTATACGATAGATACTAGCTAAAAATAGACATAGGATTTGTGCGCAATTGATAAACAAATATTGGCCATACCTTTCGTCACAAAACAAATACCTATCTTTGAAATTGAAATAGTAGATGGCAGTATTAGTAAAAAACATAGCTAAGCCAAACCGAAGATGCCGAAACCTCCAATGGGTGGTCATCTTTCCAAAAACGCTTTGAAAATTTATCGATCATCGATAAACTTTTCTTCAAAGATAGCAAAAGAGTTCCAGATCCATTAAAACATTTATGAAGGACGATAATTATATAAGTACTATCTGTATTTATTTATTGTAAAATTCGGAGAGAGAGAGTGAGTGAGTGAGTGAGTGAGAGAGAGAGAAAGAGGGGGGGGAGTGGGGGAGAGAGAGAGAGAGAGAGAGAGAGAGAGAGAGAGAGAGAGAGAGTGAGAGAGAGAGAGGGAGAGAGAGAGAGAGAAGGAGTGAGGGAGGGAGAGAGGGAGGAGGGAAAGAGAGAAGGAGTGAGGGAGGGAGAGAGAGAGAGAGAGAGAGAGAGAGAGAGAGAGAGAGAGAGAGAGAGAGAGTGAGAGAGAGAGAGAGAGAGTGTGAGAGAGAGAGTTCCAGATCCATTAAAACATTTATGAAGGTCGATAATTATATAAGTACTATCTGTATTTATTTATTGTAAAATTCGGGAAAAATGTCTAGACCCAAAGATAACAATCATGTTCTGTTATGATATAGTTATAACATAGAAAAAAGAACGAAAGTTCTCAAGGAAATAACGTTGAAATTTTGCTTTCAATTGTTTGTCAAATGGCAACATTGATCTAGGCAGTTAATCTAGTGTTTCACCTTTTTATAAAACCGAACTCCTCAAAAAAAAAAAAAATACTCACCTATAATAACTTTATTCCTACTAGATTTATTAGCTAGCATATACTTTCTCTGATCAATGTAAATATTAAACGTAATTAATTACACTAAAATAGAGCCAAAAACTCAAAAAGAAACTCTATTATTTATTATAATGCAATTGGGAAAAACTACAATGCAAAGCCTTATGTTTCAAAAATACACCTACTGACATGTCGACGTTTCGCCTATTCAGGCATTATCAAGACACTAAAAACAAAAAAGGGGGTTATGTGAATCACATCTCGAAGAAAAAGGTGCAATACATACCAACGATCAACAGCTCAAACAGGCTCCAAACATGAGACAGCACCCCACCACCAAGACGTTCAACATACAACTGGAGCCTGTTTGGGCTGTTGATCCTTGGGATGTATTGCACCTTTTTCTTCGAGATGCGATTCACATAACCCCCTTTTTGTTTTTGGTGTCTTGATAATGCCTGAATAGGCGAAACGTCGACTGGTAAGTGGGTGTATTTTTGAAACATAAGGCTTTGCATTGTAGTTTTTCCCAATTGCATTATAAGTAATTTATTACATTATAATATATTATATAATTTATATGATCGGTGAAGAGAACGGATTTGTCTCGCCGTGTCACGAGCCAGGTTAGCTCAGTTGGTTAGAGCACCACGGCGGAGACTTGGACGGCCCTGGACTATTCTTTTCTCTTCAAAATTAATTATTATACTGCTTTGGCTGGTTGTATTTCCACCTCTCCTCAATGATTTGATAAAAGGGAGATAACTGATTAAAAACGGAACAGTTTCTTCTTCGGTATGAAATTTCTATAAAAAAGAATGAGTTTTATACTTTTTTGTTTAATAATTTGAATACGAAGGATATTTGATTGTTCAATAGCTGATCGATTCCGTCTAAAACTACATTGGTAATTTCTTTTTTTTCTCGGCGTTTTCCCGGATCTGAGTAGTAAGGATTTTTTTTTTTTTTTTTTTTTTTTTTTATATTAACACTTTATTGAAATATTACAATCTGCCACTTGTGTGCAATAAGTAATAGTGCTATGTAGCTTACAGTCGTTCCATAACAAAACAATAATATAAACAAAATAAAATAAATAAATATATACATGCGGAAAAATATACATGTGGTAACAGAAAGAAATTAACGCGGAAATGATAATAAAATAAAGTAAAAAAAAAATAAATAAAAAAAATTTAATAAAATTTACACATTCATACCCTAAGTTAGGATTAAAAATAATATTCTATAACACGGTGAATGAGAAATATTTAGCGATAATTGTTACAATACGTCATTACTTATAATTATTCATCCGGTATTATTCATTTTCCTAGATCTTTCTTATCAAGATATGAACCTACACGTTGTTTTCCAAGATATAAATTACCGTTCTCCTTAATAACATCAGATAACTCTGCTCATAACTTACATTTTAAATACAAAGAAATGACCGATTCCAGAGGATCCGGCGATGCCCAACATAAATTTGTTAAATAATATTATGTTTAAATGTGGTAGGTTTAATTAATAGCTTTCTGAATAGAGTAAAAATAATAATTATATAGCATTAATTTATTCTGGTAGATGCTCTGTAGAATATGCGGTTCAAAAAAGCCTTTTGCAAGTAACCATTCTGTTGGTAAGCCTCGTTAGGAGAAGCCTATTGATATGCCTATAAAATTTTAATCGTAGTTTTCATATGTCCACTGCCTTTTGATTTTAGATATTTTCTATGGTTTTTCTTGACTTTTATACACTCATGCAAACACCCTCTACTTGCAAACTTTCGTAGCCGTTGGATTATTAAATCTAATTGGTAATTCTAATTATAAATTAAATTGTATAATACAAATTTTGTAACACTGACGAAGACGAAATATGATTACTAATTTAAGGTTGAGTGCACACAACAGCTGATATCCGAGCCGTCGATAATACTAGAATGGAACAATGCAAACACTGCCTCATCCAGCATTATCCATTTGTAATCTTCCCCTCCGATGAGCAGGAAAAATACTCATTTCCTTAAAGCAGCTAAAGTATTCTTACAAAATTAACTGGCAAAATGGATTTCTGATATGATTATGAATGTTCCCAATAAATAAATTACTTCATAAAATCGAAAGAGGAAAAACAGTTATACAGCTAGGCGATTTAAATACATCCACTTATTTCTCTACCATGAATAAAACAGGTGAGAATAACAATAAATTACAGAATTAGTAGCATAAGTATCGAGCTTTTTGAATAGCAAAACTTAACATGTCGGAATAACTAATATTTCAAACTATATAATGTATGAGAATATATCGGAATAAGATATATAACAACCATTTTTACGCTAAAACTGTTCTCTTTTGTATGCATAAAAAAAAGCTAATTGAAACTGAGTATTCCACCACTAAACCACAGCCACTGTTGAACGGTCTCGCTGAAGTCCTAATCGTTAAGATCACCACTAAAGCATTGTCCCATCTACGTCTCGGACAACTCGGAGGGAGAGGGAGAGGGAGAGGGAGGGGGGGAGTGAGAGTGAGAGAGAGAGAGAGAGAGAGAGAGAGAGAGAGAGAGAGAGAGAGAATGTGTGTGAGAGTGTGTGAGAGAGAGAGAGAATGTGTGTGAGAGAGAGAAAGAGGGAGAGAGGGAGAAAGAGGGAGAGAGGGAGAGAGAGAGAGAGAGAGAGAGAGAGAGAGAGAGAGAGAGAGAGAGAGAGAGAGAGAGAGAGAGAGAGAGAGAGAGAGAGAGAGAGAGAGAGAGAGAGAGAGAGAGAGAGAGAGAGAGAGAGAGAAGAGCGTGGGGATCTGTATTACTAATCTGGCTTAGTGCTTATAGGGTCAATTTTAATTTGCATATCTCTACGCGCCCCCGCCGTCTTAGCTACTAGCTTTAAAGTGACGCTGTCGGAGTTTATCTCGATAAACGCTTCAAGCTGCCTTAGCTTTTCTTTTCTTATTAACCCCTGACAATTTTTCTAAACAATTTTGTTCTTCTCGGACGAGTTCGAATCAATAGAACTGCCGGTAATTTTGTATTAATATTCAATGCCGGGTCTCGGAATAAATTGGATGGCTGAGGTCCTTCTGGGAGGCAGGGAGGGATAGTACCTACCCAACCATATCACCCATGCCCCATAAACCCGTAACCATAAACCCGAGGATTGAACGGACACCTGATAATAGCATAGTAAACCCAAGTATATATATAGTGGTATATGGTATTTTTATTTTATATGCTATAATAGTATAGATGGTTTAATTAACATTCAAGGTTTCAAATGTATTATTGTAAAATACGGTTTTTAGAAATAAATCAATCCAGAATTAATTAAAGACCTATTTAACTCAATGCATAGAAGTTTATAAGTGGTTATTGATTCTTAAGGAATACATACAAATTATTATTAATTGTAATGAGAATTAAATTTAAAAAAAATTAAAAAAACTTATGGTTTCCAATTACTTTTTCCTGATTTTTTTAATACTAAGATTTAAGTTTCATTTCCATGTTTCAACTTGCGCCATGAATCCCATGCTTGTTATCATTAAGTCTCGGCATTACTAAGCTTGCCTCTTTTATCACGGAATCTAGAAATAAGACTTGAATTGAAGTGATAACGTCAAGAAGATTACGATGAGCTAGTTAAGTTGGTGGGCTTAGTAACGAACGAATTTTTAAAAACTTAATAAGCGCTGTACCGAGGCGTAGGTGGGAGGATTGCGTTAAGAGTATTCTTGCGGATTTGGGTTTGGGTCCGTGGATGGAGGTTTGTAAGCAAAGATAGGTGGTACCGGCAACCAGTACGGTTCGGGATCGCAGAGCCTTATTATTATTAAGTTTCATTTTCACTAAGAAAGATTTTTTTTATTTGAAACATATTCAACTTCAAATGTACCTTTTATATAAGGTATTTTTTATTATATAAATTCATAATTTAATATTAAATAAAACTTGGTGTTCTGCAAATACTTTTCCCCCAGTGCATTTTTTCCTAGGACCCAAGGGTTTTAGTTGTTTTTTTTTCTTATAAATTACTAAAAAAATAATGAAAATGCCAAAGATTCATTTAGTATTTTACTTACTTACTTTTTACTTCTCATAGTAATCCCAATAACTTACTAAATCTGAGAGCATTTCTTAAAGTTCTTTGGGCTCCACAGGGACAATTAAAGTTATTATTTTATTTAAATTTGAAAAGTAATCAGCGTTCATAAAACTTTAAAAAAATATAAATAATTGAAAATAAGGAAAGAGCACTCTTTATCCTTATTGACGCCTATTCCGTGAACATAAGAGATATGTAATATGTAATTGTGCAGAGATATTTATCTCTAGTATTGAGCCAATATAACAAGGACCCTTGTTCTAAGGATAACATCCTAAGGATAGTTGTACCTCAGGACATAGCAGACTTTGAAGTGGATATTGCGCATGTGACTTGGAAGCGCACCCGCAAAAGGCTGAGGAAAGGCTAGGTCAAGTTTCCTAATACAGCATAGATACCGGGACGCTTTAATCTTATCGGCAGTGGCGGTTCTGTTATAGTCCGTCCCACATGGTAGCGGTCAGCGAAGGAATCTATCTGTTCGTGATTAGGAAGGCGTTGAAGATAAGTCCATACTACCGCACCATCATTATGCCCAGCTTCTCCTAATATATCTATTAATGTTCGAGTATTGAAAATAAGATATTGAATATTCACTAAGAAGAAGAATCTATGAGGGTCTGTTCAGAAATTTCGACGACATCTGATTCTATGACAAAAACGTATTTTCAGACTTTGTTTAATCACAAAACCCTGATTTTTTTCAGTTCTAGAATAGAACATTTGATAACGCGTTAGGGAAGATAACAAAAAGAGAGTGAATATCTACAGCCTTCGTGAATAAGCGATTTAGTCTTATTTTCTCCAAAATGAGTTTCTTGAACTTCACTAAGCGGAATCGAGTTATTTTCGCAGCGAATAAGGGGCTAAGTAAGGCATTGGCTTGAAAAGGAGTTATTGATTATATTACAACTCCATTTCAAGCCAATCATTGAATACAAAGTTTCTGATTTCATAAAGTTGTTTTGCTAAATAAGCTTTCCTTTGAAAACGGAAACTTGATATGGAACGACTCAATAAATAATTAGTAATATACAAAATTGAGAACTACTCTCCTGCTTTGATTTGATTGGAATGCCCTGATCTTGCCCGCGGGTGTTTGTATATTTTGTTTTATTCATGAAGAGATTGGTATTCCTTATATTAGCTCGGGAATTCTGACACTGACATCTGGCAGCTTCTTGCGTAGTCAGGACATGTTTCATTTCTGGCATTATCATATCGTTTTGGTTGAGATATCTTGGCGTGATAGCTCGGGATATTGAGCCGCCTTCCTTGTCCTGAAGCTTCCCATGTTGAATTCTGCATTTTAATCTTCTTCAATTGAGCCGTTCACTGCATAAATCGACCTACTCCGCTTTTTGAAAAATCTAAAATTCAAGTGTAAAAGCACATAACTTGCTATATTAATAAAATATTGCCCAAACAATAAAGGATAATACCATTAAACAACAAACTTTTGGCCATTGAATAATAAATTATTTTTTTCAGAGGCCATTTTGATTAACTCCGATTAATCCATTATAAATCCTAAGCGATTGATGCAAATCAATGCAATAATACAATTTAAATGCCCTAGCAAGCGTTAAATGATGAATTTTGTCAAGTTAGAAAGATCCAAACCACACCTTATCCAATTTAAATGTGACTTTTATATATAAACACTTTATTCAGACATTACAATCTGCCACTTATGGGCAATAGGTAATGGTGCTATGTAGCTACAACCATTCCATAACAAAACAAAAAAGTGGTATAAACAAAATAAAATAAGTGAATGTAATAAATATATACATACGCAACATATATAAAATAAAAGGAAATTAAAGCAAAAATGATAATAAAAATAAAGTCTAGATAAAAATAATAAAAATGAAAATAAATAAAATAAAGTACACATTCAAACCCTATTTACAATTTGCCTGGGTCCCCGAACTAAGCTTCTTCCCCAGGAATGAGGGCAAAGCAGGAGTTCAAAAGGCCCTTGCCCCCTTTTCCAGCCGCGTCACTGGATTAAATGTGACTATGATGAAGAATCAAAATTTAATGCAATCAACATAGATAGACCTACAAGTTTGAATATGTAGACCAGCTTTTATTATATCCTAGAGGTAGATCTGTGACGGGAAAAAAGGAGAGACATGATGTATTTGCTGAAATTCATTCCTCCTATTAAATATGATTATTTTAAAAACTTGCGAGGAAATCGAAATTGAGGTGTTCTTACAACTGGTGAAGAAGACATCACCTATACTGCTGAAGAATTAATCACTAATAATAATAATGAAATATAACACAACTGTTAATAATAATTTTTGTGGAAATATCTAATGATTAACTATTTCTGTGATATGAAACTTAAAAATTCAAACACTGAATTTTAATTTATTACTTTTTTCACTTGCTAAATTGATTAACTCTACCGGTCACATAAAAATTTTAATATTTCTGATGATAGCTTTTTGGCTAGTCTTTAATATTAATTTTATATCATTGTAGATGAAAGCTACATATTTATTTATGAATTCTATAATGAAGGGAATTATAAAAAAAAGTACACTATTTCCTCGCATTTCTCCATTTTTTGTTTTTTGGAGTTAATCAACTTGTCAATCAAATTGGACGGCTCCATTGTTACTTAGCAGTTTTCTTTTATTAATTTTTTCACTTGCTCCAACTTATTTTATGCTTACTAATTATTATTCAATCAAAGAAAGAGTTTTATTGAATGGGATACAAGCAAGGAGCAATAAAATATTATTTGTGATCGAAAATATATATATTATGTTACTTACAATAGGCGGTAGTAACCTCCAGCATAGAAGTAAGCCTTACCTGGCAACAGAAAAATAAATTAAAACAAAGGAATAATTAAACATATAAAAAAAACAACATATAAGAAAGTGACTCATAAATAATAGTTTAGACTATGTTGAAAATCACCTTTTCCCATTCTTGTCGATCAAAGAAAAAAACGTTGAAAAAATACAAACAAAGACCTCTTTAAGCTAGGGTAATTGAGAGTGTAGGATGAGATGCTAACAATATCTCAATTACTATTAGCCCTCGAGCACTATCAGAGGACATTTAGAAGGCCCTTGGGAGAGATTAAGCCCGGCGACCTACAGAGCTTCTGCAATTCCAAGTAGTTTATAGTCTGCGCTGTCCAAGGGGTAGTAACTACTAATAGTAATATAACTACTAAAGATAGAACTAACTACACAACTGACTATTAATGATAGTGAAAATGAATTTTAATGTATTATAATCAGAAAGCCAAGGGTTTTATCTACTTTTTAAGTCAAAAAGGACGGGGATAGCTCAGTTTGGAAGAGTGATGAGTTGCTGAGCCGTAGTTCCCTGGTTCGGGTAGTTACAAATAATTTATTTAATCTCTTAACAACTATATTGTAACTATAACTGTAAATAACTAGATAGTATAGCTCGACCTTTTGGGATCTGTAAACCCAACTGGATAACAACAAGCCTCTATAAAGGTGATAACCTTATTTATGGGGAAAACATGGGAGTTGAGCTTATTCTCGACCACATCACCTCTCTCCTCCAAAACATAATTCAAGGATTGCTTCATGGTTACCGACAAAAATAAATATAGTAACATAAGATGGTAAGTCAATATTTATCTGCAATGTAGTAATATTTTGTTTATATTGGTAGTACTGTCCTTTTGCTTTGATGACGCTTGCTTTATTTTATTTGTTGTTATGTCTATGCAAGTTTCATTACCGTGATGTTATTCATGGCTATCTATTTGCACCAAAGAAGTTCAGTGATCCGTTTTTTATGGTCGGAAGGCGTATCAGGGGCCGTGTTTTGCCGCAGCGGAATGTACACGAATGGATTGAAAAATTCAAAACTGGTCGCGAAGTGTTACGCACGATGAAGAAGCATGAGGAACGTTTACCGCCACAAATGAAGAAAATATTGAGCGTTCACGTGAAATGGTTCTCTTAGACAGACAGAAAGAGGCGTTAAGGGTCCGTCCATTTACCTCGGACGAATCAGTGAAAGAACGGTGCATTCTTGGCTCGCAGCTCAACCTCCTTTTATGAGGGAATCATGAGGCTTGTAAAACGTTGGACCAAGTGCGTTGAAAAGCAAGATGACTTTTTCGAAAAATGATGTACTAGTAAGTTTTCTATTTGATTAGAATAAAATTATATAACCTTATTGCGGATAATAATTGACTTACCTTAGTACTATGCCCAATATATCGTAGGTCACACAATTCCGCGGGTTCCCAGTTCGGCAGGTGGACTTACGATTTTTTTGAAGGGAGTAAAAATCCTTAACTATGCTGTCGTTCGAAAGACCTAACAATAGCGGTCTCGAGGCTATAAAATAACAGGTACTCGTTATAGAAACCTATCCAATTAATACCTGAATGACCAAAAATTAGGTCTCTCAATATGGTATCGTCGGAATAACGAAAGCAGCATAAATTGGTGTTAAATGAATAAACAGATCAAAATAACAAACATCATATCTCAGTTGAGATGATATATCAGAAAGAATCCATTCCATTTTGAGCTCTTCTATCAAGGTAAATATCTCAATCTGAGGCAGAAAGCAGCCCTGACATTGGGGAATTCGAGGAATGCTGGCAACTTGAGAACAACAAAAGAGGCCCGGAGGCGGAGAAATGATTCAATTCCCCCCACAACAGTCACAAGTGGTTAAACATGCTTTAACAACCCGATTAAATAATCTTAATTAATGGCTTTCATAGTGAATTGTTCTAAATGGCAATATGTGTCATTAGGATAGCAACAATATTAACAGGCTGCAAATGAATAAATTAAATGATCAAAGGGAAATATAATAATTATATAAAATTTTATATGATTTATGATGCCATTTTTAATAAAAAAGGAACATTTTTTTTGGAGGGGAGGGTGAAAAAAATTATTAATAACAGTATAAAAAGGTTTTCTTGTATTAATCCTTCCTTTGGTTTAATTTTAGCCTTTATGGGTATTGGTTTAATTTTACACATACAATTTAAAGTGTCGACTATAATGATTACGGATTACTTAGTCCACATCCAAAATAGATGTTACTTTAACAAAAAGTCAAAATTATTGGAAAAAAATAAGAAAATATTTTATAAGGGAGTCATTAGGCCCATGATAACTTACGCATGCCCAGTCTGGAGTTTAGCTAGCAAAACACACATTAACAAAATACAGATCTTCCAAAACAAATGCCTAAGAATCATAAAAAACTATCCAATATATACTAAAATCACAAAAATGCACAAAGAACTGGACATCCCAACAATACAAAAATTCATACACCAACAAACCCTCAGATTCTTCACCTCATGCCAACTTTCAGACAACAACACAAAAATACAGACACAAACGAACAAAACACATACTATTATAAATAATAAGCATTTTGTATTATGTTATACGTAAATTTTGTCTTAAGTAAATCCTATGTACTCTCTTTTCTGTTGGTATTTTTAAATTTTACCAACAACGAAAACATATTAATCAGTAACCGTTGTAATGTGAACTCATTTTCATTGTAAGGGATTATCCCACCAATGTTTTAACATTTGTACATATTTTAAAATAAAATAAAACAAAATATTTAAAAAAAAAATAGATGTTAACATCATCCGTTTTATTATGTTAGAAGATAAAAAAAAATTTCGAATATCAAAACTATTTTCATGATTTTATGCTATAATAAATACATAACATAAAAAAAAATCCCACGTATCCAATTGTGAGTGATCCTCTAAAGGAATTGTAACAACACTACGTAGATATTTGCTTATTTAGAGATAATTTTTACTAGTTAAATTCATATAAGTTTACCAACACAAGTGACTACAAAAAAAAAACCTGTATCACTAAAACCGTGAATGGTCTGGGATTAGAACTTGGTACCGCTTCTTGGACAACGGCTGTGCAGGGAGGTGAAATGGACCACCAGATTTTCCCTCTTTATTTGGTACCTACGTATAGCAGCTGGGTGAGCCCCAAGGAGGGTTCTTGATCCCATAGAATCCATCTCGGGTCGCTAGCAGACAAATAAGAGTCTGCCGAAGAGCAGATACAGGACCTTCGGCATGGTACCTTACTCAGCGCTCTACCACTGGGTCACTCCGCTCTCCCTTAGTGACTAAAATACTAAGAGCTTAAATGGTTACTTATGGTTGGCATGAAGGTCAGATCAGATCAAGAGAATTGGGTTCAGGAAGTTGTATGGCTGCGTACAGTTTCCAAGATGAAAGTTGTGCAAGAAAGTGATTTTACCAAGATCAGGCTTAACGCCTCGTTTTTCCTCCTACTATGAGCATCCACATTATAAAACCGAAGCGAACCACATAAGGGTCTCCACTTCTTACAGGATCGATCTAGCGCTGATAACAGAATAAATGATTTATTCTCGTTTTCTATAGATTTGAAGAACCCCCGCTCTAAGCCGTTCCCCGAACGATCTGCACATCTAAATCACTTTATACATATTTATAACCCCTAAAACATATTTTACTTTTAAAAAAAAACAGTTTATTTTGATTTTTCTTTTAATACTGTAAAAATGTTTTTTTAAATAAAAAAAGATTTGCTTTTCTTTGCACAATACAAGCCCCCAAGCCTAGTTGCAGGAATACTAAAGAGAAACTTTTCCGTTAACTTTTAGTTTAATCGAGGTAAGAGCTGAGGAAACAAAGAGAACACATAAGATAGGAACCGCAGAAGCCAGGACCAACAGAAGAGCTTGAGGGTTGAGAAGCACTCAACCAACACGAAGGTAAATTTGTCCTTTGAAGGGCGGTGGTGTTTGAACGAGGGCAACAGTCGCTCAGACTGGCTCCAGTCTGTCAAAAGATAAAAACCACCGCATAAGTAAATCATTTTCCATTATGAATCACCACTGATAATTATTCAAAAAATAAATAATAACTAATATAAATATATATATATATATATATATATATATATATATATATATATATATATATATATATATATATATATGAGTATATACACACACACACTCACATTCCGAATAGAAAAAAAATAATATACTTTCATAAAGCTAACATTAATAAACATTTGGATGGCCAGTATCTATGACGACAACGTCAAATACGATCGGGATGCCATATTGGGAATCGTAGTGAATACAAAAATACATGTTTGTAGTAAGTCAGTATGTGGGAGGAATGTATGTGGTATTTTAACACTTTTTTTAAGTCCTACGGTTGAGAATCAGATTATTAGTCACATAGAATGGTCAAACTAGTCTAATGTTTTTTTTTTAGACAAAAGGACGCAATTAATTTTTCTATTTTTGGGGTTTGTTGAATTTTAATTTTAGTTTTGGCTGGCAATGCCGAACTATTTAAAAAAAAAAAAAAACATCGCTACAACTCATGAAGGCTCATAAGTTCTGCAGATAGCAGAGACAATAATGTGCAGCAAGGTCACTCGTCAGAGATTAGACACAATAGCTAGCCCGATTTTTCCCCATTAACAGGACCTGATTTATAGAGACTATGCGAGCCAGTCAACAGGTCCTACAGGGCCCATATGTGGCAGATTAATTATATCTGTCATAGCTGTATTGAACTCAACCAATAGCCGGAATCTTGCAGCATAGGAACTCAGCGCTGTACCAAGCCCCGTTAATCGACAGCCATCGAGGAGAACAGACATTTAATTGAAAATTAGCTACGTTCGTCAATAAAAATTCCAACCCTATTTTCTAATCAGTACAAGTTTCCACTTTTGAGTTTTAGTTTAACAGGGACGACAATGCTATATAGAGTCCGAAGACGTATGCAGATGAAAGTGAAACTCAGTTTTGATTTTATTTAGCCATTAATTACATTAATTCTAGAAGAAAACCTTCAATGCTTTGGCCAACTCCACTTTGACAAACGTTCAAAATTAAAATGCTATCCTATTAATAGAAGAGATAAGGAACTCCTCGCTCGTTCTAACGTTCCAATTAATAACAAAAGACGCTCACACAACACTATTACAAGACCTGTTTGGATTTACGGAGTAAGTAACTTAAGGGTTTCACTAAGCCTTGGAATTCCTCTCGTGCCAATCCTTACAAAGCTAAATCTTTTGTAAAATCCTCAATGCTCCTTACTTTTACCATTTATAGTGTCATTATAGAAATGACTTCACAATTCTATTTGCTACTGATTTGGTCCGAACCCTTATCCAATGCTTTCATGACAAACTCTATTCTTATTCTTATTGAACCCACTAATTTCAAACCTAGCAACCTTATCAATGCCTGACACCTGATAGGAGACTAAAAAGAGGATACCCCAGTACCTTCTAACTTAAATCTGTTAAAGGTGTACATCTCGTCCATTGCATCTCAACTAGTAATTTTTTTATGTCATTATTTCATGTGTAACATTTAAATGTAGAATTTTATGAAGCAAATAAATAAATATCAATATTTGTACATTTACATCTAATAAATTTATCAAAACTTCGAAAATTATCGTAAACAGGATACCCTATGTAATAACGAAGGAGGGTTGATGCAATCTTTTAAAAGGTGCTGGAAGCTCTGGAAGAGCAGAACGGAGGAACTTGGAGAGCCAATAACTTAGGCAGGTGGAGGTCGATGGAACAATCGAGTGTCTTCGGTTTCCAGCGCATTGTGCTCCGGGTCTTATGGAACCCGGAAATCGATAGGTTCAGCCAAGTCCAATCTAAAGGAGCAGGAGGACAAATCGCCTCTCTTTGTCTGCCCTAACCCGTCTCTCTGCGTCGGTAAAACTGGCTAAAGGACCGAGAAGATAAGAGATAGCTTCCTCAGCCTTGCAAGTTAGTTCATACCACCTGTTAAGATCTTTAAGTTCGTAAATAATTAATCTTAGTAAATAATTTGTCTCCATTAAGTAAATAATCTAAAGGTTGTGCATCAGGCTCTGGGCCAAAAATACAAATTAATAACCGGCCACCAGTCTTTTTATAGGTACCAGCCACAGCCTACATTAGAAAAAGGAGACAAACTGAACTGGGATCAAACTATGATGACTGACCCCATCACCTACAAGAGACCAGAAATACTGCTGATAAAAAAAAATAAAGAAAACCGTCATCATCGAAGTTGAGGTTCCTGCTAATGATAAAATTTCTAGTTAGGTGAAAAAATCAAAAGTACCAGGAGCTGTGCGAGGAATTAAGACATCCTTACCGACTGGTGGAAGTAAAAGAAATGCTGATTATAGCATCCAGCAACGGTTTGATTCTTGAGGAAACAATTAAATCTCTGAAGGTACTTGGAAGTTTGGGACTTCAAGAAGTGCAGAAAGTGATTGAAGTGGGAACTTCCAGCATCGTCAGAAAATTCCTTAATAGGTATTTCAAATCATAAAATGAATCACACTATCAACCAAGGTCCGGGTTGGTGTATTTATTCGGCATAAGCTAAGAAATCTAAAATAAAATAAATAATACATTAACAAAATACAGATCTTCCAAAAAAAAATGTCTAAGAATCATAAAAAACTATCCAATATATACTAAAATCACCACAATGCACAAAGAACTGGACATCCCGAATAATACAAAAATTGATACACCAACAAACCCTCAGATTCTACACCTCATGCCAACTTTCAGACAACACACTCATACAAGAAATAGGAAATTGTACAAAAACAACAACACCAAAATACAGACACAAACGAACAAAACACATACTATTATAAATAATATGCATTTTGTATTATGTTATACATAAATTTTATCTTAAGTAAATCCTATGTACTCTCTTTTCTGTTGGTTTTTTAAATTTTACCAACAACAAAAACATATTAATCAGTAACCGTTGTAATGTGAACTCATTTTCATTGTAAGGGATTATCCCACCAATGTTTTAAAATCTGTACATATTTTAAAATAAAATAAAACAAAATATTTTTAAAAAAAGAATAAAATAATAATAATAATTGGGATTCTTTAAAACTTATATTTCTTAAGAAAACTAGGATTCGAAAATTTCCACGAACAGAATGCTTTCCAATACTTAGAATTTGGATACTGCAAGGTAAAGGTGAGATAACACGATTTGTTTCTCAAAAATAACGAACACGATGGTGAGATCAAACAGTATGAAAATGAGTTCAGACTGCTAAAAATAGCTATATAATAATGCCCGTAAATGGGAAAAACTAGTTCAACGGAACGGTGTATGGGGAAAATCGAGATAGGGTGACTCCCTTGAATCGGGTTTCCAGCCCTTCAAACATCTTCATAGTAATTTTTTATAACTATTGGTCATTTTTCAATTTTTTTTTTAGTTTTTAAATTTTTTTTTATTTTTTTTAAAGAGAAAAGTTAGGCCCTCGACCGGGATTTGAACCCAGAACCCGGTCGAGGGCCTATCTTTTCTCTTTAAAAAAAAAAATCTTCATAGTCAGATTGATATGACCAGCAATACCATGGACTATAATAAAGATAATGTTACGGTCGCAGAAAGGAAGACGGAAGCAGGGGATTAGCGGGTTAAGTCCGTCAGCGGGAGACGTTAAAATAGGCATAGTAGATCCGCCTCTGCTTTGTTGGAAAAAGATTAAGAAGATTCTAGAACACGGAAGAGCGGAGACTGTTCTAGAATGTTCGGCCTTGCCTATTTAAATACCTCCCTCGCCTCGAGCGAGTCAGTCTTTGTCTGAGAGTAGACCAGGAGGCACTGTGATGATCTCGTAAGTGCGTGTCAGTGTAATAAGTGAGTGTCAGTGTGATAAACTAGTCAGTGTTGAACCGGACAGTGTATCAGTGAACTGTGACAGTCTCGCGAGTGTAATAAACTGTTTCTGTTTGTTACTGTGTGTCAGTTTGTCATATTTGGAGAATCTTACGGTCGGTGGACTAGTGATCTGTAAGTGTTAATTAGTAGTTAATAATTGTAATAATAATTAGTAGTGTAATTTTATAATATTCATACAAACTATTGTAACTAGTTAAGCTATCTAGAATTAGTAATATCTTATATTATTGTAATAATTAAATAGGCCTAGGTTATAATAAATATTTAGAATATTGTCATTATAAATTTATATTGGTCTAATAATTTAATTGTTAATAATTTACTTGTATCCTTTCTGTTAATTCTGTTAATGAATATTAGTATCTTTGATTTAGCAGTAGTTTAATTTATTTTAATGCCGAGTAGCCTGTAACAATAACGATACTGATTCCTGATCAATTCCGCTTTCCTGAACCTTTAGGAAAAAGTGAGTTACCTCGTTTTCGGCCGTTGTCATCATTTATTATGTAACTAACATTATAACAATATAAACCGATATGTTTCATATACACATATAGGAGTATCAGTATTGAAATTTCATTCTCTATTGAAATACCAACCAATTGTCAGAGAACTCTAAGCTTATAACTACAAAAGGACAACATGATATTAGATCTCATCAACAATGGTTACGACTTTTTTTTTTTTTACAATAACTGATTTGAAAATAAATTTAAAAAAAAATGAGGATATTCGAATTGTAAATCCAGTAAATCATTTCCGGACCGAATATTCTATGCAATACCTACATATACATACTTTCAGGCGTCTTGTAAATTGTAAAAAAAAAAATACACCATACACACCAGAGAATCAGCAAGAGACGCCATAAGACAAACACTCCGTGTCGACTAAGACAATGAACTACAAAGTGTAAATACTCTCCATACAAAGGTGTGAAGACCCCAGCTCAGTAATCTCGCTGATGAAGGCAGCGTCACAAAGAGTGACGACAAGAACAAAAAAATAGTGTCCGCCTCTGTAACTTCTCACCTCGAAGGTCTCTTTCTAATCAGCAGCAGAATTTGCCCCCTACCATCACCTTTCCGCATTCGATCTACCTGGATTTCGGGGATTATAAGAGATTTATTAATATATAATGTATTCGCAAAATATCGAACCTCTATAACTACAAAACATAATAGACATCAACCCAGCAGGCAAAAAAAATAATAAATAAATATATATAAATATATATTTTCATGTTTTCATCTAAAAATATTTCTGCTTTGGATTGGTCTATTTTTTTTAATGAATAAATATGTATTTTCTTTATTTGTTTTCAATTAGAAATGTCAATATAGAGGATAATAACCCTTAATCCTTAATTCAATGAAAGGGCTGTAGATTCCAATGTTCAATTTCTATGGAATTAAAATGTTCATTCAGTCTCATTTGTTCAGTGCCGTTTCTTGCAGCAAATTTTCTAGTTTTCGGCTTTCAATATGTTCAATTTTAAGTCTCTTCTTCGTACTGAGGATGTTGCGCGTGGTGTAGCACTTACTCACAATGGACGTTCCCTATGAAACGTTACGAGACACCATATAGGCCCTATGGATGGCCTAGCGTAAAGAATTTTACCGGCACCTTACCTTTGTTCAAGCGGTTCATCAGATCGAAGAAGTTCAAGGTGTGCAAATTTCTGAACGTACTGCTCGGAGAAGATTAAATGTGCATGAATTAATGGCTCCCCCCCCCCCAATAAGATTACCAGAGTTGATCAGAACTCACAGAGTTACACGGCCATTGGATTATGGACGAATGGAGCGCTGTACTTTTTACAGATGAATCAAGATTTGCTCTTCGATGTCCAGGCGGGCTTGAAAGGGTGTGGAGAAGAAGGTATGAAAGATATGCAGCCTGTAATTATACCCAGAGCCAACCTTTTCAACGTGTATATATATATATATATATATATATATATATATATATATATATATATATATATATATATATATATATAAGCACATTAGTCAAGAAAAAACACAGAAAATATTTCAAATTCAAAACAGCAGACATAAGAAACTATTAAAATTTTATAGAAATATCAATTGCTACGCATTGTTATTATAAAAATAAATACATATTTGCATAATGAGCAAATGAGCGTTTGAATGAAATAGGTCACTCAGATAGAATGGTTAGACCCCATGGTCAAGGTGGCTCAAGAAATGCCAAAGAGGGAGGTCCAAGCCTTCACCTTTGGAAAGACACTCTTTGAAAAGACCTGGAAGAGGAAGGTGAACTTCAGGAAGGAAGATCGGCGGTGGTGGCCGAAGATGAGGAAACTAGCGTGGAACGTAGGTGCAGCCAGACCCGGGGAAGACATACCTCACCATGAAGAACTCTAATGTAAAGGAGATAGTTGGGGGGTGCAGTCAAAAAGAATTTACCTCCTCCTTTTTGATTTTCCTTTATATTAATTTTACTTTACTATCCTTTCTGTACATTTATTTTCTGTATTGTATTTTATATGCGTTAATTATAATTTATCATTTCTGCTCATTCTCTTTAATTTTATTAAATCTGTCTTACTTTATTATATCTGTCATTATTTTCATTTTCTTTTCATTATCAATAATTTTGTTACATCTGTCTTTATCTTAATTTTATTATATCTATCACTATTTTAATTTTTTTTCATTATCATTATTTTTTTAAATCTGTCTATATCTTAATTTTATTCTGTCACTTTTTTAATATCCGTTATCTTCCATCTTCATATCTGCCACCATTTTAATTTTCTACATTACTTGTCACCATATTATTGTTACTGTACATTTTTATATTTTGTGTTCTGTTTGTTTCTCTCTCATAGCCCTGAAGATGACCTACACTGTAGGTCGAAACGTCGGCAGATAATTATAAGTTTATTACTTATTCAGTGTTCTTTTTGACTGCACCCCTCAACTATCTCCTTTACATTAGATCATCCAGTCAACTATTTTCACCTCATTCATGAAGAACTCTAGATGTACCTCTTTTTATAAGATGATTTTTAATTTAAATTCTCCATGTATTTTAAGGCAATTCTTCTATTACAACTGAATCATTGAGTGTATATATTAAATCATTAATCATATTACAAATTGTATATCCATTATCATTCTTTCGGTGCTAACTTAACCCATATGCACTAAATATTTGTGAATACTATACTGTTGTTTTAAATATCTTAAATCATTACTCTGGTATACCAAAATCAATTATAATATAAACATGGCACAACACATTTCCCCAATGGTTACTTACAAAAAGTCTATTCAACCACAACACGAATTAGCTAAATAAAAATAGATTTACAAAAAGCGAAAACGAGGAA
Source organism: Arma custos (assembly GCA_037127475.1). NCBI lineage: Eukaryota > Metazoa > Arthropoda > Insecta > Hemiptera > Pentatomidae > Arma > Arma custos. The sequence continues at coordinate 135,824,335 of CM073764.1, read as the reverse complement.
AATTGGAAGGAGTGGATACTTATGTCAGAAAAGGAAGCATAGAAGATGCACGAAGGAGGGAAAAAGAATAAATGAAAACAAATAAAAGAAGATGTGCTTTGCCTATAAAGTCCATTCGCAATAAAGAAATAATAAATATAAATTTATTTATATACATATATTCGGACCACCCTATGAATATTCCAGTTCTTATTTCGGCATAAACTTTATCAGTTTCCAGACAGGCTAGCTTCTTATAAGTTTTTTGTTGCTTTTGGGGCTGATATACGTTACTCGTTGACCTAAGACCTAAGAAGCGTTTCGACCTTACTGAGCTCTCAGGAATACAATAATAATATTATGATGAATATGCTCTTAAACGTAAGTGCATTTCCAGTTGGTTAAGGAACAAATAACAGTAGAAGAAGAAACCAGACTGACTATTAACAGATTTCGTACTGTAAACACTAAAAGGAGAAACGAAATAACTATATCTAGGATTATTTTAAGACTTTGATAGAAATAAAAGTTTAGAACGAACTAAAAATATAATATAAAGGAGATAGTTGGGGGGTGCAGTCAAAAAGAACACTGAATAAGTAATAAACTTATAATTATGTGCCGACGTTTCGACCTGCAGTGTAGGTCATCTTCAGGGCTATGAGAGAGAAACAAACAGAACATAAAATATAAAAATGTACAGTAACAATAATATGGTGACAACTAATGTAGAAAATTAAAATAGTGGCAGATATGAAGATGGAAGATAACGGATATTAAAAAAGTGACACAATATAATAAAATTAAGATATAGACGGATTTAAAAAAATAATGATAATGAAAAGAAATTAAAATAGTGACAGATATAATAAAATTAAGATAAAGACAGATATAACAAAATTAATGATAATGATAAGAAAATGAAAATAATGACAGATATAATAAAGTAAGACAGATTTAATAAAATTAAAGAGAATGAGCAGAAATGATAAATTATAAATCCTTGAAAAACTAACGAATGGTGATTTTATCTTTTAAAAAATTCAATTTTCATTTATCCAGAGAATAAAGTATAATACTCGAGTTTAAGAACTTCAATTTATAGGCGCGAATAATAAATTAATTTCCTTAATTTATGAAAATTGTATTTTTTTTACCACGGGATTAAGCTGAAAATTCTTCAGTTTTTTATTAATAAGAAATGCATTAAATCATTCTTTATTCCTTTTTTCCACCTGACTGATTGGATTTTCCCTACCTAGACTGGTAAAGCATATCAATATGATATTTCCCCTTTAAAATACAGAAAATATAACATTTTTATAATGTACAAATAGATAAATGAACTTTTCCATTAAATCACCAAGCCAAACAACTTTTAGGATTCCTCACTATATTACATGATTTACTGTTTCATTCTTACATACATAAAATGGTAATGTGTTTTATGGAGAATCTTCATTTTCTAATATGTTATAGAATGCACGAATAGATGAATAAACGATTCCTTTTATGTAACCATGAAATAGCATATAAAACTATGAAATTAATAATGATGAATGAAGGACGAACACGAAGTTGATTCGGAGGAAAATGATGATAGAGATGTCATGTGATGAAGATGATCTGATTGTTCTAATGCCCTGTTAGCAGATAACAAGTTTAATTGACTTCAATTTATCAATTAAACAAAATAAAATAAATTGGCTCCAATGAAAACTTATTGCCATTTCGTATTGAACGAGAGGCAAGGACAATTTATATAACCTCATCGATGGTTATCAAAGTTATAGAAAGTTATAGAAAACCTGAAAATAAATTCCAGAGATTATTTTAGTAATTGAAACAAAACAATGACGGAAGAAAACAATGAGAAACGTAAAATTTGTTTCTTATTTGTTTATTTATTTGAGGTCACTTAATGTTGCTACGGCTAATCGGATGTTTTTACACCGGGAGATCAAAATATTGCCTATCCAGGTATAATTAGGGTAGGGATTTTTAACGAGTCCCTAACACCACACAGGATAGCCCCTCCCACCGTTTAACGTCTCTTCCGAAGGACGGCATAAGGATTTTTTACTCCCTTAAAAAAATTAAAAATGTTGTTATGCTAACCCATGGACCACAGACGTTAATTTTTATTCATTTATATATCCATATAAAATAAACAATAATGAATATCTAAATATACCAATATTCAAATATTAAGTTTATCAACGAAAAAAATATGCTCTTGTTCTAGGAAGGAGTTTAAAAGGGCTGTCTTCTACTGCACCATGTGTATTTTATAAAGATTTTGATTTAATTAATATCCCATCTATTTACTTACTTATTAAATGTAAAATGCACAGTTAAAATTATAAGTAGATATTGAGTCTGCTAAATTTCAATTCCAAATCTGGTTTCCTTATTATTCAAAATTTACAATCCTCTGAAAATGGAATAACCGAAGAGAGATTTTTTGGCAAAGATTTAACTGACCTGCCAGGATTTTATCTTAATAAGGACATCAACTTACCTAAGAGGCCGGATGAGCCCGAGGATGGTCCACATATCCCACAGGGTCGATCCACGGCGATGATAGAATTATTTAGTAATGTATTAGACATAGCCACTTTCCAGCTCTGAACTTTTCAATTACCTATCATATAATGTACTATTACACTGCAAGAACTGATACATTCCACTGTCACGTTTACTATTAACTTGGAAACAGGAGCGCATTTATTATTATTTTTGTTCGATTAGATTTTCTTCGTTCAACGTTAATTTTGTGTGTAGATATTTTTCAATCAGAACACTTTACAACATAAAAGTTTAAAAAAAACGCATGCATTTAGTTCAAAATAAATTTACATGAAAATAATTGTAGCAATGAATAATTCTTAAAAAAAAAAATAAATGATGCGTACTCGTTTCTCCTTATTTTCGCAGAATAAAAAGTAAAAATATTAATGTAGGACCATCCTGTAAAAAAACCTGTACCACTACAACCCGTGAAGGGTTTGGGGTTCAGTACATGGTAGAGACTGTTTCTTGGATAACGGTTGAGTAGTCCTAAGCCCTAAGTCCTAGATCACACTCACCCGCCAGATTTTCCCCCTTAGTGTGGGTACCCGGTTTATAGAGTCTGGGTGAGCCCCAAAATGGCCCTAGAACCCATAAGATCCACCTCCGGTTGCTAACGGATTAAATATTAGTTTCCCCAAGCACGGCAACTCAGTGCTCTACCTCTGAGCCACTCCGCTCCCAATATAGGATCATATAAATATAATATTTAAATATAACATAGATATATAATAAGCTGTAGATGAGCTAAGGATTTTAGTTCAATTAATTAATAGTGGAGAGTTGATACCCTCGCTTTAGCCGCCTCCATTTTTTATTAATTATTGACCTACTGAATTATTTCTGTGCTTTTGACCCAAGAGTATATCCACTCATATCTAATGTAATTCCAACAGAGTTCAAACAACTACAACAATGGAAGATTTTTTGTGCTTCTCTTCCAATTTTTTTAATATTTACAAAATTAGCAATCAATTATCATTAACATGATAAGTTTTTATACCAAGTTATGTTTTGTAGCGAATCAAAAATTATGGATAATTCTAAGGTCAACGAATGTATGAATTTCATTGCAGAAATGTCAAATGTAGATTATTAAAAAAAAAGACATTTTTCATGTTGTCCGATTAGAGCTGCGATAAAATGACGATAAGCGCGATGACTGAACGCGCAGGGAGTCATTACGTATAGCTCAGTCATCAACTGCTGAGTCAATCGAGCGTTCAGTCATCCTAACCTACTTATCGTCCTCACGGGTCGCCTGCGGTGTATTAATTTAACGGCGTCTGTAATGTCTTTATTTAATGTCAACTGTAATGTCTTAACCCATTATAAGACAATGAAGCATATAAGTCCGACTGGAGAAAAGCCCACAGAAAGTATCAGATGCACAACACCAAAGTTCGGAGAACATGGTCATCGAAGGCCTCCACATCGGATCATCAGACCTTCTCCCACGGCCTTCTATGTCCTCAAGTCTCCCTCTCGAAATCTCTCCCTTTGAACAATGTACTCTCTACTTTAAAATTTCTACTAGGTAAAATACCTACCTTCACCCCAAACTTCGTTGATATTTCTGGCCAAATGGGGCCCGCTACGGCAGAGTTTGAACTCGTAAAAAAAAAAGTTACGTGAAAATCACGCTTTGACATCTCACTAACGACTGGATTATTTCCAAATAATAAAACTAATTTTATAAACCATTATGTTTTACATTAAAAAAAGGTGTTTGCAAATATGAAGGTTTAAATTTGAACCAGGTAAATGTCTCTTGCAAATAATTCGTTCACAGATTGGAAACTTATATAGTATGTATCTGGTTGAAATTTGAATATTTAAATAGTATCTTTACAATTTGTTTAACCCCTTGGTAAATTCTGTTTACATTGCATTTAGTAATTGCTTAAAAAGTGTTACAAAGAGTATTTCCCATGTCTAAATCAACTATTCATTTTTTCTTGCATTAGTAACTATTACATAAATTATTTTTCCCCAAAAATAATTTCATCACACTGCCAACTGAAAACTTATACCGCAATGACCCTTGAAAGGGTCTGCGGTTCAGCAAATGGTAGAGACTGTACTTTTTCTAGATCAATATCAAACGCAAGATTTTTTATTTTATTTTGGGCAGAGGCTGGATAAACACCAGAAGAGTCCCTAGATCTCATAGAATTCATCTCCGGCTGCTAAGAGATTAATTAAAAGTCTCGCCAGCAGCGGGATTTGAATGCCAACTGAATAGCTAATTTTGTAATATATCATACTTAATATAAATCCCGAAAGCTATACCAGCATTTAATTATTAAGTAGTTCATTCCTATAAAGCATTAAAAGAAATTAAATTAAATTAAATTTATCTTGAATAATCATTAGTTGACCGCATAAATATTGAGAAGAAATAAGTCCGGGTGGAGGTCAAATAAATCATTCCTTAAATAGCTATAAACTATTTATCGGAAAACGATGTTTCGACCCACATTGCAGATCTTCTTCAGGGCTAGTAACTTAGGTCTCAAGTATAGTAGGCGTTAGTATGTACTATTGTTTTATAATAATGACGAAAGTATAATCCGATTTTAAATTAATAAGAAAAAAATATTTAGATATCTAACAGACAATTATTTCAACTGCTTATACAATCTATGTATTTTAACTTAAGGTTATTAAATTTGGAAACTAATTAACGATCATAAAAAGTTTTATTGGGGTTAAAAAATTGTAGCGGTAGCGAGAAATATATGCCAACGAGATAGCTGCTATAAGTTTAAAGTTTTAGATGAAAATGTTTAATGGAACCATCGAGTAGAATAGCTAGCAATAAAATATCTTTACGACAGAGTTGCAGCTCTATCTAGTTTATGGGCTCTGTTATATTGGATCGAGGCTATCAACCTATTGGGGCCTATAAACATATTTAAAGCATAAACTCAAGGTAAAATAACATTTTATTTTAAATTTAAATTTCATTGACTAATTAACTTTATTTTATAGAAAGGAAAAAACCAGCGATATAAAACAGTAGAGGACGTATCCACGAAAAGGAAACATTAGACATGAAAGAGATTCCGACGAAAGGTGGCTGATGCAGGAGTGGACTGCTCGAAGCTTCTTGGCCTCTTCCCAACCAGCAGCAGTCCCTCTTCATTTACAACATCGCCGCATTTCAGCATCTTTATAGCTCTTCAACAGCTTCACCATAGTATATAAACATATAAATAATTTGTTTAGCTTATTTTTTTCATTGTGAACATGAGATACTCCGTCTAATCCTAGAAAAATTGGAAGCTAAATTGTCAATTTAGGAGTACATGTATAATTTAATGATGAAAAAATTAATTAGTTAATATTGAAGAGCAAAATCTCAAAAGACACATAAAAAATGTGTTAAGAAGTGAGAGGGAACATCCAGAGTTTTCTTTGCGAAGCATTCCTTACCAGCTTCTCCCTGGACCTTCTTCCATAAACCTAAGCCTCGGATGTCATCTGGGCCAGCTTATTGCTTTCTATTCTTAAAACAAGTCCAAACCATCATAGACTGTTTTCTTCAATGACTTTTTCTGCAGGCTTCCACTCCAAGGCTTGATCTAATGATCGCATTGCTAAATCGGTCTCGTCTTGTTTTCCCTCTATCTTCCTAAAGAATCACACTTCTGAAGCCTAGATCTCTACTCTTATGTCGGTGGTTAATGTCCAAGGTTCCGAAGAGTATGTCAATATGGTTAGAGAAATAGATTTATATACCCTGGAATGGAATAGAAGAAGAGAAAAGGTAGAGGATCGTACAGTGTGGTCTGGGCAGTACTGAAGGAAACCTCACACTGCATGAGCGGTAGACAGGATGGACTATGATGATGACAAGGGCATACGTATTTTGCCATGAACCTGTCTGAGGTCTTCGGAATGTGGTTGCTCTGAAAAACCTTTAAAATTGGGGGGTTAAATCATAACGTAACGATGGGAAGAGGAAGAGAATTGCTAAAAATAATGAAGCGAAGACAACCTCGACGGCCATGCACTTTTGAGTGAAAATTCTAAACGAGTATGCAAGGACTGTCGCAAAGACGAAAGAAACGCCTCTTTTCTGTTGCTGTCAGGTGCAAACACCAACTATAATAAGTCATTAAGATAACAGGTGTTTAACTATGTCATCAGCCAATCACGATGCCCCCAAAAATGACACGAAAAAGCGAAATATTCGAGGAAAACGCCTCATTGAAAATTCTTACTGGGAGAGCCAATAAGAAATGCAGAATAGAAGGGTTCTCAATGAAATATTCAGTCAAGAAAAAAAGAGGAAGAACGCAGAAAGCAGGGGAAAAGAAAAATGAATAAGAGGATGAGAGGGAAGATAGAAAGGGGACGGCAAATATGGAGGAAGCCATGAGAATATCGATTATAGTATGAGGTATCGAACACAGAAGGGAAATTAGTCATAAAATTTCCTTCAAATTATTTATTTTTATTTTGTAGGCAATATATCCAGGTAACACATTTATCAATATGTGGTATATGTGTATGTTTACAATAGGTATATTTAGATTATTTAATTAGTTGATGTGTTCTAGAGTTTTAGACAAGCGATCCACAGATATTATTGCTGTTTTATACATTATGTTGTATGAAGAAAAAAATAATTATTTATTTTATGTAAGGAAGAACTAGTTGGGGGTGCAGTCAATAAAAACACCTTAATAAGTGTAACTTTATTTTGTAAGGAATTTGAAGAATTATAAGAATGAGTGAAAAGAAAATAGTTATTATTTTGTCAGTAAAGGCTGCTGACAGCAAAATCTAAAAGTGGGAAGTTTTGGCACACCACCGTTTCTCTCTACTGGAACTCAATTCTGTTGGAACAACATCCTGACAGTTTGTTTATTTTGGATGGCACCAGAAAAAACGGGGTTGCCTTTGCTTCTGTTGGAAAGAGCCTATTATTGCCTATTATGTGGCACTATTCAAATCCTATGCATTACCTAGTACATACACTCCATTAACTTAATATTTTTAAGATAAAATCTAATTTATTGAAATTGATTATAGTGTTAAATCTTTAAGATCACTGAAAAATTTAGACTATACAATGTGGAATTGTGATTGATTGAAGTGACAGCGATACGAAGATTGTGACGTAGTTGTAAAGTTCCTGGGTCTAGTAACGAACGGATTCCTAAGATGTTAATAAGCGCTGTGCCGACTGGGAAGCAACGCAGCGTTACAGTGTACATTCCCCTTCTGAAACCGGTATAAATATAAGTAAACAATATAGGATAAACAAACAAGTATATGTGGTATCTAGAAATGCAGGAGGCCAAAACATGGCAGCAATATTAATGAATGTTTAATGTTTGGCCAAGCTTCCTTCACTTGTTTATTTCAGTGACTTTAAACAAACTGTTCAAACTGAAACTTCACCGATTAAGTTAGATCTGTAAACGCGCCAGATAGTTCACATGCGTCACAAAGAAAATATTTACGGAATAAATATGAATTATCACTATTTCGTTTCCTCTATATCCTTCCACCTCTAATATGCGGGAAATATATATTTGTGCTGAATATAATAGTCAGGATATGTTCGTGGTTATTAAAAAATCTAACCACTGTTCGGTAAATTTCAAACATAATAAGTTGAAGGACCAAAAGGGTCTGAAAATTAGATCTGAAGAAAACTCGAAGTCAAATCGCTCCTTCAAAATAACAATATCTTAACTAAAAAAAAAAATGTCAATAGAAGTATTATCAATATATTGTAAGTATGTATTGTCAAAATTAAACCAGTTTAGTTTAAAAAGAAAGATTTGATTATTAGTAAAGCAAAGGATTATATCATGGAAAGGGTATATTATATCAAAATTGAAATGCTACAGACAATGCATTAATTACTACAGGCGTAACTCAAAAATCGGCTTTTTTGAGTTGTGCTGTATTTGATTTTAAAGGAGCGAAATGATTTGTGCGAATTTCCATTGCACAAAAAAAAATATACATTACGACTTTTTATACGGGCGTTAGATTGGAAGAGTACCAATTTCTTTCCCTCATGACCTAAAACAGTACTATACTCAATTTACCGTTATTGTCACTACTTCCAAGCTCACTATTACTGTAAGGCATTTATTTGTTTAGTTATCTATATCCCACCCTAAATATCATCAATATCATAATATCATAAATACCATAACCTTGCCGTTTTTTATATGTATCTTAGTCCAATATAGCCTGATTGTATTATCACTTTACTTAAAACATACCTATTTTTATACAATTGATATTTTACACTTATATAAAGTCTCTTCTTACATTTTCTCTTATGCAATTAATATTCTTTACACTAGTATAAAGTATTTTCTACCTATCAATATTAATACTGTATTTTCTAAAAAAATTTTATTTTTATTTTATTTTATATAATTCGTTTCGTTGATTTTTATAATTTTACAATTTTTATTTCTTCCTTTTTTATTACCTATATTTTTAGTGTGTAATTCTTATCACTTTCTACATTTACCCATATCATTTTTATCATTTCACATTCCTATTTTATATTCAGTTTTTATTTTTTATCTGTAATACCTTAATTTTTTTTTTTTTTTTTTTTTTTTTTACTGTCAACACTTTCTGTTTTATTATTATTTTCTTCATGATTTGGGTTACTAGCTTTTGGCACTTAGTAGTTTATAGTATACACTTATACATTTTAACCTTCATAATTACCTTACTGTACATCTTTATCAATTTTTTTTATTTTTTGCCTGTATTCACCTTCTTTTGGTTTATCTATATTTAAAATGTTTTAATATATTTGTACCATTTTCTTATATTGTCTGTATTTTGCATATAGCCCTGAAGAAGACCTACAACGTAGGTCGAAACGTTGGCTATCAATAAAGATTTTCTCAAATTACACGAGAAATTCATTCAGTGACCTCTATCCGGACCAATTTCTTCAACATACATTATCGTAGGTCAAGAATTATCATCAATTACTACTTTTTATTTGTTATGAAACATCCAAGGATCCACTTGACCAACCAAAATGGTTAATGAATAAACCACAATATAAACAGTGGACGAATATTAAATGATAATATTCTGCCTAGGGCAAGCATTAAAGGGAACCGAAACAAACCCTAGTATAAATATGAAGAGAGGATAAACCGGTAACCTAAACAAACAGCGAACACTGCCTGCACTGGAAGGATGTTGCCTCAGTCCGCCAAGTTGGTCCAAATTATAATAAACTACTAATCAGTTAACAAAACACTGAAATGATCAGAAGGGATATGATTAAATAAAAAGTTAAAATAATGAAAATCCATTGGTTCAATATGACAACAACAATGAATAATGCAAAGGAAAACAATGATTACTTTCTAGAAAATATAGCAGCTTAGCCTTTAGTAGTTTAATTTTATAATCGAATTAATAATGATCTGTAATTCACATAAGTCGCGACATAGCCGAACATAATCCGTCTCATTTAACAACCTCTGAAAAAATTAATTGTCTGTCTTAAATTGTTTTTAGAATACAAATTTTACGGAGAAAAGACTAAGTAAAGAATTTGCATTTCATATTCACATAATAAAAAAAAGATATCTAGAGAAGCCTGAGAAAAAAAATGATCTCTCCTTGGAAAAACTAATTACTGGGGAGTGCGCCAAAGAAGGCAAAAGAAGATCCTTTGCCAACCACAAACATCTTCTCAGAGCTCAAAGATTTTCTCGACACTAAGAATACATCAAATATTTATAAATATGTTGATATAAAGTATATAAATTAAAGAAGAAATGAGTAAAAATTGGGACGAATAAATTGTCATCCATCACTAATGGATCTAGGAAATGGTTGATACAAATATTCATTAAAACTAAATAACAAATGTTATCTGTAGGCCCTAGCTAAAAAGTAATACATTGAATTATATATTTGAAATTATTTTACAAGCTAAGCACACACACAATTTTTATAAGACAGAGGCCATGAGTGCGTAATAAAAAAAAGCGTCTACTACTTCATCATGAAGGTTCTTGGGTTCAGTTTTGTTTGTTTAAGTCATTTAACGTCACTTTATACTGATATGCTAATCTATTTATGCTAATGCGGGAGTTAAATTTTGTCTATCCAAGTGTAGTAAGGATGGCGATCTTTAACGAGCGCCTGACATCGTACAGTTTGGGACCCCCAATTTCACGTCCCTTCTGGAGGACAGCATAACCAAGGGATTTTAACTCCCTTTTAAAAAATCCTAGGGCTGCGAACCTTATCTTGCGCATACGATGGTGGTCTGAAACGATGGTTTCTTCAGAACACCGCCAAAGTTCACTAAATGGTGCTAGACGACTGCCGAATTAAAGTGAGAGATATAGCAGAGAACATTTCAAAAGAACGTATTTGTTGCATATTAAATCAACATTTAGATATGAGAAAGGTGCCCGCACGTCGGGTGCCGCAGTTGCCAAAAATGTGTTCGAACGAACATTTCCAACGCTCTGTTGGCGCAATAAATCCGAGTTTTGGCGCTGATTAATTAAGATGAATTTAAGATGAAACTTGGATACACCATTATACGCCCGAAACAAAAATACAGTCCAGACTGCAACGGGGAAACCGGCTCCAGAAAAAGGAAACAATGATTTCTCGGCTGAGAAAGTGATGGCGACTTTTTTTTTTGGTTAGTCATGGAATTATTTTAATCGATTATCTTCAAAAAGGAAAAACCATTACAGGAGCATGCTTCACATCATTACATGGCAAGCTGAAGGCAGAACTTGCGGGAAAACGGTCACATTTGCAGAAAAAGAAAATCCTGTTTCACCAAGACAACGCACCGCCCCACAACTCAGCACAGCCTCTGCTTTTTCGGAAAAGGATTAAGAAGGTTCCATAAAAGCCTCCACTCTTCCGTGTTCTAGAATGTTCGGCCTTGTCTATTTAAATACCTCCCTCGCCTCGAGCGAGTCAGTCTGAGAGAAGACCAGGCGCGGTGATGATCTGTAATAAGTGAGTGTCAGTGTGATAAACTAGTCAGTGTTGAACCGGCCAGTGTAATAAGTGTATAAGTGAACTGTGACAGTCTAGCGAGTGTAATAAACTGTTTCTGTTTGTTACTGTCTATCAGTTTGTCATACTTGGAGAATCTTACGGTCGGTGGACTAGTGAACTGTAAGTGTTAATTAGTAGTTATAAATTGTAGTGTAATTTTATAATATTCATACAAGTTTATGTAAATAGTTAAGTCATTTAGAATTAGTAATATATTATATTATTGTAATAATTAAATAGGAGTTAGGCCTAGATAATAAATACTTAGAATATGGTTATTGTAAATTTATATTAGTCTAATAATTTAAATGTTTGTAACTTAATTGAATTCTTTTTATCACTTTTGTTAATAAATATTACTATCTTTAGTTAAGGAATTGTTTAATGCATTTTAATACCCAGGAGTCCGTAACAATACTATTACAGAACAGGCCATATCCCTTGAGTTCTGTTGAGGCTATGAATTGTACTGTTTCATAGTCCTTTGTTGTGCTAGGTAATAGTTTAGCAGAGATAACGACTATTAACAGAATAAATAATTTATCTATAAGTCTCATGAGTACAAAACAAAATTGAGACCTCACCATGAGAAACTACGAGCAAGACCAGCTATAAATATCCACTGGTGACGCCACCATCGATGCATCCAAGACAATTAATTAACGAGAACAATTAATCAAGTAGTGCAATTCTAAGAGCAGCGATGTTCACTTCATGCTTATTCCTGTGGGCTTTTAAAAACGTTTCATTGTTTTAAAATTAAATTGATTGCTTAGATCCTGATGGATATCTTTAGTTTTACATAAATATTTTTTAAAATGGCCTTTCATCACAATAGGTTTTTTAACGAAGATAGCTCATGGTAGGTAGCTTAAGACTAGACACAAGATTTTATGTTCTTTGCTTAACCCGCGGTTCACTTGATAATTTTATCGACTCTATAGGTCCATTGAGAACTTTGTTCTGCACGATGGTTTTCTTCCAATCTGAATGGTCTTCCGCGACTACTCACAATGTTCCCACAATCAAGTCCTGATTCCACTTAGCCAAGCCAGCGCAGTCTAGGCCTGCCTCGTCCTCTTTCTCCATTTGGAAGCCCCTCGATGATCTGCTTTGGGAGCCTTATTCTATCCATTCGACGTAGATAGCTCAACCAGCTTATTCTTTCTTTTAATACGAGACACTGACATGTCAGGATTCCCATGCCATGTATTCAAGTTCTTTATTCGTTTTGTTACAGAAACGATTTCCTTCTTTGGTCATATACCATATATTCTCTCTTTTAAGGATCCTTTTCTCCCAAGTATTCAATAATTTCTCTTGCTGTTTGATAAGAACCCACACTCCCCCCACCAAACATGACAGCTGTATGAAGAACTCCCTTATATACTCTTATTTTGAAAAACTTTTTGAAGCGAGAAATAACATTTGTTACCATTCTTGATTCTTGTCTTAAAATTCTTTCCAGTCGGCTATCATTGGTTCCTGTCTGTTATTATTTTTACTACTGTTTATATGTTTGTTTATTTTTTTAACTGGTTAACGTTATCCCAATTCTAAATCAGAATTAAGAAAGATCGGCTAAATTGTATTTGTACTATATATTTTCATATAAAAATACATTGATATTCTTAATCGTCCCTATTCTTGGCAAGGCTCTCCCACAGAGACATTAATCAAGAAGCGTAAACAGCAAACAGAACTTACTCAACAGCAGGCGTTAATTTATCAAGTAACTCTCTGGCTAGATCTGTTCGAGCCGGGAAGATCAAGTGAGATCTCTCTAGTTTATGGTAACTAAAACACTTCAGGCTAATCTCGCTCCAGTGAGGTATCTCTATCTTACAGTAATTAGAACAGTACAACTACAGTAGTTATAGTTAGTTTGTTCTACATAAATGTATTTGATGAAATTCTAATATTTTATATTCAATAAACACAGTATTTGAAAAATTCTTCGCTTCAATTTTGTTTTTTCTCTCTTGGAAAGCCAATTTCATAGCAACAGTAACAAATATCTGCAGCATCGGTGAATATGTGCTCAAGTCGAATTTAACTACACTGAAAGAATTAACACTAAACTTTAATTATCCATTCGTTAATTAGATGTTTAATGATTTCCTCTTTTAGTACCCTTTAATAATATCCCACTGATGGAACAGACCCGGTACTTAGGACTACATTTTGAGAAACATTTAGCTTGGAATTAACATACTACATTGAAAAGGCAGGGAACTGCTCGCCGTTTAAGGCTACATCAATACTTACTACCTTAACGCTCCAAGATCCCAAATAATTACAAAAGACTCACATAAATGATTCCATTACCTGTAAGGTAGTTTCTCTACTCTGCCTCAATATAATTCATTAGGTATAGTTCATTTTATTCACTTGTTGTATTATAATATAGTTGTAAATTGTAATAAATAAATGTTGAAAACTCTGATGTAGTATTTCTACATTTTTATACAAGAGTTTTCACCCTAAGCTGAGCCTGAGAACTTTGTCACGATGGAAAAGCAGCGAGAGTGAACAAAAAGGGCCAAGTTTAGAAGATGGAGACAGGCCGAGAGTAGAATTGTCTCGACTGGCTTCGATCAGAACCCTCACAATCTGCTTTCTACTCAAGCAGACATACATAAATAATTTATTTAATAAATAAATGTAGTAGGAAATGCATAAATGAAACTAAGCTCTAAATAAAAACACAAAAGTATTCCTTAGCCTGAACATCTATCCTTTTCCCTCATTTATGAGATACAATAGAAAACCTATTAGCTTGTGCAAATATGTAATACTAGCTTATGCCCGCGGCTTCGCTCACGTGGAATTCGGCCTGCCACACAAAGTTTCGTGAAAGATCATTTTAAATAAATAATTTAATTATTTTTTTTAAATATAAGTTACTCGCACATCCATAATTTCAGATGTCTAACTTCAAAACTGACGGTCTCTACAACCTTTGAACCTCCATTATATAAAAGGGAAACCCTTGGGGTGGAATTATCCAAATTTCTTTCTTAAACTATACAAAGAACCTATCTACAAATTTCAAGATGCTAAGTTCCTGATTTATCCTTAATTGTGTACTAAAACGGGCGGGCATGCCCACGTTACCCCACATAAATCTGCCCTTGATGTATAACCTATTTTATTCAATAAGTTTCATCCAAATCCGTTCTGTAGTTTTTGCGTGAATGAGTAACAAACATACAAACTTTCACATTTATAATATTAGTAAGATTAGTAGGATATCAAAACAAATAGTTTCACCCATGTTCTTTCTGTTATTTTAGCCACTATTATCATGTGATTTGCCTTTAATTATGTACTATAATGGATTCTCCACAGCACCTAAAAAAATGTCGGGGGGGGGGCACCAGCACCCGTGCGCCCCCCCCAAATTCCTCGCTTGCTAAAGCCTATGTGTTACTCTGATGTCTAACCTATATTACTGTAAAGTTTCATCCAAATCCATTCAGTAGTTTTTGCGTGAAAGAGAGACAAACATACAAACTTTCACATTTATAATATTAGTAAGATTAGCAATAACATTTATTTAACACATTATGTTTGTTGAAGCTTCACTTTTTATAAGGAATATGGTGACGTAACAAGTGATAACAAGTTTTTCTTCGGCTTAACAACCATTTTCTATGAGTGATATTCATTTGTAACACTAGTTTCACGCTAATTAAAAAGTTTTCGTGCACATTCAACACGCTTTCAATGTTAGGCAGTTATTATGGTAATGACACGAAAGCGTGATGTAATGGTGTCATACGTGACTGTGTCAGGCATTATTTCTTAAATAGGCGGTCACAGAGCTTTAAAATTAGTTTAGTACTTTTTAAATAAGCCATTCCAGAACTTATTTTTGTCTCTGATATTATTTTTGATCTGTAAAACATTTTCACAATCATCCCAGTTCTTTTATTTTGTCTTTTGTTCTGCCTTCTGACTTCAAAATAGGCCACATTACGTTAACGAATTTGACAATTAGTTGAGCGTGAATTCATTGAGATTTATTTACCGCTTGAATGATTTTAGCTCAAAGCTGTATCAACTGTGTCGTTTTTTCTTGTGCAACAGAACAAGACCATTCTGCATGCATACATAAAACATTCTGCTCACTGGAGACAAATACGTATGTGATGGATGATATTAGTTTCGTAGGAAACGAAGATAAATATAACGTATACATGACAAAAGCATGATAAGCTTACAAAAAAAAAAAGGCAACAATTTGCGAAATTGGCGAAAGACCGGGTAGGTGTAATGCATCAAGTGACATTAATTATTTGATTGAAATAAAAAGAAAGCCATTGGCTTTCTCATTAAAAACTTTGAACTACACATTTATATACGACTTGTTACAGCACGTTATAATGTATATACAATATACATAGTAACAAAATTTATAGATGTCTCACATGTAAATACAATCGAATATTAATTAATTATTAATTACAGAGTACACATTATAACCATAGACGATTAGACAACAAATTTTGTAAAGGTTCATGTATGAACATAGAAAAAACTAAAAATTCAACAAAATGGATATAAGCCATTGAAATATATCTTCTTTAGTTTTAATTGTTGTTCCCTAAGTTTAAAACAAAAAATACTTAATAAATATATACTGATTATAATGGTGATAGCAAATAATAATAATATTTGACTCCCTGATTTTCGATTTAAGTTTAAAGTAAGTTATGGAAATTGCTCTGTAATTTTTATATTATAAAGTTAGTGGAGCGTACTTCATAGGACCCCAAGGGATGGAACTTTACCTGCACTAAACTAAACTTTATGTCCAAATAAATTTATCTTATAATCATTCTTCTTCCTGCCACACCAAGCACTCCCCGTTCTGAACGCTATATAAACAATCTGTCAGCAGGAAATTTAACGGTTTTATCGTAAAATAATATTTCAGACATTTTCATCAGGGTCCCCAACAGTAAGGAGGCAAAACTTAATGAAGCACTAAAATTAAAATTAAATTAGCAAGCAAAAATTAACATAGTATATACATATTATAAGTAATTTTCGTATGTCTTATATTTTAAAAATTTAAGACAATGATGGGACTCAGCAATTCATTCTTTAAAGTGCAGCCAGTTATATTAAAAATGTAAAACACTAGGCAACCGGAAAAATGATTTTATTATATTTTATTAGAGATGTAGAAAAAAAAAAGAAAATAATTAAAACCGTCCAAGTTTTAGTAACAAATAGTTCCCGAATTAATGACACTTCTATAACGAATACTTTTAACAACAGAGGAGAGAAAAATAATACGATACAGATGAGATGAAGGTAGTTTGGAAAAACAATGTCAGAATGCTTTGCGTGATCCTGCTTTTGCAGGACATAATATATAAACTGCTATATATTGTCGGCACTGATGCGGGCGGCAAACATGAAAGGAAATATGTTTCGGACAAAGAACAGACCTTTTGGTCTTTGGTCTGTTATGGAGTTTTATGGTCCAAGATGGTGGAGAAAGAATAAAAGGGGGGGCAGGAAGGAGTCACTCTTGAGATAGACACAGAGAAGGAAGGAGGGACTCTGGATACGTACAGCAAGGAGGAGAGATCTTGCAGAAGATGGAGAGTCCCGGAGGCGAAAAGAAGAAGACCGACCAGTAACCCAATCTACCCCTGTTCAGAGATAAGTTTAATTAATTTCCTGTAAGGCATTTTATGGCAATCCTTTTTACATATTTAAAATCTGAATCATTAACCTTGTTTGAAATTGAATAAATAAACGATCCTTATAGTAATGCTTTCGCAGGACATAATATATATACATAAATCAAATATGTTCTTGATCTCTTCAATGATTCCTTCTCTGACATTACTATTCACCTTTCTACCTTGATTCCAAACATTTTTTTGTCAGTAACAACCCTTCGTTTGTTTTAGTTTATTTTATTTTACCTAGCTCATCCATGAAATGGTTGACTTGACTTTTTATATATCAGAGGCCATACTATTGGTGAGTCTTGTTTGGGGAAGTCAAACAGTATGTTCATAACATTTTAATCTTCGTTTTCATATGTATGTTGCTGGGGTTTTCTATGTTCTTCTTGATTGTAATCGGTATCTTTAGCTAAATTTGGACCTAAAATCTTTCTCATAATTTGTATATAGGCTAATTTAGATATAAACGCTACAAAAATAATGGTTACTCATGAATAATCACATTTATAGCCTTTTAACTAAATTAAAATATTATAAATTCGACCCAGAAAATCGATCATTCTTTCTTTTAAAACCAAAAAGCTGGGAAGCGGGAAAGCGGATAAAATATCACAGGAAATAAAGAAAAACCTCCTAAGCGGAACCCGCGCACGACCAATCCCTCCCCCCATTTAGAAGCGGAAAATGTCCTTTGTACAAAAATATGGAAATAAAAAAATAGAAAAAAAAGATACCGCAGGTACAGAGAGAGAGATAGAGAGAGAGGGGGGTGGGAGGGGGAGGGAGAGAGTGAGGGGGGGAGGGGTATATATCCGAATAAAGCCAGGAGAAGCTTACCGTATCCTAAGCTCTACTGAATCCCAAGCGACGCTATCTATATCATGGTGGCCAACTCCTGCGGTTTACATAAATATCTATGAATTGTTTATAACACTTGGTTAGGGCCTACTGAATATTATCTATTATCCTAATGGCTATAACATCTTTAGTCCAACGTAAAAGTAATAACGAACATAAAATCGCACGCATAATATGAATACATTGAATTTACATTAACTTATCTATTTAACGGCGCATATAAATAAAATGTAATTTAATTTTCAGGTCACAAAGATCCATAGCGAAATATTCTTACAATAATAAGCACATCTACTAAGCTCTAAGTTCGTAGACTATATCGTTATCCCTCTCCTCCAATAGAACGTTCATATTGTAGTGACCAGCAACTATTCCTTCAAGACTACCCTCCGCAACCTAAGCGACCCAATAATACTCGTATACTACAAAGCTATATCCATAAATCACACCAAAACATCTCCATCCTCCGCTGCAGGGTTCCCTACAAACGCTCCTTTCCTAAGCCATCCAAGTTCATCTCGAACTAAAACCTATAAACATAAAAGAAAATTTATGTTCCATACATTCCAATATTCGATGTCCTATAAAACATAATATATATATACTGTTACGAGCGCCGGCAGGAAGACCGAAGCAAGAGGATTAGCGGCTTAAATCCGTCGGCAGGAGAAGTTAAAATAGGATTAGGACTGTTCTAGATCGTCTTCTTTTGTCGGAAAAGGATTAAGAAGATTCCAAAATTTTCTGGCCCCTCCGTGTTCTAGAATGTTCGGCCTTGCCTCTTTAAATACTTCCCTCAACTCGAGGCAGTCAGTCTTAGCCTGAGAGTAGACCACGCAAGATCTGTGATAAGTGAGTGTCAGTGTGATAAACTAGTCAGTGTTGTACCGGCCCGTGTAATAAGTGTATCAGTGAACTGTGACAGTTTCGCGAGTGTAATCAACTGTTTTTGTTTGTTACTGTGTGTCAGTTTGTCATACTTGGAGAATCTTACGGTCGGTGGACTAGTGAACTGTAAGCGTTAATTATTAGTTATAAATTGTAGTGTAATTTTATAATATTCATAGAAACTATTGTAACTAGTTAAGCTATCTAGAATTAGTAATATCTTATATTATTGTAATAATTAAATAGGAGTTAGGCTTGGATGATAATATTTAGAATATTGTTATTATAAATTTATATTAGTTCAATAATTTAATTGTTAATAGTTTAATTGTATCCTGTTTATTACTTTTGTTGATAAATATTAGTATCTTTAATTAAGGAATTGTTTAATTCATTTTTAATACCCAGTAGCCCTTAACAATACGTTATATTCATCATTTATTTCTTCATTCTTCCTTGGTCTCTCTTCCAGAAACTTACTTTTTATATTATATAAAAAGTAACGGTTTTGTTATTTAAGTAACTAAACTAAAATTTCCTTTAAAACGGAAACAATCTAATCGGAGGAATGATTACGTTACCTTGACTAGGTATTGGTATAGTCAGGTTTAGGGTCAGGTGTCAATGGACAGTTAAGGTTAGTTAAAACCTAACAGTCAGACGTCTCCCAATGACAGTCCACCAATCAGAAATAATTCCTAAATATTAATTATGAGAAAAAGTAGTCGGCAATCCATCCACCGAATAATCAAGATTTAGTGTTTTAGGATGGTCATCAGAGAACGGGATGAAGTGTCTAGCGACAAATATATTTTTTGAACAAGCTTTGTTTTAATATAAACAGTAACTGTTTATACATATATACAAAGCTAGTACACAAGCAAATTTATGTGTTGTTCAGAACAAGAAATTTTTTAAACAAAGAAAATATAACAAGTATTTTCAAACCCCAAGCATACTGGCAGAATCATTAATGAAGAGAAACATTAGCAGAGGGAGACCGAAATCGGACAAGGAGACTGAAACGCCTACAGAGCAGAGCCCTACTACAGAGAGATGAAACACGCCAAGATTGTATTCAATGGCAGCTTTCTCCGCCTGAATATGTGAAAGGGGAGGTTTTCAAAAGAAGAACATAAACACGATGTATGCCGAATTTCATTTGTATAATTTCTCAAATAAATATTTTTCTTATTCTTATTATATTTTCAAACGGTGATGAATATTAGTTTTGCTCAGATTAAAATATGCAGTACTTATCCTATGGAGTAAAATGTATCGCCATAATTTCTATACAATACAAACTGACCCAGATGGATATTGAAAGTATTGTAGAAATATGATTATTTAATCAATTGCTTAACTTTGAACCGTAAAGATTAGCCATTGAACAAAGGAAGACATAAACAGTCATTGAGATCAGAGATTTTTTTTTTTAATTTATTTATTAATATTTACAACTGTATTACAATAATACAACAAGTAAATAGGCTAAGATATATAATGACATGATAATGACAAGTAGAGAAACTACCCACTGGTAGTACTCAAATCAAAGTTCAAATAAGAAGGTCACGTGGCCATCTTCTTTTCACACGGCTCGGAGGATTATCGGGAATTGAAGAGGAAGCTAGGTTTGAAACTAGAGGGTTTGAGTGGGAATGAAGTTTGCTATGAAAGGATAGATACCGGGTTCGGGCCAAATCAGCAACAAAAGGGACATTAAGGTCGTTATGGATGACTTTATTCTTAACAAAATAAGGAGCATTGAGGATTTTACGAAGGATTTTGGATTGTAAGGATTGGATACGAGAGGAATTAGGTGGCTTAGTGGAGCCCCAAAGCTCTACTTCGTAAGTCCAAATAGGTCGTATGATGGTCATGTAGATGTGATCAGAGATTAATTAGTATTCTATCACTTATTACAGGAAAACTTGAGATAATTTATATGAAGCTACAGTAAGCTAAGACGTACTTAATAATCTAAATTCATATCATCAGTTAAAACGTGAAGTCGTGGCCTTGGTAAATAACTAAATCATGCTATAACTAAATAAATTACATACCAGGGGTTTAGTAAAAAATGAGGTTCTGATCGCTTTTACATAAAATGAAAAGAAAGAAAAAACCATAAGAATGTATAGTACATATGATATTTGTAAGATGTAGGATCAAATTAAATCCAAATTTCAAAAATTGACTATCTCATATTTTGCAAGTTTAATCAAGCAAGTCCCCGAATCTTTAAGATCAGAAACGGACTAAAACTATGAGATACAAAGCGGCAAAATACCGTGTTTGACAAATTTGCTTGACTAAACTAGCGAAAAGGTCAATTGTTGAAGTTTTTCAAGAAATGCTCGTTGTCTCATGACTCCCTCATACGAGTATAATGGCTAATTATAAATTAAATAAAATTTGTAAATAATAAAACTTTACTAATAATAACATGATTAACACATACTATGGCACATGAATATTTGGTTAAACTTGGTCTAATTAACCAGGCGTCCCGTCCGATTTTCCTGAGGATATTTAAAATTATAAGAATAATAAAACATAAATGAACATAATAATGTCACTTATTGAAAATATCCACCATGAACTATACTAAAAACTTGCAATAAAGTAGTTTTCAGACACTCTTAGTTAGAGGTTAAAGCAGTGCTGTATGGAACACTAGGAGTACATTAGTAAATAGGATAAGGGTCAATACAAAACTGAAATGTCCCTTAGCAACTGGTTCCTTTTACCCTTAAGGCAGTTGTAGGAAAGAATCGAGCAGATCGTCAACATCAACATGTAGATCGTCACATCTAGCAAAATGGTGGCATCCTATTTTATTATTTAAATACAATTCAGATTATCTAGTTTTTGTTACTGGAATACATCTTTCTTAGTCTTCTTTTAATATTCATACAATTAACATTTTAAAATAAAAAAAAGATATAAAATAGATCAATATAGATTAAAAATCACTAATTTATATTAATTCACCATTTATGATGACTATATATTAAAGAAGAAAACAAATTAAAATACTATTTTAATAATAATAATCATAACAGTCCAAAGTGCAAAATTAAAAAATTGTTAATGATGACCATGGAGTACATTGTAACTCTAAGTTTTATAAGAAAACATTTTAAATTTAAATTAAAAATCAACTAAAAAGGTATCTATGCTTTTTATCCAGTATTTTAGGACATGTTTGTTTGTAAAATTATGTATTTATTTTATTTGATTTATCTTTTATTTTAGGTTGAAAATGTACAAATTTATAAAGAGATTTTAGAGAATATTTTGAAATAGAATAAGGGTAAAGTAC
Organism: Arma custos; assembly: GCA_037127475.1. Taxonomy (NCBI): domain Eukaryota; kingdom Metazoa; phylum Arthropoda; class Insecta; order Hemiptera; family Pentatomidae; genus Arma; species Arma custos. The sequence continues at coordinate 135,801,952 of CM073764.1, read as the reverse complement.
TTATAAGAAATGTTAATTGAGAATGACATAGTAATTTATAATCGGCTTTCACTTATACCATCTGCTATTTGCTGATGACCAAGTGATTATTGTCCAGGACGAAGAAGATGCGAGTTACATGTTTAGAAAAGCGGTAGACCAATACAACCAGTGGGGATTAAATGTCAACTACACTAAAACTAAGTATATGTGCACAGATAGGAGCGAAGCAGACGACCCAACTATTGGCAGCTTGGACAGAGTGGAGCAGTTTTGCTATTTGGGATCCATACTGGAAAGCGGAGAGACCACAAATGTGGAAGTAGAAAAAAGAATAACGAATGGTAGGAAAGCAGTTGGCATGTTAAACTCCAACTCTCCTATGGAGTAATAATATACTGGGAAGGACGAAGAAACTGATATATAGTGCTGTGGTCCAAAGTATAATGATCTACGGCTCTGAAACCTGGGCCCTCAATAGAGTTCAGGAAAGAAGGTTGTTATCAGTAGAGATGGACTTCTGGAGAAGATCTGCCCGAATATCAAGAGTGGAACATGTCAAAAATAGCGACATCAGGGAAATAATGGAAGTTAACAAGAACATACTAGAGGTCATCGAAGAAAGAAGATTGAAATGTCATGTGAAACGGATGGACAGTAAGCGGATCCCGAAATTGGTCATGGAGTGGGAGGCCGAGGGAAGGAGGAAGAGAGGAAGGCCTCGAACCCAATGGAAAGCTAAAGTGGAAGAAAGCTTGGCTGGGCATGGAATGACGGAGGAGGATGCGCTTGACAGGGACGAATGGAAGAGGAGGCTGAAAGAAGAATTTGGATGAGGAAACCTTCATTTGTGAAGAAAATCCTATAAAAAAATAAAAATAAAAAAAAATAGTAATGTTGAAGCTTTTTAAATAAAGAAAAAATATATGACTGGAAAAAGGTTTTATTTTACAATTCAGATCAAACGATCTGACTTTTCCTAGAGTTCTTGGGAAGTGAAGTGAACGTAGCAGCAGTTTTCTATCGGATCAAGAGTATTAAAGGTTCTGCAGTCTAGAAGCTAAGGATTGTGAAAAAAATTGACTACAGTTGATTGATTATTCTGGAAACCAATATTAGCCCTTAAATGCTTACGGTTAATCCCAAAATTGATGTTAAAAAATGGTTTAATTTTTTTATTGTATTCTAATTTTAGACATAATTAACATAGACATGCCAAAATGAACTTTTCGTAAATATAAACCTAGTTTGATATTAACCTGAAAATATTAAAAGAAAATTCTTATTCTATGATAAAAAGAAAATAAAGAGATCATAAACGATTTTCTGTACTTCATTCGTAATGGGTTTGGTGATAGACAGGCAAGAGGGCATGCCAAGATAGAAAGGGCAATAGTCATCATAAGATGATTTCTTAATATAAATAAACTGAGATTCGTGACTGTCGTGCTGAAAGGGAATAATAAACTGGATAAACTACAGCCAAGGCAACTTATACCGATCAAAATAAAATAAAAACACTGCTCTCAGCTATCATCTACATCATTCCAAACTATTTATTTAAATCAAGGCTTATTTTATATATTCCACAGAGATCATAAAGTTATAATCTATCTATCTATTTATGGTTCAACAAACTCAAAATCAATGGTTTTGGAGATATAAGGAAAAATACGTTAATAAGGTCCTTTTGAAAGAAAGATTAATTACAATATCTAAAATATAGTTAACTTCCTTTTTGCCTTATTTTCTTTATATATATCTTTTTATATTAATATTATTATTTTATTCTATTTTCATCTTTTTTTTTTTTTTGTCAATCATTCAAGTGAGTAAATTAAAACCTTTTTCCAGTCATATATTATTTTTCTATATTTAAAAACATTTCAACAATAATATGTCATTCTCAATTTACATTTCTTATAAGTCCTTTGACGTTATTTAATTTAAAACTATTCTCTACATATTTTTATAAATTTGTACATTTTCAACCTAAAATAAAAGACAAATCAAATAAATACATAATTTTATATACAAACATGTCCCAAATTTTTTTTATTTTTTTTAATTTAGGGTAAGAGGGTAATATTTTAATGCAATATTATTTATTGACCATGGACTAATGATCTCCCAAGAATTTTTAAAAGTATGACTTTCCAGGTACCTATACTTATAGTGTGTTATCATTGGACATTTATGTTCAATTATTTATAGTAATGTAATTATTGTTAATTTATTTATTAAAGTTAATGCAGGAGAAGAAAAGATTGAGAATGAAACCATAGTGTCGAAACGTCTCTAAAGAGTGAAAATTAATGAATAAACAACAACTGGAAAACGGTTTTATTTCTCTTACCCTAAATAAACTCTATTTTCATCTTAAATTAGGATTGTTTTCCTATAAACAATCGAATTAAATTGTTTATAGGAAATATACAATAATATAAATAATAACGTAGATGGAAGATATTTTTATTTATTCATTATATTTTATTATTAAGCTATTTATTATGTTTATCTTTCCTTGTCTTTGTACCGAGCCATGCGTATTTTAGTACGAAAAACCTTTTTTCTGCGTGTATCATCGTTTTAATGAAATATTTCTCATTCTTATAATTTTTTTTTCTTTTTTTAAACTGGATTTATCCTTCATTTATTTTGGGTAAGAGAAAATAAAAACCATTTTCCAGTTGTTTATTCAGTTATTTTCACTCCTTAGAAACGTTTCGACACTATGGTCCTGACCTGATAACCTGACCATATAACCTACTAGTAGATCTTTAATAAAATAAAAAAAATTTCCATATATTTTATAATTAATTAATTGATTTGATAAAATATTTTTTTAAAAATTATATAATAAAATAAATAAATAATTTAAATTTAAAAAAATTACTTTTTACTTTGTATTATTTTTGTTGATGTGCGTTTTAGAACATAATTTGTTATTTTATACTAAAGTCTAATGACTCATAGAAATGAGAAAAAGGATCTGATGGTTCGAAGATCAAAATTTGGTTTTGTAATGCAATATTATTTATTGACCATGGAGGACTAGTGATCTCCTAAGAATTTTTAAAAGTATGACTTTCCAGGTATTTATACTTATAGTATGTTATCTTCGGACATTTATGTTGAATTATTTATAGTATTGTAATTATTGTTAATTTATTTATTTAAAGTTAAAAAATGCAGGAGAAGAAAGGATTGAGAATGACACCATAGTGTCGAAACGTTTCTAAGGAGTGAAAATAACTGAATAAACAACAACTGGAAAATGGTTTTTATTTTCTCTAACCTGAAATATTTCTGAGATCATGGTATATCCTATTAAATAATCTAATGCCCGCAAAATTGTTGAACATTAAAGTTTAATCACACTCCGTGAAACAAATTGAATCATAAGAGAGATTAAAAAAAAATCCCCAAATAAATATTCATGAACTAGTAGAAAACTCAGCAGCACACTGCTTAATTCCGTCCGATTTAATGGTTTAATAAAATTTTAATTTATGCAAGTTAAGAAAATGCAGATTTATTATTTCTGCATAAAATTCAGAATTTTCTAATTGTATATCTCCAATCCTCCAAAGCGATATCGCTTTTATAATTTTAATGATAATCATAATTATTAATACTCTTATTCTTAGTTGTTATTAATTAATTGCATTTAATTTGATGCTACTGTAGCTAATTGGACGGTGCTACAGAGTCCTAAATTATGTCAATCGTGTAATTAAGATAGTGATTCTTAACAAATACATACATACATACTCGGGGACACCATTTTACGCCCCTTCCGAAGGGAGACATTACCAAGGATTTTTCACTTCCTTTAAAGAATGCAAGGACCATCGGGTCCTTAATAGTTTGTGATGGGAACCACACAAACCATACCACAGGTAAACTTACATCAGTTAAGATTCCTTATCATTTTTATAAACATAATTAGTATTATTGTTGGTTTTGCTATATCATATTGGTTGAAATCCGCCCAAACAGCATAAAAACCCCGTTGAGGTTTCCATTAAGAGTCCAGATCTTACTTTTATTTAAATTATTACTGCTATTAATGGTTTGAGGTACTGGACTTGAATTTTATTTTATTTTGTTTTATAGATACAAAAACCCTTTTTTTGTCCAAGTTATCATTTATTTATTATTTCTTTAACATGTAGACGTTTCGACCAATGTGGTCATTCTCAATACATGTTTTTTTTATCATCATTCAGTTAGCTGAATTCAATCCGCAAAAATACATCTATAGAACATTCAAAAAAGTAAAACATTAACATTATAAAATTTAACATTAAAAAATTAAGGCTTAAACAGTAACTTTTCCTATAATTACAACGAATTCCGCTAGATAGCTCTAGTGTGGGCACCATTCTGGAATTGTACATTTTTTATTATACCCGTTTTGAAACCACTAAATCCAGGGGCTATAAATAACCAACGAATAAATAAATGACTTTTAATAAAATGAATAAAAAATTATCAAAGACAAAATACTAAGAAAGATTAAGAAAATAAAAAATAAAATAAAATAATTAGGATAAAGTTGATTGAAGGCAATCGCCTCGCTACCCCGAAATATGAGAACCCTAACGAATAATTAAACAAAAAAAAAATTAATTATCTTCGGAGAAAGAAAAAAACAGCTGGAAGAAAGGATCGACGGTTTAACCAGGCCTTCGTTTCCGTTTAAGAAGAAATAATGAAGAAGAAGAAGGAAGGAGATGAAGATAGCATTTAACTTATTCCCTTCTTAATCAGCTACTAACGGCTTTCTCGTTTTAATAAATTAAAAACTTTCAAAAGGATCAGGACCTTCATAATTTCTTCAACCAGCTAAGCTAACCAAATAAGTCCACTTATCAATAAGACATACTATTTTTATTAGTATTTAATTTTTTTTTAAACTTAATTTATTGATATTTACAACTGTAATAATATTACAATAAGTAAATCTGCTATATGTACAATACGACTTGAAAAACACTTGTGGAGAAACTACCCATCGGTAGCACTCCAAAAAAGTTCTATAGTAGATGGTCTCGAGGCCATCTTCTTTTCAGACGCCTCGGAGGGTTATCAGGAATAGTATGGGAAGCAAGTTGAGAGACTAGCGGATTCAAGTGTGTATGGAGCTTGTTATGGAAGGATAGTTTGAGCCAAATCGGTAACATATGGGATATTAAGATCATGATGGATGAGTTTGTTTGTGACATAATAAGGAGCATTGAGGATTTTACGAAGGATTTTGGATTGCAAGGATTGGATACGAGATGAATTGGATGGTTTAGTAGAGCCCCAAAGCTCAACTCCGTATGTCCAAATAGGCCTGATAACTGTCATGTAAATGAGTCTTTTGTAATTAATTGGGAGCTTAGAGCGTTTGTCCAGTAAATGTTGAAGTAGGCGAAAACGACGAGCAGTTTCTTGTCTTTTCAGTCTTGTATGAGGATTCCAAGTGAGACCATTCCAAGTTTATTCAGATGGAGTCCTAGGTAACATACCTGTTCGACAGGGTTCAGAGGAATATTATTAAAGGATTTAATTAAAAAGTAATTAAGGTATTAAGAAAGAATTGATAATTAATTAAAATAAATATAGTGCTGTGGGAACATAACAAAAAATTTACGTCTATTGGGTTATCACACATGAAATGACCATTTTTAGAACAAGGAATAAAATGAAAATTTGGGATCAAATCTAACATATTTTTTATTCAAAGTATTTACCATCATTTTCGATACACTTCTGCCAACGACTTACCAAGTTTTCTATCCCAGATTCGAAAAACCCTGAGTCACGTGATGAAAAGAATTCAGAAAATGCATTTTGATGCCCGAGACTTTAATTACAAGCATCATCTTCCCTCAAAAGCGTCTTTAAATTTGTTTTAATATCATTATTATTATTATTATTATTATAGAACCTAAATTATTAAACTCTATAAAAATCTTAAAAACTATTATCATAAACTATTATCATTAGAAATATAAATATTTTTAACCAATGCATTATCAAGGGTTACAAACAAATTGTGGTAAAACAAACAGACTGTAAACAAGAATCCATCTATTCCAGAAAGAGATATAACCCATTTCAGGCTTTTGAGAAGTAGACTCAGCCTAGAGATTGACATAGATCTAAACAGCTTCACTTGTTTGTGGCCTGAGGAATCTCCTAATAGAAGTTGATCATCCTAATGGAAATAGTGTTCCTAGAAAGCAAGGCCAGGAATAGAACCGATATCTGGAGATGGAGCGATTAACTATTTACTAATCACAGCAGAAAATAAGGATGATTCAAGTATTTCTTAGTGATGAGGGAAGAAATGTTTTTCAATATTTTTTTTATAAAATATAAAAAGGCAATTTTTGCTAACAATGTTTCGAGAAGAGGAAGCTTAGTATCCCTTGAGTTTGTGGTGTATTATATTTTCCATATTATTGATGCCATATTCATCAAAACGTGGGAAAACAAAACATCTCGCTAACCACAAAACTAATACAAATGTAATTTTACGTACCAACCTACATACCCCGCCACCTCCATCTCTTTTACTGCAAGGGAATGAGCTCATGATTTGGTATCGTTTGTTGTAGACAAGAAACTAAAGCATTCACTTCGAGTGAAAAGATTTTAAATATCTTTTGGGAAATTGGAAAATAGAACTAAGGTGCATGAGTGGTTAAGATACTTAAGCATTTGTTAGTTATCGTCTGTCAAAATTCAATGGTATCAAGTGAAATATTTGGACAAGGAAAACGAGATTTATTCAGTGGCATTAACTAAATACTAAGTAAGGATAGATTTCTAAACTAAATAGAGAGACACTTTTCTTACTAACACTCTTTAAGGTTTAAATCTTTAACTTGAATAATTACTATACAATACAGACGCTCAAGGCTTAGTTAATTACAAAGGACTCGTTTGCAGAACCACAGCAATGCCTATTTGGAATTTGTATTGAGTTGAGCTTTGTAAATTGTAGTTCCACTAAACTGTCGAATTCCTCTCGTATCCAATCCCTGCAATCCGAAATCCTTTGTATCGTAAACAGTAGCTCTATAATCTGTCACGAATAAAATCATACGTAATGACCTTAATGATCCATTTCGACAGCTTAGGCGCAATAGGTCGTATCCCCTTAACAGTAAATTTTACAGGAGAGACAAAAAACATGACAGTTACAGTATTCAAGATATGTTTGATAATTTTTTAGATATTGAAATAATAAAATAGAGATTTTTCTATGGTGATGAGGCTTACGATGTATTGTAGGGACAAAATATTGACCGTGAGAATCAAAAGGCGCCAAAAACGCAAAAACACATTTTGTGTGGGACCCTGCTTGGTCCGAACCAACTGTCTATCCTTTCATGGCAAACTCAATTCGTAATCAATCCCGCTTGTATCAAACGTCGCCAACTCAGAATAATTAAAGCCTGAAAGGAATGTAGAATTGAAACATTCATATTTAAATGCACTTTTTAAGTGGGTAGTTCTTTATGCTTTTAGTTATGTCATCAATTTCACAGTTCTTAAAATTTATGTTTTTTGATCTTAAAAAAAATAGCCCATGAAGGGAATAGGGTCCATTGTAGATTTTCAAACAGCAAGTTGATTCTATTGAGATCAAACGCCAGGATTAATCTCCCTGATAACCTTATAGAAGCTGGGTGAGCCCCGAGAGGGTCGTCAATCCTACAGCGTTCAACTATACCTGTTGACAGGTCAAATAATTGACCTATCTACCTGAGCCGGATTCAAACCATCAGACCTTTGGCTAAGCAACTCAGGACTCAATTTCCAGCTACTGCCTCGTGTGTTTGTGATTTGTTTATGATAAAAACAATAACAGTGAATTATGATTCAGCTTTCTACATGTTTGCTGAATATCTACTTATCTCTGGCAGATGTAAGGCCTATGAAGGACCCAGGCCTCCTAAACGATCCTCCTCCACTCAAAGCGATCATCTATAGCTCCATATTTTCATCCACAGACGCTGTAGGTCGACCTCGACTTCTTCCAGCTAACGAAACCTGGGCGTTTCTTCAGTATCTTACTTGGCATTGCTATGTTTCTACTCTTAAATTTATTTTGAATATATATATATCTTGGTATTTGGGATGCCAGAGTCTCATTTAAGATGAGTACTCAAATTATTATTTATATTCCTTAATCTTCATTGGTTTCCTTTCCAAAGGTCTATTCTTGTGTTTACCTATTTACTCATCTATTTTACCTTCAATATATTATTTATAAATAAATATATGGATTTATGGACTTTTCACATTCACCTTTCTTCGCACCTGTTCTCACACCTTCTTTTGGCATCCATCATTTGTTAATGTATAGAGTTCATTATTATTTAGCCTCATATTTTTCATCCTCTGTATTTCTTTACCTATTTTCTACATGTTTATGTTATATTCACATCTTATTTTGCATTAATGCCACTGCTTCCTAGTGTATACAGTTACATATTAACTTCCCTTACTTATATTTTCTTTTCTTGTCATTCCTCATAGTTCATAGTTATTAATACCACTATGTTCAATGTTTCATTTTTGAAATTTATCAAGCTTTTATTTCTATATATGCTTATATTATTACACTTTACCTATGTAACCCCTCATACCTATGTAACCCCCTTTTTCTATAATTTTAATCTTCTCTTTTTGTATCTTTCCGTTTACCTCCTCATTTTTCTTTCCCTTTATATTATTGTTTACATTTTATCCTTTCTTGACTTGTATTTTTTCTATTTTATATTCGTATTCTTGTTTATTATATCTGTCACCATTATAATTTCTTTTCATCATCTACAATTTTATTTTTATCTATCACTTTTTTAAGTTTATTATATTCTGTAACCAGTCTTATATTCTTTCTTATTTATCATATATATATTCACCATTTCATCATATCTAGTCACTATTTTTATCTATTCACTATTTTATCTTTTCACTATTTCATCATATCTAGTCACTATTTTTATTTTTTCACTCCTGTACCACTTTTTATATATTCTTGTTACTGCTACGTTTTTATATATTTTTGTTTGTTTCTCTCTCTTAGCCCTGAAGATGGCCTACATTGTAGGCCGAAACGTCGGCACATAATAAATAAGTTTGCTTATTTTGGTGTTTTCTTTGACTGCACCCCCAACTATTTCTTCCTTAGAATTAGAAGATACAGTCGACCAATTCTTCTCTAATATAAATAAATAGTGTATATGGGGTATGTAAGAATTACAATAAGGATCGTTTAATTATTTAATTCAATTCAACAAGGTTATGATTCAGATTTTAATGTATATAAAAAGGATTGCCATAAAGTACATTACAGGAAATAAATTAAACTTATCTGTGGACAAGGGTAGATTGGGTTACAGGTCAATCTTCTTCTTGCCGCCTCCGGGACTCATCTTCTTCCGCAGGGCCTGTCTCTCCAGTCTTCCTTGCTGTACGACTCCAGAGTACCTCCTTCCTGTTCCGCCTTCGTCTCCCGAGTGCTTTCTTCAGCCTCGTTTTTCAAGAGTTTTCTTCTCTCCTCCTGTCCTTCCTTCTCCACCATCTTGGACCATAAAACCATAAGGGGACCAAGGGTCTGTTCTTTGTCCAAAACACATTCCCTTTCATGGTGCCGGCAATACATAGCAGTATTATTTCCTGCTCCATTCCATATGCATGCAACAGCCTTCTTATTCACCCCATATTGATAAATGAAACTAAAACGTTATATAGATCACTGATTATATCGCACTAGTATTTCTAAACTGACATAACTCTAGCTTAATGAGCTAACCTTGTCTTGGGGAAACACATTATCGACAGGGAATCGCCTGTTTACTTAGAAGTTAGGAAGAGCAAGATCTACCAATCCTCTAATGACCTCCCTCAGCTTAAAGCAAACAAATCCTAACCCTAATATAGGAACAGAGAGCAAACTGCGGGAGCATTATTAGCCCGCTAAGACAAACAGAGTGCCAGGAGGCTAACTGATAGTATCAGTCTTCCAGCCTTCCACTTCCAGGATACCAGCGCGCGTATTTATCTTTTCAGGATAAATATTCTACCTCTTATCTACTTCAAGATTAACTACAGTTTATTTTTCACTATAAATAATTTCTTCAAAAAAAAAGAGAAATACTGAGGGAGAACTGCGCAACTCCCCTTGATGTATTAGTCTTGTTAAATGAATCCTATTTGCGAATACCCTAAAAAGGAAATGGTAAATTATTATAATTGGCAACCAGTAGCGGGATATAAGGTAGAAAGAATGGAATAAATTAGGAATATTTTTTTTCTAAAAAAGATCAGAAAGTAGACGTAGACAAGAGCTATCAGAAAGTCATGACATTTCCCGAAATAATCTGGAATTATCATTTCCTCCCTCCGTTTATAGTTAATGAGAAAGAGAAGCTGAGTGAGGAAACTACTCTTTTATTCCGACTTGATTATTCCCCGAGGGCCTGCCCCTGTTCTCACGGAACCCTTGTGAAGAATGCTTCTTTTATTCACCGTCAGTTGTACGTGAATAACGGAGGTAAGCACCATTTAAATGTATTGTACTTAATGACATTAATTGTTAGATAATTATTTAATAGCTAAATTACAAGAGAAATACTAAAAGTTTGACGCAGTGATAAAACAAAGGAATAACTGGTCGAAGAAATCAGCATATGAATAGAACAGGTTAGGTTCTTAGGAAGATGAAGAGAGCATTTTGCAGCAGAGGAATTTTTGCTTTTTCGTGGTGGAACGCTGGAACCTAAAGGAAACAGGGATACAAATACTAAGTATTCACAAACTAAGTTGGATGGGCAGAGATATATAAAAAAAAAGAAAAAAAAAAAAACTTTATTTACAGTTTTACATATACAGGCAGCAATAAGTGTAAATACATGATCCGAACTTCCTTTACATGTTTAAACAACAGTGATTTTAATTAATTAGAGTTGTCTTTTATAAGTAAATTTTACAATAGCAGGAAAAATGTAGGAAAAACCCGCTTAAAAAAAAAGAAAAGAAAAATGAACCATAATAGTAATTTTAATTTAAAATACATAAAAATAATACTAAATAAAGTAAGTAAATGTAATAATAATAATAATTAAATAGAAAATAAATACACAATTCAAAATAACTATAAAATAAATACAGATAACTAGATTATGTTACCTACGAACAGTGGTTTGATTAAGTGAGAAGTATGTTTTGTTCTTTTGTGCGTGTACCGTCGTAGTGAATGTTTATCATAGTTACCGATTTCTCGGATTAATGGGTTTTCGGAAGCTGGAGTTTTTTCGAAGTATGCTTTTGTTTGGGCTGAAACATATTGTTTTACCGTGGGAAGTTCAAGATCTCTGAGCATAGTCGATATTTTCGTGTAGCGGGGATAATTATTAATAATTCTCATGCATAGGTTTTCTACCCTTTCAAACTTTCTATAATTTGTAGCGCAGGTTGAACTCCAGACAGGTGAGGCATAGGTCAGCACTGAGCGGATTACTGTTTTATAAAGGAATAGCTTGTTTTGGGGCTTAGTCTGGATTTTTTATTAAAATAGGGAAACATTTTGTAGATGGTTTTTTTCGCTTTTTCTGTTTTCCTGATGATGTGCTCAGTGAATGTTAAGGACCTATCTAGAATTAAACCGAGGTATGTTACGGATTTAGACCAGTGGATGTGCTCGGAATTTAAGATGATGTGCTGATCTATGATGGGTCTGCGTTTTGTGAAGATTATGGCGGCCGATTTTGTTGGATTGATTTTTAGTTTCCACTTTTGACAGAATTTATGGATTTTATTAAAAGCTTGTTGTAATCGGTTTACTATTGTATCGATTCGGTATGATACTGTGTACAAAGCGGTGTCATCTGCGGTGGTAACTATAAAAGACACTATATTGCTGAGTATGGGGAAGGAAACATTAGGGATTATTATAAAACACCACAAACTGCTATAAATGGGACATTTAATGCGTGGAGATAAATACTATTATCAATAATAATACTTGAAGAAAATAAGCGTATAAGAAGAAAACGACGCTAATGGCTACAAGGCCTAACGGAATGGCTCAAGTGTTCAACAAAAAAGCTTTCCAATCTTACTTGATGGGCGCTACGGTCCTATAAGCTCCTGGGCCTTCTCGAGAACCATAAGCCATTTTTTTTTTTTTTAACTTTTCACTAAAAAACTGTTTACTAAATCATAATATTAAATAAAAGCATTCCCCTTAAATAGTAATAATAATGTTTTCCTTAAAAGGATACTACTTGCAACACGATTCACCCAGATCGAAGAGCCCTTGGGAAACTAGCGCATATACATTTTTTCTTTTTTCCACAGCGTGACAGCTGCCAGATAAAAAAAGCTTCAACTTTTCCCAATTTCCGTGATTTATATGGTCTATGCCTCGGGAACTGGTCGGGGGCACAATCATCATAAGATGATATTATCTTTTTAGTGAGTCACCTTGTATCTGGCAATGAATTGATACATTTTTTGATAATGAATAGGAATAAAGTTATGAAAATTTACAATACACATTTTTTAAAATAATAATAAATTGATAATTAACTATTTTTAATTTAATAATTGAAAAATTGAAAACTAAAATTATAGAAATAAGAGCATTAATTATTTCTGATTTAGTTCTGGAATTTTATGATAATAGAGATCGGATTGAAATATCAGAAAATATTGTAAAGGAGGAAGCATGGCATATATTAGAAGGAAGAAATCCTAAATTTATAAACAGACATCGCTCCTAATAAATCACCCTCTACGCAGTTTAGTTTTATTAAAAGGTTATTATGAGGTATTGAATTATGAAAGAAATAGAATTGGTAAAAAAATCTGGTAGTATGTATAATATAATTTTAACAGAGTAGATGCTCCGAAATTCCTAAAGGATATTTCATTCTTCCACAGGCCGAATATTACATATGATATCCTATTTTTGAAGACCCAAAGCATTTGTTCATCATTCAAAGTCTGTGATAATGACATCTTTCACACTCATACAGTTAAGTAGAGAGATGGTAATGCGGCAATGACAAGCTTTTACGATTCTGAAAAGAAAACTGGGGTTGAATAATTTCACAAACGAATACCATCAATCATTTTCCGCCTTCATCATTTATTTCCTTTTGAATTTCATTTATTCATAAGATCATTTATTCATAATATACAACTTTTAACTGTACTATTTAATACAGTAAATTTAATAAATTTGGTTGAGGTGGTAAAATCCCCAAGAGAGGTCGTCGGTGGAGTTGTGTTTAACATAACAACCTTATAATCCAGCGATCGCGGGTTCGAAGCCTGGTATTTTAAGGGGAGTAAGAAATCTTTGATCGTCATTCGGAGAAGACGTAAAATGACAGTCCCGGTCCTTTCCAAATGACAGTCTGTGTTAAGTATTCGTTAAAGATCCAAATCATTGTTAGACAAATTTCAGGACCACCACCGGAGCATCGTCCTTTTAGCCATAGATGCATTAAGTGACGTTAAATGAATAAACAAAATTCCCTAATTAGAGTTTGCGAATAATTCTGTACTGCAGCGGAGAGGGGCGCGGAATATATAAAACTAAATGGAATAACTGGAGAACGGAGATAGTTGGGGGGTGCAGTCAAAAAACACCAAATAAGTACTAGACTTATATTTAGTAAGTGCCGACTTTTCGACCTACAGTGTAGGTCATCTTCAGGGCTATGAGAGAGAAACAAACAGAACAAAAAATTTATAAAAACGTTACAGTAACAAGAATATAGTGACATGTAATGTAGAAAATTAAAATAGTGACAGATATGAAAATTAAAGATAACGAATATTAAAATAGTGACAGAATATAATAAAAATAAAGATATTGACAGATTTAATACAATTAAAGATAATGAACAGAAATTAAAATAGTGACAGATATAATAATTAAAGATAACGAATATAAAATAAAATACAGAAAATAAATAAAAATGGGAAAGGGAAATAAAAATGAGGAGGAAAACGAAAGATACAAAATGAGAAGATTAACATAATAAAAAAAGATTGGAACATGAAGGATTTAGAAAAAAATAGTAAATGAAATATATAAAATGTATGATAATGGATTTCTAGAGGTTACATAAGTAAAATGTAATATTATATATAAAATGTTATATTAAATAGAATAACTTTCATGAACGCCGGTAATGAATTATCGCTTGAAATGAGTACCTCGAAGACTTAACAAAAGTAACTATCCTTAAACGTTATCACTCTCATTAAAACAAGTTACAGGATCATTTGAAGCGATATCATTAAATTATGCCTGTGCCATCTTGGATTAGAGGCTCTCAGATAATGAGACCCTCTGGTGAAAAATACATCCGAGATAGCTTTGAAGTCTTTTAGCCAGATTACATTATGTGAAAACGTAGTAGCTGGCTCATTTGAAAGGTCGGCCTGAGATAGCTCTGACCTTTCTTGGAAGAAAAACGGCGATTCATTAATAGAAACCGCGATAGGGTTATGATAAGTCAGCGAAGCGCGCCAAAGGTTAATGCAGCAGACTATTTAGGCTAACAGGTTAGCAGTTTCTATATTGTTGGCTGCTAACAGGTTCACAAATGATACAAATTAAATAAAGGAAATTATGAAAAATGCCAATTTAAGTTATCTTTCATAAAAAAAGTTTATTTATGTTAAATTTAAGGTTTAGAGAATTGGAAGGTTCTATGCCGATGGGACCAATCTCTTTTTACGAATCCAAAGATTAATAACCCATTTAAAATTTGTAACATCCTTTCTAACGCAAACCTTTCACCTATGATACCTATTACCTATAAGTACCGCAGACTTCATCACAAATAACCTACACACATCGGAGGTGCGTAGACAGTGATTGGTGGTATCAGCCTGGAACATTCATGTTCACTAAATTTTTTTAAAGAATTATTATTACAACCTTCCTGTATAGCCTAACTCATCCTAATCACTTAAATTGTCTCTTTCTGATTTAGTTAGCAGAGATTACAATGTCTGCCCGGAGTTATCAATTATACGGCTCCTGATTCGATTTCACCCACAGGCTCATATATTTTTCGAAGAGGCATTTTTTACGCGATGTCGCACTGGCAAAAACTGCTGCCATAGACAACCCGGATCAGAATTGCCAGGTAAATCGTGATCTGCGATATTGTAATCCGCCAACCTTGCTGGCCACAATGGTCTGATGGTCCCATCGGTGAAAAGCTGACCTGCGTGGTATCTTACTCCACAAATTGGATTTCCTATTTCCGAAACGGTTCGGAGAAAGACATATTTGGAAATTAATGACTCTATATGATATAATTTGCAACAAAAAGTGACTCAAAGGGCCTAAAAGAACTAGAGAGGGGAACCCTTCGTACACCCAGTGTCAATCTTCATGGTATAATTATACAAATCACTTTTAACGTTGTTGTATATTTCTTGTAATATTTATAATAATGCAATTGGGAAAAACCACAATGCAAAGCCTTATGTTTCAAAAATACACCCACTTACCAGTCGACGTTTCGCCTATTCAGGCATTATCAAGACACAAAAACAAAAAAGGGTTATGTGAATCACATCTGGAAGAAAAAGGTGCAATACATCCCAACGATCAACAGCCCAAACAGGCTCCAAACATGAGACAGCACCCCACCACCAAGACGTTCAACATACAACTCCGAGTTGTGGTGGGGTGCTGTCTCATGTTTGGAGCCTGTTTGGGCTGATGATCTTTGGGATGTATTGCACCTTTTTCTTCCAGATGTGATTCACATAACCCTTTTTTGTTTTTGTGTCTTGATAACGCCTGAATAGGCGAAACGTCGACTTGTAAGTGGTTGTATTTTTGAAACATTTGGCTTTGCATTGTGGTTTTTCCCAATTGCATTATAATAAATAATAGTGTTTCTTTTTGAGTTTTTGGCTCTATTATAGTGTTCTAATATTTATATTGTATACTTTAGTTTTTTTATCAAAACGCGTTTTTTCGCATTCTTCATCAGTCAAATTCATTTTATTCAGTTTTAGTTTTTTCAACACCATTTAGTACACTTCTTTGGTATGTAATTTTAAGCAGACAAATTTGCAATACACTACCCGCTCAACATAGCAGGCTTATAAATTTATTGCACATCGGAAACATCTCCCATGATAAAGGGGAAGGAATATACAATCTTATTCTACAGTTCCTTAAATTACGAAATATCTTGACAGTGAGTAGTGCTTTTCATCACATTTGATAAAGGTGAAATCACAATTATTTTTCTTACCCATGTTTTCAACTGCCATTCCGAAATTCTATGTTTAAAGGGAATCGAGAAGGACGTCTACTTTACAATTAGTTCCAATTATTATTTGTTTGTTTGAGACACCACTTGTTTTGTTTTTGTACTAAAGATAGGACTGAAAAAATAAATAGAGAACAAATATAATAAATATAAAAAACGTACCTTTAGTTTATGGGAGTATCCTGAAAGTTCCATGAACCTGAAATTAAAACATAGTAATTTAATTTTATTGAATTAGAAGCAACGCTTAATATGTAATAAAAGAACGTTCAGGTTTTATAATACTTTATTTTTATATTTTATATTTTTACAAATACTTAATGCTTTAATTAACTCGTAAATCGGGAAGTGATTCTAAAGCATTAATTTTCTAAAATGAATTTATTTATTCCTTAAATTTGCTAATTTACAATTTTGTAACAATTATTTAATACATGTTGAAGTATAACAATTTACACTGCAAGTTGAATAACATAATAAATAAAAACTGTAATATATTTATAGCAGTAGGAAAAAGAAGAAAAAACCTACACAAAATAGAAAAATAAATAAAATAACAGTAAAATAAATAAATAAAAATAAAAAATAAAATAAAAGTATTTTGTAGTAAATGTTTTTATTTTTAATTTATTTATTGATATTTAAAACTGTATTACAATAATACAACAAGTAAATAGGATGCGTGTTACATAATGACATGAGAATGACAAGTAGAGAAACTACCCACTGGTAGTACTCAAATGTAGTAAAAATAAACAATTTTAGTACAATTTTTTTTTTTTTATATGTATACTGAAGTATGGAGATAGTTGGGGGGTGCAGTCAAAAAAACATCAAATAAGTCAAGATTTGTGCCGACGTTTCCACCTAATCTTCACCTCCATTATATCATCCAGTCAACTATTTTCCTCTCTAGCTAATGATATATACCTTTATAATATTGGTAATAATTTTGTCTTAGAGAAAAGCTCATAAGATATTTGCCTGTTTTCTTAAAGGTCTCAATAGGTAACATTTTGAAGTATTAACTGTAATCGTTGTATGCAGGCATGTAACCAGCGATTGCAATGTCGGTATCGAATATTTGGGTTTTAAGTATTTCATTATTATTGTTACTATTAATCTTACTGAATTATAGCTTTATGAACATCATTTCACACTTATATACCTTTCTTCTTATTGGTAAACATACATATCTTCATTGCACCCACTGAGCTCGTAGAAGCTTGGAATTGTTTTAGGATTATGTTTAGAAGGCCAGGTTGATGAGATAAACTATGCGGGATCTATAGAACTTTTCAGATTCCTGAATTTCTGAAAATTTCATGAGTAATTAATTAGCTGTGAGAGATTTGAAGCACTAACCAGATTTCATTTATATTTAACGATAATGGAATATTTATCGTTAACAGTGAAATTAATCGAAATGGAAAAATTAATTATTTAAAATAAACTTAATTTATTTAGTATTTATCCAGACTCTTCCCGGGATTTATAGCGACAATTCCCGCTTCATCCCGATTCTTCCGGTTTTTTGCCCCGATTCTTCCCGATTTTTACCCCGATTCTTCCAGGTTTTTATCAGGATTCTTCCCGTTTTTATCCCGATTTTTCTAGGTTTATAATCCCTATTCGCCATGAAAGAATTGACTCATGGCATGTAGACATATTAAAATTTCTTTCAAAAGTGGTAATTTAGAAAGTTGTTAAATGATTAGTAAATAAATATGATAATTAGGATATTAACTTTTCTAGGATATTAATAATTGATTTAGTTTTTATGTTTCTTTTCTAAGCTATTTTATAACTAATATTTTGCCAACAATATCTAAAAAAATTGATGAGCGGAAATCTTGTGGAATGGTATAGCCGAAGTGACATGTTTAGAATTATGATTTAAATTTTCATGCTTATTTATGTAAACAATATTGTAATAAACAACAAACCTTGATTAATTTTATTACATGCATTAGTTATAGCGAAAACTATTTATCTTTTATCAATCTTTGGTAAAAATCTTACATTCAAATTTAATTTATTTACAAGTTTTGAGTTTTTTTTTAGGTTTTGAAGAGTTAATTGTAATTAATTCATGTCTTCTTTTATCCAGACCGGCTAGTAATACACACAGTTTTCTCTATGAATCAAGAGTTAAATCGCAATGGGTTAAAAACAGTCTGAAATTCAATCATTCACTAATGCTGATGATACATGTGTATTATCAGTCAACACCAATCCAGTTATTGCATCCCAAAGCCTCCAATCCCATATCACTGATCTTGAAGGATGGTGTCAAAACTGGAGAATTAAAATAAATTCTCAAAAATCGCATCAAATCACTTTTACCTTACGTCGTAAACCAATGACTTCCTGGCCTTCAGTATCCTTTAATAATATCCCTCTGGTGCCTGTAGAACAGATCCGATACTTAGGGTTGCACCTCGACAAACGATTAACCTGGAATCCTCATACAAAACTGAAAAGACAAGAAACCGCTCGACGTTTCAGGTTACTTCAACACTTACTAGACAAACGCTCTAAGCTCCCAATTAACTACAAAAGACTCATCTACGATCATGACCATCATACGACCTATTTGGACTTACGGGGTAGAGCTTTGGGGCTCCACTAAGCCATCGAATTCCTCTCGTATCCAACCCTTACAGTCCAAAATCCTTCGTCAAATCCTCAATGCTCCTTATTTTGTCAAGAAAAAACTCATCCATAACGACCTTAATGTCCCTTTTGTTGCTGATTTGGCCCGAACCCGGTATCTATCCTTTCATAACAAACTTCATTACCACTCAAACCCTCTAGTTTCAAACCTAGCTTCCTCTTCAATTCCCGATAATCCTCCGAGGCGTCTGAAAAGAAGATGGCCACGTGACCTCCTTATTTGAACTTTAATTGGAGTACTACCAGTGGGTAGTTTCTCTACTTGTCATTATCATGTCATTATATATCACTTAGCCTATTTACTTGTTGTATTATTGTAATACAGTTGTAGATATCAATAAATAAATTTAAAAAAAAAATCATTTACTAAAGATTTAACTTTATTGAGGAATAATTTTACAATAAATAAATAACTCTGCACTAGGAACTTTTAAAGAAATGTTTAATATTGTATAAGGACGTAGCTGAGCCGAAGGAGCAAAGAAGAAGGAGTCCCAACTTCAAAGACTAAGAGGATTTGGAAGCCCTTCCAATGTTGATGTTGCCCTGCCCAGAACCGGGCTTTGCGGGATAACCAATCCCAAGGGATATCGCACAGATTTATTTACAACTTTTTTTATGTTAAAATCGCTGAGGATGTATCTTCCGTCCCAATACGATTGGATGTCATTAATTTATAATTCATTCTAAGATCTGCTTTTCCTTTTCCCTCCCATAACTTACTGAAGCAGTTTGAAGAAAACAGTCTTATTCCTTTGTAGACAGTTTTTTTTTTTTTTTTTTTTATCGGGTTACACGTGGGGGCATCGGAGTCCCACTAACAGTTTTATGTTTAATTCAAAATTACTTCCATTCCATACAAATCGAATATTCAGAAATAATTTTTTTTTATGGAGAAGAAAATGAATCGAACGTTTTCTTTCAAATGTCTAACTTCAAATCTGACGGATTCCATACAATCTTTGAACCCCTATTATATTAAGGGGAAAACCCTTGGGGGTGGAGTTCTCCAATATTCCTTTCTTAGTGCTCATTTAAGCTATACAAAGAACCTCTCTGCAAATTTCAAGATGTTTAGTTCAGTGGTTTCTGCTGTGCGTTGACACCTGGGAGTGCTAGTCAATCAGGTTACAGTTTTATTTAAACTTCGCCTGTGTGGTGAGTTGATAAAAAGTAGCCTATGTCCTTCCCCAGGCTTGAGATTATTCATATCAAATTTCAAAAAAAATGGATCAGCACAAATGTGAAACATACATTGACACAGATTAACAAACGGGACGGAAAGAAGTTACTTTCGTTAACTGTTGTTCGGGTCAGTAAAGGATTAGTATGTAATGTTATTGAATTTATTGAAAAGGATTACTTAGTATAACGGTTTCACTTGTCGTACGGCAGCAGCGAGAAATCAAAACTGAAAGGGTTAGAATAATGTACATATGTAGGTAATTTATCGATGTGTTTTTAGTTTTCGCGGTCCTACTTACCTACTGCAATATACTCCTGTTATATTATGAACAAATTACATAAAATCATTATGAATTGTAGCCTATGTGTTATACTGACGTATAACCTATATTACTGTAAAGTTTCATCCAAATCCGTTCAATAGTTTTTGCGTGAAAGATTAACAAACATACGTACATACAAACTTTCGCATTTATAAAATTAGTAGGATATATATATATATATATATATATATATATATATATATATATATATATATATATATATTATGCTGCAAAACTATACAAAATAGTGGAAGTAAACAAATACAGTAAAACCTCTAATTAACGGACAGCCCTGGTGCAAATGTTTTTGTCCGTTATGTAAAGGTGTCCTTTAAAGAGAGATTTTATTTTTTCATAAATATGTATTTGTACAAATTAATTCTCTCTTATTCAATTTCCCATGTATTGAAAAGGTAGGTAGAATAAAATAAAAAAGTTTTACACAAAATTTCTTTTTATAACAAAAATGATATATGTAATGTACATTTATGTATTGTGTAAATTCTGTTCATAAAATAAAAAAAATACAACATAAAATAATTAGATGAGTAAAGTAAATAATTAGAATACATAATTAGATAAGTAAAATATTAGATAAGTAAAGAATTAGTTTCAGTAAGTAAATTTATGAACAATTTCAAATGTCATTTTTATTATTAGAACAGCTTGGAAAAAAATGATTCACTGTTGTTTGTTTTCGTTTGGCTTTACTGTGTTTCGATTCTATAATCATCTGAATGTCAGCAGCCATTTTGACACCCAGAGCGTCTTCATGATAGAGAAAAAAGTCTTTTAGTTTTTTTGAACACCAAAAAAATTGGTCTAAGCCTTTGAATTAAATTCCCAAATTACACCTAGTTTTTTCACATCACTTCATCGAAAGCAACGGGGTTGTTTGGCTTTACCTATAACCATAGGAGGTTCGAATTCACCAGCAAGGTTTACACATAAAAGAACCGTTAACCTTTCTTTTGAAATTTTATCCCCTGAACAATTTTATCGGGTAATGCACGGAAAAAGAGATTGGTTTCATCGCAATTATAGATGTCTTTATCAGAGTAATTTATTTATCATATCTTGCAATTTTTGAGCCCATTCAACCACGATCTCATCATCAACGCTTCCTGCTTCACCACAAATAGATTTATATTTGATGTTGTTCCTGGTTCTGAATTTTTCGAGCCATCCGTTAGAGCCTTTGAATCCATTTAAATTCAATTAGTTTGCCACTTCACGAGCTTTTTCCTGAATAAGAGGTCCTATAATCGGGATATTGTTTGCCCTAGCACGGACAAACCATTTAAGAATGGCATTGTCAATCCCAATAGTTTTTCTGTTCATGAACACATTTTTAATTTTTTTGTTTTTATTTTCATTTCATAATTTTAAAAGCACCGCACGGTTTTGGAGTGTTTCCGAAACTTGTGTCCTACCGATATTGAGTCTTTCCGCTAGCGCACGTACACATAACGTTTCACGATCATAAACGTCGATCACATTTATTTTTTGTTTTAAAGTGAGTTTCTTACGTGGAGGAGACATTTTCAGCCGCCTGCCACGAGGGTTAGAACAGAACTAAAGTTTAATAAAGCAGGTTCGAGAATAAAAAAAAAAGAAAGTATTTATGTGAAAAACCTTTACTCAAAAGTAAACACAGCTAGCTGTCCCTGTTTTCTCAGACGGGAAAATACTAATTCTTTCCGAGAAACGGGAAAGGGATAAAGTCATACTGTCCGTCTTTTAGAGGTTTTTTTAATCGATTTCTAACCAACACAGCCTGTCCGTGACCGTTAATGAGAGGTTTCGTTAAATAGAGGTTCAAATGCCTAGAATATTGTATTAAAATGCCGGTGCAAAGAAAATCGTCCGGTAATGGGGAGTGACCGCTATTTAGGGGTGTCCGTTAGTAGAGGTTTCACTGTACTCACAGCTAGGCATAATGTTGTTGGATTTTATATGTCATGAAAAATATAATTATTAATTTAAACCTATTGTTTCTAAATCAATAATCCTTGCTCAACCTCAAAAAATAATAAATATATCGCTTTAGCTATACCAAGGTCTAAACAGTTCACGGCATAAGAGCACATGATTAGCAATAACTGCACGTATGGGCAATAACTTAACAAGAAAATTATTGTATTTAACATCGTCAGGATAAAGAAATTGAAAAAATATTGGTATATCGAAATTTCATAAAACAACAACAAAAAAAACAATCATATTATTACTATTCAATTTTTTTTGGTACAGAGTAATATTGGCTAAACAAAAACAAACTTGGTGTTCATGTTACTAACTACAAAATTGTGACCAACCATTTGTATTAAGGTATTATTGATAGCTATTATTATTAGCTAATTGTGATTATATTATATATTATATTTATACATTTGTTTCATGTTTCCAGATTATTTTTATTATCTTGAACAT
Organism: Arma custos; assembly: GCA_037127475.1. Taxonomy (NCBI): domain Eukaryota; kingdom Metazoa; phylum Arthropoda; class Insecta; order Hemiptera; family Pentatomidae; genus Arma; species Arma custos. The sequence goes on along the minus strand of CM073764.1, from coordinate 135,779,028 downwards.
TTATGTTATTAATGAAAATGTATTATTCACTTTATCTTCAATTTCTAACAGCTATAATCTTCGATATCTTATTAGCATGCCTTTATTTTGGTATAAATGCTAACTCCACGACGATTTATACGATTTCATTAAAAACATATATTAATAAATAAAAATATATCTTTAAAAAATATAATACAAACAAATCTCGATACATCGAACTTTTCATTCGATGCTTAAAAAAAAAATACAAACTTTTATTCGCTATCAAAAAATCCGTATAACAGAGGGCTCAGAGATAAGGCATAAAAATGATCAATCTTTATTCAAGGGTTTTAAGGCCCTGAAATAAAAGGTCCATAGGGCATTTTGTTTATTTATTTGATTAAACTTAAAAAAAAATTTAAACCAATTTTAACTTAGTTAATTTGTTAATTGTTAAATTTGTTAATTTTGTTAATTTAATATTATTAATTTTGTTAAGTTGTAACAGCGTGTATATAATAATGTCTTTTGCATATATTTTAATATTATCAAACTGTAGTTAATTATTTGTAAAATGAATTTATAAGGCACATAGTATACTGGAGTATGGAATGTGCCAACAAATAAACGGTCCTTTCAAAGGGTTACTTTGAAAGGAAAAAAAAAAAGCCATAGAATTATTTGAATGACAAAGGAAAAATATGGGACTTGAGAACGTATTTGAATGATCATGTGGGTGAGAATAAACGTATGGTATCCAAAAAATATTAACTAATCTCTTACAAAGAATACTAAATGTAGCTAATAAAATGTAGGCAACAACATGAGGACTTTAGTATACAATAATTTTGAATAAAAATGAAAGTTAAATAAAAAATGAGGAAGGAAATTGTCCGGGTGGAGGTGAAGAAATTCTCTTAAATAGGGAGAACTGTTTATTGGAAAGCCGACGTTTCGACTCACATGCAGGTCTTCTTCAGGGCTTATAATAGCATCAAGTTGAGGCTAACTAACCAGTCTCAGAATTAATTCATTTACCTATACTACTATTTCTTCCCTTTTTAATATAGAGTCATATTAATCGATTTAACGTCATATTACTTATATTATTGAGGATGATTCTTGTGACCTACATGACAAGGCCTGAAGAAGATATGCCAGTCGATCGAAACGTTGGCATGTCAAAGAATTTGTTTATCTCCACCAGGTCCCTTAACCATCCTTTATTTATAAGGTTAACTAATATTATTCAAGGTGAATTAACCATTTTAACTATTTTTAAATTTGACAAATAAACGAATGTTTATATTACGACACGAATATAATAAATTTATAACGTTTTATGAAGTTCGTGATAAAGTTGCTTGGGATAAAAGCACAGAAATGAAAATTCAGGTATTAACTGAAGTGAAGAAAAGAGGAGGCTGACTGGACAGATATTGCAGACCACATTGCATGCCACATGGCAAGTATCGTGCGCAGATAAGCTCCCACCAGCCCACTCATGGTCCTCCCACTTATAGTTAATTAGTAATTATACCCTCTCCACACTTCTTGCTTATCTTAAAAGTAATTTTAATTAACAGTCGAGAAACGGCCTGTCTCTTTGAGAAGTCTTTTTCGAATGTTTTTATATCTTCCTGTCGAAAAAACGATTTGCCACTTGTCGTTTCGCAAAATGACAAAGCTCATCCTTTTTTCTATTCCTTAACTTCTATTCTTGCCCTCTATTCTTCAGCTCTTCTTAAACCCTATCCTTAAACTATTTTCCCTTTCTTCTATCCCCTTTTCCTAAACCAAGCAGTAATAACAGGAAGAATTATGTTACCTTCTGTTTATACGAGTTACAAAATATATGTTGGGACTAATCAATTAATAATAAAAAAAAGGACATAGAACCCAAAAGTTCGACGCCGACACTATCAACCTCTGTTCACAAATAGCCACCAAAACCGAAATTCACAAGATCATCCTTAATGCCATTCACCCACCTATGCGTCTTTCTGTCCATCAGACATTCACCATGCACTTAATTTATCAATTAAGATTCATTTCTTAGGAATCCCAACAAGATTATCTTAATATCCGCCATGATATCATTTCAATTATACGCTTTTTGTAACATCCTAAATCCTCAAATATACTCGTATTTTTCCCGTTATGGACCATTTTCCAGTGCTTCGAATATTATAAGCGATACCTTATTTTCGAAGACCTTACGCTGTTCAACATAAGAAGTCAAGTTTTGTAATCAAACAGAGGAGTTGGTAGAATAATAGTTAACAAATTATAAAAAAAGTTGGGAATAAAATGATTGAGGTAAGTTATCTCATTAACTTTGTCATTTCCTCCTTAATTTCATTTTTTTTTTATTTATCACAAATCTTAATCGTTAATTCACCCCCCCTTCATTTAGATATCACCTAATGCGTCTAATTTTCTAATACTAGAGATATAATTCGTCTTAATCGAATTTACTTCGAACACAACTTCGTAGGCTTCCATCAACGATATTTAGTTATAAAGTTTTCACGGCTTCACCTATCACATTTGATGAAAACCTCCTGCCTGCACCTTTTATATCTTTCGGGCGTTTACCATTCACCTAAATATTTATTATTATTAGTTATAAGTAAGTTATTTAGGGATTGGTTCATAAGTAACAATATTATATTTACAACTTAATATTCTCGGTGATTCTTCAGTTATGAACCGGGTGGATGCTCCGCAATTTTGAGAAATATAAGCTCCCAAATTCTGATACTCCAAGGACTCAAAATATTTATCCTTCAAAGTTATCGGTCACGTTTTGCATAAATAATAGCAATGTAAATTGAGAATGACATATTAATGTTGAAACGTCTTTAAATAAAGAAAAAATATACGATTGGAAAAAGGTTTTATTTTACTCACTTGAATAAATAATAGCTTGAAGGATAATAGTTAAATAAATTTAATTTATTCCATGTCTTGATAAAAAAGACTCTAGCAAAGTAATATCAGCGCGTTTTATTCCCTCTCGAATTTCCTTTTTATAATATATTCCAAATACTTGCATCAACACAACCACCATTGCTGCTACTACCCACAATCCACATATTCCGTCTCATTGGAATTTACTTCCAATATAAGGAAGAAGTAGTTGGGGGTGCAGTCAATAAAAACACCTTAATAAGTGTAACTTATTTATTGTGTGCCGACGTTTCGGCCTACAAGCCTACGTTTTTCATATGTTTTTTCTGTTTGCTTCTCTCTCATAGCCCTGAAGATGGCCTACATTGTAGGGCGAAACGTCGGCACACAATAAATAAGTTACACTTATTAAGATGTTTTTATTGACTGCACCCCCAACTATTTCTTCCTTATATTGGAAGTTAAAGTCAACCAATTCTTCTCTAACAGGAATTTACTTCCGAACGCCAATTCTTTAGAATATTTCATCTATTTTATTGTATTTAATTTTATACCGAACAAAGCCAAATCATCCAAACATGAATATGGATATTTTACTACCGAATATCAGTGATTCAAACAGTTTCAGGTGTGTATAGCATTAAACCGTAGAGAAACAAAGGACTCACCCAGAAAATAATTACCGACTCTGACATTGTTGAATATTTTGTTTTTAACACATTTCCTGTACGTTTAATCAACTTCTTTAGATAACGGATATCAATTAGCAGGTTCCCTTCTAATCTGATCAACATATAACCGAATAGAGACTTTACAATGTCTATACACATATTAATTAGTACAAGGTTACGTCAAAGATCTTTCAAGCCAGGTGAAGGAGTATTGACAGTTAACGATTCACGGAGCTTTCAATAAATCCTTTGATTACTTTGTTTATTCTACTTCCTTTGAAACTTTCAAAGGAGTGCTATCAAATTTAATCATATCTATCGAAAATTCGAATGTATGTATTATAAATGTATGGATACACGAGGCGTTTTGGATCAAAAGCGGATAACTCCGAGATTTCAAAACTTTACTTTTTCAAATTTCTTATTTCATCATGCAATTTTGTGCTCCCGAAATTTCAGGTTCAGAAGAAAGTCAGAAAAGTGTCGTGTTAGACAAAATAACTCATATGTAAATTTCAGTAACCAGCTAGATGACTTAGAGAAATATATATATATATATACCTTTAAAAATAAAAGATAGAATTCACATGCATATTATGAAATAACACCGTGAGGGGAAGATGGAATTTTGAAAGTAAACATGTTAGTTTAAAAAACATGAGAAAAAGAAAAAATACCCGGAAAATGAAAATAATCTATATTTTTAACATTAAAAAAAATTATTGCAAAAGAAATAATAACTATTGCGGGATTTAACATATCCCGAAGTAAAAAAAAATGTTTATTAATATCTTAAGAGATATTAATCAATGACTTATTTTTTTTGAAGTTTTGATCTGAACACCAAATTTTGGTCCTGTACTTTAAACTTCATCATTTGTTAAGGGGGTATTCATATATATTTTTTCTTCCTGAAAAGGTTAAAGATTATTGAGTTTTTCTAGAGAAAATAACTTCTAACCCATTAATAATTACGAACTCATTGTACACCTTGAATCTTGCTTAAGTTCTCTTATTTTTAATTCGTTTACACAGTTAATATCATTGTATAACAAAATGAAGGATCACAACTTTGATAAAAACTTTTTAAAATTTTACATATTAAGTTACATATGTACACATGGTCAAGTTGAAAATTAAAGCCATTATATGGCCCATAAAAAATAAATTAAACACGAAATATTCATATCACTACTCACTTATCTAAAAAACAGTAAAGATTTAACGATTCCATCAATGAAGTGATGTAGTAATTATTTTTTTTTAAATTTTCAAACTACAAAATAGTTAAACTGATAAACTAAAACCGACAATCCTTCCCACATCCTCCTCCAATCTTAAAATACAATTTTTAAAATTAGACTTGTTAAAAAAACAAATGTGTAAAACGCATGCAGCAGGAAACTTTAAAGGGAGAGTAGAAATCCAGACACAATTCTTCCAGGCGCTGAAAAGCAAATCAAAAACTAACAATGTTGATATCCAATAATTAATGCACCAAGTTCTAACTACTTTCGCAAATAAATTTAATTAAAACTTGAGTTGTGTTAGCGATCTAAGAACTTTTTTCCTTATGAATGTAATCCAAGTATTTTTAGTTCTGAAAGCTAGAGCTCAAAGCTAATAAATAAAAATCTCCTGAGCGTGGTTGAACTCGAATAGAGCAAACAGTTTAAAAAAAAAATTAAAAATCATTTGTCTATTTTGAAAAAATGAAAAATTGAAAACAACAACGATATGTAGTAATTAGCTACATTCTTATATCTTATTAATCTGTCCAAATTATTTGATTTTTCATTTCAAATTTATTATAACTAAATTATATAATGATTTATATTATAAAACTAAATTTATTACAACTAAATAAATTCAAATTTATTATAACTATAGAAACCTAAAAAGGAGGAAAGGTCACCTGTGGTCTAGTGGTTAGCGTAAAAAACTACTAAACCCAAGATTGCGGGTTCGTAGCCCGGCAGGTGGCCCCAGGATTTTTTTAAGGGAGTAAAAAATCCTTAGTTACGCCGTCCTTCGGAAGGGACGTTAAACGGGGGTCCCGAGCCTGTACGATGTCAGGTACTCGTTAAAAATCTCTATCCTAATTAAACCTGGATAGGCAAAATTTAGAGCTCCCACTGTAGCATCGTCCGATTAGCCATAGATAAAGTGACGTTAAATGAACAAACAAACTAAAAAAGAGAAAAAAATTACCATAACATCGACCTTAGGTAGGTAATAATAAAAAGAGTTACCGAACCCAATGGCACGATGCCGACACACTTAGGTAGATAAGCAAGTAGAAAATAAACAGGATATCTTAAAGGGAAAGAAACATCTTTAATACTTCCTTTAAGCTAATTTCAAGAAGCTAAACTCTGATCATCAGCTATTAAAAAAATATGGACAAGGATAAAAATCTATATCGTAACGACAAAACAAGCATTCTACATATTTTTTGTCGTAGAATGATATATTTGACCTTTCAAAGCGATAAATCAGATCGCGTTTATTGACGAATAGTTTGTGAACAACACATGGAAGGCAGAGAGAATAATGGAACTAGGTGTAACAGATGCAGAGGCAACCGTGAGCTATAGCCTTCATTAACTGCACCCGGGGATAGCGTTCAACAAATGGTTCACCCAGCCTCTACATCTTCCCTCAACTAACCTGCCGCAACAACTGATTCTGTTTGATTCAGTACAATATATTATTTACAGCAAAAATATACGGTATTATAGGGTCTGCAATTTTTGTTTTTATAATTACCGTGTTGTTCATCGCACCCAGCTAATTATTTACATACCAAATTATTTTTACAAAAGCTGTTAAAAATGACGGACATGCACCATACCTGATAATTGCGTTCACTTTATTTTATTAAAAAACAAAATAGCAAAATATTCGAAAATATTTCCAGAAGGAATGTTAACCTTCGGTTCGAAAGGTTGTTATATTTACATATAATATAATTACATATATGAAAGGAATCGAAATCGACGTTAAAACACAACATAATCAAAGGCGAATAAAAAATCTTTATTTATCTAACAGAAATACTAATACATCCATAATATGATTTTATCTAAGAACACTACGTCATCTAGAAGTAAAGCATGATAAATTTTAAATTATTAATTAATTTTAATTACTATGCATTCTGAATCACAAGTACATTTTAATATAGATAATTAATTAGTATTTCATATTTCCTGACATAATCTAAGATCTGACACGAAACACAATTTATAGTAATTAGTTTATAATACTTTTTAAGGGACATAATTTAATAAACTTATATTCAGATGGTTTTAAATAACGATGGTTTTAAATAATAACCTAATAAAATGAGGTAACTTCTCCTAGTAAACCAAGTGCTCAAATAAAAAAAACTTTATTATTTTTAATTATAAAAGTGTTGCCAAAAATAATTAAATTTTTGCATGCAGCGTATCATCAAAATAGTATTAATTACACATTAAAAAATAATACGCAACAAATTTTAAAAAACTAAGGATAACTGAAGGAAACTAGTGAATTTAAGCAGTTTTTTTTCAGTTCTACTGAAATTTTAAATAAAAATAGGATGCCTAAGTGTTTAAGTCACTCGATGAAGTTTATATTTGTTGGTTGTAGGTTCGTTTAAGATAACAAAGACCTTAGATCTAGCTTGAGGATTTAGCTCGCAGTTAGTTCTAGACCTGGCATAAGGTTGAATAAAGAGATGGCTTTCCTAAATCCGAGAGACAAAGGAAGAGGCAAGGACGAACCGGAATGGAGGACACAATTGACGTAAGCAGCCGTACACCTTCGTCTGTTTATGTAAGACATGTTTTGTATTCATAATTTATGTAAACCAAACTGGGTTAGGTCTCACCTGGGAATAGGATAGCTTTAGCATCTTTAGGATCGCTATCTTTTATAACAATAAATAAATAAATAATAATAAAGGCGAATATCATAAAAATACAGTTGAAATGAAGTGTTCCTTATTAGGCCAATACGAAAATTTAAAATAAATATGACAAATGAAGCAAGACTTTACAATTCCCAATAAGTAATTTTATAATTCTAGTACTGATTCCAGAAACAAAAATAAAACCATTTTTTTTGTAATAGAATGATAAAGATGATTGTAAAGGAGATAGTTGGGGGGGGGTGCAGTCAAAAAGAACTTATATACATATATTTTAACATATTTTTAAGCACTAATTTTAATTTTTCAAATTCATTAATCCTATCTTCTATTTTTCAAACAGTCATTGTACACTATTGTTACTGTACAATAGCATTTCTATTATTCACATAAGTTATTGTACATACAGTTCCATACTTTTCTGTAACATGTAACATCTTTAAGTCCGCTATCTTACATTTTATATCTTTATTTTACTAGTTTTTCTTTATTCTTCATGTTCCAACCTTTTTTTGTATATGTAAATATTCTCATTTTGTTTCTTTTGTTTACCTCCTCCTTTTTGATTTTCCTTTATATTAATTTTACTTTACTATCCTTTCTGTACATTTATTTTCTGTATTTTATTTTATATACGTTATTTATAATTTGTCATTTCTGATCATTCTCTTTAATTTTATTAAATCTGTCTTACTTTATTATATCTGTCATTATTTTCATTTTCTTTTCATTATCATTAATTTTGTTATATCTGTCTTTATCTTAATTTTATTATATCTGTCACTATTTTAATTTCTTTTCATTATCATTATTTTTTTAAATCTGTCTATATCTTAATTTTATTCTGTCACTTTTTTAATATTCGTTATCTTCCATCTTCATATCTGCCACTATTTTAATTTTCTACATTACTTGTCACCATATTATTGTTACTGTACATTTTTATATTTTATGTTCTGTTTGTTTCTCTCTCATAGCCCTGAAGATGACCTACACTGTAGGTCGAAACATCGGCACATAATTATAAGTTTATTACTTATTCAGTGTTCTTTTTGACTGCACCCCCCAACTATCTCCTTTACATTAGATCATCCAGTCAACCATTTTCACCTCATACTCAGATAAAGATAATTATTTTTTAAGACCATCCCCCATGTATTTAGAATTGATTTTTTTTTTAATAAGGTGAAAATATTCATTCCTTCAAAATAACGACGACATAAATCGAAAATAGGAATTTTGGACAATGATCAATGATCAAGCTGATTGACAATGACCACACTGATTGAGCATAATATCCTAAACTTCGAAAGAAAAATCCTCCCAAGAATCTTCGGTGGAATTTATCTAGATGGAAACTGGCGAAGGAGGACAAACAACTAAGTTTACTCAATGTACAACGAAGCAGATGTTTCACACCTTACAAAATTAAAAGACTGCGATGGGCTGGTCAAATGGCCATAATGGAAGATGAGGCCATTCCTAAAAAGGCTCTGACAGAAGCTCTCTATTGCACAAGACCGGAACTGAGGTGGTCGGATGGAGTGGACAGAGGCGCGAGGGATATCTTTCAAGTCAGGAGCTGGATTATGGCTAACGGAAGAATGACATATTTCTTTATGTTTGATTTCCTTATCATCAAAACAATAACAGTGAATCATGAATACCACGCATACTATCAAAGAATATGATAAAAGCGGTATTGATCGGAACATAAACACTGATAATGCATTTTTTTCTATATTGAATCTCTTTCCTATAAAAAAATTGTTTTCTTTTTATTTTGAAGTTCTAAAACTAACACCTGCGAGATTGCGACGCAGGAAAAGTGTCGCACGAACGCTATGACGTCTTAACGTACGTGTCATTGTAATGGCACCTTCTTATGGAAACGAATTGTTTATGTATTAAAAATATTAAGCAGGTGAAAACATGTTAAAAAAATACTACTCTTATTCTTTAATCGTTAAATAAAAGTTATATTTACGATTTAGCCAAGTTAAATATTTATTTAATTTTTTTTTTTTATATATTAACAGTTTATTGAAATATTACAATCTGCCACTTGTGGGCAATAAGTAATAGTGCTGTGTAGCTTACAGTCATTCCATAACAAAACAATAATATAAACAAAATAAAATAAATAAATATATACATGCGGTAACAGAAAGAAATTAATGCGGAAATGATAATAAAATAAAGTAAAAAAAAAAAAATAATAATAATACTAATAATAAAAAAAATAAAATAAAATGTGCACATTCATACCCTAAAACTTTATTTATTAATTAAACTGTAACTTCAATAAGTAATGACTTATTATGATTGACCCTGCGGTTACACAAAATGAGTGTTCTATATAAGATGTGTCTGTAATATACTGTTTGTACGAATAAACATGTTTCTAACATATCGCTTATTGTAAGCGTCAGCATAACAACCTACAATAACCAAGATCGTGGGTTCGCAGTCCGGCAGGAGGCAGTAGAATTTTTTAAAGGTAGTAATAGTTATGTCGTCCTTCGGAGGGACCGTAAAATGGCTGGCTGAGCCTATACGGTGTTAGATACCCGTAAAAGATGCCTATTCTAAAATTCCATATCCATAAATTGAAGACTCCCATTTTACACCGTACGATTAATCATATCAGAATAAAGAGATGTTAAATTGAAGCAAACAAACCTCACAGTTTACATTAAAGTGGAAAATAGTTGACTAGATAATTCTAAGAGTGGTATGAAATGGTCAGGAGATGCAGTCAATGATTAGAATGACTTATTCCGTAATACTCGCTCTTCTGATGATGGCCAACATCAGACGCTGAAAGGTAGGCACAATAAAATCAGTCATTCTTGTTTTGAGTAATAATTGCACTCCTTGGCCAATCGATACCAATCATACCGCGTATAGTTCATGTTGGAAGAAGGATACAAATATTGTAATTATTATGAATGAAAAATGGGGAAAATATTATATCGAATAATTAAATAATAATAACTAAACATGATTTCGGATTTAAAGAAAAATATTGAAATTTCAGCCATTGAAAGAAGATAATTAAAAATAGCTAAAAAAAAATTTTTCGTGCAAATTCAAGACAGTCGTTAGGTAATTCACAAAATCTTTATAATAAATATAGGTAGTTAAATTTTCAAATTTTTTTTTTAAATTATTTTATTGAGTTGTACAACTGTAATATATACATCTAGTACAATTGCTATTAGAATAAATAATACATGATAGGACATGTAGAGGCACTACCCACTGCCAGCACTCTAATAAAATTTCTATAATAGAAGGTCCCGAGGCCATCTTCTCTTTAGACGCATAGGAGGATTGTCCGGGATGGAATCGGATGCAAGGATGGAAACTAGTGGGTTTGGATGGGTCTGAAGTAATTTTCAAAATTAAATCTTTCTTATTGATTTATTAAATAGGACACTCAAAAAAAAAAAAATACACCATGTTCTTTGAAGTCCATCCATTCCTATATTTTCAAAATTAAAATATTCTTGACCAGTCAAATTGACTAACTATATAGAAATTAATATTCTGATGATACGGGAATCCCTTTCATGATGATGGATTTCTTTCCCTTTATTAGTGTTTAAGGATGAGAAAATTGTTACAACCGAGAGTTAATCTTTAAGATTCCTTTAAGGTCTCAAAGCCTTAGGCTCAAAAGAAGAAAACAAATGGCACGATAAGCGAGGTTCGCCAATCGAAAAATAAAAAAGACAAGACATTCAATAATCAAAAGCTTACAATAGACTTATCAACAAAGCTGTCACGAAGTAATGTGTCTTTTTTTCTTTTTCAGTCTCTATCTCTAGAATATTGTCGCCTCCTAAAACTATCCTTCAGTTTTTCCCGTTTTCTTTAAAAAAAATGAGGAGGGAGATATCAGAGAGGGCAGAGCGTTAAGTTTATAATGATCCCTGGTTCGAATCCGGCTATGACAGATAAATTAATTAATATCTTAAAAGCCGCAGATGGAACTTGTGGCAATTGTAGATCCTCCTGTGGCTCACCCAGCTTTAATTGGGAGAAAACTTGGTGTCTAAGCGTGATCTAGGACAAACAAACTGCCTGCACGACTGTTAGACTAGAAACAATATAGTCTCTTCCATTGACTGAATAACCATCTTTTCAATTCTGTTTCAATTGAAATTGTCAAACTGAAGGCAAATAACTTTTGTTTGTATCCTTCGGAACAATATAATTAACTTTTTATAAATAAACGATAGAATTGGCAGACCGTAAAAAGAAACCAATCAGCAATAAATCGAATGAGGCAATGTTAAAAGAAAAAAAAGTTGGATTTCTTCCAGAAATCTTTGTTATTCCAGAAAAGGGAAAGAAAATGCGATCTGTTTTCTCCAGAAGTTTTTCCACTAGAACCTTCTTGAAACTTTTAGAAATCTTTCTGAATAAGCAGTTCCTTGCGAGTTCTTTCTTTTTACTGTTATCTGTCTTGTCCCTCTTGTACTTCAGTTCAATCCCTTAGTGAGAATAAGGTAACAGTTATATCAACCGAGCTACTCAAATACTTAAATCTTTATATGTAAAGGAAATAGTTGGGGGGTGCAGTCAATAAGAACACAGAATAAGTAAAAAACTTATATTATGTGCCGACGTTTCGACCTACAGTGTAGGTCATCTTCAGGGCTAACAGAGAAACAAACAGAACAAAAAATATACAGTAACAATAATATGGTGACAAGTAATGTAGAAAATTAAAATAGTGGCAGATATGAAGATAGATGATAACGAATATTAAAAAAGTGCCAGAATATAATAAAATAAAGATATAGACAGATTTAAAAAATTAATGATAATGAAAAGAAATTAAAATAGTGACAGATATAATAAAATTAAGATAAGGACAGATATAACAAAATTATTGATAATGAAAAGAAAATGAAAATAATGACAGATATAATAAAGTAAGACAGATTTAATAAAATTAAAGAAAATGAGCAGAAATGATAAAATTATAAATAACGCATATAAAATAAAAAATAGAAAATAAATGTACAGAATGGATAGTAAAGTAAAAATAATAATATAAAGGAAAATCAAAAGGAGGAGTTAAACAAAAGAAACCAAAATGAGGATATTTACATAATATGTAAAGGTATAAAATGTGTGATAACGGACTTAAAGATGTTACATGTTACAGAAAAGTATGAAACTGTATGTACAATAACAAATGTGAAGGTTGGAACATGAAGAATAAAGAAAAACTAGAAAAATAAAGGTATAAAATGTATGATAACGGACTTAAAGATGTTACATGTTACAGAAAAGTATGGAACTGTATGTGCAATAACAAATGTGAATAATAGAAATACTATTGTATAGTAACAACAGTGTACAATGACTGTTTTGAAAAATAGTTGATAGGATTAATGAATTTGAAAAATTAAAATAAGTGAAATACTCTTGTACAGTAACAATAGTGTACAATGTCTGTATTAAAAATTAAATCTTTATATATTATTTAGAACATTTCAAACATAATAAATAGAGTATTTGGTACTGTGGTGGTACTGTGGTATATACTACTGGTGTGTGCTATTCTTTTGTAATTCACAAGAAAACTTGTATGGAGAAACCTCACATTGAAGGCACTCGTAGCGTGCTTCATCTCTCGGTAGGATATCCCTGCTCCAGAGACGTACCAGCGGTAACATATATCAGTAATGTTTGTACCAGTACATTTATATGTCCATGAAGTTAATATCGTGTACGACAAGATTTAAAAAAAATTTAATTGAGTGAATAACTAATAATAATAAGTATGAGAGGAAAATAGTTGACTGGATGATAAAATGTAGAACGGAGATAGTTGGGCGGTGCAGTCAAAAAAAAAAAACACTGAATAAGTACTAGACTTATATGTGCCGACGTTTCGACCTACAGTGTAGGTCATCTTCAGGGCTATGAGAGAGAAACAAACAGAACAAAAAATATATAAAAACGTTACAGTAACAATAATAGTGACATGTATTGTAGAAAATTGAAATAGTGACAGATATGAAAATTAAAGATAACGAATATTAAAAAAGTGACAGAATATAATATTGTTACTGTAACGTTTTTATAAATTTTTTGTTCTGTTTGTTTCTCTCTCATAGCCCTGAAGATGACCTACACTGTAGGTCGAAACGTCGGCGCATAAATATAAGTCTAATACTTATTTAGTGTTTGTTTTTTTTTTACTGCACCCCCCCAACTATCTCCGCTCTACAAATAATAATAAGTGTTTCCATTCTTTTTCAAAACCTCTATTTTTGAAAAATTACAAGAAACGATTATGGTCCAAAATAGAAACTAACCAAAATACAAACGCCATCTTCTTAGCCAGAATTATCTTTCCTGGAAGATGACTGCAAGGTGAGGTAGTAATGCTTAGAATTTTTTTTTTATAGATAGATTGATTCTTTCCCAATTAGTCCGAACATTAAATGTTTCTATAGATGATATAACACCTAAAAGGTTGTTAGTTATAGTTTTATCAAAATTGAGATTAATTTTGAACCCTATGAGTTCATCCATATCTATGATATCTATTGGCTGTAAAAATGTCAAACAAATATACAGTCAAATAGCCGGGGATTAAAATATAATTTAATGGTTGTATTTTATAGCCTGGTTTTATTATATAAAATCCTTAGTTACGCCGTCCTTATGAAGGACGTTAAACGGGGGTCCCGAGCCTGTACGATGTCAGGTACTCGTTAAAAATCCCTATCCTAATTAAACCAGGATAGGCGAAATTTAGAGCTCCCACTGTAGCATCGTCCGATTCGCCATAGTAGCATAATGTGCATAGCCTGGTTTTAACTATAAAACCTATAGATGAATAAAATAATATTTTAAATTATTTTTGTTGAATAATATGAATATTTGATTCCATAAAATGTATACTATATGTGCAAAATGCCTTCACTACAAAATTTTATGTCATTAAATAAAACCACCAATGAACAAACTATACTTAATAAACTGATTCATGCGAGAAATATAAGGAAAATGACATATTAAAAAAAATCCAGCAGAAATCCACTGAAGTTAATCTAAAGGTTAGCTGAATCGTTTTGGGAGTCCTGATACTAAAACTACTTTGTTAGCTCTAGTTTTACCTTTGGCAAAACACGAATCAGTTTAAACAAGCACGAAAAGCGTTCTAGAACTAGGATGATAGAGAAGTTTGGAGGAAAAGGTCAAAAAGTAATAAAAAAAAACTTTAGCAATGCAATGCAGAATACAGTTCACTTCACCTTAACCAGATAATAAGTTAGAACTGCTGTTAACAATTTATTGCCAATGTTTTCCATTTATTCTACCGATCTCATTAGTGCCAGGAGTACACCCAGGAGAATTTCAGGATAGTTGTCTGGAATTCCTTGATTGTTCCTCCAAGCTAGGTCCGATGGACTCCAGACCAACAATGAATACCCACCTCCGTCTTTTCCAGGCTTGCTGGAAGTTATGAAAATAATTTATGGCACTTTTCTTGCATTTAATACAACTAACAGCCATCTCTATTAGGTTAAATGTTTATTATTCGGAGTATAATTTGTCCGTAGGTTTTTTTTTTTACACTTTAAAAAAAGTGCGTAAAAAGATAAAACTCTTATTTTATTATATTTGACTGTTATTATTCATATACATACACGCATCTATTCATTTTTCCTCTTGATACTTCTTTTCTTGAAATAATTTGAGAATATCTCTGAATTTATCGAGAAAACTATCAGATATCACGTTGCCTAGCACAATTATCACATATCTAAAGGATAAATTTCAGTTAGATATGTAGATAGGATTGTCATGCAGATTTTATACTATATTCGTAATTTATTACTATATTTTTTAATTATAAATATATGAAGTGTATGTTATATATTATCATACATTCATAATATGTATCATACATACATAATTACATTAGTATATATTATCATACATTTTATACCTTTATTTTACTAGTTTTTCTTTATTCTTCATATTCCAACCTTTCTGTATATGTAAATATCCTCATTTTGGTTTCTTTTGTTTAACTCCTCCTTTTGATTTTCCTTTATATTATTATTTTGTACTGTACTATCCATTCTGTACATTTATTTTCTATTTTTTATTTTATATGCGTTATTTATAATTTATCATTTCTGCTCATTTTCTTTAATTTTATTAAATCTGTCTTACTTTATTATATCTGTCATTATTTTCATTTTCTTTTCATTATCAATAATTTTGTTATATCTGTCTTTATCTTAATTTTGTTATATCTGTCACTATTTCAATAATTATATCTGTCACAATATGTTACATATATTTCAATAATTGTGTTATACTTGTCTTTATCTTAATTTTATTATATCTGTCACTATTTTAATTCCTTTTCATTATCATTAATTTTTTTAAATCTGTCTATATCTTTATTTTATTATAATCTTTATAATACAATATAATTATAATACATTTTTTATTTTTTGTTCTGTTTGTTTCTCTGTTAGCCCTGAAGATGACCTACACTGTAGGTCGAAACGTCGGCACATAATATAAGTTCATTACTTATTCTGTGTTCTTATTGACTGCACCCCCCAACTATCTCCTTTACATTAGATCATCCAGTCAACTATTTTCATCTCATTCATCTCATAAATATATGAAGTACGCGAAAGTACTTAAAAAAGTTTTAACAAAACTAGATGAAAAAGAAGTTTAGTCTGAATTACAGTTAATGCTTGTCAAGAATTACAAAATCTTCCTGACAACGAGCAGCCAAGTCAGACGCCTTAATGTGTAGCACATGTCGACCACATTAGTCTTCTTTAAGTGTCATCTTCTGCCACATCTTTCTTCTGTCACCGAGTCAAAGCGGCCATATCGTCAGAGGAATCTCTATCTTTCATCTATAATAAAACCTCTAAGGGTTAATTAGGATATTTATAAAACAAATAAAACCCAAAAGTACAAACGAGCACCTTTCATCTTTTTTGATCATTATAAATTTAAAAGGCCATTTAATAATATTCTTATTTTTTTTAAAGCTAGCAGATCTGTTAACAAAATGGCCACACACCACCTCACTGTATTTATTAGGTCATTTCATAAAGAGCTTTTCTTTGACCTCTACCCGGACCACTTTCTTCCACATATATTATCAAGGTCAACCATTATCATCCAGTATGAAATAAAAAAATATTTTATCAAAATATTTACCCCATATTCTATAAATATTACTCCAATATGCTATCAACTCTTTATTCCCAGAACTAAAAAAAATAGGGTTTAGGCATAAAATAGCGTCTGAAAATACGTTTTTGACTTGACATTTCATCTTAAAAGAAGTTGTATTAATTTCTGAACAGATGGAAATCGGTTGGAGGTAATCCTGACGAATAAGGTGGATGATGGAGGACTTCGTTCTAGCCCAGTTCGTTAAGTGTTTTCACTGAAATATCGCATTATCTTGTATTTCAAATAACGAATCCAGGTAGCAGTTTGATAAGTTTTTGTTGTATTATGGCACCTGCAGTATGATGCGTATTTGATGGTTTCACTTCTGGATAGGAACGAGAAATGGATTATTTTATTTATTTTTTTTTTCGAAAATTTGGCTATAAGACTTTATTATCAAAGTCCTATTTTGAAATGGATTATTCCTGCTACAGACCACCGAAACCAATGTTTTTGGATACGAATTTGATTTTGAAATGTGTACAGTTCCTTAAAAGAACGTGGTGGTAGTGTTTCTTGCTGCTTGAATTCAGTGGAATTTTAGAAATAATAAAAATGGACTAAACATTATAATTAAAAGTGTTATCCTAAAGAACATTTTCTCGAGTACAAATCCCACACTCCATTGGATGGGACGAAGCAGAAACAGCTAAACTTTATACATAATTATTTTTTTGAATACATTATGGGAAAAAAAAGTTAAAAATATTCATTAAGCGATTTCGGCATGTTAGCATAGTAACTTTTTCTCCCAAAATTGATAATAAAAATCTTTAAGACGCTTATTAAAACAACATATGGCCGGAATCTGTTGTAACCAAACCTCATAAGTTCTGTTAATGATGCATCAGGCTATAATTTGCGGCTATTACTATAATTATTATAAACAGGGTTCGTTATTAATTTTAAAAACCATTCTCGCCTAACAACTTGTGAGAATAACACGGCCTCAACCGGATAACAGGTTAAGAGTTATAAGGACTACTTTGTCAGAGCGTTCTTAGAATCAATTAGCTCATAGGTTGGAAACGAAATATCACGGACGAGTTAATAGGTATAAGTTCATGAGTTCAAATTCCGCGGCTGGCATAAATTTATTTAATCTGTCAACAGTTTTATCCTATCCTACGGGATCTACGACCCTCCAGGGGCACACCCTGCCTCAATAAAGTGGGTAACCAAAACAGGAGGAAAAATAATTCCGTTCGGCTTGATCTAGGACAAATCACCTCCCTGTACGGCCGCTGATCAAGAAACAGAACAGTATCTACCACCTATTTCAACCCGAAACCCTCCATGGTATTTTTTTTTTTAATTTTATTTTAGGCTGAATATGATTCAGTGTTCAACGATCATCATAATATGAACAAGAGGAAGAACAAACAATTCTCTTAAATAGGGAGAATTGTTTATTGGAAATCCGACCATTCGACGCACATTGCAGGTTTTCTCCAGGGCAAAATATACAAGGTACAAATAAAT
Organism: Arma custos; assembly: GCA_037127475.1. Lineage (NCBI taxonomy): Eukaryota > Metazoa > Arthropoda > Insecta > Hemiptera > Pentatomidae > Arma > Arma custos. Next base: position 135,760,830 of record CM073764.1, on the reverse strand, counting down.
TAAAATGGTATATGTTAGAGAAGAATTGGTTGACTGTAACTTCTAATGTAAGGAAGAAATAGTTGGGGGTGCAGTCAATAAAAACACCTTAATAAGTGTAACTTATTTATTGTGTGCCGACGTTTCGGTCTACAATGTAGGCCATCTTCAGAGCAAATATACCAAGCGGCGATACAATAAATAAGTTACACTTATTAAGGTGTTTTTATTGACTGCACCCCCAACTATTTCTTCCTTACATTAAAATAATATATGTTAATTTATTTATTTGTTTATTTATTGTTGTTGTGTTTAGCCATGAAGAAGACCAGCAATGTGGGTCAAAACTTCAGATTTCCTATAAACAGTTCTCCCTATATATATATATATATATATATATATATATATATATATATATATATATATATATAAGATCAACTAATATTATTCAACATAATGGGAATAGTTCACTGCGATTTTTAGTCTACGTTATTTTATCTTATCACCATATTAAAAGTGTGACAGAAGCATAACTACGGTTAAATATATAAACTTCATTCATATGAAGCTCAGTAGCTCAGCATTTAAGGAGATATAAATACCGTGTGGGAGTGCCTGAACTATTACCGAAGTATAACCGCCAAGATAATATTTCTAGACTACTGGACTATTAGTCTCCATCTGATAGTTGTAACTCTATGCTATTGTCTAGATAACTACCACATGAAGATGAAAATTCATACCTATTCTCGCTATCAGCCATTATCAACGTATTACATGCGAAATAGGCCTGATTTCATATGACATTTATAAAATTTATATCAGCCTTTAATATCCTCGCACAGATTTCTACATAATGAAAAAAAATTAAAATAAATAAAATTTTCAAAAATAAAAGAAAGAGAACAATTAAATTTAAGAAATCTAATTAAAACTAATGTTCAGAAATATGCTATATATCCGCCATTTTCCTTATTATCAATATGTTTACTTACAGCATGTAAGCAAACACTGCCACAGACGCCCCTGCTACTCTAGTGAAAATACTACGGGCATAGCATTGTGTAACAGTTACAGAAAATATTGTCTCGGTCAACCTCCGATGTTAACCAAACGAATCAGCTCTTTATAGATTCTTACTTTAAAAAGCAAACTTACCAACCACTTTACAAGCACATCTTAGCCTTTGCGACGCCATCAGTTCAGTAATATATACGATTATTCAAAGCATTAACTTATTTTCTAACATATCAAGACATATTTCTATGAAAAATTAAAATTATATAAACGATACGAGACGTGGAGATGTTATGGAGTTGAAATCCAGACTTTTTTTTTCAGATTTTATTTTATTTACCATTTCCATAAAGATGGGAACAAGATTCAAGCTTCATTCAATATTTAACTTGATTTTCAGAAGGAGATAAATTCTTGTAATGTACACGAATTTGAACTGGCGCTTGATGAAAAATTGTCCAATTTTGTATTTTCGTAATTAAGTAACCTAATTAGACTTTTAATATAAACAATTTATATTATATGCTACTAACAACCATGAATTTTGGTTCGTTAATACCATTAATAATCTTATTATTATTCGCCTGGAAACCGAATCTTCATTCAGATTCAAGATACCGCTTTGAAGTCTTGGTTAGGTATTCAGCAATTTAACAGAGGAGAAGAGGAACAAGGCAGACACAGAGGATCAATACATAGGCCATACATTAGCATGAATTTATGCTAAACCATAATAAAATAAGATAAAAATACAAAAAGCCTAGAGTAGGCAGTAATGGTGAGTGTATTTTCCTTCGCCGGGGCTCCATAAAAGGTTCCAGGTTCCAGTCAGGCCTGGGCAGTGTTTGCTTACGATATCTGTTTACTGGAGCGATGGCAACATCTGCAGTCCCCGCTGTTCTGGTAATCCGCCGGTTCTGTCTGCCGGCACGGTTCTGCGGTCAGGCTTACTGTAAACACCGTCCCTCAGCAAAACAGAGTCCTCGTATGACATAGGCATAGGGTTCACTTAGTAACATTGCCTAAATATTCACTTGACAGATTAAATACTATACTATATTGCCTAAATTAACTCAGGGAGAGTTAATAATTAAATAATAAATAGTCAGAGAAATAAAAAAAATAATCAAAATTATGTAAAGATAAAGAAATTAAATTACTACACTATCCTTGGCCCAATCCTTTATACAGTTTATACAGCTGACATCCCAACTCATCCTAATACTATCCTTACCACGTATGCTGATGATACATGTGTATTATCAGTCAACACAGATCCAGTTATTGCATCCCAAAGCCTCCAATCCCATATCACTGATCTTGAAGAATGGTGTCAAAACTGGAGAATTAAAATAAATTCTCAAAAATCGCATCAGATCACTTTTACCTTACGTCGTAAACCAATGACTTCCTGCCCTTCAGTATCCTTTAATAATATCCCTCTGGTGCCTGTAGAACAGATCCGATACTTAGGGTTGCACCTCGACAAACGATTGACCTGGAATCCTCATACAAGACTGAAAAGACAATAAACCGCCCGACGTTTCAGGCTACTTCAATACTTACTAGACAAACGCTCTAAGCTCCCAATTAACTAAAAAAGACTCATCTACATGACCATCATACGACCTATTTGGACTTACGGAGTAGAGCTATGGCGCTCCACTAAGCCATCGAATTCCTCTCGTATCCAATCCCTACAATACAAAATCCTTCGTAAAATCCTCAATGCTCCTTATTTTGTTAAGAATAAAGTCATCCATAACGACCTTAATGTCCCTTTTGTTGCTGATTTGTCCCGAACCCAGTATCTATCCTTTCATAGCAAACTTCATTCCCACTCAAACCCTCTAGTTTCAAACCTAGCTTCCTCTTCAATTCCCGATAATCCTCCGAGGCGTCTGAAAAGAAGATGGCCACGTGACCTTCTTATTTGAACTTTGATTTGAGTACTACCAGTGGGTAGTTTCTCTACTTGTCATTCTCATGTCATTATGTAACACGCATTCTATTTACTTGTTGTATAATTGTAATACAGTTGTAAATATCAATAAATAAATTAAAAAAAAAAAAATTACTACACATCCTCGTTCCATAGAAAGATAAATAATTGTCTATTTCAAATATGTCCTAAAAAAAAAAGGTGTTATGTAGCCTAAATTTGGACCTGCAGGCTCAAATGTTACGTGTTCCAACCGAAATCATACGGATCGGAGGTCTGGGATAAACGGATGCTTCAAATAAACGTCTACAAGCATCCAAGATCATAGGTTTACCATGTCAGCAAAGGAAGCATAATGCAACGAATACAGAAATAACAAGAGATATTGGACAGGATCAAAAGATACAAATGGACATACTTTTGTAATGTGATGCATAGGAATGACGTCGATAGAATTATTTAATCAGCTTTCGGATAAAATGAGGAGTTATAATCACCAACATCCAAATTCATGACGGACATTGGAATCTTTAAATTAACTAACTAGGTTTTAATAATTAAGCTATATTTATATCAAGAACAATAACTATACAAGACTGTCTCAACCTTCCCAATGATATTAACAATATACCTGTTATAGAAAAAATACCTGTTATAGAATCCCGCCATTATTTACGTAAACTCATAAATTCTCAGACGACACCGTTCTTTAAAGGAATGTGAACAATGTATAAACAGAGGGAAAGCTCATAAACTTCTCAGGGAACTCATCCTTTTTCCGACTGCATGCCTTATTTTCGAAAATCTTAAGGGTTTGTTCTTCCTACAAAGTAGGCGAACACATACCACACATATACAAAACATTAGAAAGGATAATAATTTTATAAATTATTATTGAACAATAAAATAAGGATTTTCTACCTTTACTTTATTCCTACCGAATATATTGCGTTTATTCAAGCTATAATAGAACTTAAGTCCTTCGATTCCCTATGATACTTAAATCATAAATATGATTTTCCTGTTAACCTTATATTTAACCTAGTAATTATTCAGCAGGTTGTCGCTTCGAGTTATGTCACAAGTTTTAACTTTTCATTCGAATTCCCATTTCATATTTTCCAAAAACAAAAGTTATCATGAGCCTTAGTATGTAAAAGAGAATGTAATCGGTAATCATTCGTGATCATTAATCAACTCGAAGCGGCAACGCACGGAACAAATACCTTCAGTTTTAGCGGAAATCGTTTCTAGCCCTCAACCTACTTCATTTCCCGTGTTCATTAGTTTTGTCGCCTCATAATATTTTTATAATTATACCGATGAGAAATTCAAAAGGATTTACCTATACAGTAGCTAAACACACTCCGAGACAACTAAATAGAAACTGAAGGTTGCAAAACCATAACAGAGATTATCAATCAATAGAAATACTAAATAGAAACGAAGTAAGAAATAAAACCTACAATATAATTAGGAATGAAAAACTAATTTGATTTTTTTCGGAATCAATCGATGCCGACTAATATGTTTAAATTTAAAAACTTTTTAATTCAAGGTCACCTGTGGGGTAGCGGTTAGCGTAACAAACTACTAAACCCAAGATCGCGGGTTCGTAGCCCGGCAGGTGAATTTTTTAAGGGAGTAAAACATCCTTAGTTGCGCCGTCCTTCGGAAGGGACGTTAAACGGGGGTCCCGAGCCTGTACGATGTCAGGTACTCGTTAAAAATCCCTCTCCTAATTAAACTTGGATAGGCAAAATTTAGACTTCCCACTGTAGCATCGTCTGATTAGCCATAGCAGCATTAAGTGACGTTAATGAACAAACAAACAAACAAACAAACTTTTTAATTGAAGAAATGAATTTTAAACTAATTTGTTCGAAGCCAAATAATATCGACAAAATACTTTTTATTATAAATAGCGCGAATCGGAAGTATTTCTCAGATAAAATGTGTACATTAAACATTTCACCAGAAATTGAAATATGAGGCACTAATTCAGGGAATTAAATATATTCTTTTATTCATCGTAAACGTAGCGTTAGTTTTCCTTGAACTTTTCCTCGACTCGAGGCAGCCATGAAATACCATTAAGCATTCCTTTATTTTTATTACGGATGTAGACAAGGATCAAAAACGTAATATTAATCAGTGGGCAGTTGTTTATTCCTTGCATCATGAAATCATTAAATGATGTCTGAATCAGAATTTTTATACCGACTGTGTTCTAATTATTTCTTATATCTCATTCGTCCAACATCCATTGATAAAAAGTAGGGATTGAATACCTTGCCTATATTGCGACCTTTCGTATGCAATATCCGTTTTTCATTTATTTATAAAATTCTTTTATTTTTTATTTTTAGAATAGAATAATTTATTCATATTTACAACTGTAATTATATTACATCACAAGTTAATCTGCTGTATGAACAAAGGACATGAAAAAAAAAACACTCTTGTGGACAAACTATCCATTGATAGCATTCCAATAAAGTTCTATAGTAGAAGGTCTCGAGGCCATCGTCTTTTCAAACGCCTCGGAGGGTTATCAGGAATAGTATGGGAAGCAAGTTGAGAGACTAGCAGATTCAAGTGTGTATGGAACTAGATAGGTATCTAGTTTGGGCCAAATCAGCAACATATGAGATATTAAGATCATAATGGATGAGTTTGTTTGTGACATAATAAGTAGAATTGAGGATTTTACGAAGGATTTTGGATTGTAAGGATTGGATACGATATGAATTGAATGGTTTAGTAAAGCCCCAAAGCTCAACTCTGTATGTCCAAATAGGTCTGATAACTGTCATGTAAATGAGTCTTTTGTAATTAATTGGGAGCTTAGAGTGTTTGTTCAGTAAATGTTGAAGTAGGCGAAAACGTCGAGCAGTTTCTTGTCTTTTCTGGCAAGTGAGACGTTTGTCCAGACGTAGTCCTAGGTAACGTATCTGTTCGACAGGGATCAGTGGAATATTATTTAAGGATACAGTAGGGCAGAAAAATTCGTAGGTTTACAACGAAGGATGAAGGTAATTTCATGGGATTTATTAATTTATAAAATTCAAAGTGGAATTAATGAACTTCGGTTGTTTGCTGTATTTATGTTTACAGATTCTTAGTCTTCTTTTTGATAATATCTATTATCACTACAATTGAACGAACACTGATTAATATACGATCAAACATCATCATGGAAATATGACCATTGGTGTAATTTTTGACGTGACTACGTCTTTAAAATTGCTTCAATAATGGGAGGCAATTCAAAAAACGAATGATAACGAAATCGGGGGATAGAGTTTAGTGCCCCAGCAACATATCTATGATCTTCATCCAAAATTTAATTAGGCCATTGGATAGCTAATGTTAAGGCCGATGGCATCTTCAAATTCAATACTCGGGTAAGTGTATTAATTAATAATTAATTCCTATTTTCTAACCGCAGTTATAACTATCACATCCTCACTGTAATGCCAAAAAAAAAACCCAGCAGGTGAGGAAGTCCTTCCATCCCCATCCTATTTGCTTGGCTCATCTCCAACAGATAATCGTGTGTTCAAAAATTTGAATAACTTCCAGAAACGTAATTTTTTTTAAAATTGTCCTCAAGTCAAAAACGGATTTTCAGACTTTATTTCATCGCACAATCTTGAAATTTTCATTTTTGGGATTGAAGATTTGTTAACACGTTGAGATAAATGTATAGAAAATGAGGGTGAATATTTGAATATAAATATTTCGATTTCATGAAGTTGTTTTATTAGTAAACAGCTTTTCTTTAGAAAAGGGACATTTCATAAGGAACGACCCAATAAAACCAAACTAAAGGAGTAAGTATCTTATTGGTTTCTTTTATATAAAAAATTAGTTATTTTAGATTGAGAAGGTTTAATTTTTATTGCATTATTTTGGCTATGTATTTTTGAAATGTTAGTAGATTCTTTTGTATTTAATTTATTTTTTATATTTATAGGTAAGTGATTGTATTTTTTATTATTAATTAAATTGATTTGTTTATGCCATAAATCTTCTATTAGTTTGATTGGAAAAGCGTTGTTCAGAAGGATTTTGAAAATTTTGTTTTTAGTTTCTTTCAAATATTCTACATCTGTTAATTTTATTGATCTATTAATTATATTTAATGCTGTGTTTTCGATTTGATGCCTCTGGTGATTAGAGTAATAATTAAGTAATGTACTTGAGGTGATATCCTTTTTATACCAATTTTTTTTAAGGTTATTATTTTGGTTTCTTATGATAGTAAGGTCTAAAAAATTTATTGAGTTATTATTTTCCAATTCTTGTGTAAATTTTATGTTTTTATTTTGTTCATTTAGGATTTTACTAAAATTTTCTAAATTATTTTTATTTGTGATAATTAAAAGGTCATCTATGTATTTTACTATGAACATAGGGGGGTTGTTTAATTTTTGTAAGCTATCTTTAATAATGTAATTTAGCACTATACCTTATAATTATAATTTGGACAACTTTCTGAAAAGTAAAATTTTTAAAAATGGTCCTCTAGTCAAAAACGGATTTTCAGACTAAATTTCATCGCACAATCTTGAAATTTTCATTTTTGGGTATGAAAATTTGTTAACACGTTGAGATAAATGTATAGAAAACGAGGGTGAATATTTGAATATAAATATTTCAATTTCATGAAGTTGTTTTATTAATAAACAGCTTTTCCTTAGAAAAGGGACATTTCATAAGGAACGACCCAATAAAACCAAACTAAAGGAGTAAGTATCTTCTTGTTCTGTCTATAATATTCCAGACAGCTCTATTTCCACATTTCACAGTTTAATCGCCTTCGCTGTTGCCATATTTCGCCCTGGCATGAAGTAAAAGAGAATCTGGAAATAAGAGATGGAAGAAATAAAATTGCGTTGAGTGGTCGGGGTGAAATTGAACTGTCTGGGGGAGACAGATCTGAGTAGCCTAGTTCCAATACTCGTTCGCCCTTACTCTGCCGGTTCTGTCTCCAGGCCGATATCCAATGAGTTTTCCACGATTTCGTTTACAGGATATTTATGGTTTAATTTACTGAACTTATTCCGTAAAATAATAATTGACTATAAGAGTAAATTTTGACGGAAAGAGTGAGACAATAACAGTACTAGATACACTTGCCCCGCTAGTCAACACATAAACTAATATTGCTTCTCAATTAACAAGTAAAACATAGAACAACGTCCATAACTCAGCTAATTTTTCAATAAAATTATTTGAAAGCTCCATGTGAGTTACATAAAAAAATGTGGGTATTGGTAAAGCCAAGCATTCCTATTGTAATTTTGCTATTGATTTTTTTTTTATTAAACATTAGAAAATGATTGAAAGCATGAAACTTTTTTAATTTTAAATTATAACATTATTCTAATAAAAGTTCAAGTTCAAAAACATGATACAACTCAAAATATGGCTTTCTTAAAAATAAAAAAAATATATTGGAAATGGAATAATAGATATAAATGTCGTCCCTGAATTAAAAAGCTTCAACAAATACAATTGCTGCTGAAGTCTGAATAAAAATGCTAATTTTTCAGTAATATCGTTGTTGATTTGAAGGCGCAATAAATAAATATAATAAAATAAAATAAACCTTTCAAATGAACAAATAAAAATATACTCTTTTAATTTTTTATAATTATTGGTCATTTTTTATGAGTTATAAATATTTTTATTTTTTAAAGAGAAAAGATAGGTCCTAGACCGGGATTTGAACCCGGAACCTTTGTCTCACCGTGACATCGCTCTACCAATTGAGCTATCCAAAGCCAAAAAAAAAAATGACCAATAATAATAAAAAAATTATAAATAATAATATGACGTAAGTCAATAAGATCCTAAATTAAAATTAATGTTCAAAGAACTTGGTTCTAGTGTATTCATCGCAAAAATGGCGGGAGCACGCTGGGGGTTTAGGATCTAGGAGAGAGAAGGTTTGTCCTCGACCGGGAGGGGCCTTGGATAGCTCAATTGGCAGAGCGATGTCACGGTGAGACAAAGGTTCCGGGTTCAAATCCCGGTCGAGGGCCTATCTTTTCTCTTTAAAAAATAATAATATACTCTTTTAAGTTTCCACGGCCACTACTTATACAAAAGATTTCAGTTGTTTCTTCTGGTTTAGACCGGGTCGGTGAATAAAATAAAAATATTTTTAAAAACATATATACTCGCAACGTACGAGCCAGGTTAGCTTAGAAGGTTAGAGCACCGCGCTAGAGAATTAGAGGATCGCCCAGGTTCGAATCGCGGCCTGGACAAATATTTTCTCTTCAAAATAAAAATATTTAAAAATGATCACCATCATAAGGATAATAAATGATAAATAAATAAATAAAAAACTTAAGATAATTTAACTCTTAAAGGTAAACAATTAAACGTCGAGAAAAGTGAGAAATATGGTTACTCAAGGGCAGGGATTGGTCAAAGATGATCCTTAAGTTTTTTACAAGAAGAGCAAAATATAAAGGGTAGATCATTTAGGTATAGGCTAGGGAAGTTCTAAATGGATCTTAGGAGGAGTTTGGGACCAACGTCCTTTTCCTAAATTGTCCTTTTACTATAAATATATAATTATTGCTATGTATCATAAAAGCCACGTCGAGCTTATATTGTTAGAAACGGTAATATGAATTTATAAAACAACAATTGTCAGAAACGAAGGATACAAAATCTGCAGACTACCAAAGGGTCTTCACGAAGGCAGTAAGGGGTAGGGCCTATGAGGTGAATATCTTACTAATATTATAAATGTGAATGTTTGTATGTTTGTCTCTATTTCATGCAAAAACTACTGAACGGATTTGGATGAAACTTTACAGTAATATAGGTTATACATCAGAATAACACATAGGCTATAGCAAGCGCGGATTTAGGGGGGGGTGCACGAGGGCACGTGACCTCCCTCCCCCCGACTGTATTTTAGGTATTGTAGAGAATCCATAATAGAATATAATTAAAGGTAAATCACATGATAATGGTAGTTAAAATAACCGAAAGTACATGAGTGAAACAATTTTTTTTATATCTTACTAATGTTAATAATATTATAAATGTGAAAGTTTGTATGTTTGTCTCTCTTTCACGCAAAAACTACTGAACGGATTTGGATTAAACATTACAGTAATATAGTTTATACATCAGAATAACACATAGGCTATAGCATGCGCGGATTTAAGGGGGGCATACGGGTACACGTGCTCCCTCCCCCCGACAGTTTTTTGGGTATTGTGAAGAATCCATTATAGTACATAATTAAGGGCAGATCACATTATCATATTTGTGAAAATAACAGAAAGAACATGAATGAAACTATTTGTTTTGATATCCTACTAATCTTACTAACATTATAAATGTGAAAGTTTGTATGTTTCTCTCTCTTTAACGCAAAAACTAATGGACGGATATGGATGAACATTATTGAGTAAAATAGGTTATATATCATAGGCTATAGCAAGGGGAGATTTATGAGGGAGCACGGGGGCATGAACCCCCCCCCGTTATAGTACATAATTAAAGGCAAATCATGAACTTAGCATCTTATAATTTGCAGATAGGTTCTTTGTATAGTTAAAGAAAGAAATTTGGATAATTCCACCCCAAGGGTTTCCCCTTTAATATAATAGGGGTTCAAAGGTTATATAGAATCCGTCAGTTTTGAAGTTAGACATCTGAAATTTTGGATGTACGAGTAACTTATATTTTAAAAAAATAATTAAATTATTTATTTCAAATGATCTCTCACGAAACTTTATTTGGCAGACCAAATTCCACGCGAGCGAAGCCGCGGGCATAAGCTAGTATAATATAAAATATACCTGTAAAAAGGGACATTCCTTCATGAAACATTAAATAGTATTCAAAATAAATAATTTCATTGATAAAGTATATTTATTGTAACAATTCATATCCTTACTTAATCCAGATTTACTATAAATTTATGAATACGATATGGATGGTTTTATTAAAGTTTTAAGTAATTAAACTGATTAGTAAATTATTTAACAGACACCCAACCACTGGAAAAAATCCAATGTAAAACATTTATGGATAATAAAATAAACTAATAAGACTGACTATCATAAAAAAAAACTCATGTCGTGCCAACACAAATACATAAGATAAATATCCTCTTAGAAGTAAGAACATAGCATTTATAAAATCACAAATATTTTTCAAGGAGAAAAATTAATTGATTTGCAAATAAACAGAATAAATTTATAACAATATAGATATATATTCTTATAGCGTATGAAGACATCAAATAAATACTCCATTAATAATTATTTTCAGGGAATTCCAAAGAAGTCCTTTATATTACATAGTTTTTAATTTATTATAAAAATAAATATAAAATGAGGATATTCTAAATTGTAAGATTCCTGTAGCTACAGAGGAGTGAAGATGGATGATGAGCGGAAGGTTGAGGAGCAAGTATTCCTGAGGCGTTGGCTAAAATGTGCGAGGAGGCCGCCGCTAAACCCTCTTCTCCTCTCCCGCCATCTTCTCCCAACTCGTCAATCACCAGCGAGGCTAGCCTTCTCCTCTCTCATCGGCTTAGCGTCCCGTTCCTTCTTCCCTCCATCCTCTTAGTGACCTCCTCCCGTTTAGAATCCTTGTTTCCTGTTTATATGCAAAGCTCTGTCTGCACCTGCCGCAATCTTTAGCTAACAGACGTCAAGAGCCAGATTTATTTCTCTATCTCTCCCCCCTCCCTCCCGCCCACTCTCTCTCTCTCTCTCTCTATTTCTCTCAGTATACATATATACTGTTATAAATCATTTATACATTTTTATTATATTTATACGAGAGAGAGAGAGAGAGAGAGAGAGAGAGAGAGAGAGAAAGAGAGAGAGTGGGCGAGAGGGGGGGAGAGGGAGAGGGAGAGGGAGAGAGAGAGAGAGAGAGAGAGAGAGAGAGAGAGAGAGAGAGGGAGAGTGAGAGAGAGAGAGAGAGAGAGAGAGAGAGAGAGAGAGAGAGAGAGAGAGGGGGGGGGAGGAGAAGAGGGAGCACAAGCACACAAGCGTGGTTTACAGTTTACTTATCAGATTCAAAGCACTTTCCGTGTTGATCACCTTTCCAATGTCATAATGCGACGTTAAATTAAAATAGTACATTTGAAAGTGAATCAAGTTCTTTTAAACCAAACCTAGAGTTTAAATAATGAACTATTTTAACTATGTAAATAGTACATCCAAATCGAACTACATACTATAGAAATTGTTAACATTTTTTTAAAGATATGTTGTATTTCAAAAAGAGTATATCAGTTAATTTGGTTTCTATGCAATTTTATCATGCACACTTATCAAACTATGTACTAATAGATAGGCAACATAGATGGTTTCGTAGCGTGCTCGTGTGTTCACCGTCTATCATGTTTCTGTCCCATTGTTCAACTTCCCAGTAAGCAATGCCAACTTGGTTTCTTAATGCTCTTTCGTCTTTTGATGATCCGATGGGTTCCATCTCAGAATATATATCATAGATCAAACGTGTAGAGCATTAATAATAGCGTTTAGAAGGTTGGGTGGTTCAGAGCCTTCTTAAGACTGCGTACGTAAAGGGATTTAAATGATTTCCAAGAAGATGAAAACATCATACGTCAATCTGAATATTAATTTAAATGTTTATTATACTTCGTACTGATATAAGTTATGTAATAGGAGAAAAACTAACGAAGGGGCTACAGTATGGCCGAAATCTTTCCGAGTCAACATTGTGCGAGATTATTAGGAATATTAGGTGTATGCTCAACCCACGGGTTTTAACCTTAATAAAGGTATATATTTATCTACCCATCCTTCAGTTAATTGCAGCAGTGTATTATTATCATTCAGTTGGCTCTCAGAGGCCCATATTAAGACTAAATAAGATGAATGAAAACGCATTTCACGTTACAGATAGCATCACTATAACTACCTGTAAAGGTGCGTTTACACGTGAGAGGAACTCGCCGAGAGTGCTCTCGAGAGTAAGTCGCAGAGCCCTTTACACGGGAGAGTGAAATTCACCCTAGTCCACTCTCGGAGAGCTACTCGCCATGGCAACTTTCGAGAGTCCCTTCTGACCGTTAAACGGGCGATTTCTATCAGTTCTGAGAGTGACTTCTAATTGTAAACATCTCGTTATTCCAGTTCAGTGCCAACAGTTCTGGAGTTGTTTCTACTAAACGTATACATTATTTGATGTCTTCAAGGAAACGAGAAATAGGAGAAAAAAAATGGGTCAGGTCTTGGGTCAAAAGACGGAATGATTTAGGCGCTTACCACACACTGACCCGGGAATTGGAACTAGAAGACGCCCAGCAATTTAGAATATTGTGAATTTTAAAATGTAGTGCAATTTTTATTGTTTATCTGAAATAAACTTAGCTTATTTCTCAAATTGTGGATTTTTTCCCATTGCATTTGTATCAAAATTTGTGGCTATTTCTTCAAGAATTGTGTTTTTTTAACTCTATTTTTGTAATCTCCTTAATGTCCCAAATGAATGGGTGAGACTCGTCGTATGCTTCGATGGGCCTGCAAACTTCCTCGTGCGTCCATTTTTTTGGTAAAGACATTCTTGAGAGTACTCTCGGGAAGTCAAACTGGAATTGAATGTCTGAGAGTAACTCTCAGAAGATTTTACACCTCCTACTGTGACGAAAGAGTAACTCGGCGAGTTCCCCCTCTACTTTCGGCGAGAACTCTCAGGACCCTTTACACTTGCGAGTTTTAATCTCGAGAGTAAACCAGCTACTCTCGATAGTTAAAAACTCGCACGTGTACACGCACCTTAAGTTAAACTATGAATATTCTTTCCAAAACTTTTCTCCTTCCAGAAAAAAAAAAAAAAAAGCGTAAAGTATTTTAATTCTGAGGTGGATGTGACCGAGAGTGCTGACGCGTGCCCTTAGCCTCCTCATAACTTCAGCAGACCCATTACGAATCTGTTTTGATTAGAGAAAATTGGTAGACTGTAAAAGAAAGTTCTATGTTATTTAAACAACTATAACATAAGTTATTGTTTGTGATATGGAAATCTGCTGAGAGAACAAAAATAGATATTCCGTCAAAGTTTAACACTTATCTGCAATCCGTTAAGCCAAAAAAACATTTCAACTAATACATCTTTAAATTTCAATGGAAGCTGTGAGGCTCGGTTATTACCCTAGAACCAGTGCAGTTTATAGGATGCGCTGAAACCAAGACACTTCAAGGATCGTAGTGGTGCATTTTTTTATTTTTTTTATTTTAATATTTATTTATATAAAACAAGTAGAAGACTTACTATTCCCCGTTCTGTTAGCGAGATTTTAAAATTAATTTTAAAATATTATACTTTTTAAAAAACCTAACCACTGCAGGAAACTTAGCCGAAGATAACATTAAACCAGTGAAAGAAGAGAAAATGAAAAAGAGATAGTGACATGGAAGGAATACGATAGCGGCAAAGAGTGGACAGCTCATCTCTTTGTCCTTTGGCCGCCGGGCCGCAGTACAATGGATATCCATTCCACCCCCTCCATCCTCGTTCCATTCCGTCCAACAAATCCAGAGCGAATCACGACCCAATCCATGGATCACTGCTCTCTCCGGCCGGCCGTGTCCCTTGGTCCGACATCAATAGGCAACAATTTCAATCTTCACTAATCCGCACCTGCCCTCATAATGCGTACAATTTTCAAACAGAAGAGAAACGATTTAATGATTTAAATTAATACACTGAATGGCCTAAACTATATATCTCATCAAATACTTATTACACCTAAATTATTTCCCACTATGTGCTCGTATTAGTTATCGAGTTTCTGCTCCGGGTGCAAACCTGGCTGTGGAAGGTAAACTATTTACAGTATCTATTAACAACTGTGGATGGACTCTGTGGGACATGATGACCCTCTTGGGGCTCACTCAGATCGCGGAATCGTAGCCCGGCAGGTGATCCTGATTTTTTAAAGGAGTAAGAAATCCTTGGTTATGCCGACCTTCGGAAGGGACGTTAAACGGGGGTCACGAGCCTGACGATGTCACGTACTCTTTCAAAATTCCTCTCCTAATTAAACTTGATTAGGCAAAATTTAGGACTCCCAATGTAGCATCGTGCGATTAGCCAAGGAAGCATTAAGTGGCGTTAAATGGACAAACAAACAAACACATGTACCATGTCACAGGTTATAGCGGTACAATTTTTTTTAAATGTATTATTGAAAAGATGATTAAAAAATCATAAAATTTTGTTTTTTAAAGAACCTTGAAACAGTTCTTTCACTCTCCTGAAAAGAGTTCTTTCTCACTCTCAAAACTTTGTATTTCTATCGGCGACAAGAATATTAAACACACAGTTTATTATAAAAACATAAATATTGAAAAATTACTGGCCTAAAAATCAATTTCGTAAGTAATATAAACATCGAATTTATTAAACTTCAATATGAAATGATATAAGGGTTCAATTCAACTCATGAAAACTTTTAATTTATATAAAAAGAAACGCTATCACGAATTTAAGAACGAACAAAAATATTAAATTACCACGGTCACCTGTGGTCTAGTGGTTAGCGTAACAAACTACTAAGCCCAAGATCGCGGGTTCGTAGCCCGGCAGGTGGCCCTTAGAATCTTTTAAGGGAGTAAAAAATCCTTAGTTACGCCGTCCTTCGGAAGGGACGTTAAACGGGGGTCCCGAGCCTGTACGATGTCAGATACTCGTTAAAAATCCCTATCATAATTAAACGTGGATAGGCAAAATTTAGAGCTCCCACTATAGCATCGACCGATTAGCCATAGCAGAATAAAGTGACGTTAAATGAACAAACAAACATATTAAAGTAAAAATATGAAAATGGAAATTAATTATAGAAATATATACTTTGAAAAGTGGGGTCAACCATTATATTTTTCTTATTAATAAGATAAATTTATCGGATTAAAAATAAATTACCTATAAACCAAACGATTTGCAACAGGACTCACCTGAAACAAAAAAATAATGTTGTTACTTAAAAATAAAAAAAATAATGATTCATTAGTTTAAAGTTTAATAATAATACAGTTTAAATTAAATTAAATGATGGAAAAAATGAATATAATTTTAAATCGAGTCGTACACTTAAATGTAGAGAAAATTATCAATAGTGTACATGAGTATTGTACAAAAATTAGTAATACTATTAATTTATTTTTAAAAAAAGGCACACAAAGCTGATTCCGGAGAGACGTCCAGATGGAGAAAGAGGAAGATGACGGCCTAGAATGCGATGGAAGGACGATGTGGAAGCGCATCTTAGGCTCCTGGGGTGTAAGGACAAGAAGAGCAGCGGAAGATCGTTCAAAGTGGAGAAAAATTGTGGAGAAGGCGAAGGTCCTCCATGGATAAAAGTGAAGCTAAAGACAAAAATATCCAATCAAATGAAAATAAAGCCTATAAATAAAATAACCTTACATTCATCCCATAATTACACTATTTACAATTTGTCTGGAGTCCAGGAACTGAGCTTCTTCCCCAGGAATATTGGCCAAGTCCGGGAGGCCCCTGCCCCCTTTCCCAGCCGCCGGTAAGTGCACATGACTTCACACACACCAGTCCTGAGTTTTGAGAGAATCTGGAGAATCGAGCATTTAATTTAGCGAATTTTATACGTTTGTAAAATTTTGTACAATCATTATAATCCAAGGCATGTTTACTTTCATTTTATTGTTATTTAAATTTTTCCTCAAGATACAAATTACGTACTTCTTTAATATAATTTTGATCTTGACCTCTGATCGCGAATTTTAATTGATAGATTTTTCAACTTATCTAGACCAACATTTTCGGAACAAAGAACGTTTTTCTCTTCTTTTTTTTTTTTTTTTTGTTGACGTTCCAAGATTAATGATGGCGATTATTCAGGCGATAAAATCACATTTTAATACATAATAGTAATTTACCATAACTTTAGGGCTAAAAATCTATTTGATTTCATGTTTAAAAAATAATTATTATTATTATTATCATTTAATTTTCATTTGCACCTGCGCAATAGCGCATCCAGCAAATTTGATCCAGATGTTTTTCTCTTTGCCATTGTACAGGAACATCGAGTTTTGGAATGAAATATCAATTTTTCAGTAGATCTCTTGGCCAATGTCTTTTTAATCTTTTTTTATTAAGTCCAGGTAACAGGGAGTAGGAAAGCGGAAGAACGAGTGGGTTTGGGTGATATTGTGTCGATGAGTGGAATGTTATGTATTTGTTATGAATATATGATTTTATAGTAGGAATGTTCATGTCATTGTGTATAGTGTGATTCGAAACATACCACGGTGCATTAAGAATTTTTTTGAGAATTTTGGATTGTGTTATTTGAATCTTGTGTATGTGAACTTTTTTTGCTGAACCCCAAAGTTCTGCTCCATATGTCCAAATAGGTTTTAGTATACTGTTATAGATAAGTCGTTTGTTCCTCAAGTCAAGTGAAGATCTGTAGTCCAGAAGATGTGATAGTTGTTTGTACCGTCTAGTCAGTTCTTGTCTTTTTAATTTTGTATGTACGTTCCATGTAAGTCTTTTGTCCAAGTATAGTCCTAGGTAACGTACATAATTTGTTTAAAAAATAATAATTAAAAATAACGTATCAGAACTGAATGTTTTATATTAAATCCCATTGCTATTCCTCAAGTAATTTTATACCTACAATACAGACAATACATATATACATAAAATGACATAAAAGAGCGAATAATAAAAAATGTATCAATATTATGATATAACTATCAAGTGATAACATACACACTTTACAATCAAAATTTGAAAGTATTATAAACAAATCGAAGGTGCAATATGGGATAATCGTCAACTTGCTGATTAATTGTTCATGGAGGATTTCGAACATTGCAAATAACAAAACTAAAGCCGACTCACTGCTATGATATTTTTGTTAATCGGCAATATAGTGTAGAAACCATACAAGAATTATGTTTAAATGTCATCCACCCGAATATCAAGAAGTTGAATCTGAAAGAAGTATCCCGTTCATGGACATCAAAGAAGAGAGGAAAGAAAATAGTTTGGGATACTCAGCAAGAAAAAAATCAATGTAAAGCAGAAGAAGGATAGAATATCACGTTCTAGAATTTCAGGTTATTATTCCGCAGGTTGTCACCTCCAGTGGATTCAAAACAAACATGTATATTTCGGTAATCATTCCATCTAGAAAAAATTAGCGCAATCTACTCATTATTCATAATTACATTATCTTTCCCAGTCTAAAGCTCACGATAACTTCTATTCCTGTATTCATGTAAACAATTATCTATTAGATAAATTTAATATATAAAATAAAGTAATAAACACATGCATGTTACACATTTATTTAATTCCGGGTTACTATAAGAGCCGTTTCTTTTGAAAGTGGCCTAACTCCGTTTTTCAATTTTTTGCCGGTTACCATGGTTACATGTACAACTTCATATTACATATCATTGTAGCATTTCAGGTTGCTGATATTCCGAGCAAATTCGATAAGTTTTTGACACATAAGTTTTCAGAATTAGTTCAATAACCGAACCGTGTAGTTTGAAAGTGGCCTAACTCCATTTATTTTATACTTACATCAAGATATTTACTATTGGTAATGTCTATTGCGATATATACCACCGGAATATCATGATTTCTTCAAATCGCTTTCACACGCGCAAAATGTAGATGAATAGTAAATTGTTTTGTAGTAAATTTATGTTTGTAATTTTATATGTTCTGTAATTAAAACATGTTTTGAATCGCATAAATTGTGTTTCCAAAGTGTTTTAAAGATATGTAAAATAAATTGAGTATTGTTTTTTTCAATTTGAAGCAACTTAAATTACGTTGAATGGACATGGGTACCTTCAAATTTTATAATGAATCTGGTTGTATATTTTGAAAGTGGCCTAACTCCATTCTCGATAAGAAAACGCACATTATTAACTTAATAGTTGTTACTATTTTATTAACAACCATAAATTTAACAGCCTTAGGTACAGTTAAGCAGTTTGTCTCGTTAGTATCCTATACGTATATTTTTAAATTCATTGAAACGCGAACCCTTAAATATCTCGATTTGAAGATAAATGGAGTTAGGCCACTTTCAAAATAAACGGCTCATATGTTCAAGGAATTTCAGAGTTGATAAAATAAAAAAAAATAGTTTGATATTTTAAATCTAATAAATTTAATGATAATATTACATGTTAATTGAATAAACAAACCGTGATTTTATAATAATAAAAAACAATACTTAAATAAACAAAAAAAAAAATACAAGGGTTTAGCAATGAATGCAACTATTTTCATCCAGCAAGCTAAAATATCTGGGCAACTGGGGCGGTTGTTACAAGGCCTACCGAGGCAGTGCTTACGATAAAAAGTCCAGTATCTGACATCCCTTTCCGCCTGGCCACCGCTCCGCCAGCACAGATCTCTCAAAAAATAAAAAAAAAGCCAAATATCAGCTAGGAAAAAACTATATTCAATTTCACATTGTTCTTTTTAATTAATACAAGCCCTTGTATCATCATGACTGAAACGCCAGGAACACGAGTGGTACATTTGAGGACACAAAGCCGCAATGAGTCTGAAACGTCCAAAAAGAGAACAAAATAATAAAGTTAGCAACAACAGAACTGTCCATTTCGTTTCCACTGTTTCCTCATATCAAAAGAGCACAAATAACAATCGATACATTAAGTACAAAACTGTCGATAGCCGGCAGATTTGATAGGGAATAATTGAATAATTGCTCTTGAACAAGAGGGTACATTTGTGCGTTTGTCGAATGAACGGATTGAGTATCTAATCTTGAGAGACCGACGTATTGAATATCTAACGGAATGTGATCAAGAATTTCAACAACCACAACAGCATTTCTAATTGGTTTAACAAGGAGGTTCTGTATTTTTCTTCTTTTTTTTATCCATATCAAAAGAAAGGAATTTTTAGCATAACAAAAGATAATAAATAAACTTATTAGAATATGAATAAAATAAAATAAAAATGTTATATTTTGAATAAAATTTACTAGGATCAATGAGAAGGATGGATATATTAATGTTGAGAATATAAGAATTAGGTTCCCTATTAAATAAATAAATAAAGGCTTAGCGAACCCAAATCCGCCAGATCACTCTTAAAGCAATCCTCCCACCTACGCCTCGGTCTACCTCTCCAAGTCGGTACAGCTCCTATTAACATCTTAGGAATTCGTTGGACGTTATCACCTGAATAAGATTTTACGGACGCATGCTTCGCAATTCCACGTTAGATTCACTATTACTTGTCTATATTAATCTGAAATTTTGTTCCAATACAATCTATTTGTTCAAAATCATGCGTAAGGAGGAGATTTTTAGAAGCATTATACATCAATGACAAAATAAATAAAGTGGTAAATGATAGGAAGGAATCTAACGAAAAAAGTAAATTGTACTCATCAGTGATTTCAAAGTTAAAAATGAAATAAAGAAATATAGAAGTCTACACTTATTAGATAACACAGATAACATAACCTTCTCAGGAACCTCATAACATTGTTTTCATTTTTACAATTTTCTTAATATTCATACAATTAACTTTTTAAAATAAATAAAAGTTTTTAATTTTAATTTTCTTGTTTTTGTAACTGGAGTACATCTTTCTTAGTCAATCATTCAAGTGAGTAAATTAAAAACCTTTTTCCAGTCATATATTATTTTTCTTTATTGTAAAAACGTTTCAACAATTCTATGTCATTTTCAATTTACATTATTTTTAAGTCCTTTAACATTATTTAATTTTAAAAATATTCTCTAAAAATTTTTTATATAATTTTGTACATTTTCAACCTAAAAATAAAAAGACAAATCAAATAAATACATAATTTTACATACAACAAAAATTTTTTTATATTTTTAAGTTTGTCCTTGAGAATATTTTTAAAATTAAATAATGTTAAAGGACTTAAAAATAATGTAAATTGAAAATGACATAGAATTGTTGAAACGTTTTTAGAATAAAGAAAAATAATATATGACTGGAAAAAGGTTTTTAATTTACTCACGTGAATGATTGACTAATAAATAAAAGATGTAAAATAGATCAATATAGATCAAAAATCACTAATTTATATTAATTGACCATTCATGATAACTATATATTAAAGAAGAAAACAAATTAAAATGCTATTTTAATAACAATAATCATAACAGTGCAAAGTGCAAATTTCAAAAGTTTCTTAATGATGACCATTGAGAGTAGGTACATTGTTTTATAAGAAATATTTTAAATTATTTGACAATCAACTAAAAAGATATCTATGCTTTTTATCCAGTATTTTTGGGACATGTTTGTTTGTAAAATTATGTATTTATTTGATTTGTCTTTTTTTTTAGGTTGAAAATGTAAAAATTTATAAAAAAAAATTTAGAGAATAGTTTTAAATTAAATAACGTTAAAGGACTTATAAGAAATGTAAATTGAGAATGACATATTAATGTTGAAACGTTTTTAAATAAAGAAAAAATATATGATTGGAAAAAGGTTTTATTTTACTCACGTGAATGATTGACTAAAAAAATCATATGTTTAAATGCTAAAGAAGCAAATTTAGATACACATTTGTTGAACATGATAGGTGTAGATAAAATTTTATATATATGTAAAAGTGAATCTTTTTTTTTTTCGAATTCATTGTTTATAGTTCAAAATGTCATCAAATCAAAATAAATTATCTGAAATATAAAATTAATAAACCAAGTTTTGTGACCATTCAAGGTTTTTTTTATTTTATATTATGAATCACTAAAGTAAAAGAAACTATTTGGTGTGATACGTTAATTAACATTAAAAAAATATACAAAGTATAAAAATGTTATTGTTATTTTGTTTCATTTGATATTTTATGAGATTAATCGGATGATGCTAAAGTGGAAGTCATAAATTTTTCCTGTCAAGGTATAGTCAGGATGTCAGGACTGAAAAACATGAAGTTATACACATTTTTACGTCAAGATATTACGCTAAATTTTTTTAAACAAATAAGGTTATTCGATTACATAGCCTCCTAAAATTTACTATTTAATAATAATAGATTCTTTATTCATTCTGAGACATGCCTCTTGGAATATAGTTTTTGTACTTGAAATGCTGAATTCCTTAGCCGATGGACAGTAGGCTGAAACCAGGAGAGATAGAAGTCCGGAGATAGTAAATGATGCACGCGACCCTTTTCATCTTTGATCCCAAAGGCTCCTGAGGAATGGTCCTGGAAGAGGCGGCGATTTACGAGCGGCCAAGTAACACCCGGGAATCGGCCAAAGTGCCGGCGATAAAACAGACTCTGAAAACTAATGACGCTGACAAAACCAGAGAGAGAACAGGCGTTTCGGGCTATTTTTAATCCAGACCTCGAACATAACCTGCTATCTTCACTTCGACGTCAAGGGCAGTCGTTGTATTAATAGGTATTCGATCCAAAAATAGGAATTGATAGATCACAGAAGGTTATTTGTTTGAAAATAGACATGTAACATATAAAATAGCTACAATAGACATGTAACATATAAAATAGCTATATAGACATGTAACATATAAAATAGCTACATAGACATGTAACATATAAAATAGCTACATAGACATGTAACATGTAAAATAGCTACATAGACATGTAACATATAAACTAGCTAAATATACATGTAACATGTAAAATAGCTACATAGAAATGTAACATATAAACTAGCTAAATAGACATGTAACATGTAAAATAGCTACATAGAAATGTAACATATAAAATAGCTACATAGACATGTAGCATATAACAGTATTGGGAAATGGGCTACTGAGTTACTGATCTATATGTCTCAGGTTCGAGAGCGGTTATGCTAGACAATTGTTAATTCTATTAAAAGTCCTAAATCGATACAGTTAGATCTAAATATCATTCTAGGAGTCAAAACTCATAGATTAAAACAAGAAGGGAAGCATATGAAAGTAAAGGAACTTATTTGGGTTTAGCGGTTTAAAGATCTAAGACAAGCATCAATAAAGTGGTTACCCTTAATTGGAAGAAAAATCTCCAAGGCCGTGTGTGATCTCGGACAAAATACATCTTTGCACAACCATTAGCTTAAAAGCATTACAATCTCTACCGGACACGGAACTCAATACCATTCATCGATGGCCGTGACACAGGTCTTGAAATATAAGTTTGTAAAATGGAAGATCATTTTTTTTTAATTAACAAAAAGTTTTAAAAAATGTTTTAAAATTAAAAGTGAACTAGAGTTTTATCCTTTATGCCCAATGTTCCTTATACCTCATTCTTCGGTTATTGCATCTTTATTTTTTATAAAGCAAAATATTCTTCCTGCTTCACCTTTAGGAACTCATTCCTACCTTATATTCGTCATGCTTCTTCTCTATCTTCATTAAACCCAATTATAATATGACTTAATTCTCCAAACAAATGCCATCTAAAAATTTAACATTCTTAGTTCCTATCATAACTAAATATTATTCATTTTATTAAATATTATTTGCTGAAATTTTAATATTTGTTTGCATATTTTTGTTAGTTTTTGTTTTAGGACAAGAACTAATGTAAATTCAATCCCATTTTTATTAATTTGTCTCTTATATGGCCAGATGAATGTTAGCTGTGTCCATTTTTTTATTCAAAGAGGCCTGGTCACAGAATAAAATTATTTTTCCATTCTATTCTCATATAAAGGGGCTTTGAGTTATATCAGCCAACTTTAATAGCGAAATTCCTGAAAATTCGGAGCACTGATTTATACTTCTGTAAAGTGTAATTAAAATAATTTCCATACTTATGAAATTTATAGCCCTAGGAAGGAAGGGCGAAGAGGCACCGGAAGGAACCTTAACAAAGGAGAACCCCCTGAGGAATAGTTTGCTCAGGACTCCGCCCTCCGAACTGTCATTAGGTTTTCACTTGAGCCTATTCACACTTAATATAATCATTAAAATTCGAATGATTGATTATTAATCAGGCTAATAGACACCTGAAATAAGTATGCATTAAAAGAAAATCTAATGTAAAATAAAATTATGCTTTTTTTACTATGTACAAAGTTGTTTGTACTATGTACAAAGCTGTTTCCTCATTTGGAAACTTTAGAAAATTTGGTTCCCCGAGCATATAGTATATGAGATATATTCAGGAGAAGCTATGAACGGCAAAGAAAAGTAATCGCTACCCTAACATAGCTGAAAGTTAAATTTGAGATTATTAAATGTCAACACCAAAAATCTTCAAAATTCACAACACAATACTTTAAGTTTGTCCTTATCACTGATCTTGAAGAATGGTTTCAAAATTAAAATAAATTCTCAAAAATCACATCAAATCACTTTTACCTTACGTCGTAAACCAATGACTTCCTGCCCTACAGTATCCTTTAATAATATCCCTCTGGTGCCTGTAGAACAGATCCGATACTTAGGGTTGCACCTCGACAAACGATTAACCTGGAATCCTCATACAAGACTGAAAAGACAAGAAACCGCTCGACGTTTCAGGCTACTTCAATACTTACTAGACAAACGCTCTAAGCTCCCAATTAACTACAAAAGACTCATCTACATGACCATCATACGACCTATTTGGACTTACGGAGTAGAGCTATGGAGCTCCACTAAGCCATCGAATTCCTCTCGTATCCAATCCCTACAATCCAAAATCCTTCGTAAAATCCTCAATGCTCCTTATTTTGTTAATAATAAAGTCATCCATAACGACCTTAATGTCCCTTTTGTTGCTGATTTGGCCCGAACCCGGTATCTATCCTTTCATAGCAAACTTCATTACCACTCAAACCCTCTAGTTTCAAACCTAGCTTTCTCTTCAATTCCCGATAATCCTCCGAGGCGTCTGAAAAGAAGATGGCCCCGTGACCTTCTTATTTGAACTTTGATTTGAGTACTACCAGTGGGTAGTTTCTCTACTTGTCATTCTCATGTCATTTTGTAACACTCATTTTATTTACTTGTTGTATAATTGTAATACAGTTGTAAATATCAATAAATAAATTTAAAAAAAAAAAAAAAAAAGTTTGTCCTTAATATTTTTATTTTTTTAAAGATATTACGAATCTACCAAAAAAGCGGAACATAGTATAATTTGAATTTGGTGAAAACTACAATAAGATGAAAAAAATAAATTGATAACAACAAAGTTAAATATTGATAATCATGTAATAACAAAAACTAAAGTGAGTTTGTGGGATATGCAACAATCATCACTAAAGATGTCTAGAACCAAACACGGACAACTCCAAAATTTCAAAAAGTTTAGCAAGCAATGCTGTGCCCTCTTAACCTCAGGCTCGGACCCGCACTAAGACCATGAGAAATCTGGAGGTAATGTGTCGTGCTAGACAAAACTGCTTGGCCAAACTAGCGACAAAAAAAGGGAAAAAGTCAATTTTTGAAATTTCAAATTTATCCACTTTGAATTTCAAACGCCTCTCTTATCCAATATAGAAGTCGAAGAGTAGAAATTATTTTTTTCTAAGGTGAAGAAAATGCTACGGGAAGACTTAAAAACATAATTCCTTGAATGGTGATAAACTATTTATTAGAAACCTACGTTTCGACCCACGTTGCAGGTCTTCTTCAGGGTTTAGTGTTTTTACACCACCGATAGTCGATATATATATATATATATATATATATATATATATATATATATATATATATACTGTTGAAGTAATTCCTCTTATGTATATATTGTATTATAGACAGATAACACTGTAGTGGCAGTTGAGATCATGTTGGCTGTGCACTACAGTGTCTTGGCAACAACAGCCATTGTCTCACTCTCAGTTAGCGTCGGTTTGTAGTGTGGACTGCATCTGCCATTTTGTGTGGTGTCTTGTCAAGTGTTTATATCACAATAAATTCTGTGCTTGTATCGTAATAACTCGTACTGTTGTTTCCCTGCACTCTATTACCTTTTACTCTTTATTTAATATATACGATGATATATTTGGCATCTTGATTAGGATGAAAAACATTAATTTTCTAAAAAAAGTTAATTTGCCAAATTATTCTTATATAAAGTTTGATTAGTGAGACTATTTCACTTGGCTGGAAAATAGTATACGTCTTGTTGCATACAATTGGTAATTGGGTTTAGATTAGCGATACATTCACTAAACATTAGAGTATGAAAAATAAAATAAAAGACAGATGTCTATAAAAATAATGAAGAAATAATCCAAGTGTTCGTGAGTTTGAAGCCATCTTTAAGCATAGCAATTTATAGATTAATCTCGAGATAAATTGCTGTTAGAGAGTCCCAGTAATAAATTTAAACTTCTTATCTACCCAGACCTGAGCAAAGGCATAATAAAACACAGATCCGATTTCCGACTATCTTCCTCGAGGATCAGCAAACTTGGCTAATGGAAAAAGTAAAAATGGAAAAACAAAATGGATATTTTTAATAAGGTCTCGACTTATTACCCGATTAAGAAGGGAAAACATTAATAAGTTAACCAAAGTACTAATCTATTATAGGAAATAATTTTCTAATGAAAAGAAAAAAGTAAAACAAACAATGAATTTTTAATTTGCATCTGTAGGCAGTTTACCAAAGTTTCAGTTTATGAAGTTATTATTTTAAATACCAAAAAACTATAAATTCTGTTATATTATACACACACAAATTCATATGTAAATACCTATATATATAACCATAAATGTATACACACATAGATATATATATATATATATATATATATATATATATATATATATATATATAATGTAATTTATATAAACAGGCCGTATGATGAATGAGCGCCAGCTGCTATAGAGTTATTTCAATTATTCATTATTTAACTCCATCAATCACTCCCCAGCGACCGCCCACGAAAACAATCTGCAGGATTTATATTCTGGATGGTCTCTCTGTACGGTTTAGCTGGTGCCTAAGAATAATTAATAAAATTAATAAATAAAATAACAAAAGGTTAGCATCGAATCTAACGGTTATATCTAACGGCCGATAACATTAATTACTGTTTACGTACTTACGTTCTTCCCACAAATCCCATCAAATCACCTTTGCCCTCCGTCGTAAATCAATGAATTCCTGTCCTAATGTATCGTTTAACATAACATCCCACTGATTTCTGTAGAACGGTCTAAGTCCGGTACTTAATACTACACCTTCACAAAAGCTTAACTTGGAATCCTCATACTAGACTGAGACAACGAGAAACAGCTCGCCGTTTCAGGCGATTTACATTTACTGTACTATAAAAACGCTCTATGCTCCCAATTAATTACAAAAGACTCATATACATGAAAATCTTTAGAACCCTTTGGACGTACGGAGTAGAGCTTTTGGACTCCACTAAGCCATCGAATTCCTTTCGTATTCAATCATTTGTAAAATCCTCAATGCTCCTTGCTTTGTAACGAACAAAGTAATCTATAATGACCTTAATGTCCCATTCGTTGCAGATTAGGCCCGAATTCGATATCAATCTTTTCACGACAATTTTATTTCCACCATTTTCAAACCTAGCAACCTCTTCGCATCCTGAAAATCCTTCAAGGATAAGAAGATGGCCTCGAGACCTCCTAAGTTGAACTTGCTATTTGATTACTATCACTGGGTAGTTTCTCTACTAGTCTTTATTCATGCCAATATGTATCAGGCCTGCCATTTGCTTGTTGTATTGTTATAATACACCAGTAAATTTATCTGAATAAATTATAAAAAAGAACTACACCTTTAACACGATCTTCCCGTCACGGATAGTTTTTTGTTATATACTATATCGTTAAGAAGATATATCATAATGGCTAATGGAAAGGTGTGTCATTTATTTCACTTAACTAGAAATATATTTCACTTAATAGAAACGTATACCTACATATATATTGATGATAAAACAGTTTGTTGGCAACATGATGTGGTAGAAGATAAATCATTGTCGAAAGAGATGATTAATCTAGAGGAATATGACAGCCGTGACACATATGGGGCAAGATGAAACAATCAGAGGAGAGATGACATTTGATCAAAGAATAAGTTCTGATTCAATAATCATTGGGCAATAATAATGCTCCAATTGGGCACGGCCTACGTGCCTTGCGCAATTGAAGGTAGCAACTGGAAGAGCTGGCTGCAACTTTGATATATCTATTGCGCGCATGAGAAATGCCACTGTAAAGAAATATATCACTGGTGTCTGTGAAGTAAAGATTATTGCTTTAATCTATATATATATATATATATATATATATATATATATATATATATATATATATATATATAAATGAATGTATGGGTGTTTGTCCTTTATGCATTACTACACCTATCATCCGATTGTCATGAAACTTTGGGAAGTTCTTCAGTACACTCTAGGGAAGGTTTCTACCAACTTTTTTTTCTTATTTTATTTTTTTGGATTTGAAAAAAAGCTGAAAAATTTCTAGAAAAAAAATGATTATTTATCTAAAAAACGTAATCGACCTTTTTTAAAGAGGATTTACTTTCCTACAATTTGAGCTCAACCGCAGCTCTGTACGCCAAATGGAATCTGAGTTCAATCCTATCAAATGAACGGAATATTATCTATATATATAAAAATTTCCTGTCACGATGTTTGTCCGGGCTAATCTCCAAAACTACTGGCCCGATTTTAATGAAATTCGGCACAGATGCGTAACATTGTCCAACTTAAAATATAGGCTATATTTTATTTAGATTAACGACTGAAAACCATGAAATTTTCGGAGTTATTTCAGTTTTTGGCCTGTATCTCCTAATCGGTGCGTTTTTGGAAAAAAACGTAATCGACCTTTTTTAAAGAAGATTTACTTTCCTACAATTTGAGCCCAATCGCAGCTCTGTAGGCCAAATGGAATCTGAGTTCAATCCTATCAAATGACCGGAATCTTATCTATATATATATATATAAATTTTCTGTCACGATGTTTGTCCCGGCTAATCTCCGAAACTACTGGCCCGATTTTAATGAAATCTTATTTCTTTGGCAGAAATACGTATCATTGTCCGACTATAAATATAGGCTATATTTTATTTCGGTTAACGACGGAAAACCATGAAATTTTATACGCAGGTATTAGTAAATCATCTAATCTATTTGTATTAGCAACGGATAGATTAACAAAAAATATTGTGCATCGATTAGCCATCAATTAAATTGAAATAAATATTTATAATTTAATACAATATTAATATCCATAATTAAAAAATCAAACATTATATACCCCATTCTTTAAACTCATACTTATATTTTATCAGTTATGAGTGTTGTATATTATATATTTATTATATAATATAGTTAGATATGAGATGAATAAAATGTAAAATCAAAAATCTATTTAATTCGTGTTTTCATAAATTCATTATTTCTTTTAAATTCAAATTTTAACTAATATTTTTTAAAACTATTATAACAGCCATAGCAACGCGTGGCCGGGTCAGCTAGTAGTATCCTAAAAAAAAATATCAAAAAATTAAAATTCCTTAAGAAATGTGGAATAATTATGAGAGCTCCCTGTTCATTTTCAGAATTGAGAAGATTTACAGCCTTCATGCCTCGAAGGAATGTGTACAACGGAAATGTGCTCATTATTTCTGACATTCCAAAATATCTTCGCTATCGGCCAGAGAATCCAAGTACCGCAGAAATCCTACAACTGCCCTATTTTTACTTTTTTGAAATATTAAAGCTGATAAATTACAACTTATTTAGAGGTCATATGAGATACACGGCAAGCCTATCGATTTTAAGCATGATTATAAATTGGAGTGTGCGGGAAACAATGCAGGATTTTATTTAAAATAACCTTCCAAATAATTTCGATTTTTATAAATGGAAACCTCTTTCAAACAAAAATGTTAGTTTACATCCGTAATAATTTGCTACTTCTAAGATCTCAAAGCGCGAAATTTCCAAACGGCCAGAAATGTCAATAAAAGTGACCGCAGTGTTGAAAGGTGGTTTTATAGATTTTGACTTGAGCTATTATAGAAATAGACTTGAGCCTTGAAGACAAATAGTGCCGTGGAAGAAGATGAAATTAAAATAAACAAATAATAACATACATTCTCCTTCTTTCAAACAAAATATGAATCACCTTACGACAAAAGTAAAGGTTTCATAAATCAAGATTAGTAAAAGAAAAGGAAGTCCCACCACCTCAACACAGAGAGCGCGCCAATCTATTGAGCAATAACGATAGTTCATAGACTGAGCCGCTGAACTTAGCATTATATCATCCCTAATAACATTGCGCATTCACCAACCAATTGACGGTCACCTGTGGTCTAGTGGTTAGCGTAACATACTACTAAGCCCAAGATCGCGGGTTCGTAGCCCGGCAGGTGGCCCTAGGATTTTTTTAAGGGAGTAAAAAATCCTTAGTTACGCCGTCCTTCGGAAGGGACGTTAAACGGGGTCCCGAGCCTGTACGATGTCAGGTACTCTTTAAAAATCCCTATCCTAATTAAATCTGGATAGGCAAAATTTAGAGCTCCAACTGTAGCATCGTCCGATTAGCCATAGCAGCATAAAGTGACGTTAAATGAACAAACAAACAAACCAACCAATTGAGAAATCGTCCCACTGACCCGTAATTTCGCGTTATAAACATAACTGCGTAATGATAAATACTTATCACATTCGTTCTTATCAATGAAACTTATGTCGTCATTTGGAGAGGACGTAAAATGACGGTCTGGTACTCGTTAGAGACCGATATCCTAATTATGCTACGATAAGCAAAATTAAGGACTCGTACTGTAGCATCGTTCGATTAGCCATAGCAGCATAAAGCAGCGTTAAATGGAACGAACAAGAACAAGAATGAAATTTTAGGAACATTTGTAACATGCAACCGTCAACAAAATTAGTACTGTTAGCTACATGACAATGGAACATTTCCTAAAATAGAAGATTTCCAAGGTCATCTTCTTTTCAGACGCCTCGGATGAACATCCATGGAGAGCACGAAAGAATAGGCATACAGTTTCGGTACAGTTTCAGAATGGTGTTGTCAATGCAATAGTTATACTTGGCGTGTTATCAATTCAATGAATGAATGAATGTATGAATCAATGAAGCCTTTATTATAAAGAGAATTATAAAACAAGATGGTTTACAAAAAAACTACTAATATTTACA
This sequence comes from Arma custos, assembly GCA_037127475.1. Classification (NCBI taxonomy): domain Eukaryota; kingdom Metazoa; phylum Arthropoda; class Insecta; order Hemiptera; family Pentatomidae; genus Arma; species Arma custos. The sequence goes on along the minus strand of CM073764.1, from coordinate 135,729,702 downwards.
AAAACATACACATACTTGTTTGGACCTAATATTGTAACTTAAATACCAATAATAAATCATAATATTTTTCTTGTTAAAGATGAATTAATTACTGCAATAATATAATTGATCCTTATAGGCTTTATCTTATGGGAGCATGGTCTAACTTCCCGGAGTGACCAGCTCTATTGGGAAGTCAAGTTCGACTTTAATTCCTGCTACTTCACTTTATTTTGAGCAATTCTTGTCCTATTTTATCTTCTTCTGTCGAATCAGCAGTTGGCACGTGGACTTGATCAATTCAATAATGGTTACTTAATACTCGAATTTATTTAAAATAATAATGGATTAATTTAATATAAATTAAGATTGACTTTACGGAAGATCTAGATAAGAAAAAAAACTCAAAGGAAACTACAAACTTGAGGTCGGTGCCCTCGAGTAGTTTTAATTATTACTACTCTAATTAGATCACTGATATCGACTTCTACTTCCTCTACAGCCCTAGAGATATGCAAATCCTTAAGGAGTTCCATTCAGTAGAGTCGGGTCCAATTCAGTGGGGGGGCCGAGTATTATCTGCAATTTAAATTGTTACTGCTTAAGCACGACTTCTCTAGACCAATAAACTTAAAATATATCAAATCAGAACAGTAATAATTTTAATATCTCCAATGAATATGAATTTGGTGATGAATATGAAGCAGTAATTTACACTAATTCCGTTAGAACTAGGGCGATGGGATGTGACGAGATAAGGCGGAAGTATACTGCAATATTACCAACTGTAATAAAACCGAGATGATTTATTAATAGGGGGACGAGAATGTAATGTCCCATTCTAATATTAAATTCAAACGAGTAAATTTTTAATAAGTTTTTATTTGTAATCAATAATAAAATCACCCTCGTTATCTACAAATGTCTGCTGAGCAATTTTAGCTGTGAGCAAATTTTCAATCCCGAACTGATAAAAATCAAATGGTTTTTGAACAAATCGTCCCTGCCATTCCCAACTATCGAATGTGAAAATCGGTACTTTTGAGAAGAATTAAAAAAAAAAGCAGTTTCAAGGTTTAATAAAAATTAGTGCTTATAATCAAATAAATGGCATTCGTTTCACATTGTTTTTGTGACTGATAGATGCCTTTATATGAATTTTATATCAATTATCAATCCGAATGCTATAAGTCGAAAAAGAAAACTGTTTTTTCACATCGATACTTTGCGATGATTGGGGTGAAATTATATCGAGATGGCATTTTTGTCATAATCCAGTTTGTCAGATTCTAATTTGGTTGCCACTGAAGAAAATGTTGTAGGGATAGGAAAAAATATAAATCCAAAAGGTCCGAGATATCGGATGAGTATGATGCCTGAGGCAGTACCCCCACCCCCCATACATTAATTTTTTCGGTACTTTTCCAATCTGACACCTATCGACCCCAGCACGCTCCTCTGGCACTTACCTCAACTATTTGGACCCTGTCAGGTTATCCTGCCAGAAATTTATTTGAAATAGTATTCTTTCATTATCATACAAGAGGATTCTTAGGAAATGAAATAGGAGATGATATACAACTAAAATATGATTTTTTTTTGTTATTGTTTTTATTTTTATCTATTTTTCTTTTAAAGAAAAATAGATAAAAATAAAAACAATAATAAAAAAATATCATATTTTAGTTGTATATCACAATTTCTCTTTAAATTTAAAATATATTAACTACTGAATAAATAAGAAGATAAAATAAAACATTTATTATAAACAATATTGATTAAACATAACAATATCTAGCAACAATTATAAACAATATTAATTAAAAAAAACAATATGTTACAAAAATGATAAACAATGTTCATTAAAAAGAACAATATTCAGTTGCAGTTTCATATTATGCCCCTTTCTACAAGACATTTTACGGGGAATGACGTTCCGCTCCTGTAGAAATAGTACAGCTGACTTTTGATCAATCACCTCGCGAAAAATCTTCATTAAATTCCAACTCATATTGTATAATTAACATGAAAACAAATAAACATCCACTTGACACAAACAATAACAAAGGACTAAGAAAGGTTACGGCAACAGTAGCAGGTAGTTAAGGAAACTGACACTTGGGGCGCTGGGGTCGGTGTGCGTTAGATTGGAAGAGTGCCATTTTTTCTATTGTCCATCTTGCACATCATTGTCGTTTTGCAGAATGACACCCTTTCTGTTGAAAATCACCGGCGACTTTTCGATTAAGATTAACTCATTCCAATGTTCACAATTCTGCATTAACAAGGTTGTTCAAAGTGAACAATTCAACGAAAACTCCAGGAAAAAACAACAGAAGCGCATTTTTGGGATGTAAACCCGACTTCTCTGTACTTCTTGGTGATTCATTTGGATAGAGCCACTGCCTTTTGCGTTTTGGATTATCATATAGGACCTTTATACTGCTAATCAATAAGTAACCTAGATCTACCATCGTCGACTTCTAATATTAACAACTCGGCCTAAATACTTAAATACTAACTAAACCATCAACGATTCGTGACAATAAATTTAAATAATAATGGGCGAAATATTGGAGAGATAATTTCTATTTCTGTTTTAGTTTGGAGACTTAAGGCTTTTCGTTGGAATTTTTCTCCGGTCTTAACATTTATGTAAGGTCTCTTTTTTACTTTTCAATATTAATATATTTTGTGGAGTAGCCGTAGGTCCACTGGTTTCTTGATAATGATAATTTTTTTTTCTTGCATTTTTACTTTCATTTTTTTATATGGTCTTTCGTCTTAAGTTTTGTGATGTTTGCTATTATTAATTTTTCCTGTGGTGCTTTTTGAAATTTTGGTGAGTGTATATTGAATTTTGAATTTCTGAAGTATCTATCAGCTGTTTTTATCTGACCTTAACCAGCTGGGGTCGAGTAGCCTTCCTTATGATTCATTAGTTGCATTTGAGCCTTCGAGGTGGTGGGATGTTTCTTGGGTGCATTATTCATGTTTTGTTTTCCTGTTATTCTCTTTCTACCCTGAGGATGCCTGAATGGGCGAAATATTGGAGAGATAATTTCTATTTCTGTTTTAATTTGGAGACTTAAGGCTTTTCGTTGGAATTTTTCCACGGTCTTGACATTTATGTGGGGTCTCTTTTTTACTTTTCAATATTGATGATAAATTTATTGTAGAAAAAGATTAAGAAACATAAATGAAGAGCCAATAGGGATAGAACTGCGATATAGGTGGCACTGGGCAACTTCCAAGTTCCATTAAGGAAATAACAAACAACTTAAACTGGGTTGGAACATGGGCAAAGTTTTTATTGCATTTCCGCTTTCTGACGCACCCTATCAGCTTAGGCTCAGATTGATCGCGACTATATTTATGATTCGCGTACATTCAGTAAGTATTATATAGTAAATATGATAATTGAATATTTTATGTTGGAATTATTTTTATTAATAATTATTCGAAAATAAGATATTGCGTTGGATATTAGGCCCGAAAAAGGACGAGCCCCCAGAAAAATTAGGAGGTTACATAACGCGTAATTACAGTCTTCGGTTAATAGCATTTAAGTGATAGCATCGCGAAGATTGAAACGTGTTTATGAGGTAATAATAGTCCGAAAGGTAGGCAGAGGCTTAAAAAGCGTCGGTGTCGATCACTCGGTTTAGTATTATTAGTCTTACTGACGCCGTAATCCATATGCAAGAACTCCTGGATTGTTGCAGTGATAAACATTTGCCAATAAAAATGTCTGTAAAACTAAGGCTATAAATGTGTAGGGGGGAAGATCTCGGTTTAGCGTGATCTAGGACAAATTACATCCCTTCATAACCATTGCCTACGAAATAGTATAGTATCTACCAGGTACTGAATCCAAGAAACTTTATGTGTCCAAATTTCAGGTAATCCAAGCAAACACTACTGTTCGAAAAAGAAAAAAAATTTTTTTTTTGTAAACATTCGATACCTAACATTTGAATGGAAAATATATGGAGCAAATGGAAAATAGTAACGTGATCAGAATACAAGAGAACGAAATAGACTTCTTTAGTGATAAAAGACGTCACAGCTATTGAACGAACATTCCTGAAGAAATGACGCGACGAATGGCAACCCAATATTTATAAGACAGACAATGATAATGATCATCACAAACGCAGATAAAAACTTGCATACAAATATAATACAACAAATCATAATCTTGTAAAGTCTGATGCACACGACACATATACTACGCCTACCTATTTATTAGGGACGTACTTCATGTCCATTCATATGGAGGAAAATGGAACACACTTCATTATGATAATGAACGCAACAAAACAAGGGGAAAGAATCCTGTTTTTCTGATGTAAATTTGCACTTGAATGACAAATACGAGCAAACGAACGTATTCAGTTCTAATTTTCTCACATTAAAATAATGAGAAACAGTTTTTGTTAAGACCTATTATGGGTGGTAATTTGTGAGCAAAGTAACAAGCATTTTTTAAAATCTGTGAATACGTCAGTCTAAAAAAAAAAAAAATCAATTATGATATATTTCACAATATTATTTCGAAAACGAGTTAATGTCTCTGCTTATTTACATGAAGTAAAGTGTTGTAAGCAATAGACCTTAGATGGAATGAATATTGCAAGGTAATCATTTCATCAAGGAGTTAACGTTTCAACAAACATTTCGAACTTTAAACAATATGTCAGTATGTGCTAGCCTATATACAATCATTAACAGCTACTATACACAGTCTGTAATACAATTATTTTAAAATTGGTGAATATTAAAAAGAATACGAATGAAAACTTTAAACTTGTTCTGACTTAATTCGAGGTGAAACTCATATAAAAAAAATGTGATTAAGATGGCAATTTAAATTTAAATTAAAACTGAAAATTAAATCAGGTTTAGGGTAATATGCATTTCAAATGCTACTACTAATATTAGTTGTTGCACGCAATGATAAAAATAATAAATAGATCTAGATTTAAAAAAAAAAAAACGAGGTATAAACACGGAAAGGAACTAACTGTTTCAATCTGCATAGCAATCGAGTACAAAAATAGTTGCAAAATCAGGAGATAAATGACGTCGGTAGGTTTTATCAACCCACAACCGGGGAGGTAGTGAATACCTTCTTTGTCAGCTTTGTCCACTAATATTATTATATAAATATATCAGTTTCTATTTATCTTGACTGTTATAGAAATAAATAATATAATATATAATATTATACGGAATAATATATATTCCGATTCTCGAGTTCCAGTCAGTTCTTAAATTTCTTATGGCGGTGTTTCGAGACTAGGCTAGCGTAGCGAGACTACTCATTCCCTGTCAGTGAAAAAAACCAGCTTTTACTAAATGCATTTAATAGCACAATAAAGTAAATATAAATTACTTACTATAATAATTTAAATCCTTGCTTTTCCAACATCTCCTAGTCATTTGCTTGGAATGAAATGTATAGAATAATTTATTGTGTTATTTGGTAGTTTTAATTTTGTTTTTTTAAAATATGTACCCCGGTATATCCTATCCTTTCATAACAAACTTCATTCCCACTCAAATCCTCTAGTTTCAAACCTAGCTTCCTCTTCGATTCCCGATAATCCTCCGAGGCGTCTGAAAAGAAGATGGCCACGTGACCTTCTTAGTTGAACTTTGATTTGAGTACTACCAGTGGGTAGTTTCTCTACTTGTCATTATCATGTCATTATATATCACGTATCCTATTTACTTGTTGTATTATTGTAATACAGTTGTAAATATCAATAAATAAATTTATATATAAAAAAAAATATGTACATCATGTAAAGAAATTATTGCATGCTAAATCATACATTTAGCAGATGTTATGGATTTATCTATAATCTTTAATTGCTTAATATCTTGTCAGGATTCGTACTGTTTATTTAATTATTATTATTACTTTAATTATTTCTTTTTAAATTTTTTTCTGTCACTTTTTATACGCTTTATGATTCGTAACATGTAGCCTTCTAGCCAGATATATATTGTTTCTTTTTCTAAAGGGACTTGGTCCCAGAATAAAGTTACTTTTCTAGTCTATTATATTCTGAATTGACACGAGTAAGATGTTAATTAGCTAAGTTGTACTTACAAGTTATATTAATGCTAAAATATTTAAACTGATAAAAATCTTTTTTGACAGATATATTATTATTATTATAGACGTTCCAACATGGGTTGCCTCAACCTGTCAGAGCAGAGAACTACCCCTCTCGGTCCATCCAATCCCCTTCCTGGAGACCTCTACCGGCCATCTCTTCCTGTACTCCCTCCATCCACCTGTCCGTCTTCTCCTCCCTGGTGGAACCCAATCCAGCACTCTGTTCGGCCAGCATTCAAACGCCATTCTCTTCACATGGCCGTACCATCTTAGGCGGCGTGCCCCGATCCTTTCATTTGTTGATATATTCACATCCATCCTCTGTCGAATCTCTTCATTTCTATCCAGCCTAGTGACACGGAGACACCTTCTCTACGGGAGCTTATAGCCCAGGTTTCCGAAGAATAAGTCAGATTAGATTCGACAATGGTTGTGAAAATGCGGCGTTTATTCTCTGTGGATATCTCCGTAGTCCATAGGACCGGATGTAGCATTCTAGTAGCTTTTGGGGCTTGCACAACCTTTTTCCTGACTTCATACTCAGACGACCCGGTAGCATCCAAATAAGACCCCAAGTACTTAAATATATTTACTTTCTTACAAGCCTCCCTGTCCACCAGAAGCGCAATGGTATCAGGATTTCCAACGGCCGACAGACAATAAAAAAACTAAAATTGAAGAAAATCAACAATTGAGGTGTGGACATGGAATAAGGAATTAAGTAAAAAAAAAAGGAAATCATTTTCCAGTTTTTCAATAAATATGGTAGTAATTAGCTATGCCAATAGGATTGAAAGGGGCGTAAGTAAAAACTGGGAATGGTTTACTTTTTATGAAGGGGGAAATTTGTTTTTTTTCAGTTATCATTTAAGTTGTCATAACAGCTTTTTGCTTCTCTGTAAAATTACCTTTTCAATGTCATTTACAAGTAATTTAAATTTTCTTTATTTTAGATGTTTACTTAGGGAGCGGGATAATAAGCATATGTACACATGCATATGCTTAGGGTAACGTACATATATGCATATGCATGTGTAGGCCGCTGAATTTACAGTGACTTAAACCATGCTTAATTTAAACCGCCTTCTATAAAAAGGGAAACCCTTGTTGATGATCACGGACATGTTACCTCTATGCCCAACCGTCGTTTTAGAAAAAACTGCACGGTCTCTACAATCCATTGAACTGAAAAACCTTCATAGGTTGCACTGGTTTGGTTTTTACTCAGCTTAGTATACTAATTTAATAAAATTAATGTCGTCAAACAATTTTTAAACTCAAATAGCTTTTGCCTTGATATCAAAATGAGAGAATTTATATTTGTTGATGAGGAAATTGGGTTCGGACGTTGATAACAATAATAATCCCGAAGGCTCAATGCCGATTACAACAACAAAAGATGTATTTGTCTCATTTCGACCAATTCTATATTAATAAAAAAAAATTTAATTAATGGTACATTACTTTTATTGTAAACTTCTGCATATAGCTCTTTTAATGTTATTTATAAACTTGAAATAAGTGAGAATTTAATTATGCTTTTCCAATAGCCTTATTTCAACACGAAAATCTTTTCATTACTGTTCCATTGTTCATCATTGAAACAAAAGACTCTTTTAGAATTTTAGACAAACCTTGTAATGTAAAGAGTGTTGATTTTATGTAATCTTAATGAAGATGATTCTGAAAGAAGAATCTCAATTTCCAATTATAATCCTAACATAGAAAATTAAGTAAGGTAGAAGAGCGAAATCTCAAAATCAGACATAAAACAATTATAAAATAAAATTAGAACATTAACAGAAAGAGACAACTATATATAGCGAAGGGGCAATAGCACATCTCACATCAACTGTCCACGAAACAGCACCTCACCCCGAGATCACCACCTACAAACTCGAAATTCACTAAGACAATCCAAGACAATATTAATAATTTACTTAAATCACAAATGAATTATTTCTTAAATTACTAATATAATTCAATACACTGCAACATTCTATGTATAGCACGATCAAGCAAATAAAAATCGGCAAAATATTTATTTAAAGTTTAAATTCCTAAACAAACAAAATATTTTTAAAATGTTTCTTTTTTTTTAATCAGATCAGGGAACGGCATTCCTCAAATGTCAATGTTAACTCAGGAACAGTTTAAATTAGCAAGTGCCTGACACTGGGCATTCAGATTACCGCGTCCTCCCAAACCACAAATCACTGTTAATTTCGTTCTGTCGCTTAATTAGAAAGAAAAAAAACCTAGGTATCTCAGGCTGGCACTTGGTTATGTGGAAGTGCTACTAAAAGAGCCTTTAAATGCCATTCTTTATTTATGTTATACCAAACAACATGACGAGAAAAAGATAATGCAATGGATATATTTTGAGAACAGGAAAAAATATTCTAAGAATATTTAGAAATAGAAAGTTATTGAATAATTTTTACTCCGAGTGACTGAAAAAATATTGACATTTATGTCCGATGATTTATTACCCCATACACCAATATTAAAATTTGAGAATCTATAATAGAAAATATTTTCTAAAAAATAAAAAAGTAGACTACAAATGATGAAAAAAGTTTGCAGGGCTTTGAGTTCTTATTAAATGCACTGGACACGTTAAATAAGGTCTTAAAGATTTCTGATTTAAATATCGAATAAAATATCTATTATTTTTAGAAGCTATTTATGTAAATAGTTGTTCGATTTAGCAATAAATTGTATATGCATATAAACTTTTACAATCAAATGCATGCAATATCGTCATAATACATAAGACCATACATCATAAAAATTGAATTTATGTTTAATGTGAATATTAGAATAGAATAGAAAAGTAACTTTATTCTGGGACTAAGTTTCTTTAGAATAACAAACATGAACAGGAAAAGAAACATAATATGTATATATTTTTTTCTATTTTTCTTCAAATAATGACTTTTTTTTATATTGACAATAATGAGTTATGAATTGGTGGATTGACGAGGTGGGATATAATTTTTTTGCGTAGAATCGGTTTGTAAGCATAATGATGCGTAGCATCTAAAATATACATTCTCATCATGAAGTCAAGATGGTGTGAAAACCTTTTTTTATGCTTTATTGCGTATATGATATCCGAATAGAAAATAAAGTTTAATGTAGAAAATAATCTCGATTATTTGCAAAATATAATCGCGAAATGAGTATTTAATCCCGGAAAAATATGGTTTTATTTTTCACCAACAGGTAACCTTGCTATTCTTCTATTTACCATTTCCTTATGGCTTATTATATACATACAACAAGGAAATTATTTTTCAAATATTTATTATACACGAATAGGAAATGAATTAATCGAAAAGAGGATTGGACCACTTGACCACTACCAGCCAAAGCAATTGAGGAAGGGCCAGAGGAACAAACATAAACATGCTCTGAGAGCAGAATCCATCCGATATTGGATAGTCCTCCTTTATTCTATCAGTCCGGGGAGATTTATTCCCTTGCATTAGGACTCAACATAAAATATATCGACTGTGTAACGAAATTATACAAAAGGCAAGTAAAATGAGCTCTGGCGTTTGCTGAGAATGAAATACAGAATGGATTGCAGAGCAGTTTCGTCATAATTGACAATACAAAGACTAGCGATGTATTAATTATTTATGCGATATAAGAATAATTAAACGTCCTTCGCTAATAACAATGATTAAATATAATTATAATTCCCAACTAATTAATAATACAAACATAATTATTATTCTCTTGTTTAAAAAAATAAATAAGTTTTTAAACAATCTCTAAGTAAATTGAAACAAAAATATTCAAATAATCACAAATGTTCCTATTTTTTAATTATAAATTTAAATGTATGCATGGTCGGACCAACTGATTAAATCAGATGTTTGAAATTCTTTCAAATTCTTGCGAAAGCACAACCTGATATAATATGTTCTCCATATGTTTTCTTTATTTTGGGAGTAGTCTACGTGCTTGCCGTATTGTTTTTTTATATAACTAAAGCTACAAAGCTAATCTTGGAAATTTATTTACTATTAAATTTATCTCAAAAAACAAAACAATTACAATATACTTATTGGTATTTACAAAATAAGTTTAAAAATACACTCCAACACCACACGAATTAACAAGTAAAGGTCCATCAAATGAATAAAAGTACAAATTTTACCATATCGCTAGATTTTTATAAAAGAACAAATATTTTAAGAACGTTAAACGTTATATTTATTTGTATGGCTTTATTACCTCAAGCCTTCGGTGCAATGGTACAAATTTTTTCTAAAATAATTTTATTATGTCTCTATTAACACAACTTTTAAACAACAGGCAGTAAAAATTGTTTTGTTTTTTAAATTTTAGATGCAACAATGTATATATGCTCTCATCCTAACTATTTGTTGTAAATATTAATCTAAAAGTGTGTACTCTATTTAAATATTAGAACTTACAAGTTTCTGAAGAATAAAAATGTTTTCCTTACCTGAAAATAAAAAACAAAAAAATTAAGGATACATATGTAAAAAAATACATTATAACATAAAAATAAATTAACATTAATATCTTTAAGTAGTATAAAAATAAGCTAGGTACTTTTATTAACTTTTGTAAATTTTTTACGAGAAAAAGAGCAACTATAAAATATTTGTAATTTTTTATAATTATTGGTCATTTTTTATGAGTTATAAATCTTTTTTAAAGAGAAAAGATAGGCCCTCGACCGGGATTTGAACCCGGAACCTTTGTCTCACCGTGACATCGCTCTGCCAATTGAGCTATACAAGGCCCCTGCCGGTCGAGGACAAACCTTTTCTCTCATAGATCCTAAAGCCCCAGTGCTCCCGCCATTTTTGCGATGAATACACTAGAAAGAAGTTCTTTGAACATTAATTTTAATTTAGGATCTTATTGACTTACGTCATATTATTATTTATAATTTTTTATAATTATTGGTAATTTTTTATGAGTAATAAATATTTTTTTTTTATTATTTAAAGAGAAAAGATAGGCCCTCGACCGGGATTTGAACCCGGAACCTTTGTCTCACTGTGACATCGCTCTGCCAATTGAGCTATCCAAGGCCTCTGCCGGTCGAGGACAAACCTTTTCTCTCATAGATCAGAAAGCCCCATTATAAAATAATATGATGTAAGTCAATAAGATTCTAAATTTAAATTAATCTTCAAAGAACTTCTTTCTAGTGTATTCATCGCAAAAATGGCGGGAGCACACTGGGGCTTTAGGATCTATGAGAGAAAAGGTTAATCCTCGACCGGCAGGGGCCTTGGATAGCTCAATCGGCAGGGCGATGTCACGGTGAGACAAAGGTTCCGGGTTCAAATCCCGGTCGAGGGCCTATCTTTTCTCTTTAAAAAAGATAAGATATTTGTTTTCCGATAATACCTGTAAATCTGACAAAGTATATAAGTGAAAAAGCAAGCAGACATCTTTTGTATGAGAGCACTAAATTGGACAGGCACAGAAACAACATGATCAGGGCGGTTGCCACGTCAGTTCTACGAGGCCGCCTTCCAAGTGGAGTCTAATAGAGAAATGAAGACAATAAATAGAATTTTTTAGGTATAAGTTAATTTATTGTATGAAATTATGAATTCAATTTTATCAACTACATTACTGTAGATATAAACAATTTGTCGTAAAAGATCTATTAATTAAAGTTTCCTATTTTTATATATTTTAAGAATTAATACCCGTATGTATTTCCTTACGGTTAATCTCGTCCTAAGCATTTTTATTTCTTTTGTGTAAAATTTCATATTGTAAAACTTTAATAAGTAGTATGACATGAGCTGGTACTCTAAAAAATCAACACATGATTTAAAGGGTTATTTCAAAAACTGAAAATTCTGTAAAAACTAATTGAGTTTTGATCCAATAACAAGATAAGGGATAAAATAATTATCGTAGATATATTCAACATCACAAATACTTCTTATCTTCAACAATAGCAGATTTACTCATATATATACTTGCCTAGGGTGCAATGTAGGTTAAGGTTCGGCAAACTTCGAAGGGAGAATTCGAAACAACATTTTATGATTTAAGTTTTCAAGACCTCATACAAGACTGAAAAGACAAGAAACTGCTAGACGTTTTCGCCTACTTCAACATTTACTGGACAAACGTTCAAAGCTCCCAATTAATTACTAAAGACTCATTTACATGACATCAGACCTATTTGGACATACGGAGTTGAGCTTTGGGGCTCTACTAAACCATCCAATTCATCTAGTATCCAATCCTTACAATCCAAAATCCTTCGTAAAATCCTCAATGCTCCTTATTATGTCACAAGCAAACTCATCCATCATGATCTTAATATCCCATATGTTGCTGATTTGGCCCAAACAAGATACCTATCCTTCCATGAAAAGCTCCATACACCCTTGAATCCGCTAGTCTCTCGACTTGCTTTCCATAATATTCCTGATAACCCTCCGAGGCGTCTGAAAAGAAGATGGCCTCGAGACCTTCTACTATAGAACTTTATTGGAGTGCAATCAATGGATAGTTTTGCCACAAGTGTTTTTTTTTTCATGTACTTTGTCCATACAGCAGATTTACTTGATGTAATATAATTACAGTTTGAAATATCAAAAAAAAAAAAAAAAAAGTTTTCATGAATTAAAACCAGCTCAGTTGAGCATAAATAATAATAAAATAATCAATATCAGCATAAGATTTATCTTTATTAATAAAGAAATATTTATTATAGAAGCGTAGAGGTGGGCAGGCAGTAAAGCCATAGGAGGTAATATCTACCATTCCTATGGTACAATAAATCGGCTACCTATACTCTCAGTCAGACACAGCCCACAGCAAACCCTAAACCACTATGCGGTATACCATGGAACAGGTAGCAGAAGATATAGAGGAAGGCGAGGTCCAAGGTATTTTAACAGTTTAGGAGGAAAGGACAAAGGAATGCTTTTAGCAGAACAAGCGGAGGACCGTAGAGTTCTGGCTACCGCGGTCCGTTCTCGAAGATGATTGGTCGGCCTATCTCGACTACAGCAATGCCTATGAGCCAATCACCGGCTTAGAATTTGTTTCTGGAATTAATTCAGGCAGCATGGAACGAGTACTTCAAATCGAATGTATGATTATAAAAAAATAATACACAGATAAAAAATAATCTGAATAATATATAGTAATGAAAAATTATACGAAATACCCGTTATATTATTTCTAAAATTCAGAGCGGAATTAGTGGACTTTTGTTGCTTACTGTGTATAAGTTTACAGATTGTAATGGTATTAATCTTCTGTTTTTAATAATATTTAGTATAACTGCAATTGAATGAACATTGTTTAGTGTGCCATAAAACATGACCACCAAAACTTTTTGGGACACTCGCCAGCCCAAGCAGCTAGAAACATCGCCTTCGTGGAATTCCATCGGTGTTGTAAAGAACGGACTGTTCAATGTTGGCTTGAGAAATTTTCCGCTGTTAGCACAAATTTATTTATAAATAAAAAATTAAATTATTATTAATTAATTTCTACTTTTGGCCAAGTGGTGAAACCAACACATCCACATTGTACTGCAGAGACGATGCAACAAAAAGTCATCCAAAAACTACCATCATATGTTAGTCGGAAGGAACCTATACACGACAACCTCATGTTTTACGACATACAGTGAAGAAACTAAAGAAATTGAGTTCCGAAGTCCTTCCACATCGACCTTATCGACTTTATTTCACCAAAAAAAACGATTTTTTAAAATTCTGGTATTGAAAATTTGATAACACGTTGGGTAAAATTGTAAAGAAAATGAGGATAAATATTTTTGAATAAAAATGTTTTGATTTCTTAAAGAAGTTTAACTAAACAACCCTACTTTAGCTAAAAAACTTACATTTCATATGAAACGACCCAATATAAATTAATAAATTGAATATGATGATATTAACTTTAGTGTTAGGACAGTGATTGAAAAAAGAGAAATAAAGTTATTTATAAAATATAATTGACTATTGAGGCGTTAATGTAATATTTCTTTTTTGGTCGGGTCTGGCTTTAACAAAGTATTTTATAAAGAGACATAAAGCCGCATTACTATGAACCATTATTAAATATTTCGGAGGTAAACTTCTGACGACAGAGCGACCATTATTGTTATAGAAGGGAGAAGGCAATCAAGATACAGATATTATTAGGAGGAACGTTCAGGTCGCAATCTTAGAAGCTAATGAAACCTTTATCTATAAAGCACAGCTTTAATGGAATCGGTCGTAAACTAGTTAGGACTAAGGACTAACTAGCCAGTAAACGGTAACCAGTACGCAGGCTAATCTATTTACAGCACCGATCAATGGGATATCCTCTCAATGAAGCTTTAGCCTCCGTTAATCTACACATAACGGCGGGCCAATGCATATATGTCTATTACATGCACATATTACATACATGAAATGGGACTCGACTACAAAACAATATGGCTCATTAAAGAAAAACTTACAGACACTACACCTAAAGTCGAATTCATGGGAGATATCTCGGAATCCTTTCTCATCAAAACTGGTGACGGGCAACCTACAAATAAAACCGGGCAAAATACAACATAAAAATAGCTTGCCCAGCAGGCACTGAAGAAATTGCAACCAAACAAATAGAGGTTCTTAAAGAATGAATATATAAATTATTTTTTTTATAATTATTGGTCAATTTTTTTATTTTTAAATATTAAATAAAGGTAGGACACTATCACGGAAAGACAGAGGATCCGGGTTCAAATCCCGGCCGAGGGCCCATTTTTTCTCTTTAAAAATAAAAATATTTAAAATTTTTTTTATAAATATTGGTCAAAAAATTGACCAATAATTATTAAAAAATTAAAAATAATAATATGACGTAAGTGAATAAGATCCTAAAATTAAATTAATGTTCAAAGAACATTCGTTCTAGTGTATTCATTGCAAAAATTGCGAGAACACGAGGACATGGGATCGGATAAGAGAAAAGATTTGTCCTCTGCCGGCAGGCGGCCTTGGGTATCTCAAATGGTAGGGCACTGTCACGGAAAGACAGAGGATCCGGGTTCAAATCCCGGCCGAGGGCCTATCTTTTGTCTTTAAAAATAAAAATATATAAAATAGGTTAACACATTTCATTTTTAAAAAAACTTCTTATGTATCCACATATAGAAAAATAAAAATTATTATAAATATATGGTTTCCAGACTTTGCTATATTTCATTGGGAAGGATTGAGCAGTATCCTTCCCACCGAAATACAGTTGGGTTCTAAGAGAGTTTCTAATCAGTCAGTAGGCGCAAGAGGTCCTAAATTTCTTCACAATAACCAGGCCATTCCTGGACCAAAACACCGTCGGCTACTTAATACACAGAAAAATAATAAGTGATTCAAGTGAACGGGCTAGAATCTTAGTGCTATCACACCTACTACCGGTCGCTGAGAATTGCCTCCAGTAGGATGTAATTCTCAAGTGCAAGAAAGTTGCTAGAGAAATTCGAAATAACATGCTTGAAGTTAGTAACCTAGTTGCAGATTGGCAATGCGCTAACCCGCCCCTCCTAACCCCGACTTATAATAACCTAACCTACATAATTTATGTTCACAAAACTTCTGTTAGACAATATGAATGCAAATCTTAGAAAAACATGAGACTATTTTTATGAGTTCACTGATGACGATGATATTCCTAAAATCACATTATATGTAAGATAATCCTGTCTTCTTGAAAAATTAAATATTAAAAAAATTATATATATATATATATATATATATATATATATATATATATATATATATATATATATATATATATATCCATAAATCATAGGGTAGTAAGTAAAATGAAAAAAACATTTAAAAAATATGATATAATACATTTTCATAACTTTTATCAAAATTATATTGGTATTTTTATCAGTTACACTTCTTACGTTATCATTATCATCATGATACTATTAAACCACAATTGTAACAGTTATCATAACTAGTTGTTTTCAGATATTTTATCACATCTTCCTCGTGATACCTAATCTTCATTTCTCTATTTTAATGCTCATTATATACATACAAGTTACAAAATATTTATTATACAATAAAATTCTTATATTAAATGTTATTTTCATATTTTATTACTCTCATTGGCACTATCTCTTTTTTTTTTTTTTTTGTTTCAGTACTATTATCTTTTATTATTATCCTGATGAGAGTGGTTGCGACTAAGAACAAAAGAGACGCAAATATAAATAATAATAAAAGGCTTAGTGAGACTGATTACCCGACCCAAGTACGCAAGATCACCCGAAATGCGATCCTCCCACCTGCGTCCTATCTATTCTCTCTAGTGTTAAACAATCTTCTCAGCTCATATCAACTTTTTAGGGGTTCGTTTCTTACCAAGCCCAATAACTTACAAAAACCCATCTCAATTTTCGCGATCGTCTTCAAACACAATAATAAGGTGTATGTGGCATCCTAAACTATTTAACAAAATAATTCCAGTAGCACTTCAGACCTTGAGTCTTGAGTTCAGAACATATTATACAAGGAAGAAAATGGTCCGGGTAAAGGTTTATTTGGAAGCCGACGTTTCGACCCACATTGCAGGCCTTCTCCAGGGCTGGTGAGATCAGGAGTTGACACACTAGACTGAGAGTTCTCACTCTAGAAAAACTCTCTCTGACAAAATTCGACTTGGCCATTTACTCATTGTGGCTGCAGATATCAACAGAATCATTTATTAAGACCGTGGAAAAAATCCCAACGAAAAGCCATTTAGTCTCCAAGCTAAAACAGAAATTGAAATTATCTGTCCAATATTTCGCCTATTCAGGCATCCTCAGGGTAGATAGAGAAAAAAAAACAAAAGAACAAAAACAAAACAAAACATGAGTAATGCACCAAAGAGGCATCCCACCACCTCCAAGGAACAAATGCAAGTAATGAATCATAAGGAAGATTACTCGACCCTTGAGTTGCATTTGAGCCTTGGAGGTGGTGGGATGCTTCTTTGGTGCATTACTCATGTTTTGTTTTGTTTTTGTTCTTTTGTTTGTTTTTTCACTATCTACCTGAGGATGCCTGAATAGGCGAAATATTGGACAGATAATTTCAATTTCTATTTTAGCTTGGAGACTTAATGGGGATCGTTGGGATTTTTTCCACGGTCTTAACATTTATGTAAGGTCTCTTTTTATTTTTCAATTTATTTTTTTTTATATATATATTTTGTGGAACAGCGATAAATCCACTGGGGTCTTGATAATGTTTTTCTTTTCATTGCAATCTTATTTTCATTTTTTCATATGGTTTTTGTCTTATATTTTGGTGTAGTTTGCAATTATTTATTTTTTCATGTTGTGGTTTTTGTAGATAGATAAGTGTATGTTGAATTTTCAAATTCTCCAGTATTTATCAGCTTTTTTTATCTAACCTTACCCAGCCGGGGTCGAGTAACCTTCCTTATGATTCATTAGTTGCATTTGATTCTTGGAGGTGGTGGGATGCTTCTTTGGTGCATTGCTCTTGTTTTGTTTTTGTTCTTTTGTTTTTTTTCACTATCTACCCTGAGGATGCCTGAATAGGCGAAATATTGGACAGATAATTTCAATTTCTGTTTTAGCTTGGAGACTTAATGACTTTTCGTTGGGATTTTTTCCACGGTCTTAACATTTATGTAAGGTCTCTTTTATTTTTCAATATCAATATAATCATTTATTGTTATCCTATAATAATTATTACTTCCTCACTAAACAACCATTATTATTGTAATAACTTTGTCGAGTAACTCAAAATAGGACAAGTTTTAAAGACATTAGAATATGTAAAAAAATTTTAATGAATTTGTATTTTTGAACCATTGCCCAAAGACTCGTAGGAATATTACATCCTTTTTATTCCAGAGAGCCGAGGAGTTGGTAGAAAAATCCCGCAAGGCGGAAATTAGAATTGGATATCAGATAATTAAAACCGTGCAAAGCAATTCAAGCCTACCGTGTGCCATGTTTTTTTTTCAAAACCCCTTAAAATACTACCTGAATCTCTAAATTCTTTCTTAGTATTTCAATTGAATTTTAAGTCTAAATTCTAGTCATAGTGGAGTCCTCAGTATTTTTAATCTTTTTTTTTGTTTACTAACTTTCTTTAGTGTAATAAAGTGACTAAGTCCTAATTATATTTAGGATATATTAAGTTTCATTATTCAGTAAATTTTGGATATTAGAAATTAAGCTGAAAATGGTGGAAGAAAATTAAATGCATGTCTAACAACAAAACCTAACATCTTATTAATATTATAAATGTGAAATTTTGTATGTTTGTCTCTCTTTCACGCAAAAACTACTGAACGGATTTCGATGAAAGTTTACAGTAATATAGGTAGATATTACATACCTATACATAGATCAGAATAATACATAGGCTATAGCAAGCGCGGATTTAGGGGGGGCGCACGGGGACACGTGCCCCCTCGACAGTTTTTTAGGTACTGTGGAGAATCCATTATAGTACATAATTAAAAGCAAATCACATGATCACAGTTGTTAAAGTAACAGAAAGAACATGAGTGAAACTATTGTTTTGATATCCTACTAATATTATAAATGCGAATGTTTGTTACTCATTCACGCAAAAACTACTGAACGGATTTGGATGAAACTTAATGAGTAATAGAGGTTATACATCATAGGCTACAACAAGGGCAGATTTATGTGGGGCACGGGGGCATGTGCCCCCCTTTATAGTACATAATTAAAGGCAAATCAGGAACAAGCATCTTGAAATTTGCAGGTAGGTTCTTTGTATAATTTAAGAAAGAAATTTGAACAGTTCCACCCCCCAAGGGGTTCCCTCTTAATATAATAGGTGTTCAAAGATTGCATGAAATCCGTCAGTTTGAAGTTAGACATCTGAAATTTTGGATGTAGGAGTAACTTATAGTTAAAAAAATATTAAATTATTTATTTAAAATGATCTGTCACGAAACTTTATGTGGCAGACCAAATTCCACGCGAGCGAAGCCGCGGGCATAAGCTAGTATAAAATATGTTCGAGTCTCTCTAGACTAGAATTGTAGATATTTTGTTGCAATTAATAATACATAAATAAAAATATCCATTTTATTTATAAAGGAGTATAATTCAGATAAAGTGTAATTATCTAATTAAATGGATTATACAATATACATAAACATAAAAAAATTGATTACTTTCACGGTAAAATGCTAAGATTTAACTATGGTATGTAGATTTTATTCTTGAAAAAAAATTCTGGAATAGATAGAATACAACCCAAAATATTCTCCCTAAAAGAAACATCACAGAATTGACCAATAAAATTTATACTTTTCCGATGTTAGCATTTAGCACAGTAGCCTTAAGTTCACACATTTTGTACTTGATGCATTATATTTTACTGTTTTTTTCGAGATGAATTATTTTGCCCAATTTTCGTCAAGGCGAGTGCCGAGGTGTTTAGCATCATATCTTTCAAAAGTTAATTTTGCCAAACCCGATTCCATAAAAAACTAAGAAAACAATATTGATATTTCCGACAGAGTTTTTAGAGATATAATTTGTTGTAATATAAATATTTATTAAAATATAATTTGAATACCATTTGCTTATTTCACAATCTGTGCCATAGGGCTCCAGCGAACTGCCATAATCAACGGACCTTGACCAATTAGCCAGTGTCCTTGGACCGGAGTGGACGTCAATGGGAAACAGGCTGCCTAATGAGCCCCGAAGGAACCAGATATCGAACCATAGGTGGCTCTGTTAGTGATTGGTGTGGAAGTTGAGGAATATTCGGAGGACATGGAGCTACTGATCTGAATGATAGAGATACCGGGTTCGAGGCAGACTGTAGCAGGTCATTTTTTTGTCAGCCGTATATCGAAGATGTGGTAGCGAGTATTCCTCTTGAGGCTCCCGCGAATTCTATAAAGCAGAGAAAATCTGAAGGTTAAGGGTGTTTTCGACAAAATCGCTACTCTGCACAGGGTTTACTAAAAACTCTAGAGTAAAGATCCTTTACGGTTTGTAATTGTAAAGGCTTAATCTATAGCAGCCGCTTCGTAGTAAATATTTAAAAAACCTGGTTCGAGGCAGACCATGGGCATGAGGGGTCATGGCTTAGTAAGTAGTAGGTACTGTAATGCTTCGACGAAAATGGTTGTGCAGAAGGATGATTTGCCCGAGATCCCGCTTAACTGGTATAACAATTTTCAATTAGTTGTCTTTAAACAAAGAATATTTCGATGGAATTTATTAAGTAAAAACGAATAGATCAAAAAAAAAAAAAAAAACGAACAATGGCTGTTCAGATAACGTTTCAAGACTTTTGAGGATTTCTAGAGCAATTTGGATAGTTGTGAACCGAACGATCCATCATGTAAAGCATGCAAAGTTATACAATTTTATATATGTTAAATAAATGAACAGTCCAGAACAATAAAATAAAACAATGGATCCAGGATTCCCTAGAAATATACATAGCAAGGACTAGAGACGATGTTGCATCAGGAATTAATTCGGCAAGGATATCGATCAACACATCCAGGATTTCTTCAAACCGCTCCATCAACATAATAAAAAAAACCTTATAAATAAAATAATAATAGCGGTGAAAGAATAATTTCTATAATGTCGTACAGAGCATGCACGATACTAAAGAAAGTGATTTAGGGTTCAGGAGAGAAGAGTCAATCCCATCGAGTGACCAATCCAGATCATAACTCATTAGCTCTATAAAGTCAACCATTTTAAAACAATACGAGTATAATGAGAATTATACTTCGAAATATAATACTGCATCTAACACTAATATTGACAGAATTAAGGTCCGTGCGATTGAAAGGAAAAAAATGAATTATTTTTTTAACAAATCTAGATATTAAATTTCGATCGAATTTTATCTAGTTTAAAATTCTGTTAAATAATAATAATAATAAGGCTTAGCGAACTTGAAGCCTCGAAGCCGATACCAACAATCTCTACTTACAATATTCTGTCCACGGGCCACTACCCGAACCCAAATCTGCCAGATCAATCTTAACGCAATTCTCCCATCTACGCCTCGGCCTATCCCCTCAGACTCTTTTCAGTCGGCACAGCGTTTATTAACATCTCAGGAATTCGTTCGTTACTAGCCCAGCAACTGGCCCATCTTAATATTCGAAACGCTATCACTTGAATAATATTTACTGGATGCATGCTTCGCAATTCCGCGTTATGTAATTCTTACATTCCCTGATTGTCTCATCCTTTTTTAAACCGAAGTAACATCTTATTTCCGAAAAATCAGAAGAAGAGAATCCTTCAGCGTTAGCCGCAAAGTTTCACATCCGGTAAAGAAGAGTTGGAATTGCACTGTTAAATAATATAGTCTAATAATCGGACAATATGCGGAATAGGAGGTTGAAATTCCTCGGACATTAGTACAGAATGAACAAGCACAGACCAACCAAGCAAATATTTGACAAAGTTAAATATTGAAGATTCTCACTGAAAAATACGAAATTCATTCCGTAGGCCTTCCTAAATACGCCGGATTCGAACCGGCACCTGAGTAGTCCGAAGGTTGCTAAGGTGAAGATTTTCTTATTAATTCAAACATATATTTAATTTAAAAAATACAATGAATGTATTTTTGAGATCTCAGGAAGGAAAAAACAAGACATGTATTAAAAATTATTTTAAGGTTGGCACATCTCATTAAGATTCTGCCCACTACAGTCCTACACCTATACAATTACTGAACCCAAACCCTGGAACGTGGTTTGGTCGAAGGGGAATCGAAAGCAGGAGTAATAGGAGTTTGACCTTAGTAGGAAGCGATATGAGCTAGGCACCTGCTGCAGAACCTCAACCCCCCCCCACCATATGAGTTTACCAACTTCCACCTCCATCCAATATCTGCCCTAATTACTTAGGCCACTGCAGATTTTATATCTCGAAATCAATTCTTGGTGTTTATATGAACCAGCAATACCTGGACGTAGGGTTGAGAATATCGATTGTAACGATTTCGATATTAAATAATTTTCGGCAAATTATTGTACTTTCGCACACTCGACTAAACACCTGGTAAACATTCCTTAAGGTTATTATTAGAAAAATTACAGGGTTATCGGTCATTTTCTTATGTATTAAAATATAATAAGTATATTATGAGTATTATATTAATTTATATTGTTTACACTGTGTGTAATTAGGTGATACCAAGAGGAAGACCACGGATCATCTGGGGGAAGCGTTCAGGAAGCGAGGGCTGGACTGGAGCAGGAAGAGAGAATTGGTTCAAGAAAGGGACACCTAGACACAAGCCTTATAGAGGGCGCCTCCGCACTGCCCAGCGATAGAGAGGGAAGGATTATGATGATGGTGATTGAACGTTGTATTACAATCAAAATAAAACTTTTTTAGACAGAAAACCGCCAGAAAAATATTCTGGAATTCTGAAGACAATGAGAAAAGGGGCAAATGGGGTATAGCCATGTTTTCTAAAATTTCAAGAACAACTCTTCCTATATGAGATAGAGTTTTGTTATCAAGAAATCAAAGATCCCTGTCGATGAGAATTCTGATTTGAGGGATGTATTTCTCAATAATTTCGTGTGCGTAACGGAATATGGAAAATTAATTGCTTACACTATTACCAGGTATTGATTGACTGGGATTTGGAGAAACTCTTGGTTCCACCCAGTCTCTATAAAGGAGAATATATAATCTTACTAATATTTTAAATGTGAAAGTTTATATGTTTGTCTCTCTTTCACGCAAAAACTACTGAACGGATTTGGATGAAACGATACAGTAATATAGGTTATACATCAGAATAACACATAGGCTATAGCAGAGATTCAAAGGTTGTATAGAATCCGTCAGTTTTGAAGTTGGACATCTGAAACTTTGGAAGTACGAGTAACTTATATTTTTAAAAATAATTAAATTATTTATTTTAAAAGATCTTTCACGAAACTTAATGTGGCAGGCCAAATTCCACGCGAGCGAAGCCTTAATAAAGAGGAATCCCTAGGGATCTCGGCCACATCACTTCTCTGCACAACCGTTGCTTAAACAGTACTACACCCCCTCCTGTTGAAATAAAAGCCTCCCTTGCCTCCTTATAGAATAAATTGTGTATTAAAGCGAAAGAACAAGTATTACATTGAAAACAAAGTATTAATTTTTACTATCACAAGATATAACATTATAAATTTCAATTTAAGATAAAGAAGTATTCGATAAGCGAAAAATAATTACAACCAAGAGAGGTTGTTTTGTTTTTTTCAACTCATCTCTCACCCCTCCACTTAGTTGGGGACCAGATCTAGTCTATTAGTCTGTCTGATGAACCAAATATCATTTATGAGATGTTGTGGTACGGGTGTAATGTTTTCAATCGCATCTCTAATCAATTTCTACTAACATTACCAAAACCACATAACATCCAGTCATTACTGCACCATTATTAAAATAAATGTTCTTAAGTGATCCAACAAAGTGGATTTTAATGACATTTTAACATTTTTTTTTTTTTGGACTATGTCAATTGAATAAGTACTTAAGTAAATCCCATAACCTATACCAATTTAATACTATGTACAAGATTAGAAAATAATCAAGATTTTCTTTAGATGTTTTTTTATTTTGAACAAATGATCCCCTCAAGCCGCCACTAAGACGTATTTTACTTCATAAAGTAGGCGGCCTTAAGTCCCCCTTACAACAAAGCACTCCAGGCTTAAATCATAGAGAAATGAAGTGAAATACCAAGACAGAAATCATTATGAAGGCAGTGAAAGTCTTGCCAAAACTTCCCCACCATTAGCTCCGTTGTTTCGGGAACTGAGACCGCACTATTAACTAAAGGAATAGCTGGCGTTCGGCCACAGCCCACGGCCGTTCTGAGATTCGGAGTACCCCAGTGGCAACTGTCACTAGTGGAAAAATAACTAGATATTCAATATTTTTTTTAATTTGATAATAATTTGATTTCTAAAACTATAAATAAAATTTACGAATAAAATACATGGAAATGATTGAAGGACAATTGACTTTATTCAAAAATTAGTCAGAAAAGTCTCTTTAGAGGAACCGATTTATATATGAATAAATCACGAACTAACCATGAAGCCTTTGAATATTTATTATTTTCTATCGAAAATAAAATAATTTTTATTCTATCATGAAGGCTGAGAATAATAATACATGAGAATAACGTGATAAAAATGACGTCAACATGGGAGAAGCAAAGACATTTAAAGCAGTCAACACGACACAGACGGTGGAATGTTACATCTCACTAATATATACTTTTCTATTTCCTCTTTTTTTCTAGCTCTTTACTTACACAAATATGTTATAAAAACTTCGTATGAATTTATATTATTCAATGTACCATATTTTATTTTAAAATTTTCAATCCTTTACATTAAATTTAAATAATTTTTAACATTATATCCATTTTTTGTCTCGTCGTCATTTTGAAGATCAAAATTATTTTTCATCTAGCTTTAGTTTCTATGCAATTAATAATTAATAGATATTATATTGAATTTTTAAAAATGAATATTTATTGAAAATGGAAATAACATCTAAAGGTAGATAGAATAATAATGCATGAGAATAACGTGATAAAAACGACGTCAAAATGGAAGAAGCAAAAACATTTAAATCAGTCAGCACTACACAGATGGTGGAATGTTACATCTCAGTATTACATACTTTTCTTTTTCTTGTATTACGGATTTAAGCGTACCTTCATTCCAGATATATACAGTTCAGTACAAAATACAAGTGGTAATGAAGTGTGAAAATTATAAAATTAACTAGCTTTTGCCTGCGGCTTCGCTCGCGTGGAATTTGGTCTGCCACATGAAGTTTCGGGACAGATCATTTGATAAATAATTTAATATTTTTTTTAACTATAAGTTACTCGTACATCCAAAATTTCAGATGTCTAACTTCAAAACTGACGGATTCCATATGATCCTTGAACTTTAATATAATAGTAAACGGGAAACCCTTGAGCGTGGAATTATCCAAATTACTTTCATATCTATACAAAGAACCTATCTGCAAATTTCAAAAAACCATCAGGCACGTGCCCCCGTGCCCTCCCTCAATCTTTCGCATACATAATATTAGTAGGAAAAGTAGATTAGATTTGCCTTAAATTATGTACTATAATGGATGGACGTGCCACCGTGCCCTCCCTAAATCCGCGCTTGCTATAGAATATGTGTTATTCTGATGTATAAACTATATTACTGTAAAGTTTCATCCAAATCCGTTCAGTGGGTTTTGCGTGAAAGAGAGACAAACATACAAACTTTCACATTTATAAGATTAGTAGGATATCAAAACAAATAGTTTCACTCATGTTGTTTCTGTCATTTTAACAACTATGATCATGTGATTTACCTACAATTATGTCCAATAATGGATTCTCCACAATACCTAAAAAACAGTCGAGGGGGAGCGTGCACCCTAACCCCCCCTAAATCCGTGCTTGCTATAGCCTATGTGTTATTCTGATGTATAACTGTAAAGTTTCATCCAAATCCGTTTAGTAGTTTTTGCATGAAAGAGAGACAAACATACAAACTTTCACATTTATAAGATTAGTAGGATATCAAAACAAATAGTTTCACTCATGTTGTTTCTGTCATTTTAACAACTATGATCATGTGATTTACCTACAATTATGTCCAATAATGGATTCTCCACAATACCTAAAAAACAGTCGAGGGGGAGCGTGCACCCTAACCCCCCCTAAATCCGTGCTTGCTATAGCCTATGTGTTATTCTGATGTATAACCTATATTACTGTAAAGTTTCATCCAAATCCGTTTAGTAGTTTTTGCATGAAAGAGAGACAAACATACAAACTTTCACATTTATAATATTAGTAAGATAAGATACACATAGCAACATTATTATTAGAGTCCGAATTGTTGTTTGGTTGCTTTTCGCTGGCTTCCAATTCATCTTGTACAACTTATTTACAGAAATTAAGGCATCCTGCATAAAATATGTAAATATTATTTTGAAAGAAATCTCAAGTTTTTTTTTAAAGCTTTTTTAAATAATAAATTCCATTTAATTTATTTATCCCGTTGGGATCTCCTGTGGACTACGAAACAATCCCAATATTTAGTCCCCCATTGCTCTTTTTTCTCGAGAATTCTTTCATCTTTACACAGAATTCTTTAGCCTTTCTTTCTCTCTTCGGGTCATTGTGAGCTTTTTTTTTCTTTCCTGCCCTGGAATCCCTTCCATCCTCGATACATTCCTAAAAATATCTTTCCCTAACATATCTTCTTTCCTTATATTGTTTCCTCTCTAATCTTCCTTTAGCCATTACAAGATTGTTTCGCATCCAACAAATTTTATCTCAATTTTTTTTTCCTACTCGATTTGCAGGTGTATGAAATTTTTTAATTGATTAATGTTTTCTTAACAGGTCTCCAGTCGATTGACATTGAATCTTCTCAAAGGAATACCAGGTAACAGATAGTAGGAAAGAAGAAAAGGTTTCTGATGATGTGCTGACTTTACAGTGGGAATATTCATGCCATTGTGTATAACGTGATTCTTAATAAACAATTTTTCATAGAATTTTGGATTGTGTTGTTAGTATCTTGTGTGTACAGGAAAAGTTTTCCTGAACCCTAAAGTTCTGCTCCATATTTCTAAATGGTTCTTAGTCGTGTTGTAGATAAGTCTTTTGTTTGGTAAGCCATGTCCAGAAGATGTGATAATTGTTAGATGTATGTTAAAGTCTTTAATGATAAAATCTTCTGTCCAAGTAAAATTCTTAATTGCTTGAATCTAGGTTATTATTGATTTCTTGTTAACTGTTTTTGCTTTATATTTCAATATTTTGTTGTACTAATTATTTCAGTAAATAAAATATTTTATAAGAGTTCCTTTTATCGCCACTGTTCAAATCAATGTTATGTTCTTTCTGGTTCTTAAGAATGCTAAAACGTAGGCTTTTAATAACAAACACAAAGAAGGATAATATATCAAATGAACCCAATAAAATTTTCACCAATAGTAATTTTGTTTTGTATTGATTAATATAGGAATTGCTTAAGCTATACAGAATGGGAGAAAGGTGGATGAATGGGATCTAGTAACTCACTGGGCCTTGACACGATGACAATCAGCAAATATAAAGCGTGGCTCTAAATGTCACCGGCTGCTCCACCAAGGCAGGGCTTTCAAAACCTATTTCATTTATCTGTCTCATGGCTCATATGAGCATTTTTTATCTTGAATAAAAATCCTCCATTAAATCTCCTGAAAATAAATATAGGTGACGAATATAACATATCAGATGGATCCAACATATTTTAGTTTTAATTATTTAGTGTTTGAAGAAAATTTAAATCCTCTCCATATATTTAGGACTAAACCCATGAATTATGACAGTACAGATTTCAGCAGGAATACAATGATCTATGTTTCTTTCCCCTAAGTCTTGTTAGTCACTTGTAACTGACATTCGGGTGCGGGTGTCTATTCCAAATGCTAGAAAACCCGATACCTAGTCGACATATACAGAATAGGATCATCATTCATACGTTTTCCGATGGACGGCATAACCAAGGATTTTTGCTCATCTTTAAAAAATCCTAAGGCCACCTAGCGGGCTGACAACCCGCGATCTTGGGCAATGCTAGTCGTTATTCGATAAAAAATGTAGAGGCGTCAAGAATATAAAAATTGAAGAATAAATACAAAAAATGGATATGAATTAAAAACAAGCAAGAATAAGAACTAGCCATTCCAAGTATCTTGGGTTCGCAGCCCTGCGTGTGCTGTTAGGCTTATTTAAAAGGTAGAAAAGCAAACGGCCATACCACGTTGAACACAACGGTTCCCGGCAGATCACCGAAGTTAAGCAACGTCGGGCGTGGTTAGCACTTGGATGGGTGACCGCCTGGGAAAAACAGGCGGTAACCATCTGGGGAAAAACCGCGTGCTGTTGGCATCTAACTTAACAGCTAACCAAATAATAATACATAGCTGGCTGTATGGATGAAAGAAAGAATCCAAATGCCATAAAAAATCCTTGGTTATGCCGTCCTTCGGAAGTGGTATAAAATGGGTTTCCTGAGCCTGTACGATGAAAGTAACTCGTTACAGATCCATACCTAATTATACCTGAATAGGCACAATTTAGCATCGTCCGATTAGCCATAGCAGATTAAAGTGACATTAAATTAAGTATTTAACATAAACACAAAACACCGAAATTGTATTCATATGACGATTATTTTTTTTTGTCTTCCAAGAATTATTTTCGGTAATGAAAAATTATCGGCTTTGGATACTCAAATATTAATATCTATCACACGACATGGGAAAAACGTAGCGGACGAAGAAATCCCTACAACACGCAATACCTTTCAGCGACTAACTCGTCAAAGAGATAATGGCCCACAACTCAGTTCATGTGTAATAATCGGCGCCGACACTTTCTTAATATGTTTATGATGGATATGCAAATCTCAACGGCAGAGGACCTCCATATAAGGTCCTCGGGCTTCAGCTGATTGTAATAATGAAGCAGGATAACCTGCAACACTAAATCTTTCAAAATATAACCTGTCATTTCTAACATGACATATATCACTTTTTGATACCATTCTTAAACTGGAGCAGATTCTCAAACTGGCCATAAGGTTGTTCATCCTTTAGATCACAATTATAAAATAATATTCGTCAATAGACATATTAAGATTC
This sequence comes from Arma custos, assembly GCA_037127475.1. NCBI lineage: Eukaryota > Metazoa > Arthropoda > Insecta > Hemiptera > Pentatomidae > Arma > Arma custos. The sequence goes on along the minus strand of CM073764.1, from coordinate 135,700,834 downwards.
AAACAAGCAATAAATAATAAAAGGCTTTCTAATCGTTGTGAAATACATTCTGTATACTAACACTTTATCCAATCTGTGGATACCATTAAATAAATACCACCGCAGCGATAGAAATGTGCGCTAAAATATTTGGAAAATGATAGATCACTAAACCCAATACGAAAGTGATACTTAGATCCAATAGCACTGTCTGTTAGTTACTTTGAGATTCAGTTAAGTTCAATATAGGAATATTTACTTATTCGGTTCCGATTTTCAGCAATTTTTTATTACAATACTCACTATGAGGGGCAAAAGCATTTTTTAAGTTGTATAACTTAAAAAAAAAAACTCCACCTCTGTAACCCAGAAAGTGTCTTAAATTCAGTACATGGCAGAGAGTGTTGCTAAACCCAATCGTTTTTAACTTGACTTTTCATTAAATTTTTTTTTTTTAATTTATTGAAATTTACAACTATAATAATATTACAATAAGTAAATCAGCTAATATGTACAATATGACATGAAAAACACTTGTGGAGAGACAACAAATCGGTAGCACTCCAATAAAGTTCTATAGTAGATGGTCTCGAGGCCATCTTCTTTTGAGACGCCTCGGAGGGTTATCAGGAATAGTATGAGAAGCTAGTTGAGAGACTAGTGGATTCAAGTGTGTATGAGCTTGTCATGGAAGGATAGGTATCTAGTTTGGACCAAATCAGCAACATATGGGATATTAAGATCATGATGGATGAGTTTGTTTGTGACATAATAAGGAGCATTGAGGATTTTACGAAGGATTTTGGATTGCAAGGATTGGATACGAGATGAATTGGATGGTTTAGTAGAGCCCCAAAGCTCAACTCCGTATGTCCAAATAAGCCTGATAACTGTCATTTAAATGAGTCTTTTGTAATTAATTGGGAGCTTAGAGCGTTTGTCCAGTAAATGTTGAAGTAGGCGAAAACGACGAGCAGTTTCTTGTCTTTTCAGTCTTGTATGAGGATTCCAAGTGAGACGTTTGTCCAGATGGAGTCCTAGGTAACGTATCTGTTCGACAGGTTTCAGTGGAATATTATTAAAGGATACAGTAGGGCAGGAATTCGTAGGTTTACGACGAAAGGTGAAGGTAATTTGATGGGATTTGTTAGGATTTCTTTTAATTCTCCAATTTTGACACCATTCTTGAAGGATTGAGATATGGGATTGAAGAAATTGGGATGCAACAAATGGATCCTTATTTACTGATAACACACATGTGTCATCAGCGTACGTAGTGAGGACAGTGCTTGGACGGGTTGGGATGTCAGCTGTCTTTAAATTTTAAATCGCTATTTTACAAACCTCCATGCTGTCATCCCCCCAAAGATAGCAGTCTACCCCTTGGGCATTTACCAGGAGGACTACCACTTAGTAGTGAGCAAATCGTTCATTACTTAGCCCAACAACTTTACATTATCATTTCATTCGTCACAATCTTATCATTTCAATTATATCAATAGTTACAAATTGCTATTCCGGGTAGTTTAAACTGCTGAATTCTCCAGTGAACGCAATATTTTTTCTAAAATTTAAAAATGTTTCTATTCCTCCAAAGTTCATGACCATTCAAAACAGTACATAGGATAATATGATTTATGCAATAATTAATATCAACACCATATAGAAAATATTATTAATCATCATGATTATTACATGAACATTTAATGTTCAATAATACGCATAAAAAAATTTATGATATAGACAGTTGGTATAGGCTTGAAATTTCAAATTCGCTCAGATTTTTATTTTTGTTATTATTACAAAGTAATTCATTATTACTGAAGTAGGATAGGAATACATAACAGTATAAACATAAATACAATAATAATAATAATACAAAGAGATAAGAGAAGGGAGCCAGAGTTAGTCGCTAGCCTCAACAATGGAGAATAGATGTGTAAGTGGAGCAGAATGTGTTCTCCATTCAGCTCTCCCGTCTAATGTTCACTGATAACACGCCCCTTACACAAACTCTCATAATCTTTAATAGCCCTCATTATTATCACCATTATTAGATGATACTCCTCTATGATAATATATGAAAACATAAATAACTATCTTTATAGCTCATACTTATTAAATCAGGGTGATTAACTACTCGTACCTTAACAAGTACAGAAAAAAAATTGACCTGAGGGGACTCTCATTAATGAAATTATATTACTTTCATAATGATAGTTATGAAACAAATATAATAAAAGTTTTAATAAAATATTTTCTGTGGGGCGTGTGATAAACAATATATATGACATACTAGTACACATCTGAAAAATAGATTTTATCACCACAGAAATAATTTGAAACCAAATTCAAAGACAAACAGCGCACTGTCAGCACATTGCGAAAACGAATCACACACATTTAATGTAAAGGAGATAGTTGGGGGGTGCAGTAAAAAAAAAACACTGAATAAGTAATAAACTTATAATTATGTGCCGACGTTTCGACCTACAGTGTAGGTCATCTTCAGGGCTATGAGAGAGAAACAAACAGAAAAAAAAATATAAAAATGTACAGTAACAATAATATGGTGACAAGTAATGTAGAAAATTAAATTAGTGACAGATATGAAAATTAAAGATAACGAATATTAAAAAAGTGACAAAATATAATAAAATTAAGATATAGACAGATTTAAAAAAATATTAAAAAATATATTCTGTCATTTTTTTAATATTCGTTATCTTCAATTTTCATATCTGTCACTAATTTAATGTTCTACATTACTTGTCACCATATTATTGTTACTGTAACGTTTTTATATATTTTTTGTTCTGTTTGTTTCTCTCTCATAGCCCTGAAGATGACCTACACTGTAGGTCGAAACGTCGGCACATAATTATAAGTTTATTACTTATTCAGTGTTTTTTTTTACTGCACCCCCCAACTATCTCCTTTACATTAGATCATCCAGTCAACTATTTTCATCTCATACACACACATTTAACTTTGAAAAACCACGCATTTTACATAGAGAAAAAAAATAAGATAAAAAGGAGATTTTTAGAAGCTTTGTATATTAATGACGAAATAGATAATGTGGTGAATGACAGAAATGAGTAAATTCTATTCATCAGTGATTTTAAAATTAAAAAAGAAATAAATAAGTCTACACTTGCAGATAGCACAGATAACGTAACCTATTGCAATAACCTCACAACATTGTTTCCAATTTTTTCAATATTTATACTATTATCAGTTTAAAATAAATATAAAATAATAATAAAAAAAAGTGAAAGCAGATCAATATAGACTAAAAATAAAATAATTACTAATTTGTATTGTTCATCCCTTCATGATGTTTATATATTTTAAGAAGAAAATAATTTAAAATAATATTGAAGTAAAAATAAGATAGATCATTATAACAGTCCAAAGTTCAATTCATAAGCGTTAAGAATGACCATAGAGAACATTACAAACTCTAAGTAAAAAAATGTTGGTACTAGTATGTTTAAGGGCCTGCTGGCATCAGCGCGCTCAGGTGTCACTTACCTCAACTATTTGGACCTTGGCAGGTTATGTATCAATTTGAAATAGGCATTGCCTTTCATTATGATACAATAGATTATAGGAAATGAAATAAATGAGAAACATGTAGACAAAATTAAACTATAAATAATAAAACATTTATTACAAGGAGTATTCATTAAATAACAATTTTTAACTAAAAAATGATCATGTTTTAGTTAAAAACTGTTATTTAATGAATAAATTATAAATATCTAAAATATTATCTTCGGATGAACAATAAAACATTTATTACAAACAATGCTCATTAAAAAGAGCAATATCTTCAAAAATTGCATCGAAAGGGTCTCTTTCCTCTAACTTCGTTCTCCACACGAACTCCGCCAAGTCTATATGATCTCTACTGGTGCCTCTTCTTCTCTTGTTTCCCCACTTCACTGATCCCCATAGCCTTTCTATTGTTTGGGTGTTAGCCAGAGTAGTTGGATCAACAAAGTTTAATTGATATACATATAATGTCCATTAACACAACGCATTTTCTGGGGAATGACATTCCGCTCCTAAAGAAACCTAACAGCTGTTTGTTCATCGTACACCTTGCAAAAAATCTTCTTCAAATTCCAACTTATATTTAAAGGAAATAATCAAAAACAGATCCACGTTGAACTTGACATAAACAATAACAAAACAAAGAAAGATTACTATAACAGTAGGAGATGGTTAAGAAAAGCGACACCAGAGCGCGCTGATGCCAGCAGGCCCTTAAAAATACTAGTACCCTTCTATATTTATTGGATTATTCTTTTTATTTAGGTTGATAGTATGCAGATTTAATTAATGGACTTGTAGGCGGTAGTAATGTATAAATGAAAAGAAAATAGAAAATGACTTAAAAAGTCGAAACATATTTAAAATAAAGAAAAAAAATTTTGACTGGAAAAAAGGTTTTTTACTCACTTGAATAAACTATTTTATAAATAATACAATTAGTTAACGGTAAAAATTTTAAGGAAAAGTTTAATATTTATTATTGAAATATTTATTCAACCTTCGCCGATGTTTTCTTTTTTTGATCTTTAAGTATTTTGCCTTCATAAAAATATAATTCAAATTGTACGTTGCCAAAGTGGTTGAGTCACATCCCGATAGAACAAGTAGAACAGGGGTTCCAACCTTTTTTGTTACACACTCCTCAAAAAAAGGTTCGAATGAAAACCTTCCACGAACCCTCGCTCTGTAAAAGAAACTGTAGCACCAAATAACAATACACGCCTCATAATATATCTACACCCATCACGTGTACCATTAAAAAATTAACACCGATAGAAATAGAAAAAAAACGATGGAACTATAAGCTTTAATATTTGGAGTGTGGTAAAGATGGAATTACTAAGCCTACGCCTAAATCGATACCAAGATCCATCAGCGTTGTCTCAGCTAGTTAGATATTTAGTAAAGTTCAATGAAAGGAGAAGTTTTTTTTATTATAATGCAATTGGGAAAAACCACATTGCAAAGCCTTATGTTTCAAAAATACACCCACTTACCAGTCGACGTTTCGCCTATTCAGACATTATCAAGACACCAAAAACAAAAAAGGGGGTTATGTGAATCACATCTCGAAGAAAAAGGTGCAATACATCCCAGCGATCAACAGCCCAAACAGGCTCCAAACATGAGATAGCACCCCACCACCAAGACGTTCAACATAAAACTGAATTTTGTTTTTGGTGTCTTGATAATGCCTGAATAGGCGAAACGTCGACTGGTAAGTTGGTGTATTTTTGAAACATAAGGATTTGCATTGTGGTTTTTCCCAATTGCATTATAATAAATAATAGTGTTTCTTTTTGAGTTTTTTGCTCTATTTTAGTGAAAGAAGATAAGTTTAGCAAGACTAATAATAGCCTATTGCACTCCGTAAATTTTGATTTTCAACAGTTTCTTGATACATAAAACAGTCAGTATGATGGATAGAAGCTTTTTCTTACCGCTATATATTTAAAAAAATGAACATCTATAACCCAGGAAGAGTCTTAGATTCAGTATGTGGTAGAGACTGTTATATGACCCAACCTTTTAGGTGGGAGATGAGAAACAACTTTGTATAAGTCGTGTAAATTTAACAAAAAAATACCTTTATTTCGTCTTGCATTTGCAGGAACTATTTGCTACCTTATACAATCAGAATAAGGGAGCTGGAATGGTTTAGTAATGTCGAGACGATGGATGAAGACAAGGAAAACCAAGAACACGATGGACCGAGAACGAGAAGAAGACTTACGACAACAAACGTTGAAGACGAAGAAGAGGCAACAAATGTTGGACCAAGGCCAAGGACCCTGTTCGTTCCTTTTTACTATTTCGGTCTGTCGCGTCGGGGCAAGATAAATTTTTCACCTTAAGCTCCTACATCGCGCACAGTATAATAAATACAGTTCTGCGTCAGTTAGGCGCATTTTCAATTGCACACTTCAGTCAATTGGTTTAGTCGATACGGATTTTTTTATAGTTTTTTTTTTTTTAAATTTGCTATCTGCAATTGGCAAATGTTGTTTTTTTAACGTAATTTTCAGCCGTTTTTCACCGAATCGTGGTTATGAAATTATTATATACATTTTTTTTTTTTTGGTATATCTAGGAAGTGTTTTAATTTTAATTTCAATTTTACGATTTTCAAGTTTCGACTTGACAATTGTACCTACATACCTTTGTATTTTTTCATTCCTCCGATAAAATAAAATATGATTAGCTGCAGAAAGTTAAAATTGCGTATTTAGGATTGGTGCTATATTTAGTTGAGCATTTAATAAAAGCATATACATCAACATAAAAAAAAAAATTACTTTTAATTAAATATTTGGAAATAACATACTAAATTTTAAATATAGATATTAAAGTGGAAATGATAATTTGTTGTAAATAAATGGAACTTTTTTCCTTAAAATTTTCTGCCAAATAGTAAGGGAGGTATAGGAATAGTACTAAAAATAATTTATTCATATAATCTTTTTTAAATATCGAAGCGCTCAGCAATAAATATATGATTATTTAAATAATTGTAAAAAGAATAAATTCTATTACAAAGTAATAAGCAATAATTAAATAAAAATTGGCGCTGCAGAGATATTGGTGTTATATATTTCTTCTACCATGTTTATACAACTTAACCGTATTATATAACAACAGCGCCCAATCCGCGCAAAGTTCAAATCAGAATTTTTTGGCTGATATGAATCCTGAATATGCAACGTTCAGGATTCAATGGTCAATAAACAAGGGGAAAAAACAACTACATTAATGTGGATGCGTTATATATTTATATAAGCGGTACGAAAACAACTTAACATCGAAAACTGTTTAATCAACGTTTAACTTAACATTCGCAATACTCATACACCTACAAAGTATAAACTGATATTAGAAATTAAATGGTAACAACTGATAATAATACAAACAAAGGGATTCAATTGATTACTATACTTTATTACAAAAGTTTAGATGGCATAAATTAAATTATGTTTATGTAAGCCAATAAGAAGAACGATAGGAGGAGGCATCAGGGGCGATAAGGCGGGGTAAGTTGGGCACCCTCTTCCTTATCAGGGCGTTGATAAAAACCTGCGCGGGCATCAATGCCACCAACAGCATGAATATTTTCTCAGAAGCTGGTTGACGTCATAGCCACTCAGATAGTAGCTCCTTGATCGCTCTCAATGGACTCTCTTCAACACTCACAGCTATGTAAATATCTTTCCGAATATCCTAGGATCAACGTCTCGCCTTCATGTGAATAACATAGAAGACCACAAAATGTTTTTTAAAAAACTATATGTATATTGCTACTACAACTCTATCTGTACATCTAATATGAATTAATGCAGGTTAAGCAATAATAAAATTGAATTAAAACATGTTAATTAATAAAATTCGGTGACGCTTCTAGACTTAATTGTTCTCATATTCCTATCAGATGACAATTACTTTTCTACAACGCTACATTTAATAAGAAGATGGCCTCCAGACCTTCTACTATAAAACTTTATTGGAGTGCTGCCTGTGGGTAGTTTCTCCACAAGTGTTTTTTTTTTTATTTCATATTGTTCATATTAGCAGATTTACTTGTAATATTATTATAGTGGTAAATATCAATAAACTAATCTATTTAAAAAAATCTAATAATATAATGAAATAAAAAGGACAATAAATACTTTGAACATTCTATTAAATCGATAATAATCATAACATTTGAACATGAACATGAAATAAAAGTAACTGAAGAAAATCTAACAAGAGCTGGAATCTTCTGGCCAGGTGTTTCACTGGTTGGCATGGATACATCCAGTCTGGGCTGTATATTTTAGGAATATGTTGTTTGTTCATTCAAAGTCACTTTATGCTGCTATGGCTAATCGGATCATGCTACAGTGGGAGCTCTAAATTTTGCCTGTCCAGGTTTAATTAGGATAGGGATTTTTAACGAGTACCTGACATCTTACAGGCTCGGGACCCCCATTTAACGTCCCTTCCGAAGGACGGCGTAACTAAGGATTTTTTACTCCCTTAAAAAAATTCTAAGGGCCCCTTGCCCGTCTACGAACCCGCGATCTTGGGCTTAGTAGTTTGTTACGCTAATCACTAGACCACAGGTGACCTCTATTTTAGGACTATGACGAATAATATATGTACTTCGTACATGTTCATAATATAATTTGAGGACCAAAAGCCGATATTTATAAAATGGTTATAAAATAGCGGGTTCTACAAATATTCAGGGAGAAAAACAACATGAAATGTAATGAGAAAAACCTGAAGGTTGAGAATGATCTCGGCCAAATCATCTTTGCACAGGAAAATAAACACGATTTTAATTAAAAACCACATCCTTTTAGCTCATTTCAATGATGGTTTAAGATCTCAGAAGCTTATGAATCATAATTAAAGTAATAAAAAATAAAATTGCGATGAGAAACACAGTCTCAAGCAAGTAATGAAATCAATACTTCTTTAATGGGCTGTATGGCATAGGTTTTTTTTTTAAATAGTGAAACATTTTCCTATGTAGTCGTCGATATCTTGGAGTATTGGAGTATCATAAAATGCATAATTAAAATAGATAACCAGAAGCTCAAAAGAGAGATAAAATAACTGTTATGAGATTGAAAGGAAAAATTCCAACCAAACCGCATCAGCATCTAAATTCATAACAGGAAATGAACAATGGCTGTCAATATTTCGCCTATTCAGGCATCTAAAAGACAGAAAAAGATTAAAAGGAAATGAGCGAATAAAGCTCCTCTTCAAAACGCATCAAGACACCAACCAGAGGAAACATCCCACCACCTCCAAGGTCCAATTGCAACTACTGCGCATCCTTAATCCAATGATAACTACTGTGGTTGGAGTCCGGCTGCATACTGAGGTTAGGATGAGCTTTATTCGTATTTCCCTTTCCTATTATTCTATTTCCCTCCTAAAGGTGTTTGAATGGCACAAGTATTAGCATTCGGTTTCTGATTTAGAAATTTCAAGATTTTTTATTATAATGCAATTGGGAAAAACCACAATGCAAAGCCTTATGTTTCAAATCTAGTAATACACCACTTACCAGTCGACGTTGTATGTTGAACGTCTTGGTGGTGGGGTGCTGTCTCATGTTTGGAGCCTGTTTGGGCTGTTGATCGTTGGGATGTATTGCACCTTTTTCTTCGAGATGTGATTCACAAAACCTTCTTTTTGTTTTCGGTGCCTTGATAATGCCTGAATAAGCGAAACGTCGACTGGTAAGTAGGTGTATTTTTGAAACATAAGGCTTTGCATTGTGGTTTTTCCCAATTGCATTATAATAAAAAAATAGTGTTTCTTTTTGAGTTTTTGGCTCTCTTTTATTGATTTAAGATTATTTGGTTGCAATTTTTCCGCTAATGTCTTAACTAGCATAATTTTTTAATTTTTTATTTTCAATGAAATTTACAACTGTATTATACTAACGCAACAAGTTAATAGAATGAATGGTACATACTGGCATGAATAAAGACAAATAGGGAAAATACCTGGTATAATGGTAGTACTCAAATAAAAAGTTCAACTTAAAAGGTCATGAGGCCATCTTCTTTTCAGACGCCTCTGAGGATTAGGAATTGAAGAGGTTGCTAGGTTTAAAAATAGTAGGTTTGAGTGGAAATCAAAAGTTTGTCATGAAAATATTGATAACGGATTCGGCAACAAATCAGCAACAAATGAGATATTAAGGTCATTATGGATTACTTTGTTCGACACAATGTAAATGACATTGAGGATTTTACGAAAGATTTTGGATTATAAGAATTGAGTACAAGAGAAATTGGAGCCCCAAAAATCTACTCCGTAAGTCCAGATGGCTCTAGTGATTGGCATGTCTTAAGTATCGGACCTGTTCTATAGGAATCAGTGGAATGTTATTAAACGATACTGGAGGTCAGGAAGTCATTGGTTTACGAGGGAGGCTAAAGGTGATAACTTGCATAATTAAATTTAAATTGATAAAATAAGATTGTTTACCTCAGCACCGTAAAGGCAAGAATGTAACTGAGCTCAACACATTAAAAACTTCCCAAACTTGTATGTCTAGAAGAAAAGGTTTGAATTGTTGTGTCCTAGTGAACATCGTAGTAACAATCGATCAAATAAATCGTTTTAAAATTTGTTAAGAAATTTGAGGAACTTCATTACTTGAAGTGGACCTGAAAATACTTCCTCATGAACCCTCGCAAAGGTCATACTCGTACAGAAGCAGAAGCCTCCCTCCCTGGCGCTGTTCCAGGCAGCTCCGGAGCGGACAAAGGGTTCGGTATTTACTTTTCAAAGAGGAATGTAAACAGTTGAGGAGGGAATAACCACCACATCGCTCCTCTCCAGTGGTGGTGGTGGTCCAATCGAGAAGGTGAGAAAGGCCTATTTCCAAATATTTATGTTTAAAAATAAACAAAAAACAGCTCGGAATAAGTATTCGACCCTGAGCCGATCAGAGAGGAAGCCGAGAAAAAAAACAAGCTTTTAATCACAATCTAAACTACTTATCGCTCTTTGGCAGCGATCCATCCTTTTAGATCCTCTCCAAGTCGGTTTAAGATCTCAAAAGCTAACGAACCAGAACTAAATTTAAAAATAAAAATGAATGTAGGGTAAAGGATTTAGATGAAAGAAAAAGTGTATGTAGCATTCGATAGCTTTATTATATATATAAAAAAAAAACTGTACCACTGAAACACATGAAGGGTCTAAGGTTCAGCACATGATAGAGACTGTACTGTTTTATGGACAACGGGTCTGCAAGGAGGTGACTTGTCCTGGGTCACGCTCAACCGCCAGATTTCCTCCCTTATTTTGGGTACTTACCCTTTTTTTATAATATTTTATTGAGGCTGGGTGGGCCCCAGAAGGGTCCTAGATTCGATATGATCCATCTCCCGCTGCAAACAGACTAAATAAAAATCATGGCCTGCAGCGGGATTTGAACCAGGATTCCCGGCATGGCAACTCAGTGCTCTACCACTGAGCCACTCCGCTCCCCCTGTATATATACATATACATATAAACAAAATTAAAAACCTGTAGCATTGTGACCGATGTAGAGTTGGGGTTCGGTATGTAGACTGTAGTGTTTCTTGGACAACAATTGTGCAGGGAGGCGATTTGTCCTAGTGGTCAACCCGTATTCTGGTACAAGTATAAAAATACTGTCAAAGTAATTTCAGAACGTATTCAATAACTTTGTTATTTCCATCTCCAATTCCATTATTTATGGATCGTAACTTTTAATGCCATTTGTTTATGCTCTCGCACAGGCTTCTCGCTTTCTTTTCGATTCTACTAATATCTCTAAGCTCCGGTGAATAAGTGGTCATGTCAAATTTTCTCCAAAATAAGTTTCATATACTCAAGGAAGCAAAATCGTGTCACTTCCGTAGTGAATAAGGAGCTAAGTCCCAGGAATTAGCCTTAAATGGAGTTACTGCTAATATTAAACTACATTTCAAAACAAAATTTATGAGAATGTCACGATTCCCCTCCATTTATACACAGGATTTGCAGATTTATACGCCTTCAAACCATTCAATACTGTATTCCGGACATTAAAAATAATACCACCTCATTTATTCCCTCCGAAAATTAGATAAAAGCCAATTATGACTCATGCTACATCTTACTAATATTATAAATGTGAAAGTTTGTATGTTTGTCTCTCTTTCACGCTAAAACTACTGGACGGATTTGGATGAAAATTTACAGTAATATAGGTTATACATCAGAATAACACATAAGCCATAGCTAGCGCGGATTTAAGGAGGAGAGTGCACGGGGGCACGTGCCCCGACAGTTTTTAGGTACTGTGGAGAATCCATGATTGTACATAATTAAAGGCAAATCGCATGATCATAGTTGTTAAAATAATAGAAATAACATGAGTGAAACTATTTGTTTTTACATCCAACTGATCTTACTAATATTATAAATGTGAAAGTTTGTATGTTTGTCTCTCTTTCACGCAAAAACTACTGAACGGATTTGGATGAAATTTATTGAGTAAAATAGGTTATACATCATAGGCTACAGCAAGGGCAGATTTATGTGGGGGCACGGGGGCATGTGCCCCCCCTTTATAATTACATAATTAAAGGCAAATCAGGAACTTAGCATCTTGAAATTTGTAGTTAGGTTCTTTGTATAGTTTAAGAAAGAAATTTGGATAATTCCACCCCAAGGGGTTCCACTTTAATATAATAGGGGTTCAAAGGTTGTATAGAATCCGTCAGTTTTGAAGTTAGACATCTGATATTTTGGATTTATGAGTAGCTTATATTTTTAAAAAATAATTATTTATTTAAAATCATCTTTCACGAAACTTTATGTGGCAGACCAAATTCCACGCGAGCGAAGCCGCCGGCATAAGCTAGTAATATATAAAATTATATTAACTAGTTATTAAAATAAGTAACTCCCACCTCTCAACTACAAGTGTAATTTTTGCATGGGCGAATGGATACAGATATATAAATATAATAATGGCTATACATATAATATTTATCACGTAGGATCGACGAGGATAAGTGCAAAGCGTGAGCAACAACTGGGACAGGGCGCACTAGGCGGCAATCGATTCACCCAGCAGCTGATGCAAGACAAATGTGCGCTTCTCTCACCATCTCCTCTCTCCCCTCTCATCGTAAACAATACACAGAAAATATTTACATATATACATCATGTATATATGTGTATATATATATATATATATACACACAACATATATACATATATACAACTAGCTTATGCCCGGGGCTTCGCTCGCGTAGAATTTGGTCTGCCAAATAAAGTTTCGTGAAAGATCATTTAAAATAAATAATTGAATTGTTAATTATAAAACATACGTTACTCGTACATCCAAAATTTCAGATGTTTAACTTAAAAACTGACGGATTCTATACAACCTTTAAGCCCCTATTATATTAAAGGGGAAACCCTTGGGGTGGAATTACCTAATTTCTTTCTTAAACTATACAAAGAACTTATCTACAAATTTCAAGATGCTAAGTTCCTGATTTGCCTTTAATTATGTACTATAAAGGGGGGGCACATGCCCCCGTGCCCCCACATAAATCTGCCATTGTTGTAGCCTATGATGTATAACCTATTTTACTCAATAAATTTCATCCAAATCCGTTCAGTAGTTTTTGCGTGAAAGAGAGACAAACATTCACATTTATAATATTAGTAAGATATATACAACTGCAAATATACTACAATCACGTAGCATTTTTCGGAATCAGTCAGGGGAAGTCGAATTTATTCCAGAGAGAATTGACTGTATTGAGAGAAGCGGAATCGTGAATAATTTTTGCCTTGAAATGGATTGTAATATACGTAATTACTCTATTTCAAACCAATGACTGATTCAGCCTCATAATACATTACAAAAATAGCACGATTCGGATTCCCAAAGTACAAAAAACACATTTTAGGGAAAATTCACCTTAATCACATACTCATCGGGGCTGTAGCTACAGATAGGTTACTAAAAATAATTGATGTATTAATATTTTAATTATATTTTTAATAGCATGCTCTCTTCTTCTTTTTCATCCTCTCAGCGTAGAAGATAGGATTCAGGATAGGATATAATGCCACTAAGTCAATAAAAAATTAAACCATTCAATTTTTTTATATTGACATAATTTATTTTATTGTTATATGATATAATTTTTTTATTAAATATTTTATTTAAAAAGAAAAATATGGCCAGGACCGGGACTCGAACCCGGAAACGAGCCAGGGTGGCTGAGATGGTTAAGGCGCCCCCACGGAGAGGTGAAAGACCCGGTCCTGGCCATATCTTTTCTTTTCAAATAAAATATTTTTATATTGACATTTCCGCCCTAAAGTGAGATATAATCTCTATTACGATGTCATTAATGAATAACCCTTTGCTTCAAATTACCACTTGATTATAATATAGTAAACGGAGCCTCCCCCAAATGTCGAATTAAAATAAAACTACAAAAATTGAATAGATTAAAATCGACTTGACCTTACGATAAGAAATTGAAGAGATGCTTATATAATGAAAGGTCATACTTATAAAAACCTCGGCATTGGATTAAGCACAGATATGTTTTATAACTATTACTTTGATAATAAATGCATATGTAATAAAACATTATGTTTTAGAAACAATGCTCTAAGGAAACAATGGTCATCGTAATGTATGAACGAACAATGTAAAATGGTCAGAAGGTGAAGTCAGTTAGACTTATTTTATTTGTGCCTACGTATCGACTTAATTTTTAGGCCATCTCTAGGACAGAGGGATTAAGAATCCAAATCTTCTGTTCAACAGATTTCAACAGAGAGAGTTTCAGTTGGACTCTTCATCCCTCTGCCCTGAAGATGGCCTAACAATTAGGTCGAAACGATGGCGCAAATAAAATAACTCTAAGATATTTTGTGCAGTTTATTTACTGCACTTCCTGGCCATATTACTCGTACACTCTTCAAAGATGTAACCAGTCAACCATTTTCAGATGAATGATTTATTGATGTGTTGAAACCGCTAGGTAATACAGAAATTATATGAAACCAAATTTTAAATAAATGAGGAAAAAACGAAACTGATGGTTCTGAGAAGAGGAAGGCAAAATCAGCAAATTCGCCGGCAGCAACTCTACGTAATGGGAACACATACCTTCGAGGTGGTGAACAGCTTCCAATACCTTGGCTCTTTCATCAACGACAAACTATATGAAACAGAAGAAATCAGAAGAAGAGTACTGGCTGGGAATAAGGCATACTTTACAATTACCAGTTTGCTGAAAAGCAAAAATGTCGACCTCAAAACTAAGATCACTCTCTATAAATCGCTGATTCGGCCAATAGTGACATATGCTTGCGAGACATGGACCCTAAACAAGAAGGATGGACATCTAGTGGATAGATTCGAAAGGCGTATCCTCAGACGCATCATAGGGCCCGTCCAGGAAAACAGTGTATGGCGCTTAAGGAAAAACAGAGAGTTATATGAAAGATATGATGACATGACGATCTCCTCTTTCGCCCGGTTACAGAGGATGAAGTGGCTGGGTCACCTGCTGAGAATGGGAGGAGAAAGAACTGCTAGAAGAGTGTTCGAGAACTGCCCTGATGGAGTGAGGCGTAGGGGGAGACCCAGGAGCAGGTGGAAGGATAGCGTCCTGAGAGATCTCAAGAAACTGAGAATAAGTTCCATACATGCGCAGGACCGAAGCAGATGGAGCTTGGAGATTGAGCAGGCCAAGGATCGCTTTAAGCATCTGTTGCGCCACTAAAAGAAGAAGAAATTTTAATATATTTTAAAAAATAACGAGGACATGTGTAGAGAGTTGAGTTCTCAAATCTGACAGTGGGAGATTACTTCATACTTAACAGTCAAGAATAGATCCTGTGGAATCTAAGGAATTTTCTTGGGGCTCAAACAGCGTTTGTAGAGTGGGTACTCAAAAATTATGGGAATCTGGCTGTTGAGGATGATATAAGGCATATCAACTACATGCACTTACCACACCGTTGTTATAGAAAACTACAGGATTCTATCTTTTTTTTTCTAAATAATAATAATCAGCATATTTTTTACAATTGTGTTATGAAATATACGAATTATTTTTTCTTACTGTAAGTAAATGAAATTAAATAAAAACATACAATTGCTGGCTGCTTATTGTATCTGAAAGCTAACTAAAAATAGTTCTTCAAATTGGAAACGTTTGTAACTTGTTAATTACCGAGCAGAGAATAGTTTCAAATATAAAGAGCGTACTAAATAGATAAACCAAACTGTTATATTTATCATATTAATATAAGTGTTATATTTATCATAATAATGTATATGAAATATTGTTTAAAAAAATTATATATTTCAAAATAAAAATGTAAAATGAGATGTTGGCACTGTTTGGTTTTATTTGAGCTTCAATATTCGATTGATTAAAAAAAAAATTAAAACTATGTTCAATTTACTAAAATCATTCTAAAGGAAAAATATAACTTTTCTGAGCAACGAGTGTTTACAGAAAATTATATTGCGCATGTAATTTATAATCACATGATTATTTTTTTTTAGATATGGTTTATGTGACGACTACGGAAAAAATTATAAACAAAGAAAATATTACAAAAGGCTTAGTTTATTTCTTCTGGTTTAGACCTCATTCTCATATCAGCCCTGAGGAAGTCATCAGCATGGTTGACGAAACGTTGGCGAGAAATTTATCTACACGGTCTAAACCAGAAGAAATAAACAAAGTCTTTTGTAATAATAGTGGTCGTGGAAGCCTAAAAGAATATTAAAGAAAATATTGTTTACCCAGAAAAAAAGGGGTTTTTGAGACAAAATAAACACAATTTACACTATAAATATAAACAAAATTGAAATATTTCGATACAAAGGAAACATTCTGTTCTAGATTTATATTCTGATAAATAGGTTCACTGTGTAACAAGTATCTGTAGACTGTGACACTAACTCAGAGGGACGACACACAAGTTTAGAAAAGCTTGTTAACACAACTATAAAAGACGTATTCTCTGATATATGACTTCTTGTTCCATTTCCCTAGCCGTGTTTACAGCTTATAGTTTGGAACATTGCCTCATCTTCAGGTAGGAAATGGCATCGAAGGATACAATCTCTCTCTCTCTCTCTCTCTCTCTCTCTCTCTCTATATATATATATATATATATATATATATATATATATATATATATATATATATCCGAGAAAACAAACAATTTTTCCACTACTCCAATGACTCGACTAGGTAAGTTCGACTCAAAGATAATACATTTTTGAGGCTCATTTAATCAGTTCCCCTCAACTAAAACGAACACACACACATATACTAAAATTATAAACACATATAATACTAAAATTGATAAAATATACACTATATACTAAAATTATTAAGCCCAAAACTAAATACAAAAGTATGAACACTACTAAATGCTCAATTTAACATTCTATTTCTAGATACGTATGTTACTTATTGTTATTACATGTTTTTTAACGTTTCATGATGTTATTGACTATATTGATGATGTTATTGATTTTATAATTATACTGTTATTGACACGAAAATAATGATAAGTAATTCAAGGATTGTATCTACAGCTCTGGCGAATAAGTAGTCAAGTATAATTTTCTCCAAAATGAGTTTCTTGTACTTAAGTAAGCGGAATCGAGTTATTTTCGTAGTGAATAAGGGGCTAAGTAAGGCATTGGCTTGAAAAGGAGTTATCGCTTATATTACAACTCCATTTCAAGCCAAAAACTACGAGAATGATACGATTCCACGACTATCTGAGAGCAGTTAAATCCGACTATTCACCGGGCTATTGATTAATGGTTATATGCATGGTAGATATTTTGTTATATATTCACCAGACACCTGGTTTTTCATTTTTAATTGTAACTGTTATGAGTATAAATATATGTGTATACATTTTTATTAAGTATTGTCGCTAATCGTAATGTATAGCTCATGAATTGATTTTTTTTTTTTTAGTTACATCATTTATATCATATAACCTTTCATTTTTGTTTATTTGTTAAATTTATTTATTTTTCATTACATAATTTAGGATTACAAGTTTAATTTTAATTTTATTCTCAGAAATTATCAATTTAGTCAAACTATAAATTTTGAATTTCTTGTATTGTTAAATTATACTAAAATGTATTCTGTAATTATGATACCAAATTGATCTGTAATTATTAACACCACATGTAATATGCTTACATAAGTGTGGAGCATGTCCTAATATTAATAAACGGTCCCTCCATGGGGTTACCATGTAGGGAACAAATTAAAAAAAAAAATATATATATATATAGATTTTTTTCATTACACAATTTAGGATTACAAATTTAATTTTAATTTTATTCTCACGTGTAAATTATCAATTTAGTCAAACTGTAAATTTTTAATTTCTTGTATTGTTAAATTATACTGAAATGTATTCTGTAATTATAATACTAAACTTATCTGTAATTATTAAAATCACATGTAATGACATGTAATATGCTTACTTAAGTATGGAGCATGTCCTAATATTAATAAATGAGGTTACTATGGAGGGTACTATGAAATGTTTCATTCATGATTTTGAGCTCCAAAATATCACAAACTCTAGTTCAGATCTAGCGTTACAGCTTAGCCGTTTGTTTCGTAAGTCTAGTGAAGATTTGATAGTAGCATCTAATCAGTTTATTTTAAATTTTGTAAGTTCCATGTGTTCATTTGTCCAACTATAGTTCCAGATTATAAACATTGTCTTTCGAGAGATGTGGTCGCTGTCGATTTTGATCGCTGGTCACGAATCTTTCCTTAAGAAGAACGCTCGAGTTTGTGGCGTTTATTTTGGTTTTCCATTTCTGGAACTACTATTCTAAACCAAACAGATGATGCCTGTAGAGGATAGCTAAGGAAATCTGTTGGACGAAAGATCTATGGTCCTAAAATCGTAAACCAAAATGTATTTTTTAACGTCTAATATATTCACATATGAAATAAATAATAAATGGTTACAATAAAAATAAAAATATGTACAATAGTATATTATTAAGCATTATGAAATATGGATCAGAAACTTGGATGCTGAAAAGCAATCTCAGGAAAAAACTCCTAAGCACAGAAGTGGACCACTGGAGACGAGCCGCGAGAATATCCAGAATAGACAAAGAAAGAAATGCGGCCATCAGAGAAAGGATGGATGCTGAAAGAACCATTCTGGAAGATATTGAGAAAAAAAGCCTGAAATGTTGTGGACATACAAAAATAATGCCTGAAAGAAGACTACCCAAAGTAGCCAACCTATGGAAAATTAGGGGAGCAAGAAGACGAGGAAGACCAAGGAAGTACTGGGGTAACGAAGTGGAGGAATCCATGGTGGTTCATGGTCTACGACGGAAGAATGAACCTTAGATAGGACATTATGGAAGGAAGCCATCCAATCACTAGGTTAAGAAAAAGGTCACCTGTGGTCTAGTGGTTAGCGTAACAAACTACTAAACCCAAAATAGCGGGTTCGTAGCCCGACAGGTGGCCCCAGGATTTTTTTAAGGGAGTAAAAAATCCTTAGTTACGCCGTCCTTCGGAAGGGACGTTAAACGGGGGTCCCGAGCCTGTACGATGTCAGGTACTCGTTAAAAATTCCTATCCTAATTAAACCTGGATAGGCAAAATTTAGAGCTCCCACTGTAGCATCGTCCGATTAGCCATAGCAGCATAAAGTGACGTTAAATGAACAAACAACTAGGTTAAGAAATACCTGTTTAAAAAAAAAAGCTTTTAGAATTTTTTTTTTTTGGAGCCATTATGAACGATATTTTATGAGAGACAAAAGAAAAAATAACCTATATTTCTCTATACTTATAAAGGACATATTTTTAATAGTTATGCACAAATAATAATATGCTCCGAATCCTAGTATTTTTAGCAAAACAACTAGCCCAACCTCAATTAATATATTTTTGCCTACATTAAATAATTAATAAATGCCGCCTACAAACCCCCTCCCCTCATTGACTGGCCTATAAATAAGTAAATGTGAGCGCCCTTTGTAGAAGCAGACAATCCCCGCTATGCGGGCACATAAATAATGCGTCCGTAGGAACAGGTCGGGCAAACTTCCAACATACTTCCTCCAAAAAGGCCTAGGTGACACGGCGAAAATAAACACGCCGGGTACGAGAATATATATCAGGATATAAGGATATGCGGATTTATCAAGAGCTGCAGATATTATCTAGTGCGGCCTTGGCAAAGATCTCTTCTGAAATAGCACTCCCTACTTAAAGTATCGCCTTACGTCTAGGATATGCAATGGCCAAGCGAAGGCAGTGAAAAATGCACATGAAGGATCTAGTGTTCATTCAGAACATGGTAGAGACTGAACAGTTTCGAAAAGGGGCTAATCGAAAGCTAGCTTAGATAAGCTTCTACATAAGATACACTGTGAATAATTATAAAAGCGATTTTTCACTAGTAAGGCATAATTCAACAGTTTTCTGTATTTTAGTAAATTTAATAATAAAAAATAAAAAATTAATAAAAATGAGTTGTGTTTTTTTTATATATTATTATTACCCTTTAACTTTTATATTCATACTTATGGCCTCGGATTAAACATCAATAAGAAATATCAAAACATTTACCAAACAAGCTTACACCAATCAACCCTTGAATGGTTTACAAATTGGTAATGGAGACCGCAACTTTTTAAAGCCAACACTTGTGCAGGTTGCTAATTTGTCTGAAGTCCTGACCTCCTGGTTGAATTAAGGGTACTTACACCTATAAAGCTGGAAAAGCCTCTGCTGGAAAAGGGTCTGCAGATCCCACACGGGACCGACAGTAAAGCAGCTCAGCGCTTTCCACATTGAGTTACTCCAATACCGCTCTAGTATGAGAGAAAAGAAAAAATAAATTAATCATAAGGATTTATAGATACATTGATCGTTTTCAATAATTAACTGTCCCAAACCGTGTTTAAAAGATTAATTTTAAAAATCTCAAAATAATAATTATTATATAAGTTATAAATAATAGCTAATAATAATAATTTAATTATTAAATTTGTTGGAGAAAATTTCATCGAATGGCCTGCCATTCTTTTGCAAGTACAACAGAGCTTGGCCCTGAAATGTACAAAAATTAAAATTAGCCCAGAAGGCAGTTCTGTGTTGAGTACATAGGAATGTTCTTAAATAAGTAAAATCTTTGGATCTGAAGTGAAAAAAATGAAATAATAATATTACCAAAGGCTAATCGAACCAGAAGCTTAGTTTCCGAAATCACAAAACGCTGCTTACAAACTTCCATCCACGAATCCACACCCAAACACAAACCCTCATTCAATCCCCCCACATTAGTCTATACACATATGTCTACCCCTAACACTTTACTAACACTTAAAACTTTATAAATAAATAAAAAACATGTAATTACATTTATATATTTCTCAACCCACATGTTTCTTGGATCAAAATTCCGTTCCTAAAAATAAATGCGCAAAATGCAGCAACATGTACTAGAATCGATATTAGCTTCCAACTTCTTCTTTATTTATGTTCAAAACATAAATAGCAAAAACTTTTAAACGAGGATAGAAAGTTTATCGAGGGCAGGTATCTAATTGGAAGGGCACTATCTTGTCTCGAAATAACTCTTGGCTCAAATACCTTGCCAAAATGTCTCCAACAGCGTTCCAACACAACGGACCGCTAGATGCCTCCTAATGGGTGATGTTTAAACTTATTATTTTGGGCAACAACACGCAATTTAAAAATAATTTAATTTATGAATGGGGTTAAGCGAATAACAACTATTTGGTGAGAATGCCATTCCTTATTCTGCTCCCCACACCGCACTAATTTATAGCATTCATTGATCATCAAGATATAAGAGCCTTTTTCATCCGACCATAGATCAGAGTGGAAATGTCGAGATTCAACTAGTGGCCCCACCAAGATACTTTCTAAATGCCCAGACTGATGCGACAGCACGAGGTTGCTAAGATGATACCAATGCTCTCAGCTACCAGGGAATAAAATAATGAAAATTAATTTAGTTATATTTCAAGTTTGCGAAGAGCGCTGGAACGCTGTACCAAGAGTACTCACCGAGTTATACAACAGTTGTTTCAGAAATAGCATAGTCTCTACAATTAAGGAACCCAGAACCAGGAGGGTTGGTTGCCAATGCTTTTATATTTTATGAACATTATTTTTATTAACATATTAAAATTTACAACTGTATAAAAACAATACAACAATTGATACATAATGGTATAAGACAAGTAAAGAACCTACTCACTGGTAGAACTGAAATAACAAATTCAACTTAAAAATTCACGAGGTCATCTTCTTTTCAGACGCCACAGAGGGTTATCGGGAATTGAACAGTTTGAAACTAGTGAGTTTGAGTGGGAATAAAGTTTGCCATGAAAGGAATTATAACCAGTTCGTGCCAAATTACCATCAAATGGTAAATTAATGCCATTATGAATGACTTAATTCGTAACAAATTAAGGAGCGTTTAGGATTTTTAGAAGGATTTTAGATTGTAAGGATTGGATACGATAGGAATTCGATGGCTTGGTGGAGCCCAAAGTCTATTTGGCCTCCTCCACAAGGTCAATAATAGTCATGTATATGAGTATTTTGTAATTAATTGGGAGCTTTTATCTATTAATTGTCGAAGTAGCCTATAGGCGAATGTTAAAGTGATATTATAATTATATTAAATATCCCCACGAAGGTAATAACTTCTATATCTTAAAACCTAGCTTATACACTTTAAAACATCAGTGAATTTGAGTTATAATAATATTTCAACTGAAGGTAGTATTAGTGTCTCTTCCACTAATATACAAGACTATGTATTCTTGCAGTAGTGTATTAGAGCAGTAAGCGCCCTATGAAACTGTGCATGTAAAAACAGAGCATGCTATTTGCATTTGTGCTTGTTGGCATCTGCATAATAAACATACAGACAGTAAATTAATGCATTAAGTTAAAAATATTCGCTAGGGTGTGTAAGGAATCCGCCGACTACATTACTAAGAAGATTCAATATTTCTGGGAGCTCACCATACTTCTGTACCTCTGGAGAAATGGGGTAAGATATTAAATTTATCTCCGTTGTCAGGATATTAATTTTTAAAATCAAATAAAATTTCATTATATTTATGAATGAATTTTTAACTAAACATACTTATGAAAGAATTTTTTTTCCTCATCGATCAATCATGGAAATAAATATCGACCTTGCAACCAATCTAAGGGTCAAGTGGACACAGGTGATATGTAAAATTATCGAGCTCTGATAAAAATTAATTCAAATCACCTAAATATAATCAAATAAAATTTTCTTATATTTATGAATGCATTTTTAACTGAACATACTTATGAAAGAAATTTTTTTCCTCATCGATCAATCATGGAAATAAATATCGACCTTGCAACCAATCTTAGGGTCAAGTAAACGCAGGTGATACGAGGTGTAACGTTATTCGAGCTCTGATGAAAATTAATTCAAATCACCTTCACAGGCTATTAGGCATGTGTGAATATTCATTTGGCTAATTTATCAACTCGAGGCCAATAGTGAATAAAAGAAAAATTGAAAATAATTAGCCAATTTCAATTCCTATTCATTTCTTATTTCGGACTTTTACAACATTTGGTCTTATGCCGAAACCCAATACATTTTGTAGCTAATACTCTCGGTGTTATCAATCACCCTCCGCCAAGCCTCTTGCTGCCACCGCCTCTTCAACTCCTTGCAGCCAAGTTTTCCTAGGACGGCCTCTTTTTCGTCTCTCCTCTGGGATATAGTCCAATATTGGCCATCTCTAGGAGCCCATTCTTCTTAGATGACCATATCACTGCAGCTGATTGGTCCCAATTTTGTGCATTATCGTTTCTGCTTTAGCGATATATCTAAAGAGTTTTTCACTCGCTCAATTCTGGATAAGCGACAACTTCTTCTCCAAAAATCCTTATTTCAGCAGCTTGCAGCCTTTGTACATCTCTTGGTCCAACTACCCACATTTCCGAACCATAAAACCTTTGGACCAAAGGAAAGACGAATTCCTATTCATAGTATTAATAAAAATATGACTTAGCTAACTCGAAGATTCGATGCCGATACTACCAATCTCTGCTTACAAACTTCTGTCCAATTATCATCTCTCAAACTCAAATCTCTTGGATTACTCTTGATGTAATCCTCCCAAAGATGCCTCGGTCTACCCTTTGGACGTTACCAGTCAGCTAGCGCTTCTTAACTGTTATATATATTGTTCCTAACCATCCCAACAACTTTACAAGACCATTTCCACCTTCGTGATGCCATCACTTCAATTATATTAACTCTGCATGCTGATGGCAATTCTGCGTTATGCAGTCTCCTAAATTCTTCAGTAGTCCCATCCTTTTTCGTACCAAATATTCTGAACAATAGAAACAAGGCGTCCTCGCCCAAAAGAAGAAACGTTACAAAAGACTTTGTTTATTTCTTTTGGTTTAGACCGTGTAGATAAATTTCTCGCCAACGTTTCGTCAACCAGATATAGGCTCTGAGGAAGTCAGCAGCATGGTTGACGAAACGTTGGCGAGAAATTTATCTACACGGTCAAAACCAGAAGAAATAAACAAAGTCTTTTGTAATAATAGTGGTCGTGGAAGCCTAAGAAAGAATATTTAAGAAGAAACGTTGTTTGAACAACCTCGAAATAGTAAGTAGGACCTTTCGATGAGAGCTCCGAAATGGATAAAGAAAATTAAATTTCTGATTCAATTATTCCAGATCGCGTGTCGTTTGATTGTAATATTTTATTAAACTGATAACATAAAACGCTTTATATAAATTAAATAAATAATACTTTTGATAATAAGGAAAAAAAATTGATTGAATTAAAAGAACAATTTAAAAGTTTTTATTAAGAGAAAATGAACTTACTTATGAAATGACAAAATAATTTAGGCAATTATAGGAAACAATTTATCAAACATTTCTTCCACTCTTAAGAATTTTCTAGATGCTAGAGACATCTTATAAAACACTTTATATGGATATGAACAGCATATATATTATGAATTATGGGACATGCTCCGCAATGCCGCGCTCTATAGTGCATTGCGTACATGAGCATATACAGCTAAAAGGTGATAGAATTTTGTATTTGCTTCAGTCTTTCGATGTTCTGAAAGTTCATAGCTTTTTAAATAATTACCCAAATTTAATTTCTTTTAGACATTTAAAGGAATAAATTAAGAGATTTAATCCAAGCAGAGCATTTATGGATAACCCGATTTTTTAACATTTAAGTAATAAAATACTTCGCATTTATTGCAAACGGAAGGGGAGGTGAATTCCTCCCGAGCTGTCTCGACAAAGAACCCTTCGCTTTTGAATAATTCATGTCGAAAAATTATCGTTTGTTCTGTGCCAGCTGTAACTAGTTCATTTCAAGCGAGTTCTTTAATTCATCAACACGCTCCCTCATTAAATTTACATCTTCTAAAAGTTTTTTTTTTTTTAAGCAGTCACAAGAAGGTTACAGAAAATTATTATTATATAGTTTATTTATTCATAATAAATTCAACGGCCTCATTACATATTTATCCAGGAATATGGACCACTTTTCCTGCATTTAACGATGATGGATTTTGAAGAAAGAATTATCAAAAGAAGGAATATTTTTTCTCAACGACTAATTCTTCTATTTCCTGATAAAATTATGTTTGTCCTCTTTTTTTATTATTGCAACTTAAAATCATGTATTGAGTGAATAAAATTTGATATTTGTTTCAATATAGATTTTTTAATTAAATAATACTATAATATTGGTCTAATGTAAAGGTGATAGTTGGGGGGTGCAGTCAGAAAGAACACTGAATAAGTAATAAACTTATAATTATGTGCCGACGTTTCGACCTACAGTGTAGGTCATCTTCAGGGCTATTTTGGAGAGAGAAGCCTGCTGACTCAAACGTCGGCACATAATTATAAGTTTATTACTTATTCAGTGTTCTTTCTGACTGCACCCCCCAACTATCACCTTTATATTAGATCATCCAGTCAACTATTTTCATCTCATATTATATTGGTCAATTAGTATATAATAATAAAATATTGAACACTAATAAAGCGTAATATTCTAAATCTTATAAAACAATTAATAAGAATATCAGCTAAAATGTTGGTTATAATGTTATTTTTCTTCTTATTATTTTTTTATTTTTTGTATTTGTACATATGTTTTGAAATAAGGTCCTACATGTTCATAATTCAAAATTAAATTTAAGATTAATGTACTCAATTTAAGATTCGTAGTTTAGTTGAAAGCTTAAAAAATCCTCTTCTCCCTGCCCCAAAAACAATGAAAATAAATATTTAAAAATATTGAAGCGGTATCCTTTAAATACATTTTTCAATGTTCAAATATTTGTGACGTCACTTGAGTCGTAATACAATTAGCAAGCAACCTTGCTACAGTTTACATTGCTTTTCCCATTATACATTACCAAAAATGTTCTTTCCAAAATATATACAAACTTAAAAAAAAAGAAAGGCAGAAAACAGGCCCGCTTAAGTTTTGGTGAATGCTGAAGAAACTTTATATTAAAAAAAAACAATAGCATTTTAAACCAGTTACCGTAACTAACGTGATTCTTTTCTTAGAGATTTCTTTTTTAATTAAAAAAAAAAATTTCATTCTATCCTCAATTTTTTTAAGACTAGAAGTAAGAGAGCCATAATTGTACTTTTTATAACTAAAATTTAAATGATATTCTGCAATGATTTTTTTTTTTTATATTAACACTTTATTGAAATATTACAATCTGCCACTTGTGGGCAATAAGTAATAGTGCTGTGTAGCTTACAGTCATTCCATAACAAAACAATAATATAAACGAAATAAAATAAATAAATATTTACATGCGGAAAAATATATACATAAAAGAAAGAAATTAATGCGGAAATGATAATAAAATAAAGTAAAAAAAAATAAATATTTAATAATAATACCAATAATAAAAATTAAAAAATAAAATAAAATGTACACATTCATACCCTATTTACAATTTGCCTGGGATCCCCGAACTGAGCTTCTTCCCCAGGAATGAGGGCAAAGCAGGAGTCCGGGAGGCCCCAGCCCCCTTTCCCAGCCGCGTCACTGGCATTAAACGCCAATGGAAGCTGGTTAAATTCCGCAATGAACGAAAAATTTGAAGTATCCTTGGGACAGTAACTAAAGGGACACAATTATATCAGCCTTAAATAGGTTTTTTTTTTCCAATCAGCTGAGAGCAATCTAAGCACATGATATTAATGCCTCAGATCTGCAGTTTATTCAGCAAGTTTAGTTGCTTGGAAATAGTAACTATTAATGGTGAAATGAAAGATGGGAAGGTCAGTGAAGGTGATCATTTTTTTTTAAATGATCCGACTAATGCCACCACATACCATAAAGGTTATCTATATGGAAATTTGGCTCTAAGAATAAATCAATAAAAGGCTTAGCGATGCCGATACCACCAATCTTCGTTAACGAACCTCCGTCCAGGGAAAACCAACCCAAACTCACCAGATCACTCTAAGAACAATACGATATTTTTTTTAATGGAAGCATTTTATCGTATATCTATGACTACAAAAGTAAAGAATACATTAAGAGAGATTTAACTTTAATTCTACTTAAACTGGGAAACCCAATGGGCAGATTAATACAGACTGGGGATAAATAAAACAAACACGCATTCGGAGGTTTTAGGGGCCAAGATAATGTAAACTACCCAGAGAAGTATATAAAAATTAGGTTACGCCGACATGAAAGGAAAAGTAATTACAAGCAGAGGCGATGGTCACGAACTGACCTGCGTGCTATCTGCCTCTTAGTTCACAATCCAAGTTAATTAGCTTAATAGAGGGCGCTACTGCAACTGAACAGCCAGCCACTTACCTCAGCCGCCGATAGTGTCCGTTCTATCCGTTATTAGCTATCATCAACAACAGTTGATCAGTTATTCAAGATACCTAAATACCTAGCTAAGTACTGATCAATGTTCTCAAAAAAATATTATAACAGACTCATTATTGGGGTGGGAAGTAGCTCAATACGAAGACCATTGAGCTATTCATTGCGAGATCCCGAGTCTAAAACAGGCCAAGGCAGATAAACCATTTATTCAGATGATAGCACAGGTTTCGCCCTGGTGGCTACGAAGATCAATCTTATCTTTATTGCGTACAAATTAAAATAGATGTTAGACATATAAATTTCTCTATGAGTCAAAACGAAATATTTTAGTTATAGAAGAATTGGTCGACTGTATCTTCTAATGTAAGGAAGAAATAGTTGGGGAGCAGTCAATCAAAACACTTAAATAAGCGTAACTTATTTATTATGTGCCGACGTTTCGGCCTACAATGTAGGCCATCTTCAGGGCTAAGAGAGAGAAACAAACAGAAATATATAAAAACATAGCAGTAACAAGAATACATATCTTGTACCACTTTATATATTCTTGTTACTGCTACGTTTTTATATATTTCTGTTTGTTTCACTCTCTTAGCCCTGAAGATGGCCTACATTGTAGGCCGAAACGTCGGCACATAATAAATAAGTTACGCTTATTTAAGTGTTTTGATTGACTGCACTCCCGAAATATTTTAGGGATTTTATCGGGTCGTTTCATATGAAATGACATGAAATGACATATGAAATGAAGGCTATTCAGTAAGCAACTTTATGAAATAAAAATTTTACTCTCATTTTCTATGCACTTGGCCAAAGTATTCACGAGTTTTTTCAACCCTAGAATTGAAAAATTCAGGGTTTGTGAGGAATTAAAGTCTGCTTTTTCGACTTGAGAATCATTTTCAAAAATTTTACCATTAAAGAAGTTTTCCAAATTTCTGAACAGATGGAAATCTATTGGATATAATTCTGGCGATTGGATATAAAGTATGGGAGGACTTCGTAAGCCAGCTCAGTTTCTTCTCGGTCCGTGGTGAAAAATGAGGTTTGGCTTTAGGCAAATTTTGTCAAATATATACTTCTCGACTCTATGAGCCCTAAAAAGAAAGGAGTCTGTCAAAAACTGGACACCAAAAAAAACTCTACTTCCTTCCCCACCACAGCTGACTCAGCTGGCGTTAAGTAAAAAAGAAGCGGATAATAAGCAGGCACTAAGCCACAAAGCCGGCGCGGTGGTGAATATTAACCAGAGGCTATGAAGAAGATGAGGGCATCGTTGAAACCTATTGTTATGCTAATTTATTCAACGGTTACGAACGGTGGTCGCTTCCCCAACACCGTTCGGGGCGGCTTAGGGGACTGGGCGGAGGTCTTACGAACATTGGCGTATCCACAAAATTTCCTGAAGGGAACAAACACCATGTACACCCTCAAGATCCCCCAAAGTCCAAAAAAAAAAAAAAAAAAACATTAAGTACCTGATTGTAGTGCGCAGGTGCAAATATATTATAAAAGAATTATAATAATAATTATTATTATTATCATTAGTAACTTACTAAAAATTCATCTGTAATACTAAACAGTTTCGAACGAAACAAAAATTGTCTTCATCTTTATTAAGGGTCTGCATTTAATAGAGCATGCGAATTACAAGAATCTGAAAGAAAAGTATTGCAGGAGTCTATCCCGAAGAACCAACATGATTAAAAGTATCACGGAAAGAAGTTCGGATATCTAATCAACAAATATGATTGTTTTTACTGAATTTGGCTTTCGAATCCGATTAGGATCTTATCCTCCGAACAGCCTTTCAGCATAACTGCATAGCTACTTGATTTGAAGAAGTTACCGAGTTATAATTTTTACAAAAATTATAGCTAGGGGAGTTCATTCACTGCATGCCTCTCACAAAGAAAAATACGACCATAGCAATATTAGCACTTTAATGTTATAAATGTATCGTGTCATTATTTGTTGAATCAATAACATTCAGTGTTAATTTTTTTTTTAATTTAATTTATTGATATTTACAACTATAATAATATTACAATAAGTAAATCTGCTATATGTACAATACGACTTGAAAAATACTTGTGGAGAAACTACCCATCGGTAGCACTCCAAAAAAGTTCTATAGTAGATGGTCTCGAGGCCATCTTCTTTTCAGACGCCTCGGAGGGTTATCATGAATAGTATGGGAAGCAAGTTGAGAGACTAGCGGATTCAAGTGTGTATGGAGCTTGTCATGGAAGGATAGGTATCTAGTTTGGGCCAAATCAGCAACATATGAGATATTAAGATCATGATGGATGAGTTTTTTGTGACATAATAAGGAGCATTGAGGATTTTACGAAGGATTTTGGATTGTAAGGATTGGATACGAGATGAATTGGATGGTTTAGTAGAGCCCCAAAGCTCAACTCCGTATGTCCAAATAGGCCTGATAACTGTCATGTAAATGAGTCTTTTGTAATTAATTGGGAGCTTAGAGCGTTTGTCCAGTAAGTGTTGAAGTAGGCGAAAACGACGAGCAGTTTCTTGTCTTTTCAGTCTTGTATGAGGATTCCAAGTGAGACATTTGTCCACATGGAGTCCTAGGTGCAGTGTTAAATTAAAATAAAATAAACCTAGTGGGAATGAGCTTGACCAAAATATTCAATAAAGTTACAATTGCATATTATTAAAGACACTTTTTTTGCAAATTAAACTTGAAGACACTCGAGGTTCGTTCAAGTTTAAAACAAGGTGATTCGTATTCGTAAGTACTTCATCCACACCTGTAAAGTACGACAAACAATCAGCAAATTGCCTATCAGTAAAATTAAAACACGTGAGAGGCAAGGCAAAGAACATTGGCGAATACCCAGCGGTGCCCCTCCCTCGGTTTAGTTTCTCATGATAACAGATCCCACATCCGGGTTCTTTTCAGTCTCCTATGTATGTGTCCTATTTAATTTAACATAGATACATGTCATTAGTAAGGTGAAACACACCGAAAAAGTCTTGAATCTGTATAGTATAAAATGCACGTTTGGATTTGAGGACGATTAAGAGGGAGAAGTGGAAACGGCAAGACTAAATAAGGTAATGAAATATGGCTCAATGTAATTAGGTAAATTCAGATAAGATGATGTCGTTCGGTTAGTAATCGAAAATGCGGAGATTTTAGTGATACTGTTGTAGTAGGAAATCAATTTGAACATGTTGAGAAGTTTTGGTAATTAAGATCGAACAAGAAAAAACGAAATTTTAGTGGTAACAAAGACGTGTTCGTGGTCAAGGATAGCAAATGCTTGTTATTTTTCGGCCTCAACATTACTTACTTGTACTTAGCTCGGGCCTTTTTCGTCCCTAAACTTGTTAAGTAAAATTTATACCGTCATCATTCTTACTTTTTCTGTAAGGGTATGAAACGTGGAGGCTTTTCAGGATGAAACTGAAGGTCTTCTCTATTGCTACTTTAGTTTATAATTTATACTATTTTAATAAAATTTAAAAAAAAACATGAAGTTTTTAGTAACATTATATTACTAAGATCTAGCTAAATTTATTTCAGTTAGGTGCGGCCTGTAGTCAAGTAGTTAGCATAAAAACCTACTAAAGCCAAGATCGCGGGTTCGTAGACAGACCGGTGGCTCTAGGAATTTTAAAATGAGAGTAAAAAATCCTTGGCTATGCCGTTCTTCGGAAAGGATGTTAAACAGGAGTCCTGGGCCTGTGCGATGTCAGGCACTCTTTAAAAATCCCTACCCTAATTAAACCTGGATAGGCAAAATTTAGAGCTACCAATTAGCATCGTCCGAAATAGCCATAGATGCATAAATTGACGTTAAATAAACAAACAACAACTTATTTCAATAATTATTATCCTCAGTTTCTGAAGTATTGTGAGGTTATACTTGATGTTCAAATAGTATTAATATTATAATTTATTTCATTGTTATATCATATATTTTTTTAATATTTTATTTGAAAAGAAAAGATATGACCAGGACCGGAACTCAACCCAGGTGTCTCCCACCTGTCCGTGGTGCTTTAACCATCTCAGCCATTCTGGTTCGCTTCTCGGTCAGTCAATTAACATTCTCCCCGTGTATACATCGCAAATTGCGAGAACACGGACACATAGGATCAGTGGAAAGAAGGGATATGACTGACCGAGAGCGAACCAGGATGGCTGAGGTGGTTTGAGTTCCGGTCCTGGTCATATCTTTTATTTCAAATAAAATATTAATATTATACTTTTTACATGATTTCAGCACATGTCATTACTTTGTAATAGTTTTTACTTTATATATATGGGAAAGAAAAATGTTCTGGGGAGGTCTAAGAAATAGAGACAATTTATTTGAAAATTATGTTTCGATCCACATCTCAAGTCTTCTTCAGAGCTTGCAATGTAGGTCACGAGCATGGAAGTGAAAGAAAAATACGACATTTATTATGATGATATTTTCGTTTCATTTCCATGCTTGTGACGTGCATAGCAAGGTCCTCAAGATCTCTTTGACTTCCCCCCGCACCATTTTCTATCACATATACATTCATACATTGATAGTTTTTCTATGAAAATGTTATTATTCTTTATAATAAATTGCAAATGCTTTATTACTTAAGTTCTTAATCTTGTTTAGTTACCATTTTTCCGGAATATTTATCATGTTAGATCTTCAGGTTCTTGAGATTCTGCAAACATACGGAAAATCATATATTAACTGAATCTCAAGAACATGAGAAACTTTATATAAATATATATTCGTATCTACTTTTGGAAATATTCGGTGTTAAATTGGATTGATGAACAGCATGTATCATTTTATTGTTAAGTCGTTATTATCGATTTACTTGAGTTTACTATTATTCGTATATACGAATAATAGTAAACTCAAGTAAATTAATATTAATATTAATATTAATATTAATATTAATATTAATATTAATAATATATATTATTAATAACATTTTACGAAGTTTAAATAGCATGAATTTTTATATACTAATTATTTTTAAAAATATTAGTTAAACGAACATACGACTGAATCTCAAGAATTAAAAGTAAAATATATGTAAAGATAAGTTTGTATCTGTACAAACCTAAAACACGACGCATGCCTTAAGATACAATATTTTTTTAATAAATTTGATTATTAATCGTTCAGTTTTTATATATAGATGCTCCTATTTGGCCGAACATATTATAAATATATATGTTTTAATAATGTATGTAAATTATTCTATTCAGTTATAATTTTTTTATTCATGTAGCAGGGGATATGAGGATTACAAAAGAATTCAGCTGGTTTAACTCCGTTATGTGCCTTCCTTTATACAAAATATTGTGACGTAAACATATCAAAGGGTAATAGTCGAGCCTGTGGAAGAGAAGGCCTCTGTGCCTGCTGTGCCAGTGATCACCTGGAGGAAAAACTAAATTGAGTCCCTTCTGGAAAATTAACTGGAAAAGTCCTTTTTCCTGTGTTGGTACCACAGCCGGACAAATAATTTTATTTTTTCCTCCTCCAAAAAAAAATTTCATTCAACCTTTTGAATTGGTATTTTTTTTCAATCCATTTCATTAGAATTTTTTTCTCGAATCCTATATACTGAGCCGAATCATTTTGCCAGTAAAATAATATTCTGTATAAACCAATTTAAAAATATCAGATGCGGACAAAATATAATTCTATCACTATATTAGTGAATTATGAATTATGAACTGCTCCCTACGGTTTGTAGTCGATACCCCGAGGAAGTCTCATGTGCCCCACCTTTATGATAAGTTATAGTGGCTCTTCCCCTACATTCGTAGACTATTTCAAACACTTTTATGTTATTTCACTCGAAAAAATAGTTTGTTGTTTGCGGAAGTTTTTTTGTAATAATAAAAAGGCTTTAGATAATTACTTTGCCTGTAGTAAGATTGAGTCTATGGATCATGTATACATGGCATTAAAATAGAGAGGATTATCTGACTGTACACGATTTAAAAAAAATAAAAATAAAAGTATAATAATCTTAAGAGAATTTTTTTTTAATTGGATATTATCTAAGATACGTTAGTGAGATAGAGGCTGAGTAGCCCTGCCAGAAGTCCCAGCTATGATTTTAACCCGGATAATTTATTCGTTAACTGTTAACAGCCGGGAATGGATTTTGTGGGATCTGAGGATCCTCCACTCTATATCAAGTACTGTACCCAATAACCTTGTGTGTTACAAGTAGGGTTCTACCGATACCCAAAAATATCGATACCAGGCCTTTGCGATATATCGGAAAAAAGTATCGATACTGGGAAAATATCTAAAGAAAAATATCGATATCACTCGGTATCGGAAGCTTTTTAGTCATTTAAAAACACGGTTCGTCAAATGGCTACAAACATTCCATTGCCAGGAAAACGTCACACGTTGGATAATCAATCAAATAGTGAAAGACCTTTTATTTTTTATTAGAATAATATGGTTCTCATTCGATATTCTCAAAGTATCGAAAGATCTTACCGATATTTCACAGTTGACTGATATCTAAATTTTTTATTATGTTATTAACGCTATCTATAAATATCTGGGAAAGTAATTAAAAGAGAAAAAATAATATACACGCATAGGAAAGGACATTCTTTCGATATTAGAAGAATATATACTCATTCGATATTCTCAGAGTATCGAAAGATCTTTCCGATATTTCAAAGATGGTTGATATCTAAATTTTTTATTATGTTATGAACCCCATCTGTACATATCAGGGAAAGTAATTAAAAGAAAAAAAACATATACATGCATAGGAATATAGGAAGAATATAGTACTCATTCGATATTCTCAAAGTATCGGAAAATATTTTTAGAATATCGAAAGAGTACCCTGTTCTTCTAGTATCGAAAGAATTTCCATTTCTATGCAAATATATTATTTTTTTTTATTTTAATTAATTTCCCGGATATGTACAGTCAGTTAAATGTTTCTATATTTAGTATTCCATACCGATATCGATAAAATATCGGAAGAAAAGTATCGATACCAAAATATCGGGATCGAAAGGAAAAGTATCGATACTGTACCCATATCGGTAATATCGGTAGAACACTAGTTATAAGCTATTATATATAACTCCATGAAACCGTCCTTTGTATTTAATATTGAATGTATTTAATATTGAATGAAGCTTCCTACAAATATATGTTTACTTAATATCTTATTTCATATAAATAAATAGCTGGCTAAAATATGGAATTTTATGCAGACGAAAATGAAAAGTGCAATAAAATATATATACATACATATAATAAGATATAAGGCAGGAAAAGTATAAAAGAAGTGAATGGGGCGGTGGGGCCGACCCTGCAGTGCTCGTCATGTTTTCCCTGGCCTAGAAAACACTTTCCTCCTCTCATCGGCATTCCTACAATTTTTCCTTTTACAGATCCTTCGGTACATTGGATACGAAATAAAATATATACCAAACAACATTTATTTAATAAGACTTCAGAATATTTTTTTTAATTAACACTGTTTGTTTGTTTGTTCATTTAACGTCACTTTATGCTGCTATGGCTAATCGGACGATGCTACAGTGGGAGCTCTAAATTTTGCCTTTCCAGGTTTAATTAGGATAGGGATTTTTAACTAGTACCTGACATCGTACAGGCTCGGGACCCCCGTTTAACGTCCCTTCCGAAGGACGGCTTAACTAAGGATTTTTTACTCTCTTAAAAAAAATCCTAGGGCCACCTGCCGGGCTACGAACCCGCGATCTTGGGTTTAGTAGTTTGTTACGCTAACCACTAGACCAGAGGTGACCATAAATAATTAACACTGTTTTAATATAAAATAATCAGTTTTTACTACCGCAGGAAAAGAACTATTGTAATCACGCTAAATATTAAAAAAAAAAAATGGTCAAAATAACGATATAATATTTAAATATACCTTTAATTCTTTCAAATATATTCAAACGATATTTTAGTTCTCGTACTCAAGTCTGGAAGAAAATATCGTTCCAACACAGAACAATACCGTACCTAGAACAGAAAACTGCATGTGCATGTGTAGTTGAATGTTGTGTGCACCAGAATGTTCACCATGTCCCACAGTGTCAAATCAAATCTGTTAATACAATAAATAAATTATCTGACTGTATCCTACGTATTGAACTACCGGGTTCTCTTTTATTATTTTTTTTAAATTATACAATCTTTAACAATTGTAAACGAGTACTAACCGCGATAGGGTGCTCCAAGGACCCAAGCCGCGAGCTCAACTTTAACGTTAAGGATCCTTTCCTTGGAATCGATAGGATGGGCTCGGCGGTCTTCTCGGGGTGGGGAAGAGATGATAAGAAAATATTGTGGACTCGAGAGCCCTACCCCAGTCGCCTCGTTCACACGAGAATCATAAGCAGGGTGTAACCTTCCTGCCCCAATAACCTTTACCTCAACCTTCACTTAGCACCGTTTAGCAAGCGCTTTCGGAATTCCAAACTAATTATAGAAAAAAATGTCTGTATTTTTGTCTTAATATTTATATCACTTTTGTTTTAAAGATCAAAATAATGGTGCCCTTACTTCGCATTTTTTTTTCTCTTAATATATTTATCCACAGCTTTCAAGTACAAAACATTGATAATCTGCAGATTTTCTGTCTGTAAAATTACAATAAAATATCATCAGAAGGACGAAGAAGAACAGTACCCAACTTTTCCGTGGCTTGATTGAATCTCCTTACGATAACAGATCCCTCATCCACGTTCTTTTTAGTCTCATTTTCTCCTTGGCATGACGTTCAACGCCATTTGTTTTATATGAGAGTAAGAGTGACCGGGTAATTTTTCTTGGAAACGCTGGTCTTATGTTCGTATGTGCTCGTCGACGGTTGGTGCTTATAAGTCACTATGCAAAGTTCTGTAAGCATACCAAGCTACCTTTTTGGTAAGTATTTCTGATTGAAAATTTTGTAGTCTTTTACTGTGAATATGTTTAGAGATGTCATAAATGCATGTCCAAACTGGTTTAACTAGAATAAACGTACGTTTTTAATTTTCATTTTGATTCTAATGAGGAGTTTTTTTTCTGAATGTTGAATATATTTCGATTAAATGTATAAGATTTAGGAAATGGAGTTTTTTCTTAACGTGAGAACCCTATTTCATTCTTTTATCAAATGTTAGTCCACGGCATTGACATTGTCTGTCGGTGGGATTACTTCGTATAAAACAATTAACAAAACTGTAGCAACGTGTCATGGATTCAGTAAATGGCAGGAGCTGTAACCTTTCTAAACCAACTAATATATACCTACTTTATAGAGGTTATTTATAATACTATATTATATTATTATACTATATATTATATTATAATATTATTATTTATTTATAAAGGATGGGTGAGCCTCGGAAGGATCTTCAGATCCTAAAGGCTTTTAACCGATTAACTAATTTATCTATCTGTTGAATAATATTAGTTGACCTTATGTAATTATGAAGAAGAAAATGGTCCGGGTAAAGGTCAAGAAAATTCTCTTATACGGGAGGAACTTTTTATTGGTAAACCAACGTTTTGACCCGCAGGTCTTCTTCAGGGCTAGCTATGGGCAGCGGGGTTGACACTAGATACTAGGGCTGGCACTAGATACTAGGGCTGGCACTAGATACTAGGGCTGGCACTAGATACTAGGGCTGGCACTAGATACTAGGGCTGGCACTAGATACTAGGGCTGGCACTAGATACTAGGGCTGGCACTAGATACTAGGGCTGGCACTAGATACTAGGGCTGGCACTAGACTGACTCTTATATTCTCAGCCTAGAGTCAACCCCCCTGCCCATTACTAGCCCTGAAGAAGACCTGCAATGGAGGTCGAAACGTTGGCTTACCAATAAAAAGTTCTGCCTACTTAAGAGAATTTCCTCGACCTCCAGCCGGGCCATTTTCTTCCTCATGAAACCCGGTGTCTTCAGCAGAGCAACTCAGTTTTCTTCAAACCGAGCCGTAGCGTTCCCCTAACTTATAATTTTAATGTAAGGAAGAAATAGTTGGGGTGCAGTCCATAAAAACACCTTAATAAGTGTGTACTTATTAAGGTGTTTTTTTTTTACTTATAATTTTAATTGTACTCCTAGTAACAAATGATCACTGCAGAAAATTTATAAATAAAATGTAACGTTTTCAAAGATTCTTTAAAAAGATTAAAATAAAAATGTTTTTTAGGTAATGTTTATCTGCATGAGCTTTGGTAGAGTGAGCCAAAAGTACCGTATTGCGTGCCAACTGCCTCACACCAGTTCAATCTACTAACATTTGAAATAATTTTATTTAATCAATTACTTAGCACAGAGGCAGTATACAATATTATGTTGACTAGTAATAGCCTCGTTTATTTTTATAACATCTTATCTAATTTATTTGGTATTTTAGAAAACCCCTGAGTTAGGAAGACAATGCATAAGTGAAGACAAAATAGACAAAAAAGGGGCCGAGGATGCATAGCTTGTAATTTCTAACGATCTTTAGACTTGGTAAATCCTTAACGTTGTAAAACTTGGTTAATGGGATTTGTGTAAAGAACAGATTTAGTTTAAACAATGATTGTTCAAATAACG
Organism: Arma custos; assembly: GCA_037127475.1. Classification (NCBI taxonomy): domain Eukaryota; kingdom Metazoa; phylum Arthropoda; class Insecta; order Hemiptera; family Pentatomidae; genus Arma; species Arma custos. The sequence goes on along the minus strand of CM073764.1, from coordinate 135,662,695 downwards.
GAAACAAAGAACCACAAAATTAAAAGATTTAAATAATCCCGGGGATTATAACAAGCTTGCCGATTTCTGATCCTTAAAGAATGAAATCTCTATATTTCTTTAAAAAATAAACCGGTTTGTCTTTAAAACAAAATAGTATTGGCAGAACAGAAAAATAAAAAGAGGTAATGTGCAGCATTAACAGATCACTTAAAAAGTTGTTTCCAAACGATCCTGTGGTTATTTTAAATATGTTTAAAACTCACTTTGAAAGTATTTTTAATAGGTAAATAGTATTCTAGCAGAGTGATGACATAATACGGACGGAATTATAACCAGGAACACACTTGAAAGTCACCTTCATAAGTTAGAACATTACTTTTCTAAATGGAAATTTGACCTCAACGTTCAAAAATTTTCACCCTTATACGCCCTTCAGACCCACCTGAGCTAGTGCTCAATGGCAGCAACCTCCCTTGGAATAAAGAAGCAACAAAATATCTCGGAATTTATTTAGATCGTGGAACCAGCATATCAACACTATATTAACACAGGCCTACGCACGATTAGCTCTACTTTATCCGATAATAAATAGAAAACCTAAATTAAAACCAGAAACAGCCTTATTAATTTATAAAACCATTCTTAGACCTCTACTAATGTACGGTTGTGAAGTGTGGGGTGCAGTGTCAACAACTAAGCGAAAAAAATTGCAAATTTTCCAAAATAAAATCCTACGAATCGCAGTAGACCCGTCTTGGTTTGTACGAAACAGTCAACTCCACCCAGAGCTAGAACTAGAGACGATTGAAGAATTCATTAAAAGCGTTACACCAGATTTAAGACCGGATTAGCAGCAGTCAAAGGAGCTGTAGCATTCAACATAGGCGAACCTATTTCATCCCCAAGACTAAAACCGAGACTCTTGAAAGATAATCTGATGTGAACTCTATTATCTTTCAGTTTGTTCAGTTTCTATTACCGTTCACTTTGTTATTACATTATAATTATTTTATATGAAAAAAAAACTGTTATATATTTATAACTCCTCTTTTAAATAATCTGATACTGAACTTTCGTCTTCCATGAGACGAAACCCACACTTTTACCTTCTCTTAAAGTTTTAAAAATCATTATTTAAAAAAAAAACATGTAAGGCTAGGAATAGGCGATCTGGAAAATAAAGGATATGAAAAAAATAGGCAAATAAACTTAAAAATATCACTTTTCAACTTCCATCTGAACATTATAGAGCTGAACCGGTAACAGAAGTACCTTGTAAGAAGTAAGTTGTAATATGCTAGAGATTAATAGAAATCAGCGGTATTTGACGTCATTCTTAGCGTACTAATAAAAACTTACAGAGTAGCAGGAATTTCCAAAGATTAGCTACTGCTTTAAATGATTTGAAAAAATGAGTTGATGCGAGAAAAATGGAAATAATCTATATTTATTCCGATTCACACAAAAAGTGCCAAGAACGGATTGTTATCGCGAAAACTCACTGGAAATTTGTTTCAACTGTTTTTCTGCTAATTGTTACGTTGGGAAAGTCCTTGAGGATTTATTTTCTCAAGACTAAGAACCTCGAGCGAAGAACCTAATTAGTTGCCATACAGAACTACATACGTCACTCATTTAAATTGTTTAACATTTACTTTTTGTCAAGTACCCTGATAAGGAAACTTTTGTCGTTCTTAATATCATTATTCATAAGGTACAGAAAACTAATTTTTTAATCAGAAAAACTAAGCACAATGTAAGTGAAATTAAATACAGCTAAGTAATTTACTAAGAAGCAGAATAGTAATAATAGCAATTGAGCAAGTCAGAAGCATATCAACCAATAGATGATACCTATATCTAACAAACAAAACTAAACAATAAATATTAAACATGTAATGCGCAGGAAAAAGGTAAGGTTCATTAAAATAATATTCAATTGCGTTACTTTAAGAACAGGATAATATATTTTTGTTTAAATTTATCGTCGATACACGAAAGGATTAATTTACATTTTATTTATTGATATGATTTTGAAATACTTATTGAACCGATTAATATTTTTATACGCTTCAGTGGCATTATATTTTTTATTTATTACGTACTGACAGTTAACTAATAACAATACATAATGTACCTCCACATTTATTTATGAGCCTTATTTGTTTCCACGTATACAATAAGCTTATACTTTATTCCCTTCATTAGATTCCAGATATTTGCATAAAAGTAGAAAGCATAATAATAAATTAGCAAAAAAAAAAATAAAGAATAAAGATCGAATCAAAAGAAAAAAATGTAAATAATCATTAGCCTGAGAAGGTCAATACTGTCTTTGACGCAAGCACACATCTGTTAAGTAGATCTGCGACACATCCGAGAATACGTCACCGAGTTGTCTGAATACCAATGTGACAGGTAATTATTCTGAATAAAATTAAATCTAAAAACATTTTCTAAGATAAGAGTACATGTATAATGCCGGTTGGTTATTTATGGACTGAAACAGTTTTTAAAACGCAATATAGCTCAATAGTCAGGTTTCAGGTGTAACCCTTTAGCTGTTACAGGCGATATATGCCGTCCTGCATCGCACAAGCCTTCAGGGCTAAAGACGATATATTGTGTCGCAATGATTTTCTATCTATTTCCATAATAGACATGTTTTTCTATTAAAAATTAACAATATAAAGAATAAAAATTTCGCTCCTGGGGACCGTGTACGAAAAAAATCGTCGTCTCGAATGGGTTTAGTTAGCAACCCAGTTAAGCAAAAGAGTCTTTAAAATTGTCCTAAGTTTATAAATATAAATTACAATAGATCAGACTTTAATAGGTAACTTTTCAAAACCATTTTACACTTTTGGACTCCTTTTTCAAATCCCAAATTCATCTCTTTCTTGAGCTGGCCAAGGTTTAATGAGAGTGTATTTAGACGAAGGTATAATTTCGAAAAGCATTTAGAAGGTGGAAGAGAGACTCCCCAATCAGGAAGATGATAATTACAGGCGTACTCTTTTCCAGTGCTGTAAGCGGGGCTGGAACCCGGGCCCTCAAGTACCTCCTGCGACCGCAATTAACTTTATTGCGACTCCATTATTGCGGCTACATCACGCTAATTGTCCCATTAGCTGAGTCCTCTAGTTCTAGAATCGGTTTGAGATGAACTTTTACAATTTTATAGTCATTACCTTTCGCATTACAACTGGAAGCTGGAAGGCAAGGGAAATGAGGACGCTGTAGCCTATTTAGTCCTTCTATTATTGCCTTTTTAAGCCCCTGAAGCCATGCCGTATTTATTTATTTTATAATATTTTTATAAATTTATTTATTTTAACTTTAATTCATTGTTACCCTGTACTATTATTGGTTTTTGATTAGGACAAAACCACCAAGACAGACCTAAAAGGCCTGTAGCACTACAGCCTTCAGGGTCTAGAGTTCAGTCCATGGTAGAGGCTCTACTGATTCTTGGACAAAGGCTGTGCAGGGAGATAATTTGTCCTACATCAGCCTCGACCACCAGATTTTACCAAAATTCAGTGTACACATATTATAGAGGCTGGTTAGCCCCAAGAGGGTCTCCAGATCCCATAGAGTCCTTCCTCGACTGTTCCCAGATTAAATCATTTATCTACCTCAGCCGGATGTAAATCCGGAACCTTCGCCACAGCAACTCAACGCTCAAACACTGAGCTACCCAATTCATTTCTTTTCTTAAAAATAAATATGTATTAATCTATTTGTAATATTGGTTAATGTCGATAATGAAGAGAGATTCTAGATAAATTCGGATGAAACAAAGTGTTTGCTTAGTAGAAGAAACGACAATGTAGTCAGAAATGAACAAGTCAAGAATTTTAAGAACTTAAAGTCTATGATAACTATAAAAAACGAAATTTAAAATGAAAGAGGAAACGCCAGTTACTTTTCAGTACTTAAATTAATTAGTTTACGCTTTTTGTCCAAAAATTTAAAATTTTATAAAAGCATTATACTTCCAACAATTAGAACAGTTAGAGATTTGATACTGATGCTGTCAGACTTAAAGGATAGACATCATCGTAAGGTATTCGTATGACGGAATTTGGTCAAAAAAAAACTGCATGATTCCAAAGGAGAATTTACGAGATTCTCGGAATTGACGAACATGACCCGTTAATATAACTGAAGCATTGCGAATATTGAAATGTGAAATTATAAATTATGGTAATACTATGCTGGCGAAGTTGTTAGTTGTTGGGTTTAATAATGAACAATATTGAAAATGTTAGCAAGCGCTGAGCCGACTGGAAATTAATCCATTGCAATTTTCCAAATATGTTTAATGAAAAACGCATATGTCTTTACATACTGATAGTAATAAAATTAAAAGACTAATCAAACTCGAAGATTCGATGAAGTTATGCGCTTATGCGCGCCGGATACTGTCCAAACCCGAACCCCAAAGATCATCTTTAACAAAATCTTCCCATCTACGCCTAGGCCTGCCCTAAGACGATAATCATTATATTCAGCGGTTATTAATGTTAGTAATTCGTTCGCAACTAAACCCTATAACTTTGCAACCTCATCTCCATCGATGCCACTGAAAGATTTAAAAAACGAACATACATTTTATACATTTAGGAGAGAAACGAGAGTCATTCAAATCAATTAGGAAATTTTTATTATTATTTTCATGATTCCTATCATGATTCTGTTAATGATACGTTACTAATTGAAGGCATGAATAATACCAAAAACGGAATATTTGAACTGGAATGTCAAATGCAAACGCGTCTGCATTTGATATAATTTACAACATAATGCATTCAAATAATAAACAGTTGCCATGACGACGATATTAAACAACTGACTCTATACTATAGGCTATGTCCTGGTTATCTCGTAGTAAATGGTAGATTATAGGGCTCAAAGCCACAGACCTATCAATTCCGTTTCCTATAAGCCCGCGGCTAAACCTACAAATTCCAACCTCTCTCATCTCGAACTGCGAATTTAATACAATCAGATTTCTAAAATTTCTCATTTGTTTAAAAATTGTTATCCAAACTCTAATATAAATTTGAGAATCGATGTAAATAATAAGTCAATTTTCAACTAAATTACTCAAATTTTGATACCTTATTCGTCAGAAAAAAGGTATCTATACTACCATATTTGTATATAGCGAAAATTATAGTGGTATATGCTTTCGATGGCTAAATAACCTTGTGCACTTCTCTTTAATAATGATATAATAAAATCAAATAGTTAACTGAAAAGTAAAAGTGCATTCAGTGCACTGGCACTGAGTTCTGTAAACCTCTTTCCTGTAATATGTTCTAGATCCTTAGTTCCCAAATTGGTCCACGGGAGACTCGACGGGGGTCGACGTTGGCGTGACATAAAAATTGGGGGTTCACAATTCGTAAGCGGGGGTCCACGAAAATTTATCTTCTTTCGATAGTGAAGACTAAAATGTTGGCTTGACTTCACCTATCAATGTATGCAGATAATATTTTAAGAAGCTCAGCGACTGTTACTTGTAAAAACTTGCATATTCCATGTTCAGTACAACGTGTCGAGATTTGCTAAGACCCGCCGCCACCGTCCGCAACACTTGTTCAGACTTACAAAGGGACGAAATACGAATGTAAAATGTGTTCTTACATAAACTTGTTTGATTCTTCACCAATATAAATACGAACGCCAAGGATAAACTTAACTCCTAAAGTATAGTTAAGTAAAGTGAATCGATGTTAGTGTTTGCCAGTGTCCGAAAAAGTAAATATTTGCGTGCCTATTTGTAAAACATACTTTTATTTATGTTACAATAAGTATATTTGTAATGTTTGCGTGTGGTAGGTGCGTATTAAAAATTAAATACTGAACAGAATCATTATTAGATACTTCTATAAAAGAACCGAGAAAGGTTGAACTTTTTGGTGGGTCACTACATTATAATTGGTCTGCTTAAATTGTAAATATTTCAGGTTCCTAATGCTAATTGACTTAATTAAATATATTTTCATAAATAGTAGGCGTCTTTAAGTACCCGTAACGTGCATCAAAGTAATAAATAAATAATTAAAATCGCGGAGTTTTGATATCAAAATATTATTTAAAATATATCGAATTTACATTAATAAATCAAAATGTTTTACATTACAACTTTACTTTTTTTGATACCCACTCACAGCACAATCAATTAACTAATTAACCAATCGATTCTCATTTCTTTTTTTTTTTTCGAAAGCTATTAATTCGTGGTTGGAACTCAGCCGCAACGCAAATTTCCATAGTTAGATCTAATCTTCACATTTTTTGTCGAGTTTTGGAAATATGGTAGCTACAGAGGGTCCATCGGAACCAGCTAAATTTTGAAAGTTGCCTATGTGAAAAAAAGTCTGGGAACCTCTGCTCTAGATCATACAATAAGTATTTATGTTAGAGAAGAATTGGTTGACAGTAACTTCTAATATAAGGAAGAAATAGTTGGAGGTGCAGTCAATAAAAACACCTTAATAAGTGTAACTTATTTATAGTGTGCCGACGTTTCGGCCTACAATGTAGGCCATCTTCAGGGCTAAGAGGGAGAGAACAAACAGAAAAACATATAAAAAACGTTGCAGTAACAAGAATATGGTGACAAGTAATGTAGTAATCTACATTACTTGTCACCATATTCATCTATTTCTTCCTTATATTATAAATAAGTATTTATATAAACAGAAAGGAAAAAGACTAAATGATTTACTGAAGATGATGGAGATGAACATCAAATCGAAATGCGATTTCATTAATTAACAGACTTAAATCCCTTCAGAAACTAAAAGAAAAATTTTGTTTAACTCTAAAACAAAATCGTCATAAATTCTAGAGTAAAAAATAGATTTGCCTAGTTTATCCAATAACCTAAAGATTTTTTTCAGTTTATTTTTCAAATTTATCTTAAATGAAAAGCATAAATTCAGCAGAAAAGCCACGTCGAAGTAATTTTTCGAACTCGAGGATATAAGATTAATCTTGTTTTATTTATTTTATAGTCTTACTGGACCAATGGAACGAAATTCTGGACATAACTTCAATATTTTTGGATTTACAACCTCACACACACAAAAAAAAATTAAAATCCGTGACCAATTTATGTAGTCCTCTACCAATGCAAGCTAAAATAAATAATTTTATTACCGCAGCTTGTAATTATCATCGCCACTGTAAAAGTCACTTAAATCTCAAAGCCATTCTTAACTTCTTAAGAATCAAATTAATAAACTGGGATACAAAATTATATAATCTTCACAGTTAAATTATGAAAACCAATTAAAACAACAACCCTACTAATCTAAGATCTGAATACTCGGTTTAACACGCGAAGAAATGTTAGCAAAAAAAACTACATATTCATGTAATTGGTTAGTCGATATTTAGGGGATGCCACGATTGCCATCACATTTTTCACTTTATTATTCCTTGAATAACACGTCAATGCTCACGTGTTTCGAATAGAATTGTTACTATTCTACAGAGAGATCTTAAAGTATTTATTTCGATTATTAACTTAATTATTACTCTTCAAACTCAACAGTAATTTTGATAAAATGAGTTGAGAATTAAAAATTTAATTTTTTAATTAATATATTTTTTCATTAAAGGAAAAAGTAACAAAAAAAAAAGAAATATGTTACGTGAAGAACAATGATATGAAGAAAATATAGTCCACAGGAAATACTTATCGAAAATTAAATAAATAAATTTAATTATTAATTCATATCCCTTGATCATCAAATATATTAACAAGAGGATAGGATACATGCATATTAAAAAAAGTAGTAATCAACATTTTAATTAAAAATAGAATTAAAAAAAAAATCTCGCTAATTTGAAGGGTCAAGTATCCGGCAGATGCAAATAATTGAATAATAATTCAATAGTATATACCAAAAAATTTATTTTGCATACGAAAAAAATTACAGACGACGTTAACATAATGTACGCATAACCAGTGAGATAATTCTAACGTTGCCGATAAATAAATATTTAAATAGTTTTGATGCATATCACTGCACCAAACCACTTCTAGTATTAATAAAAGAAGGAAAAATTTTTTATTAAGTCAAATAAATTCTTCATTTATTCAGTAAATTAAGACGTTTCAACTACAAGAGTCATTTTCAATCAAAAATAATTTCCAGTTTTTTGCATCCAAATACTTTAAGCAAAAACATATTGGAAAAACAATATACCGCTGTAATTGTGGAATTTATGATAAGCAGATCGAATGTTTCGTAGGTAAACAACATTCATAAGCAACCTTTGAAAGGATTTGAGTTAAGGTATAACTATTTATAGCCCAGAACAGCTTAAATATATTTAGCATTAGACTTTGTTTATTTTAGATTTTATATTTTATATTGGATGCAACAACAGAAATTTCTGGAGGAAACAGTAATTGATAGCTGAGCATCCAATTTACGAAAAAAAATATCTAAAAATCAATTTAAAGTCAATGAAATATATTAGTTATGATTTTAAAAAAAAAATGTATAATAAGGACAAATATTTAATTAATTATACAGTTAAAAAGTTTTAAAATGACTCCGTAATTAAATAATAAAATTGCCTTACTCAAACTGAAAACTAAAAGGTACTTTAATCAACATATCAGTAGAACAGGCAAGCTTATGTGTCACATGCAACCACAAGCAGAAATAATTAAACCAATTAAAAGCAGAACAAATCCATTAGACTTGATGATCCTCTAAATTGCAAAAAAAAAAAAAAAAGCATGATATATATTATTTCCATTCATTTATATGTATTATATGTAATATAAATATAAACAACAAATATTAACTAGTGTATCAATATTTTTGCAAAAATCATGAAACGAAATTGTTGACAAATACATCATTAAAAGCGCCGAAAATATTGACGCTTAATTCTACATTAATACTATAACAAGAAATATCAATTTCGGTACTCACCACTTGAGTGTTAAGTTATCCAAGGTGTATGTTTCCATAAGAATTGAAGATCAAAACAATTTGCACAAGGATTTAACTTTTTCCACATACACTTTCTTGTTTTTTAACAACACAATTGACACATAAATCAATTATTAAACAAATCACTTAACTAATAATTAATACGTAATTATTGCGGAAAAAATACACTGTCCCTAATACAATGGCATACAAATTATTACAATAATTTCATTTTTATTTAAATTAATTTCACAAAATATTTATGATAAAATTTGGATACAAAAAGTTAACAAAAATTCGATAAACCATGACTATATCTAATAGTATACATTTAAAACATTGACACAGGATAGAAAAATTAAATAGTTTAACATTTAAATTAAGACAATATTGATAACCTTCCACCAACCAAAATGTAGGTTATAGCTAGTTTGAATGGGGACGACAAGGTAAATAAAAAATCAGTAAAGGACATTTATGTCAGAAAATAAACGTTGAGGTGACCATTCAAGATCATTTGATTAAAAATAAAAAATTAATAAAATTAAATATTAAAAATTGGGGTTTGTTTTCAGTCATGAGACTTCTAAATCGGGTATTTTAAGAGGAAATAATATGAGGAGAAGTTGATATACTCACAAAACTCACTGAACAAAAGAATGATTAATGATTAACCCGCATACTAACCTAAGAAACGTCTCTACGTAATAGTAACCACGTATTTCAAGAATCTAACACATTTTAACCCGGAGGCAGAGCAATAGTAATGCCACAGCTGCCATCTTGGATTTAGCCGCCTCTCTAAGACCGATGTTTCGGCAGCTCCCATTGGTCGGCTAGATGTTGGCCGCCAATAGAATGTCTCTTCCTATTGGCTGTCTAGGAGGAGGGACCCAGCCTGTGTTCCCCGGGAATTTCAAACTTCCATTCTTCTCTGAGACTATTTGCTTATTATGTCACCGGGAAGAGTTAGTTTCGCTATCGGATTTAGTTTATGCCTTCATTTAACAAACTAAATAAATATTGTTTAATATAATTATTTTTTTAACTAATAAGTTCTGTTAGATAAAATTATTTCAAGTATTTTACACTCAGTCAATGTAATAAATTACGGTTTTTATTGTTCAAACATTCAAAATCTATTATAATTTTGTCCATTAATTTTTATTTTTATGTTAAACATTTTTTAACCCCAAACAGTATCTACACTAGTTTCAATGGCATAAATATATTAATGACATTATTGAAATAATACCATAATGCATATAATGAATATGTCATACATACAATTGTCAAATTTTTTTTTTTTTATTATTTTCTCTGTAGTCAATGGCCTTGAAGTATTTAAAATTAATTATTATTTTTCTCTAAACATCCCTTATTAAAAGTGTAATTTGTTTAGGGTTCTTATATAGATCTATTAGTTTTGCTTTTTTAGGATGTAAAGGTCACAATAAATTCTCAAACAATAAACAACTATTTATGACAATCCAATGTTTCAACTAACATTTTGAGACTTCATTAGACATTAAAAGTTAAAAGTGCAGGATTAATAATAAATTTGAGAACCAAAACAAAACAACAAAAATCATTGGAAAAAGTCAAAGTTAAATGAGGAAGTTAGCAATTTTCAAATACGTAACGCATACAAAAAATATAAATTATTTGTATAAGATTTTTTCTTAATGATCCAAGTAGTTATAATAATTAGTTACTAGAATTTAAAAAAAGCTAATGTAGATCAAATTATGAATTAACAATCAGATTAATCAGTAATTTGTCAATAATAAGTCAAACCATAGACATTAGTTAGCATAGACCTAAAGTATGATAATTATATTCAATTAGAAATAAATTAAGAAATAATATACTAGATTTTAATATTAGGAATAGTTTATGAAGAAAATAGATCTGTTTTTTACATATTAGTTTTCGAAAAATTGTATGTTAAATAGTATTTTCACATTTAACTTTTTAATTTAATTTTAATTTTTTTTTGTTTGTTTTTTTAATTTTTTGCTTACGGTTATGTATAGATCAAAAAATGAATTTATTACTACATTTAAAAACTTCTGAAATCGTTTTACACAAATTCTATCAAATAAATGATTTTAATGAATTAAATTTTTTTCTCAAATATTTCATAAAAATAGGGAGGACTGTTGGAGACACATCAAACGGACCAAAGCTTATCGATGACCTGTGGAACCATGAAAGAAGAAGAAGATTTAATAACTACATTTCATACCAGGGAAAAAGCTGGAGCTAAATCATATGAACGCAAGAAAAAGAAAAAACTCCGAACCATCAGCAGTCATTTAGCTATGGTTTAAAAATACTTATTATTTACAAATATTTACATTTGTCATTAATGTAATTTAAAAGTATATGCACTTATTATTATTGCAAAATGCCATGTTATATTAGTCAATTTAATTGAAGGCTGAATTTTGCTCTAACCAACTGAGCTAACATGGCTAGTAGCACGGCCAGACAAAGCAGAGCACCACGCTTGTGACCTGCGCGACCCGGGTTCAAATCTTTTCTCTTCAAAATAAAAATATTTAAAGAAAAAAATAGTGCGGAATAATTATAAAAAAACATAATAAATATTTCCATATATAAAAATATTGTGAAAAAAAATAAAATAAATAAATTATTTTCTGTTTCTTCCCTCGCCCTGAAAATGGCCTACATCTTAGGCCGAACCGTCACATTAAAAATAAGATTTGCTTACTTTGTTTTATTTTTTATTGCACCTTCTGACCAATTCAATCCATTATTAATTTATAATTGATTCAAATAAATTATTTGTCACTGGGTTATTATGTCATGAGATATCCGGTCAACTTCTCCTTACATATAAGAAAACTTAATCATATACTGCTTCATTTTTTGTTTCCATATAAATATGAATGACAAACATCTAAATAAAATAAGGATGAATATAAACTATACCCTGAAAAATGATTTCTATCTCATATAAAAAATATTTGTTTCAGCTTTTTTATGACCACATTGTTAGTATTAGAAGATGGTATTATTTATTTTGAAATATACTTAATATACTTAGTGCCTATAATACTGTTCTAAAAATGTTTCTAAAACAAATACACCTGTTACATACACACTGTATGTCTCGTTCTGAACATGCCTTGATAGTTTTCCCCTACTCCTATTACCATTGATGTTGCAAGATTTTAATTTTTTTACATAACAAAAAGAAACATATTAATAATTTATGCTTTTACTTTTAAACTTTAATTAAAGTTCTTAGATATTTATTGAATAAAATTAATTAATTAATTTGTTTCACACTCCTTATTTGCTTTCATAAGGAGTAATTCACGATATTAGAATGCAAAGGTTTTAAGTATTAAACAATAGTGTTAGGTAAAGATTTAAAAAAAATAAAAATAAAACCCTAATGTAGCACAATAAGCCATTGAGGTTGTTCAGTTCAGTACATGGTGGAGCTTATACTACTTCTTAATTAACTGAGCAGGGGGGGTGATTTGGTTGGGGTTATATTCAACCACAAAGTTCTCCCCCCAATAAAGGCTAAATGAACCTCATGAGGGTCTGCAGAACTCATAGGATCCATCTAAGGCTGTTAGCAAATTAAATAATTCATCTACCATAGCCAGGGATGCAGCTTCAGGGATATTGAATGTGTACAGGGATGTTTAGAGTGCAGAGCTGCTATGTTGAAGATTCCAGCTTCGAATCCGGGTCTGGCAGATAAATTATTTGCTGTGTAAACAGTAACAGATTGGCTATGTGGAATCTATCATGTGGCTATGTGAGAAAACCCGATGGTTAAGTGTGATCTCGGACAAATCATCCTATGCACAGCCATTGTCCTAGAAACAGTACAGTCACTACCATGTACTGAACCCAAGTCTCTACCAGGGCTTTAGCGGTACAGTTTTTTGTTTTGTTTTTATTTTACATGATTAGATATTGATTTAACAGCAAAAATGCACAAGTAATGAAGAATTGTGTAAGATGAAATCAAAACAAATGAAATGAAAAAATGAAAGAAAATAAAGCACATAAATTATTTCCTATTATTTGGGTAGCAGCCTTGAGGTTAGAGATCTAAGGACTATTTCAGGATTCAACAGGATAGTAGGTGGTTATCAGTTATCCTTTTTTTTGTTGTTGTTTATTTAACACCAGAACATTACCAGTTAATGTCTCCTTAGTTACGCCGTCCTTCGGAAGGGACGTTAAACGGGGGTCCCGAGCCTGTACGATGTCAGGTACTCGTTAAAAATCCCTATCCTAATTAAACCTGGATAGGCAAAATTTAGAGCTTCCACTGTAGCATCGTCCGATTAGCCATAGCATCATGAAGTGACGTTAAATGAACAAACAAACAAACAAACCAGTTAATGTCAAGTTAATAGCCAAATCCAGGAAATCTTTCATTTCACTATCTTGCAGATACCAGGTAGCCAGTATGACTTAGCTGATAGGAGCTTTCAAGGAATTGTCATCCCTACATCCATCATTGGTGGGATGCTTTCCATTGGAGTAATTAAATCCAATCGAGGAAACTAATAAACATTTAAAATAACTTTTTCTCAGGTTTTATTGAAGAAACAGCTGTAAGACTGGCAGTAGCATTCTAAAGATAAAATTAAAACAAGTAAACAAAATATTCATTTTTTTCTTTTCAATTATTTTAGATTAAACTAATTAACGTTCATTTGCAAATAGGAATTTATTTTTCTCAACTAAAGAAATTAGCTGTCCACCAAAAATTTAACTGATGAATTTTATTTATATATTTTTTTTCATTTTACACAGATACTGCTATAAGTATAACTGCTAAGTTTTATTTCAATTAACTTTAGGGTTTATTTTTTATTATCGCTATTGCTTACATTTTTTTTTTCTCTTTGCACACTGTATGCATTCTTGTATTTACCTTATATATTTGTTGTTTTACTTAAGTTTCACCCCATTTAAAAAAAAATCAATAAACACTAGAAGTAAACTTATTTAAATAAAACACATAGTACTTAATAAATTACACGATCCTGTCCGATGGTCCTTTTATTTTATATATGCACTATATAATACAAGTTATGTAATTATAATTATTATAAAATAGTATTTCTCCTTTATAAAATAAGAAGTTTTATTTTCATGAAAAATTGTTGGTATGCCATTGCTTATTCCTTGACCTTTTACTTGTAAACTCTACCAATTTATCCTTTTTTATATTTCTATCTATTAAATTTTGTATATTTGCTTTTGATAATTGTAAATGCCTCTCATCTTCAGAAGCGATAGAATTACCTGGACTTTTCAACCCTGTCATCATGTAGGCAATGAACAGCCTTTTATTTAATGGTAATCTCGGAAGGTTTCTGTCGAGAATAAATTCCAATTCCCTACTCTTCATTTTCTTGTTTCCTAAAACGTTTCTTTTCAGTTTTTCTTCAAAATCACCATTGAAGAACTTCTTGTAATTTTCATCTAAGTTAATAGGACTTTGGTACATTCCATTTCCTGAATAATTTCCCAAAGGTTCATTTTGGCTTTTCGAGCACTTTAATTCTGTATTTACAACATTAGACAGTAAATTCTCACTGTATTCCTGAACATCATTGTCATAAATATTTGAATGTAGACTTCTCTTTTTATTCCATTTATCAATCATAGATTGCATATTATATTTCCACTTACCAGAAATTTTGTCAGGTTGAATGTTCTTAATGGCACTATTAAAATTTAAAGGCGATATTTCAGTTTCAGGAGAATAATTAGTATTGTATGGAATATTCTCAGTTTTGAATTTAACAACTGGGCATTTATTTCCCCATGAACCAGTACTTTCAAAGAGGTTATTTTGAGGAACTGTAATACCCCTTTTAAGTAGGATTTTTTTCATACCAAATTTATTAGCAAAATCCTGCATTTTCGATAGCATCCGGGACATTTCATGATTAATTTCGGTATTATTATCATTTTGATCAAAAATACTTTTAAATGAATTGTACAATGGCTGTTCATACATTTCCGGTTTCTTATTGAAAAATTTTATTGCTGACATTTGAATTGCTGAAAATTCATTTTTGTCTATATCACTATAATTTTTCCTTTCCGGCAAAGATTTATTCATAAAGTTTTTTAAGATACCGATGTTATTCTTTAGATAGTCAAAGTTATTTTGTTTCTGGGAATTAACGGGTAAAGGCGATGGCATTGATAATTGTCCATCAAAGCTCTTTTCACTCGCTAATATCTTTTCATTTTGCTCATTGTGAGCCCACCAACTATTTGTTGAAGTAACAGGCTTGCTATCATACAGTGAACTAACAGAGATATGTTTGGCTAACAACTCATTATTAATAATTGGTTGTAAATCAACTTTATTTCCATTCCCTTTATTTAAATTCGTTCCTTGTGATTCCAATAGTGGCCAATCTTTTAAATTTTCACTAAATTCATCATTCCCTTCTGCGTTTGTCTGTTCATATTTAATGGTCGATTCTTTGAGCTCTTTAGTTTCAGAACCTGATGAGGCATTTAAATTGCTCCAAAAGGTAAGGTTATTTCTAGTTTTGGAGTCCTTCATCATCGATTTTGTCACTACTTCATCTATTTCATTTTTTACATCTTCCATTTTGTCAAATTTTCGACCGCCCTTAGTCGGATCCATCGACTCAATTTTTTTTATATTTCTAAGGACAGCTTCGTCTAAGAATTTCCCTATACCATCCCTTGCATTATTGGTTACTCTTCCTTCGGGAAATGGAAGAATATTTTTTAAGTTATCACTTCTGATCTTTTCTTCTATAAGAGGTGGTTTTTTAAGCCTCTGATATATTTCATTTCTATCTGGTAGTTCCTCTGATTGGGCAAAGTCTTTAACGGAAGATTCATTTTTTTCTTTCTCAAAGTTTGCTTGGTAAATTATTTCGTTCCATAAAGGATCGTTAATCAGCTTACTTTTACCGTTAACATACTTGTGAATTTTTCTTACAGGCTCGAGCTTTTCATCTAGACGATTCAATAAGAATAAATTTCCTGCATTTAGGTCACCTGCGAACGTCTTATATTTTGGTTCTGAAGTGAAATTTCTTATTTTACTTTTTTCAATCATAGACATTTTATTTTTATTCAAAATTTCAATCAATGGTTCATTGGTGTCTTTTGCTTCTTTGGTATAATCTTTATTTAGTTCTGATATTTTAAATGTACTGGTACCAAAAATGTCTAATTCATTTCCTAAAGTAGGAATGTTGAAAGGAGCCCATTCAAAACTAGTGGGATTACTGAAAAATGGTTGTGATGTTGTGGATTGTAAATGGTGGTCTGTATTAAATTCGTGTCGATTATCAAAAGATATCTTGTCATCCTGGAATAAATTGAGTTTAGTCGATATTGGCTCATTTAAAGAATGATTGAGGTACGATTGAATGCCCCATAGATTACTAAAGATCTTCGGGTGCAAGGTTAAATTCAAAATAGATTGATGTCCTAAATTGTTTGTCGTAGTTACTTCTGTTGATGGAAGCTCACTTTGAATTTCTGAATCTTTATCAGTAAATTTCAATGGAATGGTTAGCAGAGCTTCAAATCCCACACCTTTTGGCGATTTCTTGGATTCAAATGGCTTTTCGATTCCGTCAGTAGTTTCCGTTGAACTAATTCCATTAGCTCTCATTGGACTGAGTTCGTATTGATAATTAGTATCAGCAGGTTCCTCGGTGGGCCATTGAGTATGTGCTGAAGATTGTGTACTAACATTACTAATGTAATCCATATTGTAATCTGTTTTCTCTGTATATTCAGGCCACATTTCAATCCTATATTGTTGTACAACGGTTGGTGATGGAGTGGTACTTATATTTTGACCAGGTTTTTGACGTAGGGATCCATCTTTTAAAAGCAACTTTGTCTCCATTTTCTGTAAATAATCAACGGTAGGCTTTTCGAAGAGTGTATCACTATCGAAATTGGGAGTAAGGGATTTTTCTCCATTAACCTGAACATTGATAGAATTATTTTTAATGTCTTCAGTTGGTAATTTAGTTTCTGTATTCTGAAAGAAGTATTGTTTTAAATTTGGGTCACTATATTTATCCAAATCATACAATGGTTGCTGAGTAGTTCCATGTAGGTTTTCAAGGCTATGATAAGTAAAAAGTTTAGGAATATCTTTTTTTAAAAAATTACTAAATGCTTCCAAAATCGGATTTGAAATATCAGTCATGTTACTTTCATTATGAATGTTACTTATATCATTAAAATTTGGTTTTATAAGTTTATCGAAAGTATTTTCTATTGTGGAAGCGAATACATCTTTTTCAGTGGCATGATGATTAATAAAATTGCTGTATACATTTTTTAATCGCTCATATTTAGGTTCATTAGAACTGAAAATATGCTTCCATTTATTAGCCATCTTTTCTCGATTTTGTTTATATGATAAATCTCGATTCTCCATGCTGGTTTGATTTGGAGGTTGTTCTAATTCTATTGTTGCTTCTGGTTTAAAAGATAGTTTAGTATCTTTTCTTATCATTGAAACTTCATACTTATCTTTAGTATTATCAGTAATTTCTTCTGGTTTTAATCGGAATCTTCCATCATTAATGGCTTGATTAATTTCATTAATTGTATTTGAAGTTTGAAAAATATCTGTGTATAATGTGGCTTTGTTATTATAATTGGCATTATCAATGGATTCTAATTGCTTATTAGAAGGTGTATTTTCATAATTATAAGTTTCTCTATTTATCTGATAATTTATTCTTGTATCTGTCACTTCATTTGGAAAATTTTGAGAATTCAGGTTTCCTCCTTCTGTAAATGGCATTTTATCTGACTCAAGTAACTCTTGTTTGGAGGGAATTTTTTCTGGGTTCATATACCATGGTATAGAAAGTAGAGTATCTTGTTGCAAGGATGTATTCCCTTCCATTGGTCCCAAAGAGGTTATTGTATTATAACCCCCCTCTTGCATAATTGCCTCCTTAGTTATTACATCGCCTTCATAAAATTTGTAGGATGGAATTTTTTCAATTTCGTTTCGCTGCCATGTGGAAGGACTGTCGGTTGTAGTTACATCAATCATTTGTCTATTTGAGTTGATATTTTCATCACTTGTTGCATTTTTCTTAATTATGTCTTCTTTTAAAAGTAAATTATCTTTGTATTGGTCATTAGTAATGCCTGGTATTGGGTAAAGGTAAGTTGCATCAGTAGTAAGTTTTGTATGATCAAACATACCTCCTTTTGGATGTTGGGTTATCTGCATTGGTCTTAGTTTGTTGTGCTTTGCTTCAGTTGTCGTTGTTTCGTATGCCTTATAACTTCTGGTTAATGACCAATTAGGGGGAAAAAAGAAAAATTTCTGAATTTTCTTCCATTTGTTACTGCCAGTATTGATATAGTTACCATTGCTATCACTTCCTTGTGATTTTTTTGTAGATTGAGTTTTGGTCTTTTTGGTTCCTTTCTTATTTTTAGCTGTGGATGATACCGATCCTAAACAGGATTCATCATTATACTCCGATGCTTGTTTTGTAGTCTTAGAACCTTTTTTATTTTTTGCAGTTGAAGATGATGATATAATACAAGAATTCAAATCTTTGCTTTCTGTTGTGGCCTTAGTATCACAAAATTTGTTTTTTTTCTTTTTTTCTACAGCTAAAAGTTTTAAAAAATCGAACTTAAATGAGGCAAGACTTTCACCTTTACTGTATAGTGTGGAAAGTTCAGAAGCTTCGTGTTTTATTTTATCACGTTTTAAGTTTGAGTTTCTGTCGGCACCCGTTAAACCTGGATAACTTATGATACCTAAAAAAACAAAAAGAAATGTGAACTGCAAATTTGATGAAAATATGGAAATTATAATGTATGCCAATCATTTTCAAAGCATAAGCCATGAGTGTTAAGGTGAAAAAGAGTAATCTAAATATTTAAGTTTATTGTATTATACAATATTTTTAGAAGTTCTTTATTAAAGAACGCCTTTGGCTAAAGTTTCCTGGGATCAAATTCTTCTTCATTATATTATTTACATTAAATCACGATTTAATTAATTTAATATACTATATATACACACACGCACATATATTTATTCAGTTTTTTATTTTATACACAGAATACATTCAGTAAATATAATGAAAGATAAATCATGTCCCGAGATAAAGGCAAGTAGAGAAACTACCCGCTGGTAGTGCTCAAATAAAAAGTTCAACATATATGGTCACGAGGCCATCTTATTTTCAGACACCTCGCAGGATTATCAGGAATTGAAGAGGTTGCGAGGTTTGAAACTAGTGGTTCTGAATGGAAATAAAGTTTTTCATGAAAATATTGATATCTGATTCGGGCCAAATCAGCAACAAATGGGACATTAAGGTTATTATGGATTACTTTGTTCGTAACAAAGTAAGGAGCATTGAGGATTTTACGAATGATTTTGGATTGTAAGGATTGAGTAAGAGAGGAATTTTATGGCTTAGTGGAGCCACAAAGCTCTATTCCATAGGTCCAGATGGGTCTAATGATTGTCCTGCTTATGAATCTTTTGTAATTAATTGGGAGCTTAGAGCGTTTATCTAGTAAATGTTGAAGTAGCCTGAAACGGCAATTATTAAAAATTAAAACTAATATTAAAATAATGAAATATGAAGTTTAAACACTGACTTAAACGTTAATATCTATAGCTATGTAATTCCAACTGTATATTTTTTAAATGGTATAGTGGATGTTATTGGAATCAGGAAAAATAATAATTGATTTTTAATTCAAGTGCAATGTTTTATAAAAGGTGGACTGTGAGGAATTATGGGAGATTATTATTCTGTTTTATAAAATAAATTATAGAATAATTATGAGATAACTAACATATTTTCATTACTTTTTGATAACAATCATTAATAATAAATTATTATTTATTTAGGGTCTTGTTTCCAATAACTCCGCCAGTGATTTTACCTAGTAACAATAACCTTGTAATTAATTGAAAGACATGGGTTAGAAAAATATATGTATTTATTCAATTGAAAAGATAGTTTGCTAAATTTCAAAAATAAGTAAAGAAATAAATATAAATGCCATTAGTTCAATTAGTTAGTTCTGGCGGCCAAAATTCTACTATGTCCTTCAGTATCCTCTCAAAAAGGTCGTCATTTCTGTACCCCTCCTTCCGCAAACAAATATGAGTCAATCATGGAGCGATGAGTGCCATTTACTTTTTTATTTCTTCTTTTGGCTTTGGCCCACATTGACTCAACCAATTAAGTATGAACACCAATAACTTGATCGACAAATTTTTTTTAATGATTCACAGTAAAATGTCTATAATCCATTCCAACCAGTTTTCCCATTGCATTGTAGGACTTCCACTGATCTGATATTATAATGGAACCTGGTTTAATTGATGTTCTAATACACTCCGCCAGGGTTTGAGTTGTTCTATCAGGTACTGTGTATAGAAAACATTCTTTCGTCTCACGACAGATCCCGCCAAAGACCCATTGCTGTGGATAGGACCGCCCAACGTTAAACTTGCGACGATAGTAACAAGACTCGTCAATCTCAACTGTCAATCCTTCCCCTCCAATAACTATGGGAGTTTTCAATAAACTGAATGTGCACACCTCCCTCAGATAATTTTTCTAATCAACAATTGTATGGAAGCTTCGAGCAGAATTTAACCGTCGTATATTCCTTTGTCCATGAATAAATGAATAATACTACCTTATTTAACCTTAATAATGACCTTAGTAAAATTTCATGATGTGGCCTTGTTTGCAATGCATTACTTTTGGGAAAATTTTTCTTCATTCCCAAAATAACTTTGCCCCTTTCTCTTCATTGCATAATTCATACAGATTTAAAAGATTCATATTGGTAGCTTCATTGAGCATATTCATTCTCACAGTAATATACTAAAATACAATTAAACATGTATTTCATTTGTGTATCCAGGGAAATAAAATTATATGGCAACCGTTAATTAATATCATAAAATCACTGGCGGGGATATTGGAACCAAGACCCTTAATTTATTCTTTCTGTTATTTTATTACTTCTTATGTGTTAATTTTCAATCACAATAAAATATCGATTCTAATAAAACAATGAATTTCATTTATTATTGTTTTTGTTATTGTTTCAGTATTATTATAGTTATTTCATTACTTGAATAAGGCTAGATATCTTTCCTATTTGTATTTTTATATTTATTTGAACATAAGAAAATAAATAAATGATTTTTATATTTATTAAAATAAGTTAACTGGACCATGAATGGAAACGTTATTTAGAATTTGGGAGAGAAGGGGGTAACTTTTCCCAGGCACTGTTTCACCTTTTCCTTTTTTCTTAGAAATATTTCTGATTATTCAAAAATACTAGAAATAAGTTTAATTAAATTCTCTAAAAATAAATTAGAGATTTTAGGGCATATATATTAAGTGAGAAATAAAACACAATTGTGGAGTTTGTAATAAAAAAAAAAAATCTGGTCCACTACAACCCATGAAGGGCCTTGTGCTCAGTAAATAGTAGAGACTGATTTTATTACAACAGATGTGAGGGTAGGTGATTTGTCCAAGATCACACTCAACCGCCAGGTTTTTTCGCCAAACCCCTGGGTAAGTCTCAGTCCAAAAAAATACTTGATAAGAGTAATTGACTGAGTTCTCCAAGTGCACTCTAATTACTATTTTATATCTCTTTGACCTAAGTTGAAATGGGTTTTTAATCATTTTTATTGTATGTATTATATACTTATTTAAGCTTATATTTTTCATCTGGAACGGGGTAGTGTGTAGGACACTCCAGCTGTTGAATTTACTTAAAAAGTAATGAATTAAACCAAATTTTCTATAATTAAACCCGATTTCTGCATTTAGACAAAGAGGCGATGGGACTTCTTGCTATACACTGATTTTAATTGGGAATTACTTATTATATTATTATATGGAATAAATCAATTAATTAAAAAAATATCATAAAAAAAAAAGAAATATTCTTAAAAGACTATGTTCACAATTTAAAATTATAACAATAAGATGCTATGAATGTCTAAATGAAAAAAAAAATGTACTTACAAGATATTAACCACACAGTCATCAATGGTTTTACATTCATCAATATCAGTCCACTTTGACATAGGTTTCTATTTCACTGTACAACAGTCCTGACTAAAATCAAACTACACTTAGTCGATCATACACTTACTCTCGTAACTTTCCTCCTTATGATTACGTATTGAAGAAAGGTTTTCTTCATTAGTTTTATTCCATTTTAAAAATAATTTAAGGTTATTAAAGTATCAAAATCAATTCAAACATCAACATATGTTATAACCTAATAAATGTCTATTATCAATTTTGCATTTATTAAGGGCTTATTTGATGTATAAATACAAAGTGATATCAACAAAAATAGTATGATAAACAATAAGGCTCGATATAAACACCGGATATTGTAAATTAATTTAAATATTGGCCTTTCATCAGTAATTTATTTTATACTTATATATATATATATATATATATATATATATATATATATATATTAAAAAAAACCTGTACCACTACAACACCTTCTGGGGTTCAGTACATGGTAGACACTGTATCGTTTCATGGACGACTGTTCTGCAAGGAGGTGACTTGTCCTAGGTCACGCTCAACCGCCAGATTTTTCCCCATTATTTCAGTTACCCTATTTTTATAATATTTTATAGAGACTGGGTGAGCCCCAGGAGGGTCCTAGATCTTATATGATCCATCTCCGGCTGCGAACCGACTAAATAAAAGTCTTGCATGCAGCGGGATTTGAACCAGGATTTCCCCCATAGCAACTCAGCGCTCTACCATTGAGCCATGCTGCTCCCGTTATACTTATATAGGCTTATATATAATTAATTATAACAGTAGGTAAATAAAATATATTTGAATGCTTTAATTTTCAAGCATAGAACGATTGTCAAAATCAACAATTGCAAACTCTAGTTATTAAATAATTACAAAATATATTCATATCATTGCAGGAATTACAGAAATTCAGCTGAAAAATCGGAACTTAATTAAACCTTTTGATATATCACACTTTTCATGAATAAAATTAACAGTTCTACAACTGTAAAACAGTTGGGGTCAATAGTAAAACCTAAGAACAAGAGAAACAAGCTTTCACTTTCTTCTTACAATAGATGCAAATATATAATTGTAGATTTCCATGTTAATGGATTTGATTTTAGAGAAATTAACTGAATTTTGAGAATTAATTTATCTGCCAATTATTGTTAATTAAAACATGATGAGGTGACTGATTCATTTTGAAATAAAATTCATACCTAATGGGAAACCATGCTGCTAACTACCTGAGAATTTTTTCTTTGCACAAGAGAAGTTGGAAATAATTTTACAATAAATTTGTAGTGACAACATTGCAACATCAACAGGGGTTGTTCCAATGTATCTTAATCAGAAATGTTCCTCATAAAAACTAATATAATGACAGAACTGGAAATAAAATCTTTATTATGAAGCTAATAAAAAGATTCCCAAAAGTAACATAACAAATCTGAGTTTTGCGAGACAGTTAACATATAGTAAATTTTTAATAACAAAATTTAATAAAAACATTTAGTTCAATTTCGTTTTGTTTTTCTGTCAGCTCAACTGATAATGTTCAGTAAACTTCCCTAAAATTCTATCTTTTCCATGGATAGAGTACAATTTTTCGTTAATAGGTTTTTAGGCAAATGTTACTTTTCTTGTTTAATCATTATAAAAATCTTGGAAGAAACATCGGTGCCGAAACCACAAATCTCTATGTACAAAACTCAGTCCTAGAATTAACGCTTATACACAAACCCAATAAATCGCCCATAACTAAATCTTCCCACCTACACTTCGGTCTACCCTCGTACGTTTACCAATAAGCTCAGAGCTTAATAACTTTTTAGTTGAATAGTTTAGTTTGTATTACGGAAATAATAGTGAAATCTCTCCTTCTGAAGAGAGATGAAAGGTTGATAGAAGAACAGTCTAAGGAGGAAATCGAAAATGTCATAGGAAAAGTGAAATCTTATATAAAACAGTGAGAATTTACTGCATTCTTAGAGAACTAATAGAGGCATACAGG
This sequence comes from Arma custos, assembly GCA_037127475.1. Lineage (NCBI taxonomy): Eukaryota > Metazoa > Arthropoda > Insecta > Hemiptera > Pentatomidae > Arma > Arma custos. The sequence goes on along the minus strand of CM073764.1, from coordinate 135,638,606 downwards.
GAAGCTGGAGTTTCTATGATTCGCTATTTGGTTAAAAAAATCTGGGAAAATGAAAAAAAAAATACAAAAAGAATGAAAGAAGTCGAGTAAGAAGGAAGTTGAAATATCTTCACCAGCGGGGATCAACAAATACTTACTTAAAAATAAAAGCGTTTGAAGATTCTATTTAGTTATGGAAAGAGTCTATAATTATTTTGATCAAGAAACAAAGGCCGAAGGCGGATTGTAACAACTATAACAGAATACTACTCTTCCCTCCATTTTATGGAGTATTCTCGCTAATGCAAACTAGTAGAATCACGTAATCCACCCAGGAAGAACTGTTTAGTTCCAAAATTAACTGGAGTAAAGCCAATACTGTTTATAAATATATAAATATTTTATATCTCCAGCTGGTACAAAAACATGTGTTTTTGGCTGAATTAATTTGGACTAAAGTACGTCTTTTCTCCCTGTGTATTAAAAATTGAGTCTAAAAGATAACTTTATTAAATATAAAATATAATAAAGTAAAAAGATGACAACCTAATTCGGCTAAATAATGTAGGTTTTGTACTGAAAAAATTGAGGGTTAGGTTGCTACACCTGTCACACCGGCCATTAAAATCAACTGTTGTTTCAAAACTTCAAAACTGATATACTGAAGTTCATTTGTTTTCAGGTTGTGTAAGTTATAAATCCACCACATATTGTACAAGAAGCAAATAATGTTATTTCGAATTTATTGCCAGCTAAATCAAGTCAGATATATAATATAAGGAAGAAATAGTTGGGGGTGCAGTCAATAAAAACACCTAAATAAGTGTAACTTATTTATTGTGTGCCGACGTTTCGGCCTACAATGTAGGCCATCTTCAGGGCCAAGAGAGAGAAACAAACAGAAATATATAAAAACGTTGCAGTAACAAGAATATAGTGACAAGTAATGTAGTAAAGTGGTACAACTGTGGAAATTAAAATAGTGATTAGATATGATGAAATTGTGAATAGATATGATAATTAAAGATAATGAATATAAGAGAGGTTACAGAATATAATAAACTTAAAATAGTGATAGATAAAAATAAAATTATAGATGATGAACAGAAATTAAAATAGTGACATATAATAATTAAAGAATACGAATAAATAAATCTTTAATTATTGTATCTGTCACTATTTTAATTTCTGTTCATCATCTACAATTTTATTTTTATCTATCACTATTTTAAGTTTATTATATTCTGTAACCACTCTTATATTCATTATCTTTATTTATCATATCTATTCACTATTTCATCATATCTAGTCACTACTTTAATTTCCACACTTGTACCACTTTACTACGTTACTTGTCACTATATTCTTGTTACTGCAACGTTTTTTATATATTTCTGTTTGTTTCTCTCTCTTAGCCCTGAAGATGGCCTACATTGTAGGCCGAAACGTCGGCACACAATAAATAAGTTACACTTATTTGGGTGTTTTTATTGACTGCACCCCCAACTATTTCTTCCTTATATTAGAAGATACAGTCGACCAATTCTTCTCTAACAAGTCAGATATATAATAAAACGTACGATGGTGTAATAAAGAAAATGTGAAAAGCATAAGTGAAAATGTACTACTTGCATACTTCAATGAATTAAGGTAAGATTTTATCTCCACTATATTATTTTACTAAACACCTATAATAACGTCTTGAAACCTTACATTTTTATGCTTCTTTATGCTAATTGCACATTTAATTTCAGTTTTTGAATTTATTGTAAAACATAACATAATATAAAATATTATAGCGTTTAGTTTGCCTTTTTACGTCCCACCTGGAGATAAAATGTTGTATGCCCCTCGGGACTAAATTGGTCATTATTCCCAGCAATACTTTACTGTCTCGGCTTGGTCTATTGAGTAAAGATAATAAGGCCTCACATTCGCTCGCGAATAAACTCGATTGTTCCCGAGCGAATGCGAGTACATTGCGAGCGACAAACTCGAATTGTACCCTCGCATTCGCTCTGGTACAAACTTACAGCTGAGGGAATAATGATCTTCTTTAGTCCCTAGGTGCATTAATAACTGTTATTTAACGATTTTATTTTTATTTAACAATTTTCGTTCAACTTAGTTGTTTTTCGAACAGCCTCCTCCCCTAAGACCCCTCGCTGCCATGCTCTCCTCCACATCCTACAACCATCTCTTCTTGGGTCGTCCTCTTTTCCTCCTTTCTCTAGGGCAATAATCGGAAATTGTTTTTGGCCATCGTTCCTCTGCCATTCTTTTTAAGTGGCCATACCATTTCAATCTCCTTGTTTCTACTGTGAAGAGGATCGTTGTTTTCTGATCAACCAGTTGCCTTATTGTGCTGTTAGGGACCTGTTGAATTCTGGAAATAGTAAAACAGCGTCTCCAGAAGTCCATCTCCACGTCAACAACTTCCTTTCCTTCTTTTTCGTAATTGTCCACGTTTTGGATCCGTAGAGGATAACATTTTCAATCATTATGTCGAACCTGTTTACTCCTCAGGACAGAGTTAAGACACCCAATGTCCCTCCCTGTCTTTTACTATTTATCTGTTATGTGTTTGTTGGAGCTTCCACCAATGAATATTAAATTTTTAAAAAATATCTTTTCATTTTTTTATTTTAAAAATATTATTAAAAATATTTTTAAAAAAATGTTTCAGAGATTCAGTCCGCTTCCTGTTCAACCATAATCCTCCCAAATATTCCTGTGGACATTAAGCAAAATATCTAAATAATGAAGCCATTTGACATCTCACTCATCTATCTGTATCTAGGATGAAGATGTTATCTGATATTTCTTTCCGGGCATTAGCGACCAATTTTTGACCATTTTTTTGTTGTTTATATCAAGTTAGTCGAATCAGATATTTCCTGCTGCCATAAATTAACGAGTTGGACATTTGATAATGGCATACTTCTGTGAAATATACTCCTTACACTAAGATGACGGCGAAGAGGATTGTATTGTTGGTTTGTAGTTTCGCATTTATTTTGAGCACGCTTAATATTACCAGCGAAGGGAAGAAGAAGGTAGTTTTTCTTTTCTTTTATTATTGTTTTGATTAGCTTTATATTTTATGAAATTGAATAAATAATTGTATCCTACTGTGTATGGAAAGCGATGGTTCTCCAAGCATTTTGAATAGATATTTTTAAATGTAGACCAGATTAGAGTAACATGATATAATATTCGAAATGTTGATTCATCATAGACATGTCAGATTTGATCTTAACTCAAACATGATCAAGTCATTTTAGTTTAAATGTACGATTTTGAATTGCCCCTGCTGAATATTTTTCAGAAATAGAAAATTATATTAAATAGATAAATCAGTAAGTTGTACTCCTTATTTGAAACCTATGCGTTGCGAAATATCTTAAGTTGTAATGTTTTTATGAAAAATCGGTTGCAATTAATATTGTTGAATTACAAAATACATAAAAATTGTCTGTGAAAATCCCTCTTGGCCTTATAATTATACATACAACTTCGAAATTTATTTAATAATTCTAATTTCTTGCATGGCGCTACAGTTCGATGTGTAGTAGCCTCCTTAGTTTAAACAATAATTCAATTTCTGGAAAATTTTCGCTTACAATTTCAATATTTTTGGCTAGTAATCACGCCCTTTCTATGGTGCTTACAGAACGTTTGATGATTTGATAATATTTTATTTTATTATGGTCAACATGGAAAAATTGTACCTATGGTTTGCATTGCCTTACCTTAATTGAATTGATATTAAGGCCAACTTTTTTATAATAAAACTAGTTTATACTTTTGCCAGCGGCTTCGCTCGCGTGGAATTTGGTCTACCACATAAAGTTTCATGACGATCACTTTAAATAAATAATTTTTTTTTTAACTATAAGTTACTCGTACATCCAAAATTTCAGATGTCTAACTTCAACACTGACGGATTCCATACAATCTTTGAACCTCTATTATATTAAAGGGAAAAACCTTGGGGATGGAATTATCCAAATTTCTTTCTTAAATTATACAAAGAATCTATCTGCAAATTTCAAGATGCCAAATCCCTGATTTGCCTTTAATTATGTACTATAATGGATTCTCCAAAGTACCTAAATACTGTCTGGGAGGGCACGTGCCCCCGTGCCTCCCCCCCATAAATCCACACTTGCTGTAGCCTATGTGTTATTCTGATGTATAACCTATATTACTGTAAAGTTTCATCCAAATCCGTTCAAGAGTTTTTGCGTGAAAGAGAGACAAACATACAAACTTTCACATTTATAATATTAGTAAGATTTAATTTATAATATTTAAATAAGCTACTATTGTAATTGCTATGATGCTCAAGTACTGCCTATGACATTATAGAAAGGCAGCAGGTACTTCATCGGGGTCGTCCAACTTGAGGACTGCCCTGGACAGTATTTGGCCACCTTCTCCAACATCACCCAAGTCGGCTACACTGGTGCAGCGATCAACGGCTTCGTTGTTATACACCAAGATTTTCAACCTGCCAAGCTGATGGTAATTTTAAACCTCCAGGCACTTTTAGGCTGATATATAGTTTAAAATTTTACTTATAAAATATTACAAAATTCTAATATAATTTACCCTAACATACTAGGCACCTCTTGTCTGTAAAGTAACGCCCACAAAATAAGTGATTAAATATTATATCTGCCCTGGACAAAATTCTTCGTGCCACTGTTAAACCATAAATCGGTGATACGAAAAGTGACCACAAAGAGAGCAGGATGACTCAGTGGTACAGCTGACAGTAATAGTGCCGAAGGTTCTCTGGTTCAAGGCAGATAATTTATTTCGTCTGTTAACCGCCGGAGATGGATCCTGTGGCATCTGGAGACTTACCTGAGGCACACCTAGCTTCTAAAAGGTATGTTTATTAGAGGAAAACAATTTGAGCGATATACCGGACAAACCACCTCCCTGCACAACCGTTGCCGTGGAAACAGTACAGTCTCTAACTATCCACGAAGGGTTCTGTGAGTGGTAAAGAATATACTCTAACTGAGCCGAGGGTTCGAAGAGCAATAATTGGGCAATATTACGCTCAAGTTTCAGGTACTTAAAGTTTTTAAACTTTACTTAATTATAGGTACTTAAAAATTAAGAGTTACTACTTTATATAGGCATGGGTTACCTGTGGGAGGTTCTTAAGATTCTACTGGGTCGATTGACGGCAGTCAATAAAACAACAATCTATCCGCCAATGACGGATTCGAAACAAAGGATCTACAGAGAACAGTTACTCAGTGCTCTATCAACTGGGCTACCCCATTCCCTGGATTCCTAAGAAAAATAGGTTTATAAGGCAGAAAATAAAATTGAGTATAAGGTCACCTGTGGTCTAGTGGTTAGCGTAACAAACTACTAAGCCCAAGATCGCGGGTTCGTAGCCCGTCAGGTGACCCTAGGATTTTTTAAAGGGAGCAAAAAATCCTTAGTTACGCCGTCCTTCGGAAGGGACGTTAAACGGGGGTCCCGAGCCTGTACGATGTCAGGTACTCGTTAAAAATCCCTATCCTAATTAAACCTGGATAGGCAAAATTTAGAGCTCCCAATGTAGTATCGTCCGATTAGCCATAGCAGCAAAAAGTGACGTTAAATGAACAAACAACAACAACAAAATTGAGTATAAATTCATTTTAACTTAAGTAATGAGACATAAAATAATAAATAGAATGAATTTTGGAAAACTCTATCAGATACTCTTATTAAGTATTTTATTGAACTTCTTAGGGATGAGGTAAACTAAAATACACTTTTAATATTTCTCTGTAAAATACACTTTTTGTTTCTCTAAAATACAAAAAATATAAAATAAAATACTTTTAATATTTACTACAAAATACACTTTTAATATTTCTCTCAAATATTAAAATACACTTTTAATATTTCTCTCAAATATTAAAATACTCTTTTAATATTTGACGTCTCTGTTTGGACTATTGATGTGAGGTGTGCTGCATTAGACCTTCATTTATATGTTGTTTATTTTATGCCATGAAGATGCTTAAATTGGCGAAACGTTAATTGTTTATTTATTTTCAACTTTCCGAAAAAGTTTGCTACTGCTTATAAATATGTAGCGATGAAGTATTGTTTTTCTGTTGTGATAAATATATTAATTGATTGTCATAAAAATATTGATTACCATTTATATTTACAGGCGTACTTTCACGTGAGCAAGTGCAAGACGTTGGACGACGCCGGGTGCGAACCTTTGGTCTCAGGTGCGATCGACGGCTGCAAGCTCTTTGTCGAGAAGGGACAGTTCTATTCTCCTTTTTTCGGAGCAATACACCCTCAAATCAAATGCCCAGTGAAAAAGGTATTTCTCTTTCATTATTTATTATCTTAAGTCATATTGGGTTGTCCGAAAAATAATGCAATATTTTGTGTTTTCTTTAAACTAATTATTTTTTAAATATTAAATAAAAATATTTGTTTAATTCTTTAGCGTTTTATTACTTGGAAATAATTGAGTCTTTACTAAGATGTCGTAGTGTGATTTTCGCATGATTTTGTTTTACGAGTTCAAACTCGGTCGGGACAGAGCCAAAACGGCAAGAAATATCAACGAAATCTGGGGCGAAGGCAGTATAAGCGAGTGCACTCCTCAACGGCCGTTCCAGAAATTTCGAGAGGGAGGCTTGAGCCTTGAAGACAAAGAAGGCCGTGGAAGGATTTCTCCCCTTGATGACGATGTTTTCCAAGCTTTGTACGAAGAAAATGCTAGAACAAGAGTTCGGGAACTGGTAGGGAAACTCGAAGTCGACAAACCAACCGTCGATGACCATCTCAAGGCAATTGGGGAGGTGAATAAGCTTGAAAGTTTAGTTGCTCATAAATTAAACGACAGCCAAAAAAGATTGCATTATTTTCAACCCAAAAGATTTAAATTCCCTTCTAAACTAAATACATTATACATTAAGTATATAAATAATTATTATGGAGTAGAAAATAGTCCGGATAGTAATTAAAATAAAATGTTAAGTAAAATAATATTTTAAGTAACAGTATTTTTCAGAAACCAACGTTTCGGCCTCATTGCAGGTCAGGGCTGAACAAACAAGGCACAGAAAGTTAAAAAATAATTGGAAGATCAAAAAATTATAACTATAAACGTTAATATAAAAAATAAAAAGAGACCTTACATAAATGTTAAGACCGTGGAAAAATTCCAACGAAAAGCCTTAAGTCTCCAAACTAAAACAGAAATAGAAATTATCTGTCCAATATTTAGCCCATTCAGGCATCCTCAGGGTAGAAAGAGAAACCAGTGGACTTATGGCTATTCCACAAAATATATTAATATGAAAAATAAAAAGAGACCTTACATAAATGTTAAGACCGTGGAAAAATTCCAACGAAAAGCCTTAAGTCTCCAAACTAAAACAGAAATAGAAATTATCTGTCCAATATTTAGCCCATTCAGGCATCCTCAGGGTAGAAAGAGAAACCAGTGGACTTATGGCTATTCCACAAAATATATTAATACGAAAAATAAAAAGAGACCTTACATAAATGTTAAGACCGTGGAAAAATTCCAACGAAAAGCCTTAAGTCTCCAAACTAAAACAGAAATAGAAATTATCCGTCCAATATTTAGCCCATTCAGGCATCCTCAGGGTAGAAAGAGAAACCAGTGAACTTATGGTTATTCCACAAAATATATTGATATGAAAAATAAAAAGAGACCTTACATAAATGTTAAGACCGTGGAAAAATTCCAACGAAATGGTAAGGTCTCTTTTTATTTTTCATATCAATATATTTTGTGGAATAGCCATAAGTCCACTGGTTTCTTGATAATGTTATTAATTTTTTTTCTTGCATTTTTTCATATGGTCTTTCGTCTTAAGTTCTGTGTTGTTTGCTATTATTTATTTTTCCTGTTGTGTTTTTTGAAGTTTGGTGAATGTATATTGAATTTTGAATATCTGGAGTATCTATCAGCTGTTTTTATCTAACCTTAACCAGCCGGGGTCGAGTAACCTTCCTTATGTTTCATTAGTTGCATTTGAGCCTTCGAGGTGGTGGGATGTTACTTGGGTGCATTATTCAAGTTTTGCTTTGCTGTTATTCTCTTTCTACCCTGAGGATGCCTGAATGGGCGAAATATTGGACAGATAATTTCTATTTCTGTTTTAGTTTGGAGACTTAAGGCTTTTCGTTGGAATTTTTTCCACGGTCTTAAAAAATATAAACGTTAACAATTTAAAAAAGGATACTAAAATACCAGATTATATAAATATATTAATAACAATGGTGTTACAAATAATATATACATAAAAAAGGTTATAATAAGAATAAACAACAAAACAACAAATAAGCAATTAGTAGTTAAAATAAAAGGGAAAAACAACATTAGATACAGTTAAATTATAAAATAAAAAATAATAAAGCTACACAAATTGTCGTATTTTTATGATTGTTTATGTCAACTGTTGATATATATATTATTATTTTAGCATGAAAATTATTTTTTTACTTATAACTTTTTGTATCTTATTTATTCAGATTATTTTATTTTTATATATTTTTGTATCTTGTAGCCCTGAAATGTGATTCGATTGGGTGGATCCTAATAAGTAGTAATTAACTATAGCAGATTTCATTTTTGACCTGACCGTTCTCTGCTCCATAAAATTTACATAGTTGCCAGACAATAATTCAAGGTGAATATTTATTCTTAAGGGTACCTACGAGATAAAGAATGGGAGCCTTTCTTACGATGCGATGGAGAACTTCGTGAAGTTCATGCCATCCAGTTACTATGAAGCTATTTGGAAGTTAAAGTTAGTGATAACACCTCCAGGGAAGCCGGAGAAGATCAAGTCCTGTTTTTATTTAGTATATAAGTATTATCCAAAAAGAGCTAGATAGTTGGTATTTTGGTTTGGTAATTGTGTATTGTATATGTCATGAATAAACAAGCAGAAAGTGCGAAAACCGATTGATATAACACCTTCACTATTATTTGATTAGTAATATATATATATTTTTTTATTTATGGTTCCTTTTAATTATTTAAATATATATATATATATATATTTTTTAATTTTGAGGAGAAAAGATTATGTCTTGGCCGGGATTCGAACCCGGGTCACCCGCGTTTCTAGCGCGGTGCTCTAACCACTGAGCTACCAAGGCTCGCATTCCAGCTAGACAAATCCTTTCTCTTCACTGATCCTATATCCCTGTGATCTCGCAATTTTTCGAGGTATACACGGGGCAATTTTTTTTTTTTTTTAAATGAAATATTATTAAGTTAAAAAATATATATATATTTAAATAATTAAAGAGAACCATAAATAAAAAATAAGGTCACCTGTGGTCTAGTGGTGAGTGTAACAAACTACTAAACCCAAGATCGCGGGTTCGTAGCCCGGCAGGGTGCCCTAGGGTTTTTTTAAGGGAGTAGAAAATCCTTAGTTACGCTGTCCTTCGGAAGGGACGTTAAACGGGGGTCCCGAGCCTGTAAGATGTCAGGTACTCGTTAAAAATCCTCATCTTAATTAAACCTGGATAGGCAAAATTTAGAGCTCCCACTGTAGCATCGTCCGATTAGCCATAGCAGCATAAAGTGACGTTAAATGAACAAACAACAACATAAATAAAAAATAAATTATGAATATAAATTTGACGTAAGTCAGCGAGATCCCGATTAAAATAATGTTCAATGAACATACTTCCCCGTGTATACCTCGAAAAATTGCGAGATCACAGGGATATAGGATCAGTGAAGAGACAGGATTTGTCTAGCTGGAATGCGTGCCTTGGTAGCTCAGTGGTTAGAGCACCGCGCTAGAGACGCGGGCGACCTGTGTTCGAATCCCAGCCAAGACATAATCTTTTCTCTTCAAAATTAAAAAAAATATGTATATATATATATATATATATATATATATATATATATATATATTAATATTCGATTTTAAAATTTATGATATAAACGGAAAGCCTTTTCCAAAAATTATAGACCTACCTACTTATTTAATACTTATTCTTCTATCACAAATCATCGTGAGGCTTCCGTCTACCATGGGTTTGATCCTAATGTCTCTTCCTAAGCCAGCTGTCTCCTTCTCTGCAATCCATTCCACCCCGGTCAAAAACATCCTTATTCCATTCCCTCTTGCCTTCCTTGGCTGGCCTCTGAGTTTTATACCTCCCATCTGCGTTTAATAGGCGATTTTGGCTTTCTAGCATTCTTGATACATGTCTGAACCACCTTAGTTGGCGTTCCTGTCTAATTTCTCTTACGGACATCCTCCAGATCCTGGTTGGAACGGATTGTGGAGTGCCTCTCTCGGTCTATCCACCGAAGTGGCTCGTCTCCATCGCTTGAAGTTGGGTTCTAATATTAATACAATTATTTCGAATTTACATAAAACAAAATTTCTGTCGATGTATCGCTATTTCAAGCACTAGTAAGGCAGAAGAAGAAAAAGAAACAATGAACCTGATGTAGTAAAACTTCGTATTTACTGTACAATTACATCCGGTGACAGAATCTTCCACTAAGATCCTAATACATATATTGAAATAAAAGAAACCCTATCTCAAAACTGATAAAGAAAAAACGCGCAAAAAAACAACAACAAAAAAACATACACTTGGCAGTTCCCCACATTCGTTGAATAGTTTGGGTATGCACGTTATTATATAAATTTTATGAATAAAGAACAACAAAGATGGCACACAGAAAAATACACCTAACCTAAGAAACAATGGCTACATATTCAACGATTTTATGACCTAATTTCCAGAACGGTTTGTTAATGAAAAACAAAAAAAACGTCAGAAGGTTACAACATTGCTATACCCTTTCCCCCTATCAGTTATGGCGCCCGTATAAGAGGAAATCGTCTTTTTTCCATCGGAATTAAAGGTTCTTTCCTACTCATTTTAAGGCAAACAAAACGGGTTATTACTACAAGTCGCTCAAATAAAAATTTTAACCCAAGACTGGATTCAAAGAGCAATTAAGGTTATAAATGAGGCTGTTAAGGTTATATAGAACTAAGCCAAAGCTGCTTCCTGTTTGATTTCATTCTAATTGTACACGATGCTTGTTTATGGGAGTTAAAAGGAATTCACGAATACTGCACAAGGTTTCTTTTGATAATACTGCTTACTATTATACCTGCGATCTTTTGTACTAGAGACTTTGAAATATGTATCACCTCTATTATTTGTCCAACTGCTTCTGCTCTTAGAAAGCGTTAAGCTGAAGCAAAGCATTGAAAGAAAAGCTCGCTTTGTTGCGGATTTTAAATTATATCAGTCTTTGTTTGGCCAACGCGGTTAAAGATCATACAATCCGGCTTTATGAGGGCTGTAGCTCAGCATTCATTCCTCCAATTACCCATGGAACCAATAATAAGATTAGAAACGCTAAGATGAGTTATTGTATCATGTGAATGCTTCACTGTAGAATAATAACAAAAATATCTGTACCACTACAACCCATGAAAGGTATTGGGCTCAGTATCGCAGAGAATATTAATTGGAATATAACTTGAATAATTGTATCTATACATCTTCATAGAGGAGAAGATGATCTAGATGGAAGTCAATTTCAAAATGGAAAGAGACTACGGATTGGAAAATAATACTTCGAGATCCAAATTGCATTTTTTGTCATTAGAACTGAATAAACAAGATGAAAAAAAAATAAATAACACTAAAAAAAGTGATATAGATAGATAAACAATAGTGACAAAATTCCATTTAAAAATTGTTAGGCGGACTAATTACACAAAAATATAAATAAAAAATAGCAATAATAGTTACAATAGTTATAAAATATACTAATAATAGAATATAAAATAAAATAAAAACAGCAACATGCATCATAGTTACAAATGCGTGAGAAACTAAAAGTGATTGTAATCAACAAGTGGAAAGGAGTATTCAGAAGGCAGTGGATGGTTGTTAATTATAGAAGAGTATTTTTTTTTTTAATCAAGAAGGCAGTGGTGTTGTCATTATAATGTTTATTAACACTTGTAGTGGTACAGAGTTAAAAGAAGTAAGTGGTTACAAGCAGAAATGTCGACAAATTCGAGTACTTAGGGCCTATGATAACTAGAATAAATGAAATTAAAGGTTTAAAGCAGCTTTATGTTATTCACCATTAAGTACCTTGTTATTGTACATTTTGTTTCTAGTAAGTAATAATCGTTGCCATACGTCTTTCCACAAATGGAAGACGAAAACAAAATACTATCACAGGCAACGACACGACAAACGATGTAGGAAGCGTATCACTTCCTCAATGAAGTCTTCCTATCAAGAAGGCATTAGTTGACTGTAGAGCACTCGGCGGTGTAACAATAGAAGACAACAAGCTACCACTTCCAGGCGGAATTTTATAATGGTTTTTATAGTAATTGTCGTCCGTCACACTCATTGGATAATAGTACTATGTATTTAGGAGCAATCATTAGTTCTACTAACAGTAAATTAATATTTAAAAAATAATAAAATGCTTAACGAATCCGAATGCTCGATGCCGATTCAATCAATCGCAGTTTACAATCTTCTGTCCACGAATTAGCCCCCAAATCCAAATCTTGCCGAATGGTCATCTTTCGTATTATTCGTATTTTCGTTTAAGTGCTTGCTTACTTTATTCGCCTCTAAGTACCCAGTGATACCATTTGTTTTACATTTTGTTTCAAAAGCAATAATCATTACCGTACATCGTTCATAAGATAAACTACTACTATTTCTATAATAACAAAATACCGCCCAAACCCAAATCTTTCGGATGTTAACCTTTCTGTGCAGTGCTTAATTGGAACTAGATTCAGTTGTTACTGAGTTCAATAACTTTCTAAGCCTATCTCAACATTTGCGATGCCTCAGTATCCAATTAGATCAGCATGTTGTCTGCTCCGCAATTCCGCGTCATGTGCCCTCCAGATCCTTCAGTGGTCTCATCCCGCTTTTTGACTGTATATCCTAAACTATTTTCGAATACCTTACGACGTTGTTCTTTCGACAAAACAGTTTTGCTTCACGTCCTTTAATAAGAACAAATTCTAAGTAGTTCAACATGTGTCAAATAATATTTTGAAATATTTTTAGGTATGTGTGTATTATCCGGGATCCATGAAACCTATTCCCTTATCCCGTGTAACTTCTTGTTATCACTCGTCTCATTTCAGATATTTGCATGCTTTATTAAATAGTTATACAGTTTTTTTTCCTTGTTTTTTATATAATTTTGTCTACTTAAAATTAAATGAATAACCCTTTGGGAATAGCCGTCTCCGAAAAAATCTGTGAAATACTTCCAGCAGTTCGAAATAATTCCAAAGACAAAATTGTGTGTAAAAGATGATAAAATGGATTTTGACAAGGATAGAAATGTTTTCTTGAAAGTGTAGTTACAACATTTATATAAGTAAGAATTTTATTATGAAGTTTTATGTATTTCAATTTCCATGAAGTGAATAAGAAAGTAGGTTTTGTCAGTATCAGAATTATCAGTGTTCAGGTTATAAACAATGGTGGATAACAGTCCTTGGAGACCGGCTAATACACAAGTATGCATTTTTTACGCTATATTACAATAATTGCTACTTTTACTTTATCCGGCACAACAACTCGTCACCGAGTCCGGGCCGCCTCAAGTAGCCTCCGCCAGTTGGCTCTATCCAGTCCCGCACGCCGAGAAGAGTCCTAGCGTCTTCGGTCACACCATCCATCCATCTTACGTTCGGTCGTCCCACTCTCATTGTTCCTAAGATATCTTCTGTGGCCACTTTCTTCGGAATCTCGCCATCATACATTCTGGCTAGGTGGCCAGCCCATCGAAGTCTTCCCAATTTTATGATTTTGGAGATCTCGTTATCTTCAAAGAGTTCGTACAGTTCCAGGTTTTTACGTCTCCTCCATGTCTCGCCTACTTTGATGGGTTCATAAATCCTCCTCAGTATCCCCCTTTCGAACACCAAGAGCCGTTTTTCATCCGCCTTCTTAATAGCCCATACTTCCGAGCCATAAATTAGTACTGGGCGGACTATTGTCTTTATATATTGATTTTTGTCTTCCTTGACAGATATCGGCTCCTGAAGTTTCTTGCTAAGCTGTAGTAGCACCTGTTAGCAGTTATTATCCTACGCTTAATTTCTTGGGTGATATCGTTTTGGTTGTTTATCTCACTTCCCAAGTAGGTAAAGTTGTTGACAACCTGGAATCTGTACTGTCCAACCTCAAAGCACGCCTCGTGGTTTCCTAGCCCTCCAACCTGCATATACTTAGTTTTTTGCTGGTTTACTTTTAATCCAAACCTTCTTGCAGCCTCCTCAAGGGCAAGAAATGCTTCCCTTAAGGCTCGTTTGGATCTGGCCATAATGTCAAAGTCGTCCGCATAACCCATTAGCTGCACCAGTCACAATAATTGCTAAGAATACAAATGTTCCAATAGTTCAACCATAACTTTTTTTAAAAATTTGTATTGTCGAATTCGGGCAGCATAAAATATAGTTGTATTAATGAATAAGAATTTATATAAAATAAGTTTATATAATATAATTTATTTATTCATTATATTATATAATAAATTTATATTATATAATGAATAAATAAATTTAGGAAAATATATAATTCCTAGTTTTGAAAATAAAATGTTGCAAAGGTTATAATAGGAGAGGTTTTTTTTTATGTGAGACAGTACCATAATTCTATATCGCACAGAAATATCTCCAAACCGGTCTACGATAGCGACATCGATTCCTAAGAAATATCGATAGTAGAATCGAGGGGGTGGAGGGCAGTGGGTCGGGGGGCGGAGAGTAAGGTGGTGGGGGAAGACCGTTAATGACGTCACTGGAAGCCCGCCCTTCAGTAGTGTGCCGTCATGCGAGTGAGTGAGTGATCATGTGCGCTCTAAGGTCTGGATTCTCGTCGGCGTCCAAAGTCGTCTTATATTTCCTCTTTGTCATCAGGACTATACACTCTCAAGGTATGTTTCTAATCATTATTGTAGTATACGAAACGTTTCAAGTTTCATCACAAAAAAAAAATATACATATTTTGTTGGAATGACATTTTATGAAGTAAATAAAAAGGATGTGGCGACTAAATAAGTTAGGATATCAGTTCCGCAGGTTGTCGAATTTTTTAATAATTTTATCATAAATAAAAATAATTTTATTACTTACTGCATATAGTAACTATTACTACAGTGTATAGATAAAATAACCAAGTTACACATACAGTTTTGGTTATATCATCATCCATGCTTCGAAATGTTTGTTGAAAAGTCCATTTCTTGATGAAATGTATATCAAGATATACACAATTCCCACTAATACAGTCTTATTTCCACACTAAAACTCAGGATTATTTTTATTTTCGAGAATATTGAAAAAAGAACAAACGAAAAGTTAATTGTGGCTTAACTCGAACTGACAACTTGCGGAACTGATGTCCAACGTATCGCTGAAAATGAAGTGTTTATATTCTATTAATAATGTATTTTTAATATTTTGTTATTAGTAGATAACCATAAATAAATATTAAACTGTTTAAAAGCCCTATCCCATGATTTGAACATTACTTCCAGATATTACGGCCTTCGCTGTCGGTTTGACAAGGTGGAGACTTTAACGCCTGACTTTCGTAACCAAAAATGAACTGGACCTTTTCATATTCAAGGTCGCTGTAGCTGTTCGGCGTCCTGTTATTACCTTTTACTTGATGTATCATTCGAATATTTTCAGAGATACTTCATAGTTTAATATAAGTCAAATCTATCAAAGGCTTAGATAACCCAGAGGTTCGAAGCTGATAATATAAAAGTCGTTTTTATTAAAATAATAATATGCCTCGCACTAACCAAAACTTATATTCTATATTTTCATATTTTATTACGTTCTTAGATTGCACATCAAATAGTTTACCATAATTTATTATCTTAGATTTTTGATATAAGATTATTTATTTCTATTTTTTAATTGTTCATCAATCATCTTTCCGTATCCTTTTTATTGTTTATATTTTATTCTTTTATCAAACTCGCCACTTCTGTTTATTAACTTTTGTTTTATTTACTGTATTTGGCGGTACTGTCACTGTTAGTATTGTTGTTATTTTTGCTTAGTCCAAAACTTAAGGTTGAGGTATATACAGACAAGAAATAATAAATAATTTGACTTTTCCTTGACTGCTAAACAGTTAAATTCTATTTACATCTTCATATTAGCAATGAACATAGCCTTATTAATATTACCAAGAATAAAAACATTTTGTCAGAGTTTCATAAAACGGAATTTCACATTTTTTTAGTGAAAACAATTCAGAGTTAAACGGGCTGGAAACTTTGGAAGTTTTCCAACAAGTTTATTGTATTTTTTTTTTTTATCGCAAACCTAATGACTTTAAATACAATTTTACGAAATAGAAATATTCCATAAAATATTTAATAGAACTATTAGTAATAGTTTTTTTCTTTTGGTTTGGTAAGCACTGATATAAATTAATATCGTCTCTAACTTCGATTCGTTAATTTTTGTTTAATTGTAATATAAGTTTCAAGTTACTTTTTGATAGCTGACGATGAAATAATGGGTTTGCTATTTTAATCGTTCAGGATTCCCTTAAATACCTCAGGTATTTTTACTTCATATGTATTTTACTGGACTGCAATCTATTAATAACCATAATCAAGCAAGAAAACCAGTTTCCAGTCTACACAATTATTTATTGTAAAGGAGATAGTTGGGGGGTGCTGTCAAAAAGAACACTTAATAAGTAATAAACTTATAATTATGTGCCGACGTTTCGACCTACAGTGTAAGTCATCTTCAGGGCTATGAGAGAGAAACAAACAGAACAAAAAATATAAAAATGTACAGTAACAATAATATGGTGACAAGTAGTGTAGAAAATTAAAATAGTGGCAGATATGAAGATGGAAGATAACGAATATAAAAAAGTGACAGAATATAATAAAATTAAGATATAGACAGATTTAAAAAAATTAATGATAATGAAAAGAAATTAAAATAGTGACAGATATAATAAAATTAAGATAAAGACAGATATAACAAAATCAATGATAATGAAAAGAAAATGAAAATAATGACAGATATAATAAAGTAAGACAGATTTAATAAAATTAAAGAAAATGAGCAGAAATGATAAATTATAAATAACGCATATAAAATAAAATACAGAAAATAAATGTATAGAAAGGATAGTAAAGTAAAAATAATATAAAGGAAAATCAAAAAGGAGGAGGTAAACAAAAGGAACAAAATGAGAATATTTACATATACAAAAAAGGTTGGAACTTGAAGAATAAAGAAAAACTAGTAAAATAAAGATATAAAATGTATGATAACGGACTTAAAGATGTTACATGTTACAGAAAAGTATGGAACTGTATGTACAATAACTAATGTGAATAATAGAAATACTATTGTACAGTAACAGTAGTGTACAATGACTGTTTGAAAAATAGTTGATAGGATTAATGAAATTTGAAAAATTAAAATTAGTGAAATACTATTTTACAGTAACAATGTACACTATTGTCCTGACTCATAGCCCTGAAGATGACCTACACTGTAGGTCGAAACGTCGGCACATAATTATAAGTTTATTACTTATTCAGTGTTCTTTTTGACTGCACCCCCCAACTATCTCCTTTATATTAGATCATCCAGTCAACTATTTTCATCTCATACAATTATTTATTATTTAAAATGTTTCGGCATTAGTCATTATGAATAACTAAAATATAAGCATTGTGCATCATCCAACAACATAAATAACTCTATAAAGTTATAAGTCAAATTCATCTCTGAAAGTGCAATACTATGTTATTAATTTCTAAAGTTATCATCATCTAGAGTTCAACTTATCGCCCATGGTTAAATGTTTAGGAAGTCTAGGAATATAATCGGAATAAGAGGAAGAAAGATTTCTATATATTTAACTTTAAATAACTATATACAGACCAAAATTAGTGGATCATCCAAAGACATAGTTATTATCACATGGAAGGGCCTGGAGAAGAAATGGCCGAACTATGTGGCGTTAGTGGTGCATAGTTCCGGTGTTGTCACTACTACAAGGATTGCAACAACACCAGCTTACATAAACCAACACGCTCACTTGGCAATACCAACACCCTCAAAAAAGTCTGGATTTACTTTTAGCGATCGATTATCGAACACCAGAATTTCTTTACTATACATTGATTGTATTTAAACTTCCTTGTTTGTACAATTTTTTGTTAAAAGGGTTTTCTTACTAAGTTTTTTGAAGAAACCTTCTGCTGTATAGCATTGTAATCAACAATCGATATAATCTGTCATCTTTGAAGTCGACAAAAAAGAAATATTGATTCTTCTATTACATCTCCGTAATGTAATCCTGTTATTCTTTGCTTAGAAGTAAACGAATGAATGAGGAACCACATTAAACTCATATAAAGATATATTATTTTTAGGTATTATAAGTTAGTTAGGAGGAACAAATGCAATAAAAACTACTAATAAACAATTATCTAGATAAATATTTAGTGAAATAAATTGATTTTTTAAAAGATTTAATTCTAAGTATTCAAATTTAAACGTATCCACTTACACCCATATCAATAAAGACATAATTGGATGATGATGTGTTAGAAAAGTTTTGGGTAGGTAAATGAAAAATTTAGTGTTTTTATGAACTTAAAAAAATAATAAAAATAAACGTTATCTATCTAATCTGACTAATCGTGGTATTCATTAAACATTTTAGGTTGTTAGTTATTGGTCGAATATAAGAAGAAAAACAACATTATTCGTTAAATTAAATCAATTTGATTGGCTGAGAGTTTTTTCGACTACACCAAAATTATGTGTGTGTGTGTGTGTAATTGATCTTAATTATTTTATTTTAATATAGAAAAGTAAAAGTTAACAAAGAGGCATAAAACAATTCAGACAATTATGGATAAAATTCAAAAATAAGACCTATTGATAATTCGCCGATATCATCATCAAGATAGAAAATTATTAAGTTAATGGTATATGAAAATCGTAAATGAAGAACATGGCTAAAACTTACAATCCAGTAAGACACGAACCAGAGACAGCATCCAACAACCATGACCTAATTGCAATTAGTAAAGCTAAAGGAAGGTTATAGGAAAACAGCTGGGTAAGGTTATTCATACAAACAACTGATACTAAACAAAAAATAGACAATACAAACATAAAAATAGATTTATAAACATAAAAAAAAATTTATAGGATAAAAAATAAATGAAATATGAAAAAGGCTGCTAAAGGGAGGTAAAAGTATAGGCGAGAAATGCCACTATCGTGAACTTGGGTAATCATAAGTTACAAACATTTTCTGTGAATTATTCAAATATGCTTAAGGTTTATAATTATTGGTCATTTTTTATGAGTTATAAATATTTTTATTTTTTAAAGAGAAAAGATAGGCCCTCGACCGGGATTTGAACCCGGAACCTTTGTCTCACCGTGACATCGCTCTGCCAATTGAGCTATATAAGGCCCTTGCCGGTCGAGGACAAACCTTCTCTCTCATAGATCCTAAAGCCCCAGTGCTCCCGCCATTTTTGCGATGAATACACTAGAACGAAGTTCTTTGAACATTAATTTTAATATAGGATCTTATTGACTTTACGTCATATTATTATTTATAATTTTTTATAATTATTATTGGTCATCCTAAATTAAAATTAATGTTCAAAGAACTTCGTTCTATAGTATTCATCGCAAAAATGGCGGGAGCACTGGGGCTTTTGGATCTATGAGAGAAAAGGTTTGTCCTCGACCGGCAGGGCCCTTGGATAGCTCAATTGGCAGAGCGATGTCACGGTGAGACAAAGGTTCCGGGTTCAAATCCCGGTCAAGGACCTATCTTTTCTCTTTAAAAAATAAAAATGCTTAAGGTTTAGTTTGAAATAATTTTTTTTTTTAGATAACTAGATAGTCACCTTACTTTTATTATTTACTAAAGAAATACTTTAAACAAAATAAAAAAAAAAAAACTTAACAGTAAATTTCCCCCGTTCTGGCTGATCGACTTAGTTGTGCACTTAATTGGGAAGTTAATTAGTTAGTAAGCTTATAGTATTTATTTATAATATATTTATATTGTAATGCGGAATTGAATATCTCTACTCGTAGTGATCTAGATTCTGGGATGGAAATTTTTCATTTGTTTGTTATTGTTTTTTTTTATCAAGGGCAATATAGTTGTTATTAGGGTTGAGAATTGACCACCGGAGGAACAAGGATAGAGTCAGTGATCCCCGCCTCTTCGCCGCCCACGCATACTGACGTTCTTGTTAATAACAGCTTTTTGGAGCGACTTCATCCTAGCCGACCGTTGAAGTCACCGCATGGCTGAGCGTTAAAGTCTCCGCAATCAAGTTGCCACGCACTGGTCACTTTTGTAGGTTATAATAATAGCAATACCCAACTGATATCATTGTGGTTGTTCAGTGTGTTACGTATACCGGAAGAAAACCGCTACTGTTTATAGGAGTGTGCAAACGAAGTGGTAATATGCCACTAGATATATTAAAAAAAAAAAAAAAAAAAGGCACTATTAGTTTCCTAATATATTAAACTATAAAAATAAATTTTTTTTTTTTTTTAATTCAATTTATTGATATTTACAACTATAATACTATTACAATTAGTAAATCTGCTATATGTACAATACGACTTGAAAAGCACTTGTGGAGAAACTACCCATCGGTAGCACTCCAAAAAGTTCTATAGTAGATGGTCTCGAGGCCATCTTCTTTTCAGACGCCTCGGAGGGTTATCAGGAATAGTATGGGAAGCAAGTTGAGAGACTAGCGGATTCAAGTGTGTATGGAGCTTGTCATGGAAGGATAGGTATCTAGTTTGGGCCAAATCAGTAACGTATGGGATATTAAGATCATGATGGATGAGTTTGTTTGTGACATAATAAGGAGCATTGAGGATTTTACGAAGGATTTTGGATTGCAAGGATTGGATACGAGATGAATTGGATGGTTTAGTAGAGTAGATGTCCAAATAGGCCTGATAACTGTCATGTAAATGAGTCTTTTGTAATTTATTGGGAGCTTACCATAGAGCGTTTGTCCAGTAAATGTTGAAGTAGGCGAAAACGACGAGCAGTTTCTTGTCTTTTCAGTCTTGTATGAGGATTCCAAGTGAGACGTTTGTCCAGATGGAGTCCTAGGTAACGTACCTGTTCGACAGAGTTCAGAGGAATATTATTAAAGGATACAGTAGGGCAGGAATTTGTAGGTTTACGACGAAGGGTGAAGGTAATTTGATGGGATTTGTTAGGATTAATTTTAATTCTCCAATTTTGACACCATTCTTGAAGGTTTGAGATATGGGATTGAAGAGTTTGGGATGCAACAAATGGATCATTATTTACTGATAACACACATGTGTCATCAGCGTACGTAGTGAGGACAGTGCTTGGATGGGTTGGGATGTCAGCTGTATATATCGTGTATAGGATGGGACCCACATAAAAATTTTAAATCATTTTTAATCTCTAAACCAATTACTCTAGACCCAATAATTTGTCTGTGAAAGACATCCTGCTTGAGTCTTATTTTCAATTAAGCCACTCTCCCTTTTTTTTTTTTATTAAACCTTCAATAAAAATTAATTATTTTCCTTCCACTGCTATAAATCCTTGTAAGTCCTTTATAGCATTACACAAGTACATATCCGCATAATTATAATTATTATTGCAATAAATTAGCAATCAGAACTACCCAGTTAGATTAATTAAAGAATAACACTAATGAACTGAATTACAAGTTTTTATCGATCAGTTTTAATAAATTCTCTTGTTTATACACTAGGATTTTATTATAATTTAACATTTAAAAAATATTTATGTATAATTTTTTCGTAGTTGCTTGTTGAGAAGATTTGGTGTAATTTGGCCTTGCTGGGATTAAATTGGGTGACCTTTGGTATACCATAACAACCAACTATTCCAAGATCGCGATGTTCCGCATTCTGGCAGGTTTTAAAAGGGAGTATTAAATGCTTCGTTATGCTGTCCTTCGGGAGGTACTTAAAATGGGCGTCCAGAGCCTGTACTACATAATGTACTCGTTAAATATCTTAATTATACCGGAATAGGCAAAATTAAGGAGCATCGTCCGATTAGCTAAAATAGCCTAACGTGAATAAATAAGCTTCGCTTTATAAATAGGTCTTATCGCGTGTAATTAACTTTATAAAGCTACATAATCTAAATACTGTAGGACTGTTGTTGAATTCCAATGGCATAGTCTTGTCAGGAGTGGGCCGCCCTGTAATGAATGGAGGGACATATATCCTTCGACCCACAACGAGGAAAGGTATCAATTCTCGAATCGCCCACTTTCAGCTCATGACTGCCTCTCGGATTGACTATTTAGCCACCTATTCGCTTTAATGGAAGGCAGTTATTATGGTAATAGATTGTGTTAATTGCTGTATTTTCTAAAACTTATAGCAAAACAAAAGTGTGCAAAGAGCTACTTAAAAGACATTACGCAAGATGGAGTGACAGTAGGCTGATTAAGAAAGCGGAAGTGCTCCTGTCACCCCGTCATTCCCGACCGCGACAGATTCTATTATTGGACAGATAAGTCCGGGCAGAATGCATAATCAGTTGGGATGTAGGCCTCTTCGAGGAGACTGTTGGGCAATCGCTGTGCATTCGGAAGACACATGAATTTCTCTCCTTCTGTGGCAGAAATATCTCAGTAGGTCGAGGTAAGTAGAAAATTATAAGATTAAGCTTCCATAACTTTTTATATTTACTTCTAATCTGAAAATAAAATCAATGAAAAAAAACAATTAATTAAATAAAAAAACGAGATGAGCTATTTTCGTCATAGTCCAGGATCCCTGGTACATTTTTGCACTAGATTACTATCAAGCTGAATCTTCGTGAATAGCTTCGTTTTGATGAGACGCCCAACAATTCCCTTTGCGAAAATTCTCGATTGTGGGAGGTAACAGATGTAGCAAGGATAAAATATGTCGATTTGATGATTCTCCAAAATTTAAGGATAACGTACCACGCAATTTGTAGGACAATATGACTGTTAAATTATATAAATATTAACTAAGTAAAAAAAAAAAATCAGCTGGTCAGTAATCATTTTTGATAACCTCGTTATCGATCAACATGTATCGGTAACGAGGTCATAAAAAATTATCAACATCATCGGTAACAATTAATGATAGTAATTGTATTAAATTCTTACTTCATAAAATTAAAATTTATGTCGAATTTTCGATCCATTGGCCAACGTTTGGAACTAATGAAAAGATTCATCCAGCATTGTCTACATGTTTATGTTTAACATGAAAGCATAAGATTATCAAGTATTTCAGCTCTCTTTTTTATGTTGTTTTTTTTCTCATGATCTTTATTCAACGGTTGATTTAAAAGAATTAAAAACACTTTCACAACTTTATCACATTAATCGCCGATGATAACCCGTCAGTTACCCTCCGAGAGTGAATATCCCCGTTGAGACCGCATTCTCCCAGCGAGCTGTGGGTAATCAGCGTTCAATTACACGCTAAATCAATTAGCATTAGCGGAAGGTGGGACTAATTGGCAAAGCGTAGAGTAGAAGATGCCCTAAATGGAGAGAGCTTACCTGACCCAGATGGCACCCCGGATGGCCATTACCAGGGGCCAGCGGGAGTCGGCTAAGGCGAAGAGTGTGGTACGTTATGGCTTTCTCCGTAGAGGAAGAAGAGCTTTGTTAGAGTTCGAAGCTGAGGCCACAATGTGTGTGAGTGCATTGTGAGGAGAGGACAATTGATCTCCAAGTGTGGGCATTGTGTCCTAACAGGTGTTATAATCTGCACACTCTGTGGAGGCGGTCTCTTAAAAGGATCCTTAGTGAAGGGAATAAATTAGCTTCGGTATAATATTCCTATTCAGCTACAGTAAGGTCTATCTGATTCTTTATGAAAGGCAAGATCCTTTCTATCGTATGAGGATACATACCGATAGGTATAAGAGTATCTGGCATATAAGCAATATAATAATAAAACTATTGTAAAATAATTGAATTGTATATTACCAATAAATAATTTATCCAGGCTAGAACTGGACCTGGACGGAAGAAGGAAGAAAAACTTTCACTGAAACCATGAGACAAAGATGGGCCGAAACTAAAAAAAACACAAACAAAACAAAAAATGATGCATCATAGTCGCGTAATCCTTCAGCGCCGTTTCGCGTCAAATAACTAAATTTTGTTCACGGAAAAAATACTTGTAGATAAAACAAATACTTTTCTAAGAATGACAATTTTTCAAATTGAGAAAAAAAAAATCATGCATAGCGCACAAGCATTCTTAGGAATAAATTTTGGGCAAACGGTTGTATTTATACTGGTTTAGTTAGTAAGACCTCTGAGTCTTCTAAAAAGTCATTTTTGAGTATTTACTATCAATTTAAGTCGAGTTTTTTATTTATTTTAAATCAGCCAAGAAAACAGAGTATAACAAGCTTTTTTATATTTTTGCACAAACTAGATTATACGGTTTGACAAAACAAAAAAAATATACACGGAAGTAAAAATAGTGACAACAAGGTTTAGCAAACCCAGTCAAACTTTCGTCCACACACGACTACCCAAACCCAAATCCGCCTGGTCTTAACACAATCCTCCCACCTACGCCTTGGTGTACCCATCAGTCATCACATCGTTTATTAGTTTTTTAGGAATTCTTTCATTATTCAGCCCGACAAATTTACAAACCCTTATTAATCTTCGAGACGCCACCAAATGTTTAGAGGTGCTGTATTTATAATAATAGAAAGGAGAAATTTTTATTTAAGGACAAATTCTTTCAACATCCTATGGGATATATAAGGGCGAATCAACAATAACTTAGAAATAAACTTGTAGTATTTACAGAAAGGTTTCAAAGGTTTATTAAAATATCTGAACAATAGTTTCACACATGTTATTTCTGTTATAACATTACATGATTTGCCTATAAGTATGTACTGTAATGGATTCTCCATAGCACATAAAAAACCGTCTGGGGGGCACGTGCCCCCGTGCCCCCCACCTGGATCCGGCTATGCATCCGTTATAGTTGATATTGAAAAATCAAATACTTCTTACCGAATAATCAAGAAATAAATAATTTATGTTGTATTTTGATGAAGGTGATAAAGGAAACATGGTTGCTATGACATTGTTGTACCCATCACAACGAGAAAGCTGATAAAGCTTCTACCTTGTCTTGGCGTCAATAAGCTCTTCAAGCCGTAAGAATCGAAAGCATTTCCAGGGAAGATTAGACCCGTCAGGTTGTCTTGCTTCAAAGGAAAAAGTGGGATGAAAAATGGCGGTTGAGAAGCGGAAGGCTTAGAGAAATCAAGAAACCTCGATGGAAAAACTCTATCCGAAAATCCATAAGGTAAGAAATCACCATATTTGGTTTTCGGATATTTCGATTCCTCTCATGGTCATCCCCTCAAAGTTCTGGAAGCGCTAACGTACTGTCATCGCCATACCACCATGACGGTCAAGCATGTCATCAACTTCTATGCTCCTGTACCGAACTTCAAGATGGGTAAAATGATATAAGAAATCTTCAATGACGATGAAGAACCATTAAGAAAACTTTTGCCACTATAAAATATGTATCTTTGATTGGGATTGAGCGTGATCTCGAACAAATCATCTCCTTGAACAATCGTTGCCTTCAACAATACAATCTCTATCGTGTACTGTACTCTTCATGGATTTTAGTGGTACATTTTTATTTTTTTTTATTTCATGAAAATTCACATCCAAATTATAAATAAATAGGAAATTATGGGACCATCCGATCATTTATAGTTACACTAGCTTATGTCCGGGGTTTCGCTCGCGTGGAATTTGGCCTGCTACATATAGTTTCGTGAAAGATCAATTTAAATAAATAATTTAATTATTTTTTAAAAACAGAAGTTACTCGTACATCCAAAATTTCAGATGTCTAACTTCAAAACTGACGGATTCTATACAAACCTTTGAACCCCTGTTATATTAAAGGGGAAACCCTTGGGGCGGAATTATCCTAATTTTTTTCTTAAACTATACAAAGAACCTATCTACAAATTTCAAGAGGCTAAGTTCCTGATTTGTCTTTAACTATGTTCTATAACGGGGGGGGGGGGGTGGCATGCCCAAGTGACCCCACATAAATCTGCCCTTGATGTAGCCTATGATGTATAACCTATTTTATTCAATAAGTTTCATCCAATTCGGTTTGGTAGTTTTTGCGTGAATGAGTAACAAACATTCGGATTTATAATATTAGTAGGATATCAAAACAATAGTTTCACTCATGTTCTTTCTGTTATTTTAACCACTATTATCATGTGATTTGCCTTTAATTATGTACTATAATGGATTCTCCATAGTACCTAAAAAAACAGTGGGGGGACACGTGCCCCCGTGCGCCCCCCCCTAAATCCGCGCTTGCTATAGCCTATCTGTTATTCTGATTTATAACCTATATTAATGTCAAGTTTCATCCAAATCCGTCCAGTAGTTTTTGCGTGAAAGTGAGACAAACATACAAACTTTCACATTTATAATATTAGTAAGATTAGTAATATTAGTAGTATATCAAAACAAATAGTTTCACTCTTGTTCTTTCTGATATTTTAACAACTATGATCATGTTATTTTCCTTTAATTATGTACTATAATGGATTCTCCACAGTTCCTATAAAACTGTCGGGGGAGGGGAGCGCCAGCCCCCTCCCCCCCCATGAATCCGCTCTTGCTGTAGCCCATGTGTTATTCTGTTGTATAACCTATATTACTGTAAAGTTTCATCCAAATCCGTTCAGTAGTTTTTGCGTGAAAGAGAGACAAACATACAAACTTTCACATTTATAATATTAGTAAGATTTGCATATTAAATTTTTGACTTTTTCAAATTAAAATACCTATATAATTTAGGTATTTATGACTGCATAAAATATCTTACATTAATAAAAAATATTCTATATTGATGAATAGTCTATTAAAAAATAAAGTAGTTACCATTTATATTCATTGAATTGTTATTGACTCCTACGATTAATCAATGGTTTCTTTTACTAAGCACAGTCAATATCCATTTCAATATTCTCTTAATTAGAAGGCATAAATATATAGCGTTGTATATATTTAAAGATATAATATAAATATATAACGATTGATAAAACGTAGATTAATGATATTCAGAGTGGGCTATTCGTAATCATTTAGAAAACTGTGACAGGTTGCTATAAGATTTCTCTTAGGTCATTAGTACAGGCAATCTAGTTCCTTTTCCTAAGTCCTTGGCGCTCCAAGTAAGGGGCTGTAAGCAAAAGGTTTTATAGTTCAAAGGTGGCACAAGGTTAGGAGTTCTTAGTACTTAGTACTAGGAGTACACCAGGAAAAAGAATTATGAAGTACGATGCATCACCGATTCGTTAATATATTATAATATTTATAAATAATATTAATAAAATACAGGTGATTGGGGCATTGATAGGTTTGAATCTGGATGATAAGATATCAGATCAGTATTTAGGTTTGCGGATGATGCGATATTGCCAAGACGCGAAATCTATACTTATATTTTCTTAGTAATATCTTATCATTTTAGGGACAGCAACACAATTTTATTTATCACAAGCACACTTTTGTTTTGCATCTTTTTTTAAACTTTGTCAACATTTTGTTGAGATTTAAATAAATGAAAGGCCTTCATTTTCCTTGACCTATTGGTTGCTATTTTCTTGGCTGATGTCTTCTAGTTTTCTCCTTTTCCGTTTCCTATTTTCCAGACCTGGAGAAACTAGGCCATTTTCTTTTCCAATGCAATGGTTGACATCGACTATTGTGAAATTTAAACGTGATTCTGAATCCTTGAATCCTATGTAGAGTGTATTACGTACAAGGATATTTTTTCTATACTGAAAACTTCTGGAATTATTTTTACATCATTACGTTTCAGTACTATTTAACCAACTTTAATAATAATAAAACCTGTACCACTACAACCCGTGAAGGGTTTGTGGTTCAGTACTGTTTCCTGGACAACGGCTGTGCATGGACTTTATAGAGCCAGGATGATCCCCACGAGAGTCCCAGATCCTTTATGATCCATCTCCGACTGCTAACAGACTAAATAAAAGTCCTACCTGCAGCGGGATTTGAGCCAGGATTTTCGTCATGGCAACTCAGTGTTCTCTCACTGAGCCACTCCGGAGCCATAATAATTAAAACTTATAAAAAAAAAGTCTTTATTTTTTTATTTCTGAACAGATAAGGTATATAAGGCTACTGGTGTGTATAGAATTGCCAAGTTCATCTATATTTTCTATATATGAATATTATTTGAGAGCATGTTATGTAATTATATATTATTATTTATTTTTTTATTCATCGATTGCGTTTCATTTTTTTATCCCCAAGCGTTTCCTCAGATTAAGGTTTCCGTCAACAAAAACAGGACCTTGCATACTTTACTCAGTTCCTATCTACCTTATTTGTGTTACTTTCGCCATTTCCTCCCTTTATTCTTCTGAGATGGCCTTACCTGGGGCCTTAGATGGGGAGGGATAGAGAAAAATGCAGATCCAGGGGTACAGCAACTCGAAACAGAAAGGAACTTGGAGGAAGTAAAAGAAGAAGAAAATACTAACCTATAAGAAAAGCAGATTTCCAAAACCACCCTTGAGGTACTGCTTGTGGTTTCGTTACCCATTTTTTATAGTGGATGGTTCGCTTCACTGAATCCAGTAGCAGGAACGGGTGCCTGCTAATGCAATCAGTGCAGCCCTATGAAACCACTGGACCTTTGGCAAACAGCCTTTCAGACATGATCATGCTACGCCCTCCTTGTCCCTCAGTCCATCCGCCTCTCCTGAATAAATAAGCACATAGTCTTTGTCAAGCCTCACTTATCCTATTTTGGTTTGTACGAGACAGTCAACACCAAGCTCTATCAGCAGGCTCCTCACAATGCTTAAAGCGGTAGAGAGGAAGAGATTAAGTAAGTAAAATAATAATTAAATTTAATATTAAAAAAAACTAAATTTTGTTCACTCCCGTTGAAAATTTAATCAATTAATGCGTGAATACTTTTCTTTTCAAATGTTGGCATCCAGAAGGTTTCTCTAGTCGGTTTTGGTTCCTAAAAAAAAAAAAAGAAATGAGGTATCTAAGAAGGGTTGAAGGGAAAACGAGAAGAGATAGGGTGAGGAACGCGACGATAAGAACCAATCTGGGCATACGACCAGCAGCAGGCATCGTTGAGGAACATAGGATGAGATGGTTCGGGCATGTCTCCCGTAGAGCTGACGATCGTTCGGCTAAAGCCACTTACGAGACTACAGTGGAAGGTAGAAGACCTCGGGGAAGACCTAGAAGAACCTGGGAGAACGGGGTTAAGGAAGCCTTTGACAGAATCGAGACTTATGGATCAAGCTCTATCAGCAGGCCCCTCACACTGCTTAAAGCGGTAGGGAGGAAGAGATTAACTAAGTATGTAAAATAATAATTAAATTTAATATTAAAAAAAACTAAATTTAGTTCACTCCCGTTGAAAATTTAATTAATTAATGCATGAATACTTTATGTTCAAATGTTGGCATCCAGTTGGTTTTCTTGGGCGGTATTACTGAAAAAATATTTTTGGAAATTTATATTTTATATATCAAAGTGTAAAGACTTTGATATATAAAATATATATATATATTTATATATTTGATATATAAAGATATATCAATATCTTTAATCAAGATGTCTTTATATGCTCAGACATAAGTTTCTATAAAATAGAGAACGGAGATAGTTGGGGGGTGCAGTAAAAAATACACTAAATAAGTACTAGACTTATAAATTGTCAGTTGAAGATAAAAGATTCAATAAAAGAAGGTATTTATAGACGGATTGATTCCTTGAAGTTAATATTTGGGCATCTCCGAAGAGATAACGAGCTGTTGGAGAAAGGAAAGAGATCTTGAAAGTAACCTCAACACCACGTTTTGCCGTTGCTCCTTCTTATGCAGATATCACAGGTAACAAAAGACCTAGAGCTAAAGAATTTAAAGTGTTCATAGAAAAAGTAAATCCGGATAATACCTATGATACAAAAACTCTTTTCAAAAACGCTATTTATCCCAGAAAGTTAAGAGTTGGGATAAAAACATTAAGAGGGACCAAGAGCGGAGGTTTAATTATAGGTTCAGAAGCAGAAGCCGATCTTAACCTTATCAAAAATGAAATCGCCAGTTAGCATGGCAACAATTTTATAGTGAAAACTCTGAAAAAAATAACCCTATAGTTATAATATAGACAGCGCAAAGTGATATGTCTCCATCTTTTCAAAAAACACCAATTTCGTTCATAAAATTCAAAATTAAGGAAGAATGAATTATGAGTTGGAATAAACGGTATATATATAAATGATATATATATATCATAACATCACTAGTAGCACCTTGTGAATTCGGTGAAGAACAGATACAGTAAAACCATAGCGGTCACTCCCCATTACCGGACGATTTTTTTTGCACCGG
Organism: Arma custos; assembly: GCA_037127475.1. Taxonomy (NCBI): domain Eukaryota; kingdom Metazoa; phylum Arthropoda; class Insecta; order Hemiptera; family Pentatomidae; genus Arma; species Arma custos. Next base: position 135,608,009 of record CM073764.1, on the reverse strand, counting down.
CATTTTAATACAATATTCTAGACATTTGAACCTCTATTTAACGAAACCTCTCATTAACGGCCACGGACAGGCTGTGTTGGTAATAAATCGATTAAAGAAACCTCTAAAAGACGGACAGTGTGACTTTATCCCTTTCCCGTTTCTCGGAAACAATTAGTTGTTTACGGTCTAAGAAAACAGGGACAGCTGTGTTTACTTTTGAGTAAAGGTTTTCCACATAAATACTTTCTTTTTTTTTATTCTCGGACCTGCTTTATTAAAATTTAGTTCTGTTTTAACCATCGTGGAAGGCGGCTGAAAATGTCTCCTTCACGTAAAAGACTCATTTTAAATCAAAAAATAAATGTAATCGACGTTTATGACCGTGAAAAGTTATATGTACGTGTGCTAGCGGAAAGACTCAATATCGGTAGGACACAAGTTTCGGAAACACTCAAAAACCGTGCGGTGCTTTTCAAATTATGGAATGAAAATGAAACAACAAAATTAAAAATGTGTTCACGAACAGAAAAACTATTGACATTGACAATGTCATTCTTGAATGGTTTGTCCGTGCAAGGGCAAACAATATCCCGATTACAGGACCTCTTATTCAGGAAAAAGCTCGTGAAGTGGCAAACAAATTGAATTTAAATGGATTCAAAGGATCAAACGGATGGCTCGAAAAATTCAGAACCAGGAACAACATCAAATATAAATCTATTTGTGGTCAAGCAGGAAGCCTTGATGATGAGATCGTGGTTGAATGGGCTCAAAAATTGCAAGATATGATAAAATTACTCTGATAAAGACATCTATAATTGCGATGAAACCGATCTCTCTTTCCGTGCATTACCCGATAAAAAAATGACTTTAAAAGGAGAAAATTGTTTAGGGGATAAAATTTCAAAAGAAAGGTTAACGGTTCTTTTATGTGTAAACCTTGCTGGTGAATTCGAACCTCCTATGGTTATAGGTAAAGCCAAACAACCCCGTTGCTTTCGAGGTGACGTGAAAAAACTAGGTGCAATTTGGAAATTTAATTCAAAGGCTTAGACCACTTTTTTTGGTGTTCAAAAAAACTAAAATACTTTTTTCTCTATCATGAAGACGCTCTGGGTGTCAAAATGGCTGCTTAAATTCAGATGTTATAGAATCGAAACACAGTAAAGCCAAACGAAGACAAACAACAGTGAATCAATTTTTCCCAAGCTGTTCTAATAATAAAAATGACATTTGAAATTTCTCATAAATTTACTTACTGAAACTAATTCTTTACTTATCTAATGATGTATTCTAATTATTTCCTTTACTCATCTAATTATTTTATGCTGTATTTTTTTATTTTATGAACATAATTTACTCAATACATAAATGTACATTACATATATCATTTTTGGAATAAAAAGAAATTTTGTGTAAAACTTTTTTTTTTATTCTACCTATCTTTTAAATACATGGGGAATTGAATAAGAGAGAATTAATTTGTACAAATACATATTTATAAAAAAATAAAACCTCTCTTTAAAGGACACCTTTAAATAACGGACAAAAATATTTGCACCAGGGCTGTCCGTTAATTAGAGGTTTTACTGTATTGTTAACATCCCAAATAATTTTTCGACTTTATGGCAAAAATTCTCAAGTACAAATGCACTTTTGAGAGAAGAGCCTTCATTGGATAAAACAATGAGGTTTTGCAAAACAGTCAAGATGGAAGAGTTAAACAAGAACATTTTAAAAGCACACCCAGTGAAATAACGAATGATAATCCAACAGAGATCCTTGAAGTATATCGGAAGTAATATATACTCGTCAAATAAATTCACGTAATTAATCTAAATAATATATAATCGTCAAATAAATTAACTTAATATTAATTTCACAACACAACAAAAGGTTTGTAGAATTAGAAACATTGAAACTCTTTGCTAAGTTTTAAGTGACACACACCATGCATACATACACTAGTCCGTGATTAATTTCTTACAAAATTCCCATGTTTTACACAACTTAAAATCGGTCGGTAAATGAAATTGCATACTCATCGATTATGAAAATGGTGTAAGTCCAATTGACAGAGGTAGACCATCTTAGCAGATGGTTGCCGATCGGTAGTCTCTTATTTTTAATTCATTTCTCTTATCATACGTGTCATCTTACGTGCTAACAGTTGTTAATTTAGGTTACTTATTCTATTTTTTTCTGATAATGGATAACTTCATCCTATCATCAGATAGTGATATAGGTAAGAACAAATGGTAAAGCAATATTATTTTATAACAATTGAAAATATTTATTTTACTTAATTATAATTAAATTCACGCTGACATAAAGCCCATGAATATAAACAGAAGAATAATCAAAGATTCAGAGGATGAAAACAATTCCGCTATAAACAACAAATTAACGATCCGTGAAAAGAGAAAAAAATAATAGAGGTAGAATCTTCATCAGATGAGGATATTGTTATTGAAAATTTAGATTCTGCAGAACCTAATAAAGAAAAATATTTGCAACGAATAAACAAAATTAAGCAAAATAGTGGTCAAAAGAAGGAATATTCATTCCAGCAAACCAATTTGAATCCAAAAATTGTAATTGCTCAAAGAAAAGTATTGAACGTCTTAATGAAACAAAACGTATAGAAATTTTTGATAAGTTTTGGAATATACGTGATTTTAATAAGGAATATATTTCTATATGTTAGTGTTCAACGAGAATCTGTAAAAAGAAGAAGGCCTAGAAATAATTCGGGCACTAAAAGGGCATATGTTTATAAATTTTACCTAGTCCCTTCTGGTGGAAAGAATTTAGTATGTAAGAAGTTTTTCATGAGCACTTTCCAAATATCTACTGGACGAATTGATCGTATCCTAAAATCGCATGAGAACATTCCGAAAGACATGTGTGGAAAAATGGATGGCTCTTGCAGAAGAACTAGTGAGCTACTGACGAATACAGTGATAGACCACATCAAAAGCTTTCCGCCATTTGAAAGTCAATATACTCGATCACAAAATCCAGAACGGATGTTTTTAAATCCTGAATTAAATATAAGAAAAATGTATGATCTATACTTGGAAAAATGAATAACCTGAGTTCAGTTAATGAATGGACATATAGGAAAATCTTTAAACGAGATTTCAAATTACACTTCCATTTGCCACGTAAAGATACCTGTGCGAAATGCGATTTCTTAAACATGAAAATTAAGACAACAACTGATGACGATTAGAAAACGATTCTGGTAGAAAGGCATGGTGTTCACTTGCAAAATGCTGAATTAGCAAGAAAAGCATTACAAGAAGATAAAATCCTGGCATCAGAAAATCCTGATACATACTTTGCCTTCTCTTTTGACTTACAAAAAGCCTTACCTTACCCGAAATTATCTGTCTCAATCGCATATTACAAGCGAAATATGTATATTCTAAACGAGGGTTTTCACAATTTCCACGATAATAAAGTTAATATGTATGTGTGGGACGAAACTATTGCTTCGAGGGGATCACAAGAAGTAGCTCCTTGTTGTTTGAAGCATTTAGAAAACGTATCGACCCAAAGCCATGTTATTGCCTACAGTGACTTGTGTACTGGGCCAAATCGAAATTTACAGATGGCATTGATGTGGTTGAAGGTTACTCAGTCGTTGGAAAATAACATTGATATAATTGACCACAAATTTTTACTTTCGAGGCATTCATATCTTCTGAATGATGCAGATTTTGGCATCATAGAAATGGCATTGCGAAAAAAGAATTTTCTGTACACACCACAGGATTATTAGGATGTAATAAAACAATGTAGAAAACATGACAAATTCATTTTACATGAAATGAAACGAGAGAATTTCGTTTCAATAAAACACTTCAAAATGCGATTAAAAACAGATAAAGAAAAACACTAATGGCTAACAGGTCAACTGTTTGCAAATATGTTGGTTGAGGTTTCTCAAAAGTCTACCATATACTATTTTATATTAAACATCAATGAAGAATGCAGAATTTAAAACTGTAAATTTATTACCCACACGTCCCGGAAGACCGCTAAATTTATTAAATATATGTGGTAGGCGCCCTTATACGAATATGCCAGGCCTATTACTTACGAAAAATATAAAGACATGAAGCAGTTACTAACCTATATATCTCCGGTGCATCATGCATATTTCGAAACACTGCCACGTGCAGAGCATAAGTAAATACAATCAGTTTTTTAAGCGGATTTTTTCTACATTTTTCCTGCTATTGTAAAACTTATTTATAAAAGAAACTTTAATTAATTAAAATCACTGTTCTTTAAACATGTAAAGGAAGTCCGGAACATGAATTTACACTTATTGCTGCTTGTATATGTAAAACTGTAAATAAATAAAGGTTGTTGTATTTTTTTTTTTTTTTTTTTTTTTTACTATCGGTATCATGTAATTTTGACAACTTAACTAGTGTCTAAAATTACATTTTATGTCTCTTCATGAGTATTTGTAAACAAAATTGGATTAAAATTAAGTATATTTTAACTGCTTTTTGATTTTTTCAAATTGAAATTAAACGATTTTTACAGTTGCCTAATTTTGAAAGTGGTGTAAGTCCATTTACAGCCCATTATTAATATGTATTATTGTAGTCTAATTCGCCTAAAACAAATCTATATAATGAAATTAAATATTTATAAAACAATAGAGACAATGCAAGACTTAAAACAATAGATACAATTTGCCTGAATTTTTTAATTGACAGATATGCTAACCTCTAATTTTCTCGAAACAAGAGAATATGGACTTACACCACTTTCAAAATAAACGGTCCATATGTCGCGAATATGAAGAATTAGACTTTTACCACTTTCAAAAATAACAGCTCATTTGTCTAAACAAAATAAGAAGATTGAAAGCCGTCTGTTTTCCTAATTTTATTTATTTAGTACGCAACAGCACATTTATTAAAAGGGTATAAATAAGTACCGAGCCCTTTATTTACATAGAGAATATTAATAAAAATAGTTATTGCAATGATCCACTAATGCAAGTAAATATGTTATCACTTTATATTTGACCTCCTCTCAATACGAGTTTGATCTTATCAATTAAGAGACAGATATTAATTTATGTTGAATTAGGTATAGTTCTAATGAATTAACACATCAATCAAAAAAGGGTGTATAATGGTAGAGTATAGATATGGGTTATCTAATGATGGTCGTTCTATAATGTTTTAATCGTGAATGTTTTAATTATTCATTAGTAAAATGCAAATTTGAAATACGATTAATAGAGTAATATTACTGAATCATTAATCGTATTTCAAGTTGTATGAATGAAGTAGAATAGAATAGAAATTTTATTTGCCTTTGGGGGATACCCCATGTATGAATAAAGTATATTTATTTATTATAAATTCTTTTAGTGTTTATTTATAGATTGCAATGACAAGGACTTTTCCAGGCTACTTTAACACTTACTAGACAAACGCTCTAAGTTCCCTGTTAATTACTTGGCTAGGCTCTTTGAAATGGATACTCTTAAAAGGGAGGAAGTCTAGAGATGGAGCGTGGTCTCGTCCAAATCGTCCAAACTCCTTACTCGAACGCTTGCTTAGGAAGAGTACGCTCCCTATGAAAAATAATTTTAGAAGAATAATTTGTGCGTGTATTGATTCCTTTGTCTGCCGCCTGCCCACGCGAGGGTCCACCCCGAGCAATTTCCAAGTTTATTCAATTAACTGCTAAGTATATTGTCGCAGGTCTGTCTGTAATTTTCTGGATTAATTTTTGGAAATTTTTAAATATTTTTATATTCAATTAACGGTAAAATATATCTTCTTTTTATCCTCTACTAATTTAGGGATTCCAACCCCTGATAAACGGTGGGACCCCGTTGTCCCTGGGCATGGGTGCCTTCTAGTGGCCTAATCACTCGTAGGAGAGAATCTTCGATTCAAATTACACAGAGTTCTCTCGGATTAGGACAGACACAAAGGTTACGACACGGCGCTCGAAAGGACATCAGATTCGGAACGTGGAATATAAAGACATATATTAACTGGAAAATATATTGAAATAGTGGAGGAGATGAAGGCCAATTAGATGATCTCCCGGGAATTGGAGAAGTAAGGAAGAAAGGACAAAGATAAGAGAGGCTTGACAAAGGCTATGTGCTTATTTCCTCAGGAGAGGCGGCTGGACTGAGGGCCACGGAGAGCGTAGGCATGATCATGTCTGAAAGGCTGTTTGCCAAAATAGAAGACTGGGAGCCAAACTCTTCGAGAATAAAAAGCGTTACACCATATTTAATAATTTAAAATATAATTAGGAGCTACTGGATGACGCTGAAAGGAAGGAATAGAAATGGAAAGGATACCAGAACCTGCAGATAATTGGGAGGAGGACGACTTCATCTGCGAGAAGGAAGTGGAAGACGCAATTACCTCTCTTAAAACAGGGAAAGCAGCAGGTAAAGATGGAAATGGCTAAGTATATGGAACAGAAGGGAATGGGAATACTAATCACCTATTGAATCTGATATGGAAGAGAAAGGAAATTCCGAAAGAATGGGAGGTGTCAGTTAAAGTCCCCATTTTTAAAAAAGGCGAGAATAGGGAATGTAAAAACCACCGAGGGATTTCCCTCCTTAGCGTACCATGCAAGATTTATGCCAGGATCCTAGAAAGGTGGCTTAGGGCAATCGTGGGACCAGTGCTGGGTGGGGAACAATATGGCTTTAGAAGGAATAGAAGCACATAGGACCTAATCTTCACATTGAGACAGATATCCGAGAAGATAATAGAGAAGGATAAAGAAGTCTATACCTCCTTCATGGACTTAATTAAAGCCTTTGATAGAATAAAAAATCAAGATCTAATATATGCATTAGAGGAAAAAGGAATTGGAATGGGTCTAAGAAAGGCAATTTTGAGTCTGTATAGGGAACAGAGGAATGTCGTCAGGACATGCAATCACACAGGTCAAAGGAATTCCTGACCACTCAAGGTATTAGACAGGGGGTGCTGTCTCAGCCCATTGCTTTTCATCATGGTATTGGATTCTGCTCTTAGAAGGGCACAACTGAAAATGATGCCTTACCATCTGGGTTATAGAAACGTAAGACCCACATTCTTCACACTGCTCGCTTTCGCCGATGATTAGGTAGTATTCGGCAATAAATGTAGTTGCCTACAGTTCAACCTCCGAGTCCTTCAGGAGGAACTAGGAAAAATCAACATGAAGGAGAACAGAGCGAGAAGACAGAATAGTCCGCTTAGACGGTGTCCCTATGGAACAAGTCGCAGACTTTAAATATCTTGGCGCCCATCTAAATAAGTATGGTTGGATTGATAGAGAGGTACAAGAGAGAATAAAATATGCAGGAAAATGCTTTAACTCTCTTAAAAAAGGTTTAATTGGAAAAAGAGAAGTTACAAAAGGCACCAAGAAAACAATGTTTCAAATTACCTTTCTCTCAATCCTGACATACTCAAGTGAATATTGGACCCTCACCAGCAAGCATAAAAGTCAACTCCAAGCATTGGAAATGAGGTATCTAAGAAGGGTTGAAGGGAAAACGAGAAGAGTTAGGGTGAGGAACGCGACGATAAGAACCAATCTGGACATACGACCAGCAGCAGGCATCGTTGAGGAACATAGGATGAGATGGTTCGGGCATGTCTCCCGTAGAGCTGACGATCGTTTGGCTGAAGCCACTTACGAGACTACAGTGGAAGGTAGAAGACCTCGGGGAAGACCTAGAAGAACCTGGGAGAACGGGGTTAAGGAAGCCTTTGACAGAATCGAGACTTATGGATCAAGCTCTATCAGCAGGCCCCTCACACACTGCTTAAAGCGGTAGGGAGGAAGAGATTAAGTAAGTATGTAAAATAATAATTTAATTTAATATTAAAAAAAACTAAATTTAGTTCACTCCCGTTGAAGATTTAATCAATTAATGCATGAATACTTTATGTTCAAATGTTGGCATCCAGTTGGTTTTCTTGAGCGGTCTTTCTGAAAAAAATATTTTTGGAAATTTATATTTTATATATCAAAGTGTAAAGACTTTGATATATAAAATATATATATATATTTATATATTTGATATATAAAGATATATCAATATCTTTAATCAAGATGTCTTTATATGCTCAGACATAAATTTTTATAAAATAGAGAACGGAGATATTTGGGGGTGCAGTAAAAAATACACTAAATAAGTACTAGACTTATAAATTTTTATAAAATACTAGCTTATGCCCGCGGCTTCGCTCGCATGGAATTCGGCCTGCCACATTAAGTTTCGTGAAATATCATTTTAAATAAATAACTTAATTATTTTTTTAAAATATAAGTTACTCGTACATCCAAAATTTCAGATGTCTAACTTCAAAACTGATTTCCTGATTTGCCTTTAATTATGAAATATAACGGGGAGGGCACATATCACCGTGTCCCCACATAAATCTGCCCTTGCTGTAGCCTATGATGCAAAACCTATTTTACTCAAATAAATAAACAAACCTCTTTATTTTATAAATGATGATGTTTTAATGCTGGAAAACGTAATTATTATCAGTCATTTTAAGTTAACATAATTGAACTAATTACGTACATTGTACACTAAAAGTTTTCTATACTTGTACTGTGAAAAATATGTTGAAATATGTTGGCTTTAGTATAAATATTTACATATTAACCTATTCTTGTTTTTTAAGTGGTTTGGATATATATTCATCAAGTTTTATCATTTTAACCTATATATTTATTAGTAATTTAGTTTTATATGTTAGCTTATGTATATGTTTTTAACCTATTTATCTCTTTCTAATTTAATTGTGTATTTTAGTACATCCTTATGTTTTTAAGTTACTTAATTATGCTCTTTTTAATCTCTGAACTTAGTCTTAAATTAGTTTTATATTTTTAGCCTTTTATCCTTCTAAATTATATAGATTTTAATCTATTTATTTGTTAATTTTAAATTTTATTTATTTATATCATGGAGTGGGAAATTTTGTTATATGGTTGAAATGAATGTAAACCATTATAAATTACAAATAGGTCAAAGAGTATGGGTTCTGAGAACCGGAAGTATCGATCTAGAAGCAACAGATTCCTCTTTCATGTCTGTGGCTGCTCCGGAAAAAATTATGTTAAGGTAGAGTGGCAAAATGAGGAAGGCCAAACATTATCCGTAGATGATGTTTTCCCAGCCATGCCAAAGTTCCCAAAGACATCCGGGGATTTCAATAAAGAGGTAAAACAAAATAAAGAGGATTATCCATCGGGGACCGACACACAGTGGAACGAGCTTTAGGGAGGACTGGACATTCATTAATATCTCCGCTTCTGCTTCTCCTAGAATAAGGATATTGGTACTGTTTTATAGCTTTATGAATGAACTATTTAATTATATGTTGAACAGGATCAGATCTTTTAGGGTAAACATGTAAAAATTTTCGATTTGATATTTCGATGTTAGATAATTTATTATCTATCATTGTACCATTTATTGTACCTATATACTACGAGAATAGGTACAATACAGTATTCTATGGAAAGTCAGATACATAGGTGTTGAATAAAGTTATACACAGGAAAAAGTAACAGATCAAAAAATTTAATCATTGAATAAAATTATTCTAATAATTGATAATTACTTTTGTTAGTCAATATACTAGGTATAATTGATGCATCAAAATTATAATAAATGTAGGTGCCTATATAAAATTGTTTTATTTAAATAACGATCACAATTTAACCAAAATTAACAACTTAATTTTAATTAGGATTTGTTTTTCTATATTCTAAGTAACAATAAGTGATTGTGCTTCTGGTTATAAATCACGTTTAATGTTTATTATTTTCGGTCTAAGAGTCTAAATTAAAGGAAGATTCATCAGATTTGAATCTTTTTTTCATGATAAAAGCGAACATATCTTGAACATTTTCTAAAATTTTCCGTTTGTCTCCATGTTTGTCAATCGGATAATTGTTTGAATGACTGAGAACGAGATGGTATACTTGCGGCTGTTGATGATGACGATGAAGGTAGATCCTTAACTAACATCTTCAGGAACAATAATATCCAAATTCAACCAGTTTTAATGCTTCTCCAGAAAATAATTGATATTCCTGTGGGACGAAATCCAGCGAGAGTACAAGCTACCACTGAATTTTCCTAATTTTTCCCGTAAGCAGAACTTTGCGGTATTTGAAATTTCTTCCAGTCCAAACGAATTAATCCATGCTTCCAATGCCAGGTCATAATCTTTAAAACTTATATGATTAAATTGAAAAAATTGAAAAACTTGGCGATTTGTTGTAGGAACCATTGCACCTATATCGTTCAAATACCACACACTAACTGAGTTTCATTGTTAATACTATTATGGTTATAATGATAAGGATTATTCGGATAATTGAGTGTAAACAAACATTGGTAAACAAAAGAAAACTTGCGTAAAGTAGACGCCAATAACTACAGAAATTATTTTAAATTAATTCTCAAGGCCCAGAAAAGGAAAGAAAAACTCATTTTCTCGGAAAATAGCACCTAGTAGCAGAATCCGACTAATGGAAAAAAAACTTCAAACATTCTAGTTATATACTTCGAAGGTAGTTTTTTGGGCGATTTTAAGCGATTTACGCAATTAATTTTTTTAGTTTTATCCCCCAATTTTTACCAAAAATCCCAGACGTTTGAAATAATCCCAAGTTTTATTTGCCTAAAATATCTTATTATGGGTGAGTTGTTTTCCAGTAGGTGCACGATTAATTTAAGGCATTGCCTCAAACAGTGGATTGCTTTAAAATATGAGACTTATTAGAAAAATTTATATTTAAATTCAGATTTTTTCATTTGATTTGATTTCACAAATAATTTATCTATGGATTTTGTTGGGAAGAAGTATAAAGTATAATTTAAGATCAAAATAAAGGACATATTTAGTTATTAGAGAATTGGTACCATGACCAACAAATGCGTTGATTCGTTCCACTATGCGACAGTAAAATCTGTCCCATATGTGGCCTGAGTTTTAAGGGCGATGGAGGTCTCAGAACCCACATAGCAAAGAAACACTCCAGGGAGGCTAGTACTAACAAATTAAGGGGCATAATAAATAAGGGTTCAAATGATATGAATGGAGAGGATGAGGCCAATGGCATCATGACACGTATCACCGAGTGGTCGGCTACCTTCCAGAAATTCTTGCGGGGCAATAATTTCATTACTGCTGACTTCGATCTATCCGTGGGAATTTTTTTGAATTTCCTAAAAGAGATTAATACTGTGCTACCCTGGAAAAAATAAAAGCGAGATGACTGGAAAGGGTGCTGGAAAGGAATCAAACCCACAGAGATCGAACAAGGCGGACAGAATTCGTCGGCAGGAACAGTACCAATATGAAGAGGCTCAATATAATTATTATAATAGCAGAAAAAAGGTAGTACAAAATATAATGAACGCCGACGCTCCTAAACAATGCCCTGTGAAGATGGCCGATATTGAAAGTCATTATATGAGCCTCTTTGAAAACAAAAATCTTCGCAAATGTGCGGATTACGAAAAATCCGCTCTGGTTCCAAACATATTCTCCATTGATCATAAATCAATGGATCAGAACTCAATCAGTTAAAAAAGCAATAAAATCATTCGATACATCGCCGGGGCCTGACGGGGTCTTGATCCGCACCATAAAATTAAAATTAATTGCGAAGATCATGCTGAAGGTGGGATATGTTCCAGAGCCTCTTCGACAAGGGCGAACCATATTGGTTTATAAAAGAAAAGGGGATACCAAAAGCCCCTCATCATGGAGACCAATAACAATTTACTCCATTGTGCGCCGCGTCTTAGAGAAGGTTCTGGACAAAGAATTAAGGAAACAGATCACCTTCAGCAAAAATCAAAGAGGCTTTATTACGGGCCTACCGGGAACACACGTCAGCGCTAGGATCATAGACGCGATCATAAAAGATGCCAAAAAAAGAGAAATGGTTGCGCGGTAGTTTTCCTGGATGTGGTTGGCGCTTTTGACAACGTTGGTCATGATCACATCGTCAGCTCATTAGAGGCAAGAGGTGTGTCACCGGACCTCAAGAACATCATAGCGGCTCTCCTTGGAACGAACACGATTAAGATATGCGTAGGAACCCGCTTGCCAAGCCAAATCAATGTCCTCCGAGGAGTGCTCCAAGGCGGACCCTTGTCGCCATCGCTTTTCAACCTGGCCATAGACCACTTATACCACGGCCTATGTGACGAAAATATGTCCAAGATGTTTGGTTACAAACTTACGAGTGACCAAGAATCTGTGGCCCTCACCGGATTTGCGGACGACGAAGGTTGTTTCGGCACGTACCAAGGGTGCTGCAGAATCATCAACTGCGTCCAAAGGATGCTTGCGGAGATCGGTTTGGCTGTCAACCCGAGCAAGAGTGTGGGTATCTTGAATGAAAAAGGAGAGCTGCGGACCACTACGCTCTTCCTAGAGAATGGAGATGTCATCCGTACATGTAAGGCTGAAGAGCGAATATAATATTTAGGATGACATTCTCGGGAGAGCTTGTATTTGATGAGGAGGTGATGACTAAATTAAGTGATAATTTAGACAAATTAGTGAGCTCTTGTCTACTCAAACCGGAACAAAAGATCAACGTTGTCAATCAGTATCTGTTCCCGAGACTTGCCTATCCTCTCCAAACCGCGCCCCTAACAAAGATACGTCCTGCGGTGTTAGAAGGCATTGATGTAAATATCCGCAGAAGTATCAAGGCCATTATCGGGCTATCTGCGAACACCTCTGATCACATCACGGCCATGATGTACGCAACAAGTTTTTTTTTAAATTTATTTATCTTCAAAAATTGCATGGTAATGTATATGTGCTTAGTTTATCTGGTTTGTATTATCTTTATTTTCTTGTATATAAAAAAAGAAAGAAAAGAGAGTAGAAAAAATTAAGAATTGTAATGTAGTTTTTAAGTATGCATTTAAAACAAACAAATTGTAATGTACAGTATGTCCGATATGGATTGATCAGTATGCTGTGTATTACGGCAGTCCAATATAGTTGGACAGCACTGCTGAATATAAAGCATTTCTCTCTCTCTCTTTCTCTCTCTCTCTACTTCATTTTTTGGCTTAACGCTTAAAGGTGTTACTATTTTTGTACCTCTTTCAATTTTTATTTTTTGGAAAACACATTAAAAATAATCTAGGGCACCGTTTACACCAGATCAAATGTCTTATTAATTATACATAAAAAATTTTTTTTACTTACGTGAATTAGCTTCGTGATGGAGTTGTATCTTCTTTCTGCAATTCTTAAACTTTATAAGTCTCTTCAACCATTGGCGCTAAGGATTCTTTGATATTTCCCAAAATTCGCTTATACTAATTTTCTTGTTTTAAATTGACTAGGTATTCTATCAGAAATTCAGCTAACAAATGAGAAAGAATTTCCTTCTTTCTTTTATCTAAATATACTCAAGTATCATAACAACAGAATAATCTTGTTTCATTGTTATTCGGTTAACAAATTTTGAAAGAAAATGTTAGGAATATTTTCAGCAGTACGCCTCGCGCGAATCTTTCTAAGGTAAAACGCTCATTATCCGAAGGTAAACTATTCCCCCGTTCGGTCTAAATATATAAAAGAGAGTGACGTTAGTTACTCCGCCTATGACTCAAGAACGCCTGGACCGATTTCGATGATTCGCACCAATTCGGACTGGTCTCCGGCCAAAAAAGAATAGTACCCAACTGCCCCTGCACACACGCCATGAACTGGCAATACCGGAACCAGCATTTGAAATCATGTTCGTTTTTAAAGTGTGATAAAAACAATTGTCACACAAATTTGGTCGCAAAAATTTTTCACAACGTAACGTAAACATAAACAATTTTTTGCAACCAAATTTGTGTGACAAATATTTTTGTAGAAAATTTTTTTTATCACACATTAAAAACGAACATGATTTCAAATGCTGGTTCCGGTATTGCCAGTTCATGGCGTGTGTGCATCAACTTTTGTCAAGTGATTCTTTTGCACAGTATTTCCATCGCATAACTATAGGGCTAAGATTCGTTTTAGCGTCCCTTCGCTAGGGACACCCATATATATATCTATCGAAAGAGCTTTCGATTTGTAGTCGAATGACATATATTCCAGCGTCCGCAAAGGTCAAATAAAAAAGTTCTTAAAAACGTTCGAAACGCTGGATTGACATTTTGCAAGATCAGCGCATGCGCTGACACACCTCCAGTGCGTATGCCGAGTTTCGTTGCGACACTACTTGTTCTTATCATCATCAGTTAGCTTTTCAGCATGTTTTCAAGTTTAGTTTTGTCTTTTGTTTTTTTGTTTTTCAAGCTTACTTTTTTTGTTTATTTCATTGACGGTTAAACAATCAGCATTATTATCTTAGGTTAGGTTAGGATAGGTTTGGTTAGGTTAGGTTCGGTTAGGTTAGGTTAGATTTGGTTAGGTAAGGTTAGGGGTGGTTAGGTTTTTTTTTTTTGGTGGTTTGGTTAGGTTAGGCTAGATTACATTAGGTTTTTTGTGGTTAGGTGGTTTGGTTAGGTTAGGTTAGGTTTGGTTAGGTTAGGTTAGGTTTGGTTAGGTTAGGAATATTTTGGTGGTTAGGTTTTTTTTTGTGGTTTGGTTAGGTTAAGTTAGGTTTTTATTGGTGGTTTGGTTAGGGGTGGTTAGGTGTTTTTTAAATGGTCTTTTCATTTGGTTTGGTTAGGTTAGGTTAGATTACGTTACGTTTTTTTGGTGGTTATAATGTTAGGGGTGCTTAGATGGTTAGGGGTGGTTAATGTGGTTACCTACGGTTTCTAGCGTTTCGAACGTTTTTAAGAAAGTTATTTATTTAACCTTTCCGGACGCCTAGTTTTTTTATTTGACCTTTGCGGACGCTGGAAGTTGTTAGGGGTGGTTAGGTGTTTTTTTTTATGGTTTGGTTAGGTGGTTTTTTAATGGCTTGGTTAGGTTAGGTTAGATTACATTAGGTTTTTTTGGTGGTTAGATGGTTACAAGGTTTGTAGTACGTTCGTATGTGTTCGTCAACCGTTTTTATTTTTAAGTCAGTATGCAGAGTTTTGTTATTGACGTACCATGGTGCATTAGTGATAAGTCTAAGTACTTTTGACAGAAAAGTATGTAGTCGTTTTCTGTGAGTCTGTTTAGCGATGCCGTAGATTTGTAAAGCATATGTCCAAACTGGTTTTAGTAAGCAAGTGTACGTATTTAATTTCTGTCTTAAATCTAATTTGGAGTTTTTCCTGAATAGCGAGTACATTAATTTGAGTTTGTGATTTAGTGATTGGCGTTTCATCTTAACGTGAGGACCCCATGTCATTCTCCTATCAAATGTGAGTCCTAGGTATTTTTACTTTGTCTCTCTGTGGAATGGGTGCGTTATTAAGGAAAATGGGAGGGCATGTTTCGCGTCTAAGAGTAAAAGTGATGTGTTGTGACTTTTCGTGGTTCAGTCTGATTTTCCACAGTTGGCACCACTCATTAACCTTTTGTAAGTTGTGTTGTAAGTTTTGTGAGGCCAGTGTCGCGTCTTGATGTTTGGTGATCATGGCAGTGTCGTCAGCCTAGGTTGCGATAAGTGTGTTAGGACTTTGTGGAATGTCGTATGTATATGTTATGTACAGTAGCGGTGCAAGTATTGATCCCTGAGGTACACCGGCTAAAATGGGTCTTATTGAAGATAGCTCTGAGCCCTGTCGGATTGAGAAAAATCTGTCTGTAAGGAATGAGAGAAGAATCAGATAATAAGTGTGTGGTAGTACAGTCTTGAGCTTAAAGAGAAGCCCCTTGTGCCAGACCTTGTCGAATGCTTGGGCGACATCCAGAAATACTCCAGTTGCATATAACTTCTTCTCTAGTGCTGTCGATATGAAGTCAGTTACTCTGTGTAATTGCTGAGTAGTCGAGTGTGATTTTCTAAAACCGAATTGATGGTGAGGGATTGTATTTTTGTCAGTCAGTAACTTTAATAAGCTGGGATAAAGTAATTTTTCAAAAATTTTAGAACAAATAGGCAGTAAACTAATAGGTCTGTAGGATGAAGGGGTGGTAATGTCTCTATCTTGTTTTTTGATCATTGAAACAATTGAGTATTTCCAGTGTATAGGGAATTTCGTAGTTCTAAGTATTGAGTTGTAGATTGTCGTAAGAAGCACTAGAGCTTTCCGAGGCATTTGCTGGAGCACCTCGGCATTTATTAAGTCATAGCCCGGGGCTTTTCTTTTTGGTAAATGTCTAATTAGTTCTGCTACTTCTGTTGGAGTGAATGAAGGCGGTAGTAATGATATTTGTAATGGGGCGTCAAGTGTGTTATTTACAGTTATTTCGTGTTCTGTGTTTGTGAAGTCAGTATGTGGTGTAAATACGGAAGAAAGATGGTTGGCAAAAAGCTCAGATTTTTCCTCGTCCGACACAGCCCAAGAGCTGTCTTCGTTCTAAGAGGTGCCGACATCTCTCGGTGTTTTAAGAGTCTTTTGGTATGCTTCCATAAACTTCCATCGTCTGTCGAAAGGGATTCAATATAATTCTCATAGTTTGATCTGTTAAATTTGGTAATTTGACGTTTTAGTTCATTATTCAGTTTGTTAAATGTTCGTCTATCTGATGGTTGTCTGTTAGTTTGCCATATTTTACGAGCTCTTCTCTTGGCCCTGATCAAATCTCTAATATACTGCGGGTAGCTAGGTAAACTATCCGTTTTTCTATCCCTGGGTTTTGATGATAACCACGCTGCGTCTTGAATGCTTGTAGTGAACTTTTCCACTACCTTCTCTAGTTCTTCTTCATTCTTTATAGAAATAGGGATTGAGAGGTGAGAATTGAGAAAACTTCTGTATAAATCCCAATCCATTATACCCTGTGTTAGGGAAGGTCTTTTTTGTGCCTCAGAAGGCTCTTCGCACAGGATCATTTGAACTACAGAATGATCAGAGCTCGTATTTACAGTCTTGTTTACTGTTCTTAAGCCTTTTGTAACAAAAAAGTCCAGTAAGTCCGGGGTTTTGCGTCGAGAATTAGGCCAGTAAGTAGGAGAATTTGGAGTTGATGTGTCTAATGAAAGTTCATGAAGAGCATACCACAAGTTCCTACCTCTTGGAGTACACAATCTTGAACCCCAGCATTGGTGTTTCGCGTTGAAATCACCTCCTGCGATAAAACATCTACCTAACCGTTTGAAAAACTCAGAAAACATCGAAGATGTAAGCTTGTACCTAGGGGGACAATAAACTGCAGCGAACGTGATATTTTTCTGTTTTGTATGTAATGTGATTCCAGTTGTCTGTATGTGTGATGTTATGGGTAAATGAATGGGACTATGTTTTAATGACGATTTGATAATAATGGCGGTGCCACCGTGAGCCGTTTTGTCAGGGTGATCAGTTCTGTAAATAATATAGTCTGAAATATAGATTTTTGATCGTGAGGTAAGATGTGTTTCAGTGATGAGTGCTATGTCTGTCCTTTTTTCATGTAAATATAAATCAAGTTCGGTCCTGTGTTGCACCAGTCCATTAGCATTCCATAGGAGAATTGACAAGGAGCCAGCTGTTGAAAAATTAGGGGGCATGGCTGTGGCTCCAGGCTTGTGTAACCTGAGTTAACTGTTGGAGAAGATTAAAAAGAGGGTGGATAAGGTTGTTAAGACCCGTTAGTATTTGAAATAGTTGGGGAGGGGCAGTATCATAAGGGGGCACCGGCTGGGTACTGTTATTCATCATACCTGTTTGAACATTATAGTGTTGTGGTGTTGACTTCGGTACTGGTGGACTTCTTGGCTTCTGCTGAGATTCCACGCAGTTCTCCGGATGTCCTGGAAGGTGGGGCTGTACAGGTCTGAGATTTGGGAATTCTTGTGAATCTGGTGGCAACTGAAAAGGTTGAGCTGATGAAGGCCGCTGGTTGTAATGTCTTGAGCTACGCTGAATTCTTAAGTTCATCAGTGTTTGGCACCCTGTGTAGTTGGCAGGATGTTGGCCACCACAATTGGCACAAGTAGCAGGAGTTTCTCTTGTTTTACTGCAAGTTTTGCTGTCATGGTGCCCGCCACACCTTACACACCTTGGTGGGTGGTTGCGGTAGCCTCGAGTGTGACCATATTGTTGGCACCTTAAACACTGAGGAATGTCTCTTTTCTTCCGCGGTTCTTCGATGTTTACTTTTGTGTAATAGATATTTTTTAAATCGTAGATGTCTTCTTTAAAAGTTTCTTTTGTAATATCTACAAAGAACATTGGTAAGGGCTTCTTAAATCTTGAAATAACGTTTGTTACATTACAAGCTTCGTAACCTTTCTCTTTCAATTCTTCTTTTATAATGCTAATTGGTGTAGAGTGATGGAGGCCCTTAATCACTATCCTGGGGCATCTGTCCTGTGGGAGCTGAAAGGTGTGAAAATCTGCACCTTCACTTCTTAGGCTCGCATTTAAATTTCTGTAAGTGTCAGGTGTATCAGGATAAACTGTTATACCTTTAAGTGTGGTTTTCACCGTAAATTTGTTTGGTCCGGCTTTTTCTTTTAGGAATGCAATTAATGCAGAGTAATTTTCTACTCCATTTATATAAAGTGGGGGCGGATTTGATTTATCACGTGTCTCGCAGTATTTTCTAGTTGTTCGTCAGGTATTGAGGTTAGTATTTGAAAACTGTTGTGTGTTTGGATTGGCGCTTGTCGTTTCTGTCTAATGTGATCTTGTTCAATTAGTAAAGGTCGTTTACGACCAGTAATTAGCTCCCAGGAACCATTATTATTACTATTAGTACTTAAATTAATACTGTCCACTTCCACATCACTTACCGCCTGCGAAGAAGTAGACGCTTCGCCCATGGCTGGTGGAAAAACCCGCACTTTTATTATTTAGGTCTTAAATCTAACCTGTCTGATCAGAATAAAACACTTTTTAAGAAGAAAAAGAGAATATTAAAACATTAACCGAAGTTATATTTATAACACATAAAACTAACCTATTTTCACTTTCACACATTTTTAATTTTTTTTTCGTAAAAACTGTTGAGATGATTTATAGAGCAAAATATATATTTAAATTTCCCGTCTTTAGGGGGCGAACGAATTAGATTTAGAAAAAGCAAATATTTTCTTGCATTGAAAAAATAAATCAATTTTTTGAACCGGGGACCTACAGATAGAAATTCAGCGTTCTGCAAAGTGATTTATCCCGTGTGTCTTAATGATTTCATCGTGACTGAGTTTTGATGTGTTATTAAGGTGCGTGTACACGTGCGAGTTTTTAACTATCGAGAGAAGCTGGTTTACTCTCGAGAGTAAAACTCGCAAGTGTAAAGGGTCCAGAGAGCTCTCGCCAAAAGTAGAGGGGGAACTCGCCGAGAGTTCCTCCTCTTTCGTCACAGTAGGAGGTGTAAACGCTTCTGAGAGCTACTCTCAGACATTCAATTCCAGTTTGACTTCCCGAGAGTACTCTCAAGAATGTCTTTACCAAAAAAATGGACGCACGAGGAAGTTTGCAGGCTCATCGAAGCATACGAGTCTCTCACCCAATCCTTTGGGACATTAAGGAGCGAGATTACAAAAATAGAGTTAAAAAAACACAAATCTTGAACAAATAGCCACAAATTTTGATACAAATGCAATGGAAAGAAAAATCCACAATTAATAAATACTGATAATATACAGTTTCTAATAATAAAATTTATAATAATATACTGTATAATTATCAATCTTAGAAGATTAATGTTTAATAAAATGTATTTTAAATAATTATCAATGAACGTTATAAATCTTGAGGAAAAGTGGTCTGAGCGGGGGTCTATGGAAAACCAAAAATGATAAATAATATTTATTTATAATCATTAAATATATTTTTCTGTAAACATAAAAAGAGTAGTCTTATTTATTAATTCTAGCAAGATAGCTTAGTGTATAGAACATTGAACTGCGGTGCTGAGGGTTCAAATTCGTCTGTGGCAGATAAATTATTTACTCTTCTGGGAATCTGGAGAATCCTCTGAAGCTTAATTCAGCCTTTATTGGCCTTTCATTGGGAGAGAGAAACCCCGGCGGTGGAGCATGATCGCTGACAATTTACCTCTTCTTACAAGCGTTGGCTTACAACGCTGGAGTACTGTATTTACCAGTAAATAGTAAACCGTAGCGATACCTAATACCTTTCTTGGGTCGTAGTGGTAAAGGTTTTTTATTAAATCATAAAGAGAAAAGTAATAGTTGAATAATATATAGTTTAAACTACGGAATAACAATTATTAAAAATAAAGAAAATCAGCAAAACATGAATTCATCATCTTACATTTAGTCATTATTGAAAAAAAAACCTACATTTTTGGAAAAAAAGGGAAAAACTATTAGTGTGTTTTTTAATAGCTTAATTTAATTTGGAATAGAATTGGGACACTTAGAGTGACACAAGTGCCTTCTGTCAGACAAGATCTCAAGCTAGACTGATGCTTTTTTGATAAAATTATATTTAACCATTTCTTTCATGGTCATAACTCACGACCTAAAAAACACCGATTTTTTGTGGTTGTGTCACTTAATAAATACTAGTGCTACATATTAAAAATTATTTAAACAAGAAAATTGGTTAATAGTAAATATATGTACTAAAATATATTGACTGTTATCAGGACCTGCTTATGCGCAATAAATAAACTTAAGTTTAATAAGATTTAAATGGAAATGGTATAATATTATTTTTATAATAAGAGAGTATAATCTCCAATGCAAACGAATCTATAGTTTTAACCAAATTATATAGTTCCGGGAAAGTATCAGATGTTCATAACAAACATAGAACGAACTGTCTTGCAAGTACCTATATTTGCCGTAGGAGCGCTGCTGCGGATGAAAAGACATTGATGACCCCGCAGACAAAGAGTTCAGTGTGTGGTCTATTATCCTCCATCCTAAGGATAGCTAATGTAAGAGATAGCCTGTCTGCTCTCTAATTGATGAGGTCCTGGCTTTCTCAAAGGACGTTTAAGAAGTCGAGTAACGGTCTTTATGTCTTCCTCCTCGTTAAAAGGTTAAGAAAGGAAATAAGCTACAGTACTTTGTCGATGCCCTTCGCGTATCACATCTTATCCAAAACATATATTATCATTCAAATTATAACAAACGTTCCAATAAATTCTATAATTGATTAGGGGCATCATTCACTTGAGCATTATGAAATTAAAAAAAAATCTACTAACAAAAAATTTGACTAAAAAATAAATACAGATTATTTTGAAAAATCCGTTAGATCGGCTATGGTAATCCGGATGTTGTAGAGTTCATCAATAATACTCTAAAACGATTTCAAGCAAATAACATCGTAGAATTTAAAAAAAATATATAATCCGAAGAAATCATCATTGATTTCTAATGCTAAGTACATCACCGTTTCTTGACATTATACTTTTGTTTTCTTGCTAATATTTCCACTTCGTCGTGCTTAAAAGTCATTTCGCAAAAGACTTCACAATAGATCGTGTTGTAATTTTTAAAACCAGTTAAGTAACTGAAATTAAATTAATGAAAGCAAATATTGGATTGAGTAAATGGCTTTGTTTTCCAGTTGATGAACAGCATTAAGAACAGTAATTTCAAAACGTTTTTATACTTCATCTGGAACATTAGCAAACAGCTTTAAAACTAAATTATACATTTTATATTACAAAAAATAAAAAGATTCTTAACAAATTTATTTTCCATTAAATTAATGTATTTCTTCCCTCATTGCTACATCATTATGTTTATAGTTTAGTTTTTGGTGGTCGAACCTTACTTTATTGATTGTATATATTGTTTATAATGACAGGTGAAAGACACATACAATCGTAATGAAAGAATTTAGGAACGATCGAACATAAAAAATGAATTTGTTATAATCATATTGAACAAACTTATGCCAAAATAGCAGCAAGCTTGAATATGGTTTTGAATATGAATAATCATGAGAATGTAAAAATATTCCGATTCATAAATTTTATATAATTCAACCTGTGTAAAGAAAAAATGAAAAGAAGTGCAATTGAATTCTAATAAGTTGTTTAAATTATCCAGGCATAAATCTTATTTAGTTTTATAAATCAGTTCGTTTTTCGAATAATTTCTTTGAAAACCAGGAACAATTTCTTGTTTCAGTCGTTTCTGATAATTCCCTGTTAATACCTCAAGTGATCCCGTTTCAGATCATTTGAGATCCTGTTATAGATCATTCTCAAATGATCTCAATCCTGTTGTAGATTCAGGTACTAACTGTCATAAATTATACAATCAATAGTATAAATAACTAAGCCATTAGGTAATAAAAAAAAACGTTTCTTTTACTTGTTGAACCTTATTCTTTTTTTTTTTGTTAGCTGGCATGACTAACACCTCCTGTACTATTTCTTGGACCTGTTGAAATAGGTCCAATATTAATAAAATAAAATAAATTTTGTTTTCTCTTTTTGTATTCAAAATGTTACCTAGGACTCCATCTGGACAAGTCTCACTTGGAATCCTCATACAAGACTGAAAAGACAAGAAACTGCTCGACGTTTTCGCCTACTTCAACATTTACTGGACAAACGTTCTTAGCTCCCAATTAATTACAAAAGAGTCATTTACATGACAGTTATCAGACCTATTTGGACATACGAAGTTGAGCTTTGAGGCTCTACTAAACCATCCATTTCATCTCGTATCCAATCCTTACAATCCAAAATCCTTCGTAAAATCCTCAATGCTCCTTATTATGTCACAAACAAACTCATCCATCATGATCTTAATATCCCATATGTTGCTGATTTGGTCCAAACTAGATACCTATCCTTCCATGAAAAGCTCCATACACACTTGAATCCGCTAGTCTCTCAACTTGCTTCCCATAATATTCCTGATAACCCTCCGAGGCGTCTGAAAATAAGATGGCTTCGAGACGTTCTACCATAAAACTTTATTGGAGTTCTATCAATAGATAGTTTCTCCACAAGTGTTTTTTTTTTCATGTCCTTTGTTCATACAGCAGATTTACTTGATGTAATATTATTACAGTTGTAAATATCAATAAATTATTCTATTCTAAAAAAAAAAATCTTTATTAAAAATGCTATGAATTAGCTGAACTTGAAATAAAAACACTTACTACAGCCTTGTCAATATTTGAATAGCATTCGCTGCCTTCCCATTGACCAATCATGCTGGAAGAACGGTTGTTTGTCTTAGACTTTCTCCAGTGGTCCAGAGCCTCGAGGGAGGAATACCGTGTCACTAAGTAAACCTTCACTCTCCCTCAATGTGGCTTACGGCTTTGCTTGGCTTTCATAACTTAATATACCTTTAAAAAAAATCTTTGTTTATTGCAAAAATATATCGTAGAAGCCATTGGTTTTCGACAATAGTCCAAGATCATAGATAAATTAATAAAATCAAAATACATTCGGAAAGAGGATATTATGGAATATGATACGGGGGGGGGGGATAGTGCTCCCAAAGAAAGCCTTTACGACTGCAACCGATGAATGTTTTTGGGATACCTACACTTTAGAGACTGTTTCAAGGACTAGATTTGTGCAGTTAGTTGATTTGTCCGTGATCACGTTCGAGTGCCAATTAAGGGAACCCACTTGATATAGGCTGGATGAGCAACACGAGAGTCTGGGGGGGGGGGTTTATCAATTCTGATTTTTAGATTTCGGGACAAATGACGCGAGCTTTGTAATGTCGAGACCGAATAATAATAATGCATTTCCCACCTTTAATCGCGTCTTTATTTCATCTTTACTTTCGTTTTTTCCTCAAGGTGGTATCCTTAGTCCAATCCTATATACAGTTTATACAGCTGACATCCCAACTCATCCTAATACTATCCTTACCACGTATGCTGATGATACATGTGTATTATCAGTCAACACCAATCCAGTTATTGCATCCCAAAGCCTCCAATCCCATATCACTGATCTTGAAGAATGGTGTCAAAACTGGAGAATTAAAATAAATTCTCAAAAATCGCATCAAATCACTTTTACCCTACGTCGTAAACCAATGACTTCCTGCCCTTCAGTATCCTTTAATAATATCCCTCTGGTGCCTGTAGGACAGATCCGATACTTAGGGTTGCAACTTGACAAACGATTAACCTGGAATCCTCATACAAGACTGAAAAGACAAGAAACCGCACGACGTTTCAGGCTACTTCAACCCTTACTAGACAAACGCTCTAAGCTCCAAATTAACTACAAAAGACTCATCTACATGACCAGCATACGACCTATTTGGACTTATGGAGTAGAGCTTTGGGGCTCCACTAAGCCATCGAATTCCTCTCGTATCCAATCCTTACAGTCCAAAATCCTTCGTAAAATCCTCAATGCTCCTTATTTTGTTAAGAATAAAGTCATCCATAACGACCTTAATGTCCCTTTTGTTGCTGATTTGGCCCGAACCCGGTATCTATCCTTTCATAACAAACTTCATTACCACTCAAACCCTCTAGTTTCAAACCTAGCTTCCTCTTCAATTCCCGATAATCCTCCGAGGCGTCTGGAAAGAAGATGGCCACGTGACCTCCTTACTTGAACTTTGATTTGAGTACTACCAGTGGGTAGTTTCTCTACTTGTCATCATCATGTCATTATATATCACTTAGCCTATTTACTTGTTGTATTATTGTAATACAGTTGTAGATATCAATAAATAAATTTAAAAAAAAAACTTTCGTTTTTTCTAGTTACCACAGACCCTAAGTACTTCTTTACATGTTGGAACTTATTTTCTTCTACAAGTAGATCACTATTGTAATATTAGCTTCTTAAGAAAGAATTAGTAAATACATTACTTATTACTTTGACATTTATCAGCAACCTACAGGTTTAATATTACTTTTTTCTAATCGCCTAACATATGCGAGGTAAAATATTGAATCTATTTCCTACACCTTCTCTCTCTCTCCCGTTGAGGTTTTTCCTGCTCAGGATTGAAGTAGTCGCCCTTGGGAGGGCAGGAGAAGGCCGCCAGTTGTGCATACTGTTTTATTTCCTCAGTGCAAGGTGTGGTCATGTTCCAGCTGTAGGAAGAAATAACTGTAATATCTTGTATAACTATACCAATATGTGAAAGGAACCCTACCCCCCCCCAAAAAACAAACAAATAAAATAATAAATAACATAAAGCTAATAATGACCATGGAGTACATTGTAAACTCTAAGTATTATAAGAAAAATTTTAAAATTGAAAAGTAAAAAAGAGACCTTACATAAATGTTAAGACCGTGGAAAAATTCCAACGAAAAGCCTTAAGTCTCCAAACTATAACAGAAATAGAAATTATCTGTCCAATATTTCGCCCATTCAGGCATCCTCAGTGTAGAAAGAGAATAACAGCAAAACAAAACATGAACAATGCACCCAAGAAACATCCCACCACCTCGAATGCTCAAAAGCAACTAATGAATCATAAGGAAGGTTATTCGACCCCAGCTGGTTAAGGTTAAATAAAAACAGCTGATAAATACTTCGGAAATTCAAAATTCAATATACACTCACCAAATTTCAAAAAGCACCACAGGAAAAATAAATAATAGCAAACTTAAGAAGGAAGACCATATGAAAAAATGAAAGTAAAAATACAAGGAAAAAAAATTATCATTATCAAGAAACCAGTGGACCTACGGCTACTCCACAAAATATATTAATATTGAAAAGTAAAAAAGAGACCTTACATAAATAATAAAAAGAAAAATTTTAAATTATTTGACAATCTACTAAAAGGTTAAAAATGTGCAAATTTATAAGTATTTAAAAAATATATTTAAATTAAATAAAAAAAGGGACTTATAAGAGATGTAAATTGAAAATGACTGAAGAATGTTGAAACGTATTTTTAAATAAAGAAAAAATGTTTGACTGGAAAAAGGTTTTTTTACTTACTTTGAATGAATGACTCAAAAATATGTACTCCAGTAACATAAACAAGATAATTAAAATAATAAATAAATAAAAATCATTGCTGAATTATAATATTAAGAATATTATATATATATACACTAATATTTAATTTAAATACTAATATTTAATTGTATAAGAATATATACACTAATATTTAAGAAACAGTCTAGTATCGTATCCTTGCATTGTGGATTTAAGGGTTCTAGATAGGGGGGGGCATATATTCCAAAAAAACAAACAAATTATACCCGTTAATAAAAATAATAAAAGGCACAGTGGACCCAAAAGCTCGATGCCGACATTAACAATCGCTTTTTACAAACTTCAGTCCATTGATTATCTTCCAAATATCCTCTTAAATAAATAATAATACATCTAAGCTTCAGCCAATTTTATTCAGCACATATTATTCTGTTGGGAATTCATTTGTTATTCAATCTTTCCATTGTTTTTTCTTCAATGATATTAACAGCAATATCTAAAATCCCGCCTTGGGTAATATCGATTATTCTCTAATGGGTTCGATCTTTCTCAGACTGTCCATTCTACGCAATAGTAACCCGATCTATCTCTCTAAAATTGGGATTACGCTGCTTTCAGCTATATAAATTAACTTAATTTTATTGATTGTTTTTGGTTTCTATGTATTATATCACTACATAATAAGAGCAGCTGAATGCTATAATGTAATGGGTAAAATGGCAAGCAATCTAAAGCCCATGGCGTAAAGTAACACTTGTTAGTTTTAGTAATTCCTTTATAATAGATGTATTACTTTTTAGAGTTTTGTTTAGTGTAATATAATAATATGAAGAAAAGGAGTTCATTTTTGTTTGGATGACTTAGACCGGTTCGTTCCACAGTTGCGTGCTTCAGATCTTATCAACTTGTGACTACGTGGTTTCGGGTAAAGCACGTAATTTTAAGAAAGACAAAAGGCATCATAGGTAACCGTAAATACGTTAATTAGTCTAATGACTTCTTGTGCATAAACAATTGAACGTATTTATATAATTCATTTAATACAAGAATTAGGATAAAATAAATAAAATTGATAATAATAAGGAAATGCCTGATAAATAACATCATTCTATGATAACTTGATGGAACATGAATGGTTAACGGAGTGAGTAACATTCATTAATTCATAATCCAACCTGTTTGCCATCTATTCTACTATTTAAAATTCTATTTTAGAATTATATCATCAATAAACCTGTTCTTGAATAATAAAACTTACCTAGAAATATATGAAATGGAAAATATGGACCTTCTTGTACGGCTAGCATCAAAAGTCGATCCTAAATCAAATTAATATATGCCTATACATGATCAAACATTACTTAATTGGCAATTGGCAGACATAACTTAATATATTAATAGTTTTCATAATAAAAAATAAAACAAATTGAAGAAGGGATGGTCAGAATGGAATCAGGAAATTCAACTTATTATTGATAATAACAATATCTACTTATTTTTATTTTATTGTTAGATTTTATTATTTTTTAATATTATTTTTCAAATATTTAAAACTAATATTGAGGTTTTTAAAATATTATTACGGTTTCTCATGCATTGGTAAAATAAAATCGTAGAAATCGTTTGCGATCCATATTCTTCCTTTATTTTCATAATTATTATAAAGTATAATGGATTTAAAAATTTTCATGAAAATAATATTAATAAATAAATACTAAACCCGTGGAAAATTTATGTAAGGTCTCTTTTTATTTTTCAATATTTAAATGATATATTGTTTGTTTGGAATTTTGAAAAGGTCATTTATAAGTCTTTGATAGAGAATTAATTTAAACAAATTGTGAAAATCCTAATTTATACCTTTCGATAAGATGGATAACCTAGTAAATATATACGTCATAAATTCAAAAAGGAAAAGTAGGCCTCTTCCACTAGTATCATATTGTTACGGGCGCCGGCAGGAAGACGGAAGCAAGAGGATTAGCGGCTTAAATCCGTCGGCGGGAGAAGTTAAAATAGGATTAGGACGGTTCTAGATCGTCTTCTTTTGTCGGCAAAGGATTAAGAATATTCCAGAACTGTCTGGCCCCTCCGTGTTCTAGAATGTTCGGCTTTGCCTATAAAAAGACTTCTCTCACCTCGAGTCAGTCAGTCTTAGCCTGAGAGTAGACCAGTGAAGATCAGTGATAAGTGTAATAAGTGAGTGTCAGTGTGATAAACTAGTCAGTGTTGAACCGGCCAGTGTAATAAGTGTATCAGTGAACTGTAACAGTCTCGCGAGTGTAATAAACTGTTTCTGTTTGTTACTGTGTGTCAGTTTGTGATACTTGAAGAATCTTACGGTCTGTGGACTAGTGAACTGTAAGTGTTAATTATTAGTTATAAATTGTAGTGTAATATATTCATAGAAACTATTGTAACTAGTTAAGCTATCTATAATTAGTAATATCTAATATTATTGTAATAATTAAATAGGAATTAGGCCTAGATAATAAATATTTAGAATATTGTTATTATAAATTTATATTAGTTCAATAATTTAATTGTTAATAGTTTAATTGTGTCCTTTTTATCATTTTGTTAATAAATATTAGTTTCTTTCATTAAGGAATTGTTTAATTCATTTTAATACCCAGTAGCCCGTAACAATATCATTATATCGAACCTAGCCTAAGGCCTTTTAAACAGTCTGTATGTAAGGATTGGGTGATAAGATAAAGACTATCTTATCAATGACTATGGGTGAACTTAGTATTATCAATAGCTTGGACCGTCATTGATTTTCAGTTGGAACAACCATCATTAGTTGGAACGAGTCTTGGACTGCTTTCGGTTTCAGAAAGCCTCCTCAATAACAAGTTCCCTTAAGTTTCTTCTGCCTCGACTTTCTTTTGCGTAAATTTTACTTTCTATCAGAAAAGTTATAACTGTCTTCACAGTGAAAGCAGCAAGTGAAGCTGATTAATGAATATTTCTATAGCGATGAAAAGAAATAGCGAGAATTCTGCTCTCCTTAAGGAGAATTTTTATATAATTTTACACTAAGTCAGAATAAATGAATATATTTTATTAGAATGGAATCAAAATAATTTTTATTCTTGGAGCAGGTCCCTTAAGAATAATAGAGGTGTACAAAATTAAATTAATATATATCTGACCAAAGGGCTACATTTTAAGAATGATAGAATATTTACGTAAGCACTTGTAAATAAATATAAACTATGAGGCCCTGGTAAAGACACAAAATTGAATAAAAATCTGAAATAACAACAATTAAGATGAGAGAGAAAAAATTAAATAAAAGGTCTTAACATTATAAAAAAATATCGTTAAAGTAAAATAATTAACAATAATTCATCTACTACTTCTTTATTATGAATTATTACTGATTAGAGAGCATCTGTTTGGGGATTTAGGAGATGTAGGAAAAGCATGGCTTTAAATGTATATAAAGTATTTTATCGCACAATGTAACAATAAAAATATATTGTAGCAAATACAAAAAAGGGTTTATTCAATTTATAAAATTGAAATATAGATTGGAAAAGGAGAATAAATCAGCTATTGGTTACTGATTACAAAAAAACTCAATTATTTTTATACATAAGTGATTATTTATGTATTAAGTACTAGCTTATGCCCGCGGCTTCGCTCGCATGGAATTTGGTCCGCCACATAAATTTTCGTAAAAGATCATTTTAAATAAATAATTTAATTATTTTTAAAAAATATAAGTTACTCGTACGTCCAAATTTTCAGATGTCTAACTTCAAAACTGACGGTTTCTATACAACCTTTGAAGCCCTATTATATTGAAGGGGAAACCCTTGGGGTGGAATTATCCAAATTTCTTTCTTAAACTATACAAAGAACCTATCTACAAATTTCAAAATGCTAAGTTCCCGATTTGCCTTTAAGTATGTAATACAGGCACATGCCTCCGTGCCTATGATGAATCTGCACTTGCTGTATACTCAAGTGCCTATGATGTTTACTCAATAAGTTTCATCAAAATCCGTTAAGCACTTTTTGCGTGAATGAGTAACAAACATTCGCATATATAACATTAGTAGGATATCAAAACAATAGTTTCACTCGTGTTCTTTCTGTTATTTTAACAACTATGATCATGTGACTTGCCTTTAATTATGTGCTATAATGGATTCTCCACAGTACCTAAATAAATGTAGGGGGGTACGTGTCCCCGTGCACCCCCCCCTAAATCCGCGCTTGCTATAGCCTATGTGTTATTCTGGTGTATAACCTATATTACTGTCAAGTTTCATCCAAATCCGTCCAGTATTTTTTGCGTGAAAGAGAGACAAACATACAAACTTTCACATTTATAATATTAGTAAGGTTAGTAAAATAATAAATTGGGGCAAATAAAATGGACGAAATTTCACTTTTATACTTTATAAATAATAGTATTTTACCAAATTATGGTAAAGTTTTCACTAAAACAAGACTACGAGAGAGAACTGTCGGATCTCCCTGTGTGTATACCATTTGGAAAAGCGGCAAATAGAAACGTGGTTGTTAGTTGCTGTTATAGTATTAGATGTGGTTAGAAAGTACTGTGGTCGTACCAACATATGTACGACACCCTGTCCTTCTAGCTCCGCCAGATTCTGGAGAAAGTACCTCCAGAAGGTACCTTAAGCGTTGGACGGGCATAGCGGGTCAGGAAATATTCACTTACTACTCAATGATTGGGTCCGTAGATGCTTTCTCCAGGCTCTGGAAGTGTGGCATTAGGCTCAATCTAAATGAAAACGAAGGCCTAATTTCGGATAATTGTGCTTTACACTTTCACTCTGCAGAAATTTTGAAATTTGTTTGCAATATCTTTAATGGAAGTATTAGGCCATTTCATCCGAAAGGTCCGTTTTTATTTTTTCGAAAATTCAAAGTAGGAGTTATCGAGCATCTGTTGTTTATTATGTTTATGTTTATAAACTGCAATGAGCTGATAATCATCTTTTCTTTTTTTTAATAATACTTATTATCACTACAACTAAACGAACATGGTTTAGTATGCCATCAAATATGACGCGATTTTCGTGTAATGTTTTTAATGAGTTTAAACTTGGACACTCGGGAGGCTGCAAGAAACATAAGCACCGCGTTTTGGGGAAGGCTGTTGTATTGAACTGACCATTCGCTGTTTGATTGAGAAATTTTCAAACCAAAATTATTGGTTTTTCGATGTGGTGGCCAAAAAAAAGGTAGTAATAATCATTTTTCCTTTCTACTCATTGGTAAATCATCCGTCACATCAACATGATACTCTAGGAATATTGATATAATTCATCAAATACTTATCGAAAAACAACCTGCATTGGTTAATCGGGAGGCACCTATACTCTTACACGACCAACCCAAACCTCATGTTTCACTACAGAAGAAGAAACTAAACGAGCTGTGTTACGAAGTCTTCCCACACCAACTTATTCGCAAAACTTATCTTTAGATGTTCATCAGTTCAGAAATTTGGACATTTCCTTGAGGGTACGATTTTTGTAAATAATTTTCACGTCAAAACGCATTTTCAAAACATTATTTCATCAGAAAACCATGCATTTTTTAGTTCCGAGATTGACAATTGATAGTAAGTTGGGAAAAATGTATAGAAAATGAGGATAAATATTTGGAAAAAAAAATGTTTTGATATAATAAAGTTGTTTTATGAAATAACATATCCTTTTAAAACGTATATTTCTTATGGAAAGAACAAATATTACATAGAATAGGGAGCTCTAAATACTGACCTGCTGTGCTAAATGTTCAGGGTTCAAATCTGCCCTTTGCCATTAGAGCTCCATTGATTTGCAGACCCTCCTAGGACTAAACCTGCCTCAATAAAGTCTCACGATTTGGATGAATGCTTCTCATGGGTTGTCAAGGTACAGGCCTATATAATCGACTCCCACATACGAAGTCCAGGGAACCATCTACATAAGTGAATACGATTACTGAGACCAAAGAAAGTTACTGTGAACAAGAGCTGTTATGGCGCCCGGTTAATGAAGCAGTTTTTCTGCTCGAGAAGAAACCCTGAGAAGACCACTGCGGTTTCCTCTTTGTTATTTATGTTGGTAGCACTGCTAATTAGTCTGAAAAAAGGAAGAGTTATGTTGTTAGAAGTGGTTAGGGCAGTCACCTTATTATTTAACTAACGTTTAACTAATCGATTATCTATATATTATATCTATATATTAACTAATCGATTACCTTCACCAAGTATCGCATAAAATTAAAAATACATAGAACATTCATGTAGAACATATCAGATATTTTAAGTCATTAAATA
The DNA here is from genome assembly GCA_037127475.1 of Arma custos. Classification (NCBI taxonomy): domain Eukaryota; kingdom Metazoa; phylum Arthropoda; class Insecta; order Hemiptera; family Pentatomidae; genus Arma; species Arma custos. The sequence continues at coordinate 135,575,792 of CM073764.1, read as the reverse complement.
AATTCATTTAATGTTAACCAATGAAGCTGAAACATATATAGTGAAAATAGAATATTTTCTATTGAAGATAATAGGTTACCTGAACTACAGGCCATGAAGCGTCTTAGTCTCTTAGTAAATGGTAAAGATTGATTTGTCTGAAATCAAGCTCAACACTCCACCTCATTAAGAGTACCCATTTCTCCCAACTAAGAGAACCAACTTTATTGGTGAGCCTCAGGAAGGTCTGTGTATCCCTCAGGATTTATCCTGTTAATAGATACATCTGCCACAGCAGGATTGAACCCGGAATCTACAGCGTAGCAACTCAGTGTTCTACCACTGAGATACCATGCTCCCTTTGATATTCCTTTTTTTCTAAAATTTTATAACTTTGTAACATTTTTTACCAAATAATTTATTAATTTTTTTTTTACCCAAAACGAAAAGTTGTTATTGACACTGGTAACTATATGTAACAATATTTTAAACTAAATATTATTTTATTGCATAATAAAACTGTATTAAATTAGAAAAGAATTGGTTGACTGAAACTTCTAAAGTAAGGAAGAAATAGTTGGCGGTGCAATAAATGAAAACACCTTAATAAGTGTATACTTATTTATTGTGTGCATTTTTTTTGACGTTTCAACCTACGATGTAGGCCATCTTCAGGGCTATGAGAGAGAAGTAAACAGAACAAAAACATAAAAAACGTTGCAGTAACAAGAATATAGTGACTAGATATGATAAAATAGTGAATATATATGATAATTAAAGTCGTTACAGAATATAATAGAATTAAAGAAGTGGCAGATATAATAATTAAAGAAAACGAATATAAAATAGAGAAAATAAATGTACAGAAAGGATAAAATGTAAACATAATATAAAGGGAAATAAAAATGAGGAGGTAAACAGAAAAATACAAAATGAGAAGATTGAAATATAAAAAAAGGGTGGAATATGAAGGATTTAGAAAAAAATAGTTGAATTGTAGATATAAATTTTATGATACTAGACTTCTAGAGGTTACATAAGTAAAATGTAATAATACAAGAATATGTAGAAAGAAATGAGTAGGTATCTTGTAGAATGACAGTTAGAAATGTAAATTATTAAATTAGATTCATTTATTGTATTAAATTAGATTTAGTTAACTTCTGAAAATCGGGAAAATCCTGAAAAGTTGGTAGAGATATGTGGGATTCAAAAATACTATCTGAGGACGGTAGTATTGTATTTTTCAAAATGCATAACACCGAATATCTCATGGAAAACAGAATTAAAAAGATCGGAAATAGTACAGATTGTAATATAAATACATTATTTATTCCTATTTTTTAAATAAAATAAAAAAAAGCAGTATGTAGTAGAGACTGTACTGTTTCTAACTCAGCATTTGTATAGGGAAGTGATTTGTTCGAGATCTCACTAAGTTTTTCCCCAAATGAAGGGTGCCCGCTCCATAGGAGCTGGGTGAGCCCCAGATGGTTTTACAAATCCCACAGCGTTCATCAACAGCTGATATCAGATTAAATACATTATTTGTCATAAATTATTTTTTAAATACCCTACAGCAAATTTAGATACTATAGAAACTACTTTATATATATGGAGAACGGAGATAGTTGGGGGAGGTGCATTTCATTTCTTTCTACATATTCTTGTATTATTATGTTTCATACTTTTTACTTATGTAACCTCTAGAAGTCCATTATCATACATTTTATATCTTTAATTTACTAGTTTTTTCTAAATTCCTTCATGTTCTAACTTTTTTTATATGTTAATCTTCTCATTTTGAATCTTTCGTTTACCTCCTCATTTTTATTTCCCCTTATATTATTTTTACTTTTTTATCCTTTCTGTACATTTAGTTTCTCTATTTTATTTTATATTCGTTATATTTAATTATTATATCTGTCACTATTTTAATTTCTGTTCATTATCTTTAATTTTATTATATCTGTCAATATTTTAATTTTATTATATTCTGTCACTATTTTAATATTCGTTACCTTTAATTTTCATATCTGTCACTATTTTAATTTTCTACATTACATGTCACTATATTCTTGTTACTGTAACGTTTTTATATATATTTTTTGTTCTGTTTGTTTCTCTCTCATAGCCCTGAAGATGGCCTACACTGTAGGTCGAAACGTCGGCACTAACTAAATATTAGTCTAGTACTTATTTGGTGTTTTTTTTTACTGTCCCCCCAACTATCTCCGTTCTCTATTTTATCACCCAGTTAACTATTTTCCTCTCATACTTGATATATAGATGACCCTGGGCATTCCTTCTTGCGCCCGCGGCACGTAGATGCCTCAAGACTACCTCGATCCCTCCGCTTTCTATAGTCATCATGGAAAGTGTAAGTTGCTGATAGAAAGTGATTGTATAGTGGGTGTCTTGTTGTAGCTACTGGTTACTTTTTATTTAGTTTTTTTAACCGACTTCTCGTCGATAGGTTAATAGAAATAACCAGAATCCTCGCCGTGCATTTGGTGAATCATGAAACCTATTTAAAAAGATATATAGGTTGATACCGCCTATATTGTTTCCTGAGCGTTTGCTTTCAAAAAGTTTTAGGTAACTAAATGAATAGGTCACTAACGGTTTGGCGTAGTCCGCAGGGAGCTGAGTTACTGATCTCAAGGTTCTGAGTTCGACACCGACCTGCTATTCCAGGATAAATTATTTCTTTTCTTAACCTGCTATTCCAGGATAAATTATTTCTTTTCTTAACAGCCTACATACAATTAGTATCCTAATAAGAGAAAAAATCGACCAATCTACTCCCTGCACAATCGTTGATTTCTAATCATAATATCTCCTTTTATTGCTGAAACCATTCATTTTTAAGGTACAGGTTATTGTTTTATTGAAAAAATACATTTTACTTAGAAATTCACATTATTTAATTTTGGTTTGTTATTTTAATTATGAAACTTTTCGATCGAACTAGAAATAATTCTGACACCACATATTAGCGAAAAACGTTTGTCCGCACATTTTTCATATGTAGTTCAAATTTACGAGTAATATCAAGATGCCTTTGTTTTTGTTATTAAAATAAAGTTCAAATATAAAGGTTTTTTTTACGCATTCTAGCGAATATTTAAAAAAAGAATATGATAATAGATTCTATCAAATATACATATTTTTTGGCGCCCAACCTCTGTTATGGGAACTGTTAGTATTATTTACAGTAGTATTATTTACAAAATAGTTATAAATTGTTATTTGATCCAATATAATAAAATTAAATTAAGTAATTTTAATGAAATGGATACAGAAGACATTGCAAGGTAGATTGTCGATTTTATGTGCCTCACCCGCCTACCTTTTAGGCACCAATACGCAAATACCGTTCCATACTCCCACACTTTAGCCAATTGAAAGCAGGCTTAGGTTTTCACTTCCCTGAATTAGTTTTAGTTAACCAATGAGAATCCTTTTTCGTTCTTAAAATGTTTATGAACTGCCAATCAGAATGATCCTTAGGTAATTTAACACAATATTCAGAGTTTGTTGGGTTATTGACATATCAAAAATTAGCCCAGTATAGTTATAGATTTATTAATATTATTGGAAAACTCAATCTACGCCTGGATTAAATATAGTATTAATTATAATAACTATTATTATATAAATATAATCATTTCAAGGCTAAAAGTTCAAGAAGCTAAAACCATCCCTAACTATTCCTTATTATATAATTTAGAATGAATTTATATTACGAACATTAATTCATTTTTTATTGCAGGTAAGGATCATTTTTCTGTTTGTTGGATAATTTCATAGGTAAGCATTAATATAATTGATAGTTTTTGAAATTAAATTAAATAGATATATTTTGTTTTTTTAGATTAATTTATTGATATTCACAACTGTAATAATATTACAAGTAAATTTGCTAATGTGAACAAAAGACATGAAAAAAAAAACTTGTAGAGAAACTACCCATCGGTAGCACTCCAATAAAGTTCTATAGTAGAAGGTCTAGAGGCCATCTTCTTTTCAGACGCCTCGGAGGGTTATCAGGAATAGTGTAGGAAGCAAGTTGAGAGACTAGCGGATTCAAGTGTGTATGGGGCTTGTCATGGAAGGATATATATCTAGTTTGGGCCAAATCAGCAGCATATAGGATATTACGATCATGATGGATGAGTTTGTTTGTGACATAATAAGGAGCATTGAGGATTTTACGAAGGATTTTGGGTTGTAAGGATTGAATACGAGATGAATTGGATGGTTTAGTAGAGCCCCAAAGCTCAACTCCGTTTGTCCAAATAGGTCTGATAACTATCATGTAAATGAGTCTTTTGTAATTAATTCGGAGCTTAGAGCGTTTGTCCAGTAAATGTTGGAGTAGGGGAAAACGTCGAGCAGTTTCTTGTCTTTTCAGTCTTGTATGAAAAAAATATATATGTAAAACTTAGAAACATGAACTCATTGGAGTAATGGTATACAACTCAGTATTCAGACCTGAGATTTCTTTATATATTCAGGAAACACATAAAATATTGATAGGAATGAGGTTTACTGATAAAAATAAACAAAATCACTCGAGTAATCATGATTCCTAACTTAAGAGAAAAAAAAAAGAATCATACTTCAACGATTAATACGCTTTATCTTTGCTAATGATAGCCCTAAAAATGATATTTGTTTTAATTTTGTAGTAGAAAATATCATCACTTAACTAAACAACTAAACTAACTAAAAGGTTTTACTTTTAGGCTAAACAAAAAACGTTAAAAACTTTTTTTTTATCTATGTTTTATTTTTAAAAAGGCAACCTTTAAAATCAATGGTATCTATGCAGTTACTGAGTGGAATTGTGTACCGAGAAAAATACCTTCAAAGTTATATACATACAGATAATATATGCTTTAATTAATTAGTATCCAAAGCAGAGTGCGTGACATATCCTGCAAAGCATGACGATGTTCTCTACGATTAACACAGATTACATCTAATTATATTATCGTCAACAACTTCCTTGAATACTAAAACCTTAAACATTAAATGACCAAAAAATAACATTTAAATAATTCTTTATTATATTAAAAAATTTTACTGACCATCTGATATTTTATAGTTGTAAATTGGGACGGACCGTAACGTAGACACCACTCTTTTTTTAATCACGGAATAATTTTTTCCAAACCCAAAATATTTCACTTTTCCGCATCTTTTATCATTCTGTTCACGGAATACTGGCCTAAAAACTCCTTGAATATTTTAAAAATAGTTAAAGAGATTAAAAACATCTAATCCAAGTCTGTTTCATATCGTATAGTGACGATTGTGGGGTTGTGTATAAGTTTAACCTAGATGCTCTTTGGTATTATTGCTTAATTAACCGTTGAAGATCCTGCTTATTTATTACATGTATATTTTTAATTATTTTATCTTGAATAATATTTAATTTATTTAGTTTTATTTACTTTATTTTATTTTATTAAGATTTATTTAAATCTTGGTATATAATACAAAAATAATTGGAATTTTGATACTGGATATACACCAGATACAATACATGCAGATTAACTTGATGCTTTGGTTATTGCTTCAGGTGTAGGGTGAATAGCTACTGCCCTCTCGATGATTTTCTTCTTTGTCCTTGCTATACTCCTACTTCTTGAGAACTTAGCTGCCACTAATTCCTTACACTTTCTCTTTGAGGCAGCTTTCTTCTGGGAAGGCCACTTTCTGTTAAATATATTTATCTCTTCGAAAGTGAGTTATCCCCTCCAGCATCCATGAAGGAGTATTGATAGCCGCATCATTTGCTGTGTATTCTTTCTTCCATGAAGACTCGGGATTTCACTGGAAAATCACAGCTTAGAAAATCCAATGATTTTTTAATAAATAAATATTGTCCGGGAATTTTCTCTATTAAAAATTGTCTATGCGATTGCATGTAAATATTACATAATTATAAGCTGGGGGAAAAATTATTTTTGTCCGAATAATTGTGAGCGCTATGGTCGTTTTTACCCTGTTAACGAGGTGATTACGGAGTTTCTGAAGCAAATCAAGATTATAATGGATAGGGAAAAAGATTAGTTCTTTCTTAATTTTCATTTACATGATTTTACTAAGAAATGCTTGATTTTTTTAATGTATCAAGGTTTATAATTTGACCTTAAATTGCTCATCCATCATGATCTTAATATTCCATATGTTGCTAATTTGGCCTAAACTAGATGCCTATCCTTCCATTAAAAGCTCCATACACACTTGAATCCGCAAGTCTCTCAACTTGCTTCCCATAATATTTTTGATAATCCTCCGAGGCGTCTGAACAGAAGATGGCCTCGAGACCTTCTACTATAGAACTTTATTGGAGTGCTATCAATGCGTAGTTTCTCCACAAGTGTTTTTTGTTTTCGTGTCATTTGTTCATAATAGCAAATTTACTTGTTGTAATATTATTACAGTTGTAAATATCAATAAATTATTCTAAAAAAAAAAAAACCTTAAATTATTGATAATATTATACATATATATAGATCCTCCGAGACGGAAGATACTGTAGGCCAAACCTACCAACTCAAGACCTTGAGGCCCATGATTGCCTACAGTGAATATATATCCGCAAGTTGGGAGAAAAGAAGGGGAAAAATCTTGCTCAAATGAGACAACTCACACAAGATAGGGAGGAATGGATGAGATGGGTTGAGGCTCCTTCACACTTAAAGGAACAAGAAGGAAGGAAAAGAGAAGAAGACATCTTTTGTCAAATTTTTTATTTTTATTATTTTTTTTTTTTTATTGATATTTACAACTGTAATAACATTACATCAAGTAAATTGGCTGCATGAACAAAGGAAATGAACAAAAAAATCACTTGTGGAGAAACTATCCATTGATAGCACTCCAATGAAGTTTTATAGTAGAAGGTCTCGAGGCCATCTTCTTTTGTCAAATTTAGTATCGGAAATAGTATATCTGGATCTTTACCTAAAATGAAGAGTTGTTCCATACTAAGATAAGTTTTAAAAAACACTGTACCACTACAACCTATGAAGTATCTTGAGTTCAGAATTTGCTACGGACTGTACTTTTCTAGGACAACAGTCGTGCACTGAATTGATTTGTCCGAGTTCACGCTGAATCGTCAACTCTTCCCCAAATTAAGATAACCAACTTTGTTGAAATCTTGTGATCTCTAAACTGCAGATCTCTAAAGGCCCATCGAGGAACTGCAGATCTCTAAAGGCCCATCGAGGATCTGTTAATTGATTAAACAATCTATCAGTTCAATGTACTTCAATGATGTTCCTAAGTTTTCTTGCATTTAATTTAAGTACTAGCTATCTTCGTGCACGAAAACTCTCGCATTGTATTTCTTCTTCTCTCTAAATATTAGAACATTAATTGATCTTAAGGAAACTTTATTTATTATTTGTATATAAACAATATGGTATTATCAATGAAGTTTATTGAATACCACTGTTACCATTTTAAACCATAACTACCATTTTATATAAATAATATTCATATTTAAAAATAATTTCACACTTACTAAAAACTTGTTGTATATAGTCAACATGTTTCATTGTTAATAGTGTTGCCATGACAATGGCACGTATGAAAGACATTGAATCCGTGCGGAACTATATCACGTATTATCACGTGAATGAATGGTTTTAAAGCTTTGAAACGTTAAAACAACGCTTACGCCAAAATCGTAAAGATCGTGATGTATCTTATTTCGGTTTACTGACTACCATAAAAATCTCCCAATTTTTTCGCCACGTTTATATAAACAATGAGAGCAGGGTACTTCAGTGTGTCAATCAATGAGATGGTATGCCGAATGTTCCGCGTTTTAATCCGGTTGTAGCAAATAATTTATACATTCTGTTAACAGCCATGGATGGACTGTTGAATTTACACACCTTCCTGAGATTCACCAAGCCTTTATAACGTGAGTAACCTATAGCAGGGGAAAAGGCCTGGCGTTTGAGATAGATCTTGGACAAATCATTTTCCTGCACAGCCGTTGTTGTGAAAAACAGTACAGACTCTAACATTTACTGTCCCTTCATGTATTGTAGTGGTACAGGTCCTTTTTAGATTATTAAAGAATCGAAATAACTATTCACTAATCCATGAACATGTTCTTTAATACCTCGTTCTTCCAGATGGTTGTCCTCTGTTAGCTGAAAAAGTTCCATACCATTTTATTTAAAGATAATGAGAATTCGAAATTTTCTCCAAATATGAGTATATATTTCATTCCCTGAACATTTCCGTCGAATATATTAAACAATAGCCACTCAACAAATAGATACACAAACACGGGTCTACCGCAAGGTTCCTGTCTCAGCCCTATATTATTTAATTTGTTTATTAACGACATCCCAAAAATCAATAATGTAGATATCGCACTGTTCTCTGATGATACAGCAATACTGTCATCATCGTATAGGATAACTGCAATAATTAAAAGACTACAGGAAGCATTTCGCAAAATTAACAAATATCTGAAGAAATGGGGACTCAATACAAATACTGACAAAACCGAAGCTATAATTTTCACAAAACGAAGACCTATACTCCCCTCTACAATACTACTTAACAATATCTCAATACCTATATCACACCATATTAAATATTTAGGAATTTCTCTAGACAACAAACTACTATTCAACAATCATATCAATAATAAACTGAATAGCGCCCGCAGAATTTTATACAAAATGTATCCATACTTTAACAAAAAGTCAAAATTATCTGAAAAAAATAAGAAAATATTATATAAGGGAGTCATTAGGCCCATGATAACTTACGCATGCCCAGTCTGGAGTTTAGCTAGCAAAACACACATTAACAAAATACAGATCTTCCAAAACATATGTCTAAGAATCATAAAAAAAAAAAAAATCCAATATATACTAAAATCACCAAAATGCACAAAGAACTGGACATCCCAACAATACAAAAATTCATACACCAACAAACCCTCAGATTCTTCACCTCATGCCAACTTTCAGACAACACACTCATACAAGAAATAGGAAATTATTCAAAAACAACAACACCAAAATACAGACACACACGAACAAAACACATACTATTATAAATAATATGCCTTTTGTATTATGTTATACATAAATTTTGTCTTAAGAAAATCCTATGTACTCTCTTTTCTGTTGGTTTTTTTAAATTTTACCAACAACAAAAACATATTAATCAGTAGCCGTTGTAATGTGAACTCATTTTCATTGTAAGGGATTATCCCACCAATGTTTTAACATTTGTACATATTTTAAAATAAAATAAAACAAAATATTAAAAAAAAAAAAATTAACATGTTGTTTTATTAAGATGGATTACTAACGTCGAAATTATTTTTTTTCAATAATTTCTTCTTCTTTTTTTTTTTTAATTTACAGCTAAGTGTAATTTCTATGGAACAAAGAAAATTAATGCATTTTAATATTTCTTGCGGTGTTATTATAGCTATTTATATTTTTTTACTTCAGTGTTCATAAACATAAATAATACATCTTCTTCTATCTATATGCAAATGAATGGTCTCATTTCACTGTAAATTGAACTGACTGAAAAAAAAAAATGGAACGATGCAATGTTCCATGATCTATTATAACTGGCATTATACTGTTCTGTAGAGAGACAATATAATTCACAACTGTTCATGAAGTATATTCTACAATTAATGGAATATAATTAACGTCAAAGTTTCGTCGGTTCATACATCATCAGGACGTACAAAAAAAAAAAAAAAAAAAAAAAAACTTTATTTACAGTTTTACATATACAAGCAGCAATAAGTGTAAATACGTGTTCCGGACTTCCTTTAAATGTTTAAACAACAGTGATTTTAATTAATTAGAGTTGTCTTTTATAAGTAAATTTTACAATAGCAGGAAGAATGTAGAAAAAAAACCGGTTAAAAAAAAAAAAGAAAAGAAAAATGAACCATAATAGTAATTCTAATTTAAAATACATAAAAATAATACTAAATAAAGTAAGTAAATATAATAATAATAATAATTAAATAGATAAAAAAATACACAATTAAAAATAACTATAAAATAAATACCGATAACTAGATTATGTTACCTACGAATAGTGGTTTGAATAAGTGAGAAGTATATGTTTTGTTCTTTTGTGCGTGTACCGTCGTAGTTTATCATAGTTACCGATTTCTCGGATTAATGGGTTTTCGGAAGCCGGAGTTTTTTCGAAGTATGCTTTTGTTTGGGCTGAAACATATTGTTTTACCGTGGGAAGTTGAACTCCAGTGGAAGCGCAGATTGAACTCCAGACAGGTGAGGCTCACACACAAACAAAAAATCATATCAACGGAGATCAAATGCAGCACACCTCACATCAACAACCTAAACGACACATCTGTCAAAGGCCTCACTTTTATTATACCTCATACAGAGGCATTTTATTGTACCTCACACTAATAAGACGTTATATAAAATGCTTAAGAAGAGTGATTGAGTTCAAATATTTTCATATTATATGAAACATTTTATTGAAAAATCAGCTGGTTAGTAATCATTTTTGATGACCTCGTTATCGATCAACATGTATCACTGTGTAATATCACTGATCATGAATCAGCCACAAATCCAAGCATGTCTACCTTAATCGATGAAATTAAATTGATACTGTTCATACTTGTATTATTTGTCATATAAATAAATTAAAAAGTTCTTTTCTGGGGCAGAATCCTAAACAGGAGTGAATATTTTTCTGATGTAACCCAATTCGTCCTCCTGAGAACCCCATGCATTGCCCGTTGGAGAATATCTTGAGCAACATTCTCACGAGCGATGTGAAATATGGCTCGAGGGAGTTAGGAAACGTCAATAATACGAACAAGTCACACTTTTGGCCGTTCCAACTGCACCGTTCTCAACAGTTATCCTCTTTCCTAATTCGGTCTGTGAAACGTTTCATTATCGCTTTGGATCGGGGTTGGTGTATTTTTAACAGTGCAACATCCAGAACAATCATTTTTTCTTTTAAAAAAAAATGAGAAAAAAAATCCTCAACGGTTATCCGCTTTTGTTTCCATCGTCAAGGATCGTCGACCACACAAAGAAATAGTGAGAACTGATTCGAAGACGGTTTATAAAAAGGAATGGACTGTTTCAGAAATCTCGTACAATGGCTATTGTGAACAGTTAAGGAATAAATAACATTCAAGGTAACGAGTTCTATACGCGCTAACAAACATCGATTTTATGGACGATTATCGATTTTATATCGATTTTAAATGAATGCATTAATGTTAACTGCGTTTTAGGCTTCACACAGACAAACCATTTACAGTTTAATAAAATAAAAATGCACCACAATAAACCCACAAATAATTCAGTAAATTGTATTCTTTAGAAGCCTGTGGTCAGAAGCTAGAAGAGAGATCTCACTTTATAAAACCCGGGTTCGATTCGAGGCTGTTAACTGATATAATTAATAATTTATCTGCCACATCCGGATTTGAACCAGTAACCTTCAGCATAGCAACTCAGCAATTAAGTTATAAAATTACAGAAGTAAAACTCTTGAAATTTAAGATACAGGATTATAAAGAAATGAATGACGAATAATGTAATCACGAAAAATGTTTACGAATTCGGTTTTTAAATTATTATTTATTTTTATGTTTTTAAATAAAACTATTTATGACTGACTTAGAAAGGGGTTTTAAAATGTATGAACTCCGTGATGAATATTAAAAAATCGGTACTGAAAAGTTCATTGGAATAGAAAGTCTTAATGAATAAAGAATCGTTGTAAAATAAAAAAAAGACAATCAAGGGTTAATAGAAAATCCATGTTTTAATGTTTGTTCCGGTGGGAATAAAGTTTTACATTTTAGCGTATAAACAGTTGGTGGTATAAATAACATTTTAAAGCATAAACTTTATTTTCATTCATGATTTAAAACAAAGTGTAGTACATAATGCTCTAATGAAATATACCTGCATCTCAGGAGTATTATTCGTTTCACAACATTTCGGGACTGGGTATTGCGTACTGGAGAGTTGGGAAACCATTTAAAAATTAAATAAAGAATGGGAAACGTAATCAAGATGTTTGTGGGAATTCATTGTTAAATATAGTTTATTTATATTTAAAATAATTTGGGAGGGTGATATTGGGAGGAATATCTGTTTAGAGTCAGTTTTATTGTTTATGGCATCTTGGTTAATTAATTAGTAATACAAAATTATTTAAAAGGTCTACAAGGAAGGCTTAGGTGTTATAATTATTAATAACGAAAGTAATTATTTAAAAATTAAAATTATAATTATTTCCTCTCCAAATAAAAAATAAATTTCTTTTGCAATATACTTATATAATATATGTATTTGTTTGTATAGTATACCTAATTATATAATATATACATTGTATGTATTATATTGTATTTTGTAAGTTGAACTAACCATCCTTGTGGAGGGTCATTGGTTGTAAAGCTTTCATTTGTTATACTGTTTCATTACACAATATTAATTTTTGCTGAGTTTAGTAATATAACAATACCCATTCATTATAATTTCTATTCCGTAATATTGTACAAATAACATACATATTAATTACATAAAGCATACATTAAAACTATATTTTAGTTCGGACTTTTAACCTTGTACGAGATCAGTGAGGCGAATTTCATAATATCATCCTACGGTACAGTGATGTGGAAAATCAGGCTGAATTACTTCCTATTTCTCGGACATTCATTGGCTGTTGTGAGATTGGTTTATTATGTTTGTATTTATTATTACAAAAAGTGTAGATGAGCTGGTGGCAGCGACGCTGTCTTGTTAATCTGTAGTTATTAGATTCGAGACCGCTTGCTGGATATAAATTATTTTTTCTGTCTCTAAGCTATGGTTAACTTTATTTGAAGGAAAACCTAATGATTGAGGATGTTATAGACCAAATTTTTCCACCACCACCGTTGACTTGGAAACCGTAAACTCTTTACAAAGTATTGAAACCAAGATCTTTAAGCGATAATGTAGTACAGGTTTTTTTAAATACATATTTATGTATAAAGAAGGATAGAGTTGGTCAGGGGTGGAGTCAATAACAGCACTAATATAAGTTAACCTATATATATATATATATATATATATATATATATATATATATATATATATATATAAAAGTGCAAAGAGTGGCTTTATACTTAATCATCCTTCCCAAGGTGATATACTTCAATTTGTTTTATTTAAAAGAACTGTTAAACAAGAAATCACCCAGTTACATAAGTAACTAGTGTACCGTTGCTGGCGATGTTACTGGCCCGTAACCGTTGTCACCAAGCAGTTAACATAACCGCTAGTGGATATGCGGTTACAATACTAATCACCATTTCGGAACTGTTTTCTAGGACACGTTGTTGGGGTTGTAATGAACTTCGAATGGGGACACGAATTCCTGAAGGAACCACGTGGGAATTATATGTTTGGTGGCATGGTCAGGTATTTCGTAGATTGTTTATTGATAAATATATTCGGGTATGTGCATGTGCTAAAGCCATTGCAGGATCGATATTTACAATATATAAATGAATGTTTTTTTACCAATAATTAATAATAATCATGTGATATAATATATTTTAATGACATTTAAGATAATTAAAAAAAAACAGTACCTCTACAACTCAAGAATTGTATTGCTTTCATAGCATAATTGGGACTGTAATGGTTCCAAGCAAATGGTCGGGTAAGGGGGTAATTTGACGGCGATTACGCTCAACCGCCAGATTTTCTCTAATTGGAGTAACTACTCTATAGAGACTGGCTAGCCCTAGCAGGGTCTCCAGAGTTGATTCACGGCTGTTAACATATTTATATATGTATGTATATATATATATATATATATATATATATATATATATAAGATTGTTATGTAATGCTTGGATATGAATGTTTATAGTGATACAAGAGCGAGAAACAGTCAGAGGTGCATTAAATAAATTATTTACATAATTTAACATTTAACATAATATAACAGAATAACTAAATTAAAAATGCAGTACAAGATAAAATGTAACAGGCTATGTTTACAGAAATTATAGGAATGACAAGAAAGAAGTACAAAGAGCAAACGATAAATTATGAAATAATAGATGAGAAAAAAACAGAATGGAAAGGAATCTACAAGATTATTAATTATTATATATGGCTTATAATCACTTCATCAATGATGTAATAATATTAATGCCAATGAAGTAATCAAGTATATTTCAATCGCATTTAAAATAGTTAAACAGCAATTATTTATTAATTGTAAAGGTTGCAATGATATTTAAATCATTTATTAAATATCCCTTACCAAAATATTGAAAATAAATTATAAGCTGTACCTTACTAATATTATAAATGCGAAAGTTTGTATGTTTGTCTCTCTTTCACGCAAAAACTACTGAACGGATTTTGATGAAACTGTACAGTAATATAGGTTATACATCAGAACAACACGTAGGCTATAGCAAAGCTGGATTTAGGGAGGGAGGGGGGACGGGGGCACGTACCCCCATCCCAGATAGTTTTTTAGATACTTTGGAGAATCCATTATAGCACATAATTAAAGGCAAATCAGGAACTTAGGATCTTGAAATTTGCAGATAGGTTCTTTGTATAATTTAAGAATGAAATTTGGATAATTCCTCCCCCAAGGGGTCCCCTTAATATAATATGGGTTCAAAGATGGTATGGAATCCATCAGTTTTGAAGTTAGACATCTGAAATTTTTAATGTACGAGTAACTTATAATTAAAAAAAAATTAAATTATTTATTTAAAATAATCTGCCACAAAACTTCATATGGGAGACAAAATTCCACGCGAGCGAAGCCGCGTGCAAAAGCTAGTAATTCATATTTCAGTAACGGTCTGGTCTATTCTGGATAGGATATTTAAACCATTTATCGAATTCCTTACCAAAATATTGGGTTTGGAAAATTTAGTAAAAGTTATAACTTGAGAAGTAACTTAAAGTTAGGGCCCGACTCCTGTTGAATTGTACCCCGAGGGTTTGTATGTATCTTGGGCTTTACCAAGGGAAGACAAAAGCTGTAATCTTATTAAAGCAGCAATGCTTTTAGTTATTGCAATGATTACAAATTTAACAGTTGAATTGAAATTAGTTATGTAACAAGAATTGCAGTTTTTAGGAGTTGTGCCAAAATGAGATTGAGAGGAGAGGCCGCTGTATTATTTTGCTCCGGACTTACTGATGGTGGCCCTGAAGCGAACACAAATACGAGCTTCTCACAGAAGTCACAGTATTGGAAGACGCATAAGAAAACGAATTGGAGGTTTTGTGTTTTCCCAGAATTGTTTGTAAACTTTGAAGGCTATCCCGGTGAGAAAAAGCAACTTATTCTTGTTCAACAATACACGTTAACTGTCCTCCGTCGACCTTCATAGTTGAATAATTATCTCGATTTATAAATAGATATAAGATTTGAGGACCTTTCTTATAATTATTTTCTCCTCCGGCCACATCCTGGGACATCTGTTCCTTGGAAAGGTTACCAAGGATGAGAAGGATGTAGGACTCGACGTACCGCTAGAAACGTCTTGAGGCAATCATACTCTGCGTGCTGATTGAATAGGCCCTCATCTTCCTGATACTGGCAGAGGAAATCCATGATGATCTTGGCTAAATGCATAGCTTCTTCTTAATTAACTGGGATTTTTCTAATGGCTGTAAAATCTCTAAACAGTTTAAAGTTTCAAAAAGTTCATACAGGTATCTGTATTTATTATCTTTTTAGTAATAAGAACAAGAAATGAGTGGGGTAGCTCAGTAATGAAATAAGGGTACTAGTATGTTTAAGGGCCTGCTGACATCAGCGCGCTCAGGTGTCACTTTTCTTAACCATCTCCTACTGTTATAGTAACCTTTCTATTGTTTTGGTATTGTTTGTGTAAAGTTGAATGTGAATGTGTTTTTAATTATTTTCTTCAAATATGACTTGGAATTTGAAGAAGATTTTTCGCACGGTAAACGATGAAAAATCAGCTGTTATGTTTCATCAGGAGCGGAATGTCATTCCACAGAAAATGCGTTGTGGAAATGGACTTGATATGAAACTGCAAGTGGGGAATAAAATTAGATGGAGATGCCAGAAAAAAGGATGCAACAAGACCCTGGGTATTCGATTAAATATGTGGTTGAGGAATAGTACATTACTTTTGGAGACTATTGTCCATTTTATATAACGAAGTTGGAGGGAAGAGACCCTTTTGATGCAATTTTTGAAGATATTGTTCTTTTTAATGAGCATTGTTTGGAATAAATCTTTCATTGTTTATCATAACCATTAAATAACAATTTGTAACTAAAATATGATGATTTTTTTAATTTTTAAAATAAAAACATTTAAAAATTATCATATTTTAGTTACAAATTGTTATTTAATGAATATTGCTTATATTAAATGTTTTATTATTTCTAGTTTAATTTTGTATACATGTTTCTCATTTATTTCATTTCCTATAAATCTGTTGTATCATAATGAAAGGGAATGCCTATTTAAAATTCATGCATAACCTGACAAGGTCCAAATAGTTGAGGTAAGTGACACCTGAGCGCGCTGATGTCAGCAGGCCCTTAAACATACTAGTACCGAAATAAGTAAATTATTTATTTGTAATCAGCCGTGAGGTCTTGACAACTCTGGGGCTCACCCAGCCTTTATTAAGTGGCTACTTTCAATCGGGAAATGGCGGTTAAGCCAAATCAACTTCCTGTACAACCAAATGCTTAGAAACATTGCAGTCACAACTATACGCTTGACCCAAAGCCCCTCATGGGTTGTAGTGGTTCATGTTTTTTAATTTTTATTAATAAGAAAATAATTTAGGCAGTTCAATATTATCATATAATAACTTGGAATATTTTTTATATGGAATATGCGGACCATAATAGCACAACTGGTAGTATATGCTGACGATATAGCTCTAATCTCAGACACTTCTGAAAATCTGCAGCGGACGATAACAGAATGGGAAGCACAGCTTGCAAGGAAAGGCATGAACATAAATGTCAATACAAGTAAAATATTGCAAGTGGGAAGAAATCCTGAAGATATACATATTGTATGCAATGAACAAGAGATGGAAGTCGTAGAGGAATTCACATATCTGGCCACAATGATTTGCAGAAATTGGAAAAGTGGAACAACAGATTTCGAACAGGATTAAAAAAGCAAATAATGTTTACTACCAGATCTGCAAAACTATTGGAGGCAAAAGAAAAGTAGGAAAGGACGTGAATCTCCGTATATTCAAAAGCGTATATTTGCCAGTTCTCTTTATGGGGCTGAGAGTTAGATACTCCTGGGTAAAGACTGGAGTCGTTTAACAGCTCCCGAAATGACATTTCTCAGACGAATAACTTCCAAGACAAGAAGATAGAACATCTGGAACGATACTATTAGAGAGGAGCTACGCATTGCCTCCCTGAAACCCTGGAGAAGCGTCAGATCAAATGGTTTGGGCATACCCATAGAATGAGTATTTGGCACTATACCTAGAGGGAGACCAAGGCAGACGTGCTCCAACTATATTTCCTGTGAGATAAGCAAGAGGGAAGAACATGCAGGATCTTATGGCGAGAGATAGACAGGTGGAGATCCTGGATTGATGCGGTACCTCGAGGATGATAGGCACAAGAGGAAGAGAAAGAAGAAGGAATATTTTTTACATATGTATTCTGGATATATAATATTGATATATGTGTTAAAAATACTTCGTGTTTTTTGGTTCATTTTGACAAGTCGTTTGAAAAAGTAGGTCCGAATGTTAAGAAAAACTCCATTCACTTAGTATTAAACTCAATTTAATGTATTTTCTATCCAGAAAGAAGCATGAATAAGAAACAAGTCAGAAATTAAACACGTAAGCTTACTAAAACCTGTTTGGGCTAATGCATCACGAGTACAAATTTATGAATTCGCTATACAGATTCATTGAAAACTTCAAATATGGTACGCCAATAACAAAACAATGAATACTTTGTTTAAGTATAATACAAATAGTTGGCGAACACTTGCGAACGTACTACAAATGCTTTCAAGAAAAACTACACGGAAACCCAAATCCATTGATATCAAAAAAGGCCACGACTCTCATGCCTGAGAACACTCGGAGGAGATGAAACAGGACGTGGATGAGGGATTTGTTCATCATAAGAAATTTAATTATGCTTCAATCCACTGTTCTTCTTCATTCATATATATTTTAACTACTGATTGTCAATTGTTTATACTCGATGGATGTGGATAAAAAAAAATGGAGAAAACAAAAAAGAGAAAAAAGTTACTGAAGTAGGGCTGCGTTATTTAATTTTCCTAATTATTAAATTTTATTTTATCTAAACAGTTTCGCAAATACAATCTTAATATGAAAACTTATTAAAATACAAAAAAGACAAATTTGAAACGTTGAAGAAGCGACCTTATCGCACAACTAGGAATAAATAAAATAAATTTAGGAATAAATTTAGAAATAACCGTTGTGTTTATCTCTGTTCTAGATTCTGATAAATTTGGATTCTCGGTTGACATTTCAAACTAGAATTTCAAACGAAATTAATCACCGACTTTCTAGTTTAGATCTGGTCCAAGTTACAACTATGCTAGCATATTTAGGCAATGTTACTCTCAACTTGAAAGGTAACTGTCCGAAAGCAGTCTCATTAAGAAATATGTGAGATTAAAATCCGAACTCTCAAATTGTATATATATATATATATATATATATATATATATATAAATTAGTTGTATATTAGACCTTTTAACAGTGTTATTCTTCCTCTTTGCAAAGTGAATTCACATTCATGAATTTCATTCATCAAACCTAAAACAATAGTTATAGATTCAAAACGAATTTTTTTTATTTTTCTTATTCGATACTTTTTTTTTGTTTTTACATCGACGACATAATTGAATGGATATCCAATAATATTTTTTATTCTTAATGGCGACTTTCGCTTCAAACGTTATGGAAAATCATTTGGAATTGATTTGAGATAATCAAATATAGGACTGCTAGTTTTTCGACTGTATTAACACTATACGAGCCTTGATAGTGGGTCGTTAACTTTGGCTTCAGGGTAAAAAATATACTTCATTGGGGTTTAATGAATAAATCCTACATATATCCAATTATTCATTACACAATTATAGCTAGCTACGAAACTCGAAAACTTTTTACTATGTTATATGAACCCGTAACTCCCTTTATACAAGTAATCACATATTTTAAAATGAATAGTTCTTTAATCTCTTGTCCACTGTGCCATTTTTCTTTCATTTGTGTCTGCAACTTTCAAATGTTCTCAGAATTATATATTTATCGTTCATGAATTAAATTTTATTTGTTTATAAGTTATTTAGAAAAAAATAAAACAACCAAACAAAACATGGACTAAATAAATGTACTTTAAACTACAGAAAATAAATATACGTTTGTACAATATATCCCCTCCTCGGCGCTTCAGGTCAGCGTGAGCCTTGGCCCTCTGAGTTCCAGTTCTATCTTCCAATAGCAGACAGCTCATCCCTCCACCTGCTCCAAACTCTTACACTTTTCCTCTTTCAACTGAGTGCTTCTATAATTTTCTTATGAGCTCTTTGATCCTCCATTCTGACCACATGCCCTCCCCATCTCAGCCTACTTGCTTTGTATAGTTTACATTGCTGTTATTCTCCAATATAGTCTCAATTCCATATTTGCTCTTGAGTATCACATTAACTCTTTCTGTGTCCCATTCTCTATCTTTCAAATAATTTTAACTTACGACAGACTATTGGTCTTTTTTAGTTTTATCCATCTTTAGTTTTTTTTCATTTTTTATAATTATTGGTCATTTTTTATGAGTTATAAATATTTTTATTTTTTAAAGAGAAAACATAGGCCCTCGACCGGGATTTGAACCCGGAACCTTTGTCCCACCATGACATCGCTCTGCCAATTGAGCTATCCAAGGCCCCTACCGGTCGAGGACGAACCTTTTCTCTCATAGATCCTAAAGCCCCAGTGTGCTCCCGCCATTTTTGCGATGAATACACTAGAAAGAAGTTCTTTGAACATTAATTTTAATTTAGGATCTTATTGACTTACGTCATATTATTATTTATATTTTTTTATAATTATTGGTCATTTTTTATGAGTTATAAATATTTTTATTTTTTAAAGAGAAAAGATAGGCCCTCGACTGGGATTTGAACCCGGAACCTTTGTCTCACCGTGACATCGCTCTGCCAATTGAGCTATCCAAGGCCCCTGCCGGTCGAGGACAAACCTTTTCTCTCATAGATCCTAAAGCCCCAGTGCTCCCGCCATTTTTGCGATGAATACACTAGAACGAAGTTCTTTGAACATTAATTTTTATTTAGGATATTATTGACTTACGTCATATTATTATCTATAATTTTTTATAATTATAATATATTTTATCATTATTATTTTATTATTATTAATTTATAATATAATTTTAATTTTTTTCTTTTGATAATAATTGAGAATTGAAAACCTTAAGGTTAGTACATCAGAACATTTAATAAAAGATGAATAAAATTATTATTGAATATTTCTCTTCTTTTTTTTTAAATCTCATGTATGAAGAACAGTTGAAAAACCGAAAGATTGGTGTTTCAGTTTTTCCAGATCAGGCTTGCTAACGAGAAAGGTCGTTTCGTTATTTTCGCAACTTAGTGTCGTCACCGCAACTTCTTGTGCAAGAACAACTCATCCGAGTCTCGGTTCGGCCATTTTCTAAAAAAAACGCTCATTCTGCAGTGGATTTTGAAGATCTTCATCTGCCTGATGGCGATTGGCGATTATGGATTAATTTGTAGTATTCAATGGTATTAAGAGGTACGAAGAGATAATAGTTTTCTTCAGGAATTATTGAACCATTGTCATTTTATTTTTATGTAGTTAAAAAAATGTTAATTTTTTCAAATTTGTACTGTAAGTAAAAGTGGTGTGTATGGTCCAAATTTTTATAAATCAGGAGTAATATTTTTAAAAAAATTTACAGCTACATAGCACTGCCGCGTTATCAGTTCAGGGCGCTACAATAGTTGCTTTAATTAATACAATGTAATATTTTTCTCGGTTCCTTATTTTGACAATAACACTAGAATAATGACTAATATTATTTGTATTATTTTTTCTACTGAATTATAATTATTATTAGTATTATTTACAATTAAAAAAAAGTTTTTATGACGGTTTTCACATGTCCATTTCCATCCTACTCGTGAGCGAATAACGGTCAGTTGAGGGCGTTACCTACGCCGGACAACTTTCACTTCAACTGACTTTTATTTTTCGTTTTTTTTATTTCTTTAATCTCACTCCAGTGACCTTGTCTGGATCTACATTATCTCGTTAACGAACCAAGACGAAGGTAAGGTCTTGATTGCGAGTCTGATAAATTATGTTTTTATTCAGATAGGATTAAATAATTTATTTAAAATATGAAATACATATTATGATATAGGTTTTTATTGGACTAGTAATTGATGATATTTAACTAAGAAGTAAAAAAACCATTTTCCAGTCATAATTATTTATTTTCTCGCTTTCTACAAAGACGTTTCGACCCCTTGGGTCATTATCAATTCTTTAATTGTCTATCTTGATTTATACCATTTTTCTGCAATTCGCCATATAAATTTACTAATATCAACAACAACATAAATTATTAACAATTAAATTAAAAATGTCCTAAAAAAAACGAAAATTTAAGTATAGATACCTCATATGGACGTCAATAATATAATTTTTTTTTTTTGGAGATATATTCTTCTCCATGGTCATTTTTCACTCTGCCTTATACTTTGGACTTCTCCTATTCATAAAAAAACCTTGATATTGCCCTGAAGAAATTAAAATTGTAAATCTATAGGAGTTTCAATTAAAATGTTTTAATTTTTTTTTTTTTTATTTAAATTATTCTATATATTATTTATTTTTAATATTTTATGTTTGAAATTTTGTTTTTTTTGGGAGTATTAGAAATAATATGAATATGATAGAAATAATATGTGAAGTTATGTGTGACAGGTTATGTTAT
Source organism: Arma custos (assembly GCA_037127475.1). NCBI lineage: Eukaryota > Metazoa > Arthropoda > Insecta > Hemiptera > Pentatomidae > Arma > Arma custos. Next base: position 135,553,695 of record CM073764.1, on the reverse strand, counting down.
GGTTATCTATAGTGTAGGCTATTCTTTGTTTATTTCTTCTTTAATTTTAATAAAATAGAGGAATACAATTTACTGACCTCTCCAGACTCTTTTCTATCATTAACTACACTATCTATATTTTCGTTTATATGTATGGCTTCTAAGTATTGTCTTTTTTTCTGTGCAAAATTATTGGTTTTTCAAAATTGAATGTATGTAGTTCCTTTCTATCTACACATTGTAAAAAGGTGTCGAAAAGTCTTTGTAGAAAGCGAGAAAATAAATAATTATGACTGGAGAATGGTTTTTTTACTTCTTAGTGAAATACATATTTTGAGACATAAAAACAAAAAAAAAAGTTTCCGAATACAATACTAAAAACACTTAAAGAATAACAGTAATATTATACAATAAATAGGGCTTAAAAGCTAAATTAAAATTTCAATTTTCAATAATTATTAAGTTAACTATTATTTCCCACAAAAGGATCAATTTTCAGTACATGGTAGAGACTGTTTCAAACACGATGGGTGTGCAAGGAGATAATTAGGGCGATTAACGCTCAACAATCAGGGTTTTCTCCGATTTGATACTGGTTGAGTAGAAGGTTTCACACAGAGTCAGCAATATTCACAGAAAATTTATCAGTCGCAGCCATTTTCGAACTCAAGACTAATTGATCATTAATTCAGGAATCAACATACCGAGCTACCCTCCTCCTTACAGAACTTAACAAAACATAAAAAGTAATGTAAGTTCGGTAAAAAAAAAATTGTACAGACGATTTTTAGTACACTCTTATTTTTTTCGAGGGTGGTAAAAATCAGCTTCTAATATCATCTAGAGTTTCATTTCCGGTTTATTATTTATTAATATCTAAAATATTAGATATCGTTTTATATTGCTTGAAATACTTGAAGAATAAAAGTGAATTAGCCAAAGTTGAACGTTCAATTAAGAAAAAAAAATATTCCCACGATTAAAAGTTGTGTACATCGTGTAGACCGGATGCAAAAGAAAAGAGACGGAAATAGCGGGAACATCAATTAAACAATATTCAAGTTATTTCTTTTATAATTTTTAAATTATAATTTTGTTTAATCAATTAATATTTCATTTATTAGTTATAAAACATAACTGCTAGGTTTGACTTAAAAATTACTTACTTTATTACAAAATTATTTATTTGTATAACAAACACGGACGGGCTCTTTGGGATCTGCAGGCTGGGTGCAGTCTTTACCATGTACTGAACAAAACAAATGATCCTTGAACGCTTGTAGTGATACACCGTATTTTGTTTTTCTGCGTGATGTTTAAAATATGTTTAGAGCTTCAAGTAAAGTACTATATATTCCTTTTAACTGTACCATAATCTTGTTTGTTATCTATATTAATATAGAAGTCACTTTTATGCCAAATATGAAAAAAGCTTATAAAACTTAATAAGTGCAATGAAAGAATACAATCATGTCTGCCAAACTAAGCCTGACCATTTTTAACTTCTTTATAATGCTGGACCTTATTAAATAGCATAATATGCAATATATATCTAAGGGAGAGGATTTTTAGTGTCCTTAATATGGTTTCCCATTTTCAAATCTGATAAAAAAAATGCCTAAAACTGAGTCACAAGTCTTGTTCAACCCTGCGAGGTTACAGAAGAATATGGCTGTCAATTACCTGACTGACAGAGCCCAAGGCATTTTTTCTTTTACACAGATCTTGGCTTTTATTGTCTTTGTCTTTTTGACTTGTTTCCTACTTCCTATTATTGCTTAAGCTCGGCGCTTAGAACGCTATAGCAGGTTTAATGAGACAATTATTTGTACCCTTAATATAATTTCCCATGGTGCAGTATAATAACTGGTTTCCTGTAGCCGGGTGGACCAAGGCAAGGTTAACAACCGCTCATTTGCATCGGCCTTGCCTCCATTATTAAATTTATGTCGCTATGGAGACCGCTGTTGCTAAGCAACGACTTTATCATTAACGATATATATATTTAAGATGCACATGGCTAACGATTGAGAAGGCATGTCCTTCTGCCGTTTAGGCAGGACAGGAAGTATACCTTGCAGCCAGCTGATACTGTTAGGGTTCGCCGACCTGACCTCTGACCTAGATCCTTTCGGTTTCTTCGTCCTGGGTCGCTGGGACCCAACATCTTCCTCCCGATTTCTCAACAGGATATCCTCGCATTGCCTAAAAGGATGCCTCAGAAACAAAGGTCGATCCCGTATGCGATCGACTTGCTATAATAAATATAATTATTAATTGAGAGTGTAAAGATAATTTAATGATTTATTTATAAATAATGGATATAAAAATTATGTAAAATACTTTATATAAAGACTTCTATAATCTTAATTATAATAACTTAATCCTCCAAGATTCAACCATAATATCTTAGATACCATTTAAAAACCTAAAACGTGAATGAAAAAATAGTGTTAAAACTAACGATCCCGGTAATTTATTGCATTAAAGAAATATTTAGTTTATAAATAATTTATTATTAACTATTTTATTATCATTTTTAATATCTCTTATATAAAAACGTTTTTAGTAATTTAATATTTTGTCTAGCAATGGGTCCAGAAACTACTTTTTTTCTTTTGTCACTCGATCAGTTAAACTGTAAATATTTTTAAAAAAATACAATCAAGAAGCCAGTGTTCCTGAATTCTTTGAGACTTTGCACAAAGTATGATGAACAGTTGTAAAACGCTGCGGAAAGGTGGCACCCCCTATAAAATAATTTAATATTATGATAAAAATGAAAGAAATTAAATAAACATTTTAGAATGTCGAGTGAATTTTTTTTTAACTTCTCTAATAATTAGAAATTGATATTTCACGTCATAATAGTGTTATAATCTGTCTGTAATAAAAACGGAATGCTTCTCGATGAACCATATTCTCAAAGAACTAAGAATTCTAAGAAAAATCATGGGTGCAGTTCAGACCAATCCACAGTAATAAGTGCAGTAACAGAGTATATATATATATATATATATATATATATATATATATATATATATATATATATATATATATACTATATACTATATATGTATATTTATAGTATATACATATACTACAATATATATATACTATAATATATATATATATATATATATATATATATATATATATATATATATTTATTTATTTATGGTTCCTTTTAATTATTTAAATATATTTTTTTGTTTTTAATTTTGAAGAGAAAAGATTTATGTCGAACGCGGCCGACCTGGGTTCGAATCCCGGCCAAGACATAATCTATTCTCTTCAAAATTAAAAAAAAAATATACATCTATATATATATATATATATATATATATATATATATATATATATATATATATATAGTGATATTAATAATATTCTTTACAAATATAAACTAATTTTAGTACCTGTTTAAACCCTTTTAATGAATCTAGTGAATTATTTTCACTGAAACACTATTTTATTTACACCAAACTAATAAAATAAATTAGATATGAATAAAATATTAGCAGACACTATTATTATATCACTTATCACTCACACTATTTGAAAATTATTTCACAAATTTGGAATTTTTAATAAGTAATCTAACGGAGCACCTTCACCAGCCGGCACTACCCGGCATACTAATGAGCGATGTTTTTGAAACAGAGATGGTACCAAAGTGACAGCCAATCAGAATCGAGTTACTCTATTATCCGGCCTAAACAAATCAGCCACTTCCTTTCTAATATTCAGTCAGTTTTCTGCTTTTCTCAAGTCTACATCACACGTTTATAAAATCATCATAAAATATGTCTTCTCTGAAATAATTACTTTTCGTATGTATCTTTATTCATAAAATATATATAAATATAGAATATATATTTAAATTAATTAAGAATGCTGAATTTACTGTATTTTCGATATAAATATATCTACTACATATATTATAGCATCATCACACAATAAAACCATTAATTAACTTTTAATTATAACTTATATTATTTTTATTAAAATTTTTTAATTTTCAGATTTAGCAAATTTTAAAGGTAAAAATATAACACTCGTACTTAAACTGAATTGAAGATATAGAAGTAATATATCTTTAAAAATATTATATTAGTTATGTCAAATATATATATATATATATATATATATATATATATATATATTTAATTATTAAATATATTAATAATAAATATATTATATTATGTTAGTTAAATATATTATTATATTAAAAATAATATATTTAACTAACATATTTAAAAACTTTATTACCAATGAAATTAATTTTTTTTAAATAATATTGTTAGAAGTATATAAAAAAAATTCTTTGCATTTTAAATAATTTGAGCTTTGTACCTAGATTTCCTAGATATCATGTGCAGTATATTATTCTGTTTTATTATTATATTATTCTAATTTTGTTCTTTTGTAACTTTATTTTTATTGCAAGCCAAGAATTTAATGATGTTAAACGAAAAGCTGTACTTACCACTTCAAGAGATTAGGAATGTTTGGTTCAGTGCAATAACGGTTTTGCAGGGAAGTGAATTTGCCGAGAATACGCTCAACAGCTATTTTGCGGATCTAAAAATTTATTTTATGTGTTTAATTTATGAAGGTATTTATTTATTAAGTATAAATTATTTAGTGACAAGAAATTTTACTTTTAAAAATATTAATAGTTGATTCATCATAATGAACATTCAATATACTCACAGATAAATATACAATTTTATATATATATATATATATATATATATATATATATATATATATATTAAAATTTTAACATCGTGTATCCATTAGGTAATCATTTTTTTATTTATTTCTTTTTCTTTTCATTTATTCTTGGAAATATTAAAACTGTTTCATCATTAATATTACCATAAAGATTTCATTATAGCAGTAACACTTAAAATATTAAATGCTTTCGATATTTAGAAATATATATTAAACATAAATCAATTCATTATGACAATTTTTCCATTATGTTTAATAGCTTACATACGATACGCAATATTAATCAAATGTATTGTGTTCATTTAAGCCTGGTGTGCATGTCCTAATAAAAGGTCTCCACTAGGGGGTTACTGCGGGGGGGGGAGTAGAAATAATACATACAATATAATTTCAGGAATACTCGAAAAAGTTTTCAGAATTATGTATTTTAAATTTTCCGGCTTTAGTGGCATGAAATAAATTGATTGCCAGAAAGAGTAGTAAATTAAACTTTTTTTACTTTTTTTTTTTACAATTTACCATCAGTAACTTAACTGTAAAAGTACAAAGAGAGATCTACGAGTACCGCAACAGCAACTCCTTAATCTTTCCGGATTTGGGCTAATAGTAAATTGAAAAGAGAGGTTTTGCCAGTGCCTCCTGGAGCATCCAAAAAGAGCAACCTCCTTCGCCACTTGCAACTTTTTGAATAACTGTGTCAAAAACTAACCTTTTTTATGAATTTAAAAGTGGAAGAGCTTCTGCTATTTTTTTGCATTAAAGAATGCAATGATTATCAATCTCAAATAACCTTTTTGCCTCACATGCTTCTCGAAATTTTGAAAACTCTTGATTATTGAGCTTTTTGAGATCTTTGAAAGAGGTTGGCCCACGCACAGTGTGTAAAATCATTAAAACATGTTTATTATTTATTTCAAATTAAAACATTTATATTAAATCATCCCCTGTTTCAACGCCTTACAACCCTTTTTCGCATTAAAAAGAAGCCTATGTCCTTCCTCAGGCTCTAGACTATCTCTGTGCCAAATTTCATTTAAATCGGTTCAGTAGTTAGTCAGTAGTGTTAGGGTGCACCTACATTGGATCCGATGCGATATGATCAGAATTCGGAAGCAAACCAAATGACTGAAATATATCGAGAGTGCCTAAAATCATTATTAAATAAAAAGATTTGATATTCGATGGTAGATTAGCTTCATTATTGCTTTTTTGTTGTTACATTAAACGTTCTTCTGAATAACACTTATTAAGCTGGATTCCGAAAAGGAAAAAGAGGAAAGAGCTGCCTAAGGTAGAAGTCCTTGAGATATTTCCTTGCGTCTCTGCTCGATCCGTTATCCTTTATTTGCCAGCGACCTCTGTGGCTAATGCCTTCGCAGGATTGGATACTGCGGTCTAGAAATATAGGACTTTTATTTTGTCTGACATTTTATATGTCGTCTGGGTAAATGAAATGTTCATGTTCTCGAATCGTCAGATGTTTCGATCACCTTCTTCCCATGGCTAATCCGTTTCGGGCGTTTTCTATTAACATGGCGATCTTAATTCTGTTCGCGAGATTTCTAAATAATTGGACATTTGTGAGACGAAGCCATTGCCATAAATTATTCAGACAAGAGTGCTTCTTCCTGCCTGGTCCTCTCTTGCTGTCTATCAAGCCCTGCATTATCAACTTCAGTAGGCGATATTTGTCATTTCGAATACTTGAGCCACAGTATTCTCATTTCTGCTTTATTTTGGTAAATGCGATTTCTTTATCTTTTACGACCCAATTTACCATTTCTCGGTAAGCTATGTAATAGGTCTATGGAATTCGGATAATAGGATAATATATTATACTCAGATTTCAAAGTTTCGATGCCGATAATAAAATCTATAAAGTCTATAAGTAAACTATAAAGTCCAGTGTGTAGAGCACTGAGTTTCTGAACTGAAGGCCCTGGATTCAAATCTGCCTGTGGGCTTAGTTACTCTACTAAGAACCACAGATCTAGTAGAGTAACTACTAGGAGAAAAATTTCCTTAGTACATTTGGGAACAAAGGATGGTCACCCATTAGATATGCTCTCGCGTTTAAATACCAGTCAGGTTCGTTACTTGAGTATGCTTAAAAAAAAGAAAAATTATTACTTAACGTTAAAAAAAAATTGTTACTGGGACACTAATAGACCTTATAGCATTTGGATTACCAAATTATGTGACAGATAAAATTGACAGAGAACTTTTACAAGGAACAGAAGACCTTTACAATGAAATAGGGAAATTGGAACATCTTGTTGGGAAAAATAAGTGCGATAAAAGAAATATTATACCTTCTGACACCATATTCAAACAATTAGAAAAAAAGAGACCATGCCGGATTTGTGTAAATAAAAATAAAGGAAATCGTTACCATCCAGAGGAAAAATGCTGGTTCAACGAGAAAAGTCAAAAAGCAGTTTTTAAATCTGTTAATAATTCTGAATTGGAAATTGAACTGGACCAGAAGAATCCAAAAAACTAGAAATGCCACCATTAATAAAAGTCAAGTTACTATTAAATGACACTTTAAAAGTCTCTGAATTTATGATTCTGGTTCAAATGTGTCATTGATTAATGCAAAATTATTCTGCAAGCCCTCATGAGCCTCTATTATTGGTATTCATGCCCAGAGATAACCAAAAAGTAACGGTTAATTGTGGAAACAGTAAAGTCCCTACAATGTACTTAACACAAACCCTTCATGGGTATAAGTGACATATGTACTAGGTTTTTTAAATTTGTAACGAATGTACCACTCATTCTTTGTGTATTTGTCTTTTAAACCTTTGTATTAGTATTCTTATATCAGGGATGAAATTCTTGACATCATTTCTTGCACATCATCCATAATATGTAACTAAGATAATGGTTTATGCCCTCCTCCAATTGGTTTTTAAATAAATTAAAATAATGGAGTTCCACTAGAACTTAAGGTCTGATTTTAGTTTTCTGGATTACTATTTTCAGTTTAGCACTTAAATTTAGGACTCTATGTCTACTTAGTATTTTTTTTTCAGTTTGATTTAGATTATTTCTGCTAATAACATGGAGCTCAAACTGTTCTTAAAACTGAACTTTTGTTTTAATATTTTATTATATACAAATGAAAGTATGTACCATTTGTAAGAGATATCTTGTAAGAGATGTAGAAAGCCTTTCTCTTCAGAAGTACGACGACAGGTCGCTCCTCGAGCAGCCCGTAGACCTTGAATTGTAAGGAGTGTCTCCTGAGGACACCGGACAATACAAGAACTGGAGGACGTGCCCCTCATTCCCGATAATAGGACTAGAGGTAACAATGAGAGGTTGTCCCAGATACTGAGGCACCCATTCCCCCCGTGGTCACGTAAGGCGGCTGTCATCTGGATTGGTGACCCCCGTAGATGTCACCTCTTATCAACGGGGACAATTTGTTGGAAGTATTTCAAGTAGAACTAGAGCTCTAAAGGGAGAAATTATGATCCTCGCGGTAGGAGTTTTAGGCATCTTGTTTTTTTGTCCTTAACAATTAAATGAAAATACGAAAAAAATTCACAATAACTTCCAAGCAGGATTTATTTCCATAAATGTATTTATTTATCTTTCTGAGACCCAATTTTCTGGAGTATAGATGCAGTCAAGGTGATAGCTAAGCTGAACAACAAAAGGAAAACCTCCCTTAATCGGTTGAGCGTAATTTCGGCAGAATCATCATGTACAACCATTGACCTGTATCATATAGTATTATATAAAATCATTATCAATATATTCTCCAATTATTAAACTATACTTAATAATCAAAATTTGATTACGTTGTTTCAATAGAAGTCTTTGACTTTTCCCAAATAAAACATTAATCTGCGGTCAAGCCCGATAGCCTACTACTCACTAGTACCTACTGTATATTCAGTTATACATACTTTAATCCATACTAGTTTATACAGTATTTCTTTTATTATTTTTTTTTTTTAGAATAGAATAATTTATTGATATTTACAGCTTTAATTATATTACATCAAGTAAATCTGCTGTATGAACAAAGGACATGAAAAAAAACCACTTGTGGAGAAAGTTTCCATTGATAGCACTCCAATAAAGTTCTATAGTAGAAGGTCTCGAGACCATCTCCTTTTCAGACGCCTCGGAGGGTTATCAGGAATATTACGGCAAGCAAGTTGAGAGACTAGCGGATTCAAGTGTGTATGGAGCTTTTCATAGATGGATAGGTATCTAGTTAGGGCCAAATCAGCAACATATGGGATATTAAGATCATGATGGATGAGTTTGTTTGTGGCATAATAAGGAGCATTGAGGATTTTACGAAGGATTTTGGATTTTAAGGATTGGATACAGGATGAATTCGATGGTTTAGTAGAGCCCCAAAGCTTAACTCCGTATGTCAAAATAGTCTGATAACAGTCATGTAAATGAGTCTTTTGTAATTAATTGGGAGCTTTGAACGTTTGTCCAGTAAATGTTGAAGTAGGCGAAAACGTCGAGCAGTTTCTTGTATTTTCAGTATTGTATGATGATTCTTATTATTAATAAAGAAAATTACCTAAATAATTCATTTTGGTATATAAAGTAGTGTTGGTGAAGATAAAGTAGATTATTATTACGATGTACTGTTGTGTTCCAACTAGGCACTTCATTTGCAATGAATGATTCTATTGAACTAAGGGCACTTAGCGATAAGCAGACAGCCAATGGCAGGCTCGCTTACAAACTCATCTTAGCTTCAAGTTGTCTTGGAGATTTTTGTAACAATGGCAACGAGTCAGTTCACATTCCATTCCGGTATTTTAGGGTAATTGTCTCTATTATACTCATATTTTATGGATTAGTATATGAATTTTCGTGGTTTAAATAACAGTTTTTAAATTTGCATTTTTGAAAAAAGTTCATCATTTATTTTTTTATTAAAGAGGACCATTTTTGTTAAGAACCAATCAAAAGCTGGGTGAGCTGCATGACCTTGAAGCTAAGAAATAATATAATAAAAAATATCAACCTAATGTCTATAAAGCGAAAAATATTAAGCAATTTGTTTCCTTCAAAAGATTCAATGAATATTTTTATTTTTAAAGAGAAAGGATAGGCTCTCGGCCGGGATTCGAACCCGGAACCTTTGTCTTTCCGTGACAGCGCTCTACCAATTGAGCCACCATGGCCGCCGGCCGGCAGAAGACAAATCTTTTCTCTTTAAAAATAAAAATATTTAAAAACTCAAAAAATTGACCAATAATTATAAAAAAAGATTCAATGAATAATTTGACCCAATAGAATTTATGACCGTTAGTTATCTTTCCTAGTTTATCGTTACATAGCCACAAATAATAGAATTGAACAATCTAATATATTTTTTCTTACTATTTTGAACTCCAAATGTTTATAAACATGAGATCTCAAAAAATAATTTGAGCCATTAAACTTGAAGATCGGTTGAGCAATTTGCTCAAAAATCAACGCATTACAACCCAACATCGTAGTCGCTTGATAAAATTATTGATTGTATCTACTTATCACTGTTTAGTAATCTCCTTCATGAATTACTGCTCAAACTCGGATCATTAAGATCTTAACGCAAGCCTCCACATACTCAAGTCTCCTTCGCATACAATTTAGACGTCAACAGGCTTTAAAATTTTAGGAATTCCATCGTTAAATATTTAACGAATAAGAATAATATCAACTATTTTACTAGCCCTCTTCAATCTTCGGGAAACTATTCCTTCAATTATATTAACTAGCCGAGTTATGCCGAAAACGAAAAATAACAAGCGTCTCCCGCCTTTGAAAGATCCTTTATCTTCCCCCTAATATCGTTTTCTAGTTACCGTCGATCCAAAGCAGTTACTTTCAAAAGAAAGCACTAATGCGATGCTTGAATTGATAAGGCGGCACTACTCTACAGTTCTCTGTGAATTGTAACTGTTTTCGCATAACAACCGTGACACACTGTTACTACTAGTTGTAGTAAGTAGGAATACTAGAGAGTGAGCTCTTTCGCTTTTCGCAGGATTCGCCACACACTCGTTTTCTTTTCGGTCGCAAGATACAATGATACAACGACGTCGCGTCCTTCGAGCATCCTCTGCACGTGAGGATACTCCGAGCGGACGTTGAGAAGAATATTCTTCCATGGACCGAAACCTAGTCAAAGATTATCCTCGGTCACTGAGCTTTATTCAATGTGCTTGGTGAAAGTTTACTTTTTTTAAGGAGTTCATGTTTTATGTTATCCTTCACAAAAAACTAATGGTTACACGCATTAAAGAAAAAACGACGCTTTATGTCTACAAGAGATTACCTTAACAACTTGTAAACTATTTTTTTCTAATTTTATCTTAATATTCCAAGAGAGAAATCGTCCCAAATGATATTTTAATGGTTTTTTAATTAATTTACAAAAAATAATTCATTCGGTAAGTCTAGTATTAATAGTTTCAGTTGTAAATGAAATTTTCTTAGAATTTCATCCTTAATTTTGAAGATGATAAATAAATTAATGAATTTATTAACATTAATAGATGTGTATAAAATAGAACCAAAAACTCAAAAAGAAACACATGTTAAAATTTGTATGTTGAACGTCTTGGTGGTGGGGTGCTGTCTCATGTTTGGAGCCTGTTTGGGCTGTTGATCGTTGGGATGTATTGCACCTTTTTCTTCGAGATGTAATTCACATAACCCTTTTTTGTTTTTGTGTCTTGATAATGCCTGAATAGGCGAAACGTCGACCGGTAAGTGGGTGTATTACTGAATTTGAAATATAAGGCTTTGCATTGTGGTTTTTCCCAATTGCATTATAATAATTAATACATGTATGAGTTGAAATCCCATCTAATTTTTTCATACATACATTGTAAACTATTGTTACTGTACTAGCGTTTTCACCTATTTTATCTTTTCATATTCTATTCCTATCAACTATATTTTCAAAACAGTCATTGTACACTGGTGTTATTGTACAATAGTTTTTCTATTATTCACATTTGTTATTGTACATATAGTTCCATACTTTTCTGTAATTTGGTAACATCATTAAGTCCGTTATCATACATTTTACACCTTTATTTTACTAGTTTTTCTGTATTATTCATATTCCAACCTTTCTTTATATGTAAATATCCTCGTTTTGTTCTTTTGTTTAACTCCTCCTTTTGATTTTTCTTTATATTATTATATTGTACTGTACTATCCATTCTGTACATTTATTTCCTATTTTTATTTTATATGCGTTATTTATTATTTATCATTTCTGCTCATTTTCTTTAATTTTATTAAATCTGTCTTACTTTATTATATCTGCCATTATTTTCATTTTCTTTCCATTATCAATATCTTTGTTATATCTGTCCTTATCTTAATTTTATTATATTCTATCACATTTTCTATAATTATATCTGTCACTATTTCAATAATTTTGTTATATTTGTCTTTATCTGATTTATTATATCTACCACTAGTTTAATGCCTTTTCATTATCAGTAATTTTTAAATCTGTCTATATCTTTATTTTATTATAATCTGACTCCTTTTTAATATTCTTTATCTTCTATTTTCATATCTGCCACTTTGTATTTTTCTACATTATTTGTCACTAGTATTGTTACTGTACAACTTTGATGTTTTTACATTTTTGTTCTGTTTGTTTCTCTGTTAGCCCTGAAGATGACCTACACTGTAGGTCGAAACGTCGGCACATAATATAAGTATTTCACTTATTCGGTGTTCTTATTGACTGCACCCCCCAACCATCTCCTTTACATAACAATTAATAGATGTGTTTTCTACTATAGGCTACTTCAACACTTACTAGGCTTAAGCTCTAAGCTCCCAATCAATTACAAAATATTCATATACATGACTATTATAAGAGCCACGTGGACTTGTTAAGTTGAGCTTTGGGTCTCCACTCGGTCATAGAATTCCTGTCGCATATAAACTTTACAATCCAAAATCCTTCTTAAGATCCTTAATGCTCCTTACTTCGTTACGAATAAAGTCGTCCATAATGACCTTTGTGTGACATTCGTTGTAGATTTGGCCCGAACCCGTTATCACTCCTTTTTTGACAAACATCATTGTCAATCAAACACGTTAGTTTCAAACCTAGCTACGTCTTCAGTTCCTGATAATCCTCCGAGGTAAATGCAAACTAAATTTCCTCATAACATTCTATCTTGAACTAGTTATTTGAGTACTACCAGTGGGCAGTTTCTCTACTTGGCTTTATCTCACGCTATTAAGTATCATTTATTATTTATTATAATGCAATTGGGAAAAACCACAATGCAAAGCCTTATGTTTCAAAATTACACCCACTTACCAGTCGACGTTTCGCCTATTCAGGCATTATCAAGACACCAAAAACAAAAAAGGGGTTATGTAAATCGCATCTCGAAGAAAAAGGCTCCAAACATGAGACAACACCCCACCACCAAGACGTTCAACATACAACTGAACGAAAGTAATACGCAACCAGCTGGGAAGGTTATAGAATCAGCTGATCCACAAACATATCCAGTAATATTAACCTATAAAAATGTTTCCTATTAGCAAAGTTAGCCAAATTTTTCTTTTAAAATATTTAACGTTTCCGAATAATATTGGTTCAAATTTCTGCAATCTGTTTTATAATTTACCGAAATGTCAAACTTTTGTGCAATCTGCATGGCCTCGAACAACTTCCTTCTAGAGCCATCACTCTCTTTGCAAACAACTTTAGCATTCTCAAAATCAAACTGATACTTACAAGTTTTGGTATGCTGGGCCAACCAATTTGTGTTGGGTTCCTTGCCACCAATTTTAGAGTTTTTGGCTCTATTTTAGTGATATCATTTATTATATTTACTTTTGAAGTATTATTATCAACAGATGTAAACTTCAATAAGATGATCTTTTTGTAGCTTTAAATTAGTGCAGCTATTTAAAGCTACACCAGTACTATCGATACCGTTGATTATTCTATAAATGACTTATTGACAATTTTTCGTTCATTAATTACAAGTATTTTTACTTTCATTCAATAAATCACACCCAATCAGTGTTTGTTTTCTTGCCCAATGTTATATCTACATTTATAATTAGCTGCATTTATAATTTCATTCATATTAAGCAGTAAAGAGTTACTTATTCAAAAATTCTGGCAAAATAATCTCAGCTAATCAAAACAATAAGCCATTATATTTTCTAACAGATATCCAATTCATCGGTACACTTTTTTGTCAATTTGAACGATTTAATATAACTGAGAGATTATGGACCTACATGTCAAATATTGTTCAATATCCTAATCTTTAAATTGCAACATGCAATTGCTAATAAAGTTTCATATTTCGCCTATAGATGCCCAACCTTTTTATTCCGCATCTATCGATTCAGGACATCGATTTCCATTCGGCGCTGATCGATTCAAATCATCGATTTCCATTCCCGCTTTCTCCTATAAATGGAGAGGGCTTGGAAGCAACAAGGTTATCATATCGTTAGTGGTCAGGCTTTCATTAATTGAAAACCATTACTTCAGTCATTTGTATGGCCTTTGCACAAACCCGAAGTATGTTACTCTAATATCATAGATATTTTTTATGATTGAGTTACATGCAATTGGTTGATTTTTTCAAAAATGAGTTTTGAAATAGGCTAGAAACAATTTTTTTTTTTTTAATTTATTTATTGATATCTACAACTGTATTACAATAATACAACAAGTAAATAGGCTAAGTGATATATAATGACATGATAATGACAAGTAGAGAAACTACCCACTGGTAGTACTCAAATCAAAGTTCAAGTAAGGAGGTCACGTGGCCAGCTTCTTTTCAGACGCCTCGGAGGATTATCGGGAATTGAAGAGGAAGCTAGGTTTGAAACTAGAGGGTTTGAGTGGTAATGAAGTTTGTTATGAAAGGATAGATACCTGGTTCGGGCCAAATCAGCAACAAAAGGGACATTAAGGTCGTTATGGATGAGTTTATTCTTAACAAAATAATGAGCATTGAGGATTTTACGAAGGATTTTGGACTGTAAGGATTGGATACGAGAGGAATTCGATGGCTTAGTGGAGCCCCAAATCTCTACTCCGTAAGTCCAAATAGGTCGCATGATGGTCATGTAGATGAGTCTTTTGTAGTTAATTAGGAGCTTAGAGCGTTTGTCTAGTAAGTGTTGAAGTAGCCAGAAACAATTTTTAAACCTCCTCTTTTAATTTCTTCTGAGCTTTTCTCCAAGTCTGCTGAACGATTTTTTTTAAATATAATCGCAAACACACAATAATATCAAAGTCCTTATACAATCCTAAAAAAAAAACTATTATTTCAAAATGGAGATGAATAAAAGGTTTTATACGTACATGTCAACGAAAAATTTAAACTTTATTTTTGACTATTAAGCCAGGAATTAAAAAAACAATTGAGCCACAGTATTCTCATTTCTGTTTTCTTTTGGTAAATGCGATTCCTTTATCTTTTCCGATCCAATTTCTCTTCGGATAATACGGCATTATACCCTGATTTCAAAGTTTCGATGCCGATAATAAAATCTATAAAGTCTATAAATAAACTATAAAGTCCAGTGTGTAGAGCACTGAATTTCTGAACTTAAGGTCCTGGATTCAAATCTGCCTGTGGGCTTAGTTACTCCACTAAGAGCCACAGATCTACCTAGTGAGATCTGCAAGCCCTCATGAGCCTCTATTATTGGTATTCATGCCCATAGGTACCCTTAATTGGATGAAAAAGTGGCGGTTAATTGTGGAAACAGTACAGTCCCTACAATGTACTTAACCCAAACCCTTCATGGGCATATGTGATATACTATGTTTTTTTTAATGTGTAACAAATGTACCACTCATAGTTTGTGTATTTGTCTTTTAAACCTTTGTATCAGTATTCTTATATCAGGGATGAAATTCTCAACAATTGTTTTTCGTCCACAAAATAAATATGTGGATTTTTTTATCGACCAAGCCACTATGAATTATGTTTCTTCAACTCTCTGCTTTTTTTTTTTTGTCTCCTATCTTAGTCTCCAAATCTCCTTTATCTTTTTCCTTCCTCTCTTTTGTATAAGTAACCTCCGTAATTTTTTTAGTTGCTTCCTTATAACCCTTAGTTTGAAACAATTTTGGTGTCGGGTATCAATAACTATTTTTTTATTTTATGTTTTTTTATTTCCAAATGAAGATTTTATTGCATTAAAAGCAAGATGTTTTTTTTGTTTGTTTTATATAATTCTAACATTAATAAAATTTATCAAAAGGAAACAAAAGAATTTAGAGAGTAATTTTAAAAACATATGTTTTAATATTAAGTGTAATGTTCGCAAAAACAAAACAAGATCAGCCTCGAGACAGTTGCCCTGTGAGAATGTTGCTTGCTACTCTACACTTGATTTTGTCGCCGCTCTCTCCATCTTCTTCAACTTGAATTTTGTCAACTCTCACCAGTAAAACTTCTCGCTATTTTCATCTAATTTTGGACTTACCGGTAAGAGACATTTAATTTTTTTACTCATCATTTCGAATCATCAAATCATCGCTATCAAAAACTCAACACTTTTCAAGAACTCAGTTCATTTCTCAGTTTTTCATTGATTCACAGACCAATAATATTTTTGTTTCAAGACTCATCTCTCTTTAGTAAATAAGTTAATTATTTTTTTTATGTAAATAATTGTAAATAATAGCTTAGTGCATTTTCTTTTTTTTCATAACTTTTTTATTTACTTTTAAATAACATTCTTGTATTTTCTTAGGTTTACTTGTGCACATTAATATTTTTATAATTGTTCTTTTTCTATTTTTATATTATATATTTATCAATTACTCATTTTTGGATGTTTTTTATTTGTATTTACTTGATGAATTTCTTTTCTTTCCTTTTATAGCTTCAATTATGTATATTTGGGGAAATTGTCACCCAAATCAAACTATCAGGTTTTTTTATTGAATTCACAATCGGCAAATTCGCTCGGATAGAAGGTTAGTAAATTATTATTAGGAGCCCCTTCTTCCACATTTGGGTTCACACATGATCCCTATGTAATATCTGCTGGAGTAACATTCAGCTCATCCATATCTTTTTCCACTTCTGGAAACTATACGTTCATTAATTTTAGATGTTACTTGTACTTGAATATCCTTTCAGTCTATCATCTGGTGTCCCTCCACGTAAGTGTCCAGAGGATGAAATTCTATATATTTGGAATACTAATACTAATATTCCTTTGCAGCATTTTTTCATGGGAAACTCTTAAATTTAAATTGGTCCTCAGTCCTCTGTGATAAGCATGACTATACATTGATTCTTTATTCATGAAAATACGAGGAAAAATTATTAAAATACGATTGGAATAAAATTCCCAAAATTTTTATTCTATCTAAGATTTATTATTCAAATATAAAAACAGACAACCAGCTTCAAAATACAATTATTTAATCTAATTAGGTCACGTGATCGTCACGTTGAGAGAGGAAGAGAATTTTAATGTTCTTCTTCACGGCTAATATTCAGAGATAATCTAAGATTTTTTTTAATACGAAAAAATTAATAAAAACAGGTTAATGTAACAAAAATAAAATGCAGACCTGTCATGAAATATTTAATATTTGAATGAAAAATGGCAAAAATTTGCTTATGGGTGTGAAAAATAAATAAGTAAGTAATGCAAAATAATTAATTAGAATTATAAAATGTAGACAACTATAGATTAAATTTAAAATATACATATTAGACAGAATTCTTCTCATTTTATTTATTATCTCAAAAAAAATAATAATATATAAATATAGTACAAACCTTAATACAAGGTCACCTATGGTGTAGTGGTTAGCTTAACAAACTACTAAGCCCAAGATCGCGGGTTCGTAGCCCGGCAGGTGGCCCTAGGATTTTTTTAAGGGAGTAAAAAATCCTTAGTTACGCCGTCCTTCGGAAGGGACGTTAAAGGGGGGTCCCGAGCCTTTACGATGTCAGGTACTCGTTAAAAATCCCTATCCTAATTAAACCTGGATAGGCAAAATTTAGAGCCACTGTAGCATCGTCCGATTAGCCATAGCAGCATAAAGTGACGTTAAATGAACTAACTTAACAAACCTTAATATGATATAAAATAAATAAAATAAATTGATACTCATGAAGTAATGCTTAATCTGTATTTTTTATTGTATTTGTATGACTTTCTCAACTCAGTTTATTTCATTTTTTATATTTTCTACGAATAAAACATTTTCGATACATGTTATTCTACATCTTTATACTAATGAGGAAAACAAAAAATATATGTTTGCTTATATTTGCTGAAATATATAAATTGAAATCTTCCATTAATATTTGGTGTTTGCTTTAATTAGTAATTCAGGATATATGATAAACCTAAATTTCTAGCCAACAATGAGTTTAAAATGACCTGAATTTAGCACGCACGGCCAATTTGACTTGTAAAATAGTCCCAGCAAAGAGATAACTGTGAATCTTGAAAAAGGAGGACAAAATACCTTTGCGATCCCCAAACCGCCGAGTCCTGCCCCAAGTATTTGTGTAGGAGTCAGTGCTATAGATATTTTGCCTTCGTATTGTATTTAATTTTTTTTTAAATGTAGTGTTTCGAATCGATTAAATTCTAATTAAGGTTATTTATTGCCGTTCCATTTACATAAAATCAAATGCAATCAACTTTCTCTATATTCCTTACATATTTTACAGAAATTAATATGAATATAAAAATTCATTAAAACATAAAAATCATCCTATTACTCATTATAAAAAATATATAATTTATCAATAAAAACTATATGATACGATGACATAAATTTTGATTATTTAAAATTGTATATATTATATTCTTATTTATTGAAGTTAAATTGAATGTTGGTAGCTTTCAGAGTTATAATAATATCTAGAAATAAAGTATCAGTTGTGTTATAATAAAAATGTAGATATTTAGAACATTAAAACAGGAATAATATAAGAACCTTGGTAAATTATTTCAATGTGTCAACGGAATATGACAAATAGTTTTCTCGTACAATAGGTAATATAGTATGCGTCATATAATTTTGTCACCATAACTTTCACATTGACTATCTTAGCATTAAGATACCATACAGTTTATGGTATATAAGTAATTAATATGGAGAAATAACCATCCAGAAAAACTTTTTTCATGTTTCTTTTCTGAGTCATTCATTCAAGTAAGTTAAAAAACCTTTTTCCATTCAAACATTTTTTCTTTATTTAAAAATACTTTCAACATTCTTCACTCATTTTCAATTTACATCTCTTATAAGTCCCTTTTTTTATTTAATTTAAATATATTTTTTAAATACTTATAAATTTTCACATTTTTAACGTTTTTGTAGATTGTCAAATAATTTAAAATTTAACATTTATAAATGTTAATAATGACCATGGAGTACATTGTTAACTCTAAGTATTATACGAACAATTTTATATTATTTGTCAATCTACAAAAAGGTTAAAAATGTGCAAATTTATAAGTATTTAAAAAATATATTTAATTTAAATAAAAAAAGGGGCTTATAAGAAATGTAAATTGAAAAAGACTGAAGAATGTTGAAACGTATTTTTAAATAAAGAAAAAATGTTTGAATGGAAAAAGGTTTTTTTACTTACTTGAATGAATGACTCAAAAATATGTACTCCACTAAGATGAACAAGAGAATTAAAATAAAAAAATGTTTCTTTTCTTAAATTATTAATCGTTTGAATAGTTTCAGATTATTCATATATTTTTATACTTTTCAGGAATAAACTAATAAGATACCCATCTCAATACCTTTGTTTATCACAGTCTTGACAATGTACTATTTAATATATTTTTTTTAACATTTAATAGAATTTATATATCTCTTTAAAATATGTATATATTTTTAACTATAATACTCCATCCCATGAATATGTTTTTTTCTTGTGGGCAATAAGTAATGCTGCTATGTAGCTTACAATCATTCCATAAATAATCAATGATATAAACGAAATAAATGTATAAATAAATATACACAAGCGAAAAAATATATACAAAAATTAAGTAAAAAAAAAAAATATATATATAATAAAAAAATATAATAATAATAAATAAAACATAAAAGAAATATACTGTACACATTCATACTCTATTTACAATTCCCATGAATATTAAGCAAATATAATTGTTTAAGTTAAATTTATCCCACTTTTTAAAATTATACACAATATTTCAAATAACCTTTTATTCATTTTTGAGTGATACACCAACATTTTATCCACATAAAAAAATATATAATGTTATATTATAATTATGTCTCGTTTGACGTGATATATCGTCTTTTTTATTTGAAAAGATATTTCTAGATTACAGCACTTTTATTTTCACTTTAATTTTTTGGTATTTTTCCCTCCACGAAAAATCTTCTTCATCTGTTTCCTCTTTTCTTAATGTCCTTCATGAGCTTTCCCTGCCTTTTCTCTCCTCAGACCACGCAAGACCCTTTTTGGGGCGCTTTTTTCCCACAAGAACCTTTATTCCCTTGAGCTTCCTTCTGTATTCATCTCTGTCAAAACAATGTTGGGCTGCCAGCCCTAGTTGGTCCATATCATCGTTAAGTTGTTTCAAATATCCTGTTAAGTTTTTCTGACAGTGGATTTGTTGACAAATTTTATGGTCCAGTCTTTCAGGATTCATCCACATCATCTGTCCATAGACCCTTAGCCTTCCCACCCTAACGTCAATTTCTAAGTGTGTTCTTTCCTTATAGATTTCTTGATTCGACACGTTTTTTTATTTAGTTATACGCAACACATAAAATAAGCAGTATTTATAAACTCAATTTTATGCTTGCGTATATGGCACAGGTATTCAACATTTTATTATTCAAGACGTTCCTTTATCTCCAATGATAATATATTGTGTTCAATGAAGGAAATGTAGAACATTATTTCTTTAAATAATATCATTTTGTAATTAAGATTAACTATTTTTTCTTACCCTCCTTTATAAAAAGTAATGTCATTTTTTTTTAGACTAGTTCGCTATTTTTTATTTATTACTTAATATAATTCACCAGAAGCTTATTTTTTTTTTTTTACTGCAATGGCATGATTGCGAGAACAATAGAGGCTGTGCATCGTCAACACGGAGTTTAACGAAGATGTTTCATATTAACTGTAACTGTTTATGAACAGTTTAATGTATGATTAAAGCTATTCTCATGAAATTGATTTGTTGAGTATTGAATATCCTTAATTTTAATTTCAAAATTTGAAAGCATTTGAATTCATGTATGAAATTGGACAATTTTTAAAATAATGAATGGAACTTCTGAATGGAACTGTACACACATATCTACAGCCTCGGTGAATAATTGGTTAAGTCGGATTTTGTCCAGAGAGAGTGAACTGCCTTCAGATAACCGGAATCGTATCATTCTCGTAGTTTTTGGCTTCAAATGGAGTTGTAATATAAACAATAAATCTTTTTTAAGCCAATGCCTTACTTAGCCCCTTATTCACTAAGAAAATAATTCGATTCCGCTTACTTAAGTACAAGAAACTCATTTTTGGGAAAATTAGATTTAACCACTTATTCACCGGGTCTATATATATATATATATATATATATATATATATATATATATATATATATATATATATATATATATATATACAATGTGTTGATTTGATGCCGTAGCTAATTAATAAAACGATATCCATTAATGATAAGTTATCAGTATAAGTAAGCAAAATATTACTTATATTGATAGCTCCCCTACCTTGACATTGCAATCTCAATTAATAATAGTTAGGGGGCCAATAAACAAAATCCCAACGTTAAACCTTAGAAATTAT
The DNA here is from genome assembly GCA_037127475.1 of Arma custos. Taxonomy (NCBI): domain Eukaryota; kingdom Metazoa; phylum Arthropoda; class Insecta; order Hemiptera; family Pentatomidae; genus Arma; species Arma custos. Next base: position 135,532,126 of record CM073764.1, on the reverse strand, counting down.
CAAAATATTATTTTCTAAACTTTTTATCGGTTGTTTTCATTTTTAAATATTTTCATTTTCTAAATATGTAGGTTTATTCTATACCTTTATAAAGATTATTATTATTTGCTTAGCTAAGTGAAGAAATATATTTCCGTTATGATTGGATATGGTTGGTTAGTCCATTGGTCGCTACAACAACATCAATTCCAAACTTACTACAATCGGAAACATTTTTACGATTTTCAGCAACTCAGAATAGAAATAACAGTTACAGAAATAACAAGTTATTACAATCTATGTTGAGGTGATAAAGTTAAGGAAGTTGAAGATAGAATACGATCAGGGAACGGTTACGCGTGAGTCACAGCTATTTATGAGTTCTACTGCCCTACTTAGGAATGCTGTAGTCGTCAGCCGATCATCATGTATTTCACAATACATTAAACCATAGGATGTATTGTAAACTATACACGAATGTGTATTACGGATAATAAATTGCTCCCTTCTCATCATTAGTTGAGATTACGATGGCAGGCTAGGGGAATGTTAGCAAGTAATACTTTTCACCCAAGGATGGGGAAAGAAACACAATACTTACTGATATATATATATATACAGTAAAACCTCTACTAACGGACACCCCTAAATAGCGGTCACTCCCCATTACCGGACGATTTTTTTTGCACCAACATTTTAATACAATTTTTAAGGCATTTGAACCTCTATTTAACGAAACCTCTCATTAACGGTCACGGACAGGCTGTGTTGGTTAGAAATCGATTAAAAAAACCTCTAAAAGACGGACAGTATGACTTTATCCCTTTCCCGTTTCTCGGAAACAATTAGTTGTTTTTCCGGTCTAAGGAAACAGGGACAGCTGTGTTTACTTTTGAGTAAAGGTTTTCCACATAAATACTTTTTTTTTATTCTCGAACTATCTTTATTAACATTTAGTTCTGTTCTAACCCTCGTGGCAGGCGGCTAAAAATGCCTCACTCACGTAAGAGACTCACTTTAGAACAAAAAATAAATGTAATCGACTTTTATGACTTTGAAAAGTTAAGGGAACGTGCGCTAGTGGAAAGACTCAATATCGGTAGGACACAAGTTTCGGAAATACTCAAAAACCGTGCGATGTTTTTTTTTTTATACTACTTACGTTTTAAACACATAGGAAATTGAATAAGAGAGAATTAATTTGTACAAATACATATTTATAAAAAAATAAAATCTCCCTTTAAAGGACACCTTTAAATAACGGACAAAAATATTTGCACCAGGGCTGTCCGTTAATTCGAGGTTTTACTGTATATATATATATGTATAATGTCACATTAATCATTTTTTTTAAACGGGTTCAAACCGAAGATAGTTACACGCTGGTTTTAAAAGCGACACATAAATTCAATCCTGGACAAATCAAATCCATGAGAATGATAGTCATACATTATTATTAGAGATAAACTGCTTTATCTCTATGCATTTATACTTACACAATATTAAACATTTATATTGACTGATGGTAAACATTACATTTTTACAAATTTCAATAAACAGGGAGTTTGTATGAATGAACGATGTATGAATCTAAAGAACTTTAAATAAAACTTATTTATTATCAGCAAAAAAAAGTTTGTTTTTTTCTATTTTAAATGTATTTATTGAAATTTACAACTGTATACTAAATAGATCAATTTTTTTTTTTTAATTTAATTTATTGATATTTACTTACAACTATAATAATATTACAATAAGTAAATCTGCTATATGTACAATACGACTTGAAAAGCACTTGTGGAGAAACTACCCATCGGTAGCACTCCAAAAAGTTCTATAGTAGATGGTCTCGAGGCCATCTTCTTTTTCAGACGCCTGGGAAGCAAGTTGAGAGACTAGCGGATTCAAGTGTGTATGGAGCTTGTCATGGAAGAATAGGTATCTAGTTTGGGCCAAATCAGTAACATATGGGATATTAAGATCATGATGGATCAGTTTGTTTGTGACATAATAAGGAGCATTGAGGATTTTACGAAGGATTTTGGATTGCAAAGATTGGATACGAGATGAATTGGATGGTTTAGTAGAGCCCCAAAGCTCAACTCCGTATGTCCAAATAGGCCTGATAACTGTCATGTAAATGAGTCTTTTGTAATTAATTGGGAGCTTAGAGCGTTTGTCCAGTAAATCTTGAAGTAGGCGAAAACGACGAGCAGTTTCTTGTCTTTTCAGTCTAAATAGATCAAGTAAATATAATAAATCAATAAATCAAGTCCAATAATAAAAATAAATCATGTCCAGAGATAAAGGCATGTAGAGAAACTACCCAATAGCCAAGAAAAGTAAATATTACCAAATATATATATATATATATATATATATATATATATATATATATATATATATATATTATTTTATAATTATTGGTCATTTTTTATGAGTTATAAATATTTTTATTTTTTAAAGAGAAAAGATAGGCCCTCGACCGGGATTTGAACCCGGAACCTATGTCTCACCGTGACATCGCTCTGCCAATTAAATAATAATATGACGAATAATAAAAATAATAATATGACGAAAGTCAATAAGATCCTAAATTAAAATTAATGTTCAAAGAGCTTCGTTCTAGTGTATTCATCGCAAAAATGGCGGGAGCACACTGGGGCTTTAGGATCTAAAAGAGAGAAGCTTTGTCCTCGACCGAGAAGTGCCTTGGATAGCTCAATTGGCAGAGCGATGTCACGGTGGGACTAAGGTTCCGGGTTCAAATCCCGGGCGAGGGCCTATCTTTTCTCTTTAAAAAATAAAAAAAAAAACAAGTTTTCATTTTTATACTTATTTATTTACATTTATATTTATGTTATGTTCGTTTTAATGTAAACATTCCTCAAAATGTTGTCCTCTTGCACCAATGCAAGCATTACATCTAGCACTCACTTCATAAATTGCAGCTAAACATTGTTCTGATGATATTTGGTGCACTGCATCTATGATTCGGTCTCTTAATTGCTGTCTTGAGTTGATTGACACCGAATAAACTTTCTGCTTCAAGGTTCTCCATACGAAGAAATCCATGGGTGTCATATCAGGTGATCTGGGTGGCCAAGGTAAGAACATAACATAAATATAAATGTAAATAAATAAGTATAAAAAAGAAAACTTGTTTTGTTTCTTTTTTTGCGATTTTCTCTAAAACTAAGCAAAAACGAGCAAATCTTTAAAGGACTTTTTGTCTTAGTTTTTCGGTCCCCTATAAGTTCCTGAAGTTTTGCCATTTAAATTCGGTACATCCTGTATATATATATATATATATATATATATATATATATATATATATATATATATATATATATATATACATATATATGTACGTTTAAAGTCCCTTTGATTTTTAAAAAAATTATTACAGGTCGACCGAAGACACTTTCAGGTTAGTTTAAAATGCAACAGAAATTCAATCCTTGACGAATCAATTTCATGAGAATGACGATATCTTTGCTGCATGATAACAAATAGTTACGATCGGAGTGTATTATATAACAAATAAATCTTATATATTTGTTATTATAGTTTAAATGTTTTTACTAAGTTGTACCCAACAAAACTCGTACAACCCATCGTATATTATAATTAATTTGATAAATCACTCAGGTATAAATATATTGACCATTTATCAAAAGTTCTATTTTTACCGAAAGACCTGGTACTCCACTCACCGCTCCAGCCAGCGTTGACTACCATGACCGCATTGCCCGCCTTCCTCTTGGATCGACATGGCTCCCCAGATATCGGAAGATACGTGATCCATCAGGAGAGAACTTTACTGTTAGCTAAATGCCGTGTTCCAACACGTATCTAGGCCAGGCTATTACCCGCTCCTGTAAGCGACTCACTTCACGGAGAAGGTTCCTCACTAAAGGCCGCTTTGTGTCCTTATTACTCTTCTTGTGTCCTTTTATTTCCGCCTCTTACCGTGGCAAGATAATGTACCTGAGGACTTCTACATTATATAATTACTAGCTTATGCCCGCGGCTTCGCTTGCGCGGAATTCGGCCTGCCACATAAAGTTTCGTGAAAGATCATTTTAAATAAATAATTTAATTATTTTTTTTAAATATAAGTTACTCGTACATCCATAATTTCAGATGTCTAACTTCAAAACTGACGGATTCTCTACAACCTTTGAACCCCCATTATATTAAAAGGGAAACACTTGAGGTGGAATTATCCAAATTTCTTTCTTAAACCATACCTATCTACAAATTTCAAGAGGCTAAGTTCCTGATTTGTCTTTAATTATGTACTATAACGGGAGGGCATGCCCACGTGACCCCACATAAATCTGCCCTTGATTTAGCCTATGATGTATAACCTATATTATTCAATAAGTTTCATCCAAATTCGTTCTGTAGTTTTTGCGTGAATGATTAACAAACATTCGCATTTATAATATTCGTAGGATATCAAAAGAAATAGTTTCTTTCTGTTATTTTAACAATAATATCAGTGATTTGCCTATAATTATGTACTATAATGGATTCTCCACAGCACCTAAAAAACTGTCGGGGGGCCACGTGCACCCATGCGCCCTCCTTATAAATCCACGCTTGCTATAGCCTATGTGTTATTCTGATGTATAACCTATATTACTGTAAAGTTTCATCCAAATCCGTTCAGTAGTTTTTGCGTGAATGAGTAACAAACATTCGCATTTATAATATTCGTAGGATCTCAAAATAAATAGTTTCACTCCTGTCCTTTCTGTTATTTTAACCACAATTATCATGTGATTTTCCTTTATTTATGTACTATAATGGCTTCTCCACAGTACCTACAAAACTGTCGGCGGGGGGAGGGGCGTGCCCCCCTTCCCCTAAATCCGCGCTAGCTGTAGCCTATGTGTTATTCTACTGTATAACCGATATTACTGTAAAGTTTCATCCATATCCATTCAGTAGTTTTTGCGTGAAAGAGAGACAAACATTCACATTTATAATATTAGTAAGATATATTTTGTTTGTTCTTAAATGTTTTTACTACATTATACCCAAAAATACACGATTATAAGATACTCGTATAGTCCCGAAAATTTTCCATTTACAGATTACAGCAAATATTTCATTTTGAGATTTCCTCAATCCAATTCTGAAGAGATATTTTTACTCGTTTCCAACAGAAATTAGAAAATAAAGCTAAAAATTATAATTATAAAAATTATAATTTTCAAAAAGTTAATATTAAGAATAGGGCTATGAACAAAAAAATATTCATTTTATCGTTAAAAAAACCTGGGGATTAAACAAGTTTTAGTTGTGTTTCCTATTAAAGCGTGTTTTTAGTTTTTATACGTTAGATTTTTTATATTTTAGTTTTGTTTCCTACTAAAGCGTGTTTTTAGTGTTTTTTAGAGTTGTCTCAAAGATTATATGCCTCAGTACAAGCCTCATTATTTGAAACATGACTCAACAGTGTCTTCGGATATGAAAAATCGTTAAACCTCAAGATCCTGTTCAGGACAAATGATACAAACTTATCAAATAATTTTATTTTAATTGTATTGTCGTTGGTCCTTGAGAAGTTTACAATGTTGTAATTTAAATAGATGTGTTGAAGTGCCCAAAATTCAAGGATTATATTATATTTTAATATATATATATATATATATATATATATATATATATATATATATTATTATATATATATATATAGGTAACGTACAAGCGAAGCTAATAAAATCGTGTTAATAATGATAATAAAAGCAATATTATCTTTAATAATTATTAAATAAAAATTCACTGATTTTTATACCATTTTTCCGATGTTTTATATTCTAAAAAATTAAAATTAAGTAACTTTAAAAGCATATTTAACAGAAAGAATGTCCTCCGACGAAAGTTCATTAGAGAACATACAAAGTATTTCCTTCTGGGAAAGACCGGTCAGAACTCCTGGGCATATTTCAGTAATGGCAATTTTCACCAGCGAAGTATAAGGACATGGAAAGTCAAAGACATACCGTGGTCTTCTCAAGCTGGTTTTAGAGAATTTCAAATGAAAGTTAAAAGGTTCCCTAGTAAATGGTTACTAAGACAAAAACTAGTTACAATTGGCAATAACCAGTTACTAAAATAAGAACTGGTTATTTCTACTTTTCGCAAGTATTGCCTTTTCGATTCTAATAACTTCTTGTATCTAAGTAGATATTTCTAGTGTATCAACTTTTTTGTTCGCTACTATTTTTGGCTTCGATTTTCCTGCGTTTTGCCACTTATTAAAAAATAAATATAAAATGGATTGTACCTTATCCATATACCTGGAATAATAATATCGAGATTAAAATTTGAGTATGGGAAACGTATGTATATTTTTTCATTAACAAATATATAATCTACACAGAGGGTGGGTTCAACAAAAAAATGTATGGTATTGTATGCTCATGTTACTATCTTTAGAGGTTTTTTTTAAAGTCAGTCAACTAAACGGTAATAGGTATTGTTCTTGGCTGTTTGTGTTCCATATTCCATATTCAAATTTTGTCCCTTTTAATACCCTCAACACCTTTACGGTATTGAGTTTCACCTTTCTTAGCTTAAAACCTGATTTCTGACTTTTTTTCACTGAATTTTATATTGAATTGCCAATGGCCATACCACGTTGAACACACCGGTTTCGTCAGATAACCGAAGTTAAGCAACGTCGGGCGTGGTTAGCACTTGGATGGGTGACCGCCTGGGAAAAACCGCGTGCTGTTGGCAACTAACTTAACAGTTAACCAAGTAAATACATAGCTGGCTGTATGGGTGGAAATATCCAATGCCATAAATAATAAAAAAAATATATTGAATTTAAACTAACTTCACCTTTTACAGGTTAAAAATTACGATATTTTATTTATTTAAAGCTATTTCGATATAAATGAAAAACAATTAATACTACATAAACATGGATCGTTATGTCTATTAATCCCTTCTTTGAAAAAAATTTAGCAGCCCGATGTAATGAAACATAAACATTTTTTCAATATTACAAATTACTTTTTTCGATATGGATGGAATCTGTGGAATCTGCAGACCCTCCTAAGGATCACGCAGCCTTTATTAAGTGACTACCCTAAATTTGGAGAAGAGCTTACTGGTTGAGCATATTCTCGGACATATCATCTACCTGCGGAACCGTTGTCCTACCAATAGCAGAGTGTATTGCGCTATGTGCCATGCCCTACCTTAGTATTACAAGGATGTATGTTACAAAATTGAAAAATCAGAGGTTTTGATACCAAATGATTCTGTGGGTCGAAAACTATACATAGATCTTCAAAACGTCAAAAAATCGCGACCGGGTGTCATCCAAAGACCAAAAATAAAAAGATACTTAGAATCTTTGATATCGTTTTTCTTATTTTCAAATATCTGTAGCATACAACTTTGTAATACTAAGGTAGCAAATGGATTGAATGCAAGACCCTAAATGGATTGTAGAGGTACTAGATTTTTTTTTTAACCCAGTTTTTACTATGGAATATCTTTTTAGTTATGGTAAAGAATGAGATATACTATTTCCGATGTTACATTTGAGAAAGAATATATATATAATCTACTTAATAATTCAATACAATAAAAACCTTCATAAATAAAAAACAGGTTAAATAAAAATTAATTAGAAACTTAACTTTTTTTTAGCTATTTACCATAATCTTGATTTGCTTCAGGAACTCTGTAATCACTTCGTTAACAGGGTAAAACAACCACAGCGCCCACAATTATTCAGACGAAAATTATTTTCCTACAGCATAAAATTATGAAACGCTTTTATACAATTGCATCGAAAATTTTCATGGGTTGTAATCGTACATTTTTTTTTTTTATGTGTGCAAAGATCAATCAAATTTACGAATTTCAAAGAAAACAAAGTTATGAGTTCTTAATATGACTAGCAGTTTATAAGCCAACGGCCATACCACGTTGAACACTCCGGTTCCCGTCAGATCACCGAAGTTGAGCAACGTCGGGCGTGGTTAGCACTCGGATGAGTGACCGCCTGGGAAAAACAGGCGGTAACCATCTGGGAAAAACCGCGTGCTGTTGGCACCTAACTTAACAGTTAAGCAAATAAATATATAGCTGGCTGTATGGATGGAAATATCCAATGTCATAAATAAAAAAATAGCAGTTTATAAAGTATAAGATCGTCAACTGTCTAAGTTACTATCTAAGGCAGTGGTTCCTAACCTGGAGGGGGCGTGAAAAAATGTCAGGGGCATAAGGCAAAAGACACATAACCAGTTTAAAAAAAAATAGTTAATTTTAGTTTATTTTCCATTAATTAGTATTGTTTTCAATGTAATTACTGCTATTTTTTTTCATGCGGAAGATTTTCATTTGAACGGGGGGGGGAGGCGTGGAAGGCTTAAATTCGCGGAGGGTGGGGGGGTACTGAAAATGTTGGGAACCACTGATCTAAGGCCTCTGCTAAATCGAATAATGAATATAAAACAAAATATAGTTATTAATTCAGCCAGAAACAAATTAAGTAAATTGTTTAGTTAGTTACTACGGTTTTTAAATTGGAGCCTTGTTTTTCGTCAACTGTGTGATTATTTTTAACATGATTGATATGCTGCAGATATAGTGACCAGCTGCGTTTGAATAAAATTATATAATTAGATACATAATTAATTTGTATTGTACCTGGCAGAAACAATTGCAATGGATGACACTATTTCAAGTTTTACAGTGTGTATATTTATCCCCCGTAAATATAGTTCGAAATTAAATGAGCTTGGGAGAAGCCTGAGGATGTCATGGCCGAAGAGGAAACGACAGCTGTAGGAAGCAGGTGGTCGATACCGACTCCAGATATCGCGAGCACTGGAGTGAACAGTCTGAAAAGTATGCGAATTTAAAAAGTCTATTGCTGACGAATATAAACAAACATTGTAAAAATATTTTCTATAAATATTTCATCTGATCTAAATTTATCTAACAGTTTGGGTCATTCTGAATTTAGGACATGAGAAAGGGAGAGGGAAAATAGTGGCGGCAGAATGGTGACTGAAATTTTATTTCTTAGTTAGGTAAAAAAAAAATTATTTGAAAAGTAAAAAAGAGACCTTACATAAATGTTAAGACCGTGGAAAAATTCCAACGAAAAGCCTTAAGTCTCCAAACTAAAACAGAAATAGAAATTATCTGTCCAATATTTCGCCCATTCAGGCATCCTCAGGGTAGAAAGAGAATAACAGCAAAACAAAACATGAATAATGCACCCAAGAAACATCCCACCACCTCCAAGGCTGAAATGCAACTAATGAATCATAAGGAAGGTTACTCGACCCCAGCTGGTTAAGGTTAGATAAAAACAGCTGATAGATACTTCAGAAATTCAAAATTCAATATGATGATAATGATAATTTTTTTTCTTGCATTTTTACATTCATTTTTTCATATGGTCTTTCGTCTTAAGTTTTGTGATGTTTGCTATTATTAATTTTTCCTGTGGTGCTTTTTGAAATTTGGTGAGTGTATATTGAATTTTGAATTTCTGAAGTATCTATCAGCTGTTTTAATTTAACCTTAACCAGCTGGGGTCGAGTAACCTTCCTTATGATTCATTAGTTGCATTTGAGCCTTCGAGGTGGTGGGATGTTTCTTGGGTGCATTATTCATGTTTTGTTTTGCTGTTATTCTCTTTCTACCCTGAGGATGCCTGAATGGGCGAAATATTGGACAGATAATTTCTATTTCTGTTTTAGTTTAGAGACTTAAGCCTTTTCGTTGGAATTTTTCCACGGTCTTAAAAATTTATTTGGTTATTTAATTGTATAACCTTAATTCAGTTAATGTTAAGATTAAATGAGATTGTTTATATTCAAAGATAATATTAATATAATTTTGTTTTATTATACTGCCTATAATAACAAAAAAAAATATTTTGACTTCTAGAGGAGTTGTGGGAAAAAGGGGAGTTTCGTTTTAGGCCCTATCTTCTGGTCCATGACTAATTGATATAATATTTAGCGTGTATATATTCAAGTTTGAAAACAGGTTTTCGGCTAGTCAACTAGTGGCTCAGATGTAAAATTAAATGTTAGGTGCCACAGAATTAATACGGCGTAAAGAACAATACTTTTGTCCTGTCAGTGGTAATTGGGTCGCGGAACGGATTTTTCTCTAAACTCTGAACATTTAAAATGATAATTCTAGCCCAGTTCACAGGATAACTGGGTTGTGAAATGTTAATATCCAATTAACGTCTTGTCTCTAAGTTACTTAGTTAGCTGCATGGCTGCTCTCTCGCTGTACTTTCTGTAATTTTCTGGAAAAGTAATGTTGAAATGCGTAATATAAAGTAAATTAGTAAATTTTAATAAATATGATTTTTTTAAGGGAGTAAAAAATCCTTAGTTACGCCGTCCTTCGGAAGGGACGTTAAACGTGGCTCCCGAGCCTGTACGATGTCAGGTACTCGTTAAAAATCCCTATCCTAATTAAACCTGGATAGGCAAAATTTAGAGCTCCCGCTGTATCATCGTCCGATTAGCCATAGCAGCATAAAGTGACGTTAAATGAACAAACAGTAAATTTTAATAGGCAATGCAGTACCAATTGATAATCAGAAAGGAATTATTGTATTAATTACACGATTAGTTTTCTTATATCTATAGCCTCCTTCAATTTAAATCCTCCGTCCAATCTCAGAGCACAAGATCTAGCTTTTCCGACCTTCATATCCGTTCCCACAAAACCAAAACATTTTTGCGTTTCTTACTCGCCCGTTCCACCGCTCTTTAGAACTCACTCTCACCTGATGTCCGGCATGCGTCTTATCCACATTCAAATCCAAGCTTTTCCTACATCTCCTAAATTACCAAACAGATGCTCTCTAATTAGCAATATTAATAGCTCATTCATCAGAAATGGTTAATGAATTACTGTAAATATTCTTCATTCATAACGATATTATTTGTTATATTGATAGTTGCTTTTATTTTATTTCTCAGCTTAATTTTTATTTTATATGTTTTTTTCTTCTCTACCAGAGCTTACCTCTTAGTTTATATTTATTGTCAAGATATTATATAAATATTTTATTATTTTAATAATATAGTCCTTTGGCCAGATATATATTTATTAACTTTTGTACACATCTCTTGCACTTAAGGGACCTGGTCCCAGAATAAAATTCCCCTTATTTAAGGTCTCTGTGAATATAAGTATAAAAATCTTGGAAAATTGCACATTACATTGACAATTAACTGCAATATATTTCTACCATAGTTCTGCTATAGACAAATCTTTCGTAACCTGAGTTTCATACAAATGGACGTTTTTTCAAAAGCGAATTCATGGATTTTTCCATGTTATTATGATTGGAATTTCTGATACTTTTACATAATAGTTCACATTGAAAGTTGTTATGTAAATATGAGGCAGGTACCACGGTACATCCTGGGTAAAATGTAAAAAAATGATTGGCGAAGAATTCCTAGGAAATGGGGAGCTGCATCGGGCAAATGCCAGTGAAAGGATATTGTAAACTAGAAGCATCTTCCTTTTGCCTATTGTCGTATTACGTGTTAGCCAAAGTTACCTTCTTTCAATATTTTCATACTCGACTAAGATCATATCATGGCATAACACCTGACGTATGTATATGTCATGCGTTAGTTTACATCAAGTTTGTGTACGTGCAAATGCATCTCATTCTCCGATACCTTTAAAAAAACTAAAGCTAAACTATACAATACTAATTTTTCTCAGAAATGAAATCTGAATTGTTTAGAAAATTAATATATTTTAGAAACTTCAGTTATTATGTTAATAAAAATAGAATATATTGTAAGCAGAACAGAAGAATAATGCAAAATAACATTTTTTTATTTTATTTTGTACTAGCTTTAGCCCACGGCTTCGCTCGCCTGGAATTTGGTCTGCCACATAAAATTTCGTGAAAGATCATTATAAATAAATAATTTATTTTTTTTTAACTATATGTTACTCGTACATCCAAAATTTCATATGTCTAACTTCAAAACTCACGGATTCTTTACAATCTTTGAACCCCCATTATATTAAAGATGAAACCCTTGGGGGTGGAATTATCCAAATTTCTCTCTTAAATTATACAAAGAACCTATCTGGAAATTTGGAGATGCTAAGTTCCTGATTTGCCTTTAATTATGTACTATGATGGATTCTCCACAGAACACAAAAAATTGTCTGGACAGAATGTGCCCCCGTGCCCCCCCTAAATCTGCCCTTGCTGTAGCCTATGTGTTACTATGATGTATAACCTATATTACTCAATAAGTTTCATCCAAATTCTTTCAGTAGTTTTTGCGTGAATGAGTAACAAACATACATACAAACATTCACATTTATAATATTAGTAGGATAGTAGGATATTAAAACAATAGTTTCACTTTCTTTATGTTATTTTAACAACTATTATCATGTTATCTTCCTTTAATTATGTACTATAAAGGATTCTCCACAGTACCTAAAAATCTGTCTAGGGGGGGGGGGGAGGAAGCGTGTCCTGGTGTCCTCCCCCATGAATCCGCTCTTGCTGTAGCCTATGTGTTATTCTGATGTATAACCTATATTACTGTAAAGTTTCATCCAAATCTGTTCAGTAGTTTTTGCGTGAAAGAGAGACAAACATACAAACTTTCGCATTTATAATATTAGTAGGATTAATTGTTATAATTTTTAAATCTCTTTTCTTCAAAATAACAACATTTTTTTAAATACTCCTTCAAATTTCCACGGCCACTATTTATACACAAAACTTTAGTGGTTTCTGGTTTAGACAGTGTTGTTAAATTTTTCTTCGCCAACATTTCGCCAGACATACTGCTACTTCTTCAAGGCTGGATCGAGAATTTCAATTTCATTCTCGATCCAGCCTTGAAGAAGCTAGCAGTATGTCTGGCGAAACGTTGGCGAAGAAAAATTCAACAACACGGTCTAAACCAGAAACCACTAAAGTTTTGTGTAAAAACATTTTTTTAGTTTTAACAGTTTTTTCTCTACTGTTTTGAAAATTAACGTACATTGTATACAACAATGGTTATAGACATACGTGTTAGGCTGTCTTTAGTCCTTGTGTTACCTAGGAGTATATTATGGAATATAATGATTTTATTATTATTGGCGAATTCTGCCCAGAAATGGAAGACGTAAGCAAGTAACTCGTTCAATTTTTCTTTGGGTTCTTCTTGTTCTTCCAATAGGCTTTCATTCTTTACGAAAATGCTTGCTTGGTCTTTCCGACCACTTTGGTCTGTACTGTTTTTGTTTTGGTTGCTCTGATAGAACTTACAATTTGTCTACTTTGTGCCTGAAGGTGTCTCTTCTAAAATTTCGGCTGGTCTTACGTTTGCATTTATGAGGTCCTTTCGAATTTCATCTAGGGTTTGAAATTCTTAAGTGAAGTATGATGATTTTATTATTATTATCCCTTATGATAACAATGATAAAGAAATACATAAAAGATATACATTCGGTATAGATATACATACATTTTTTACTCATTCCTAATAGCAACTTATAAAACCATAATAATGACACTAATTTTAACCTTGTTGGGAGAAAATGTGTAAGTTTGTAAGTATTTAATATAATCATAATAAAAGATAATCAATGGCTTAGTGAACCCGAAGTTCGACGTCAGGACCACCATAACCTCTAGATCTTCCTGGTGAGTTTATTGAACCGAAAATTCTATGGATTAACTTATTATTTAAAAAAAATGTATTTATTGAAATTCACAAGTGTATTATAATAATATGATAAGTAAATAAACCGATTGATATGTAATGGCTTGGGATAAAGGCAAGTAGAGAAACTTCTTACTGGCAATGCTCGAATAACAAATTCAACCTTGGTCATTTTCTTTTCAGACACCTCGGAGGATTATCAGGAATTGCAGAGGTAGCTAGGTTTGAAACTAGAGGGTTTGAATGGGAATAAAGTTTGTCATGGAAAGTTGTCACTATATTGGGTTCGGGCCAAATCATCAACAAAACATTGCGGTCATTATGGGTGATTTCATTCATAATATAGTAACGAGCCTGGATGACTTTATTATTTTAAGGATCTTTTTGGATTGTAAGGATTGAATAATTCGATGGCTTAGTGGAATCAAATCTCTAGTATATTGTAATAAAATGGGAGTTTACAGTATCTGTAGATTAACCTATTAAATATAAAAGTGCTCCATATTTTTATTATTCTTAACGAGAAAATTCTTTTCCTTTACAAAGTGACCGAAGCCAGAGCTACTTAAAAATGAGATAGGATCTGATAGAACTAAGACCTCAAAGAGCAAGTGAAAGGATAGACGTTGTGAAATGGTCAGGTTACCTCCGTTCATGAAGTGCTTCCTTGGTGTATCCTCCTATCTCCTGCATAATGGACTTCTGCATTATCCACTGGTTTTTCAGTCGATGCGAGATGTTGCTACTCACAAAATGGAAGATATTGCAGCAAGTTAATACTATATTGTACAATTTAACTTCCTTTTATGGAGTAAAGGAATTATTTTAATGGCAATAATATTATATTTTAAATTTTCAACAGTGTTTTAAGTCCCATTCTCTATTCTGTACACACCTCTGATATTCCCGAGCACCCTTGCACCAACACCTATACCTTCGCAGACGATACAGCCATTATTTCTTCTCACAGAGACCCAATGTAGCATCTATAGCTCTTCAAAATCATTTATTTGATTTAGAAAAGTGGTTCTATGAATGGCAAATCAAAATAAACGCCTCAAAATCGAGCCATGTAAGCTTCTCTCTAGGCAAAGCTTCGTGTCCAGCAGTCAAAATTGACAACGACGAAGTACCTTCCAAAAATTATGTACGTTACCTAGGACTATACTTGGACAAAAGACTTACATGGAACGTACATACAAAATTAAAAAGACAAGAACTGACTAGACGGTACAAACAACTATCACATCTTCTGGACTACAGATGTTCACTTGACTTGAGGAACAAACGACTTATCTATAGTACTATACTAAAACCTATTTGGACATATGGAGCAGAACTTTGGGGTTCAGCAAAAAAAGTTCACATACACAAGATACAAACAACACAATCCAAAATTCTCAGAAAAATTATTAATGAACCATGGTATGTTTCGAATCACACTAATCACAACTACATGAACATTCATACTATAAAATCATATATTCAAAACAAATGCATAACATTCCACTCATCGACACAATATCACCCAAACCCACTCCTTCTTCCGCTTTCCTACTCCCTGTTACTTGGGCTTGATAAAAAAAGATTAAAAAGACATTGGCCAAGAGATCTACTCAACAATCGATATATTTTTTTTTTCCAAAATAACTGGATGATCATGGAGAAACACTAAGAGAAAGACACTTCAATCAAATTTGCTAGATGCGCAATTGCGCAGGTGCAAATGAAAATTTAATAACAATAAATTTTCAACGGGTATGTACATGTTGATCATCTCTGAATCCATTTTGACAAAAGTCTATTTCTTCGGAAGCATGTTCCTAGATCTTTCACATATTCTTAAAAACGATTCTTTATTATGCGACGAAAGCTGACTTAATGGATAAACGTTGCTGGGATAAAGAATGAACCATTCACAGGAGGATTTATTTTTAATAGATATTAATTTTAAATTTTATTTCCTGAACAGGTTTCTAATCCTTAAGCTGCGTTCAGGAGTTAATCCACTAATGGCCGGTGTTCCCATTCTCTCATCGGCCATTGTGAAGATTTCTCGTTCAATAAATATTTTAATTGATGCTACTTTCACAAGATATTTATGGTAATCGTTTATATGTAAGACTTTCATAAAAAAAAAAAATCGTTCCCAAATGCGAATAAAATAAATATTTTCAGATTATGCCTGTGAAATCCATTGTAATATTCTGAAAATAAGTTGGAAAATTCAAAGCAACGGAGAAGATACACGCAATCACAAAGACGGAACGTTCCCAGAGATCGTCGTAAATGACATATGCCATCTAAATTTTCCATTATACAACTGGATAAATCATCGCCATACTCTTGCCTCTCGTGTCTTTGATTGTCCCTCCTGATGACATGTAATAGCGGTACATAAATGGGCAATAATTTTCTACGAGAGATCTTCAAGGTACATTCGAGAGGAATAATAAAATTCTTCACTTAATTCTGCCCTAATTGGAAACTAGGTATCACACATTGCAATGAACGCAAGAGCAATTTTGCTTTTTCATTCCATTGTTGAGAAATAATTTTTATTGCATGTCATTTATGTAAGGACTTCAGAGCTGATATTATAGTAGGTTGTTCCCAAGGAAATCTGAACATTCCATTGCGCAATATCGCAATACAATCGAATATATATCCAGGATATTTCGTAAATGTAACAGGTTCAAGGAATCGAAAGAAATTCAGCGGAAGTGAAAAAATACATATATTTGCTTTCACTAACAGGTAATGCATAGAATTGAGAAGTTCGGATATGTTTTAACATTCTGGGGCCTATTCTGTAACCATCCTATCTAACTTAGATATAGAGATTCGCGACAACTTCAAGCGTACCCACTTTTCTAAGTTAAATTTAAAATGGGAGATTTAAATCTTAATCGTCACTCATGTTTTACGAATTATATGATCAAATATTTCATCTTCTTCACTGGCAGAGCGTGGCAGGTATATTTGTAAAACCTGAAGACTTCTAACCTTGAATTCTGGCATTACTGTAAGGTCTGTAATTTTGATGTTTGGGCATTTGACGTCCACCCGGACAATTTTTTGCTTCATATGATTTATACGATTAATTAATAATTATTGAATATTCATATAAATATTCAATAATTATTAATTCAGAATGGTTAATAGTAACAAAAACAAATAAACGAATAAGTCAAAGTATTCGTTCTTTTGTTTTGGTTTTTGATTTAATGCTGAATAAGCGAATTTTTTTTTTCGGTTGGTACTAAAGTCTTAAAAATAGTCTTTTGTCTTCTTATTTGATATTCATTTAGTTTGTGTGTATATATATATATATATATATATATATATATATATATATATATATATTATGAATTAATTAAATTTGCATAACACGAGCATATTTTCATATTTCTCTATAGTTATCATTTCTTTTATATTCCGTTTAAAACTATTTTTCTCTTGGTGTATTATTTTAGGTTTATCAAATTTAAAGGTATGTTGTGTATTTCTAAAATGTGTAGTGAGAGCTGTTTGATCTGGTTTATTGGGGTTTTTTATTATCGAATCACAACTATATTTGTGTTGGTACACTCTACGTTTTAAGTATTGTTCCGATGTTCCGAAATAGGATTTACCGCATTTATCTTCACATTGTATTTCGTACACGACATTTGATTTTAGCTCTAATTTATCGGAATCTTTGGTTTTTGTAAATAGTCTTGACACAGTGGCTGTGTTTTTGAAAGTAATTGCGGAGTCTTTTTTACTTTTATTACCGGTGAGTGTTTTTGCTAGTCTTTCTTAAAGTGTTGGTATATAAGGTAATGTATAGTATTTTTTAGGATTGGTTTCATTTAGGTTGTTTTGGTTAGAAAGTGTTTTTGTTGTTTTTAATAAATTGCGAAGGAGGCTGTGTGGATTACCATTCTTTAATAAGAGGTCCACTACGTTGTTTTCGGCTGTTTTTTGGTGTATTGGGGATAATATTGTAATATAAGATGATATGATTTAACAATTAAATATATATATATATATATATATATATATATATATATATATATATATATATATATATATATATATATAAACTGAATGAATATCATTATATGAACTGATCGAGCACGACAAAAGACTGAATAAAAGTAGATACTCAATCCGTTGCTAGGCAACGCCGATAACATATGTTACAAACAACTTTTTTTATATACTCTTTTAAGTTTCCACAACCACTATTTTTACAAAAGGATTCAATGGTTTCTTCCGGTAACTAAACGGTCTAAACCAGAAGAAACCACTGAAAACTTTTTTTATATTTTGATGAGATAAATTTATTTTTCTCTAGTTTAATATAAAAATAGTGTTTATGTTTATAGTATGTTTTTGAAGGGATTTACGCACTCTATTAATTAATTATAAAATATATATGTAGGTTTTAGGTCACGTTTAAATATTAATTTAATCTCTAATATACCAGAAAAGCCTTAATTCACCTTTTCATATTTTCTATTGCGGTTCTTTCATAGTTGTCGGCGGCAGTACAGTGTTTACTATGCGATGATAATAATTCAGAATCGATTATTATCGGTGGCGGGTTCGATAATCAATATGTAACGGTATCGAAAGATTTCTGGCGACTATGGGCGAATTGAATATTAATTTCTGTAACCGATCGAGTGGTTAAAGATTGTTAGTTACGGTTTCGGGACTTCAGCGAATTCCTTTTTTGTCTGTTGAAGAACGAAAAAAGAAGACAGCTAGTTTTTGCATTAGTTACTGCTTTATGGCATTGTGCGACTATTTACTCCCGTATGAGTGTTTTCAATTAGTTACTCGATTAATATTTTGTGTATTTCTGGTGTAGTCAATTATATTCTTCCATGATTTTAAATGCCTAGCACGAGTTTTAGCCGTCCTTCGAAGCATTGCTTCCCAACAGTTTCGTCAATATTTCGTAATACTTTGAAAGATTTCCACGCAAGACGATAAGTTAACATATTTCTTAGGCAGAAGGACTCGAGGTCAGAGGAGCAAGTAATATCCTCCTAGTGCCGTGGGAGCGCCACTATCTCCTACCATCAAGGAGATCTTCCTTCATGATCGCCAACCTCAGCCTCTAGCTTCACGAAATTTTTATTCTACGACTGAATAATATTTAATAATTTCGATAATAAAGTATATAATTGAAGTATAACAACAAATTTATTATTATTATTATTATATTATCAATATAATACCGGAAGAAAATGGTCCAGGTGGAGCTCAAAGGAATAATTCCTTAAATAGAGATAATGTAAGAAATGAAATAATAGGAAAACATACAATGAAAGAATATAAGTTATATTGCTAAAAACTAATAAGCATATTATATATTTGTAATGTAGGTCACAAGTATGGAAGTGAAACCAAAAAACTATCTATCAGAAATTGGAAAATGATTTCTGCGATGTAAAAATAAGAAAAGAAGTCTTGTTCTTCTTAATTTTAATTTTAAACCAATTTTTATGAGTACTACTATTGGGTAGTTTCTCTATTTTTCTTTATCCATGCCTTTTTGTATCATTGCTGCAATTTGCTTATTGTATTGTTGTAATACACTTATAAATTTCAATAAATAAATTAATTTGAAAAATCATCATTCATTAAAAAAGAGCAGTTGTCGCTAATGGCTCCCGTAGTCGAAGAAACGTTAAACATTTTGTTTTTAATTTATAATTATATTTTATTTTTTTCAGGACACTTTTTTATCCAATAAGTTATTGCAATAGCAAACAGAATTCTTCATTTGTACTTCATTATTTTGACAATAACTTTTATGAAATAAAAATTAACTTAACCTATTTACTACTCAGAGTGAAGATACAATATTATTACAATGTTAATGAAAAAGAGTTTTGGAGAATTTACCAAAAAAAAAACATAACTCAAAGAAAACATGTCGATATTTCACATATTAGTTATAGTTACAGAAACAAACACCTGTTATTTTGTTCTTGTGTGAATCTAAAATACTATTTTATCTAAACTACTATCTTCAGAGAATACTTGTATGTATTAATATTTTTTTTTTCATTTCAGGTAAAGAATAGAGAAAGAACTGTAAGAAATATTTCTTAATCCTTCACTAATAAAATAATATTTAAGGACATTACAGGTACGTGTTTCTATTTGTAGTCCTTTCACGAATTATTTTGATCTTCGGAGTCCTTCAAGGACATAGACTTGTACCAATTATCCTTATCATGATTTCATAAACCTACTGTTCTTTCGATATTTATTAATAGTCCGACTTCGAGGTTGTAACAAATAATTTGAGGGATTGTTTTTATTTTAAATTAATATTTCCTAATAAACAATTACCCTTTCTTTGGTTGCCTAAATTTCTCTTTGTTATATTTGACCGTAGCTAAAATGGCCTTGCTTTCAATATCAGATTTGCTTTTCCAAATTCGATTTTACGGATTATGGAAATAACGGAATTTCGCTTTAATATAATATTTGTTAACAATCCCAATATCCGATGTAACCATAGTTTTTTAGTTTGATCAGCCAATATTACTCAACTTCAGTGAGATTATTTCAATATCTATCTCTGTGTAAATATCCCATTCAATAAAAACAATTTACCTCACAATTTTTCAATTTAGCATGGATATTTGATCATAAATAGATTTAAACAATGTCAGAATTTCTTTTCATATATTTGAATTAACTTGAGAAGATTTTTTTTTACAAACACACGGCAAAAATTTAAGAAAAAAAATATATACACCCACACACACACAATGATAATATGATTTTATCCTTTGACCTTACTTCACAATGATAATTGTATGCAAATGACTATTGTAAAAAATTAATTATTTTGGGTAGTAAACAGGAAAAATAATAGTACTTTTTATGTCAAAGATATAAATATTTAGATATTAATAACTTTTAAAATACATAATATTTTACTTTTATGAAAGATTGTTAATTTATGAAACATATATCGGAAAGTATACATATATATGAAAATTCCACCCGATATTATTCTGTTTCAAAATTTTCGGACCTCTACATTTTTTCCATCTTGAGTTTCAGAATAGAAATTTTCTTATGGAGGGTTTTGATTTTTATCCATTCCTCTTATCGTAGTTAATATATGACCTTATTGACGAAGGTGTGCTGCTAATGTAATTTTTTGCAATTACCAAAATTTGTTTTAATTATAATGTAAATGACATTACACAATGATTAATACTTATTCATTTAAATTTAGGTAAAGAAATTTAAATTTTTCCCAAATTAATTTTTCATCATTCCCTCATATTATTCCTTAGACGTTTATACAATACACTACAAAAAATATCACCTTGATGCAAAGTAATATTTTTGTACGGAAAATTTTGGTATCGTAAAAAACAATTACCTAACGCCAATTGAAGACATCCCATGTCAAAAAACCATTGATTTTTTTTATTTGACTGTTATAGAAGCCGGAAAATGCATCGAGTTTTTCAAAAATAACCTGGGAAATCTTAGCATTTGCATCCTGTACAATAATCGTGAGAATTTCCAGGTAATTTTTTTTTCTTTTTGAAGCATCTCTATCCATATTTACGCAATTGCTAAGACTTCCTAACCGCAAAATAGAAAAAATCCGACTATAGGACATTCTCACCCACTATCAGTAACGCTGTCTATGCACTTTGAGATCTTCTTCGTTCGTTTTCAATCCTTCCAGTAGGTATTTGATATATTTTATCTTTCTATATTATGAATTTTAATTAGTAATTTCAAAACATAATCTGTGCCACTTCAACCCATTGGTAGTGGGTTCCGTAAATGGGAGAGGCTGTACTGTTCCTAAACCAATGATTGTAGAGGCAGATAATTTGGCTGAGATCAACTCAATTGTCAGGCTGTTCTCCCAATCACGGGTAGCCACTTTATAGAGTTTTATTAGAGAATTTCATCATTTTATTACTTTAGCAGAGTATTTCCGTCAATAAAAATAAACAAAAGAAGTGACATAGGCAAAATATTCTAAACATGTGAGGACAACGCGACCATGAACACAGGTCTGAGGTTAAGGTCGAAGCGATTTAAAGCGACAGCTACAAAAAAACAAATACAAATCTGTTGTCATAATGTCTATTAATTGTTGTATTTTATTATTTTTAATGATAATAAGTTATTATTTTATGATAATATCTGAATTATGAAATTCCATGAGCTTTCGGATGAACAAAAATAACTATCTAAAACCAAAGTTTACTGAAAAAGTTGTTTTCAGATAAAATACTTTTTCACTTGTCAATGCTTTAAGCAGGTATTTCTTACATAATTCTTACGTAGTAAAAAAAAACTAACTTTGGGAAGTATATACTATAATACTAATCACTGGTTACGAACACTTGTAATTGAAATTGGATCTCTATCCAAATTCAAAATCACCCTTAAAGCATTTCTCCCTCCTCGAATACATAAATATACTTTGTAAGTGTGTAAGGATTGTATGCGAATATATGAATAATGTATGCGTAAAAGTAATTCCATGGCTTAGTGGAGCCACAAACTCTACTCCGTAAAACCAAACAGGTCTTATAATAATCATGTAGATGAGTCTTTTGTAATTAATTGGGATTTTAGAGTGTTTTTTAGTAAGTGTTGAAGTATTATTAAAGGATACAGGAGAACAATCAGTCATTGGTTTACGAAGAAGATTTTATATTGATGATAATTGTTGACCTATGATAATTTATGTTGAAGAAATTGGTCCGGTCACTGAGTGAAATTTCAAGTAATTTCAGAAAATCTTTATTGATAGCCAACGTTTCGACCTACGCTGTAGGTCTTCTTCAGGGCTATATGCAAAATACAGACAATATAAGAAAACGCTACAAATATATTAAAACATTTTAAATATAGATAAACTAAAAGAAGGTGAATACAGGCAAAAAAGTTCTTCTTTACACTAGTATAAAGTATTATCTACCTATCAATATTAATACTGTATTTTCTAAAATATTTTTTATTTTCATTTTTATTTTATTTTATATAATTCGTTTCTAGATTTTTATAATTTTACAATTTTTATTTCTTCTTTTTTATTACCTATAATTTTTAGTGCGTAATTCTTATCACTTTCTAATTTACCCATATCATTTCACATTCCTATTGTATATTCAGTTTTTATTTTTTATCTGTAATACCTTAATTTTTTAACTGTCCACACTTTCTGTTTTATTATTATTTTCTTCATGATGTGGGTTACTTCCTTTTGGCACTTAGTAGTTTATAGTATACACTTATACATTTTAACCTTCCTAATTACCTTACTGTACATCTTTATCAATTTTTTTTTTTACCTGTATTCACCTTCTTTTGGTTTTTCTATATTTAAAATATTTTAATATATTTGTTTATTAAAGATTTTCTGAAATTACTTGAGAATTTCATTCAGTGACCTCTACCCGGTCCAATTTCTTCAACATGGAGATTTTACATTACTAAAGTTCAAAATACAATATATTTTTTAATACTATTGCATTCTGATAGGTATGCATTTTTTATTTAATTGCAGTAAGCATCGAATGATTCAAAATTTTCATTATTAATCATGTTTTTTTATTTTTTTCGACCATTTAAAAAAACAATAACATTTTTAATGAAATTTGACCAAAGAAATTATTATTTGGAATATCCTTCGGTAAATAACAGACATAAGGAAGAATCTTTGAGGTCTATCCGATTCCTTGAAGAGATTGAAATCACAATTAATACATTTAGTTTCCTTGCAAAGAGATAAAAGTCATTCTCATGGAGATTCATCTAAGAGTAGATATCCAATGCCCTTGGCTCCTTGAGTTGGCTAGGATACAGATTTTGTTTAGATACCACATTTTCAAAATTGTTGGTAAAAAATCATTTACAAAATATCCTCTATTAAAAAAAAAACATAAAGAAAACCTTCAGATCGTATATGCATACTCCACTTGCAGTTCAACTAGTAAAAACCATTATTTAAACGTAAAAACAAAATTTATCGATGAAAATTATTAATGAATTTTCTCACAATTTTAATAATCAGAACTTCCACAGATGTGGAGCATATATTAAAAAACAAATATATTTTTTTAAATCTCACTTATATTACAAAGTTTCAAGTTTGTAAGATTTTAAAACAGAACCAAACCAATCATGTTATGTTCAATTATTATTGTTCAGTTATTTATTTATTTTTGTAAAAGTTATTTGCTAAGTTTTTACAGCTGTTACGTATAACATTTTGAACTCTCATACATTGTATAAAAATGTATAAATGAATAAACCACATTTTTTTTTTATTACAATAATAATCTATGGCATCCAAATTTGTTTAAATAGTAATTTTTGTACTTGTACAACTGCAAATAAATAGTTTATCTAATTATTTATGATAATAATTATAATTATAATATGTTTTAATGAGAAGTTTCATCAATAAGCATATACCTTTTTTTTAATTAAACAGCACAGGGCAATAAAATAAAAATAAGATAATTAATACATCTTTTGATAGTAAAATTATTATTTTTGAGAGTAGATTGAAAAATTATAAAATAATAAAATTAAGAAATTAAGGGTTTATTGTTCCGCAAAGGTCAGTCTTCGAAATTGCATGAGAAAAGTTTTTTATAGTTCAACACTACACCAGATCCGTATAACAAACATTAGTTTTAATCATTCACTAATATTACCTGATTTATTATTCAATCTTTAACTATAATTGTTTATTAATTGTTATAATTTTAAATATTTTTATTTTGAAGAGAAAAGACTTGCCCTGGACGGGATACGAACCCGGGTCGTCCGCTTCTCCATGGCAGTGCTCTAACCAATTGAGCTACCCCGGGTCACCTCCCAGTCTGGCAAATTCGTTCTCTTCTGTTAACAATAATTATTACAATAATATAAATGCAGTGCGATACCCCAATCAATTGAATTTGTGTTTATATAAGGAAGAAATAGTTGGGGGTGCAGTCAATAAAAACACCTTAATAAGTGTAACTTATTTATTGTGTGCCGTCGTTTCGGCCTACAATGTAGGCCATCTTCAGGGCTAACAGAGAGAAACAAACAGAAATATATAAAAAACGTTGTAGTAACAAGAGTATAGTGACAAGTAATGTAATAAAGTGGTACAAGTGTGGAAATTAAAATAGTGACTCACTCAAGTCATCATGTTTGCCCAGTACTAATTTACAACATTTAAAAATTCGAAGGATCCTGCACAATTAAATATGTAAAATTGAGCTTAAAACATAAAATATATATTATTTTAAAGTAAATTTTCATTTTTTTAAGGAATTGAATAATGTTTTCTCCAAATTATATATTTTTTAAAATAATCTATTCATTAAAATAATCGATTACTCGTACATCGATCCAAAACCATCACAGTCAAGACGCGGTCGTTATTATAAAAAAATAATTATTAAATATAAAACAATTGCTTCAGTATATACATATGTTTAATAAGGAAATATATCAGGAAGTTGTTAGATCAATAAATAAAAATACTGTAGTTATTGAACATCGTTATGAGCCATTAACTCGAAAAATTATCAATTATGATTAACACAAATAAATTGATCATTACACGATTATCACAAATCAATGTTAAAATTGTTAGTTACCTGATGAGGATATCATTTAACCTTCTGTTTACAAAATTAAAATAACCATGTCAATTAATGGCAACCTTGGTCGGTATTGGCTGATGGCAAAGGAAGATAATATTCGCAGAGGCCAGGGTATGACTATAGAGGTATATAAAATAAAAACATTAATATATATGTATATAAAATAAATAGAATGTAATATAAAATGTAGGCGATAATATTTAAATAGGTCAGCGTAGGCAGAAAGCAGGTTTACTATTAGACAGGTTATGTTTTTCTTCAGAGCCCATAGTTTCTGTTAGCTTCGCTGATTGGTTATTTTTTTTTTAATACTTTTTTTCCCATTTCCCTAACAAGCTTAGTTAGAGCAAAAATATGATAATCGGTCAAAAAAACAAACAAAAAAAAACCTATTCCTCTTTCCACTAGGTCCTCAAAACCCATCAAAGGTGGTTTTTCAAAAATGTTATAACCCCAGCTTTCTAAATCTTTATGTTCTCTTCATTACCCTAAAGTTTAAATGAGGCTAATAAAAAAACACAATAAGACTCTTAAAGGGCTTATAAGTAAATCTTTAATTGAAAAAAATATAACTACAAAAAACGAATAACTCATCTAGTAGTGTAAAAAATAAGTAATGCATGGAAATATTACGGTTTAAAAATAGAAATTTCATGGATTTTTTTTTAATGTTCCGATTGTTACGGAATACAGAGTGTAAGAGTTTAATACTGAAATTATTATTACTATTTTTATTATTATTTTCCTCACTCCACCATAAAATTATTCTGTTGCTTCATGTAAGATTTTTTGTTCAAATTAGTTAATGGAATGTTTGAAATATCATAGATGGTTTAATCCATCTACCATATGGGATGAATTTGTGATGAAAGCAAACACCAAAACAAAAAGAATTCATTGGCCAGAACTGAAAAAAGAATCAATAATTCAGAGAGTCAGGGACAGTTGTCTATTGTTTACACTTTTTATATACAATGTATCAATACTATATTGCATAAATTGTTTTGTTAACGTATTGTTTAACTAATGTTTATCTTACTAATATTATAAATGTGAAAGTTTGTAAGTTAGTCTCTCTTTCACGCAAAAACTACTGAACGGTTTTGGATGAAACTTTACAGTAATATAGGTTATACATCAGAATAACACATAGGCTATAGCAAGCGCGGGTTTAGGGGGGACACGTGCCCTCCCCCCGACAGTTTTTAGGTACTGTGGAGAATCCATTATAGTACAGAATCAAAGGCAAATCACCTGATAATAGTTGTTAAAATAACAGAAAGAACATGAGTGAAACTATTGTTTTGATATCCTACTAATATAATAATAATAAGCTAGTACTATGTAAATTTGTACTACTCTGCTTATACTAATAAATGTGAACTGTATTGTATTTGAGAGGAAGCAAATGGTCCGGGTGAGGTTCAAGAAAATTCTCTTATATAAGAACTTTTCTACCCACAAACGTTGGCTTAGCAATAAAAAGGTCTCCCTGTAAAAGAGAATTTTCTTTTTCCCCACCCGAACAATTGTCTTCCTCATTTATAAAAGGGCAACTAATATTATTCAAAACATACAGTATTTAGTGGAGAACGGAGATAGTTGGGGGGTGCAGTTAAAAAAACACCAAATAGGTACCAGACTTATATTTAATTAGTGCCGACTCTTATACAGTATTTAATTAACACCAATTATTATTACCTATCAGTTTTTCACAGGTTTACTACAAAATACTATTGTACTTTAATACTTCTAAATACTATACTTATATTTAAGCAGTATATTCTATAGTATATCAATATAACAACACAGTAATAGTTTATTGTATATATTTTTAACTATAATGTATATACTATAATTGTTCGCGTGGTGGAGTTTAGGACTGAGAGAATTCTATCTGTTTTCTAATGCTCCAAAAATGACATGAATTATTTTACTCTTTGGTTACATTAGCTTGGAATTATTCAGCTAAGAACAAATATATGTAAAATTCCTTTCATTATTTATTTATTACTTAAAAAAAACAGACAATTTTAAATTCCACCTCCTCTTTTTAATTTAATATATTCAAGGGAAAGATAAACTACAGGCAATCTGAAACTATGGATGTGGGCCGATCTCAACCCCGACCTTTCGAAACACTATTAATAGGAAATGTTACGCTACGTGAAACGAAAGGAATCTCCAAGCAAAATCTCCATCTTATATGTATTTATATATAAGTACTGAAATGAATGAATGTGTATAAGGATAGATATCAATTATTTGTATTTGTATATATTTTCATTGTGATAATGTGTTGATAATTTCCTGGGTTTTTTTTTTTATATGGATCTACTGTCTGCCCAAAAAATATATAATAACTTTAATTCAAATCCATCATCATAATTGTGGCATAGTATTATATAATTGTATACTTGTGATTATACTCTTGATGATAGTATATATAATCAAAGATTCATTTAGATCCTTAGTACCTAAAGTGGTCCAGGTGGATCCACAGGAGTCCACGGGAGACTCAACGGGGTCTACGTTAGCATGACAAAAAAATGGTTTTAATAATTAGAACCAGTTTGTTTATTTCATTGCAATAATTAATTAGGCAATCAAATTCCTTTCATTATTTATTGATTAGTTATAAAAATAGACAATTTTAAATCCCACCTCCTCTTTTTAATTTAATTTATTCAAGCAAAAGATAAACTAAAGGCAATCTGAAATGAAATGCCCTGAAAAGAAATGGGCATGACTGAAACATTCAATTAAGTTAGAATCTGTAGCCATTTTTCGGATTTAAAACAATTTAATATTCTTGCTACGTAAGGTACTACATATATATTCTCAATAAAATTTCACTAATTTTGAAATTAATCAAATGAAATCTGGTGCAAGAGGTCTATATACGAAAATATTTGAAGGAATTTTCCGTGTATTCATATCTTAGTCCATGGATCAAATCGCTCTGATTTGAAAGTGAAAGGGCTATTTCAAGCAGGGAACCGATCAAGTTGAAGGTTTCTCAATCTACAGTATGATAAGTCTTAAAATATGGACCTGAATATGTTTTAATAAACATATCATTCGGGCAGAAACAAAGAAACATAAAATAAATTAGAGGGCGCGCCTGCTCGTTGACGGTTACCACCATGGTTTTGTTTTGATTTCTTTATCCTTTTTCTTCCTGGAATTGTTATAAACGGCGTCTAAAAATACCGGCGTTGGGAGGGAGTGCGTGTCCTTGGCTACTCCTAATCAGTTCCTTATAAATACCGACTGGATCAGACTCTCTGCAGGTGAAGGCAGTGGGTGCTGGTTCGGGCGCCATCTTAAGTAACACTTGGTATCCTTACTCCTGGAAAACAAATTATGGCTGATGGTGCCGAAGAAAGGTTAATGGATTCCACATGTTTGGGGTAACGCAAGACGATACTGTCTGTTTTCAAGGACACAGAATGTTCTGGCTGAGCTCAAGAGGAAGTATACTTCGACAGAACCTGTGTTTTGAAAGAATGTTACAGAACAATACATAATTGAGTTGATTTTCCAATCGACCCAGTTTCACACACCAGCAGGAAAATAAGACTTTTCGTTTTCCCAGGCAACTTACATTTCGTTCGCTAATAATATGAGAGCAGACACGTTTTAGATAAGCAAATCTATTCTTAAAAATACCTGTACCAATCCTACTCATAAAGTTTCTTGGTTTTAGTACATGGTAGAGACAATTCTCTTTCTACGAAAGTCGGTACAGGCAGGTGATTTGACGGAGATCACGCTGAACCATCGGGTTTTTTCCCAATGAAAGGAACTCTGAGGGTGCATAGGAGGAGGGTCTGCACTAACCAACACCCGCTAGTGGTAGGTGGACCCTCATTTAAGGGTGTTAACAAATGAAATATCTGTAACAGCTGGATTTGAACCCGGGGCTCTACAAACTGTGGTCCTATTGTACATATTTATAGAAGAATGAAATCCTTTATATATATATATATATATATATATATATATATATATATATATATATATATATGTGTGTGTGTGTGTGTGTGTGTGTGATTTTTTTTCGGTTGGCGCCACAGACCATGAAGGTCGTTGGGTGTGTTATGTGGTCATCTTGCAGGCATATATTTCATGTACATGCAGAAGGAGGGTTTACCAAACCTCACGTTACTAAAAACCATGGTTTTCATGGTGTATCGATAAGGTATCGTTTAGATAACTAATCGATTGTCTAATAACCTTGCGGAATATTGAACATGAACGGGAAAAAAGCACTTCCTCGTGCGCTTCCTGAGCCTCAACTGCCATAATTCTTGGATCTAGGTTGATTTTTCTTTTTCTTGAACCCATTGTACGTTGTTGGTAAGCATAGTCTGCCTCAGTAACATCGATTTTATGGTTCGTAGTAACGTGAGTTAGGGTAGGCTAACTCTCCAGACTGTTCTACCGCAAATAAATTGTATCTTTCCGAGATCATAAATATACCTAAAGTAAATATAATTTACTTTGCCAGCATAAATATATATAAAATTTATAGATTTCCCAATTGTAATTTAACAATTTATGCGTATTTCTATTGTGACTTCGACATCTACAGGCCGCTGGTCATTTCACAAGTTCCGATACAATGGTTGGAATTGCCTTGAGGAAATTTCTGGCCTAACGTAATGCTTTCCCTCCCGTTCGGCCTTCGAGGTTGTTCTGCCTTCTCTCTTACTTCATAATTAGCATTAATTGATTATTGTCTGCAGATTCAAGCTTCAATATTGGAAACGTACCGCGTCATTACAGCCGTACACTTCATTAATCGAAATGACTAATTAAATCTATGAAATTTTTATATGTGGATGCTTATGGATGTAATAAAATTAAGAAATAACTTTCCCAATCCGCGGTCGTGAACACCATCCGGAAGAATGCAATACTGTTCAAAGCGGAATTACGTCACTAGTTCACGAGCGCTTCCATTATGGGTTCAACAACTCTCGTTGCTCCAGATCGACCGAGTTAGCAGAATTATCTCAACGCGATTACCTAAAATGACGGGACAATAATAAATACCAAAACTGATAGAACGATAAACAGTACACACTTAGACATTAACACTTAAAAAATAAATGCTTATAGACATTTATCTAGTCTTCTTAAAAACCATGTTACTAGGCTTAGCTGAGGTTGAAAACTCGAAATTTCCATAATTTTTTGTAATCCTTTAAACATGAAACATAAACATAATGCAAATATTCTGTACATTCAAAAGACAGTATTCATGACCCAACAAATGAGTCAAACTCTTTATACTTTCCTTGACCAAAGAGGTTAACTTTTTTGTCAAAAAGATCTTCGGGTTTTTGTCATTATATTCTTATTGTTAACAATATTATTGGTATAAAAACCGTTCAGAATAATCATAGAGAATTGGAAAGTAAAGAAAAATACCATTTGGAGAAATACCACTGATTAGTAGTATATACATAGAAATACCACTGTCTGTTTTGACAGGTCCATTAAACATCTGCACGCTGTTATAAACATCTGGAACAGCAATTGTGCTGTAAAACGTCTAGTAGATAACTGACAGTACGTCTGTGGTATTTTTTTAATTTATATTTAAATATTTACTTTTAATTTGATAATATATTTAAACGTTGAATGTTATGATAAAATCCAAAAAAAATAATAAATTAAAAAACCGGAATGTGTTCTCATATTTGTTAGCTAAAATGAATTATGATTATTGACATCCTAGTTATAAATAACCATAAAAGACCGAATCTTCCGTGCAGACAACTTGTTTTACAAATATCGAATTTTCTTTGATTAATTTTAATTTATCAGTTACAATAATTTTAATATTGTATACTTCCATTATTAACTCGACCTTTTGGCCTCTTCCCACGGTAAAGCAGGAAGTTTAAGGTGACAGACCCTGACTTAGCCTTAATAGCTAACATCTTCTTTATTTTATTAGCGTTTAATTATTATTATTATTAAATACCATCAGCGTGTAATAACTATTAAGAGATAGAAAGTTCGAACATCATAGCCTGATACCTGTCATAATGGTCAGCAACTTCCTTAATTTGCCAGCTACTTCTTCCTTTTGTCATTAACATCAGCCATACGATCTACCTGCTAATCTGGCCTTCAACAGCGCATTAAGCACAAGACATAAATCTCCAAAAATATGTTGAGTTGTTGATTTATCAGCAATTATCTCTTAAAAGATCCCTAACGATGTAATAAAAATTCAGATTATTTTCTCATTAGTGACTGAATAATATCCAGGATTCCGTACCGTCTGCGGAAGTTTGAGATTAGTTCACATCCTCAGATCAATGCCATCTTAATGGTGTCACAGTGTCTAGGGATTCGACACTCCATCCACAACGCTCCTTCACGCCGAATGGAATGAAAGAACCAGGCAGGTAATGTTGCTTAAGTTTATGCTGCTATGGCTAATCGGACGATGCTACAGTGGGAGCTCTAAATTTTGCCTATCCAGGTTTACTTAGGATAGGGATTTTTAACGAGTACCTGACATCGTACAGGCTCGGGAACCCCGTTTAACGTCCCTTCCAAAGGACGGATAAGGATTTTTTACTCCCTTAAAAAAATCCTAGGGCCACCTGCCGGGCTACGAACCCGCGATCTTGGGCTTAGTAGTTTGTTACGCTAACCACTGGACCACAGATGACCTTCAGGCAGGTAATAGATATTAGGTTGTTTCATAGAATACGTTATTTAGTAAAACGACTTTAAGAATTCAAAATATTTACCTTCCAATTTGATAAAATATTACCCTTTTTCCAACCTTTTATCAAATTTTCAATCCAAGAACTGAAAAAAATCAGGATTTTGAGATGAATGTCATAAAATGCGTTTTTGACTTGAGAATCCCTTTCGAAAATTTGACACTTAAGGAAGTGCATGTTTCTGAAACAGATGGAAATCTGTTGGGTATAAATCAGGCAAGTAATGTGGGTGTAGCAAGACTCCGTAACCCAGTTCGTTTAGATATTTAACTGTCTGTTGGGAAACATGATGTCGTGTAAGAGTATGGTTTCCTTCCAATTAATCAATGAAATTGATTTTTTGATCATTTTTATCAATATTATGTCAATATTCCTTTAGCAAAATGCTGATGTGATAGTTTAACCTCACAGGAAAAATTAATTATTTTGTTTGTTGTTTGTTCATTTAATGTCACTTTATGCTGCTAGGGCTAATCGGACGATGCTACAGTGGGAGCTCTAAATTTTGCCTATCCAGGTTTAATTAAGATAGGGATTTTTAACGAGTACCTGACATCGTGCAGGCTCGAGACCCCCGTTTAACGTCCCTTCCGAAGGACGGCGTAACTAAGGATTTTTTACTCCCTTAAAAAAATCCTAGGGCCACCTGCCGGGCTACGAACCCGCGATCTTGGGTTTAGTAGTTTTTTACGCTAACCACTAGACCACAGGTGACCGTAATTAATTTGTTTTTTTTTATCTTACTACAGTAAAGTAAGTATTTAATCTCTAATAAATAATTTTCTCAGTTCTAAAGAATATATTAATTTCGACCTTCATTGAATCCATTATGAATAAAAAAAAAGTCTCCTCCAAAAATTTAAAAATTCGTATTTAGGCCCATGATATAATATCTATCTATCTACGTGGCTCTACAACCCTGGGTGGGTCCTGGCCTCCCAATGAGCCGCCGCCATTCGGCCCGATTTTGTGCTGCCGCTCTCCAACTGAGCCTCCCCAGTTTAATAAACTTTACAATGCCCTTATCTCCGTAAAGGTCATAAAGCTTTCTGTTCCTTCTAATCCTCCATCCCTACTGTTATAATATCTAACCGGTCATTTTGGTTATGATCACCGACACTGCTACTTTATTTGAAGGTCTTGATATTTCTCCGCGTGAATCAGCGTGATATTTCACTTAAATAAGTTGTTGGTATTCGAACTAAGTTGTGTACTTTAACAATTACACATTATAATGTCGGGAATAAAAAATAAATGAAACAAAAACCTGTGCTCCACTTGCTGTTCGACAAGAAACGAAATGTCAAGGCCGCGAAGTGGATGGTGTAGGCTGTTGCCTGTCAATGCTTCTGCGATCGGGGATTTATTTTTATTGAAGTATTAACTTCTTTTAGTATATACTGGTCACTGAAAACCGGATTCTTAGGCAATTGCATTTATGGAAAGAAATATAGTATGAATTATCTAAAGAATATATTCTGATTACATAAACAAGCTATATTTTCCACGTTTTAACTATTTTTTTATGTAAATTACAAATTTATGTATTCGTTAAATAAAAAAAATTGTAATAAAAGATAAATTTCTATATACATAAACATTTAAACTGAATTTTAAAGGAAAGTTTTATGTAGTAATTGATAAAAAATAAAATACTGCAGCTCATGTCGTATTTAAAATTAAATTTACTTACATAATACCCTTATTGGGTTCAGAATATTGTAGGACTGTAACGTTTCTATGCCAATGATCATACAAAAATGTGACGAGCGAAATCATGCTCAACCAATTAAAAGCATCCATTTGTAGAAGTTGAGTATGTCTCAGATATCATCAGCGATTATAAAAACAATTTATAACACTACTAGCTTAAGCCCGCGGCTTCGCACGCGTGGAATTTGGTCTGCCACGTAAAGTTTCGTGAAAGATCATTTTAAATAAATAATTTAATTATTTTTTTTAAATATAAGTTACTCGAACATCCGAAATTTCAGATGTCTAATTTCAAAACTGACGGATTCTATACAACCTTTGAACCCCTATTATATTAAAGGGGAAACCCTTGGAGAGGAATTATCCGAATTTCATTCTTAAACTATACACAAGACCTAACTACAAATTTCAAGATGCTAAGTTCCTGATTTACCTTTAATTATGTACTATAACAGGGGTGGGCACGTGCCCCCGTCCTCCCACATAGATCATCATGTGATTTGCCTTTATTTATGTACAATAATGGATTCTCCACAGTACCTAAAATACTGGCGGGGGGGGAGGGGAGGGCACGTGCCCCCTTGCACCCTCCCATAAATCCGCACTTGCTATAGCCTATGTGTGTATTCTGATGTATAACCTGTATTACTGTAAAGTTTCATCGAAATCCGTCCAGTAGTTTTTGCGTGAAAGAGAGACAAACATACAAACATTCACATTTATAATATTAGTAAGATAAATAAACTTCAATATTCTGGGATATTATCAACAGATTTTTTTTTCTCGTTATTTGTGAAAATTCAGTGAAAATTATTGAAAAATGAAATACCGTAATTTTTATGTTCCGCAGTTTTTAATTTTAATTTAATTAATTTTAATTAAGTTTTTAATTAATTTAATTTAATTTTAATTTAACTTTAATTTCCAATTGAAACTTAAGGCCTTTTGTTTGGTATTCTTCCCCCTTAGCCTGTTAAACTAGGTTGATATCAAACTAGGGTATTAGAAACCATGCTACTCTTCAAAATTATTTTAAAACATTATTAGTGATTACATCCATAAATTTAAGTTCAATAGATTTGTAAATATATTTTACAGTGTAGCTCTATGCTACTCAAAAAGAAGGGAATTGAATGGTAAGGATAAATGATTTTTTATAATTTGGAAGAGAGAAAAATAGATTTAAAAACATTTTTATTTTATTTTTTCAAGTTGTTTACTGCACCTTAATCTTATAATCAAATTATCAACATTGTCATTAATTATAAAAAAATTAATGTAATTTTGTTTAATACCGACTTGAGTAACATTTTACCACCACAGCCGATGAATGGTTCAACTTCAAATGGAAGTTTTATAGAACTGAATGAGCCCCAAAAGGCTCTGCAGATTCCGCAGGGTCCAACTTTTAAATATTTACAATTTAAATAATTTATCAGCCACAGCCGGATTTTAGCCTGGAACCTTCAGCATAGCAGCTCAGCTCTCTACGAATAATATTTTAGTAGATTAAAATAATTGGCCTGGCTAAAAGCGAAGATTAGTCCTTGAAGCCTTATCCTTCGAGGCTGCTCTGTATTTGGCCGGAGTGTGGGCCAGTCGGGTGTTTGGGATGCTAATGCAAGATAATCCAATGGCGACTCAGAGCTGGTTGTTGAACTCGCGTGATGTTGTGATACTATCATTAAAGTAACATGTAATTTACATTACGTTAATGCATAGAATATTAATAAAATTGTGATACTTTTACTTGAAAAATTGACTTAAAATTTAATAAAATTGGTGATCCGAAAGATGAACAGACCTTATTTAAAAAAAAAAAAAAAAAAAAAAAGCCTTTATTTACAGTTTTACATATACAAGTAGCAATAAGTGTACATACATGTTCTGGACTTCCTTTACATGTTTAAACAACAGTTAATTTAAGTTGTCTTTTATAAGTAAATTTTACAATAGCAGGAAAAATGTAGAAAAAACCCGCTTAAAAAAAAAATAAAATAATAATAAATAAATAAATAAAATAAATAAAAGAAAAGAAAAATTAACCATAATAGTAATTGTAATTTAAAATACATAAAAATAATACTAAGTAAAGTAAGTAAATATAATAATAATAATAATTAAATAGAAAATAAATACACAATTAAAAATAACTATAAAATAAATACAGATAACTAGATTATGTTACCTACGAATAGTGATTTGTTAAGTGAGAAGTATATGTTTTGTTCTTTTGTTCGTGTACCGTCGTAGTGAATGTTTATCATAGTTACCGATTTCTCGGATTAATGGGCTTTCGGAAGCTGGAGTTTTTTCGAAGTATGCTTTTGTTTGGGCTGAAACATATTGTTTTACCGTAGGAAGTTCAAGATCTCTGAGCATAGTCGATATTTTCGCTTAGCGGGGATAATTATTAATAATTCTCATGAATAGGTATTGTACCCTTTCAAACTTTCTATAATTTGTAGCGCAGGTTGAACTCCAGACAGGTGAGGCATAGGTCAGCACTGAGCGGATTACTGTTTTATAAAGGATTAGCTTGTTTTTGGGGCATAGTCTGGATATAAACATTTTATAGATGATTTTTTTCGCTTTTTCTGTTTTCCTGTTGATGTGCTCAGTGAATGTTAAGGACCTATCTAGAATTAGACCGAGGTATGTTACGGATTTAGACCAGTGGATGTGCTCGGAATTCAAGATGATGTGCTGATCTATGTTGGGTCTGCGTTTTGTGAAGATTATGGCGGCCGATTTTGTTGGATTGATTTTTAGTTTCCACTTTTGACAGAATTTATGGATTTTATTAAAAGCTTGTTGTAATCGGTTTACTATTGTATCGATTCGGTATGATGCTGTGTACAAAGCGGTGTCATCTGCTTAAAGTGATGTGGTTACAGACCTTATTTTAAAATATCGGTTAGCTTGGGGATATGTGGTATAATGGTGTTATAAAATATTATACTCAAGATTAACGAAAACGTATTGAATATGCAGGCAGTTTCTTAAAGCTTTAAGTCGACATTTTGAGTTGGGAGCTGTTTTTTCTATATCCTTGAATTTCTGGCGAAAGTTCAGATTTCAACATCACGATTCACCGGCCATTGCTTATATTAACCTGATTCTCGAGCGGCTGGAGAAAAAAAGATAATTTCTAATTTTATCTAAAAGCTTTGTACATTAATATTGAAGGTATTAAAAAAAAATTATTGAAAGTAAATTTCTTAAATATTTATTTATTAAGCGGGGTGGCTCAGTGGTGCAATGCTGAGTTGGTACCGGCTGTAGCAGGCAATATATTTAATCTGTTAACATCCGGGGATCGTTTGGGATCTTTAGAACTTCCTGGGTCAGTCTCTAAGTGGGTACCCTAAATTGGTTTATTGGGCGTGATCTCCGACAAATCAGCTCCCTTCACAACCGTTGTCCTGGAAACAGTACTAGTCCCTATGAGTTGCAGCGGTACCGTTTAGTTCCTTAATTAGTTATTTACTAAAACGAGAACAATTATGATCGACTCTGTGAGACTTTTAAACCTTCGTTGGGCTCTCTCAGCCTCTGGAAATGATGGGGACCTGGCTGTAGAGAGTTATCTAGCTCCAATCTCTTCCCTGCACGACTGTTACCATAGACACATTAAAGTCTCTACAATGTACTGAATCCAAGATCCTTGGACCGTTGGGTAATAGTGGTACATATTAATGCCTTAAACAGAATTTATTACCTTATTTTTGAATAAGTTTCTTTCGCTCAATTAAATATTTTTTTATTTATTGTAATTTTAAACATGATGATTGCATTCACTTCATCCCGTAATTGGGTATGATTAGTCATTCCAAGGTTATGTTCTTTTATTTTTAATTCCGGATATCAGATTGCTATCATAATTCAGGTGATGTCACCCTGGTGCCGAATACATACGAACTACATTACATTCCTCACCACTGACCAGGCTCCCATATACGGAAGTGATATTCCATATACAGAAGATAGATCGCCTCTGTCCCTGAGTAAGGTCACCCCGAAGACAAGAAATATTCGGGTCGCAATAATTACATCGTGAAGAAGAACGACCAGAAATTAGTCACGCTTTCTTTGAGTCACTAGTTCAGAAATTATGTCTTTTTCATTTAAGTTGTTGAGTGGCATCCTTCCAGTAACCGTTATAATAAAGCTAGGAAATGAGTTTTGTTTGTATTAATAGTTTTTTCTACATGTTAGTAATAGTAATAATGTCTACTAAGGCCACTTCCATTCGCTAAGGTGTATTTTCTTTGAGAAGGATAATGTTTACTTAAATACAAGTGGATTACTAAAAATGGTAAACGAGAATATTGTCGCCTCATCAGTAAAGAGAGCGGACAGTGCTATCTAGCGGATTTCTTGGTGGAAACACTATACTCATTGTAATTATTACTGGTTTAATTTGACGTTTAAAATGATTGCTGATTTCTAAAGCTTGTTTAGATCATAAGTGATTAAAAAAAACAATGGAATTTTCTTTATTTGAGGTCGAGAAGTCGCCATAATTTTATATAATTACTAGCTTATGCCCGCGGCTTCGCTCGGTGGAATTTGGTCTGCCACATAAAGTTTCGTGAAAGATCATTTTAAATAAATAATTATTTTTTAAATATAAGTTACTCGTACATCCATAATTTCAGATGTCTTACTTCAAAACTGACGGATTCTCTACAACCTTTGAACCCCCATTATATTAAAGGGGAAACCCTTGGGGTGTAATTATCCAAATTTCTTTCTTAAACTATACAAAGAACCTATCTACAAATTTCAAGAGGCTAAGTTCCTGGTTAATCTTTAATTATGTACTATAACGGGAGGGGGTGCCCATGTGACCCCACATAAATCTGCCATTGATGTAGCCTATGATGTATAACCTATTTTATTCAATAAGTTTCATCCAAATCCGTTCAGTAGTTTTTGCGTGAATGAGTAACAAATATTCGCATTTATAATATCCGTAGGATATCAAAACAAATAGTTTCACTCCTGTCCTTTCTGTTATTTTAACTACAATTATCATGTGAATTTCCTTTATTTATGTACTATAATGGCTTCTCCACAGCACCTAAAAAACTGTCGGCGGGGAGGGGGAGCACGTGCCCCTCCCCCTAAATCCGCGCTTGCTATAGCATATGTGTTATTCTGCTGTATAACCGATATTACTGTAAAGTTTCATCCAAATCCATTCAGTAGTTTTTGCGTGAAAGAGAGACAAACATACAAACTTTCACATTTATAATATTAGTAAGATTTCTTTGATTAGATTATTTAATTAATCAACAGCTCTTAACTTCTGAAAGAAATTTAAAGATACGTAAGGTGTATTTTACAGTCTATGTCGAGCCTTAACCATAAATTTGAATTATGGCTTGTTTAGGTGGAGGTATTCACACAAGGAAATCAGAGGAAGTGAACAACAATAATATTTTAAAATTATAATCTTCTTGACCTGAAGTCGAGGTAAACAAAAGAATATGGATGACCAACAGGTGCTACTTTGGGCTACGTAAGGAATTCTCCTCACACCTTCTATCACGACAGGCCAAGCTCCATCTGTACAAAGTCCGCCCAGTTTTGTTGTATGGATCGGAGGCATGAACAAATGACCAAGCTGATTGAGCATGATCTCCTAGTCTTCGAAAGAAAGATCCTCTGAAGAATCTTCGGTGGAATTTATCTAGGTGGAAACTGGCGAAGGAGAACAAACAACGAAGCAGA
This sequence comes from Arma custos, assembly GCA_037127475.1. Classification (NCBI taxonomy): domain Eukaryota; kingdom Metazoa; phylum Arthropoda; class Insecta; order Hemiptera; family Pentatomidae; genus Arma; species Arma custos. The sequence goes on along the minus strand of CM073764.1, from coordinate 135,492,553 downwards.
TGTCGTTTACTCCTTGAAAATTATAAGACTGGGCTGATCATGTGGCTAGAATGGAGAACGAGGCCATTCCCAAAAAGGCTTAAACAGAACCTCTCTTTGCAGGAGAAGAAGCTGATAGAGTCGCTGCGCAAAACAGGACTACTGGAAGAAGCTCGTAGAGGAGGCCAGGACTCGTCACCAAGTTGTAGCGCCATAGAATAATAATTTTTAATTTTGATAACAAAACAACTTTCACAAATTTCTTGGGTTCAGTGCATAGTAGAAGCTGTACAATACTTGGCCAACAGTCAACTAGGAATTGAATTGGTTGATATCACGCTAAAGCGCAAGTTTTTTCTCCCAATTAAGTCTACCCTACACTATTAAGACTGCCACAGCAGGATTCGAACCCGAGACAGCAATTGAGTGCTGTACTAGCTGAACAAAGTAACTCCATAATACATCCGTTCCGCAATATACACCTTGTATTGAGAGAGAATAAAATTGGCGACCCAGATCTAATATAAGATTAAATTCTATAATCATAAATATATATTTTTTTTTTTATTTTATTGATATTTACAACTGTAATAACATTACATCAAGTAAATTGGCTGTATGAACAAAGGACATGAACAAAAAAAATCACTTGTGGAGAAACTATCCATTGATAGCACTCCAATGAAGTTTTATAGTAGAAGGTCTCGAGGCCATCTTCTTTTCAGACGCCTCGGAGGGTTATCAGGAATAGTATGGGAAGCAAGTCGAGAGACTAGCGGATTTAAGTGTGTATGGAGCTTTTCATGGAAGGATAGGTATCTAGTTTGGGCCAAATCAGCAACATATGGGATATTAAGATCATGATGGATGAGTTTGTTTGTGACATAATAAGGAGCATTGAGGATTTTACGTAGGAGTTTAGATTGTAAGGATTGGATGCGAGATGAATTGGATGGTTTAGTAGAGCCCCAAAGCTCAACTCCGTATGTCCAAATAGGTCTGATAACTGTCATGTAAATGAGTCTTTTGTAATTAATTAGTAGCTTTGAACGTTTGTCCAGTAAATGTTGAAGTAGGTGAAATCGTCGAGCAGTTTCTTGTCTTTTCAGTCTTGTATGAGGATTCCAAGTGAGACGTTTGTCCAGATGGAGTCCTAGGTAACGTATCTGTTCGACAGGGATCAGCGGAGTGTTATTAAAGGATACAGTAGGGCAGGAATTCGTAGGTTTATGACGAAGAGTGAAGGTAATTTGGTGGGATTTGTTAGGATTTATTTTAATTCTCCAATTTTGACACCATTCTTGAAGGTTTGAGATATGGGATTGAAGATATTGGGATGCTACAAATGGATCGTTATTTACTGATAACACACATGTGTCATCAGCGTACGTAGTGAGGACAGTGCTTGGATGGGTTGGGATGTCAGCTGTATATATTGTGTATAGGATGGGACCAAGGATACTACCTTGAGGAACACCAGCTAACTGGGTAAAGAGGCAAGAGTAGGAAAAATTATGGTTTACTTTAAAGGTTCTATTACTGAGGTAGGAACTGATAATAAGGAAGTAAGTAGAAGGTAAGAATTTATGGAGTTTGTACAACAGTCCCGGATACCAGACTCGATCAAAAGCCTGCTCTACATCGAGAAAAGCTCCCGTGCAGTACATTCCGCGCTCTAATGCGGATATAATAATAGAAATGAAATCTACCTGAGAAAAAACTAAGCTGAATTAAGATATGAATCTGTATGTAATCAGCTGATATTTACAAACAAAAGAAAATGAAACTCATTCAGCATTGGTATAGTTCCCATGAATGAACGCCATATATCTTTCACATGCGTAAATAACAATTGTCACGGATGGAAGTATGTTAAGAAGATTCTTCTAAATACCCTCTCCCTCTCCCTCTCCCTCCCTCCCCCCCCTCTCTCTGTCTCTCTCTCTCTCTCTCTATCTCTCTCTCTCTCTCTCTCTCTCTCTCTCTCTCTCTCTCTCTCTCTCTCTCACACACACACACACACTCACTCATTCACTCTTTTCCTCCCTTCTATCTCTCTCACTCTCTCCTCTTCTTTTGTACATTAATGTACTATTGTCTCGTTGCCACTGGAGAGATTTCTAATATCAATGCGTGTCGCATATAAGGCAATTCGATTTAAACGAAACTAACTGTCAGAATCATAGTCTTTGATGATCGAGATGGCATTATTTCTCTGTTTAACGATGTAATAAAAGCTGATAGGCAACTAAAGATGATAAATCTCTTGTTAAATTAAGATATAACCTAGAGCGATCGTAAAGAAGTGTTAGATCCTTGTCATTCCAAGACTCATTAAATAATTTATTGCTTATTATTAATAGAGAAATAATTAATTGTTTTAACGACCAGATTAGGTTTTTTAAACACTTCAAACAGTATAATAATATTAGAAAGTATAAAAACTCTATTATTTATTTGTAGAAAATGTCATATTTATTCGAAATTATTTTGTAAATAGAAACATTGATGTTTATATTATTCTGGAGACGTGATAGCTCAGTGACTAGTGCGTACTGCTACTGATTTGTTGGTCTTGAGTTCGAGACAATCTAAGGTAAATTAATTAAATTATTTATTCCGTTAAAAGCGTCATATATATGGGATACTCCTGGAACTCGCCCAGCATCCATTAAGTGGGTAACATTAATTGGGTGAAAACTCTTTAATTGTGAAAACCTTATCCCAACGTGATCTCAGTTAAATTACTTCCTTGCATAACCGTTGTTTTACCAACTAGTATAGTATTGCTACCGTAAAACGGGGTGAATAGAAACAATTCTCAACTTTGATTTGAAATTTTGCATATTTGTAGTTGTTTTAGATACACAATTTTTTGACCAAACACAGGTCTCTGTTAGACCTATTCGTTTATAGTATTTATTTTTTTAAATTTTATTTCATTTTAAAAAAAATTAAAACATGGTATTTCTTTTCACCCCGCAAATGGGGGTGAATAGAAACAGTACTTCGATTTCATGTTTTTCTCTATTGAAACGAATCGAGGGTGAATGGAAACAGTTAAATATGGTATTTTTAATTTGTAAATGGATAAATGCAAATTTATTTCTCAACATAATGATTTATTTCAGTACATAACCAAAAGAAGTTACATAACTGTAAGTAAAGAAATTGAATAGGTAGACATTACCGTATTTAACAAGATTAAATTATGATTAATAAATTGCTAAATCGGACAGGTCATCTTTAAAAATATCATGCCTTTGAACCGAGAGATAAAGCTGCCTGAGCACCATGGTTCTTCATATTGAGACCTCTTTTCAAGTGTCGATATATAATACTATAATGCAAACCATGTTTCTCAGCAGACTTCCGAAGGCTTAGTCCCTTCTGTATGTCAGAAAGTGCATTTTCGATTGTTTTTGGATCATGCTTTTTGTAGCCCCCTCCAACCACCGGTTTGTATTTTCTAGGCATTTTACAGAGTCCTGCTGTGTCAAATATGAGTCTAACATAAATATAAAACACACAGTATGTTTTTTATATAGTATAAATGTGATTTAGTATTAAATTTTTCTAGTGGGGTGAATAGAAACACTAAAAATTATGTGTTTCTATTCACCCCATAAATTCTGAAAACCTAACCTAAAAAATATGAATAGTTTTTTAAATAATATTGTTAAAGTTAAAGCTTAAAGTAAGCCTTAATCTTTTATATGAATAATTAAACTATGCTTTGTAGAGCTGTTTACTTTGAAGAACACTACGTATTATGACTTACCTGGAAAAATCAAAGTGGATAAAAAACCACAAAAATCGTGTGGTAAAATTCAACAAGGCATACAAACAGGAACCAGTGCTGCCAACCAAACAAACCATTATTTTCCTTTCAGCCTAAAGTATAGCAACTTAAAAAAAAATAATAGTTGCCACAATTTACCCATAGTTATGTAGGAAAAAAATTATACATAAAAAAATGAAGTTTCGTTTCTATTCACCCCGGTTTACGGTACCATGTATTGAACACAAGGCACTTCATGGGTTGTAGTTGTCCAGTTTATTTTTTAATATATTATAAAATTAATGTAAGATATATTTGAAATTAGTATACTTCAACAATTCTTGACTTATATCATGAATTTTGACCGGAATATTTGTATTTTCATTGAGGATTTTGTAATATTACCTTGTAACGCACCAATAGATGGCACTTCTATACCGTTTAGTCAATCGTCCTAAAAATTAAAAATATACTATAGATGTTGGAAAAAAAGGTATGTATATATATATGTATACATATATATATATATATATATATATATATATATATATATATGTATATATATATTAAAACTTAATGCAATAGTGTCCAAGTTTTATTCCATCCATCTTAAATTGTCAGTTGTTATTTCACATTCAATTTTCTTTCACATTTTGTGTTTATTTTAATCACAACTCTACAGTGATGATTTTCATTTTTCAAGGTTAAAAAATTGGTCCTAGCTTCCAAACTTCAATATTGAATTCAATGTTAATCCTCTTACACAACCTCAATTGACCACCTGATCAGATTGCGCAACTCAACATCTTATTTTCAAATTAGTTCACGATCAGCTGTCAGTGTTATCTTTCGGACTGACGTTTGATCCTCTCCAGATAGAAGGTATCTTCTCATGTCTGATGATCCGATGTTCTTGTAAGCTCTTGTAGTTCGTTAGCCACGGTCGATGTCGACATCGGGTTCATAAATAGTCAAGATGGCTACCATATAACATGCTTGAATAATTTTGCTGTGGAATGGGAAAACAAGTAAATGGATAGAAATAATCATTCAATTCCTAAAAACAGTTATGCTGTTGTTAAATACTGGTAAAGTATTGTAGCTATGGAGTATATAAACAATGCAAAAGATTCTACGAAAAATTAGAACGATGTCAAAATAGGATCTAACAAGACGATTCAAACGAGACTGAAAAGGAACTGTACGAAGGATCTCCTTTTTATGAATACTTTTTCAATATCGATACACCTTATTTTAAAATCAGATATGATAATCTGGAGAATGTATCTTCAAGAGGATTACATAGGAAGAAGTTCCTTTGTAAGTCATCATAATCATGGTGTAACTGTAACGATGATGTCCTCGTATGATTACAGTTTAAAATTTGAAATATTCTTCTATTAGTAGAACAATAGAATAATATTAATTATTAATATATTAATTAATTGTATAATAACTACAACTATAAGACAATTGAAGTTCATAATGAAAAGTATTCAGGAAATCAGCTGGAAGTAATATTGCTAAGATAAATAAAAGATAATTTCTATTTCGGCATTGGGTCTTTTTTCCTTTAGGTACGGCAGTTACTTTTTACTGTTCGACAAATAACTGTTTAGAAAGTAACTGTTAATATTTCCATAATCATCTGTTTATACAGTCCTGTAATCATTCTCAAAATAAATTAGTTGGACCTAGTTTTCTTAATACAAAACTAAAAAAGTGCTGGAGAATTTTTAATATTTTATTTTAATTTTAATAATTTAATTCGAAAAAATCTGTATCGACATTGTGAATATCGCCCTCCAGCTTACACTTTATTAAGTTTACATGTATCAAAATAAATTATTTAATTTATTTTATAATAAATATATTTCTTTACTAATCTTACTAATATTATAAATGTGAAAGTTTGTATGTTTGTCTCTCTTTCACGCAAAAACTACTGAACAAATTTGGATTAAACATTACAGTAATATAGTTTATACATCAGAATAACACATAGGCTATAGCATGCGCGGATTTATGGGGGGCGTACGGGTACACGTGCTCCCTCCCCCCGACAGTTTTTTGGGTATTGTGAAGAATCCATTATAGTACATAATTAAGGGCAGATCACATGATCATATTTGTGAAAATTACAGAAAGAACATGAATGAAACTATTTGTTTTGATATCCTACTAATCTTATTAATATTATAAATGTGAAAGTTTGTATGTTTGTCTCTCTTTAACGTAAAAACTAATGGACGGATATGGATGAAAATTATTGAGTAAAATAGGTTATACATCATAGACTATAGCAATGGCAGATGTATGTGGGGGCACAGGGGCATGTACCCCCCACTTATAGTACATGATTAAAGGCAAATCAGGAACTTAGCATCTTGAAATTTGCAGATAGGTTCTTTGTATAGTTTAAGAAAGAAATTTGGATAATTCCACCCCAAGGGTTTCTCCTTTAATATAATAGGGGTTCAAAGGTTGTATAGAATCCGTCAGTTTTGAAGTTAGGAGAGTAGTGAAGTTCTGAAATTTTGGATGTACGAGTAACTTATATTTTAAAAAATAATTAAATTATTTATTTCAAATGATCTTTCCCGAAACTTTATGTGGCAGTCCAAATTCCACGCGAGCGAAGCCGCGGGCATAAGCTAGTCCATACATATATCTCATATTATCTCTCTCTCTCTCTCTCTCTCTCTCTCTATATATATATATATATATATATATATATATATATATACGATCATTATAATGATTGAAAAGACTACGTATTTAATTAATATTTCAGGACCTAATAATTAACCAATTAAGATGACACTTTCGCAATACTTTACTTTTTTTATTAGTCTCAGAGCGCTACCTCATTCTTGCCAGGACCTTTGCCAATAAATACGTGCTGGTATATATGCTGCCTATTTGTTACATCAAAAACATGTTACACATGTAAGAGGTTAAATTTCACAAGGACCTTTTTCTATTATCAAAAAACATCACACATCATTATATCATCAGCTGGCAGACTTCTACTATTCTATTATATCTACTGTATTATAGAATATTACACACCGAACGTGATATATTATTATTATAGCTTCGATAGTTTTGTAATGGCTCATCTAATGTTGTTTGGTTTTATTTACGTGCTTCTTGAGCCACTGCTGATCCCAAACAGCCATAATTCCTAGATCCAGTCCAATATGATTGTGCCAAGTCTTGACCATTTGATCTGAGTGACCACACCATATGCTCTACGCTCCCAGAGGCCATATGTCTCTCCTAGCTGACCACGTCGCAAGAGATCTACATAACTGCTTCGTCTTCCTACCAAGATGACATAACGTAGCTTATTGAAGTTCTGCAATAGGTTGGCTCCATACGCGACTCTAAGTACGCACGTGCCCTGAATGTCAATGCTGAGTAGAAACTGGCATGAAATCTCTCGGCATTGTGACACTGTTTGGGTAAGTCGGGAGACCTCAGTGATATATAACATTGTCGCCACAATCGCTCTGCAATAGTTTCATTCTTTCGCAAGGAAAGTTTAATAATAACAATAAACAATATCAGAAGAATCGACCCAATGGGATGGGGGTCTCCACATTCTGTGCCTTTGACTGATGGCTCTCTTGAATGCAGTACAGTTCCTACGATGTATTGAATCCAGTACAATTGATGAATTTTAGTGGTACACATTACTTCCCTATATAATTTTATTTTTATTTTATACAATTTAATAAACACTGCATCGCATACCATTATGGAAGTATGGACTCCGTTTTCTATTTCTAATAACTAACCGCTAAAATTACTGAACCAATCTTCAGCAATTTTTAGTTATAACTACTTCTAAATATTCCCTAATAAGCAATAATAAAATCTACTCTTATCTATAACCCAATAACCAAACACCTGGTTCCCTAAGGTATAGTTTTAAAACCGCTAAAAAAATTTCAAAAGTAAATTTGGCTTAAAATATACTAACCATATATAATATATATCATACATATTATAATATTAGTAATACAGGATAGGCTTGGACAATAGAAAACCTTTCGTCTCTCAAACACATATTTAGACATCTTTAGAGAGCACATTTTCATCAACAATTAAAAAATTAATTAGTTATAAAAAGTAAAAAAAAATAAATAATCATCCACCAGAGTGTATTATTGCAAAGTATACCGACATATATTGAATATTTATGACACTTCCTTTTTTTTTACCCACCAATGCGCACAATACAAATACATTCAGCTATACTGTTGTATAGGCCACGATTGGAATAGGCGAAGGATTCTTAATTTCAAAGTCACGCTTCATAATAAAAGTAATGATAGGTGAAGCAAGTAAAATTACCGAAGATGAGACAACAAATGATTTGGAGCATTAGCCTCATTCAGTAATCATCTGCATTCGAAACAAACTCGCCTCCATTGGATCGGAAAAAGGCTCTAAAGATAATGAGAATTAATCCGCTGCAGATTGTACAAGAGGGAACGTGTTTTTCCCTTTTTCCCCGAGGCGGGGGAAGGTTGCCCAAGGCTTGGGTTGTGCCTGGTGACTTGCCACACGGTCGGGAAAGTTTCTCGTCTGGTCCTCAGTTGATTTTACATAGGCAAAGTTCTTCTGTTATTACAAGAGCTTTATCGAAATAGTATTTTTAAATATTTAAAAAAGTGTAAAAATAATAAGTTTAATGGAACCCTATGGCACCATTGCGACTCTCCGGCGCTTACCATCGCTAGGTACTGAATACTTCTCACTCGTGCTAGCTCGATTGCTAGATTGTATTAGATAGGTTGATGCAAGGCGCGACTAATAAATTACTTTTCTTTCTTTTCTTTAAGCCTGATAAGTTATAAGTTTATATTTGTTCTTCATTAAGTTATACATAATATTTTAATCATAATTTCATATAATTATTACAGAAAACAATTAAAAAACGCATATACGCGCTCATAGTATGCACCAATTGCTTTCTCCCGGATACATATAGGCGTCTATAGAACTTGAAGGGTTAAGCGTACATAGGGGCGGTATAACTCGTGCCTACTAATTAAAAGATCTATAAAAATTATTATGACATAAACCTTATAGGATTTTTTATCGTTCTATGGCTCGCCCAGCCTCTATAATGTTAGTAAAAATCATTAAAGGGAAAACTTGGTGATTGACCGAGATCTTGGTGAAATCATTTTCCTGTATTAGTTAAGTTTGGAAATAATACTAGCCTTATCAAGTGTATACTGAATTCAAGAAATCCTTCATACAGTCCCTGGCCATATTACTGTGACCACTGGATAGATTCGTTCTTGTTACATGTTTGCATTATCTTTTTGTATGCGTAATGATGTAAATCGAGTTTAAATATTAGTTTTATGGGTAAGTTAGTTATCTGATAATAATATGAAATTGGAAAAAAATAGTTTCGAAAAAAAATCTTTATTTTTTTTTTTAATATTTTGTGGTGTCACCCTTTTTGCACCCTATTTTACATATTGATGAAAAAAAACTATCAAAATAGTTAAAATATATGATACAAATAATAAATCAATAATAAACTTAACGAATCCGACTTGTATTTAATGAAAAAGAAAGAATAAATCCACAAAAAATTCAAACAGAAATTATGCACGCCGACACTCGTAAAACAAAATAAAACCAATGCTGCCAATACTAAAAAAAAATACTTTAAAAAACTTATAACAGAGTTTCCATACTTAAAACAGCAATTTATTAAGACACGCGAAAGTATATTAAAAAAATTAGGAAAAAACAAAAAGAAAATAATCTTTCTTGGTGGTCACATTAATATGGCCAGGGACTGTAAGTTGTAGTAGTGGAGATTTTTTTATTATTTGCACCCGATATTGGTATTTTATTAATTTTAACCAACCCTTTTCTTTTCGGCAGTTCTTATTTGACTATAATTGAGGTGGGCCTGATTTATACCCGGTAGTTATTAAGAACACCTCCAATCTTCTACCTTTAGTACAGATAAGCTGCCGAAGGATGATGTATTCCCTGTGAGCTGGGTGTGGTCGGTCAACCTTGGACCATTCGATGGACCTTTCTTGTTCTTCTGGAACACTTCCTCGTGAACCTGATTTTCTTCAGGCACAGTACAAAGCAATGGTACCCCATCATCAGCATCATCTGTGCACGATCATATTCACTCTACTTCTATAGTAAAATTATTTGACTCGTCAAAGTCCTGAAAATCACCACTTAACCTGGATAACTTAATCATTCCTTGTCCAAGGAAATTCCTTTTATATTAATTTTTAAATTATTATTCTTTTATGCTACATTCGCTCCTGCACAGTATCACATCTAGCAAATATGATGTCAATGTATTTTTTTCTCCTCGATTTGCAGGAAAATTAGTTTTTTGAACTGATTAATGTTTTCTAAGCGACCATTTTAATCTTCTCTTATGAAGTCCCGGTAACAGAGAATTGGAAAAAAAAGAAAGACAGGATTTTGATGTTCTATTGACGAGTAATATACATTAAAAAACATAAACGAACTAATAAAAGTTATAAACATTGGTCTCTTTTCAGTTCTTTTGAATATGCCTGTACAATATTACCTGTTTAGATGGTTGTAATATTGTAGCCTTAAAATATATACTAAATCCCACGTGATGGTTTCATCTTGTATTATTACCGCCATAAAAGATCTCAATCTTAGGGAGATGGTTTATTGTTTGTAATATTATGGTTACAACATTTCTAAATCAAGGATGGTGTTGGAATATTCAATGAAATTCAAATAAACTCGATTCTTTATTACTGCTAAAATTCAGTTAAATCATTTCGTGAGTAATTAATTACTTCACTACTGTATGTTCATTACTTGTTGTTTGTTTATTTAACGTCACTTTATGCTGCTATGGCTAATCGGACGATGCTACAGTGGGAGCTCTAAATTTTGCCTATTCAGATTTAATTAGGATAGGGATTTTTAACGAGTACCTGACATCGTACAGGCTCGGGACCGCCGTTTAACGTCCCTTTCGAAGGACGGCATAACTAAGGATTTTTTACTCTTTTAAAAATATCCTAGGGCCACCTGCCGGGCTACGAACCCGCGATCTTGGGCTTAGTAGTTTGTTACGCTAACCACTAGACCACAGGTGACCGTATATGTTCAATACCTGATAATTCAATTTACGAAATAAAATAAGTTTGTTAAATTTAATATTTTCATCATTTTTTTTTTTACTACAAATTTATTCTTCATTCTCTATCTTCTTCGTGGCCTCAACGTTACTTTTTATAATTTTTAATTTTATATATTAAGACTTATTAATTAATCGTATATTTTCCATTTATTTTTAAAATAATCATTGGGAAAGCTAATTAAAATACTAACCTATCTAATAGAGATTCAAGGGATTTAAGAAAATAAAAACACTCATAATATTTAATTTTGTTTTACAAAATGGATAGTGGTCATTAACAATAACAATAAGTATTGTAGTTATGTTATTATAATACTAAATAATATAATAAAATTTATTTATAATTAGCATCCTTGGTCAGAAGAGTTTTATAATAAGGCCAAGTTATGAATGTACAGGTTTTAACGATGATATGCATTTCAGAGCTCCCGAAGTCCAAAAAAATCGGTAGTCCGACAAATCTATTCATATGTATATGGTGTATCCATACAGATGTATGCATATACTATTTTTGAATTTTTGGAATATCCATCTATTGAGATGCATACATGAATAAATTAAGAACCCCTTTCTCAAGATTCGAATAAATAAGTGTGATTCCTGAATAAACTACATTTCCCTCCCTATCATATCCATCTCATAGAAATATTCTCGTCCCAGAAGAGACCTTCTTTGTCATGGAGAAGACCTAGTATATAGCCCAGAAAGCTCTCACGCCTAAGAACTTTCGCATTTATGTTCTTCGGCCGGAAGTGGATCTTGTTTTGTTTTTTTATGAGATAGATAGAATAAATTAACCATGAGATGTGAATATTTCGAATCTCACGAACATTTCTACTCCGTCGCTAAGAGAATCAAGTCTTTCTATTTGTTTCTTATCTATCTCTACTTCCACCTCAGTTTGAATAATGCAGAGAGCGTATATATATATATATATATATATATATATATATATATATATATATAAACCTGTACTACAACAACCCGTGAACGGGTCTCGGGATCAGTACATGGTAGAGACTGTACTGTTTCATGTACAACGGTTGTGCAAGGAGGTGACTTGTCCTAGATCACGCTCAACCGTCCGTGTATTCCCCCTTAATTTTGTTACCCACTGAACAGAGGCTGGGTGAGCCCCAGGAGGGTCCTAGAAAATGCATTAATATTTATTTTATGAATGTTATTATCATCTTCCTTATTAAATGTATCAAGTATCTCAATCATGTGAGCACACACTTTTTCTTCTATTATTAAACATACACCTCAGTTTATTTCAAAAGTGAACTTGAACACGAGCTTTCCAAACAAAATACTCATACAATACATTTACATTTATTAATAGTCAAAATCAAACAAAAATATTTGTTTTGTAAGTTTAATGTGTTAAAACCAATTTTAAGCTGTTGATCATGCAAAATTTATTTTTTATTCAAGTTTTAATTTCAATTTATTTAAAAAAATAAATAATCATAAAACAGGAAAAAAGGCTGCCGTCAAGTAATAAGTGCGATAAAGTGAGAGGTCTTGAAATGGAAAGTTGTCCGGTCTACTTATTGTTAATAAATGAGCTACCACTAATAGTTTACTAAACAGTTTTGAAATAGTTTAATAAGTGATATTATAAGCAAATAAATAAATAAAATAGAGTCGGCTAATCTCCAAATGAGGAGTATTGTCTCGAAAGTCAACGCCAAGAGTTAAGGTGACATATATAGAAATAATAGAAATAAGACATAGAAATGAGAAAAAGGATCTGATGATTATAAGATCAAAATTTGGTTTTGTAATGCAATTTATTTATTGACCGTGGAGGACTAATGATCTCCTAAGAATTTTTAAAAGTATTGACTTTCCAGGTATTTATACTTATAGTATGTTATCTTTGGACATTTATGTTAAATTATTTATAGTATTGTAATTATTGTTAATTTATTTATTAAAGTTAAAAGATGCAGGAGAAGAAAAGATTGAAAATGACACCATAGTGTCGAAATGTCTCTAAAGGGTGAAAATTATTGAATAAACAACAACTGTAAAACGTTTTTATTTCTCTTACCCAAAATTGATGGAATATAAATTAAAACATTAAAATTCGACAATTTTATCAAAATATGTCACCTTAACTCTTGGCGTTGACTTTCGAGACAATACTCCTCATTTGGAGATTAGCATACTCTATTTTATTTATTTATTTGCTTATAATATCACTTATTAAACTATTTCAAAACTGTTTAGTAAACTATTAGTGGTAGCTCATTTATTAACAATAAGTAGACCGGACAACTTTCCATTTCAAGACCTCTCACTTTATCGCACTTATTACTTGACGGCAGCCTTTTTTCCTGTTTTATGATTATTTATTTTTTTAAATAAATTGAAATTAAAACTTGAATAAAAAATAAATTTTGCATGATCAACAGCTTAAAATTGGTTTTAACACATTAAACTTACAAAACAAATATTTTTGTTTGATTTTGACTATTAATAAATGTAAATGTATTGTATGAGTATTTTGTTTGGAAAGCTCGTGTTCAAGTTCACTTTTGAAATAAACTGAGGTGTATGTTTAATAATAGAAGAAAAAGTGTGTGCTCACATGATTGAGATACTTGATACATTTAATAAGGAAGATGATAATAACATTCATAAAATAAATATTAATGCATTTTCTAGAATAAAAAAAAATGTGATCAACAAAAAAAAAATATATTTAGAATACAAAAAGCTTTTACTTGATAAAATTTTAATATATACATTTTTTTTAATCAAGCCATTAATAATATTTTTTTTTCAGGTAAGCAGAACACTTTGGAGACACGTCAGTTTCAAATAGTCATTTAAAAAAGGAATTGGTAAGTTTACCGAGTTAATAAGTGGAACTTATGAATAGCTTTCAGAATTCGGCTTCTAAGAAACATGATAATAGTTTTAAAAATTATTTTTAAATAAAATAATAATTGATAAATTATAATTCTTTCTGAAGTTTCTTTAAACCAGATATTCGTCGAATTATCTGTATTTTAAAGTCCACGAGCAATACAATTCTTTGCTCTCGTGTAAATATTTGACAATATTACTCCTTTTATTGTTTAGGTTAAGATAGTTTGTAAGTAATTGCTTTAATATTATTGTTATGTAAACACTTATAATTAATTATTGCTATTGAAACAACATCATTATTAATCGAGACAGAATGTAAATTGAAGTGGAAAATATTAAATATTAAAATATTAAATTGACTTTTCAATTTTAAATTACTTTCCTCCTCAAAGTAGTATCCTTGGCCCAATCCTTTATACAGTTTATACAGCTGACATCCCAACTCATCCTAATATTATCCTTACCACGTATGCTGATGATACATGTGTATCATCAGTCAACCCCAATTCAGTCATTATTGCATCCCAAAGCCTCCAATCCCATATCACTGATCTTGAAGAATGGTGTCAAAACTGGAGAATTAAAGTAAATTCTCAAAAATCGCATCAAATCACTTTTACCCTACGTCGTAAACCAATGACTTCCTGCCCTTCAGTATCCTTTAATAATATCCCTCTGGTGCCTGTAGAACAGATCCGATACTTAGGGTTGCAACTTGACAAACGATTAACCTGGAATCCTCATACAAGACTGAAAAGTCAAGAAACCGCACGACGTTTCAGGCTACTTCAACACTTACTAGACAAACGCTCTAAGCTCCCAATTAACTACAAAAGACTCATCTACATGACCATCATACGACCTATTTGGACTTACGGAGTAGAGCTTTGGGGCTCCACTAAGCCATCAAATTCCTCTTGTATTCAAGCCCTACAATCGAAAATCCTTCGTAAAATCCTCAATGCTTCTTATTTTGTAAAGCATAAAGTCATCCATAATGACCTTAATGTCCCATATGTTGCTGATTTGGCCCGAACCCGGTATCTACCCTTTCATAACAAACTTCATTACCACTCAAACCCTCTAGTTTCAAACCTAGCTTCCTCTTAAATTTCCGATAATCCTCCGAGGCGTGTGAAAAAAAGATGGCCACGTGATTTTCTTAGTTGAACTTGTGATTTGAGTACTACCAGTGGGTAGTTTCTCTATTTGTCATTATCTCATGTCATTATGAATCACTTAGCCTATTTACTTGTTGTATTACTGTAATACAGCTGTAGATATCAATAAATACAAAAAATAAATAATATTTTCCTCGATGTTCAGACTTGAAGTTTCACTCGTTTTCCATCTAGAGCTCGCTTTAAACGATTACTAAATATTGGAAATTTAATGGCATTGTAATAGTAATAATACGTTATAAAATATCAAGTTATATCATCTTTGTTTTACATGCGGTACATAAAAATATAAACATGCATAAGAGAGCTACAGCTATAAATAAACGCTTGGGCCTTGGATTCGACACCATTCTCTTTTTGGCTCTTTCTCGAACAGGTTTGAGCAGTTTGTGGCAGAACAGGTTAAGTCCAATCGAATACGAACAAAAACTACCAAAGCCGATAAAAAAAAAAATCGACATTAATCATTCGCAGATCGGAGAGTTCCCACACCCGCTTTGATCGATCGATTTAGTATCGACCACAGGTATAATCGATTGTCTAATTACATATGATCATCTGGAGCTGGTTAAGAAAGTAAAAGCTAATCCGGTTTCCTAATGAACGCTCATTCGCCTGCCAGTTACTTTCACTGGGTCAGATCAGCTGCTTGCTGGAACAGCTGTATAAAAATATTTATGTTGCTGACTGTTACAATACATAAACATCTATATCTTGATGGTTTGAGTTTTTCAGACAATGATTATTTATTTTTATTCTGCTTGAATCAATAATTTTGTTTCTAATGTCATTATAATTTATTGTAATGGGCTTTTAAAGACTATTTACCTTAATAGAGGTGCTTTATCAGTCTTGGTTTGTGGGTAATCTGTAAGGGGCTTTTATGTTGTAACAGATGGGGTTGACCCAAATTTCTTTTCCGATTCTACAACTCCACAACGTCATCCTCTGGTATTTATCCAACTTTGGATAATCATCAGTTTTCTGGATTAAAAATTATGTTTACTTATTAATTTTTTACAAAGTCTATCTACAGTATATAGTTAATAATAACAACTAAAACATCATTAAACCCTCCTGTCGCCCGACTATTTTACTATTGTCAAAAATTTTGGATGAAGTATCTGATCACATTAAACTTAAAAAAAGCTGCTATAATTGTATGTGTAATTATAAAATAATTTTTTAGCTTTTTCTGAAGATGAACTCCAAGCTTAAGAAATAAGTGTAATTTTAACAATAATAATTCACTTGTAAACGGTTCATTTTATAACAACGGAAAACAGAGATAGGAACAATTTGTCGTAGTCATAATAAAAATTATGGTTGTTCTAATTTGGCGTTTCTGTAGGGTCGTGGATCAGAGAATCTGGTTTTGAATTATGGCTGCTAAAGTAAGATATTCTTATTTTTTTTAATTACAATTCAGTTGGTTTTTGAAATAAATATTGACATTACATATTTACCTATGCAGTTTCGTGATATAAAACTAATTATGAAGTGACAATCCTAAAAAAAACCAATAACGGAATAGGCTAATTTGTTATTATTCATGTTGATTATTACATAGAGGTAAGTTTAATTTTCGATAGATCGAAAAAATACCCGCATCATCTCAGTAGAAACGTCAACCCATCATCGATCATGAGCCATAATTACTAATCGATTATTAGTGAGTCCTTATCAGAAGGTCACTCAGCGTCGAGAACATGTGATTGTTGCTTCGATGGCAAAGTTCAACTTGAGCCAATTCAAATTTATTCTGATTTATCATTTTATTATTATTGTACAGTCTAAGTGATTATTATTGTTATTGGTGACTGTCAACGGTTTAAAAAATATATTAAATATAATCAAATAAAAGTAAATAACATAAAAAAACTAAAATTTGTGGCTAAATCCAAATGTATCTGTTTGCACATGTAGGTCTGGGGGCGTAGATACAAGTAGATATAAATGCCATGATCTATTTTTTCCTGACACAAAGATCTGGCAGAATGTGATATTAAGATTAAATAAGTTGATCTGTGTCAAGCTGTCTTGGATTTGGTGACAAATGGTTTTATGTGATGAATGTGATTAATCTGATACAATATAGAACTAGTATTTTCTTGGGAGGAATATTTACGATGACTAATAATTATCCTTAATATATTGCAAGCAACATAAAGGAAACTCGTATTACCAATTAAACTAATTTAACACACTCATAGATTAACCGTCAATTTCACATTTACAATAAGTTTTATTTTTGTTTAGCAAACACGCTTCTATAATAACAGAATTGTTATGACAACGGCACATACTCATAAAGACATGAGCATCTCTACTACCATTAAGATTTTAATCATCCCAGCTCTTAATAATTTGATTTAAGCTCTAGTAGTAGATTAAGAATCGAAATTTAAATCATTCACTTGGCTGTGAAATTTATATTCGATTGAAATATATTTCGTCAAAATCCATTGTATAAAGGTGGTTTACTGCCGTATTTATATACAGGGTGTTTCAGGGTTAAATAGCCAAACTGAAAATTTAAACTAAGGACCTCAAAACAAGAAAGCAATATCCTATGGAGATATATCCGCAAACGCTTTGTTTAGGAAATATGAGTTATTAAGGCTTAGTAAATAAATAAAACATTTCATTTGTTCCAACACTTTATTCAGTAAATTTAAACATTTGGCTACCTAAACCTGAAACACCCCCGTAAAGTTAGCATTAATTATTTAATATGATGCAATTGGGAAAAACCACAATGCAAAGCATTATGTTTCAAAAATACGCCCACTTACCAGTCGACGTTTCGCCTATTCAGGCATTATCAAGACACAAAAAAGGGTTATGTGAATCACATCTGGAAGAAAAAGGTGCAATACATCCCAACGATCATCAGCTCAAACAGGCTCCAAACATGAGACAGCACCCCACCACCAAGACGTTGAAACATAAGGCTTTGCATTGTGGTTTTTCCCAATTGCATTATAATAAATAATAGTGTTTCTTTTTGAGTTTTTGGTTCTATTTTAGTGGTTTTATTATTTAATGTTTTGTGAGAATTAATCGCCACTTGACCAGTAACGGTGTAACCAAACCCGCGCAAGTTTCTTATTATATGTCGACATTAAGACTCCGGAACGCCTACAAGATCTCAAGACCCGTTAGGTCACCTACAATACTTCCTCAAGATCTTCAGCTGCCTCCCTCGCCTAGCCCTCGACATCCTCGATAGTCAAGGAGCCGTGAATGCTTAAAGAAGTTGAAGAGAAAGCGATAGAAGACACTTTATGCCTTCCCGATCAGAGACAATAAGCGACCTTTCACCTATTGTAATGCGCCGGTGGTGTTGGTTTTTTTACTCTTTTGAGTTTTTTAAACTTTTTCTTTTCCCTTCTTGGCTCGGCACACACACTTAAGAATCGACTGACACTAACAGGCCTACTTTTTATCAAGTTCGTGACTAGAGTATTCACAGTAACACTAGGAAATTCCCACTGATTAAAAACTTGTAATATGTTTCATTTTACTGACAATTATTTTAAAAAAAAAACTGCACCACTACAACCCGTGAACGGGTCTGGGGTTCAGTACACGGTAGAGACTGTACTGTTTCAAGGACAACGGTTCTGCAGGGAGGTGATTTGTTCTAGATCACACTCAACCGCCAGATTTCCTCCCTTATCTTGGGTACCCACTTCAAAGATGCTGGGTGAGCCCCAGGAGGATCCTAGATCCTTTATGATCCATCTCCGGCTGCAAACAGACTAACTAAAAGTCTTGCCTTGCAGCGGGATTTGAACCAGGATTTTCGGTATGGCAACTCAGTGCTCTACCACTAGCCACTCCGCCCCATAACAATTATTATGAAAATAACTTAATTATTAGCGGTAAACCTAAAAAGTCAGGTTGATCAAAACGGTACGAACGCCAAAATGTGCCATAACTAATCATATCCTTCTATTTATTTATGTATTTATGATAAATTAAATCTATATACATAAACCTTGTTTAATATATTATTTTTTAAACAATTAGTAAAATTAGTCGGTGTCGAACATTGTTATGGTATCGCTCCTTCAAAAGAACAACTACAAAACTAAAAAATTGGTATTTAAGTCTAAAGAGTTAAGCCTTTAGTAGCAATTGTAATTGGTTGAACCTTTTAATTCAGGAACGACATGTCTGATATTCCATTTATAAAAATAAAGTCATAATTTGAGTTTATCATGTTTGAGCTCTGAAGTTTTATGAGAATAACTAGTTTTTGCCAGCGGCTTCATCCGCGTTGATTTTAAATAGAACTTTACATCAACTTTATAACGGAGAGTGAATTTTGAATTCCATAAATGAAATCCATATTATAAAAAATGAATACACACAGCCAATTGTGTGTATTCATTGTGAATTCAGCCAGCCTACCAATGCTTATCCCTTTGTTGATAGATTATCGATAAGTTTTCTATTGAAATCCACCATATAATATAAAAAACTGTAATATCTAGGGGTTGATTTTGCAAAATCATGAATATAATTATTTATATGTTAAAATGTAAAGCCTGCTTACTAAATTCATTTTGAGATTTCTAGGTACTTTTAGGGGTGGATTTTCATAAAATAAAAAACCACCTATTTCTTTATTTTTAATGTAAGAGCTAAATCTGAAATTCCATGGTGCTCGTTTTAGAAAAGACGTTTTTTTTTATTACAAACGTTTGTAACCCTTTTCACCTTCTTAACGGACGAATTTTCAAAAATTCCTTATTTAATGCGCGTTGCCCTTATAAAATGTACTGTCCAAATTACAAGTCTGTAGCTTATGCCGTTTTGGGTCTGCGAAGGTCTTTTCAGTCAGGACGAACTCTTGCGGGTAGTCTATATATACATATATATATATATATATATACACACACATATATATATATATATATATATATATATATATATATATATATATATATATATATATAGATGGCATAATTTAAAATAAAAAAAGTTTCAAGATTTTAAAAATTGTTAGTACAACATTTTAATACAATCATTACAATAGGAATGCTTTGCTTTACTAATACCCAAATTTCTATTTTTTTAACTCAAATAGAACTTTCAAATAGCTCTATTGAAAAATTAGGTTTTTTGAGTTATGGCATTGTTCTTTTGAATGAGCGATATGTGTTATGCATATCCGGAGTTATTGGTTTTTCCCTTTGGATCCGCCATTGGGTGAATAGGAATTTTTTCTGCCAAAACAAATTTCTGCAAACTGTATCGCCTGTGACACAGTATCCTAAGAAGAAGCTGTGAGAAGTTGTTATAGTGTGGTATATCTCATGATGACCAGGAACACAAAGGTACCACTCTGTCACGCTGCTTCCTCAACATCTTGTATCTCTTTTCCCGTGTAGCACCTTAGATGACTGGACGTTTCGCAAGTCAGTGGCTTCCTATCCTTAGTCTGTCTAGAAAGATAACTCCAGTAGCGTACGCAGAACTAATTTCTGTGATTGTGATGAGATAGTACGTTATCGCTAAATATGATTAATTGCTTTCATATTTCAATTTTAACTCTCATTCATTTATTATAAACCATTATTTGTTACTTTGTTGCAAAAGTATTAAAGTGAATAGTTATATTAATGTAGGTATTTTGTGAGTAAAGAATAGATTCTACCCTCACAACGAACTCCAAAGGAAAGCACTTAACCGGATGAATCGTTTTGCCGAAATTTATTTTGTTTTTTCGTTATCAAAAAATAGGTTAATCGTGCTTTGAACTTTGGGACGACTAATAAAAAATATTAAATGAATCGTTTTGCCGAAATTTATTTTGTTTTTTCGTTATCAAAAAATAGGTTAATCATGCTTTGAACTTTGGGACGACTAATAAAAAATATTAAAATAAACATATTCTGGCCCGATTTATCAAAACATTTATATAATTTCCAATATATCAGCTGTTTCGATAAATCGACGCGGTATATATCGATATCTCTTTAGATATACACATCCCTATTACACACATGAGGCCAATAATATAGAATGATCGACTACTTTCCCACCAATCGAACCATCGACTTTCTCCGGATTTCTTATTGTCACTCCTTCTTCACTTCCTCCTTCCAAGAAGTTCTCACGAGAAGCTTTCAGATTAATGATTGCCTTATAATAATCTCATAATTTCGAATGACTTAGCGATCAGTTTCTCTTTCACTAATCAATAGAACTCTCCGGGCGAATAAGAGACTGCGTTACGTTTTGGGAAATCGAAATAAAATTTCTAATATCTTTCATAACACATTAAGAATGTAAATTTGTAAATATTTCGATATATTTGGAAACTATAGAAAGGAAATAAACCGAGATTTTCGTTCAATATTTATTCTTTATGATGAATTAATTGATCACAGAAATTATTAAAATATTATATACGATCCACAAGTATCGTTCATTCCTGGTTAGTCGAACTAGCAGTCTTTGGAAAAATATCGATTATCTAATCTTAAATTTTATCAAGATATATCAGGCTATATAACTAATAAAATTACCAGCCTAAATTTTGAATATTTTGTTTTTAAAAACATAATAATATGTCGATAAAAATAAATAAAAGCCTTGTGTTTCAAAAGAGCTATTTGAATATTCCATGTGAGTTAAAAAAATAAAAATTTGTGTATAGGTAAAGCAAAGGATTACTATTGAAATGAATTTTTTTATCAACCATTAGGCATTTTTTAAAAGCTTGAAACTTTTTTGATTTTATCTTATTTCATTATTGCCATAAAACATGATACAACTCAAATTATGACTTTGTTAAAAAAAATGTAGTTATATTTCAACATTCCCTACTTTAAACCGTTAAGATTATTAAGCTGACTAGAAAGAAGAAAGTTCTTCCGGTATTCCAAGGTTTTGGTATGTAAAAAAGTTCATAAAACTTAACATATATAAGTAAGCCATTGAACATGTAATTATGAAATAAACTTTCACATTTAACGACCTCTCTATACATGATCATTAACATTACAACGATTAATAGTAATGCACGTTCATTAGTTCTGAAGAGATCTCTACCAAATCTTTCGTATTGAGGATGAGGTACCGTGTTCTTCTGGGATCATGAAGGCATCACGAACCCCTCATTCGATTATACTACGTGTCAAAGTAGGATTTAGGGAAGATTTCTTTTAATTGCTTATTGCCAGGTACCATTCCCAATCCTACTGTTAGCCATCTTTATGAATAAATAAGATTAATAATTTAGCAAATCATAACATTTTATTAGGTTTACCTTGAAGAAATAACAGTATTTTTTATTATAGTCGCTATTAACAGGAGGCATACTTTAAAGGGGGATTTGTGAGCACCTGAATGATTCATCCCAGCCTATTAACAGACTAAAAAAATCATCTTCCACTGCCGTATTTGACCCCTGGGGCTTCGGCACTGTAATGATATGTCGAAAATTATTAGCGTCATTATTTTTTTATTAGGAGGATTAAAAGTAAATACCCAATTTTGATGGAGTTTCTAATGGATATGTTTCCATTTAGTTTTATATTAGTAACTTGTCCTAAACGTTGTTCCATAGGTAGTTCGTGGTATATTTATTCAACATCGTTAATTTATTTATCTAAATTTTTTTTCATGAACTCCAAAAAAAATAAAATATATTGCGTTCCGTAACGTCCAATAGATATAAGCATATTGGACAACATATATTGCTTAAGGTTCATTGACACTGGAATACTTTTTATAAATCGAATGCGCACCAATACCATCAAAGCAAGCGCAAAAAGTAGTTTTTTGCAGGAAAAACTTCCATCAATTTCGCACCGTTTATGTAACTGTAACATCAGATAAGGTGGAAATAAACGATTCCGCCCTTTCATCCGTAAATATTTAGGTTTTGATTTAAATCGTATATTTCCCCCCCCCCTCTTTTGACCGCAATCGGAGGGAGTTTGGTTAGTTTTTGGAGCGGATCAGACCTCTGCAATGTTCTTTTAGGTATTTCTGGTTCGATAGGCTGGAACTTAAGATCGGCTTCTTTGCTGTAGTTTGAGGAATATTTTTAATACTGATAAATCAAGGTTGAGAATGGCTTGAAAATGTTTCGGGTTTAGTAACGATCGAATCTGAGAGCCAACTGGTAAACACCGGGAGGGGGGGGGGGTACACCGAGGAGTAAGTGGGAGGATATTTAAGGACGATCTTAGATATTTGGGTTTGGCCAATTATACCTGGAAGGAGATTTTTAAATTTGTGATATTTACATCGAATATTTAGGTTCGATAAGACTTTTATTATTGTAACTATGACTTTTATCTTCGAGAAAAAAAAACCTGCTTCCAGTCAATTATTTTATTCTTTATAAACAAAACGTTTCGACACTATGGTGTCATTCTCAATCATCTCCTTTTCTGCATTTTTTAAACTTTAAATAAAATAACAATAATTACAATACTATAAATAATTTAACATAAATGTCCAAAGATAACATACTATAAGTATAAATACCTGGAAAATCAATACTTTTAAATAATTCTTAAGGAGATCTATAGTCCTCATCCATGGTCAAAAATTATATTGCATTACAAAACCAAACTTTGATCTTTGAACCATCTGATCCTTTCTCTTATTTCTATTACACATTAGACTATAGTATAAAATAACAAATTATGTTCTAAAACGCACATTAACAAAATTATACAAATTACAAAGTAAATTTTTTTTAATTTAATTTATTTATTTATTTTACTATATAATTAAAAAAAAATATTTTATCAAATCAATTAATTAATTATGAAATATATGGAAATTTTTTTATTTTTTTTATTTCTATTTTATTAAAGATCTACTAGTAGGTTATATGGTCAGGTTATTATAATTATTATCTGATTTGTTTTCAATGTATAAGTATTCTTATTTTTTAATTTCAAAATTATGGATGAATATAATTTACTAATTTCTCCTGCTTCTTTTCTATCGTTTACAGCATTTTCTAATTTATCATTTATAAATAAAGCCTCTAAATTTTTTCTTTTAATTGTATTATCCTCTCTATGTAGAACTTTAGGCTTATCAAAGTCAAAAGTGTGTAATTCTTTTTTACAATGTGCTGATAATACTGTACATTATGATGTGACTATGTGACTGTGGTATGTGACTTTTATTAATTAACGATAGCATAATAATATAATCCACCATATGAATAAAGGTAGAGAATTGAATACAAAACTGGATGTACTAATTATTTTTAAATGAATATGTTTAATGTTTGTTTATTCATTTAACGTCACTTTAGGCTGATATGGCTAATCGGAGGATGCTACAAGGAGAGTCTTTAAATTTTGCCTATCCAGGTATAATTAGGATATAGATCTTTAACGAGAGACACTGTACAGACTCGGATCCCATTTTATGTCCTTTCCGAAGAACGGCATAAAACCCTTTACTCCCTTTAAAATAATCTAACGTCACCTCCCAGGCCGCGAACCCGGGATCTTGACCAAATTATGGTAGGTTGTAATGATATCCACTAGACTACAGGTGGCCTCATTTATTTATTTAAAATTTCATATTGCACCATATAACTGTAAGTAATTCGGCATGCTAACTGTTAATCTCTTTATATATTAACAATATTTAATATATTATGGATGAAATTAAAATCCTGGCTAATCCTATGGGTTAAACTGAGGCGTTGATAGGAAAGATTAAGTTTATTATGGATTTGGAAAGTAATCGTTGGACAAATTATTGTATACAGTGATTGATGGTTTCAGCCTCGAATCTTTTGGTCCTATATCCAGTCTGTTAATAATATTGTTTAAAATATAGAGGCTATGGTTCATTGTAGATTTTAATTATACCAGTAACGGAAAAAAATGTTCAATTTCAATTATTCTAGACAATGAATAATAAAATATTCTTACTACTTAAAGAAAATTTTAGCTCAAATAAAAGAACCTTGGACAGATCAATTCAACCTTCATCGGTGAAAGGATTTCTGTAAGAACAGCGAGCGAAGGCCACTGCCTTCCAGATCTTTCTGAATTCTTGGCATCTTTTTTTTTTTAAAACCTTTTTTGGTTTAAGTAACCTTTTTTAAACCTTTTTCAGTAATAATAATTATGTAATTTTCAAGTTAATGTTAGGCCGAACCTAATTATGAGTGACTCAGTAATAGCCTATAGTCTATACTTATAAATCACTTCAAATACACAATCAGCTGATTCAATCAAATTTCTAATCGTAAAACAATGTTCAAAGGTGAGTATCCCGAATAAATTATTTATTTAAAATCTATACCGTATTTAAGTGTACTTTATTTGGGTTTAGTAATTCTAATATCAATAAACTCCAAAAAAGGAAAAGAAATTTCTTAAAATTATATTTGACTAATTAAGAAACTAGAGAAATGGAGAGCGAAGAATGCGCTTATCACGTTTATAGGTTTCCAGCATATTAGTCTACGGAATGAAAGAATGGTACCTCACGATAACAATGTGTAAGAAGATTGAGTACTTACGTAAGAATGTTGAGGATATCGAGAATAGTGACAAAGAAAGCGGTTTTACAGCGTGGAACAAGAAGAGAGCTAATGAATACCACAAGAGGAAGGAATATAGTTAGTTTGCCCACGTAATAAGAGTCCGGAGTATGAACTCTACACAGGGTGTCCCGAATTTAAATGGCAAAACTTCAGGAACTTATAGCAGACCGAAAAACTAAGACGAAAAGTCCTTTAGAGATTTGCTCGTTTTGGCTTAATTTTAGAGAGAATCGCAAAAAAAGAAACAAAACAAGTTTTCATTTTTATACTTATTTATTTACATTTCTATTTATGTTATGTTCCTTTTAATGTAAATATTGCTCAAAATGTTGTCCACTTGCACCAATGCAAGCATTACATCTAGCACTCACTTGATAAATTGCAGCTAAACATTGTTCTGATGATATTTTGTGCACTGCATCTATGATTCGGTCTCTTAATTGCTCTCTTGAGTTGATTGACACCGAATAAACTTTCTGCTTCAAGATTCCCCATACGAAGAAATCCATGGGTGATCTGGGTGGCCAAGGTACTACTCCTCCACGTCCAATCCATCGTTGTGGATAATTTATGTCCAGCCAACTCGAGCAACTCTGCTATAATGAGCTGGACATCCATCGAGTTGGAACCACATTTCAATCCGCTGTTGTAAGGGAATGTCATGTATTCAACATTAGAATATGTATGCGGCATTGTGGCTGATGCTATTCACACAAAAATATCTGACTGAAGACTGATTTAGGAATTATAATCCTAGAAGGAAGCCAAAATGTAAACAAATAAAAGAATGTAAAGGATAACATTAAGTGTTTACATATCTCACTGCCGATCCTGACGAACTTTGAAAGGTGATAATCGCTACCTGTAACATTTTTGTTTTGTTTCTTTTTTTGCGATTTTCTCTAAAACTAAGCAAAAACGAGCAAATCTCTAAAGTACTTTTTGTCATAGTTTTTCGGTCCCCTATAAGTTTCTGAAGTTTTGCCATTTAAATTCGGGACACCCTACATAGTTATTCAGAGAAAAATGGGGGTAAAGCATGTTCTTGGTCGCCGAAGAACATCTTACCTCAACATCCATACTTCCTTAGTGTGTTCAACCTGTAGAATGCGTAACCGGTACTAATTCATTTTCATAAATAGTTGTAGATAGGCGGTATTGTTTTGTCAGTGACGATACAAGCATGCAGTCTATCAGCTTTGAACATACTCCTCCAAAAATGAATATTTAATGTGCATAAGATACTATGTTCTAAATAATATATAAACAACGTTTGACGATTTTTACTATTCTTAATCTATATATATATATATATATATATATATAAATGAATGTATGTGTGTTTGTCCTTTATGCATTACTACACCAATCATCCGATTTCATGAAACTTTGGGAAGTAGTTTAGTACACTCTAGGGAAGGTTTATACCAACTTTTTTTTCTAATTTTATTTTATTTTTGATTTAAAAGATGAATTAATTAGGAGTGTCTTCCTGGATGTACTAAATAATCACATGAACCGTAATTGGCTCAGTAATTGTGTTATTTTGACAGCGAAAAATGCTGATGTTGACGAAATTAACTTTTTAATACTACTGTTGTTACCAGGTGATCTAATGCCCTTTAAATCCATCAATAATATTGTTGATGAAAACCAAACTGTAAATTATCCAACTGAATATTTTAATTCTCTCGATATACCACACAATCTTCGGTTGAATAATGGTTCACCTATTATTCTTCTGCGTAATTTGAATCCACCTAAATTATGCAATGGTACGCGTTTGATCATACAAAATATTACTGGAATCGTTATTGAAGCAGCCATGTTGACTGGAATCTTTGAAGGAGAAATTGTCGTGTTGGAACGTATTTCAATAATACCATCAGAACCCATAATACCGTTCAAAAGACTTCAATTTGATATATGCTTGGGTTTTGCTATACCCATTAACAGGTCTCAAGGCCAGACAATGTCAATATGCGGTTTGGACTTAAAATATCCATGTTTCTCCCATGGCAATTATATGTTGCATGCTCACGTATTAGTAAATCATCTATTATAATTGCATTAGCAACGGACAGATTAACAAAAAATACTGTGCATCGATTAGTCATCAATTAAATTGAAATGAATATTTATAATTTAATTTAATATTACTATCCATAATTAAAAATCAGACATTATATACCTCATTCATTATACTCATATTTATATTTTATCAGTTATGAGTGTTGTATATTATATATTTATTATATAATATAGTTAGATATAAGATGAATAAAATGTAAAATCAAAAATCTATTTAATTCGTGTTTTAATTAATTCATTATTTCTTTTAAATTCAAATTTTAACTAATATTTTTTAATACTATTATAACAGCCACAGCAACACGTGGCCGGGTCAGCTAGTTCTTTATAAATACCCACTGGTAAAATTTATAAAATAAATTCTAATCCTAATTTAATGTGAATGTCAGTAATTAACAGAATCGAAACGGTTACATACAAAAGAGCTGTTACCACTGAACTGGATACGCATCCCCTGAAAACTAAGGGCAGAAACCTGTTCCGTTATTTTGTTACATAATGTCACTAGTTACAGTAACTACTATAATTAATAGATCCGCTGTCACATCAAACAATGACTACTGTTACAATTACGGCACGGTTCGGGACGTTACTCAACCCAAAGGTACATCTCCGTCATCGTGACTCCGCCTGTCCTATTATGTCTGTTATGTAATCTGTTATCTCTAATCATCTGACCGAACCAATCTACTTTTGCGTTCTATATTATATATTAATTGAAGAATAGCTCAATAAAGCAGGTTGAATCGTAGCAGAGATTGTAATGAAAGATTTATTTTAATTAAATTTATTTCAATACATCAAAGTTAGTTTTTTTCTTTATTTTATATTCGTTACAGAGAAATTTCTTGGTCCATTAAGGACCAAATTCGAGCTTACCTAAAAGGTGCTTCTTACAATTTCAGCCGTACTTAAAATTACTAATTAATGAAAATAGTAATAATGTCTCAGTGAAAGTTTGATTAATTAATACATAAGAATACCAAAATATTATAATTAGAGTTTGATTTTAAAATCCATTGAAATTTTGGAGTGAATATATCTGTTTAACAAAAATCCCAACATTTCACAATATCCCAAGAGAGATTAAAAACAAAGGATGCATACCATGGTTTTCTGCATAGCCAGAAATTTGTTTGTTTGTTCATTTAACGTCACTTTATGCTGCTATGGCTATTCGGACGATGCTACAGTGGGAGCTCTAAATTTTGCCTATCCAGGTTTAATTAGGATAGGGATTTTTAACGAGTACCTGACATCGTACAGGCTCGGGACCTCCGTTTTAAGTCCCTTCCAAAGGACGACGTAACTAAGGATTTTTTAATCCCTTAAAAAAAATCCTAGGGCCACCTGCCGGGCTACGAGCCCGCGATCTTGGGCTTAGTAGTTTGTTGCTAGCATCTAGATCACAGGTGACCTTGTTCAGAAATTTGTACTATATACTCCACATATATAGTAATGTATAGCATATACAACACTATATCCGCAAAAGCATGATTCATAAATTGCGCTGAAAATATCTTAATTATATTTTATGTTTAGTAATAGTACATTTTATTTTAGTTATTTTTCTGCATTCCGTAATTAATTCATTATTTAGCTTGTTTTTTTTTTTTGCTAATAAGCTTGTTACCATCAATATTCGAGCGAACATTAGGTCATCCAGAGTTCGTTTCCTGCTTTAAGAC
Organism: Arma custos; assembly: GCA_037127475.1. Lineage (NCBI taxonomy): Eukaryota > Metazoa > Arthropoda > Insecta > Hemiptera > Pentatomidae > Arma > Arma custos. The sequence goes on along the minus strand of CM073764.1, from coordinate 135,463,209 downwards.
TATCCCAAGGTCATCTATAACATGCACCAAAGGCCTCTTCCTCTTCAGGTCGTGATCCTCCAGGAACGTGTCTTCTTTAGCAGTCTTTAGCAGCGCACAAAAGCTGCTGGCCCTGATCGAGGAATAATGGTGCTAAAGTGATGTCACGTCTCTTCGTTTTTGAAGTAAAGTAGCACGGCTGTTTGGAGGAACACAATAATAATGGTTATTTGTGTCATTTTTCTTTTTACTGTAGAAAAAAAATAGTAAAAAGCGAAGTTTCCGATACTGCCAATCACTGATTGCTTCCGTCCACGAATTATCACTCAAACCCAAGTCTTTTATGCAATCCTCCCATTTAGGCCCGATCTATCCTTCGGAAGTTGGACTCAAAGGTAATTAAAGTTTTAGGAACTCGTATGTAACTAAGCCCAATAACTTTACAAACCTAATTCAATCTTCTTTATGCTGTCCCATCAAAGATATTAACTTGGAGCATGAAATTCAGCATTGTCAGGACAATTTCTCCAATAAACTCCCTCTTTAGGGCTTAATATACTAAAGAACGTTATATTTGAAGATAGTAATCAATTGCTCATTCTTCAAAGTAACCGATCATGTCTCAATGTTGCAAGGGTATGGAGAAGATTGGAGCTAGGCAATACTTTGGACTCAAGATCTAACGATTTAGCCATTAATATGTTTCTTTGCTGAAATGTTATTTGGTTATGATTTTAGTATCCTAACTTCTGGACACAGTATGGAGTTTTATTATATATATATATATATATCTTACTAATATTATAAAAGTTTGTATGTTTGTCTCTCTTTCACGCAAAAACTACGGATTTGGATGAAACTTTACAGTAATATAGGTTATACATCAGAATAACACATGGTCTATAGCAAGCGCAGATTTAGGGGGACGCACGGGGGCAGGCGCCCCCCCCCCCTGACAGTTTTATAGGAACTGTGGAGAATTTATTATAGTAAATAATTAAAGGAAAATAACATGATCATAGAACAAGAGTGAAACTATTTGTTTTGATATACAACTAATCTTACTAATATTATAAATGTGAAAGTTTGTATGTTTGTCTCTCTTTCACGCAAAAACTACTGAACGGATTTGGATGAAACTTTACAGTAATATAGGTTATACATCAGAATAACACATAGGCTATAGCAAACGCGGATTTAGGGGGACGCACGGGGGCACGTGCCCCTCCCCATTCCCGACAGTTTTAGAGGTTCTGTGGATAATCCATTATAGTACATAATTAAAGGCAAATCAGCAATTTATCATCTTGAAATTTGCAGATAGGTCCTTTGTATGATTTAAGAAAGAAGTTTGGATAATTCCACCCCAAGGGTTTCTTCCTTAATATAATAGGGGTTCAAGGATTGTATGGAATCCGCCAGTTTTAAAGTTAGACATCTGAAATTTTGTACGAGTAACTTATAGTGAAAAAATTAAATTATTTAAATAATTAAGTTATTTATTATTTTAAATTATTGTTAAAAAGCACTGTCAAGAAACTTTATGCGGTAGTCCAAATTCTATGCGAGCGAACCCGCGGGCAAAAGCTAGTATATATATATATGCTTCCTATGAGATATTAGAAGATTCAAGATTCTTGACTATTTTTAATTGTCATTAAAGTTTAAAGATTTCCATTAATTTCCTTTTTTTTTAAATACATTTGTTGAAATTTAAAGCTCTATTATAAAAATACATCAAATAAATATAAACGGTGATACGTAATGGCTTGAGATAAAGGCAAACAACCAGTGGTAGTACTCGAATAACAAATTCAATTTACAACTTCACCCTCCTCTTTTCAGACTCCTCGGAGGATTATCGGGAATTAAAGAGGTTCCTAAGTTTGAAAATAGTGGGATAGAACGGGAATAAATTCCTGAAAGGACTGTGTTTCGGGTTAGAGCATCATCAACAAATAGGACACTAAGTTATTTATGGATTACGTTATTTGTAATAAAGAAAGAAGCCCTCAATTTATGAAGGATTTTAGATTGTTAGGCTTGGATGCGAGAGGGATTCATTATGTCCAAATGGGTCTTATAATGGACATGTAAATGAGTCGTTTGTCATTAATTGGAAGCTTAGAGCGTTTGTCTAGTAATTGTTGAAGTAGCCTGAAACGGCAGGTTTCTCGTCGTTTCAGTCTAGTTTAATTTAATTCCATAACTGTTTTAATATATATTGGAAAAGGGAGTTACTGATAAGATTCATCTCCTTCAATGAAATGAAGATGAAAACGAACACTTCCGGTTCGCAATTGCGCAAGACTCAAAGACTCATTCACAGACCGCCGGAACTAACAAGGGAATTATCAAGATGGACGTTACGCAACGAGATAATCCTGATGAATATGCAAATCTCACATCGACATGAACCCTAGGCTCCATCTCGAGGCGGTTTTTTAAAGTAATTTTTCTGTCTCTGAAGGTCATTTGAAGCATCTTTTATTTTCCTTTATATTATTAACTTATTTTAAAAATAAAATCGGTACTTTTTAAAAATAATATTGACTATTTATTTGTAAATAAATATTTATATTGAAAGAATAAAATGTTATCAGATCCTGACCCAGAAAAAATAGTATAACCTAGCTGGCATTAGTAAATAAAACAATAACAGCTGGTTTTAACTTGAATATCTTACTAATATTATAAATGTGAAAGTTTGTATGTTTGTCTCTCTTTCACGCAAAAACTACTGGACGGATTTGGATGAAACTTTACAGTAATATAGGTTATACACCAGAATAACACATAGGCTATAGCAAGGACGGATTTATGGGGGGGGCACGTTCCCCCCCAACAGTTTTTTAGATACTGTGGAGAATCCATTAATGTACATAATTAAAGGCAAATCACATGATCATAGTTGTTAAAACACCAGAAGGAACATGAGTGAAACTATTTGTTTTGATATCCTACTAATCTTACTAATATTATAAATGTGAAAGTTTGTATGTTTGTCTCTCTTTCACGCAAAAACTACTGAACGGATTTGGATGAAACTTTACAGTAATATAGGTTATACATCAGAATAACACATAGGCTATAGCAAGCGCGGATTTATGGGGAGGCACGTGCCTCCCCCCCGACAGAGTTTAGGTACTGTGAAGAATCCATTATAGTACATAATTAAAGGCAAATCAGGAACTTAGCACCTTGAAATTTGCAGATAGGTTCTTTGTATAATTTAAGAAAGAAATTCGGCTAATTCCTCCCCCAAGGGTTTCCCCTTTAATATAATAGGGGTTCAACGATTGTATAGAATCCGTCAGTTTGAAAGTTAGACGCCTGAAATTTTGGATGTACGAGTAACTTATAGTTAAAAAAAAACTAAATTATTTATTTAAAATGTTCTTTCACGAAACTTTATGTGGCAGACCAAATTCCATGCGAGCGAAGCCGCGGGCAAAAGCTAGTCGATTATAAATCAGTCTCAAGTTTCGATTGAGCGTTTTTATCTTTCGTTTCGTTTGTGACGGTTGTTGAAGTTAATTAATTTTAAATTAATTATACATGTTTCTCAGACAAAGATAGAATTGTAAACAGTAAAAAAATCCAAATTCTAGATATTTCATATATATTAAATATAAGTCGCAAATATTGCACATCAAAACAGTACTTTGATAAGATGTTTCTATAAAAGATATTTTGTCTTTAAAGCAATTTCGATAGGAGCAAATTGTGATCTGTATCACACACCCTAAACACAATCCTCACACATACGTTTCGGTCTACCATATCATGAACTTAGGCTCGATTAAAACATTTATCTCCCTACGAAACTGTTACCTCAGAAACAGACTCGTCTCTACCCAATAATAAGACCAAGACCTTCACAGAGCTTCCTTCCTGACTTGAAACCATTTAACCTCCACTTGCATTAGCCATTCCAGCTGACTCTACCTTCTGCATTTGACATCTCATTCACTCCCGCTTTCCCTATCATTTAGATACGCCAGTACTGAAAACTCCTAAGAGTGTAACATTCCCAAACCCCAAGGCACTTAAGTCAGGAAATTATCCGAGAAATCGAGAACGAGTAAACCGCATACCTGGGCACATTTAAAATACTGTTTGGCAAATCAGCTCGACTGTTCTCAATAATCTAAATTACATGGTATTCAGCCATTTTCCCAAAAGGCGAAGATAGTGCTGAACATTGATTCTGCTGTGATTAAGCTCAATACCAAGAGTATAAAGGTTTTCTTTCGATTAAGGGTATCCACTTTAAAGAGGGGGAGGGTCTCAAGAGGGTTTGGAGCTACCACAGGATTCATCCTTGACTGTTAACTGATTAAATTATTTATCAGTTATGAACCGACGCCTCCAGCCTAGCTATTCACCCCGTATGTATTCACGTATTTACTCATATTTACCTGACTGAATATATATTTTTTAAATCTTCTCCGTCAGTATTCGAATCTTAATTGTTCCTACACGCACGTTTACAATTCACCCATAGCGAGGTGAAGGTCTGAAATATTTTACCTTGGGCTGAGGAGTACAGGGTCGAATCTTGTCCGATTGATTGAGAAAGAAAATTCCCTTTCTTCCGTTACTCAGATAATTTCCACATAATAAAGTCATTAAAACAACATTAAGTAATTTTTTCCCGTATCGGAAACGTCTTTTATGAGAATTCTTTAAAAAAAAAAAAAAACTACTAATGTACAGTAAGTTACAATTAGTACCTGTTGATGATGGTATTAGAATTACCGACGAGAGTGTTGCTAATGTACGAGTATACGTGGGACGAGAAAGCTGCTTGATATTCAAGAAGGATTCGTTGTGTAGGGAGTCAGTGTCTACTTCGTAATGCGATCTTATTAGCTCTTTGGAGCGTGGTCACTGGCCCTCCTATATATATATACACATACACATACACATATATAATTCGATTTTAAAAATCCAAAACTAATCCCTAAAGTAACTTACCAATTAAAAATAAAAATTCAGAAAACAGCAGGAAAATTCAAATCACTAAAAAATAATGTAGTACATCTCACATCAACAGCCGATAGATAGATCATCAATGCAGAGGCAGCTTCATCCGAAGATCCGGAGGCTTACCTATAGACCTAACCTACCCCTGTGTTACAGATAATTCGTAATTTAAGTTCTGTTATGTATTTTATGGCAATCCTCTATTACATCTGTATCATTAAGTGTATTTCTTAATGTACATATTTAATCATTTATCTTATTTCAAGTTGTATGAATAAAGTATGTTTAGGTTTGTTCATTTAACGTCACTTTATGCTGCTATGGCTAATCGGACGATGCTACAGTGGGAGCTCTAAATTTTGCCTATCCAGGTTTAATTAGGATAGGGATTTTTAACGAGTACCTGACATCGTACAGGCTCGGGACCCCCGTTTAACGTCCCTTCCGAAGGACGGCGTAACTAAAGATTTTTTACTCCCTTAAAAAAATCCTAGTGCCACCTGCCGGGCTACGAACCCGCGATCCTGGGTTTAGTAGTTTGTTACGCTAACCACTAGACCACAGGTGACCGTAAAAGTATGTTTATTATAATTGTTTTAGTGCTTACTCACCCCAGATACACTATATATTCATGAATAATGTATTGATGGTTTAAATAATTAGTAAATTGGTAAACACACAACAGACCTCTAGAAAAGAATCCAATTAAGACTAAAGTTAGAAATAATAATTTGAGTAATTATCTTAAATAATTACTCTGGCATCCCAAATTCGATTAGAATAGTTAAAGCATATATTATAAAACATAGCATTATTATTATTTTGCAACAGGTACGATTACAACAATAACAACGGACAGATGATTTCTTGGTCGATTCCTTTATCTAACTTAATAATTTGTGGGAAGAAAAAAGCAGTTTAGTGTTTGGAATAATGTACATTTTCTCATTATGATTAAAATTTAGTGTGTGTTTAGGTTATATAACACTGCTAAACATTATTTAAAAATATAAAAATAATTCGTTTATCCTTAAATACATACTGAATATTAAAATTTCATATACATTTTCTTCCAGTTCATTGTTTTTTGCTAAATTTTACCCATCATATGGATCAGAGTTTAGTTCTAGTTACTGCTAAACTACTTTTCATTTGGCAAATTACTAAGTTTCTTAGATATATTTCGCAAACTGAAACAATAGATTGATTGTATTACCTAACAAGCTCTAAGTAACCAGAAGGGGCCTAGCAGACATGAATGGAATAGTAGACTTACATTTTATTTTGTAACTTGATTTAGAAATATCACGATTGGTCGATAGCCAGCCGACATCTTGAGCCCGGAATATTAAATACAAAGCTCTTTAGCGCAAGTGAAAGCGGAAATGAGATGTGGAATAATTGCCTCGCTTCTTTCTCTCTAACTGGGTCGCGAGAAGATTACCTTTAGCGGAAGGAGGAGGAAGGTTTTGTGTGTGTGTATGTGTATGTATATAGGACTCGGAGGTCCTGGATTTAAATCCGGCCCTAGCAGATGATCTATTAACAGCCAAGAACCCTGTCAGATCTGGAGACCATCCTGGTGCTAACCCAGCCTCAATACAATAATTACCCAAGATTCAATTTCAAAACATTTAAAAAAGTTAGATAATACAGTCCCGGTCATATTAATGTGACCACCAGGAAAGATTATTTTATTTTTGTTTTTTCCTAATTTTTTTAAATACTTTCGCGTGCCTTAATAATATGCTGTTTTAAGTAATGGCAACACTGTTATAAATTTTTTAAAGTATTTTTTTTTTTAGTAATGGCAGCATTGGTTTTAGTACAGCCATTTTGTTTTACGTGTGGCGGCGTGCATAATTGTGTTTGAAATTTTTGTGGATTTATTGTTTCTTTTTCATTAAATACAAGTCGGATTCGGTAAGTTTATTATTGATTTATTATTTGTATCATATATTTTAATAGTTTTTTTTCATCAATATGTAAAATAGGGTGTAAATAGGGTGACATCACAAAATATTAAAAAAAAATAAAGATTTATTTTCGAAACTATTTTTTCAATTTCATATTATTATCAGATAACTAACTTACCCATAAAACCAATATTTAAACTCGATTTACATCATTCGCATACAAAAATATAATGCAAACATTTAACAAGAACGAATCTATCCAGTGGTCACATTAATATAGCCAGGGACTGTATATATTGATTAACTGAATCTCTAAAACCACAACAACTTTATAAGAGATGTTCAGGACCAAAAGCGGATAACTCTAAATTAAAAAAATTGACATTTTCACATTTTTTGCCAGTTTGGTCAAGGAATGCTTTATAATTCTAAAACTTCAGGGTCAGAACCGGACTAAAACTATGAGAAAAAAGGCAGCAAGGGTTCAAAGTCAATTTTTTTAATTTAAGAACTATCTTTTTTTTTATCTTGAACGCCTCAAAGAACTTTTGATTTTAAACTTATATCTTTTTTATATTCAAATTTGTTGACTTGAAACAATTGTTTTTGTTGGTCGAGCAATTCCGTCTAACACAACACTTTGCCACGATTTCCAATAGAAGGAATCTATAAAAAAACATTGAAAAACGATGCCAAATGCTATATTGGCTTTACTGCCCAAGCTATGATCTCAGGGAAAAGTCAGATCCTTTGATCCGAATATAATTAAATACTAAAATGGGATGCCACCCTGAGATCGTTATACTTAATATGTAATAATTTTATGTTATTAATAATTAAGAGACTTATATAGTCTTCTCCAAAGGTTAACGTGGTTGACTGACCAGGAGTTGTTTATTAAATAAGAATAATTATAGAAGAACATTATATTTTATTTGTGCTGATCATGGTTACAGACTTATAAATCTTAAAAACAACTTACAATGAAAACGGGAAGCTATAGGTGACTTATGATACATGGGGCTTCGTTCTCCATCCTCCTCCTTACGTTTTGACTTGGCTGCTGCGTACCGACAACTGCCCCCTCTCTTCAAAGTAAAGTCATGAACCCTAAGGACCATTTTACTCTACCTGGCCTAGGCCCCTTATTCTCACCTATAGCACAAAAGAGAATAGAGAGAAGAAAGGAAGAAATGTAAAGAGTTAGAATTAAAATAATCTGTCAAAATAAAAAAAATCTGACGGGCTGACCGAAGAAGAAAATATAGACTAGAACTTATGTTAAAAAAATTAGAACGGACTATGTGTTTCTTCCTGCCATAAAAAGAATACGTTCTGAGGACGACATGTCCTTTTGAAGACTAATATATTCCCGAGAACTCTCACTCTGCCTTAATATTCACCGCGGAAGGACTCGCTTTGAAAGTGGTGTCATCACATCGTACGACTGCCCTCCTTCCACTCTTTGACCTGAGGAAATGCCACTCCGAATTCGGGGGTCTTTGAAACTGTTAGTAATCATAAAGCGTGAGCAGAATCATTTAAAAGGAAGCGAAAGGACCATAATATCGGGTATCGGGAGAGGTAGGACTCCATCACTCTAATTGTTAAGAAATTAGGGGAATTTTCTATCATTCAAAACGTCAAAATTTCATGACGTTTAAACTCTTATGCACTTCCTTAAAATACCTTTTGGAGTACAGATAAACAAATAATTAAAACTTTCCGAGTTCAAAAATTTAAGACCGATTCCTTACTGTGCTCCCCGTTTTTGTGAACGTCTATGTTATAAATACTAATCTTAATAATTGGAGTCCTGTTCCAACAAATACAAACTTCTTGTCTGGTATCATATCCATATCTATAATTAAACTAGTTTTTTCTAAATCCTTCATATTCCACCCCCTTTTTCTATATTTTAATCTTCTCATTTTGTATCTTTCCGTTTACCTCCTCATTTTTCTTTCCCTTTATATTATGTTTACATTTTATCCTTTCTGGACATTTATTTTCTCTATTTTATATTCGTATTCTTTAATTATTATATCTGTCACTATTAGAATTTCTGTTCATCATCTACAATTTTATTTTTATCTATCACTATTTTAAGTTTATTATATTCTGTAACCACTCTTATATTCATTATCTTTATTTATCATATCTATTCACTATTTTAATTTCCACAATTGTACCACTTTACTACATTACTTGTCACTATATTCTTGTTACTGCAACGTTTTTATATATTTCTGTTTGTTTCTCTCTCTTAGCCCTGAAGATGGCCTACATTGTAGGCCGAAACGTCGGCACACAATAAATAAGTTACACTTATTTAGGTGTTTTGATTGACTGCACCCCCAACTATTTCTTCCTTAAACTTCTTTTAAGCTAACCATCGAGGATGATATTATGTTATTACACGTAGGCATGTATTACATAATTCCATCACGGTTACTTAAACATAAGGTATGCTTTCGGCCAGTTCTTACGGTTAGCAAATCGTTAAACGACCCAGAACAGGCGGGCGAGATTCCATGTAGTCTTTTCGCGAATTCATTTTAGCTGCTATTATTTTCGAATAATTTAACCTCTTGATCGATTTTTATTTTTTTTTTAATATCACTTTCCTGAATAATTCTAACCTCAAAAGTGCCTCATTCATTTTATATGAAAGTTGGAAGCGATTATTGCCTAACGCCCTGTCTAAAATATATAGCCAACACTTTATGTATCCATGGCAACCACTGAAAACACCTGGCCAGAAGTTAGCAGATTTTGTTAGCATTTATTCAGTTACTTATAACCTTATTGCTTCATGTTTATGTTAAAATGTTAAAATTATTGTCAATTGAATACACTATTCGAAGAATCTACTCTTTATATTTCATAATATGCTCCAGTATACCTTGGATTCATTATACCAAAATTCCCCGAAAGATTGAGTTGCCCAAGGGTGTCTGTATTTCCCATATGGTCCATCTGTGTCTGTTAACACATTAAATAAAAGGAGACATAAGAAAAAAGTTGTCCTTAAGAAGTTTAATATGTATTGATTGTGCACTAAATATCAAAACCAATCCTGAAAATTTTAATACTGCGCTTTCAGTATCTATTGTCAATAAGCTATGATAATAAACAAAAATTTGACTTCGGAAAATAGCTGCTGATTCGAATATACATATATATTGTAGCACTCACACATTGATTTCCATTCATAACGGTAAACTATGAATGATTGAATGGGTATCGAAGTGAAGCTTTCTCGGCGACAAAGACGTCCTAGACTAAACAGAGCGTGTCACAACTTGGCATTCAATAGCCATTGTCGCTTCGCTAGTTTAGAACCTTTCTCTATTCAACTTCCTGTCTTTATATGTTTTTGCGGAACGTGAAGCGACTTCTTTGGATCTGCGAAGAGATATAGAATCGAACGATCAAGTCATCCCTGGTCAACATATGTTCGTTCAAAAACCTCATACCTTAAAAACTTAATATAATGCAATTGGGAAAAACCACAATGCAAAGCCTTATGTTTCAAAATTACACCTACTTACCAGTCGACGTTTCGCCTATTCAGGCATTATCAAGACACAAAAATAAAAAAGGGTTATGTGAATCACATCTGGAAGAAAAAGGTGCAATACATCCCAACGATCATCAGCCCAAACAGGCTCCAAACATGAGACAGCACCCCACCACCAAGACGTTCAACATACAACTACGTTTAGTTGAACGTAGTTGAAGTCTTGGTGGTGGGGTGCTGTCTCATGTTTGGAGCCTGTTTGGGCTGTTGATCGTTGGGATGTATTGCACCTTTTTCTTCCAGATGTGATTCACATAACCCTTTTTTGTTTTTGTGTCTTGATAACGCCTGAATAGGCGAAACGTCGACTGGTAAGTGGGTGTATTTTTGAAACATAAGGCTTTGCATTGTGGTTTTTCCCAATTGCATTATAATAAATAATAGTGTTTCTTTTTGAGTTTTTGGCTCTATTTTAGTTAAAAACTTAATTATTATAAGTGATAGTTACTATTACTAATATCGCATGTATATTATAAAATATATATATAGCAGCTTAACTAGTGACAGGAGACAAAATATACTAGGACACATCTGTGCCAAGGACCTACCTGCCCTTTCACTTACCTGTATATAACCTAACTTGCTTATTACCTCAACTCGATTCTACAAATAGTACTAAGGAATCGATATATAAATCGATAAATCTCGATAATCTATGGTGAAATTCTTAAACATATTTAAAATATTTTTTATCTAAACACTTTATTAAAACAGTACAATCTGCCACTTGCGGGCAATAAGTAATGGTGCTATGTAGCTTACAGTCATTCCATATTTTAAAATATAACAACTTTGATCTCAATACGAAAATTTTCTTAAAATTGCATTCCCTACACTTAATAAATTTATTTAGCTAGTAAGATCCTTTTGGTTCGGGATTACTACAAAATGCCTTAAGTACAAAAAAGTTAATTTCTTAGAATACATCTATCTTTCATTTAGAATTATCCAAAACGAAATTGAGAATGGTCTCATTGTCAGGGAGGTGACTAGGTGGCTAAATTCATTTATGTATTTGGTGCATTCACTTTTTTCTGTCCACGAAATAATCTACATACACATTTTAGGTTTTTCGAAGTGCCACTGTTGATTAAGTTCTCATGTTTCGTTGAGTTTCTAAAAGCTGGTTTTCATTTACACGATGAGCGTATTCCTGTTCGTTCCTGTTCACAATTTATTGTTTATTTGTGTGATATTTTTTTATATGTAAGGTATTCTAGCTGTGAAATGTAAAGTTCCAGTGGTATTTTACAGTTGATTTCAGAGTAGTTAATTACCGCGAATTCCGCTAGGGAGCACTGATACCGTATCTGAATTGATGAGAAGACTGTACTCTGTTGTGCTGAAATTTATATTATTGATAATTAACTCTTAAAATGTATTTATTGAATATATTTGGAGCCGAAAAATTTTGGTATAGTTCTGCATTCACGATATTAGGATTTTTGACTGGAAATTAATTTTTTGCTTCGTATATATCATCTAAAAATAAAATTGTATTGGAAAATTTTCGGGAAGTTTTCCGGTTGTCCCCTTCACCTATGATCCGACCGCATCGATTCATTCCTACATTACCCTTTGAGGAATTCGGATTGAGCAACAACGGATCAACGAACTGTCTGCATGTTAGCATCCTAGGGATCCGACGAGACCTTAAGGTCACGGCAATCTCAAGGTAGCCTAAGATAAAATTAATGGTGAATAATTTGTTGAGATCCCACGGAAGTGCTGATGCAATAGGAGTCATCGGGTTCTTCAGAGGTCGTCTCATCAAACCCTTCGTCCTCGGAGTGGAATCGACCCTGAGCCAAACCACCGCTAACATTGGCCGTGGGGCCATCAAGTTCGCCAACAGATGGACTTTTTCACTCATTCAATTACAACACCTAAATGGTTCGTTAAGTTATTTACAACTTTTTCCTTAATGGAGTCTACCGTCTTTACGACCAGTGGCGCGCTCTCTTAGCCCGCAATTAACGCCTTCATCAACCGAGTTCTTATTATTTAGGACCCAGGGGCTTAAAAAGTGATAATAGAACTCCTTAGATCGCATTACATTTCGAATCTTCATTATAGTCACATTTAAATTGGAAAAGGTGTGGTTTGGGACTTTCTGACTAGATAAAATTCATCATTTAGGACCTGCTAGTGCGTTAAAATGTTATTACTGCAACGATTTGGATTAGAGTTCGGAGCAAAAAAAAATTCCGTTCAATGGTGTTAATCTTTATTGTTTGGGAAATATTTTGTTAATATAAAAAGTTATGACTGAATCAAGTGCTTTTACACTTAAATTTAAGATGTTTCTTTAAAAAAAAAAATGTAGTTAGTCAATTTGTCCAGTGAACGGCTCATTTAACCTAAACAGTATTTTTAAGTCAATTCTTTAATCTATGTGCAGTCAATAACAGTTACCAAGGGCGGATCCAGGATTTTTTTCTGGGGGGGGGGGGCACGACGAGCAGACTGGCAAAAAAATCAACAAGTACTTAGAAATACACTTGTAGTATTTATAAAAAGGTTTATTAAAATATCTAAACAATAGTTTCACTCATGTTACTTTAACAACTATCATCACATGATTTGCCTATAAGTATGTACTGTAATGGATTCTCCACAGTACACAAAACACCGTCTGGGAGGGCACGTGCCTCCCCCCCCCTGGATCCGCCTATGACAGTTACTATTTATAGTCTGCAAAAAAAAATTTATTTTCGAGAATATTAAAAATGAAACTAATGAAAAGTTAAATGTTGAGGCGACACAACTCGATCCTAAACTATCTTTATTATATTAGCCTTTATCGAGGCTGTTGACGTGAGATGAGCGCTTTGTGTTATTTTCTCCTGTTCTGTCCTTATATGAGACCCAGGTGTGAAGATGTCCTGATTATGTGCCCAGCTAACTGTCGTGAGAAGAGTGAAGGGCGCTGAGCCTAACTCACACCGTATCCAAGGCAACGAGACACAAATGGAATAAAGCAGTGCAGCCAACAAAAGAAAGCAATTACCGAACCTCGAGTACCGTTAGGTTGGTATGACTGTACGACGAAGAACCATATGGTTGGAGCATTTGCCCTCCCCGGAGGCTGTAACCAATGGCAACCAATTGCCTGCTCTTTAACGCCTTTACTCGGAAACGATCTTTCCCGGTTTGATGTAACAGTAGTCTTCGCTGGTCGTCTTCAGGAGGAGTGGCTAACCTAAATGACTTTCTGGGCCACTTTGGAAATGTATTATAACTCCGCGAACCATAAATAAATTTATGTATCTTCATATTACATATTATAAAGACCCATTACATTTTTTGGAGTGAAAAATTGAAACATAATAAATAATATAACAACGATACTAAACTCATCTTGAAATCATTATAATGATTTTTTCTCATAATCCTACAGTTAATATATGATGAATATAATATATTACTTACAGAGGCGTGACAACCCGTTGCCGTTGTCCTTTCGTAGACTTCGCAGGTGTCTCGATTATGAGTTGCAGCAGTTCCGGGCCTTTAGTAACTTTCGTGAATGCCATACCATCTTTCCAACGAAACCTTGTTCCAAATAAGCTTTCCGTCAATAATCTTTTGGAGACTGTTCCATCTTCCATCCTCATAAGATGCCCAGCCCATCTAACTCTTCCCCGATGCACAACCATGACTATTTCTACCTCATTTAGAGCCAATATAAATTCATCATTGGTCCTTCTTTTCCGATCCCCATCAACATGATTTAGATCATATTTGTTTTGTAGGATTTTGTGCTCTTGAACTAGAATTTCTTGTTCATTTTTTTGTTTTAGGTCCATGTCACTGAGCCCTAAATTAGGACTGGGCCGATTAGTGTTTATACAGAAGAAGCTTGGTACATTTGACAATTTCTACCATTGCATCCCCATTCATTATTCAACTGGCTTCATTGGTATATAAATTCATTCAGCTTATCAATTGTGAATATTCCTATCAGGATAGTCTCATTTTGCATTGCTTTCAGCCCCGTTACCGGACAATTCGTGTGATCATGAAGGTGATCGTAATACTCCTGTGAAGGTACGAACTGTAACCTACTATTATAAACTCTGTTTTACGCTAACAGGATTTACGGTGAAGGCTTAAAGTTTTTTTAAATTTTGAAGAAAGAAGTTAGGCGTGTAATTAGTCTTCGATCATTTTCTCGGTCAGACATTTCTAACATTTATCTAACAATATATTGTTTTCACCAAAATAGAGCCAACAACTCAAAAAGAAACACTATTATTTATTATAATGCAATTGGGGAAAAACACAATGCAAAGCCTTATGTTTCAAAAATACACTCACTTTCCAGTCGACGTTTCGCCTATTCAGGTATTATCAAGACACCAAAAACAAAAAGGGGGTTATGTGAATCACATCTCGAAGAAAAAGGTGCAATACATCCCAACAATCAACAGCCCGAACAGGCTCTAAACATGAGACAGCACCCCACCACCAAGACGTTCAACATACAACTGCTTTTGAAACATAAGGCTTTGCATTGTGGTTTTTCCCAATTGCATTATAATATATTGTTTTTAGTATTCCCTTAAATTTCCACGACCAATATTTTTAATCCATTCATCAGGTGTTTCTTCTTTCTTCAACCTTGTAGTCAAATTATTTGCCAAAGAATTTGATTCAGAGTCAAATTTGGTAAAGAATTTCGAAACCAGAAGAAACATCTGATGATTGGATTAAATATATTTTTTGTCCTCTTATATATTTTGAGTATCAACATAGAAACTTGACTGGTTGCACCCATATCGGAATTTTTAGAATGATTAATCGATTCTTCAATTAAATAGTGAGAAACAGGAAAAGCACCAACTTTCACAACACTTACCTTATGAGCAAACCACGTTAGTATTTTATAGGAATTCTATATTACAATATGAAAATAACGTATGTTATTATACTAAAACATAATCAATACTCAATATTAATACTATTTTTATGACTTTATGAAAGTTTCCTCAGTTATCTTCATCATTCATCATCATCATAGTCCAGTTTGAAGTTTCCTTCTGTACAGCCCAGACCACAACGTACGATCCTCTACCATTTCTCTTCTTCGATTCCGTTCAAGGTTTCTCCTCGCTAAGCTTTCCTTAACCTCTTCTTCCCTGATATGTCCGGTCTTTCTCTGGACCTTCTTCCGTCAACCTTAGCCTCGTATGTTATCTTGGCTAGCCTGTTGTTTTCCATTCTTAGGACATGTCCAAACCATCTTTTGGACTGTTTTCCGCAATAGCTTTTTCTGCTGGTTCCACTCCGAGGTTTGATATAATGGTTCAATTAGGAATGCGGTCTGGTATTGTTTTCCCTTTCATTTTCCTAGGGAATCTCATTCGTGAAGTTTCGAAAGGCTTATCCTTGATTCTTATATATAATATTTTTTATATTTATTAACAGTGAACTAATAGCTTAAACCTTACTAATATTATAAATGTGAAAGTTTGTATGTTTGTCTCTCTTTCACGCAAAAACTACTGAACGGATTTGGATGAAACTTTACAGTAATATAGGTTATACATCAGAATAACACATGGACTATAGCAAGCGCGGATTTAGGGGGCGCACGGGGGCACGTGCCCCTCCCCACCCCCGACAGTTTTAGAGGTACTGTGGAGAATCCATTATAGTACATAATTAAAGGCAAATCAGGAATTTAGCATCTTGAAATTTGCAGATAGGTCCTTTGTATGATTTAAGAAAGAAGTTTGGATAATTGGATAATAAGGGTTATTATAATAAGGGTTCAAAGGTTGTATGGAATCTATAGTGAAAAAAATTGAATTATTTAAATAATTAAATTATTTATTATTTTAAATTATTGTTAAAAAGCACTGTCAAGAAACTTTCTGCGGTAGTCCAAATTCTATGCGAGCGAAGCCGCGGGCAAAAACTAGTCATTTTAAAAATATGTTAAATACATATGTAAAAATCAGGTCAATTCGTCTCTCACACAATATGCCGATACCGTTCTATTTTCATATATATGAAATAATACATCTCTTTCAAAAAATGAGTAAAGCTCTATTTTCGTGTTAAATGACTTGAACCTAACGTATTGTTGATCTAGTTGAAAGATTCAAGGTTAGTAGATACAGGATAGTGGTATGAGTCATCAAGTTCTTTCTTCCTTCTACCATCGCTACGGAAATAGTGCCTGATGTATGTTGCGCATAGTGTACCCTGAGGACGCTGATGCAAGCAGATAATCGGAGCAATGAGTGCGGTCTACTAGCGATTGCAGGTCGTTTCTTAACTAAAGTTGGCAACACTGCCGTATAATTAAATAATTACATGTCAATTAACACTATTGCCAGGGCCTATGGAACATTCAATCAGCCAAGGATAGCTTAAGATCTATTGAGAAAAAGAATTTTAAAAAAGAGAAATTTACGATTATCAATTTTTATGAGGGAAAAAATAATGAGTTAGGATTAAAGAAAAATTAAAGAAAAGAATTTTCTTACAGTTGAGTATAACTTATTAAGTTGGCAAAACTTGTTTACATATAATTCATTTAAAATATTAGCCAAAGCAAGAGGGATCTCTGAGAGTTTTCAATCTTGGTAGCTAGCGTTATCAATAATCGATTTTTAGGCAGTTCCAAATTGTATTTTGCGATGTATCGAGAGAGGAAATATATAGACTACTTTCCATAATTAATCGAAAGCTCAACTGCAGCATTTTGGCGCCTAAGCATGTCGATGTAATGATAATGATCGGTTCTATAAATCGAACAACTGAATTATTATCTGTTACCTAACACCATGCGTTCAAAGCTAACATGTAACTTTCTCTCTACTCGTAACTGTATAGCGGGTCATTATTAAAAATCCATAATTATGATTTAACAAAATTTACGATTAGTGACTGTAAGCTAAACAGCACTATTACTTATTGCCCATAAGTGGCAGATTGTAATATTTCAATAAAGTGTTAATATATATAAACGTATATAAATAGTGCCTATACGATTGTAACAACATTAAGGTAAATTAATCTATAACCAACCAAAAAAAACTATTTATAAAATAATGGAACTTTTAAACATAGTATTATTTCCACTGAAACGTATATATCTTTTAACCAGCGTTAATAATTTTTACCATTAATAATATAATTTTTAATAAAATAACAGAATTATTCATATCAATATATTTTATATTTTTCAATTTTAACATAGTCAATATTAACTATACATAATATACCCTTCAATAATATTTTTTCCGCTCAACCGCTCAACCTTAAATTCCACAGTCCATTTTTTCCATCAATTTTCTACACTCCACAATTGATTAGAGTGATTGAATCATGAAATGGAATGATGGATTTAATACAGGATGAATTCCAGCAACTTAGCATCTTTCTCAATGTCGCCCTATGTTCCGTTTGGAATAAACGTCAGATGGAGTGGAATGATCGTCCAACTCAATTATTCATTAGATGATCCAACTTCTCACTTAAAAACAGAGTGCTTGTTCATATAATCTATAACTTTTTTAATTATTCATTCAGTAATGTTAATTATGTTTTCCATTTCATGCTCAATGGATTTACAATCAGTCATATCAGCATAATATATTAATCATAATTTATTCTCCTCCGTGTTAAACGCCGTCGTGGCATGCTCCTCATACAACTGGTACATCAGCAGCTACATATATTTGTACATACATTTTACATATATTTATTTAAAGTTTAAAACTCCAATGTTAAGCATTTTAATGACTTTATACACATCAATAAATTTACCTACCTTTCAAATAAGTTTTTTTTTGCCAGACTGTAGTCGGATAATGAACTAATAATTTATTAGTTTTTTATTATTATTATTTTTTATTATTTTATTATTTATTTATTATAATAATTTATTATTATTATATGAATTAATAATAACTATTAATAAGTCATTTATTATATAATAAGCCGTCAAATGTTTCTGTCTCTATGGTCGCCTAGTTTTTCTTGTTTAATTATAACTCACACGTTACGCAACGTAGCTGTTACGACCTTTTTTATATAGATTTAGAAATAAATCCCTAACCAAGCTGTAATACAATTAGTGTCATAGCCGTATTAATCTATGTAGAGGTGTCCAGGTATTGTAAATCCCTTGTTTTAATTTTATTGTATAAACTAAAATACATAGGAACAATAAATTAAATATCTAATTTTTATGCACTATTATTATCTACTTCAACTCTTACAACAAACGAACAAAGGATCTGAGCTCCCAATTAATTAGAAAAGATCCATATCCTTGACTATAATAGACCCATTTGGACTTTTGTAATTGAGATTTTGGGCTCTATTAAGCCATCGAATTGCTCTCGTATCCAATCCTTATAATCGATATAGTATAACGATACTATTTCGTTTTATTCACGAATAAAAACAATATTTTTTTTGGTACTAGTATGTTTAAGGGCCTGCTGACATCAGCGCGCTCAGGTGTCACTTTTCTTAACCATCTACTGTTATAGTAACCTTTCTATTGTTTTGTTATTGTTTATGTGAAGTTGAACGTGAATGTGTTTTTTATTATTTTCTTCAAATATGACTTGGAATTTGAAGAAGATTTTTCGCACGGTGAACGATGAAAAATGAGCTATTGGGGGAAAGTCATTCCGCAGAAAATGCGTTGTGAAAATGGACATGATATGACACTGAAAGTGGGGAATAAAATTAGGTGGAGATGCCAGAAAAAAGGATGCAACAAGACCCTGGGTATTCGATTAAATACGTGGTTGACGAATAGTACATTACTTTTGGAGACTATTGTACATTTTATATATTTTATATAACGAAGTTAGAGGGAAGAGACCCTTTTGATGCAATTTTTGAAGATTTGGTTCTTTTTAATGAGCCTTGTTTGGAATAAATCTTTCATTGTTTATCATAACATCATATTTTAAATATTTCTATTTTAAAGATTAAATAACAATTTGTAACTAAAATATCATATTTTAGTTACAAATTGTTATTTAATGAATATTTGTTGTAATAAATGTTTTATTATTTCTAGTTTAATTTTGTCTACACGTTTTTCATTTATTTCTTTTCCTATAAATCTGTTGTATCATAATGAAAGGCAATGCCTATTTAAAATTCCTGCATAACCTGACAAGGTCCAAATAGTTGAGGTAAGTGACACCTGAGCGCGCTGATGTCAGCAGGCCCTTAAACATACTAGTACCTTTTTTTTCATTGAAATTACAACTTTCTAAAGAAATCAAAATGACTACCTCCGTTCTATAGAAAGTTTAGTCAGAACGGCTTATATCTCTAGCAGTTAATATAAACTCGATTATAGATTTGATCTGTAATATTCCTACTTATCGGATTGATATGGACACTGCTGGACTCCTGGGAGGCCTGAAGGTACAATAGTGCGGCATTATCATAGCTTGAAAGCCGGAGGATGACTTGAAAATGTTTATCAGATCTTGCCAGCGGGACCATTGTCACTGAGGATGCAGCGACTCCCTAGATCTAGCAGCAATCGATTAGTTTCCCTATCTCGATTTTATCGCCATATTGTTCTCAGTATACCTGTACCAGTACCTGACTATCTCGGCTAATTTATCGCGGTTCTCCGTTCGACGCTCCCCGCTTCTCCTGATTACCTTATCGGCCGTCCACAAAGAAATTGAACTTGCCTGGGCCGAAGTAGCCTAAGATAAGCGATTGTTTGTGTCGACATTTTTTAAAATCTTTATTCGATTCATTGCTACCTCTTTGATTATCCTTTGAACACTTCGACGTCTCTCGAGTCGTTCTAAACAGTGATGATACGATCTTTGCAAATAGATGACTTCGAAATTGATTGTATATACCGTCAATCGCTATCCTCAAGGAAGCAGATAGCTAACGATAATTATATAATAGGAGTATCATTACTGAGTAACATTTTTAAAAAATGATATGACCCTATTAAAGTGGGTAAACATCGATAGTTTAATAGATCAATATCACAGGGAGAAAAAAGCCTACACGCCTTCAATCCGTCCTGCGCAAGTTTCCAAGACAACTGTTGTGCCGGAAGATGAATTGTCCGAAATCATGCTCAACCTCCATTTTTTCACCCTAATTAAGAGTGTTTTATTAGACCTAAATATTCGACAGGGTCCATTAAATACTTTATATGTCGGATTCGAACCGGGGGTCTCCTGCACAGCAACTCAGCGTACTGCATACTGAGCTACCTCGCTTCCTAAGACAGATAAAACTACCCCAGCTGGAGAAATAATCGATTTTCTCCTCGATATCAATTCTTTGATGAAGTTTAGTTTTCTGTATCGATTATATACAGCACCTAAACTGAATATTTTATAAAATATTACCAGCCTTTTCAATGAAAGGTCTAATCTTAACTTCTTACTCATTCTTTTCCAAATACATAGAATTCCGCCTTTTGAATACTAACGCTATTCTGTATCCATATTTTCGCAGTTTTCGTCTAATGCTTCTAGAGCATCAAACCTATCCTTAACTTGAATTAATTGATGGGTTCTTTGATTTATCTCGATCAAAACGTTCAGAACAATCACTATTCTCTTTTTAATATCAAATCGTCTGAGATCGCGATTATCAATTCGTGATCTTAAGCTCCACTCTGGCGTCATGGAATACTTCGCAAGACTCTAAAATCCTTCTATAACTATAAATTTGCCTTGTATCTATTACACATCGCTTATAACATTAGTTTTGTGTTTTGGTCTCTTGGTTCCGAGTTCGAGACCTTCTATGGCTGTTAAATTTTGTTAATCCTACCGACATAACTGTGCCTACCGTTTGGAATATGAAGACGTTTCTATCGTACATCCTGGCTCATTCCAGAACTTACTCTTAAATGGAGGGGAAAACTTAGCAATCGAGCGTCGTTTTGGCCAAATCACCTCCCTGTACAACCGTTGTCATAGAAACAGTAAAATCCTTCCATGTAGTCAATTCAAGACAATTCATGTATTGTAGTGATAAAGGAAAAATAAATCAAATTAAGTTAAATTAATATTTCGTTGATATTACTTAACCAGTTTGAAAAAAATTACTTGTAATTATATGAACAATACATTAATTCTCATATTATAAAATGATTATAATAAACTATGTTATTGTTTCAGAAACAAAATGCGGACACCCGCCTGTGCCGATGAACACCAAGCTAAACCTCTCCAGTACCAACCTCACGATAGGTACAGTCGCCACTTACACCTGCGACGAAGGATATGAACTGTTTGGGTATGTTACATAAAGCAACAATCAATATATAAACAATAATTTCAAATTCGATGGCTTATTTAAAATAATCGCTAATATAGAAACAGCTGATTGTTGATTGACCTCGTGACTAAAAAAAACCCGAATTATTCGGAATAAAATTATTACTTTATTTTATTCTTATACCATATATTACATTAAATTTATTACTAAATAAAGAACCAAAACAGATTTTTTTTTTTAATTAACTGAAAAGTATAGCCTTAAAGCGACAGCTTAACTGTAGCGTTCTGATGATTCACTATAACTTCCACATATTTCTCTTCAACTATCTGTTTGTGCTTGGTGTGTGACGTGTATAGCCCTGGAAAAGGTGAGAACGCTTCTTAAGCCTAGTTACCGGTATTTTCCATCCTTGTATAAGAGTTTTGTAAAAATACCTCTAGTTCAAAGAATTTAAGAAATTAAGTGTTTATAGTGAGATTTATGATTCATAAGCCGAATTATAATAATAGACATTATTTTGATAGGTATGTTTAATAAATAAATCGATAAATTCGCTAATAACATAAACTCTATTTCAGGAACCCAACTACAACCTGTAGTACCAATGGAAAATGGCAAGGAGAGTTACCACTATGTGGTAAGTTCACGAATCCTTTACTTTTTAATTGTATAATAAATGTTTATTGTAGTTGATGTTTTTATTTATGAATAAGAACATAAATATATTACGTTAAGTAGGTTTTGGATCATGCCCACTCATGGACGCCCATATAGGAGCAGGAAGAGGCCATTGCTCCCCCATAGCCTTCTTTATTTTTGGTGTATAATTTCAGGCTCATGATAAATAATAAATGAATTCAGAAGTACAATAATTGATTAACTTAATTTTTTTTTACCTCCACCCCATGTTCTTCCTCATCATATACATATAAGGACAACTAATATCGCTCAACATAGTTTTAGAACAGCTTAGTGTTGTAGACTAAAAATTATTATATTTTCGCTAATTCAGTCATCATAACGACAGAAGGGGAATAAAAAAAATAAAATAAATACATCTACATAATAAATTACATTCCAAACCAAAAATTCGTAAACAGATCAGCGGAAGAAAATATGCAATACCTAGCAGTAACTTTATGCAAGCACTCGAAGGTTAAAGACCAACTTAAAAATTCTTGCTTGCTGTTTTACACTTCTGACTTCTGGTGTGGTTTTTCCATTTATGTTATAACAAGTATTTCACTTCACACCTTGAAACCATTTTATGTATAAAAAAAACAAAAAAAAAAAACGATGTTTTAGCTAAATCAATAAAACCGTGAGATTCCATCAAATCATTCTATCAAAATCAGAATAGAAAAAAACTTTAATATGAATATTTTATTGAAAATAACTGCACGAAAATAACAAATCAGTATTCTATGGAAATCACTCTAATTTATGATTACGTAGAATGGTTGAAGATTGCCCATTTCGAATAAAAACCCAAGGACAATCTTCTAAAAAAAAAAATATACCAGAATAAATTCCGGCCATTTAGTTACATCAACAATTGACGCGAGTGATAATGATCTCAAACAATGGAGATTCCAAATGCTTTTTTGTTTGTTTTAGTTGAATAATTGAGGGCTATTAATTCCAGCATTTTATAAATTAGTCTCAATTAAGTCATCTGGAATCACTTAACGCTAAGCTTACAATAGTTGATGATCCGAAATATTTAAATTGAGCTGTTAAAATGAGAAAATTATATGACAAATTGTAAAATACTAAAATCGATTGATTCAATACCGAACATTCGTTACGGAACGAGTAATCTTTCTAGAGCCATCATAAAACATTCAATTAAATATTTAGTGACGGTACTATCTCAGATTAATGCGACTGTTTGGGTATTTGTTATAAGATGTGGTTTATTTGATCTTAATTGATATGAATTTTTGTGAATGTTCTGACTATACATGAAATGACGACCTGCTGGTAGTTTAGTTATTTTCTGGTTAGACTGTCATCTGTTTATATGTTGTTGTTTTTTTTAGTATAAATACAAATAAAATAATTAAGTTATGTTTAATTACCTTATCTTTTTTTGCACTAATTTACTCTAGTTTTGCAACCCCAATAACTGTGAGAGTATACTAGAACTTAGCACGCGATTGTTACTGATGCTGTTTTCCATCTTCAATGTCACCAGCTGTCTGTAACCACTTTAGCGTGAAATACTTTAACATCTCGTTCGCGAACGATACCACAACAAAAGGTTCCCGGTTCCAGTGAGATTTAATTTAATACCATCTTCCCATCGAGGTTTTCACTCTCCTCCCAGTTCTTTATGTCGATACCACTTTCTATCTATTGTACTGTAGGAGTAGTAACTGTATCCAATTATAATTACATATCTTTTTAATTATTCGTTAATTGTTTTGTTGAAAATAATTCAGATAATAAAAGCTTTCTTCCTTATTTAATATTGCTCGAATAACGGACTTTAATCGATAAAGACTACCACTTCACTACGATCCATGTAGGATCTTGAGTTCAGCACAGGTTGTGTTAGAAGGTTTGTCTGAGATCATGTTCAACCACCAGGGGTTTTTTCAAGCAATTAAGGGTACTCATTTTTCAGGCATCACAAGGTCTACCCATCGCTGATAACGGTGTAAATTTTATTCATCAGCCACTACCGGACCCGAAAACTATTCAAATTGCACCCTGAGCTACCCCGCTTTCCTAATAATGAAAAAAAAAGTGTGTCTGAAGAACACTAATTAGACTATAAACCGGTGTTTTAATGCTTGAATTTTGGGCCATGGCGTAGAATTTTGGGGGATGACTTTTTAAGAAATTATACATTACTAATTTTGAAATTTAAGACAAAAAGGACTTCTGGTTAGAGCTATTTGTATGATGAATTATTTTAGAATGGTTAATGCAAGCAGGGGCACGTTTTTTAAAACGATCGGGTAGTTACGAGTTTGGTTTGTCAGTTTTACCCATTGTGCAACTGTGGAATGATTTGCGATTCGTAAGTTGATTTTTTATTCTAGAAGTTAGCATATTTGAGTCCTATCCCATCAAATATACTTCTTCTGTTTTCGCAGAGATAGCACTTGTTCTCAGAATGGCCTTCTAAAGAATCTTGAACATCAGCAATTTTTCTTGAAAGTGTTTTCCTCTTCAAGGCGTTTCGTTTAATATCATGAAAAGGTCATTTTAAATATCGATCAATTTTCTATTTATTTGTATCTTAGCAACATCTTAAACAAGATGATTATGCCAACCGATAGTAATAATGCGCTGTTGCAGGTACCAACGTGGCGCTGCGAAGACCAGCCAACCAGTCGACGACGGTGCGCGGAGGTGCCGCGACAAACGCCAATGACGGCGACAAGACCACGGTCCACGACGGCAAGAAATGCACTGAGACGATGAAGGAGCCCTCACCATGGTGGCAGGTCGACCTCCTCAGACCTTATCCTGTCAGAGTTGTCAGGATCACTACCAGGGGGTGTTGTGGTAAGTCAATCAACGGTTCTCCCTACTGAAAAATGTAGTCGGAATATTTTTCTTGATTTAAAAACGAAACTTATGGATCCGCAATCATAGCAGAAGCAAAACAAAAAGTTTTTAATTCATATTGATGAGGAAATAGTGGAACGTATAAATCCTTGGACTTATACATCTGAAACCTATATATCTATACGTTTTTTTTTAAGATATTAATTTGTATAATTAAACAAGAAATACAACTAACTTATTGTACTTGTACTAAACAGGCCAGCAACCATTGCAAGACATCGAGATCAGAGTTGGAAACAGTAGTTCAGACCTTCAGAGAAATCCACTTTGTGCATGGTATCCAGGAACAATAGGTCCGCAATATTAAATTTCAATTAACTTTGGCATTTCTTAGAAGTTAAATGATGTAGCTTATTCTTTTTTATTCTATTTACAGAGGAAGGAACAACTAAAACATTCACTTGTGCGAGATCACTTATTGGCCAGCATGTGTTCATACAACTAGTAGGTGTGGAGGGATCATTATCCTTGTGCGAAGTAGAAGTGTTCACTACCGCAGGTGCTTATTCATTCATAAATTATAACACTTTAGTTTGCCTCTCAGCTCTAATCTATTAAGTGTGCAGTAATTCAAATTTTATTATTTTGATACATTACCAAATTTATTTGTGAAAAATCATTTCTTCTTTTATAAAATTCCTAACAATTACCACTGTAGTTACTTACTTAGTGAACTTTTACAGAGTTCTCGAATGACCGTTGCTCAGTCAGCGGGGTTGGCACTGATGTAGAGTTTGTAGCCTTTGATCGAACCTGTTATGAGTTCAACGTCGGGAAAGGTGGTTCCTTCGAGGAAGCTAGAAAGGCTTGTCGATCCAGAGCTGGAGGAGACTTAGCTCATGGTTTCAGAGGAGTCCACAACACTTTCCTCTTGGCTGAGCTAGAGAGGAGGAAACCGAGTCTCAAGACGCAGCTAGTCTGGATCGGCGCTCATAAGGATCCCGGTTTTACTTCCAGAACTTGGAAGTGGGTCAACGGTAAGAAAAATATAATAAATAACATAAAAAATTATGAAAGATTATTTAAACTATTTTTCTACAAATTTTTATCTTCATCTAGGAGAAGTAATAAGTCGCCCAGCGTGGGGTAAAGATCAACCAAACAACTACAACGGAGAGCAGAATTGTGTTGTTTTGGATGGAGGAAGCAGCTGGCATTGGAATGATGTCGGCTGTAATCTTGACTACTTACATTGGATTTGCCAGCACAGTAAGTAACTATTAAGTTTATATCCTTTCATTCTTCCACCATAAATAAAACATAATGTACATAAATAATTATTAAATAAACTTGCTATTTGCATTTTATTAATCATGTTTATAACCATATTATTAACATTTTGGGCTCCTCCTTTCCCATATTCAGAATTATTTAATATAATACATTACAATAATATCATTTTAAATAGCCATAACTATTTACAATTTACAATTTTCTAATAACATTGTAATAACTATATCCATATTCAAACTTCTAGTAATTTAATTAATCCTAATTATAATTTTAATAAGGAAGGCTAGTATTTATTTTTTATTTTTTTTATCACACTCCACTGTCCAGGAACAAAACAAAAACAAATAAGTATTACATTGAAAACAAAACATTTATTTATACTGCCATAACGTACAACAATATCAGTTTTCATAAAATACAAACATTATTAATAAGAGAAAAATAGATTAGGTTGGTTAGTGAGATGGATGGGCTTGCATTTTTCTTACTAGTATGCCTATTCGTGGCTGTTTTAGTAAGTGCACAACGCAAGTCACCAGCAACATCAAGTTAATTCCGATACTTTGTTTTAATTGCCACAAGTGTTGAAAATGCTTTTTCGCACAAATAGGTGCTTGAAAAAGGCAAATATAAACAAAGAGCTTCACGTGATACACTAGGATACACTTTGAAATATTTTAACCAAAATGAAGGTATGTCCATTATATCAAAGTGGTAAATTTTCTAAACATCATAGTTAATTTAGAATTTTAGAAAGACTACTTAAATTTAATTTAATGTTCATCTTGTCTCGCACCCCCCCCCGACATGTCCTCACGCCCCCCCTCAGTTTGGGAACCACTGCTATAGATCTATGTAATTATTATATCTACGTAACGATTTATTAAAATCAGTTCATAACCTAACTCATTTATACCACACAAAGTATAATAATGTAATAGCATGAAATTGTGTTTGAAATGAATTTAAAGGAATATTTTATAGCAGTTTATTAAACTCGTTTAAATAGTTGGAAGCTACTCTTTCTTCTTTAATCAAAGTATAATCATCAATATATGTAACTTTTAATATATGAAACAAAAAGGCTTTATTTTGCACTATTATTCAAATTAATTTTAATTTATTTTTTAAACAGAGCCACTTTTCTGTGGAAGCCCCGATAAGAATATAAATACGACAATCACTGGAACGAACCATAGTGTAAACACATCGATCACATACAACTGTCCAGAAGGGCACATGCTGATAGGAGATGCGCAAAGAACTTGCACAGTTTCAGGATTCTGGTCTGGAGAACCTCCAACTTGCAAATGTAAGTAAAATTTAAATTTGAAATACGAAAATATAACAAGTTGTTACTACTAATACTAAAAATGGACTATCGTTTACATTATATTTATATTGATTAAAAAAAATTTTAGATGTCGAATGTGGAAAACTACCTGAATTAGCTCATGGTAAAATAACTCTAATAAATAACAGAACATCTTACGGAGCTGTAGCTAATTACACCTGCGAGGCAAATTACACTCTAGTCGGAGAAGAGCAAAGAACATGCGGTGACAATGGCATTTGGTCTGGATTAGCTCCTCAATGTCTTTGTAAGTATAAGTATATATATATGTATGCATATGATTATAATAATATAGAATGTATTATTAATAAAGACTATTATAAAACTATTAAAGCTTATAATAAATATTCTTTGTTCTGTAGTCGACTGGTGTCCTGATCCTCCAATGAGTGAAGGCACAACTGTCAAAGTGTCTGGAAAGAGAGCCGGCTCCACAGCAACGTACACTTGTAAACCTGGTTTTATATTGTTTGGTCAACAGGTACAGTAATTGTTTTTATTTTGAATTAACCTAATCGTCTAACTTAAGTACTTAAAGTTTTAGAATAGGTACCCCGATATCATTCTAGAAATTGAATTTAGTACTCATTCCGTATCCTCCTAGTCAGCCTATTAAAATATGAGTCCCTACTTTTTATTGATTGTTTTGAGATATTGAGTCTTTTACATTAATGAATGAAATATTTTAATATTTTTGGTTTGTTTTATAGATAGAAAAATGGTTTATAGATGATAAGAAAAAGTCTTAATCTTATTCCACTGCATTCTCTGTAAAGATATAACAGTCCTAAAATCAAGATATTAGAAGAAAATATAGCTTGCTTTAAATCGTTGCATTACATTATTTCAATTTAAATTCAAAAACAGTGCTATATTTTGTGTAAAGGCTTAAAAAAGTCAGAAACAGTGGCTTTGTGATTGGACAATTTTCAAAAATGTTTATAATTTGTCTGATCAAGCATGACAAAAGAATAAAAAAGCGTAGTTCCTCAATCTGTTAATAGGCAACGCTGATAAAATATTACATCCCTAAAAACTTTTTTAGATGATAGATGTATATAAATAACGAAGTACAACTAGCCAATAAGTAATTGATTTGTCATTGACATTTCATCATTCGTAAATATATTATGAAATAAAAAAGGTTTGTTTGTTACCAGATTATTATTATTTATAAATCATATGATTTTGTAGGTTCTGACCTGCGGTTTAGGAGGGGAATGGTCTGGAAAAGCACCAACTTGTAAATACGTCGACTGCAGAGAGCCATTGGGAATAGATAATGGTCACTACATCCTCCTGAATGGAACGACGACCCATGGCAGCGTCGTTGAGTATACCTGTGACCCAGACCACTGGTTGGAACCACCGACCCGAAATTACCTTACGTGTCTTCGAGATGGTAAATGGTCTGATGATCCGCCTACCTGTGAATGTAAGAAGCATTAATATTTACAACATTTGGAGACTAATATACAACATAGTATAGTACATTTGAAGGTTTATTAATAATAGTAATGGTTAGATTTGAATGCCCTATTGAGATTATCTTGCAGTAGGAATAATACCCTAAATAGTCATTGATTAAATTCGAAAATATTTTATTATAATATTTTTTTTTATTAAATTCAAATTATATATAATTCAAAAAGATTTTTTTATTAAAATTGTATCAAAATTTGTGTGAAACTGTAAGTAACTACTACTTCTGGTATTATATTGCAATACATTATTCACAGTTTATGTAATCTAATACTTACAGTAATATATTAGTCTCAAAAACCAGATTTTAGAAACTTTGCTTTATATTTTAATTTTTTATGAGCTTCATGTAGTGAACAAAAAAGGAGATTTTACATAAATCTCAATTACAAAATTTAAACTTTTTGTGATTTACTGCTTTTAAAATTATTTGAGACGAACAGATGAACATAAACCAGTAATGTCTGGAGGGAATATATCTTTTTAAATATATTTGATTTATTTAATTCCATTTTTGATACTATATTTTGTTTAAATTTCTAGTGATTACTTGCCCTGAACCAGAAGTCCCTGAAAATGGTTACGTTGTCGGTTACGATTTCAATGTCCATTCTAGCCTGGAATTCCATTGTGAAGCAGGCCACATCTTAGCAGGTCGATCAACTCTCACGTGTACAACGAATGGTGAATGGGACGGGGAGCCTCCTACATGCTATTGTAAGTTAAATTGTAAAAAGAACCACCCTAAAAAAAAATTAAATAAAGGATTTATTGACTGATAGCATATTTTTTTTTTAACCTTGTAGACATTGATTGTGGAAAGGTTCCACCTATACCATACGGTTCAGTTGCATACACTAATACCACAACATATTTGGGAAGTGAAGTTGCATATAGTTGTACTAAAAACTATAGGTTAGTCGGACCTCCGAGCAGAATATGTTTAGAAACCAAACAATGGAGTGAAGGGCTTCCAAGATGTGAAGGTAAAATATTTGATTATACATACAGAAAAAAAGAAATACGAAATAAGTTTAAATTTTTTATTTATAACTTTATTTTAAGATGAGTGTAAGATTTGAAAAAAAAACTCAATTTTTTTTTTTAACAGTATCAATATATTTCATACTTATTTTATTTATAAATACTTTTTTTGTTTAATGCTCAAATCTATCAGAAGAAAGAAAAAACGTAATATAACTAGTATACTGGATTTCTAAAAACTAAATATAAACAATTTACTTTATATATCTCATAAATAAAACAATTTAGAAACAAACAACAATATATTATTAATAAAATCATTTTATTTCATTGCTTCAGAAATCCGATGCCCTGCACCACAATTAGCGGATCATGCTATCCTCTCAGTAACAGGAAATGATCGGCTGTATGGCAGGACTCTCATTCGTACTCAAGATTCTGCAGTCTCTGTCACTACATTCAAGATAGGCACCCTTGTAAAATACAGATGCGAGCGAGGCTACAAAATTGAAGGCGATCCATTATCAACATGTGAAGATAATGGAAAATGGAGTGGACAACTACCTCAATGCATATGTGAGTTTGATTTTTTTTAAATCGGTTTAGCTCAAAAAATTCAATTAAAGATTAAATGTAATTATCATGTATTTTTTATAAAATACTCATTTTATTTATTTCAACCACTTTAAAATTTTCTAAAAAAATTAATACAAATTAAGAATTCATAGTATAAAGTAAAAGCTAAAACTCCTCATTAAACATAACAGCTTTTGAAACATTTGTATTTTTGATTGCAGTTGTCGATTGTGGACTGCCATTAGCTCCACATAATGGACGATTCACTCTACTTCAAAATGCAACTTATTACGGAGCTGCAGTTCTATACGAATGCTACGAAAACTTCCAACTCGATGGATTTCCACGAAGGATGTGCTTGGACAATGGAACCTGGAGTGCTGAGACGCCAATGTGTAAAGGTAAACAATTGCTCTTCTTTTGTTTTAAGACTGATATTAATTAATATACAATAATTAATAATTTTATTAAATAATTATTTCTACTTCCAGAGATTGTTTGTAAAGAACCAGAAAGTCATAGTGGTATGAACGTTCAAGTTTCATCATTCAGCGTCGGAGGTACAGCCATATACACATGTCCTAAAGGCCACAATATGGAAGGAAATGTGACTAGAACATGTCTCAAAAAGGGATCATGGAGTGGATTTATACCTAACTGTATACGTAAGTATTAAATTTACATATAAAATATATAAATAATTACTGAATAAATATCTTTTAAATATAATTTAAACAGTTTCTGCAATGATTCTGATAAAAACTTCAGAAATTTCTGAAAATAAAAAATACCGTCCTATTTTGGGTCACTACCCAAACCCAAATCCATCAGATCACTCTAGATACAATCTTCCGACCTACACCTCAGTCTATTCCTCACGTTTACCAGTTGACGCAGTGCTTATTAACTTTTTTAGAATTTGTTCATTACTAAACCCAACAACTTTACAAGGCTATCTTAATCTTCTCAATACTACCACTTTGATAATATTAACTGGGTGCGTACTCCACAATTCCCCGTAGTGTAATCTCCTAAATTCTCCAGTGGTCTCATCCTTTTTTGAAATGAATATTCTACACAACACCTAATTCTGAATATCTTAAGACATTGTTCATCTTTTAGAGTTAGTGGCCACGTTTCACATCTGTAAAAAAGAGCTGGAAGACTGTTCAATAACAAGCCTTTCCTGTCTTTAACTGCCGCCTTTATTTCCTTTTGAATTTCATCTTTTCTAGTCACTATAGACCCTAAATACTTAAACTTCAATACAGTACATACTATTTATAGCAAGCATAATTTAAACATGATAATAAAAATTATTAACTGATTCTGTATTATTAATTTTGTTTACAGCTGTTAATTGTGGAAGACCATCTGATATTGAAAATGGCCGAGTGATTATTATGAATGATACTACAACATATAATAGCGGTGCAGAATACCACTGTATTCCACAGTTCCAGAGGATAGGTCCTTATCTGAGAAAATGCATGGAAGATGGTAACTGGTCCGGAGACGAACCTCGGTGTGAAAGTAAGTAATAAAAATTACTGTGATACCTCTTTTCATTTCAACTTAAAAATTTAATAATTACTTATGCAATAATTTTTTTATTTTTTAGTGACAACAGCTCCAAGCAGTGATTCCCAAGCGCTTGGGCTTACGATAGGAATCGGAGCTGGTGTTTTACTTTTCCTTCTTCTTATATTAGGAATTATTTACCTGCGACTGTAAGTAACCTCAATCATCATAAAAATTGAACATAAGTAGATTATCATGTATTTTATTTCAATTCTAATAATTAACTGCAGGTTTTATGACTTCATATATATCTAGTAAAAATCATAAAGTGAAATTATTCATCAACTAAATTACTTATTTAAAACTGCTGAAGGGATTACAAATTTTCTAATAATAATATTTTGTTTAATTTAAAATAAAATTAGATTTTTATATTTAATAGAAACAAAAAAAAATATTGAAAAAAAAGATTATTTGTAAGAATGAAAGGGGTTGTAAATGCTAAGCCTGCACAACGTTCCTGTTTATCTGGTTTTCAAACAAGGAGTCTTTAACATGACAGTTTTATAATTGAAATTTTGAACATAATGAATTAAAAAATTAAATGATTCAATTGCTTTATCAATGTTAAACACTACCTAAAACGTTTGGTTAATAATATAATAAAGTGTAATATTATTAATTCTATGTTAAATGAGTTTCTTTGTTGGTAACTTCAAAGGTTGAGATAGTTTTAAGTGATGAGACAGCAAAAATATTTAAGATAAAAAATAATACTGTTTCATTAAAATTTAATCTGTTCAAATATTTTTAAAACGAAAGAGCTAATAATTTTTTCAGACTTGTATAGCTTAGCTTTTATCTATAAACTCTATATATTTATGTATAAATATTTCATTAATTTTTATACAATGATATTTCAAGTTTCTTTGACTATTGTATTTATATTTTTATTTAAAATATAAAAACGTACTCGGTTATTTTTGCCACTATGAAACCTCCTATTTGTAAAACATTACAATATTACAGTAGAATGTCATGGAAGCGCCTACATTTTTCCTGTTAATGAATATTGTCAATGGGTTAAAGATTGACAATAAAAATATTTTTATTGTAATTCAATTCAAATCATGTTACACATGAGTGCTTTTCTATATTCCCGAGAATATAGGTGATAAAATATTGTTTCTAATTTAAGCAAAATCACTGGTGTTAGATCTTGGTTTCTTGCATCTAGGATATTTACTCACTATGCATACTAGCCATGGTTAGATCATTTAATTTATTGAATATTTGATGTATTATACAATTTTTAATGAAGGTTTGTTGGTTTTTTTCAGTCGAAAAGAAACTCCTGTAAAAAATACTGAAAACATTCAGGGTGCCCTCAAAAAAGAAGATCAGAATGCTGCTGTGATGTCCTACGCCAACTTGAATGACAGGCCAGGAAATAACATTTACGAAAACATACATGAAGAAGTGTATGATTCGCCATATGAAGAAACAAGTCATTACGAACCGTCACCGATTTCTCATAGGAACACAGTGACAATTAATGGTGTAGCAGTTCGATAGCAGAAATAGGAAAAAAAAAAGAAGAAAATGATGAAATAATTGAGAAAATCTGTTGTGTCCATTATGTATAGTCCCCTATTTATTTTTGCCCGTAGCTGTGTAAATATAGTTCTAGGGCATTTACATTAACTGCGACCCAAGCGGGGCTTAAATAATCCTCCAACAGTCGACAGCTTGGCGTCCATTCCTCTGACTGTAATTAGTTAGGATTTTAAAAAGGTTATATAAAAGCTGTGTTTGTAATTAATATGAGAATGTAAATAAAAGCACCTCTGTGAGGACAATGACTGTTAATAAAGTTAGTTTTGTTATGTAATTGATTTCATTTATTTTGTTTTTAAGGTTCTTCGCCTAAGTTACTAATTTCCTTTCCATGGTACATGGTACATGGTACATATTTCATTCTGAAATATTGATTATAATTGTGATCTGAAAGAATAGAAATTCCAAATATATAAATTTTTTTGTGTTTATTTAACATCAATCTATACTACTCTGGCTAATCGGACGACGCTACAGTGGGAGACCTAAATTTTTCCTTTTAACGATATTGAACAGCCTCAGGACTGCCATATTACAGTTCCTCTAGAGGACAAGATAACTAAGGATTTTATACTACATTAAAAAAATTCCTATGGTCAACTGCCGGGCTGTGAACCCGCCACCTTGGGCATAAGTTGTAATCCTGACCACTACTCCACAGGTAACTAAAAAAAAAAGTATTTTATATTAACAATATATACTTGTAAAAATAAAAATATAATGGCCTATATTGATGGTCAAGATAACCAATAATAGGTGTGAATGTCATAATAAAACCTAAAGTAACAAATTAAATAGAGAAAAATCTCCAAGAAAAAAAATAAATTTATCAGAGAGCTGAGAAAAACAAATTATAAATGAGGAAAAAAATAATGCCATCCTCTTATACTTGCTTCCTTATTATCATTTACTTTATCCTTTTTATCACCATTTAAAAAATAATTATAAAAAATAAACCTTAATCAACTACAAACTATACAGTGGTTTAGCGGTTAGCATAACAACCTACTAAGCACAAGATCGCGGGATCGTAGCCCGGTAGGTGACCATAGAATTTTTTAAAGGGAGTAAAAGATCCTTAGTTATTCCATCCATCGGAAGGGATGTTAAACAGGGGTCTCAAGCCTGTTTGATGTCAGGTACTCGTTAAAAATCTCTATCCCAATTAAACGTGGATAGGCAAAATTTAGAGCTTCCATTCCATGATCCGATTAGCCATTGCAGCATAAAAGTGAGGTTAAATAAACCAACTACAACCCATGGAAGGTCTTGGGTTCAGTACATGGTAGAAACTGTATTGTTTCTGTGATAATGGCAGGGGGGGGAAGTAATTTGTCTAATGTCACACTAATTTCCAGGTTTTTCCCCCGATTAAAGTTACTCACCCACTTAATTGGGACTGTAGATCCTACAGGGTCTATCGGTCGCTGTTTAAAGATTAAATAATTTATCGGCCACAGGCAGATTTGAGCCGAGGACCTTCAATGTAACAGCTCGGTACTCTACACAACTACCCTGCTACTAATACTTGGAAAAATCTTTGAGCTACAATAATCTCAAGTCAGCAGTGATCGTGTGTTATTTGAAATATCCCAAAAATCCATTATTATCCTAAAATAATATATATAAGTTATTCTAAAATGACTTGGCAATTAGACCATAAGTATTCATTTATGATTGTTTCATTTGTTTTCCTTCAGGGACTTGTTTAAAAAATGAAAAAAGATGTGTTCATACACTATTATTCAGAGAAGAGATGTATGTCGAGATATATGAAAACAAAGCATATCTGTTAAATGCCGAAAACAAGATTTCACAGGAGTCAACTTTCGATAATAATTTAACAGAAGAAATAAACTTCAAGTTTAAGAATACAATATAGTTTTGTAACCTTCACAGCTTCTCTATTAATTTTATATCAACATGTGCTCTAAGACTTCCTGATCACAACTTTACGATATTATTTATATAACAAAACCCATTTTTGAAAAATTTGCACTTAACACATTTGTGAACTAAGGCTTTGATATGTAATAAGAGAATAGGGAATGATAAAAAAATCAAATAAAAATAATGCATGTATTAACATTAAAATTTATACAAATTAACAATAAATATATAAAAGTTAATTTCAACATAATTCCATGTCACTCAAGTTTTCAAATCAAATTACAAAAATAAATAAATATATTACATTACATAATACTAAAATTTTAAGTTAGTTTTAAAAAATAATTATGGAATTAGAAACATATACTATATTTCAATAAAATACATAATTTAGCACAAATTAATTCACACACACACACAATTAACTTTATTTAATCATTTCATTGTCAACAGATATTGTTTAAAGTTTATTTTTACAAGCATAAATTCATTTTTTTTTTTAAACTAATAATTAACCTACATAAAGTATGTTACTTTAAAAATGGCGGGATAAAACATCCAGACAGATTCATATATATATTTTTTTATGTTAAAATTGAAATCTGTCCTCATTTAATATTGATTTGTTTTTTGGAAGACTAATATTTTATTACTTCAACTACTAATACTATAATAAAACCTAAACTAGTAAATTCATTTTGAAGTATTTACTTCTACTCATTACCTAAATACTAGTTTATTTTATTACAATGCCTAGCAGAACTCGTCGTACTATATCGATAAAACATTTGTTACTAAATGCGCAATATTTAATTTCACTAAACAATCATGTTTTAACTTGATTGGATGAATAGATAACAAAATAGCACACAATATTACTAACACCAACAACAATCATTTTTGATTAAATTCATTTATCAAGAACATTAATGAACAATTAACATGTTAAAATATAAATCTACACCTATCTATTATATCCATGCATAATTCTATTAATAATTGACTACAATTGTTTATTTGTTTTCTTTTTTTGTTGGTTAATCTTAACAAAGATCCATGCTTTAAAAGTTTAAAAAGTATGTTATTTAAAATTTACTATGAAGGCACAATTTTTAAGAGCAAATTAATTCTTAATGATAAAACATCTTTGTACAGGCAAAACAATTGTAAAATAAATAAAAAATTTCAAATTATTTTGAAATAGTAATTTCAAATATAGTTAAGTACAATTGATTTGTGGTGCTTTAACTTCTTGAACAATAATTTATGGATAACATCAATATTATTTATATGAAAACAGTGATTTATAAATATTCCGAATCATCATTTATGAAAAATTATTTTAGTTAAAACAATTTTTGAGGAACTGTTTAAGTACAATATTTCTGTAAACCACAAGCACCATAATTACATTTCATAAAACCAAAAATGTAAAGGCACTCGCACGGTAAATATCCTCCTAACTTTTAATTCACAAAACAGATAAAATATTTAGAAATCTAACAGCAGCTTAAGTCATGCAACTTATAAAGGCACAATAGTGTTTAAATAAAATAATTACATTTAAGTCTCAGATTTGATCTCTTGAAATTTGAGCTGAGATCATTTTATATAGAACAAACATGAAGTCTAAATTTGGCAAACAAAATTAGCTTCATAAACAAAAGCACTTTTCATTAAGTAAAACAAAAATTAATTAATGCAAATCAACATAATTTTCTAACAGTCTGTTTATTTTATCTTAAGAGGCACTTTTTTTGCAAAGCTGAGCATTATAAAAGACACATTGGACAGAACCGTCATTAAAAGTAGTATCATGATTGCTCAATACACCAAATTCATTACCATTTAGTACAGCAGCAAGCTGATGTAAGGCAATTGCAAAATACTTAGTAATTTAAAAAAATATTTGTCCAAATCTCATAAATTCATTTTAAAAAAAAATGAAACACCAATCAAACCTATTATTCATATTTAAAATTGATGGTAACAATAATCTTTCTATGGGACACAAAAGAAGTTTGACTGTTTTCTGAACATTTAACCAATAATAGTTCAATGCAATTATCGTGTCAAGGCAAAAAAAAAAAATTGTTATCAGAACCAACAAAAAATAATCTTGCATGTAACTCATACAAATTCATCATTAATACAAAACATTCATGTAAAAATTATCAACTACTATATTACACAGAAAAGAAAAAATATAATAATTCCTGT
The DNA here is from genome assembly GCA_037127475.1 of Arma custos. NCBI lineage: Eukaryota > Metazoa > Arthropoda > Insecta > Hemiptera > Pentatomidae > Arma > Arma custos. The sequence goes on along the minus strand of CM073764.1, from coordinate 135,425,027 downwards.
ATTTGCCCGACAACTTTTTTATACATATTTTTAAAACAATACACTTAAAAAAAGTATTCATAAGTCTTCCAGTTATCAATAGACACCTTGATTGTAACAGGAGATCAAATTTAATGTAAAAGAGAATTTTTTTCATTAGCTTGACTAGTAATTTTCTGCAATCAGCAGAATGCAACGGAGGGTAAATTTTTTCATCAGAAGTAATAATAACCTAATTGTAATAAATAAATGACACATGCTAATAAAATATATATTTATGATTTATAAAACTAAACTCAACTTTACAACATATTTTCTCATAATAAAAAAAAATCATTTGAAATTCATCTGCAAGCAATAAAATGAAAAGAAACAAAAACCTGAAATATATAATATTATGATAAAGGTAAACAAAAAAACCCTTAACGTTTAAAGAGAATAAGATATAATTTTTAAATATGATTGATTGTGAAAATACCACTAAAATTGGTATTCGGTAAAAGGTACAGATGAACATAAATGTCAGCAAAATATAAAAAATCTGGAAAATATATCACAGCCTCAGTTGATTAAATTACATAAAGTGGTTCAGTTGATATCCTTAACTATATATTTATTTGGCAGTGAAAAAATGCAATTTTTATAGAACACTGGCAGCACACTTCAGGATGGGAAAACTCAGCAAGTAAAAAATATAATTCTCTTTTTGTGGCAATAATTAAAATTGTCCACTTAAAAAAAGAAATTAAAAAAAAAATCTCTATAATGGAGTCTTCATGGATCATGAATATTCAAAAACTTAAAAACTATAGTAGCACAAATAGTCTGGCACCTTTTCTAGTTTTAAAGTTCGGCACCAATAATTAATTTGCCATTAAATTTGTTTACAAAGCATTTTAGCAGGGGCTAAAATATTAGTTATTAATAATAGTGAACTTATATAAAAAGAACAAATTTTTAATCCAACAACAATTATATAAATGTAAAACATATAATACATTAACAAATATTTGATGCTAAAACATGGTAGTCATTTTTATTTTAGCAAACATAAATTAAATTGGGTTTATTGATTGCCAATTAAGAAACAATTATAAAAACCATTAGCAATAAATTAAAAAATTTAAAACAAACAGAAGATTTAGTCATGGTTTAAGGTCATTCATCTCATCATTTACATGACATGATCAAATACTTTAAAAAAACAATTTTTTAATTTTATAAATATAGAATTTTATATATCCAAAATCAGGAGATTATGAAACCCGATTTCACCCATATATACATATTGTATAATTCATAAAACTATTTAAGGCTATCGTGTAAGAACATTATATAATCCTCCTAAAAAAGAATTCATAATTGTTCCATTCAATTGGCAAATGTGATCAATAAATAATTATTAAAAGCAGTTACTTCTTTAACTATAACTATAAACTAATGAAAGAAAAAAATTAAAAAAAAAAAGAGAAAACAGTTTATATAATGGACTTGTCAGTTAGTTTATCATTAATTAACATTAATATAACTGTATGTTAACACAATTACATACAGTAGTAGTCTAATTAATTCTCAACAATTAATTAAAAAAAGAAATAAAGAAAGCGTTTATCTATTCATTTTATCTAATATTGGCAATACCATCTCAAATGTAGGCCGTTTTCCTGGATCCTCGTTCATGCAGATTTTTATCAACTTAGCTAAATGTGTTGATATTCCTGGTGGAACAGAAATCCTATGTCCTTCAAGAGCAACCTAAAAAAAAAAAGGTTAAAAATAATTGCCACTATGATATTCATAAAATATAAAAAATACTAATAATTAAATATTAGATTTTCATAAAATTATATGAATGTTTTCATTACTTACTTTCATTCCTATTTCCATAGGGGACAGATCGGCAAATGGCACCTCTCTCGTGGCCAATTCCCATAACAGAACGGCGAAGCTCCACATATCGGATGCTTCCCAATTACGATCTGTAGGTTTCTTCTGCAGAGCTAACAAAATAGAATAAAAATTACTTTCTCATTTTATCTTACTTTAAATTGTGAGATAAATGGAAATTTCTCAACATGAGCTCGATAAGGAAACGGATGTCGAAAATGGTCGGACAAACAATAGGTTAGGAAAACAAGATGATACTCTATAACTATTTTTTACTATTAAAATTATACACAACTGGCACCGAGATCAGTTAAGATCACATTTAGGTAAAGGCTTACTTGAATATAAAAAGCTGAAAAATTTATTGAAGATAATTGCTCTAATGTAAAAGATCTTTCTCTAAACCCTTCCTTTGTAATTTAAAAATGTTAACAGAAATACTCTATCCAATGAATATTTAAAAATAAGTTAATATACAATACAAATGTTAGAGTCTTAGAGTATAAACATCAATTACTTACCATCTGGGGACATCCATGCCGGATAATACATTCTTCCTTTCTCTTGAAATGAAAATTTACAATCTGCCATATTAATTCTTGCTGTTAGATCCTCATCAATCTAGGAACATAAAAGAAAACTTAAAACATATATTAATTAATGGTTTAATGAAGGAGGAAATTAACTAGACTCTTTGCCTTAAGAATATAAGAAATGTGAAACTTTTAAGCAGAGAAAATGACACAGCTTTTAATATTATAGCATCAACATACAAGCTGTCTTGTTGATATATTAAAGATTCAAGAAGTTTTTTTGTAGGCCATAGCTTTTTATTTACTTTTGAGGTACTATTGATTAGTTTAAATTCAGTTTAAACAGCCCATTAAGTTCAACAAATAATTTAAAATAATTCATTTAGAACTAAAATGAAATGATCTGGTGCACACTCACCATAACATGCCTACTGTTGAGATGGTAGGCAGGAGTAATACGTGCCAAGCTATGAAGAAATGCCATACCTCTGGCGACATCTGCAGCAAACCTCAGAGCCTGAGCCGAGTCGACAACGACGCCAGTTCCTACATGCAGCAGCGTGTAGAGAGAGCCCCAAGCCATGTGCTGGTTAATCACAACTAGATCTGTAGGAGAGTTGCAGCAACCGATCACGGGCAGAACATTAGGATGGGAAAATATTCTGAAAAGAAAATTTCAGTCATAAGTAAAAATATTATTTAGTCTATTAAAAGAGAAATAGGAGCTGTAATATTCTGATTAATGATTCTGTGAAATGGAAATGATTTTTGTATTAATGTGATTAATTTTAAGATTAATTCTGTCTCCTTATGTCACTAAGTAATGCCAGTGCCTTACTCTGATGTGAAGGACATTTATCAAATTGTTATTGCATCAAGCATAAAAATATCCAAATGAGCATTAAACAAGTCTATTGTGTTAAAAACATTGATATCCCCCTTCTCCTCCTAAAAAGGTGCCCATTATTTTGTTTGGGCAAGCTCAAATTAATAATTATTATTTGTATTCGAGAAGATCTCACCTTAGCTTCGGAAACTCCTCATTAAAATCCCTCGAAATCCTCGGAGTTATTTCTCTTACATTAAGAACTTTAGCAACAATATAGTTTTTTTGCCATCGCCCACGCCATGTTGTACCACTAGGCGTAGTAGCTATCTGAGTATGCAGAGCTAAATCATCCATATTGATTCCTTTGTGACGAGATAAAGTAGCATCTCCTGTAGGAATAATAGCGACAGTCGATTAGTTTTAACATCCCAATTAACTTGACTACATCGTTACTTTTTTGTTTATTTCATTACTTACGACTTCTGGTCTTTAAACCCAACCAGCTCTGATCTTTAAATGTTATTTTCTTGAGTTCTTGACCAGTTTCGATAGCAAGATCTAGAAAACAGAAAAAATTTAATTAAGGTTCATCTATAATAAACAGATCATTCTACCATTTCCTTTTCACATAAAAAATATACCTCTCATTCTTTTCTCCAGAGAGCCTCTTGCCTTGTCTGGGGGAGTAGCACCGTCCTTGTTAGCGAGGGAAATAAGAGCTCCGTGGTTTATCAGATCTTCGGCAATCTGCTGGTAGCCCCAGAAAGCTGCATAGTGCAAGGGAGTATTACCATGTTCATTCGTAAAATTTACATCGGCTCTATTTCGCAGTAACTGTAAACCAAAATTAATGTCATAAAGTAACGATAGGTTTTTCATTTCTATAATTCAAATATCATGATGTATATATATGCATACAAATTAAAATATTAATATTTTTATGATCAGGAAAGTTACAGGATAACAGCTGAAAAAGATTAAATAAAAACAGCTGACAAATAAAATATGAATATAGGAAGTCTGGTGAGTGTATTTTCTTTTCTTTATTAATGTCTTATTTATCAGCTGTTTCACTGCTGTATTTTAAGGTTGGGACTAGTTTAATTTCTTTCGTACAATCCTCAATGCCCCTTATAATGTCACAAACAAACTCATCCATCATGATCTTAATATCCCATAAGCTCCATACACACTTAAATCCGCTAGTCTCTCAACTTGCTTCCCATACTATTCCTGATAACTCTCCGAGGCGTCTGAAAAGAAGATGGCCTTGAGACCTTCTACTATAGAACTTTATTGGAATGCTACTGATGGGTAGTTTCTCCACAAGTGTTTTTAATGTCATATTGAACATATTAGCAAATTTACTTGTTATAATATTATTATAGTTGTAAATATCAATCAATAAATTAAAATAATAAAAAAAAAAAATTGTCACCATATGCACGATTTCCCTGTGGCCATGAGCAGCAGCGAGATGTAAAGGGGTATCATCACCACGATTAGTAACATTTATTCTAGCACCTCTTTGAATAAGAAGCTCTACAATCTTCGCATGACCCTCTTTACATGCCCAATGTAACGGGCTGAAGCCATGGTCATCACTGTAAAAAAAAAATATTCACTGTAAAATTCATGTAAGACTGAATATATTAATCCAAATAACATCAAAATTTATTAATTTAAAAACCATTATATTGAACAGTAAAGAATTTTGTCAATTTTTATAATGACTACCAATCAATAAGTAATACTGTTCGAATTCCATTGCTCATTACCAAATCAAGAAATGCCTTAATGAAAGAATTAAGAAACCAGGTCACCACAAATTCCATATTCATACACATTAGGATTCCTCTGTTCTATGGGATACGTCAAAGAGCAATAACTGTAAAGAGTAGAAATAACTTCTCTTTATGTCTTTTTATTGTTATTAGATAGCTAGCATTATGTATGCTAACATGCCTCCTCTTCAACCTAGCCGCAGAAGGGGCTGTCAGGAAGTCGGGTATCCAGGTTGGTGAGACCCTGTTCAACAGACTGGTGCAGCTGCTGGGTTATGCGGACAACTTTGACATTATGACCAGATCCAAACGAGCCTTTAGGGAAGCATTTCTTGCCCTTGAGGAGGCTGCAAGAAGGTTTGTATTAAAAGTAAACCAGCAAAAAACTAAGTATATGCAGGTTGGAGGGCTAGGAAACCACGAGGCATGCTTTGAGGTTGGACAGTACAGATTCCAGGTTGTCAACAACTTTACCTACTTCGGAAGCGAAATAAACAACCAAAACGATATCACCCAAGAAATTAAGCGTAGGATAATAACTGCTAACAGGTGCTACTACAGCTCAGCAAGAAACTTCAGGAGCCATATCTGTCAAGGAAGACAAAAATCAAGATATATAAAACAATAGTCCGCCCAGCACTAATTTATGGCTCGGAAGCACGGGCTATTAAGAAGGCGGATGAAAAACGGCTCTTGGTGTTCGAAAGGGGGATACTGAGGAGGATTTATGGACCCATCAAAGTAGGCGAGACATGGAGGAGACGTAAAAACCTGGAACTGTACGAACTCTTTGAAGATAACGAGATCTCCAAAATCATAAAATTGGGAAGACTTCGATGGGCTGGCCACCTAGCCAGAATGGATGATGGCGAGATTCCGAAGAAAGTGGCCACAGAAGAGATCTTAGGAACAAGGAGAGTGGGACGACCGAACGTAAGATGGATGGATGGTGTGACCGAAGACGCTAGGACTCTTCTCGGCGTGCGGGACTGGAGGATTGCTGCACAGGATAGAGCCAACTGGCGGAGGCTACTTGAGGCGGCCCGAACTCGGTGACGAGTTGTTGTGCCGGATAAAGTGAAGTAACATTATGTATCTTGTTTATTTAGTCCTGATAAATGACTGCAATATGAGTCCAAATTTTGTTATCAAATAAACAATTTATACCCTTTCAGATGTTTTACAGGAAAATTATTAACCTTAGTAAAAAAATTAAACATACTTCTTATCAGAGGAAATAAAATTTTAATTAATTTTACATTTCACTCTGAATTTCTTCATTGTTTTTTTTTTTTTAAATCTCTGGATCACTTTACTTCTTGTAACATTAGTTTAGAATTTTGTTTTGAAAATTAATGAATCTTAAGAATTAGAAAAAATTACTGTTATGTGTAACATGTAACATAAGTAACTGATGACCAGTAATAAGGAAAATCATTATACGTATCAAATAATCTTACCAATAGTAAGAACAAATCTTAGTTAGGGATACCTGTAATCTAATAGTTAGCATTAGGCCCGGTTTTCACAGGCCCAGTACTGACCACCCAATAGACAGCAACTGTACATTCTGCTGTCTATACAGTTCCTGACACTACTGGGTCTGCATTGGGACACAGCAGTATACAGCTACTGTGTTACTAGTTCTGGCTTGGGTTTCTGACCCATTGCGTTTTCACGAGGCCAGCAAAATGCCTGATCAGTGCGATATAATTCGAAAAAATATACGACTATCGGCATTACTCCTTGATGAACAGTTGATGGAAATTCTGAAAAGCCAAAAGATAAAAAAGAAGAAAATATGGACAAGGTGTTGGTTACAGAAGAAAAATATTGGAGAGAATATGAATTTTAAAAAATACTTAAAATGACACCCTTCCAATTTGATGTTCTTTTGCAGTTGACTGCCTCAAAAATTCAACACAATGATACCTTTATGCGAGAAACTATACCAGCAAGAGTAAAAAAAATGACTGTCCAAGCTTCCACTGTCGTTCAGCACTCACCGGCTACTGTCTAATTGTGTTTCTATGGAGTGGGTGACGACCCAGTAGCTGTCCATGTGGGAGTGGGGAAAGGTCAGTGGACAGAAAAAACAAAAAATTTTGAAGTAGCTGTCAGTCAGCAACTGACCGGTCAGTAGTGGCTCAACTTTGTTTTCATGGACCCAGTAGCTGCCCTTCGCTGACCGCCAGCTACTGGGCCTGTGAAAACAGGGCTTAACAACCGACTTTGCCCAAGATAGCCTGGCAGGTGGGCCTAGGAGTTTTTAAATGGAGTAAAAAATCCTTTATTATGCAGTCCTTCGGAGGGGAAGTAAAAGGAGGTCCTGAGCCTGTACGATGTCAGGTACTTGTTAAAAATCCCTACTTTAATTATACTTGGATAGTCAAAATTTAGGACTCCCACTGTAGCGTCCAATAGCCATAGCAGCACTAAGTGACATTAAATAATTAAGCAAACAAACAACAAATCTTAGTTGAATGAGCATAAATTATACATACAATTAAGGAAGTCAACAAAACAGGTAATCTGAATAATCTTCTATTTATACCCATGTTACAAATTTCAGAAATTTCAAAATTAGGGCTACGAAAACTTTATTTCATTCGCAATAAGTGTAACCACTCCTTTTTGTTGAAAATTTACTATGCTCTAATACATTCTGTTTTAGAATATGGGATTGTTTGTTGGGGTGGTGCCTATGTCAGTATAATTAAGCCGTTACTGATTCTTCAAAAAGTTGTCAGATCAATATTGAGGAAAGCCAGTAGGGAACCTTCTCGACCACTTTTCATTTCACTGCGGGTATTGCCCGTTAATTATTTGTTTTTGTACAAAACCTTAAGAGTATTTTTTATCAGAAGTGGTAATATTGATCGCCATCCGGCTGTATATGGAACCAGGCGTAGAAACCTTTATAGTGTGCCTACACCTAGTTATACTTTTTTTAAAGTCGTCTTTTGTTAACATGGCGCCACGAAATTTTAATAACTTTCCCAACAGAATAAAAAATGCTTCAACCACAAAAATCTTTTGCACTACTCTGAAAGAATATATTTTTTCAGAAAAGATATAGATCATTTACTGCACAGCACTTCTCAATTCATAGTCTACTTTACTTCTTTACAGCGTAACTTTTCTTTTTTATATGCTCTCAGGCCAAGACTTCATCTTAATTAATAGAATTGTGAGGGTAACCCTATCACAGGTTATGACCTTAAAGGTTATACCCATTTCCTTAATTTATTTTTATGTATTGTTTACTTATAAGCTTATTTACTGTATTATAAAATATGTACTTATGTTAATTTTTAATGTGGAGATGGATTAATAAATAAAAAAAATAATAAAAAAAAAAGTATAAAAATCAAAACACAAGAAATTCTAAAAAATATTGTATATGTTTGATAGTTTGAAAAACTAGAAAGTACTGACTTAAACTGAGCTAAAATGGCTACCATACGTTCTTGCTGATGTGAAGTCCAAATCAATTAAAACTAAACAAACTGATATTTCCCTAGTGCATTTAATGATAACCCCTCTTTTCCCCATGTAGTAAGGTGAACTATTTTGGAATTACAATGCTAAAAAAATGTTGAATACAGTAAGGAAGATGATGGTAGAGCAATATTTCAAATGATAAAATTAAATTAGTTAAGAGTAAATTAATGTACTTAAAAGATTATTAATGCATACATATTTTAAAATTTATTTAATAGCATGTCAGACTAGGTTGTTATTTTAATTCATAAGTCTCATTTACATAAAAATATACTGATATACCATTATTCTCTTTTTAAACAATATCAAATTATTTTATGTATTTTTCATATAATAAAGTGAATATCATATTTTGAGCATTGAATATTTCAATTAAAATTAAACAAATGAGATGATACAACTGAAATGATATGGTATCAGCATGCAGGGAATCCCATTTTTTTTTTATTTCAGGCGAAAATACTTTATCTTAAACTAAAGGAATAAAGGAACAAGATTATATTATGAAACAAGCATGTAATACAAAACAATTAAAATTATTGGTTTCAATTTTTTTAAAAGAAAATATTAAAATAAATTTTCTCCAAAAAATGGCAGGATATCTTAGTGTGTATGCTGCCTCCTTTTAAAAAATATATTTTTTTTTAGTTACGAACATCTTTTATTTAATTTATTATTTTCTGCTGATGCTAAATGTGATTTTTTTTTCTGTACTGATTGTGTCTGAAATGATAAAACATTGACTGTGAATCCTACATTGATATTTTAACACTTAATTTTTTGCTTTTCTGTATTACTAAGTTAATACATTTTTTTTAAACGAAAATATCTGAACTAAAAGAATTTATTTTTCCATAGAAAATATATTCACATCAATATTTTAATGTAAGTAAATATTTTTATAAAATTATGGATTTATATATCTGTATCCCATATTGTACCCCAGATGGTGACCTCTATAATAAAGCATATTAAATATATGTTTTATTAATAAACATCCTGGGTATAAATTATTAAAAGTGAATAATTTTCAATACTGAGGAAATGTTAAGTTAAATATATTTGATTCAAACAATAACTGGGCAATATTCATAGAAACAGTAGGCGTAGCCTGATTTTAATGTTAGGAGCTGAGTTAATCATGTAATAAGAGTAGGACCATTAGCCCTTTAAAATTATAACTATTATAGGTCAAAATTAATGGTTGTAATGTTTAGTGTTACAATAATTATTGAGAATCTACAATAAATAGACAAATAATTCAATTTTTATAAGGCATGAATGTCAATCCGTTGTTTTTTGTCATGCAATATTACAATATGAAAAAATCATGAATAGTTAAATTTTTGGATCAACCAACGTGAAATCTAATATATGATATTTACATGATAACTCATAAATACTATATAATTGTATCACTTATCATTTGGTGATATAAACAGTTTTAGTATTGGGCATGTATACTAAATAATTGTTTGTCCCAAAAAATAATATAGAGAACATTAGTTGACTAAATTGATCTATTGATTACAATAGATCTTTTAAAAATATCACCAAATGTTTCTCTAAGAGCTTAAACAATAATCATAATAATAATAACTTGTTTAATTCATAATTACGTATATGCAATTTTTAAAAACCCAAGTTCCTATCTGTGTACTGGGAAAACTTACAATAAAACAAAATTAATAACTCTGTAGGAGAAATATTCCCAGATGTTGATAAAGCAATTAATTGTTGAAGAGTGTTCTAAATTTAACAAATCAATAAGCATCAAGTTAATAAGTTTCAAAGGACCAAAAGAATTTATAATACTTAATTAAATTATAAAATTCCTCGACTATATCACATAAGCAAAATAAAATCATATTGTTTTATTTTCCATTTTCCATAGGCCTGGTCCCAATTAAATATTCATTGTAAATCATCAATAGTTAAGCTCTCGCCTAATAGTTTTAATAAGCATAATTAACAACTAAAATTAACATAATTAAATCGGCAACTAACACGGCCATTAATAGCAAATAGAATTCCTACAATATATATTTTTTTAAAGCATTAATAAATGAATCTAAAATACAAAATTTCAGTTCAAAAATTTATCTAAAAATTTTGAAACCGGAAAAAATAAATTGTAATATAAATAATCACCTATTTCTGTTAAGGATAGGTATGTGAAAAATACATAGATTTTGATGTAACAAAAAAAAACAATTTTTTTCCAAAAATTGATAGAATTAATATCATACATTTTATTTCTCATGAAACGATATGAAACTTTCCTTAAAAGTAAAAGTATGATAAGATTCAAAACATCCTGTAACCTTATCATTTCAGTTGAATCATCAGACATGTCAGAATTCTATAAAAAGATAACTAGGAGTTTAAAATTTAATAGAATTTTAAATGTTGGAAGAGAATATCACTTTTAGTGTAAACATTCAGCATTCAATTCAGAATATTCAAAGTGACTGAGACTATAAAGAAACTTCTTGTCTTTTAGATTTGAATGAGAATAAAATAATCTCAAATGTTTACTAGCTCTATTTATTGTTTGACAGGTTGTCTGAGAAAAATAGTATTTAAAAATCAGACAGCCAAAGGTTATTGAAGATTGCAAAAATGACTTGGCACATGGCCAAAATAATATAGTTTTACAATAATACTGTTTACTATAACCATCAGCAATAAACATAAATAAGGTTGAGAGAGCCTTATATGGTCACGTGAGTATCTCTGTTTTGCTTACAATTCCCCCACCTCCCAAATTTGGTCAAGGATTTGGTGAATGTCAACCAGGTATAACGAATTAAAAATTATTCAATAAATTGCTATTGGTTAAAATCATTTATTACTATAATTAATAATAAAGAAAAAATTCAATTCACCCTAGATTCAGATCGTTTTCTGTGTCGTCAAGCCAAACCCTTACTTGCATAGCATTGCCTTCACGGCACCAATGAAATATATCCTCCATTTCGGTTCTTGAATAATCAACAAAAAAATAACACAGCACTAAGCACGAACAAGAATAATTAGATTAAACTTGTGTAGAAATTAAAAAATACGTCCTTGCTTGACTGCCCATCCCACTGAATCGTCCTACGACCGTCTAAAAATGTAGAACAAGCAAATAAAACCTAGTTACGGATCCTGGCAACAGGATGCGCCACGGGAGGTGATGTCATAGCCCATTAAACACACTCCCTCTCTTGTACTCTAATTTTATCACACAATTAACTAATAACAAAATTAAACGTTTATCCCTCTAACAAGACAATTTCCTCAAGTTTTCTTCCATGAATTATTATTCCAGTATCATATTCGTGATATGAACTACAGATTTCAATAAACTGGTCAAATATACAATTGAACAGAGACAGTAATTACAAACAATTTCACTTTTTCAAAAGATGTAGAATAATACATTAAAATCCAATGTTTACCTCTTATCATTTAAATCGCTATATATGTTACTATCATATCATGAAAATTCAACGTTATACAAAATATTAATTTATTCCAGCTTAACATTATTTTTAAAAATAATTAAAGCTTATTATTATTTAATTTGCATTTGCACCTGCGCAATCGTGCATCCAATTATTATTAATTAAAGCTTCATGCAATATTAAAAAAAAAAAATAGAAATTACCAATCTCATAAGGTTATTGATAAGCATCAGTAAAGGATAGTAACATTTTACATACAGTTTTAATAAATTCAGCACGAATTGGGAATTACCTCAATTATTCAACAAAATAAACAAATATACTAATTTAAAATAAATGTTTTTAATATCTTCATGATATTTACAGTGATGATAAAGGAAATTTTATTTTATTGTTAAAGAACTGATACACAATTATTTAAAAACGTTTCATAACTATTGTATCTGGGAATTTTTTTTTTTTTATCTGATCCACCCATCTGGATTGGGTGGGTTACTGTGGATCAACCTTAAGTGCATGTTTAAAAAATGTATAACTTCTTTTCCTAATTGTGCCGGAAATTTCTTTCTGTAGCTTTGTAAAGGACCTCTTTCTGATGGAGGACTAATTTCCTGTTGAATAGTTTAGGGCCTAAAATTTCCCTTATATCTTCTGTTTATTTATCTCCAACCTTTCAATAAGGGCCTTTTTAGTGATAGATAGGGTTTGTAATAACGGATAGATCACAATGACCACACCAAGGATGTGGATGGATCATATAAATACACAGCAAACCAGTATTTGAATTATGTGGAAGAAAGTGGTCCGGTTAGAGGTCACAATGAATTTCTCGTAGAAATGGAGAAAAACTTTATTGATTAGCCAACGTTTCGACCTACTTTGTAGGTCTTCTTCAGGGCTATATGCAAAATACAGACAATTAAGAATAAAGACTATTACATAAAGAATACAGACAATTAAATTTATTCTTATATTGTCTGTATTTTGGTTATAGCCCTGAAGAAGACCTACAAAGAAGGTCGAAACGTTGGCTAATCAATAAAATTTTTCTCCAATTCTACGAGAAATTCATTGTGACCTCTAACCGGACCACTTTCTTCCACATATATTATCAAGGTCAACAATTATCATTCAATGGTATTAGAATTACTTTGTATTTTCTTTCTTGGGTCCCAATTATCTTTTCCTTAAATTCAATTTTTATTATAATAATATTGATATATAAACCCAAATGATTTTTATAGTAAATGATTTATAAACTATAAGTAAAATTCAAATTTATTTGTTAACATAAAACACAATAAATAGAAATCAGATCTAAAATGGTCAGAAGATAACAATAAAACATGAATATTTTTTATATGTATCTTAACTAATATCAATTTAAAAAAAAAAGAATAAAGAGGAAAAATATTTATTTTTGGTTACATCAACAATTATGCAGATTATATAAATATATTTTCATATATTTCTTCGAGTGAGATTAACAAAATAAATAATACACTGAGCACAACAAAATCACAAAAAACAAAAATGCACTTTAAAACCATAACGTGATGCATTTATAAATATATGGCTACAATTAGAAAGGGAAAATTATTATAGGTATCGTTTGAATGAACTATAGCAAATTATTAAGAATAAATTAAAAGTAGACCTTAACAATAACAATAAACCAACAAGATACTGACTTTCCATTTTGGGGTTTAGTACAATACTGAATCGTCAATAATTCTGTAAACATACTTTTAATTTAATAAGAATTATTAAATTCTAAATAATAAAATGTCTTAATTTAGATCTTAATCATTTTAGATGAGTATTAATCTATTGTAGCATGTATCTGGCTTCAGTTTTTCTCAGAAAAATGGAAACAGATTTCTGTTTTTTTTCTTTACAAATTATTTATATTGATCTAAGCGTTGCTTTACTACTGATGTAAGCAAGGTCATTCAGAAACAATAACAGTTAATAAGTAACAATATATTAGTTTATTAGAACATCTAAATAACAAACAGTTGTAACATGTATGAAGAAATCTCATTATAGAGAAACTAACCACAAAATAATACATCTGAGAGGGACAAACTGTTTTGCCTCTTGTTACAAATGTTAGTATCATAAGGGAATATTGACCCACATCTTTTGTTGTTATTTTTTTTTTAATTTAATATATTATCCAGTTTTACTCAATTCATAATAATATAATAAAAAATTTATGGTAATGCAATTTAACAGCAGTTGGTATGGAAGATGAGTTCTTTAGTGCGGGTCGTTTTTATATAATTACTTTAATGCAAAACTATACTAATAGTTAATAATCGGGATTTACAAGTGTAAAATGGTATTAATACTGATAGATAATAACTCTGTACAGTTACTGAAAAATAACTAGTTGTAAGTAAAAACAAAAAGACAGTGCTCCATACGTACAAGGTCTGAACAATAAAATATAAATCGGTAACAAAGAGAATCATCGATATAAACTGACAACTAATGAAATAAATTACTACATAATGTTTATCTTTTAATTTAATAATCAAGATGTTTTATTTTTTATTAATGGATTAATATTTATACCTATGAATATTAACGAGAACATTAGTAATAATACTAATAAACACCAAAGAGAGCAACCATATTTCAGACAACAAGCATGAATATTATAAATCTGCACCAAATGTAAACGTAAATATTAAATAACAGAATATCAACTTGTTGCGAATTTAGTATGGATTCCTGCGTCTAGCAGCTCTTTGCTTATCGAACCTCATCTCCATTTCCTCGAGAACCTTTGGTGTATAACGAACCACCAGTTTTACTGATCCTTGAGCCTGCTTCAGAAGCTCAACAGCTTTTTCATGATTCTCCCCTTCAACAGACTGAAATAAAATAAAATAAAATAGTGATTTAAGTGAGGAAGAAAATGGAGGTAAAAAAAATTGTTCTTAAGTTGGGAGAACTGTTTATTTTATATAGAGCCAACTCCCTACTAAACACCATTTTTTTTTTACTTTCACATATATATATATATATATATATATATATATATATATATATATATATACTAGCTGACCCGGCCTCGCATTGCTGTGGCTGTTGTAAAAGTTTTAAAAATATATTATGTTGAAATTTGAATTTTAAAGAAAAAATGAAAGAATGGAAAAAATGAATTAGATATATTTTTGATTTTAAACCTTATACAATTTATATCTAAGTACAGTATTTAATAAATAAACAATATACAAAATCCTGACTGATAAAATAAAAACATTAAATTAATGAATGAGGTATATCATGGTTGATTTTTAATTATAACTAATAATGTTTTTTTAAATTATAACTATTTATTTCAATTTATTATGCGCTAATCGATGACCAATATTCTATTTGAATCTGTCCTTTGCTAATACAAATAGATAAGATGATTTACTAACACGTGAGCATGCGACATATAATTGTCCATGGAAGGAACATGGATGTTCAAGGTCCAAACCAGCAATGGACATTGACTGGCCTAGAACCTTGCTGATGGTCATAACAATAGCCAAGCCTATATCGGAATTGAAGTATTTTGAACGGTATTATGGGTTCTGATGGTATCTTTGGAATACGTGGCTACGGGACGACTTCTCCTTTAAAGATTCCATTCAACATTGCCCCTTCAATAACATTCCCAGTGATATTTTTGATCACCAATTCATCAAGTCGCTACGGAGGAGTTCTGTAACAAACACTGTGGCACGACAATTTTATATATTAGATAGAGCTAAGATTCCGGTGAATTATTGTATGATTGCAACTTAACTCAGGATCTGTCAAACCTACAGAGCTTCATTTGGGCTCAAATTGTAGCAATTTCAATCTTCTTATTTGTGCTTTTTCCCTGAAACGCACCGATTAGGAGATAAAGGCCAAAAACTGAAAAAAATCCGAAAATTTCGAAGTTTTTCGGCCACCAAAAGTATTGCCGTCCGTTTTTTCGGTTGCAAACTTGGATATACACTGTTCAGACGTGCCCTTACAACATATCAAAAATGCAGCATCATCAAGCATCACTGCTACGATCGATGCTTAATCGATAATAATGGCCGACACGTATCACTTAGGGGTATGAAAAATAGTTTACATCCTATTCTCAGACCTACTGAATATAGAAAAAAAATTTCATAACCATCGGTCAAGTCGTTTCGGAGGAGTTCTGTAACAAACACTGTGACACGACAATTTTATATAAATATATATATATTTTTTTTTTTATTTAACTATTATTATTCAAGACAAAAAAAAGTGATATGAATATTTTTAAATCAGTCATAAAAACTAAGATTTTAAAAATAGAAGAAAAATGTAAGGTAATAGTATGAAATCAGGTTGATACCTTGATTAACTGTGATCCATATATTTTTTTTTTATAATTCTCATAAAACTATTTTGCTACCAATTATAATTCTGGTTTGTTGGCCTAATTTTTTTTTCTATGGTAAAAAGTAAGAAAACATGTGACTATAAGATATCCTAGATTTAGACATGTAGCTGGTATTGAATGAGTGTGTCACATAAACTAACAAAAAGATTAAATTTTAGATATAAATATAAGAAAACAAGCAGTTTGCTGAATAAGTCAACAAATATAATAAGATAAATATATCTTGCAATATGTTTCATTCAAAATATTTCTTTTGCAATCATTTACTTACAACGCCGTTGACAGATAAAAGCTGGTCTCCTCTTTTAAGGCCTCCATGGCGGTCCGCCACTCCTCCGGGTATGATCCTTGAAATATAAATTGGAGAATTTTGTTCTTTTCCACCCATTACATTAAATCCAAGTCCTTCTTCGGTTTTAGGTAATTCTACAACACGGGGATGAGCATGACCTTCAGAAGCTGCAAATGCAGCAACAGTGGCCTTGGCAGTGGCAGAAGCTCTAACATCAGCTGAGCCTTGGACATCAACAGTTTCGTATACATGTTCATACACCTCACGAACAGCGTTTAAGAAGTCACTCTGAAGAACTTTCTGCAGAGCGGCTATCTTCGTTACAGGAACTTCACCACCTAAATTTAACATATTATTAAAACTCCGATAGTATCTTAAGGACCCTATTCACTTTCATTTAAGTTGAACGACTAGTCTGCAAACTTATTCGTATAAATATGAAAGCGTTGGGAACTACAAGATATGTGAAGAATAAGCTGAAGAAAGAGGTTTTGAAAATTACATTTATTTATTTTTCGTTATCATGTAGTCATATGTAAGATGATATTAGGTGAGCAGCTGTTTGGTATTTTGTACACTTCCTTCTCCTGCTTAGTCCACACTTAAAATCAGATCCAAATCCAGACTAGGCTAATGCACAGGCATGTATATCTATATCCATTTTATTCAAAATCAAAGCTAATAAAATTTGATACATTATTTAAACAAATATAAACATTTAGTAAAAATTATTGCAAAGATAATTTATTTCAGAGCCACTTTTTATCAGAAAAAAAATAAAAAGATCATTAAAATGTGAATTATAAAAAAATCTTTATTTTAAAACCTAGTTAACAGACTACTTCAGAACAAGCCAAATTTTTTAATCATGTAACTGATAAGAAAAACTGATAATTTGTCAATTTATCACAATTAAATATTAATCCTTTAATTTTGCAACAGTTGAAATTATTCTAAATGATGCACAAATCTTCTTTGGCGGGAATAATCGCAATGGCAAACGATTTGATGAATTATTACTTGTATATATATATATATATATATATATATATATATATATATATATATATATATATATATATATATACAGCATTTTTGCTTTATTAACTCTTTTTTGTTTTTACTAAACAAAAACTAAACTTAAATACTGATTATTAAACAATATATTCATTCAAATAGTCCTAGAAATAAAGAAGTTAATTCATTATATAAATTAAGTTTGTATAATGGATCCTACATTAATGATGTAATATACAGTTATATATATATATATGTCTGGGATCATGAAAACAAAAGAATACAAAAATACAAATTAAAAGAAACATAAATCCAAAATAACAAAATTTACCCATTGTGCTTGACACACTCATGTACCTAAGTTCATGATCTAATAAAATTTACATGGACACACTATTTTTATTACAATTATCGAATGTAGATTGATTATTCGAATTATCGAATAAATTTGTGCAGCCCAAGTGAATAAGTGGTTAAGTCGAATTTCGGTTATCAGCTCTCCAGGTTATTGCATCAATTTTAGTCAATTGTTTCCTTTTTAATATTCTCAAAAATAATTGTTAGTTTTAGTCTGGAAAAAGAGTGTAATTATGGGACATACACACATTTTCCATAATTACAGACTTTTTTCCTTACTAAACCTCACAATTATTCGTAGTTTTGGAGAATATTAAAAAAGAAATGAATGAAAAGTTAACACTTTTTGTGACACGATTCAAAGTGGCAACCTATGGAACTGATACCGAATTTTGTTCAGAAATAGGTAACTGAATTGAGGGAAGCGGAATCAAGTCATTTTAATCGAGTCAATTTTAAGCCAAGGCCTGACTCAGTCCCTTATGCACTACTAGAACAACACGATTCTGTTTTCCTAAGGACAAGAACCTCATCTTAGACAAAATTCAACAACCACTTGTTCACAATATCAACAGATATAAAGTTATTTTTAGAATAATAAATAATTATAGTTCAATCAATAGCAAACTGCTTACTCTTCTGAAGTTTCTCTAGTAATTCCACAGCCCTGGCCACATCTGAAATGGTAAAAAAAAAAAAATCATTGGTCATTTATTGATTTCAAAAATAATAGCTAACCATAGAAAAAATATTATACCTCTGGCTAAAGTTAATGGCTCCGCGACTGATGCCATTATTATCAATTGAGCGGTTGTTAAAATTAATTAAGTAATTTTCGAGATAAAATGATTTAGAAAAGTTAGTTCTTTGAACCAAAACAAATAAAATTTCTGATAGGAGGTTATAACCTGAGGTGACATTTACATCGATGAAAGAATCGATAAACTAGCTTCTGTAATTTCTTTCAGCTATTTATTTATTATCATTTATTCATACATATTTTTTATCAATAGTTTAATAGATTTTAACGAAAAGCCGAGCTTAAGGCAGAAAATTAATGACTTGGCTGGTGTGGACTTTTGGCTACAAAAAAGCTCTGCGGGACCGAAAAAAACAACATACTTTATCAACTTTTTAATTATTCACATCAAACACTACCGAAAAGTGTAACGTGCGAAATACGAACTTTTTAAAACGAAAAATATAATTTCAATAATATAATGGCCTTTGCCGCCATTATCAAGTAATTAACTTTCCTGTATATAAATCCGCCACTGTACACAAGGCGGATTCAGGGGGGCACGTGCCCCCTCCTCCCCGAAAGTTTTTTGTGTACCATCAAGAATCCATTTTAGTACATATTTATAGGCAAATCACACGACCATAGTTGTTAAAATAACATGAATGAAACTATTGTTTTGATATTTTAATAAACCTTTGAAATCTTTCAATAGCTACAAGTTTATTTGTAAGTTATTGCTGTGTTTTTTTTTCGTCTGCCCGTTGTGCCCCTCCAGAAAAAAATCCTGGATCCGCCCTTGACTGTACACCACATTTTCCTATCAAGATGTAGAAAAATTAACTAAACAATCTGTGAAAGATCTTGGGTTCAGTATATGTTAAAGACTGCACTGTTTCTATTCCAAAGGTTGTGCAGGGAGATAATTTGACGGAGATATGAGATTTGACCATTTTTTCATTAACCTTAAATAATGGTATTGATGGAAAACACATATCCTTTTCCTACCCATTCCTTATTTTCATTGTATGATATCGGTATTTTGAGAATGTAGTTTTATTCAAACATAAAAAAGGAGTTTTGTCAAAGATCTTAGTCAATGAATAATTTTGCAATTGAAAAAGTCCCCCAAAAAATAAATCCACAAGTCTCTAAAATACTGAGGGAAAAATAAGCAATTAACATTTTGCCGATTCAGGCATCATCTGGACAAACCAAAAATAAAAATCACACCAAAGATCGAATGAAGCATATCTCACATCAACAGTCCAAATAGACTCATCAATCAAGATACAGCAACTTGTTTGTTTGTTTGTTTATTTAACGTCACTTTATGCTGCTATGGCTAATCGGACGATGACCTTCAACAAAAAACTCTTTGTTTATAGGATTTTTCGGATTGCATTCTCATTATTACATTACGTCTCTCATTTTTAATGACCAATCAAATAGCTTTCACTGTCCAAACTGTCCTAAATATTTTTGTTAATTTTATCATTAGGTCAGTGACACATTCTATATACATGCTCATCAAAATTATTCATATTGTATGAACCGAAATATATCTACTGGACTAAGAGATGAATTACCAAAGGTCAGAAGATTTCTGAATATGAGGATTACTTCACCTAATTTATTTTATTAAATTGGTACTTTACAACTTTTTCTCTAAAGAGCAGTTAACTCCGAGCTGCAGGCTCTTATATAGTACTCAGTCCTTGTCACGTGTTCTGACTTCATAACATTCAAACAATAATTATGTTTGTAACTCATTAGGAGCCGACTTAAGTATTCTAAAATTTTATAGTTTATTTACGATTAATTGTAAATAAACAGTATTACATTTCGGTTTGTCATTTAAGCCTACCTTTTATTCATTAAATTAATTGTGTTTGCACTTTATTTATTGTGTTTTTGGCACTATTGACCCTTACTTCTGTAATCCCACAATAATAACTTTGAAGAAGTAAAAATCCTTCAAATTTTTATTCCTTTTAAATTGTTACTTACAATTTTTTTTAAAATTTCTTCTAAGCAATGGGGAGGGGGTTACATCCCCAATAACTCCCCCCCCCTCGTTATGCCTATGAATCTGAGTAATTTGTATGCACAATGCCTTCATGGCGGACATCATCTGTCTAACTGTCTCTTCATAAAACGAGTCTCAGCTTATAATATATATATATCACTATCATGATCTTGAAGCATGCGGACTATTTCGTTAACAATATAGATATAAGAGTGATTATAGTTTTATATATATGTAAAACGACTTTATTACAACAATGAGTCATATGTTGTAGTCTAAATCATACAAGCCCTGTCGCCATTTCTTTTTATCATAGCAGTCTTCCTCTCTAAGTCCTCTTGCCGCAAAAGGAGGAAGAGAGGTCGGCCAGAGAAGAGGTGGATAGAAGGGATCCCGGAGGCAATAGCGGTAATTCTAGTTATACAATTATATTAGTTACTAAGTAAGTAAATATAAGTGTAATATTAACAAGAGTAATTTCGGCATTGAATGGCTGAATTAGGTCCAGAGGGGTTTCACCTAATGTCGAAAAAGAGAGTATCAAGTTTGAGCAAAGAATATTGCAGAAACCTGGAGAAAATGGACGGATGAAAGGAAAAATTATCGTTCTGATGAGAGGATGAAGAGATATTTAGATGAGAGGCAAAAAAAGAAAAACATCATGAATTCAAGTTCAATCATTTTCCTAAAAAGAAAAACTGCTACAATAATAATTATTATGATATCATTTACCACAGTCTATTTATAAGCTAGCCTAAAAATTTCATCAAATATTAAAAAAACAGATAATTAACTAAATTAAACGAATAAAAATTTAATAATGCACTCCTTTCCACACCACCACAGAGGTAGAGTGCATGTGGTGCGTTTTTTTTAATGTGGTATCCCCATTAGGCCTAGTCCACAATCCTACCCTACAATCTTCAAGATATAAGATCTCGAAGAAGTTAGAACTACTATAGATCACATCAGATCTAGTAGTATTTGACGTACGAAGAAAATTTGGGAAACGGGACGAATAAACCTAAATTCGACGAACAAACCTAAATTCGACGAATAAACCTAAATTACATATTATAAATTAACCTAAAATACATATTATAAATTAACCTAAAATACATATTATAAATTAACCTGAAATACATATTTTTTAAACCTACTTAGTTGTTACAAGGTAGTTTTTACAAATTAAAAGAATTTTCGGAAAATCATTTCAACACCACAATGTCTGCTGAATACCAATCTTGAGTTAGATATAGTAGAGAGATATTTTTTGAGGAATAACTCAAATTGGCATTCGTTCAACATGCGATGATGGTTTGATGTCCTGAAAAATATTGAAAAAAAATATTTAAACATCACAAGGTCTGCAGAATCCCAAGCTTAAGTTAGATATAGTAGAGAGATATTATTTTGAGGGATAACTCAGCTTGGAATTCGTTCAACATGTGATGATGCAAGATTAATAAAATTGTTTCAATTATATACTAAAAGTATATAACAGTTATCAAATTTAAAAAAAAAAATTAAATCTAAGTAGGTTTAAAAAGAAAATAAGAATCCCTAGACATCCCTTCAACTTTGAAGGTGGTCTGGGGATATAATAAAACATCACACACATAAGTATAATAATAAAAATAAAAAAACAATACTCGTGCAATAGTTGTACTCACTTTTGCGAAGATCTTGCTCTCAACTCTCATGTGTACCTAAACCTAAAGTGTAAAAATTTTGCAATTTACTTAATGATAAAAAATCAAATATAGCTATGTAATAATATTACTCTACACAATGTGAAATTTGAATTTGAATTTAATGTATTTTAAAATATTAAAAAATTTAATTTTTATAAAAAATAAAATTTAAAATCTAATTTTATCAATCTACAAATACTTTCAAAATTAGAATATTTTAAAATTTATAAACTAAATTTAAGATATAATTAATTTAATTCACTATTGTTGAAAAAGCGTTGTGGTGTGTAATGAGAGAGGAGTCCGCAGCTGCAGTCTTGAAGGTCCTGAAGATCCTCAACTCTCACACTAAATTAATAAATTTGATAACTAATGACAATAATTGAATTTAAATTACTATAAAAATGACTTTATTACTTCAATAGATATGAATGAAAGCTTTAAATTTATTAAGGTAAGATATACATAATTCTAATTAAATATCAATAATTAATTGAAAATTTGATCTATTTAAAAAATTCTAATCTGCTGAATGAATTTAATAATTTTATGAAAGTGAATTATATAAAATTTTAATTAACTTTTTATGAGATTAAAAAAAATTAAATTTAATAATCAAATATTTAAACAACTAACCTAAATGAAAAAATTAATCATATGAATCTAAAAATATGTGAGAGGAGGTCGCTGCCGTAGATATATAAAAAATATATTTCACACTCATGCTCATGCAGAAATACTGCCCACTAAGGATGTGACCTAGCCTATCTAACTTATGCACTATCTTTAATATTAAATAATATATTTATGCTATAATAAATTTCCTATTTTAAAGTATTTTAACAAGTAAATAAATAATGAAAATAATTAATAATCAATAATAAACAAATAATAATTTAATTTAATAAATAATGAATTTAATTTGAATCTATCTAAAAGTTTTGTACTGTACAAATCTAAAGAAACCAAAATTTTAAAAACATGAATATATACGTAAATAATTGAATATTTGAATAATTTCACTGCAATTGATATTACTGTGTAATAAAAAATATTATTGTGTCGTATGTTGTTATGTTTCTTGGAAGTGTAAATGTATGAAAAAAGCAACATGCACATGCAGTATCCAAAGTGGGCAGGGCTGTGACCCAGATCAAAAATAATTTTAGAAGTTATGGATAATTTATAACAATAAAGTTGATAATTTAAAGTTAAGTTATAAAGTTTAAATTTTGTAAGACTTATAAGAAAGTTATAATTTATGTAAAGTGTTTGAAATAAAACAATATGAATTAAATAATCATAATAATTATTTTTCTAGTTGATTCTTTAATAATTTAATATTGTTTGGGCCACAGTGCATGCTTAGAACTTGTTCCACTGACTTGGCACCCTACGAGGTGTGATGGCTTCGGAGTCTGGAAGATCTACGAGGTGTAGGCTGCTATCTCCGAAGGCTGCTGCATAGCTTTTTCTTCCTGGAAAAAAAAGATATTTAAAAAATACAATAACAATAAATTAAATATAAACATGTTAAATTAAATATAAACATGTTAAATTATATACATTTTTATGGTAAATGTGCGGAGATTGCTCAGTGGTAGAATGCAGAGTTACCGAAGGTCCTGGGTTCGAATGCTGCAGCTGGGAGATTTTATTTAATCTGTTAGTAGCCAGAGATGGTTCCTATAGGATCTAGGACCCAGTCTAAATAAAGTGGGTACCCGAAATGGGGGAAAAATCTTATGGTTGATGGTGATTGCCTCCTGCATGAAAATGGCATGATTTAAAAATAACCAAAAAACTTACAATAAAATTTGTCTCTGTAATATTTTAAAAATCATGGGATTATTTATTTCTCCTTTATCGACCATTACTTAAATATGTATATTCTTAATCTCCTATTTCAAACGTTTTAGATAAAACTCCATGCCTATTCACTTTTCAGAGTAATGCAAGATTGATGTGAGTATTCAAAAATTGTAATCAATGCACAGTAAATGAATAAGGCAATTAATGAAAATAAAATTCAGTTACTATTTTAAGGAGTTTCTGTTCTTTTGCCTAAATATAGTTAGAATATTATTAAAATTATTATTAATCACTAGGTGGTGGTCATTAATTTTCTTATTGAAAACAGAAAAACTAAAATAAAAGATAAAAAAAAAAGGTAATTATTCTGCTGTTTATCACTTTAATATTTTCCAAAAATACAAGTTACTGTGAGCTTTAGTGTGGAAAATAGAATGTAATTATGTGTAATGAGTAGATTTTGCTAATCATTTCATCAAGAAATAAAAGTTTCAACTAACATTTTTAAATATATATGATATAAATTTGTTGAAACATTCATTTCTACATGAAATGATTACCGAAGTACACACATTTCCCATAGTTACATACTCTTTTCCATACGAAAACTGTTCCATTCAAAGAGCTCATGATAATTTGTATTTGTATTAAAAGGGAATGAATGAACAGTTAAAACTTGTTGTGACAACTCAACGACAATCTGCAGAATATTTACAAGAATAAATTTTGCAAAAATAAGTAATTCCCACTCTATGGAAGGCTGTTTATTAAATATCTCATCTGGTAATTTTTTAAATATTACACTTCCAGCAATTTGCAAATTAGAAAATTTTGTATACTGTAATACAGTAATTTTTGTCATTTTTATGCAGGTAAGAATTATAGAGAAGAAGGGATTGATAGATAGATAAAGAGAAGGAGTGAGAGAGAGAGATTTTATTTGTTACTCATACTTAACAAATTAGTTTGTTTAGGAATAAAAAAATAATATTCATTTGATTGTTTTTAATATCTATATATATTAGCATATAATAATATATCTATATATATTATTATATTAGCAAGCAGGGTAGTTACAAGGAAGACAAAAATCATTTTGTATAAAACCTTGATTCGCCCAGTCCTTACATACGGAGCAGAGACTTGGACAATGGCCAAACATTTAGCCATATTTGAGCGTAGGATCCTACAAAAGATTTTTATAGTTGTTGTTAGTTGGTGAAGAGTGGAAACGGAGGACAAACGAAGAAGTTTATGTCCTTTATGGGGAGCCTGACATTGTGACTCTGATCAAGCGATACCACCTGAGATGGGCTGGCCATGTGGCCAGGATGAACGACGAGGAAGCTCCAAAAAGACTACTGACGGAGATCATCCATGGGCGGAGGAGAATTGGCCGTACCCGACTTCGATGGATCGACTGTGTGGCTGCAGATGCAAGGAGCTTGGGAGTCTGCAACTGGATGGCAGCAGCACAGGACAGAGACTTATGGCGGCTGCTGGTTGAGGAGGCCTGGACGCGTCAACGTGTTGTAGCGACAGACTAATAATATATTAACCACAGAAATAGAACCAAAAAGATGAACGAGTGTAGTGCCTCTAAGGCAACGGCTGTGCAGGGAGGTGATTAGATCAAGATCATGCTCAATCTCCAGGTTTTCCTCCTAACAAGTTTATCCTATTAATAGAAGATGAATGAGCCACAGGAGGGTCCCTAAACCCGACAGGCTCCATCTCCTCCAGTTAGTTAGATTAAATAACTTATCTGCCACAGTCAATTATTTAAATTTGAAGCCGGTAATACAAATTTGGGTTCCTGAAATATTTAAAATTCAAAGGAAAGGAGACTATGCTTCATTCACAAAACTTAGTTTGGAAGCAGAAGGAAATCCGAAGAATTGGGAAGTAGCAGTTATAGTTTCAATCTTTAAGGAGAGAACAGAGACTGTAACAATCATCAAGGTACATCCATCTAGAGTACATCCTCTTCTAAACAAAAATATGTACAAAAGAGCTTGTGTACGAGTGAAAAGCGAAAGTGGGCACAACACTTTTCAATCTCGGATGAAGAATCCATTGAAATGACCGAAAGTAGGAGGTATTATGAAAAACTTTGAAAATGGTTTAGAGTGAGAAGATTAATGACAATACAATTATTATTTAATAATAATTATTGTCAAAACCTAGTATTCCCGTAAAGGTAAAATTGGATAAAAGATTTAAAAAAGAAAATTGGGGTAAAAAAACCGGTGGGTCCTTCAGGACCTCCTAGGGAACGCAGCCTCTATTAAGTTGATACCTTTAACATTTAATTGGAAAAAAACCTGATGGTTGAGCATGGTCTCGGACAAATCACTTCCCTGCACAACCAGTGTCCTAGAAATATTACATTCTTTAACATGTACAGATCACAAGACTACAACCCATGAAGTTTTTTTTACAGTTTTGATTATTGTTCCCTTACTTGTAATTATTGTTCCCTTAAGATCCAAAAATAAATCCTTGGTTGCAGTTGTTATTCAATCTTTTACTAAAGCGTTTTTAAACTATACCAAACAACACGGAGTTTGTTTCCTGCATGGATTTTGTTTAAAATCTAATATGTTTAGTTCCATTGGACCTTCAATCGCAACAGCCTCAATAGCAATATGATACAACAGCCTCAGTTATTTAATATTTAGATAACTTTGAAAATCGAAATATAAAAAGTGTTATTAGCCAACCATTAAAGTTAAATAAAAAGTAATTCTTACCTCGCTGTTGCCCGCCTTTCTCCTGACACGAAGATCTGCGTGGAATCGGATGACCTACGTCGAACCTGATGGCCTACGTCGAACCTGATGACCAAGCCCGACTTGCGAAGACATTATTAACGTCTGGAAGATCTTCGGTGTAAACTGATGAACGAGGAAGACAGCAGAAGCTTCTAGAAGATCTTTGTACTTCTGCACATGTTCTTGTAGCGTTTCAGGTCCCTGTAAATATGCAATTTTAAATATAACGAAACAGTTGAGCATAAAAATAATAATTATGCAGAAATTGGTGTGGGAAGAAGTCTATTAAATTATACAAAGTAATAAGTATAACGTATAATTTGTACTGACATTTTAACCATCATGATGGCTAAAAAAAGGTTGTCGTTATATTATTATGTAGTTTTTTTTCTAACCCTGATGATCTCTTAAAACTTAGGCCGAAACGTCATGACAATAAATAATAATTTATACTTATTAGTGTATAATTTTATTGACACCAATTTATTTCTAAATACCTATTAAATATAAAATTACCATAGCATAGGAAAATATATATTTTGGGAGAACTTCACCATTAAACAGTAGAAATTGATTTTACCTCTATTCAGTTACATCATAAAGGTTGGAAATGTAATTGGAAGTCTAATGACAAGTAATATAAAAATAAAATATGTAGCTCCGTATTTTGAAATTTTATTGTTAGATTTCCCTATCTCTTCATTTTTTTTTTTTTATTAAGACCTCAAGAAAACTGTAAAATGAGCTCAAGTCATTTCTATATTTCTCTTCACTAGATTTAAGCTCTAATCATTGTGAGCTTGTAACTGAAATTACCTGTTACGGTAATTTATAATAAAATAAAAAAATGTACCACTACAAACTATGATGGGTTTGGGATTCAGTATATGATAGAGACTGTACTGTTTCGTGGACAAAAGTTGTGCAGAGAGGTGATTTGTCCTGAATCACGCTCAACCGCCAGATATTTCCCACTTATTTTGGGTACCCACTTTATAAAGGCTGGGTGAACCCCAGAAGGATCCTAGATCCCATAAGATCCATCCAAGCCTGCCAATTGATTGATTTTTTGAGCAGGATTTGAACCCAGGACCTTCGGCATGGCAACTCAACGTTCTGCCACTGAGCCACCCCGATCCCTATTTAATTGATAATAACTTACTAGGATATCACCAGTTCTAGAAGAAATCAGCTAACAGGTTAGAGAAAGAAGCAGAGTGAAGATGGAATCATAACAGAAATGGTGATGCCAGTAGGCTAAAATACTACAATTAAAGAATATATATTAATATTATAATATTTGGCAAACAGAACGATTCCAGAAGACTGAAAAAGTACATTAATTCATCCCCAACACAAGAGAGCGGACAGAACATGTGTTAACAACTACGAAAGAATCTCACGGGTATTTGAACTTTACAAAATTCTATAACAGTGCCTCCTGGATAGAGCACAACCATTAGAACGGAAAATTAAGGACTACCAAGCAGGATTCCAACCATGTTCAGAGCAAATTTTAAATATGAATCTGAGATTCTCAGACATCAGAGAATATATAACAAAAATGTACTTTGCACATTTGCAGACTTAAAAAAAAACATCGGATTCATTTAATCATGAATCACTGTTACAGATATTAAAAGAACAGAATATTTGAATATTTGATCAAAACAGGAGTGAGACAGGATGGGCTCTCTCTACTACTCTTCAACTGCATCGTTGCAATACAGAAATCAATCCTCAAGATTTACCAACCAATTACACTCGGTAGAGGCAAATTAACAATAGATTGCATAACATTTGTAGACGATCTGTTCCAACAGCAAAAAAAAAAAAAAACAGTTTAAATTCCTTCGGAAAAAATCGGCATGCAAACATTTTTTTAAACATGATCTGCAACCAAGAATCACAAAAAATGAGAAGAGATTCACATTTTAAATATATCGGTGAAACAATTCAGAAGAATGGAATAGAAACAAAAGCCAACGAAATTATATAGCAAACAATGGACACTGCACATAGACTCACACAAAATATAACAAAAAGGGTATATCCAAGGACTCAAATCTAAGTCATAATAATACAGTCGTAAAACTAGAATGGGTATCAGTTCCGTAGCTTGTCACTTTGAAAGTTAAGTCGAATCGAGTTTTAACTTTTCATTCGTAAGGTCACCTGTGGTCTAGTGGTTAGCGTAGCAAACTACTAAACCCAAGATCGCGGGTTTGTAGCCCGGCAGGTGGCCCTACGATGTTTTTAAGGGAGTAAAAAATCCTTAGTAACGCCGTCCTTCGGAAGGAACGTCAAACGGAGGTCCCGAGCCTGTAGGATGTCAGGTACTCGTTAAAAATCCCTATCCTAATTAAACCTGGATAGGCAAAATTTAGAGTTCTCACTGTAGCATCGTCGGATTAGCCATAGCAGCATAAAGTGACGATAAATGAATAAACTTTTCATTCGTTTCCTTCTAAATATTCACGAAAATTAAAATAATCGTGAGTTTTAGTATGAAACAAAGAGTATAATTATGGGAAATGTCTATATTACGGTAACCATTTCATTAAATAATGAACATTTGGAACAATAGGTTATAATATAACTTAAACGGTATGTTCTAAGTTGGTTGTTTAATCTAAAGTGGATCATAGTGAAATTGATACACCCTATAGAGAGAAAGAAAAACTTAAATGCCATAGGAAACAATACCAGAAATCCATCAACACATTTATTTATATCAATGTTTAAAATGTACAAACTCAAAAAATTAAAATATTCATTATTTTAAAACATTGATTATTTAAAAAAATTAAAAAACAAAATATGAATAAGAATTTCACATCACAGTCAAAACGCTTCACTTCTTATTAATTTTTTTGCTGGAGTTTTAATAACTTTGAGGCAGTTATAACGGAGCCATCCCTTAACTTACATGGCAGAATGTTTGTGGTCGTTATCCTGGTAAAAACAAAACTTGTCTTTGAGCCCCAGCTTTTCCGCACTTTATTTTAAGTTTCCTTTTAAAATTTCTAAGTAAAGATGCTTGTTAATTATTCCACATATAAAATGAAGATTTCCCACACCATAAGCCGCCATACACCCCCACACCATAACACCTCCCACACCCATGTTTCACAGTTGGGCGTAAATTTTTTTTCGCTAGCTCCTGGTTTCCTCCACATATAGCAACGTCCATCGGACCCAAAAATATTAAATTTACTTTCATCAGCAAATATTATAGTTTTCCAAAACTCGAGGTCCTTATTATTTATTCAAAGACGTCTATAAATATCCTGGTGTATCATTTTGACTGCGAGCCATTCCATATACCGTCGGTATTAATTACTATATACAGTCAGTAATAAAATTATTATTATATTCGAATATATTAAAAGGGAAACGAATAAAAAGTTAAAACGTATTGTGATTTAATTCAAAGCGACAAGCTGCTGAACTGATACCCCAAATATGTTTCTGTGGATCAGAGGCACTAATGAAAGGGAAGAGAGATACAGAAAACATTGAGAAAAAGGAACAAAAGATCGTAAGAAAAATTTTAAGCTTGAAAATCGGAAAACGAACATTACTGTCCCAGAAGCAGTCAATACTCAAATATTCACAGAAATTCAGATTTTATGGACACATTTTTTTTTTTTTTTTAATTTATTTATTGATATTTACAACTGTATTACAATTATACAACAAGTAAATAGAATGCATGTTACATAATGACATGAGAATGACAAGTAGAGAAACTACCCACTGGTAGTACTCAAATCAAACTTCAAATAAGAAGGTCACGTGGCCATCTTCTTTTCAGACGCCTCGGAGGATTATCGGGAATTGAAGAGGAAGCTAGGTTTGAAACTAGGGGGTTTGAGTGGGAATGAAGTTTGCTATGAAAGGATAGATACCGGGTTCGGGCCAAATCAGCAACAAAAGGGACATTAAGGTCGTTATGGATGACTTTATTCTTAACAAAATAAGGAGCATTGAGGATTTTACGAAGGATTTTGAACTGTAAGGATTGGATACGAGAGGAATTCGATGGCTTAGTGGAGCCCCCTATGGACACATAAAAAAAATTTAACTCAGGCAGAATTATCAAACAAATAATTGAATTTTATGAAAAAAAGGGAATAAATCCAAAACAAACACAATGAAATGGATTGGATAAATCGAAAAAGATCTAAAACTGACCAGAATTGCACCAAATGATATCCAAAATAAGGCAACCTGAAGATTTAATATTCATAAGTGGCAACTTTCGAATTGTGCAAGTATTTAAGTAAATAAATAAGTAAGGATTTTGGTACTAATTACATAATTAACGCCACCGCAGTTATATTTGCGTAAAGAGCAATCTTGTTCGCATGCACAAGCAGTTATATTTTATAACAGTTTTATTTCTAACAGCTGATTTGTTGTTGTTTGATTATTTTTAGTGCTATGAAAATGCGTATTTGGGATTTGCCAAAAACAGAAGAAGATGCAATTTTTTTTTCAGGAGCGAAATATTTTACCGAAAAAACGAAAATGTACCAATTCACATGAAATGAAACTTTATTTTGGTCAACGTGACTTTTGGAAATGTCAATCAGGTGAAAGAAAATAGAGATTGTTTCCAATCCATATTAAACAAACTGTATACCGGCCCATTTCCACCGAAATCCGATCGACTACTTTCTTTTTAACTAAATTATTTTGCTTTTTAATTGTTCATGATATATTCCATTATATATTTATTTACAATAATATTTATTAATTTATTATATATTAATAATATATACATTGTATATATTAATGATTATGTATCTTGGATATACTTTGTTTTTAAATAAATTCTTTTGATTTTTAATTGTTGATGATTGTTGATAAAAAATTTAAAATTCCAACTCCAATAAATAGATTAAAAACATTATCCAAGATAACTGTTATAAAAGATAACTGTTATAAAATATAACTGCGGTGGCGTTAATACACAAGAACTGGGATTTTTATTAATAGAAGGAAAAAATCTCGATCTCAAGCGCTTCTGGTATCAGTTCCGCAAGTTGTCACTTCGAGTTAAGTCACCAGTTTTAGCTGTTAATTCGTTTCCTTTTTAACATTTTCGAGAATAAAAATAATTAGTGGTTTTAGTATGAAAAAATTAATGTATTTATGAAAAATATGTACGTTTCGAGAATCATTCCATAACGAAATAAACATTTTAACACGGTCACCTGTGGTCTAGTGGTTAGCGTAACAAACTACTAAGCCCAAGTTCGTAGCCCGGCAGGTGGTCCTAGGATTTTTTTAAGGGAGTAAACAATCCTTAGTTACGCCGTCCTTCGGAAGGGACGTTAAACTGGGGTCCCGAGCCTGTACGATGTCAGGTACTCGTTAAAAATCCCTATCCTAATAAAACCTGGGTAGGCAAAATTTAGAGCTCCCACTGTAACATCGTCCGATTAGCCATAGCAGCATAAAGTGACTTTAAATGAGCAAGCAAACAATAAACATTTTAACTATCATTTGGAAGTGTTGAACATCAAATGTTAGTCGAAAGGTTCATTTCTCGAGGAAATAATTACCGATATAAAAAGATTTCAGTGATCATGTTAGTTTTTATTTTTTGAAGAATATTAAAAAGGAAACGAATGAACAATTAAAACTCGTAACTCAACTCGAAGCAACAACCTGCGAAACTGATATCGAGCATCTCCATCTGAAAGCTTTGAACTGGATACTCCACTATTTTATTTTGGAATCAGTTCCGCAGGTTATCGCTTCAAGTTGAGTTGCAACAAGTTTTAACTGTTTATTCGGTTTAATATTAATATTTTCCAAAAGTACAAATTATCGTGAGAGTTTTAGAGTGCAAAAATAGGGTTATTATGGGAAATGTGTATATTTTGGTAAATATATTCTATACTTAAGATTCCTGATGTATATAACAAGTGCTATGTATTGTACCGCCACGGCGGCAACATAAAAGGGAATGTGTTTTGCATAAAGAACAATGTTGTGTTGCGAGAAGTAGGTCACGCATGTAGAAGAGTGTCTGTCCCCGGTGGTCCACTAACGGCCAAGATGGCTGAAAAGATAAGAAAAGGGGGGTCGAAGACTCCATTGGAAAAAGGACTCTCTAAAAAGATCCCGAGGAGCTAGAAGGAAGACGCGGTCAGGCGAAGATCGACGTATAAACCCAATCTACCCCTGTTTCACAGACAAGTGTAATTTATTTCCTGTTATTTATTTTATGGCAATCCGATTTATATATCTATTTATATATTATCTGAATCATTAACCTTACTTTTCAATGCATATATTTTTTTAAACTTATTTATTGATATCTACAACTGTATTACAATAATACAACAAGTAAATAGGCTAAGTGATACATAATGACATGATAATGACAAGTAGAGAAACTACCCACTGGTAGTACTCAAATCAAAGTTCAAGTAAGGAGGTCACGTGGCCATCTTATTTTCATACGCCTCGGAGGATTATCGGGAATTGAAGAGGAAGCTAGGTTTGAAACTAGAGGGTTTGAGTGGAAATGAAGTTTTTTATAAAAAGGTAGATAGCGGGTTCGGGCCAAATCAGCAACAAAAGGGACATTAAAGTCGTTATGGATGACTTTATTCTTACCAAAATAAGGAGCATTGAGGATTTTACGAAGGATTTTGGATTCTAAGGATTGGATACGAGAGGAATTCGATGGCTTAGTGGAGCCCCAAAGCTCTACTCCGTAAGTCCAAATAGGTCATATGATGGTCATGTAGATGAGTCTTTTGTAGTTAATTGGGAGCTTAGAGCGTTTGTCTAGTAAGTGTTGAAGTAGCCTGAAACCTCGTGCGGTTTCTTGTCTTTTCAGTCTTGTATGAGGATTCCAGGTTAATCGTTTGTCAAGGTGCAACCCTAAATATCGGATCTGTTCTACAGGCACTAGAGGGATATTATTAAAGGATACTGAAGGGCAGGAAGTCATTGGTTTACGACGTAGGGTAAAAGTGATTTGATGCGATTTTTGAGAATTTATTTGAATTCTCCAGTTTTGACATGGGATTATGGGATTATGGGATTGGAGGCTTTGGGATGCAATAACTGGATTGGTGTTGACTGATAATACACATGAATGCATATATTAAATCATTAATCTTGTTTAAAATTGAAATAATAAATTATAACCATTATAATTCTTTTGGTGCTTACTTACCCCAGATGCACTATTTATTTATGAATATTATATTGAAGGTATAATAGATGAGTAAATTGGTAAACACAAGAACAGATCTTTGGAAAGGAAACCAATTAAGACAAGGCATAGAAATAATAATTTGAGTAATCGTCCTAAATGATACTTGGGATCCCAAAAAAATCATAATAATATTCCCAAAAAATCAATCATAATATTCAAAATATATTAAAGAATAAAAAGATAGCAATGTATTATCCATAACTCAACTCTTTTTTCATGTAAAACTCAGAATTATTTTTATTTTCGAGATTATCAAAAGAAATCAAATGAAAAGTTAAAACTTGTTTTGACTTACTCGAAGTGACAACCTAAGGAAACGAATTTTTTTTTTATAATAAAATAAAAATAAAAATTATAAATATAAAATTTACGTAATCCAGATCCAAATTAAAGTAATGTTCAATGAACATTCCCCATATCTACACACATGAGTGCTTGGGATGTGGGATCGGTGAAGAGAATGGATTTGATCTGGTTACGAGCCCTGGTAGCTCAGTGGTTAGAGCACAGCACTAGAGATGCTGAGGACCCGGCTTCGAATCCCGGCCTTGACAAATCTTTTCTCTTAAAAAAAAAATATTAAGATGTTTTTTTTTTCAAGTTTTCAGCCAAATTTGAAGCTGATTTAGGTTAAAGAGATTGCTTATCTAACTAATTTCTACAGTTGCAGAAAGAAAAAACACTACTTTTTGCATGAGAGGGAGCGGGGAGTGTGAAGTGCTGAGTTGTTAAGCTGAAGTTAAAGTGCTGAGTTGTTAAGCTAAAGTCCAGCTGTGGCAGATAAATTATTTAGCCTGTTAATACCAGCGGATGGACCATGAAAGCTATACAAGAACCTCTTTAAAGTGGGTAACATCAATTGGAAAAAAACTCCGGCGAATGAGAGTCTCTGGCAAACTACCGACCTCCACAACCGTTGTCCTAGAAACAGTACAGTCTCTACCATGTACTGAACCCAGTAACGTTCATCAGTTATAGTGGTATAGGTTTTTTTTTGTTTTTTATTATTTTATTTTAAATTTACTTACATCGTTTCTCATCTTTATTTTTAGTAACACATTTCCCATCGTTCAAATATCTTAATTAATACCTTAATTTTATTTTATAATTTAAAACATCCGTATTTTTATATCTGGTTTACTCCAATAGATCCTTCGTAGGTTGTATTGGTACAAGTTTAAAGTTTACTCAGCTTTTCTCAATACTTTCTTGAATTCCCTCCATAATTTTGAATTCAAGACAATTTTTTGTTATTACTTAATTTACACATCCAATCATGAACATATCTAATATTACAATTAAGTATTACAAGAAGAAAAACAGAGATAATGAAAGGAGAAAAATAAAATAAAAAGTTTTCTTCCATTTTTTTTTTAAGACGTTCATGAAAGGAAGGTTTATATGTTGTATATTATATGTTGTTTATATCTATGAAAGTTTATTTGTTGTATGCAATGATTATATGTTGCAATATAAAATCAATAATTTTATTGGAATTAAAAAGATCTAAAAATTTAAAAAATTGTTAATGTTCAAAATGTATGTTATTCAGGTGTTTAAAGATTTTTTAAATAATGTTGTGGTGAATACACATCGGTATCTGTTCCATAGCTTGTCGATTCGAGTTGAGATACAAGTTTTAACTGTTCATTCGTTTCCTTTTTTATATTCTCCAATAATACAAATTATCGTGAGCTTTATCATGGAAAAAAAAGTAGTTATGATATTTTTTTTTTTTTATATTTCGGTAACTATTCCATCAGGAAATGAAAGTTTCAACAAACATAAGGTCATCTATACTTCGAAAAGTTCATTGAAACGTACATTTCTTGATAAATGATTACCGAAATCTACACATTTCCCATAATTAAATCATTTTTTTCAAACTAAAGACTCATGATAATTTGTATTTTTGAAGAATCTTTAAAAGGAAATGATGACAGTTAAAACTTGTAACTCTAAAGTGACAATCTGCGGAACTGATTCCAATACTTCATATCCATTCCACAGTATGAATACAGAGTATTCTTCTACATATCATGTGCCTCTTTCTCATCAACAGCCTGAGCTAATAATAAAATATTTCGTTTAGGATTTAATGCATAGTAAAGAAACCATCAAAAGTTTACTGCAGCATATAAAAAATATTTTAAAATGATTAAATTCGTTATAATTGTGTAGTAAATAGCTTACCTTATTTGTGCAGCATTGGTCTTTAAGGGTGTTTGCTCAACATAAAGGCTCCATTCGTTTTCATCGTGACGAGTGTCTTCTTCCATCCAATATGTAGTTTCCACCCTGTTCATTGTACTACAAAGGACCTGATGCTCTGTGGAGGTTACTCGAAGAGATTCCACGATTCGCTCGGCAACAGAAGACTCCTCCCTGGAGACCAAACGATCCGCACTCCTGAGGACCTGGTGAGCCACCTCCTGAAGCCCGTCTCATCCCCCGCTAGTTAGTGAGGAGTTCTTGGTCTTGAAGGGCAGTCGAAAGGATGCGAGCCCAGAACTTCTGGGTTCGGCTCAGCTCGGAACAGATCCACGGCCATCGTGATCCTCCTAGTCTTCAACTTCGAGCGGACTCTTCCCTCCGGCTCTTTTCTTCTTTTCCCAGATTTTCCTGTCTTCTAACTGAACCTATCTGTCGAGGTTACGTTTACTCGTTGAGACGTCGCGTTATAACGGAAGATTCGAAGGAAGGGGAGATCGATGTATTCCACGGTTCGTCGTGTTTGGGAACTCGAATCGCGTCATCGAAGCGATGTCGCAACTGAGCAGTCTTCGTGTCACAGTCGTGCAGGAAGGAGAGCATCGCACAATTTGCCGAAGTTGTTAACAGGAATTAAAGAATCTAAATAAAGTTTTCTACAAAGTTCAGAACTTATTTAAAAACGAAACTTGTTTTTCGATCGCGATTTTAAAATTTAGTGACTAAAGGCCTATAGCCAATAAAAGTGAAAACTTAAAGTTTACTTACACAATTATTTATGTAAATGTTCAGAATCATTGGCTTTTTAACTATTAGTGTTTAGGACAAAACCCCATCCTCAGGTGCCAGCAAAAATCAAACCAAATTATCCCTCAAATTTAATATCTCTCTACTATATCTAACTTGGTTTGATTTCCTTTAGCTCCTGAAAAAATGAGGCGTTGAACCGCAACTAATAAAAGCCAATGTTGGGCTGGGTACAGAGCTTCGAGCAGCTCTAAAATTTTTGGTTTTAAAAATATATATGAATTGTTTTCCACAATATTGATTTTATAAAAGCATCTGCTAATTTATATATATTATAAATAAACCGGGCAGATGGAGCTAAATTTAGACTGAATATAAAATGGTGGTTGATGAGAATTTTTGTTAATAATGTCAAAATACTGGAGGGCATAAGGTTACGATAGACCAAGACAGGGCTATCTGAAATATAATTAGGTATAAAAGTATAGTTTCCTAAAATAATAATATAAAAAAATTCAACCACCAAAACAGTAATTCCTGTTACCAACTTCGGCAAGTTGTGCGATGTTCTTCTTCCTGTACGACTGTGACAAGAAGACTGCTCAGTTGCGACATCTCTTCGATGACGCGATTCGAGTTTCCAAACACAACGAACCGTGGAATACATCGATCTCCCATTCCTTCGAATCTTCCGTTGTGACGCGACATCTCAACGAGTAAACGTAACCTCGACAGATGGGTTCAGTTAGAAGACAGGAAAATCTGGAAGAAGAAGAAGAGAACCGGAGAGAAGAGTCCGCTCGAAGTTGAGGACTTGGAGGATCACGATGGCCATGGATCTGTTCCGATCTGAGCCGAACCCAGAAGTTCTGGGCTCGCATCCTTTCGACTGCCCTTCAAGACCAAGAACGCCTCACTAACTGGCGGGGGAAAGAGCCGAGTTTCAGAAGGTACCCTGCCGGGTCCTCGAGAGAGCGAATCGTTCCGCCTCCAGGGAGGAGTCTCCTGTCGTCGATTGAATCGTAGATTCACTTCGCAGTTCTTCTGCAGAATACCAAACCCTCTGCAGTACAAGTTTGCTGCAGTCTTCTAGATTCCAAGGATAAGCTTCTGAACTTGACTTGTGTCTTCCAACCATTCCGGAACAGCAAGCGGGATTTCTGTAAAAAATTAATGAAATAAAACATAATTAATTTAAAATGAAATATAAATAAATTTTTTATTGAATTGAATAAATATTTTTATAAATTTTATTAAAGCTAATTTAATCGCATTAAGTGATCACATCACTCCCACCAATTTTGGTGCATCGTAATTATTTTATTTTTTAAATTAAATAATATAATCATAATGCTAATTCTATATTGACCTCATTTTTTTAATTTATAATTAGAGTTTTATAATTATCAACTTTATAAAGTATATTTATTAATAAAAAGTATATTCACTTACTTGGCTTGGTCATCATCATCATCATCAACTTCTTCTCGATAACATAGTAATGTCAAACATCAAGCTAATTCTTACGGCTGCTTCATGTGTTACTTCATCAGCGTTGAGCTTCCTTCAAAGTACCTCTGCAGTAGATTCTTCAGATTTTGAGCCTGAAAAATAAATTGCCGAAATCATAATAAAAAAAAAAATAATAATAATATTAATTAAAATCAAAATTATATTCAATAATATGTAATTGAAATATAAAGATGACATATTATTCATATTATATATATAATTAATAAATTATATATTTCAAAATAGAAATTCTATTGAAAGGAAACCAAAAAATGGGCGTATTAGATATCTCTATTACGAGACGAATTACCTTTATAACTGCGAACATCGCTACTTATCTAAGACAAAAAGAAATACAAAATAAAAATCATCTTCGTTCTTAACCTGGAGAGAACTATAAAAATCATGATAACTGCAAAGTTTAGAAGCTAGGCCCTGACTGGAGGCTAAGTACGAAGTGAAGGTTCAATGTTCAAAGAGTAGAAATGGAATAAAATAATTATTAATTTAATATATATTCTTTTAGAGTTTTAAAAACGCATCAAGAATGTATTTCATGAAGTAAAATCTAAGTAAATTAATGAAGATTTAATTTAACAGACATTCGATTTATTAAAGTGTTTTAAAACCACTTCATTACTGATTTTCAATATTAAAAACTCGTTCATTACCTTCTCTTATATTGGGATACTTCATTTTATCTGAATATATTGTTTAACTTTAGTTTTAAAAGTTAAATTATAAATTGCAGCAATGTGCGCAGTTAGGCAGCCAGAAGTACACTGAGGGACTAGGGTACGAAGTACAGGCTCATTGTTCACGGAGTAGAGGGAATAGCAAAATAATTAATTGTATATTCTTTTAGAGTTATAAAAACGCTTCAAAAATGAATTTCATGTAGTAAAATCTAAAGAAATTAATGAAGGTTTAATTTAACAGACATTCGATTTATTAAAGTGTTTTAAAACTAGTTCATTTCTAATTTTCAATATTAAAAACTCGTTCATTACCTTCTCTTATATTAGGATACTTCATTTTATCTGAATATATTCTTTAACTTTAGTTTTAAAAGGTAAATTACAAATTGCAGCAATGTGCGCAGTTAGGCAGCTGAAAGGACACTGAGGGGCTAGGGTACGAAGCACAGGTTCATTGTTCAAGGAATAGAGAGAATAGGAAAATAATTAATTATATATTCTTTTAGAGTTATAAAAACGCTTCAAAAATGTATTTCATGAAGTAAAATCTAAGTAAATTAATGAAGATTTAATTTAACAGACATTCGATTTATTAAAGTGTTTTAAAACTACTTCATTTCTAATTTTCAATATCAAAAACTCGTTCATTACCTTCTCTTATATTAGGATACTTCCTTTTATCTGAATATATTGTTTAACTTTAGTTTTAAAATGTAAATTATAAATTGCAGCAATCTGCGCAGTTAGGCAGCCTGAAATTCACTGAGGAGCTAGTGTACGAAGTACAGGTTCAATGTTCACAGAATAGAGGGAATAGCAAAATAATTAAATTTATATATTCTTTTAGAGTTATAAAAACTCTTCAAAAATGTATTTCATGAAGTAAAATCTGAGTAAATTAATGAAGGGCAAATTTAACAGACATTCGATTTATTAAAGTGTTTTAAAACTAGTTCATTTCTAATTTTCAATATTAAAAACTCGTTCATTACCTTCTCTTATATTAGGATACTTCATTTTATCTGAATATATTGTTTAACTTTAGTTTTAAAATGTAAATTATAAATTGCAGCAATGTGCGCAGTTAGGCAGCCAGAAGTACACTGAGGGGCTAGGGTACGAAGTACAGGTTCAATGTTCACGGAATAGAGGGGGTAGGAAAATAATTAAATTTATATATCCTTTTAGAGTTATACACACGCTTTAAATATGTATTTCATGTAGTAAAATCTAAAGAAATTAATGAAGGTTTAATTTAAAAGACATTCGATTTATTAAAGTGTTTTAAAACTAGTTCATTTCTAATTTTCAATATTAAAAACTCGTTCATTACCTTCTCTTATATTAGGATACTTCATTTTATCTGAATATATTGTTTAACTTTAGTTTTAAAATGTAAATTATAAATTGCAGCAATGTGCGCAGTTAGGCAGCCAGAAGTACACTGAGGGGCTAGGGTACGAAGTACAGGTTCAATGTTCACGGAATAGAGGGGGTAGGAAAATAATTAAATTTATATATCCTTTTAGAGTTATACACACGCTTTAAATATGTATTTCATGTAGTAAAATCTAAAGAAATTAATGAAGGTTTAATTTAAAAGACATTCGATTTATTAAAGTGTTTTAAAACTAGTTCATTTCTAATTTTCAATATTAAAAACTCGTTCATTACCTTCTCTTATATTAGGATACTTCATTTTATCTGAATATATTGTTTAACTTTAGTTTTAAAATGTAAATTATAAATTGCAGCAATGTGCGCAGTTAGGCAGCCAGAAGTACACTGAGGGGCTAGGGTACGAAGTACAGGTTCAATGTTCACGGAATAGAGGGGGTAGGAAAATAATTAAATTTATATATCCTTTTAGAGTTATACACACGCTTTAAATATGTATTTCATGTAGTAAAATCTAAAGAAATTAATGAAGGTTTAATTTAAAAGACATTCGATTTATTAAA
The DNA here is from genome assembly GCA_037127475.1 of Arma custos. Classification (NCBI taxonomy): domain Eukaryota; kingdom Metazoa; phylum Arthropoda; class Insecta; order Hemiptera; family Pentatomidae; genus Arma; species Arma custos. The sequence continues at coordinate 135,383,541 of CM073764.1, read as the reverse complement.
GTGTTTTAAAACTAGTTCATTTCTAATTTTCAATATTAAAAACTCGTTCATTACCTTCTCTTATATTAGGATACTTCATTTTATCTGAATATATTGTTTAACTTTAGTTTTAAAAGTTAAATTACAAATTGCAGCAATGTGCGCAGTTAAGCAGCCAGAAGTACACTGAGGGGCTAGGGTACGAAGTACAGTTTCAATGTTCACGGAATAGAGGGGATAGGAAAATAATTAAATTTATATATTCTATTAGAGTTATATAAACGCTTTAAAAATGTATTTCATGTAGTAAAATCTAAAGAAATTAATGAAGGTTTAATTTAACAGACATTCGATTTATTAAAGTGTTTTAAAACTAGTTCATTTCTAATTTTCAATATTAAAAACTCGTTCATTACCTTCTCTTATATTAGGATACTTCATTTTATCTGAATATATTCTTTAACTTTAGTTTTAAAAGGTAAATTACAAATTGCAGCAATGTGCGCAGTTAGGCAGCTGAAAGGACACTGAGGGGCTAGGGTACGAAGCACAGGTTCATTGTTCAAGGAATAGAGAGAATAGGAAAATAATTAATTATATATTCTTTTAGAGTTATAAAAACGCTTCAAAAATGTATTTCATGAAGTAAAATCTAAGTAAATTAATGAATGTTTAATTGAACATACATGCGAATTATTAAAGTGTTTTAAAATTACATCATTTCTAATTTTCAATATTGAAAACTCGTTCATTACCTTCTCTTATATTAGGACACTTCATTTTATCTGAATATATTGTTTAACTTTAGTTTTAAAAGGTAAATTACAAATTGCAGCAATGTGCGCAGTTAGGCAGCCGAAAGTACACTGAGGGGCTAGGGTACGAAGTACAGGTTCAATGTTCACGGATTAGAGGGGATAGGAAAATAATAATTAATTTTTTATATATTCTTTTGGTGTATTATCAATCTTGTAAAAGCGTATTTTATGAAGTAAATTAATGAAGGTTTAATTTAACAGACATTCGATTTATTAAAGTGTTTTAAAACTACTTCATTTCTAATTTTCAATATTAAAAACTCGTTCATTACCTTCTCTTATATTAGGATACTTCATTTTATATGAATATATTATTTAACTTTAGTTTTAAAAGGTAAATTGTAAATCGCAGCAATGTGCGCAGTTAGGCAGCCGAAAGTACACTGAGGGGCTAGGGTACGAAGTACAGGTTCATTGTTCACGGAATAGAGGGAATAGGAAAATAATTAATTGTATATTCTTTTAGAGTTATAAAAACGCTTCAAAAATGAATTTCACGAAGTAAAATCTAAGTAAATTAATGAAGGTTTAATTTAACAGGCATTCGATTTATTAAAGTGTTTAAAAACTACTTCATTTCTAATTTTTAATATTAAAAACTCGTTCATTACCTTCTCTTATATTAGGATACTTCGTTTTATCTGAATATATTGTTTAACTTTAGTTTTAAAAGTTAAATTATAAATTGCAGCAATGTGCGCCGTAAGGCAGCCGGAAGTACACTGAGGGGCTAGGGTACGAAGTGAAGGTTCAATGTTCACGGAGTAGAGGAAATAGGAAAATAATTAAATTTATATATTCTTTTAGAGTTATAAAAACTCTTCAAAAATGTATTTCATGAAGTAAAATCTAAGTAAATTAATGAAGGGCAAATTTAACAGACATTCGTGTTATTAAAGTGATTTAAAACTACTTCAGTTCTGATTTTCAATATCAAAAACTCGTGCATTACCTTCTCTTATATTAGGATACTTCATTTTATCTGAATATATTGTTTAACTTTAGTTTTAAAAGGTAAATTACAAATTGCAGCAATGTGCGCAGTTAGGCAGCTGAAAGTACACTGAGGGGCTAGGGTACGAAGTACAGGTTCATTGTTCACGGAATAGAGGGAATAGGAAAATAATTAATTATATATTCTTTTAGAGTTATATAAATGCTTCAAAAATGTATTTTATGAAGTAAAATCTAAGTTAATTAATGAAGGTTTAATTTAACAGCCATTCGATTTATTAAAGTGTTTTAAAACCACTTCATTTCTAATTATCAATATCAAAAACTCGTTCATTACCTTCTCTTATATTAGGATACTTCATTTTATCTGAATATATTGTTTAACTTTAGTTTTAAAAGGTAAATTACAAATTGCAGCAATGTGCGCAGTTAGGCAGCCGGAAGTACACTGAGGGACTAGGGTACGAAGTACAGGTTCATTGTTCACGGAATAGAGGGAATAGGAAAATAATTAATTATATATTCTTTTAGAGTTATATAAATGCTTCAAAAATGTATTTTATGAAGTAAAATCTAAGTAAATTAATGAAGGTTTAATTTAACAGCCATTCGATTTATTAAAGTGTTTTAAAACCACTTCATTTCTAATTATCAATATCAAAAACTCGTTCATTACCTTCTCTTATATTAGGATACTTCATTCTATCTGAATATATTGTTTAACTTTAGTTTTAAAAGGTAAATTACAAATTGCAGCAATGTGCGCAGTTAGGCAGCCGGAAGTACACTGAGGGGCTAGGGTACGAAGTACAGGTTCAATGTTCACGGAGTAGAGGGGATAGGAAAATAATTAAATTTATATATTCTTTTAGAGTTATATAAACGCTTCAAAAATGTATTTCATGAAGTAAAATCTAAGTAAATTAATGAAGGTTTAATTTAACAGACATTAGATTTATTAAAGTGTTTTAAAACTACTTCATTTCTGATTTTCAATATCAAAAACTCGTGCATTACCTTCTCTTATATTAGGATACTTCATTTTATCTGAATATATTGTTTAACTTTAGTTTTAAAAGGTAAATTACAAATTGCAGCAATGTGCGCAGTTAGGCAGCCGAAAGTACACTGAGGGGCTAGGGTACGAAGTACAGGTTCATTGTTCACGGAATACAGGGAATAGGAATATAATTAAATTTATATATTCGTTTAGAGTTACATAAACGCTTCAAAAATGTATTTCATGAAGTAAAATCTAAGTAAATTAATGAAGGTTTAATTTAACAGACATTAGATTTATTAAAGTGTTTTAAAACTACTTCATTTCTGATTTTCAATATCAAAAACTCGTGCATTACCTTCTCTTATATTAGGATACTTCATTCTATCTGAATATATTGTTTAACTTTAGTTTTAAAAGGTAAATTACAAATTGCAGCAATGTGCGCAGTTAGGCAGCCGAAAGTACACTGAGGGGCTAGGGTACGAAGTGAAGGTTCAATGTTCACAGAGTAGAAATGGAATAAAATAATTATTAATTTTATATATTCTTTTAGTGTATTATCAACCTTGTAAAAACGTATTTTATGAAGTAAAATCTAAGTAAATTAATGAAGGTTTAATTTAACAGCCATTCGATTTATTAAAGTGTTTTAAAACTACTTCATTTCTAATTTTCAATATTAAAAACTCATTCATTACCTTCTCTTATATTAGGATACTTCATTCTATCTGAATATATTGTTTTAACTTTAGTTTTAAAAGGTAAATTACAAATTGCAGCAATGTGCGCAGTTAGGCAGCCGGAAGTACACTGAGGGGCTAGGGTACGAAGTACAGGTTCATTGTTCACGGAATAGAGGGAATAGGAAAATAATTAATTATATATTCTTTTAGAGTTATATAAACGCTTCAAAAATGTATTTTATGAAGTAAAATCTAAGTAAATTAATGAAGGTTTAATTGAACATACATGCGATTTATTAAAGTGTTTTAAAACTACTTCATTTCTAATTTTCAATATTAAAAACTCGTTCATTACCTCCTCTTATATTAGGATTCTTTGTTTTATCTGAATATATTGTTTAACTTTAATTTTAAAAAGTAAATGATAAATTGCAGATATGTGCGCAGTAATTAGGCAGCCGAAAATTCACTGAGGGGCTGGGATACGAAGTACAGGTTCAATGTTCACGGAGTAGAGGGAATAGGAAAATAATTAATTATATATTCTTTTAGAGTTATAAAAACGCTTCAAAAATGTATTTCATGTAGTAAAATCTACGTAAAGCAACGAAGGTTTAATTTAACAGACATTCGATATATTAATGTTTTTAAAAACTACTTCATTTCTAATTTTCAATATCAAAAACTCGTTCATTACCTTCTCTTATATTAGGACACTTCATTTTATCTGAATATATTGTTTAACTTTAGTTTTAAAAGTTAAATTATAAATTGCAGCAATGTGCGCAGTTAGGCAGCCGGAAGTACACTGAGAGGCTAGGGTACGAAGTACAGGCTCATTGTTCACGGAATAGAGGGGATAGGAAAATAATTAATTATATATTCTTTTAGAGTTATAAAAACGCTTCAAAAATGTATTTCATGTAGTAAAATCTACGTAAAGCAACGAAGGTTTAATTTAACAGACATTCGATATATTAATGTTTTTAAAAACTACTTCATTTCTAATTTTCAATATCAAAAACTCGTTCATTACCTTCTCTTATATTAGGACACTTCATTTTATCTGAATATATTGTTTAACTTTAGTTTTAAAAGTTAAATTATAAATTGCAGCAATGTGCGCAGTTAGGCAGCCGGAAGTACACTGAGAGGCTAGGGTACGAAGTACAGGTTCATTGTTCACGGAGTAGAGGGAATAGGAAAATAATTAATTATATATTCTTTTAGAGTTATAAAAAAGCTTCAAAAATGTATTTTATGAAGTAAAATCTAAGTAAATTAATGAAGGTTTAATTGAACATACATGCGATTTATTAAAGTGTTTTAAAACTATTTTATTTCTAATTTTCAATATTAAAAACTCGTTCATTACCTTCTCTTATATTAGGATACTTCATTCTATCTGAATATATTGTTTAACTTTAGTTTTAAAAGGTAAATTGTAAATTGCAGCAATGTGCGCAGTTAGGCAGCCAGAAGTACACTGAGGGGCTAGGGTACGAAGTGAAGGTTCAATGTTCACAGAGTAGAAATGGAATAAAATAATTATTAATTTTATATATTCTTTTAGTGTATTATCAACCTTGTAAAAACGTATTTTATGAAGTAAAATCTAAGTAAATTAATGAAGGTTTAATTTAACAGACATTCGATTTATTAAAGTGTTTTAAAACTACTTCATTTCTAATTTTCAATATTAAAAACTCATTCATTACCTTCTCTTATATTAGGATACTTCATTTTATCTGAATATATTGTTTTAACTTTAGTTTTAAAAGGTAAATTACAAATTGCAGCAATGTGCGCAGTTAGGCAGCCGGAAGTACACTGAGGGGCTAGGGTACGAAGTACAGGTTCATTGTTCACGGAATAGAGGGAATAGGAAAATAATTAATAATATATTCTTTTAGAGTTATATAAACGCTTCAAAAATGTATTTTATGAAGTAAAATCTAAGTAAATTAATGAAGGTTTAATTGAACATACATGCGATTTATTAAAGTGTTTTAAAACTACTTCATTTCTAATTTTCAATATTAAAAACTCGTTCATTACCTTCTCTTATATTAGGATTCTTTGTTTTATCTGAATATATTGTTTAACTTTAATTTTAAAAAGTAAATGATAAATTGCAGAAATGTGCGCAGTTATTAGGCAGCCGAAAATTCACTGAGGGGCTGGGATATGAAGTACAGGTTCAATGTTCACGGAGTAGAGGGAATAGGAAAATAATTAATTATATATTCTTTTAGAGTTATAAAAACGCTTCAAAAATGTATTTCATGTAGTAAAATCTAGGTAAAATAATGAAGGTTTAATTTAACAGACATTCGATTTATTAAAGTGTTTTAAAACTACTTCATTTCTAATTTTCAATATTAAAAACTCGTTCATTACCTTCTCTTATATTAGGATACTTCATTATATCTGAATATATTGTTTAACTTTAGTTTTAAAACTTAAATTATAAATTGCAGCAATGTGCGCAGTTAGGCAGCCTGAAATTCACTGAGGGGCTAGTGTACGAAGTACAAGTTCAATGTTCACGGATTAGAGGGGATAGGAAAATAATTAAATTTATATATTCTTTAAGAGTTATATAAACGCTTTAAAAATGTATTTCATGTAGTAAAATCTACGTAAAGTAATGAATGTTTAATTGAACATACATGCGATTTATTAAAGTGTTATAAAAATAGGATACCCAAATGCAGAACCGTTGTCCATGAAACAGTACAGTCACTACCATGTACTGAACCCTAGACGCGTTCATGGGTCGTAGTGGTTACAGGGTTTTTTTAAAATAATTTAAAAAGTATCTTATGTATAATTTTAACAGAACCACAAAAGAAGGTTTGTTTATAAAAAGAAATGCTTTTATTTCTAACCAAAATATTTCATTTACAATATATTAGACAAGATAAGCTATTAAGTACACATTTATTTCCTCTAAAATAAAACTTGGCTAACCTGATAGTCACAGTAAAAAACTATCCTGATGCTACATCCCTCGCAACTATTAAGCAATGTTTTCAAAGACAAACTAAGTTTTAAAGGGACCAAGCAGTCAAGTAGGACTTTATATAGCAAAATCTTAAAACTATCTTAGAATAATAATTTTGGAAATAATTAAATATTGAAATAAAGTAAAAATAAATATAAAATCAATTATTATTCTAATGATCTCAGAAGTAAGACATTTTTGAGACTGATACTTTTCAAACAGAAATGGTTTAAGTGCGGTTACCCCACAAGTTGACTGGATCTATTATAAAATCTTTAAATTAGATGAGATAAAAAGTTGGCAGAATCAATAATGGCAGTTCTATAAATCCATATTCTTTCATATATTCAGAAAACCATGATTCGCAAATATAAATATTAGAAAAGACATATAGGCAGAAACGAATGATAGAATTTGAAATAGAATCTCCACAAGGTAAGCATAACTAAAAACTCAACGAGACCCTTAAGCATATTATACTTGAATGCCCAATATAAATAAAACAAAGAGAAACAATATTTAGGGATTTAGATGTGAACGAGAATTTTATTTATTATAATATATTAAAATTAACAGACAACAGGAAATATTCATAACTATTTTAAAGCTATCAGCAAAAAATATACAGATAAAGCAATATAATAAATATTAGCAGTAGCAACAAAGGGATAGGATATAATGAATATTTTAATTTTATTAAATAAAATTTTAACTATTTATTTCTGGCCGTTTGAAATAAACTAATGCCTCTCACATAGTGGGGAAAAAATTGAAACTCAATCAATCCAAATATATGGTTGATATGCTATAAACGAATATGTAGCAAATCAACCATGTAGTTATACCACATAAATAGTTATAAATGGGAAACATCACTGATTCAATCCTCTATTCCCTTAAATTTAATTGATCAGTTTATTTCACTAGGCAGAAGTAATTATTTCATAGAAATTCACTAAAGGACTTATTTGTGACTTGTGATTGAACATCCTGAAAATTCTTGTATTGAATTTGAATTCACTTGTTCAATGACCACCAACTATCATATTATCAAAATTTTTGTAGTATTTAAAAATTTAGCTTGTTTAGAAATATTCTTTGAGAAAACAATAAAAATAAATTTAGACAAGATGACGTAGAGTCAGATAAAATACAAGCTAATAAGTTATATTTATTGTTATTAAGTCGGAATTGAAATAATCCAGGGTCAAGATTATGGATCGCTTAATATTTTGTCTCGCTTTTCGTTCATGAAATAAAAATGTTTAATGTATTAAACTTTAAATAGGATAGAATTAAACTCCAAAATGAAATAAATCACATTGCTTATAAGCCCACATTTAGTTTAACAAAGCTGCCAAAGAAGTTCATTAATTTATTAATTATAAATTAATTTGACTTGAATTATAAAAATCACAGAGATATTTTATGATATGTAAGATACATTCTCGTGACAATGATATGTTTCATGCCATACTTTGACTATTTAAGATTATGACTTACAAGTACAATGTCTGTCGAGCATTATTATATTTTGCTTGCATCAAAGCGTGAGATGTTTTTCTGTAGACAGGCACCAAGCTGGACTGATTAAAATGTTCATACCTGAAATAATAAAACATTATCATAATTTATAAACACTCTTATATAAACAAGTTTTAGTGATACCTGTATAATATTTTATTTTACCTATAAGGTAAAATAATAAAAACCGGTTATAAAAATAATTGAGTTTAACTGATGAAAAATACATTTTTCGAAAAAAATAACAAAGGAAAAGGGTGTAATAAAGACAGAAATTGTTACAGAACAGAATCGTTGAAAACTTCCATCCTGCTTAGTTAGAAAAAAAAAGTAGGCATACAATCGAAAACTTAAAGTCTGAACAAGACAGCAAATTTAAAACTTAAATTCACTTTAATTTAAATCAAATAAACATTCAATGAAATTTAGTGAAAAAAGTGGTAATGTACATTGTTTTTAAAGAGATTCTAAATTGAAGAACAAATTAAAATACTGGGATATAGATTTGAATTTTTTTCCCCTTTTTATGCTATATTGAAAAAAGGTACTTGTGTATTAGCTGGTCTACATGAAACCTAGCTCCTTATCTCATGTAACCTCTTTTTATCACTCCTCTCATTTCAGTTATTCAATTCTTATCATTATATATTGAAGCTTTCAACTTTGATAAATGTAGATTTAATTATGTGAGATACCAGTCTCGATTCACCTTATTTATTGCGAGTTGCAGGAGAAATTATCACTGTCCACAGGTTGTCGCTTCAAGTTGAGTTACAGCAAGTTTTAACTGTTCATTTGTTTCCTTTTTTATATTCTTCAAAAATACAAATTATTGTTAGCTTTAGTATGGAAAAAATAAAGTAACTATGGGAAATGTGTATACTTTAGTGATCATTTCATCTAGAAATGAATGTTTCAACAAAAATATATCATCTATATTTTGAAGTGTTAGTTGAAATGTTCATTTCTTGATGAAGTGTTTACCCAAATCTACACATTTACAATAATTACATTATTTTTTCAAAACTGAAGCTAAATATAATTTTTATTTTTGGATAATACTATAAAAGAAATGAATAAACAGTTAAAATTTGTAACTCAACTGGAAGGGACAACTTAAAGCAAATGTAACTTAAAAAATCAACATTGCAAGTTCCAATATATAGTATAGCATTATTAATTTACATATGACAATATTAATAGACCTTTTAACTTACCATATCAAGAGACAGTTTTTAGTTTTAAAAATTATGTTTGATTTTAACGAATAATACCAGCGAAGGAACGCAATATGCATATAATCATTTGTTAAATGATTGGTGATTAGTTACACTTTTAACTTACTCAGCAATTCTAGAGACTTGTGAAATTATTTGGGAGAAAATGAATGATCCAAAGATTATGAAAAATCAAGCACTGAGTATAAATTGTATTAAGTAATTCTGTTCTAAGTGTTAAGTGCTTTATAACACTTTATTTCATTCCGATTTAATACCTTAAGGTACATATAAACTTCCTGAATGGAGATATTTAAATGTTAATAATATTGATGAATATTAATGTTAATAAGATACTTACCAGGCAAGAATAAATAATTTTAAAACGGCTAGTCCACCTCAGAGAAAAAAAAATCCCGGTTATGAGCCAGAAAAGGCCACTACTACCAACCTTGTAAAAACATGTAAAAACTTACCTATAATATATTCTTTGTTAATAATATAATACATTTCTCTCAAAAGCATTTGTTTAATAATATGTCTGATTAAAAAGCTTGAGTTGAATGTTTCGATTTTTTTCTCATAATTTGAGACGGGTGGGGGGGGGGGGGTCAAGATCAAATACCAACTAACGAGTAAAGACTTTTTTAGACAAGAGCATAAATAACTTTTATACATTTTTTTGTTTTTCTTATAACAGTAGAACTTCGTACAGAAAGTTCATTCGTACTAAAATTAAAAAAAACATGACATTTTTCATTGAACAGTTCCCTTAACCATTAAATTTCGTGCTGTGGTTTGTTTATAATCGGTGAGTTAATTTTACTATTTTGACTTAAAACTACGCTAAACTCACATTTAGACCTCTTTAACTAAAAAACTGCTATTATGATGAAGCAGAGACTCTCGATTTTATTATGTTCTCATTCATATGCATAAACTAACGCTAAAACCTACAGCCCCAGTCATAGATTTCATTTTCAACAACGTGGCTATTTTTTGTTATCACTATACCTGGCCTAAAATCAAAGGCGGATTTAGGAGGGTGCACGGGGGCACGTCCACCCAGGCGGTTTTTTTGTGTACTTTGGAGAATCCATTACAGTACATACTTATAGGCAAATTACATGATAATAATTGTTAAAATATATAAATAAAATAACAGAAAGAACATGAGTGAAACTATTGTTTTGATATTTTAATAAACCTTTGAAACCTTTCTATAAATACTACAAGCTTATTTCTAAGTCATTGTTGATTTTTTTGTCCGTCTGCCCGTTGTGCCCTCCCTAAAAAAAAATTCTGGATCCGCCCTTGCCTAAAATTACTAAATTGAATTTTAATAAGTTTCGATCACTTAAGTTTGTTGTCTAGACAGCCGGAAACGGTAAGTTGCATTGAATGGCTGGGGGGGAGGGGGTTATATTTTTATGTTTGTTTACGTTCGTTTCTACAATTCTTAAAATCCGAAAAAAGCTGTTCCTTTAATTGGCAGGTATAGCATCTTAAAGGATATTCACAGAAATTCTTTTCTCAGATCTTCTCGATAGTGACCAATTAATTTGTGGAAAGCAAATGATGGCTATATTAAGGTTTAAGATTGACATTACTCCTGACAAGAAATACTTCATAAAAAGTTATGGGTGCTTCATAAAAACAAATACGCAGACAAATATTGAATACGAGATACATTTGTACTCATTTTGAATTAGATTCCATAAATAAAATTCAACTTAAGGTAGTGTTCTAAATAAATTCACAAATATTATGACTCTTACCTTTATGAACTATTTATGGGCTGTTCTTTGAATATTGATGTGTAATATGTATAATGACAATCGACTGGTATTCAATAAAATAAAGGTTGCAATGGCCAAATTGAACAAAATATAGGTAACTGCTTATTGACATATTTTCACTTCATATTCAGGTATTTGTTCCGCAGGTTGTCGCTCAGTTGAGTTGTAAGTTTAACTGTTTATTCGTCTCCCTTTTAATATTTTTCAAAAATTCAAGTTATCGAGAGCTTTAGTATAGAAAAGAGAATGTAATTATGGGTAATGAGTAGATTTCGGTAATCGTTTCATCTAGAAATAAAAGATTCAATTAACATTTCTAAGTATAGATGACATGTTTGTTGAAACATTCATTACTAAATGAAATGATTACCGAAATCTACTCATTACCCATAATTACATTCTCTTTTCAATTGATTAGTTGATGAGCAAGCAATCATAGAGGGGGAAGCTGAGCTGGATAGAAAGGGAATGATGCTCAATACAAGTAAGAGCAAATTAATGTGTATAGGACGAAATGAAGAAAATGTGGAGATCCAATACAGAGGAGAAACCTTAGAGAAGACAGAGGAATATCTTCTAGATACAGTCATTAGCAGCATTAACGTAACTAGAGTTGACTCATGTGGGGGGTTAACCCCCACCAGTCAACCACTCCATAAGTATAATTTATATTATACTATAATCATTATAATAGATTATAATTTTTTATAAAAGTTATTTTTGGAAGGGCAATCAAGAAATAGCTTATAAATACAAGTAACCTTATTTATTTGTTACAACTTACTATAGTTAATTGCATAGGGAACTTTCTAGACCTATCCAGACCAAGGGCGGATCCAGGATTTTTTTCTGGGGAGGGCAAAACAGGCAGACGGGCAAAAAATACAATAACTTAGAAATAAACTTGTAGTATTTATAGAAAGGTTTATTAAAATATTTAAACAATAGTTTCACTCATGTTATTTTAACAACCATCATCACATGATTTGCCCATAAGTATGTACTGTAATGGATTCTCCACGGTACACAAAAAACCATCTGGGGGAGCACGTGCCCTCGTGCCTCCCCCTGGATCGGCCTATGATCCAGACTTTACTTCTAGATTTTAAGAATTGTCTAAACTGTTCTCACATTTGTGATCTTATTGTTGCCTCTAGATGCCACTACTGCCGCTATAATAATATAATTAATTGTAAATAAACAGTATTACGTTTTGGTTTGTCATTTTAGTGTACCTTATATTCATTAAAATAACTGTGTTTGCACTTTCTTTGTTGTTCTTGACATTATTGATCCTTACTTCTGTAATCCCACAATAATAACTTTGAAAAAGTAAAATCCTTAAAATTTTTATTTCTTTTAAATTGTTACTAACAATTTTTTTTTTTAATTTCTTCAGAAGCAATGGGGGGGGGGGTTATATCCCCAATAACCTCCCCTTGTTACGCCTATGGTTTAAACAGCAAGACTAACCAATCATAGTCGTACCTGATACCACAACTTCCTTTGATTGCATGTGACATTGGCTCCTTGACTATGAAGTTACAAACTAGACAGATTATGCTTGCTTGTTAACCTAACGAATAAATTATGGTAAAAGAAACGGCTAGATGTGTAAATAAAAATAATTTATTACAAAACTTAAAACAAAAATACAATTATCATTTATACAATAACACAAAATATAATCAATAATCAATGAAAAGAATATCTTATTTACACCAAATATTAAGCATGTCCAACTGATAAAAATGTAGAATACTTAATACTGCAGGTAAAATCTAAAAAAAAAAAAAAAAATGAAACAAACCTAGAAGCAAAATTTCAGTAATAAAATTCACCCGGACACTATTAATAATAAACTTTCTACATTCTTCAAAGCATGATCAAAAATCATACATAAATAGTCACACCCTGGTTCCAGAATGTACCTCATCCAACCAACACATCCTATCCAAACAAAATTTCTTTAACATTGTCATAAAGAACAAGAACAAGGGCAGCACCAGTTCCACGGATAACGTTGGACAAAGCTCCTTTAAAAAAGGCAAAAGGGCCTTCATCTTTAAGGATTTTGACCCAGCAGTGAGCAGTATTTTTGTAATTTCGGTGTTCAGGAGGCAAACCGGACTGCATCATCATTCTTCTTCTGACTGTATCAAATGGGTAAGATATTATACCCGAACATGTTGTAACAGCCTGAAAAATATAAATGATCATGTATTTGTACTTTTAGACCTTATAATACTAATGAAAGAAAAAAATGGCACCAATATTTATTTATTTGGTATCTGCTCCACAGGTTGTTCCTCCAAGTTATGTTAAAACAAGTTTTAACTGTATTTGTTTTCATTTTAATATTTTCCAAATATACAAGTTATCCAGAGCTTTAGTGTAGTAAAGAGAACGAGTAGTGTTATGGGTAATGAGTAGATTTCTATATTCATTTCATCAAGAAATACAAGTTCCAACATATACTTCGAAGTATAGATGATATATGTTTGTTGAAACATTCATTCCTAGATGAAATGAATACCGAAGTGTACACATTTGGCATAATTACATTCTATTTTCCATACTAAAGCTATGGAAAATATTAAAAGAGAGATGAATAAAAAGTTATAACTCGTTGTGACTCAACTGGAAGCGACAATCAGCAGAGTAATTACCATTTATTTTTATAATATCAACTTTTAGTATAATTTCAGCCTATCTTGTGCATACCATTTGGAAAAAAATCATCAGCCAGCAGTATATTGTCTATTATTAAGTTTAATTAACAAGTGTGAAAAAGTGGATTTTGCAAAAGTGGATATTTTAGGTACCTATTTAAATACTTCTAACTTTGCTTATTTAAAAAAAGTACTTTTAGTTAAAGAAGAGGAGAAAAGATCTGTAATATGTGCATATATCATTAAAAAGAGGATCAAATAGAATGTTTCATTGTTTATAAGGCATGGGAAAATTCAATTAGCAAGAAATTCATTTAGTGTAATACAACACACCAGCAATTTTTCTCAAACTTGACCGAAAATGTAATAGGTTCAGACAGCTAAATTTACTAGTTCTAGTTGTACCTGATAAAGACTATCGATTAAGAATATTGGCAAATATGCATATGTCCTTAGAATAAATGTATCTTAGGCTCCTTGATTATAAAGTTATCTTTAGCATATCTGGACTTAAATGAAGCATGCCCAAGACCCAAGAAAAATAAAAAAAAGTTCTACCGACCGATAAAAATCACACGAGTAAACCAGAATTATTAATGCAATGAGTTTATAAAAAGTTTGGGAATAGAAAAATGATAGGAGAGCAAAAGTTTTTGGCACAGAATCAATAGGACAGGTATTGGTAAGTGGAGGCTTCTCTTTGTAAAGGGATAAGAAGTCCTCTTCTCCCCCTTGACATGGAGGAAGGGAAAGAAGAATTTTAATATAAAATAGTTACTCCAGTGGAGTAACAGTTACCATTAAAAAAAACAAGTCCACAGATCACAAGCTGTGATACGTAATTAACCAAATTAAAAAAATAAATCATGAATCATATTACATCGATAACTAACAGCAAAAGTATATATAAACATAATTTACGGCAGAAATCATTATTCTGCAGTGGGTTATAACAAACTCAAGGCAGGATAACAAAAATGTTCAATAAAATCTTGATGGTAAAATTACATTAAATTAAAAATAATAATTTACCTCTGCTATAAGAAAGGAAATGATGAAGGGAGTATTCTTCATTTCATCAGGCATATGGGCTTTGATAGTGTCATAAAAGCCAAAGTAGCAGGCTCGATATATTATAATACCTTCTACGGACACAATGAAACCTCGATAGAGCCCAACTATCCCATCACTTTTCAATGTTTTTATGATACAATCCACCAAGCCATTATATATACGCTCGCCAGGCCCCTTGCCAACATCTACGGCTAACCTAAAATAATAATAATAAAAATAAATAAACCAGTAATTGAGAACACAATTAAAAAAATATCAAACATTTAATCGTTATGGACAAATTAGCATATCATGGAGACTAGCCGCCAATAGACAATTTAACATTTGAAACATAATAAAAAAGTAAACCAAGTGCTGAAAATATGCAGCCAGAATATAGCTCAAGGAATAATTAAAACTAATCTTTTTGAAACAGCAACAGAACAAGTCATTTGGTACCTTCCTAAATTATAGCTAAATTCAATAAAAGAAATAAAATACCGTGTTCGAGCATAGTCGAGAGGATAAACAAAAACAAGTGATGTTGCCCCTGCAGCACCACCTGACGCTAGATTTCCAGCAAAATATCTCCAAAAGTGTTCGTGTTTATCAATTCCTTGTAAGAACATCTTCTTGTAGATATCCTTAAATGCAAAATTCAATGCTTGGGTAGGAAAGTATCGAATCACATTGGCTAAATTTCCTCGCCAGAAACTCAAAAACCCTTGTTCTCTAGGTATCCTGACAAAGGCATCAATTATCCCTAAAAATTAAATAATGAAACTATTAGATTCTATGTTAATAAAAAAGTCGTACTGCACCTGGATGATTACAAACATAATAGGAACCTTTGTAACGTTTCTCTTCAGCCATTTGCTTAGATATATGTTGAACTTGAAGAAGCAATTTTACTCTTTCTATTGGGGCGACAGCAGTTTTTGCAATAGCAGCCGATACACCTCCAGCCAAGAAATCTTTGAGAAAAGAATAAGGATCTGCAGTAGTCATTTTTGTTTCTTTTTTTAAAATTTAGCTGTTCAACGCTGAACTACACTAAAACAGAATTAAAATAGATTGAAGAGTGGCTTTGATCATCTAAAAATAATCAACTAAGCAATTTTAATAGAATAAGTTTACCTTAAAATGAGTATCAATTATGGACAAGACAGTAACAAGTTAAATTACTAATCACATGTAGCACATTGGAATTAGCAGCACTGATGGAAATGGTAGGCGGGAAAGGCTTGAGGCACTGATTATGTTTCTTGAGCCATCTAGATATTTAACGGGGTCAAAGTTATAGATATCCAACCGGGAATTCCCCGTCATAATTAACATATCACAATTTTTATTTAATTTTCTATAAATACTCGTGTTAAAGATAAAAGAGAAACTTTTCAAAAGGCATATTATAATTATTTTATATCAATGGCAACATATTTATTTTGTGGAATGCGAACAAACATATGATTATTTTTATGTTAATATATAGTACTCTTATTTTTTTTTTTCATAACGACCCCTAAACGAGTTCTATCAACAGATTAACCAATTTAATTCGACTTTACTGCCTCATTGTGATTGAAAAACGGACGTCGTTATTTGTCGTAGTGACCAACCTATTCTATAAAGTAATATTCTTAATGTTATCATTATCTTAAGGACTCCTTTCTTAACAATTACTCTACTTTTTATAGTAAATTAACAAATAGTTTATTTACATGTATTTTATGTGTATCGATGACTAAGTGGAATGGATTTTTTTCCGGATTTCTTCAGATGGGAGGTTATCACGGATTCTGATTAAGAATTTATCATCTTAGTACGGATATTAATAAGCATTAAGATTTGTTTGTTTAATATCAATAATAGTATTAGTGAAAATTGTAAGAAGATATTTTAAATAAAAAGCCATATTTCAGCCAAATACTAAAATATTTTTACAACCATATCCATATCAGTTAAGAAATCATTGATTATTTCCCTTTATGTTCATATATCCCTCTATTGGAGATGAATTGAAATATTAAGGAAGAACCAGGCATTTCTTAAGTTTATAGTTATTTACAAAGAAGAAAAAAAAAAAGTATGTCCTTCAGAAATCTCTTTCAATTTCTTTTTATTGTTCATAGAATCGTAAAATAATATCTGCTTAAGTACTCAAAACTCTTCAGAATTTTCAGCAACTACGGTCCCCAACTAGAATAGCAAACCCAGCCGGTCGCACAGTGTTTCGATTAGTAGGAGCTAGCTGGACGAAATTCATTTTTAAAATTCTATTTTTTTTTATTGGAATATTGTAAACAATTGTTCAAAACCTAGAAATGTAATATTTGTTTATGCCTAGCACACTTCATCTCGCGTGCAAGAGTCGGAAGTAATGAATCCATAGAAATTTATGGCATCGCATAACAGACTCACAGAAGACGACTACTAAGTAATGTATTCAAAGCTTCATTTCAACCGCACAAAATTATAATGTTACTAATTTTATATGAATCAATTGTTGAATATCGATGATATATGTACTCATAGGTTCAATTTTTTCCTAATTAAAAAAATCTTCTGATAATCAAAGTGTATCATTTTTTTTTAAATGCATGAAGGATTTTTCCTCATTTTGAAACTTTGAAGTGATGAAAATGACATGTATCCGGGCTAAATTTTATATGTTTCATGGCTGCATCTCTCCCATCAATAATAAGATGCATTATAGCCTGTACACTCGAGTACAACATTGTTTTTTAAATTTTAGAATACTTATTTTCGAGAAAGGTTTTTTTTTTTTAAGAATGGTAGAAACACCCTTATTTTTTTATTTTATAGTTCTTTTCGACCAAATTAAATGTCAGAAACCTTGCAGAGGACTCTGAAAGGAAAATTAAAACAAGATTGGCTAACTATTCCTCCAAAATTTCTGATAAATGGCAGGAAAATCAAAGCAGCGCATAGTTTTGATTAGTACAAGCTAGGACAAAAGTCATGTTTAGAAATCTGAAATATAGTATTGGAATGGGGTCTTGTTTAGATTAGGCTCGCCAGTGATTTTATCTAGTAACAGTTACTTATTCATATATTAAAAAATATGGGTTAAAGAAAAATATGATTTATTTAATAGGAACTTTTTATACATAACCAAAAACACTAACATACTTTTAATGAGTTACTCGCCAAAATTCTACTATGTCCTTAAGGATTTTATCAAAAACGTCTTCATTTGAGTTTCTCTGCCTCCACATGAACTCGCATAAATACGAGTCTACCATAGAGCGATGAGTCCCACATTCCTTTTTGTTTCTCCTTTTGGCCTTACCCCACATAGACTCAACTCTTTGAGTGTGAGCACCAGTCTCTGGGTCGACGAAATTTTTGGAGTGATTTACATTACAATGCCTGTAATCCTTTCCAATCATTCCTTCTATCCCACTATAGGACTTCCACAGGTCAGACTCATAATGGAACCCGGTCTAATTGATGTTTTTATGCACTTTTTATGCATTCCTCTTTCTTCAAAGAAAATCCTGGCTCGTTCCTCTTCTTTGCATAAATCGTAAACTTCAAAAATATTCATCGTGTTATCACTTTGTAACCGCAATTACACAAACAATACTAAATTAAATAATGTAAAGGAGATAGTTGGGAGGTGCAGTCAAAAAAACACTGAATAAGTAATAAACTTATAATTATGTGCCGACGTTTCGACCTACAGTGTAGGTCATCTTCAGGGCGATTTGGAGAGAGAAGTCGTTGGGTGTGGGGTAAATTAAATAATATTTGAACATGTGATTTTATTTCTATATCAATGGTATCAGGTTATACTACTGTTACTAAATATCATTAAAAAATAACTGGCGGGCCTAATCTAAACCTAGACCCTTGGAATGTTGTAATCAATACTTCAAAATATGGTAATGTAATATTTGTTTAAGTCTGACATACTTCACAGCTTGAGGGTTAGGGCCCAAAGTAATCATAGCAAAAGAATTAATCAGTGGATTTCAAGATATGCTGATAAACTGTATTTTTTTTTTTTTAATAGGCCGAACAATTTTTCCTTATTTTGAAGAAAATGAAAATGCATTTTACCCATTTGTATCCGGGCTAATTTTTCTATATTTAATATCTACACCTTTCCTATGAATAAGACACATTTTAGCCTGCACACTCTAGTAAAACATTTTTTTTAGAGTACTTTATTTCGAGAAGATATTTTGATGAAGAATGGATGATGCACCCAAAGGAAGAAAGAAACTCTTACCTCTTAGAATTTCTTTCAACCAAAATTAATTTTGAAAACATTACAGAGGACTCTGAAAGGAAAATAAAAATGATTTTGCCAAGCAGTCCTTCCAATTTATTATATATCTTATTTAGCATTTATTTACCACAAAACAATTTTAATTATTTTTTTTATTAACAATTGTTGGATGGATGAATAATGTGTAGTAGTATTAAATTGTTTTTGTATCCTACTCTAAGACATTATAGTTTATATTTTATTTTCCGTATCAAGGAACAATTTCATATATCAATCAATTTCGTATAAAGGAACTTGTCCCAGAATAAATACGGATTTTGTTCAGTTTTATTATTATATATTGTTTTAATTATACATTGTTTTTATTTTAATTTTTCTAATTATTGTCCTAGCAATCTTCTTAAATTCAGTTGGTAATTAATTAAAACCCATTTTTTATAATCACAATGCTTAATTAGTCAAAAGAAATTAAAAAATGCCGAAAATAATTTTTTCCAGCTAGCTCCTATTAATCGAAACTTTGTGAGTCGGTTCAATCATGCTTCAACCGTTTTAAAAACTATTGTTTGTCAAAGCGAGTATACTAAAACATAATATTCCACGGCTGCAGTTGCTATTTACATAGGCGGATACATCTTATCACAACAAATCATTGCGCTTATCAATGCATGAGTCCGATAAGAAACTCATATTTCTTCCTTGAGTCCGATTAGAGCGTGAAGAAGTATTGTAGTTGTCTACGAAAAACCCAACAGCAACTGCATCGGAATAGATCAGATCCTTTGTGAATTTTGGACACAAAAAAATTTTCATTTTCTAATTTTTTGATCTAAAAATTTCATTTTTTAAATATTTTGCCATTTTCTCTTCACATTTTGACTAAACTTTTCTTTCATGGCTAAAAGTATTTTTTGTTTTAATACTTAAATGTTAAATGTTTAAATTTAAACTTCCTTGCCCTATTTAAGAAATGAAAACATCATCACCGACAATTACAAAAATAATGTATATATTTTTTATAATTCTTGGTTAATTTTTTTTAGTTTTAAATATTTTTATTTTTAAAGAGAAAAGATAGGCCCTCGGCCGGGATTTGAAAGCCCAAGGGCCTATCTTTTCTCTTTAAAAATAAAAATATTTAAAACTAAAAAAAATTGACCAGTAATTATAAAAAATTATAAATAGTAATATGACGTAAGTCAATAAGATCCTAAAATTAAATTAATGTTCAAAGAACTTCGTTCTAGTGTATTCATCGCAAAAATTGCGAGAGCACGAGGACATGGGATTGGATGAGAGAAAAGGTTTGTCCTCTGCCGGCAGGCGGCCTTGGTAGCTCAAAAGGTAGAGCGATGTCACGGTGAGACAAAGGTTCCGGATTAAAATCCCGGCCGAGGGCCTATCTTTTCTCTTTAAAAATAAAAATAATAGATTTACATTTGTCTTAAATGGCATTTATATTTCTTTAGAATTATGGTAAAACAGAAATAAGCTCAATTTATGATTTGAAATTTTAAAAAATACTCAATACAATTATTAGCTTATTATTCGTAATAAAGACTTAGGGATCTGGAAGGTTTGAAGCCGATGCCAACAATCGTTAACCTTCGTTCACGAATTCCATAAGGCTCCCTTAACGCAATCCTCCCACCTACGTCTCGTATATTAGTGTAGTAACTATTAGTGTGCTCGGTGCTTATTATATTTCTATGGAATCGTTTATTGGGAAGTCCAGTAACTTACAAGCCCATTTAAGCCGTCGTACTGATATCACTTCAACATAAAATATTCAATATAACAAATAGTTCTCTATAATCATCTACCTCGAGATGTTCAACTATCGATCAAATATTTTCTTTACACCAAATACTAAAGAAAAACTCCAGCGATAATAGCGTTGTCTAATATCCGGATTTTGAAAAATGAAATAATAAAAGAGGATATCTTAAGAAGTAAATAGAGTCGAAGTTATTAGAAGTTAATTGATTCGAAAACAACGTATGAGATATGTACAAGGATATAAGTCGTTCTTGTTAACGGTGTGACGAATGGTCCGTAATGATTGGAATTAGAACTGAAAGTAATAATATCGTGGCTAATCATGAGGACATTTTGAGTTTTTGATTTTGAGTTGAAGTTTAAAAATCACTTTGACAGTATTGACAGAATACTAAAAATTAAAATCAAATCTCTGTTTTTGAATATCAAAGTGCTAAACCATTTTTAGAAGTATCGAGTAAGTAGGAAGTCGAAATAGTTGAAATCGTATTAATTAGCGGGGATCGACATTTCTAATAAACATAACTAATAAAAACATACGCAGGGAAGCAGGATTTCGATGTTTCACGTTTTGGTTAAACGTTAAACGTTAATTTATCCCGATCCACAAAAAGGAGGCCAACCTACAACGAATAGTAATAACTATCGCGGAGTTTCACTCCTATCAGCTTCCTATGAAATATTCCCATTGATCCTAATTTGTCCAACAATGGGTTTCAACTATTGAAAACATTTTCTTTACGTCAAATAATAGAGAAACGTATTGAATACAACGTTGTTGTTCATCTACATTACATCGATTTTAAAAAAATTGATCTTATCAGGAATACACACCGAAAAATGTTTGAATTTGAATCTGGGAAGTAAAATATCTGTTTTAGGATTTGTGAATGATTCGGTTCATTTGGGTGAAGCCCTGAAAACTTTAAAACTAAATAAAATAACTTTGATGGATGCTGACTATGAAAAAGGGGTACAAGTCAATACGGGTAAGACAATGTACAATGTGAGACAGCATTGATTTTTTTGATATAGTTGAAGAGGGAATACATTTGAAAAAGACGAGAAGTACTATCGAGTCTATTCTAACTATAAAAAACCAAACTCAAGCGGGAAAAGGCGTGAATAGTTTTCGTTTTCTGGTCTCGACACCAGATACCTCCTCACGTATTTTTTCTCGAAATTTAAAGATTATAACTTATAAAACTATCATCGTTCCAACTTTTCTACATCTACAGTCCCGGGGAATAAGCGGTTAAGTCGATTTTTGGTCAAAATGAGTTAATAGTACTGAGGGATGTGGAATCGTGTTATCCTAGCAGTGCCTAATTGTCAAAGTCAGCAAGTGGCTAGAAACGGAGTTATTGCGATGTGCGTTTTTATCTATCTTATGATTCGAAGACCTTAGATGGTTAAGTCGAGGGATGTTTCAATTGTCTAAGTAAAGTTAACCAATTATTCACGTCAAATCCAACGCGTTCAAGTCTAGTTAACCACATATATACGAACAATTTATCAAACATACAAACCCGTTATGCCTTTAAAACTAGTTTACTACAAAATTATGCCTTCAAAACTAGTTAGTTGAACCTAGATTACAACATACACTTAGACAATTCTCAGTTGCGATGGAGTATTTCTCAAAATGTTTTAGAAGCTTTTAATAAACATCATCACTATCACTTACCAGAACATGAGTAATGACTTTTCCTAACTGTTTAGTCATTGGATGTTGACTGATTTAGGGGAAAGGTTCAAACTTTAAAAGCGCTGCTTTGAAAAGTATGCAAAACCGAGCTAACCATTTATTCACCGGGACTGTACCTATAAATGTAAAACGTGGCCCTTAATGCTATAGAATGGATAAGATCTTAAGGTATTCGAAAACATGGGATCGCGTAGTATATTCGGTCCGAAATAGGACGAGTCCACAGGGGAATATAAGAGATTAAACAACGAGGGATTGCAGAGCATGCACCCGGTTAGTATAATTGAAATAATGAAATCGCGAAGATTAAGATGGGTTATGATGTTGTTGGGTTTTGTAACGAAGGGATTCTTAAAAAGAATTAGCGCTGAGATACTGGCGTGAGAAGCTTTCATTTGACAAAGAAAATTGGGAACCACTGCCTTAGATGGAAGTCATTGGAACGGCTGGTTTTATCGCCACTGAGCCTTTGGGATCTCTAAGTATTACAATTGATATTGTCTCTATGTAAAAGGTAATAAGAGTATCTCTTTGTTTTTTTAAAATGTATAACCTTCCCGAAAAATAAATAAACAGTTCCTTCTAAATCTCGATCAGGTGTGAATGTATAATCTATTCAACAACACGACTTATTATGGATAGTCAAATACAGACTGATGGGCGCCTTTTAGAAATTATAGATCCTGCTTGGAGATCTGATGAACTGCCATACAATGAGATTGAGGTACCAGCCATGGAATTACCAGATCCTGAGGCTGATCATGGAGATTCTTCTCTAACTTTGAAGGAAATTGAATCTAAATGGACAGATCTCGGATTAGCTTCTTTAAGTTCGGATCTCACACTTATATTGTAAAGACTGATAGTTTATTTATTTTAAGCTGAGGAGGAGTTGTGAAAGTATTGAAATTAATTAAATGACTTCATTGTAACTTCGGATAATTGGTTTAACAATATAGATATTGTATATTTCTTCTTTGTTATGATGAATTCAATCATCAGATTGATGTGTGACTTCCACAGTGTATTTCTTGTTTGTATGTGGATTAAAATAAAGTAATTTTTTTTTTATAAGCATGAATTGTCACAGATTTCTGATGATTACAGATGAAGTACTGCCATATTTTCATTCAAATAGATTACTATGTTTGAAAAAGTAAAATTAATGTATTAACAGGTATGTGCCATTCTGATTCTAGGCCTATGACTGTAAAAAGGGGTGATTTGGCTGGGATCATTCTCTACTTCCCATAAAATCCCATTTTATGGCCGCCAGATGAGCATTTTGAGGTTCTCCAAGTTTACAGGGTTGATCCATGTCATACCTTATCTATAACTAAAAAAACTAATTTGGGCTCAGCAAAGAAATTCACAACATAATTGTGGCATATAGTGTTTAGAAATCTGAAACTTTTTAAGTTTCTACTGTTGTGGGAAGAAACAAAATTCATAATATATAAATCTCTTATAAAACTAGTATTAGTAGCCTCCATGTAATAGAAACTTGGCATTTGTCCCAAAATAAACACAAATTGAAAATGTTTAAAGAACATTTAAGTTTTAGGCTTATTCCCATCAACCTCCAATTTTCTTTTTTTTAAGAATAGTTTATTGATATTTACAACTGTAATTATACTACATCAAGTAAATCTGCTGTATGGACAAAGGTCATGAAAAAAAAAACAACACTTGTGGAGAAACTACCCATTGGTAGCACTCCAATAAAGTTCTGTAGAAGGTCTCGAGGCCATCTTCTTTTCAGACGCCTCGGAGGGTTATCAGGAATATTATGGGAAGCAAGTTGAGAGACAAGCAGATTCAAGTGTGTAAGGAGCTTTTCATGGAAGGATAGGTATCTAGTTTGGGCCAAATCAGCAACACATGGGATATTAATGAGATCATGATGGATGAGTTTGTTTATGACATAATGAGCATTGAGGATTTTACAAAGGATTGGATGGTTTAGTAGAGTCCCAAAGCTCAACTGTTTGTAAATGAGTGTTTTGTAATTAATTGGGAGCTTTAAGCGTTTGTCCAGTAAATGTTGAAGTAGGCGAAAACATCAAGCAGTTTCTTGTCTTTTCTGAACCTCCAATTAGAATGGAAAAGGCAGATAATACCGAGTAAAGCTGCATATGGTGGAAACTGATTTTGTCTAAATAATATTTGCTTTAAATTTATTTTGAAATGTAAAACCACAATATCTAAGGGGGTGGGATCGAATTTTTTTAGGCTAATTAGAAAAGTTACTGGAAACAACATAACAGAAAGGGATTTAAAAATAAATGTTTAACAATATGAATAAGTATAGTTCATATTTCAATTTTCTACAAAAAAATCCATAACAAACAGACAAAAATAGAAAGAAAAGTTATAATACAATTATAATTACAATTTCAGTTTTATAGCCGACCTTTACATTAAGCAACAAGGGGACTACAAAAAAAATTATAAGAAAGTGATTTTTATTGTTCAAATGATTGATTGTAACATAGCTAATAACAATCTGTGAAATTCACTCCAATAACTTTATACAGCTTTCCTTTTACTATTTAAATAATATTATTTATATAAATATATATATAAGTAGGAAGCTTATATACTACATATTCAAATCAGCAAATTATAAAACATTTTTAAATATTGAGGGAAATAATTTCATATGTGCAAAAAAAAAAGTAAAAGAAATCATGCTAAAACTTCTGTGAATAGTATGAATCCAGATTCATATATGAATTTGGAATGAACATAATGGGGCACCAATGAATGCCTAATGAACAGAGAAATCATAATTTGAAAATAACAATTTACAACATGATATTTTTCGATGAATCATCTAAAAATACTTTCACAAGAATGTGGATTGGACTACAAACTCTTTAAAAAATAAATAAAAATAAATGAAACATTCATATGTAATTTTATTTAAAATACACATACTTGTTCAGTTTAGTTAAAAAATACTTGCATAACATCAAAATGACAATTATTAGTTCAGTTAAAACATAAGGTATAAAAGTCATGATACGTGAAAAGAAATATACACTATCTCAGCCACAATTAAATAAGTCCACAAATAAACATTAGGGCCTTTTAATAGAACAAAACCTTAATTAGGGAAACGGGTCAGTTAAATACAATCTCAGCTTAAAATTGTCTATTATTATTATAATTAATTTAATTCACAAAGTCTATTGTATTCTTTAAATACAATCATTTTAACAATTGATTTAAATTTATATTCTAAGAGAAATTTTTCAATAGTTCTCATCTTCCTCATAGCCCATCTCTCCACCACGACCATTTTCCTCAGTCTCTGAAGGTGGTTTGCTGTTTTCGTACTTAGTCCTATCGTCTTCATCCTTTTCATACTTGATTTTGTTTTCATCAAAATCACCAGACTGATAATGATTCTGAGATGAATAGTCCGGATAATCTGAAATTTACAAACAAGATATTTTTAATATGAATATGTATTCATGTCATCATTATCAAACTATTGAAAACTTAATTGTCTTTGGATGGAAACCAAACACCAAAGAATGCTTTTATAGAAACATGTTAAATTACCATCAGGAGGTTCAATCTTGATCCTAACTTTCTCTTCAAACTCATCATCTCCTGCATTTCCTCTGTCCCGATTTCTCCTTTCTCTATCCTTATCCCTATAAATAAAAATTAATATTACATATAAACCATTTTCAGTTACATGAGACAAAGCTATTAGGTTTATGTACTCGAACTGTGAATATAACTTTGATACCTGTCTCTGTCCCTGTCCCTGCGATCTCTCTTCCTTTCCCTGTCCTTTGACCTGCTCCTCCTCCTTTTCCTCTCTCGATCCCGATCTCGTCGCTCACGATCCCTATCCCTATCCCTTTCACGATCTCTATCCCTCTCCCTTTCCCGTTCTCTAGGCCGTTCTTCAATTTCTTCAATATCAGGGTCTGGTACTCTTTCGCGACTTCTTCTTCTTTTTCTGTCTCGTGAACGGCTAGAAAATGGAGTGCAACATTAGGAACATAAAATGATTTTTCATGCAACATTGAATTCATTTATATTTTAACAAATAGGTAGCGGGATACCTTTCAATATACATTTGAATTCAATCTGCAACTGAACACTATTTCCATGGTGGAATAAGTAATTCATCAATACTTCATTTTGTATAAGAGCAAAGCAGAATTTTTATTATTATCTTTAAAATTGTTAGATAGGACCACAATAATTTTTAAATACTGCCCAGGTAGTTCACATGTATAAACTATGTGTAATGATATTTTAAAGTAAAATTATGTAAGTTATAATTATAAAGTATTTGCATGAAATCCATTAATAATTAACTAAATTTAGTGAACTCATTTAGACCAGAATCATAGTAATATTTCAAGAAAAATGGAGTAATAAGCCTATTGGGTAAACAAAATTATGAAAAAAAAATTAAACATTTGGGCTAGCGGAGCTGTTAATAAATTTTTAATTTCTCATGAATTTGAATACAGTGCTGCTTACACAGAAACCATTATCTAAAGTTAAAAAAAAAAAAATGCACAAGAAAAAAAAATTAAGTCAACATTAAAAAACTGCAGAGCTTCATGTGCATTTTAGAGCTCGGTAAAATGGTAATGGAGAATTACCAATTAAAAAATAAATATCAATACATCATTATAGTTTGTTTATAAAAAAAATGCCATAAAGAAATTAAAGAATTGAAACCCACATTTCTTTTCATAAAAGATAAACAGAAAATTGAACTGATCAAATGAATAGTAAAACAAAACAGGTGACTAAATTTTGTTACCTCCATCAAGTTGGATGGTATCCAACCCATACAGATTCACTTCATTAAAAAAAAAAAGTTTGAGTAGATCTTATCTGTAGTAAACATTCAACAATGTAAGTTACATATCTACATAAGCTAGTTTCAAAGTACCACAAGAATCAATGGTTTCATGCAATTCTTATTTGGTTATAAAATAAGATTTGTTAAAGAACTTTTATTTTATCTTTTCTAGCGGTCCATTATTGGATTATTAATTAAATTAATACTGTTTATAAGCCAATTGTGACAAAAAAAATTTATAAACTATACCTTCTTGATCTCCTCTTCTTTTCACGTGACCTGGATCTGCGCCGAGGTTCATCCCTCCGAGGAGCTCTCTCAGCTGCCTCCCTTTCAAGCCTGTACCTCTCTCTCTCACGTTCGTTGTCTTCTCGTCCTGAGTGCTTAAGGTTAACATCTGGTCCACCTCTTCTCGTTCCTCCTAGACCTCCACCTAGGATTTAGAGTAGACGTTAACAGAAAGTAATTAATAACATAAGATCGACTAAATAAAACCATGGTGGTACAAATCTTATATGTTATATATTTAGAATGAGAACTATACCAATGGATAGACATTTTTTTTTGTTGTTTTTTAATAACAAAATTATCAAACCTGAAAAGTAACATGGAAGTATTGGATTATTTAAAATTTCCTTATAAGAAAAAAAATTAACAAAAAAAATAAATCAACAGATGTAATGACTAGCACAAACTTTAGGCTGACAATAAAATTTTATAATAATTTGTTCCTGTTATAACATTGATAAAAACCCAGGGAATCTTTAACAATACAAAAAAAAAATTAAATAAAAATAAACATTTTTGCCATAAAATTCTGATAATCTATTATTTAAAGTTATTAAATAACATAAAATTGTATCATAATACTGTTTTCTCTTTGTTAGTTCATTAATTCAAATAAATATTACTAAGTTTGTATGAAGACATACAATAATAATTTCTGAGATGAAAATAGTTGACTGGATGATCTAATGTAAAGGAGATAGTTGGGGGGTGCAGTCAATAAGAACACAGAATAAGTGAAGTACTTATATTATGTGCCGACGTTTCGACCTACACTGTAGGTCGAAACGTCGGCACATAATATAAGTACTTCACTTATTCTGTGTTCTTATTGACTGCACCCCCCAACTATCTCCTTTACAATAATAATTTCTCAATAACTAAGCCTTCCAAGGGCAAATATTATAAGCATGCAAAACTAGTCTCCTGATAGAACTTATAAAACACTTCATTCATGACAAATAAGGTGTTGTAAGTAAACAGGCTATTAATGATAAGTCTAAAGAATTTAACTCGGTACCATTGTTATTTATTACCTAACAACTGTTGTAATTTTATTTTAGAACTATTCGTCTAATATACTCAAACACTCCCAGCCAATAATAGTTTTAATAATTCTAATGAATGTGAATTTAACTATATTATACCATTTATATACCAATATGATGTGTGTATGTGTGTGAGAATGAGTATATGTGTGAACATATATATATATATATATATATATATATATATATATATATATATATATATATATATATATATATATATATATATAAATATATATCTTGCTAATATTATAAATGTGAAAGTTTGTATGTTTGTCTCTCTTTCACGCAAAAACCACTGGACGGATTTGGATGAAACTTTACAGTAATATAGTTTATACATCAGAATAACACATAGGTTATAGCAAGCGCGGATTTAGGGGGGTGCACGGGGGCATGGCTCCCCCGACAGTTTTTTAGGTACTGTGGAGAATCCATTATAGTACATAATTAAAGGCAAATTACATTATCATAGTTGTTAAAATAACAGAAAGAATATGAGTGAAACTATTTGTTTTGATATCCTACTAATCTTACTTCTTACTAATATTATAAATGTAAAAGTTTGTATGTTTGTTTCTCTTTCACGCAAAAACTACTGGACGGATTTGGATGAAACTTTACAGTAATATAGTTTATACATCAGAATAACACATAGGCTATAACAAGCGCGGATTTAGGGAGAGTGGCGCACGCGGGCAAGTGCCCCCCCCTCCCCGACAGTTTTCTAGGTACTGTGGAGAATCCATTGTTGAACATGATTAAAGGCAAATCACATGATAATAGTTGTTAAAATAACAGAAAGAACAAGAGTGAAACTATTTTTTTGATATCCTACCAATATTATAAATGCGAATGCTTGTATTTATGTTTGTTAATCATTCACGCAAAAACAACTGAATTTAGATGAAACTTATTGAGTAAAATAGGTTATATATCATAGGCTACAGCAACGTAGATTTATATGGGGGCACGGGGGCATGTGCCCCCCATTAAAGTACATAATTAAAGGCAAATCAGGAATTTATCATCTTAAAATTTGTAGATAGGTTCTTTGTATAGTTTAAGAAAGAAATTTGGATAATTCCACCCCAAGGGTTTCTCCTTTAATACAATAGAGGTTCAAAGGTTGTATAGAATCCGTTAGTTTTGAAGTTAGACATCTGAAATTTTGGGTGTACGAGTAACTTATATTTTAAAAAAATAATTTAATTATTTATTTCAAATAATCTTTCACGAAACTTATGTGGCAGACCAAATTCCACGCGAGCGAAGCAGCGGTCATAAGCTTGTATATATATATATATATATATAAAATATATATAAAGCTGTATGATTTATATTTATATATATATATTTGCGTGTATATGTATAAAGGTATGTTCTTTTTAGTAATTATTATTATTTATTTATTTAGGTTCTATTTCATTATGATAAGAAGTTATTTTTTTATTTATTACTATTTAATCAACTTTATAGATTGACTTTTCTGTTGTTTTTTTTTCTCTTTGTACTCTAAGGTTCTAACGCCCACAATAATGTACAGTTATGTTATTTTAAAGGGACTTTTCCCAGAATAAATAAAGAATTTATTATTATTAAATGATTAAATATTTTCAGTTAAAACCAATAGCGCGAGTACAGTGAACCCTATTGCTAAGATGGCCCTCATGTAAATCACTTAGCTGATGAATGATAACAAATACTGTAACTCAAAATGTTTTGCAATTCAAAATATATTGATTAATATAAAACAAACTATAAATAAATCATTACCTAGTCGCCTTGGAAGCCATCCTTTAACTGTACGGCCTCTTTCTACATCCACCAGGACTCTTCTGCCATCAATTTTTTTCCCATCTGCATGTTTGTATGCAGCTGTAAAGTTCATCAAAAAAATGTATGAGTCATTAAAATAAAAACAATTTTTCCTGCAACTTACCTCATCCATTTTATACTTACCAAAAAAAAATAAAAATTAATAAATAATAAACAATTTTGATCAAGTTCACTCTTAAGATGTCTATGTAAAAACAAGCAATTTCATGAGACCAATAAAGATGAATTTTAAATAAAATATACTTAGGCCATGATGACGGTGATGATTTACTTACAAGGACAACAAATTATATTAAATAGCAATGCACAAATAAAGGATAGAAAGGATCCGCGCTGACGATAAGAAATGTAGGAAATAAAGTAGTTTATATGATTGTTTAAAAATCGACAGTAAAAATTGTTTTCGATAAATCCATTTTTAAATAACTTATGCCACATTTATGAATGATATATACTATGAAAGGAAAATTATAAAAAACAAATCAGAGCCAATTTCTAGAGTTCAGACATTTGAAATGTAAAATAATTATTGTATTTAAATTTTTCAACAATGATAATTTAATCATTCTTTTTTATTGAAAATTTTATTTTAGTACTTCTTAACTGCTATGAATAGTTATTTATTTAAAAAATTAGTGTTGGCACTTTTAACAACATATTACTTTTTTCCGAATCAAAACAATAAATTTGTATATCCAGTTAAAAAGCGTATTTCATTTGAATAATGTTTATTTCTAAACCATTGAAAATTTACTAAATAACTAAAAAAAACAAAAACAAAATACAATAGTGTGTTCTCTCTGACTCAAACCACCTCCCCAGAATTACCAAAATCCCACAAATACACATAGAATTGTGTGTATTAGAACGGTATAAGACATTTTCATTTCTACATTTAAGATAAAACAAGGAGGCAACTGGATCAAAGAATAGGCAATTAAAAAAAAAAAAAATGCCAGGACAGCCACAAAAGTAGGAAAAAAAGATCATTAATGAAGCTTTAATTTGGCACATTATATTAAATGACATCACGTTCTTCACTAGCTTAGGTTCTGTTGGCACCAGGTATCACTTTGATAAGACATTGAGACATTAAATAAAAATAATAATTTAAAAATAAAATAAAAAGACTAGTAGATTTGAAACATTCCATATCCCGTTATTTAAAACATAATAAATCAATAAAAAAAAAGTAACTAACCAATAATATTGTGATATAATTAGTGCTGTAAGAAAGAAAGATTTACAGCCTGCTTTTCATATTATAAAGGCTGTTGGCTACCTTGCTAAAACAAGCTGCATATTCTCTACAGATTCTTTCATGAACAATTAAATATCCTTTATGTCTCTGAATAATTGCAAGTTTTCAAGATAGACATTGAGTGTTAAAACAAAAATGAGAATTTTCAAACATGAAATTAATTAAAAGTACAGATCCCACAGAGTGACTGAACTATTTAAATGATAAAGAAGGTAAGGTGATGTGTGTACCTACCGGAGAAGGGGGGAAGGAACAGTAACCACAATTGATACCAACGAAGACCAGACACTAAAGTCCTTCCTCTCCTCGACAATTTATTTGACCATATATTACCTGGTGCGCATTACTTACGGTTTTCGCGCAATTTAGGCTATTTAAATAATAGTATATTTATGGAACTATAAATTACTCAAGTATAGCCCTACTATCAGTACTATAAGTATAAACCTTACTGGAACCATACAAACCGTTTATACCTGAGGTAAGCAACTACCATAGCATTTCCATTGCATGGGTGCAAACTGCATCTTGCAATGTACTCACTTCCATTGTTTTCCTTTTCTTTATCAATTTTGTAAGCAATATTTCTTTTCACCAATAAATTAAAATTAAACAAAAAAACATCTTAAAACATAAAACTGAGTAGCAAAATATTTACCGATCCTCATGATTTTTTTTTTTTTTTCTGTGACACTATGAGATAATAATTTAATTAGGAATAGGGAATGGAATTGTTAAGGTAAACAAAAAGGTCATTAAAATCTATTTTGGTAATATACGCAAAGTGTTGT
Organism: Arma custos; assembly: GCA_037127475.1. NCBI lineage: Eukaryota > Metazoa > Arthropoda > Insecta > Hemiptera > Pentatomidae > Arma > Arma custos. The sequence continues at coordinate 135,351,019 of CM073764.1, read as the reverse complement.
ATGTTGGGTCTTACCAGACATACAAACCTATCAAATGAATGTGAGATCACGATCAATGTGGAATCAAGAGGCATACTAAGAAGCCAACACATCACCGCCAAACTGGACCCAGAAACAAGAAAACTATTATTAGGCCATAGTTAATATGTATTTTTAAAAAATAATAGATAGATAACTTCAATTCCCCCTTATCCCATTCTATAGTTCATAGTAATACTTACCAATTTTTCTAACACACCTTAGAATAGAAAAAGAGATAGTTAATAAGAGAAAAAAACAAAGTACCTTATAGGAATTAATTATCTTTTCTTTGTTAAAATGATTTTCCCAATTTTAAAATTGATGATAAAGCAATATTTTTTTTTAAAAATAAATAAATATTAATAATCGAGGTACTTACAATGCATATCCCTTTCATGTTCATACTCAATGAAGGCATAACCTCTAGGTTTTCCATTTACTGAATTGTGAATAAGGACAATCTGAAAACAAAGAAAAAGGGAAATAAAATAAAAAAATTCTAAAGAGTCTTATAACTTATAAGAAACAACATACATGGTTCTCAAATACAAAAAATTGTACCAGTAAATTGTAAAACCATTCATTAATCACAATATAATTGACGGTAAAGATAAGTGTGTGCCAGGTAAATAATAAAGGAAGGAAAAGAGGAATGAGCAGAATAATCAAGATATTGCAAAAAGTTTAAAAAATAGGATTTATTGGAAGAAAGAAAAATCAATTATATCTCTTGCTAATTCCTGTACATTAAATCAATATTAAAAAACAGAAAGACAATTAGCAAAAGACTTTGATATTCCTGATTATTACGCCAAATATAAAATGACATTATACTTGAGAACAAAATCAGGTTTTCATAGCTACTTATAAATCGATGTTTTATAATTATTTATAAATTAAATCAGATTTTAAAAACTTCATTAACTAATTTTTGTTTTTACAGAAGAACCTCGATAATCCGTCGTTTAAAACAAAACACTAGACACTGAACATAGAGGTAAAACTTCAAATCCTGGAAAGACTTAAGAAAAGTGAAAGCGGAGCAGCATTAGTCTGAGAGTTCGGTGTTGGTAAGTCTATACAATTACGGACATAAAGTCTAAACAAGATGCTATCTTGAAATATGCATCCCAAGTAGATAGCAATGAGGGACCTAAAAACGGAAAAACATTAAAATTAGCGCATAATATGGCTCTTGAGGATGCCTTATATTTATGGTTTACACAAAGATGGAGCTTAGGTGAACCAATATCAGGCCCGCTTCTTTGTGAAAAGACTCTAGATTTTAATAAACAACTTAATGGGCCTCCTGATTTCAAGGCCAGCAGTGGGTGGCTGGCTAACTTCAAACAACGACACGGAATACGACAGCTTGATGTTCAAGGGGAAATGCTATCTGGTGATTCTGCTGCTGCAGTATCGTTTCTAAAAACTTTTGAAAACATTACCCTTGATAAGCAATTGTCAAGGGATGATGTTTATAATGCTGACGAAACTTGGATAAATTGGCGCTCCTTGCCGACGAAATCTCTTGCATAACGTAATGAAACTCGTGCTCCTGGCTACAAAGTGAGCAAAGACAGGGTGACAGCTATGGTTTGTGCCAAAGCAAGCGGCACTCATTCTCTTCCCTTACTGCTGAATGGTAAAAGCAAAAAATCTCGTTGCTTTAACAATGTGACATGCCTTTATAGGGCACAAAAGAGTTCATGGATAACGTCCGATATTTTTCTTGATTGGTACTCTAACACTTTCAAGAAGGATTTTCAAAGAAAATCCGTGATTTAGCAACCAAAAAACCTTCTTCAACCTTAGTTCAGAAAAAAATGAGTGACTATTTTCCAAATGTTTAGTTTTTGTTTTCTTTAATTTTTTTTATCTTTCTGTACAGTATAATTTTTTTGTGTGTACAGTACTTTCTGTGTGTGTATAAGATTGTATACTGCATACGTATTATATTATGAAATTCATGTGCAATAATAAAATATAGTTACCTTAGCACAGTAGTATTTCATAAAACAAACTATTTACCTTAAACAATACAACGTGCTTCTTATTTTATGGGGACTAGTATGTCAGTGTTCATTTTTTGAATGCTACTATGCCTGGAAAGCACTTTGTTTGGTAATCCGAACGATTTGATAGTCCGAACCACCCCGGTCCCAATTAGTTCGGATTATCGAGGTTCTACTGTAATTTTAACAAATAAAATCCTCCGATGTAAACCAAAGGCCTCCTGTAGAACAGGTCCAGTACTTAGGACTACACCTTAACATAGGCTTAACTTGGAATCCTCATACTAGACTGACAAGAAACAGTTCGCCGTTTCAGGCTACTTCAACATTTACTAGACAAACGCTCTAAGCTCCCAATTAATTACAAAAGACTCATATACATGACAATCATTAGACCCATCTGGACTTACGGAGTAGAGCTTTGGGGCTGCACTAAGCCATCAAATTCCTCTCGTAATCAATCCTTACAAACCAAAATCCTCAATGCTCCTTATTTTGATATTAACAAAGTAATCCATAATGACCTTACTGTCCCGTTTGTTGCTGTTTTGGACCGAATCCGATATAAATCTTTTCATTACAAACTTCAATTTCCACTCAAATCCACTAATTCAAACCTTGTAACCTCTTCAAGTCCTGATAATCCTCCTAGGCGTCTGAAAATAAGATGGCCTTGTGACCTTCTTTAAAGCTGAACTTTTTATTTGAGTTCTACCACTGGGTAGTTTCTCTACTTGCCCTTATCTCGGGACATGATTTATCTTTCATTATATTAACTTGATGTATTTAGTATACAATTGTAAATTTTAATAAATACATTAAAAAAACAATTAAAATTATACCTATATTATTGTAATGGTAATCTTTTAATGCCATTAGGCATTACCTGCAATTCAATATGAATTACTTGCTCTATTGAGCTAAAAGATTTACCTTTTATTTAAGAAGATATGCTTAGCAATAGGAAGAATGCAATAGAAAAATATTGAGTGCTTTTCTGAAACTATACATTTAGCTAAAAGAACATTTTGCAAAATTAAAACTGGTAACAGTTATGATGGTGGTTCAAAAACTATAATACTAACTGTAATTGCTATACTAACATTTCAACTCACTGGAAATATTAGCTAAATCAACTTGCGTGGGATATAACTTGAATTTCATCTCTCTATATAATTATTATATGAAAAAGTTTTTAGTGATCAGCGTGTAATATCTTATTTTTACCTCTGTAATGTGGAACAGACCGTAACATAGATACCAAATGTCTTTATTTCCAGAATTATTTCTCCCATGGATTGTTTTGTGTTCAATTTGTATCTGTAAAACCCTTTGCTTTCCAGAGCCTTATCTCCATTCTCATGTGTGGCCAGATATTTGGAGAACATCACATATAACTAAAACTCAGTATCTAATGACCCCTGAATCTAGCCAAAATAGTCTTAACACGTTCCGTGCGTTGCGGGGTCAATTGACCTCATGTGGAACTTTCCATTAGTGCTGAGCCTGTAAGAGGTAAACTTTCAAAAATGCTCGAACCTGTTTAAGCTTTTGATTTTTTCAAAGGATTGAAACTGATATGGCTATATGTTATAAACTTCAATAATCCCTCAAAATTCGATAAAAAATAGAACGGGGTTAAATGACCCCGGGCCGCACTGAGGTTTAAAATTAGACCTCTAGTGCGGCAAGGGGCCATAAGACCCCGTGCTACTTTTTTCGAAAAATGACGAGTCACTCAATTCCCTCTACTTTTGAGACGGCCCTTTTTTGTGCTTTCCCCTCGTGCTACTTTTCTCGGAAATGACAAGTCATTCGCTCCCTTTCCCTTTTTGTTGCGACGGCCCTTTGTTTGTTTGCTTATCCACCCTCCTTTTTTCTCTTCAGTCTTCAGTATATCATTTCACGATGTCCTCACGTGGTCGGAAGTTGGTTGACTTGGCTTTATCGCTCAAAAATCCATCCTCCAGTGAAAGTGATATGATAAAGTATCAAAATAAAAATAAAAGTTATTGTAAGTTTTATTAAAAGTTGTGAGTTTTATTTTCCTATAATATGTAAAAGGGTATGTTTTTTGTTTTTTTTGGGAGAGGGGGGGAGGTGGTACCGAACCTCACAAAAAAATTAAACTCATTTTCTGTGTATAAAATCTCATAAAATTTAATTTCAAGAAGGGAAAAGGTGTCTTTATTTGAAAACAAAAATAATTTATTTACTAGTACAATTTCAATTAGGTTAATGAACTTTTGAATAAATCAATTAATAGCCCCATTCGTTATTTATAACTAACTCCCAAATATAATCGGTTTTCAAAACCGAATCTAAGTAAAAAACACAATATAACCGTAAGTTATAAATAAAGAATGGGGCTAATGTCCTGCTGCTGTGGTATACTGACCTAAACCTATGAAGTGGGAAAACAATTGATTTTTCCTAAATTAATCAATTTTCAGCAAGCTGAATACGTTTAAACTAAGGAAAGAACACGGAGCCGATTGACCCCGTGATGCACTTGTGGATAGTTACTGCACGGGGTTAATAGACCCCGTGTCGCACTTGTGGATGATTACGGATTTTTCTATTAGCACTGAACGTGTTAAGGCCTTATTATTTGAACTATATGTTTTCAGTATTATATAAAAAAATTACCATCCTAGTTAAAATAAAAACAAATTTAAATCAGTGGTGCAGTTCTTAAAAACTCTAATACAACTATATATACGATAATACTATTTCTCTATTTCAGGCTTATAATCATATAATATAATAACATCCCTACAATGACAAGGCTTTATAAAATTGAACTATCAGAGATTGAATAAAATCGGTAAAAACCTGATTAACAAAATGCAAGTAAGTTTCGATTGAGCCTTGGATAAGTCTTATTAAAATCTAAGGAACCAGGCAGTAAACAGCCTCTAGTTAAGAATATTTTTTTTTATTCAAAAAGGGTTCATTAATTTATTGTAGAAGGAAATATTCGTTTATTACAGAAGAGAATAATATAAGTTTTAAAACGTTTTACTCAACTTGGACTTTTGTAATATGGAACAGAAAAAGTCAACGATGTTTTGAAAAAACATGTTTCTTTTGCCAATTATTTTTAATTAATTAAATATTTAAAAACAATAATTATTCATTGACAAAAGAAGAAATATAATATTCCTGATTATTACGTCAAATATGATATGAAATACATACTTGAGAACAAAACCAGGTCATAATATAGTTTTTAAAATGATGGTAATTGATTACCTTCTTGATGGGTCCATACATTTCAAATTCTCTTCGCAATTTGGATTCAGAAGTGTCATAGTTCTGAAAATTGAATTAATTACGTATTATTTATTAAAAGAAACAGAAATAAAGTAATGAGAAATTACTGCTATTAAAGTTTAATGTATCACAATGAACATTTACCTGATACTACATGTTGTAAATACAATTAATGCTATTTTAAATTATCATTTATAAAAAAAAACATTTCAAACCCAAGAAGTTCGAAATAATATACATTATTTTCATTTATTAAATACTAGCGACCCACCCCAGCTTTGCTCGGGTAATAAGGTATATTATCCTACTTAATTTGTCTGTGTAATGTATTTTTTTTTTATCAAGTACAGGTCACTAAGGACCACGTGAATATCATTGGTTAGGCTTCTTTGGGAGTCTTGATTTTTTTCCTTCCTAATTTAAGCTAATGTACTTTATTAAATAGAAATTATATTTAAAAAAATTTCTTTATATACCAATTTATTATCTTGCACATTAGATAATTGCAGGGGATTAGGCAAGCAGCATCTTCGGTGAAACCCATCGATATACCAACCCATTTACACAAAACCTCGACAAATTATAAACCTAAACCTTCCTTCCTGGTGAATCACTCTATCTATTGGTGAAAACCGCATGAAAATTCGTTTAGTAGTTATTGAGTTTACCAGGAACAAACGCGGCCGAGGACTTTGTTTTATAGTATATATTGATATAGATTTTTTTTTTAATTTGGGATTTTTTATAGGTTTTCCAGAATATTCTTTTTGAGCCATTATCTCCATTCCTCCATGTCGATCGTCTCTTATTCCTTCAGTACACAAGCAGCTATGTTTTTATCTCTAACATTATAAAAAAAGTCTCTTCTCTTTTACATTCCAATCCGCTTATACCAACATACACACCAACATTCATTCCTTACAACCATCTTAATCTCCTCACTTTATTTACTTCAAAGATTTTTCATTAAATTTCAATACTGTATCCTAATTCTTTGTTCATGACATGCTCCTTGCATTGAAATTATGCAGATCTACAGAAATCTCTCTTTTAAAATTAATATCTATGTATGATTCACTCTCTTAAAGTTACTGTTTAACAGTATATATAGTCTAGTATAGATTAAAAACCTAGGACAAACTTGCAATGGAAGGTCAATAATATTATAAGGTATACTTAAAAAAAACTTACGATTCTGGCAATAAACAGCGTTTTGTAGGGATCTGTAGTGGCATTTGCAATACTGAGAGGATCCCCTAGAGAATAGATAAAAAGTCATTAGTGATGTTTTAGCACAAAAAAAAATAAAATGTAAATCATGATGAAACTTGCATATATTTTGAGAGTAGAGCAACCAAAGGTCACCACATTTCACTACACCAGTAAAATAAACACTTATACTTACTTAACATAAGATCAACTACAGAACACACCCTGGGCCAATCTAAGAGAGCCTATCAGAAGGTATGTTAGGGTTACATTGAGGGACAGCCCTCAGACCATCCTAAGACCAGAGAGGCTGATAACCTGCCCATCACAAGTAATAAAGATACGGCAGGAGAGCTTTTTACAGAATTTAACATGGGGAGGAAAGCAGATTTGACGATTGTAATCTGGAACGTGCAAAGATTACGAGCTGGTTGAAGATAAAAAGAAGGCAAATATCGCTCTTCTGGCAATAATTGAACATAAGAGGAAAGGGAGGAAAAGTATTAGTGATGATATCCTGCTATATTCAGGGACCACTGAAAATAGAATAGCCAATTCAGGTGTAGGCTTAATGTTTCAGGAAACTTTAATGAATACAGAGATCAAAGGATGGAAACATTAAAGCGATCGACTGATTGTGGAAGATGAGAAAGAAAGAGATGTTCTGATAACTATCATTCTAGTATATCGACCAAATAACGATATAATAGCAGAGTAAGGCAGATATCTCAAAGGCCTTAATTGATAAAAAAAAAACAATCAAGGTCATATACTGGCAGTTGAAAGTCTATTCAAGAAAACAAGTGGCGCGATGAGATTCGCTACCTCTTCTCCAGAAATTTAAACAACCGGAATCCTAAGCCTTGGTCCACTTATTTATTTGATTTTAGCTATAAACTCAATGAATAGACTGCTGAAGATCAATACGGTCATAAACCTTATTGAAAAGTAATGAGAGTTGCGAAGATGTCAAGGAGTAATATGTGTGTCATCGTGTTTGATGATTAAGTCCTTGAATAAGTTCAAGACTTTAATCACCTAGGTCCACCCCTTAATGATAATGGTCGCATCACATAAATGTGTGAAACATTCCATAAACGGGCACCTTGTTCGAATAAAGGCAGAAGAGTTCGCAGTAGGTTTTAGGAGAAAAATGATTTTAAAGCGAGTGCCAATTGGTTAAACAGTTTTAATGAAAGAAAATCCATAACCTTTAAGTCTGTATGTATTAAAGGCCGGAGTACAAACCAATAAGCTGCAAATGTTTGGAAAGATGGTGTTATACAACTGATTAAAGAAATCCCCGATATTTTTTATCTACAACACTCAATTCTATTACAGAATTATACACTCTTGTTCTTGACAGATAAATCGAAAAGAAAGACAAAACTTAAAAAATTAACGTACTTCAAGCAGCAAGAATGTGTCACGAGACCAAATCTCTCATACATTGTTAAAAAAAAAAATGGATTTGTTAAGGATATCTGAACAAATTCCAAGTGAAATTTTAGATTATGTTTCTCCTACACCTATCAGATGGGAAGCTGTGGCGCCTTTCACATTTGAAGAGTACGTTAATTTAGACAAACTAGTTGCAGCATGAGGAGAACTTTGAGATAAAAACATTATAGCGGAAGTGTATAACAAAACTAAAACGGCATTGTCAGATTAGAATAAGATCAAGACAAAGTTACAGATCCCCACATCGTCGGAGGTCCTTCAGCAATTGTGTGAGCTTCGAAGATGTTATTGAAAGGCAAAGCAATGAAGTAAAATTGTTTTTCAATCTCTGGATGTACTTTAGGACTTAATGAACCGTAAAAGAATCAATTCTACAAAGCTATTAGTCGTTTATCAAATCTTTGTTAAACCTTAATTCTTTAGTAGCTTATCATATACAATACTTGTTTGCGTATAAACTTGCCACTATTGTTTACCCTAAATGATAAAATGTTTCATTTGTAAAACACCAAATGTTAATGTTTTGAGCCTTTACAGAGCCTATAACTTTAATACACAGTCACAACTTTCAGAATTCAAATTTTTGTATTGGTCCCTTCCGCTTCAAATTATTCAAGCTCTACTGTACTTTAATATATGTGTCAAAGAGTAGAAGATAATTACATTGTGTTTATTTTTTTAAACGCGTTCACTCTTAACTGCTTGGTAATATAGATAGATATAAATGTACAAACAATATAACTATTAACAATATATTAAGATAAATATCATTACTGATAACATACAAACAGCAATTTCTTGTTCCAATTTATAGGCAACTTGTTCTGCCCTTTCTCGTCTTCTTCTTTCAAGGCGTTCATCTCTAGTTTCTACTTTCTTGGGAGGCGGAGTCTCAGTTGGATCCTACAAGCAAAAATAATGAAATAAACTGTGGCTCTATACAGAACAGCTAAGCTTACGATTTAAGTTGAAAATATACATTACATACTTCAAAAAAGTCCAAGAAATTTCCAACTCCCAGGTAGCCTCTATTCTTCTTTTCATGAGGTAATTTGGCTGCGGGAGGCAAAAACGGTATAGGTTCGCGTGGGGCAAATAATGCCAGGAGATTAGGTGGTAAAAACTGAGTCATTGCGAAACGTCTTTCAATTACAAAAACGACGCATTCAAACTAAAATCTTATCAATAAACTTCACATCGGCACTAAAACACAAACACAATACACGCTAACAGTGACCAAGCCATGAAACAGGCCTACACGAACAAATATGGCAGCCTTAGACACATTCACTGCCTATTTTCCAAAGACCTATGAAATTAATTTATATTGAAAATTTAAAAGCAGTTTTTCATGATCAAATATTATTTTTAAAATATTTACTAATTATTTTTAATAATTTTTATTAAATGATTTATTAAAATGCATATAAGAGAAAATAATTAATTTTTTCTTACTCAATATAAATATTTTTGCTTAGAACTAGTCCTTGTTTGAATATTTTAAAGAAATTGTTAAAATTAGGCATTTATTAGTAACAATGTACGGGGGGAGGGATGTGATAATTTTCTAGTACACATTTCAGCCTGGATTGTAGCCACATCATCACCACCTTTCGCCCCTTGGCACGTTTGAAGTCAGTCCAATGAGGTGTTCGTTAATATGAAAACGTGTTGTTTGATCTACATTCTTGATTCTGAACGATCCATTTTTTAAAAAGAGTTAGACGGCGTTTTTTATCTAAAGCAGGCCATCTTCGTTAATTTTTTTCGTAAAATCTTTCCAATAATCAATTACAATGAGTGCTCCTCAACAACCCCAAACTGAACAACAACCTCCCACTTTAAATAGGGGGATTGTAAAACAAGTGAGTCCGTTTAATACTTTAAAAAAATAATAATTTACTTATTTACAGGTATCTTTATCAATGAAGAAGTTGTTCTATCTCACTAGTTGCAAACCACATTGTTGTATGTTAGTGGTTTAGTTTTAACTTGTTTTTGTTACTGTCAAAGAGTTTCATTATCTTGTTGTAAATGGTGTAATCATTAACCTGAGCATTTGCCAAACAAAGTTCTAGTCACAATGAGCACCTTTGTGGGCATGGGACCAACAGCAGAATGATCACTTTGTTCGAGGGCTGCCTTTTTTTAATCAAAATAATAGGGAGTTTTGAATTGTATATCTACTGTTGTATTCAATGCTGAATTCATTTTTACAATTATACAGATTTTTCATGATTTAGGATATATCAATAATTTAGATTATACCGAACTTTATCATATGTAATTATTTTCATTTTCCTCCCTTCTAAACTTCCTGTCATGATAATTTCTTAATTCATTGATAATCTGTACTTTTATTAGTTAAAATATTGTAATAATTTTTTATTTTAATCAGGGCTCTTTGATGTTTCTCAACAACGCATATTTTCTTATAATTCAAAATTAAATATCTGCATATAGTACTAATTATCTTAATGATAAAGTTTCTGAGTAGTTTACATTTATTATAAATGAATCAGTTTAGTTCATAGTATGTCTTGCATATACTATTTTGTTAATTTTGCTATTACCCACTCCAGGAAAACCTTACGGGTTTTGTTTTTTCTTAAGTTACTATCTTATTAATTGAAATATGGTATGGTTAGGAAGTTACATTTTTGTGAAATTCTTTATATTTTCAGGATGTTATTGAATCAGCCTGGTTTATCTTATTTAACTTCATGTTAATTTAAATATAATTATTTGTTGGAGTGGAATTAATGATAAATGAGCCAAAGTACAGTTTGTTTCATAATTACGTAATCATTGCTTTCACTGCTCCTGTTTCTAAAATGAATATATCGGTTATAGTCCCTCTTCTTCACTTGTTATATAACTTAAACAAGTAATTTTTATGCATATTTACAATTATATTAATTTTTTTCTTTTTATCAATCTTAAACAGGTATTATCTGGAGACACAGTAGTTATCAGAGGAGTTCCCAAAGGTGGACCTCCTCCTGAAAAGACGCTGAGTTTGACATCTTTGATTGCTCCTAAACTTGCTAAAAGACCTCAAGCTCCAGGCCCGTAAGTAACAAAGTTATTACCTGGTACTGTAAATTTATCATTTATTTTAAAATCGAGCCACCTAAAATTATCTTAAAACTGGGATTTTTGACTTGATTTTGGACCAAAATTTTTTATTTACTAGCTTTTGTTTATTATTATGTCGTTATTTTTTAATTATAGTTGCATACTCATTTGTTTTCATAGAAATGCCGATGAAGATGAACCTTATGCTTGGGAAGCGAGGGAATTCTTAAGGAAAAAATTGATTGGGCAGTATGTCCTCTTTACAACTCCTAAAGAGAAAGCTGCCAATCAAACCAGAGATTATGGGACCCTGTTTTTTGATCCTCCTAGTAAGTTCATTTCTGTGATATAATTATCTTTCCATTCTGTTTACCTTGCCTTAAGCTTTGTATTGACAGTGTAGTTTTTCAGATGGCCCAAGAGAAAATATTAATGAGTTATTGGTGAAAGAAGGGTTAGTTTCTGTCAGGACCATCGCTGGTAGTAAAGACCCCTTTCTTCAACAATTAACAGAATTGCAGGAGCAAGCAAAAGCAGCAAAAAAAGGAAAATGGGCTGAAGATGCAAGCGTGAGTTTTTCATTAAGATGCTTAAATGTAATACCTTTTATTGATTTATTTGCTTCAATATTTTAGTATCTGTACTACTGTGGTGTTGTTTTCTGTTTGGATATATAGTTTCTCTATTTATATAACAAAATTATTTATTAAAAGTTAATATCTATTTTTAACATGTGTTTATTTTATCGATTTTTATTCACACCTGTGCCTGCTAATCACTATTTGCTATTTTTGTATGAAATTTATCTAAAAATTGTATATATATACAATGTTTTCATAATTTATTATTACTAAGAATTCAATTTTTTTGGTGATTTTTTCTTGAGACTTTATATTGTTTTAATTTTATAAGAATTATTATAAGTTCCTTGTTCTTTTCTATTACAAACCAATATTGATTTATCTGTAATTGTTTATTAATGTGTTGAATGGTTTGCTGGACTTCATTGGTCCGAGATAACGCCATTATATTGTTATCTGCCTTTACTACCCATCTTGAGTCAAATCTGTTAAATTCATAATTACTTTTTACTGGTCCCTTCCTTATGGACTAACAGATTCTTTGCATTGTGTGAAATATTATCTCTACATCAACCTGTCAACCCATTTTTCCAAGTATTGTTTGGAAAAGATACTATTCGGTAAATTGTTATCACTCATTCTTGACTAATCTTCAGATGGACAAACAAATTTATGAACATTTCAAATTAATTCTATCTGTCCACAAATAGGAAAATATAATGCTTCTTAGAGTTCCTTTTTGAATTTAAACAAAAAGAATCTTACCAATTTTTTCATATTAAATCTTGTAATTTTTATGACTGTAATTACTTATGCTGTAAAAGATATTTTTATAAATGTTTGTTTGCTATTTTATTTAGTATCAAAAAATGTCACAAGCTACTATTAACAATTAAGCTGACACTTTCACCTAAGATCTTAGACCTTCCATGGAAATAATTGTGTTACTAATTGCAATTCTAAAAATAGTAACTTTAATTTGGGTGCTGACAAACTATCTCCTACTGCTAAGCTTTAATAAATCTTGGATTTTCTTTTGAAACTACCTAATATCTGGTATTCACTTTCCCAATTACTTATCATCTTATTTTTCTACAATAACCTTCATTATCACATTCAAAAATAAGACTAGTTTTTTTTTTATCACTTAATGCAGATAAGCCTGAAATGATATAGGTACAGGTGCTACTTTTTAGAGATAGGCTATTATCACATCTTTTAATAATTTCTTCTGTAATCAATAAAAATGATCACAAATTTATGTTTGTTAGTTGAATATTGGTTATTACAAATGATTAATATTAAGGGAGAAATTTTTAAACTTGAAGAAAACTAGTTACAAACCTGTATATGATTGAATATTCACTATGAAAAAATTAGTCTGGCAATACCCCTTTGACATTTATTTTAAATAATGATTTCAAATCGAAAATAAATTAGTTTTTGAAGTGCTATCAAAGATAATTGGTTAACCTATAGCATTGCTACTTTTTGCAGTAATACTTTCTCAATATTAAATGTTAAATTATAATCTCAAAAGCTGTTAAATTTGAATGCTTACCTGTATTGTTAATAATCCCGCCATTAGGAGACAAGTTTGCAATATTAATTAAATATGAGGGTTGCTTGAGAGCGTGGTCAAAGAAGAAAACAAACATAAACTGTTGAACTTGTTTACGACGTGTGCTGAGGCTTCAGTCCAAGACCTTTATAATCGCTGAGTAAAACAAAATAACCATGAAAGTTAACATAAGCATGTATATTTATGTATACTACAGTGTTATATTATAAATTGTATTTATTTATGAATTATAAATCAAATTATGAGAAACAAATGCAAGACTTATTTATAAACAAATAACTGCATATTAAAATATCTAAGTAAAATATTAATAGTACAGCAAGCATTAAGATTTAATTATAATTTTAAGCTAACATCATATATGAAGAAAAAACAGAAAGAGGGGTCTGAGAAGCTGCATACTTCTTTACACCACTTTATATATAAAATAATAATTATTATATATTTATGTGTTGTGTAAAGGAGATAGTTGGGGGGTGCAGTCAATAAGAACACAGAATAAGTAATAAACTTATATTATGTGCCGACGTTTCGACCTACAGTGTAGGTCATCTTCAGGGCGATTTGGAGAGCGATGCCGTTAGATTTAACGGCTGGCTAGCACTGCCCTTAAATTATACTTATACTTATATTATAAAGCACTGCCCTTAGATCTAACGGCATCGCTCTCCAAATCGCCCTGAAGATGACCTACACTGTAGGTCGAAACGTCGGCACATAATATAAGTTTATTACTTATTCTGTGTTCTTATTGACTGCACCCCCCAACTATCTCCTTTACATTAGATCATCCAGTCAACTATTTTCATCTCATATTATATATTTACATTGTTATCTTGTTTTACTCAACCATGAAAAAGAAAAAAATAATTTGTTAAAAATAAATTGTTTCTCGTCTGTGTTTTTTTTTTCTGAACTTCAATTATATTTAAGGTCAACCGTTTATGCATCGTAAAAAAAAGTGTAAATCAATTAATAAAATTTATGCATCGTAAAAAAAAGTGTAAATCAATTAATAAAATTGTGTGCATTTTTTTTTTTTTTTACAACCATCCTAGCCTACTTCTGGATAGTTATGTTCAGATAATTAATACATAATAATTTCAAAAATTCTGTTTTAGAGCCACGTGAGGCAGATTAAATGGTCCGTGGAAGGAGATAAAATGATGAATTTTGTTGACAAGGCAGAAGGGAAGCCGATAAAAGCAATTATTGAGCATGTAAGAGATGGATCTACCGTGAGAGCCTTCCTCTTGCCGGATTTCACTTACATAACTTTGATGATGTCTGGAATCAGGGTAATTTTGAAATCATTATCATTTTATTAATATTTTAAATAAAAAATAAATTTATTTCATTTGTTTATTTTTTGTTATGTTTTACATTAGATTTTCACTGCTTTTTATTGTAAATGTTTTTTAAATAAGTCCATTAAAGTATTCTTTATTTATTTCTGTTTTCAAAGCTCATTTCATGTTTCACCTTTGGCCATCTATAAAGTTTTAATTTTTTTTTTTTATAAATAAAAATGACAGTCTAAAATTCAATTACTTTTAAAAACATCAATAATATAAAAATTGATGTATTACTTTTTTATTTAATAGTAAACAATAATTTTCTCGGGCTCTATTGTAGCTATTTAATAAAGAATTTAGCTGAAACTAATCATTTAAAATACTTTGTGAATGACAAATAAGCTCTTATTAGATGTCAATTGATTTACATTTAGCTTTTATTGTTAAATTAAAAGAATTAAATTAAAATATTTTTTTAATTTTATTTTACTTACTGGTTTTTTACTCACTTGAATGAATGATTAGAATAATTTTAAACTTTATTAATAAAAGCAAATTAAAATTCCTTTCAGCCATTGTAATAAATAATTTAGTATCACTTATCTGACAAATAACTTACCTACCCTTAAGGTCATTTAAGAGGCAGTTTACAAAAAAAAAAAGAAAAGAAGAGTTATGCGACATAAAAATAAGTTGGTTAGTAACAAACTAATTCTTGTAAAACCATAAGCATAAGCTTCGATTGATATAAGTTGGACGGGTAGACCAATTGTGTAGGTGGGAAGTTTGTAAATAAGAATCGGCATTGTAATTTAGGATTCGCTATGTCTGTTATTATTATGTTTTTCTCCATTATAGCAAAAGCAGAATGAAGGCTCTGGTGTTTGTTCAGTTTTTCCTTCGTTGTTTTTCATTCTTGAAAAAAGTTCTCATTTGCTAATTATTCTGTTTTCAGTGCCCAGGATTCAAGCTTGATAGTGACGGCAAACCCGACCCTAACACTAAGGTTGAATTTGCCGATGAAGCGAAATATTTCACTGAAACGAGATTGCTTCATCAAGATGTTGAAATAGTTTTGGATTCTATCAACAACAATAACTTTGTTGGAACAATTATTCATCCTGTAAGTAAACATAGACTGCAGTAAACTGTTGTTTTTGAATCAATTATGCTTGTTCACTTCAATAGTTCTTAGTTATAAAAGAATAAGTATTAATTTTAAATTAATGGTTGTAGTATTAAAAATTGTATATGCTTCTGATAACTTATGTTTTTTATGCAATTTTACTAAATATATTTGTCCACAATATACAGAATGTATATAGAAATAAATTAAACTGATATATAGAAGAGTTGGTCGACTGAATCTTCTAATTTAAGGAAGAAATAGTTGGGGGTGCAGTCAATATTAAACTGATATAAGGTTGTTTAGTAGAAGAATTAAAGAACAAATATATCAATAATGTGAGTGCTGTCAGCAATGCACATCATATTTAATGCAATTGGTTTATACAGTAAAACCTCGAATTAACGGACAGCCCTGGTGCAAATATTTTTGTCCGTTAATTAAAGGTGTCCTTTAAAGGGAGGTTTTATTTTTTCATAAATATGTATTTGTACAAATTAATTCTCTCTTATTCAATTTCCCATGTGTTTAAAAGGTAAGTTGAATAAAATAAAAAAAACACCGCACGGTTTTTGAGTGTTTCCGAAACTTGTGTCCTACCGATATTGAGTCTTTCCGCTAGCGCACGTACACTTAACTTTCCACGGTCATAAACGTCGATTACATTTATTTTTTGTTCTAAAGTGAGTCTTACGTGAGGGAGACATTTTCAGCCGCCTGCCACGAGGGTTAGAACAGAACTAAATTTTAATAAAGCAAGTTCGAGAATAAAAAAAAAAGTATTTATGTGGAAAACCTTTACTCAAAAGTAAACACAGCTGTCCCTGTTTTCTTAAACCGGAAACAACTAATTATTTCCGAGAAACGGGAAAGGGATAAAGTCATACTGTCCGTCTTTTAGAGATTTTTTTTAATCGATTTCTAACCAACACAGCCTGTCCGTGACTGTTAATGAGAGGTTTCGTTAAATAGAGGTTCAAATGCCTTAAACATTGTATTAAAATGTTGGTGCAAAAAAATCGTCCAGTAATGGGGAGTGACCGCTATTTAGGGGTGTCCGTTAATAGAGGTTTTACTGTATTATCAAAATTTTAACCATTGCTTTGCTAATGAATGAATATTTTTTATTACAGAAAGGCAATATCGCCGAAGAGTTACTTAAAGTAGGCTATGCTCACTGTGTCGATTGGTCCATATCTAAGATGAAAAAAGCTGATGCTGATAAATTACGTCAAGCTGAAAAAATGGCAAAAGAAAAAAGACTCAGGATCTGGAAGGATTGGGTTCCTCCTCCTGTGGTAGATATTTTTTATGCTTAGACATTTTATTTTGGCTAATTATAGGCAAAAATGAAATTAATGTTTTGTTTTGATCTTTGACAGATTAGTGATCGTGAATTTTCTGGTACGGTAATAGAAGTTGTCAATGGGGATGCTCTTATGGTGAAACTTCCAAATGGAACAGTGAAGAAAATATTTTTAGCCAGTATTAGACCTCCCAGGGAAACGTAAGTTTATTTCTCGAAAAAACATAAATTTTATTTTATTTATTTTCTCTCTATGGATTTGCACTCTAATCATCTGCTAAAACTATCACATTTACAAATGCCAAGTAACTTTTAAAATATTTTAAAAGTTCTTATATCTTTATTATATGAAAATAAATTGTTGTGATTGTGATCACCCTGTAATATTCTATATTGTTCCCAATTAATTAAATATTTTATGAATTTTTTCTTCAAATTTTGTATGTAGAATTGAATTAGTTGGAAGGGAAGATTAGATTTTTTTTTTTTTTTGTGCTTTCAATTGACAGAAAAATAAATAATATAACAATTATGGAATGGGAACAAACAGGGTATCTCCTTAGTAAATTAATAAAGTTTTCTTTAGTAATTATTAGTATTAAAAAAGTTATGTGATATTCTTCTTTTTATTATTATATTTTTTTCAAGGAATGTTGCTCCTGAGGAAAGAGCTACAGAAAGACCACGTGGAGGAAGAGTCCGACCACTTTATGATATCCCATGGATGTTCGAAGCAAGGGAATTCCTTAGGAAGAAGCTTATTGGAAAGAAAGTTAACGTGACTGTGGATTATATTCAGCCTGCGAGAGACACCCTCCCTGAAAAAATCTGCTGTACCGTGACCATTTCTAATGTGTAAGTATTATTTTATATATTTTTTTATTTCCAATATGCCCAACAGATCTGAAAACAGATTTAAATCAATTTCACTAAATGTGTTACTAAGAAATCATCAAACTCTTTTATTAAGTTTGTTACTGATATCAAATTATGATATTTTAGGTAAAGAAGAAATTGTTCTGGGTGGAGAAAATAAATTAAATAACTTTGATGTCCACCTAGACCATTTTCTTCTCTATGATATTTATATAATAAACTAATAATTATTCAATATGACATTGTAGAAATGTTGCTGAAGCAATGGTTAGCAAAGGGCTCGCTACTGTAGTGCGTTATAGACAAAACGATGACCAAAGAGCTTCTGCTTATGATGCACTTCTTGCTGCTGAAAACAAAGCTGCCAAGAGTTTGAAAGGAGTTCACGCCAAGAAGGATATACCTGTACATAGGGTTAACGATATCACTTCTGTAAGTTTCACTTTTTCACTCAATTATTTTAGTTCTAATATTCTTTTTAAAACCATTTGACAAAATTTTACTAATCGTTTAAACAAATTTATTAGGATCCATCCAAGGCCAAAAATTTACTCCCTCATATATCGAGATATTCACGCATCGAAGCTCTGGTAGAGTTTGTCGTTAACGGTTCAAGAATGAGGTTGTATGTTCCCAAGGATTCTCATCTCATTACCTTCCTTTTATCAGGTTTGTAAATATTTTACTGTTCAGTAATTTTTTATTTGGTTGAGATGAAATCTTATAGATGACATTGTTAAATAAAATTTCGAAGTTTTATTTATTTAATTTTTATTTTTATAGGAATTGAAGTTCGTTGTGATAAAAATGCTGCGGTTAATACCGAAGAGGCTGCATTGCAATTTACAAGAGAAAGATGTATGCAAAGAGAGGTAATGTTTCAAATTAAAAATCATCTTATGAAATTAATCTTGAATGTAGGGAGGAGTGGGGTACATTTTTCAATCGTTCATTGTACTTACATAAGTATTCAAATATATAAAAATAAATAAGAAATTTAACATCTGAATTTTTTTTAAAAAATGAGGTTGAAGTTATTTATCTACTTTTTATTCTAGTTACACAATCTTTCTAATTTTTATATTGAAGTACTTTTTTTATGTAATGTAGCATTAATATTTTCATCTTGGCTAACTAGCTTCAATTAAATCCGAAAGGAGTGGGTTTTAAAACATCACTAAGCAAAATTTGTGCGTTTTTATTCTATAATAATCATAATTGGAAAAAAAAAATTGTGATAATGAATGGGAAAATTTCTTGAGTTTTCAAAAGAACGAAAAATAAACTTGTGGTTAGCACAACGGGAAAAAAAACTTCTGTGGAATTCTCAGGCCTGAAGAGAATGTTACGTTGGAATGTTGGAAATATGGTATTTCGGAATCTGGTATGAATAGATTGCTTTCTGTTAAAGAACATGTTCCCAAAACTTAAAAAAAAAAAAATGTTAAACCGTGTAATTTAATTCTAATTAATAATTTTCATCTGTCAGTGAAAATACATAGGCTTTAAGCCTGTATTATAGGGTTTGACATCAAATGATGCTTAAAGATTGGATCAGAATTAAAAATATAAAGATCATGATAAAATTAAATTTTTCTTGAAAATATTTATCCTTTCAAGTTGTGGTCCAGAAATGTATAATGGCATTAACAAACATATGTAGAAAAGTTTCCTTCAAAGGTTAACTCTTACATTTTTTTAAAGGTTGAAATTCAAGTTGAAGGAATCGACAGGAATGGAAACTTTATTGGCTGGTTGTGGATTGATAATGTTAATCTTTCGGTTGCTCTGGTTGAAGCTGGTCTTGCCAGGATACACACTTCTGGTGAAAACTCAAGATATGCCAAGGATCTTTACAATGCGAAAAATACAGCCAAAGCGAAAGGAGTTTGGGTATGCTACTTATACAGGTTTATATAATGATGTAATTTCCTTTTTCTTTTTTTAAAATTAGTAAATTGGTTTATCTTCAGAAATATGAAGAGAAAGAAGAAAAACCAGACACTATTGAAGAAGACAAAACAGTTGACAGAAAAACTGATTATAAAGAAGTGTTTATCGTTGAAGTTTCTGAAATAGGATTCTATTGCCAGTATCAATCTAGCGAAAGCAAGTTGAACTCACTTCAAGCAAAAATGGCGCAAGAAATGAGTGCTAATCCTCCTCTGCCGGGAGCTTATTCTCCTAAAAAAGGTAAACCATTTCACTTAAGTTCGATCATTATTCATTACTATGCATTATGTTTTAATAAACTTGTTAATCTATCGTTAAAAGTTTAACAAAATTTAATTTATGAGTTATGCTTGAGAGCGTGTGTATGTGTATTTATACATATCTACTAACTGGTTTAATCAAAGAATGGAGTAGACATTGATAAGAATCAACTATAGTATATTATTTTACATATTTACATCTTGGTCGACATCCCAAAATTACACTTCAACAAATCCATTAGCATTTACTAAGGGGGTTTGAATTACATACCAAAATCTGAAGAGATTCTACTTATAAAACATAAATTCTTGCAAATGCTTCAACAGAATTAAGTATGCGTTTATTATTTATCTAAAATGAATCTATGTTAAAATTCTCAGGAATGTAATAATACAACATGATTCAAAGTTATACTCCTGACATAGCGGTTCCATTTTACCTGTTATATTATATAACTAACTATTAACTATATGGTACATTAACTGCTTACTGTTGTTCCAATATATTACTATCATCGTTATTTATGTTTAGGTGATATTTGTGCTGCCAAGTATCCATTAGATAACATGTGGTATCGGGCAAAGGTGGAAAAGGTCACTGGCTCAGGCAAGGCTAGCGTGTTTTACATCGATTATGGCAACAAGGCGGAAGTTGCGACTACGCAATGTGCGCCTCTCCCGCCTGGTCTTGACATCAACACTGACAAACCTTATGCTCACCATTACACTCTCGCTTTTGTCTCTCTTCCCAATGAGGTAGGTACTCTTCCGTTAAACATTATTCCAGATTAATTCCATCATGTATTGTTTTGTTTTTTTCAAACATACTTTTGTATTTTCAGCCTGAAGATAAGAAAGCAGCAGAGAATGAGTTCAATTTATGTGTCTTAGACAGAAATCTCCTGATGAATTATGAATATGAACTGAATGGTGTTAGACACGTGACACTGTTGGAAAAAGAGGTGGATAAAGATAAAGACAAAACGGACATTGGAAAATCTTTGGTTGCAGATGGATTTTTACTTGTTGCTAAGCGCAGGGAAAGAAGATTTGAAAAGATTGTGAGTTACTAAGGATTGTTTTTTAAAGATTATTTGAAGTAGAAGTGTTTATATCACTGTTAACTCGCCTCTCTCCATTGTTATTATATCGATTAGCTATTTGCTATCATCCTAAAGGTAAAGGGTCAGGCCACTCATCCTGAGTTAAATTCTTTCTTAACTTTTTGAGGCAATACATTCCATCTCTTCTCTCAGCTCTCATGCCGAGTTGATGCTGTTAACAGGATAAATAAATTAATGCCATAGCCGATCTGAAACTAGTGACCTACAGATCAGTAACCTTACATTCTTTCTGTGTGCTAGTATAAGCAAAGTGACAAAGATTTATGCCAATCCTCTAATATTTACTCGGACTTAAATAAAAGTTGTGGCCAACGGCCATACCACGTTGAACACACCGGTTCCCGTCAGATCACCGAAGTTAAGCAACGTCGGGCGTGGTTAGCACTTGGATGGGTGACCGCCTGGGAAAAACAGGCGGTAACCATCTGGGGAAAAACCGCGTGCTGTTGGCACCTAACTAAACAGTGCACTAAATAATAATACATAGCTGGCTGTGTGGATGAATGAAAGAATCCGATGCCATAAAAAAAAAAAATAATAAATAAAAGTTGTGGAAAAACTGGGTGGTTTCAAAATTTTTATGGTTTGAGTTTTGTAAAATTTAATATTAGCATTAAGATCCATTTTATCTCAAAATAACTTACTGAGTTATAAGTAAGTGTGAATTAAAAAAAAAAAAATACTGTTTATACAAAATCATCATTGTTAATTAATATACTGGAGAGATATTTTGTTTTTAATTGTTAAACTGAAGAGAAATCTTCGAATTGGGTTAGCCAAAAAATTATTTATTTAGCAAAAGTCATAAACTATGGGGCTTAATCAATATGTGTTGTAAATAAATTTTATTGTTGAAATTATGTTGTTTGCACGAATGAAGAAGTTCTCTTAATATCACTTATATTTCCAATATATATTAGGGAGAAAGTTAGATATACCGGTGACCATTAATTTTGTTTTTAACATTTCCAGATGAGTGATTATCTGGCAGCTGAGAATGAAGCCAAAAAGAAGCATTTAGGAATTTGGCAGTATGGTGATATTAGAGACGACGACGATAGAGAATTTGGAATGGGTCGCTAAACATCTGTACATAATAGGAAAAAAAAATTTCAACAGAACACATTCCCTTCCAAAAAATGAAGAATCCTCTTTCATTATAATTTTTAATGGGAAACCGTGTTAGAACTGATGACATCAATATTTCTTCAGAGAAGAAAATAAAGAAATGAAGGAACTGAGTTTGTCCAGTGATAATCCGTCTTTGAAGATAATTTATTCCTAATAAATAAATGAAACTCAATTGCCTTTCAGTCTTGACTGATCTACGTTTCTTAAAAAGACACTAACAGTTATAAGCTTAGATAAAAACAGTTGCGGTGCATTATATATATATATACATATTAATGTATGCCTAGATGACTGTTCAAGAACCAAATGACTTCCAAATTTAATTCTAAGCATAGCATGCTGGGTAAATTCATAGAGACTGATATTATTTTCATTTTGATAAATAGTAGCGTACATACATTATGTAATGCTCAGCGAATCCAATTAATACAGTGTAAAATTTGTTATTCGGTTAAATTATAATACGGAGTGTGGTTGTGTTGATAGAATAAATATTGTTGGAAAAGATAATTTATTATTATTCTCACATGTATAAAAATTGCTAAAGTAATTCCTATACTTTAATTTGTATAATTTTGTTTTGGAATTCCCACAGGAAACATTCCAAATATAATTGTATGTTATAGTATGCTTTTATAAGTCATGAATCAAATAATACTATGAGGCTTTGAATTATATATATTTTACATTATTTAAAGTTTTATAAACTAAACTTATTTACGTTAACATATCCTTCTCTGTAGAAGAAGGAACTATATGCGAAAGGATCCGTTTGTCAAATCCACATGAGTAGAGTTTGTTATTTACTGGATTCCATGAGAGATCTCTTACGAATCCTCCATGTTCAGAATCAGTATACCTGTGGAGAAAAATACTGCATTACATTTATATCCAACATGGACAGGTGAGTTATACAGTTGAGAGAAAAAAACATTACTTACACTAATTCAAAGGTGTTGCTATCCCAAACTTTGATAACATTAGAGTTTCCACACACTGCCACTAGCCTGAAACATGACATTAATATAAACTTTTTTTATTCCTTTAATCGCATTATCTAATAAAAATTTCTCTTATTCATCAAATTCCTTCTTATCACTGTAGCAGTATGAGGCCCTATGATGAGATTGGAAGAAATACTCTACTCCTTTTAATTCTCTTCATAAAGCTTGAATAGTGGACAAAATATCTACTCTTAAAAAGTTAAAGTTATGCAGAAATATATATAATTATTCATTTCCATTAATACATTCAACAGGAGTTCAAATTTCTTGACTAAAATTTTGAAATAAGAAGAAACAAAAGGATAATAATTAAATGATGAAAGGAAAGTAAAGAGTATAAATACTGATTTTTTTCTAAAATCGTAAAGAAAAAATATATAATTTTTGTAAAAGCATTTGACAAATGAAATGAGCCGTTTATTTTGAAAGTGACCTAACTCCGTTTTTAAAATTTTTGCCTAACTCCATTCTTGATAAGAAAACATACATTATTCACTTAATAATTGTTAACATTTTAATTGGAACCATAAATTTAACAGCCATAGATACACTTAAGCAGTATGACTCATTAGTATCCTATACGTATATTTTTAAATTCATCGAAACGCAAACCCTTAAATATTTGAAGATAAATGGAGGTAGGCCACTTTCAAAATAAACGGCTCAAATAACAAATCAAAAGGATTTATATAGATATTTTTTAAGGCCTTGGTATCCTGATACAAAAAGTTAAAACTTTTTCTTTAGCTAACACATTTGTTTACCACCATTTTGAATCAAAAGTTAATTTCAAATCTCATGTTTCAGCCATCTTAGAGAAAAGCCACAGATGGATATATTTTATAAGAATTCTACATAACTTTAATTAAAGGGGTAGGGTCATTAGTAATGATTATATAAACTGGGCTGAAACCAAGGAAAATATGGAGGAAAAATCCAGTTTCTCGATAGAAAATATTTTAATATTTCTTAGTCTCAGCAGACAGTAATTACATAAGCAAAGTATAATTATTATACAGGGTGTTTCGGAATTGCACGGCACTATTTTAGGTATGTGTTCTCTGACACAAAATTAACAAAAAAGTTCAGATTGACATATATCTCAAACTCATTTGTTAAACAGATATCAAAGATTTATTATTACAACATTTAGAGTAAATGTTCAAAGGGGCCTCAGTTTTGTTGAATGTAACATTTAGCACAACTAATCATCATTCACTGGCTCTTCGTATAGCATCAGGATGGTGCTTGGTAGTTATTGCGGCTTCCACAATCCGATTTCTTAGCTCTTCCGATTTGCGTGCCAACTGCTGCAGAATAAACCATCGTCTTCATCCAGCCCCACACAGAATAATCTAATGGCATTAAATCCGGAGATCGTGGTGGCCAACAGGTCCGTTTCGACCAACCCATCGCTCTCCATAAGTTGGATTTAAATAATCATGACACTAAGAGAAAAGTGAGCTGGAGCACCACCATGCATAAACCACAGCCTTTGCCTAATGCCTAGCGGAATATCTTCTAGGAGTTCATGAAGATTATTTTGCTAAAAATGCAAGTAAGATATACCTGACAGCCTAAGTGGCCGATGATGTCGCTTTGAAGACCACACCAGACATTTAAAGAAAAGGTATGGTGGTAATGTCTAACAGCATCAGCCCAAGTATAGGTATTTCGAAAATTAAGAATCCCGTTTCTTGTAAAGCAAGATTCATCAGTAACCAAAATGCAGTTCAGGAAGTTAGGATCTAGTGTACATTGTCGAATTAACCACTGGAAGAAATTTCTGGCTTGGTTGCTTTCTGTGGTAATAAATCTTGCCTACTCAATACGTGAAATAGAACAATTGTTCGCCATATGCTGGTAGAGGAAACGTGACAATCCTCTGGTACTAGTAGGAGATAACTAAACAGCATCGAGTATTTCTTCTTCAACGTTTGCTGTTCGTCGAAATGTCGACCGGCTTTTACTCGTATAGGTTTTAGCGTGCCCCATTATCACTAAGGCGCCTTTCAATGGCCTCAAACGTTTTATGATTTAGTGTTCTTCGGTTAGGAAATTTTTCAAGATATCTTCGCACCGTTTCTATGTACCTCGCCATAAGTTAAAAGCATGTCTGTTTGTTCAGTAAAAGTGAATAAATTTGTGGTGTCTCCCATGATAATCATAAATTGAACTGTCTCACAGTATTCACTCACACTAAAACAAAAAGATGAGCAACCACTGTCATAGGTTATCATTCATTTGTTTATCAGGTGATTAAAACCTGTAATAGTATTAAGCACGCTAAACTTTTTAAAGTCAGTCTTAATGTAGTAAATAAATAATAAATCTTTAACCTTCGATATCTGTTTAATAAATGAGTTTGAGATATATGTTAATATGAACTTTTTTGTTTATTTTGTGTTAGAGAACACATACCTAAAATAGTGCCATGCAATTCCGAAACACCCTGTAGAACAGCTATGGTTATTACAGAATTTGCTTCAAAAAACAGTAAATGTGATGAAACCACTAAATATTTAATTTTTAAATCTTCAAATTTATTTCTACTTTTGAGATACTGTCCTGCCAAAAAAAGGATTATACTTGCCGCCTATTTTCAGATCATTAAACCAAATTATGGGAGTTTTTAAACATTTGACTGAAAAACACCTCTACTCCAGAGATCCCCATTACAATATTGTAAGTGTTACGAAACATATTTAAAATGCACCTCCCACTTACTCTTTAAAACAATGCTGAAGACATAAGAGGAAAAGACAATAAATGAAATTGATTCTAAGACCATTAAGTATAAAAAACAAAAACTCACCCTTGGTCGTTGTCAATTGAAATTCTGTGAACTGGATGTTTGTCAAACTTAAGCTTGTTGATTTCCTTTTTGTTTCTGATATCAAAATAAATAACTTCTCCAGCTATAGATCCAGCGACTACGGTATTATCATCTTTCCATGCTATTGAAGTTAACCCGAACTCATGATTTGAGATGGCTGAAATAAATTATTTAAATTAAACTTAATAAATAAACATGTTTCGTATAAAAGTGAAATAATAAAAGAATCTTACCAGAAGCAGGTTTTGACTGTTTTAAATCCCATAGTAAAGCTGAACCGTCTAAACTACAAGAAGAAAATATAACACCTTCTTCTTCAGGAGATGAACAAACACAGGTAATTTCCATAGAATGTGCTGGGGAATATTTGTGCTGGATTTCCATGGTTTTGTTGTCCCAAATGTTAATCCTTAAAAATATATATATATATAAATAGGCACATTATATATTCACAATATACAATTATAAATACTAGGTGTGTACACCATATCTGACTAACGGTAGATTAACCCTTATTTTACATATGTGTTCATTTAATTGTGATACTTGTCGATTTAATTATATTAATTTTTTTTACTACTCCACCTTGTATATAAAATAAAATATTACACATGATCAATGATAACTTTTTTGTATAACAGAGAGATGATTTAATGCAACTACTTGATGATTTTAAAACTGACAAGTTTAAGAGAAAGAAACCAGACAAATTAAGAGTTTAAGAACCTTTACTTAAAATAAAACATTTCTTCTATAGTAACAGAATGTGAAACCAAAAATACAAAAATGGAATTGCCCGAGAATAAATTACTAGGTATATAGCAAAAAAAAAGAAAAGATAAAACAGTGTATGTTAATGATCTCTAAGAGATAATATATAACTATAGTTTGTTATGAGACCGCTTTCAGATTTTTTTTAATTTTCTTTAAATTCCACCTTTCAGGCGACAAACAGAAAAAGTAATATAAAACAAAACTGCTTGCTTCTAGCAGAGACTTGATGATATTATGACTCCACTAACAATAAATAAATCTACAAGTTAAAAAAAATCTAATTGAACAATTACTTTAATATTTATATGCAACGTGTGAAGCTGATATTTAACAAGAATGGGAAAGTTGTTAAGACATTAAAAAACGTCTATATTGAAGAAACTATAAGCATTGATTTAATTGTTCCTTCAGTATGCTTAAAATTTTGCTCTAAAAAACAAAATAAATATGTTGGTTCCCTTCCTTGAAATGTAAAGAATGGTGTAACAAGTGAATGAGCACTATAAGTTTTAAAAAAAGTAAAATAATAATATTCCTACTATTATAAATAAAAAACTTTGTTATACGAACAAAGGTATAATATTATACAGAATTACTTCATATCGCTGCCTGCAGAAATCGAATACAGCTTATCCTTGAGAACAGCAATGGAAGTTATACAACCATCATGCTGTGTTTCACTGTGTTGAGGTAAAAAATGTGTCGAATCGTCCTCGAATTTAGTAATTGAACATACTGTTACTTTTCCGGAATCTTCCCCAAAGATAATCTTTAGACAAATAAAAACAATAATTATAAAAATTCTTTCAAGATTATTCGGTATAAGATAAGACACTCACTTTATCCCAATTGTCCAAAAACTTTCCGGCAGCAACACATGATTCACAACCATGACTACTGAGACTTTCTTGCTCCAAAGGTGTAACATCTCCAGATGGGAAAAACCAAACACTTCCAGTCCAAATTTTTCCAACTAAATTTGAGGAGCCCAGGAGAAGATGCCCCTCTGAAATAAGGGAATTAAATCAAAATAGTACTTAACATCAGTAACAGACACAGTTACTACATTCATTTTTATAAATAACCTTTTGAAAAATCAATAAACTCAAGGTGTTGCTCAATCGTGAAAGGAACAACTGTAAAATTATAAGGTTTTTTTGAATTCGGTTGATCTTCTTGAGCATGATCGCCTTCTTCCAGATTCATGGATTCAGTATTTTCCATTTTAAACAAGTTAAAACAGTCAAATTATATACAAGTTACAATCAGGGTTGAGGAAGTTATGTTATTTAATCCTCCGATGGTTCAAATTTATCAAAAACGACAGATTAAACGGCACAACTTGAAATAAAAGATTCGGTGTCCAAAAAGACTTTTTAAATCCCGGGCGTGGAGCACTAGGGATAAAATAACAACGGCATTAGCTATAAAAAGAGAGGGTGATAAGAGCGCCACCTTGGAGAGGGACCCTATAACCTTACATAACTCAAATATAACCAGCTGCTGTTTGCTTTCTTGTTAAGGCTGCAGAAATTTTGAATACCTTTTAACGACCTCCTTATAGTATGAAATTAATTTAAATAAATCAATGCTAATAGCTAAAGATGAGCCCTGTAATAATATTTGGATGTATTATCGTTGTACTTCAAATCTCTGGCATTCAGGTTACTAGACTATTGTATTAATTATATTGGGGTTTATTTTATTTTAATTGTTGATTATTTGAAGTTATGTTGTTATATTCTTAAAGGCCCAGTCCTATGAAGATGCAAGATGCTTATGTACTTGCACTATCAGAAACGGCACTCAACTTTACAAGACTTTTAAAATTACAAATGTTCCTGAAAACAAGTAAGTATTATTAGCCGTCCATGTTATTTAAGTAGGATTATTTTTAAAATTTGTTTTTAATGACATTATGCTTCTGCTTATTGTCAATTAACCAAAAATGTGTTATGTATAGTCTTATTAGTCTTATCTATAATTAAACTAGTTTTTTCTAAATCCTTCATACTCAACCCCCCTTTTTCTATATTTTAATCTTCTCATTTTGTATCTTTCCGTTTACCTCCTCATTTTTCTTTCCCTTTATATTATTGTTTACATTTTATCCTTTCTTGACATGTATTATTTCTATTTTATATTCGTATTCTTTTATTATTATATCTCTCACTATTAGAATTTCTGTTCATCATCTACAATTTTATTTTTATCTATCACTATTTTAAGTTTATTATATTCTGTAACCACTCTTATATTCATTCTTTATTTATCATATATCTATTCACTATTTCATCATATCTAGTCACTATTTTAATTTCCACTCTTGTACCACTTTATTTATTCTTGTTACTGCAATGTTTTTATATATTTCTGTTTGTTTCTCACTCTTAGCCCTGAAGATAGCCTACATTGTAGGCCGAAACGTCGGCACATAATAAATAAGTTACACTTATTTAGGTGTTTTGATTGACTGCACCCCCAACTATTTCTTCCTTACATTATATGTATAGTCTTGTTATCTTGTCAATTTTACTGATAATAAATATTGGCTTCTGTGGTACTGGTCGTTAGTAGTTGAGTGATGATAATCATTAGTTTATCCTATTAAAGATGTATGAAGGTATTTGTAAGTGATGAGATGAAACAATTTTTAAAAAAACTGTTAAATATATATATACTACTTGATTTAAGATATTCCAGCAGTCCTATTTTTCTGACCTAAAATAATCATGATTCCTTGTACTTTTTTTGGATTATTTAGCGCAATAAGTTCTAATAGCAGTAATATTAAAAAATGGTATTTAATTTAAATAATAATGATTAGAGCAGTCACTACGTTAGGTGCTAACTGCTTTGTATTCTATTGCAAAATTCATATGAATTAGATTTATTGAAACTATTATTGCTTTAAGACATATACAATTCCAACAGAACGTTCTCAATATTGGTTGAGATGTTATTTTGTTTTAAATTATTACTGTTTAATGTAAGGATAAAGATAGTTGGGGGTGCAGTCAAATTTAACACCAATTAAGTGAATACTTATTTTAATGCAATTGGGAAAAACCACAATGCAAAGCCTTATGTTTCAAAAAATACACCTACTTACCAGTCGACGTTTCGCCTATTCAGGCATTATCAAGACACCAAAATCAAAAAGGGGTTATGTGAATCGCATCTCGAAGAATAATAATAATGCCTGAATAGGCGAAACGTCGACTAGTAAGTAGGTGTATTTTTGAAACATAAGGCTTTGCATTGTGGTTTTTCCCAATTGCATTATAATAAATAATAGTGTTTCTTTTTGAGTTTTTGGCTCTATTTTAGTGAATACTTATTTATTATTTGTACCGACGTTTCAACCTACTTTGTTGGTCATCTTTACGGCTATGACAGAAAACAGATAGTTTTTATTGTTATTTTGTTTTGTCTGTTTTCTGTCATAGCCCTGAAGATGGCCTACAAAGTAGGTCGAAACATTGGCCCAAATAATAAATAAGTGTTCACTTATTTGGTGTTTAATTTCACTGCACCCCCAACTATCTCCATCCTTACATTAGATCGTCCAATCAACTAATTTCTTCTCTATTATTACTGTTTCAGATTAATTATATCATATTTGTAGATGTCTGAGAAATACAACCCTTTATAGATGTAATTTTGAGTACTACTATAATTTATATTATTATTATATTATTTCTGCTTTAGGAATAACTTCCCCAGGCCACCACAAATCCATATCTATAATAATTCCAATTGTTTTTATTTATTATTTTTAGCATGAATGTTATTTGTGTTGTGACTGTGGTAAATGTACCATGGAAAGTTGAAATAGTATAGACAAAATTAAGAATGCCTATAGAAAAAATCTGGATATTCGGTGTATTTGAGTAACTCGTGTGAAGTAAAGAAGCTAATAAATGTCTTTTGAGTTTGATGGTATTAGTTTGTGGTCAATCAATGCTGATAATGTCCAGATTTGTCATGATTCGACACTAATCATTATTAAAAGAAATAACCACATAGCAACGGCTGGTGTAATCAAACTTGGGTGGGTAAGATACTTACAACCCAATGTTATCAACCCATCTTGATCAGATTAGGAAGTTTAATGGCCAACCTTAAAAAAAACATTAATTAATTTGGATTGGATCTGAGATATCACTTCTATATTTTTATAAAACAGAGTTGGTTTCACCATCCTGGCACAATATTTAATGGACCTACGTCTGTTTCAATACATGTGTTTGTTTATCATGTAAAATTAGTTGACTATATATTTATAAATGTTTTAGTGATTGTGATGCAGTGACTTTACCTGCAATTGATGATAAAGTTCAGAACAAGGAGTTATGTCCGCGCTGTGAGTGCAAGTACGAAAGCAGAAAAACGACCATCATCAAAGTTTGTGAATCATAATATTAAATTATATTTTCTATAAGATTTTATGTTATAGTATTCTGAAAAATTTTCCTTAAATCTTTTCAGGTAGTAGTTGCGATTGTTATTTGGATAATATCTTTGCTGGTTATTTATATGTTTTTCTTGTTGTGTCTTGACCCGCTCTTAAATAAACGTGCAAAGAGTAGCTATGTGGAACATACCAATGAAGAAGTAAGTAACTTTGAAAATTAACTTACTCTAACTAGAACTAATGAACTGAATGAATGGGAAAGAGATTTAATTGATTTATTTCATTATTATATTGATATAACTAAGCATAATGTTAGATGTTATTTGTAAATAATATTTTTTATCAGTTTTAAATTCTTTTGTACTACATTAATTCTTGTTTGTAGGATGATACAGCTAGCGTCGGCCCTCCAGCTCCAAGCGGTTCACATCAAATGGGCGTTAGGGGAAATGTTCTGAACAGAGTAGGGCATCAACAAGACAAGTGGAAAAGACAAGTTCGAGAACAACGTAAAAATATTTATGACCGTCATACAATGCTTAATTGATTTCTTTCTTACGTTTGGTTATTAGACAAATTTATTAATTTTCAACAGAACAAATTTAATGATGTCAGTATTTAAATCAAGTGTCAAATCGTATCTTTGTAATTTGACATGTAGTTCCTTACAGATTATGAATTGTTGGGTAATATTATTTTGTAGTGATTTGTTGCATATTTTTATTGATATTATGTATATATTTAAATAGTTTCTTTTGTAGATAGAGATATGTATAAATGTATAAAATATCCTATATTCCAAATGCTTTTATTGAATATTTTAGGATGATTATTAATCTCATTGCAACTATATAATGGAAACTATCTAATTTAATTTTATTCTTTATTTATTTTTGTCATGTATGTATTTTATAATCTTTCCACAATATTTTATTTTATTAACAATATATGTACATTTAGACATCCATTAATTATTGATTTTATTGTTCTTTAATGTACTTTACTATATACTAATATTTAAATCTGTGGATATGGTTATTTCGTAAGGACTGAATTAAGATAAGTGTTATGGAAAATGAATATATGTTATGTACTTTTATTAAATAAATTTCATCAATCATTTTTACTGTTCTAACCTGGAATTTACTATAATTAAGAAATTTATAATTTAACTCTAAATTTATATTTGAAGGATATAAAAAAGTATTTTATGATTTAATTTATTAATTTTAATTTTATGCAAAAAAAAAATAAATTAATCTAAATAGTCTTGCAGTAGTTGCTGGCCTTATTTATCACTAGTAGTCATGCGAACTCTGTTAGACATCATCCTTTTTTTTATATTTGGGTGTTGGAGACAAAAAAACAATCTTTTTTACAAGATTTCATTCTCTTAATAATTGAAATTTTATTTTGAATGAAATTTCTTACCTAAAAACCATGAAAAAAAATGTTTCTTTAAACAAAACTAAAAAATCTTACCCTAGATGTATGTCATGCTATGGTATTTCTCTGACTCCACTAAGAAAGAGTAATCATTTTTATAAGTGACCAGCCATAACTAAGTCGCTTAAATGGTAATTTCTAAGAATCATACCTTCAGAAATTCTTCCACAAAATTACATCAACATACAGAATGGGTAAAAAACAAAGTTTAAACAAGCTATTGTTTAAATTTATTTTAAATACATTTAAATAAATAACATATATTAATTACAAAGGAAAGTATATTAAATTATCAATATAATACATTTAATTATTCCATAACAAAACAATAAAAACTATATATGTAAGATGCCTCGTAAAAAAAAAAGTTATAAAATGTTAATTTCTGTTTCTCGTTATTACTTGATATTGAAAGAGGGACTGCCGCCTGGTTTAGCCCTCGATATCCTGCTAATCTTGTCGAGCCTCTCGAGCTCAGCAGCAGCATCAGACTGTGTAACTGCTTTTTCTACACCAACTGAAGTATCAATACCTAGTTAATAAAATGAAAAAAGTTAAGACTGATAGCAAATATTTAACTCAAAATACTCAATAATCTTTCTTAAAATAAAACTACAAGCATTTCTATTTGGTCTGTATTAAGTATTAATTACAATAGAACATTGATTATCTGTACTAATGTTGTCGAGTAAGATTCGGATAATGTATAAATTTACTTATAAGAAAGAAAATAGCAAACAATAATCATCCTAGAATAAATAAAATATTTATTTTCTTGTGTAATATATAACTTTAACAAATAAATGAGAATAAAAATGTGTACATTTATCAAGGTTGCAGCAGTAGGAACGAAATGATAAGCAGAAGGAAAGTTGTGATATTAGTTGGCTTCAATCTTGACTTCCTCTTCACATCAGCTTAGATTAAGAAATAACCAGTGAAATAAAGGCAGTGAAGCAGGAGTGCCAACCGCCATAAAAAGGATAAATTCTTCATCAGAGGCTGTTGTTTTACAGGTTTATTTTATTTTTATGTTTCCTCATTTACATTTATAACATCCTTACATTCTTTCCACATATCTTAACTGCTTTGGGTCATCTTTGTGCAATAGTAGTACTCGTGAACCATGCATACATGGCTCTAACTCGAATTCAGATTTTTACAGGGGCCACTGTGCGACTGTAATGGTGTAGATAATAACCTTAATCCAACCTGTAGGCCCAAGGTTAATTGCCTGGCGGGTAGCCTTGAGACTTGTTAAAGGAAGTAAAATATCTTGGTTATGTTGTCCGGATGGGCTGTTAAATGTAGCCTTGAACCAGTGCGGTGTCAGCTATGCATTAAAGATCCCTAACTTAATTATACCTGGACAGGCATGATTTAGGACTCCCACAGCAGCATCGTCCAATTAGCTCTAGTAAAATACAAACAGTTCTAAGTAATAGTTCCAGGAAATCAAATTTCAGATAAACTATCTTCCAACTTACTTTTCAGCTATGGGAACGGTCGACCCCTGTAACTTCCCCTTAAGGCCTGCTCGAATAGTTAAATGTTTGAATAATAGACACTACTATAGATTCTAGAAAAGCTTCTCTAATCTTCATTATTTAGTGAGTTAGGACTAAGAATGCTCAGCTAGCAAATGCTGAAAGCCTTCCTGCTGGAACTGTTATTCCAATAACATTGAGAGTAAACTGAATGTGATGTTCCAGTGAGAGGAGTTTGGTGGTGTGTAACTATTGAGGTATACGTACGCATACGTCCATTGAGGAGAGTGGTGTATAAGGAATGATAAGAGTAATATTAACTTTTGAATAATAATATACCTGGAGAACCTGGGGTCTTAACTGAACTTGGAGATGTGCTAGCAGATCCAGGTTTCTTATGAAGGAGAGAATTGAAAAAGTTTGCCAATACACCTTCTCCACTCGTACTGGAAACTTTGCTCGGATCCAACTACAACATAAAACGATTCGTAATATTTTTTCTTTGAGATTGATATTCAAATTTTGACCAAAATAAAACTAAATAAAACGTAAACTGTAATACAAATTTAATAATACTGTATTATCTATCAAACATTAGTAGAAACAACAAACGAACTTCAGGAAAACATATATAACAAAGCTCAGCTGAATACACATATATTAAATTAAATCTGTAGCAAATAAGATAAGGAATAAATAGTTATATATTTTTTTCTTAATTGAGTTTGCATTTATTTCATCAATAATAAATAAGGAAAAGTAAATACTATAAAATCTTGACTATAGTAAGAATCTTGTCTAGCCAAAAGAAAGAATTAAACAATTAACTAGACACATAGCCCCCTTTCTATCTTCATAACAATAATGAATATATATTTAATTAATTATACAATTAAATATATATTTAAGCAGCACTGTTACTATAATAAAAATTTAAGAAAGAAATTAATAGAGTTAAGGGCACCGATAAAGGATTAGTTTTAAAATTTTATGACTGTTGATAAAATATTCGATATCGTCGCTGTAAAAAAATACCGCCTATCTACAACTTTTGATAAAAATGAGTTAGTAAGGGTAACGCATCTTACAGGTTGAATTACACAATATTAAAAAAAGTTTTCAAGGTTGAATGAAAGGCAGTGCTGTAATTAGCAATTGAAAGATAACCGATATACATAAGATAAAATAACATATAGTGCGTTTGTTTTTCTCTCCTGAAAAATCTCCCATAGTGTATATAGGCGGTATTATTTTGACAGCGACGTTATAATATATACACATTAAGTATGTTTTGTACATGTTGCAACTATAATAAAAATCGGAAACATAAATTATCACACCTTTTCTCAAAAACAAATTATAGATATAGGAATATTTACCTTCTTTGGGGGAGTAATACTTGGAGGGCCCATACATGTCTGTAACCTAGATCCAGTTTTTTGTACCGCAGGAGTTTGCTTGTCGTGGCCCTGTTGCAGAAGAGAAAGCATTCTTGCTAAGAAAACTTGTTCATCTTCAGCGACAACCTCAGTTTCACGACCACCAGACTAAAAAATTATATAATTATTTGATATTCCATGCGTACATAACAAGCAATATTCTTTTTTTGGCATAGATAAATTAATATTTAGTCTTGAGGTATTTACAGATGTTAGAGCATTCAAAAACAAATAATATCTGAATTCTAGATGATTATATTTCTTTGTCATATGTGATCTTCGCAGTACAATTATTACTTTTTAAAAAAATATTATTAATTTTACTACAATGCAATTGGGAAAACCACAATGCAAAGCCTTATGTTTCAAAAATACACTCACTTACCAGTTGACGTTTCGCCTATTCTGGTATTATCAAGACACCAAAAACAAAAAAGGGGGTTATGTGAATCACATCTCGAAGAAAAAGGTGCAATACATCCCAACGATCAACAGCCCAAACAGGCTCCAAACATGAGACAGCACACCACCACCAAGACGTTCAACATACAACTGATGTTTGTTTTTTGGTATTTTTGAAACATAAGGCTTTGCATTGTGGTTTTTCCCAATTGCATTGTAATAAATAATAGTGTTTCTTTTGAGTTTTTGGCTCTATTTTAGTTATTATTAATTTTATTTTTAATAATTATCACATTAAGTGAACTTCAAATTTTACTTAAATTGTGAACATAATTAATTAAAATAGAGTTTTTTAGTCTTTTTATTTTCAATTAAAATTTTTAAAATATAAAAATATTGTTTGATTGATCTTTTTAAGACCAATTTAAACGGTGCGTCTTCTGATAAAAAAATAGAAGTTATGAGGAAATTGAAACTTTAGAGTGAGAGAGGAAAATAATGGAGGGTGGAGATAGTTGGGGAGGGTGTGGGGGGGGGGGGGTGCAATAAAAAAAAAACACCAAATAAGTCAAGACTAAGGAAACTTTAGATTTTTTTATATATAATAAAATATTTTTAGAGTACATGGATGGAGATGGAGTAAGATTAAGATTAAGATGAACTGTTAATCAGAAAATAGAAAAAAGACTCTACCTTCCTTGATGCTGGTGGTGCAATAACATCTCTGTAGTAGTCATCGGGTTTCATACTTTGAAGATTTTCACAAACTATGCTAATTTTCTTTATGCTGTCCCATCCTGAAGGTCTAAAAAAAAGGAGAATAAAAAATTAGATTCTTTTAATTTCTTCATTAAATTTAAATAAAGCTTGAAAAATGAATAAATAAAAGTGCAAAACTTACACTAAAAGAGCTTCTTTTTCGACAACTAAAGCAGGTGTACGAAATGGAAGAGAATAGAGACGGTGTGTCAGATATTTGTATAATAAATCACAATTTTTATCTTCTTTTGCTGAAGTATAAAATAATCCTGCTCCGTACTGTAAACAAAACCTCCTGACCCACTGTTGAATAAAATCGAAATGTTCATCTCTAAAATCGTTTTCCTTTTCCAAAGTTGACATATAGTCTGTCTGAGGACATAAACAAAAGAGTATTTATTCATTAAACATGCTAGAGAACAGTTATTTGATACAAAAAATTTGCTTTTATCAAATAAAAATAGGTTAATCATAATAAAAATCAAAATTAAATGTTGGTAAGAACATTGGGGAAATAACCAAGCTAAAAGCTATGAAGTATCCTTTCCCCAGTTTCATGTAATTTTCCATTAAAAAAAAAATAATTTTAGCTAACAAAAAAAATAATAAAAAAGAAGTTATCAACTATGGTTGAAGAGTAGTATGCTCCAGTTGTTGAGGGAATAATGAAAGAATACCGTAGCCACTGAACTGATCGAAAATCTTCTGAAGGATAGATTGAGATTTAGTAGCTAGAAGTGTGCTATATTTTGTTTGGCCTAGTAAATTCTTTTAAATTATCTAAATTTTGTTTTGAATATTTTTAACCATCTTAAGATAATCTTGAATGTGATGCGAATATCAGATTGTTGTTATCTATGCTTTATTATAATTTACCTTTGTAATAACAACGACAACATCTAATCCTAGGTTAGAGACAAGAACACCGTCGTTTAAAGGCAAATCATCACCCTCTTCTTCTAAATTTCGGGAAGTTCTGCTAACATTGAGGTCAGAATCATCAGTTTGATCCACATATTCTTGCCACTTTTTAACAACTGAAAGCATTAATTAATCGGAATAAAATGAATTAATGGCACATAAGTAATTACCTTGACACCTTTTTTTTTTTCAAGTTCACATAAATAGATCAAAAACTATATTTTAAGCAACAAAACTTCATAAACTTTAGAGTTTTATGAATTTGCATCAAGTAATCAAAATAATTAAAAAGGCATTATAATAAAATAATAATACTTACTTTTTTGTCGATATTCCTGTAAAGTATCGGCGGGAATTCTAAGTGAATCTATATAATCATGAAGCACTGATACCCAACTTTGAAGCTGATCAAGAATAGCCCAAGGAGTTGTCATCGAAGCGACAAACATTACTAATGTATTAGGAATAGATTCAGCAGGAAGTGCAAATTTCAGTAGTTGTTTATACATCGGATGTCCATCTAACACCCACACCCCTAATCTTGTATGATCTGAAAATCGAGATATAATATAAAAAATGACAAATGATTAAGAAAAAGCTGCTATAGAGATCAAATATGAAGAAAACAAAATTTTGTTTTAGTAAAAAAGCAAATGAGTTTGCCTCTCTAAGTAACTTTGAAACAAAAAGCTTACCATCTCTATACTCATCCCGAACATCTATATAAGCGTATTCTAACCCAGAACCTTTCTTTGGGTCTTCTACTCCTTGAAGTTTAGCAATAAGAGTGGTTTTTCCAGATTCATTATCACCTAAAAAATAATTAAAAACTTGAGTACAAATACATAAATCAGAATCTTTCTCTATTAAATTAATATTGATGTAGCAACCTTAAAAAACTGTTCTTTAATACAAGGACTGTATTGTTTTATGATATTTATAAAAATATTCTATCAATTCTTTATGATTACTTAAGTTACTTACCGAGAACTAAAATGGATTTGTTAGATGGGAGCTTGTTGCTTCCTTTAGTTTGAACTTCACCAAGAATAGATGTCCTAAATCAACAGAATAAATGAAAAACTGTTTGTAACACAATTTCATATTAGTAATGAGTTAAACCCTATCAGCTAACATCCTATAACATTGTCTATCTAATATATAGGAAATTATTCTGCAGGTTGTTGTTTAGAGTTGAGACACAAGTTTTAAATCATCATTTGTTTCCCTTTTAATATTTTCCAAAAATACAAGTTATCATGAGCCTTAGTATTAAAGAAAATGTGATTATGTATAATTTTTTATAATTATTGGTCAGCTATTTTGATTTTTAAACATTTTTATTTTAAAGTGATTATGTATATTTTGATAATCATTTAATCTAGAAATGAATGTTTCAACAAACATATATCTCCTTTACTTTGAAATGTTAGTTGAAATGGTAACCAAAATCTACTCATTACCTATAATTACATTCTCTTTTCCATACTAAAGCTCACGATAACTTGTGAAATATTAGAAGGGAAGCAAATGAAAAGTTAAAATTTGTTGATTGGACTGACGCGACAATCTGCAGAATAATTACCAAAACTTATGATGTTTTATATCCATACTATCGAAATTATCTTAATTATAAAAATTTCATCCATTTGAGACATGTAAAAAGTAATAAATGAAACCTAACCGCAACTAATACAGATAAGAAACCCCAAAAATGATTGATGAAGCTAAAACTGTTAAACTGTTCGATAGTGTTTAGGAATCATGGAAATTAAGATATCACTAACTCACAGTAAATAAGAGAACAAAAATTTGCAAATGAAATACATAGTATAGGAAAGAAGAAATAATACCATAAATTTTCATCGGGGAGTTCTTTAGATTTATCAGCTGCTGAACTAATCAAAGGTGGCATAATGATTTAGAAAACTGATAAACAAATATATATTCAACAATAATTATATCAGTGTATCCTGAGCAAGATTGCCAAATGACTAATGTTATGATCTCCCAGTTATAACCTCTTTGTTCAAACTTTTCAAGTCAGGGAAATTATAGATCCCATTCTGTTTGTTTGTTCATTTAACGTCACTTTATGCTGCTATGGCTAATCGGACGATGCTACAGTCGGAGCTCTAAATTTTGCCTATCCAGGTTTAATTAGGATAGGAATTTTTAGCGAGTACCTGACATCGTACAGGTCCAGGACCCCCGTTTAACCTCCCTTCCGAAGGACGGCGTAACTAAGGATTTTTTACTCCCTTAAAAAATCCTAGGGCCACCTGCCGGGCTACGAACCCGCGATCTTGGGTTTAGTAGTTTGTTACGCTAACCACTAGACCACAGGTGACCTTAGATCCCATTCTAGGTATACAACCGAGTTATTTTTATTCATTTATATCATTGTCTCTAAAGTTGAGAAGCTTGTTAAAGTAATCTCCCTATTCTGACAGACATTTCGTTCAACCAGTTACCTTTTTCATCCTTATATGATTTTGATTTAATTATGCAGAGGCTTGCTTATTAGTTAACAAATCAGAACTAATCTATACATTTTTTTTTCACCACAGCCGTTCCGTTTTCTTCACCTCCTTTCTCTCCCTTTTTTACACCTTTCCTTATTCGTATTTATTCGGACCTCCTGGCAGTTTCTCTGATCTTGGCTTTATTATGAAGTTCGTGGTTATTTGCATTCCTCAACGGTACGTGGTAACCTCTATTCCATCTTTTATAGCCGTACAACTTTTATAGATACTTCCATTATTTCTTTACGCCAGTCTGGCTTGAACCTTTCAATATTCCTAGACATTTCGTAACTTCAGAAGTACATCAATAGTGCTGAGTCTCTGTATCCAATAATTTTTTCATCTCGAAGCCTTACTTATGGGCGGTTCCTTAATTTTGAGGGATTCCTCAGCAGTCGCTATTATTATTATTATTCCAGCAAATTTCCTATAAAATGAAGAATTTAAATTAAAAAAACAGCAAAAGTAAAAATTGTAATAAATAGGATCTTATCGATATAAAATCATTACGTTCTTCTTTCCCACGATTATCCTTAGGTTTGAGATTTTCTTTGTACAAGGCGGACTAATACTAAACACTAGACGGGAATAGTGTAAGTCCACATTTGCAGAGCAACAATTTGCAAAATTAATGTAGATTCTGCTAACATCTTAATGTATATAAATAAATGTAAAAAATAATAATGTAAGATATTAGTAAGATGTTAGCAAAATCTATATTAATTTTGCAAATTGTTGCTCTGCAAATGTGGACTTACACTATTCCTGTCTAGTGTTTAGTATTAATCCGCCTTGTA
The DNA here is from genome assembly GCA_037127475.1 of Arma custos. Lineage (NCBI taxonomy): Eukaryota > Metazoa > Arthropoda > Insecta > Hemiptera > Pentatomidae > Arma > Arma custos. Next base: position 135,309,918 of record CM073764.1, on the reverse strand, counting down.
CAAGAAAATCTCCTTAAACCTAAGGATAATCGTGGGAAAGAAGAACGTAATGATTTTATATCGATAAGATCCTATTTTTTACAATTTTTTCTTTTGCTGTTTTTTCAATTTAAATACTTCATTTTATAGGAAATTTGCTGGCTCTCAATATTTGCCGCACTAGGTTGCAATCCCCCAAAGCACAGTGGGGCCAAATCGAAAAAACCCGGTCAAAAGTCGAAAAAATGAAAGTTTTCTAAGGAGATTTTTCTATGCAGGGTTGGCTAAAGTAGTCCCTAATGAACTAAAATCCATTCATAATAGGCCCTTAACTTGACAATACACCGGCAGATGGCAGTTGGAACTTAGCTCTCGAGCGAGCGGCCAGTGTTATGTTTGGAAGAGAAGAAAACAGGTAACATTGTAAGGCGTCTCAATATTTGTATATTCGCATATTTTATTCCAAATAAAATGGATTCGATTCCTTCAGGTATGTTAAACAATAGAAAAATTTGTTAAATGTTATTATATCTACCCAAAAAGTATAAGAATAAGATAGGCATGCTTGCTTTCTAACATTAAAAAAAAAAAAAAAATTTAAAAAGACATTACTAAAATGTTCCACATTGTTCCGGTTTGTAATTTATTCGAGGTCGTAGAGAAACATACTACGAATAATATATCTAAATTTCAGCTCCGCATAATTCCGCCTTTATTAATAATAGATTTTTTTTTATAACCTTAAAATTTGTTTTGTAACTAACCGATATTAAGTTGTAAGCATAAATCTTTTGTAATTTTAATATTATATAATTATTAATTATTATAATAAACAAGGAATATATCTTAATTGAACATTGGTATGATTAACATATTTCTGATTCTAGTACAACAAAAGTTATTGGTTTGACAAGGAAAGAAATATTCCAAATTGTGAAGAATGATTTTAACACACCGGCGACAGAAATTTATCGAAAAATTGAAACAAGAATGACTGAGAAACTGAACTCTTTGCCTTTCACTTTAACAGATACAAATAAAAATACTTTAAGTAAAGCTCGGAGAGTGTTATCCTCTTGAAAAAATTACTGTAAGTGAGAACAGTGCAGAAATAAGTTTGCAAGTTCTTCTTCATCATACGCTTCAACTTATTATTAAAACTCAATGAGAGGTATTTGATCGATGATCGGAAGAAAAATTGCAAAATTTAATCTTAATCGGAAAATGGAGTATGGACGGTAGTGCCGGGCACAGCATCTACAATCAAGAATTACTTCACAACAAATCAGACCAAAATCTTTTCTTCACTGCATTCGTGCCCCTACAATTAATTTACAAAAATCCGTCATCTGGGGAAGTCTTGGTAATTTGGAAAAATCCAAGGCTATCCTCGCCAAGATATTGCAGGCAAATAAAAATGCAATTCGTTAAAGAAAGCGATCGATTAATAAAAGATACAAAAAGTCATATTCAAGTACAGATCGATGAAATGCAACCTTTTACATCTACTTTTCACGGGAAAAAAATTTTAGTGAAGTTCCAATTATGCTTATCTATTATTGATCAAAAAGTTTGCAATTCCTTAATGGACTGCAAATCTGCCCAACGTTGTTTTGTTTGCTTAGAGTCTATTTCCAATTTTAATAAACTAGATCACATTTTGAAGATACCCATACAAATACAAGTTGATTCACGGAAAGGAAATAATCGATAATTCCATTTTGCCAATAGGTCAGTTGTCAGAGGAAGCTCAGGAAGCTTGAAATAAGTTATTTCGAGATTTTAGGCTGCGATTTGCGTGCAAAAACTACAGAGAAAAGACAATGGAAGATGTCTTTAAACGTTTTTTAGAAATGAGTGACCCATTCATTTCAAGTTGTCGACTAATTCCACAAAAACCATTGAAATCGTTAAGTGAGGATGTATTAAAATTATTAAAACCTCCATCAATTCCAACTTATGACATTTTGGCTCAATTTGAATCAAGTGAATTAAACGATATTTTCGGATAGTACAAGTGAAACCGAAACATTCAATGCAGAATCGGACTACGAAGTTACTTTTTTATTCTAAATTTTAATATCATACGATTATAATCATTATATTACTAATGCTATTGGCTGATTTTTACTCTATGTGTAATTAAAATCTAATAATTAAGAAACAAATTGTAAATTAATTGTTTTATACGGTTTTCAAAAGATGTATCCGCCATATTGGATTCGCCATTTTGAATTTTCTAATTCTGAGTTCATATTCGTGATCAGAGACTCCCAAAACCCCCGAGTAAATTATTTTATAACGATTTTTAGCTTTTTTCGACTTTTGGCCGGGTTTTTTCGATTTGGCCCCACAGTGCAAAGGTTTCTTCCTCACATCCTCATCTGATCAATTTAGTTTACCACCGATTGCTTGAGTGACATCCTAATGCCCTTTGGATATTCTTATGTAGAAATGTTAGAGCCTTTCACTATTATTGTTGATCTCATCGTAAAGGGCATTTTTTAACATTTCATTTTCCTAAATAAAGAGTAAAGTCTCCTTCATATACTGCATTCAAAACTTGGTGTGGTGCATTCCTGTTGTTGTTATTGTAATTCATTTTTAAGAATGAAAAACAAATCCCACGTTGCAAGTTAATATGAAATTGTTGTATTTTCAATATAACTTATATTAAATAATCATTACATTATTGTATAACTTTTTTCCTCAACGCCTAGGTGATTCCTGGCCTCTTTGGATAATATTTATGTATAAACAAGGGAAGGTAACTGTTAGTGTCAACAAAGCAATGACTTTTTTGTTCTATTGATGCGTTTTGAATTGAGACTTGAGGAACATTTGGTTGTTAATTTTCAGAAGTAACATTTAAATGAACTTATCTGTTTAATATTGTGTCTGTGCTTTGATAAATATGCCTGAAACAGAAGAAAGTACAACTGTAAAAATTAAGAAACCTAAGTCAAAAAGTAATAAATCGTTTCGTAGAAAGAATATAACAGAGGATGACAGTTTTGGGGATGATGGTGAAGAAGATCAAATTAAGTAAGTAGTCATTATGTAAATGATTTTTCTTTGAAAATAGTAATAATGATTTTTTAACACTTTTTTTTCAGAGAAAAACTTGAAGAAATGAAAACCATACAAAAGCTTAGGGATCGCCCTCATGGTGTTAGTGTGCTTACATTGACACTTGGTGAAAAGGTGTCGAGGGATGAAGAAGTTTTGATCGTGAGTGTATTTAGTTTATATTATATTTGTAATGATAGTCTGATAATTTTATGAATTTGTGAACTAGTATTATTATGTTATACATAGTAAAGAAAATTAATTCATATATGTTAAAATCTCAGATGATGTCTGTATTAATTTTAGTTCACATTTCTTCTGACCATATAATTTGATCTAGTTTTTTTTATGATGTTTTAGAGTGATCCTTTTAAAATTAAAAATGGAGGACTTGTAAATATGGCATCACTAAAAAGTGGTAAAGTGAAACAAGAAGATGATGCATATGACACTGGTATAGGTACCCAGTTTTCAGCAGAAACCAACAAACGTGACGAAGATGACGAAATGTTAGTTCTTTATTTACTCATTTAATTTATATAAATATTATTCTTTAATGTATAAATCAAAATTATTAGTTGTGATATAAATTAAGATGTCATTTGTTGCCATTAGAGCTAAAACCTTTTAAGAAATTGTATATATACTATTTTTTACAGAATTTTTTTTCCATTTGTTTACAATATACCTCATTATTCCAGGATGAAATACATCGAGGTTGAGCTATCTAAAAGGAAAGGAAAAAAAGATGATGATGATAATGAATCAAAGAATAAATATTGTTCCCCCGAGGAAGCTGCACTTCTAGCTGTACCCTCGCATCTTACAACTTCTTCTTCTCAGAGGTCGGAAGAGATGTTGTCCAATCAGATGCTCAGTGGTATTCCAGAAGTTGATCTTGGGATAGAGTGGGTATATTTTGATATTAATGATAATATATTCATAATGTGGTTATACCAATTGTTTTATTTTGTTTCCATACTGTTCAGAAAAAATGGAGAACGGAGATAGTTGGGGGGTCCAGTAAAAAAAACCCACTAAATAAGTAGTCTAGTACTTATTTAGTGGTTTTTTTTTACTGCACCCCCCAATTATCTCCGTTCTCCATTTTATCATCCAGTCAACTATTTTCCTCTCATACATGTTCAGAAAAAAGTTAAAATGTTTTAATTCCTCCCTATGATTTTCCACAAATACTAGAAAAATAAGAGTTTTATTTGATAAACTAGAGAAAGAGGAGAAATATCAAAACCTGTTTTTTAAGATTTGAAAGTTAATTCAAAAATACTTCTTGGAAAATGGAGAAATTTCAGCTTCTCAGGATTTAATGGTAAAATACAATGCTAAAAAATGCTTTTTCGTTTTCTTGTCATCCATTCCAGATAATAGCCACCATTATGCCTATACAGATTTCACTTATATCACTTTGTAACAATTGATCTGCGGAAATCCCATACTATTTAAGTATGTTAGCCACCCTAGATATTCTTCTCGGTTTCCGTCAACCGGAATAATATTCCGGTCCCTTTAATAATATTTTGTACAATATATATTGATGATATTTACAAGGATTTTTTATTAAGTGGCATATGTATATACAGTATTATTATTATGTGTGGCATATACATTTTACTTCTTCTTCTTTTAACATCGCTAAGAGTTATACCCTTACTGTATTCTGTGGAGTGTTGTTGCATTTGTAATGGGATTCCGAATAGTTCTAAGAACTCTCTGACAAATCTATATATTGAAGGCCTGTAATCTCTGTGGCATTTGTATTGGAGTCCAGCTTCATACAGAAATTTAGAAAATAGATTGCATTTTATTATTCTCTCCTTGATATTCAAGCTAAGATCTCTGCCACATAAAAGGGGTAAAATGTGTATAGAAGACTTTGTTATTTTTGCCAGTAAGAATGCAAATTATACTGATAACATGAACAAATCTGCCACCATCTTCAAAGGGTGTTAGGCTTTCTACTTCTTAAGGACTTTATTGATTCTGGCTGTGCTAAGAGATGATTTGCCTTAGATCATGGCCACATGGACAACAGTTTTCCCCCAATCAAGTGTAAGCACTTTCTAGAGTTTGTGTGAATCACAGGGTACTTTCCAGATCCCATAGAGTTGAGTCATGACTGTCAACAGAATAAAAAAATTATCTAATTGTTGTTTAATTTTATTTAAAAATAAAATTTATAAGTTTGGCCAAGTATTATTTCAAGCAAATGTTAATTAAATATTCTTTATTTTTGCATTTATTTGTGTTTATACTATTGAAATATCTAGTTTGTGTTGTTTAAAAAAAATAAATAAATTTTAGGGCTAAAATAAAAAATATTGAAGCTACTGAAGAAGCTAAATTGAAATTGTTGTGGGAGAAACAAAATAAAAAAGATGGACCATCACAATTCGTTCCAACAAATATGGCTGTTAATTTTGTGCAGCATAACAGATGTAAGTATTGAATATTGATGTATTTAAGTTTGCTGACTTTAATTCCTTAATTAATATTATTATATATTATAATTTATAACACAATTCAGTCAGAATTAAATTTTTACACTAACACTTGATTCCTTTTGTATAAACCGATGTAAAATTTTCATTAATTTATTATTATGTTATCGCTCCACCCATAGTAGTGATTTTTTTTGTGTATTCCTAATAAATTCTTGTCATAATAAACTATAAAGTACATTTATGTAAAATTGCAATATTTTTGTGTTAATTCCCCTTAAGTTTATAGTCATACTAGCTTATGCCCGCAGCTTCGCACGCGTGGAATTTGGTCTGCCATGTAAAGTTTCGTGAAAGATTATTTTAAATAAATAATTTAATTATTTTTTTTAAATATAAGTTACTCGAACATCCGAAATTTCAGATGTCTAACTTCAAAACTGACGGATTCTAAACAACCTTGGAACCCCTATTATATTCAAGGGAAACCCTTGGATTGGAATTATCCAAATTTCTTTCTTAAGCTATACACAGAACCTAACTACAAATTCCTGATTTACCTTTAATTATGTACTATAACGGGGGGGGGGGCAAATGCCCCCACATAGATCATGGATAGGATATAAAAAAAAAATAGTTTAACTCATGTTCTTTCTGTTATTTTAACAACTATTATCATGTGATTTGCCTTTATTTATGTACAATAATGGATTCTCCACAGTACTTAAAATACTGCAGGGGGGGAACGTGCCCCATTGCACCCCCCCCATAAAATCCGCGTTTGCTATAGCCTATGTGTTATTCTGATGTATAACCTATATTACTGTAAAGTTTCATCCAAATCCGTCCAGTAGTTTTTGCGTGAAAGAGAGACAAACATACAAACATTCACATTTATAATATTAGTAAGATTAGTAGGATATCAAAACAAATAGTTTCACTCATGTTCTTTCTGTTATTTTAACAACTATTATCATGTGATTTGCCTTTATTTATGTACATTAATGGATTCTCAACAGTACCTGAAATACTGTCGGGGAGGGGGGGGGGGGGGCACGTGCCCCCTTGCACCCTCCTATAAATCCGCGCTTGCTATAGCCTATGTGTTATTCTGATGTATAACCTATATTACTGTAAAGTTTCATCCAAATCCGTCCAGTAGTTTTTGCGTGAAAGAGAGACAAACATACAAACATTCACATTTATAATATGAGTAAGATTAGGAGGATATCAAAACAAATAGTTTCACTGATGTTCTTTCTGTTATTTTAACAACTATTATCATGTGATTTGCCTTTATTTATATACATTAATGGATTCTCAACAGTACCTAAAATACTATCGGGGGGGGGGGGGCACGTGCCCCCTTGCACCCCCCATAAATCCGCGCTTGCTATAGCCTGTTATTCTGATGTATAACCTATATTACTGTAATGTTTCATCCAAATCCGTCCAGTAGTTTTTGCGCGAAAGAGAGATAAACATACAAACATTCACATTTATAATATTAGTAAGATTAGTAGGATATCAAAACAAATAGTTTCACTGATGTTCTTTCTGTTATTTTAACAACTATTATCATGTGATTTGCCTTTATTTATGTACATTAATGGATTCTCCACAGGACCTAAAATACTGTCAGGGGGGGGAGCACGTGCCTCCTTGCACCTTCCCATAATTCCGCGCTTGCTATAGCCTATGTGTTATTCTGATGTATAACCTATATTACTGTAAAGTTTCATCCAAATCCGTTCAGTAGTTTTTGCGTGAAAGAGAGACAAACATACAAATATTCACATTTATAATATTAGTAAGATTATCATGAATCAATTTTTAAATATTACATTTTTATTCTGTTTCAGTTAACATCGAAGATCAGAGTCAGGGAAATAAGAGGTCGCAAGTGCATGAACCTAAGGCCCCACCTGTTAACAGGGGTCCAAAAGCACCAAAGAGAAACAGGGGAGGAGTTGAAAAAGCTACAGATGATTATCACTTTGAGAAATTCAAGAAACAATATAAAAGATTTTAATTACTCATATGTTTTTATAATAAAATTGTTTGTACATAATCTATTAGATTTATCATTTATTTGTATATTAAAAACAAATAAAATGAATTGATGTATTTAATCTGTATCAATACTCTCTCTTCATAAGGAATGCTTCTTGAGGAAAACAATAAATATGAACTAGACAAATTACAAGCTATAATTATTCAAACTAGTGATAAGAGATTGATTGTGAGTTTGACGGTATCGCAGCAAGTTATTCCTGTTCTTCACACATTACTGATACTTCTTGTCTTATGAATTAGGCTTTGTCTTGTTTAATATTCTTAGATTAACTTAGAGGAGGGCTAATATTTGTATCAATTTTGTACTCAAGCCTTATTCTTCATGTTAAATAGGCTAACTTAAATTTCGACTATAGTTGGTGATTACAGAGCATGATGTTGTCATTTTCCAATCTTTGGAGTATACTGTTTATGTAAGATATATTTTCCAGTTTTGAAACCATCCCGCTTTTTATTTTTAATAAAAGTAATGAAAAAACTGTCTAAGATGGTTTGGACATGTTTTAACCCTTTAGATGCTATGGGCGATACATGCCGGCGCAAGGGAACCTGTGATTATGCTGCCCTGCATCACATACGCCCTCTGTGCTAAAGACGATATATGCTGTCGCACTGCTTTTCTATCTATTTGATAAAGCCGACCGAGTACAGACGACCTGACCTTGCTTCATTCTTATTCATATATCATTCATGTACCGTTTGCTTGGGCTATCGGTGGCTATCTGCTCCGGCCAGGTAATCAATCTCATTCTTCATTTTGCTCTCTTTGTAAAACAATCCTCAGTTCAACTGCCTTTAGCATTCATTTATTTTTTATAAATTTTATTTTGTAGTAGTTTTTTTGTGTTGCTATTTTTTTTTAAACGGAGAATGGAAACAATGAAACAGGTTAACAGACAGTATTAAAGGGGCATAATGAAGGATAGAATGCAGGTAAAAAGTATGTAGCACAGGCCAGTAGACGGGTAGCCGGCCCGCTAAGCGCTGTAAAGCTTTTCACCCATAGCAGTTAAAGGGTTAAGGATGAAAAACAACAGGCTGGCCAAGATGACATACGAGGCTAAGGTTGAAGGAAGAAGGTCCTGATGAAGACTCCGACATACCTGGTGTTAAGGAAAGCTTCACAAAGAGAAGTCTGCAATGGAACAGAAGAAGAGAAATGGTAGAGGATCGCACGGTATGGTCCAGGCTGTACTGAAGGAAACTTAACACTGCATGAGCTGTAGAGAGGATGGACTATGATGATGAAATGCCTTAAATCATTATTTAAACTTCACTTGGGTCTTAATGCTAATTTAATTGGTTTGTGAATTCAGCTGTATTAAATGTGTAGAGGATAGGACTTATGATACAATATTGAGGAACTCTGTAAGACAGGGGACAAAATAATAAATTGTTATAAAAGGAAATATGATTTGAATATTCTTTCAATGAGTTCATAATGAGGAAGTTTATGTTAGGAAAATTGAAGAGAATTTATAGTGAAGTCAGAAAAATCTATGTTTCAAGTTTTGGTCTTCCTATATGGACTTCTTGTTCTTAGGATGGATTAAGACAATAGCTTCTTTTGGAACATTTCATCTATTATCTTAACATATGAATAAAAAAACGAATAATCCTTCGAAACCTTAATTTCTGTTTGAAAATACAATAAAAATATATTTATTTATTTATCACTTTATGCTACTATGGCTAATCGGACGACACTACAGCACAAATTAAAAATATTTCTCAATAAAGTTTTGATTATTAGAGTGTTTTTTTCTTTGACCATACTTTCCTCTCATTTTCTCCCTCAATTATCTTAAATTACATCAATTAGTGTATATATACAATTTAATGGTCTAGAAACAATAGATTATTATATTCATTTATGCGTGGATTTTCATAGACAGGTGATTTAATACAAAAAAAAGTTTATTCGAATCAAAATCTATTTTACAACCAAAAGAAAAAAAATGTTCTTGCTTTAATAGTTGAGTATGCAATGCTCATCATATGCAGACCAACCCAAGAACAACATAAAAGTATATTCTCTCTATATACAGCCATATCTCTGTATATTCACTTATTCATATCTTAGCATATTGGTATATATAAATGCCTAACCAAAACTATTCTTAATTTTTAATCATTCCTTCTGATTGAAATACAATTTTTAAAGGTTATTGACCCGTACTGTCAACATCAGTTAACACCTAAATGTTAATTGAACTCCGGTCTAACCAGTCTAACACATAATTGAGTCATCTTTATCTTCTAACAGTTCTTCATCAGTGAACACTCTTGGGCAAAATGTATCTCAAATCTTGGAACCAACTTATTTTTTTTATTTTCATTGTATACACAAGTTCTTATTCTATAAGAAAAGAAAGATGTGAGTAATTTTAGAGTACATCTAATTCGAATTCAATGTGAGTACATCATTAAAAAAATTGACTTTTTTTCAGTATTTTTTCCGATTATACCATTTTACCGAATCAATACTGTTTCTCCTACACGGTGTGTTGGAATTGGACCTGAATTTTCGGAAGGAACATGTACTACAGTTTCGAGATGTAGAAATGTAGGGCTAACGTCTGTTTCACCTTGCCAAGGAAATTTGGGTTTTTGTTGTATTGGTATGAATCATCATTATGTGAATATAAATAAAATTAATAGGCATATTTGGATATGGAATACTTAAAGACTGCCTTAATAAGTGGATAAAACGCTTTTAATAATTTATTTTGGTTATTTTGTAATGTCTACGTTTAATTCTCAAATGAAACAAGGTTTTAACTGCAGCATGAGTTAAAAGCTTTTGTTGATTATAAATTCTGAAAAAAATCATTGCCATTTCTTTGATTAATTATTAATGATTATTATTTACTGAAAATTGTAATATTAGTTTTCTCACCTACGTTTAAAAAAAAAGTTTGTAACATTGCCTTAATGTCTATAAGGTATAACTATGGTCAAATTTCCTGATAAGAATAGCTTCAATTTGAAATCAATAATTCTAAGTTTTCGTTAGATCAATTTAGTAATTTAAATTAGTAAGTTAAGTATATATTTAAATGGTAAATGGATGTAATCGTCTCTGAAAATAAATCTTATATATGAGCTATTTAATTTCGAAACTGGCCCAAATTTAAAAAAAAAATTAAACAGGAGTCACCAAAAACATAAAGTTGGATCCTTCTTGATCTCGGCAGCTCTATTAATTAAATTGAAATTATTTATACTGATTAAAACATTTTCAGTCAATATGGCTGTGTTGGATGATGTGGTTTACTATAATTGAGAACTAGTTAAAAATGAGAATTGAGCTGGTTTTGAAATGAAATATATCATACATTAAAGTGACAAACATTCATTTTTTTTTTAATTTTATTCATTTTTCTTTTTGCTATACCAGACGTCAAGTATTGTGGAGGAGTTTCCTCTTCTCCAGTTGTGTATTTTAGAAACTCTGAAACGATTTCTGAATCATGCAATCTTATAGTAAAAAAAACAAATTCCAGTATTTGTCAGGTATGTTATTATTAACATTTCAGGATTTATATAGTAAATAACTGCGTTATTGAATTTTTAAGATTATAATGTTTATTTTCAGTTACGTTTGGATTTTATCGATTTCAGCCTAACTCAACCTGTAAGAGGGATTTGCAATGATTTTCTGCAATTAAGTCTTGGAGAGAGCTATCTTCCAAAAATATGTGGAGATAATACAGGACAGCATGGTTCGTCAGGATTCCTTTCAGTTTTTTTTATCATTATTTATCATACCTACAATGATTACTTTTATGATTTTTGTAACATTACTTTAGAATTCTTTATCTTTATTGGACTTCATAAAAGAAAACTATTGCTCTATTTACATTCCGTATTTTTAACATTGTCTCAAAATAAAGCATCCTTTTCTTTCTCATCTTCTTTGAGCTGTATTAGGTACAAAGGGATTTCAATATTTCACTATGAATTCTTGGGCCCTGCTCAGTTGCTTAGTTTAGATATTTAGATTCAGCTTTACTATATTCATATTATAGTAAAGGATTTTTCAAGAAAGCCTTCATAACATTTTAATTTATAGAAAAAAAAACGTATTTTTTAAAAGTTATTTAATTTTATATCCCATTAATATTAATATAGTCTAATTATTTATTATTACATTTTAAAAATTAAAAATTTAATAAAAAAAAAATTATTTTAGTTTATGTTGACTTTCTTCCAAACTGTGATGACCAAACATTGAGTTTTAAATTTCTAAGTACATCTACAAGTAAACGTTGGAATATTAAAATTACGCAAGTACCATGTAATAGTGCCTTAGCAGGTTTGTATTATTTTATTTGTATTTATTAATGTAATGTATTATTTTATTTAAAATTCTTTTAAAGACATAAATAATAATCATAAATACACTATTTCAGCGCCAAGAGGTTGCTTGCAGTATTATACCAGCCTGATGGGAACAGTCTCAAGCTTCAATTACGGACTCGCAGGTCTTTAATCCCACTCCTTAATACTAGTAGTACAGGACGGTGAAACAATAATTGTATTTTTATTCTTAAAAACCGTGTTATACTTTTCAGCGACCAATGTACCCCGTCAGCTTTCTCCGCTCAACTACACTGTTTGTGTTTCACCACAGTATGGATACTGTAGCATCAGATGGAGCAACGCTACAGCTACAAGCTTTAGGCTTCAAAATGCAACAGTAGCTACTGATACTACTCGTATGTTATCAATAACCTTAATAAATCTTATTATCTTACAAAAATAAGAAAAAATACATAGATATGCATAAACGTTATATTATTATTACAATTGTTTGAAGGGCATCTCAATGTTCTCTTTATATTAAACAATTGACTAATTTGTTTGAATCATCATTTCATAATTAGTTTAAAAAAAATATATTTAAAGTATCGAATTAACATCAAAGGGGGAAATTTTTCCTTTTAGTTTTAGTCAAGCTCATATTTGAGGGGTATAGATGTAAAACTCACATTCTCCACTTTTCATAACTTTAGGTAAAACGATAAAAACTGATTGTGTTATAAAGAGCGACAACCTCTTCTCCTAAAAATTCTGACTCATTTACCTCATACATATTTATAACAGAATCGGTTTTTATCGTTTTACCGAAAGTTATGAAGAGTGGAGAATGTGAGTTTTCTATCTACACCTCTCATTTGTTTTTAGTAATTATTTTTTGGCCTTTCAATTTTATCATATGTATGCACTCTTTTGTTTCCAGCTGCAGTTTGTGAAAGCAATTATATATCTATTCTAAACCCTGAATGTGCTCCTGCTCAATGTCCTTCAAGAAATCGATTCTGTGGTTATAATTTTAATGGTGCTACAAGTAAGTAATTAAGAATTTCAAGAATAGTCTGTTCAATGCATTGAGCCAATTTAAATTATTTTTATTATCCAAGAACTTTTCGATCATTTAATATTCATAAGGATTTTTTATTGTTTATTATAACCCAAGTTATTATCATGAAGAGAGTATAAAATACTTTTCTTGAAAGGTATTAATTGTTTTGTTTATTTACATATATGTCATGATAACTGTTTCTGATAAGACAATAATTTAAAATAATATACATTCCAATCTGCATTTTAAAGTTTATATTTACATTATCTTATTATTATACAAAATATATTTCTTTTCAGCTTCTGCGAGGCTATTTGAACTACAAGTGGTGAATAACTATCAAGATACACAGACAGATGGAGATATGGGTTTTTCACTAAATTATCAGCAGATGATCTGCAATTAACATAATTCTTTTGTCAAAATGTGTTTTGTATATAACTAAAACACTAACACCCAGTAAATGAATTTTTGAACATTTCATGCTTTGTGCAGCGTATTAGAGTATTGTATGAATTAACAATTTCAGGTTTCATCTAGTTTTCATCTATTGATAATGAAGATTAAAACTTTGAAATGATATTTTGATTGCTAATTATTCAAACGGCAACAATGTTTAACCAATGTTTACAAATAATTTTTGCTAATATAAATATTGTTATAAAATCTTCGAATAATTTTCTTGACTCAATATTAGAATTGAACAATAAAAAAACAGTTAAAGCTTTTTATTTATATTTAAGGATCTAAAAAACAAAAATCCATAAATACAATTAAAAAAAAAAGAAAAGAAAACATATTAATACATAACAATATTAAAATTAATCAACAATACAAAAGTATCATATTTACACACTGGTGACTAACACAAAATACAAACAGTGACCACGGTAGCCATTTAAAAAATTACATTTAACAGCTTTGTTACCAAGTCGGTACGTAATACGTTCTTAAATGCTCAGCGAAGTTATGCTATCTATGGACGAGTAGAGGTGTTCCTGCCTGGCTGTTGATTTGCTCTTTCATTGCCGAGTACCATTTACCAACATTTGTATTGGATAGCAAGTCTCTAAATGCAATACACCCTTCAATACTGTTAAGTATGCCATACACTGCTAGGTCTGCTAAATCGGGGTTTTTTCCTCCATGGAACTGATTCCCTCTCTTCTTCACTTCCTTTAACCATTTGTTGGTTTCCTCGTATAATGAGAGACGAACATCGTCCTTAAGATGATGCCTGTGAATGCAATAAATGTTTAATGTTAATTATTAGCAGTCATAAGAATTATCAGATATTTTCAAGCAACTTTACCTTTTCTTTAATCGTTTACTGATCATCCACATAGCTAAGGCTCCTACGTGTATGACAAACAGTGTCTCGACTGAATTAAAGACCTTGTCCCATTCACCAACCTTTGAAAAATGAAATAAGTGTGATACAAATTGCAATAATTGAAATTTAATGAGAAAATACTTTTCAGAAATGGTGTTTTAAAGAAATGTAAGGATAGAGATAGTTGGGGTGCAGTCAATTAAAACACCATAATAAGTGCATACTTATTTATTGTGTGCCGACGTTTCGACCTACATTGTAGGTCATCTTCAGGGCTGTGAGAGAAAAGAGACAAAACAAAATAACTATAAAATTACACTACATCATCTTAAGGTTTTGTCTGTTTTCTCTCACAGCCCTGAAGATGACCTACAATGTAGGTCGAAACGTCTGTACACAATAAATAAGTATGCACTTATTATGGTGTTTTAATTGACTGCAACCCCAACTATCTCTATCCTTACATTAGAAGTTCCAGTCAACTAATTGCTTCTCTAGTTTTAAAGAAATGTTTTCAATTTATAGTTGGTGGTAAAATTCTTAAGTTTTCATGGAAAGATTTATATCATTTTTGAGAATTCTGATTTTTTCAATAAAAAAAAAATTAAAAACGAAGAAACACAATTACCTGTGAAAACCACCTGAACGCCTGAAGGGCTTCTTCTCTACTTCGGTAAACATTTGGAGAAAGCATGTGAACCAGAACCTCATCAGCCCATTGCCTCCATTTTCTTTCCAGGCTGAAATGTTAACAAATTTATGAATTATAATATCAAATATAAATATAAAGAAAATACATACTGGATGTCACCCATAATAAATTCAGTTAGCGACTCGATACTTGAATCTCTTGTACTTAGGATGCGTATTAAATACAACTTTAGAGGATATATAGGATAGGCATCATCATCACCATCCTTCATATAAGGTAAAGTAATCATCAAACAGGATATCAATGCTTTGGAGGTAAAAACATTTGGATAGGCAAAATTTAGGACTCCCACTGTAGCATCCTCTGATTAGCCACAATAACATTAAGTTAAGTTAAATGAATAAACAAACGTCTAATCAATATTATATCAGATACATGAGGGATGGCGGACTATAGGCCATGAGGTGATTCCATACTTCATTAGCAACAAAATAACTCATTACTCGTAATTATGCTCTTATATTCAAACTAAAACTCACGATTATTCTTATTTCCGAGAATCTTAAAAAAGAAATTGCTTACTGAATTCGAAACGACAGCCTGCAAAACTGATATAAAATTGTTAAATAATTTTGAATTGTAATACTATAAAAGATCTTTAAGGTAGGACAATTTAACCCATTACATCCCACCGTATGAAATATCATACGCGATTTTTATTTTTTTAATATGCGTTTTATATGAAGGGACAGTGAATCTCATTTTTTTTTTTTTAACTGGGATTGACAGTTGGATGTCTCTACTTCACATAACCGCATCATCTCTGGGATTCACACAACTTGTCTTGAGAACAGACCTTTTATACTTCAGTACTAGTCTTTCTGCTGCAATGGCTGGGCACAAGATGTCATTTTTTTTTCCTTATTTACTTAGGCTTTTACTTTTTTCAAATATATCACTTTTTTGTTAAACTACATAAAATAGAGGTTTTATTGGTATACTTATTTGAATATTTTTTTTTTTTTTACCTTCAAATCCTAATTTGAATTTTATGTATGAAATATCATACCCTGAGCATATGGGGGTATATTCCACACTATTTATTTCATTGATTTTAGTTCAACTTATTGGATGAGAAAGACTTGGAGGCAGCTGTGAAACTGATTTTAAGTAATGAATTCGATGATGAAGTTTCATCTGAATTGCAGGAATCCGAAGAAGTAGAATTAGTTCATATACCACCAAACGATGGAAACGAAGGGGACACGGATGATGCTGGGAGTGACTCTGAACGGGACCCTCATGAGCTTTTCTATCTTGGAAGAGGCATTCTTAAGAATAATTAGGAAGGGAGGGCAATTAGAAAAATCAATGAAAATATTTGCGAAACCAAAGATTTACATGTAGATAGAGTGATTGCTGGCACCAGTAAGAGCTCTGCAACTATTGTGAAGAAAAATATACAAATAAAATGGAATATTAGGGAACTAGATCGAAATAGAGAATACGGGCACAAATAGTTAAACGGTGTAATTGTAAATTTATGGATTTTGTACAAAAAGTTGAATCGAATCCCACTTTTATAATTCGAGCGAAGAATAGTTCACTCTCTGAGTATTGAGAGACCAAAAGGTGTAAGACCTTAACAGGTAATTAACAGAAGTGACAGACGAAACGAAATATGATTGAATAGATCACCTAGCAGATGCCATTGATTCACAAATAACATGCGGCAAACGTGCCAAATTTCGTTGCATGAAATTTTGCTCTGCATCCAAAAAAAAAAATGTTCTGCTTACCACATACAATAGTCTAATTTTCTTAAGTTTTATAAATAAATACCTTTTGTTTAAATTTTTATTTCTGTACTGTACCATTTCTCAATAAATAAAATAACATTTACAAGTATAATTCTGTTTATTTCCTAAGCCATTTATTTCACCCTCTAAGTGCCCAGCGTATGAAAAATCATACGCTTCAAAAAACACCTAAAAAGGCAAAAAAATAGTGAAACTTTAAATTTGCCGTGAAAAGTAAGTAATTTCCTCCAATTATACTAAGTATGAAGGAAAAAAAAAAAACTATTTCGGGATATAATGGGTTAGTAAAACAATAATCTACTAAGATAGGTTTACTTACATAAGATCTTCATTTTTAGATTCAGAAGCTATACTCCTTTGGAACATTAAATAATAACGATTTAATACTTCTTTTTTTATATTTCCATCATCGTCAACATATGACATGCTTGGATAATAGTTTCCGACTTCTTCAATTGACACTTCTTTATCATGTAGGTGTGATGTTAATGCTGATATTATCATTGAACTGTCATTAAGTTGCTATACAAATTGAAAAAAATAGTAATAATTAAATTTGTTACAATAATGTATCAAGTATGATAAACTGGAAATAATGTTAACTAATTATGCCTATTTGGATTAATGGTTTCTATAATAATAATCTATACCCCATTCCAGTTATGTGCACTGGAAAGATATTAGAAAAAGTTTGAATTTCATAAATGGCGCCCCAACCAATTTATACATGCATATTATTAAACATTTACCATAATTCAAGCTTCCACATCCTTCGAAATTCATTGTAATCAAACATTTCATCTAGGAAAAGATTGCACAAGCTGACACAATAGTACTTTGATAAATTTTATACCACTTGTAAGTGTTAAATAATAATAAGACTTTATTAATTAGAAACTGGCTAATACTAAAAAGGATTGATACTTGTCAAACTGGAAGCTGGGTGTGTCCTGGGGTCACATTTATCAATTAAGATTAATACTTAAATAATTATGAATATGTATTTTGAATAAAAAATATAGAAATAATTCTTAAAGCAGTTTTAACTTACTATATACTTGTCTTTAAATTTTACAAGTACTATTGGGACTTTCTTATAATCTGTCCATTTCAGTTGTTGTCTGAGAACTGAATCCACTTCAACCAAATCATAGGAAATCCCATAATAGTCCAGAAAGGCACGAACTTTACAACAAAATGGACATGTTGTATATTGGAACAAGGTGATTTTTAGTCCAGATGAGTCAGTCGGATATTTCACCTAGCAAATTGATTCAACAAAATAAATTAATTTACAATAATAGTTTTATTGAGACAATCTTCAAATTTTACACACTTACTTCTTTGGAAATTTTAACATTAGGAAAAGTATCCAATACAGTTATAGTATTTCCCTGTACTGGATTTAATAAGGCTGTCCTCTGCTGATTGGAGTTATAGATTGAATAAACAGTTCCAGTAGTGATACCCGCAGCTGCAGCCAATAAGGCGATTTTAGTTTTTGATAATCCTTGTTTAGGTTTCCCTGTACCGGTCTTGAAAGTTCTGAATCTAATAAGTGTTCTATCTAATGGCTTCAGCTGGTGGCCGTTAAATAATATATTACAATTAGTCCTAATTAAAACAGGTCTGAAGAAATGCCACATTGTAATAATTACTCGATTTTACTTAATATGATCTAATATTAAATTATAACAATAGTAACCTCCTAGAATTCTTTGGAATAAAATCAACCTATAATACAGCTAAATAAACGACAAAGAACTTAGATTTAAAATAATCAAAGTTACCATAAACTTACAAAAATTAAAATTGTGTCGATTTTAAATTGAGAAGACCCTGATTTCTACCCCTCAATGAAAAGTTAATGCCTTGAAAACACGAGGTGAATGAGGTAACACAGCAAATACAATCTTTTAAAAGTGTGGAGGTATAGATAAGACACTGTTAAAATCAAGACGCCAGGATATGACAGAAGTCTTCAACAATGAGTATCCATCCTAGAAGTACAATAGCCGAAAGGATGTAAAGGGAAACGTAATTTCAAAATCTCAAACCATAGGATGCGAAGATAAGGGTTTTTTAATTAAGACAAAGACGAATATTCCGAATGAAGGAGGATATTTGCTCCCACACTTAACAGAAGAAGTGGGTGCAGCCCGAGTGATATTCACCCTCATTTCCGCTCTAAGAAAACCATAAAGTTTATTTTACACCTTATATTGTGGAGGATGGATATTCAGCCAAGTGTTGAAGTATGAGAAAGACGCTGAGGGGAAATGAAAAAAGTATTATTGAACTGTTAGAGAAGGATTGGTTGACTGTAACTTCTAATATAAAGAAGAAATAGTTGGGGGTGCAGTCAATAAATGATATTGACTGAACCCCCAACTATTTCTTCCTTATATTATTGAACTGATTTAGCAGAGAGGCTTAGCCCGGGAAAGGGTGAGAGAATAACTTACTTTGGCCCTATTCTCAGGTATAATCTGAGAGGTGTTTGCCCAACAGACTGCCCTAATAAGACGGGTATTCACTTCTTGATTTGAAGAGAATAGAGACTCAGGACGAGGGATGTCCATCCTAGATGCCGAATGTAGTAATATTTAGATAGAGAATTGAGGAAATATTAAATCCGCGAGCAGTTCGAAATGTTATGCAGATTTAATAGTGGCCTTAATGTCAGGAGAGACTGTTGGAAACTTGATTTACTTGGTCCCAAACGTAATTCAGATATGGAGACTGGGAGTTTTAAAATTTTGTTTAGACCAATGCATCTCTGTTTTTTGTTTTTATAATTAAAAAAACAAACATAATCAGGCACTTATGTTATAACAATAATAATAATGTTAATTGCTATGTATTTTTCATTTCTTTTTGAGAATTTTTTAACGTTGCTACTTAGAATACCTGTTGCTAGAGACAATTCGTTTTTGGTGCAACAAAGACTATAACCGAGACTATGGCCAGCGCAGATTGGGATAGAAACAGAGGAGCGCAATTTCTGTGACACTGTTTCTCTCCTGTCAGACATTTTATTCAACAAACAGACTCTGTCACTACATAGGTGGTATGCAAAACAGACATGTCAGACAGAAAATGTCTGTGACCCGCTTCTATGCTCTTTCGCCCATAAATTGCACAACGCAGACTCTTCATTGTTAGCCGGATCCATTAACAGAAACTAATATGGTGATGGAACTGGAAATAATAAAACTTTACTCATTTCATAACATATTTGTTTAGCGATCTTGATAACAGATATTATTGTTAATCGCGCTTGTATGATGTCTCGTAAATTCGAATTTGATCTCGTAGGTTCGAATTTTATTTTTGGTGATATTTTATAATTATAAAGAGAGCAACATTCATGTTCAACAACACTTCTCTCTGTTTCTCCTTTTTTGTAAGCATGTTTAACTTACTGTTAGGTACACGTGATGGATATCTTACAGGTTTCTAATCTATTCAAGTCAGAATATGATAGTAAACATTTATAAATCATTTACTATTTTTTTTTTTTTTTAGCGGAATATCAAGATATATTCATTATTAAATTTATTACTTTTTAATATTAGTGAAATGTTTTTTGTTCATTATGCTAAGTTGTTAGTCCATTTAACGTCACTTTATGGTGCTATGGCTAATCGGACGATGCTACCGTGGGAGTTCTAACTTTTGTCTATTCAGGTTTAATTAGGATAGGGATTTTTAACGAGTACCTGACATCGTACAGGCTCGGGACGCCCGTTTAACGTCCCTTGCGATGGACGGCGTAATCAAGGATTTTTTATTCCCTTAAAAAAAATCTAAGGCCACTTGCCGGGCTACGAACCCGCGATCTTGGGCTTAGTAATTTGTTACGCTTATGTAAAGTGAATTGGCTGTTTTCCAAATATTTTCCAAATTGAAAAAGTTAGCTCTTTTTTTTATTTCAACATGATTGAGGTCAAACTTTCGGTGTATAATTAGTATGTCTTATCAATTATTGAAAGGCCATATTAGTCTATTAGGCGTTTCCAGAAATTAATTATTTGAAATTTCTGATCAAATAAAAGATTCCGAAATCCGTTTTTGTTATTGAAGTCATATTCCCAACCTGTTCAATAATTCAGGTTACTTGAAACCTACTCGATTGTTATCTTATGTTTATTACTTGTCTGGCTGTGCTTGGGGGATGGGTGTACAGCCGTTGTGATAGTGTTTGCCGATTGGTTTTGATCTAATATCAACTTTATTTATGTATATAAACATTAGAAACTGACTCAATATCAATTATGTTTTGGTTTTGAAGATTTAGCGGTTTTTGTAAATTTGTTTTACTTATCTCAAAAGCATTTTTAATTGTTTACAAGAGCATAGAAACTATTATAGTTGACAAGATGGGTGACAGTGATGATGATAATAAACAATATGATATCACTAGTTTTCTTTTTGGCAACATTGATGAAAGTGGGCAGTTGGAAGGTGATGAATTTCTTGATAATGAAACCAAAAGGCATTTATCATCTTTGGCCAAGTTCGGTTTGGATTCTGTTATTAATGAAATAGTAGCTGATGAAGATGTAGTTCCCAAAGAACAACACAAACAAGATTTAAATGGGGATTTCGATGATTTAGATTATTGCGAAAGAAAATCACCCTCAGCTGTCGACTATTCAGACATCAATGAATATATTACAGAGGAGATTATATCAGAAACTAGAATAAAAGATGAGAGCATGAGTGATTATGATGCTGATGATGAAGGTTTAGGCGGTAACATAGATAACAATTTGATGCCTCCACCGCCTGTACCATTGATAAAAAATGAGAACGAAACAGAGGCTGAAGCGGAAAAAAGAAGACTTGAAACTCCTCTGGCAGCAATGCTCCCATCGAAATATTCAGGAGTTGATGTGCGAGAGCTGTTTCCTGATTTCCGTGTTGATAAGGTTAGTGTTATGCATAAAATATGTAGGTATAATCTATAATTACTGATGTAACTGGAGTATAATTGAGTAACGATATAATAATAATAATATAATAATATAATTTACGATCTCACTATTTTACAGGTTCTCAGATTTTCAAGGCTGTTTGGGCCAGGAAAACCTAGTAGTTTACCTCATATTTGGCGAAGTGTGAGGAAAAGGCGTAGAAAAAAGAAACATCATGCCCAAGGTCAAAGTCAAAATTCGGATTCAGGTTCTGATACTGATTGCCCCAGAATTAAACGCGGCTGGTCTTTTAATTACGCTTCGGCACCTACAGCAGATCAAGTTCGGTCCGATGATGAAGTAAGTGTTTTAGATTTATAATTTTGTTGTTTTATTTCCTATTAAATATTAATAAACTGACTTGCCTGGGAAGCTGTAGCGCTTAGAGTAGTGATGTAAAAATTATTGATTCCTACTCTTCTTTAAATTGTCTTCTTTTGTTTGAAGGTTGGAGTATTATTTCCCGTATTTCATTTGGTCTATTGCTGTATGGTTGGTATATTTTATGGTGGCATAAAAAAAACAACATAAAATTAAATTAGCATACAATTAACTAATTAATTAATTGGATAAAATCAATGGGTTTGTTACCTGTGGCACTTCTCTTGGACCCTATGGACACCGAAAATGGGCTGGGTGAGGAAAGGGTATAATCGGGGACACAGGGATATTGGATGAAGAAGTAAACCCAAAATATTCATGTATCACAAATAAAACGCTATAATATTGAAATAAAAATTACGTTCAACTACAGTACTTCCTCTGTAATCCGGTATCTCAGCTCTCTGGCGCTCCCAGTAATCTGGCGTTTTGAATTCGAGTATGAGCGTTGAAATACTCAAATTATCTCTCAACAGTAAAAAGCAAAAGACAATTCATCGGTATTTTCAGCCGTCTACTTCCAAGGAATAGCGTGGATTATATGATGTATGTATTTTTCAACTTTTTTACAGTGTAATTAAAACTGATTTTTCAATAATAACTGGGTTTTTCTTGGTATTTTCCCGTAATCCGGCAGTGCTTTGGTCCGATATCTGCTGGATTACCGACACTGCACTGTACTATTAATAAAATAACAATTACAAATTTAATCCAAAATTCCCAGTCAACCAAATAAAAATAAAACTCTAATTTAACATAAAATTCACCATCAATAATCGTACTAAATAATAACATAAAAACTAAAATCATACACCAGACTCTCCATCAATAATCATAATTCCTAAAACCACTAATAAAATAATAATTTCAGCCTAAAACATGATCCATCATTCCTAACCATTTTAGTATCTGTTCAACAGGTTGTTTTCTCGAGTTGAGTTACAAGTTTTAATTTTTAATTTTTTCCCTTTTAATATTTTCCTAAAATACTAGTTATTATGCTTTAATCTGGAAAAAAGAATTTAATTATTGGTAATATTTATACTTCAGTGATCATTTAATCTAGAAATGATTACCGAAATCTACTCCATTACCCATAATTACATTCTTCTTTTTTCATACTAAAGCTATGGTGATTTTAATTTTTGTAAAATATTAAAAATGAAATGAATAAACAGTTGAAACTTGTAAAGAAACTCAAAGCAACAGCCTGCAGAACAGATACCATTAATTAATCAGAATTTGTAAAATCAACATATTTATTATTGATTTTTTAACACAATGAATACAATTTAAATTTGGCGTAGGGCAGTGGCCGCCCGGATAAAATCAATGGTATCGTACTGCAATCAGCCACCAGCCCTCCAGGTTGGGGGACACCTACACTGACCTGGAGCTCTACATCAGCTTCTAACACAACTGGACTGTTATCACGTTGACCTAGCTGCAGCCCAAGAAATAAGGTGGATTGGCCAAGGAGCTTTCAACTAGAAAAGTCATACCATTTTCTACAGCTGTGATGACAACAAACACACATTTGGAACTGGATTTATTTTGATACGATAAATCAGTTAGTTATTGGCTTTGAACCAATCAGTCCAAGAATCTGCTATTTCCAAATAAAAGGTAAATTTCACAATTAATGTCCATGCCCCGACTGAACCATCAGGAGATGGTAAAAAAGGTGCCTTTTATAGTAGTCAGGAGCAAGGGCTTGATTCCTGCCCGGGAGCTGATGTTGAGATTATCCTGGGAGATTATAATGTGCAGGTAGGAAAGGAGACAGAATACTTGCCCACAATTGGTCTAAATAGCATTCATGACCACAAGTGATAATGGGATGAGGATGATAAATTTGGCTGCTTCGAAGAGACTTGTGGTCGGCAATACTATCTTCCCTCACAAGAAAATCCATCTAGCGACCTTGCACTCCAATGATGGATTCACATGTAACCAAATTGACCATGTGTTAATAAGCAGCCTTCACATGAGTAGTATGATGGATGTGAGAGTTTTCAGAGGAGCCAACATTGATTCTGATAACTACCTCCCGACCGCCAGGTTCAGGGCTAGGAATCAAAGTGGAGCACGATCGCCAAAGATCAACACTGAAAGCCGGAGGATCTCAAGGTTAGGCAACTCTTTACTGACAGCATGATTGTCTGAATTAAAGATTTGTATCAGGCTGATAGCATGGATCAACAGTGGCAAATATGTTAAGTAACTATAGAAGAATTGCTAGTCGGTGTGCTTGGACTCCAAAAACCAACTAAGAAAGTGCCCTGGTTTGAGGAAGAATGCCAAGGAGTGCCCAGCCAGAAGAATCTTACTTAAATAAATCTGGAATATAAATTGGGGGAACTATAAAATGGGGGTGAAGGAATTTGTGTATCTTGGATCGCAGATAAACACTGATAATGACAGAAAAGCAGAAATCCATCACAGAATTATTTCCTCAAATAAATGTTATTTTGGATTACTAAAGCATTTCAGGACCAGGGCTATTTCTGAAAATACGAAGGTGCATTTGTATAAGACCCTGGTAAGACCAGTTCTTACTTATGCCTCCGAAAGCTGGACATTACCCAGATCACAGGAAGCCCTTCTCCTAAGGTACGAGAGGAAAATATTGAGGAGAATTTATGGCTTAGTTTGTACCAATGAGATCTGGAGCATAAGGATGAACGCTGAGCTTACAAGACTCTACAAGAGCCCAGATATTTTAAGGGTAATAAAAGTAGGCCGGCTTCGATGGGCAGGCCATATAATTAGAATGACCCAGAATCAGATTCCTAAAATGGTCCTAGACAAGAGGATTTATGGGACAAGGCGAGTGGGAAGACCTTGGCTCTGATGGATCGATGGAGTGGCAGTGGGGATGCCATGTCCATCTCGGGAATTCGCAATAGGAGAGCAGTGGCAACCAATAGAGAAGACTGGCGAGCCATGCTGCAGGAGGCCTTGGCTCTACAGGAGTTGTAGCGCCATGTATGCAGATGATGATGATGAACACAATTTAAAGTTTTATAGCTCACAACCTACTTTAAATAGATGTGGGAAATTTACATTTATTAAAATGTCAAAAATGTATAATAAATAAATGTTTAATATTTGTTATTGGCAAAATTTTTTTTCTCTCTCTTATCTCCATTAACATTAAGGAATTTCTTGCAATTGGTGGTACAAAGAAAAGGAATTGAGATAATTAGTAAGAAAAATGTTGAAATATCATGTTAATTAATTAATTAATGGGAGGAATCAGTATATTTATTATTGATGCAATTAACAAAATAAATGTAATTTAAAAGGATGTAGTTACATTAAAGTTTGTTAGAGAAGAATTGGTCGACTGTATCTTCTAATATAAGGAAGAAATAGTTGGGGGTGCAGTCAATAAAAACACCTAAATAAGTGTAACTTATTTAGGTGTTTTTATTGACTGCACCCCAACTATTTCTTCCTTATATTAAAGTTTGTTGTTTATTATAAACCAAAAAAAGTTAATATCAATAGTTTTAATGTCACTGTAAATAAATATAATTTTTTTTTTTTTTTTTTTTATTATGGCTTTAAGACTTAATTTCAAAGTCCTATTTTGCCAGAAATAAATATAATATTGTATATATTTATATAAGGAAGAAATAGTTGGGGGTGCAGTCAATGAAAACACCAAAATAAGCATAACTTATTTATTATGTGCCGACGTATATATTAATAATATTTTTTAATGACAAAATCCCTGCGATAACGGTTAGAAGTTTTTTTTTTTTAGGTGAATAGATGAATTATATTTTTTATATAGAAATCCCATGAACTAATATATGGTTTTTTATAACAACATGTTTAATTATTTCAATTGATTTGTATTATTATCTTTGCCTATAGTTTCTATTTTACAATCTTATAGTCTAACCAAAAAGAGAAATCTTCTGTTATAAAAAGATAATATTTTTTATGATTTTTATTTATTATATAAGTTTATTTGTGTTATTTTAAAAAGACATAAAAATGGCCACTAACCATTACTTCAAACGGAACAATATATTGCTGTGGTTAGAGTACTTAAAATGATGAAAATTTGAAATGAAAAGGTCAACTGATTAAGCCATTCTATCGTTTCATTTTTTTATTGTAGGCTCATGTAGGTTGTTTTCCAAAGCATTGAAATAAGAACATATTTATATTAAAAGATAGTGAATATTAAAAGGATTATATGAATCAAAAATTCATCAAAAATATTTACTTTTTTTAACATATTTGTCTAAGAGCAATATTTTTTCATTAATTCTATTCTAATTTTTTGCCTATTCCCTATTTTTTTTAAAGGAAAAATTACTAAGGCTTCTTGAAAATAAAGGACCGTCAAAAAAAACAGAAGTGGGCGAAACTGATGACAGTGGGCCAAAGGTAGCAGACTGGAGGTTTGGGCCAGCGCAGGTGTGGTACGACATGTTGGAAGTACCAGAAACGGGTGAAGGATTCAATTATGGTTTTAAGTTGAAAGATAAGGTAATTTTCGCTTATTTTCTTTTCTATTTTAATAGAAATTGGTTGTTTTAATTTTTTTCTTCAACTCACAATACTTTCATAAAGATTGAAGATGCAGAAAAAAATAATACTGAAGAGACGAATGAGAATTATCCAGAAGATGCATTTTTGATGGTTTCTCAGCTTCATTGGGAAGATGATGTCGTCTGGAATGGCGAGGATATTAAACACAAGGTATTACTAAAATAACCCTTTTTAGTTTAAATGCTTTTCATTTGTTAATATTATTTCAATTAACTATACTTCTTTCTTGGTACATAGGTTTTACAAACACTCAATAGTAAAACAAACGCTGCTGGCTGGCTACCAAGTAGCGGAAACAGAACGGCTCAAGCTTTTAGTCAACCAGGAAAAGGATTACCTCATATCTCTGGAATGAGAGCTCCTCCACCGCAAATGAATAATAGTATTAACCAAACTAACAAACAAGCGGCTAAACCTCCAGTGTAATTTTATTTTCTCCCTCTCAGTTTATTTTTCATTATTACTTTTTTTTTTGGTCAAGTTTTCTTAATGTGTTTCTAATGTTTATGCTTCAGCAATACCACACCTAACAAACCAAGAGTCGAAGAGAATACTGATGACACTTGGTATTCTATATTTCCTGTCGAAAACGAAGAACTCGTATATGGGCAGTGGGAAGATGAAGTAATTTGGGATCCTGAAGCTATGAACAACATTCCCAAACCTAAGATACTTACTTTGGATCCTAACGATGAAAACATCATTCTTGGTATTCCGAATGATGTGGATCCAGCCAAACAGAGACTTGAAAACGTTACACCAGTTAAAGTCAAAATACCTCATCCGCACGTCAAGAAATCTAAGATATTACTCGGAAAAGCTGGTGTGATTAATGTATTAGAGGAAGATTCTCCTCCTCCAACTCCAAAATCTCCTGATAGAGATCCATTCAACATTTCAAATGACAGGTTAGTATTTTAAAAAAATATTGTTTCGAAAGGTAATAATAAAGTCAGTTTTATTTATTTTTTTATTAAGAGGGTTAATTGGGTCAAAATTACAATATATTAACTATATTATTTAATGAAACATGTCTATTTTGTGTTTTAAATATTTAATATAATAAAATATTGAAACTTACTGGCTTTCAGTTTGTTATCAGAAGCCTTGCCATTTGTTGGATTTTTAATTTTTCTTGGCCTTTTCTAAGTCCTCATTCAATGCCCAAAATGTTGATACCTATTATTCAATAACATCAGGCAAAAATAAAAGTTAATAAATTTGTCAATGTACTGAACTTCAATACTGTTAATTTTCTTTTATTCTTTTATATTGATCTACAATATAAAATTTCTTTTATAATGATCTACAAAAATTTTTAGTCTCAATAAATCCTTGGAATTAAAAAGATCAATATTTAAATTAGAGATTAAAAAAAATGTCGCTTCACAGCTGCTTTTTTTATCAAGAGAGCATGATGCTGTAGCACCTTGACTACTATCAACTACTGAAACTCTGATAGTCTTATACTTATCTTTGACATTTTGGCCACATATATAGGAATAAGTTAATTGTTTCATAATAAATTTTAACAATCTCTGCTACTAGCAAGGCATTTATTTTAAATCTATAATGTTTTCCTTCTGCATTTATGTGATTTATCTAATAGAATACTTTGTTTTTAAAATGTAGTCACTATCAACCAAGAAGTTCAGACACAGCGTTGAGGTTGAAAGTAAGCGGAGGCAACTTGATCCAACATTCGACTCCTGTTGTGGAATTACGCGCTCCATTCGTTCAAACACATATGGGTCCAATTAGGCTTAGAAACTTCCATCGTCCTCCGATGAAGAGGTTTTCTCATGGTACGCTGTCTCGGCCTGGGCCTCATCCAGTCATACCTCTTCTAAAGCACATAAAAAAGAAAGCCAAGGTATGCTTGAGAGATTATTGAATAATTAATATTGTGGTGTTTTTTATTCAGAGGTGTTATATTTTTAAATTTATTTAACACTATAAAAAAAAATAAGTAAAAAATTAACTTTAAGTTATCATATTAATTAGTTTTGTTTTTGTTTAGTTAAGAGAACAAGAGAGAATGGCTTCTGGCGGTGGAGATGTTTTTTTTATGAGGACTCCAGAAGATTTATCTGGTAAAGATGGAGACATTATTCTTTGTGAATTTATTGAAGAACATCCTCCACTCATAAACCAGGTAAACATTGTTTTGTGTGTTCTACTTATCTGTATTGTTTATATTGATTATATTTTTTATACATCCTATTTAATAAATATGTTTCAATTGTTTCTTTTACATCACCAATTGGTGAGTAGATTTATGTTTTGCTACTTCACCTGAGGTATATGTGGAAAAACATTCAAAATCACTCTTTCTAAAGAAAGAAAAAGTTTCTTGAGAACTTGTGTTGATTGTGAACACACCAATCATGGAGTTTAAACCTGTATAATCAAATCACTAAAATAGAGCCAAAAACTCAAAAAGAAACACTATTATTTATTATAATGCAATTGGGAAAAACCACAATGCAAAGCCTTATGTTTCAAAAATACACCCACTTACCAGTCGACGTTTCACCTATTCAGGCATTATCAAGACACAAAAAGGGTTATGTGAATCACATCTGGAAGAAAAAGGTGCAATACATCCCAACGTTTATGCATACATAACAAAAGTTGTATGTTGAACGTCTTGGTGGTGGGGTGATGTCTCATGTTTGGGCTGATGATCATTGGGATGTATTGCACCTTTTTCTTCCAGATGTGATTCACATGACCCTTTTTGTGTCTTGATAATGCCTGAATAGGCGAAACGTCGACTGGTAAGTGGGTGCATTTTTGAAACATAAGGCCTGTATAATCAAGTTTTTTGTAAGTTTGGTTGGCAGTGTCTGTTACCACTCATAGAGGTTTTTCATGCATGTTTACTTAACTGTGTGTTTGAGCTGGTTTAAGTGGACATCAGTGACCAAGATGCCTTGTTATAATTTCAGTGTAAAACCTATTTAACCAGACAATTACTTGTTTTCTAAAGATTTATTTGAACAAATGGGTATTATAATCTCTTTGTATATTATGTAATAATCAATAGTCACCGTCCTTCCTATACCTATAATCTCCTTCAATTCAAGCCTTCCATACACTCCCTCATCACCAGATCTCGACCTTCCGACCTTTATACCCCTTTTTATAGAACTGCCTCATTCCAAAACTCCTTTGTTGCCCGTTCAGCCACTTTCTGGAATTCCCTGCCTCCCAATATCCATCATGCTCCTTCCCTCTCTTCATTTAAAACTCTACTATTTAACCTCCTCCTCACGAAACAGTCAGACACTAGTTAACTTTGTATCATTCAAAAAGTTCTTATCATATTTTATTTTATTTACCTTTTTTCTTTTTTCACTTTTTATCCAGAGAATATTCTATTTTTGTTTATAATAATAATAACGCTACCTGAATTCATATATAAAACCCTGAGAACAGTTTTATCAAATGATTTAGGTCTCTTGCCTGTTACATATAGATAATGTATAAATTTTAAGAAAATCTCATTTGGCAGCAGGTTTAAGTAGTTTGTAACTATTATTTTCCAAAGGATATATTTCCTATATAGCTAACGAAGACTCTAATTTTTCTTAGCAATGTGTTTTTTTTGTTTTGTTTTATTCTCTTCTTATTCTTATATACTTTTCATCTACTTATTGCATTTAATTATATAGTATCTTTTTACTTACTCATTTCATTTAATTATGTATTATCTTATTTTCTTCTTGTTTTCTCTTTAATTAGACATTTAATTTAATTCTGGCCAGAGAAAAAATTATTACTTATGTAACTCTGTTCATTTATGTTATTCTTAAGGGACATAGTCCCAGAATAAAGTTTTCTTTCTATCTATCTCTGTCTTTGTTTTCTTATAGTCAAACTTTTATTCATAATTTATTATCCTGTTACAGGTTGGAATGTGCACAAAAGTCAAAAATTATTATAAAAGAAAAGCTGGCAAAGATCCCGGCCCTCAGGAATACAAATATGGTGAGGTTGCTTATGCTCATACGTCACCTTTCCTCGGCGTTTTACCTCCTGGAAAGTCGATTCAAGCACTAGAAAATAACATGTATAGAGCGCCAATATACGAGCATAAAATACCTAGTTCAGATTTTCTTATTATTAGAACCAGGTATTTATAAGGGTCGTTTGTATGTTTAGTTTTATTTTTTATATATTTATATGAATATACGTATACATGAATTTTTTTAGGCAACAGTACTATATTCGTGAGATCGATTCGCTGTTTGTAACTGGCCAGCTATGCCCACTTTACGAAGTACCTGGCCCTAACTCGAAGAGGGCTAATAACTTTGTGAGAGACTTCCTTCAGGTAATTACACAGAATTCCTACGTATTAACTTTTTTGGTATGAACTTTGTTGATGTAATCGTTACAGTTACTATATGGTGTTGGTTATGTAAAAAAAAAAAAGCACCTTATTGCAATATAATATAGAATTTGATTTCACTATTATAATATAAAATGAATTTTACGAAAATGCTTCAGAGCTTGTTTAAATGTTTCTTGTATTGTCATATTCATACTTAGTCTTCCACTTTATTCATTGTTCTTTCACCTACTGACTTAAAAATACAGCCACTAATTGCTTGTCAGATGACTTAAGTTTTGTGAATAAATAATAAAATAACAGAATTATCTTTAATTTTAATGTGTTTCTCAATGGAACATTGAGTTTCTCTCTGGTCCCTTCCTCTGCAGATCTTATTTGTTATTTACAGTTTATTAGGAATGAAGTTTATTTTTCCTTTGAATTGTTATTTTTGGTACCAAAAAAATAATAAAATAAAAATCATTAATTAAAGCGGTGCCTAAAATTTGGGAAACACTCTGGTCTTAATCTATAGGAATATTTAGATGTAATTTTAAAAATGTTGTGTTCTTGATACTTATTAATGGATTGCAGGTTTTTATATATCGCCTCTTTTGGAAAAGTAACGATACGCCTAGACGTATAAGGATGGATGATATAAAAAAGGCTTTTCCATCGCATTCAGAAAGTAGCATTCGAAAAAGACTCAAATTATGTGCTGATTTCAAAAGAACAGGTATTGAAGACGCCCTGAGTACCTATCCTATCCTCACTCTTCCTCGATACCCTACCCAGAAACGAAAATCCTGTAATTTTCATTGCTTTACTTCAATTATTGTTTATATTTGAAACATTTTATTATTTTTGCACATCTTAATTAAATATGATTATTTTGAAGGTATGGATTCAAATTGGTGGGTTATCAAGCCAGATTTCAGGCTACCTACAGAGGAAGAAATCCGTGCTATGGTTTCACCGGAACAGTGTTGTGCTTATTTCAGCATGATATCAGCTGAGCAGAGGCTGAAGGTAAATATTTGTTTATAATTTTATGATAATATTTTGGTTTGTTTTTTAAGAAGAATTTATTAATGCATTGTGTGTGAGTATATATGCACACAAAAACACTCAAATACACATACTTACTATTTATAATGCTAAAAAGTTGCATGTATGAACACGCTAATCTCAGGTACTACCTTAAAGTCCAATTTGAAACTTTTTTTTTCTGTTAGATTGACAGTTTATCGAATAAGGCTTTAGGTTTTATAAAATCATGTTTCAAGTTAAAGCGATAACTATAAATTAAGGAAAAGTTTTATGAGAGTGCATCAAAGTGTGCACTTGCCGTTGCTAAATCAACCCTACACCTGTGTATAAGGAATGTGAGTATTTACAGTATTTAAAATTGATTTATTTTAAAACAATAATTTAGTAAATTATAGAAGCATTTAATAATTTAATAGTTATTCCAATATTGAAAATTTTAGAAAGGTTTTAGGCTTTATAACACCGTACAATGACCCATGGGAACTAATTGCCGTTTATAAATGGTTATTGTAGGGAATGTAAAATATGAATGGTTTGTAGCTTATCATTTAAAAGTTAAGCTAATTTAAAAGTTTTTGTTCTGCTGATGCATCTCGGGAACTCACTTTGTTTTATGTGCCATACTCCAATTATATATATACCACTGTTCATTTTTATGAAATATTTAGCAAATGAAATATTTAGCTTTAGTGTCAGTTTTCGTTGTAACGAATGTTTATTATGTGCATTTTGACATTAGTGAGTATTATTTTATTTGTATTTGTTTTAGGATGCAGGTTATGGTGAAAAGTTCATTTTCACTCAACAAGATGACGATGATGAAGATTTACAGTTGAAGATGGACGATGAAGTAAAAGTTGCCCCTTGGAATACTACGAGGGCTTATATCCAAGCGATGAAAGGGAAATGCCTCCTACAGTTGACGGGACCTGCTGATCCTACAGGCTGTGGTGAAGGTTTCTCTTATGTCAGGATGCCCAACAAACCAGCTGTAAGTTCTCGATGTATATTAACTTATATATTTTTTTATAATTTTTAGTCAATTGTTTTGATTTTTAAATATTTTTATTTTAAAGAGAAAAGATATGCCGCCGGCTGGGATTCGCGCCCGGCCAGGGCCATATCTTTTCTCTTTAAAATAAAAATAATTAACTTATATAGTTTCAATTTCAATGATGTGATTAATTATAATTTTCTTGTTTAATGTCTTTCAGAGATCAGAAGAATTTATCTTTGTCTGCCACTCTTTATTGATACTATTTAGGTTCCTGGCTTGTCGCAGAATTCGGTTGTTTCTCCTGTCCAAATGTTAGACATATTCAAGGTTTGATGGTTTTTGTTCTCTGATTCTTCTGCGATCAGGAACATATTCCATGGTCATCAATAGGTTCCTTTAGTTTTCCAAGCTGGAGTGATGACCGATCCAGTTCAATTGGCAAGACTCAACTTCCTTCAATGAGATGACCTTTAGCTCCTTTCTGATCTTCACATTCTAGATGCAATCTCTTCTCATTTTTCCTCTTATGTTTCAGAAAAACTTCATTTCTATTATTGTAACTCAGTTTTCTTGTATTGTATTCACAAAAAAAATATTCATTATATCCACACATTGATTTTTCATTTATTTAGATATTTCATGTTTCAGCTGAGCAAAGAGGAGCAGGAAGCCCAACCGAAAAGGACCGTTACTGGTACAGATGCTGATCTTAGGAGACTTTCTTTAAACAATGCTAAAGCTCTACTGAGGAAGTTTGGTGTACCAGAAGAAGAGGTAATTGTTATATTACTTTGTTTTTCAGATTTATTTTGTGGATGTTTGATAAACAAAAGAGTCAAATATTAAATACTTTGAAAGAACATTAGTTGTTTTCGATCAGGTGATTCTTTTATGTCTTATACCTTATGTTTTGATTTGCAAATGTGAGGCCTTAATAGGAAATTTTAAACATTTATGTTTTCTGCGTAAATAAATTTTAATGTAGAACCAGTAAGTAATAATAGAGGGAGAAGTCGAATTATAATGCCCAATATAATCAATATTGGTTATTGATTAATTATAAATAAAATATTAATATTAGAATTGGTTGTTTTGGTGAACAGATAAAGAAATTGTCACGTTGGGAAGTTATCGACGTTGTACGTACTCTCTCTACTGAAAAGGCTAAAGCTGGAGAAGAAGGAATGACAAAGTTCTCTCGTGGCAACCGGTTTTCAATTGCTGAACATCAAGAAAGGTTTGTTATTATTTATAAACATTTTAATATTTGTTGTTTATGTGTTTTTGGATTATATGTAAATTATTTTAAATACTATTTTTTCATTTTATCTCTTCCATAACATTATCTCTTTCTTCTTCCAATTTCCTGAAAATCTGTTTCATCTCATGCCTTTTCTGAGTAATAGTCTCTTCTTTGATGCTTGAGGATCTGCTTAATCTTCTCTCTCTTATCCGCTGAACCATCTATAACCATTGTTTTGAATATCTGGAAGTAGTAGATTATTTAGTTAATTTTGGATCTACAAGTTTTCAATCCTTCTAAAAGATGATAGGATTGTTTTAAAAATTAATATTTACATCTATGTGACAATCTTTCATCTGTTATTTGAAATGTCAAACATGTATTTATTTTTTTTAAATATTTGTTCATATTTAATTCTTCTATTTTATTTAATGATTTAATGACACTGACAATTTATCAATTCAGGTATAAGGAAGAATGCCAAAGGATTTTTGATCTTCAAAACAGAGTTCTTTCCTCTTGTGAAGTTCTTTCAACTGACGAAGGAGAAAGCTCTGACGAAGACAGTTCCGATATTGAGGAGATGGGAAAAAATATTGAAAACATGTTAGCCAACAAAAAAACTAGTACACAGGTATCTTGATTTTTTAATATTTATTTTAGATATTAGAACGCTCGACAATTTAGATTTATATAGGTCATTCTCAAAAAAGTAAACACTGGATTTAATAATAATAAATAATTATTATAATGCAATTGGGAAAAACCACAATGCAAAGCCTTATGTTTCAAAAAATACACATGTTGAGTTGTATGTTGAACGTCTTGGTGGTGGGGTGCTGTCTCATGTTTGGAGCCTGTTTGGGCTGTTGATCATTGGGATGTATTGCACCTTTTTCTTCGAGATGCGATTCACATAACCCCCTTTTTGATTTTGGTGTCTTGATAATGCCTGAATAGGCGAAACGTCGACTGGTAAGTAGGTGTATTTTTGAAACATAAGGCTTTGCATTGTGGTTTTTCCCAATTGCATTATAATAAATAATAGTGTTTCTTTTTGAGTTTTTGGCTCTATTTTAGTGAATAAATAATTATGCTTACAAATTTTTTTTTATCTTATACTGTGTGTTTGACAATCTAAGGTAAGGATTCATGCTAAACTTGAAATAACCCTGACTAAAAATGTGAATATCCAGAGTAGGGATGTTTAGATATAGTTAAACCAAAGTATCAAATGTGCTCAGATCCAACAGATCCAGGCCCATTGATCGGCCAATGATCTAGATATCCTGATAACTCCCTAAGACAAAGTTGATAGGAGCATATTTTTTATTGAGGAGGCCCTGGCTCAATAATTGGGTTGTGGTGCCACTGATGATTATATATTTTGTACCTTTATTCACTGCAGGTATATTAAGAATGTATTGCTCCCACAACAAACAAACAAAATACTTGTTTTGTCAATTGATAAATGTATTTGTCTCATTTTCACTGAAATCACAATGAATCCATAATTCATTTTGTGCTCAATTTTGTCAAAATTTCAATTCCTCTGTTAGTGTTTTAATTTCTCTGGTATTTTTTTATCTATAGTAACATAGAGGAGATTAATGATCAAGCTCCTAGACCCCTCTCTGCGTTATAGAGGCTGGGCGAGACCCAGGAGAGTCTGCTGATCCCATAAGGTCCATTTTTTGCTGTTAACCGAAGGATTTGGACCCAGGACCTTTATCATGCCAATTTAGCACTCTACACAACCTCTCCCAGAAGTTAATAATACTATATTATACAAGATGTTTATTATAAAATCCGTGCTTTGTTTACTGGGAATAATATAAGTCTAGTGCCTTAATCTGTTCAAAGAATTTTTAGCATAGGATCTTTTCAGTAATTGTTTAATGTAAAGAATTATTATTTTATTGTTTCACTTATTATTGAATTCTATATACATTTTTTTTTTCCAATTTTTAGTTAACACTTGAGAAGGAAGAACAGGAGAGACATGAACTTAGGAAGATGTTGCTGGGTGAAAATAGTGAGCAAGATCCTCGAAAGAAAGATAAGAAAAAAGAAGAAGAAGAAAGTTTTTCTTCTAGCAACGTAATTAATCAGCCTGGTAAGTGCAGTTTTTTAATAATATATATTAGTCAATCATTCAAGTGAGTAAAATAAAACCTTTTTCCTGTCATATATTTTTTTTCTTTATTTAAAAACGTTTCAACATTTATATGTCATTCTCAATTTACATTTCTTATAAGTCCTTTAACGTTATTTAATTTAAAACTATTCTTTAAAATTTTTTTTTTATATAATTTGTACATTTTCAACCTTTTTAGTTGATTGTCAATTAATTTAAAATATTTCTTATAAAACTTAGAGTTTAAATGTACTCTATGGTCATCATTAACAATTTTTGAGTCAATTGTTAATGATGACCATAGAGTACATTGAAACTCTAAGTTTTATAAGAAATATTTTAAATTAATTGACAATCAACTAAAAAGGTTGAAAATGTACAAATTTTATAAAAAAAAAAATTTTAAAGAATAGTTTTAAATTAAATAACGTTAAAGGACTTATAAGAAATGTAAATTGAGAATGACATATAAATGTTGAAACATTTTTAAATAAAGAAAAAAAATATATGACAGGAAAAAGGTTTTATTTTACTCACTTGAATGATTGACTAAGAAAGATGTACTCCAGTAACAAAAACAAGATAATTAAAATAATATATATTTTACTCATGAAGAATGATACAGGATAATTATTTTGTATTTTCCAAAGTTTTATATAATAGTAATGGAGTGTATGCCTAATTTTATTATTAGTATGTCATATAAAATATTTAGGTAAAAGGTCTCTATGATCATCGGTTCAAATATATATTAATTTCTTTAATAATTACATTTAGCTAAATTAAGAGGAAGACAATGATCCGGGTGGGTAGAGGTCATGAAAACTCTCTGATATAGGGAGAACTTTTTATTGGTACGCTAATGTTTCCACCCACATTGCAGGCCTATTGCTTGCCCATCAACTAGTCCTGAAGAAGACCTGCAATATGGGTTGAAACATTGGCTTACAAATAAAAAGTTCTCCCTACACAAGATAATTTTCTTGACCTTTTTCTTCCTCATGTATACAAGGTCAACTAATATTATTCAACGTTACATATTATAGCCTTATGTTTAACAGCTGAGTTCGAAATAACGTAATGCCTTCTAGAAAGTTTGTTCACATTCCGTTCAAGACACCTCACTTGTGTCTGAAAGACGTATTATTCTGTCATTTCCGCTCATCCGGATTTTCAAAGACGTTATGTACTCATCACCTATAGGTGGTGGTGGGTGGGAGAGTGTGGCTCAAAGAAATTGCTTAGAATGCTTAGAATGTTTAATTAAAAATCAATTTGGCAAAGAAAGTTGGCTTTGTTCTTCTAAGTTCAGTTAAATTTTATTATTTAATTGAAATGCAAATTTAAATTAAAAAACAAGTTTTCTATGCAGAAGTGAGTTGAAATCAATCACTCACCTGCAATTAAACACAATACGTTATAGCTTTAATTCAAGCTTAAGAATGTGGGATTTTCAATTTTATTTTAAAAAAAAATCTAATATATAAATGATATTGGCCTGCATAAAATTATTCAAGACTTTAAATAAGAATTTTTCAAGAATAAAAACAGCGATGCCCTCTGGCCAGTTTGAAATGGAAAGAATCACATCATGCACGTTTTAAAAATCGATATGCTTATAAAATAATTGATTAATTTTGTATTTTGAACTTACTTAATCAGTACTTACTTTTGGATATTTCTCTTTCTAGGTCGTGTTTTGAAAATTTATAGAACTTTTAGAGATTCCGAAGGAAAAGAGTATACTCGGTCAGAAGTAGTTAGAAAGCCTGCTGTCATTGATATGTACTTGAAGATCAGGAATACTAAGGATGAAGCATTCATTAGACATTACGCGACAATGGATGATCAGCTTAAGGAAGAGATGAAACGAGAAAAGAGGAGACTTCAAGAGCAGTTGCGAAGATTAAAGAGAAATCAAGAGCGGGAAAGAATCACTGGCTCCAGTAGTGGATTATT
The DNA here is from genome assembly GCA_037127475.1 of Arma custos. Classification (NCBI taxonomy): domain Eukaryota; kingdom Metazoa; phylum Arthropoda; class Insecta; order Hemiptera; family Pentatomidae; genus Arma; species Arma custos. The sequence continues at coordinate 135,271,505 of CM073764.1, read as the reverse complement.
CAATAAAACGCAATCACGTAAGTTTTTTTTTTATTAGGCAAGTTTATTTTTAATCACTTAATTTTATTTTTTATTGTTTGGTTTCAATAATGATTAGGTATTATAATATACAATTATTTTTTTTTATATCCTATATCAAATAAATCGGCTCTTCAAATAGAAAAACTACAATTAAACCTAATTCTAATAAGAATTCTGTTTTGAAATTAAAATTTTTTAGTTCTTGATTAAGCCTACCTTATTGTATTTATAGATTAAACTAGGTCTTGGAATTGTTTATGCTATTATTATAAGGGAGTTGGCAATATTTTTTTGAATTATCGAAATTTAATTTTTTTAAATTTTAAGTTTCACTACTCAATAGTTTTAACTACTATTATAGTACTGACATTATAGCAATATTCTGAGAATCATTTTATTTTTAAATTTTAATTTCCCCATTGGGTTGTCAAGGATTTAAAGAAGTGTATTTTGTTACTTCAATTTGATATCTTTATTTTGATTCATATCTCCTGTTTCCATTTAAAATTTAAAAATTGCCTGATTATACTATTGTATTAAATAAATCTTTTCTGATATATCTTTATTCTTTTACAGCTTTCTCTTTGTTGTCAACTCAAACTCTTGAAGGAGGTGAAACAAGAGATGGCTCGCAATCGCCGACACCCAAGTCCGGATTCGTTAAGAACCGCCTACCACCTCTTCCTAATCCTACGACTCCTCCAACTCCTAGGAGAAGGAAACCGAGTAAAATCAAACCTGATGTCAAGTTGAAATGTGGAGCTTGTGGTCAGGTGAGTAATTTGAAGTTATAATTAAATATAGTTAATGATCATTGATTTAATAGATTCAATATAATATAACCTCTTTATTAAATAACACTGGACCAAGATATGCTTGGAAATTATTTTATTTATTTAATTATTTGGCACTTTCTTCTTATACAGATGACACTGAAAATATTGCTTAACCTTACATTTCGATGCTAGCGCCACTGTTTAGGAGTTTTGACATTACAAAATATATCACGGAGATATAACTTTTATCTGCAGCCCTGGTGAAGAAGTGCTTATGTCAAATTTTCTCCAAAATAAGTTTCTTGTACTTAGGGAAGCGGAATTGTGTTATTTTTGTAGTGAATGTGGGGCTAACTCAGCCATTGTCTTGAAAAGGAGTTATTACTTATATTACAACTCTATTTCAAGCCAAAAATTACAAGAATGGCATGATTCCGCTTCTCTCAATTTAAGGAAGAAATAGTTGGGGGTGCAGTCAATAAAAACACCTTAATAAGTGTAACTTATTTATTGCGTGCCGACGTTTCGGCCTACAATGTAGGCCATCTTCAGGGCTAAGAGAGAGAAACAAACAGAAAAACATATAAAAAACGTTTCAGTAACAAGAATATAGTGACAAGTAATGTAGTAAAGTGGTACAAGTGTGGAAATTAAAATAATGACTAGATATGATGAAATAGATATGATAATTAAAGCTAATGAATATAAAAGTGGTTACAGAATATAATAAAATTAAAATAGTGACAGATAATAATAAAATTATAGATGATGAACAGAAATTAAAATATTATATATATATATATATATATATATATATATATATATATATATATATTTATATTACACTATTTCATCATATCTAGTCACTATTTTAATTTCCACACTTGTACCACTTTACTACATTACTTGTCACTATATTCTTGTTACTGCAACGTTTTTATATATTTCTGTTTGTTTCTCTCTCTTAGCCCTGAAGATGGCCTACATTGTAGGCCGAAACGTCGGCACACAATAAATAAGTTACACTTATTAAGGTGTTTTTATTGACTGCACCCCCAACTATTTCTTCCTTATATTAGAAGTTACAGTCAACCAATTCTTCTCTAACTTTCCTCAATATAGTTAACTTTACAGGCCCAATTATGGTGAACAAATCTAATATTTCCTTAAATAGGTCCTTTTATTTGTTCCTCTCTCTCTCTCTAAAAAAAAAAAATCAAATAGGCATGATTCTAAATAGTCGCTATTGGTTCCTTTTTCTTTCTTGTTTCGCCACTCGGCAGTTTTAATAGTTAAAACACCATCTTCTTAAAAAAGTTTTATGAGTGGCTAAGGCTGTTTTATTCTTTCCTGTATGATCTCCAGCAATCCATATGTTGTATATTATCAAATATATAACATATTACTACACTTCTTTCGAGGAATTATCGCTTTTCCTTATAAGAATAATACCTCTTCAATCTCTGTTTTCGGAAGATCTCACATTTCCTTCATATTTTATAAATGAAAAACAAAAAGATGTAGCAATCAGAAAACATACATAAACACTAACAAATGTCATAAGGTTACAAGATTGCTCTATCCTCTATCATTATCAGTGATGGTGCCTGTTGTTTTAATTTTTTATCACAGGCTGATTTTTTAAATTTTCTTTTAATTTTGTTATACTTCTAGTTTTGTTATTTATATTTATTCGTTTAAGGTTGGCCATATGAGAACAAACAAAGCTTGCCCAATGTATTCCGGAACTGATAAACCTCTTCCTTCTATGAGTGTCGCGCTTACGGAAGAGCAGGAGGAAGAATTTGAAAAACAATTGAACACAGAAGATGAAGATTTGGTCAATGTCGAAGGCACCAAAGTCAAATTATCATCTAAACTCCTTAAGGTAGTTTTGAATAAATTGATTTTCTATCGTTAATTTTTCAAAAGGCTAATAAATATAATATCAAATTGTTCTACATTTTAGCATGCGGAGGAAATCAAGAGAAGGGCCCTCTTATTGAAAGTTCCTAAAGAAGCTATGAACGCCCGTAAGAAGCGTAAGTCTTCCGATGTACATTGCGATTACTTGAAGAGGCAGCAGCGACCGGCCAATCGCAGAAGGACTGACCCAGTAGTTGTCCTGTCCACGACCTTGGAGTCCATTCTCAACGAAATGAGGGATCTTCCAGATGTTCAACCGTTCCTTTTCCCTGTCAATGCCAAGGTAGTTTAATTATCTAATGATTTATTTTTTTCAAATTTATATATATTTTTCTCAATTTATCCATTTGACTAAACTTGATAAAAAGTTGATTAAGATATTATAAAAATCTAAGTTTTTCTTCTAATTTTATGTTTTAAAATTAATAAAATTTTTTTTTTTTGTTAAAGGTTAAACATTTTAACATAAAATAGAATGATTCTTTGAGTGCATAAACTAACAAGCATTAATTTATACAGATAATTTCTTTTTTATAGGTCGTACCTGATTATTATAAAATAATTCAGAGACCTATGGATTTGCAAACGATAAGAGATAACCTCCGCCAGAAGAAATATCAAAGCAGAGAAGAGTTTTTAGCTGATGTAAATCAGATAGTCGAGAATTCTACCCTTTATAATGGTAAGTAAATGAAAATTTCTTTTTAAATGAATTAGATTTTTAGATTTTTTTTATTTTAATTAATTTACATTTTTAAGGAATCCAAACTTTTTTTTTTTTTAATTTTCACTATGTTCAGCTTATTACTACTATATTATTTTATATATATATTTGGTGTTTTTCCTAAATTGGTCTTAAGTTTCACTTTTTTAAATTCCAATGGACTATGTATTCTTTTTTGGTTAAATTATTGCCAAGATATGTAATGAAAAAATAGCAATCTTTCAGATTCACTATAAAAAACTTTTCCGATTCAATGTTATCTTAAAAAATTAAAACCAAACATATGTTCCAACAGTTTCTATTTTCAGTTTTTTTCTTGATACATTTTTAATACTAATGTAGAAGTATAAATGATAACTATTAAGGATATTTAAAATAATTTGGCTAACCTTATTCTTAATTACTAATATCTTTTATTTATTATTTAATTTAATTCTGTTTTTATAATTTTAATTGAATTTAACTCTATTTTTTATATTTCTTATTTAATTTTAACTTTTTTTTTTAGGAGGAAAGAGCTCGCTGACAGTTGCGGCCAAGAAAATGTTGAATGTTTGTATTGAACGGCTCGGTGAAAAAGAGGAGAGGTTAATGAGGCTAGAGAAAGCGATTAATCCATTGTTGGATGATAATGACCAAGTTGCTTTCACTTTCATTCTCGACAATGTTGTAAATAACAAATTGAAAACGATGGCCGAATCTTGGCCTTTTGTCAAACCTGTTAACAAAAAAGTCGTCAAAGATTATTACATGATTGTCAAAGAGCCAATGGATTTGGAAACCATCGAAAGGAAAGTTAAATGTAAGTAACAAATCGTTGACTTAGTCTTTCACGAATATAATTAATAAGGCTGACTTAAACTATATAATAGCAGCAATAAGTAGAAATTAGGTTCAAAAACTTTTCATTCAAAGTATTAATACTTGGACTAGTGCTTGTAGCTGATTTGTAATTTCTAATATTTGTAAATTGACTATTTTGTATTTTTATGAATTTTTCAATAGAATTCTTCGATGATCATTACTTTATTCATGATTTCAGCACATAAATATCATTCAAGAAAAGAATTTTTGGATGATGTTGAAAAAATACTGAACAATTGTATTTTATATAATGGAAAGGAGTCTCCATTTACTCAAAAAGCAGAAACTCTCGTCAAAGCTGCAAGGCAAACCTTAGAGGAAGTGAGTCGACATTCTTTACTTTTTCAATTTTTTCAAAATGAGCTTTTCATTCAAAACATGTAGAATAATATTAACATTTTTAAAAACATTAGTTTTGTGTTTATTTCATACTAGCTTTTGACCGTGGCTTTGCTCGCGTGGAATTTGGTCTGCCACACAAAGTTTTGTGATAGATCATTTTAAATAAATAATTTAATTTTTTTTTAACTACAAGTTACTCGTACATCCAAAATTTCAGATGTCTAACTTCAAAACTGACAGATTCCATACAATCTTTGAACCCTGATTATATTAAGAGGGAAACCCTTGGGGGTGGAATTATCCAAATTTCTTTCTTAAATCATACATAGAGTCTATCTGCAAATTTCAAGATACTAAGTTCCTGATTTGCCTTTAATTATGTACTATAAGAATTCTCCACAGAACACAAAAAACTCTCTGGGGGGCACATACCTTCATGTCCCCCCTAAATCTGCCCTTTCTGTAGCCTATGTGTTATTATGATGCATAACCTATATTACTGTCAAGTTTCATCCAAATCCGTTCCGTAGTTTTTGGATGAAAGAGAGACAAACATACAAACTTTCGCATTTATAATATTAGTCGGATTACATTGTCACATTTTCAATCTTAATTTTTCAGTACGATGAACACTTGACTCAATTAGAACACAGTATTAGTCTTGCTCAAGAGAGAGCACTCGAACAGGCTGATATGGATTCTCTCGGTCCTTGGCAGCATGATGAAGAGGGACAAGAAGGAGATATGGTAATTATTTAGTTTTAATATAAATTTATTTATTTAGTAGTCTTCAGCAGCCTTGAATTGTTTAATGATTGGAAATCCTGCTTGAATTTTTTGAAATAGAAAACCATTAGGAATTATGATTGAAAAATAGCCAGTCATCGGAGTTTTTTAGCTTTCAATTTAATAAATCCATTTTTATATTAGTTATTACTAAAAAAAAACCTCATTCCTTCCACTAACTTTGGTTTCTTTAATACCTCTTCTTCTCAAACACCTATGATCTTGTTTTTGGTCTTACTTCTCATGGCTCACATTGTCTGTCATAAAGATGATCTCCAAAATCAAATGGGTTAAATATACAATGATTTTGTAAGGAGTAATATCTAGTGTATAAATATGTATTGGGGTACGTTGATGGAAAAAAGGAAATGTAGACAGCCACGACGATGGGCAGACTGATCGAGAGGGATGCAAGAAGCATTTGTTGATCCAGATCTTGGAGGACCTTGTCACAGGACAGAGAAGGGTGAAGGCGACGCCTTGATGCAGCCAAGACTCGTACTGGGTTGTAGAGCCTGTGTTGATTGATGGAGACGTATAGTTACAGATATTCCTCGACTTTATTTAGAAATCTGTTGGTTAATTTAGAAATTGACCAACAACTTAAAGAAAACCTTCATGAATTTTACAGCCCATAATTTCGAAATACTCGATTATAGATGGAATTTTTTATGCCCTGTCACTGGAGATCATGTTTTAGTAATTTAAAGATAATTAAAGAAGTCAGTAAAAATGATGGCTTCGGTTATCATATTAGTTTAAAATTGTAAAATGATAGTTTAATTACCTTTTAATTTTTTTTGATATGGCTTGACTAAAGGTATTCAACTGTATGCAGATGTACAGGGTGGTCCAAAAAAGACTGAAGGATTAAAAATAGTTATATCTTTTTTGTGTGTTTAATAATTTTTTTTTTGTCTTTTGCAGGTTATTTACTGGTTTTTGGAGATAAATCATGGCTACATATGATGTGCAGAAACGCGTCAAAATCATTGAATTTTTTTATTCTTCTGGAAGGTCAATTATTACAACTCAACGAAATTATCGTCGTCATTTTAATGTCCGAACAGCACCCAGTGACAACATGATTAGGAACTTAGTCTCCCGTTTTGAGGAACATGGAAGAGTGTCAGATCTTCCAGCAAGAGGAAGAGGTCGATCTGTGCGCAATGAAGCAGTTGTGGAGAGGCTGTACGGCAGAGTGTAAACGAAGATCCATCTGTCTCTACTCGTCGTCGTTCTGCTCAATTGGGAATTTTATACGGAAACATTTTAAGATCCCGCTTCAAAATTCTTTGCAGGGATGTTCTGGAGATTCCCAATTGAGCAGAACGACGACGAGTAGAGACAGATGGATCTTCGTTTACACTCTGCCGTACAGCCTCTCCACAACTGCTTCATTGCGCACAGATCGACCTCTTCCTCTTGCTGGAAGATCTGACACTCTTCCATGTTCCTCAAAACGGGAGACTAAGTTCCTAATCATGTTGTCACTGGGTGCTGTTCGGACATTAAAATGACGACGATAATTTCGTTGAGTTGTAATAATTGACCTTCCAGAAGAATAAAAAAATTCAATGATTTTGACGCGTTTCTGCACATCATATGTAGCCATGATTTATCTCCAAAAACCAGTAAATAACCTGCAAAAGACAAAAAAAAAATTATTAAACACACAAAAAAGATATAACTATTTTTAATCCTTCAGTCTTTTTTGGGCCACCCTGTAGAATAAACTAGGAGTTCAAATATTCAAAGAATCTGTGTTATCCACTCTTTGAGGTTGTCTTGTAAATTGTGGTTGATCAGGCAAGTTTCTTGGAGATCGATAAGAATGATCTATTAAAGAAAATAATGTCAGAACTTCTTCACATTGAATAAGACAAAGAGGAAGATCTAAATTTCAGTGTGACTATATGGCTGGTGATGATAGGTCCATGCTAGGAATGAGGATCTGGAGAATGCCAATATTAACTATTCTGTTTTTTTAATTCTTAAAACTTAAACATTTTTAAAATAGAAATCCGTGTTATTTATAAAAATAATGTTATTTTTCAGAATTCAACTATCAATGAAGAATATGAATTCATCGAAGTGGAAACACCCACTGGTAGGGAAATGAGGAAAATTAAGAAAGAAGCTGTCGAGGGAGGTGTTTTGGAGGAGGGTAAGTACACTTATTAAATCAACACTTACTATCTTGTATTTTATCTTTTTGAATAATGGCAGTTTCACTAATGACTTGTGGATTTTACAGATCTTCAATTTTCTTCTGAAGAAGATGAAGAACTGGAAGAAGTCGCAGGGTACGAAGCAGGTCCTGATGATGACAGCCAGCAAGTCGCAGAAGCCATGGTTCAGTTGGGCAACATTGCGTATTACACGGAGCCAGCACCAGGTATATCGAATTATTCAGTCTTAATTTTTGTTCTATTTTATAATTTATTAATTATAAGTACTTGAGATGTCTATAGTTTAATGATATTCTTCTTCTTTGCCTTCCTCTTGTGCCATTCTTATCATCATGGAGCCTTGATAAATTGCAGCCATTCCTCTAAGTCCATACATGACTGGTTCATCTGCCGGAGGATTTTGTCTCTTTTTCCTCTTATCCTCTGGATATTCTCCTGATAGGAAGTTCTGGAACATCCTTGTGGTGTCCTTCACAGAGGGTCGAGCTTTTAGAACTTTCTTTGCTTCTCTTTAATCTTCCATTCGGCTCACTTGACCAAACCACTTAAGCTGTCACGATTCCAGTATAACCTCTAGTTCTGCCACCTCAAACTGTTCTTTTATAATATCATTTCTGACGGAAACCCTTCTTGTTTTCCTACCCACTCTCCCTTAAAACTGCATTTCTGCTGCAGTAACGCAGGCTTGCTTATCAACCATTATTCAGCTTTAACTTCCATACAAGGGTCGGAGATAAGCAGATCTGTATATGTGCCTTTTAGTCTCCTTACCTACATCTCGGTGACCGAATACACTATTGCAGGTGTATGATAGTAAGACATTTTATTTCAAAACTAAGATTTATGAATAAGATTCTGAAATATTGTTTTTAATACATTGAATGAATTAGTAAGTCATTTAATTTTAGTAAGTATTTGAATTCGCCTATTTACCTGGTGGTCTGAGAAACAGATCAAGGGTTACGATTTGGGTATTGTGCAAGAGGTTCACTGACCGGGGAATGGTTCGTTAACAGAACCGAAGCACACAATTTGATGTGTAGGAAGCAGTAATTGCTGGGTTTCTGATTAAGAATAGATTTTATTCCACATTGAGGGACATGCAGTTTTTTAGTGAAAGGATATCAGTTGCTCTATTTTAGAGGAACTGGTTTAAAACGATATGTTGAAATATTTCTTTTACCTAATATATACCAATTTTTTTCCCCATCATCACTATATTTGTCTTTTCTGAATTAATTTGCAATCTGAATACCTGATGTTATCGACATATGCCAATATTTTGTAACTTTTATCAAATATGTTCCCTCCTTAATTCCGTTTTGCAGTGATTATGATGCTATGCATCAGAAGAAGAAAGGTGCCATGGAGTCATCTTATCTGAAATCATTGTTGACATGGATTAGACGAGTAAGCTTCCTGTTAACTTTTAAACTTATAGTTGTATTTCGCATTGTGCATCTAGTCAATTTGCTGAGCTTGGAAGGAATACCGATTTCTTTCATTGCCCAGAATTCAGTTAGAACCATCTTAAAACAAACGCCATCTTAATATCTATGAATAAGATTCTTATACTATTCTGGAACTCTATCTTCTTTTTTGCATCCTTTCCTCGAGGAGTAAATTTGCTCAATGACCAACCTATTTTTTCTGTATCGACCCTGGAAAGGAAAAAGCCTTCTCCTACTTAGCTTCAGATAACTAACTTGTGATGTACACCATTTTGATTTTTTCTTGTTGAAATTTCATTTGTTTGAAGTTCTTACAATCTTATTTTGCATATTTTAATTGATAATAAATTTTTGTTTGGCCCTTACACTCTTAAACATTCTTCCTTAAATTTTTACCTCTACTTGTCTTGATAGTGCTGATGATTAAGTATTAGATTCATTGTTAAATACAGTAAAACCTCTATTATCCGTCACTCTCTGTTAACCGTCACCTCAGTTTGAGAAAAAAAAAAATGTATATATATTTATTGTTTGCTTGCTTAAGTCATAGACGCCGGCTAAGAATCAATCGTTGTGTCTTGACAGATTCTAGAAAACAAAGTTCTCTAAAAGAATTCTAGAAAATGAAGAATCTGTTGTTTACTCAAAACCTAAGCATCCTCGCACACATTTCTCAGAAATTAATTATCTTCTCATCTCTACATAATGTAGCTTCCGCAGTCGAACTACCTCCAGTCTTCATTCTTGTCTTAAGGGTACTTGTTTTCTTAAAAGTACGTGCAATAATGTCGGAAAAAAAGACAAAGGAAGAGTTTAGATCTCGCTACTAAGTTTGAAATTGTAAAACATTTACGAAAAGGTGAAAGTGCTTCAATCTTAGCGAAAATCTATGAAATTCCTCGGACGACAGTTAATGATATAAAACATGCAGGGGACCCCTAGAGTATATCCCTTCTATATAATCATTTAATGATTATTAAGAAGGGGCATACTACGATTGTGCACGAGGAAAGAGCTAAACTCCACCTTTAAATTGATATTAATTTCTCAAGAGGGAAAAATTGGACATACAATGACATACATACAATGTGCTTTTAGTCATCGATGTACTTATTATTATTTTTTACTACATATGTATACCTTATTAGTACGTAAATAATGTCGAGTTACATATATAATGACGAACGTTTAAAATATATTGTTCAATTTATGTGTATGTATATATATATATATATATATATATAAGACATACGACTCACTCCCATATCCGTCTATTTCCCAAATCCGTCACCTTCTTGGTGCCGTACCCTGATGGATAATCGAGGTTCCTACTGTAGTTTAATCTTAGTATTGATCAAAATCATAGCAAAGGTTAGGTGGCCATTTAAAGAAAACAGTTATAGGTCTTCACATTAATCTTAAAATTCTGTCTATCTGTGTAATTTTGTTCTTCTGTAATATTTAATTATTATTGCTACAGATGCTGCTGTGGAAGAGAGTGAAAGTATGGATGTTGATCCTAACTATGATCCATCCGACTTCTTGGGCGGCTTGAAGAGATCCGGGGAAGGGACCCGAGTCGAGGAAGATCTAGCTGTCAGTGAATCAGAGGATGAAATGCACGTAGATATAAAGCAGGAAATGCTTCAGGTAAAGACTGAACCTCAGCATAATGAGCTCCCGTCAGAACCCGATGATGATGGTGCATTATGGTTCTAAATATTTTAGTTACTTTTGCTGATATGAAATGGTTAGACATTTATAACCTTACAGCCCAACGTAAACTGTGCTCTTTGCTACAAACATTGCCTGTTTTATATTTTTTTATTTGCCGTAGGGTAAGATATATAAAAAAAAGTCATGAATATGAAATGAAGGACTGCCTGTTTCTTTGACTAACAAATTGTAAATTTTGTTTGTAAATATGTGATGTATAAAGTTTGTAAATAAATTAATATAGTTTATGCTAAAAATACTACAAAAAAACAAAGATTTATGTATCGTTTGATCTCCACTTTTTTTTTTTTTAATTATTATAATTGTGAGATGAAATATTTCTTTATAAAATAATAATAAATGCATGAATCATCACCATGTATAAAATGATTCATGGAGTCAAGAATACTGTAAAATATTTTATTTTTATGCCCTGTGGGTTTTAAATTTTATTTTATTGTTGTATAATAAAACTTATATATTTTGTTGAATTTAGTATTTATGTTTCCTTTACTAATATCTCATGAATACATATTTATTTTTTATAAGTTTTAATTAAGAATTGAATGTTTGGAAAAAATACTTGTTACCAGAACAGAATTAGGAATAATATATAATAGTGCTGCCTTGAGGATCCTTTTTAGTTTACCTTCAAATGTAAAGTTTGTCTTTTCTATGATATAGAAATGTATAAAAGTTATGATAGCTGATGAGAGTCGTTAGTAATGTATAATGTGTGGATGCATTATACGTATTGATTATAGTGATGGGCCAGAAATCACGAACTGTTACTTTTTCACTGTTACTCAAAAGTCACAGGTCTACCTGTGATTAGAAATTCATCAGTAACAGTTCCAAACTGTTCTTCGCTTATGGGAACTGGTCGTCGGAGAACGGAATTGAAGCGTGATTGTTATTGGGACTACAGTAACAGTTCTAAACTGTTCTTCGCATTTGGGAGCTGGTCGTCGGCAAACGGAATTGAAGCGTGATTGTAACTACTGTGATTGAGGTGAAAAGAGTGATTACTGTTATTGGGGAGCCGTAAGGGTAACAGGGATTGCACCCTTGGAAAACCTTTTTCTATAGTAATAAACTCTGATGGGCTGCTGCCTTAATTTGACTCAATTAATTTTATTGTAGAAAATTAACTGCTCAGTAATAAATTTAAATTATCATGTATATATATATATATATATATATATATATATATATATATATATATATATATATATGTATATATTATCAATATTAATACTGTATTTTCTATAAAAAATTTCTGGATTTTTTATAATTTTACAATTGTTATTTCTTACTGCATTTCTTATTATTTTCTGCATTACCCGTATCATTTGAAAATGATAAAATGTAATGCAGGTAAACCATTTTTTACATTTCCCATTTTATATTCAGTTTTTATTTTTTGTCTTTATTAGCTTATTTTTTATTTTTCAACACTTTCTGTTTTATTATTATTTTATTCTTCATTATGTATTTTACTACCTTCCTGGTACTTCGTTGTTTATAATATACACTCATACTTTTTATCGTTTATACTTATCTTGCTGTGCAATATTTATCATTTTTATTTTCAATTCACCATACTTTTGTTTATTTATATTTACTATGTTTTAATATATTTATACCTTTTTTAATCTTAATTGTCTGTATTTTGCATATAGCCCTGAAGAAGACCTACAAAGTAGGTCGAAACGTTGGCTACTTAATAAAGTTTTCTTCAATTCTAAGAGAAATTCATTGACCTCAACCCGGACCACTTTCTTCTACAGAAATTTAAATTATTATTATAATTTATTTTATTGTTATATGATATAATTTTTTAAATATTTTATTTCAAAAGAAAAGATATGACCAGGGCCGAGACTGGAACTCGGGTCTCCTACCTGTCCGTGGTGGTGCTTTAACCATCTCAGCCATCCTGGTTTGCTTCTCGATCAGTCATATCCCCTCTTTTTGACTGACCGAGAAGCGAACCAGGATGGCTAAGATGGTTAAAGCACCACCACGGAGAGGTGGGAGACCCGGGTTCGAGTCCCGGTCCTGGTCATATCTTTTCTTTTCAAATAAAATATTTAAAAAATTTAAATTATATTTGAATTCAGATCGGGGGGACAAGAGAAATTCAGATATTTATTTACAGCTTTTTTATTGTAAAGTATAAATATTTACTTGTAAATTACCTATACAAAAAATAATGGTAGTATAGTAGTATTAGTAGGCAAGGGGGCACGTGCCCCCCAGACGTTTTTTTTTGTACTGAGGAGAATCCATTACATAGTGAGATTATAGTGAATTATACAAATAAGTATAATTATAAGTAATTAATTACAAGTAATTATTATCCTTATTATGCATATTCTGTGAGCGTTATATTCAAGATGTGGAATTAAGTGCGCCGGCGCAATCACTGTTGGTAGCATTTCGACAAAATCACGAATCACAGTTAGTAGCAGTTAAGAAATAACAGGTAAGAAAAATCACAGTAACGGTTAGAGCTGTTACTGAAAAGTAGCAGTTAAGCCCATCATTAATTGATTAACTTATTATTTAATGGTTAATTATTTTATATATTTTTTCATTATTCAAATAATATTGAAAACTGTAAAGCCTATGTTAGGTGTCATTGTGTTATAAGGAAATCTATATCATTGTGGTACGCTATAAGTGTTTGATATGAAGTACAATTGAGAATGATGCCTGAGGTATCTTGGGTAAGATTAATAATTTATTGTTTAAAACAATATTTAAATTATGTTAGTATTTTTCTGAGACTATTCTTAATTCTGATGAGTATCATGTTGGTGTTCTGAGTCACTTCAATAACTACTTCTACAGATCCACCAATACCACTCTCTTTACTGATGCAAATCTATGATAAAATTGGAGATTAAAAAGGAATACAATCAAATAAACATTTGTAATAAAGCTTTTTAATTTTATTTAAAAGCGACTTTTACAGCTTTCATTAAATAATCTTACATTTATATGGAATACATAACATAAATAACATTATTCAATTTTTTAATTGTACTTTCAGACACATTTTCATCATACAACTGAAAAAATATAAATATAAAGATGATTGAAATTATTTTTTAAAAATAAAAAATATTTTTAAATATGTTGTCTGAAACATCTATCACATAATTAAATAATTAAAATAAAGTTAACTTATATACTAAATAAATATTTACAAATTTTTTTTATATATACACAATGTTTACATTCATTTAAATATTTAAAAATCAAATATTTTTCACATAATTCTAATTTTTATGCAAATAAAATTGTTTGATTTTTTTATTGTTTTTTTTTTTACACTTTTTGTTAGAATTATAATAATTGAATCTTTTGGATTTGAATTAAAATTTATTGTTCGCCATATATTTATTACTCAGATCAATTGCTGCACTAAAAATAAATACTAATTCACAACTATAAGATCTGTTGAACAATGTTTGCATTTCTTTCATATATATCAGTCTGTAAATATGATAGTATCAATAAATATAACAGATTGATCACTAATAGTTAAGTTATGGGAACAAAACATGGGCTTACAATTCTGTCTTTTTTTTCTAATTTAATATGGGAATACCTCTCTGTATCGGATTATTTTAGATTTCGTTAGACAAGATTCTCTTCCATCTTATTTTGTCGAGATGATTTTAAAAGTGAATATTTCCTTTGAGGTCAACAAGCTATTTATAAGGCTTTCAATACAAACAAAAAGTTTATAAGATTAAGTTTTTTAGAAGTTTTGAGAGAAACTTTGGTTTTAAGTTAAAAAAAGATTTTTTTTTTAAACCTTAGTATTGATTTTTGCTTTCATAAAAACAATACAAATACTTGTAAATAATTAAACTGATTTATCGAATTATATAACATTCTTAATTCAAATATTTGAGCCTCCATATTTAGCCTTTCAAATAAAGTTTACACGGGAAACACCATTTCCCAACTGTTGTGCATTTTCAAAATAGCCGAAAATGCTATCAGTAATTAATAGGATTATAACTAAAGTATTTGATTTTTGATCGAGGGAGAGGCTGTTGTTTATAAAAGTCAGTCGTTGAGCTCAGTTGTGATTGTCGCTGTGGTTCTCGTTGTGCCTGGCTCTCCTTGCAGAGATGCTGCTCGACACATGCCTGGCAGAGATCTCCGCGATGGATGGAATGGGTTTGGATCTCATCTGTTGATATTCTTCTGCGTCTTCGTCTTTAGGGAGTGGTTCGTCTTGTGGTACTGGGCTACCGTCTGGTTTCACCCTGACGACCATAGGCCCGACTATGTACCTGCTTCCAGCATAACTTTCCACCTTGTTAGAAGCCTCCTCCTGAGAACCCAATTGGTTGCCTTCGCTTGTACTCGGTTCTGAAATAAAAAATTAAAAAATCAATAATTTTATTTGAGAAGAGAAATTATAACTCAATATAAATAAACATGGGAGTTGTAGTAATTACAATGCAATTAACCACCCATTCCTTGGGACAGGATATTCATATAGTTACATTGAGGCACTATATAAACTAAAAAAATATTTTGACATTCAAGACATATTTTTCTATATTGAAAACAGTTATAATAATGTGGTTGTTTGCAGTTCTAAGGCAGAGGACTTGGCCACTTAATAATACTTGATAAAAAAACAAACTAATAATATTTCAAAGGAGTGACTTCTTAAAAAGAAAGAAAAGATCTTGTGCCAATACAACCCATGAAGGGTCATGGGTATGAATGGATATTTATCATAGTTTTTTCTTAGTAATTATCACTTAATAATATTGTGAAATGCAAAAGAAAAAATAGCCAATTATATTTAAAGGAGGGACTTCTTAGAAAAGAAAAATCTTTACTACTACTACTACCCATGAGTTCAGAACATGGTAGAGACTGTTCTGCTTCTAGGACAAATCACCTCTGTGCAGGGAAGTGATTGGCTCAAGATCACACTCAAGCCTCATGCTTTTTCCATTAAACGTACCCACTTTATAGTTAACCCACTGGGTGAGCCCCAGGAGGGTCTCAGGAGATCCCACAGAGTCCATCCACAGATTAAATAATTCCTCTATCTGTAGCCTTCAGCATAGGGACTCGGCACTGTACACACTGAGCTTCCCAGCTCCTTATGTGCGTAAATTACAGTAAGGGAGAGCAAGGGTAGATTTAGGGAGGTAAGGGGGCACGTTCCCCCCAGATGTTTTTTTGTGTACTGTGGAGAATCCATTACATTACATACTTATAGGCAATTCACATGATCAAAGTTGTTGAAATATATGAATAAAATAACAGAAAGAACATGAGTGAAACTATTGTTTTGATATTTTAATAAACCTTTAAACTTTTCTATAAATATTACAAGTTTATTTCTAAGTTATTGTTGATTTTTTTGCCCGTCTGCCCGTTGTGCCCCCACCAGAAAAAAACCTGGTTCCGCCCTTGAGGGAGAGTATTGCTATAAAGAAAAATTTCAACTCCAGATTTTTGAAAAAATGTGATAAGCATAACTATAAAATGAATTTTATAGAATTTCAGTGCTAAAATTTAACAATTTTGGTATACAAAATATATATGAGACTAAGTTACTAATAGTCATGTGCAAGTTTGCCAATCCATTATGATCCTATCAATGTTAGTTTAGGTCGTGTCTTAAAATGAATCTTTTTTCTTGTTTAAATTGAAAGAGAAAAAATTTCAAAATCATTAATCTATACGATGTTTGTACTCCTTATAACTTAAGGGAGTAAAGGAAGTGGAGTGGATCAGTTGTAGATCGCTGAGTTGCTGTGCCGAATGTCCCAGGATCAAATCCGGCTTAGGCAGATTTTATTTAATCTGTTAACAGCCGGAGCCGAGGATGGATCCTTGGAATCTGGACCTTCCTGGGGCTTACCCAGCCTCTGTAAAGAGGGTATCCAAAATAGGAGGAAAACCTGGTGGTTGTGTGTGGTCTAGGACAAATCACCTCCCTGCACAATCGTTGTCCAAGAAACAGTAAAGTCTCTACCATGTACTGAATTCAAGATTTTTCATGAGTTGTAGTGGTGCAGGGTTTTTTTTTAAGTCTTAACATCTTTGTATGATACTTATGTTTATAATATAAAAGATTAACAAGTTTTATACTTTTTTGTTAATTGTTTTTAATTTTTAACTATTTTATTTGAAGAGAAAAGATATGCCCACGGCCGGAATCTAATCCGGGTCCTAAGTCTCTCCGTGACAGTGCTCTACCATTTGAGCTACCAGAGTCGCTTACTAAATAATAAATAAAATAAATAACCAAATAAAATAGTTAAAAACTAACAACAATTAACAAAAAAATATTTTAAAAAATACATGGACAAACGCTCAAAGCTCCCAATTAATTACAAAAGACTCATTTACATGACAGTTATCAGACCTATTTGGACATACGGAGTTGAGCTTTGGGGCTCTACTAAACCATCCAATTCATCTCGTATCCAATCCTTGCAATCCAAAATTCTTCGTAAAATCCTCAATGCTCCTTATTATGTCACAAACAAACTCATCCATCATGATCTTAATATCCCAAATGTTGCTGATTTGGCCCAAACTAGATACCTATCCTTCCATGACAAGCTCCATACACACTTGAATCCGCTAGTCTCTCAACTTGCTTCCCATACTATTCCTGATAACCCTCCGAAGCGTCTGAAAAGAAGATGGCCTCGAGACCATCTATTATAGAACTTTTTTGGAGTGCTACCGATGGGTAGTTTCTCCACAAGTGTTTTTCAAGTCGTATTGTACATATAGCAGATTTACTTATTGTAATATTATTATAGTTGTAAATATCAATAAATTAAATTTAAAAAAAAATACATAGTAATATGACGTAAGTCAACAAGATCCTAAAATTAAGTAATGTTCAAATAACATTCGTTCTCGTGTTTACATCACAAAAAAAATTGCGAGAACATGGGGGCCATGGGATCAGATAGGAGAACAGATTTGTCCCTGGCTGGTAAGCGACTCCGGTAGCCCAAATGGTAGAGCACTGTCACGGAGAGACAGAGGAGGCGGGTTCAAATCCCGGCCGGGGGCATTTCTTTTCTCTTCAAATAAAATAGTTATTAATAAGTTTTATTTCATCTACCTCACTGCCTCCAGGTGTCGTTATGAAGGAGGAAGTGGTCAGTGTTATATAAGTGCCCTAGCCCTGACCTGTGCTGCCTAGATAATTAAGGAGAAATACGACTTCCTGTAATATTTTAATACGAAGCAAGGCCTCTAGGATGGAAACATTAGAAGTTCGTAGTGTTATGTAGAATATTGATTTGATTTGTTGAATGTTAAATATAGAAATAATCTTCTATCAGTTAAATAAGTGTACCAATTATATTGGTATTAATGAATTCATTACCTCTTATGCATTTTGTAACACGGTATAATTAAAAAAAAAACCTATGTATATATTAGTAACAATCATAACTTGTGATGTGTTCATTACAGGGCCTTATCTCACTTCACGGTTCGCCTATGATTATATCTGCAGTGAATAAGAGGTTAAGTCGATTTTTTTTGGCTTTGCAAGGAGTTGTAATACAACCAATAATTTATTTTCAAGCCAATGCCTGACTTAGTCTCTTATTCCAAAATGACACGATTCTGCTTCCTTAAGTACAAGATACCGGTAGATTTGCACTATGGTTTTTTAAATGGTGTAAAAAATTCTTGGTAATGCCGTCCTTCAGAAAGGACATTGGGGGTCCTGAGCCAGTACGATGTCAGGTAATCGTTAAAAATCCCGATCCTAATAAGCAAAATTTAGAGCTCCCACTGTAGCATCGTCCGATTAGCCTTAGCAACGTTATGTGACGTTAAATAAACAAACAAACCAAATCTACGATGAAGTACATACCAAGTTTACGACATTTAGGAGCATGTTGGTGCTCCCTGATAACCGGATCTTACAGTTCCTCATGGAGAAAGTATGCTTTCGAACCAAGATTCGTATTCTTGGAAAGAAGATCGACACGAAATCGCTGAGGAAAAGCTCCATTAAGAGAGAATTGTTCTTATATATCTCTGAATGGTTATTAGGAAAAAAAAACTATATATTCTACGGTTTTGAATAGCATTGACTTTGGCTGAAGAAGACCACCGGACAAAAAAGAAGGTGACGGATATATAAAAGATTTTAAAGCTGACCTTGAGATTAGATTAGTAAGGCCTTGATCAATGTCGAGGCAGGTCGCTTCGGAGCCCAATACCCCGATGACCTCCTTTATCGACTCGTTCCCGATCTCCTACAATCACTTTATTTGGGACGGAAATAAAATAAGCATCAGGAAGTGGAAAGGACTTCGTTTCCGGAAGTGAGTCAGCAGGTCATTTGGTGCGGAAGTAAATATACGAGAGGTCACAAGACCGGTGGCAATAATTTACCCCGATATGGAGTTGCTTGTTCATTGTAATAATACAGAGTGCAGAAGGACCATGATTCTACATGACCCGCTAGGAGACAGTTTGTTCAGCACGGTGTCTCATTTTAACATAGAGAGAGTAAAAAGGTTGTTTGTTCAATTAACGTCACTTTATGCTGCTATGCTAATCGGACGATGCTACAGTGAGAGCTTTAAATTTTGCCTATGCAGGTTTAATTAGGATAGGGATTTTTAACGAGTACCTGACATCGTACAGGCTCGGGACCCCCGTTTAACGTCCCTTCCGAAGGACGGCGTAACTAAGGATTTTTTACTCCCTTAAAAAAATCCTAGGGCCACCTGCCGGGCTATAAACCCGCGATCTTGGGTTTAGTAGTTTGTTACGCTAACCACTAGACCACAGGTGACCTTAAGAGTAAAAAGGTGACAAAGTGCAGGGAAAACAACCGTACAAGTTATTACGATACGAGCACAGATTTGTTGGGTATAAACACTATATAGACACAGACAAGACAGTTCACATACCAACATCATTCCAGCCAGAACAACAGTAGGACGCAAACTAACTAGACAATGCTGAATGCTACATGGATGCCATAGTCCACGGCTAACATGATCTGAACTGTCACTTTACAGTGCTGTCTGTCTATAATTAAACATAGATGATACAAAGAAGAGGAATTACTTCAAGATCTCAATCATGGACTAATGCCAAGTACTCATAATATGATTTTTTTTTTTTTTTTTTTTTTTTTATTGAAATTTACAACTGTAATAACATTACATCAAGTAAATTGGCTGTATGAACAAAGGACATGAACAAAAAAATCACTTGTGGAGAAACTATCCATTGATAGCACTCCAATGAAGTTTTATAGTAGAAGGTTTCGAGGCCATCTTCTTTTCAGACGCCTCGAAGGGTTATCAGGAATATTATAGAAAGCAAGTAGAGAGACTAGCGGATTCAAGTGTGTATGGAGCTTTTCATGGAAGGATAGGTTTGGGCCAAATCAGCAACATATGGGATATTGAGATCATGATGGATGAGTTTGTTTGTGACATAATAAGGAGCATTGAGGATTTTACGAAGGATTTTGGATTGTAAGGATTGGATACGAGATGAATTGGATGGTTTAGTAGAGCCCGAAGCTCAACTCCGTATGTCCAAATAGGTCTGATAACTGTCATGTAAATGAGTCTTTTGTAATTAATTGGTAGCTTTGAACGTTTGTTCAGTAAATGTTGAAGTAGGCGAAATCGTCGAGCAGTTTCTTGTCTTTTCAGTCTTGTATGAGGATTCCAAGTGAGAGGTTTGTCCAGATGGAGTCCTAGGTATTTTATGATTAAAAATAAAATTCAATACTGGCAATAACTTTAAATTTCTGTCAAGAAATATGTATCCTTTTGGGCAAATTGACGTTCGTTTATAGTCTGAGGAGAATAATACCTTTTTGTATACACGACATAAATGATGATGATGATGATGATGGATTAATGCTTAATTAAAAATTATAAAAAAAACATCTAGTAACACAAAATACTTCGACTGGCTAGTGGCCTTAGAATTTTTTAAAGGAATGAAAAATCCTTATACATGCCGTCATTCTGATGCGACGTAAAATGGAGTGATCGAGTCATTGCGATGTCAGATACACGATTAAGATCTCTATCCTAATTACATTGGAATAAGCAAAAGTTAGGAATCCCACTGCAGCAACGCTCAATTAGCCAAAGCAGCATAAAAGTGAAGTTAAACGAGACTAACAAATAGTACTGGAAGAATGGTACACATCAGTACGCTTGCAGTTTATCTTGAATAGAAAATAAAAGAAAATTAAGACAAATACGTACTAAAAAAAAACAAAACACGGATTGACAATATAGCCTCATAATAACGAAATTACTATAAGTAACATGTTTACATTGGCGAGATCAGAGTAAACAATATTTCTATTTTTTAACCCCTTTAGTATTTTTAAGTTTACTGCATTTTTGGGATATGAAAATATTTACAATACATAACAATATATTTAATATATACAATATATATATATATATATATATATATATATATATATATATATAATACATCTTACTAATATTATAAATGTGAAAGTTTGTATGTTTGTCTCTCTTTCACGCAAAAACTACAGAACGGATTTGGATGAAACTTTACAGTAATATAGGTTATACATCAGAATAACACATGGGCTATAGCAAGCGCGGATTTAGGGGGGCGCACGGGGGCAGGTACCCCCCTCCCCCGACGGTTTTATAGGAACTGTGGAGAATCCATTATAGTACATAATTAAAGGAAAATAACATGATCATAATTGTTAAAATATCAGAAAGAACAAGATTGAAACTATTTGTTTTGATATACTACTAATCTTACTAATATTATAAATGTGAAAGTTTGTATGTTTGTCTCTCTTTCACGCAAAAACTACTGAACGGATTTGGATGAAACTTTACAGTAATATAGGTTATACATCAGAATAACACATGGGCTATAGCAAGCGCGGATTTAGGGGGGGGCGCACGGGGGCAGGTGCCCCTCCCCAACCCCGACAGTTTTATTGGAACTGTGGAGAATCCATTATAGTTCATAATTAAAGGCAAATCAGGAATTTAGCATCTTGAAATTTGCAGATAGGTCCTTTTCATGATTTAAGAAAGAAATTTGGATAATTCCACCCTTAATATAATAAGGGTTCAAAGGTTGTATGGAATCCGTCAGTTTTGAAGTTAGACATCTGAAATTTTGTACGAGTAACCTATAGGGAAAAAAATTTTATTATTTAAATAATTAAATTATTTATTATTTTAAATTATTGTTAAAAAGCACTGTCAAGAAACTTTATGTGGTAGTCCAAATTCTATGCGAGCGAAGCCGCGGGGAAAAGCTAGTAATAAAATAAATATATTATTATATATATTATTATTGTATTGATAATAAGGATAAATGTTTTGAATTTATTTAGTGTTTTTACTAAATACTAATGCGGGTATAAAGCCATCAAGAGACCAAGCATACGTTCAATTCGGGTCTAAAACAGAGGATTTGATAAGGATGAAAAATATTCAAATATAAAAATCATAATATTGAAAAGTAAAAAAGACACCTTACATAAATGTTAAGACAGTGGAAAAATTCCAACGAAAAGCCTTAAGTCTCCAAACTAAAACAGAAATAGAAATTATCTGTCCAATATTTCGCCAGTTCAGGCATCCTCTTGGGTGCATTATTCATGCTTTGTTTTACTGGTATTCTCTTTCTACCCTGAGGATGCCTGAATGGGCGAAATATTGGACAGATAATTTCTATTTCTGTTTTAGTTTGGAGACTTAAGGCTCTTCGTTGGAATTTTTCCACTGTCTTAATAAAAATCATAATAATAAAAATGATGGTTTTGATATTGAGACAAAGTTTGTAACTCACCAAGTGCATCAGAGTAGTAGTCTCTGTTCTCCTGGGAGGTGTCCTTCTTCTTGTAGCTACCGTGCATCATCGATTCCCAAACTGGAACAAACACATTGCATCACATAACATCCTCCTTCACACTAACATGTTAAATCCATGTCATAAAAAAGTAGTCTATTGTCATAAGATTTTTTGGGGTGTTTTTTAAATATTATCTAATTATACCATCCATACTTTTCTTTACAAGATTTTTGATCCACTTCCGTTTTATGTAATAACCTTGTTGAATAACAACCAGGAGCTGGAAAATAGTATATTTTTGGTAATATATATATATATATATATATATATATATATATATATATATATATATATATATATATATATATATATATATATACAGTAAAACCTCTATTATCCGTCACTCTATTTACCGTCACCTCAGTTTGAGAAAAAAAAAGAAAAAAAATGACGTATATATTTTGTTTGGTTGCTAAAGTCATAGACGCCGGCTAAGAATAAGTCGGGTACTTGTAATAAGTACTCTTAAAAGTACGTTTAATAATGTCGGAAAAAAAGACAAAGGAAGAGTTTAGACCTCGCCACTAAGTTTGAAATTGTAAAACGTTTTCGAAAATGTGAAAGTGTTTCAATCATAGCAGAAATCTATGAAATTCCTCGGATAAACGGATCGGTGCTGATGATTAAGTATTAGATTCATTGTTAAATACAGTAAAACCTCTATTATCCGTCACTCTATTTACTGTCACCCTCTGTTAACCGTCACCTCAGTTTGAGAAAAAAAAATGTATATATATATATATATATATATATATATATATATATATATATATATATATATATATATATATATATATATATTGTTTGCTTGTTTAAGTCATAGACACCGGCTAAGAATCAATCATTGTGTCTTGACAGATTCTAGAAAACGAAGTTCTCTAAAAAAATTCTAGAAAATGAAGAATCTGTTGTTTACTCAAAACCTAGGCATCCTCGCACACATTTCTCAGAAATTAATTATCTTCTCATCTCTACATAATGTAGCTTCTGCAGTCGAACTACCTTCAGCCTTCATTCTTGTCTTAAGGGTACTTGTTTTGTCGGAAAAAAAGACAAAGGAAGAGTTTAGATCTCGCTACTATATATATATATATATATATATATTTTTGAGACATATGACTCACTCCCATATCCGTCTATTTCCCAAATCCGTCACCATCTTGGTCCGTACCCTGACGGATAATCGAGGTTCTACTGTATATGCATATACACACACACACACACACACACATATATATATATATATATATATATATATATATATATATATATATATATATATATATTTTTATATTTTTTTTTTTTGAAGAGAAAAGATTATGTCTCGGCCGGGATTCGAACCCGGGTCGCCGGCGTTTCTAGCGCGGTGCTCTAACCACTGAGCTACCAAGGCACGCATTCCAGCCAGACAAATCCTTTCTCTTCACTGATCTTATATATCCCTGTGATCTCGCAATTTTTCGAGGTATACACGGGGAAGTATGTTCATTGAACATTACTTCAATCGGGATCTCGTTGACTTACTTCAAATTTATATTCATGATTTATTTTTTATTTATGGTTCTTTTTTAATTATTTAAATATTTTTTTAAAATTTTTATATATATGATTAGTCTCAAAAACAATAGTGATTTAGGTGATATAGAAATAAAAGCGAGAAACCTTTTTATTCTTTTTAGTTTCAATATTACTTGGCTAACATTTTTATTCTAATCTTAAAAAATAGAATTTGTAAAACTATTATCCTTTTAACTATTTTCAATGGGACTGAAATGGATGTTTTAAATGTTTAAGTTATGGCTGACTTAGTCAATCATTCAAGTGAGTAAAATAAAACCTTTTTCCAGTCATATATTTCTTCTTTATTTAAAAACGTTTCAACATTAATATGTCATTCTCAATTTACATTTATTATAAATCCTTTAACGTTATTTAATTTAAAACTATTCTCTAAAATTTTTTTTATAAATTTGTACATTTTCAACCTAAAATAAAAGACAAATCAAATAAATGCATAATTTTACAAACAAACATGTCCTAAAAATACTGGCTGGTTATGGCTGACTTTGAATGCAGAATAACTTGTAAAGGAATTCGAAAATAAGTCATTGTATAGAAAATTTAGTCCGAAAAAATGTGTCCATAGGAGCATTCATGAGATAACACAATGAGGAATTGCTGAGCAAGAATGTTAATATATAACCTGCTAATACATTGCGAAAATTAAGACGGGCTTGTTAAATTGTTGGGCTTAGTAACGAACGAATTCCTAAATATAAACAAGCGCTGAATCGACTGGTAAATTCCTGAGGTGTAGACCGAAACTTAGATGGGATGATAATAATTTCTTAAAGATCAACTAGAGTTTTTTTTTTTTTAATTGATTTTATTTAACGTCGCTTCAACTCCTGAGGCCATTAGCGACGACTGCTCTTATTATATTTCATTGATTAAGTTTGTTTGCTTCAGGTACATCAGAGTCCTCTGCAGCTCGTTATCATTTTTGAAAAGTTGGCACGTTTCAATTTTTTCTTATTATTTCATATTTCTTGCATTCAAATAGATGCTTGACTGTAATTTGAACATTGTTGCAGCTTTGGCAGGTTGGTTGGTACTGCCCTAAAAGTAGGTGGAGATGTGTCAGCTTGGTGTGACCAATTCTTAACCTGCTTATAATACGCTCTTTTGGCGTTAGGCCGTTTGGAGGGATCCAAGCATTGTTTTTTTCTTTTATCTGATGGAGGTGGTTTTGAGGAAGGCTCTCCCAATTTTCATCCCAATTTTCTTTAATTTTATTTTTTATCACTGTCAGCCATTCGGATAAAAAAATAGAAATAGAAAACAAGGGAACGTAACTTTTTGCAGCTGCTTTAGCCCCCGCATCAGCTCGTTCGTTGCCGCTTATTCGTACATGCGAAGGGACCCATAACAGTGAAACTATTTTATTGTTTTCCTTTAAGGCCATATTCATGCTCTGAATTTTCTGTAAAGTTATGTTTCCTGTCCAAAGCTGTTCCAATGCGTTTATCACTGATAGTGAGTCAGTTACTACGACCGATTTCTCAAAGCCGTTTTTTGTTATGTGTTCGTATGCTTTTAATATTTTAAATATAATTCAGAGAAATATTGAATTAATACATGAAAATCCGATTTAAAAAAAAAATGAAAACTACTTACTGATGTCATTGGCACCTCGTTGGTAAGGGTCCATCTTGTCCAGGCTGTCATCCTCCATTTTTGCCAGATTTGTCAGGCCGTAAACAAGGAGTACTTTTTGGCAATCTGCAACAAAAATAAAACATTATATAAGTAAGTATTTTAAGTTTAGACTAAATTATTTATTTTTCTTTATTGCCATGCTTAAACTTCCATTCAGTTGATCGCCATTTCAGGCTATTTTAGTCGACAAATACTCTAAGCTTCCAATTAATCACAAAAGACTCATATACATGACTATTACAAGACCTATTTGAACTTGCGGAGTAGAGATTAGGTCCATTCCTCTAGTATCCAAAATCCTCAATCTTACATTGAAACAAATAAAGTCATCCATAATGACCTCAATGTCCCATTTGTTGCTGATTTGGCCCGAACCCAATATCAATACTTTCATAACTTTATTCCCACTCAAACCTCAAGCCTAGCAACCTCTTCAATTCCCGATAACCCTCCGAAAAGAAGATGGCCTCGTGAACTTCTGATTTGAATTTGGTTATTTGAGTATTACCACTATTTTTTTTTAGAGAAAGATAGATCTTCCTTTACACCATTTTCATCATTCATTGTTGTTATAACACAGTTATAAATTTCATGTAATTTTTTTTTTGAAGATATTATTTATTTTGAAATATTCTTTCTAGGGTAATAATATAAAACTGTTTGTATTTATTTGAATTGATAGGGGCATGGGGGGGGGATGAGATAACATTGAGGTTGTAACCCTGAAAAACTTATATTTTCCAGGGATCAATATTCTTGTTATCTGTTATTCTATCTCTAGCCTTGGATTGCTAAATTATCATCCATCTACAACGATATCGTCTAATATCATCACCCATTAATCGATGAAAAACGCATGTGTTTTCTATTAGCTCGTTGGCAACCCTGACAATTGAATCTTCTTGACCCTGGCTTGACTGTTCATTCATGAACGTAGATCAAACAAATTGCTAGTTGTATCGATTCCCTGTTATTAACTTTGCCATCCCGAGCGTCTTCTTGTTGAAATATTGCCCCAAGCGCGGTACTGACATTTCACTAACTCCGATCAATTTGTTAAACCTCATTTTTTAAAAATAATTTATTGCTATTTTCTATTTTGACTTTTTTTAAATTTCTATAATTTCGCGTTATAAGTCATCTTTGTTTTGAAAAAAAATATCTGATTGTCTTCAGCTTTATTTTAACTTGTTGAAACCTCGAGAAGAAACTTATTGGAAAAACATTGACACTTTAATAACTAAATTTTTAAATTATTTTTTTTTGCGTGCTTGTGTGTATTTATTGAATAATATTTTAAAATTGGACGGGAGCTGTGTGCCGACGTTTCGGCCACAATCAGGGCTTAAAAAACGAAAAGAAAACAATATTAATATAGTGCAGTACCAACGGCAGTGTACATAGGATAGTTAGGGAGATATTGCTGATCTGTCTTTGGTGTTCCAACTCTTGTATATTGTACATCTGTTTACTATGGAGGATTTGGATTTTTTTTCGGTCCCTGGGCAAAACAATATTGCAGGCTACCCTTGGTATGGGTAAAAGGCTATCTGGATACGTAATACGTTATACCTCTCCCCCTCCCCCCCGCCCTATAATAATATTATATAATTATAGATATTATATAGTTTTCTGTTGCCCGAGGCTTACTAAAGTGCAGACTGCTGGAAGGTCGCCTCCTTCGCTTTTCCTTTCTATGGATCAGCCATTATCTGCGTATCTAAACAATAAGGCCCATTACTTATTATAGAATCCTCTAAAGGTTGCGAGCTGCCTAGGTTGCGAGCTGCCTAGGTTGCGACCTGAACCCAGGCAACCCAGGTGTTCTTCCGCTTCCTCCTCGATTTATCTTTCCTTCCTTCAGTTGATAGGCATCCTAGTTCTATTCAGACCCGTGATAAATTGTATCGGTAGTTTAAAATACAATAAAATGTATAGTCTTGGAATGGCGTACTAATCTCGATAAAATGTATAAAAATATTAATTTCAGTGCGTGAAAACTTATAACATCTGAACGAATATTCAACGAAGCTCATTTTTTTTAACGAGAGAGTCTTCTCCAAAACTGTAGACCGCCATAAAAATATAGTTATCTTACTTTCTCTTATTAACATAAAGGGAAAGTAAACATAAAACTAATCGGATTTTCAGATCAGATCTTAAGACTATTAGATGCTTAAAACAAGCTACAGCAACTAATTTAAGTTGAGGTATGCCCTCGCATATATTTGACTTGGCTTTCGCTAAATATAGATGAGTAATGTATAGGAGAATATGTAGTAATATATGCAGCATATATCTATATAATGTAATGCATATAATATATACTCCTATCTATATAATGTATATATGCATAAGCATACGATCCACTAAGTTATATAAACATCCACTGACTTCGCAAATCAAGTTGGTATTACCATACGACTGATTGTCATTTGTTTTCATTGTAAGTGGCAGTGTAAAATGCTGAGATTTCCAAAAAAGTAGTCAATCAATTGTTTAAGTAGTAATTATGATTTACTTTAAATTCATCATTTGATTGTACCTATTATCAAACCTGATAATTTTTTTTTTTTAAACACTTTATTGAAGCATTACAATCTGCCAATTGTGGGTAATAAGTAATGGTGCTATGTAGCTTACAACCATTCCATAAAAAATAAATGATATTAACAAAATAAATGTATAAATAAATATATACAAGCGAAAAAATATATACAATAATAAAGTAAAAAAAAAACCTATATATAAAAAAAAATATAATAATAATAAATAAAACATAAAAGAACTATACTGTACACATTCATACCCTATTTACAATTTGCCTGGGGTCCCCGAACTGAGCTTCTTCCCCAGGAATGAGGGCAAAGCAGGAGTCCGGGAGGCCCCAGCCCCCTTTCCCAGCCGCGTCACTGGCATTAAACGCCAATAGAAGCTGGTATCCTGATAAAGTTATGTTTCGGTTTTAGCTTATACTTAATGGAGGTAATATTCGTACACTGTAACATTTTATAGTAGCCAGTTACAATGAATAACAACAGGCAATCAGTCATATGGTTATAAACACATGTTTACAAACATATAACAGCGCAGGAGTTAAGTCGAAGAAAGTCCTACTCGACTTTACGTCAACTAAATCTTTCATATATGAGAGGAAAATAGTTGACTGGATGATCAAATGTAGAAAGGAGATAATTGGGGGTGCAGTAAAAAAAAAAACACTGAATAAGTACTAGACTTATATTTATGTGCCGACGTTTCGACCTACAGTGTAGGTCATCTTCAGGGAGAAACAAACAGAACAAAAAATATAAAAACGTACAGCAACAAAAATATGGTGACATGTTATGTAGAAAATTAAAATAGTGGCAGATATGAATATTAAAGATAACGAATATTAAAAAAGTGACAGAATATAATAAAATTAAGATATAGACAGATTTAATAAAATTAAAGATTATGAAAAAAAATTAAAATAGTGACAGATATAATAAAATTAAGATAAAGACAGATTTAATAAAATTAAAGATAATGAAAAGAAATTAAAATAGTGACAGATATAATAAAATTAAGATAAAGACAGATTTAATAAAATTAAGGATAATGAAAAGAAATTAAAATAGTGACAGATATAATAAAATTAAGATAAAGACAGATTTTATAAAATTAAAGATAATGAACAGAAATTAAAATAGTGACAGATATAACAATTAAAGATAACGAATATAAAATAAAATACAGAAAATAATGTACAGAAAGGATAGAGAAGTAAAAATAATATAAAGGGAAATAAAAAAGAGGAGGTAAACAAAAGATACAAATGAGAAGATTAGCATATAAAAAAAGGTTGGAACATGAAGGATTTAGAAAAACTAGTAAAATAAAGATATAAAATGTATGATAACGGACTTCTAGAGGTTACATAAGTAAATGCATGAGACATAATAATATAGGAATATGTAGAAAGAAATGGAAGGTGTCTCGTAGAATGACAGTTAAAAATGTAAATATAATTAAACATTAAACATAAAACAACAAAAATTAAACAAAGAACATTAAATCTTTCATAAGTTGCATGTATTCAGTTCATCGTATTCGAATTCGATACGAAAATGGCTAAGCAACCGCTAGATGCTTTATATGACAGCTGAACGAACAATTGCTGCAAATATCAAGCATATTCAGACCTATTCAACATAATTCAATGTCTTTGTTATATGTTCTCCCTATATAAGAACTTTTTTGACCTCCACCCGGAACATTTTCTTGCTCTTAGAAAGAAATAGTATATCTAGAGACCCAACTTATTTTTTTTTTTTAAGGGTTTACCTATAACCTTTTTACCCAGGTTTCGTATGTTAAAATAGCTTGCCAAACAACTGCCATATTTATCATAAATAAACCGCCTTTATTTAACTTAGCCTGCAGGAGTAAGAACATTTAAGAAGCAATTTTCAAACCGTAATCTGTTTCTGGCTAGAATAATTGAGTAACTAACAACTTAACTGTCCTGTTCTAGATTAAGTAACAGTTAAAAGGTAAAGTTGAACAGCGTTAAAGCAGTTAACTCGGTTTACAATTACCTATGGAGTAGCTAGAAGATCAAATAACTCTTTTCTCTTTTATGTACATATGAATAAATGCATATAACAGGAAGTTCGTTTATTTTCTGCATGCACCGTAGGTAATTTTATAGATTAATGCTAGAAGTGCTCTTACAACAGGACGAATTTAATCACACAAGCAACGTATATTATGGTGAAATATAATTTATCACCAAGCATAAAAAGATTTCAAAACGCTATTCTGTAAAACTTATCACATGAAGATTAACTTGTAAGTCCAGATTTTGAATAATAAAGATGTATTTTTTTTATTAAGGCTTAAGTGCCAGTAGAGTGAGCGCTAAATACTAATGACTGTCATGAAAGCTGGGGTTTCATTGATAATTTCTCAGCTGTTTACAATAAAGAATAATATTAAAAATGCATAAATTATTATTCGAGGCGAATAGTCTTATTTCTTACTAGCTTTTGCCCGCGGCTTCGCTCGCATAGAATTTGGACTACCATATAAAGTTCCTTGACAGTGCTTTTTAACAATAATTTAAAATAATAAATAATTTAATTATTTAAATAATTTAATTTGTTTCACTATAGGTTACTCGTACAAAATTTCAGATGTCTAACTTCAAAACTGACGGATTCCATACAACCTTTGAACCCTTATTGCATTAAGGGTGGAATTATCCAAATTTCTTTCTTAAATCATACAAAGGACCTATCTATAAAGGACCTGCCCCCGTGCGCCCCCCTAAATCCGCGCTTGCTATAGCCCATGTGTTATTCTGATGAATAACGTATATTACTGTAAAGATTCATCCAAATCCGTTCAGTAGTTTTTGTGAAAGAGAGACAAACATACAAACTTTCACATTTATAATATTAGTAAGATAAGATTAGTAGTATATCAAAACAAATAGTTTCACTCTTGTTCTTTCTGATATTTTAACAACTATGATCATGTTATTTTCCTTTAATTATGTACTATAATGGATTCTCCACAGTTCCTACAAAACTGTCGGGGGGGGGGCGCCTGGCCCCGTGCGCCCCCTAAATCCGCGCTTGCTATAGCCCATGTGTTATTCTTATGTATAACCTATATTACTGTAAAGTTTCATCCAAATCTGTTCAGTAGTTTTTGCGTGAAAGAGAGACAAACATACAAACTTTCACATTTATAAAATAAGTAAGATTGTAAAATTCGTAAAACAATGTTAGGATTAAAACAAACAAACAAAAAAATCATCGATATATAATTTAGGCAATTTCAAAATCCCAAATGCCAGGGATATTCAATCAGTTCGTTTCCAATTTTTTTTTTTCATAAAACCATTAGGACAGAGTTATCGATTAAACAGTAATTTATAATCGATTAAATTATGAGAGATCGAAATCTTTCAACATCCAAAAAGTTGCCCCAAACGATGAACTAGTTCTTTCAAACGACTCAATCTCGAACAGTAGCCTTGCCACCCTGACCCGCCATTAGGCTAACGATCCGAAGGTAGCCCGATATAAGATAGCTTAATGTATTCATCTGGATCATATGATATAACTAAAGCGGACCAATGGAATGGAGGCTGGGGGGCGCGGGCCAATCAGAGCAGAGGGCGGTTGCGACAGATCTAGCCTTGGACCGTCCTGACCCCTGCAAACCTTTACATAACACCCCCGGTCTTCAAGGTCTTCGCTAGGATATCCACCGAGCAGACGAGATCTATCCTAGACGAGCGTGTCTCTATTACATTCTGATGGCGAAGGTGTGGCTTTTACCTCAAAGGAAATTGTTTATGCAGAACCATAGGCTTTTCTATCATATTTTTTAAATGAAGGTATTCTGTTGATCCCAATAAAATTTCACATTTATCGAACTATTTTGACACATTTTTTGCACCAACACATGAAAATTTTTATCTTGAGTTGATTATTACGGCGATGTCTAGATATATATAAATTTATTTATTGATATTTACAACTGTATTACAATAATACAATAAGTAAATAGGATAAGTGCTACATAATGACATGATAATGACAAGTAGAGAAAGTACCCACTGGTAGTACTCAAATCAAAGTTCAACTACGAAGGTCACGTGGCCATCTTCTTTTCAGACGCCTCGGAGGATTATCGGGAATGGAAGAGGAAGCTAGGTTTGAAACTAGAGGGTTTGAGTGGGAATGAAGTTTGTTATGAAAGGATAGATACCGGGTTCGGGCCAAATCAGCAACAAAAGGGACATTAAGGTCGTTATGGATGACTTTATTCTTAACGAAATAAGGAGCATTGAGGAATTTACGAAGGATTTTGGATTGTAAGGATTGGATACGAGAGGAATACGATGACTTAGTGGAGCCCCAAAGCTCTACTCCGTAAGTCCAAATAGGTCATGTGATAGTCATGTAGATGAGTCTTTTGTAGTCTTTTGTAGTTAATTGGGAGCTTAGAGCGTTTGTCTAGTAAGTGTTGAAGTAGCCTGAAACGTCGAGCGGTTTCTTGTCTTTTCAGTCTTGTGTGAGGATTCCAGGTTAATAGTTTGTCAAGGTGCAACCCTAAGTATCGGTTAGATATAATCGTGAATATCATTGAGTTTTTATCGTATTACTTCCATGTATTGTTTTCTCCGAGGTAGCAAAAAATATTGAACTCAGTTAGAGTTCAATATCATTGCTAAATTCACGCTAGTTGTTCAACTGGCACTTTTAATACTTTCATTAAAAATTATAATAAAAGTCAAAGACAACAAACAGTGGCCTAAAATCTTAATCCCTAAGATCACCTTTAACTCAATCTCGCCTCGGTCGCAGGTCTAAATTTTTAAGATTTTGTTTACTATGGAGTGAATTGGTCCTTTTTCGGACCGAATATACTATCGAATACCTTGTTTTCGAACACCTAGAGACGTTGTTCATCCACCAAAGAAAACGGTCACATTTCTCATGCGAATGCGCAGTAACTTGGTTTAAAACCCAAGCGACCGCGAACTTAAGTTATCCAGTTTCATAGTAGTATAATTTGGGATTCAATAATCTGCAACTTTTAGTGCATCATTTCCTTGGATTCAAAAAGGACCAAATGAACTTAAAAGTTTCTTGAAGTATATCTCAACAGTTCAGTCCAAAAATTTTGATTCTGCATCTGCAACTATGCATATTTATGTTAATGATTCAAGGCTCTTGGGACAGATCTATGCAGATACTAGAAGTGTTAGTGTAGATGCCGTGCAACTGTTATGCATGTCAGAAATGATGCTGATCAATCGCTACCGTTTCAGTCAAGGTCGCCATTCTCCAGCCAGTTCTAGGTCGCTTGTTTAATTGCGTATAATAGTCGTTCTAGCGTCACCGTCGCTCCTTGAGGAACTCCTTAGCGTAATCTGGATCATGTACTTACATAATGCTCCTTATGCAACAGGTTAATGGTTATGGATGCTGTAGCGATAATAAATTCTATGCTTCTCTCTTTTTTTATTTTATTTTTTTATTGTGTCTTTTCAGCGGGTTTTATACCCGACTTATCCAGTATGGAAAACTGCCTTTGCGCTATTATATCTCATGATCACAAAAGAGCCATTACTTCCAGGAATAGAAGCTTACTTATTTAAAAAGGGAACGCTTGAATATGAATGTATTTCCACTATTGGTGCATGCAAACATGCAAATTCATTTTATATGCCTCGTTAAAATAAGAGCTTTGCAATCTCATTTCTAAATGTACAAGATCAACCTTGAAAGAATCATTCTATTTACGCCTCGGGCAATAAATAGCTAGAGCCAATCAGCTTATTGTGGTTTCTTTCGTAATCAAGCTCAATATTTTCACATATGAATTTCAACCATGGGAGTTAGAGTTGATTTGACATACTTTTCAAAGCACATTTACTAGATGATTTCAAACCTGTTTTGCAAAAATAATCTCGTATTCTTCTTCGGTATTTTTTGTAGATGTATAAAAAAAAACAAAACCAAATGCAAGCCGATGTCGTGTTAAATTTATTTATGTTTTTTCCTGTCGTAAAACCCTTCATTAATAGAACTTTTCATTTCCAACGACCAACTCTTCTCAATTTATTAATTCAAATGCCATTTCCTCACTATGGTTACCAACAAACCTCTGTTAGGGTCTTGCCCAATATTCTTCTTTTCCATTTTCTTCACTGAGTTTTTTTTTATCTTCTGTCGTCTTCTCTTATTTTTCATCCGATTTAAAAATATTCGGTTCTGATTTCTCTATAGTTTTTCTAAGAATATTTTACTTAAGCATCTTCCTAGCAAAAACATGAACGCTAAATATTTAAGGTTGTTTGTTTGTTTTTTATTTAGCTTCAGTTTATGGCAATATGAATGATCGGATGATGCTCGGAATTAAAATATGGATATTTAACTCGCATTAGACGCTACCCTGGTTCGGAATAGTCATTTCACGTCTCAAATGCGCCATAACCAAAGATCTTTTACTCTCTTCAAAAAATCCTAGAGCCACCTGCCGGGCTGAGAATCTGCAATCATGGACACAGAAGATTGTCAAGCCTTTCATCTGCTTTTATTCAAGTTAACGTAGACCATAGAACTTAAATTTCTCTGCATATTAAACCCTATTCCCCTGGTACCCATACCGAAAGTATCGCCATTAATCTAATACTAATCATACATTCGTTTTTCGAGACTTGATTGATTGGTTAGATCCACAATCAATTGACTTAGAACCAATATTGCAGGCACGCCAACAGAACATTATATCTATAGCTTCGTGATGTCTATTCTCGCGTTTCGTCTTAACAATTATTTTGCATCTGACTTCTCGTTCAGTCGATCGTAAATAACTTTGTTTTCCCGAGGACTGACAGGAGTCTTTTGTATTCTATTCCGTTTTATTTTAGTTCGTTGTTTCATGGTCATAAAATAAATTAGATGAATGTTAGCATAGACAGCACATTAGTATTACAGATGGTAATACGTTCGTTATTTATAACACTGGCTCGACTATTAAAGTGGGATGTGTTACCTAGTTTTATATTAGTTCGGTCTTTATTACTGAGGTTGTAAATTCTACTGAAATTACTGTTTGATTTTTAAAACCATTTCAATTTTACATAAAATGTATTTGACACAAGTATTATTTTCTCTTTTGAATCGTTTGTCGAAGGACGAACGAACTCTTTGTCACGATCCATCCTGGAATCTACAGAGTAGAGATGCCATTGGCGCTAGTTCTAGGACCTCCTGGAACAAAAAACCGGCCAGGACAAGGCTCATCATGATTCTCCGTGCTTCTCCTCTAACTACCTTCAAAGGAGTCCTTTCTGCAATTATCTGAAGAAAGGAAAAGGGCAAAGGAGGAATAGGAGGAGGTAAGTGAAGAAAAAGACGAGGCCAGAGCATCTTGTCTTTCTTCGACATGTCACGTCTTCGTGTACAGCGCGAGAGTTCTTTGTTGTTAGGAAATTAACTAAGAGTTCGTTCCTCAAGGGCTTAAGATCTTTATACATATTTACATGAGTGTTTAAAAGTTTATAGGAAGTTTAAACATATATGTTACATCTGGTCTAGAGATACTCTACATATGAGATTGGAATATTCCGGTGCCTCATAATGGTTCAAAACGTCAAGCTAGAATATACAATATCAAAAATAAGTATCGTATGTTGTAATATGTATCGTTGGTTCATAAATAAAATGGCGTATTTTTGGGATTAGGTTTATATTTTATAGTATAATTTTCTTTTCGCTTCGAAATACCGAAAATAACAATGTTATGTCATTAATTTAACATCCCAAATAAGATAAATTTAATTATGAAATTAACTACCTCAGTAAGCAACTCAAACCCAATATTCTCAGTTCGCTTAGGAACGTTATCAGACTAGACATAATAGTAACAGAGCCGGCGCATCAGGTAGATTAACTCCGGACAACGAAGTATCAAAATAAAGAAATATTTTGACAGATACCTGAAAAATCTTGTAAGTCATATTGAAATGAAAGCGACATCCTTACAAATATCTGTCCTTCAGATTTGAAGTTAACATTTAACTTGTTCAAATCCGGTAATTTATTAACCAACTTCTATTTTATTTCGTACAATCTAAACATGAAATTTTCGTAACAAACAATTCTTGTTGAAAACAAAACATGAGAAATATCTAACAAGTAAATATGAGACACAATGATCAGATAAGTTGTAATATTCCGTTTTGTGAATCCAGGAGAATCATATTCAAGTTTGCATATTGTTTCTATAA
Organism: Arma custos; assembly: GCA_037127475.1. Lineage (NCBI taxonomy): Eukaryota > Metazoa > Arthropoda > Insecta > Hemiptera > Pentatomidae > Arma > Arma custos. The sequence goes on along the minus strand of CM073764.1, from coordinate 135,234,753 downwards.
ATTATATCCCCGAAGGCTCCAGGGGTATATAGTGTAAAATAGGCATTACGAATAATAAAAGATTAGATGCCATAAAAGTATCGTATCATAAAGCATAATTGATTGATCAGTATCAATATAGATCCTAAGCGCTTTGATAACCTACAGGTTTTACGACTTGACTTCAAAACAAAGCACACAACATAGCCAAGGTTGATTAATTTTATTATAAAAAAAATAAATAGATTCAGGACTTCTGACATATTTTTTTTATTCCACTTATCTTGATTGAATCAATAAATCGATTATTAGAACATTAAAATTTAATTGATTTTTTTTAATATTACACTGATTTCCTACATTGTTATCATATTAATTAACTGGGGTGTTTGTCAAGTCTATGCAAGTCGAAAGTTTAAAAGGTGTAGTGTTGCTTGGCTTGGTTTGACTTTCCTGGGTTTGCCTCTAATCTGTTTCCTGCGGAAAACCACATAACCGCTTGAGCTGCATTCTCTTGTCTGCGTATTTATCTAAATCGTTGAATTAAATGACTGGGAAACATCTGAGAGGTAGACCGAAGCGTTGGTGGGAAGATTGCGTTAGGAGTGATCTGGTGGATTTAGATAGGGGTCCGTTATCTGAAGCATGTAAGCAGAGATTGGTGGTACCCCCATAGAGGGTCTAGGGCTCAGTACATGGTAGTGACTGCACAGTTTCTAAGGCAACGCTTGTGTAGGATAGTGATTTGCCCGAGATCATACTCAACCGCAAGGGTTTTTCTTAAATTTTTTTTTTTTTAGAAGAAAACACTTTATTGAAGCATTACAATCTGCCTGTTGTGGGCAATAAGTAATGGTGCTATGTAGCTTACAATCATTCCATAAAAAATCAATGATATAAACGAAATAAATGTATAAATAAATATATACAAGTGAAAAAATATATACAAAAATAGAGTAAAAAATATATATATATATAATAAAAAAAATATAATAATAATAAATAAAGCATAAAAGAAATATACTGTACACATTCATACCCTATTTACAATTTGCCTGGGGTCCCCGAACTGAGCTTCTTCCTCATGAATGAGGGCAAAGCAGGAGTCCGGGAGGTCCCAGCCCCCTTTCCCAGCCGCGTCACTGGCATTAAACGCCAATGGAAGCTGGTTAAGGGCGCATTTTCTTAAATTAAGGGTGCTCACTTGACGGAGGTTGGATTAACCCTGGAAGGGTCCGCATATCCTGGAGGATCCATTGAAAGGTTAAATAATTTATCCACCACGAGTGGATTTAAACCCCGGACAGCAACAAAGGCTTGGAAACAGTATAGTCTCTCCCATCTAATGAAACCATGACCTTTCATGAGTTATAAATTTACAGGGTTTTTTCTATCCTTTTTAGGAAGTCATTCATTTAAAACACTATTAGTTTTGTATCCCTTTGCATTTCATGATATGATTAAATAAAGAATCCATTATAATTATAAAATCATACCGACAATGAAGTAAATGTGTCTAGCCGGTGAAATAATTAATATTCACCACAGGTTGAAGTTATGAATTATTAATCCATAATCTAGTAAAATAAAACAAAATCCGGTCTAGGCGCGGTTATGTAACCATAGTAACATAATAAAGGAATAGATCCCGTATAAAGTAATTAATTCACAACACTAGCTATTGTCGACTCTAATGGAGTGTTATAAATTTACAGTAGCTATGTTTCTGTAATACCTGTAAATCTTTAAAAGTGACGAATGTAATACGTTGAAAGTTCCTTGAGTTTCGCAGGACTGAATAATGAAGTCTGAATACAGACTGACTCGCAGAAATCACAATAAAGGAATAAATGAGGGGATGAAGAAATTACAAAATGCTTCTGTTATTCAAAAAATGTTATTCAATCTAAGTAACTATATTAGCATACATAGAGTTACTCTGTTTACATTAACATTTCCGCAGTCGTGATTGGTCTATCTCCTCCTGTTCTTGAGGTATTATGTAAGGCGTGGTGAGCTTCCATTGTCATGGTAGATAAAATAAAGCCATGTTACACGATGATAGTTACTACGCTGGCAGTAAACCAGGTTGCCATAACAACACAAACATATGATAGTAACTATGGGAAATTGTCAATCTCACTGCCACGTGTATTCAACACTCATTTATTTTTTTCTGGAGAAGTAATAAAATTAATTAATAAGTTTTTTGCTTAATTAAGTTATGTAAAGACTTTCTAAAATAAAATTCCTGGATTTTGTTCTTAGTTATTTGCGCAGTGAAGTATTGTCAGATCTGTACACAGTAGCATTATATTGTCGTTAAACCTACAATATTTTTTTTTTCATTAAATCATATAGGAGACTATTCGAGCCTAAAATTAGCATTATTATAAATAATAATTTTAAGAAACTCGTAACTCATGTAAATAATCATAAAGTCCATGTTACTCTAAGATATAGTGATATGGCAGGGTCTCCACATTTCTAAATATAAACTTTAAAGAAATTTTAATTCTACATTCAATAAATTGCATGAAATAACAGGCGTTTAGGATCAAACGCCTCATAGATTGGAATATGCTATGTGTAATAAAATTAAAAATATCAGTCACAACCAATTACAATATAATATCAGTATATATATATATATATCACTCCTTGAAGTAATCCAGATTTTTCAAATTTTTGAATTATCCATCTTTTCCTAGAATGTGGTTTTAGGTTATTTAATCGCACTTTGGAGATAATGAGGTTTTTGAACTTTAGTTAGAAAACAAACACATTTTTGGCGAAAGTTATTTATCACAGTAATGAATTGTATATTTGAAAAATTGGCAAAATTTTGCGCTTGATTAATCACCTATGACGAGACTTAGCCAAGTCTTTACGGTGTAATTACAGAAACCAAGAGGAATGCGAGGGTACTTTGCATTTCTGTGTTGCAAGCGTCCTTGCAACAGAAATTATTCGCCGGCTTAGAGAACACAATGACGCCGGTAAGTGGTGCCTAAATCGTGAGGATCGGGTTCGATTCCCGCCAGGGTTATTATTTTCTTCGAGGTCGTTAATGCTTGGTATTCCCTGTCATCGTGGTATTCGTCCGCTACCTTGGAGTCTCATACTCTGCTAACAATGGCGTTCCTAGCGGTTTTCTTCGGCGATTAGTTGTCCAGCACGAAATGCCAGATTTTTACCTTTACCGAATGCTAAATTCGTAAAATTGCCGTTTGGCCTAAAAGTTTTCTCAAGGCTTTTTGTTATTATAGGGTAATTTTTGTTGATATTGACCCTGATTCAAACGTTATCCGTAAAAATAATGCATAATCCAATCGATTCAGTTTATATTCATTTTCTTGGATGACAGAATGTTCATAAATGGGGCGATATTAAAGAATTAAATATAAATAATTAATTATTTAAATAATTATATTCCATTGCTGAGAACCTTTTAAATAGTTCTGTTAATTACTTAAACTGCTGCATCATATTAATACGTCAAGTTGTTAAGTCGAATTTTCTCAAAAATGATTTTCTTGTAATTCGTAGCAAATAAGGGGCTAAATCAGGCATTGGCTTGAAATTGAGTTATTGCTTGTATATAACTCCATTTCTAGCCAAAAACTACAAAAATGACATGGCTACGAAGATAAGGTTATATGAGAAACTCATAAGACCTATTGTGACTTATTCAACGGAAACATGGACGTTATGCGCCTCTAAAATAAATGCCATAAGAATCTTCGAAAGAAAAATTTTTAGGTAGATATATGGACCTGTACTAGGGGAATTATATTGACTAAAACACAACATATGAGACGTTTTTGTGGTCTAGTGGTTAGCATAGCAACCTACTAACCCCAAGATCGCGGGTTCGAAGCCCGGCATGTGGACCTTGGATTTTTAAACGGAGTTAAATATCCTTAATTATGCGGTCCTTCGGAAGGGAAGTTAAACAAGGGTCCGGAGCCTTTACGATGTCAGGTGCTCGTTAAAGATCCCTATCCTAATTAAACCTGGATAGGCAAAATTTAGAGTTCCCACTGTAGCATCGTCCGATTAGCCATAGCAGCATAAAGTGACGTTAGATGAACAAACAACAAACATACCTTAACATATTCTGAAGCGATCAGACTGATCTTTGTTATAACCTCACCAAACAAAAGACTGTTGCGAATGAAAACAAGTGAACACTTATATAAAATACTAAACGAGGCAAATAATCTTGATATATTACTTCATACTTATATCTAATGCTCACTTCCAATAACTATACGACCTTCGAGGAAACTAAAAAAAGAATTTCCACCGCTTTTCTTGTTTTGATGCATTGCGTCAGAGAAGTTACCTGATAGGCATTAATAATGTAGACTTGGCATCGTATGTCGTCCGTTGCATAACCCTCATTAAGAATCGATGAGAAAAGAGAATCGATAAGGATAGAGACTGGATGTAGAGGAAAACAAAAAGAAACGGGAGGATAAATATTGATCGGAGAAAGTCTGGCCTAACCCTGACCTTATTTCGGGTTCTTGGTTGCCTCTTGGGTCTGCCCTTGAAGCTGCGTCGCTCTGGTATGTCTGTCGCAATGGTATACGTGTTTTTATTGGTTCTTGTCCAAGTCCAGTTGTATTAATTAATTTTATTGATCTAGAAGTTACTACTGATGTATCTGAGAATATTAATGGCGAATTTAAAATATTCTATATTATCTAAGACTTAGATTCTAAGTTAATAAGATATATCGGATTAAATGAATTAATATATAATTTTTGTAATAGTATTTGATCTATATAACATACTAGCTTATGCCCGCGGCTTCGCAAGCGTGGAATTCGGCCTGCCACATAAAGTTTCGTGAAAGATCATTTTAAATAAATAATTTAATTATTTTTTTTTAAATATAAGTTACTCGTACATCCATAATTTCAGATGTCTAACTTCAAAACTGACGGATTCTCTACAACCTTTGAACCCCCATTATATTAAAAGGGAAACCCTTGGGGTGGAATTATCCAAATTTCTTTCTTAAACTATACAAAGAACCTATCTACAAATTTCAAGATGTTAAGTTCCTGATTTGCCTTAAATTATGTATTATAACAGGAGGGGGGCACATGCCCGCGTGACCCCACATAAATCTGCCCTTGATGTAGCCTATGATGTATAACCTATTTTATTCAATAAGTTTCATCCAAATCCGTTCAGTAGTTTTTGCGTGAATGAGTAACAAACATTCGCATTTATAATATTCGTAGGATATCAAAACAAATAGTTTCACTCCTGTCCTTTCTGTTATTTTAACCACAATTATCATGTGATTTTCCTTTATTTATGTACTATAATGGATTCTCCACAGTACCTAAAAAACTGTCGGCGGGGGAGGGCACGTGCCCCCTCCCCCCTAAATCCGCGCTTGCTATAGCCTATGTGTTATTCTGCTGTATAACCTATATTACTGTAAAGTTTCATCCAAAGCCATTCAGTAGTTTTTGCGTGAAAGAGAGACGAGCATACAAACTTTCACATTTATAATATTAGTAAGATTTGTAGGATATCAAAACAAATAGTTTCACTCATGTTCTTTCTGTTATTTTAACTACTATTATCATGTGATTTACCTTTAATTATGTACTATAATGGATTCTCTACAGTACCTAAAAAACTGTCGGGAGCAGGTGCCCTCTTGCGCCCCCCTAAATTCCTTACTTGCTATAGCTTATGTGTTATTCTGATGTATAACCTATATTACTGTAAAGTTTCATGCAAATCCGTTCAGTAGTTTTTGCGTGAAAGAGAGACAAACATACAAACTTTCACATTCATAATATTAGTAAGATCTTCAATTTATTGATAGTTTTCAAGTATATCGATCTTCTAATTCGATATATAAAAAAAATATTACTGTTTCGATATTGTATTCTTAACTATATAAACTACCTCCTTTAAAAGGGTCAGTATTGGTTAGAAAAATATTACTACTTTAAATGAAACGTATCTTTATTTTTGTGCGATAATTTAAGTGATATGTAACATAAGTATGCTATGTATATATCATAAATGTATATATTTAAAAATGAAATATTTCAATATCTTTTAATAGCTTAAGATAAATTCATTTCGATATGTCACCAATAAACAATTATAAATAATGCAATTTTTCTAATATATCGAAACATTAGTAAGATATTTATCGAAAAATATGTGTACTTCGACGTATTTAATATATCATCCCTATTTTAAAATGTTGTATACTTGTTGCGAAAATATCAAAGTATATCCGTATTTTTATACGACAATTATAGCTCGATGTATCGTGAATACAGACAAAAAAATTGAGTATTGAACGGAGATATTTTTCCATTAAAATATTTAATATAAAAAATAATACAATAACAGATCTGTATAATCTATAATTTGATAAGTTTCAGTCACTACTAACTCTATTTTAAGGAAGAAATAGTTGGGGGTGCAGTCAATCAAAACACCAAAATAAGCAAATCTTATTTATTATGTGCCGACGTTTCGGCCTACAATGTAGGCCAATGTATTTTTTTCTATTTTATATTCGTATTCTTGTATTATTATATCTGTCACTATTAGAATTTCTGTTCATCATCTACAATTTTATTTTTATCTATCACTATTTTAAGTTTATTATATTCTGTAACCAGTCTTAAATTCATTCTTATTTATCATATATCTATTCACTATTTCATCATATCTAGTCACTATTTTAATTTCCACTCCTGTACCACTTTATATATTCTTGTTACTGGTACGTTTTTATATATTTCTGTTTGTTTCTCTCTCTTAGCCCTGAAGATGGCCTACATTGTAGGCCGAAACGTCGGCACATAATGAATAAGTTATGCTTATTTTGGTGTTTTGATTGACTGCACCCCCAACTATTTCTTCCTTAAATTTGAAGATACAGTCGACCAATTCTTCTCTAACAAATAACTCTATTTTAATTTTCTTCCTCTATTTATTCATAAGTACCTACTTTGAAATACTTGAAAACTTAATTATATATTCACACTCGTTACCTAACAATGAAAACGTTTGCTATGCTGAAGGTTCGGGGTTCAAATTTGTAAGATAAAATTATTTCATCTTAACAGCCTTCGGTGAACCCTGTGAGTTCTGCAGACCCTCCTGTGGATCGCCCAGGCTTCTTAAAGTGGGTACCCTTAATTGGGGTAAATCCAGGATGTTGAGCGTGATCAAAGCTTAGAAGCAGTGCGGCCCTAGGATTTACTTAACCTAAAATCTTTCACGTGCTGTAGTTGTACAGATTGTTTTTATATACTGTATGAAAAGTATCGAATAATAATATCGATATACGTTTTAAACCTAAATAGATATATCGATATTTCATCGGCCGTCCTGACAGAAGGATGCTTCAAGGGTGTACCTCTTTTCTACGAAGCAATCCGCCTTTGGATGGCAAGGCAGGACAGTCCCGGGTCACGGCTGCATCGATTACTGCTTGTCCATTTTTATTGTTGCTTATCCTTCAAAATAAGTTTTACGCAACTCCTTATTTTATTCAGGAGTCCTTAGAAGGACAAACATAGAAACGCTTGTATGCCTTAAAGGAAGCGAAGGTGAGATGTCGCTGTTGGATTTAGGAGGTAGCTTGCAAGGGTTAAACCCAAGAACGGCTAATATTCAGAGACGGAAATTTAAATAATATTAAGTTATTTACGAAAAAAACTATAATAAATAAAAGTTACAGATCTACATCACTCTCTCCAATATAAAATTATTAGGTTCTTAGTTTTTATTAAGTGTATAACACATAAGGTAATATATCTAAAACTAGTTTTCTCAGCCTAGGAGTGGCAAATTGAGCGACAATATTGTAAACAATTATTAAAAGCAGCGTGTAATCGGTTCCTTTGGAATCGTTCCAGAATGGACTGATTAAAAAAAAAAACTGTCACAGATACATTAACTCGTTATAAAAATAAATGTTTGATGAAATACATATAATGAAAATAATTATGTTTGATTGAATAGCGTCATAAAACTTTTTTTTATTAACTCTCCAGTTAAATTTAACCAAGCCCAGATTCGAATTAATAGTAAAATTACATAAGGTATTAGAATAATTTACTTATTATTTTTATGTTTTTAATAATTATTTAAATATGTGCTTAGCCGACTGGTGAATATCCGAGGGGAAAATCGAGGCGTAGCTGGGAATATTGTGTTAAGAGTTACCTTGAGGATTTATGTTTGGACAGAGCTATTAAAGTTTCTCAAGTCTTTTATTACTATAATTAAGATTTATTTGAATATCTGGTGAGTTTTAATTATTTTATTAATACTAAAACATTATTAATTTTCAGGCTTTTTCAAGTGTAATTTTACCGTTATGTCAATTCTTTCAAATCTTTACGTCGGAGAGCTCTTGCTGTAATTTGTTCCTTTACCATCATCTAAGTTCATTTCTCATTATTCTTTCACCCATGGTTTCTCCCAGTTCCATTTTTTTCCTTATTATCCCAGTTTTGGTCCTATTTGCCCTAGTCTTGCTTAAACATTTTCTCCAGTAATCCATTTTAACGGCAAGGAGAAAATTTTAGCGATACGTTAGACGTTGATAAGGCTCATATGTGAGAATACTCTCAATAACATAATATAATATTTTTGTTAATAATAAAACTATATTAATAAAAAAAGAAGAGAAAATCCAAACAATGTAATAATATTATACAGGAGGAATACGAATTGAGAATTATAAGAGCCATCAAACAAGAAGAGACGAAGAATGTTAAAAATAACTAAACAAGTTTTAAAATGCCTTCTACTTTTCTTGAAGGGAGATGAGAGAATGAGGAATGTTAAAAAATATATATTACTTTTTTTACTAGATTATTTTTAATTTTAGAGAGTTAACAATCTTTAAAAATACTGGTTATTACTATATTTTCGTCATTATGTGTAATTAAATTTGGGCTATTATTATCTGTTCCTGTTTGGTTCTCATGTTTTTTACTAGACCTACAAGAAAGAAAATTTTTATATTTTAAGATGCCATTGGAAACTCTCCCGCTCTTAATATATATATGCAGCCTCGTTGAATAAATAGTTCAGTAGAATTTCGTCTAGGGAGAGCGGAATAGTGATGTTATCATAAAAAAAACCAAAAAAAACAAACCTTTATTTACAGTTTTACATATACAAGTGTACATACATGTTCCGGACTTCCTTTACATGTTTAAACAACAGTGATTTTAATTAATTTAAGTTGTCTTTTATAAGTAAATTTTACAATAGCAGGAAAAATGTAGAAAAAACCCGCTTAAAAAAAAAAAAATAAATAAATAAATAAAAGAAATAAAAAGAAAAGAAAAATTAACTATAATAGTAATTGTAATTTAAAATACATAAAAATAATACTAAATAAAGTAAGTAAATATAATAATAATAATAATTAAATAGAAAATAAATACACAATTCAAAATAACTATAAAATAAATACAGATAACTAGATTATGTTACCTACGAATAGTGGATTGATTAAGTGAGAAGTATATGTTTTGTTCTTTTGTGCGTGTACCGTCGTAGTGAATGTTTATCATAGTTACCGATTTCTCGGATTAATGGGTTTTCGGAAGCTGGAGTTTTTTCGAAGTATGCTTTTGTTTGGGCTGTAACATATTGTTTTACCGTGGGAAGTTCAAGATCTTTGAGCATAGTCGATATTTTCGTGTAGCGGGGATAATTATTAATAATTCTCATGCATAGGTTTTGTACCCTTTCAAACTTTCTACAATTTGTAGCGCAGGTTGAACTCCAGACAGGTGAGGCGTAGTTCAGCTCTGAGCGGATTACTGTTTTATAAAGGATTAGCTTGTTTTTGGGGCTTAGTCTGGATTTTTTATTAAAATAGGGAAACATTTTGTAGATGGTTTTTTTCGCTTTTTCTGTTTTCCTGTTGATGTGCTCAGTGAATGTTAATGTTATCATAGTTTTGGCTTGAAATAGAGTTGTAATGTAAGCAATAACTACTTTTCAAGTCAATGCTTTACTTTGCCTATTCTTCACTACGAAAATATTAAGATTTCCCTTCACTAAGTACAAGAAACTTATTTTGGAGACAGTTCTACTTAATCTATAGAAATATGCTTCAATCAGTGCGTTTACCTTTTTTTTTTTTCTTTTTTTGGGTGAATGTACTATAAATTCAATTATTCATGCGAAAAGCCATTCTGTTATTATACAGTTAGGAATTTCTTATTCTAATTCAATAAGTTCCTCAATTGATCCGCCATGTACCCGGACTAGTTTACAATTATAATTCGTTGGCGAGAAATTATAATTGAAAAGAAAGTAAGATGGCCAGGCAGAAGAAGACAATATATAAAGCGAGATATGGCTAGGTACGCCAGTAGCCCGGTGTGGCATGCTAATGAGTGAAAACAGCACTTTCTCTAAGTTAGTGCCCTGCGTGCTGGGCGCTACCCACGCATACCTGTAGTCGTCTGTATCAAATCTTCTGTATTATATATACTCCCATTAATTATAACAACTATTGATGACTTAATAAGTATTAATTGCTTTCACTTAGGGAGGGGAAAGTTTAGAAACTTTATAGATTAATGGTTTAATGTTCTTCGATAATGGTTCGCCACATCCAGAGCATTGTGCTGCAATGATGCATTGTTGTTGTTGACGATGGGCCTTATAGATTTCGCAGTGCATTTCCGGGTTCGATGTAACAGAGTGGAATGTGAACGTTAGTAAACCAAAATTAAATACAGTTATTACGCATACTGTAATTAATTAAATACAGGCATGTATGTATTTTAATAATGCAAGTAAATAGAATGAATAATACTCAATGACATGAGATAAAGGGAAGCAGAGAAACTTCCATCTTCTTTTCAGATGTTTTGAAGGATTATCAGGATTTGAAGAGGTGTGCAGGTTTGAAACTAGAGGGTTTGAGTGGAAATGTTTATGAATGTTTTGTAATTAATTGGGAGCTATCAATGTCTTCTTCCTTTTGTTTTTGTAAGTTTTACAGAAATATCTTTTCAACTACTTCAACGTCCTGGTGCTTCCCAGAAATTTTTCACTTCCTGGCTTTCAAGCAAATTTCTTGGCATCTATTTCGGTTCATCCCCAACAAAACCAGCATAGCCTGCTAAGATGAGTTCTCCATGCATGTCCTTCTATTCTCTATTGCCTCTTCACTCTGATTAGTCAATAAAGTTTAGTAAGGTCTTCAAGAACGAAGTCTACTTGGAGAATCCTTTTGATAAAAACTGTACATCACGATACAGACCATCTTACCTATGCTCTGAATAAAATGGTTATTATAGTCTTTGAATAAAATGAGCCTTGGTTACGGGTGAATAAGCATATTTCTTCCAGGGGTTTTTGAACATATAGAGGGTTACGATACTTGAAACTTTCACTAAAAAAAAATTAATATGGAATTAATAATTTCTGTTCATACAATTAGGAGAGGATTTTAAAAGGCTGGTATTACGCTTTCAGAAATGGAGATCCAATTAAAGGAACCCCCACGATACGACCACATCTAATAACAGAAGACGGACTGAGATCTAAAATTATCGGCATATGTTGCTGAGACAACACTCTCTCGTCCTGCCCCAACAGATGTACAACAGTTGTACTAATGGCTCTCACCCAGCAATAACAACGATATTGTTGGCGCAGATGTTGTTGTCAATATTGCCTCCAAGTGGGCGGTGACGATGTTATGTTCCCGTTGACTTCTCTTCCACTTTCGATACCGCAACTCACTCCACTTTCATATCAGATTGTTTGGACAAGTCACAGGTTCATAATTTTTCACCTGCGATGTAATTACAACGTATTCTGTTACTGACAGTGCTGATATTTTAGCGAGTAACCACACCCGTCGCTGATTTAGAGATCACGCCTACGTACGATTTGTAATAATCTTGACCCTACAAGTCACAAATACAACTGATTTGTTATTTGTAGAAAGTATTAGCATAAATATCTAAAATACTGGAGAATAATTAAGCACTCGACTTTTCACCAAGAAATAATCTCATCAATGAAGATCAGTTGCAGGACATCTCAAATTAACAGTTCCAAAAATTTATAATTTGATTTATTTATAAATTTATATTTCATTAGTTTGTCTAGGTATTTATTAACTTTTTGATTTAGGTCGTTCATAGGATTATTTCTAATACTTTTGTAGATATCTTTATTATTGAGTAGATTGAGCATTTTTTGTTTGTATTCTGTTTTTGTAATTATTGCTAATTGTTTAGTTTTATCTGTTTTGATTATGCATAGGTCTGGATTATTGTTGAAAAATGTTTTTGTAATCCTCAAATCTTTATTTATTAATTTAGAAAATTGGTTAGTTATAGAGGTTGGTTTATTTGTTTCTTTGTTTAAAAAGTTTAAACAAAGATTAAAATTAAAGATTTGTAATAATCTTGACCCTACAAGTCACAAATACAACTGATTTGTTATTTGTAGAAAGTATTAGCATAAATATCTAAAATACTGGAGAATAACTAAGCACTCAACTTTTCACCAAGAAATAATCACATCAATGAAGATCAATTGCAGGACATCTCAAATTAACAGTTCCAACAAACTCATTATAAAACACAGCATCGTTCTCTGTAGTGATATCAAAAACAAAAGAACTGCCATTAGAAGGTGATTATTCAAAGATTTTGAAATTTAGATAAAACAAGAATAACACTCCGTTGTTTGAGGACCCTATTTGAACAAAAAATGTTTGCGCGACGCATTGTTTTAGATTATTAAACATATTACAATCCACGAATATATTTCAAAAATACAAGTATATAATAGGTATATATTTTAATAAATACGTTTATCATCGTTTCGAAAATACAGTCCCTGGCCATATTAATGTGACCACTGGATAGATTCGTTCTTGTTACATGTTTGCATTATCTTTTTGTATGCGAATGATGTAGATCGAGTTTAAATATTAGTTTTATGGGTAAGTTAGTTATCTGATAATAATATGAAATTGAAAAAAATAGTTTCGAAAATAAATCTTTATTTTTTTTTAAATATTTAGTGGTGTCACCCTTTTTACACCATATTTTACATATTGATGAAAAAAGGCTATCAAAATAGTTAAAATATATGATACAAATAATAAACTTACCGAATCCGACTTGTATTTAATGAAAAAGAAACAATAAATCCACAAAAATTTCAAATACAAATTTCACGCCGACACTCGTAAAACAAAATGGCTGTACTAAAACCAATGCTGCCATTACTAAAAAAAAAATACTTTAAACAACTTATAACAGTGTTGCTATTACTTAAAACAGCAATTTATTAAGACACACGAAAGTATATAAAAAAAATAGGAAAAAACAAAAAGAAAATAATCTTTCTTAGTGGTCACATTAATATGGCCAGGGACTGTAGATAGAACATTAACTATTAACAAGAAGAAAAACAAAAAAATATTAACGTTAAGAATTTGTTTTTTTTTAGTTTGTTCAGTTTCGTGATGACCCATTAATGATCAGTTGAGTGATAACCTAATGGGCAAAAATAAAGTGGCAAATAAATTATTTATTCTGTTTTCAGCTGTGGTAGACATCTCTTGGGGCTCACCCCGCCTTAATAAAGAGGATACCCTTAATTGGTGAAAACCTGTTGATTATAATATCCTATGAAATGTATATTGATATATACTGTATTCCTGTGAAAGCCTGTTGATTATAATATCCTATGAAATGTATATTGATATATACTGTATTCCTGTGAAAGCCTGTTGATTATAATATCAGTCAAATCCACTGCACAACTGCTGATTCATTTACCAGTTTATCAAATTTTGGGGAACCTTTAAGTTAACTGAATGATTTTGTTCTGTTTTTTATAATTTATTTTTAAATTTCACTTAATAGTTGCTAGTTATTGCCTTACTGTAATACTTTTGTTTTGGACTTGTTTCTATGTTTGACCCGTCATGATATGCTGTTAATTATCCTTTTTGTCACATTTTCATTTAAGTATTAAATATGTTGTGGCAATAATTATACTTTCTATATACTTTAATTATACTTTCTATATATGTATATATATATATATATATATATATATATATATATATATATATATTTAAATAAAAGTTTGTATATATTGATAACCATAGAACGAAGGGGAAACGAGTTATAGGAGAAATGGGTCAAGTGCGTAGTTAAAATAGTTAGAAAGTGAAGCCTCTCGACTGAGCTCACGCTTTGTGAAAGCGAGCAGGTTGTCTCAACACTCCAAAATCCTTTTTTTTCTTTATAACTTTTTTGTTTCTTTTCCTCTAGCCGGTTGGACCGTGACGTCTTCGTGAAGATAACAACAGGTCCTTTCTTGTAGGCGATAATAGCTCCATGAATAGGAACTATCTCATCACAAAGGACCACTAGTCTTTACTTATGATTTTTTTTTTTTTTTTGAAGGACCTAATACAAATTCAGTCTATCTATAATTACACAAATAACCATCTTGTCTTAAACTTTTTTTTTTTTCACGAAACGAACTTTTAGGACCAAGCGAATATCACTGCTATTCTTTATCATTTTTGTCTTTCTTTTATACCAGTATTTTCTCATCCATTTCCTCTGACCACACACATTTTCCACAAGAACATTGATTTCTTTAAATTTATTTCCATATTGTCTTTTATATAGGCAATCTTTGTCTGTTATTTTTAATTTTTCTGCTTACTATTTTATTTGTTTTACACATTTTGTCAAATACTTTCTTGTTAAATCACCCTTGGTCCATTCTTGCTACGTGCTCGTAGAATCTTAGTCTTCTGATTCTTACTACGTTTTCTAGGTCTTTCATCTCCTTATATATTTCCTGGTTGGATCTTAACCTGCAGCCTTCCTGTTCCTTTCTTAGGCCCATAGATTCTCAAGATCCTTCTCTAGGGAGACAAGTTGTCTCCATCCCGCACAAACTACTGCTTTTATCACCGCATTATATTGTCTTATATTTGCGTTAGAGGATAGATTGTTCTTTTATTAAATATCTCCTCCTGCGGAGCTTAGTATAATTTTATATAATATTATAGTGATTAAATATTTTTTAAAAATTTAATTATTTACATATGTTATAGGTTAGGTAAGGTAGAATTTCTTATGAACACTCAACATCAAGGTTCTTCAGTGTCCGTCCTTCAATCTATATTATTTCTTTGTTTCTTTATTCTTTATATTCTTGACCATTTTTTAAATTTTGTTAAAAAGATTATATTTTTTTAGAAATATGATGACTGTGTCCATATTTTTGTTATTATCACAAAGAATAGTCGGGAGGTATCTTTGTAATTGAGCTTCCTGAAAATAACTATCGCAGAGGGAGCAGTCCTCCAGTATGTGTTTAATTGTTAATTGTGTGTTATTACATGTTGTGCACTTCGGTGGACCGTCCTTTGTTATAAGGTAACCATGGCTAAGTCGGGTGTGGCCTATTCTGAGTCTCGTTACAACCACCTCTTCACTTCTGTTACTGCGGTTGGAACTTTTCCATATTTTTAATTCCTTTTTTTACAGCTTTAAGCTTATTTAGTTCCCCAGTATTTTCCCAAAGCTGGGCCCATGTTAGTTTTACTTCATATTTTAAAAATTGGCATATGTCGGATGAGGTGTACTTGTAACACCAATCGATGACAATGCTGCTTCCTTGGCAGCCCGATCTGCTACTTCGTCACCTTTAATTCCCACATGTGATGGAATCCAAACCAAAGATATGTTCTTATTCAGATCTTTTAACATTGATGCATAAACTTGTGCTTTCCTTACAAGATGGTCTTTACTATAGATGTTTTTTAGTCCCTTTAGAGCAGATAGGGAGTTATATTTTATAACAAATGTTATATTTTGATATGTGCATTAGTTCACAAGATATGAAAGTACAGTTAGTTCCATATTTAGTTTTCCAGGGCCACTCATGTTCATGTAAATATAGACTGTTTCTATGCGGACTAGATTACCGACTGCAATTTTCCAGACTAACTGTACCCAGGGCAGCCTGCGGCGATCACGTCCTGTGCTAGAGTAAGAGTAAAGATAGTGCGGCCTTACACTTCGGGCTAAAGTATCATTAAGTTAAAATAATGTCCGCGTCTGCCGGTGGATAAAAAAAACTTCTAGTCTCGAGGCCGCTTGCTGATTTATTAGTGATGGATTGACTGTTGATAATTATTGACAGCAATTTAAGGAAATTATAATTGCCCGAACAATTATAAAACCGATGGCGGAAGATATTGCTCATTAGAAATGTAGCAAGAACATAACGGCTAAAGACTGCTATAGCTTCAAGGATTCCGCCTTGTAAATTGAGACCACACCTTCATCATCATCTTCTATTTCTGTAGTTCGTTCTAAAGGATGATTTGTTATATTTTTTAGATTTATGACAGTATCGTGGTAGTTGAATTGTTATAGAAAACACTAAATAACTGTACTTTATATGTTATGGTTTGTTATATATCGGACCTGTTTGTAAGCCAAAGGTTGAGCAGTGAGGAAACCACATACACAATGACCACTATTTTTACAGCAATTAAGGTATATATATTTTAGATAGAGACTTGTCTTAATACATAATACACATACAATAAAGTATCATGATAAACCAACCAAACATAGAAGCATGTGAAAATTCCTTTAAAAATACTGAAACATTATGTTAACTTTTAATTGTCAAGAAATTATATAAAAAACATTTTAAATAATCCAATAGAAATATATTATAATAAGCCAACAATTAATTAACTATTAATTGAATTTTAGACGCCCTCGTAAAATATAAAATAATAGACCGGTTGTTTGGGAGATTTGGTGATTATTCTCAACCAACCACCAGATTTTTTTCATTTTAATGGTACCCACTTTAAAAAAGTTGGATGAGTTTTTATAAGTTTTTAACTCTCTCCATATTATAAGTATTACTAAGCCCTAACTTTATAAATATGAAAGCACATACTTACTCGTCAGTTTCGCTATTTGTATACATTCTGAGCTTTGAAAGACTTACCTGAAACAAAACCAACCAAATTTTGATTTTTTTCAAGAAATAATTTTAAACAAAATAATTAATTTATGAACAAAAGTGAAATGGATTATGCTCACGAAAATAATTTAAAATAAATATTTATCCAATTGAATTAAAAAAAAAAAATGACAGTCGAATGCTAGACAATAAGATAGGTTTAAGATATAATAATATTTATTTAGGGTTGATTTTTTTTTAATAATTACAAACAGATGCTTTGTAATTGACAATTTTTAAATAATAATACAAGAACAGGACTCCTGGATTATCGAAAGCTAAAAAAAAATAAAAACCAGTTTCACTCATACCCGTGAAGGGTCTTGGGTATCAGTACGTGATAGAGACTGTACTGTTTCTTGACACAACTCTACCACTACTGAGCCACTCCCTTTTTGAAAGCAATGGAAGGAATAAAGGAGATAAACAAAAAAGATTTCCCAACGATATTTTACTTTTTCCTTTTACTTTCAACAAAGAAAAGGACCTTTTACAGTTCTGACATTTCAAAAGCAATATTTGCAGTTGAATAAGCTATTAAGTTACTCTATTGATAGATTCTAAAACGCAGAACTTAGTAAATAGAATTTGGTTATACAACGTAATACAAGGTTATGGTTATACAATGTAATGTCGAGAGAACAATCGATGGTTATTTTGGTGTTGGTGATGATGGCAATATTGGTGATTACACCTGAATTCTGCACATAACAGGTAACTTAGTAGTGCAGCATCACCCACCTTTTCCACCACTTCCGCCTCTGTGGTTTCATCTTCCGGTCGGAAACGGATGTATTGGGATGCTACTACGCGGATATTATATATTCACACTTACACAGATCATATTTTGAACAATAAAATAAAAAAGGAATGGGAAATTGATTTATCAAAGGCTGTCAATGTTAATTTAGAAGATCAAGAAATAATTTTCACTGTTATTTAAAATAATAACCACAAAACAAGAAAGAAAAAACACTCAAAAATATCAATAATAGAATAAAAATAAATTTTTTATAATTATTGGTCATTTTATATGAGTTATAAATATTTTTATTTTTTAAAGAGAAAAGATTTGAAGGGATTTGAGCCCGGAACCTTTGTCTCACCGTGACATCGCTCTGCCAATTGAGCTATCAAAGGCCCCTCCCGGTCGAGGACAAACCTTTTCTCTCCTAGATCCTAAAGCCTCAGTGTGCTCCCGCCATTTTTGCGATGAATACACTAGAACGAAGTTCTTTGTACATTAATTTTAATTTAGGATCTTATTGACTTACGTCATATTATTATTTATAATTTTTTATAATTATTGGTCATTTTTTATGAGTTATAAATATTTTTATGTTTTAAAGAGAAAAGATAGGCCCTCGAAAAAATTATAAGGCTTATAATCATAAGGCTTATAATCATCATTATAAGGCTTATAAAATTATAGGCTTTAGGATCTAGGAGAGAAAAGGTTTGTCCTCAACAGGGAGGGGCCTTCCCGGATAGCTCAGAGCGATGCCACGGTGAGACAAAGGTGCCGGGTTCAAATCTCGGTCGAGGGCCTATCTTTTCTCTTTAAAAAATAAAAAAAATAAATTTTATTTAAGGGAAAATTAATTTTAACTTATGCTTCGATTCATGCATAGAGTAATGAAGTAAGACCAGCAGTGACAATTATTTTACAATTTTATAATTGTGAGAGCAAGAAGGGAGTATATGAGATAGATGACATAGGGCACTTGCCAAAAACTGAAGAATCTTAAACTTTTTTATGTTGCTAAAAATTAGTATTTTCTAAATAGAAAATGACTCAAATGGGCTCAGGGCTTTGTACATATCAGGCTTATAGGCGAGCTTTATCTTTTTGTAACTATAAAAAATTTAAAGTTAATAAAATTTATTTTAAATTTTATAAACGATAATTTGAATAATTAAGTGGTTAAGTCGAATCCGGTTATTAAGTTAACTATATTGAGGGAAGCGGCATCGTATCATTCTGGGCAGTCTTTGGCTTGAAAAGGAGAGATATATAACATGAGAAATAATTCCATTTAAATCCATTTATCCTTGAATAACTCCATTAAAACTTAATATAGCAACGAGCAAAATAACGGCTATACTGAAGTGAAATATTTATATATATATTTATATTTGCCTTTAAGGAATCCTGTTAAAGACTACAGAAGATATCCTTGAAAGGAAGATGGCTATTATGAAAGTCGTCGATGAGGTGAAATCGTCGTTAATCTTCATCGTCTTCTAGCTTTCTTCAAATATTAGTCGGCTTCCTGCGTCATTAGTTCATCGACTTCTTCCTCAGTTGCTGTATTTGTAGATCTATTTGACCTTTTTAACACTTTTAAACTTAGGAGAATCGAAAACCATATCAGGTTTCTATATGGGGCTCACACAGTCTCTATAAAGTGGGTACCCAATATCAGTGGGGGGGATCTAGGGGTTGAGCGTGGTCTAGGACAAATCACCTCCCTACACAACCGTTGTCCATGAAACAGTACAGTCTCCATAGTGTACTGAACCCCAGACCCAGAGGTAGTGATACAGATTTTATATATACTTATATATCAATGAGTCCCATTGACACCAACAATAATTTAGTCGGTAATTTTAGAACATCATTCTTACTGTTCATTAAATTTTAAGTCGATTCCCTTTATGGCAAAATACAACCTCTCCCGATCAGTTTCATATAAATATCAGGTTCTTTCTACATAGATATATCTATTAATATAAATATTGAATGATAATTGTTGACCTTGATAATATGTGGAAGAAAGTGGTCCGGGTAGAGGTCACAATGAGTTTCTCGTAGAATTTGAGAAAAACTTTATTTATTAGCCAACGTTTCGACCTACTTTGTAGGTCTTCTTCAAGGCTATATGCAGAATACAGACAATATAAGAAAATGGTACAAATATATAAAAACATTTTAAATATAAATAAACCAAAAGAAGGTCAATACAGGCAATAAAAATGATAAAGATGTACAGTAATTAAAATGAGTACTATAAACAACGAAGTGCCATTATAGTATACACTCATACATTTTAAACTTCATAATTACCTTACTGTACATCTTTATCATTTTTATTGCCTGTATTCACCTTACTTTTGTTTATTTATATTTAATATGTTTTTATATATTTGTACCATTTTCTTACATTGTCTGTATTTTGCATATAGCCCTGAAGAAGACCTAAAAAGTAGGTCGAAACGTTGGCTAATAAATAAAGTTTTTCTCAAATTCTACGAGAAACTCATTGTGACCTCTACCAGGACCACTTTCTTCCACATATTAATATAAATGTATGTGAATAAATGTGTTTAACAGCATTATTAAAAAAAAAAAACAGCTTGTTTTGATAACTTTAAAAGCTAATATCAAATTCTTTGTTCGTACTGCAAATAGGTTAAGGAACTTGGAGAGACTCAGCCGCATAGACCTATTTGGCGAAACGCTTTGACGATTCGATCATAAGTATGCCATAAACACTTGGTTAGTTTTGGAATACTTCCCAAGAGGGCAGCATAACCACCCAAGAAGTTATCTACGTTCCTGGTATCTACTGCTTAAGCATTCCTCCTTGTCTTTGCATGCATTATATATTCTGCGGATGTTCTGGGTCTGATGCAACAAGTGATGCAATGCGTCAGGCGATGGGCGAATCAAGTATCACTTGATGTTTCTATGGTAACTACCTCAAGCAGAAATCGTGGCCCAGGATAGAAATCATAATTTGTATTTATTTTTATATTTAGGTTTGATGTCAGTTATGTAAACATTTTATCGAGGCTGGGAAAGATCGATGTGGGTTATCGATGTGGGTTCTCGACATACATAACTTTTATAATAAATTATGGAGCAACGATTCCTCAAAAAGTAATAGTTCAACATATTTTCAAAATGCTAAAGAGGCTAGATATTTTAAATCAAGCGGCATATATTAAATATTTTTTTTTTTAAACCTGAAACCTTGATCACCAAAGTTATTACTAAGATAAATATACATTAAATATGTTGAGTATTACAATGGAATCTACTTCTGTATATCACTCCATTAAATCACTAAGGCATTGGAGACCCGAGTTAGGAAACTGGCTTCATCAACTGCTAAGTGCTAATGGACTGATAGTGTAGATTTCGAGTCGGCTCTTATCAAATGGACCTTGGCACATTTTTAGGTTTGCATTCCTTTTATGTGCCAAAAGATATTTTTCTATATAATTTATATTTTTACAAATCCATTCTCTTCATTCGATATATATATATATATATATATATATATATATATATATATATATATATATATACACTGAAATCCAGCTTAGAAAAGATAAAAAAATCTTTCGAAAATAAAGAATTCGAAAATCATTAAAGTAGTTTAAAATGTATGGCAATGTGTTGACTTTCTGTTTTACAACCAAATAAAAGAATTATCCGATGTAGATAGGTTTCTTAAGAAATAAAAAAAAAAAACTGTTTCGCCACGATTTGAATTGAAAAATCGAGTGAGAGACAACGGTTTCTCAGACAATATACAATGTTATGCGTAAGCAAGAAAAGCATGTTAAAAACAGTTTTATAAATAAATATATATGAACAGCCAATATCTTCATTTTTGTTTATTTAAGGTGCTTTGCAATATTCAGTAAATAGAGTAATGTTGAAAGTAACACTAATCTTGTTAGAGAAGAATTGGTCGACTGTATCTTCTAATTTAAGGAAGAAATAGTTGGGGGTGCAGTCAAAGAAGACTTGATTCTGAGCTCCCCAAGCTGTGCGTGTTCCATTCGCCCTGAAGATGGCCTACATTGTAGGCCGAAACGTCGGCACATAATAAATAAGTTATGCTTATTTTGGTGTTTTCTTTGACTGCACCCCCAACTATTTCTTCCTTAAATAACACTAATCTTGTTTTATAATGCTTTAGATAATCCAACCAATCCAAACATGATTCTTTACAAAGCCGAATTTAATAATTTTGATAATTATTATATATTTTAAAATTTTTAAAATATATTTTGTAGAATTCTAAGAATTAAAATCTCCAAAGCTGAACTAGCACTACTTAATACTATCAGAATTTTTCACGTAATTAAATAAAACTGAACTAACATAAATATATATTGTTTAAAATTAATTATTCAGACGATCCAGTGATATTTTTTAGATCAGATAGTGATACTTCGAAATATCAAAAAGTAGTATTAGAACTTGGAAGTCAAAATTATGAGAACACTATATAGATAATTTTCTTCATATGTCAAATATATTTACTATAAAGAAACATTTAAATTCCTTCTAACTCGAATTTCAGAAATAATAGTGTAAAAAAATAAACATTTAACAGTTATATGTTAGTAATTCTATTTCTATTAATATATATTTATTTTTTTCTTAGGGTGTATAATAATAAAAAAAAACCTTTAGTCAAAATTCATTTGCTACATCTATTTTCTAGAAACGTCGACCTAAATGGTCATTTTCAACAGATATTTCAACATATAGGTTTCATGATCAACAGTATAAAAACTCTGTCTTTTTCTGTATATTAATATTTTGCATATTTAAAAATTAGCTGGGTGTGTTGTATCCCATAGTCAGTTGCTATACTAAAAAAAAAAAAAAAAAAAAAAAAATATATATATATAATCTGTTAAGTCCAGTACCCAAGAAGATTAATATTGATATATATTTATTATAATATATATATAATAATTAAATACTAATATATTTAACAATAATTAATTATGAAGGGTGAAAGATAAAACAGGCTAGTGGTGTAGAACAGGTCGTGCGGGTAGTGTAGCATTCAGCGCCGTGAAAGGATATTCTAGTTTGGGACGATTTACAATCATTATTAATTTTTATAATCGATTATACATTAGTTGAGGACAATATTGTACTTTTTATAAATAATAATAATATTTTTATAAATAAATATTTTTAACTTTTTAACAAAGAAAAAAGAAAGATTCAAAACAATTAAATTTTTTTGACTTTAATTTAAAATTTATATAATAAGAAACGTTAAAAAATGAAATATCAATATTGTAAAAAAAAAATCATATCTTTATTTCATGATGAAATTCCATTTAACAGATTATTTTGGCGTTCCGATTTTTACTACACAGTAGAGAGTTGATTATACGAACTTTCAATTATTTGAACTTTTGAGGAGTATTTTCTCTAAAATTGGATTTACTGGAACAATTACGTACTACGTATTATTAAAGTATACTTAAAAGTATTGGAGGCAGCTGCTATGAAGAAGAAGTCAAAATTGGAGTAGTCTAATTTTACAACTTTCTCATACCATAAATATTATAAACTATCACAAATCAGCTATAAACTTATCTATTTTAATTGACATTTATTTTAAACTACGTGAAGTTTTTAACATGGAAAAAATATTTTTTTTGTATACAAAAGCGGTGATTGATATTTTTGTTGTTTGACATTTCGTTGTTGGAAGAGAATTTTGGTTATCCAAACTCTTAATTATCCAAAACACATCTAATGACAATAGTTCGGATAATCAAGCTCTACTGTATTTATAAAATACTAAAAATAATTAAATAATAATAATAAATCTTAAAATAAATACAATAAAAAATCAAACTTTTCATGGATTATTCTTCTGTGGTATATTCTTTTTCTTTCTTCAGGTAATATAAATGTAAAACATAATGCTATATTATTATATTCTGCTGGTTCTGTGAGGTCAAAGGTCAATTTGTTCGTTTTATTCTAGTATTTTTTAAACGAAAATTTTATTTAGCCTTAAGAAGTATTGTCCGTGCTTTAATTTAAAGCCAACAGCTTTATGAATTGACCCAGGAAATATTTTTAATTATTATTGATTCAATTATAATTATTAAATATAATTTAATAAGACACAATATAGCGTCAATCCATATTAAATCATCCAATAAAAATATAATTTGTTCCTCAACATTTTTCATTTTCCTGATTCTTTTATCATGGACTCCCTTTGGGTAGACATTAACAAAATTCCAATTTAAAAAAATGTACAAGATATATTTTTTAATTGGCAGCCATTTTAAAATGGTGATTTGGCGAATTTGATAAAGAAACGGGGTTTGCGGAAAATTGTATTGCCAAGTCATTTTTCAAGATATCAGAATAATTTAGAAACCAGCGTGTTCAGCATGAAATGGTCTTTAAAACGACTATATATTATTTTCCCTATCATGCAAGAAAGTCAGTCAAACTCCTTCTATAAAATCTCGAAAATAAACTAAAAATCGTAAATTTTTATGACTATAAATTTTTTGGTAGGAAAACAGATTCACTAATAATATTTTATTTGTTTATTGAGTTTACAGCAGCATGAGTTTTAGTCTTGAGAATGAACTCCTTTTTGTTCTACGGATTTTCAGAAATGACTAAAAGCACATTAGTGCCAATTTTCATCGGTCAATATCTGAAAAGGGACTAAATGAAAAAAAAATGAAAAATTTACATAACATCCTTTATACTATAGAGAATATTTAAAAAAAAATTATGAATGAAACTCAACTATATATAAAGTTATAAGGCTGTGAAATTCAATAAAAACGCTACATTTTTATTACACACGTGCAATGCTAAATTAAAATTATAGGCTTAAAATCATCTTGACTGACTGACTGAAGTTAAATGATGCTTCAATCACTAAATTAACAAACACTTTTAATTACTTCTTCTACACTCGCGCAAATAATACACACACTAAAGTTAATGCCAGGGTGATTTGAAATGGATTGACCCTACAATGTTTTTTAATTTATTTTAAATTATACTAGAGTATAAAATTGTTAAGGATATACATATTTTTAAACACGAATTTAAAATTGACGATGTTAAACATTACGAGCATGGTGCGTTTCATTATTTAAACATGACTTAAAACATCTTTGAAGGAAGTGGATGACGACAACCAATGCCTTCCGTATTGAATAATAGTTGGAAGTGACCTGGGATCGATCAGAGATGTGATAATCGATAATATTCAAATAACTAAGACAAATGGAATTATAATTGCACTTATCGATACTACAAATCATTGGCTGACAAGCCTTATCTCGGGAGGGATTTCCTATTTGAAATTGTAATTGGATGTTGTGAGGCTGGAAAGGATACGAGTAACAGTTACTGTGTTAGCGAAACCATATCACTTCCTTTATTAGCTTTTTTTTTGTTTTTGATTTTTTTCTTGATCCATGATATAAAGTGAAAGGTTGTCGTGTAAAGTGCAGTCTTATGGTAATCTATCGGGTGAAGGTTGAAGTTAATTTTTTATAATGATAAATATTACACTTGATCGAGGACAAAGGATCGTTGTTACAACCTAAATCGAGAGTTAAAAAAAAAAATGTTTATGTAACCCTAAAAATGTTTTTAGATTAGTCAAAAAAACTATTTAGCATAAGTTATATTTGCTCGAATGATATTCTATCCAACATACCTCCATCGGAAGGGAGACAAGGGGGAAAACGTCCGGGGAAAAGGAGAATGGTTAAAAACTGGTTAGAAAATATGTACATTCCAAATATTTATTAAACTAATATACGAAGAAATATATAATTTTATTTAAAAAAAAAAGATTATGGATGTATGAAAATACTAATAGTACTAACCTCGAAATTTGAAGTTTAATGTTTATAGAAATTTAGAATTCAACAGGGAATAAAAAAAGCCCACATCCACCTTTGATTATTTTCCGCCCAGATTTTCTCTCTCTCTCTCTCTTTTCAACATGAGTTTTGATTCGATTTAATTAAGTGTATATTTCTATATGGCTTCAGAAAATAATTTCAACTTTGAATAACCCTTATAACCAAACTTTTCATGCATTCAGGTCTTCCCTCAACCGAAATTTGAGAAGACATTCTCGAGAAATGAGGACTCCAATTAAACATTGACAGATTCGGTAAAAACATAGCCTGCGGGATCGAGAAATAGGTCGACAAGACCTTGCAGATTCAAAATACTAAACAAATCCCTAGTTACGAAATCTTCTTGAGCCGGATGCGTTTCCAAATCCTTCCCAAGAACGGGACATACCGTCCTCAGGAGTTCATCGCCGAAGAAGTCGACCCCCTTTGAAGGATATAGGAAATGGTAATGTCAGGGCTTGGCTGAGTAGTCTTTCACCGACTGACAGCTGAAGTCATGGGACTTACGTCATCTGCTCAAGTCATGTACATGGGAGAGTTGATTGGCTATCAGCATTACGTTATTTTACTCTACATTACTTTAAGTTCTGTTATTTCTGATCGATGTGCATAGTAAGCAAAAAGGTAAGCAATCATCAAGCAATAAATTTGACATAAAAGCCTAATATAGAGGTTTGATAGATTTGAATCAAGATCATATATCCATGATATATGAGCCAATAAATCATAGCTAAGTGCTGACAGAATGGAATATTATTTCTTTATTAACAAAATAGGCTAAGCTTAAAACAAGATTAGAAACGTTCCAAATGCTAACAGAGAGTATGAATAAATTTATGAACTTTAAAATTCATCTAAAACGCAATTAGAAAAATAGCAAAAAATTATCTAAAATACAAAAAAAAAATAAATCAGTCAACATTTCGACAGTTCAGGCATGTTTTTTTTATCAGGGGATACACCGCAAAATTCAGGCAAATTAAGATCACTATTAGGAGTTTTTTTATCATTTTTATTGACTAGAAATTTAAATATATATGTCTTCATAAGAGAAAAATTAAGCATTAAAAAAAGTGTATGCTAATATTAAGTTGGTATAAAAGAGTAAAGCTACTTCGTTTCCTGATTTTTTCGGCAACTAGTATCAGCTGGCGAAAAAATGTTTATGAAGTAGATGGTTTTGAATCCAACTATCTATTGCCAAAAAAAAAAAAAAATCATTTCAAGAAAAAAAATACAGCGCAACGGAAATAAACTATTATCCAATAAATTAATCCAAAAAATATCGAAATAAACAAAATAATGTTTAAATCGAAGACCACTAATTGATTGTAATTGTTATTGTTTATTTTGTTCTTACCTAACTGCAAAGTACAAAAATAATAATTTAAATTTATTATATTTTTCCTCGTTCCAATGGTAGTATAGTTTTTCTTCAAACCATATTTTTTTTAAAATCTATCGCTTATATTAATATAAATTCCTAGGAACTGATGTAACTTTAGGTAATGAAACAAAAATCATGATATTATTAAAAAAATGATCTGGATTTTATATAAAGTACACGATTAATGAAATTTTATATTAATAAATAGTAAAATAAATCTCAAGATGTAACGTTTAATTAAAAAAACTCCTGGGTTAAAGACCGGTGATAGCCGTTAGATTATTTATTCTGATATAAGCCTGCTGAGAGACCTTCCTTTCTGCTATCTCTAGTTTGTTTAGAAACAATAATTAGCAAGTATACATTGCTACAATTTTTATATTATATTTCTCTCTAAAATGAGACATATATATATATATATATATATATATATATATATATATATATATTGTTACGGGGCGCGGGAATTGGCGATTCCTGGAAGAGAACAAAGCCCCCTTGTCGGCAGAGATGAAAGAGGCCTTTCCGCGAAACTTCGCGATCCGTCCCCTAGGATCTAGATCTGTCATTCTGTCTATTTAAACAGCATCTCGGCGCGAATAGAGAGAGAGTGTTAAAGCACGCGGTACAGTTAACATCGCAAACAGTGATAAGCCAGTGTAATAAGTCAGTGACAGTTTGTGAGTGTAATTGTGTGACAGTTTGTTATATTTAGAGATTTTTACGGTCGGCGGACTTTAATTAGTGAACTGTAAGTGTTAATCAGTAGTAATTAATTAGTTAAGTAGCAGTTGTAATTTTATGTGCTTTGAACAAACTTATGTAAATAGTTGAGCTATTTAGTAATAATAATATCTTATATTATTGTAATAATTAAATAGAAGTTAGGCCTAGATTATAAATATCTAAAATATTGTTATTGTAAATTTATTTCAGTTAATAATCTATTTGTTAGTAATTTCTTTGTTTAGTTTCTTTGTTAGTAATTGTTAATAGTTTAATTGTACTCTTTTATCACTTTTGTAAATAAATATTAGTATCTTTGATTAAGGAATTGTTTAATTCATTTTTAATACCCAGTAGCCCGTAACAATATATATATATATATATATATATATATATAAGAAATGTATATAAAGGCATGTAGATGAAAGAAAACATATGATCTAACTCGTTTAAAAGATTAAGCTTCTCAACAATCTTTTGAAACAAATTAATTTTATTATTACAGTAATTGTTAATACTATCCATTATGTTGCGACAGGCGATGACTTTTATAAAAATTCAGTAAAAAAAACAACACTGAAATGCAATTATAGATAAACATATAATTGTCATCTAATACACGAATGATTCGCGAAGTATTGGGCAAGCTCTATTATAAGCCGTCGCAACGGTGCCCTTGGCCTAGGCATAAAACTTAATCGACTCATTACATCGACCTTGAAGGTCATCAATGCCAAGGATCGTGTCCTGGAGAAGGTATGATGGCATCCCACTATCCCGGGATGGCACCCCACTACCCCTGGGTCGCAACCCACTGATGCCTCTATGGAATAAAGAAAAGAAAACACCGAGGTGATGCAATGACGCTTTCCTTTCAGTTTTCTTTTTTTTTCCATTTTTCACGGATATTCAATTTTTTTTTCACACTTCCTTTTTCAATTTCCTGTCATCGATTGGATAGTAACATCGAAAGTTTAAACGCTTGTAACAATGGCTAATATTTGGCGAAATCCCGAAACGCCTTTCAATTCTATCGCCAAAAAATATTCCATTGATTTGTTTTCTCTTCAAATATTAATTCTACTGACAAAATAGCTAGCTCATCATGAAAGTATCCTTCAGTTCTTCAAGGAAGGATTCCCGCTTCGGGCTTTTCTAAATAATTGGATGGATATTGTAAAATATACAATATTTCATAGATTTTTTGTAGGTATTTCCTGTTCTTAATCTTGCTATCTTACCTTGCTAAGTATATGGTTGTAATAAAGTTATATTTTAGTGTTTATGATTAAACCTGTAGGATTAAATGTTGGAAACCGCTTAACATTTTATAACAATAGAAGCTCTGTAGTATTGGTCTTAATAATAATAAAAGATTCAGTGAAACCTTAAGTTTGATGCCTATACCACCAATCATAAAACTCTTAGCGCACCCTTAACGTAATCTTCATTACAGTTAAGATCGATAAACAGGACTGTGAACAAAATAAATAATTTATCGAAGTCTGGATCTACAGATCAGTAACGTAGCAACCTACGGACCCATCCACTGCAGTCCATCAAGACCATCGATAATAGTGAAAAAAAAGGTTCGTCAAATTCATTGCCAACGTTAGGCTAGACTATAGGGATTGATTTGAGAGACTGATACTTTTGTCTGAGAGTGTGACGAAACCAGACAGTCGAACCCAGAAGAAATATTTGATGACTGGTTTCAATTGAGACTTTGTTTGATGACGAGCAGGAGGTACTTTATAATTCAGTAAGTAGAGCATTATGATGCATTATGATTATGATTTAAGTAGAGCATTATGATGCATTATGATTATGGAATCGAAGGATGTAAATTATAATAAATGTTATCAAGATCTAGGAACACTATAAATGAAAAATATTATGATTATGATTTAAGTAGAGCATTATGATTATGATAAAAAAATCATAAAAAAATTATGATTATGATTTAAGTAGAGCATTATGATTATGATAAAAAAATCATAAAAAAATTATGATTATGATTTAAGTAGAGCATTATGATGCATTATGATTATGGAATCGAAGGATGTAAATAATAATAAAAGTTATCAAGATCTAGGAACACTATAAATGAAAAAAAATTATGATTATGATTTAAGTAGAGCATTATGATTATGATAAAAAAATCATAAAAAAATTATGATTATGATTTAAGTAGAGCATTATGATTATGATTAAAAAATCATAAAAAAATTATGATTATGATTTAAGTAGAGCATTATGATGCATTATGATTATGGAATCGAAGGATGCAAATAATAATAAAAGTTATCAAGATCTAGGAACACTATAAATGAAAAAAATTATGATTATGATTTAAGTAGAGCATTATGATTATGATAAAAAAATCATAAACAAATTATGATTATGATTTAAGTAGAGCATTATGATTATGATAAAAAAATCATAAAAAAATTATGATTATGATTTAAGTAGAGCATTATGATGCATTATGATTATGGAATCGAAGGATGTAAATAATAATAAAAGTTATCAAGATCTAGGAACACTATAAATGAAAAAAAAAAACCTGTATCACTAGAATGTTTTTGGGTTCAGCAGATGGTAGAGTTTCTAAGACACTTAACCACAAGGGTTTTTCTCTAATTAAGGTGACCTACTTTAGAGAGATTGGCGAGCCTCATGAGGGTGTGCAGACCCCAAAGGCTGTTAACAAATTAGATAATACATCTGCTACATCTCGATTTGAATGGTCTCAAGTCTGTACACACTATGCTACCAAGATTATAAAGCGAAGTTCAATAATATATCTCAACTTGGCAGCCCTAATAATTTAGCTAAGCTTAACGGTCTCTTTAATATGGATGTGCCAGACTATCATTGTTTCGTATGTCACTACTAAGTATTTTATCGTGTTTGCCAGCAGTACAAGTTTTCTCTTCATGTAAACTGGACATGCGCAGGGCTGGAGAGAGTCGCCGGGATTGTCGTTGTCAAGTTTTACCCTCTTCAAAGGAAGGAGGACTTTATGGGAACTGTTTGAATAACAAGTATTGTCTCGTCTGCGAAATTCCGGGTTAGTGTGTTGAAACTGTCTGGAATTCAAGTGTGTACGTAATGCATCACGAGGGACGTTGTATAATATTATTTTCTTTGGAAGAAGAAGAACAACTTTAAATTAATTATTAATTGAGGATTGGATTATAACCATGTTTTAATATTTGTTTTCTTCTTCGAACGTTAGTTATTATGATTTATTTTTATTTATTGTTCTTTTGATGGTGAATATTTTTAAATATTTTTGTTTTGAAGAGAAAAGATTTGTCCTGGCCGGGACTCTCTAGTGCAGTGCTCCAAACTACTGAGCTACCAGGGCTCGTAACCAAGCCAGACAAGTCCATTCTCTTCAGCGATCCTATATCCCCGTGTTCCTGCAATTTTTGCGATGTATACGCGGGGAAGAATGTTCATTGAACATTACTTTCATTAGGGTCTTGTTGACCTACGTCAATTTTATATTTATAATTTATTGATCTTTTGATGGTGATTATTTTTAAATGTGTTTATTTTGAAGAGAAAAGATTTGTCTTGGCCGGGATTCGAACCCGGGTCATCTCCATCTCTACCAGGGGTCACATCCAAGCCAGACAAATCTATTCTCTTCACCGATCTTATATCTCCGTGTTCTCGTAATTTTTGTTAGCTATTAAGGTTCAGGACGAACCATTACAAATTACGTAAATAATATTACCTCCGGTACCACCACCACTACAACCCATGAAGGGTCGCGAGTTCAGTACATGGTAGAGATTGTACTGTACCCAGGACAATCCGAGACCACACTCAACCGCCAGGTGTTTACCCCCGATTATGGTTACCAAATTTACAGAGGTTGGGTGAGCCACAGAAGGGTCGTCAGATATCATAAGATCCAAACATGGCTGTTTTTAAACAAATTTAATAATTCATCTGCCGTAGCCGGATTCGAACCTAGAGCATAGCGACTCAGCGTACTTATATTAACTTTACTCCATTATTTATTATTGTGTCATAATTATAATTGTGTGATTTGTTTCTTCTGGTTATTGTTTATAGATCATTCTTAAATTACTCCGTGGTTCCGGAACTTTTAACCAGAAAGTGGAAATTTAAACCAGCCCATGATAAAATTTATTTCACAGCAGACCCACGGAATGAATATCGACCTTTCCACAGTGGTTAAGAAGGTTATAACCTGTTGTAATTATTAGTCTTGTTAGGGTTGTTCAACCGTCATTAAAAAAAAAAAACAAAAAAAAAATATTAAAACAGATCACTAAAATAGAGCCAAAAACTCAAAAAGAAACACTATTATTTATTATAATGCAATTGGGAAAAACCACAATGAAAAGCCTTATGTTTCAAAAATACACCCACTTACCAGTCGACGTTTCGCCTATTCAGGCATTATCAAGACACAAAAACAAAAAAGGGTTATGTGAATCACATCTGGGGGTGCTGTCTCATGTTTGGAGCCTGGTTGGGCTGATGATCGTTGGGATGTATTGCACCTTTTTCTTACAGAATAATAATATATTAAAACAGATATGAAATAAAGTGATCCTTTTTGGAAGGCATTTCAACAGGTTGTTTAAATAAAAAATTATATCTATTAAAATTAAAAAAAAATAATCTGTTGAATTAATTATAAGAAATTAATAAGAAATAACTTAGATGATAAAAAGAAAAATTCAAATGGATTCAATATTGTGAAACCTCATGAGAACTTATGAATAAGTCAATCAAATTTATCATAGCAAACGATTTCTATTAGTGCTATCTCATTGGTCAAGAACCGGACTCGTAAACCAATCAGGCGAGGTTTTAGATAACTGGAATGTGCTAGGAGGTAAAGGCGGACGGAAGATATATGTAGAGAAGGAAATGCTTTTAGTGATGGGGCTTGTTGAGCAAGGCAAGACAACACTCACCTGGCATGTTTGAGGAGTCGCAATGTTCGGCAACCTGCTTCACGAACATGTTGAACAAATGGCTCATCTGCAACAGAAAAATCAACTTACATTATATATTGCTACATGCATACTACGTTGTATATTACATAGACAAGGAAATAGTTATGTATTCCTGATTTCATAAAACAAAAAAAAAACTGTATCACTCTAAGTCATGAAAGATCTTGTGTTCAGTAGATGGTAAAAAAGTGTATTGTTTCTCAAGAGAGACGATTTTCCTATATCCAGCTTAACTGGCAGGGTTTTCCCCCAATCGAGAGACTGAGTGAGCACCTGGAGGTTCCCAGATCTCATAGGTTCGATCCACGACCGACAACACGATATATAATTAATACTATCAATATGGAAACATTACATGTCTTTGGAAAATAAATTTTTCATAATGAAAGTTTCAATGATGTATTATGATTTCAATCAGTTACGGATCTTTTAATTCACAGAATATTTCCATGTCTTAAAGCATTTACTCTTCTGATAAAAAAAAAAAATCATTAAAAAAAAAAACCTACCTTAATTTATGAAAACATTCAGAATAAAACAACTATTAAGACAAAACGATTTATATTGATAAGTGATTTAAAAAAATTAAAATCATTCAAATAAAAAATTAATGATTTTTTATAATTATTGGTAATTTTTTATGAGTTATATATATTTTTCTCTTTAAAAAATAAAAAAAATAATGAAGTGAGAAAAATAGTTTAGAGTAAGTTATATTTAAATATTATGCTGTACTTATAGCAATAATTTTATCTAGGTTTTGGATAATTCCAATGTAGTCTAAGGTTTGTCACTTCGTTTAATTTTTTTGTCAACTTTTGATATGGTCATTCAAACTAAAATTGTGAAAAAATTAAATAAAATATAATTTATTTATTTATTAATGGGCTCTAGAGTCCTTGAAGAACCTTGCCCTCTGCTAATTTGTTTTTTGCCTTCCGCCAATTAGATTAATTAGATAAATTAACTCCGGCAGTGAGCTTAGCTAGGACCGCTGTCAGCCCCCCCCCCCCCAAGCCTGGATAAAGGAGGATGATTGTAGTGAGTCAACAAAATATAATATAATATTAAAAATGTAACAATAATATAAAACAAAATATATTTTGTGTATTCAGATTGAATCCTTTTTTATATTCTTTTAATTTAATTTGAAAACCATTTGTTAACATAAAATATATCGTAATTAATATATGATAATAATAATAACTACAGTATTTTTCTGGAAATTATATAAAGTTTTAAATAAATATTTTGTCGGATCTTCAATTTGGTTGAACATAGTTGGTTCTATGTAGTTTGGCAAATAAAAAAAGGTTTATAAACTTTATAACTTTTTATATGCATTTATAAAATATTATAACTTTAAAGTAAAAAAAAAAAAAAATTCGATTTTTAACGGCTTTATTACTAAAAACTGCCTTGGGTGCGATTTGAGTCGGTTTGACAATATATTACAAAACAGCTCAACGCTTCATTTGACTAAAGGCAACTACACTGACTTCTGCAACGGACAATATTTTTACGCTATTGAGCTTGCATCCATTGAGCATTTTATAAGTTTAATAATTTTATAAGTTCAGTATATGGTAGAGACTTTACTGTTTATAATAAAACGGTTGTGCAGGGAGGTGATTAGGTCGAGATAACGCCGGTTTTCACCGATTGTGGCTACCAAGTTTAAGGTGGTTGGGTAAGCTCCGGGAGGGTCTGGAGGCCCCACAAGGTCCTATTACTTTACTCCGCTCCCTAAATTTTATAATAATTTAAAATATTTACCCTCCTAAATATGTAGGCGTGCTATAATATATTTATAATATATAGATTCTACCAAAGAACCATAATAGCTCAAAATTTGCATTTTTGAGTTATGCCTTCAGTACCAATTGTACTGGTTGAAGATTTCCAATTCAGGAACAAAAAGTTTGATATTACGTTGCCAACATGTTAAATTATATTTTCAGTTGTATCATGTTTGAACTTTCGAAGTTTTGTGGGAATAATGGAATAAGTTAAAATAAAAAAAGTTTAAAGCATTTAAAAAATTTTCTAACGGCTAATAAAAGAATTTCAATACCATCTTTACAATAGGAATTTTTAATAGAACTCTTAACCCATTTACTTAATGGAACTTTCAAGTACTTCTATTGAAAAATTATGTTTTTTCAAGTTATGGCATTATTCTTTTGAAGGAGCGATAAATTGGGCTATTAATTAAGGAAAATAGCTCTTAATTGAAAATTTTATAAAATGATGTTCCTATATGTAAAGATCAGTTCTCTACACAATAGTATTATATTGTCAGACAACAGGAGGAAAATTTTATATGTTTAATTTAGTGTGTAATTTGCATATATATTAGAAAAGAATTGGGGTCTAATTTTCATATCAGACATGATAAACTCTGGTTCGAAAATAACAAAAGGAAGAAAGACTCTCCAAGAAGAAGAAGCCCAGTTTACTGACCTCGCCAGCAGCCCGAGACATTGTGTTAACTTGACTCAAGCAAGCTTGCTTAATTCATAAAGAACAGAACTAACTTCTATAATATTTTGTTTAAGTTAATAATACTAATAATCATATAATTAGATTGTTTACCTAGTTGAAAAAAACTAAAATAATAATTAAAAATGAAGAAAGCATAAACTGAAGGCTATAGTTAAAAAAATGTAAATAAGGCTCCATAAATATTTTAATAACATAAAAATTAAAAGTAGGGTTTTCTTAAAAATAAATTGATTACAGATAATAGACTCGTTTAATATCTTCTATCTCCTAGAAAATATTTGTAATTTTTTCTACTTTATCTCTTTTTATGATCGGTATAACAAGAACTTTTATAGGCAAAAATTCAAAACGAAAAATTTATTATTATGTATTTGTATCATATATCTTTGTTATATGTGTGTATATAAATCTTTGCCTAATACAAGGCTTATCCATGTCCAGATGAGCTGTTGATTTTTCAGATTTTTTGCTAGTTTATTTCAAGAAATGCTTTATGCTTCCAAAACTTCGGGTTTAGACCGGAATAAACATGAAGTAAGACAAAATGGTAAGTGTTGTAAACCATGGTAAGTATGGAAAACCATGATAAGTGCTGTGCTAGAGAAAATTGATTGACTTATCTAGAGAGAAATGTCAAGAATGAAATTTAGGGAGTTATCCGCTTTTGATCCTAAACGCCTCACATATATAAATATATTTTTATCTTAAACATGGAAAAGAATATATGGCATTGCTGTATTAATTTTTTATATTTTTTATTATATTTATTATATATATTATTTAATTTGTTATTTCCTAAAAAATCAAGATAAATCATATATGACCGAAACGGAAGGAAACAAATAAAAAAAAATGTTGGAAAATTGTTTCACTTTTACATTTATTATCATTTCAAAATTGCCTTTCGTTGTAGTATAAAATTCTACAAAAATATTAATTCGAAAATAGGTTGAGTAAATGGCGAGCAGGCAGATTTTTTTATTCTCTATATGAATTCTACCCCTCTTAAAGTTTTACTTAAATTTTTAAGGGTAGGAGTAATTTTTATTGAACTATTATTAAAAATAATCAACTAAAAATATAATATATGGAATTATTTAACAAAATATATTTTATTGCTCAAAATAAGATGGTGTCATGCTGGTAATATGAAAGGTTGACAAACAAAAGGAAATCTGTTATTCCTGCAGAGCTATTACAGGCTGTTAGGATATTATGTGTAACTCGTTTAATTCATCCGTACAATGATCGAGGTAGATTCCCAACACTCGAAGCTTCCATTGTGGTTAGTGGTGTGAAAAAAATAAGGTTATTTCGAAATAATTTTCGCATGATTTTCTTCATAGTGCTTTTGTTAACTTTCGCTTTAATTGCTAAACGATGGGACGGAAATATCACTTCTTGTCTGATTTAAAAAGAATAAAAATGAGTGTGTGATTGTAATTAAAGTTGATTATAACTAGATAATAATTAAATTTTTCAGGAGTGTGTGGTGGGAGTTTACGTTGGACTGAGGATGGGGTAACTTAAGACAATACATCACAATGAAAAGTTATTTGAATTATATCAATCTTATGGAGGAATTTGAAAATGTTAAGTAAAATATATTAAATAAATAAAAATTGATCTACTAAGAATAAATAAAAAAACACACAAAAGTCATTTTTATGGTTGCGATTTGTTTATAGATGCAGTTATAATAAAATCAGTAAATCATCTCCATACATGTTTTAAATAATTGTATTATACTTCATTTATGCAGAATTTTAAAGAAAAGAGGCAAACAAATTAAAACTTCTAAAGAGTATTAACTATCAATTTCATGTTGTTTAGTATTTCGGAAGTTTAGAAAAATAGTCAATAGAAATTACTCAACTTTTGATTAGTTTAATGCAAGGTTGTCCACTCAAACCAAAGTAGAAAACCTTTAGCGCTATAATGAAATATCAAACTAATAAGTATTACTTACTATATGTACTATTTATGGATAATTTTAACACCAGCAATAGATAGGTTTACTGATCCTCATTCAAAAAGACAACCTTCATAAATAGTTTAAGGAGGTAATAAAAGTTTTCCCATACGACCTGCGTGAGTGTAGCTGCAGGCAGTAGCAGTGTCGCAGATGAATAACTTGGACTAGTTACAATGAAGTATTGGAGAAAGTACTATCCTGGACATCCGCCAGGGGAGTTCATCGAACCAGAAGTTGAGGTCGGTATCGCCCTGGTTCCTGTCTTCATATCGGTCAAGTGTCTCCCGCCAGTGTTCTTCTTCAGGCGTTACAGCACCTTTCCCGATCATAGGCTTGCCTTTTCATTACTAGTATAGTCGATGAATGCATTAAGCAACCTGACTTTGAGCAATTTACTTCGAAAGAGATAAAATTAATGTAGATTAAATTGTTTTAAAATAAAATTTTGCTTCTAGTCCGCGTATTTATTGGACACTTCGTTTCTAAGATATAATTGTATTTGATGTCGAGCCTTTGGGTTCACTATGGCGTCTAAAGTTGAGCTGACAGATCTGTAAATATTTATCTGGTAAAGTAAAGTTTCGTATCTAAGTAACGAATAAATTTCTGAAAAGATCAAAGGTGTGGTGGGAGTTAACAGTGACCTGAGGATGTTATTACATTGGAAATACAACACAATGAAGAGTGATATGAATAACATCAATCTTAAGGAGGAATTTGAAAATGTTTGATAGAGGTGATAAAATATTCCTCTGCATTCCACCACTCGCCTTAACCTCCAGCAGAAGAGATTGCGAAGTACTCCATTTATAAGAGTGAAAGGTATAAGAGTACCGGAGTACAGGTACTTGTGTAGCAGCCGACGAAGGGGATAATTAACGGATCGCAATACTGACGACACTGCTCACTATTAGGTTGGGAAATGGCTAATAGATGTCGTGTAGGCGGCTAGCCTCTCATAGATAGTCATTTCGGGCGACCGAGTCTTCGCTCTGATTGTACCGAGTCTGTCGCAACGCCAACTGGCAACCGCCGCTAGAGAAACAATACAATGGATTCTCTTTGCTTTTTCGGGTCTGTTATTCCATTTTTTATTTTTATGTTTTTTTAATAAACTAACAGATTCTATTTCATAGCGATCGAATTATACATTAGGTTTTAAATATATTTGTTTTAAAGAGAAATGATTTGCCCTGGTCGCTGCTTCTCCGTAGCAGTGCTCTAAGTCACTGAGCTACCAGGGTCGTACCCAAGCCAGACAAATCCATTCTCTTCACTGATACTATATACCTCTGTTCTTGCAATTTTTGCGATGTATACAGTGGCTCTGTCCAATCCAAGATCCATCTGACTTGGATACGACCCCTAGCAGCTCAGTGGCTTAGAGCACAACTACGGAGGATTCGGACCCGGGTTCGAATCCCGGCCAGGGCAAATATTTTCTATTCAAAACTAAAATATTTAAAAATAATTACCTTAAAAATAACAATTAATAAAAACAAATTATATAAATTAGATTGTTTCTGTATAGATATAAAATACTCGATACATACGTAACAAGGGAGTTTGAGTGTTTTATGAACTAGTTTATATTTAAATACTTATAATTATATTCACTATAAATTTATGAAAGTCACACAGAATGGACATTAATATAATATATATGAATAGTAATAGTAAACTTCTTAATTAATTATCCATATGATTTTGCCTTATCTTCATTCATTACCAAAATATTCATTCTACATTTAATAACCTATATAAATATATGTGTGTTTCATCTTCAAGAAAAAAAAAACCTGCTTCCAGTCAATTATTTTATTCTTTATAAACAAAACGTTTCGACACTATGGTGTCATTCTCAATCATTTCCTTTTCTGCATTTTTTAAACTTTAAATAAAATAACAATAATTACAATACTATAAATAATTTAACATAAATCTCCAAAGATAACATTACTATAAGTATAAATACCTGGAAAGTCAATACTTTTGAATAATTCTTAAGTAGATATATAGTCCTCCATGGTCAAAAATTATATTGCATTACAAAACCAAACTTTGATCTTTGACCCATCAGATCCTTTTTCTTATTTCTATTAGACATTAGACTTTAGTATAAAATAACAAATTATGTTCTAAAACGCACATTAACAAAATAATACAAATTACAAAGTAAATTTTTTTTTTTAATTTAATTTATTTATTTATTTTACTATATAATTTTAAAAAACAATATTATATCAAATCAATTAATTAATTATGAAATATATGGAAATTTTTATTTTTTTATTTTATTAAAGATCTACTAGTAGGTTATATGGTCAGGTTATTATAATTATTATCTGATTTGTTTTCAATGTATAAGTATTCTTATGATCTATTATTTTTTTAATTTCAAAATTATGGATGAATATAATTTACTAATTTCTCCTGCCTCTTTTATATGTGTGTTTTTGGTTAGAAATTAAATATGGAAAGGTCCCTCTGTTACGGTTTTATTTAACAACGAATGGAATATCTTTATTTAGCCCTTTCTAAATTATTGCACAATTGATCGTACTCATCTGTACGAAAAGTAATAATAATAATAATAAATTCTTTATCTATTCTGGGACAAGTCCCTTTAGAATAACATAATTGTACATTATTGTGGGCTTTAGAGCCTTAGAGTACAAAGAAAAAAAAAACAAGCAGATAAGTCAATCTATAAAGCTGATTAAATAATAATAAATAAATAAAAAAATAACTTCTTATGATAATGAAATAGAACCTAAATAAAATGCTCAGTAGGACAGTGCTCGATTGAGATATTGTCTGTGGCCAGGTGAGAATCGTGCCAATAGTCACCTGTGTCTTAGCACTAACATTACCTGTGTATCTGTAATAAGCAGCCTGTCTAGTTGGGGGATCAGGTAATTTACAATGAATCAGGTAATGACTCTGGAAGGTGTTATCTTAATCGATATAGATAACTGTTTATTTTTTTACCAGCATCGCTGTATTGTCTCTAGGACAACGGTTGCACAGGAAGGTGGTTTTTCGTAGATCTCGCTCAACTGTCATGCCCCCCAAATTATGTACTATTTTTATAGAGGCTGGGTGAGCCCAAATATGGCTTCAATTCAGGTTCAATCCCCATAAGAAAGCTGTAAATATATAGACTATGGTTGAAATTGATCATGTACTGATTGGGTTATATAAAAAATAATTGAAGTACAAAAAAAAACCACCATCTGGACCAATGGCAATCATTCTTATGAGAAAAAAATTTTTTTACAAAGCCCTCATTAAATCTTAAAAATTAGGCCCAATTAAGGACTCGGGTCCTTCAGCATGGTAACTCAACGCTCTACAAACTGAGCTAATACGCACTCTCGAAATAATAATAAGTGAAGGATAAAAAAGATTCTAAGGAACAGTGATGTAGGTACTAAAGATCTATATATTGAAAGGTTACAAGCAATATTTAATTTAAAATATTCTTAACATAAATACCTTTGAATCCTGGTTTCTTAATATCCTGGTTTACCATCGTTGGTTTATCTCATTTTTTCTAAACAACATTCGGACAGAGAAACCAGTTTTAGAATAAATTCGACCATAGAAGGAAGTAGAGATTTGATTTTAATGTCTTCATCTTAAGACATTAAAAAGTAAAGATTTGTGGGATAATTAAACGTGAGTTCCATTTGATAAATTACAGCTCAATTATTTAAACAAGATACACCAATTAATTCAGTTCCAGGAATTCCCAGATTTCATGTTACTGCATGCCATTTCAACTTTTATAAACATAACTGATTTAATGGTATAAAAAGTCGCCTGAAAAAAAAATACAAGCTGAGAATTTGAATGACAATAAATTTACCTTTAAAATTAAATTTAAAAAAATTAAAATTATAAGTTGATTTTGCAATGGCGGCTATAAAATTCGACCAACTTCTACTTTTCTCTAAATTTATAAAGTTTATGTATAATGTTTATGGTACATAGCGAACATGTCTTGATTGGACGGATTGATAAACTTGTACGGTCCTTACAGTTTTATTTCATCCTCGCTTTCGTGAATGATATTTCAATAATTTCAGTTATCTGAATTAAAGCAATCCACGAAGACATAGCAATGAATTTGCACAGAAACTGCAATAAGTAAAATAATTAGGCCGTATAAAAATTAATTAATCTGTTAACAGCTGTGGTTGTATCCTGTGATATCTGATGACCATATTGGGCTCACCCAGGCTCTTTAAAGTGGGCATCATTAATTGGTGGAAAATCTGGCATATGTTCTTAGACAAATCGCTCTCCAGTACAACCGTTGTCCTACAGTACAGTCTCTACCAAGTACAGAAACTGAGCATAGACCCTACATTGGTGGTAGGCTAAGGATAAATTAATACATAGTTCATTCTTCAAGGGTGCT
This sequence comes from Arma custos, assembly GCA_037127475.1. Lineage (NCBI taxonomy): Eukaryota > Metazoa > Arthropoda > Insecta > Hemiptera > Pentatomidae > Arma > Arma custos. The sequence goes on along the minus strand of CM073764.1, from coordinate 135,192,976 downwards.
GCATGTCCCCTACCTTGTTTAAGATTTTCATCGATGGTTGCTTGGAAAGTTGGAACAAAAAATGTAATCCGATGGGTATACCTACAAACGGCTTTCACTTATACCATCTACTATTTGCTGATGACCAAGTGATTATTGCCCAGGACGAAGAAGATGCGAGTTACATGTTTAGAAAAGCGGTAGACCAATACAACCAGTGGGGATTAAATGTCAACTATACTAAAACTAAGTATATGTGCACAGATAGGAGCGAAGCAGACGACCCAACTATTGGGAGCTTGGACAGAGTGGAGCAGTTTTGCTATTTGGGGTCCATACTGGAAAGCGGAGGGACCACAAATGTGGAAGTAGAAAAAAGAATAACGAATGGTAGGAAAGCAGTTGGCATGTTAAACTCTCTCCTATGGAGTAATAATATACTGAGAAGGACGAAGAAACTGATATATAGTGCTGTGGTCCAAAGTATAATGATCTACGGCTCTGAAACCTGGGCCCTCAATAGAGTTCAGGAAAGAAGGTTGTTATCAGTAGGGATGGACTTCTGGAGAAGATCTGCCCGAATATCAAGAGTGGAACATGTCAAAAATAGCGACATCAGGGAAAGAATGGAAGTTAACAAGAACATACTAGAGGTCATCGAAGAAAGAAGATTGAAATGTCATGTGAAACGGATGGACAGTAACCGGATCCCGAAATTGGTCATGGAGTGGGAGGCCGAGGGAAGGAGGAAGAGAGGAAGGCCTCGAACCCAATGGAAAGCTAAAGTGGAAGAAAGCTTGGCTGGGCATGGAATGACGGAGGAGGATGCGCTTGACAGGGACGAATGGAAGAGGTGGCTGAAAGAAGAATTTGGATGAGGAAACCTTCATTTGTGAAGAAAATCCTTTAAAAAAAAAAAAAAAAGTTCATTCTAAAAATCCAAGTACTACTGAACATATGATTTGCGAAAAAGGACTTTTCCAATTAAGTCAGCATTGAAGAGGCGGCATTAGATTAGGTTTAATCTTTTTGTAACGATGCTTTGCAAAATTCTTATTAATTACTTCCGTAACATGAGAAATTTATCCTAACATTAAAAGCCAGCGTAATGATTCATTCAACATTACCTTAAGTGAAATTTATCGTGTAATGAGCAGCCTTGTTAAACAGCGCGTGGGTATTTCTGCGATAAGCGTTTTGATTCATTACTAACTCTAGTAGCTCTTTGCATCTTATCTTCACAAATTGGCTACAGTTATTATATACATATATGTAATATATATATATATATATATCTCGAGACTTTTGTATAATAAACAGATTGTATTATTGTAAGGAAGAAACAGTTGGGGGTGCAGTCAATAAAAACACCTAAATAAGTGTATATATTGTGTGCCGATGTTTCCATCCTTTCCACCTTCACCTTTCTTCGCACCTGTTTCTAACAACAATTTTTGGCTTCCATCATATGTTAATAGCATAGAGTTCATTATTATTTAGCCTCATATTTTTACATCTACTGAATGTCTAATGAGTACTTATTTTCTATATGTTTATGTTATATTCACATCATATTTTATATTAATACAACTTCTTTCTAACTGTATACAGTTATAATATTAACTTCCCTTACTTATATTTTCTATTTTCTTTTCATACTTGAGAGTTCATATTTATAAACATTATTTTAAATTTATCAATCTTTTCTTTCTACATATTCTTGTATTATTACATTTTACTTATGTAACCTCTAGAAGTCTGGTATCATACCATTTATATCTATAATTAAACTAGTTTTTTCTAAATCCTTCATATTCCACCCCTTTTTCTATAGTTTATCTTCTCATTTTGTATCTTTCCGTTTACCTCCTCATTTTTCTTTCCCTTTATATAATGTTTACATTTTATCCTTTCTGGACATTTATTTTCTGTATTTTATATTCGTATTCTTTAATTATTATATCTGTCACTATTTTAATTTTATTATACTCTGTAACTACCTTTATATTCGTTATCTTTAATTATCATATCTAGCCACTATTTTAATTTCCACATTACTTGTCACCATATTCTTGTTACTGCCACGTTTTTTTTAATGTTTTTCTGTTTGTTTCTCTCTCTTAGCCCTGAAGATGGCCTACATTGTAGGCCAAGACGTCGGCACACACTTATTTAGGTGTTTTTATTGACTGCACCCCCAACTATTTCTTCCTTACATTAGAAGTTACAGTCAACCAATTCTTCTCTAACATTGTATTATTCTTCAGTCAGGTAATTTTGGAAGTTACTATTTATAAACTGTCAGAAAACTCAACGGTTTCGTCCTTTGTAACTCTCAACTAAACTGCATAAATTAGCTTCTGCTTATACCGTTAAACTACACGGGATATCTCCAGCTCTAAACTTATCGTTAGCAGAGAAGACTATCTTCGTATTGCCAGATTCTCCAAGTTCCCTAGAAGGTTTGAAAGATATGTATCCCAACCATCCATTAGTAATTACAATTCAATATAATGTTAAAATACTCGTAGAACCGTCCATATATTTTATGCTAATCCCTGGTCACATGGGCATTTAGGGTAATGCCTCGCAAACCAGGCAGCCCTAGAGGCAATTACGCTACCTGGTCGAGTCGCCACAGTTCTCACTCCATCAATAGTTAAGAGACTTCAGAGGGATGGCAAGCCATGTGTAAAGAAATCCACTCCAGTAAACTAAAAATTATTCATAAAAACAATAATAACAGGGTTTACAACCTAGTAGGGAGATGTTTCCAAGGGCTCGCTTGAGTCTTGGCCACATTCAGCTCACTAATGCATATAGTATGAAAATAACTGGCTTCTCCTACATACCAATAGTGTATCCGTATTTTGACAATTTAAGCCTATTTTTCAATAATGTAATTATTACATTTTAATACTAAATAAATAATAATAAGACAGTTTTTTGGATGAACATCGCCTAATGCTATTTCAAATTGTATTTGATTTTTTTCCATATTCCTGTTTGAATATGAGTGTGAGTGAATGTGTCTGTGTGTGATATTATCTACAGAATATACCAAAGTTTTATATAGCAAAGCATATACGTTGATTACCTAAATGTTTTAGGCTTTTATATACCAAAAAACAAACAGACAAGCACATAGTATACACTAGTATGAGTGCACGAACACGTAACATTATTTAGAACCACAGATATATGGTAGGATACCAGATTCAATAAAATTAAATAAAAATTTTCGAAATATGCATTTTTCGATTAATTACATAACATTACGGTAAAATAGTTAGTAAATCTTTGATATTGGCCGAATATCCTAAATACATAATTTGGAAGGTGTTTGGTTGGATCACATTGAGCAAGAATACTGACATTTTGGATCGAACATTCCAGAGCAGTTAAGTCAACTCCAAAAGTTTCTCAAAGCTCGCTTATTTTAAATGCCTTATCATTAAAACTTCAGGCTATCCTAATGTCTAACCGATATTCATTGATCAGATTCTCGCGCACGAACAGGAAATGCTACACTAAGAAATTGTAGATCTCCTTGACATGTGACCGATGTGGGCCTTTATAAGATGCAAATATCAGCGCCTACGCCCATCCATATGGCCTAATGGCGTGTGTGAATTCGTCAACCATTTACTCAAAACATGTCATATGGTAAGGAATTAATCGATTTATTAAGATCATAATCGATTCAGTGGAATCCAAATATGAGCGAAATTACTCCTAAAAGATCAAAATATCCTGTAAAACTTGGGCTCAGTACGTGGTAGAGACTCTATTGTTCTTGTTCAATGGTTATGCATTGAGGTTAATTTAGCCATGGTGCTGATTAAAACCCTCCTAAAAAATTTGTATTTTAAATTAAATTAAAGTTTTCTGAGTCCTCATCTCAGTTATTAATGAAGAAAAAAATTATAATATTTTCCAAAGAACACGCCCTAACACCACGTTTTTCCCTCGATTCCAAGGATAGCTTATAAAGACTGGGTGAGCCTCAGAGAGGCCTCTAGATTCCAAATGGCCGATCCACGGCTATTGAAAAATAAAATAATATCTGCCACAGCATGTCCACACTTGTCAACATCATATGTAGAATTCCCGATACTCCTTTTACAGCAATCATCATACACGGATGGATAATCTTGCTCTCATTTCAATCATCCATCCTTAGTATAATCCATATTCATTTCTTTCTCTGAATCACGGATTATTATCGTACCTTCTATGACTTACAAATGACCTAGACCTCTTGAAGATCTCCCTTCCCTCCAAGAACTTGAGGTGAAATAAGCCATTCTATTGTAATTCGCCGACTACAATGGAAGGAGGGTCGCGAATTGTGTAATCTTCCCGATTACTGATTGCTCATCCATTCTTAGGCATTGCTTCGCAGTTCCTGGAGTGTCCTGGATCTTATCTCTTCAAGCGGATACAACATACAGGGGATCTTGGATAAATATCAATACATAGATATTTTAAAAATTTATTTCGATAGCATTGCCCATTAAATTTTAACCATTGAAACCGATAATTTTTCTTTATAAAAACAATATTCAACTGTAAAAAGTCCAAAAAAACTTTGTGTTCCAATAATAATTTAAGAGTGGTAACAGTAGTCAACAATAGTTGCTCATTCCATACGACTTGTTAATGGTTTCTGATAGGGAACCACAAATATATTGGAATAGCAGTTCTACAAATAAATAAAAATATTAATATTTATTCCAAAATAGAAGAAAAACAAACATTTTACCGCTACAACCCATGAAATGTCTTGGGTTCAATATGTGGTAGAGATTTCTAGGGCGACAGTTTTGCAGGTAGGTGATTTGTCCTAGATCACGGTCATAAGCCAGGTTTATTTTTTATATATTTTTATAAAAAATATTTTATATAAATTGTATAATATTTGTGTTTATTAAAGAGGCTGGAAGGTCTCAAGATCCCACAGAGTTTATCTCCGGTAGTTAACACATTAAATAAATTAACTGCCAAAAGCGGAAGTTGGAGTACTATTAATTAAACAAATCTCCGAGTATTAGATTTGTAGTAGCTATCAGACTTATACGGGATAAGTATTTAGTACCTATAGTAAAAAAAAAAGTATTGCTTACAAGGTGCTAGAGAGAACATTAATCAAGTTGCTTAAACATAAAAAGTAATTTATGTAACACAGTAAAATATATTATAGTAAATATAGTCTACTGTAAAATGGGTAAATGTCAGCAGAAATGAAATCTTAAAGTTCACACCTTTATTTTTTCTCTTTCTTACGTCGCAGAATCTTCTCGCCAAGGACGGTTCCAATTCGATTCGTTCTTCAAAAAAATGTCACCGCTCAAAGAGCAAAGGAGCTCGGGAAATTTTCTCCATTTTGAATGTTTAACGATACAATAAACTTTTACTAGCAAATAAAAACAAGGAACGATCGAAGAACTATTTTAAAGGCGTTGCTTAGCAACGGTTAGAGGAACAACTGTTTATCTTTTGTCATAATTGATCAGCTAAATCATAAATATTTTTTAAAAATGGCAAATCACAAAGCCACTGTTTCTGATTTATTTAATCCGTTACACGTTTAGAACGTTGTAGAATTGATTTTGAATTCAAATGGAAAAAAAGAAATGCATTGATTCAAAAAACATAACAAGCTACAAATTATTCCGATCTTTCGATTTTAAGACTCTGTTTTTCTTATAAACAATAGCTTACATACTGTTTTTTAACTTCCATAATTTAATATATATGAGATACTAGCTTTTGCCCGCGGCTTCGCTCGCATAGAATTTTGACTACCGCATAAAGTTTCTTGACAGTGCTTTTTAACAATAATTTAAAATAATAAATAATTTAATTTTTTTCACTATAGGATACTCGTACAAAATTTCAGATGTCTAACTTCAAAACTGACAGAATCCATACAACCTTTGAACCCTTATATTATAATAAATGTGGAATTATCCAAACTTCTTTCCTAAATCATACAAAGGACCTATCTGCAAATTTCAAGATGCTAAATTCCTGATTTGCCTTTAATTATGTACTATAATGGATCTCCACAGTACCTCTAAAACTGTCGGAGGTGGGGAGGGGAACGTGCCCCCGTGCGCCCCCCTAAATCCGCGCTTGCTATAGCCCATTTGTTATTCTGATGTATAACCTATATTACTGTAAAGTTTCATCCAAATCCGTTCAGTAGTTTTTGCGTGAAAGAGAGACAAACATACAAACTTTCACATTTATAACATTAGTAAGATTACTTATTTTTTGGAAAAAAATAAAAAGCTATTTTGTTATAAAATCCAGGCTATGCTTGAAAATGATTAAAGGAGAACCAGCCTAGTTCCCTTATGTATTAAATCAGGAATGGTACCTTTTGTATGATTAACTAAATACATAGTTTCCATCCTATTTTATTGAGTGAGTATAAATTAAAAAAAAATATGTGTAAACATTTGAAGCATCTAATGCATTTCAATTAGTTTAAAATAAATATCAAACAACGTAATAGAAACGAAAATAATTCCATTTATCCCTGGCCTTTTGCCCCGACAAATCAGAACGCATTAATGTCTTATCTAAACACTATTAATTTCTAACACATTAACATAATGTATTCGTAACACGTAGATGATGTAATGAGACCTACTCCTACAAAAGTGGATTCCTTAGTTCATTGCCAGGCTTTAACTTAATGGAATTAAGGCGTTGTCCGTATTGGTCTGTTACCACGGTAACATCCTTCCATCCATATACACCATACTCCTTGTTAGGGACTGCATGCTACCAGTTCCATTTGACCATATTTCACATCTAGGATTGTACTCCTAAGGCAGTTTTCTCACGGTTCAACATCTGATCGATACTAAAGGGAATCTAGGATTCGGATTCGATAGTTAATAGAGCTATATAGTTGTCTTCATGACCTAGTAATGAGAATTTAAAGTCAGTAATGAACTTGATTTGTTTGTTCATTTAACGTCACTTTATGCTGCTATGGCTAATCGGACGATGCTACAGTGGGAGCTCTAAATTTGGCCTATCCAGGTTTAATTAGCATAGGGATTTTTAACGCGTACCTGACATCGTACAGGCTCGGGACCCCCGTTTAACGTCCCTTCCGAAGGACGGTGTAACTAAGGATTTTTTATTTCCTTTATAAAATCCTAGGGCCACCTGCCGGGCTACGAACCCGCGATCTTGGGTTTAGTAGTTTGTTACGCTAACCACTAGACCACAGGTGACCGTAGTAGTGAACTTGATATTAAATCCGGCTGTGAATGATAAATTATTTAATCTAATATCACTCTTAGATATATTCTGTTGGATCTGCAGACTCTTCATCCAGGCTCTATAAATTCGGTACACTTGAGTTTTCTTCTAAAAGTACCTATCCTCTTTGGATGGTGGCGATTATAACGGTCCATATTATTTTACGAACTGCTTCACGAAAGATGTTTATGGATGCTAATGTTGTCTATTGCCTGAGGTTTTTCAACCAAGGTCTCTGCGACCAGGCTTTCCTTCAATGTTATCCATAAAACTCTGAGCATATGCCGATAATACAACATCTGGACTGCTTATAGAGGTTTACTTGAACCATCCGTAAGTTTCCATGCCTCTGATCCCTATGATTACACTGATAACAAGTATCCTCTGAAAGTTCTGATTCGAGGTCCCAAGTGCAAGTCATAGCACCCTTAGTTAGCATAACAACTCCCACTCTAAAGTTAAAAAGTTAATGGTGGATTGAACTGGTCAGGGGGTGCAGTCAAAGATAACACCAAATACTAGCAAAGGATTAAGTTCGTTACCAACAACTTCACAAGTCCACCCCAATCTTGAAGATCTCCAAATTAACGATTTACCAAGAAATTATTCAGCCTTACAGAATTCTTTTCGTAAAGTGGAGTTACTATACAACCTTGAGAGGAATATAACATTGCCCGCCACGCTTGCAGTAGCCTCAAGAAGGCAGTGACCAGAATAGACCTCTTGCCCAAGTAGACCTTCACCTGTAGCTCAGGTAGTGTGGCATATTGCAGGTTTGCAGGTTGCACTCTTGGCGTTGTTCGAAAGTAACTCCCTTCCAAATAGGTCGAAACCACATTCCAGTCGGCCTAACAATGTCTTCTTCTAGGCACGATACCCGATGAAAAGAAAATGAAACCCAAGACGGAGGATTTTTGAAAGACTAGGAGATTCTTCTAGGATGCCCTTATATCGATACGTCTGTGTTTTATTGGTGCACTTTAACGTATATACCTTAGAAATTATGTCCCTATGGGTGTCTAAAGAATATTAAAGAACCTTGCACCACTACAAGGAATGGAGACTCTTGGATTCAGTACGTGGTAGAGACTGTACTGTTTCTAGGAAAACAGTTCTGCTTGAAGGCAATTTTCTGGGATCACATTCCACCGCTCGGTTTCCCCTCTTAACAGGATTAAACTTAATACTTTACAGAGGTTGGGTCAGCCCAATGAGGCTCTTAAGATCCCACAGGATACGCTCCCCGCTTCCCATGATAGCGAAATTTCTATAATTTAATACTTTTTTTTTTAGATTAATTTATTGATATTTACAACTATAATAATATTACATCAAGTAAATTTACTAATATGAGCAAATGACATGAAAACAAAAAACATTTGTGGAGAAACTACCCATCAGTAGCACTCCAATAAAGTTCTATAGTAGAAGGTCTCGAGGCCATCTTCTTTTCAGGCGTCTCGGAGGGTTATCAAGAATTGTATGGGAAGCAAGTTGAGAGACTAACGGGACTAAAATAGAAGGATAGGTATCTGCTTTGGGCCAAATCAGCAACATTTGGGATATTAAGATCATGATGGATGAGTTTGTTTGTGAGGTAATAAGGAGCATTGAGGATTTTACGAAGGATTTTGGATTGTAAGATTTGGATATGAGATGAATTGGTTTGTTTAGTAGAGCCACAAAGCTCAACTCCGTATGTCCAAATAGGTCTGATAACTGTCCTGTAAATGAGTCTTTTGTAATTAATTGGGAGCTTAGAATGTTTGTCCAGTAAATGTTGAATTAGGCGAAAATGTCAGTTTCTTGTCTTTTCAGTCTTGTATCAGGATTCCAAGTGAGACGTTTGTCCCGATGGAGTCCTAGGGAACGTATCTGCTCGGCAGGGATCAGTGGAGTATTATTAAAGGATATAGTAGGGCAGGAATAATTTAATACTAAAACTAATTCTTTTTTGCCGAAATATTACGGTCTTAAGGATTATTACAAGTGTATTTGTGTTATTTTCTATGTATACCATTACCCTACAAACATGACAGTTCTATTAGAATTTTAAAATGTCTTTAAAATATTATATATTATAATATTAATGAAACATACGAGTATATTGGTTAATAAAACTTATTTTATAATCTAGTAATTTTTATAAATAGTTTAATGGCAGAATTATGCGCCATTTTCGTATATTTGTAATCGTAAATGTATTTATTAAAATTTACTACAGTATTAAATAGTTAAACAAGTAAATGGAACGAAGATACGCAATGGTATGAGATAAAGTTGTGTTGATAAGCTACCGCACGTTGGTTTCCAAGAGACCGTTCCTCCACCTACAAGAGATTTCGTCACCGACCGAAGACATGGAGACGGCTGCTGAAACGTGCACACGGGAGTGTTGTTGACCTCAACCACAATGGCCATTGTCCTGGCCTACAAGGAGCTAAATAGAAAATGGCTTTTCAAAATACAAAATAGAAAAAAAAAAAATTGTATAGAAAATACTTGCTCGGCCAGCTTTCTAAAACTAATCCTTCCCTCTTATGCATTCTTCACAATTAGTAACTTCTTTTTTACGAGGCCTTCATTAGGTGCTTTCACTGCTCTCGGCAGCTTCAGAGAAATCTATATAAACTATCTTACGTCAACGACACCTATTAGCGGGAATCTAAACCTCCAGTACGCTTAAATAATAATGAAAAACCTAAGCAGTGGAATCCCGAGATTGTGATTGCATTTTCAATTAAAAATAGAAATTTAAACCGTTAAATAATATTGAAATTTCAACTGATTAGCCACAGTTTTAAAATGCAGCCCTCTCAGCTGACTTTCAACCGAGTACAATTGTACATCTTTTTCGAGGACCCTATGGGTAATACTTCACTAAGCGGTATCTATTAATGGTCTGATTTTAATGAATTTAGTTTTGCTGTATAAGAAAATTGACCAAATTTCAAATACACACCTTAAGTAAAGCGATAAAAATATCATGAATGAAGAGCTGAAACAAATATTGACAACCGGAAAAAGCACCTCCCTTCTACAAACAACGTTTAAAAAATAATAAATTTAACTACTAAAACATAGCACAGACTTGAAAAAGATCAGGTAAACATAATAAGCTGTGATTTGATCCTCACTGTTAAGATATTATTCTACCTACACTTCTGCAAGGCTTAAAGCAAAGGGGGCCTCAGGGATGCCCAAATGTAGCAGAAATATATGTATATAACTGTTATGGTAGATCCATTATTTATTCTTTAGACAGAAATAGGTCGAAACTATGATATCTGCAGGACGTTCTGGGGCTCACCCAGTCTCTTTATAGTGGGTACGCTTAATTAGGGGGAGTACCTGGCGGTGGAGCGCGTTCATTTCTTTATACAACTTTCTGTTTGGAAACAGTGTAATATCTACCATTTTTACCATTCTTTACACTAGTATAAAGTATTTTCACCTATCAATATTAATACTGTATTTTCTAAAATATTTTTTTTTTTCATTTTTATTTTTTTATATAATTCGTTTCTAGATTTTTATAATTTTACAATTTTTATTTCTTCTTTTTTTATTAACTATAATTTTTAGTGCGTAATTCTTATCACTTTCTAATTTACCCATATCATTTCACATTCCTATTGTATATTCAGTTTTTATTTATTTATCTGTAATACATTAATTTTTTTAACTGTCAACACTTTCTGTTTTATTATTACTTTCTTCATGATGTGGGTTACTACCTTTTGGCACTTAGTAGTTTATAGTATACACTTATACATTTTAACCTTCATAATTACCTTACTGTACATCTTTATCAATTTTTTTGCCTGTATTCACCTTCTTTTGGTTTATCTATATTTAAAATGTTTTAGTATATTTGTACCGTTTTCTTATATTGTATGTATTTTGCATATAGCCCTGAAGAAGACCTACAGCGTAGGTTGGCTATCAATAAAGATTTTCTCAAATTACTTGAGAATTTCATTCAGTGACCTCTATCCGGACCAATGTCTTCAACATACATTATCATAGGTCAACAATTATCATCAATATCTACCATTTTTGTATGAAAACTTCGCTTATGACACCAGCTGACTAGGAAAACTAGGCAGTTGAGGGCGATCTCCTAATACAAACGTTGGCTTAGAAACAGAACAGTTTCTACCATGTAATAAACCTCAGATCTGTCTTGGGCTATAATGCTACTTATATATGTACTCTATATATAAAAAAAAATTGTTTCAATGTTATCTATTTATTTAATTATAGTATCATATAACTAAAATTACCGGAAATGGATAATGGCTTATTAAGGCATGTCGTGACAAGTGCCATCTACAATAACACAATTTAACAATAACAGGCCTTATTAATATTAAGTGTTACATTATTTTGTAGTTATATTATTTTTCGATTCGTGCCTCAATTATAGATATGAATTTTATGTTGTAGAGGCTGATTTGTATTATATTCAACCTGATAAGGAATCAATTTTATTACATCTACAATGATTATAAAGATATTCCTTATTTTTGATCTTTGAAAGTGATACACTCCAACTTTCTATCTCATGTTAACAATACTTGTTTAGTTTAGACTCAACATTCGATTCATTTACATAAGAATCCTAAGGGCTCATAAAAAACAAGTTAATACGACTTTTATGGCATCTTATGTAACTTATTTAAAAGCACTAACCAGGCTGATTTAACTGATTATTATCTTTAACATTATAGATTATTTATTTCAATATTGAAAACTAAAAAGAGACCTTATATTAATAAAGGACCTTAAATAAAGAGGCGAAATATTGGACAGATAATTTCAATTTCTGTTTTAGTTTGGAGACTTAAGGCTTTTCGTTGGAATTTTTCCACGGCCTTAACATTTATGTAAGGTCTCTTTTTAGTTTTCAATATTTATATATTTTGTGGAATAGCCATAAATCCACTGGTGTCTTGATATTGTTGTTTTTCTTTTCATTGCAATCTTATTTTCATTTTTCATATGGTTTTTTGTCTTATGTTTTGGTGTTGTTTACAATTATTTATTTTTTCCTGTTGTACTTTTTGTAGTTTGGTGAGTGCATGTTGAATTTTCAAATTCTCCAGTATCTATCAGCTGTTTTTATCTAACCTTAACCAGCTGGGGTCGAGTAACCTTCCTTATGATTCATTAGTTGCATTTGAGCCTTGGAGGTGGTGGGATGCTTCTTGGGTGCATTATTCATGTTTTGTTTTACTGTTATTCTCTTTCTACCCTGACGATGCCTGAATGGGCGAAATATTGGACAGATAATTTCAATTTCTGTTTTAGTTTGGAGACTTAGCGCGTTTCGTTGGAATTTTTCCACGGTCTTAACGATTATTTATTTCTTAAACTTTTAACAATCGTATCGAAATTAAGATATTTTTTTTAATGTACAGATTCATAATTAAAAAATGTAATGTGAAATTAGGGAGCAGGACAGCTCAGTAGTACAGTGCTGAGTTGCGATGCTGAGGATTTCGGATTAAAATCAAATAGTTATTAGTGTGCAAGTAGTTTCTGTATAATTTTCTAAATATAATCTGTATTTCGAAAATTAGGAATAAACAATAGTGTAGTATAATTTGACATAAAACAGAAAGTTTACTTAAAACGTTTCTTTCCATATTTAATATTAGCCCTAGATAAGCTACTGAGTTTAGGTATGGGATTCGGGCCCTGTCGAAACTTGAAAGTTGTGATTTGAGGATTATATTTTCCAAAGCGAATACCATATTTATATCAATTATATTGTTATTATTTTGCATTTTAAAACCTTCCCATCATCGCATACGCATCTGGAAATATACTATCTCTAAATTGAGATTTTGTTTTTCGATTATGAAGATTCGTTATTAAGAATAAATTTATAAAGATTCATGGAAAATGATTGTGGTATACTATCAGAATTAAAGAAAAACTACAGCCCATGAAGAGTATGGGGTTTAGTACTCGGTAGAGACTGTAATAGTCCTTGGACAGAGGCTGGACAGGGAGATGATTTGTCCGAAATCACGCTCGACTGACTAACGTCGGGTCCCTAATTAAAGGTACCCATTTTATGAGTGAGCCCTAGGTACGTCACCAGATTCCACGAGATGCACCTCCCCCCGTTGTTAACAGATTAAATAATTTATCTGCTACACCCGGATTTGAACTAGGGTACTTCGGTACAGCAACTCAACGCTTTACCACTCAGCTACCCGCGCCCATAAATATGCTTTATTATTACAATTTATTTTATATATTATATTATTTAGAAAAGAGAGGACGGAGATTAGGAAATAGGTCGTATCAGTGTTACCACAGCCTATTCATCAAGTAAGTTCTCAGTTCAACGTGAAAGAGAGCAGCTAAATTAACGTACAAACCTGCTAATGATACAACAGCTTGAAATGTTAATATATGTTCTTTATCCCGTGTATCTGAGAGTAAGTAGGCAGCTGTCTAAAACAGCTGACTAAGCGAGCCAAAGCTAAGGAAGAAATGGGCCATTCCCTTTCGGCCCATTTCCGACAAATTACCATTTCGTGGCGAACCTTGGGAGCGGTGCACTTTTTCAAAATGGATCCCCCAATTAACCCTAATATAACCTCTTTTATAATAATAAGGCGAGACTAAGAGTCTCCTAGATAAATAACATGTCGGACTCAAGGCTATTAGTATTCTGAGGGTATTTAAAGACCGCCATTGAGCTAGTAAATATATCATGATAATAAATGATAGTAATTATGAAGAAATAAGATGGAATTATTTTACATATTTGTTCAAATCTATCGAAACCTGGGGAGTGAGTGGATTACTGAGTTACTGAACTGTAGTTTCCGAGTTAGAACCATGTTGAGGAAGATTGTCTATTCTTTTAACAACCGTGGATCGACCCTTAGGGATATGCTCTCTCCTTTGGCTCACTCACCCTGTAATAACTCATATAAATCGAATTCCTTATGGGAAACTAAAAATCTAAATAAAATTCGATGGAAGCAAGTAATGGAATAATTATTATTATTATCATTATTTATTAGTGTGGCGCTACAACACGTTGACGCGTCCAGGCCTCCTTAACCAGCAGCCGCCATAAGTCTCTGTCCCGTGCTGCTGCCATACAGATGCAGACTCCCAAGCTCCAAATCCATCGAAGTCGGGTCGGCCAATCCTCCTCCGCCCATGGATGATCTTCTCCGTCAGTAGTCTTTTTGGAGCTTCTTCGTCGTCCATCCTGGCCACATGGCCAGCCCATCTCATCACCGCTTGATCAGAGTCACAATGTCAGGCTCTCCATAAAATACATAAACTTCTTCGTTCGTCCTCCGTTTCCACTCTCCACCAACTAACACCGGTCCAAAAATCTTTCGTAGGATCCTGCGCTCAAATATGGCTAAATCCTTGTAAGCATGTTTGGTCATTGTCCAAGTCTCTGCTCCGCATGTAAGGACTGGGCGAATCAAGGTTTTATACAAAATGATTTTTGTCTTTGTAACTACCCTACTTACTATTTGTTGCCTCAGTCCAAAGTAACATCGCAAGTAATGGAATAATAATCGAAGTAAATTCGGATAAGACGAAGTATATGGTCCGTAACGGAAACGACAGTACTATAGGGTCTATAGTAACAAGAAAAAAACGGAATTCAAGACGAATTCAGGCGAAATAAAGGCTGGAAATGCTGGTAACTTTTCGATCTCAACATATATAGTTTGATAATTTTAACCTAGAACTTTAAAATTAAAATTTATAAAACTATAACGCATATCTCCTATAAGGGTGTGAAACATGGAAGTTAATGCTGAAGGATAAACGGTATTTAACGGTATTTTAAATTAGGTTTGAAAATAAGAAAATTCGAGTCCATTGGAGAATATTATGAGGAATCACTGAGCACTCGGTTAATATTATATTAATAGAATATCATCGTGAAGAATGATAGGCTTTTAAAGTTGTTGGGATTGCTAGCGACTCAATTCTTAACAAGTTAATAAATACCGAACCGACTAGTAAACGTTCGAAGGGAAGACCGAAGAATAGTTGGGAGGATAGTTAAAAGGAGTTTTAACGACGGATTTGGGTTTGGGTAAAAAAGTCAGGGACGGAATGCTGTAGGAGGAGATTGGTGGCGTCGTGGCGTCGGAAACGATCCCTTGAGGTTAGCTATATTTTTATTTTTTAAGTATTATTATTATATTAGAGAAGAATTGGTTGACTGTAACTTCTAATATAAGGAAGAAATAGTTGGGGGTGCAGTCAATAAAAACACCTTAATAAGTATGCCGACGTTTCGGCCTACAATGTAGGCCATCTTCAGGGCTAAGATATTATTATATTATAGATTTATACAAATCTATTTCATTTAGTCTAGTTTATAAAAATTGCAAAACAACCTGCATACACAAGTTAAACAGCTAAAACTTTTATTAGTTACGCCGTCCTTCGGAAGGGACATTAAACGGGGGTCCCGAGCCTGTACGATGTCAGGTACTCGTTAAAAATCTCTATCCTAATTAAACCTGGATAGATAAAATTTAGAGCTCCCAATGTAGCATAGTCCGATTAGCCATAGCAGCATAAAGTGACTTTAAATGAACAAACAACTTTTATAAGGTTAGTTTCCCATCAACTCAGATTTATTTTTTGTACTAAAGGTAATGGAAAATCGGGATAAAAATGGCTGTCCGTAGCCGCGATGTCACACCGAAGACACGTCCATCCAGTGAAAGCCTACGAGGAATATTTTCCGCCGTCGAAGGAAATCTGTTTACAGCCGCGCTTTCCAAGTGTCGTCTTTGTCACAGCCATCATTATCTACTTTCTTCCTTTCTTATCCATCCTTCGCGGCGATTAGGAAATAGCCGTGGGCAGTTCCTCTCATCATCTCCCGATCCGATGCCTTTTTATCCGGGTTCCTCATACCGGGGGAAAGCTGTGAATTGTGCAGGCAACTAAGGGAAGTCGGTCCGTAAGGTGTATATAGGGTGTCACCATATTGCCCCCTCCCCCAACAAATATATATATATATATATATATATATATATATATATATATATATATATAAATTAATAAAAATAAGCTTATGATGGAGACTTAGTACTGTTAAATACCAAAAACCTTCATTTAAATACATTGTACCCGGGCTTGAGAGGAAAAGATTGAAAAAGACAATGGACAAGAGACCTGCTCAACTATTGATGCTTCCATTTCCAAAACTTGATGTTTCCGTAGCAGAGCAATGTCAAAACACTTGGACTAAAGTTGCTGGATGCTCAAGTGCGCAGATGTAATTGAAAATAAAATTAAATAAAAAATACGGTATTGGTATCGAGTATTAAATTCAAGACCGATCGATCTTCGATCGTTGATATCGTATATACGTATATTTATGTAGTAAATGTTTTGAGCAGAGAACATGTTCTACTGCCATTCATAATTTTAAGCTATGTTTCAACTCTTAAATTTATCTTGAATATATATATTGATATTTAGGAGGCCAGAGTCTCATTTAGGATGAGTACTCAAATTATTATTTATATGCCTTTATCTGAATTGGGTTCCTTTCCAAAGATCTGTTCTTGTGTTTACCAATTCACTCATACCTTCAATATATTATTTATAAATAAATAGTAAATCAGGGGAATGTAAGCACCAAAGGAATCACAATAAGGATCGTTTATTTATTCAATTCAATTCAACAAGGTTATGATTCAGATTTTAGTATATAAAAAAGATTGCCATAAAATGCCTCAGAGGAAATAAATTAAACTTATCTGTGAACAGGGGTAGATTGGGTTACAGGTCGGTCTTCTTCTTGTCACCCTCAGGACTCATCTTCTCGGTCCACGTTGTACGCCGGCTCCTTCTACCGCAAGATGTCTGCAGTCATCCTTGCTTCTCCGGCCTCGTCTCCAGAGTAGCTCCTTCCAGCTTCGCCTTCGTCTCAAGAGCACCTTCCTGCCCTGCGTCTATCTCCAGAGTGTCTTCTTCAGCCTCGTTTTCAAGAGTTTTCTTCTCTTCCCCTCTCCTTCCTTCTCCACTATCTTGGACCATAAAACCATAAGGGGACCAAGGGTCTGTTCTTTGTCCCAAACATATTCCCTTTCATGTGTCCCGACACATTTTCCCCGCTCCACATCTCTTTCATGGTGCCGGCAATACATAGCATTTATAAATATATAATTAAAGAGGATGTATTTAAAATGTATGGAATGCAAAATAAGGTTAAAAAAAGAAAGAGATGGAATGCCGATGTACGTCATTGTATTAAAGGACTTTGCAGTGGGCGACGATTGTTTAGAATGGCATTGAAATTAGAAATGCGAGTTATAATTGAGTGCTCAGGAAACATACCATAGTATTCTAAAAGCAACGGAAAATCTATTACAAAGGTCCATTATTTAAATTTTAAAATATAATGTTCGAAAATGATAATACAAAGGCGTAGAGATTTTTTTATGACGAACCTCACAGATGCTTGTTGACATAGTTTAATGAATGAATGTTAATGGTTTCAGTATTATTATTATTATTAATTATAAGAGGGAAATATTTAAAAAATAATTATATATATAAAAACTGTGCAACGGTTACTTTGTAAAACTAGTAAATCTGTAAAGAGATAGCGATGTGTTTTAAGACGAACAATTCAGATATTATTATTGGTTTTGACATGGTTCAGTGAAAAGATTGTTGGTGATTTCGGTGTCCATGTTTCGGGTATTTATTAATATTAATTATGTTAGGAAAATATTTTAAAAATAATTATAAAGTATTTAACTGTGTCACGGTTACTATTATAAGATAGCGGATCCTTCAGATAAAAAAAGTAACCATTAAAGAAGCCCTTAATTACAAAAGGAGATGAGATATCAAGCTACGATTATCTACTTCTGTTTACATCGTTACCTTTAACTGCGGAGGAACTCGTGAGAGAACAAACACTCGGAATTAAAAAAGCATTCTGAGATCTTGTGGTAACTCTGAGCTGATTCAAGAAGATCTATGAATATTTCATCCAAGACAATGGGGGAGGAACGGTTCAAACGTGCCGGCGTCCAAATTGGCCATGACCCTCTTACGGGAAACATCAACATCAACATCGTGCACTCTTCTCGCAGAAGACGATCCTGTGTTTCGAAACACACGACAGTGAGCACTACTCCGCTCCAAGGTGATACTTTTTTTCGGAAAGGCTATAATGGCCGAGTGTACTGATTTATTATACAGTGAAGATAGCAAACCTGTTATTTTCCAATCCGCGCATTAAAGTCTCCTTTATTGATATATGAACATCTGCATTGCATGCTTACCTGGAACAAAAAAACAATATTAATTAGACATAAACTAAGGCCAGAAAATTTACAAAAGATATGTTTTCAATAATAATATTTATAAAAGGCGTGGCAAATCCGAAGGACCGATACCGATCAGACTTAACAAAATCCTCCCATCTACGCCTCGGTCTACTTCTTCGATGACAGTCGCTACATATCTATTTACGAATCCGTTCGTCACTGAGCTAAACTTTACAACCCTATCTAAATCTTCCCAGTTATTCCCCGTTTTGTATAACTTCCTAAATTAGCTCGCCCTTTCTTCTTATCAAATACCAAGTGCTTTACTCAATAACTGTTTTTCAAATACCTTCAGGAAATTTGTTCTTTCTTCTATGTTCGGGGCCACATTTCAAACATTTAGTATAGTGTAAAGTCTAATACTTTTACTAAATCTTGATCTAAATATCTATCTATTGATCTAAATCTAAGTATCTATTCTAAATACTTTTTTTTTTTAAATTTATTTATTGATATTTACAACTGTATTACAATTATACAACAAGTAAATAGAATGCATGTTACATAATGACATGAGAATGACAAGTAGAGAAACTACCCACTGGTAGTACTCAAATCAAAGTTCAAATAAGAAGGTCACGTGGCCATCTTCTTTTCAGACGCCTCGGAGGATTATCGGGAATTGAAGAGGAAGCTAGGTTTGAAACTAGAGGGTTTGAGTGGGAATGAAGTTTGTTATGGAAGGATAGATGCCGGGTTCGGGCCAAATCAGCAACAAAAGTGACATTAAGGTCGTTATGGATGACTTTATTCTTAACAAAATAAGGAGCATTGAGGATTTTACGAAGGATTTTGGATTGTAAGGATTGGATGCGAGAGGAATTCGATGGCTTAGTGGAGCCCCAAAGTTCTACTCCGTAAGTCCCAAATAGGTCGTATGATGGTCATGATTCTAAATACTTAAATTTTTTTGTGCTAAAATTAATTAGCTCGTATATTAATATAATAAAAACCACCGTCACAACCTTTTTAGTATCAACTTTCTAATTACTAGTGCAATAATGAAATAAAATCACCCTGTTTTGGACTTCTCCAAAGAGTGCTTCATTAATTCATGGACCAATGTATCTTGTCATAGATAGTATGATAGAATTTATCTTCTTTATATATTTCTTTTTTCTATTTGAGAGGACAAGGAGCGAGGTGGAGGAATAGTAGGGCGCTAAATTGCTATGTAGAAGGTCCCGGGTTCAAATCTGGCTGTGACAGTTATTTAATCTGTTGACGGGAGGATCTGGAAGACGGGAGGATGGGCGCAGAAGGATCTGGAAAACATCCAGGGACTCACCCAGCTTCTATAAAGGGAATAACTTTATCCGGGGAAAATCTGGTGATTAAGCGTAATCTCGGACAAATCAGGTTCCCGCACAACCATTGTCCTAGAAACAGTACAGTCTCTACCACATACTGAAGTCTCTACCCTTCACAGGTTGCAGTAGTAAAGGATTTTTTTTCTGTTAGAGATGACAGGAAACCATCATGTATCCTTTTATGGCCGAGGCTTGAAGTTGTGGTTTTCTTTGCCTTTATGAGAGTAATAAAGTTGATCACCGATGAACTCCAAGACAAGGAAGGATACACCACTTGTATCTTACCATATCTTCGGTATGCTCATACAATTTAGAGATACTGTTTTAAATTTCATAACTCTAAACTATATTCTCGGCGTAGTAAAACTTAGACTTCATGTGACCTAAAAGAAGAAGTAGAGAAGGGCAGACAGGTAGATCCAGGTAAGCAACCACCTGCCCTCCCATTAGCAACAATCTCAGGTGAGATAACAAGACCTGTTCTTGGGCGACATTAGTATTATCTCTTTAGTTTTTTGTTCCCGGCGATTATCTACGGAAGGATGTCATTATATCTTCGTAATTTAGGAAGAACGATTCAGTCTTTTGTCTCTCTAATAGCTCGTTTACAAGAAATGTTTTCAATATATTCTTGGACGTAAAATATACAAATTAAAACGCCTTAATTTTAAATTGGCAATACAACTAATACGTTTACAAATATTGATATTATTTAGTCAATCTTAATTTGTAAACTAATGTGAATGAAAAATAAAACATTATGATCCAGTAACAGCATAGCATTAGATATTGGATAGTGTTAACTATACTTAGGATTTAGATTTAGATTATGACTGTAATCTTTAGATTGAATCTTTGGTTTCGCTAAACCTTTTATTATTTTGGTACTAGTATGTTTAAGGGCCTGCTGACATCAGCGCGCTCAGGTGTCACTTACCTCAACTATTTGGACCTTGTCAGGTTATGCATGAATTTTAAATAGGCATTGCCTTTCATTATGATACAACAGATTTATAGGAAATGAAATGATTGAGAAACATGTAGACAAAATTAAACTAGAAATAATAAAAAATTTATTACAAGCAATATTCATCAAATAACAATTTGTAACTAAAATATGATAATTTTTTTAATTTTTAAATGTTTTTATTTTAAAGAGAAAAGATTTGGCATTTAAAAATTAAAAAAATTATCATATTTTAGTTACAAATCGTTAATTGATGAATAAAATAGAAATATTTAAAATATGATGTTATGATAAACAATGAAAGATTTATTCCAAACAATGCTCATTAAAAAGAACAATATCTTCAAAAACTGCATCAAAAGGGTCTCTTCCCTCTAAATTCGTTCTCCACATGAACTCCGCCAAGTAAGAGTCTATTTGTTCTCTATTGTTGCCTCTTCTTCTCTTGTTTCCCCACTTCACTGATCCCCATAGCCTTTCTATTATTTGGGTGTTAGCCAGAGTAGTTGGATCAACAAAGTTCAATTGATGGTTAACCATTAAATGGGTATAGCCTTCATTCTCCAGGTTTTTATATGCTTTCCAGGAGTCAGATACGACTATTGAACCGGGTCGAATGTTCTTAATAATGAATGGAATTAATGTTGTTGCAGACCTATCAGGAACTTTAACTATGAAACACTCTTTTGTTTCTCTGCATATTCCTCCAAATATCCACTGCTGAGGCAAAATCCGTCCTCTGTTGCTTTTTCTTCTAGTATATAGACTTTCATCAATTTCTACATAGATCCCTGGGCCTCCGAAAAATCTTCTTCAAATTCCAAGTCATATTTGAAGAAAATAATAAAAAACACATCCACGTTCAACGTGACATAAACAATACCAAAACAATAGAAAGGTTACTATAACAGTAGGAGCTGGTTAAGAAAAGTGACACCTGAGCGCGCTGATGTCAGCAGGCCCTTAAACATACTAGTACGATTATTTTAATATTATTCTATTGCTTTTTAGTCTGGAGAAAATTCAAGATTTACCTAAGTAAATTGAGGTTCTAAGTTCTATGAAATGGGTATCTTTGGGGTAAGCACTGCAGATCCTATACTATGTAATGAACTGTTAAATTCCACTAATGGTACAGATTCCTACATGATGCAAGGTGTAATCCTGTATAGGTAATATGGAGAAAATGGATATAGAAACTCTCTGTTAGCTGTCTTTAATATCTTACTAATATTATAAATGTGAATGTTCGTATGTTTGTCCCTCTTTCACGCAAAAACTACTTAACGGATTTGGATGAAACTTTACAGTGATATAGTTTATAAATCAGAATAACACATAGGCTATAGCAAGCGCGGATTTATGAGGGGGGCACGGGGACACGTGCCCCCCTGACAGTATTTTAGGTACTGTGGAGAATATATTATAATAGTACATAATTAAAGGCAAATCAGGAACTTACTAGCTATAAATTTGTAGATAGGTTCTTTGTATAGTTTAAGAAAGAAATTTGGATAATTCCACCCCAAGGGATTCCCCTTTAATATAGTAGGAGTTCAAAGGTTGTATAGAATCCGTCAGTTTTGAAGTTAGATATCTGAAATTTTGGATGTGCGAGTAACTTATATTTTAAAAATATAAGTAAACTATTTATTTTAAATGATCTTTCCCGAAACTTTATTTGGCAGACCTAATTCATTGCGAGCGAAGCCGCGGGGAAAAGCTAGTTTTCTATAATTCTTCACCTTTTAATGTTTTGAAGTATGGTACTTGAATTATGGTGCTCACAAATCTTACAGAATCGAATGTAGCAAGTCAATTCGAATGAATTGACCCAAATCTCTTCTATTATTGCACTTTTTCGAGACCACCCCATTACAAAGTGATTATTCCATTTTCGTCTACTAAGCTCTTTCTAGAAAAGAGAGAGAAAAAAAAAAAAGAAAATCACATTAGTCATTTCGTAACTTGGTCAAAATCTGTTCCTAGCTCTATTCCCGAAATAGTCAGAATTAATCGTCCATTATTGGAATAATTACAGTTTTTCTTCGATCGATAAAATGTCGACACAGATTACCAAACGGACCCATATGCTCTCATGGCCTCGTCTCAGCTCTTAAATAGGGAATAGTTTTTGAAATGTAATTTTCTGATTTAATAATAACTCTTTACGGCAAATTTTATAAAATTACCTGAATAAAATATTAATTGGACCTTTCCTGGAATGATTCCGCTCCGAATGGAACTCTGACATTCAGTCCGATGAAGGCTTCCAGTTCAGAAGAAGGTACACAACTTATCGCTATTTGGATCGAGGGAAAGTATCGCATGTTGATTCAGCCTTAGTTATTGAGGATAAGCGAAGCAAGTTAGCAATTATTCTCAAGTGCAGCTAAATTATATATTATAGTTTTCATGATACACATGTTTAAAAAATGCTTCATATATTTACAGTCCCGGTGAGTAAGTAGTTGAGTCGACTTAACTACATATTCACTGGGGCGGGAGTTGTATGCATTCATTATGTCTACAACCCCGGTGAATAATTGGTCAAGTCTAATTTTCTCCAAAATGAGTTTCTTGCACTTAAGTAAGCGGAATCGAGTTATTTTCGTAGTGAATAAGGGGCTAAGTAAGGCATTGGCTTGAAAAGGAGTTATTGTTTATATTACAACTCCATTTCAAGCCAAAAACTACGAGAATGATACGATTCCGGTTATCTGAAAGCAGTTAACTCTCTCTGGACACTTATTCACCGGGGCTGCAGATATATATATATATATATATATATATATATATATATATATATATATATTCGCTCGCGCGGAATTTGGTCTGCCACATAAAGTTTCGTGAAAGATCATTTTAAATAAATAATTTAATTATTTTTTTAAAATATAAGTTACTCGTACAATTAAAATTTCAGATGTCTAACTTCAAAACTGACGGATTCTATACAATCTTTGTATTATATTAAAGGAGAAACCCTTGGGGTGAAATTATTCAAATTTCTTTCTTAAACTATACTAAGAACCTATCTACAAATTTCAAGATGGTAAGTTCCTGGCTTGACTTTAATTATGTATTATAACAGGGGGGGGGGGGAGCATGCCCCGACATAAATCTGCCCTTACTGTACCTTAATATGTATAACCTATTTTACTCAATAAGTTTCATCCAAATCGGTTCAGTAGTTTTTGCGTGAATGAGTAACAAACATAAATAAAAACATTCCCATTTATAATATTAGTAGGATATCAAAACAATAGTTTTACTCATGTTCATTCTGTTATTTTAACAATTATGATCATGTTATTTTCCTTTAATTATGTACTATAATGGATTCTCCACAGTTCCTATAAAACTGTCAGGGGGGGAACCTGCCCCCGTGCCCCTCCTAAATCCGCGCTTACTATAGCCCATGTGTTATTCTGATGTATAGCCTATATTACTCAATAAGTTTCATCTAAGCCCGTTCAGTAGTTTTTGCGTGAAAGAGAGACAAACATACAAACTTTCACATTTATAATATTAGTAAGATATATATATATATATATATATATATATATATATATATATATATATATATATATATATATATATACATATACACACACTCACATAACGACGTTAGAAAAAAATTCTTCCCAGCATATATTTAACTATCATCACAATGCGTACAAATTTGACAATCTGTCGATTACTTTGTATCGAAAATTGCTTTCCTAATTCGTTAAATTTAGAAAATATAATTATCTCTTTTTTCACGGCCTTATAGACCACGCGAATATAAATATATATTTTCACTTCTTTTCATACCCTCTTCTCCTTTCTTCTTTGTTCCCGCCTTTTCCACGTTCTTTCCCATTGTCCTTTCCTTCTTTCCTCGATTCACGCTATTTCTTTTCTCGCATCTCTCCCACAAGGATCTTAATTTCTTTTAGTCTTTTCCCATAGCCATCCCCTATCGAAACAGTCTTGGTCTGTTATTTTCAGTCTCTCAGTTTCTTCCTTCATCTGTTTGATGTACCATCCACCACTATTATACCCTCTCATTTTATAGAATATTCCTCTATTAAATCTCTTTTCAAATCATTTACTTCTTTGTATATTTCCTTATTAGGCGCAACCTGTATTCTTCTGTGCCTTCTTTGGGCCATAAATTCCTCTTCTTCTTTCTATCCTCAACATTTTCCTTAGGCTGGGGAGGGAAGCGGTTTCCATTCCGTACAGTACCACCGGCTTGGGGCACATATTGTAGTGTCTTACCTTCGCGTTATTATAATCTCTTTATTATATAGAAAGAATG
Organism: Arma custos; assembly: GCA_037127475.1. Taxonomy (NCBI): domain Eukaryota; kingdom Metazoa; phylum Arthropoda; class Insecta; order Hemiptera; family Pentatomidae; genus Arma; species Arma custos. The sequence continues at coordinate 135,167,761 of CM073764.1, read as the reverse complement.
TTGAAGTACTATTTAAAATATCAGGGGAAACCCTTGGGGTGGAATTATCCAAATTTCTTTCTTAAACTATACAAAGAACCTAACTACAAATTTCAAGATGCTAAGTTCCTGATTCGCCTTTAACTATGCACTATAACGGGGGGGGGGGGCGCATTCCCCCACATAAATCTGCCCTTGCTGTAGCCTATGATGTATAACCTATATTACTCAATAAGTTTCATCCAAATCCGTCCAGTAGTTTTTGCGTGAAAGAGAGACAAACATACAAACTTTCACATTTATAATATTAGTAAGATAAATTAGTATAAATTAAAAACGAACCTAAAAGTACAAAAATTTCAAATTTTTTTATTGAAAAATACTGAATATCTCAAAACAACACAAGAAATAATAAAATAATTACGAAAATGAACTTAATTTTCAAGAATAATATCGTTGTATCTATACTAAATCGTTAATCCCTATTGTAATACAAATAGATATCTCCTTAGTATAATTAAAATTGATTATGAACTATATAATTATTATATGGAATGTTTTTACTTTTTATTAGCTATTTAATGGAAGCATATTTTACAAACTAATATTTTATTTAAATAATTTACTTAAATGTAATTTATCCGAAGTGGTATTTTAAATATCTCATTTTTAAATATCTCTCTTTATATGAGAAGTATCATTGATTTAAAAGTAAATAAACAAAATCGACACGAAAACACCAAGTTCAATTGGTTACCTGATTTTGGTAGTCAAAAAGAAAATTTTCATCTAATTACTTTTTGTTTCGACTTGTGAAATAGTTATTACTAGTAATAGTAGTAGTAGTAATAATTAATAAAAGTAAATGAACTTAATAAACGATCTCATACTGTAGTAAAGGATTTCATAATATTAATCTTAGTTCTCAATCAGTAATTACATTGCTGATAGAAATGAGGGGAAAAAAACTATATCTTCTCGGTATAAGTCGAGTTGAAGGACGACTATAAACCTGATAGCATCTATTATTACCTTGCAATAAATCTATAAATATAATAATAATAAAAAAAGTAGATTAAAAGCGATTGCGATCGAAGCGTTCTTCAATAATAATGGAATTTCTTATTCCATTACAACTCTAGTATTTACGATCCACTTAGTTCAAACATAATAGATGATTTATATCGGTTTTATAAATCTATTTTTGTCATATTTTTTAATTATAAATAATAATTATAACTATGTAATATGAAGAAATGTCAAGAAGCGACGTAACTACTTAACAAGCCCAATTGGTTGTTTCGTGTAAATCTTTTTGATTAATTTAAAAAAAAAATCAATGACAGCCACTATAATACTTGAAGTTTAACGGAGAAATATTCAATAAAGAATTGCTTTAAATATAACTTTGCAGGAAATGTTTTTTCTAACAAGAAGGCTTGCGATGCACGCTTCAAATAAATAAAGTATTGAATAGCAAAAAAAAAGTACTTTCAAATAAATTATTAAAAATAACTGTATATGAGTTTACTGAGTTAATAAAGTCATAAATTTTAAAAATAAATTTTAATTATTTTCTCTAAGTTTTTCTATATTCAAGAGTAGAAAAAGGACAGTTAATCAATTGTTCTGTTTCTAGATATGCTTTAATCTATGGTTATTTGATTTGATTCTATATATTATAATTCCTAATAAATTTACGTTTTGTTCTAGCAATCGATTAACCGATGTTATCGATTAATGTACTTGTTGAAAACATAAGATATTAATTACTTTGATGAATTTGATTAATACTTATTCTATTTCAACTCCATAACTTTATAATTTACTCCTTTATTTTTTTTCCTATATCTTTTTTACTTATATCTTTTTAAATTAGGAGAGCAGGACATCTCAGAGTGTAGATCCGAGGTTGCTACGATGAAGGTCGAATCCCGCAGCGACATATACATTATTTATTATTTTTTTTTTTTTTGTGCATTGCAAACAGGAATTGAAGCCAGAGGGTTTTGAATTTGCTTATACCTATGATATTCCTGACTATATAATTTAGGAAATCATATTTCAAGATTTCTTCATGAAATCATTTTTATACATGGCTTAGAGAAAGTGTGCCCTATCTTTACATAACAATAATTTTAATATCTTGCGACTCAACCATGTAATCTGGGAGGTTCGCATTTACTAAAGAGTTGTGGCAAGACAGTGGTTAGAAAAGGATTCTCAAAATGAAATTTAATCCCTTACATAACTCAGTTGTTAGTATAACTATTTCGCCTGAAATTTTTGGAGGATTTCGTTTTACCATTTCGGGAGATTTCCGTGAAGGAATTTTTTCGTGATTAGATAACGAAATTTAGGATTATTTGGTATCGTTGGGCCCAGTCCCTGAGAAGTTTTTAATTAACAAAAACTTGTTGGTAAAATGGAATATAGTATCTCTTTGGTTTATTATTGAATAGACAATTAACATACTTATGGTCTTAGATATTTTAATATGTCTTGTAAGATATTAATATGGAAAGGCGGGAATCTTAACATCGCTATTAACGGAAACCTTTATATCAATTTAAATAATTCATGAGTCTTATATGTAATTATTTTAATACTGTTTGCAATTCCGAAGTCACTTGGTAATAATGGCTATTTTGAAAACAATTTCAACTATTAAATGATAATCTAATTTTCATATTTATTTGCTCTGACACATAAAAAGGTAAAAAAAAAAAAAAGAATTTATACTAAAGGTGTTGATAGGATATAGTGCATAGAAAAGGATTCTCGAAATGAAAATTAAAATTGATTGATGGGATGTATTGAATACTGAATAGTATATTGGTATTGAAGATATTGTATTTTGAATATTGATGGGAGATATTGGGATATCGATAGTATAAAGTGCAATGTGGAATGACTTAATTTTGAAATTTATTCATGCTTATTTGACAAACATAATTTAAATAATAATTAGTCATTGACTGGAAGCTGGTTTTTTTCAATAATAATTAGTTTAATTCAAGATAATTTACGTTTTTTTTTTATAAATTATGTGAAAATTACAATTGTATTTATTTCACTTTTCAATTGTGGAATTGTGGAACATGCATCGGTTGGTAAATTTCAAGTGATAGCGCCGCGAATATTAAGATGGGCTTCTTAAGTTATTGGGCTTAGTAAAGAATGAATTCATACAAAAATTCTAGCGCTGAGAAGACTAGTAAATGCCTAAGAGTTAGACCTAGCTGTAAGTGGCAGGTTTGCTTCAATGGTGACCTAATGGGTTTTTGAGTTTGGGTTTATGCGGATGGAAGATGCAGACAGAGATTGGTGGTATTGGCATTTACCTAAGATCAACAAGTAAATACGAAAGCTCCCAGATTACATGGTTGAGTCGCGAGATATTAAAATTATTGTTATGCAAAGATGGGGCACACTTTCTCTATCCAAAACAAATGTCTAAGAATCATCCTATCCACTAAAGAAAACCTATCCAATACATACTAAAATCACCAAAATGCACAAAGAACTGGACATCCCAACAATAAAAAAATTCATACACCAACAAACCCTCAGATTCTTCACCTCATGCCAACTTTCAGACAACACACTCATACAACAAATATGAAATTATACAAAAACAACAACACCAAAATACAGACACAAACGAACAAAACACATACTATTATAAATAATATGCATTTTGTATTATATTATACATAAATTTTGTCTTAAGTAAATCCTATGTACTCCCTTTTCTGTTGGTTTTTTTAAATTTTACCAACAACAAAAGCATATTAATCAGTAACCGTTGTAATGTGAACTCATTTTCATTGTAAGGGATTATCCCACCAATGTTTTAAAATTTGTACATATTTTAAAATAAAATAAAACAAAATATTTAAAAAAACAAACAAAAAAAAAACACTTTCTCTAAGCCATGTATAAAAATGATTTCGTAAAGAAATCTTGAAATATGATTTCCTTAATTATATAGTTAACAATATCATACGTCTTATTTCAATTCATGTTTGCAATACAAATATTATTATTTTTGTAATGTACAAAATAATGATGAATGAATAATGATAAAATTAGTTTAAAAAAATAAAACCAGGATACCCGCTTTTTAGAGGCTGGGTGAGGCCAAGATTCTGCAGATCGATCCCCCAGGATCGATTTATGAATGCTAAAAAATTAAATAATGTATCTGTAGCAGCGGGATTTTAACCTCAACGCAGCGACCCTGCGGTCTACACTCTGAGGTAACCTGGTCCCTCAGGTAAAAAATATAGAACAAAATGAAATAAATGAATAATTTAAAAAGTTATGGGAGTTTTTTTGGTATCCAATAAATAAATCAAATACATCGAATAAATTAATATATAATATTTTCAACAAATCGATGGCTAGAAAAAAACAACGTTACTTAATTCGTTAAGTCATCTATTATCATATTAGATCAATGTACCATATTTTGATTGAAAGAAAAAAGAATTGCAATTAATTCACCAGTAAATAAAGGCTAGTTTTCTGCGGTAGGTAGTTACGAAGAAGGTAAAAAAAAAAAATTTTTCTGCCCAAGCTATTATCAATAGACTTATGCGAGCAATCACTGTATTTAGTTTTTACTTTATAGAAGCTTTCACATCAAAGACATGCATTTCATGTATCGATTATAAACTCGCCACTGTATTTTATCGAGCTAGGAAGTGCCTATTGAAGGATTACGTAATGCAGGTGTTTAGGCACAATTCCCAGGTACCAGTAATAACCTGTGCCTATGACATCGCCACTTCCTAGTGGTTTGTTTATATTACGTGATTCGGTCTTAAGGGATTAGCTTCGGCTTGTACAAGATACCTTTAAATAGAAATGATGTATTTGGTAAATCATTTCTAGCAGGAACAAAGAATTTGACGAAACGGTTTAAATCAGAAAAAAACACGTTATAAAAGGATTAAAAATATTTGTCATGGCAATTTTAGAGATAATTTATATATCAAGTAAATAGAATGAATGGTATATAATAGCAAACAAACAATCCACTGGTAGTACTCGAATTCAACTTAGAAGGTCAATAGGCCATATTCTTTTCAGACGCCTCGGAGGATCATCAGGAATTGAAGATGTTGCTAGGTTTTGAAGGATTGATATCAGGATATTAAGGTCATTATGGATGACTTTGTACGTTACCAAGTAAGGAGCATTGAGGATTTCATGAAGGATTTTGGATTATAAGGATTGAATACGAGAGGAATTGGAGTCCCAAAGCTCTACCCCGTATGTTCCAATGGGTCAAATAATAGTCATGCATATGAGTCTTTTGTAATTAACTCGGAGATAAGAGAGTTTTTCTAGTTAGATCTGAAGTAGTAAAACGTCGAGTAGTTTCTTGTCGTTTCAGTCTAGTATGAGGATTTCAAGTTAAGCGTTTGTCAAGATTAAGTATCGGATCTGTTCTACAGGAGTCATTGGGATGTTATTAAATGATTTAGGAGGAATACAAATTTTAAATCCGAATATTTAACTGACATATAATTATAATTATTTAACCTAAAAAAACAAAAAAAAACCTGTACCACTACAACCCATGAAGGGTCTGGGGTTCAGTACATGGTAGAGACTGTACTGTGTCATGGACAACGGTTCTGCAAGGAGGTGACTTGTCATAGGTCACGCTCAACCGCCAGATTTTTACTCCTTATTTTGGGTACCCTATTTTTATAATATTTTATAGAGGCTGGGTGAGCCCCAGGAGGGTCCAGATCCTATATGATTCATCTCCCGCTGCAAAAATAAAAATCATAGTCTGCAGCGGGATTTGAACCAGGATTTCCGCCATAGCAGCTCAGTGCTCTCTCTTATCACTGAGCCACTCCCCTCTATAATGGTAATTATTTACAGATTTAATATTTGGAAAATGGTTTAAAAGCAACGATTGTTAGTATCGGCATTAATCTTTGGGGTTTCTTAACATTTCTAATCGATTATTATCTAATAGATTTTTTACTTGCTAGTTTATCCGACTTCGATAACCGAGGTTTTGTTGTATTATTTAAATTTGCCTCTTAATGCGGTCCACAACAATTCTTGGTGATTACTATGCCTGAATCTGGAAGTATGGCAAGTTTAGTATGTTTGCGTTTTAAGGTATAAAACACTTAGGACAGGTAAATGTTTGCAATAAGAAAATATATCTTATTGATCAAGATCATTAAAATTAAATAAAAATAAAAAGTAAATAAAACAACTACAGAATACAATTTAAATACAATATAAAATAAAAAAAATAATTAATTTACTTTATTGTCTAATCCTAAGTGCAATAACAACCATAAGAAGTTTTTACCCTTAAAGTCAAACGACGGAATTAGCAATCGTTCATTAATTATTACTGTGTTGACTCTTACACAAGTAACTTGTGTGTGATTAAAAAAACAGTCAAACTAAATCATTTTCAAGTTAATAACAACAGGAGCCGTATTCTTACGATTGAATAAGTTATAAGCCTTGCATACTTCAAGATTTAGCCTGAGGCATGTGTTATGTCAGATGAATGGCGTTACGTGGCCGCTGGCAGAGTGACAAACTCTTTTGCAACGCGGCATCCGGTGAGTCATAATTTGCTTGCCGTTCCAGACTCGATGGCTCCTCGAGGAGTCAACGACCTCGGAGATAATTGTGTGATCTAGAAGAGATTTCTCCTCGAAGAGGAGCAGCGAGGAGTAGTGTCCTGCGGGTGAAAGAGCGACCGAGCAGGATATCTTAAAGACCTCTGCTACTTTCTAGAGCTAATGAAATATATTGCATGATGGCTATAGAAGTGTCACTTTTAAAATATAGCAAGCAGCTCTCTCTACTCTAGTGGAGGTTTAAATCTTCTCTTTATAGAAAGTCCTTGTCAGATGTCTGTTGATCATTCTAATGAAAATACATTCATGGCTGAAGACGATCATACGGAACTCGCAGCTGAGTTAGGATACTTTGATTTCTGGATTCTTAGAATACAGAAACATCAACCTAGAACATTCCTAAGAGGTTTAAGATACCAACTCTTACAAAAACCGGTTATAACAATAATAATAATAATATAAAAGAGCAAAATCGAAGGCTCGACATCGGTACAACCAATCGCTGTTTAAAAACTTTCATCCATGAACTACTGCCCAAACAAAACTTCGCAAAAGGTCACCTGTGGTCTAGTGGTTAGCGTAACAAACTACTAAGCCCAAGATCGCGGGTTCGTAGCCCGGCAGGTGACCCTAGGATTTTTTAAAAGGGAGTAAAAAATCCTTAGTTACGCCGTCCTTCGGAAGGGACGTTAAACGGGGGTACCGAGCCTGTACGATGTCAGGTACTCGTTAAAAATCCCTATCCTAATTAAACCTGGATAGGCAAAATTTAGAGCTCCCAATGTAGTATCGTCCGATTAGCCATAGCAGCAAAAAGTGACGTTAAATAAACAAACAAACAAACAAAACTTCGCAAGACTTAACAAACTCCACCAATACACGCCTCAGATGTTAACTTGTTGGCTCAGAGACTATTACCTTTTATTATGGATTCCTTTGTTACTAAGCCGATCACACCCTCATTAGAGCAGTGAGAATTCTTATTTTTAAAAAGTATGCAATACGGAACAAAAGTATGCAAATTAAGTAATGTTAAGACCGGAAATGATAAGCAGTTCCTGGCTTTAACCGAACCTTTATGGAACCTTGTAAGATCTGCAGACCCTTCTGGTGCTCACCCAAACCTCCATAAAGTGGCTGCCCTTAATTTGGGAAAGGCGGTTGGGTGTGTAATCGGACAAATCCTACCGCTGTCTTTGAAGTCGTACAGTCTCTACCGTGTACTGAATCTAAGTCACTTCAGGGGTAGTAATGGTATAGTTTTTTTTTTTACAATTTCCCATAAAATATCCTAACAGAAAAATAGATATAATTTTCATCTCAAGATTATACACATTTTATAGAAATGATGAGCTAAACTAAGGAACGAAAAATAGATAAAGTTTGTAATGATTATAAAATTAAAAGTATTTTTTAAGGCAAACGAAATACTGCTAATAAACTCTATAAAAGTAGAGCCATTAAAAACTATGGTCACACACTTCCATGTTTACTTCAGATGAGCTTTAACTTTATGTTACTTAACAAAAATACAATAAAAACTGATAACCATAAAAATATGTTATCATTTTAATTTACCCCATATAATCTAAATAGATATTCTGACAATTGCTCGAACTGAACTATTTCTCAAGCAATATTCAGAAAAACCATCGAGAAAAGATGTGTTTATAATTTGAGGCAAACATTTTGTGTCAATGAGAAAATAAACTATTGTTTTCAAAGATGGCAGGATGAGACACTTAATTATGGCGATTCGTTCCAAGATACAGAGACGACCTCGACATTTAAGAAATATGACAAAGACCTTGAAGGCTGTGTGTGTCATCGACGGCTCGGCAGTTACAAGACAATGATGGATGCATCTCGTGTAGCCAAAGTTCATCTCTCACACAAAATGACCTTTGGCCTCAATACCCGAACATCGCAAGTCCTATTATGGTTTTTAATTTTTTTAAGAACTTTTCGGGGGTGTATTTGTTATTTAATGACTGTTAAGAACTTTAAAAGTCAAGGAAAATATAGATTTTGGTAGGTTTTCTACTCATTCAGGTAGCTCAGCAAGTAGATTGATGTGTAACAGTGTTCAATACAGGTGAGTAAGCTAACCATTTATTTATTTAACAGTCGTGATTCCGACTCTGTGAGATCTGGAGACTAACCTTAGGCTCATCCAACCTCAATAAAGTTGGGGGGGGGGGCTAGCAAATCAGCATGGTTTCGGCCAAATCACTACCTTGCACAATAGTTGGCTTGGAAATAATACGATTGTTCTTATGTACTAAACCCTAAACCTACATGGGTTCTATTTTACATGGGAATGTGTACAGTATATTTCTTTTATGTTTTATTTATTATTATTATATTTTTTTATATTATTTTTTATTTTTTATATAATTTTTTTACTTTATTTTTGTATATATCTTTTCGCTTGTATTTATTCATACATTTATTTCGTTTATATCATTGATTTTTTATTGAATGATTGTAAGCTACATAGCACCATTACTTATTGCCCACAACAGGCAGATTGTACTGCTTCAATAAAGTGTTTTCTTCTCTCTCAAAAAAAAAAAAAAATTTACATGGGTTACTGATTTATTTATTTATTATTTACTTTTTTTTTAGGATTTTCATTGTTCGTTCTCGGCTTACGGAAAAATGTTTCAGTTATTACTTTTTTTTTTTAAAATATTTTCTTTTATTTTGTTTTAAAATATGTACAAATTTTAAAACATCGGTGGGATAATCCCTCATAATGAAAATGAGTTCACATTACAATGGTTACTGATTAATATGTTTTTGTTGGTAAAATAGTTATTACTTTATTACTTTACATACATGGATAAATTACCACTTATCATCCTTTAAAGACTTTATCTTAAATCTTATAAATAAATCTTTATAAAAGACTTACATGGAACGTACATACAAAATTAAAAAGACAAGAACTGACAAGACGTTACAAACAATCACATCTTCTGGAGTACAGATCTTCACTTGACTTACGGAACAAACGACTTATCTATAACAGTATACTAAAACCTATTTGGAAATATGGAGCAGAACTTTGGGGTTCAGCAAAACAAGTCCACATACACAAGATACAAGTCCAAAATTCTCAGACATTTTTTTTTAAACACCATGGTATATTTCGAGTCACACCATACACAACGACATGAACATTCCCACTACAAAATCATATATTCATAACGAATACATAACATTCCACTCATCGACACAAAATCACTCAAATTTACTCGTTCTTCCGCTTTCCTACTCCCAGTTACCTGGACTTGATAAGAAAAGATTAAAAAGACATTGACCATGAGACTTACTCAAATATTGTAATTTCATTCCAAAACTCGATGTTCCTGTACAAAAGCAAAGAGAAAAACACATGGATCAAATTTGCTGAAAGCTCAATTGCGAAGGTGCAAATGAAAATTAAATGATAAATAAATTGTACAAATAATGTAGGGTAATGTGAATTTTTTATTTTAACGCTTTCAAAAAAGCATTTTCACTTTCGATATTTTGCTTTGGTTTCGACGAATCTGCACTGCTGTGGAGGAATCGAATTCTCTCCCAATCTTATCTCTCCTTATAACTGAAAGCCTTTAAATGACTTCAATGACTTAAATTGGAAACTATTTCGTATATTCCACAATCGTCACTGAGAACCATCGCTAAATTAGTATGTGCATAAAACTAATTTAAAATGAATATCTAATATATTTATTATAGCAATCTTTACTTGGTTGATATGTTAGTGCGTAAGATTATATATTTGACTATTGAAATTCACAGGAGTCATATAATTTTTTTATATTTTCTTAATATTGTATACTCTTATCCTTTGGCCTGAAGAACAATGCTCGGGAGATGGCGCTACAGTAGGAAGTTGGCCATCATGCGTACCCACACACCTATTCATAACTGAAGCTGACTCACAGCGACTTCTAAGGAAGCAGTTGATGGTCACAGAGGACATCAAGGACATCTTCAGCAGGCTCAGTCTTTGCAAGATGGTTGAGGAAGGAACGCCTGTTCTTCTGGTCCTTATGATTAAGCGATTATTTAGACATATGTTTGTTGTGTAAGCTGTCTCAATTTATCATTTAGAAATATGTACAATATTAATTGAAACGTCTAAATGGATATTGAACTATCCTTGTAGAGAAACATCTGATATCCAAGAGCGAAACGAATTCTTCGTGAATGAAGCATTTACAAATGAAATAGTAATTTCAATCTGCAGAACCAGTATTTCCTTGGTTTATTGCTAAGGATTCGTTCTGCAATATTTCACGGTAATGGGTTGCATTTGCCACGCATTCCTATATTTTTTATAAATAAATATTATTATTTCTAATATTCCGCATTCATAATGAGATTATGTTATTTAAGATAATAAGAATTGTATTTATTTCGTAGCCAGCCATTGATCGACCTTGTGTAATCTGCGGATTCCCAGTGGCTCAATTAACCTTTAATAACTAGGAGAAACACTGTTAGTTAAGCATAGACTTAGCCAAATCACCTCTCTGCACAACCTTTGGTGAATAAACAGTACATTCTTTAACTGAACATTAATGGGCTGTAGTGTTACATTTCAGGTTCATTTACTTTTTATCGGTTTCTTAAAAATAATTATATTATATCTCATTTGTTGGGATATGTGGCACACAGTGACATCGTGTACAAGTTAAATATATTTTATTTTTAGGACTTTGGGGTTCAGCAAAAAAAGTTCACATACACAAGAAACAAATAACACAATCCAAAATTCTCGAAAAAATTATTAATGCACCATGGTATGTTTCGAATCACACTATACACAACGACATGATCATTCCCACTACAAAATCATATATTCATAACAAATACATAACATTCCACTCATCGACACAATATCACCCAAACCCACTCGTTCTTCCGCTTTCCTACTCCCTGTTACCTGGACTTGATAAAAAAAGATTAAAAAGACATTGGCCAAGAGACATAATCAACTGTTGATATATTTTTTTTTTTCCGAAATAACTGGATGATCATGGAGAAAAACGAAGAGAAAGACACTTCAATCAAATTTGCTAGAAGCGCAGGTGCAAATGAAAATTAAATAATAATAAATATTTTTAGGAAATAATGCATTTATAATGTGGATACCCTTAGTTAGGGTGAAAACCGTGCGGTTTTTCTGAATGAAATCATCTCATTGTACAAATGTTGGCTAACTAATCCAAATCTTACTAATATTATAAATGCGAAAGTTTGTATGTTTGTCTCTCTTTCACGCAAAAACTACTGGACGGATTTGGTTGAAACTTTACAGTAATATAGGCTATAAACCAGAATAACACATAGGCTATAGCAATCGCGGATTTATGGGGGGGGGAACGTGCCCCCCCTTCAGACACTTTTTTGCTATTGTGGAGAATTTATTATATTACAAAATTAAATGCAAATCAGGAACTAAGCATCTTGAAATTTGCAGATAGGTTCTTTGTATAATTTAAGAAAGAAATTCGGCTAATTCCATCCCAAAGGTTTTCTCCTTTAATGTAATAGGGGTTCAACGATTGTATATCCATCAATCCATCAGTTTTGAAGTTAGACGTCTGACATTTTGGATGTACGAGTAACTTATAGTTAAAAAAAAAATTAAATTATTTATTTAAAATATTCTTTCACGAAACTTAATGCGGCAGAAAAAATTCATGCCAACAAAGCTGCGGGCAAAGGCTAGTGTAACATATATTTGGACGGCAATAAGCGGGAAGAAACCAATTCACAAAATATGCATCAGTTCATTCAATTAAGAAAATATTGATTGAAACTGATTCGGAAAATATTGATTGGTACCCCAAATCACGTAACTATTTACAATATTTGTGGATTCAATAATAATGGGCTATTATAATTTGTTACTCTAATTGCTTTATTGTTCTTTTGTTGTGTCTAAATTATAGTAAACCTACGATAGCAGAAAGAGATGAGCTGCTAATTTCACTTTCAGCTCTATTTTATGCTCCAACAACCGTAAAAAAATGTTTACGGTTTGTTGGTTTCGCGTGAGAACAACCATAGAACACAAAAATAATTGCGAGCCTTCTTGAAAAACTAGCGCATATATATTTTTTAATATCTGAAATAAATTGTTTTCAAATTATATTATTAGATATTTCTTTTTTCAACTTATTAATAATCTATTGTTTGTCTGCTCGTTTCTGTTTACATGGTGGTTTCATTAAAAATCTATTTATGATTTTTATATAGCTTCCCTTTATATTTATATAGATATTTACTTCCCTTATTCATGCATCATCAGGACAGACCAAAAGAAAAATCATATCAATTAAGACAAATCGCAGTACATCACAGATCAACAGTGATGCGTTTTTGTTTTAACGAAACCAGTTGTTTGATGAATTTATTTAGACTGTTGATGTGAGACTTACTGCACTTTGTGTTCTTTGATTTGGTTTTCCTGGGCCCTAACTGTGCTTGAATTGGCGAACCGTTGATTGGTTGTTTTTTTTCCTAGTATTTAAGAGACATTAAAACAGTCTCCTTGTTTAAAAAAAAAAAAAAAATCAGCTCCATTCTAACTTAAAAATATTATTTACTAGCTTATGCCCGCGGCTTCGCACGCGTGGGATTTGGTCTCCCACATAAAGTTTCGTTTAAGATAATTTTAAATAAATAATTTAATTATTTTTTTTAAATATAAGTTACTCATTCATCCAAAATTTCAGATGTCTAACTTCAAAACTGACGGATTCTATACAACCTTTGAACCCCTATTATATTAAAGGGGAAACCCTTGGGGTGGAATTATCCAAATTTCTTTCTTAAACTATACAAAGAACCTATCTACAAATTTCAAGATGCTAAGTTCCTGATTTGCCTTTAATTATGTAGTATAACGGGGGGAACATGCCCCCGTGCCCCCACATAAATCTGCCCTTGCTGTAGCCTATGATGTATAACCTATTTTACTCGATAAGTTTTATCCAAATCCGTTCAGTAGTTTTTGCGTGAATGAGTAACAAACATTCGCATTTATAATATTAATAGGATATCAAAACGATAGTTTCACTCATGTTCTTTCTGTTATTTTAAAGACTATTATCATGTGGTTTGCCTTTAATTATGTATTATAATGGATTCTTCACAGTACCTAAAAACTGTCGGGAGGGGGGCACGTGCCCCCGTGCGCCTCCCCCCCCCTAAATCCGCGCTTGCTATAGCCTATGTGTTATTCTGATGTATAACCTATATTACTGTAAAGTTTCATCCAAATCCGTTAAGTAGTTTTCGCGTGAAAGAGAGAAAAACATACAAACTTTAACATTTATAATATTAGTAGGATTTACAATTTTCCTACACTGTATTTATAAATCTGTAGTTTTTAGTCTATGTTTTTGAATAATTATAATATTGAATTCATAAACTATGCTTATAGAATGAGGTTTGTTCTATAAAAAACAGAGCTCTATAATATACTCTAGTTCTTCTCAATTCTTGACCCGATCGGACCTCTCAGGACCTCTATTTCGGCGAAAACACAGGAGCACAGGTGCAAACCCACTTCTGATCGAGAGGGATTTCCGCTTAGTCAATGATGGTTAGGTCAGAAGATAACTACTTGGTCTGCCGTGCCGCAATAGCGAAGTCGGCATCGGATATAATTCGTGTAATATGTAACTAGTTATAATTTGATCAGAATAACCTCTCATTCGGGATTTCGGCTTATAAAGTTAGTCACGAACATCTTGTAGAGATTGTTCGCGAGAGTCACGCTGCAGCACTTTGTGACTCTCTCGATCAGTGTGACTCTCTTAATAGTGTAGGGTACTATATACTCAATAGTAGCATCGTAATGACTATAATCTTATGGTATTCGAAAATAAGATATTAAATAGAATATTCGGTCCTAAAAAGGACGGATCCACTGGAAAATAAAATGGAATAGCGAATCATTACCCATATAGAATTCGTTTTTTACTAAGTTTTTTGATAGGTAGAATAATATGATATGAATAACACATAATTTTGTTTTAATGAATGTATCATATATTAGCGCTAAACAAAAAAAATAGTGCGACATCCAGAAGGGTTGTTATAAAATTAAATTAATTATTGAAGAATTATATTTAAAAAATATTATGAATATATGTATATATGTATAACAAAAACCATTTGGCGTTGATTTACTTGGCCCATCATCACGGGTTCACAACCTGGCAGATAAAAACCTGAGTAAAAAGTCTTTGGTTGTGTCGTCCTTCTGGGAGCAGCGTATAATGGAATCCTCGAGTCTATGAGGTGTCAGATAGTCGTCAGAAGATCCTCTATCCTGTTATTATTACTCTGTTAATTATACCTGGATATAATTAATACTCCTACTTTAGCATCGTCCGTTAAATGAAAAAACGAACCGTTTGGTAAAAAATACAAATAAAAAAAAATACGAATTGCTGTATTAGATGATTCTTTTTTTTCAATTTTAATAAAAAATGGATGATATAATTAATCTAGATGAAGGAAAGAGAAAAAAATTCGTCAAGTGGATTAGGTAGATTTGGCGGTGAAATTTATGTAGAGGCTAATGAATGTTGTGAATGTTTAGGCCGACCAAAAGATATTTCTTCCGATGGAGAATTTTTTTTTGCTGGAGCTAAAAACGTGAGGTCGATCCTCTTAGAATTATAAAACTATTTTAGACAAAAAATCGAGAGACACCAATGAACGCATTCGGTACGAAAACGAAGTTTTATCCATTTATATCTTTCGACTAAATTAATAAAATATTACAGATTTATTATATTCCAAACGATGACAAAACGGTTACTCGTTAAGATTGAATGGAGCCGTTCCAAATCTTAAAAGGTAAGAAAACGGACCTGATAGGGGGGTTTCACTGGATCCGAAAGGACTTTCTTGGACTAATCTGGACGAGGATAGAGGACATGAGGATCTAGAACAAGAGAAACGACCCGAGCAACTTTCGCCAGGCTAAATGACCGATCGGAGGGATTTGGAGAAATCGAGAAGGATTTCCCCCCGAAAGGAATGATCCTTGGAAGGAAACTAGTTTGTCCTCAAGAGTGCGTCCAAAAAGCTGGACGGTTCTCCGCCGTTGAGTTCAACGGCACACTGACCTTTCTTAAACTTTCTAGTTGTTTTCGATACGCACTCAGTTCATTCAAGGTGACTGTTATGTCTCTTACCTTGTAATTTTACTTTCCAAGAGAGGTTTCCAAAGGGACAAGGCACGAATTAGACAATTACAACGAAAGTAACATTATGCCATGCCTATCTAATACAGTAATCCTACCACAACCATCTGCAGATGTCTTCTTTTCTTACAACATATCAAGAAAATAAAAACTTAAATATATTATTAGTTGTTCTTAATATATTTAATGTCACCTGATGCTGCCTTGGCTAACCAGACGATGCTACAGTGGGAGCGCTAAAGTTTGCCAACTTTACAAGGTATAGTTAGGATAAGGATCTTTTACGTCTCATCCGAAGGACGGCATAATCAAGGATCTGCGAACCCGCAATCTTGGGCATAATACGTTGTTATCCTAACCATTACAGCACAGGTGACCCAAAGTTAACATGTTACTAATTGAAACAGAATAGTAATTTGTATTAATTTTTATGAGCTCCGCCCCTAATTATTAATAAACTTACTATCTTTATTTCTTCATAATCCAAAAGGCTACATAATAAAATTAGATGGTAAACACATCAATGCCAAAAAAAAAAAATAAAAATAATTAGTTTTTGATCAAGTTGTGTGCAAAGAAACCATAAACTCCATTTTTTTATTTTTGATCCATATTAGACAATAATTTTAAAGTTTTTTGATAGTAGTTTTTTGGAAAAGGAGGAGAATTTGAAAAAAATGGATTTGAAAGAGGAGAGAAAGAAGCATGGCGGGATCCACGTGATATTATGTCGGAACAGAGTTGGGCGTATTCGTAATCGCGAATACGATATATTCGGACGTATAAATACGAATATTCGTGTATTCGCAGAAAAATATGCGAATATTCACCTATTCGCAAAGAAAATTTGCGAATATTCGTATACTCGCGGCTGAAATACACAAATACGTTCGTTCGTATTTACTTGAGAAAAATACAAATACACTCGTATACGCTACCAAAATATACAAATACACTTGTATTCGCAGGAAATACCAGTGCAGCTACACTCTCAATTAAAAAATTACTAAATATTATAAGTACTGGGCAGGATTTGCCAAGAATTCAATTGACTATCCTTGCTATGGTATTTTTGCCGGACATTATCCTAGGTACGACTACGATACTATTACAACCGATGACTGTTGAGCCTAGATCATAACCAGTTGACCTTTAAACTCTCATTACCGATCCTTCTCATTATCCCAGCGGCTTCATTGCGAATATAATCGCTGACTCTGTCCTTTTTGTCGCCGCGAGAGAATCGCCCCTAACAAGCCTGATATTTAGCATGGATGTTGCCAAACCGCCTTAGCTCACAACTGTCCTACATTTGGAACTCAAGTGATACATAAAAAAAACAGCAGATTACGAAATGTTATCGATCTAAATATGTAAATGATATATAGGACACACTTTGCCTCTTTTTGAATGACTAGAAATAAAAAACTACATGAAAATAACCGTCACTTTGTTCAAAACAATATTGAAATAATTCCTTATACATACATATAAGGATCCTCGGAATTAGAGATTTGAAAAAATATTTTGCAATCTGGACTTCATAACTTAATCGGTCAGAAATAGATAAATGTTAACAAGTAATAAAAAATGGTATCATTGTAGAGTAATTAATGTTGATCTAATTTTATGATGGTCATTAAATATAACTTAAAGGTTTAGTTGTATACAATTTTAAATCTTTGTTCACATCTATTAGAACGGTAAAATGAATGAATACTAGTTACAAGGGAAAAATGACATATCATGCATTGGTAAGTGCAGTAAATACAGATTCTTGCTATCGAATTATTACCATACATACATAAGTTTGAAATATTATTGCATTGTACAAGTTTAAATATAATTAATATAGTTATAATACACCTTACCGTATTGAATTCATGTAATACCATAAAGACAGCTTAGTAAAACCCACCTGAAACAAAAAGATACATATCAGAATAAGTTGATTTCATATTAGAATTAATATTATTATCAATCAATATTATTAATATATTAATCATAAGGTCACCTGTGGTCTAGTGGTTAGCGTAATAAACTACTAAACCCAAGATCGCGGGTTCGTAGCCCGGCAGATGGCCCTAGGATTTTTTTAAGGGAGAAACAAATCTTTAGTTACGCCGTCCTTCGGAAGGGACGTTAAACGGTGGTTCCGAGCCTGTACGATGTCAGGTACTCGTTAAAAATTCCTATCCTAATTAAACCTGGATAGGCAAAAATTAGAGCTCTCACTGCAGCATCGTCCGATTAGCCATAGCAGCATAAAGTGACGTTAAATGAACAAACAAACAATATATTAATCATTATTAGTGTTGGTTTTACAATAAATAAATACTGTTATTTATGTATTTATATGTCATTTCCAAAGGACTTGTGCAAAAGTAATGTATTTGTTGTTGTTTTACTAAATTTCATGTGCAGTATCCATGTTGGGTTTACAATCAAGAACACAAGAAATTTGTTCATTAAAAACTGAAATAAGAACTTTTAGTTGTGTTTTTTTCGCGATGTTGACAGTTCAAAGACCACCATTAAACTTGCTGAAGATACGTCCAAACTAGTTAGCCCTGAGCAATACCGCCTGTTACTGCGTTATCGTAGAGTAAACGGCCATAACCTCCCGTGCTAGTTCTAAAGTAGCCAATCACGAAGCAGTTGCTATGACACTTAATTACGTTGCCAGGACAACCACCGGCGAAGACATGGCCACTACAAAGAGATACCCCGCAAGGACAATGGCTGAATGTCGTTCACTAACGAAGAGCAATCCTTTCCCACCACTCTCGGGTCAACCGCATTCCGGACCTTGTCTTCCTGCCCTTATTATCGGCTCTAAATTGTCCATCAGGAGTACCGTGGCCATCTTGATATTCAAAAAAACTTAAACTTAGATTGTTTCTAACCAACTTCTAAAAAAGGGGCTTATTAATTTAGTTTGTCTAAACTTGGTTGGTTAGTCTAAACTTTGTTTAGAAGTGATTCGCGAAATGGCTATGCTTTTTTTTTTTTTAAACACTTTATTCAGACATTACAATCTGCCACTTGTGGGCAATAAGTAATGGTGCTATGAAGCTACAACCATTCCATAACAAAACAAAAAAGTGGTATAAACAAGATAAAATAAGTCTAGATAAAAATAATAAAAATAAATAAAATAATGTACACATTCAAACCCTATTTACAATTTGCCTGGGTCCCCGAACTAAGCTTCTTCCCCAGGAATGAGGGCAAAGCAGGATTTCAGAAGGCCCTTGCCCCCTTTTCCAGCCGCGTCACTGGAATAAACTCCAATGGAAGCTGGACTATGATTAATTTCTATTAATGGCAAACTATTGATTTTGGAAGCAGTGGCAGAGATACCTAGGATGCCCCCTAAGATTCTTCAAATACAGTGTTTATAACAATTAATAATATAATAACATATAATAGAATTTTACTATGCAAAAGAAGAGAAAAATTCTAAATTAGCTTACATTAATCATGTTCCGTGAAATTGACCGTATTTCAGAAATTTTTTATTTTTGGTGTTTGCAACAATCAAATATAATAATTCGACTTATTAACCAATCCGAAACTTCGATGCTTATCCCACAAATCACTTGTAGTAACTTCCGTTCATTAACGCCTGCGCGAATCCAAGTCGTTCATACTTACAAACAATTCTTCCGCTTATGTATACTCTTCGGACGCTTTAAATTAAGCAGACGGGTAGGTGATAATACGTGAAAATACTAAGCACAATTTTAGCAGAGGCCAAGGTTCTTCAAGTACTGTAAAGCCAAGTAATAAATGTAAATAAATAACCTATATTTAATTATATTTTGTTTGATATTACATCTATAACTGATAACAGTATCATCTACATCTTAAAAAATTCATTTATAGATATTGCACCCCTTAAATTTGCCCTCATACTTGGATTCGTATTAAATGTTAAAATGATTCCACATTCCAGTGGCATTCAACAAGACTTTCTCCAATTAGATATATCAAGTGATAATCTATTGTTACGGGCTACTGGGTATTAAAATGAATTAAACTACAGCTAAATTAAAGATACTAATGTTTATCAACAAAATGATAAAAAGGATACAATTAAACTATTAACAATTAAATTATTAAACTAATATAAATTTATAATAACAACATTCTAAATATTTATTATCTAGGCTTAACTCATATTTAATTATTATAATAATATAAGATATTACTAATTCTAGATAGCTTAACTAGTTACAATAGTTTCTATGAATATTATAAAATTACACTACAATTTATAACTAATAATTAACACTTACAGTTCACTAGTCCACCGACCGTAAGATTCTTCAAGTATGACAAACTGGCACACAGTAACAAACAGAAACAGTTTATTACACTCGCGAGGCTGTCATAGTTCACTGATACACTTATTACACTGGCCGGTTCAACACTGACTAGTTTATCACACTGACACTCAATTATCACAGATTTTCACCGTGCGTGGTCTTCTCTCAGACTAAGACTGTCTCGCTCGAGGCGAGGGAAGTATTTAAATAGGCAAGGCCGAACACTCTAGAACACGGAAGGGTGGAGACAATTCTGAAATCTTCGAGAAGGTCCTAATCCTATTTTAACGTCTCCCGCCCGTCGGCTATCTAATCCGTCTAATCTAATTTTAACTTTTTAATTTTAACGTCTAATCCGTCGATTTAAGCCGCTAATCCCTTGCTTCCGTCTTCCTGTCTGCGACCGTAACACTATTAAATGTCTATTGTATGTGCCCAGGTTCAAACCATCTTTAAAAACTATATGCAAAGAGTAACTGCCTATTAAAGGTAGTTTACACAGCGACTGTGAGTGGTAAAGAAAAGTGCACTCTAAATCTTGAAACCTTTACCTTTACCCGCCATTGCCTCCTCAATCCGATACTTAATGCTCTCCATAATCGAGTGAATATTTCCGCATCTCCTTATGTGTAATCTCACGATCTTTAAACCGCAGTTATCGAGAAGGCCAAGCGATTCCTTCCTAAGAATTTTCTGAATGTACCAATTGAATATAAGGAAATGAATGATATAGTATAGGTAAAACGTAACTATCTAAGGCCATACAATCCGACTCAACTTTTAAACAATCTTTTAATATCTGAGGCCAAATTAATTTCAAATTTTGTGCTTTTGTAGACATTTTAATTATTCCTCAGGTAAAGCTTTAGCCCACATTTTTCCATATACTGTACGCATTTGAATTTGTTAGAAATATATGTTTTTAAAGAAAATTTTCATCATGGAATCTATCAATTTTCTTGTGTATATATCTTTTAGTTCAACGGCCCCAGAAAACCGGTCCCTCTTTTCACCAAAAATATATAGCTGTTTAAAAATAATGGCGACTATTATAAGATAAGATCAGACGCTCACGAATATAATAAAAAAAAAATTAACATTCTTCTGATAGTGTTGGTTTTGGCCATAAATTGTTGTGCCAGTAGTTAACGATCCAGACCAATTAACTGCATCGCTTCGGATCTCAGATCCGAGTTTCAACACGACTTCGTTATAAATATTGAGAATGCAAAATTATCGGTAGAAAGAGTTTGAAACATTTTCTAGAATCTAAAATGTCACAAATGTATTTTCTAAATTTGAGTAAGCATAAATAAAAAGAGCTAAAATTTATTTGCCCCATGCCATACCGCTCCTTCAAAAGAACAACCAAATAACTCAAAAATCCATTTGAAGTTAAGCCTTAAGTAGCAATTGTATTGGTTGAAGTTTTTTATTTCAGGATCGACGTAACTGATATTCCATTTCCAACATATTTTTTAATTTTTATTAAATCATAATTTGAGTTGGATTATGTTTGATCGTAAAGTTATATGGGCATAATGACATAATTTAAAATTTAAAAAAATTGAATGCCATCATTGCTTTGCTATTCCAACATCCAAATTTTTATTTATAACCTCGCATACTCGTAGAACTTTCAAATACCTCTTAAATTTAGGTTTTTTGAGTTATGACATTTTTCTTTATGGAGTGACGTGTCATGGATCCATATAAAAATATATGTTATCTTAATATATAAAAAAACATCAAATAGTTAAAGTATTCCTGTCACATGATAACCTGGAAAACAAAACAAAAAAATTAACAAATATAGGCGATGCTAAAGGAAATACCTGTTATTAAATTTTTTGAACACTGGTAAGAAGTGATTTCGGTTTGCAGTAGCAGATAATGTTATGTTTGTTTCGTTATTCTTTTGCCAATTAGTCAATTATTAGATTTGATAGTCCTTTAGGTTGCTATAGAAACAAATTCCGAGCAATTTTATTTATCTGGGAGTTGTTCCGAGGGTCAGTTTTAACATAGTGGAAAAATAAACATTTTCGATACATTTTAAATTTTTTTGTTGAAAATTTCTGCTGTAATTAATTAATATAGGTAACGCATGTGTCATAATTGGTTTAATAAATCTTGTTCTGCAGATTTTTCACTGAAAGAGCACCAACATACTGGTCGGCCTTTCCTGAAATCGATAATGACAAAATACTGTGCAGTTGATGGATGACGGTAATAAGACTTGAAGTATGTTCGGGAAAGACGATATATATATTTAGTAACGGAAGCCGTAGTAATTTTGGGATATTAATATTGGTGGATATAAGTTTGAAAATGTCGAGGAGATTATGTAATTAGGGTCAATGATAAGTTGAAAAAACGAAAATAAGAAAGGACGAAATAAAGGTCTAAAAAGATCTAAAAATAAAGATTGCTAAACTGTGATTTTCAAGGAAAATTTATATATATATATATAGTCTATTACTATAATGTACGCATATAGACTATTATTCTTCCAACTATTCTGAATGGGTCTTAACTTAACGTCATAAAGTTGCCAAAAATAAGGAATTGTACAGAATATTTTGGAATATTCAGGAGATTACACAAAGCGGAATCGCGGAGCACTCCGTAAATATAATGAAGCATTGCGAAGATTAAGATGGAATGGTAAAGTTTTTGGGCTTAGTAACGAACGAATTCCTAAGAACTTAATAAACGCAAAGCCTTCTGGTAAACGTTCGAGGAGTAGATTGTGACTTGGGCTTAGTGGTATCAGCATCAAACTTCGGGTTCACTTAGCATTTTATTATTATGGAAACAGACTAGATACTTAGGCCTTGCAATGGACAGAAGATTGACATGGAGATTACATGTGACTAACTTGAAAATAAGGTTAAATCACCGGCTTTCAATCCTACGACGATTTCTTTAACATACAGGTAAACTATCACTAATTAAGAAAATTATTATATACAAGATTCTACTTAAACCGATATGGAATTGTGTCATATTCCATATTGTCACATTGTCGCAGGTATGGGGCTCATGCAACAAATCTCACTTAAAGACCATTCAAATCTTTCAGTCAAAATGTCTTCGTTTATTACACATTGTCCCTTTTACAGAACTAACAAATCATCACAAAAAGGTCTGATTAAACAACTCGTGACACATTCAAGAAAAACTACAAACAATTCCATGACTTACTTGCTCGACACCCAAACTTACTGGTGATACAATCATTACTGACAGGCACGTTGCAACAGAATCCGAATGTATATATATATATATATATATATATATATATATATATATATATATATATATATACATTTGAATAATCAATAAATATGTCTCATTATCAAAATTAAACTAGATAATAAATAAAAAAATCATTGTGGTCAGGATTGCACCTAAATGAATGTGCAACAAGGACATGGCGAGGCTACTTCCCTGCGGTCTAATTATGCCAATCGGAAGGAATTGCGACAAAAGGTCCTGGACCAGGATCTGCGGCTCGCTCCTGTCGACATCCTGCCACTGCGGTCCTGCGGTTTTTTCCTTCCATTTCGGTGAGAATTTTTACCGTAGACTGTCAGAATTCCAAATGATCGAAACCAAATACCTCAGAAAGACTGTTGTTTCTAATGAGGGCTTGATGCCTTCCTGCGAAACGATATCTAAGTAAAAGCACTTTTAATATATTGCAGATACAAAGAACCTAATATTTCCTGTTTCCATATCAATAATAAAAGACTAATTTCAAATTCTATACCCACAGAAAGCCATAAGCGTGTCATCTGGATCACCATATAATTCCTGTTAATACTTCATGCTTTCTAAATGTCTCCATGAATATATAGGCAATGACAATACGCTTATCGAAAAGTGAAATGTAAGACAAGCGGATTAAAAGGAATGAGATGGTCTGCTAAGTCTTAAGGATAATACTAATTCAGGAAGAATTTCTATATTTTTTTGGTATCCTTTGTGGGACTATTTAAAAGTTTTTATTTTATTTATATATAAAAGACGAAAAAAATTAACAAAAACTATTACTTCTATTCATGAACGGAATTATGGGCAAAAAAATTTTACACACAAATTTGGATTTCCATACGAATTCAGGTGATAATCACCTTGTCATTTGTGTTCGTGTGTTAGCCACAAAATTGTGGCTTTCTACAAGCGCTGTCTTAAGGCTAACATACCCCATTTAAAAGAAGGATAAGTATTTCGGTTTTTTTGATCTAATCCGAGTGCAGAAGATACATAATTTAATCTGTCAACAGCGATAGATGACTTCTGTGGGATTTGCAGACCCTCCTGGAGCTTACCCAGCCTCTGTAAAGTGGGTATTCTTAATTGGAAGAAGTCATCTCCTTGGCTTAGAAACAGTACAGTCTCTACTATGTACTGAACCCAAGACCCTTCGTGGATGTATTGATTCATTATTTATAAACTAATTCTACACTCAGTCAGTTATACAGCAAAACTACACTGTTATGGACTCACTGATATCGTGTTTTATCTCGTTACAGACATTCTTCGAAGCCATTAGGCCTGTTCTCACACTTTTTATCTCTCTTCATTTAACACTTCTATTTTTGCCCATTGTTACTGCGAAGAGCGCTCACACGGTGCCAACAACCCGTGGGCCGATTGCCCTGCGCATACTAATACAGATCTTAAGGAGCTAAACTGTATCGTTATAAATTGGCCAAAGAGAATTGGTATTAAGACCTAACAAATAAATTATAATGTCATAGTAATAATAATCCTGTATTTCCTGTGGAAAAAAACAACAGTAAAACTTTTTTCCAGCCCCTCCCAAATATGGGAATCTACTTGATAGAGGCTGGGTGAGCCCCACACAGATATACTAAGCTACATCGCTCCCAAAAAATAATAAACAGTTTAAAAATTTGTTCTAAAATAATAAAAATTACTTATTTATTAATAACTTTATTAAGGGATTCGCCTTTCTACACATCCAGTAATCCAACTTTCTACACTCTCTTTCTCCACTATAAAAAAAACTAATGCCCACTAAACGTTTGAAAGTAAACTGAGTGGAAATGCTATATATATATATAGAAAGCCAAACTTGAACAGTCATCACTAAAAATATGTTGCTTTAGCAATAAAACTTTATTATTTAATTACTGTAATAAAGATTACCCTGTTAATAAGTCTCCTATACTTGAAATAATAATCACATTTCAATATAACTAGGCCTTTATTTATGCCAAAGGAAATTTACGTGCAACTTAATTTCTTATATATAATTTTATATGTGATGGTATGATTTCGGTATAGGTATATTATCCAATTTATTTGGGTAGCAGTGAAGAATACGTCTGAAGAACTGTTTCGTTTTTATTTTTATAAACATGATTTTAAATATCTTATTTAAAATACATTAACAATAGTATGAAAGGGACAAGAAGCAAGTAAAAACAATAAAACGGACGAAGTATTGTATTTTTATGTAGTTGTACAATTGTAATGCCCTGTTATTGTAATTTTAAAGACCTACTTATGTTTGTGAATTAATATCGCAGAAGAATTATTTTTATACCCTTTAACACATAAACATGCTACTAAATAAAAATAAAAACCGCCTAAAAAAATTGTTATTAGCTTTCAGTTGTGAAGTAACCTGGATGCAAGGGTTGCCAAGGCAACGAAAACAAAACACACGAAACATATGTAAAAACTAAATGAAGGGATGAAAAGCAATGGAGCACAAGTGTTTTTCTTCAAAACTAGATTTATTTCTGGATGTCAATAGTTGATAGATATAATATATTTTTTAGATGAAATATTTTTTATTATTCTAATCTGAGACATACTATATATACATCATATAAACATGATACAAAGTTTAATCAGGTTTTATTAAAATGCCATTTCTTCTGACGTCCTCCAATATAGGTACCACTAAAACTTAAGTAGTATATTACAATAATAATGTAATATAAATGAATGTGAAGGAAGTGTCATAAAAATAAGTATGACTCCAAGGACATCCGAAATGATTCATGCCTATTTAGGAAATTTCTCACATTGTTTTTAGTTTTATAGTGATAACGGTTAGCGATACTATATCGTAATCTCGGATTCGAGACTGGCTGTGATAAGATGATATTCATTATATCAATAGCGTATGAACTATTAGGAAATAGGTAGGTAAATATGCATTCCCTGCATATGACGCTAATGAGAAATCCAATTCAGCATCTCTACCCTCTGTGAAGTGGAAGCTAAACGAGAGAGAAACTTAGTGGTTAAGTGTGGTTTTCTGTAAATCACATTCTCACACCACCGTTGGCCAAGAAACTTTATGGACCTATCTAAGGACTGACCATAAGACCCTTCATGGATTGTCCTGGTACTATTTTTTCCTCTCTCACAGTAAAATAAAGAACCTTTGGATTACCTGGTTCAAAATCCTTGCAAAATAGGATCAGGGTCTTTTAAATGCCCACCCCTAATAATTGGAATCGTATCCTTTCAACCATAACACTTAATGAGTCCGATTCATTCCTCAGGATGACTCGACTTCGTCCGGGGGACATCCGGGCCCAAGACAGGAAGGATAACGGAAGGTCGATCTAGAAGTAGGACAACCTCATCGTAAGATTTCGTAATAGTCATTCTGACTAACCTTTGGTAACCAATAACTGATCCGTTTTGAACACTCATTGTGAAATTGGCGGATGAACTTTAGAGGTATGTATTTAGTCAGGAAAACTAAGGGGTCGGGTCTACTTTTTTATATATTTGTACTATTTTTATTAAGAACCGTGAGTCAAACAAGAATTTCAAACCCTGAATGCCTGAAAATATTTTATAGGAACAACACCTGTGTTCTCAGAACTGATGAAAAATGTCAGTTGTGCCATGGGACCATATTCAATAGTTAGAAGCATATAATATTGCATTGTAAATTTTTTATTAACACACGGAAACAATTTCTGCAAAACTATATTGTCCAGCATGAGGATGAATTATCACTTCAAAATGTACTCATTATGGACAGCGTGGAAAAAATAAACAACATTTTTTTCTATTTACAGTTTATATGTAAAAATTCGGAATCCGGGCTTTAATTGTCGTTTATGATTTCGGGTACTTCTACAATACGTTGATTGTGATGTATAGAAAGAATAACTGTTACAATAAAGTATCAGCGGGTTAGTACCTAAATACTTTAATTCCATTGTATTGTATTTATCTATTTCCTTAGGTATATGCCTTATTTGCGTTATTTGTTCGGAATATTGTTATTCTTTTGTTATAATTGATACTGTTCTGTTCTGACTAAAAAATTTTGTTTATTTATTTATTAAACGAGTGTTGATTATTTAATTATTGTAAAATATTTAAATATTATAGATATTATATAACTGTAAATAAAAATAACTGTAATTAAGTGACGATATTCTAATTACTAAAAATTAACACTAATTGGGCCAGGCTCAATGGCTACAATGTTATACATTAAAGCCAATAAAGAATTTATTATTATTATTACTATTTTTATTATATATACTATTATATTGGCGAAGATTTTTAAACATCAAAAAGAGCGAAACGAAATTAATTACATATAAAAAATTCTGATCTAAATGCATTTTTGCACAACTGCTACAGTGAAGAACAATCGAAAAACTTTATACAGGATATATTAGAACTATCAAGAATTTCTAATCAATGTGCTGAAATGAGTCGTAGATCTTCCTCTAATTCTTTGGGAATATTCTCACAATAAGAAGATACAGAATATTATCTTCTCTTCGGATCTGATAGTTCGTGTAAGAAGTGTAACATCATCCAAGGAAACTGCATCACTACACGGAACCGGCAACAGGAAACACAAGATTGATGGGCTCTTCTTACATACCAAGGAATATTTCTTATTTCACTGCAGTATTGAATGCATTTTCTTACCAATTGTCAACGAGAAAACAATCTATTTTTAATTTTTTTGGTACTAGTATGTTTAAGGGCCTGCTGACATCAGCGCCCTCAGGTGTCACTTACCTTAACTATTTGGACCTTGTCAGGTTATGCATGAATTTTAAATAGGCATTCCCTTTCATTATGATACAACAGATTTATAGGAAATGAAATAAATGAGAAACATGTAGACAAAATTAAACTAGAAATAATAAAACAATTATTACAAGCAATATTCATTAAATAACAATTTGTAACTAAAATATGATAATTATTAAATGTTTTTAATATTAAAGAGAAAAGATTTTTCCGGGCAAATCTTTTCTCTTTAAAATAAAAACATTTAAAAATTATCATAATTTAGTTACAAATTTTTATTTAATGTTTAAAGTAGAAATATTTAAAATATGATGTTATGATAAACAATGAAAGATTTATCCCAAACAATGCTCATTGAAAAGAACAATATCTTAAAAAATTGCATCAACAGGGTCTCTTCCCTCTAACTTCGTTATATAAAATGGACAATAGTCTCCAAAAGTAATGTACTATTCCTCAACCACGTATTTAATCGAATAGCCAGGGTCTTGTTGCATCCTTTTTTCTGGTATCTCCATCTAATTTTATTCCCCACTTGCAGTTTCATATCATGTCCATTTCCACAACGCATTTCTGCGGAATGACATTCCGCTCCTGAAGAAACCTAACAGCTGATTTTTCATCGTTCACCGTGCGAAAAATCTTCTTCAAATTCCAAGTCATATTTGAAGAAAATAATCAAAAACAGATTCACGTTGAACTTGACATAAACAATAACAAAACAATAGAAAGGTTACTATAACAGTAGGAGATGGTTAAGAAAAGTGACACCTGAGCGCGCTGATGTCAGCAGGCCCTTAAACTTACTAGTACCATTTTTTTTTATTGAATATATATTATCCAATTAGGAAAAAACAGAAAACAACGAAATTTAGACTATTATATAACTGCAAGCTGTTTCAGGCTACTTCAACATTTACTAGACAAACTCTTGAAGCTCCCAACCATTACAAATAAGTCACATACATGACAATTATAAGACCAATTCGGACTTATGGAGTAGAGTTTTGAGGGTCTATTAAGCCATCGAATTACTCTCGCATCCAATCATTACAATAAAAAATTCTCAATGCTCCTTTCATTTACGCATGATGGTCTTAATGTCCCATTTGTTTCTGATTTGGCCCGTACCTGACACAAGTCTTTTTATGAAAAACTTCGCTGGTTTCAAACGAAACTTTGTCTACAGTTCCCAAAAATCTTCCGAGGCGTCTGAAAAACCTGGGCGACCTTTTAAATTGAATTTCAGAACTTAGAACTACCAACTTTGGTTTATGAATGAATCAAATAAACAAACATAGATAATATGTTATATCTTTTTAAATATAAATATATATTTTTTTATTCGTTTCGTACATCAGATCCAAGATCTTAGACCACGAGATGAGTTTTTACCACATGGAACGGTTCACCAAACTTTACGTGGCTACACCTTATGGTTTCATGGAACAGTCTGCTGATGTTCATAATACGATCCACAATCCCATAATACGACAGCCCGTTGTCTTATTTTAGCATCGTCTTTTTTCACCATCGTATACTGGATTCGTGGCGTTAACAAAAGGTTCTAGATCCATGCATTATGACTGTTAAGTTTTTGACTTTTCCTATTGCATCCTATTTAAAATGCCTCTTTTTGAGTTTTTCTCAATTTTATTGAAAAAAAGATATTAGGTATGCTCTGTAAATCAGTAAAATAAAAAGAATATTAGTAGGAAATAGTAAACTTTTATCGCCATTACAGTAATCAGCTGATAATTGTTAAGAGGGCCATAAACCAGAAGATAGCGATGCTGTTGTGAAGAGTCGGGGATCCATTAATCAAGAGAGCGCGACTTCTTGGAGGAACGGTCTCAATGAAGGCTGTCACGATCTTCAGGAGCGACGTCGTTGATAATCAGGAAGTCACGAAGAGTGTCGTCCTCCAAAACAGGCTATTCCTTCTATCTCCTAGGTCATTGCCCAGGTCATATCTATTATGCTCAAGGTCATGTTTATTGAATTTCGAACTGTTCTTGAAAAAGCATATTTTGATAAAGTTTGTTGGGGAGAAAAACGATCGTAAAAACTGGTGGGCTGATATATTAGGCTACAAACTTGAATAAAATCAATAATGCAATAAAATCTTATTTCTTTTGTGTTTTCTTCTAAATCGCAACTTTAACCATACATCTTCATCTTCAGGCCCAGTGCTTAAGTCGTTAGGTGGAATTATATCGCAAGTTAATGAGAAGAGGAATTCTGCCATTTTCGTAGTTTTTGGCTTGAAATGCAGTTAACGTATAAGCATTAACTCCATGACAATGCCCGACTTAGCAACTTATTCTCTAAGAAAATAACATGTTTTCATGTTAGAGAAGAATCGGTCGACTGTATCTTCTAATATAAGGAAGAAATAGTTGGGGGTGCAGTCAATAAAAACACCTAAATAAGTGAAACTTATTTATTGTGTGCCGACGTTTCGGCCTACAATGTAGGCCATCTTCAGGGCTAAGAGATAGAAACAAACAGAAATATATAAAAACGTTGCAGTAACAAGAATATAGTGACAGAATATAAGAATATAGTACAGAATATAATAAACTTAAAATAGTGATAGATAAAAATAAAATTGTAGATGATGAACAGAAATTCAAATAGTGACAGATAAATTTTTTTTTATTAGAAATTATTATATCTGTCACTATTTGAATTTCTGTTCATCATCTACAATTTTATTTTTATCTATCACTATTTTAAGTTTATTATATTCTGTACTATATTCTTGTTACTGCAACGTTTTTATATATTTCTGTTTGTTTCTATCTCTTAGCCCTGAAGATGGCCTACATTGTAGGCCGAAACGTCGGCACACAATAAATAAGTTTCACTTATTTAGGTGTTTTTATTGACTGCACCCCAACTATTTTTTCCTTATAACATGTTTTCGTTTCCCCAAGTACAAGAAAATTTTGGACAAAATCCGACTCTCATCGTTTCATTCAGACAATCATACAATGTAGAAGACATACACAAAAACACATCAGCGAATACCAAATATAGTACATCTCACATTAACAGAATCATCAATCAGAAACAGCAGTATCACTCCTTATCATATACTATGTAGGTTCACATACAATTAACCAGAAGGTTACTAGAAGGTACCCCTTAGAGCACGCTTTTTTTTAGAAAAAACGACAAAAAATAAACAATTTTTTAATTTAAAATAATTAATACTCGAATATATTCGAGTGCGAAAATTACAGCACCATAAAATACGGCACAGCTCGAAATATCACGAGTTTTGCGACCGTTTTTGGACCGTTTCGCGGTCTCGAATTAACTCGAGCTGTACCTTGTAGTGGTTAAAACAGCAAACAAAAAACTTGTTAAATACACAACTTCTAATTTGTTGTTAAAAGAGGACATGATTTCTTCTATGAAAAAAGTGTGGTAAGGCTGTCTGGATTATTAGTAAATACAAAACCAAACCATTAAATAATAAATTGAAATATTAAGAAAAAATTACAAATGTAACCAAAATTTTCGCAATGCAGCAGACATTATTAAAATGTTCTTGCATGAGAAATGACTGAGCAAACAGATTATGAAAGATTAAAAAAAAAACAATGGATTTCTACATTGAAGGCTTTAATCCTGATAATATTGCAATTTTCCAGATTCTTCTTTTGGAATCATAGATTTGATTTATAGATTTCCATTTCCTCCCTATCATGAATTTTCGACATCAGGCGATTGCTTAGGTATCGAGATGTCTTTATGGATTTTTCACGGCTCTGCTTAAGCATAGACGCGACAAATCTATTGGAAAATAATATTTGATATCGCAACTTCCATCTTTACGGCCGTAGAGTCCTGAAGACGAAATTTGCATTGTTGTCTAGGTGAAAGGGCAGAGAAAAATGCAAGGCGAGACCTGGCCATTATGTTGCAATAAATATTGTGAGTCGTTGAACGGAATAGCCTTAATGTCTGACCACAGACTTGTCAGGTTAAGAACTTTTATGAAGTTAAAAACGATCACGAAGTATAATAAACATTTTTTAAAACAGTATAAGAATTTTGAAGGTGCGAATAATTAAAACAAATTTGAAAAAAAATAAAAGTCTATATTCAAAAAAATAAAAACACTTGTATGTGAAATAATAAATAATTACTGCACTGCAGGTTACAAAAAGAAAATGATTTAATTAAAGGAAATAATTATACTTGAATAAAGTTCACATTAGACGCTGAATAATAGTCTTTCAAAGCCCAGTCACTTGTTTACACACCACGTTTTTTGTTCACCAGCTCTCGGCAGGTTATGTACATGGTTATGTCAGTGTTGCTAAAAAATATTGCTAATAAATTAATTGTTTAATCACTGGCAACACTGACTGTGCCGGGTGTGACCTTCCCCAGTGACAGGTCAGGTTATATTTGTGTTGTTACAGAATTTTAGAACCGTATCTCATAGTAACATACCTGTTTAGTTACTTACTTTCAAGATATTAAGTAAATATTGTTTTATTCTGATGTAGGCCTTTGGCCAGATAAATATTTAATATTTAAATATTTAAATATGTTCATCTCTATTATTCTAAAGGGACCTGGTGCCAGAATAAAATCCGCATAGCAGGTCTTCTTCAGGGTTAGATATTCAAAACAATTTAAATGATGTCTAAAAATTGTGAATATTAAATAAAATAGAAATAATGATTTTGGAAAAAACCAGATACAACAGTACAAATGATTTAAATATAATTTAGGATACAATAATATAATTTCTCTGACCTCCATCCGGACTATTTTCTCCCCATATATATATATATATATATATATATATATATATATATATATATATATATATATACATAAGATCAATTAACATTATTGAAGATTAAAAATAATCTAATTTATGTTTACAGCATAGTAATCTTACTAATATTATAAATGTGAAAGTTTGTATGTTTGTCTCTCTTTCACGCAAAAACTACTTAACGGATTTGGATGAAACTTTACAGTAATATAGGTTATACATCAGAATAACACATAGGCTACAGCAAGAGCGGATTTACGGGGGCACGTGTACCCCCTCCCCCAGACAGTTTTTTAGGTATTGTGGAGAATCCATTATAGTACATAATAAAAGGCAAATCACATGATAATAGTTGTTAAAATAACAGAAAGGACATGAGTGAAACTATTGTTTTGATGACCTACTCATCCTACTATTGTTATAAATGCGAAAGTTTGTATATATGTTTGTTATTTATTAACGCAAAAACCACTGGACGGATTTGGATGAAACTTTACAGTAATATAGGTTATACATAATAATAACATATAGGCTACAGTAAGGACAGATTTAGGGGGAGGGCACGGGGCGCAGACCAATTTCCATGCGAGTGAAGCCGCGGGCAAAAGCTAGTAGTAAATAATTTTAGAAAGAAAGAATAATATTTTAATATAAACTATATAAAAAAGATAAAATGAATGAAGCTTCCATTTACAACAATTTCAAATGTATTATAGTTTTAATCTAATTATAAAAGTAGTGGGACTAAAAAAAGACCAGTAAAGCTCTTCTTTTATCAAGAAATATTCATATTCAGAATATAAATCTGAATATCTATTTACTATTTGATAGGGATTGTTTGGATTTGATGATAGGAAGGATATTTGAGCGACGAGTAAATGAAGGCATAGTGCTTATAAGGGTGAAGATCGGATAAGGAAAGATCATCTAAATTATACCCCGATGGGCGAACTTAAGGGCTTCCACTGTGGTATCTTTCGATTGGTCATAGTGACAAAGAAGTGACATTAACAGGAACAGTTGCATACAACAAACCAATATGGAAAAATAAGTGGAAAGCTAAGGTTAAAAAAAATAAGTATGAAGTATTATGTTAAAGAATGTATTTTATTAAGCATGGAGGTAATTTGATAGGGATCAAACTGCTAATGAGATATGGAGGCTAGGTGAGCCACAGGAAGGTTTGCAGACCTCACAGGATCAATATATGCCAAATAACAGATTTTACAATCTATCCATACAGTTGTTATCGTACTGACACAATTTTTAAGATATTGAGGAAGGAAAAAAAATTGTTTGCCAAATATTACTATATTGTTTTCTCTCGTCCTGGATTCTACATTTCTTTAATATCAAAGTTCAAATAATAAAGTCACGTGGCCATCTTCTTTTCAGACGCCTCGGAGGAATATCGGGAATTGAAGAGGAAGCTAGGTTTGAAACTAGAGGGTTTGAGTGGGAATGAAGTTTGCTATGAAAGGATAGATACCGGGTTCGGGCCAAATCAGCAACAAAAGGGACATTAAGGTCGTTATGGATGAATTTATTCTTAACAAAATTAGAAGCATTGAGGATTTTACGAAGGATTTTGGATTGTAGGGATTGGATACGAGAGGAATTCGATGGCTTAGTGGAGCCCCAAAGCTCTACTCCGTAAGTCCAAATAGGTCGTATGATGGTCATGTAGATGAGTCTTTTGTAGCTAATTGGGAGCTTAGAGCGTTTGTCTAGTAAATGTTGAAGTAACCTGAAACGTCGAGCGGTTTCTTGTCTTTTCAGTCTTGTTAATAGGAGGATTCCAGGTTAATAGTTTGTCGAGGTGCAACCCTAAGTATCGGATCTGTTCTACAGGCACCAGTGGGATATTATTAAAGGATACTGAAGGGCAGGAAGTTTCTTTAATATGAATCTCAAATCTCAGTTCTTCAGATTATAAATCAGAAATCAAAACTCCCGGGGCATAAATGAAAGGTGAACTAATAAATTTTGTACGGTTCCTTTGCTTCTCAGGTTTTTATAAACACCTTAAGATTGTAGCGCTATGATATGCTTGAAATTACTTCCGAAATTTCTCTCAGCGCCAAAATAGGAAGTTATTACTTAGTAATGTTTTAACTGAGAAAGTGCCATAACTCTCAGTGTGAGAGTACCTCGAGGGTAAGTTAGTAGGTTCGTGGCCTGGGGACATAACAACTTTCACAGATCTTAAGTTCAATCAAACCCTTGTCATTGTAAACATATTTTGGTTTTATTTTATTATTATTATTTTTTTTATGGTATAACTACCGATTGAATGGGATGACTGGTATACACAAACCGTGTTCTCAATGTAAAGTTTTTCTTTTTCTTGAGAATGACTTGAAGGATTTTATTCAGAATGGATATTTTCAAGGAGAACAATGGAAACGTTTAAATGTGACGCAACTGATCGTTTTTTCCTGTGTTCCCGAATATATTATTCTTCGTTTTCTTTCATTCCTGTTAACTACAGTATCTTTAAGATGGAATACACTCAACATAGAAAAATAATATGAATAATGAATAGAGTTAATAGTATTTATTAACTGATTTCGGAAGGATAGAAACAGTCAATGAGATATAATCAATTAATAAAGTAAAATAAATTAAGTT
This sequence comes from Arma custos, assembly GCA_037127475.1. NCBI lineage: Eukaryota > Metazoa > Arthropoda > Insecta > Hemiptera > Pentatomidae > Arma > Arma custos. Next base: position 135,132,075 of record CM073764.1, on the reverse strand, counting down.
TGAGAGAAAAATAGTTGACTGGAAGATCCAAGGTGGGATATAGATAGCCTGGGGGTACAGTAAAAACAACACTAAATAAGACAAATTTATTTATTATAAGTGCCGACGTTTCGACCTACGTTCTAGGCCATCTTCAGGGCTGATAGGAGGCAGAGCTACTACTAATGAAGTAGGACTATCTATGTCCCACATTATTTTGATTTGATTTTCCAAGCTTATAAATTGCCTTACATAGCCAATAGGTCTACTATGCACTGATCAAGTAGATTTTTTAAAGTTTTCTTTCGAAATACACTGTAAATTTGGTATAAAAAACAAAATATTTGTAGAAAAATACTGCTTCGTAAAACGGAAATAAAAATCTAAAATAGCGATGAATAATTTTCATCCTGATACAAGACAAGAAACCGCACGACGTTTCAGGCTACTTCAACACTTACTAGACAAACGCTCTAAGCTCCCAATTAACTACAAAAGACTCATCTACATGACCATCATACGACCTATTTGGACTTACGAAGTAGAACTTTAGGGCTCTACTAAGCCATCGAATTCCTCTCGTATCCAATCCATATAATCCAAAATCCTTCGTAAAATCCTCAATGCTTCTAATTTTGTTAAGAATAAAGTCATCCATAACGACCTTAATGTCCCTTTTGTTGCTGATTTGGCCCGAACCCGGTATCTATCTTTTCATAGCAAACTTCATTCCCGCTCAAATCCTCTAGTTTCTAACCCAGCTTCCTCTTCAATTCCCGATAATCCTCCGAGGCGTCTGAAAAGAAGATGGCCACGTGACCTTCTTAGTTGAACTTTTGATTTGAGTTCTACCAGCGGGTAGTCTCTCTACTTCTCATTATCTCATGTAGTTATGTATCACTTAGCCTATTTACTTGTTGTATTATTGTAATGCAGTTAGTTGTAAATATCAATAAATACATTTTTAATAAGATAATTTTAGGAAATTGGATTTCACTAAATAATAGTCTAGAAACTTTAAGTTAATGAAAAATGTTTTTCCATTTCATAAATTTTCGAGCGATACTCCCAACTTTGTGATGCTAGTCGAAAAGGTTATAAAATATATTCTTATTTTGAATCACCAACAGTTTTTAATATACAAATCACAAATAATGGAAAGAATAATACATAAAATCTTTGTCTGAGGAGATCTCTTGGCCATTGTCTTTTTAATATTATATTTAATATATATCTTTTAAATATATTAATCCAGGTAACAGAAAGTAGGAAAGATAAAAACAAGAGGATTTTTGTGGTGTGTTGATGAGAGAATCTGTGTAATTGTTGTGATTATAGGAATTAACAATTCGAAAAAACCAAGGAGCATAAACAATATTTCTTATTATTTCGTATTGTGCTATTTGTATCTTTTTTTGCAATTTTTTTGCTGAACATCGAAATTCTGATACATATGTCCAAATCGGTATAATAGTATTGTAGATTAGTGGTTTGTTTCCTAAGTCAAGTGAAGATCTGTAGTAAAGAAGATGCGACAGCTGTTTGTAGCGTCTTGTCAGTTCTTGCCTTATTAATTTTGTATATTTCAATATTAATATTGTATAAGTATTTTGTCCAAGTATAGTATAGAGAATATTTTTTGTAGTTTTTCGCTAATATTGTTACTAAAATTCATAGTTCGTTATGTATATTTTTACTTTAAGTATTATTTATTTAGTTAATTATTAATTTTTTTAGGGTGAGGAATGCTTCTGTATCCCTAACATTACTTTCTTCGGTACTAGTATGTTTAAGGGCCTGCTGACATCAGCACGCTCAGGTGTCACTTACCTCAACTATTTGGACCTTGTCAGGTTATGCATGAATTTTAAATAGCCATTGCCTTTCATTATGATACAACAGATTTATAGGAAATGAAATAAATGAGAAACATGAAGACAAAATTAAACTAGAAATAATAAAACATTTATTACAAGCAATATTCATTAAATAACAATTTGTCATATTTTAGTTACAAATCGTTATTTAATGTTTAAAATAGAAATATTTAAAATATGATATGATAAACAATGAAAGATTTATTCCAAACAATGCTCATTAAAAAGAACAATATCTTCAAAAATTGCATCAAAAGGGTCTCTTCCCTCTAACTTCGTTATATAAAATGGACAATAGTCTCCAAAAGTAATGTACTATTCCACAACCACTTATTTAATCGAATACCCAGGGTCTTGTTGCATCCTTTTTTCTGGCATCTCCGTCTAATTTTATTCCCCACTTGCAGTTTCATATCATGTCCATTTCCACAACGCATTTTCTGGGGAATGATATTCCGCCCCTGAAGAAACCTAACAGCTGATTTTTCTTCGTTCACCGTGCGAAAAATCTTCTTCAAATTCCAAGTCATATTTGAAGAAAATAATCAAAAACACATTCACGTTCAACTTGACATAAACAATAACAAAACAATAGAAAGGTTACTATAACAGTAGGAGATGGTTAAGAAAATGGACACCTGAGCGCGCTGATGTCAGCAGGCCTTCTTCTTCCCTTCTGTGGGTTTGTTTTCTAATGGTGGCAATAAAAATTAAATCCAGGGGACATCAATGTAAGCCGATGCCGCTTTCTATTACTATTGCAACAAGTAACTGCGCTATTTATATATATAAAAAAATGATACTGGCATACCTTCATGTTATGGCAGAAAGACAAGTCTTCTTGAGCGATTGTTTCGTCAGTTCAGCTCCGACATGGCTAATATGTAGCCTATCGCTTTCTAACCCGCGATTTCTTGAGAACTATCTGGGTTATTAAGAAATGCCTCCTTCTTCATTCGTTTCCTTATGTCTCTTTTCAAATAATTCTTCGAGTTATTTTACTTCGCAATACTCATCGTTGTACCGCAATGCCTGCTTCCATTTACAGCTGAGTTATTTGAAGTAATGTCTTTGTATGATATAACAGAGTATTGACTGAGTGATACCTCTTCATCTTTTTCTGTTGAGGTTTTAAATAACATAAGAGAGATTCCACATAACCATGACTGCCTTAACGAATTCGGTCGATTAACTGACAGCTGTCATCTCAGAGAAAATAGATCACAAAGCGAAAGCTAAGAGTGATTTTAGATTAAAATTAATAATCAAGAAAGATACAATCTTTAGAAAGAATTAAATCTAATCTCCGTTAGATTATAATTTACAGATTCACTAAATGGCAATTCGAACGTCTTTCACTGAAGATATCAAAATGCAAAACGACTTTCATCTGATCAGTTTATTTGACACAAGTCACAAATAAAAATCACAGTACTCAAAGTAATAAAAGTGACTTGGATGTAAAAAGAAAAACCCTCGAAACAGACCCTCAAGTCTCAAAAATATTTGAACGAAAGCATTCAGTCGACGTTTCGCCTATTACAGCAATATCAGAATACTTAAATCACTAGAAAATCACATAAGATTATGTATTCATAGTTTTGGTGAGTAAAAAATCCTTAGTTACACCGTCCTTCGGAAGGGACGTTAAACGGGGGTCCCGAGCCTGTACGATGTCAGGTACTCGTTAAAAATCCCTATCCTAATTAAACCTGGATAGGCAAAATTTACATCTCCCACTGTAGCATCGTCCGATTAGCCATAGGAGCATAAAGTGACGTTAAATGAAAAAACAAACAAACAAACATAGTTTTGGTTAATAAGATTACATTAGTCTTTGAAATGATTTTATTGTGATGGTTGTCCTGATAATGCCGGAATAGGCAAAAAGTCAACTGATTTTGTTTCAGAAATTTGGATACTTTAGGTGTTATTTGTTTTAGGGATTTTTCCTATAGCAATATATTTATAATATATGCCTTTTTTTGAGACTTTGCTCACTTTTATTATTAATAATAACACCAATCTAATACCTCTGGCCAACCTATGTATAATGTCCAAAGATTACAACCCAAACCTCACCCATGAGTCTCCCTTATCGTGATCCTCCCACTTACGTCTTGGTCTGCACCTTAGACGTTTACAATATAGAACTAGCTATTAACATCCCAAAAATAGTTTGTTACTAAGCCCATATCTACATGTAGAAATAATGTTTTTATATGAAAGAACCATGTTCTTATTACTAATTGAGCGGGTTTGGGTTTGGGTGGAGGTCCGTGGACTGATGTTTGCGAGGAGAATTTCGTGGTAAAGGCATCGAGCCTCGGGTTCGCTAAGCCGAATTCTTCTTCTTCTTTTATTTCTTCACTTAAGAATAGAGATAACTATGACGATGCGCGTGTCCCATTCAGATTTCGTAATCCACCTCATCCATCACCGCCCCAATCGGACCATATTGTTTGCTAATGCACCCCGACGTATCCAACAAATCGAACCCGGACCATTTTTCACCCTAATGCAGTTCCCTAATGACCCGCTAGATGGAGTAGTGATAAATTGCCTTTTCCAAAGGAGTCCATAATTGCTTTGGAAAGGGCTCGCGATGTGAAGGAAATGAAATGAATTGAAACGTTGAGGAGCCACGGTTGTGTGTGTGAGTGTTTGACGAGAGGCTTCGGTTGTGTGAGTGTGTGTGGTTGTCGAGAGCTTTTTCAACCATTGTATGCGTGGAGTATCATCTAAATAAAAATAAATAATTTTTCGCAATTATTTTACATGTTTATTATGTGACATGCAGAGCACTGAGTTTCATTGCCGAAAATCCTGGTTCAAATCCCGCTGCTGGCAAGACTTTTATTTAGTCTGTTTGCAGCCGGAGATGGATCATAAAGGATCTAGGACCCTCCTGGGGCTCACCCAGGCTCTTAAATGGGTACCCAAAAATGGGGGAAAATCTGGATCCGTTGTCCATGAAACAGTACTGTCTCTAACATGTACTGAACCCCAGACCCTTCACGGGTTGTAGTGGTACAGGTTTTTTATTGTGTGACAAGACCTATCAGTATTGGGCAATCTTGCACCAAACCAACTATGACTTAACCAAAATAATATTTTATGTAAATTTCATCTTCGAAAAAAAAACCTGCTTCCAGTCAATTTATTTTATTCTTTCATAAACAAGACGTTTCGGCAAATCTAATGCCATTTTCAATTTTAAAATACATCAACATACTAAAAATTAACTTTAAAAAAAAGTTATAAGTCAAAATTCTCATATAAAGAAATATTTAAAAATTATTTGTTTTCATCATTTTCCTGGGAATTCACTATCCTCCCATGGTCAATTGTCCACTTCTGTATACACATTACACTACTGTATTGTATTGTAATTTTTAAATATTTCTTTATATGAGAATTTTGACTTATAACTTTTTTTTAAAGTTAATTTTTAGTATGTTGATGTATTTTAAAATTGAAAATGGCATTAGATTTGCCGAAACGTCTTGTTTATGAAAAAATAAAATAAATTGACTGGAAGCAGGTTTTTTTTCGAAGACGAAATTTACATAGAAATTGAGTCCAGTATATTAGATAAGAATTAAAATGAATAATATTCTGCAAGGAGATGACTTGTCCTAGGTCACGATCAACCCTATTTTTATAACATGTTATAGAGGCTGGGTGAGTCCCAGGAAGGTCCTAGATCCTATATGATCCATCTCCCGCTGCAAAAAGACTAAATAAAATTCTTAACCTGCAGCGGGATTATATAAATATTTCAATATAGATTGCTAAAAAAAATCCACGGCCTCGAATTGTTTTTTTAGTTTTATCTGAAACTATAGACAATCCTAGGATGGTCCTATTGTCTTCTTGATTCAAAATAGCGTCTTATAAAGATTATATTAATGATGAAGAAAAAGGTGAAATAAAAACCAGTTTTGAACCATTGTAGCAAAATATAAAAAATAAAAATAATTAATTGATAACCGTAACAAAAATTCAGTCAGACAAAAATTTGTATCGTTTTGGATTTATTGCAGAGTTGACAATATCAGATACTCCAATAGAAGTTAGTTACAATCGAAGAGTACGTATTGTTCTTATAGATGATTCCTTTGATAGCTTCTTTCATCCCAACACTAATGAAAGCATGAGTCAGAACATGAGCTGCGAGATATCGAAGGTGCCTTTCGAAAACTGATCGATCGGGCCTCGGTGATTGATGATCTTCTCTCATCTTGACGATTGTTGATACTGATGTGGATTCATCAGGATGTCACCTTTGCTGTCAAGCCGCTTGTTGCCCTATTTGGAATCTAGCTGAGGTTGGAATGAATAGGCTGTTCCGATTCAGAGCTTGATACGGGTAAAGCCTTGTAGGTGGGGATAAAGCATTCGATTTCGTTTTCAAACTTTGCCCCTTGAGGTAAATCATGTCGTCTGTTGCTTACTCCTTTAACGACACTTCATGCTGCGATGGCTAATTGAACGATGCTACAGTGGGAGTTCTGAAATTTCCTGGTATAATTAGAATAGGGACCATTAATGAGTCCCTGACATCGCATATGTCTAGGACCCACATTTTATGTCCCTTTCGAAGGACGGCATAACTACAAGGATTTTTGCTGCCTATTCTAAAAATCCTAAGGCCACCTCCTGGTCTATGAACTCGTTATCTAGGGCATAATAGGTAGATTAAGAAATTGCATTGATATGGTGAAAAAAATCAGAGATCGCGTCGTTGCAATCCAATCGATGTTCCTGTTGCAGAGTTTTGTACCGGAAAGTGTCGGGTTTAATAAAATAATTTCCAATTCATAAAACTAATTTCTCCCTTGATAGGAAGAAATTGGCCAAATGGGTCCGCTAGGTTGCAGCACCTTACAGGAGTGTAATAGAATGTTTACCTTAGCGAAAATTAACCTTTACAATTAGTTTTAATTTTTCAAATTCATTAAGGCTTCAACTATTTTTCAAACAGTTATTGTACACAATTGTTACTGTACAATAGTATTCCTATTATTCACATTAGTTATTGTACATACAGTTCCATACTTTTCTGTAACATGTAACCTCTAGAAGTCCGTTATCATACATTTTATATCTTTATTTTACTAGTTTTTCTTAATTCTTCATTTTCCAACCTTTTTTTTATATTTTAATATTCTCATTTTGTATCTTTGGTTTACCTCCTCTTTTTTGATTTCCCTTTATATTATTTTTACTTTACTATCCTTTCTGTACATTTATTTCTATATTTTATTTTATATTCGTTATTTATAATTTATAATTTCTGCTCATTTTCTTTAATTTTATTAAATCTGTCTTATTTTATTGTATCTGTCATCATTTTAATTTTCTTTTCATTATCCTTAATTTTGTTATATCTATCTTTATCTTAATTTTATTATATCTGTCACTATTTTAATTTCTTTTCATTATCATTATTTTTTTTAAATCTGTCTATATCTTAATTTTATTATATTCTGTCACTTTTTTAATATTCGTTATCTTTAATTTTCATATCTGTCACTATTTTAATTTTCTACATTACTTGTCACCGTATTATTGTTACTGTACATTTTTATATTTTTTGTTCTGTTTGTTTCTCTCTCATAGCCCTGAAGATGACCTACACTGTAGGTCGAAACGTCGGCACATAATTATAAGTTTATTACTTATTCAGTGTTTTTTTTTTTACTGCACCCCCCAACTATCTCCTTTACTTTACAATTAGTTGATTTTCCCAATAAGTCAGAGTTTGAGGACTGGTACTCAAGGCGAGAAGTGCCGTGTTCTGAAAGAAAGAAACATCAACTCTAAAAGTAGGAATCCTTACTGTAATCTGACTAGATTCTGGGAGTAGTGAGGTGGTAGTTTCAGTTGATGATAGAGCCAATAATCAATTATGACAATTAAATATTTGTTTTTCTCTTTTTTTTTTGTTGGTTTGTAACGACTCAACTTTATTACATTGTAGTTATTAGTTCAATTATTATTATTATAGTTAGTTGTTGGGTGTATCTTTTTTAATTTTATTCAAGACAAAAGTATTTACGTAAACAAATATATTCATTCCTCTTTATTTAAAACTATTCACTCGATGATTTTCAAAACAACCGCATAAATGTAATTTATTGTGGCAGTGTGCATTGTTTAATCCTTTATAGACAATATAAATAATCCAGATTGCGGTCAACTGGCAATTCGATAGCTATTTCTCGAACGAATCTGTAGGGGTCAAAGTTCCCGTTCTAACAACCAAATCTGGCCTTGAGGAATCGAGAACACGTCAAGAGCCCGATAAAGATAAAAATATCACCTTTGTCTTTTGGTCGTAGGAGGGCGTAGGTGGTATTTAGATTTCGGGTTGGACCGAACAGTTTACTAGGGCCCTCAAAATAACATAACTAAAGCTGACGAATTTCGTTTTGATTCATATTTTGTTTGTTCAGTTATTAAGGAATGGTGACTGCAAAGTTAGATTTAGCAAACACGTTGTTGTTTTTTTGTTGCAACAGTTCTCCACCGCTATGAGCACCGTAGATGTCCCTATTTCCTCCTGCTCTTCCATAGAGCATTTTCTTGGGGAGTCTGCCAAACTCCATCCTTTCCACATGCTCAAGCCATCTCAGTCATCCCTGTTTTATTACACTACTATAAAGCTTGACAAATCTCAAATAGAGTTGTTGCAATATAAATATATATATATATATATATATATATATATATATATATATATATATATATATATATATATTGCAAACACCGCAGCAACAGAAGAGAGGAAATAGTCATCACGAGTCTAAGAATCGGCCACACGCGGATGACACACAGATATTTGATTGAGAAAGATGCACCACCAAAGTGCGGAGGTTGCAGAGTGCAATTAACTATCACCCACATCATAGAAGACTGCCCCCTGTATGAAACATATTTTCATGGCTTGGGGATTGATAGGAAAACCTCGACTATACTGGGTGATAACACCACAAATACAGACAAAGTGATAACCTTTCTTAAAGAAAATAATATGTTCAGTAAAATATAATAATTATAGGTTAAATGGAAATAAAAGTTAAACCAAAAGAATAACAAAGAACTAAATATTGAACCAAAAGAAAAAAGAGGCTGATAAATGAATAAATAATGAAATAAACATTTGAGCCAAAGGAAAAAAGATGCTGATGATCATAGATGTTGTGCGTCTATAAGCAATAAAACCGAACCTATTGCAAACACAATATGTATATGTATATGTATATGTATATGTGTATATATATATATATATTTATTATTAAGACTGTGGAAACATTCCAACGAAAAGCCCTTAGTCTCCAAACTAAAACAGAAATAGAAAATATCTGTCCAATATTTCGCCCATTCAGGCACCATCAGGGTAGAAAGAGAATAACAGCAAAACAAAACATGAATAAAGAATCTTATGTAAGGTCTCTTTTTATATTTCAATATTATATATATATATATTTACAATTATGGCCTCAATAGCAGGCTTCCACAGATTAGAATTCTTGGGTACGTACAGCGGCTCAACTACACCCTGTATGACACAAGTCAAAATTGATCAGCCCAGGTAGGCTTAGGGAATGGCTCAGTGACAAAACTGTCTTTAAAGTTATACAAGTAGGAAGTGATGTCAGAGAAGACAAAACTCACAACCCAAAGAGGACCTTTATTGGACGAATAAGTTATTATGCGTCCATAGTAAAAAAATAATATAATAACAACAATAATAGTAAAAGTACATTGATGGAACTATTGTATTAAAAACGATATTTTGGATAAAGGTTTGCGCTCTAACCCATAGACTAACGTTTGCAAACAGTAATTGGTTTCGGCATCGAACTTTTGGGTTCGCTAAGATTTTATATAATATTTATGAAACCCGGTATAAAATGCTGTAAATATACCAAATTTTCCGTCTACATTTCTTATTGTTCTAAGCCTTCTTCATCCAGCCATCTCTTCAAATATCTTTAACGTATGGAAAATTTGTGAAGTACCATTTAAAAAGATTTTAAAATTTAAGATACAGATATTGCTATTAATGGCAATGTGTCAGCTATAACCTCGTATGGGAGGAACAACTAAAACAAGCCATCCTCTTAACAATTATATCAGAAGAATAATTCATGATCCTTCCACAGGAAGGACGAAACGGAGATCGATTTTACTTGCAGATAAGACAACAGCTTCAAAAAATAATAAATACATTCCGAAGGCGGGTGCGATCGAGACACGAAGGATATCTTCAGCGATCCTCGACCCCCGACCTCCTTCCCTCCAGGTCCATGCAACATGACTCACCTTAAATGAATCATAGCCGGCTCTTTGACTTCTATGACCCAGAAACATCTAGGATCATTGTGAAGGAAAATTACAGTCATCGTATAGACAATTCGAACTCTCGTCATCTACTGTCATTACATTCATACATACATCTTGTCCAAATACTTGCGGTCAGAAATTATTTGGATTGGTAATTCTTAAAGTAATGTATGTATTATTGAGCCGTTAGAGAAAGGTGTGGCATTCATAGAGTGGAATTATAGAGGGCAGAGCAGTCTAGAATTACAGTCTGTACTTATCAAGTTTCTGTCATGCGGTTCTGCCATATATTTTTTAATGCAGTAGAGACCGTTTGTGTTATGAAATAGATTAAAAAAATTATTGCGTAAAATTGAGGATACTTAACCGGTTTCCTTTCATATTTAAGGTTCATGGTCATGTGTTTGGTCGGGTTGGTTTTTATAAATCGCAAAACTTACATCCTGCATGTTGTTTTAAACACAGTATGAACATTTTAAACTTCATTATAACTTTGCTTATAATTAAATTTATTATAGAAGAGCTCAGATAATTATTAAACAAAGAAGAATAACCTTAATTTCGAAACATTGTTTTCGTCACTATAACCTACAGCAATATGACCCGTGGAGCAAAGACTACTGTATCTAGGAAAACGGTTGTGCAGGGAGGAGATTAGTCCGTGGTCATACCCTGCAGATCCTATAGGACATCTTGGTCATACCCTGCAGATCCTATAGGACATCATGGTCATACCCTGCAGATCCTATAGGACATCATGGTCATACCCTACAGATCTATAGGACATCATGGTCATACCCTGCAGATCCTATAGGACATCATGGTCATACCATGCAGATCCTATAGGATATTATAGTCATACCCTGCAGATCCTATAAGACACAACCCCGGGCTTTTCAGTATTCCAACTAAGCGCTCTACCTCAGTGGCTACCACGGCTCACCATTTTAATCTGTTTTTATTTTTTAAGGAAAAATATATAAAATAAAATTAATACATGTCATAATTTCTTAATATGAAAAGAATGAAAGAAACAGTTGGATGGAATTTTCGAATGGAAAAAATCGAGTTTAAAAGTTAGATTAAAAAATTTATTTAAAAAATAACTACAACTATAATACAACAGGGTCACTCAATTATCGAGGAATCGGGGGATGTATTATTAATTATAATTATAATAATATTGTTGTACCGAGAAATTCTACCGTCCTCAGGATCGACATTAAATTATCTACCTCAACATGCGTCAAATGCTTATAGGGTTTTTTTTTATAAGCTTATCTAAGTTGATAGTTAAAAATAATTATTTTGTATAAAACGTATATATGTATATATACGTATGTGTATATATATATATATATATATATACGGCCTTGACTATGAATATTAATGTATTGAGCATGAGAGAACCTTTCACCTGCAGAAGAAGTGCATTGGGGTCACAGCACCACTCCCTGCAGCATTCCTTCTCAAGTGCAGATCCTCTTTGTTACACGTAACAATATATATATATAATAATCTTTTATTTGTTACCTTTTAGACCCTATAATTTAGTTGTTAATTTAGCTACAGCTTTTTTCTTTTATTACTCTATTTCTAGCAGATCCTAAGATCTAATTAAGTGAAGAAAGATTAAAAGAATCGATTATTTGTAATGAACGGTGTACACCTTAAATAAATGCTCTACAATTGAACCTATATTGATCTAGATACTAAGCAACCATTATTAGGTTCTAGTTGAAATATTATTAAATCTTAACATAGACATCACGAAAGTGTAATTACAAAAATTATTTTTTTACGATTTCATAATATTCTTTTTTCTGACTGAAGGATTTTTTTCATAGAAGTTTGTTTCAATTTTCATCGTTTTATTCAATTTTTAATTTTTCCATGCTAGGTTTATGTTCCTTATGTAAATGCCGTCTACTTAAAAATTTTCAATACTAATAACCAAGAATAGACCCTGTTAAGTCTGGAGAGCCTATTAGGGCTCACTCAGCCTCTATAAAGTACAGTAACTGGAGAGCAGCTATGAACAGATATGACTGGCGGTTGATGTTGCGAGAGGCCTTGTACCCACGGGGGATGTAGAGCCATATATGTATATAGTATATATCCCAATTTATATTGAATTTAAAATTAATTTCTGTGCTTTTTTAAAATTTTTGTTTATGAAATTCTTCAATCCAGAAGGATTTAAAATCCATTAAATCACAATCTCCGGAAGTCGGGAAGTGAAAGGATTTAGGGACACACGTCTCGGATGAGCATCGGCTCACGAAGATGAGGCGTACTCGGGAGCGTACCTCCAAGAGGGTTCGTGAACGGACGCCGGGAAGCGAGAAAGGATTAAAAAGAAATTGGAAACCGGTCGGGATGAGGAAGTGACTTCCAGGGCTGGGTATGATCCAAACTGGAATTGAGGAGAAAGCCGCATCACCATATCTCACCCATAACTCTGCCAGTTCCTTGTGATGTGGTGGCTGCTCACTGGAAAATGGATGCCGTTTCGTAAGGTCTCGGCTTGTTATGCCGTGTATCTTGTAATGTTATTAACATTCCGTAAACGTTTGAGTAATTATCTAACCCTCCTCGAGGAAGGTGGGGAGGTGATAAGAATACTTAACGTAATATCACTTCTAATGTAAGGAAGAAATCGTTGGGGGTGCAGTAAATAAAAACACCTAAATAAGTGTAACTATTTATTGTGTGCCGACGTTTCGGCCCACAATGTAGGCCATCTTCAGGGCTAAGAGAGAGAAACAAACAGAAAAACATATAAAAAATGTTGCAGTAACAGAAATATGGAGACAAGTAATGTGGAAATAAAATAGTGACTAGATATGATGAAATCGTGAATAGATAGGATAATTAAAGATAATGAATATAAAAGTGGTTACAGAATATAATAAAATTTTAGATGATGAACAGAAATTAAAATAGTGGCAGATATAATAATTAAAGAATACGAATATACAATACAGAAAATAAATGTACAGAAAGGATAAAGTGTAAACATAATATAAAGGGAAAGAAAAATGAGGAGGTAAACAGAAAGGTACAAAATGAGAAGATTAAACTATAGAAAAAGGGGTGGAATATGAAGGATTTAGAAAAAAATAGTTTAATATTGATATAAATGGTATGATACCAGACTTCTAGAGGTTACATAAGTAAAATTTAATAATACAAGAATAATAATACAAGAATATGTAGAAAGAAAAGATTGATAAATTTGAAGAATTAAAAATAATGTTTATAAATATGAACTCTAAAAAGTATGAAAAGAAAATAGAAAATATAAGTAAGGGAAGTTAATATATTAACTGTATACAGTTTGCAGGTTGTAATATCACTTCATAAGAACAGAAGCTAAACAAAGAGATACAAACTGACGGTTAGGGTATGGATGGAAAAAAACCCAAACATGAAGCACTAAGAAATAATAGAAATAGCAAAAATAATAGAAAACAATAAAATCCATGAAAATTACGCCAGTACGGGCGCCATAAAGAGGAGGATCGTGATTTGGAACAACTCGGGTGAGATGGAAAAAAAGGAGAAGCTCCTAATAAATTAATAAAGGAACAAGTATTCCTAAAAATTATGAGAAATATTGTTTTTTTTCCGTATTAGCCTAGTAAGGACAACGCCATTTCTACTGTATTTTTAGACATTGGCCCGGTACTCCATTCGCCGCCGGTGTTGCTTCCTTCTTTCTTCTGTCCCTTTCCCATCTTCAGCTTTGGTTGTTCTAGAAAATCGACACAGGCATCTAGTTTTGTCCGGAGACGATTGCTTTCCAAAACATCGCAGGCAATCCCCATTTCCTGTAAATCTCTTTCTACCTCTTCGAACCAGGCAGGTTTGATCATCTTTTCCTATAATATGTAATATGCTCGTCAGTCTTGTGGGTTTAATTCTTAGAAGGTGGAAAAAGAATGATATTCTCTTTTTTCTCATAGCACCCGATATTTTCGGAACATATGTACAGCTCACTGTATTGTCGTCATCTGTATACACCTTGGTCTTCAAATTACTTTTATGTATTATAATTCTGAATGTCTTTTTTTTTTCTATTGAGCCACTATGGGATTAGTTAGCTTCAATTGTTTCTTTTCCTCCTTGTTTTTTTATCTTGCTTCTAAATTGCGACTGTTTTTATTATTTTTTTCCCTTAAAAACCCGGAGCATCTGAAGTTCCTTCCTAAGTGAAGAACGTCCATCAATGCCAACTCGAGCTCTTCAATATACTATTCAGTATCCTTAATCTACGTGTTAGTCATTTTCAATCAAGTTAAGTGAATACTCTTTGGTTGGACTAATTCTTTATAGGTGTCAATATAATTGAATTTACTTTTTTTTTGTGGTGTCTGTAATTTTTCTAACGTGCCTCTAGAGTTCACGGTTATGATATTTTCTATAATGGTCTTCTTCTTGAATCGATGCCAAAATATTTCTTAGAATGTTCTCCAATATTTATAGGTTTCCAATATTTACCGTTTACTTCCTCATTTTTCTTTCCCTTACATTTTATCCTTTCTGGACATTTATTTTCTGTATTCGTATTCTTATTTATTATATCTGTCACTATTTTAATTCCTGTTCATCATCTATAATTTTATTATTATCTGTCACTATTTATATTCATTATCTTTAATTCTCATATCTATTCACTATTTCATCATATCTAGTTACTATTTTAATTTCCACATTACTTGTACCACATTACTACATTACGTGTCACCATATTCTTGTTACTGCAACGTTTTTTATATGTTTTTCTGTTTGTTTCTCTCTCTTAGCCCTGAAGATGGCCTTCATTGTAGGCCGAAACGTCGGCACACAATAAATAAGTTCCACTTATTAAGGTGTTTTTATTGACTGCACCCCCCAACTATTTCTTCCTCATACTAAATATCTTTGTTTTATTTTATTTTACCTGCAATAAATCTTCCTTCCAAATTACAATTAAAATCGAAATCTTTTCAATTATTATATTTTTTTTACATTTTGGAGATGATATGCCTGTTCAATGAATGCTACAACCATTCAGTATCAATTCTCATTATGATTAAATTATTAATCATATTAATATATCTTTATATATACACATATATATGGTACATACATTTGTATGTACAACTTGTACCAGAATAACCTAGCCATTGCTCTCAGTTAATGAAACTACGGCTACATAAACTGTAACGATAATTCTCGAGTGCCTTGAAAGGCTCTGACACCTTCAAGAAAATCAGGGCCATAGCTCACAACCTAATTGATATTTAATGAACCCTTTAGTGTATTGTAATGACTCGTATCAGTAGCGCACGACTCAGCTTATTTATTTTTGTTGACAGCTTTGTGCTCATTGCGACCTTAATGAACGAATGAAATCATCTTCCGTGCATGTCGTGGGCGCAGCACCTTCACTGATAGCAGTTAGGCAAGCCTGCATCACTGGGCAATAGCTATATATAAAATTTAGGAAGAAAATGTTCTCAGAATAACACTATATATAGTATATAGTATATAGATAGATTTTAATTCTTACCTAATATACTGGACTCTATTTCTATGTAAATTTTATCTTGGAAAAAAACTAGCTTCCAGTCAATTTATTTTATTCTTTCATAAACAAGACGTTTCGGGAACTTAAATGCCATTTTCAATATTAAAATACATCAACATTCTAAACAATTTACTTTAATCTAACTTTAAAAAAAGTTATAAGTCAAAAATTCTGCAAAAAAATCTAAAATAAATTAATTTAATAATTATGTATTTTAAATTTTGTTGTTGTTTTTTAAAATAAAAAAAAAAAAATAAATTAAAAAAAAATTTAATACATAAAGATTTTTAAATAGCAGTAAGGTACAAATAATATAATCATAATAACTCAAATTACCTTACATATCAAAGTTGAAGCCAGTAGTGGACAATTGACCATGGGAGGATAGTGAATCCTCAGGAAAATGAGGGGAAAAAATAATTTTTAAATATTTCTTTATTGAGGTATCTATGCTTGTTTTTGCTAACTGTTTGGGACGTTTTTTTGTTTTTGGATTGTATAACGTATTTATGATTGTTGTTTTTTTTTGCAGAAGTTTTGACTTATAACTTTTTTAAAGTTATCGTTTAGAATGTTGATGTATTTTAATATTGAAAATGGCATTTAAGTTGCCGAAACGTCTGGTTTATGAAAGAATAAAATAAATTGACTGGAAGCTGGTTTTTTTCGAAGATAAAATTTATATAGATAGAATATTTATCTATATATGATATGAATATGATGTTATATGTAGTAAGTATATAACATGATTTTATCAATATACTATATATAGTGTTATCCTGAGACTATTTTCTTCCTCAATATGTATATAGATAGAATATGTATCCATATGTGAAATGAATATGATGTTATATGTAGTAAGTATATAACATTATTTTATCAATATACTACATATAGAGTTATTCTGTGTCATGTATTATTTTGATTTATTTGTATCTTGCATATTTAGCACTAAAGAAGACCTGCAATATGGTCGAAACGTTCGATTACCAATAAAAAGTTCTCCCTTTAAGAGAATATCCTTGACCTCTACCAAGACCATTTTCTTGCCCTTTTATACAATATTAATATTTTTCAACATAGATATAAAATTCTTCGTTTTCTTTTAATGTAAAAATTTTAATGTATGTTGTATTTACGTGGAAAAAAATACAAAATAGATTGTCTGTTCTATTTGTTCTCAATAAAAGCTCAACTAACCTGAAAAAAATGAACAAAAATTTAGTTCCTTGCGTTAGTTAAACTATTTTAATTCTATCTAAAAAATACATATATTTAAAAATATTACATTGGTATTAGAATAAGCACATCATCAGATTCTTGGTCTAAATCTATTTAAGTGATCAGTCGACAGTACTACATTGTAAGTACAGCAACAGTTCTTATGCCTTTATTTCTTTATTCGTTAAAAATATTATAAATCCTACTAATATTATAAATACGAAAGTTTGTATGTTTGTCTCTGTTTCAAGCAAAAACCACTAAACGGATTTCAATGAAACTTTACAGTAATATAGGTTATACATCATAATAACACATAGGCTACAGCAAGGCCAGATTTGGGGGGTAGGTACGTATTAGTAGTATTTTGTGTTCTGTGGAGAATCCATTATATTAAAGACAAAACAGGAACTTAGCACCTTGAAATTTGCAGATAGGTTCTTTGTATAATTTAAGAAAGAAATTTGGATTATTCCACCCCCAAGGGTTTCCCCCTTAATATAATAGGGGTTCAAAGATTGTATGGAATCCGTCAGTTTTGAAGTTAGACATCTGAAATTTTGGGTCACGAGTAACTTATAAACTTTAAGTTATAGTTAAAAAAAAAATTAAATTATTTATTTTAAATGATCTGTCACGAAACTTTATGTGGCAGACCAAATACCACAGAAGCGAAGCCGCGGGCAAAAGCTAGTTAAAAATAAAATAACATCTATTAACATTTATTTTATTTAATAGAAATCGATAATTATAGAGATATTTAAAGAAAAACTAATACATAACAAGATGATTGTTAAAGCAAAACCGATTCTACACAGTTTTAACTTCTACCTGTAATATCCAAAACACAATTAATATTCCACTTTTATCTCTACTTTGTTAAAACTGAAAAATAAACTTTACAAGTTCCCCTTTACCTTCTCATTATCCAATCCTATCTCTCCAACAGACCATTCAAAGTAAATCATACTGTCTACTCATCCCTCTTTCCTCAATCTGCGGGTGTTCCTCAAGGCAGTATCCTCAGCCCAATTCTCTACACAGTTTATAAAGCTGACATCCCAACTCATCCTAAAACTATCATTACCATATATACGGATGACACATGACTATTGTCAGTCAACACTGATCCAGTGTGAAAATGGCGTTAAAACAGGAGGATTAAAATAAATTCCCACGAATCCCATCAAATTACCTTTACCCTCCGCCGTAAATCAATGATTTCCTGTCCTCCTGTATTTTTAATAACATCCTACTGATTCCTGCAGAACAGGTCCAGTACTTAGGACTACACCTTGGAAAAAGATTAACATGGAATCCTCATACTAGACTGAAACGGCAAGAAACAGCTCGCCGTTTCAGGCCACTTCAACATTTACTAGACAAAAACTCTAAGTTCCCAATTAATTACAAAAAACTCATACAGATGGCACTCATTACACCCTTCTGGTCTTACGGAGTAGAGGAGCTTTGGGCTCCAATAAGCCATCGAATTCCTCTCGTATTCAATTCTTATAATCCTTACAATTGTAACGAACAAAGTAATCCATAATGACCTTGAGGTTCCATTTTTTACTGATTTGGCCCGAATCCGAAATCAATCTTTTAATGAAAAACTTTATTTCCATTCAAACCCATTAGTTTCAAACCTAGTAATCTCTTTAATTCCTGATAACCCTCCTCAGGCGTCTGAAAAGAAGATGATCTCCTTGAAGATGTTATTTGAGTACTACCACTGCGTAGTTTCTCTACTTGTCTTTGTTTACGGTCACCTGTGGTCTAGTGGTTAGCGTAACAAACTACTAAACCCAAGATCGCGGGTTCGTAGCCCGGCAGGTGGCCCTAGGATTTTTTTTTAAGGGAGTAAAAAATCCTTAGTTACGCCGTCCTTCGGAAGGGACGTTAAACGGAGGTCCCGAGCCTGTACGATGTCAGGTACTCGTTAAAAATCCCTATCCTAATTAAACCTGGATAGGCTAAATTTAGAGCTCCCACTGTAGCATCGTTCGATTAGCCATAGCAGCATAAAGTGACGTTAAATGAACAAACAACAAGTATTACAGTTGTAAATTTCATTGAATTAAAAAAAAAAAAAGAGAGACGATTAAAATGCCCATTTGTTGATATTTATTTATAACTATATATGCAATTGTGAATCATCATTAATAAAAAATGATTTTATCAACGCAAGGAAAAGTAATTTTCCGAAACACAAGAACACTCCGTCATGTAATGCATTATTACCCCTTTTTCGATTTATTTAATGTTCGATTTAATTTTGAAGGGCTTATAATAACGATTTCTTCCCTTTACTTCCACTCTTTTATTTTCCTAATAACTTAACGGCATATAAGGAACTACTGACCTTTCGTAAACTCGGAGATAAAAGTCGTAGAAACACAATTGTTCCTGATATTTCCATTAATGGAACTAACCGTTAAGAACGTGTAAGAGAAGTCTTGCCATTGAGGGCAGTAAGTACCTCGGAAATCTAACTAGTCCTAGCCATTCAATTATTGGAAGCAGCGCAGCCTGGCAGATATTAATGGAACTAAAGAGCAGTAGGAAGTCGACGTGGGATTAGCGTTTCGAAAGATGTTACCTTGGCGTCAACGGATTTTGCAACTGCGTTTGAGTGACGTGTGCTCAATGCGGTTCGGGTTTAATCCATCTCTCTATGGACAGTCCTCGATAATACGACTTAATAGAGGGCGCTTTTACGGAAAATCATTCGATTGCGAGATCTGTCCGATTTTGGAAATATGTCGGCCGGGCATTGTGTGGCAGTTACATATGGCGCCATATGGGACGACTTGCATATATCTTTCGAAATGAACAGCTCTAAAATACATATCTTATTTTTTTATCGACTCGATAGAAAGCTGTCAGATATATCGTGCAAACAAAACCTAAAAAATGTTAGAGAAGAATTGGTCGACTGTATCTTCTAATGTAAGGAAGAAATAGTTGGGGGTGCAGTCAATCAAAACACCTAAATAAGCGTAACTTATTTATTATTTGCCGACGTTTCGGCCTACAATGTAGGCCATCTTCAGGGCTAAGAGAGAGAAACAAACAGAAATATATAAAAACGTAGCAGTAACAAGAATATATGAAGTGGTACAAGAGTGGAAATTAAAATAGTGACTAGATATGATGAAATAGTGAATAGATATATGATAAATAAAGAATGAATATAAGAGTGGTTACAGAATATAATAAACTTAAAATAGTGATAGATAAAAATAAAATTGTAGATGATGAACATAAATTCTATTAGTGACAGATATAATAATAAAAGAATACGAATATAAAATAGAAAAAATACATGTCAAGAAAGGACAAAATGTAAACAATAATATAAAGGGAAAGAAAAATGAGGAGATAAACGGAAATATACAAAATGAGAAGATTAAATATAGAAAAAGGGGGGTTGAGTATGAAGGATTTAGAAAAAACTAGTTTGATTATAGATATGGATAAGATACCAGACATGAGGGGTTACATAGGTAAAGTGTAATAATACAAGCATATATAGAAAGAAAAGATTGATAACTTTCAAAAATTAAACATTGAAAATAGTGTTATTTATAACTATGAACTATGAAGTATGAAAAGAAAAAGAAAATATAAGTAAGGGAAGTTAATATATAACTGTATACAATTCTTTATTTATCATATATCTATTCACTGTTTCATCATATCTAGTCACTATTTTAATTTTCTACAATACATGTCACTATATTCTTGTTACTGCTACGTTTTTATATATTTCTGTTTGTTTCTCTCTCTTAGCCCTGAAGATGGCCTACATTGTAGGCCGAAAAGTCGGCACATAATAAATAAGTTACGCTTATTTAGGTGTTTTGATTGACTGCACCCCCAACTATTTCTTCCTTACATTACAAAAACCTAAAAAATATTTTTTTAAAATAATTTACAGTAAGTATTGAAGAGAACGAGCAGGAAGTATTTAACTAATCCGTTGCTTAGGTTACGAAAAATTAAATAACGACTACTGTTTTATACTGAATGATAATTATTGACCTTGATACTATATGTGGAAGAAAGTAGTCCGGGTAGAGGTCAAAGAATTTCTCATATAATAGGAGAAAACTTTATTGATTAGCCAACGTTTTGACCCACCTTGCAGGTCTTCTTCAGGGCTACATGCAAAATACAGACAATCAAGAAATGGTACAAATATATTAAAACATAGAAATACAAATAATCAAAAGTATGGTGAATCCAGGTAATTGAAAAAAAAAATTGACAAATATTGCACAGCTAGGTAAATATACAGGTTACTTAATGCATGAGTGTACAGTTACAATACAAACATCGCTTACAGTACTTACAGACAATACAAACCACTTACAGTACAATACAAACAGTTAATATGACGAATTTTAAGTCTCTTGTTCTGTAATAGGGTATTAGATTCAACTTACAGCCTTATTCTTATTTTCTCCCGTGATATATAGGATATGCACGGGGATATAGGATCGGTAGAATTGATTTGTCTGGTTTGGATACGATCCCGGGTAGCTCAGAGGTTTAGAGCACTTCAACGTTTGTACTGTACACTCATGCATTTTAACCTGTATACTGTATACCTTGCTGTGCAATATTTGTCAATTTTTTTTCAATTACCTGGATTCACCATACTTTTGATTATTTGTATTTCTATGTTTTAATATATTTGTGCCATTTCTTGATTTATTTATTTTTCATGTAGCCCTGAAGAAGACCTGCAAGGTGAGTCGAAACGTTGGCTACTCAATAAAGTTTTCTCCAATTATATGAGAAATTCTTTGACCTCTACCCGGACCATTTTCTTCCTAGACTACTGTTTTAGTTAACAAAGCTAATTTAACAATATAATAACTCCATCATTAACAACTAATGCACTAGTAATCTTAAAATAGTGGCGTAAAAATACAAGTAATGTCTCACTAATATCAGTGAAAAATGAAAAGAAAGGTACAAAAATCTCCTGTTCTTCAAAATTCTTGTTTAAACTAGAAACGAATAACAGTTAATATGACGAGTTTTAAA
Organism: Arma custos; assembly: GCA_037127475.1. Lineage (NCBI taxonomy): Eukaryota > Metazoa > Arthropoda > Insecta > Hemiptera > Pentatomidae > Arma > Arma custos. The sequence goes on along the minus strand of CM073764.1, from coordinate 135,110,010 downwards.
TGTCTTGTTCTGTAATAGGGTAGTAGATTCAACTTAACAGCCTTATTCTTATTTTCTCCCGTGGTATATTGGATATACACGGGGATTTAGGATCGGTGAAGAGAATGTATTTGTCTGACTTGGCTACGACCCCTGGTAGCTCAGTAGATTAGAGCACTGCACTAGAGATGCAAACGATCCGGTTTCGAATCCCGGCCAGGATAAATCTTTTCTATTAAAAATAAAAATTTTTGAAAATAAACTCCATCAAAAGAACAATAAATAAAAATAAATTGTTCTTAAACGTCGTTTTATTAATTATTATAACTTTCATCTAACTAAAGATTTTATTTTTGTTCCTTATTTTCCTAGCGAATTAATTATTATCACTTTAGAATTTAGCTAAGAATTAGAATTATCTTGATGTATCTTGATTTAGTCAGCTTTATAGAAAATGAAAATTATTAAATTAATTGGTATACATCATTTATGCAATGCCAATGAACTGTATGTGCAAAAATAAATAAAAACAAAGAAATTAGCTATGGATAATCACAATTAAAATACGAAATTTTCTCAGTTCCACAAATTTTACGATACGCTATTTTGGAGATTTAGCTATATAATTCTGATCATTCATATGAAGAAATAATAAAAATATATCACCAAAGTATAATTTTTTACTTAACAATCCTTAGACGAAAACAAAGAATCGAAACTAGGTGACGCAAGTCGTATGGGTGCTACACAATCACAAATAATCTGTCAGTAGTGGTTAGTACAGATCGGCACTGTCCGTGCGAGAATTATAGTGCTACCTTAATAACAGGTAGTGTTGGAAATCGAACCTTCGCATGTTACAACAACAACTATCGATATCAATGAATCGCATTGCTCTATCGAAAGGTCGCTCCATCGTATTATTTATGTTTCTTTTCTCAACGGCTAACCGAAATTAAAATCGATTCGGAAGGTGATTTAGGATTGTTCTGGACAGGGCTCGAAGATTGAAGTGGCCATGGAAGGTGCTTGAAACCTACTTCAACGCCATCTGTTCGTGGGCGATGTAATTGTTATCTAGATACGATGGCTCCCACAGATAGATCAGCTGATTTCTGATGCCTGTGTGTGGTTAGGTTATTTCACCTAATAATGATGATAAGATAAGGATGTCTACCTTGAATACATGAGTTTGGTGAGGCATAATGGTTATTTAATGTATTTTGTTAAATAAAGGCAAAAAAACAAGAACAGGTAATTTACATTCGACAAGTAAGCATCAAAACATGGAACCGTAACTTTGGAAACAATATTGCTTATCTTATCTCACTTTTCAAGAATAATTAAAATAAATTTTTTGAATAATCGAAGGCAATGATTGGTTTACCATATTCATGTTAACTTAATGAAAGAAAAGACCAACGAAAAGCTCTTAGTCTCCAAACTAAAACAGAAATTGAAATTATCTGTCCAATATTTCGCCTATTCAGGCATCCTCAGGGTATATAGAGAAAAGAACACAAACAAAACAAAACATGAACAATGCACCCAAGAAGCATCCCACCACCTCCAAGGCTCAAATGCAACTAATGAATCATAAGGAAGGTTACTCGACCCCGGCTGGTTAAGGTTAGATAAAAACAGCAGATTAATACTGAAGAATTTGAAAATTCAACATACACTCACCAAACTACAAAAAGCACAACAGGGAAAAATAAATGATTGTAAACAACACCAAAACACAAAACAAAAACCATGGAATATTTATCAGCTCCATCCCCAGCCGGGGTCGGGTAACCTTCCTTATGATTCATTAGTTGCATTTGATTCTTGGAGGTGGTGGGATGCTTCTTGGGTGCATTGTTTTGTTTGTGTTCTTTTGTTTTTTTCTCTATCTACCCCGAGGATGCCTGAATAGGCGAAATATTGGACAGATAACTTCAATTTCTGTTTTAGTTTGGAGACTAAGGGCTTTTCGTTGGAATTTTTTCCACGGTATTAACATTTATGTAAGGTGTCTTTTTATATTTCAATTAATGGGATAAATGTATTTAATATTAACCTATTGTTATAACAGTGATAAGAGGTCATTTAAAAAAAAATTGTCACATTCAGTTCTACGTTAATAGTTGTTAATTCCAAACGTTTAAAGATGCTGAATTAACTACATATCTGATGCCTAAATATCATGTAATCAGATTGCTCTTAGCAAAATGGTGAGAAAAGTTGACGTTATAATAGTGTCCCGTTAGTTACTGATCCATAGCTACATAATATTTTTCAATTCAAAAGAGTGGTTTAGTGTTGAATAACTTTCTTTTAAATATTCTCGGTCATCAATTCTCTTTCGGAATAACTAGAGCGTGTGTAGTATTTGAAAGGGTAAATCCTACTGTTTGTCCGTGGTCTGTATTTGTTGATCCAATGGCAACACTGATTCTGTCAAATGGCAGGAAAAGAGCTATCACCAAACTAAAGTTCCACCTTCATTATTATTTTGATGTAAGCAAAGTCCTGCAGTAGTGTACATTGGCTATCTTTTAAAAACATGATATATTTTTAAAAATTCTCTGTTACATTACTAATATAAAAAATATTCATTATAATAGAGGCTAATATCAAGTAGTCGTTTTCTTGGTGATTAGCTGATGTGATTACTATTGCCGCCCCCTTAAAACAATTAAGAAAATTGTTTCAATTGAATTCAATTTGTTTAAATTGAAAAAAGAAATCGCATTGAAAGTGTCACGTTAGTTACCGTAGCAGATAGTTCATATTATCACCTATTTATCTCTTATCTGCGGATGCAAATTTTAAAATTTAAATTGAAAAAAGAAATTTGAAAGTGTCACGTTAGTTACCGTAGCAGATAGTTCATATTATCACCTATTTATCTCTTATCTGCGGATGCAAATATCAATATAAGCCGTTGCATTTCCATCGTCGGAGTTCAATATCTACAAAGCAGGTTTACAGATAAGGTTATTTTCAATGGCCCACTTTTTTTTTTTTTCTTTTTTTTTTAAGAATCCAATGCCATAAAGCATTGGATTCTTTCATTCATCCATACAGCCAGCTATGTATTTTTATTTTAGTCCACTTTTTTAGTTAAGTGCCAATAGCAAGCGGTTTTTCCCCAGATGGTTACCGCCTGTTTTCCCAGGCGGTCACCCATCCAAGTGCTAACCACGCCCGTTGTTTACCTTCGGTGATCTGACGGGAACCGGTGTGTTCAACGTGGTATGGCCGTTGGCATGAATGGCCCACCTTAATCCTATTATAGTATACTGTATATTAGATATTAGCCTGCCAATGGTAACTCGATGACATTTGAATAAAGGCAAACCATCAGCTCGGAGTTGACACACTGCTCGTGATGATGATTGATGGCTTAGGATGATTGCTGAGGTAAACAAACGAGGTCAGAGGTTCAATTATAACTATTTAGCAGGGAACAAAGCCACTCAACAATGGCTACCAGAACAGCTGCGCTTGTTGCGACAAAATCATTTCCTTCAATGCTCACGAAGGGATTGGCTCTTTGCTACTGCACCAGATAACTATCTAGTAGATATATATTTATTCATAGCCCCCTGGAGACCTTTGTTTCCTCAAAGGATGTCGTTATGGTATTATTTTTTTTTTACAATGGAGCCATTTCTTAATCCGTCGCCCCAGTCAAGGATTATGGGTATGGAGTCACGACTTTGTTGTTTCGCAAAGGTGATTGGTGTCATCGAAAAAAAAAACAAGTAATAATACACATTTACTACATTTATATCCAATCCAAGTCTAGTGTAAGGAAAATAATACATTGTACGCTTTGTTAGGTTTTTCCATACTATAAATTCCCGATGATTCATGATGTGGTTTAGAAATTAAGACAATATAATGCAAAGATATTGATGAGTACAGCACACGACTTACTCATACGCCGATTATTAAACTAAAAAAACCTGTAAATGTACAAACCATGAAAGGTCCTTGGGTTCAGCACATGGTAGAGACTAAAACTGAAAGCTATTCATCTTGAAGATTATTGTAATAAAATAATTTTATGTGAATATAGACTATATTAATTATATAGTCTCTGGTCAGTTATCGAGTGACAACATATAGAAGCCATAAACTATTTTTCCAAAATTTCCATTACTTTCAACACTCGATCAATTAACTCGATCTCGAATCCAACGTCAACAGTTATTGGATCCTTTTAAAACATCTAAATACATATTACTAATATTTATCGATTAACTAGCTTATGCCCGCGGGATTGCTCGCGTGGAATTCGGCCTGCCACATAAAGTTTCGTGAAAGATCATTTTAAATAAATAATATAATTATTTTTTTTAAATATAAGTTACTCGTACATCCATAATTTCAGATGTCTAACTTCAAAACTGACGGATTCTCTACAACCTTTGAACCCGCACTATATTATAAGGGAAACCCTTGGGATGGAATTATCCAAATTTCTTTCTTAAACTTTACAAAGAACCTATCTACAAATTTCAAGAGGCTAAGTTCCTGATTTGTCTTTAATTATGCACTATAACGGGGGGGCATGCCCACGTGACCCCACATAAATCTGCCCTTGATGTAACCTATTTTATTCAATAAGTTTCATCCAAATCCGTTCAGTAGTTTTTGCGTGAATGAGTAACAAACATTCCCATTTATAATATTCATAGGATATCAAAACAAATAGTTTCACTTCTGTCCTTTCTGTTGTTTTAACCACAATTATCATGTGATTTTCCTTAATTTATGTACTATAATCGATTGTCCACAGTACCTAAAAACTGTCGGGTGGGGGCACGTGCCATCCCTAACCCTCCCTAACCACCCCCCCCCCAAATTCCTCGCTAGCTATAGTCTATGTGTTATTCTGATGTATAACCTATATTACTTTAAAGTTCCATCCAAATCCATTCAATTGTTTTTGCGTGAAAGAGAGACAAACATACAAACTTTCACATTTATAATATTAGTAAGATATGTAGGTTAGATCCTTTATATAAATATATAGGATCTATCTTCCAACTTCATTTCACTTACAAGCTTACTTGTGGTCTTAGTTTGTTAGTAAGTAATATGTCTAGAAAGCGTAGGTATCTCAGAGAAATAAGGGATATGTAAATATGTGTACTAAGTTTACTGTTTGCCTTTTATCACTTTTTTTAAACTATCTTCCAAACGACTTAGAATTAGCCTAAAGTGAAAATAGGAAATATTCCTAGAATATCCTAACCGCATTTCTAGCCTTGAAAGATTTTCCGTCTTCGGTTACTGGAATTTTCATCGGAACGTTTTGTTTTGGGATATGGTTCGGTGAACTTGTGGCCAAGTGAAATTCATCTTCAATGACGATATTTCTTCCGAAAACCGCTTTATATTCATTGACCACTTTTTTGCTTTCGATTGTTGTTCAGCTTTGTTGAATTCGAGAAGCATAAATAATTTACTTGAGTAACTTTTAAAATTGTCCAGAAGAAATTTCTTTTATATGTGTATTTCTCATTCTAAAATTTCTATTTTGTTTTTAAAACCTATTTGTTTTAGTAGCTCAGTAACTCAGTGCATTGAGTGCCGAATTACTGATTAGTAAATCCAAGTTTTAAACCTAGAAACCTCTTCAATTCCTGATAATCCTCCGAGGTGTCTGAAAACAAGATCTGAAAACAAGTGACCTCCTAAGTTGAACTTATTATTTGAGTACTGCCATTACACTAATTCTTCTTCTTCTTCATGCTAATATGTAGCAATCATTAAATTTACTTGTTGTGTTTTTTTAATACAGTAATAAATTTCATTATTTAAAATTCATTATAAATAGTTATGAATTAGTTTAGGTAGTAAAATATTCTGATGCAGCAATAAGGACTATTCCTGAAGATATATGTCCTTTTATTTTGAAGGAGCGCGCTTTAATGGCAGAACATGGTCTTTTCATGATTTAGTCCTCCTTGCGCAATCCTTCGAGGATAATTTAAATATTTTATGTCCCAGATAAATACCAAAGGCGGCAGGATATGGTTTATGGATCTTCCCCCTATCTAATCTACTGAGCACGGTAGTGTAAAATTATTTGAGATAAAAATATTAGCTTTTACTTTCACAGCAATAAATTAAAAATATAAAAAGTTTATAAAAGTAAATTGAATCGGTTTATAGCAAAAATATTGGCCAAAGACTATCCTTTCGCCATTCCCATTGACATGTAGAGGTTGTCCGTATCATTGATAATCACAACGAGTTTTTCCCTAGAGCTTTCCAGTCCAACAAATGCCTTTTCTCCACTGTACTTCGATACGTGTATGCCATAGAAATGGCACTCGCGAATCCATATATAGGTAACTGTAAATTTAGATTCGATTACTACTGTTATTTGTGAGGAAAAAAAATAGGTTCTCCTTTTTATTAGAATATAATGGAATAGCACACATTTATGTTCTGACTATGCCCCTTAAAAATTATAGTGTTTTTCGCCAGAAACGTACATATTAAAATAAACAAATGAAATAACATATGGGCGTTGCCTAGCAACGGATCGAGGAACTTTTACTAATACTGCTGGATCTTTCAAATTTTGCTAATATTATAAATGTGAATGTTTGTATGTTTGTCTCTCTTTCACGCAAAAACTACTGGACGGATTTGGATGAAACTTGACAGTAATAAAGGTCATACATCAGAATAACACATAGGCTATAGCAAGCGCGGATTTAGGGGAGGGCGCACGGGGGCACGTGCCCCCCCCTCGACTGTTATTTAGGAACTGTGGAGAATCCATTATAGGACATAAATAAAGGCAAATAACATGATAATAGATGTTAAAGTAGCAGAAAGAAGATGAGTGAAACTATTTCTTTTGATGTCCTACTTATCTTACTAATATGTATTATAAATGTGAATGTTTGTATGTTTGTCTCTCTTTCACGCAAAAACTACTGGACGGATTAGGATGAAACTTATTGAGTAAAATAGGTTATAGATCAGATTTATGTGAGGGCATGAAGGCATGCCCCCCCCCCCTCCGTTATAGTACATAATTAAAGGCAAATCAGGAACTTAGTACTTGAAATTTGTAGATAGGTTCTTTGTATAGTTTAAGGAAGAAATTTGGATAATTCTACCCAAGGGTTTCTCCTTTAATGTAATAGGGGTTCAAAGGTTGTATAGAATCCGTCAGTTTTTAAGTTGGACATCTGAAATTTTGGATGTACGAGTAACTTATATTTAAAAATAATAATTAAATTATTTATTTAAAATGATCTTTCACGAAACTTTATGTGGCACACCAAATTCCACGCGAGCGAAGCCGCGGGTATAAGCTAGTTATAAATATTTGTAAAAATCGGCAAATCACAAACGCTGCTGACTTCATTAAGCAATTGAAACAAAGTGGCCTGTCATTCGATTTTAGCAAAAAAATAGTTGCACCGCCAAGTTTATTATGTAGTTTCAGATAGCGGCGTAGTGTGTAGTGTTCTGTGCTGTGCTAGTAGTGTGTGTTCGTTGCTATGCTGAAGTTTCTATGCTCCTAATCCACCTGTGACATATAAGTTAGTTAATTTATTAACAGCCAAAGATAGACCTCCTGGGGCTCACCAAGCCTCTAAAGTGGGTACCCTTAATTGAGAGAAAAAACTGACGTTTGAGTGTGATCTAAGCGAAATCACCTACATTCTCTACGATGTGCTGAAACGTAGATTCTTCATAGGTCGCAGATGTACAATTTGTTTTATATCTCCATGTAAAGAAATACTCTCTTCAACACATTCCAACAGACACCATTTTGCGGACTTGAGATCTATCAAACGTGTCTATTATGATTAAGATTTGTATTTTGTTGGCAAATAAGATTCATAAATAACAATTCTATAAATCTACTCAAAATATTAAGCAATACATGAAACAGGTACGTTAAATATATCCATCTTAGTCATCACATACTTTCGTAACTATTGGATCAGAATTTATATTAATAACATAAAAATGTATACCGTTATGCTTCACAACTTTATAACAAAGGTGTCAAAACAAGTTTAGGAATACGAGGGATTCAGGTTTCCTGTATACAGGCATTTATCAGGATTAGAAAGAACGATTCAGGGTAATCTTTTATTAAAGCATTTCGTAATCGAATACATTTCGAGAGCTAAGCAGTTTCATACAAGTTTTAAGATTTCGATCTACATTATTCATTTTAAATATTTTTATACGAACTAGGATAGCTCAGGTGGTAGAGCAACATGACGGAAACATGGGAGACCCGGCTTCGAATCCCGGTCCTGAACTTTTCAAATAAAAATATTTAAAATTGTAACAATTAATAAAAAGATAAAATAAAATAAATTATTATTAAACATTATTCATTATAAATAATAATTTATTAAAAATAAATAAATAAGATAATTTTGTTTACTAATCAGAAAATGAGACCAATCTGCACCCTCTGATTAGCGTGTTGAAAGCTCAATGTACATAAGGCCGTGAAACACTAGAGATAAGATCTCCAACTTTCTTCAAATATTTATCTACCACTCTCTTCTGTTTAGCTCCTTTCTCTCTAAGCATTTCTCCAGATGTTCGTTAATGTAAGCTCATACCTCTAAGAAGTACAGTAAATAATCTGGAGTCTTCCTAGGTACAGCCACGAGAAGAAGAACGGGCATAGCGCCCAACAACATCTTCGCCGATGCGGTCATCGAGTTCTTCGGAGATCTTTGACCTCGGAGACGGAGGCACCGTTGTGCGGCCCGTTATCTCCTGCCCTGATGACCTAGTTACCTTTACAGAGAAAGCACTTTCTAGTTTCTGCCTCACGCCCTCTTCTGATTGGCTGTACTCAGCAACGTTATACCGCCATTGTCTTCAAACTTTCTTTTGTATGGATATTGCCAGAATTGTAGCTATAAAGGTCCTAGAGATATTATTTCTTTCGTTTTGTTTAAGCTTATATTTTTTCTAAATAGGTTTCTATATGTTCTTTTCTTTTTCTTTTTTTTCTTTTCCACGAAACGGTCTTTTATGATCACGCAAATACGATATAATTTTCTTTTCTCATACTCGCCCTTCTTTTCTTCCATTATTTTCTTATTTCATTGTTTGCGTGCCTTTGATTCCTTTCTTTCGACCACGGAGTAACCTTTGGTTTTTCTTTACTTTCCAAAAAACCCGGACTTTTGTTAATATTTTCCATATTGTTCTGTAGTCTTTGTCTGTTATTTTAATTGGTTTACGCTCTCTTTCATTTATTTTACATATCCTCCTACGATCTTGTATTCATGAATTTTGTCATTCCTGAATAATTGTATAATTGAATAATAAAAATAATTATAGAATATTACAGGACACTCTTTCAGTGAATAGACCACATCCTAGTTTGTTTTTTTTTTGCTGATTATCGAGCCTTGTGGAATTCCACAGGAAACAATTTTCCATGCCAGCGAATCAGATGATTTGTGTTCACATGAATATCGCTTGTCTATCTCGTTATTTGAGTCTTCTACATAGATCATAGAATAGATATTACAATATCTATATAATAAAGAAATTACTTATACATTTGTAGAAAATCAAATTAAAACAAAAAGTTCTTGCATTACAACAATAGGCATTTGTACTAAAACATGTGTGCAAAACTACTGAGTCGTTTCACATAAAATGTCCGTTTTTATTATTTCTAAAATTCAAAGTGAATTTCTGTTGCTAACTATATTTATATTTAGAGAACAATGAGCTGATATCAATCTTCTCTTTTTTGATAATATTTACTACCAAAACAATGGAAATACGCGATTTTCTTGTAAATTTTTTTTAAAGAAACTTGAGCAATCCCAAGCCAAAATTGTTAGAAACATTACCACCGCTTATTGGGAAGATTGTTGTAACAAACGGACCATTTGCCCATACAAAAACCAAATTTGCATATAAAAAAAACTATTGGTTCCTGTGTGGTGGCTAATTCATTTCTACTTAGATTCAGGCGAATCTATAACATCCACATTGTACCGCAGGAATATTGACATAATGCAGCAAAAATAACATGCATTGGTTAATCATGAGGGACTCTTACAGGAAAACGCCAGACCTGAAGTTTCACGACAGGCAGTGAATAAACTAAAAGAACTGGGTTACGAAGTCCTCCGACACCCACCTTCTACGCCAGACTTATTAAAAATCTATTTCCATCTGTTCAGAAATTTGGACAGCTTCCTTAAGGGTAAATGATTCTCAACTTAACCAAGCTCCTCTTCATAGTTCATTCAACACAAAATCCTGAACTTCCCACTGGGATTGAAACGTTGGAAAAGATGTATAGAAAATGAGGGTAAATATTTTTAATAAAAATGGTTTGATTTCATAAAGTTGTATAACTTCTATACAATATTACATATTATACAAAGATTACCGAAAGTTCAAAGCCGAAGCTAAAGTTGTTACCTCGATTGCTGTCCAAACACAAAGATCGTAAAATCGCCCATTGCACTATCCACCCACCTACGCCTCGGTCTTCCCTTCGGACCTTTACGATTCTGTGCTTATTAACTTTTTATATAGAACTTCCTTCTAATATAGCCTTTCATTTCGAATGAAACGACCCAATATGTGCATATATTTCCGTCTAACAAAACGTCTTCCTTCTTTTAGTGGCGCGACAGATGCTTAAAGCGATCCTTGGCCAGCTCAATATCCAAGCTCCATCTGCTTCGGTCCTGCGCATGTATGGAACTTATTCTCAGTTTCTTGAGATCTCCGAGGACGCTATCCTTCCACCTGCCCCTGGGTCTCCCTCTACGCCTCACTCCATCAGGGCAGTTCTCGAACACTCTTCTAGCAGTTCTTTCTCCTCCCATTCTCAGCAGGTGACCCAGCCACTTCATCCTCTGTAACCGGGCGAAAGAGGAGATCGTCATGTCATCATATCTTTCATATAACTCTCTGTTTTTTCTTATGCGCCATACACTGTTTTCCTGGACGGGCCCTACGATACGTCTGAGGATACGCCTTTCGAATCTATCCACTAGATGTGCATCCTTCTTGTTTAGGGTCCATGTCTCGCAAGCATATGTCACTATTGGCCGAATCAGTGATTTATAGAGAGTGATCTTAGTTTTGAGGTCGACATTTTTGCTTTTCAGCAAACTGGTAATAGCAAAGTATGCCCGATTCCCACTCTTCTTCTGATTTCTTCTGTTTCATTTAGTTTGTCGTTATCTAACAAAACTAGTGGTAAAAAAATCAGTAGCCCTTTGATTTATTATCCCATTTATATCGTTATTGTATTTTCTACCTTCTTCTTTACTTATAATAATAAAAATGTTTAACGATCTACTTTGAAGTCGTAATGATTTCTTCCAATAATGGCAATAATAATGATTATTGTTCCAGTTAATAAAGCAATAAGGGCAGTTGAAATAGCAATGAGAATATCCCATTGAGCCAATAAAACTGACAGAACGACAACCGTGAAGTAGATAAAGTGTTTCACGGTTCATCGTTAGCATTTCCTGTCAACACCTGCTTTATTATTGAATAGGAAATTATTGTTTTATTATAGCTCGTGTTTATTGTTATGGCTCGTTTTATACGCCATAAAAAAGAGCAGTAAAACTACCAATTTGTCTGAGAATGTCGGTAGTTGAACAAAGTATGTATTAATTTTCTTGTCATGAGTAGATTAATGAGGAAACCACAATTAAAATTAGATCAATATAATTTAGAGTTTAGTTTGAAATTAGCAGATAGATGGAAAATCAGAATTTCTTGTAAATGACTGTTCAGATATACCAGATGCAATGTAAGTCCTCAAGTGCTTCCTAGTTGACTTAAATCAAGCAGATTCCAATTAAGTTGGACAGGTGCTAGCCTCCAGAGGGACAACTTTCGCTTGGGGCAAGTTCGTCCGGAGCCAAGGGTACGAGGGGCGTGGCCTCCGAGCTATGATGTTCTTGCAGGAAGAGCAATCTCTTTGGCTTAGGCATCGATTCTTTGTTCAACACTCGTTATTGATCGCTATTTGGTTATAAACGTTTTTTTCACTTGTGAACTGTTGAGTGAGACGTTTAAAGGATTATGAATTTAAACTTAAGCAGTAATCATTCATCTATCAACAGCGTCTTAAGGTATTTAATAAATTAAGAGAAGAGCGCACCCGTTATGGAAATGGTTGCACTACGTAGATTAAGATCGGCTTTGAAACGTCGCAGCGAAAGAATCCCTAAGAAGTTTGTAAGCGTAGAGCCGATTGGTTAACGTCCATGGGCTGGAATGAGCAGTAAGTGTGAAGATTGCTATAAAAATCCTCAAAGGGGGCTGGGGAATTGAAGGAATCAGAATCATCATGGACGTCCAAAAGAAAAAAAAATTTCTATTTTAATTTTTGATCGCCGATACTTAGGGTTGCACCTCGACAAACGATGAACTTGGAATCCTCATACAAGACTGAAAAGACAAGAAACCGCTCGACGATTCAGGCTACTTCAACACTTACTAGACAAACGCTCTAAGCTCCCAAATAACTACAAAAGACTCATCTACATGACCATCATACCTATTTGGACTTACGGAGTAGAGCTATGGGGCTCCACTAAGCCATCGAATTCCTCTCGTATCCAATCCTTACAATCCAAAATCCTTCGTAAAATCCTCAATGCACCTTATTTTGTTAAGAATAAAGTCATCCATAACGACCTTAATGTCCCTTTTGTTGCTGATTTGGCCTGAACCCGGTATCTATCCTTTCATAGCAAACTTCATTCCCACTCAAACCCTCTAGTTTCAAACCTAGCTTCCTCTTCAATTCCCGATAATCCTCCGAGGCGTCTGAAAAGAAGATGGCCACGTGACCTTCTTATTTGAACTTTGATTTGAGTACTACCAGTGGGTAGTTTCTCTACTTGTCATTATCATGTCATTATGTATCACTTAGCCTATTTACTTGTTGTATAATTGTAATACAGTTGTAAATATCAATAAATAAATTTAAAAAAAAAATTTTTGATCGAAAGCTTCGTCGTTCTCAATCAAAGATTTTTTTGTCGACAATATAATTTAAAAAAATAATAATTATTTCACTTTAAGCGGGATAAATCAATGGACGAGCTAGAAGCTGGCCTTGGCTTATAACTTATTTATTCTTATAAAAATATTTCAAGCTCTAAGTTATATGCAGACCCTTCCAGAGACTTAACCAGCCTCTGTAAAGTTGGTAATATTAATTGGGTATAACTAAAGATAGACCATCACATAAGAGAAATTACCTCTCAATATATTTATAAGCTGCCGGTGGCTTATAAACAGTACAGTCTTTACTTAACAGTGAAGACTACAGTGCTCAATTTCCATGAAGTGTTTAGTATTACAGGTTGAGTGTATGTTTTTTTATCATAACATCTTAACGTGAGACTGTAAATGTCATTTCAATGTTTCCTGCATAACGTTTGAGGCACAAGCTATCTCAAAGATGCCGCATCATACATTTGTTTTTATTATTTGAACTTTAGAGAGAAATATGTTATCCTTGAGAGTATAAATTAAAAAAGAAGAACACACGGTAGAAGGAGTCATCTTTTTAACATTTCTAAAAGTTTTCTATTGCGAAGCAATAATTTTTAAATTCTACATCCTTGGGTTGACGGAATTAAAATGCTCAAGGATGACAGGATGAGCAATGCCGTGGACCAGGAGCGCGGTCTTCACGGGAAGGATATCGCGGCAATAAAATATTTAAATATCATCTTCATGTTCTCCGCAGTTGCTTCGTCTCTCGACGAAGATGAATTCCATCAAAGTGGCTATTGTGTGTTTCCATTTTATTGGGTCGTTTCATTTGAAATGTCCGTTTTTATTATTTCTCAAATTCAAAATGGAATCAGTGGACTTCTGTAGCTTACTAAGTTAATGTTTACGGATTTTAATCAGCTGTTATTAATAATGGGATTAATCCTCTCTTGATGATAATATTTACAATCACTATAATTGAACGAACAATGTTTAGTGTGCAATCAAATGTGACCATTTGAAATACCCCATTTTTTATTATGGAGATAAGCGGGTTTAAACGCGGATGGATATTAGGCAGCCCAAGATTGCTGACTGATAAACATATATTGGGGAAAATGTACAGAAAATTAGGGTAAATATTTTAAAATAAAAATGCTTTTTTATTTCATGAAGTTGTATTACTGAATAACATTCCCTGTGAATACGAACCTATGACCAATGGCTGATTAGTCAATGAAATTGAGGAATTCGAAGTATATCCGCAGATATTGTTGAACATATTCAGACATATACATGTTGGTCATATTGACACAGTACCAATCCAAGTATTATGCAAAATTTAAAGACCAGAATAGAGGAGTATGCACATTGTTAAAATAATTGAAATGATAGCATAGCGATTAGTGAAATTGTTGAGATTAGAAGGAAGTTCTATATAAAAAGTTAATAAGCGCAGACTAGTAAAGGTCCGAAGGGAAGACCAAGGCGTAGGCGGGTGGATAGTGTAATGGGCGATTTTACGATGTTTGTGTTTGGACAGCAATCGAGGTAGTAACTTTAGCATCGGCTTTGAACTTTCAGGGTCGGTAAACTTTGTATAATTTGTAATATTACCATAATTAGAAGACAATGTTACAATGAGAAAATATGATAAGCCATTTATGCCTTTTCAGCTTTAGATGAGAACTTTATGTGAAGCTTAGTAAAATTTAACTATATACCGGATGGATACAACAAGGTTAAATAAAATCCTGATAGGAAAAAGGATCGGTTTATATGTTTCTTTATCGACATAAATAAATGTCGATTGCAATCAGGGATACATAAGTATCGATTTCTCGTACGATATCTCGCAAAACGTAACTAATAGCATGTGAGATACGTATCTATTTGTAAATTACTTTTAAACTAAAAAAAAAAAAAATCCAAGACAACCTTTACTAAACAGATTATTAATGTAAAAATATAAATATAGTTAAAGCTTGTAAAATAAGAAAACAAAATGAAAAAGGAAACAAATTTGTGAATTTTATGTCCTAAAAAAATATTATTAGATGTCCTTATTATTTTTTCATATCCAGAACCATTAGAAAGATTAAGTTATTTTATTGCGTCAAAAATTAGCGTAATGGTATAAGGAGGTCAACGGAAATTACATAATTACTTTTCTTTTCAAAAGAAAAAAATTGAGAAAATTTGAAAAAAACAAAAACAAAGAAACAGTATTTAAAAACGTTCAATTTTAAACGGGAATAAGCTTCGCATGAAAATACATTTAAAAATTACTAAAAACAAAAAAAAGTTGTTTATTTGCTAAGGAGAAGAATGTACTTAGGATAGCAATTAATTATTTAAATTTTTTAAATTAAACTTTATTGATTCACATAGGTATACCCACCTAAATTCTTTCGCTATCATCTACCTAATCTGTCCTTTTAAATTAGACAATAAAAGGTCCTATATATTAAGAATAATTAACATACAATAGAACTAAATTCGCAAAAGAAAACAAAAATCAACCTTGCTAATTGTTTCCCAAAAGTAAGTGTACAAGCTTTGACCCAAAAGCACTTCACCTTGTACCTTGTGCCTTGCTTGACACCATTATCTCGTAAGGGTAGTTGAGTGGCTGGGTGAGATAGGATCAGCGCATGCTCACCGATAAGAAGCTGGTAGTAATGCATCCTCAACGCGCTCCTTAAAGTATGCTAATGAGCGGATGCTCATGCTCCGTAAAAGGACAAGGGAATAAAGGTTAAGGGCACTGGAGCAGGGAACTTCTAGAGAAGTTTCCAGTCGACTATTTGCTTGGCCCATCTTGAGAAATTATATGAGATGAAAATAGTTGACTGGATGATCTAATGTAAAGGAGATAGTTGGGGGGTGCAGTCAATAAGAACACAGAATAAGTAAAAAACTTATATTATGTGCCGACGTTTCGACCTACAGTGTAGGTCATCTTCAGGGCTATGAGAGAGAAACAAACAGAACAAAAAATATAAAAATGTACAGTAACAATAATATGGTGACAAGTAATGTAGAAAATTAAAATAGTGGCAGATGTGAAGATAGAAGATAACGAATATTAAAAAAGTGCCAGAATACAATAAAATAAAGATATAGACAGATTAAAAAAATTAATGATAATGAAAAGAAATTAAAATAATGACAGATAAAATAAAGTAAGACAGATTTAATAAAATTAAAGAAAATGAGTAGAAATGATAAATTATAAATAACGGATATAAAATAAAAAATAGAAAATAATTAATTTTATTAAATCTGTCTTACTTTATTATATCTGTCATTATTTTCATTTTCTTGTCATTATCAATAATTTTGTTATATCTGTCCTTATCTTAATTTTATTATATCTGTCACTATTTTAATTTCTTTTCATTATCATTAATTTTTTTAATCTGTCTATATCTTTATTTTATTATATTCTGGCACTTTTTTTAATATTCGTTATCTTCTATCTTCACATCTGCCACTATTTCAATTTTCTACATTACTTGTCACCATATTATTGTTACTGTACATTTTTATATTTTTTGTTCTGTTTGTTTCTCTCTCATAGCCCTGAAGATGACCTAGACTGTAGGTCGAAACGTCGGCACATAATATAAGTTTTTTACTTATTCTGTGTTCTTATTGACTGCACCCCCCAACTATCTCCTTTATATTGAGAAATTATAATTTGTTTGGGGAGATGTCAAGAGTGAAGAATATGAGTGAATGGACATGTAATGATAGGAACAACTATTCAAACTGGCCCAAAACCACGAACAACAAGCCACTGAGATGGCTCACATAACTTGGAAGGCCAATTAAAAGTACATTAAATGTTACAATTACAATATCAAATAATGTTCCCACCATTGTGAGATTTCATAAAAGAGAAACATTACAAGATTATAATGATATAATGGATAGGAAATTGCATCATGGGAAAATGGTACGAAAGGGTATCAGTGCTGCCTCCGGAGCTGAGATATTATCTTTAACGACAAGAAGTAGGGGCGTGCGGGGACGGTAAATCAATAGGCCTGTAGATAGCAGCACTCGCCATAGTTTCTACTACTAAGGGAAGATATATCGACTTTGGATACGATCTTCGACTCGGCAGATTTTTACCTCCAGCTATAAACAAATGTGCTGAATGATACGCCTATTTCATACCCGGAATGAGTTCCCGGCATATTATCATTAAACTCAAGTTATAACAACCTGTTGTGAAAAAAGATATAAGTTTTAATAGATTCCTATTTATTACATATTCCAAGGTTGGCAACATTGATCTGTACAAATTATCATGTAATGTTGCCATGGTTATGCAACGCTTAAGTAATAATATGAGCTGCGATTACAAAGGGTGGGGCTTAAGTGAGAAAATAAGGAAATATGAAAATTTAAAATAAAAATGTTTACATCACACTCCAGACAAGAGTAACAATTTATAGTAAAAGAATACATTCGTAAATATATAAATTATTAAATTTATTGTTATTTAGGTAAAACTTGTAAAAAGGAATTTCCATAACTAAACAGGAATACTACTTAATATATATTATTTTATTTGAATTTAAATATTTCTGTTTACACTTCAGTTACTAATAAAGTTTTCAAAGTGTGTCATGCCCATGAGATATTCAATTAACTATGAACGGCGACCAGTCATGTGTTTCAAATATTAATTATCGGAAGTGCAAGATGCAATAATTACCTATAAAAAATTAAGGTTGCAATTATTTCTATATTAGCCTTGACAATCAAGGTAAATAATTTATAGGTATAGGGTGATCATTAAGACTAATTGTGCCTTAAGCTTTAATAAACCCATATTTAAAAAAAATCTAACTAATCTTGACTAGTTAAGTATCAGCTGATTAGGTAATTATAAAGAGCCAACAATTACAAAAAAAAATCAAATTATTACACTATTGTTTATTACTTACAAGTAATTATAAATCATAAATATCTGATGTGTCTATTCACAAGAATTTCCTTATCGCATTGATTTAGTGTCTAGATTTTAGATCATCTCTCCAATTCAGCAAATAAATAAACAGAAAAAAATTGTATTTTAGACCACTAAGAATATCTGTAGCTTCTTAAAGTTTAGAAATCAATGCCATCAAGGTATAACGCAGGAGACCTATTTCTTTAAAAAGATTTTTCCTCTTCAATATAATGTTTATGTTTTTCCTATACATGACCTTTAGATATAGGCGTATTTAATTTTGGATCCCATTTTGCTGCATTACCTAATAAATTAATGCTGCCCAGCTGTAGAAGCAATGTTCAATAGTGCGAAGGACGTAGCCCATCACAATAAACTTCTATTCAGGAAAAAAAATCCTGATCCTAATAAGATATTAAACATCGATATTAACTCACGGAACAGTTCCAGCGAGGACAACAAACTGTAGGACAGTCCTTGAGGAACGATTACACTTCCTGATGGCCGACAAGGAATATTCCAGAATATTACCATTGGCCTACTTACTCCAAGTCTCTGGAGGTCGCGGCTACTTGAGGAATCCAATCTTATCTTGCAATTGCGTCCAATCCTTCCAGATTGTTGGAAATCCGTTCTGGGAGTCAAAGTTCATTAACTTCCTTTCATTACAAGAGTTTGCCAATTTATCTGCTGGGCTATATTTTACCTTTACGAAAGCACATTCGATTCGTGTCGCAGATAAGTCATGGAATTTTTTTTCTTCATTTAGAAAATTATTCAAACACGAAACCGTGTTGAAACTTGGACAAGACAATTTTGTGGGATTGCAAATGACCGCAATGTGTATCTCATACACTTATTATGTTCTTTCACTAAATACTATTTTGAAGGTATCCTTAGTACGCAAGATCTGAAGAATAGCGCAGAAAATGCGGTTAAAAAATAACGAATAAACATAAATTATCTGTACCTAACATGATAATAATTCAGACAATATTTGTTGAAATAGGTTTAATTATATTTCAGTGAGTCATAAATAATCTTTTATTCAAATTATAGAATTTACTTAAATACATACAATGATAAACATTGTATTAGATTGGACAGTTAGCATAGAATATAATAAGTACAGTTTATTATTATTATTATTATTATTAATAGTAAAATAAACAACACTTCTAAATATATTGACCTCGAAAATTAGAACGAATACTGATTACATATGAATAATGTTAAGTTGTATAACCAACTGTTTACGAGATAACACACGATGTATTAATATAACACGTACCTATGCCATCTTGCGTACGTGCCATTGTCATGGCAACTCCGTTACTATGGAAACGTGTTGACTAAATACAAATACTTTAATACTCATTTAAAACAGTTATAAATGCTTAGCTGTTAGACCGAAGGAATATGTTTGAGATGTGGAAGCTGATTATATATTTTGTAAATCGTTACTTCAATATAGCCATTATGAAATGTACGATATTACCAAAAGTTTATTTTAAAATAACATTAGCGGTACTCATTTAATATGCGTGAACAACCTTTATGAGTATTAAATTAAAAATATGAACAGTTATTAGAGATTGCTTTAGACTTTTTCCTCAAGATTTTCCTGAATCGACTATTTCGAAGAATGACAAAAACACTTGAACAGGAAAATAATGTATCGACCCGAGTATTTCCTTCTCCAAAGAGATTCGTATCTAACAACTCCACGTCCATTTCATACAAGAACATTCTGTCCATGCGGGTTCATTTATAAAACTCCTTGTAGAAGAATTATTACCTTCATGATACTTTAAAAACGATCGCTCATTATTCCATGGCGGAAATATTCGGCAGCGGACAGCGATATTCCCTAATAGATCCGAGGAATAGATTACCTTCGTAGGCAGAATAAGGATAAGGATTTATGAAGAACGTGTTGTGTGTTGCTCACGACGAAGGAAAGGCAAAGGAACGAGATGGGCTTCATGGCCGGGTTAGCAAACACAGCTGCAATCTGTTCGCGATTTAATGAACTAATTCCTACAAAGGGCAGCCGAAAGTACGCCTGTGTATTGTATAACTTATTGTAAGAATATGTTATAACATTGCATGCACGGGATAAGAATGTTGGATAGACAAGGATGTATACATAAACAAATTTACTATTTGAATTTATTTTCCACTCTATCTTGACTGTGGGACAATTCGGATGGGTTACCAGTGGTGTAGTGGTTAGCACAGCAACCTACGTTTCCAAGATAACGGATTCGCAGTTCGGCAGGTGGTTTTTAAAGGGGGTAAAAATACTTGCATAAGCATTACTTCGGTAAGGACGTAAAATTTAAATCGGAACCTGTGCGGCCTCAGATATTGTAGCATAATCTGATTAGCCTTAGTAGTATAAGTGACGTTAGATGAATAAACAGATAGGAAAAGGTAGGTATTTGCGTGATTTGAATGATGATATGCAATCCTTTCTAACACAATGCCGTAAATAGGCCTTGTTACATCATTATCAATATCGTTGAGCACAATATCAATATGTCCGCCATTTCTTAGTTTCTTTTTTTGAAAGAAGTTCTTCCCTTCCTATCCGGCGGGTTTCCCTAAAACAACACCTTCACTCCTCCCCCCCTCCAAGGAAAAGTGCGTTGGAGCCACTATCTTCTCCCACCCATAAACAAATGCCTAGGAGTGCAGGTAATTCTGCTTGATCATCAGCTGATCAACTACTGAAGCATATTTATCTCACGTAACGAGTCATTAATGTTGTCGTTAGCATAGTTAATTAAACGCAGGCTGTGTAGTAGTGTATTACTGTTAGCGACACGAAGAAATTAAACGCCAATAAATTGAGATAGCGGATTACATAGAGTAGGAACATGTAGGTTCAATATATTATCTTAACAGTGACCTTGCAAAGAGGAATGCAATTTTATCAGGATCTCAAGTCTTAACGAACCCTTAAGGATCGTTGCCGATATCACCAATGTATACTAACTTACGTGTAAAGGAGATAGTTGGGGGGTGCAGTCAAAAAAACACTGAATAAGTAATGAACTTATAATTGTGTACCGACGTTTCGACCTACAGTCTAGGTCATCTTCAGGGCTATGAGAGAGAAACAAACAGAACAAAAAATATAAAAACGTACAGTAACAATAGTATGGTGACAAGTAATGTAGAAAATAAAAATAGTGACAGATATGAAAATTAAAGATAACGAATATTAAAAAAGTGACAGAATACAATAAAATTAAGATAAAGTCAGATATAACAAAATTAAGGATAATGAAAAGAAATTAAAATAATGACAGATTTAATAAAATTAAAGAAAATGAGCTGTCTCATTTTATTATATCTGTCATTAGTTTAATTTTCTTTTCATTATCCTTAATTTTGTTACATCTGTCTTTATCTTAATTTTATAATATCTGTCACTATTTTAATTTCTTTTCATTATCATTATTTTTTTTAAATCTGTCTAAATCTTAATTCTATTATATTCTATCACTTTTTTGATGTTGGTTATCTTTAATTTTCATTTCTGTCACTATTATTATTTTCTACATTACTTGTCACCATATTATTGTTACTGTACATTTTTATGTTTTTGTTCTGTTTGTTTATCTCTCATAGCCCTGAAGATGACCTACACTGTAGGTCGAAACGTCGGCACATAATTATAAGTTTATTACTTATTCAGTGTTTTTTTTTTACTGCACCCCCCAACTATCTCCTTTACATTGGATCATCCAGTGAACTATTTTCCTCTCATATATACTAACTTACGTTCTCGGACTGGATCTCTAAGATATCTTTCCTTTAATCCTCCAGTCTATCCTAGGTCTATCCCACGAACGCTGATTAACTTTTTAGGTATTAATTCGTTACTGAAAGCAATAACTTTATAAGACCATCTCAATCTTCGTCTTGTTTTCACTTAACCTATATAAAATGTCCCATGCTCCATTGTATATTGTAACATATTAAATACTCTAGGGCAGGGATCACCCTCATCATCAATCGAAATTTATAAGTCATTTCTGAATTAAAACAGTTTTAACAGCTAAAAATCCGCCGGTTACGCCGCCTTCGGAAGGGAACTAAACTAGAGGCTGTGCTTTGTCAGGCACTTGTTAATGATCCCTATAATAAATATACCTGGATAGGCAAAATTTATCTTTGATGATTGCCCACAGTAATATAAAGTGATGTTAATTAAATAAGCAAGCAAATAAATTATAATGCATCAAAGATAATTTAATAAGACTGTACTATGTTTTTCGTCCTGTTTGATCCCATTCACCTAGCTAACTGTTATACAACCCAGTGTGTTTTCAACTTCCCCGATTTCGTGGACGGAGACTCCTGTTCGGGTCGGCTGATCTCTTGCAAAACCTTCTGTAATCTTCAACTGTAGCTGGGTCAATTGCTACTCGAGGAAACATAGGCACTGATTGAGACAGCAGTGTGTGGTAGTGGTTTTCATTTTTTTTTTATATAGAGAAATATGGCGTGAATAAGATACTTCAAGAAGATTATCGCGCCGAATTATAACTCACAATATTAATTATGTGTATATATGTATGTGTCTATACATATATATGCATCCTTGGCAAAGGAGAAAGGCTGACTAAACTCTTATGCACGCTTCCCATCTCACTCCAACAGTTCCTCATTCTCTTTGAATGACAATGTTTCCCCGGCGAATGGAAAACTCTGTGAGAAAGCTCGCAGAATTCCTTCCTCCTGAGGGAAATAGAAAGGTGACATTGACATGTACATTGGACATATTAACATGTGCACTGAGTCCGTACACCGCTTTCTACAATGACTCGTAAATTCGAAACAATCTCGCTTCCGAGCCCGATTAGAAAGTGGGAAAAATGTGGACATTTTCTCCTATTTTTTCTAGGAGAACTTTTATGTCCTCTCTGTATGAATAATCCAATAAAGAGACTGAAAGTAATTAAACTTTTTAATATAAATCGATTTGTGAGAGAATTAATCTCGAAGGAGTGGCTTTTAGGAAGCAGAGGTAAAGTCGAATTTTGTCCAAAATGATATGTTGTATTCAAGGATGCAGAATCATCTCATTCTCGTTATGCTTAACTGGGAGTCAGGCCTTGTCTTGAACAGGAGTCAGACCTTGTCTTGAACAGGAGTCAGACCTTGTCTTGAACAGGAGTCAGACCTTGTCTTCAACAGGAGTTATTGCTTACATTAGAACTCCATTTCAAGCCAAAGGCTCCGAGAATGACTGGATTCCACTTCCTTCAATGCAATAAACTCATTATGGAAAATTCGACTTACCCACTTGTTCTTAGGGACAGCAGAGATGGGCCTGAAGATAAGTCGCGACGAAGGGTGTTGATTTTGGTTTTGAAGACTGGTTTGGGTTACTCCGTGTATTCTGTGCTTAAGCAAACGATATACCGCAATATTTTACCCTATAGAATTATGGATGGATTTTTGAAATCGTTTATTTTGGAAACACATGTGAATCTACAGAGATGTTTTCAAGCTCGAATTGTGGTAAATTAAGTGTACTTTTTTAATATACAAACATGATATTTTACTATCATCTTATCTTTTCTATTTTTACAAGAGAGCAAAGCCAAATCAGGGAGGCTAACATTAACACTATGCTTCAATTTTCGAAAATATAATTATGGAGAATACTGTTAAAGATTTTGAATGTTTTACATAACCCCCCACCGTCTGCTACTAATAACTATTTCAATTTTTTATGTAAGCCATCGAATTCCTCTCGTATCCAATCCTTACAGTCCAAAATCCTTCGTAAAATCCTCAATGCTCCTTATTTTGTTAAGAATAAACTCATCCATAACGACCTTAACGTCCCTTTTGTTGCTGATTTGACCCGAACCCGGTATCTATCCTTTCATAACAAACTTCATGACCACTCAAACCCTCTAGTTTCAAACCTAGCTTCCTCTTCAATTCCCGATAATCCTCCGAGGCGTCTGAAAAGAAGATGGCCACCTGACCTCCTTACTTGAACTTTGATTTGAGAACTACCATTGGGTAGTTTCTCTACTTGTCATTATATATCACTTAGCCTATTTACTTGTTGCATTATTGTAATACAGTTGTAGATATCAATAAATAAATTAAAAAAAAAAATTTATGTCATCTCTAGGAAATTCTGATCAAATCAATCTGTTCCTAATGGATCCAACCCTTTAACTCAATTTATTGACATTTATTTTTAATCTGCGTAGCTAACAATAATAAACAACTATACATTCCGATTCGATTCAACACTGCAGCAGCTAGGAGGCTGCTACGGTTGGCAGTGCTCTCATAAAGTGAATGAATCATACCTAGTTGAGGCGTAAATAATGAAAACGTGACATGTTAATAGGAATTAAAGAGGAGCGACATTGTTTGTCGCGTTGCAAACATAACCTATTGAGTGGAGAACGGAGATAGTTGGGGGGTGCAGTCAAAAAAACACCAAATAAGTACTAGACTTATTTGGTGTTTTTTTGACTGCACCCCTCCCCCCAACTATCTCCGTTCTCCATTTTATCATCCAGTCGACTATTTTCCTCTCATACATAACCTATTGAGGTATTATCGTTACGTTTCAGATCATTATCATGAAGCTTTTGGCTTCTCAGTTCTAGCTTCAGTTATAGAAAATCTCCTAAACCAAGCGTTTGCGTTCATACCTCCATCGTATTTTTTTTCTTGAGGTACAAATATTCACTTTGGCGAATTAATCTTTAAAAGCCCTATGCAATCAGATAAAATATTTGGAAGTGTTCAATGATCGGTTACGAACCAACCTCAGCCACAGGATCAAGAAGCGTCAGTGTCATTATATCCTTGGGTTTCCTGTTAGCCCGAAAAGGAAAAGGACATGGTTGAGGAGACATATTTACCCTCCCCCCCCGTTCTGAAGTGATTTATGAAGGCCAAGATACCCAATTTATGTAACAGGGCCATCCAGCATTCCTATTGGAGGATTCTTCTTGTTGTGTATTCAGCGCATGCGCCGGCCGACCTTAGGGTGTCCTGAGGCAATCACTCAAATTTACCACAATTCATTAACTCTCAATAGATGTTAATGTTTTCCTCTTTCACGTCAAAGAACATGTTCCTCAAGTTTTGAAGGTTTTTTCTGTGTACATTGCGCAATGTTTACGGGAACACCTTTCTGGTTTAACGAAACCTATTGTTTTCTTGTTGGGTCTTAAAAAAGAGACATCTTAATTTATTTTAGGATTTTATGTTTAATTTGTTTGTATTATTTATAAGATAGACGCCTTAAACAACAAGTCAAGACGGTATCAATTCTTACTACTGGTTCGTTTCATTAAATGTCAGATTTCTTTAACATTCAAAGAGGAAATTGTGTACAACTGTAGTTTACTATGTTCATGTTTACAGAAGTAATCAGCTGTTATTAATTTTCTTTATTTTTTAATAATATTTACTATCACTACCATTGAAATAACATTGTTTGGTGTGCCATCAGATATGGCCATTATCTTCATGCAATTGTTTTATAAATTTAAACGTGGAATCTCGGCATCCCGACCTCCAAGAAACAACACCTTATTCGGAGAAGGGTGTTGTAGCAAACTGACCATTCCCCGCTGATTTGAGAATTTTTCAGCAGATGAATGCAGGTATATTGACATAATGTGACAAAAACATATAACAAACAACCTGCATTGGTTAATCGGATGGGACATTTACTCTTTCACGACAGAAATTTAAGAAACTAAAGAAGCTGGATTACAAAGTCCTCTCACGCTCTTCGCCAGACTTACCTCCAAAAGATTTCTATCGTTTCAGAAATTTGGATAACTTCCTTGAGGATAAAATTTTTAAATTTTATTTCATTACAAAACTCTTAAATTTTCAGTTCTGAAATGGAAAATGTAATAACACGTTGGGAAAATTTAAAAAAATTAGGTAAACGTCTGAATTTATTTCAAGTTGTTTAACTAAATAACTTTTCTTTGGAATACGCACACTTCATATGAAACTACCCAATAAATAGCTCATGAGATAAAATATTTGTATATGTTAGCTGAAAGGATTCCATAGCCCTACACACTTCTTCAACACGCTACATAAAGTAGCTGAGACAGATCAGAGGAATCGATTACCAGAGGGACTCCACCATGCTCCAAGAGGCGAAGGGTGATCGCAATTTACGACTCGCAGGCACTGTGACCTTTCTTGGAGTCACGAGCGGTCACCTAGCCTGGGTTGTTTCCTAACAGTAGGTCGATGAAGTCCAGTGGTTCAACTGTAACCAATTGTAGCTTCAGGCTTACAATCCCAAGTACAAGAAATGGAAGTTTTATTAAAAAGCAAGAACCACACTACCACTATCAAAGCTATAAAAGAAATCCCCAATTTTTAGAAGAGGAACCAGAGGAAGTATGGTAGAG
This sequence comes from Arma custos, assembly GCA_037127475.1. NCBI lineage: Eukaryota > Metazoa > Arthropoda > Insecta > Hemiptera > Pentatomidae > Arma > Arma custos. The sequence continues at coordinate 135,083,619 of CM073764.1, read as the reverse complement.
CAGTGACTTGCCATGCCATGATCCTGGTCTAGGATCTAGGATCCTTCTGGGGCTCACTCAGCCTCTAAAAGTGGGTACCCAAAATAAGGGGAAAAATCTGGCGGTTGAGCGTGATCACCTTCCTGTGAGAAACGGTACATTCTCTACCATGTACTGAACTCCAGACCCTTCACGGATTTTAGTGGTACAGGATTCTTTTTTTTTTGGGGGGGACGTGTTATTTTCCTAATGAATAAGAAGCTAAGTTAGTCATTGGCTTGAATAGGATATATTGCTTATATTACACCTCCACAAGCCAACAACTACAAGAATGACACGATTCCGCTTTCCCTCATTACAGTTATCTATCTCAGGACTAAATTCTATTCGACATAAACTCTTATTCACCGGAGCTAGAAATATTTGAAAAAAAAATATACATACCCATCAACATTAATTAATCAACAATAAATTAACAAATATCGAAAAAAAATGATTAAATCGAAACAATAATGCTTATTAACGCGTTTGGCAATTATCGATAAGTGATAGCAAAAGAGAACATTTATGAGTCTTCTTACCATTTTGATCAAAACATTTTATTTTTTTTTATTCAAAACCATTTATACTATATTACAATAATCAATCCATTAAACCTTCTAATAATTTTATTATTACTTTAATCACACCATAATTTAACATTATATTTATTTATTTAATATTATTTAATTTTTCACAACTTATTAAAAAATATGTATTCATTACTGTCCTTGAAGAACTATGGCCTCTACTAACTAAAATGTTATATAAACATATTATGTATGAACAAAGTATATATTCCTTTAAGATAATTATTTTTAAAGAATTTTATCATTTTAATCAGGTAAATTAATTTTTCTTTAATTCACTGCTTTCCCGGCGGAACTGGGTAATAAAATTTCAAATAGATTATAAAAATTATTTTTAACAACATTATTTGAAGCAAGAATCAAGTCAGGACATTTTTAAAGTGTTAATAAATTGGATGAAAATTAATTATATATCGGGAATGTTTCATTCATGAAAACCTTTAAGAATAAATAAGCGTAAATACAAAAATTTAAATTTATAAACTAGAATAATGTTTAATGTAGTTTAAATTGACTTCAGTAACTAATTAATATTGTTTATAGATAAATTGTTTATACTTGGATGCCTTATAAGGCAAGTTGACCATTGGCTCAGCGTTTCAATAATCAGACAATAACTCACCTGCAACAAATTAAAAAAAAAATTAAATGTCGAGCTTATATAATATTTAAATATGGCATAAATGTATATAGATATAAAAAATAAATATAATTCTTTTATTTTTGTGTTAACTATTTTATAATACTCCACTATAATTAAACGTTTCAAAACTAAATGCTACGATAAAACATTATTTTCAAAACTTCTCCGTAAATGGTAAGGACTATTGTTAACAGGATCAGAAGAGAATCAATTATTTTGTCAGAATAATCATTTTAGCTATTTTTGAGATTTTATAATACAAAATGAAAAGACAATGCTTCTAAAACTGTTGGGACAATATTTTAGCCATTTTTGTGCTTTTACATTACAATAGAATAGACAATGCTTTTGTGAAAAATAAATCTGCTACAACAATGGTCTTGCCTCTTTTGCAGTTATCCTTTGCCCTAAATTCTTTTTGACGTTTGTTCACTCGCAAATAGTTCTAATAAAAAAATACTTGTTACAATATTTGGTTTTTAAATAAACTAATTAATCAAGCAAATAATTTTAGATATAATATTATGTTATTTACTGGCAGATGGTACATGGACTGTGGTGTCGGATACTTAGGCACACCCTTCATGTTTTAGGTACTTGAATATTCAATGGGCTGAGAAAAAAACCCGAAGGTTGAGTCTGGATATTAACCACATCTACTCCCACGTACGGATGATACCCTATTCACACTAAAGGTTGTAATCACATTTAATTTTTATTAATTTTATATCTTCCGAATAGATATTACATCTAAAATCAATAATTGTAATTTTAGAACAAATTATTGTGCGTAAAAATATTTAACAATTTTTTTTATTAATATTTATAAAAAACAAATACAACCCATGAAGGACCTTGGATTCAGTGTATGGTAGAGTCTGCACTCTTTCTAAGACAAAGAGTGGTGATTTGCCAGATACAACAATGACTGAAAAGACAAGAGACTGCTCGACGTTTTCGTCTACTTCAACATTTAGTGGACAAACTTTCTAAGTTCCCAATTAATTACAAAAGATTGATTTACATGACAGTTATCAGACATACGGAGTTGAGCTTTGGGGCTCTACTAATCCATCCAATTCATCTCGTATCCAATCCCTACAATCCAAAATCCTTCGTAAAATCCTCAATGCTCCTTATTATGTCACAAACAAACTCATCCATCATGATCTTAATATCCCATATGTTGCTGATTCGGCCCAATCTAGATACCTATCCTTCCATGACAAGCTCCATACACACTTGAATCCGCTAGTCTCTCAACTTGCTTCGCGCACTATTCCTGATAACCCTCCGAAGCGTCTGAAAAGAAGATGGCCCCGAGACCTACTATAGAATTTTATTGGAGTGCTACCGATGGGTAGTTTCTCCACAAGTGTTTATATATATATATATATATATATATATATATATATATATATATATATTTAATATGTATTGAACCATTGTATTCATTGATTTTTCGTTAATTTGAATGCAAAATAGGCTGTCTTTAAACTATAAAGGTAACTTTTTGTTAAACGTTCATTCGCCAACTCTTCGTGTTTATTTTAATAACTCATTTAATAATAACATTCGCTCAACTAGTTGTAAACACGACGAAACGTTTTTTATCAAGATTTAGGAACTGGACGTAAAAAAATAGTTGTTAAATAGTTTATCCCACCCATTTACCTTAATAACTCACCCATCCCACAGGCTGATAAAGTTCAATACTTTTGACTAGCGTTTGATAGGAGAATAACATCGGGTCCTCACGTTAAGATGAAACGCCAATCGCTAAATCTTAAACTGTTCAATATTCAGGAATCTATTCAGTTACTTACTAAAGCCAGTTTTGACATATGCATTACAAATCTTATGGTATCGCTAAACAGACTCACAGAAAACGACTTAAAACATTTAAATCAAAAATACTTGGAATTGTCATAAAATCACACTAGTATATCAATAACAAAACTCTACATACTGACATAAAAGTACCAACAGTTGACGCACACTTACAAACATACTACAAACTTACAAACGCTTTCTATAAAAACTACACGGACACCCAAACCCATTGATAGAACAAATCTCTACTACTCTCTACTCTGAAAACATTAGGCTGGGACTAAAAAGAACGTGGATGAGAGATCTATTACCACAGGAAATTAAATCATGCCATGAGAGAGGTACCGCTGGGCACTGTCCTTCTTGCCTCTCATGTTATTTTGTGACACACACAAAAAAAATTAAATACTCCATTGTAATGAGGCGATTATTGTTCATTATAATCAATTCGGGATTTTCCGTTGTCGCTTTGTCACCGAAGGCCAAAGATGAGGTTACGACAGTCTAAGTGGCCATGAAATAGATGTCATCTCAATTCAGAAGTAAATTAATAGCGAATAGAAATACTTTAGTAATAATTTATTTAATTTTATAATCGTTGTATAATGTATTAATAATTATATAATTATAAATTTGGTATTATATATATAAAGTCTTTAAGATCTGAAAAAGTCACTTCTTTCGTAAAGACAAGAGGATTATATTTATGTATGACGTGATGCTATGTAAATTGTACATTAAAATAATATATTTTTTTTATATCTATCATGATCTCTTCTAGTAATACTAGCAAGATACATTGGCAAATAGCCATTTTAACAGAATTTTTATTATTGAATCTTGCTTGCTTATGTTTTTGTTATGTTGATTATGTTGATAAAATAAATTCAAAATATTAAACTAATAAAATTTGTTATGGCCAAATAAATATAAATTCCCGAAATATATATATAAATTATTGTAATGTTTAATACTAATTTATTTTATTTTATCTTTTTAGTAATTGTTACAATTATAAATATTTTTATTTGAAGAGAAATGTTCTGGACCGGGATTCGAACCCGGGTCTCTCGTGTTTCCGTCATGGTGCTCTACCACCTGATCGTTCCTGGTTCGTACGGGATCAATTAAGAGAATGGAGTTGTCTGACCGAGGTACCAACCAGGATAGCTCAGGTGGCAGAGCACCATGACGGAGACGTGCTCTCGAAAATCTTTTCTCTTCAAAAAAAAAAAATTTAATCACTAAAATAGAGCCAAAAACTCAAAAAGAAACACTATTATTTATTATAATGCAATTGGGAAAAACCACAATGCAAAGCCTTATGTTTCAAAAATACACCCACTTACCAGTACAGAGTTTTATGTTGAACGTCTTGGTGGTGGGGTGCTGTCTCATGTTTGGAGCCTGTTTGGGCTGTTGATCGTTGGGATGTATTGCACCTTTTTCTTCGAGATGTGATTCACATAACCCCTTTTTTGTTTTTCGTGTCTTGATAATGCCTGAATAGGCGAAACGTCGACTGGTAAGTGGGTGTATTTTTGAAACATAAGGCTTTTCATTGTGGTTTTTCCCAATTGCATTATAAAAAAATTAATCGTTTATTTACCAGTGACTTCCCTCTTTTACTAACAATTTTCTTTCATTTTTCGTGGGGATGTTTAGAAAGGTACGAAGCTGCTTACCTTAAGGTCAAGTGTTCGAAGCCAGCTGTGGAATATAAATAATTTATTCTGTTAATACATGAATCGGTGGGATTTAGAGTATCTCAAGGGGCACACACAGTCTGTATGAATTGGATACCTTCTTATTGGGAGAAAAATACTGGTGATTGACCAAATACACAGAAAAAAGAATGGATCACTGCAACCCATGAAGTCTTGGGTTCAGTACATGGTAGAGACCGTAGTGTTTTGTAATATAACGCTTGTGCAAGGTAATGATTTATCCAAGAGCCCGTTCAACCACTAGATTTCCTCCCTAATGAATGGTGCCCAGAGTGTTTGCAGATCCTACAGTATCCATCTCTGGGTGTTAATAGATTGAATACTATACTTTCCACAGCTGGATTTGAACCTATTTGACCTTCAGCACTCTATACGCTGAGCTAATCCGCTCCCAATATCAATCCCAAAACCATCTTTATTCACAATTGAAATAGCAGAGGCCGCACAACGAATGATTCTGCTACGCTTCATTTGGGTTGCAATGGTACAGGTCTATATTTCATGTTAAGTATAAAATTAATACCAATTACTACCAATCACATGCTGGAAACAAACCGACTGAGACACTTTCCCGCGCCCTATATAAGAGTTTAAATGGCGGACTCATTGCATATTCATTAGCAGGATCTTCGAACATCTTGTGATCCTTCCGAACGTGGTTTGGCCCGGGATCAGGATGGAGCAGCCGATATTGGGAAAGCTTGGTTGAAATGTTTCCAGAAACAACAGTTGACACAGAAGATCCACACTAAGATACAGTGGCGGCCTCTTTTTTTTTTTTTTAAACGAATGTTGAAATTATTCTAGGATTCGCTCCTCTTAGGCAACACATCCTCCTTTTTTCGATTTCTCAACTCCCGGTTGAGCGAAACGTTAAACGAATGTAAATGAAAAAAGGCTAAGGAAGTTAATTGTTAATTACTGTTTTGTCTATCCATGGACATTATGTTAATAGCTTCAAGTAGTTAAATGGATTGCCACAAGGTCTAAGTAAAGTTTATTGTTGCGATTTAAAAGTTAATATGGCTGAACTCATCAAATATCTGTACAATGAGCTTCGCAAAACATTTAACTTGAAAAGCATTCTAAGAGTATAATAATTACGTTTGCTTTTTTACCTATGCAGATTTTTCACTTTGTATTCCTCATTAAGATACATTAGGTTCCAGATAAATATTTCCAATTATTTAACTATTCTTCGGATTTAGATTTCCATAGTTATCGGATGGTAACCTATATTGATTCTAAGGAAATAAAGGTCTATGTCTTTACACAGCGGTCACCCGTGGTGTAGTGGTTAATATAATAACCTAATAATAAAATCCCCAGTTACGGCATCCTTCGGAGGGGACATTAAATGACGGTCCCTAGCCTACGCAGTGTCAGGTACTCGTTGAAGATCCCTGTTCTCATTGTACCTGGATACAAACAAATTTAGGGCTTCAACTGTTGCGTCGTCCGATTAGCCATCGTGGCTTAATGTGACGTTAAAAAAATAAGCATAAACTCTTATCAGAATCCATTATTCAATATAACAGATCCTATTAGGAACTTCCAGAGTGCTACTAGAGAATTAACTGTGAATAGAATCAATATGTGCTCAAAGGAAACCTCAGTTGAAACCCTATCAAAAATTTTTTGATCCAAAAGTTTAGGATTTAAGGGTTGCGTAAATCGATTCTTGAAAACCTGTTATAATTATCGATCCTTTCCAAAGAGGTAGAACTTAAAGTGGATCATAGAACTATTTTATAACATGCCTTTAATGAAGGGTACTGAACGGGTCGTTCATTGCTGATCGCTTCCCTGCTCACGTCTTAACGAGAATAACAGTTTGTCAAGGTTGAGAACCTCTTTGTTTTTGACCTCTTGTGATGGCATTGGATCAGGTCCTTGCAGCGAAACGTCAACAGCGATATGTTGCTGTTTTAGTAATTTAAAACTATTTTTACTCACACGATAATTATAGCACAAAACTGAATTTCAATCGAATATATTTTTTTATTATAATCTAACTTATTCTAAATACTATAATGTGGTTTAGCACTTCAAGAATTGAGCTGTTGGTCTCTAGCTTCGGTATTTCGTTATCATTTATTGTTATTAAGATGTAGATCGAACCTAACAGATCAGGAATCCTTCTTGGGGCTCCCTCTGCCTCAGTTAGGTTAGTTTCCTTTATTGAAGATAACTCTGGAAGATCAACAGGATGAAAGTTCCAATAAACTATAAAAACCCTTCATGGGTTGAAGATCACCTGTGGTCTAGTGGTTAGCGTAACAAACTACTAGACCCAAGATCGCGGGTTCGTAGCCCGGCAGGTGGCCCTAGGATTTTTTTAAGGGAGTAAAAAATCCTTAGTTACGCCGTCCTTCGGAAGGGACGTTAAACGGAGGTCCCGAGCCTGTACGATGTCAGGTACTCGTTAAAATTCCCTATCCTAATTAAACCTGGATAGGCAAAATTTAGAGCTCCCACTGTAGCATCGTCCGATTAGCCATAGCAGCATAAAGTGACGTTAAATGAACAAACAAACAAACCTTCATGAGTTGTTTGCTTAATTTATTATATTCTTATTCATGCATTACAATTATCTAATAATAAATGTATTTAACCACTCAAGTTAATGCCTCAAGTTCACAAGAACCCTCGTAGATGTGATCATTGTCATGCAGGCTGTGACTTCCGGCCAGTCTTGGCCATGTCTGTCGTTGACACATTCCTCTTGAGAGACCATCCGTTTGGGTGGGAGTGAACTTTGAAAAAATAATGCTATTCTAATCTAAGATATTAGTCAGTTAAAGAAATATAATCTATCTCCTGAAAAAATAGCATTTATGTATTTTTTAATTATATTTAGTACGGTCACCTGTGGTCTAGTGGTTAGCGTAACAAACTACTAAACCCAAGATCGAGGGTTCGTAACCCGGCAGGTGTCCCTAGGAATTTTTTAAGGGAGTAAAAAATCCTTAGTTACGCCGTCCTTCGGAAGGGACGTTAAACGGGGGTCCCGAGCCTGTACGATGTCAGGTACTCGTTAAAAATCCCTATCCTAATTAAACCTGGATAGGCAAAATTTAGAGCTCCCACTGTAGCATCGTCCGATTAGCCATAGCAGCATAAAGTGACGTTAAATGAACAAACAAACAAACCTTCATGAGTTGTTTGCTTAATTGATTATATTCTTATTAATGTATTACAATTATGTAATAATAAATTTATTTAACCACTCAAGTTAATGCCTCAAGTTCACAAGAACCCTCGTAGATGTGATCATTGTCATGCAGGCTGTGACTTCCGGCCAGTCTTGGCCATGTCTGCCGTTGACACATTCCTCATGAGAGACCATCCGTTTGGGTGGGACTCAAATTTGAAAAATAATGCTATTGTAATCTAAAATATTAGTCAGTAAAAGAAATATAATGTATCTCCTGAAAAAATAGCATTTATGTATTTTTTAATTATATTTAGTAGATTATTTGAATTTGTAGATGCCGTGCACGTCCAGAAGATAAAAAATTAAAACCCTTCTGGAGATTACCCAGCCTCTGATCCTTCATGGGTTGTAGCGGTACAAGTTTATAGTTAAACTTCGAAGGCCGTGGTAAGGCAAATCGTAAAATATTTTAAATAATAAGCATAACACTCTAAGGCCATTTAAAAGAAGAACAGGCATACACTTGCTTCATCTAATATTTTTACTTTTGATCCTAGCTAAAATTATTAAGGAACACTATGTAGTTATAATTGCGTTGTAAAAGTAAAATGTAGGACCATCTACGATCGCATAGAGATAGCAGTATAGAGCGGAAAGTGATATCTGTAGGCTACATAGATATCTGTAGACTATATAGATAGCAAGACCGTTACGAAATCAAATATGTTATCCATGGGCAGGAACAGTCATAGATAGGGAGCCTTCCTTCACAGATTGCAAAATATTCGTATATAAATATAAAAAGGATATTTCGTAATATAATAAATTTAATAGAAGAGATAAAAAATGAAATAGTGTAATAAATTTTATATGCTGTCGTATCTAGTTCCAAATTTATTATATTCTGTTGTAATAAATTAGCATCTGATGCAGTAAAATAGCATCTGTAAAAAATAAGAATGCTTTTGTACTCTGGCAATGAATATGAATGGTTTATTTATTTATTATTGTTTATAAATGTCCATAAAATTAAAAATAATTTAATATTAAGAACACTGACTATTTCTCTATACTAATCAGAATCACTTGGTTCGTGTCTTTTGTCCATATTAAAAAAAAAAAAAAAAACCACCCCATTACAACCAGTTCAGGGTAAAAAGTTCTGTACTGGATCTAGAACAACGGTTATGCAGGGAGGTGATCTGGCACAGCCGGATATGAACTCGATAAATCCAGATTACTAAAATAAAAACTATAAGAGTATAAACTATAATTAAAAATACCTAAAGATTCTACCAAGATCATTAATACCCAAATTATACCCATTATAATACAAAATTTTGACACATTTAAAAAAAAACTGTTATTTTTTTCTTCAAACAAACTAAAATAAATTCTGAATTTCTAAATCTAAGATATACTGGTCTTAAATCCTAGTTACTCTTTTACTAAATTTGGGCTTACTAATCAAATTGCGCCTATCAAAATGAATCCGTCCTATCTCAGTAGATTGTCTCGAACTCAAATAAATGTTTTATATTTATTTATAATATTCCTGTGATAAAAATAATTTCTATTTACTGGAGAATAGAGATAGTTGGGGGTTGCAGTAAAAAAAACAACACCAAATAAGTATTTAATGTGTGCCGAAGTTTCGACCTACCTTGTAGGCCATCTTCAGGGCTTTGAGAGAGAAACAAACAGAACAAAAAATATATAAAAAACGTTACAGTTACAAGAATATAGTTATTTCTATTTAAAAAAAAAAAGGTTATTTATAATTTCTATTTACGTTTACAAATCTAGGGCGCTCGTGTGTACAAAAGTTCTGGTGCGTTATTAATTAAAAAAAAAACCTGCATCACTACAACTCAAAGGGTCTTGTGTTCAGTATGTGGTTGAGACTGTACTGTTTCTCGGACAACGGGTGTACAGGGGGGTGATTTGTTCTAGATCACACTCAGACGCAAGATTTCCCTCCTTTTTTGGGTACCCACCTAATAGAGGCTGGTCCTACCACCACAGGAGGATCCTAGATTTCATAGGATCCATCCCCGGCGACTAACAACAAATAAATGCTAGTAAAAGTCTGCCAGCAAGCGGGACTTGAAATCCTGACTTTCGCCATGGCAACTCAACGCCTATTTTTAAATTTTCATAATTTTTTTATGTGTTTATTTTCTTATTTTGCAATTCTTAAGTATACAATTTTTTTTCCAAAATATAAACAACTTCGATCCAATATAAATAAAAGTAATGTCAATTGCAGTGAAGGAAGTTACAACGTAGAATTACTGATCAGGGAGGTTGTTTGTGTATCGTAAACAAGAGACAGTCTAGGCAGACCTAACCGCATCATTAGTATTATTGCAGCTCTTAATGCCTGTCTAGGGCCACATAGAAACTTCTATACTAGTAATTTTAAAAGTATTTTCCATGTCTGATTGCCAATTCGAAATGAAAAAACCTAAGGAAGATTGCTAAACAATTGTATTCTTGGACATGAGAGAAAAACACTGTCATAGAAAAGAAAAATGTAGTATCAAAACACTAAAGAATCTTGGTTTCAGTGAAGGGTAGGAGTTCTAATTTTGTGCAAGGAGGAGATTTGATTGAGACAATGTTCAGCCAAAGGTTTCTTTACTCTATAAGGGATGGTTGAGCCCCAGGAGGTTTTGAGGATTCATGTTCCACTGGATTTGATCGAGAAACCTTCAGCTCAGCAATTCAGCGCTCTTCATATAGAGCTATACCTAAATGCAAATACCAAAGTAAGTAAAATTATTTTAATGAAGAAAAATTATTGATTTTTGTACATATTATTGTTCATCAGAATGTCTTCCATATTGTTTCATACAAGTACGTCTATATGTCCAACACGGTCGATGTATGGAAGTAAACAGATTAAACCTTTTTTCTGGTTCGGCTGGTTTCCATTCCGTAACTTATCAGTAGATACTAAGCAGCCATGGGATAATGTTTTTTTTTTTTTTAATTTATTTATTGATATTTACAACTGTATCACAATAATACAACAAGTAAATAAGATACATGACATATAATGACAAGTAGAGAAACTACCCACTGGTAGTGCTCAAATCAAAGTTCAACTAAGAAGGTCACGTGGCCATCTTCTTTTCAGACGCCTCGGAGGATTATCGGGAATTGAAGAGGAAGGTAGGTTTGAAACTGGAGGGTTTGAGTGGGAATGAAGTTTGTTATGAAAGGATAGATAGAAGGTTCAAATCAGCAACAAGGGACATTAAGGTCGTTATGGATGACTTTAAAGGGATAATGTAACAGCTAAAAACTGATGAGACAAAACATAATCAACATGATTCATCAATTGATGGTATTGGCATTGAGTACCACGCAATGAGCGAACGTTTAGCCATTCACGAACGACTATGTCTTCAATGACCCGCGCAAAGTCACGAAGGATTGGCCATATTATACACTGACATGTTCATAGAGGTCTCTGCTAGCGGCGATTAAAGCTACTTACAGATAATCCTCTCGTAGCTCTTTGGAATCGGGTCAAGGGATCTCGGTTCTAAACGTTCCAACACTCTAGTCCGACTGTCACGAACTCGGATTGCTAATCTCATCGAGGATCTTTCTTTATCGTAGAATTCGAATCCAACACTCGCTTAAAGTGTTTGAAGACTCTTATCAATTTGCTAATTCCTTGTTTTACTTGTAAACTTCCCATGCTCTTATAAGAACTCTAAAATTGCATTAATTTTAATGCCTGGATGTACTCGTAAATACAAGAAACGAACGTAGATGTTCTAAGACTAAATCGAACCCCATATTGTCCTTTATACTAAAGCAATCATTCTGAAAAATTAAGAAAAGTAACAATAATAAGGCTTAGCGAATCCGAAGCCCCAATGCCGTTACCTGCAACCTCTAACTTCCGCCCAAATCAAGATCCGTTAGGTAACTCTTAACGCAATCCTCCCATCTACGCCTCGGATGTATTTCATTCCGTTCAGCACTTATTTTTATTAATTCGTTCATTACTAACCAAATCAACTATACAAGCTCATTTCAACCATCGCGATGTTGAAGCTCACTTCAACTATATTAACCGGGTGTTTGTTGTGCAAAACTGCTTTGGGTAATCTCCAAAATTCCCCAGTGGTCTCATACTTTTCACGAATATAATAAGTTGTTCATCCTTCAACGTTATCAACCACGTTTCACACCCATAAACAACAGGTGAAAGGATGGTAAACATATGACATTTTCTTAAATTAAGTTTGTTTGTTTGTTCATTAAACATCATTTTATGCTGCTAATCGGACGATGGTACAGTGAAGTCCTGAAATTTTGGTTACAGGCTAGAGACCCGCGTTTTAACATCCCTTCCGAAGGGCGGGCTGGTAATGAGTTTTCACTCCCTTTAAAAAAACCTTGGGCTACCCGGGTACGAATCCGAAATGTTGGCTTAGCAGGTTGCCATGCTGACCACCAGACCACAGGTCGCACAAAAAATTAGGTTTTATAAACTCTTTTTTTAATTGATGAGGTAAACCATTTTCCAGTCATAATTTTTCTTTTTTACAAAGACGTTTCGACTATATAGTCATTTTCAATTTCACAAGTCATTCTTGGAATTTTCATACTAATACGTCTTATTTCTGGAAAAGAAATGACCATGGAGAAACAGTGTATCTCCAAGTAGTTTTAAATTATAGACATTGACATAAGACCTATTAGTATGAAAATTCCAAGAATGACTAGTGAAATTGAAAATGACTATATAGTCGAAACGTCTTTGTAAAAAAGAAAAATTATGACTGCAAAATGGTTTACCTCATCAATTAAATATTATATAAATTAGTCCATTTGAATCCATATTATAAATAATAAACCCTTTTTTTTTTTTAGACAGTCCTTAGGCATGTCAAGTCCCAAAAAAAATACAAGAATTTTTTAACTTCAATTGATCTTTTGTTTCTTCTTGTTTTTTTGTTTTTTTAGTTATCGTAGACCGCAATTATTTAAAGTTCTTGACAGTGTCAAACTTATTCCCTTCTACAAAATTCACCGCTCTTTCTATTATGAATCGTACTTCGTCTTATTCGAATTAACTTCAAGCTTTTATATCTGCTGGATGATGTCTATGTTAAAGGATATAAGCTCCTATTTTCCCTTCGGTTGATCCTAACTAATAAACTAATGCAATTTAAAATAAAGTAAAGAAAGAGTTAAAGGTAAATACCATTTCTTTTACTACTTCGCGAAGAGATCCATTACACAGATACATATATACATACATCCATGACACCTCTGTAATGTTTTTAATCTCTCCTCCCCCCCCCCCCCCACTACCCACCTAGATTCCTTACATTCTAGAAAGGACAATAGATCGATTAATCGCGAGCATTCCCTTGAGCTAATTATGTGACGGTTACGACGAGAAGAGAATATTTGTCACCCGGCCTGTCACGGGTCGACTCAGCAAGTCGCCACTTCATCAGTCACGTCATCAGTCAAAGTCGTTCTTCTTGCGTCATTGGTTTCATCTTGTTTATTCATCGCCTATTTAATTTCAAGGGCCTAAATCCTTTTTGAAAATTTTATTATATTGTTCAACAGACGATTTTAAAAAATATTTATTTTTTATTTTATTGAGTTGTACAACTGTAATATATACATCTAGTACAATCGCTATTAGAATAAATAATACATGATAGGACATGTAGAGATACTACCCACTGGCAGCACTCTAATAAAGTTCTATAATAGAAGGTCCCGAGGCCATCTTCTCTTCAGACGCCTAGGAGGATTGTCCGGGATGGAATTGGATGCAAGGATGGAAACTAGTGGGTTTGGATGGGTTTGAAGTTTATTGTGGAATGATAGGTATCTGGAATGGGCTAAATCGGTAACATATGGAACGTTAAGGTCATTATGGATGGTTTTATGTGTGACAAAATAAGGAGCGGTTAGGATTTTGCGAAGGATTTTGGATTGCAAGGATTGGATACGAGAGAAATTCGATGGTTTGGTGGAGCCCCATAGTTCAATTCCATAAGTCCATATAGGCCTTATAACAGTCACATAAATAAGTCTTTTGTAATTGATCTGAAGCTTTGAGCGTTTGTCTAGTATGTGTTGAAGTAGTCGGAAGCGTCTAGCTGTTTCTTGTCTTTTCAGTCTTGTGTGAGGGTTCCAAGTAAGACGCTTGTCTAAGTTGAGTCCTAGGTAGCGAATCTGTTCAACAGGGATAAGTGGAGTAATATTAAAGAATACAGTAGGAAAGGAAGTCATGGGTTTTCGACGAAGGGTAAAGGTAATTTGATGGGACTTGCTGGGATTGATTTTAATTCTCCAATTCCGACACCATTCTTCGAGACTTGATAGGTGTAATTGAAGGGATTGGGATGCAATATATGGGTCGTTATTAACTGATAACACACATGTGTCATCAGCATACGTGGAGATGATGGTGTTAGGATGGGTTGGAATGTCACCTGTATATCCTGTGTAAAGGATAGGACCGAGGATGCTACCTTGAGGAACGCCAGCAGACTGGGAATGGAGAGATGAGTAGGAACCTAAAAAAATATAAATAACTTCATATGATAATTTATGATTACCCACTTATCAATGAGATACATTGCTTTGGACTAAGAAGGAAATCAAAATATTGGAATAACAACTTGAAACCTGTACCACTACAAGCCATGAAGTGTCTTGGTTTCAGTACATAATAGTGACTGTACTCTTTAAAAGGACAATGGTTGTGCAGGGAGGTGACGTCCGATCACTCTCAACCACCAGATTTTACCTCAAAGATGAGTATCCAGTTTGAGCGAGTCAGATCCCAGAGGGTCCAACCATCGCAGATAGCATATTAAATTATTCATCGGTCACAGCCGGATTCGAAACCGAACTTTCGACGTAACTCAGCGCTCTTCCGATTGTGCTAAACCGGTCCTAACAACAAATTGATACTATCTCAAAAGAAATTTTCCGAACTTTGAGGAATTTCCAAAGTACGTATCCTTTGCGTTAAGATGGAAGCGAGTTGTTAAAAAAAAATATAGTTAACCAATAAAATACTTACTGTTGAAATAAAACGAAATAGTCCTTGTAAAATGCGAAGAAAGATTTTTTTCACCAACAAAATTCCGTAACTGAATGAATAATGCACGAAATTCAAATATTTTCCATGTAATTTTTGTTTTAATGAATGTTTCAGTATTTATAACATTCTAACATCTAAATAAAAAAAAATAATTTAAATTAATTTACTAGTTTTTTCAAAATCCTTCATGTTCCAACCTTTTTTTATATGTTAATCTTCTCATTTTGTATCTTTACGTTTACCTCCTCATTTTTATTTCCCTTTATATTATATTTACTTTTCTATCCTTTCTGTACATTTATTTTCTGTATTTTATTTTATATTCGTTATCTTCAATTATTATATCTGTCACTATTTTAATTTCTGTTCATTATCTTTAATTTTATTAAATCTGTCAATATCTTAATTTTATTATATTCTGTCACTATTTCAATATTCGGTATCTTTAATTTTCATATCTGTCACTATTAATTGTCATATTTTCTACATTACATGTCACTATATTATTGTTACTGTAACGTTTTTATATATTTTTTGTTCTGTTTGTTTCCCTCTCATAGCCCTGAAGATGGTCTACGCTGTAGGTCGAAACGTCGGCACTTACTAAATATAAGTCTAGTACTTATTTAGTGTTTTTTTTTTACTGCACCCCCCAACTATCTCCGTTCTCCACTAAATAAAAAATAGTTTCCATGTTTTCTTAGAACTTTACAACTAAAATAGAAGCGGGACAGCTGAGTGTGTAGAGCAATACTGAAGATTCCAGGTTCAAATCTGGCTGTGACAGAAAAAATATTTATAATATGTTAAAAGCAACGGATGAATACAGTGGGATCAAAAGACCTGCCTGGGGCTCAACCAGCCTCTAGCGCGAATATCCTTAATTTGAGTAAAAATCACGTTCCTGCACAACCTTTGTCCTAGAAACAATACAGTCTCTAATAAGTATTGATCCCAAGACGCTTCGTAGGTTGTAGCAGATTTCACAACTAAAATATTTGTTAATAAATAAACAATTTAAAAATTCAAGGATTTAAACAACCATTTTTCTTCTAATAATGGGACTATTAAGTTGCTGCTGGCAAACCTCTGACCTTTGTAGCACTTATCTCAACTGCATACAAATGTAAGATAACATTAAAGATAATATCTTCGGTCGACTATTTATGTAAACGTCTTACCATTATATTTAACGGCTCTCGGGAGAGGCGTAAATCGATAGGTAACAAGAGATCTATACTGTTTAATATATCGACATCACAATCATCATTTAAACCACCTTAGGAGAGGTACAGTGTAATGAAGTTAATTTCTAATTTCTTTCTAGAAGCTTTTGATAAATTAGAACATCTTACCTTGATTTCTCTCCATAATTATAAATGACCCATAAAGGATATTCTGTTCAGTATAGTTTGTTTGTTTGTTCATTTAACGTCACTTTATGCTGCTATGGCTAATCGGACGATGCTACAGTGGGAGCTCTAAATTTTGCCTATCCAGGTTTAATTAGGATAGGGATTTTTAACGAGTACCTGACATCGTACAGACTCGGGACCTCCGTTTAACGTCCCTTCCGAAGGACGGCGTAACTAAGGATTTTTTACTCCCTTAAAAAAATCCTAGGGCCGCCTGCCGGGCTACGAACCCGCGATCTTGGGCTTAGTAGTTTGTTACGCTAACCACTAGACCACAGGTGACCTTCCTGTTCAGTATATGGTAGGGTTGTATTGCTTCTAAGCCAACGGTTTTGCAAGGAAGTGATTGCCGTCCACCTCTAGGTTTTCCCCCAAAGAATACCCACATCATAGAGGAATGAAGTCTGGAAGATTTTCCAGACCTTTTAAAGTTGATTTATTTGTTGTTGACAGAATAAAACAATCTATCTTCTACCGCAGATCTCGAACTCGGGTTAAATAAGCACAACGGCTGAATTTTTTTTAATGATTCAAATAAACAAAATCGAGAAATAATCTCATTAGAATATGAAATAATCGAGATTACTCTCAATCCCCAGGTTTTTCCTCAAATTAAGACAACAACTTATTCACCAGGGTTGTAGACATCTACTGAGATTCTTATTGCTAATTAAAGGTATAATACAATAATGTATTATAATAAAAAAAATAATATGGAAGTATAATTATAAAGTTTTAAACAAAAGCTTTGAAATATAAATTCCTAAACCATAGGGCAATCTGGTGTAAACTAAGAAAATTGGGTACCCGATCTTGACCTCCTAACCGTGCTCGTGTTGGGTAACCGACCTAATAACCTTCCACTTCTCTGCGACCTCAAGACTCGATATATTCTCGAACGGGTCGGCGAGTGTATGCAAATACCCCTGGGTCATCCTGGGTATGCAAATGGTGCATGGCATCAATACCACAAATGGGTACTCGCCTCAAGAGGTTTGGTGCAGCTGATTGCAGGTTTGCTGTATTTTGGAATGAACTTGCCCTTAGGCGTGTCTAAGGCAATTCAAGAAAACAAATGTTACCTAAAAACAACTTTATATGAAGGCCAATGATAATTTTAACATTCGATCTATAAATAATAATAATCTACTCGATTTCGAGGATCGATTCTTAAAATACAAGCTATTAATGAATAATAAACGCATTGCATTTCCATAAACTTCACACTAACAACTCGATATATCGACTCGAACAAAATAATCGATATTGGTATTTCTTAAATATGCATCCAATTACTGAAAAGATGACTTCATAAACTTCGGGTTTTATTTATCCATTTATATTCAGATTAATTCGAAACAACAATTAAGGACCTAACATAAAACTGTCATCAAGCTACAAGGGCCATAACTGAGAATATACGATGTTAATATGAACTATAATCATTGGAGTGATCACAAGGGTTTGAGCCGATTGTTACCTAGGCAACACGTATGCCACTGATGCCTATATCTCTGTTTCATTGTTATGCATATTCATTCAGTATTTAAGGGAATGCTATTTAATTATTTATTATACAATTTAAATCATCCTAAATTCATGATTAGGTAAAACTATGTCGATTCTATGATATTTTAAGATTATTTCAGGTTTTCGATTTATATTTTATGATTTAATTGAAAACACAAGCTTTAAACTTTTTTTGTCTTGACATTTTGAATACTTTTAACCAGTATTCAGAATATCAAGACTTGCATTAAGCAAACTAAAAATGTACTATTTTTTAATACAAATGAGAAAACACTCTAAAAGAGAAATAAAATGTTAATTAGAATGAAATAGAAAAAAAACACAAAATGAAAAGCTTTAAGTTTCTGACATATTGGAAAAATTAACCGGTCAACGTTTCGTCAATTCAGGCGTCATCAGGACGTACAATAAACTGCAACATATCCCATATCTGGAGTGCAAACATACTCATCGCATAGGTAACCGAAGACAATACACAAACAGCTGTAAGGTTAATAAAAACAGCTGATCAACATAAAAATACCCACAAGAAACAAACCAATCAAAAAAATATATAAATCACAAATACTAGAAAGATTTATTAGAATTATTAAAAATTTCCGAATAAAATTTATTTAAATTTCATCTTTTTAATAAGTAAATAGTAATATTCAATCTTACTGATAGCCTCAAACTTTTTTAAGTTTATGATATTTACAGAAGTATGATAACGTGGTATAGTTAACACACGAATTTAAATATTAAAATGGGTATATTATTTCAATTATATTTTACCCATTACTAATCCTTTCAATTTGTATAAGAATCTTCACTTACGACAAGTGTAATTAACCATAATGAACTATGAACATGCGTGGATGAAAAATATTTAAATTAACCTTAACAATGTCATAAACTATTATTTTTGTAACATTGACCCTCAAAAATACGAAATCTGCATCAAAAGTATTCGGGTTTTGCAAAACCCTTCTGTCGCAAGGCCTGTTTTATCAAGCCCACGCTACACAAACGACGTCCTCACAACTGATTTACATGAATAAACAAATCGTCTTTCGCAAAACACTTCTCCGCCCTCGTTATGTTTTTTGGAGTGGTACATAAACATTGCATATTATTTTTTATCATGTTTAAATGTTCGACAGAAGCGGATCTATTCAATCAATAAGGTCGAACACTGTTTGTCAACTAATAGCCTTGCGAAAGTAAGTTTTGAAACTCGAAATGAATAATCAAAAACAATATTATCATAATAATAATATATTATTAACAAAAAATATTCAACTGAAATATGTGAGAACTCTCCCAGTTACAACAGGTTTAGCTTTCATAACTGTACAGGAATGGCTTGTACCAAAAAAACATTCAGTTATATTTTTTTTCTAATGCAAATAAGAAATCAACTACTAAACTAATGTCATCAAACTTTATATAATTATTTTTAAATTTTTTTTAATTTTGAAGAGAAAAGATTTGTCTTGCCATTTGAAATGGCAGCAGACTGGATTTGTCTGGCTTCGATACGACCCTTAGTAGCTCAGTGGTAAGAACACCGCAATAGCGTGTCGTAGATCAATTAAATTGTAATAACTGGTCCATATTCTTAAATTCTCTAGAGGACTTTCCTTTTTTGACAGAGTTTCGGAAAAAAATGTTCGAGCAATGTTGAAATAAAAAAGCAATTTCCACCTTATTCATAAGCAATTTTTTCTACTCATGATAAACGCCTAATCCATAAATGATCGCAACGTTTTAAAAATTAGTCCAATTTATAATCTAGATCATCAAGATGTCTTTTTTGCTACTAATCACAAATTTCGTCCTTGGAATTTACATCGAGAGTGCATTCCTTCTGAATATTAATGATAAATTACACGATATTTTAACTGTCTACTCGTTTGAAGAAGCAGTGAAGACCTGTTTTCTAAACAAGTTTATACTGGCGTGGAATCGAACCAGAGCAGATGTTCGCGAGGCGACCTTGACTGCGCCGCTTCGCAACATTGCCTATAAATCTGGCTTCCATTATCTGCGCTGCTTCGCTCCGTCATTCATTACCACTCAATCGGCCACTGATTGAAGGTTTTTGCCTCCGGTAAAGGAAGAAGTCGTGGATCATTGATCTTTGATCTTGATGATCATCACAGGACAGTATTGTTCAGTATATTACAGTAAGGACAGTGATACGATAGTAAAAAACAACAACAAAAAAACGGTACCTCTACAAACCGTGAATGTTCTTTGGTTCAGTACGTAGTAGAGACTGTACTGTTTATATGGTTGTGCAGGGAAGTGATTCGTCCTAGATCACCCTTAAACCACCAGGTAAAAAACTGATAATTGAAAAAACAGATAATTTATTTTATTTTATTTTTTATTTATTTATTCTTTTTTAAAGAGAAAAGATAGGCCCTCGGCCGGGATTCGAACCCGGAACCTTTGTCTTTCCGTGACAGCGCTCTACCAATTGAGCCACCAAGGCCACCTGCTGGCAGAGGACAAATCTTTTCTCTTATTTGATCCCATGTCCTCGTGCTCTCGCAATTTTTGCGATGAATACACCAGTACGAAGTTCTTTGAACATTAATTTAATTTTAGGATCTTATTGACATACGTCATATTACTATATATAATTTTTTATAATTATTAGTCAATTTTTTTATTTTTAAATATTTTCATTTTTAAAGAGGAAAGATAGGCCCTCGGCCGGGATTCGAACCCGGAACCTTTGTCTTTCCGTGACAGCGCTCTACCAATTGAGCCACCAAGGCCACCTGCTGGCAGAGGACAAATCTTTTCTCTTATTTGATCCCATGTCCTCGTGCTCCCGCAATTTTTGCTATGAATACACTAGGACGAAGTTCTTTGAACATTCATTTAATTTTAGGATCTTATTGACATACGTCATATTACTATTTATAATTTTTTATAATTATTGGTAAATTTTTTGATTTAAAAAAAAAAAAAAAAAAATTGACCAATAATTATAAAAAATTATAATTTAGTTTAATTGGGTAAAGTTGGTTTTGAAATCAATGAATGTGTTATTATTATTCCAATAATTATATTCCCAACAACGATACAAATAACGATAATAATAGCAGCCAATGGAGTCGTAGTCATGGAAATATGAGTTCCTGCCGATGATTATGTAAAGGAAAGGACAGTAAACGAAAAAATTCAGAAATACTAAGAATTTAGTGAAGAATTGAAACATCTGCCGATGGCCTTATTTCAAAGGAGATGATCAAATCATCGAAAATCCTTGAACTTACAAAGGAAGTTCAAGTACTACGAAAATCAGTATTTTTAGGAACTGCAAGTATATTGCGAAAATTCTTAAGTATTAAGTAAAAATTACTAGTGAGCTTAACCTTGACGACGGCCAGGATAGGCCAAATCGTCCATCAGTATTGAGAAGATGAAGCAATAAAAATGCCCAACGAAGTCGCAGATGCGTTGGCAAGTATATCGACAATATTCACCTTCGTTTTTCCTTCCGTGTAACAGCTTTAAAACACAAACCTACAAGGTCAGACATAATTCGATCCTTCTACATTTATTATCCTCCCACCTACGTCTTAGAAGACTAGTAGTATCTAGGTGTCTTTATTTTTTTATAGAATCTAGCTGTATATTATATCTATACATAATATATAGATATAATATTATATCTAGCATAATAAAAAAATGTAATCCACCGAAAAATATAACAATAAAAACCTCCAACGAAGATCTATCTTCTTCTAAACCATTCTTCATGGAGATCTATAAAAATCTATAAAAAAAAACTTCAAACAATTTAAGAAAAATTACCAATTGGGTAACACTTGTGAAGAATTTTTTTAAGTTACTATCAGTAATAAATATTTCTTGGTACTAGTATATTTAAGAGCCTGCTGGCATCAGCGCGCTCTGGTGTCACTTTTTTTAACCATCTCCTACTGTTATAGTAACCTTTCTTTGTTTTGTTATTGTTTATGTCAAGTTCAACGTGAATCTGTTTTTGATTATTTCCTTTAAATATGAGTTGGAATCTGAAGAAGATTTTTATCAAGGTGTACGATGAAGAAACAGCTGTTAGGTTTCTTCAGGAGCGGAATGTCATTCCCCAGAAAATGCGTTGTGTTAATGGACATTATATGAAACTGCAAGTGGGCAATAAAATTGGATGGAGATGATTTTTGATGCAATTGGTGCAATTTTTGAAGATATAGCTCTTTTTAATGAGCATTGTTTGTAATAAATTTTTCATTGTTTATCAGAACATAATATTTTAGATATTTATATTTTATTCATTAAATAACAGTTTTTAACTAAAATATGATCATTTTTTTCATTTTTAAATGTTTTTATTTTAAAGAGAAAAGATTTGCCCGAACAAATCTGCAAATCTGTTGTATCATAATGAAAGACAATGCCTATTTCAAATTGATACATTACCTGACAAGGTCCAAATAATTGAGGTAAGTGACACCAGAGCGCGCTGATGCCGGCAGGCCCTTAAACATACTAGTACCTATTTCTTGTTACTATTTTTATTATCCTTAAGAAATATTATGAAGTAAAATAGTTTTGTCTATTCCAACATAAAAATAAAATAAACTATTTTACAGTAACTATTAATCTGATTAAAAGAAAAAATCGATGGCTTCCCTAATAAGAAGAAATCAGAGAGAAAGGTCGCAAAACGTGAGGAGAAAATATATTCTTGAACGTTAGGTGGAGTCAGCAGGGACAGGAAACCATTTTTTTTTTGTCCACTCTTGTTGGCCAGGAAGGCTTAAGCTCTCCAGTACGTGAGCATAAATAGTATAAGAAAAAGCAGAAGACGTCTCTTCTCACTAACCAGTTCTAGCAAGTAACTGGTAACTACTTTCTCTTGAAGGAATTCCAAAAATACTAGAATGCTCTAAAGAATTCTGAGAATACCATCAAAATGTTTTTTTTAGTAAATAGTTAAGAAATTACGTGAGGAGAAAAACGAATTTTTAAATTAATTAATATTCAAGTAGTTTTAAAATAAAATATTTTGTTCTTGAAAAGGAATCATTGACAATAAAAAAAACCCTGTACCTTATTGGATTCAGTATATGGTTGCACTGTTTATGGTTGTTCAAGTAGGTGATGTGTTCAAAATCATGCACAAACGCCTGATTTTTCTCCAATTAAGGGTACCTTATAGAGGCTTGGTAAGCCCAAGAAGGTTATCCAGATCGCTACCCATTTTTTTGGCAAAAATGCAAAATTTTGTTTTTACCTGAACGGAAATGAACTTGAATTGACCTTGCAACTTCCTCTACATAAAAATAAATGTTTGATCAATAAAAAGGAAGAACATTTTATACTTCTAGCAAGGCCTCTATCATGTTAAATTTTAAAAGTATGTTTTGATAACATATTTTTTTTTAAAAACAATATCACCCATAACTTTTCGTCAAAAAATGAAAGTGCGTGTAAAGATTGAGCGTTTCTAGCCCAACAGGAACTTCGTTTGCCAGGGCTAGGGGATTTAATAAAGAAAGTTTGGACCAGTTCTTCAATCTATACCAGAAATTGATGGATGACTTCAAGTTTCCCCCAAACAAAATTTTTAATGCGGACGAGACGAGCATAAGTGCGGTTCCATCCCAGATGCCCTAGGTTTTAAGTCAAAAGGGGAAACGGCAAATTGGTGCTTTAACATCCACTGAAAGGGGCTCTTTGCTAACTTGCGTGATAAGTATTGGTGCAGTGGATCATTCGTTCCACCCATGATTATATTCGCAAGAAAAATAATCCACCCGTTTTTAATGAAAGATGCGCCTCCTGATGCAATCCTTCAGGTTGGATCCAAAAAAAACTTATTTAAAAAGTGGTTTCAACATTTTATCCAACACGTGAAACCTACTGAAGAATCTCCGGTAATGCTTATTTTAAGAATGAGCTACCAAATTTTTGGCAATAACTGTACAAAATAATTTTTGGTACTTTTCCAATCTAACGACGACCTACCCCAGCGCCCCAAGTGTCACTTTCGTTAACTACCTGCTACTGTTAGCGAAACCTTCCTTAGTCCTTTGTTATTGTTTGTGTTTAGTGGACGTTTAGTTGTTTTCATGTTAATTATACAATATGAGTTGGAATTTGATGAAGATTTTTCGCGAGGTGAGTGATGAAAAGTCAGCTGTGATATTTCTACAGGAGCGGAACGTCATTCCCCGGAAAATGTGTTGTAGAAAGGGACATAATATGAAGCTTCAACTGGGGAATCTGATTAGATGGAGATGCAATGTTAAAGGATGCAGTAATAAATAAAAAATAAATAATTATATTTAACTACA
This sequence comes from Arma custos, assembly GCA_037127475.1. Taxonomy (NCBI): domain Eukaryota; kingdom Metazoa; phylum Arthropoda; class Insecta; order Hemiptera; family Pentatomidae; genus Arma; species Arma custos. Next base: position 135,059,284 of record CM073764.1, on the reverse strand, counting down.
ACGTGATGTTTTTTGGTTAATTGTTTCGCTTGTTCTGTATATACGACACCATTTTGATGTGATATTGTTATTTTTAATGAATTTTGTTTATAATAAATGTTATTTTTTATCTTCTTATTTATTCAGTAGTTTATATATTTTAAATTTAAAGAGAAAATGCTGTATACAGCTAAAATATGATTTTTTTTTGTATTGCTTTTATTTTTAGCTTTTGCTCGGGCAAATCGTTTCTCTTTAAAAGAAAAATAGCTAAAAATAAAAGCAATACAAAAAAATCATATTTTAGCTGTATATCATCTCCTATTTCATTTCCTTAGAATCCTCTTGTATGATAATGAAAGAATACTATTTCAAATATATTTCAGGCATCATAACCTGACAGGGTCCAAATAGTTGAGGGAAGTGCCAGAGGAGCGTGCTGGGGTAGGTCGTCGTTAGATTGGAAAAGTACCTAATTTTTTTTACCTGAACGGAAATGAGCTTGAATTGGCCTTGCAACTTCCTCAGAACATAGAAAAAATTTTTTGATAAATAAGAAGGAAGAACTCGAAACATTTTGGTCTTTTAACAAGGTCTCTCAATGTTAAATTTTAAAAGTATATTTTGATAACATATTTTTTTCTAGGAAAAGAATAAACTCAATGCTAACAAAAAAAGTATGTTTTTCAACATTACTTCTAGGAGTGAAATTTCAGTTTCGGCTAAGGCAGAAAAACTATTTAATATGTCTCCAACCACGAATGAACTCACGTACCACGTATATTTGTTCTACTATCTAAATTAATTGGGGTAATCCCTAAACAAATGCTGTCCAAGAACCATTACAGTCTCGATCATCTACTGAACCCTAGATATTTTCTACTGTTTTAACTAATATTAACAGTAAAATAACATGTACCGAGAAACACGGAAAATGATTGTACTAATATAACAAAGTATTAAGCGATGTTTGAAAATTAAATTATTCGTAAATTTATTATGAAAATCCATTTTCTTTCGTCTGTGACTACCATTTGGAATAAATTATAAATTTATTTAAAACATTCAAAGACTATAATAACTAATATAGCAAATAACAGCTAATAAACAAATTAACAAGATTCTAATGAACAGATCGATACAGCCAGATCTTTAATGAGAGTCGACAAGGTCAGACAGAGAATGCGTAGATCTGGGTTGCCTGGCCTTGAAAGAAAGTGTAGTCAGTATTATGTAAGCAATATTATTTTTAATATTTATTGTAACCGCTTCAGCTTAATATTTATCGCAATTATGTTAACATGTCTAATTTATCATACAGTACAGCTCCTGTCCTGTTTCCTCTCGTACATTATCGTGTCTTAACGATCATTAACATGCAAGGATAAGTAAATATCCTCACTTTTCCAATTAATGTTACATAGCAAAAAGAAATATGTTGCTGGCACCACGTAACCTACAGTTTTCCTAGAAACATTTATTTTTCACTTAATAGAATAGTTTAAATTATTTAAATTTAGGCGTATTTCTGCCTCTTCTTTACCTTTTAAAGCCAGAATGCCTCATCTAACGCCATAGATATTAATTTTTTTAAAAAATATTTTAACACTAATTAGAATCCAGAAATTCTTTTTGAACTTTTAATAACTGTAAGAAAATTTTTAAATATTTCTAATTCAAAATTTAATTACCTGGAATGAAAATCTTACAAACACGGACAAAACGTTATGGATGACCACCAAAAAACTTCAAAGAATTTAATCATCCACTCCTTACTGAATCAAATAACTGGACAAGATCTGATGGAGAAAAATTGCAGTTATTTGGTCAATACCTTTCCAAAATCTTTCATCCGGTCAATATCATCCTGATATTATTAACCTAACTCACATTGAATATAAAACAATAGCGTTAGATGTTCCCCTCCAAATGTCCAAAAAAACAGAATACCTATCCTCGTACCATCCTATCTCTCTTTTACCTTTCATGGGTAAAATCCTAGAAAAACTCATCCTCAAACGATTGTACCCCATCCTTGATGCAAATCACGTAATACCAGATCACCAGTTTGGATTCCGAGCATCCCACTCCACCATTCAGCAATGTCATCGTGTGGTGGATGTGGTCTCCTCTGCATTAGAACGTGGATCATATTGTTCGGGCGTCTTTCTTGACGTGGAACAGGCTTTTGACCGAGTCTGGCATACGGGATTGCTCTACAAGCTCCGTAAATTCCTACCGCCTACATACTTTCTCATCCTTCGATCCTATCTCACAAATAGAACTTTCCAAGTAAATCATAATAATGTCTTTTCATCCCCCTTTTCCCAATCTGCTGGTATTCCTCAAGGTAGCATCCTTGGCCCAATCCTTTATACAGTTAATACAGCTGACATCCCAACTCATCCTAATACTATCCTTACCACGTATGCTGATGATACATGTGTATTATCAGTCAACACCAATCCAGTTATTGTTTCCCAAAGCCTCCAATCCCATATCACTGATCTTGAAGAATGGTGTCAAATTGGAGAATTAAAATCGCTTTCAAATCACTTTTACCTTACGTCGTAAACCAATGACTTCCTGCCCTTCAGTATCCTTTAATAATATCCCTCTGGTGCCTGTAGAACAGATCCGATACTTAGGGTTGCACCTTGACAAACGATTAACCTGAAATCCTCATTGAAATAACAGTAAAATCGAAATATTACAATAAGGTGTGGATTGCTTTAGTTTTTTAATTTGAGGTATTCCAGTTGAATTTAAAAAAAGTGCTATATTTTTTTAACAATTTAAAGAAATCAGTAACAGTGGCTTTGTGATTGAACTTTAAAAAAATATTTATAATTTAACAGATCAAGCACGACAAAAGACTACACAAAAAGTAATTTCTCGACTCGTTGCTACGCAACATCGATAAAATATTACATTATGATGAGATCATAGCCTATTTGATTATATCTATAGCCTCGGTGAATATTGATTAAGTCTAATTTTCTCCAATATGAGTTAATTGTTGGATTAAGAGTTGGATCGAGTTATTTTCGTTGTGAATAAGGGGCTAAGTAAGGGACTAGCTTGAAAAGGAGTTACTGTTTATATTACAACTCAATTTCAAGCCAAAAACTACGAGAATGATACGATTCCGGTTATCTGAAAGCATTTAACTCTCTCTGGACAAAATCCGACTTGACCACTTATTCACGGGGCTGTATATATATTGATATAACGAGACTCATCAAAATCGCTCTACAATAATTTTATAATAATATAATACACGACAACAAATGCTATAATTATATATTGAATAATGTTTCATGACTGAACTGTAGATAGCATCGTAATCTAAATAAATGACACGTATAGAAGCGTTCGTCGACATTATCACTGACAGATCATACAGCCATCACATCTGTTAATTTCTTTTCAATGAAACTATTATATCTTCATGACAGTATAAAGGATTTCTTATACACTATCCTATTTTTATATATAGATAATTCTGATACTATAATTAAATGTTTATATATTATTATTAATCAGGCAATAAAAATTAACTAGCCTTATTTGATAATAATTAAAAAATTACCGAAAAAAAATTCTCTAATTACAATTTTGTATGGCAACAAACAAATTTTAAAAGATTATTACTCTGTTTTTAATGTAATTTTAACAAGTGAATTCACTGGTCGTATGAAATTGTATTTAATGTGGGATATAGATAATCTGGGGGTACAAAAAAAACCACTAAATAATACAAACTTATTTATTGTAAATGCCGACGTTTCGACCTGCGTTGTAGGCCATCTTCAGGGCTATGAGAGAAAAACAAGCCAAACAAAAATAACTTTAAAAAACATTGCAAAACCGAGAAAGAATATAATAAAATCAGAAATTGAAAAGTAATGAAATTAGCGATAACTTTGATTAAATGGGAATATATTTATGTTTGAACTTACTTATCGTTTTTGAATGGTTCATTATTATTATTATTTACTCCATTTACACAATTGTTTATGAAGTAATTAAAAAAATCACAATCTTCCACTATAATTAAATCATATTTAAAAAAAGATTATTTGAGGTTATTGTGTATAAACTAGAACACGTTGAGGTCAAATGCGATCTTTCGAATTCCGTAATTGAAGACTGGCATTGCTAAAGGCACTTCCAATTTTTTCCATTACAATTTTGTTATTGTAAATCATAAATGAATTCTTTTAATGATAATACAAGAATTTACAAATGCTTGTAAGCAGGGCAATGGCGAATTGACTTATATTGGCTATCAATGAAAAACTAAGATAATTTAAAAATGGCACTTAGATACTTTAGCATTTGTTCAAAATATAAGTTCTGAAAATATTTCTTCTAAAATTTAATATTTAAAACTATAATTGAAAAAATTGACTTAGGCAATATATTTTTTTTCCATTACGATGAAGTCAAGTTTTAGGCAAAAAATATTACTTTCTTTTTGCCACAACTTTGATAAATCTATCACAGGAATCTGCGTACATATTTTTATTTTTTTAACTTGCTTTATAAATATTTTAGTTCCATAATTTGCATATTAACATTTTTTAAGTGGATTTCGACTATCCAAAATTTTGTTCACCCGAAACATCGAAGACATTAGTACAGACAATCGAGACCCAACTAATTGCAATTATTATAACTAATTGTAATTATATAGCATCGAATTATATAAACAATTTTAATTGAAAAATCGCTGGAGATAGGCATGACCTCAAAGAAATTTGCTGAGAAAGGTTCCATTCAAATCTAGGCTAGCCGATTTACAATTGAAGAACAAGTCGAATGCTGATGTCGAGCGATATTAATTCAATCTATACCATGTGAAAAATCGATTAATCTTAATTAATCGATTTATAAAAGATTAATTTGATGCAGGAATTCTCTGTGTATTGTGTTAGACTATGTTTACTACATTTTAAGAAAATATACAGCTAATAATTCAGGACTCGTGAAAAATGCGATGTATTTTTCAAGTCTGGCATCAAAACATTCAAACGAATTCCATCATTTATTAACATAATTTTCTCAGCAAATTTCGTACTTCAACATTTATAATTTTTTGGGGTAATTTTTTATCAATTTTTTAAAACAGATATTGACTTTGCTGATAATTTATTACTAACTAAATCGCATGTAAATACCTATTCATCAATATTGCTTGTTACGACAATTCATCTAAAACGTTAGGTAATGAATTGAATGAGACTTTTCACTGAAGACTCGAAACATTTTGACCGAGAGCAACGTCAAAAAATACTGTCATAGTTTTCCTCGATAACGTTTCAGATACTACCATAATGACTACTTATTAACAGTCACTAGATGTTTATGCTTTTATCATTTTATATGCAAATATATATTTTTATTTATATAAATGTGTATGTATCTCTTTATACATGCATATGTGTATGGGTGTTATTTGCTTTAGGTACGTTAGTTACTTTTCAATCACTATATTGAGCGTTGATATGGATAAGTTAACACGAAACATTAATTTTAAGAATACATGAAATAAATAATTGCTGACAAATTTAATTTACTATGTTCTAAGAACATTAAAGTTAAATTTTCTTTTTTTCTCTATGAAACTGCTCAAATCACACCTCCACTTTTCTATGCCTTCAGAAAATTTCATGAATTTCGTCACTGTAATGTAAATTTTCTGTCAATATTTCTTTACTTTTTAAAAAGCTTCTGGCACTTTTTTGGTTTTGAATAAAGGATTTTAACTTCAACCAATTCAGATATATGTATAAACAGATGATTGTTAAATGATCAAAAATAGTTACTTTTTAACTAGTGAAATAACTAGCATACCTAGGTCCCCTAAGTTTGTATAAACATATATATACATGGATATGGCGTAGAGCTCACCTTTTCTCCCCTGGTGAGGAACTCCCACATAGGGATCGCAGAGGACGCGGCTAGGGCGAGGAACGCTGAGAGGACGAGGACCTGCTTCATCTTGAACAAGTTGAGAACTGCCGGCTGCCGGCGCCCCCACCACAAAGCTAGGGGGCCCCTTCTTCCAGGCCAGTCTGCATCGACCTTAACCGGGCTTCTCATGTTTGTTTTGTATTCATATATACCCCAAGTTTATATTAGTAATCGTATTGTAGTAACACAAGAAAGAAGTCTTTGGTTCACTACGTGGTAGAGACTGTACCCATAATAGAATAACGTATAGAGAAGTGATTTGTCCGAGATGGGTCTCCAGAATCTCACTTGGAAAAATTCCAGAAGTACGCAAAGCCTTTTAAGAAGTACAGCCTTTAAAATTATAGAAATAGAGAGTAAAAAAATGTCACTTTGTAGAGAGTGAAGATGAATATACATACGCATCTGTCTAAGGGTGCACCTACATTGGATCCGACGCGATGCGACGCGATCCTATATTATCACATAGGATGTTGGGCTGAAAAAACAAATAACTGAAATACGCAGTGAGTGCCTACACTGGATCAGATCCGACATGATTCTATTCTTTTCAATCCGATAGTGAGACTAGTCACTGCCTTCCGAATAAAATAGTATTAATTTTATTCTTTTATTTCTTATATTTTATATATATTATAGTGAAATATAAATATATTAAAAATAATTAATAAATAATCTTAATTTTATAAATTTAAAGAACCAAATGTTATAACAATGAGCTAATATTACTATATTAGAATATTTTTGTCTTGCTGTTTGACTATTTGATTAACTAATAATTTAGTTGTTTTTCAATAAAAAAATAATAGAATTTATTGTTTTTATTATATATTCGTGTTTTATATAATGATTTAATTTTCTCGATTGTGATAATATTTATTCCTTTTGATATTTTGTTGTTCATCTTTGCAAACGAGTATAAAAAATCAGAATAGCCCTTACCTCCCAAAGTTGCCAACTGCTTAATAAATAAATTAAACATTACGATGACAATTTTATCAAAAGTTAATGCTTCCAATTTTATTTGACGAATTAAAATTTTATGTAGGTATATTTTTTATGTACATTTCTGACAGATATAATTTTATTCAACGGAAAAATAACCTTCGCTACTATATTTAATGGTTCATGAAGATTAGTAATAAAATATTTTAATGAGAATTGAGAATATTTAATTTTGATTTATGACGGATATTTATATAATAGTTAATTATCAAGTTACAATGTACATTTTTTAATAAACATTTTAGACAATAAAGGTTAAGTAGCCACATATGGTAACGGCTGGCTTATCGGATTGAAAACTAATGATTTTGAAATGTGAAAATCTGACCTGATCATACAGTATCGCATCGGATGCAATGTAGGCGCTTCCGTATAAATAAACTATTTTGATTCCAAGAGCGACTAAATCGGTCGGATTGGTCGGATAAAAATGGATCGGATCGGAGCGAATCCAAAGTAGGCACTCTCGATATATTTCAGTCATTTGGTTTGCTTCCGAACTCTGATCGTATCGCATCGGATCCAATATAGATGCACCCTAAGGTGTTATAATTGTTATAAAACATATTCGAAACTCACGCAACACCACCAAGCTTTTTATATTTGTGGGTACAACAAATGTGTATCAACACTTAAGTAAAATAAGAAAAATATTTATAATAGCTTCTGAAAATAGATCGCCATTATTATGAATATCTAATGAAAAAGTTACCAAGGAAACGCAATACTTCTCAAATAAGAATATATGTACTCACTCCTCCTATCATTCTTAATATTTTAAATAAATTACATCAAAGTCACATTTTTTTTTTTTAACTTATTTATTGATATTTACAACTGTATTACAATTATACAACAAGTAAATAGAATGCGTGTTACATAATGACATGAGAATGACAAGTAGAGAAACTACCCTCTGGTAGTACTCAAATCAAAGTTCAAATAAGAAGGTCACGGGGCCATCTTCTTTTCAGACGCCTCGGAGGATTATCGGGAATTGAAGAGGAAGCTAGGTTTGAAACTAGAGGGTTTGAGTGGGAATGAAGTTTGCTATGAAAGGATAGATACCGGGTTCGGGCCAAATCAGCAACAAAAGGGACATTAAGGTCGTTATGGATGACTTGACAAAATAAGGAGCATTGAGGATTTTACGAAGGATTTTGGATTGTAGGGATTGGATACGAGAGGAATTCGAAGGCTTAGTGGAGCCCCATAGCTCTACTCCGTAAGTCCAAATAGGTCGTATGATGTTCATGTAGATGAGTCTTTTGTAGTTAATTGGGAGCTTAGAGTGTTTGTCTAGTAAGTATTGAAGTAGCCTGAAACGTCGAGCGGTTTCTTGTCTTTTCAGTCTTGTATGAGGATTCCAGGTTAATTGTTTGTCAAGGTGCAACCCTAAGTATCGGATCTGTTCTACAGGCACCAGAGGGATATTATTAAAGGATACTGTAGGGCAGGAAGTCATTGGTTTACGACGTAAGGTAAAAGTGATTTGATGCGATTTTTGAGAATTTATTTTAATTCTCCAGTTTTGGAACCATTCTTCAAGATCAGTGATATGGGATTGGAGGCTTTGGGATGCAATAACTGGATTGGTGTTGACTGATAATACACATGTATCATCAGCATATGTGGTAAGGATAGTATTAGGATGAGTTGGGATGTCAGCTGTATAAACTGTATAAAGGATTGGGCCAAGGATACTACCTTGGGACAACAATATTTAAAATAATTAAATCATCAAAAAGGTATAACGGAGAAAAAACATCCTAAATTCAGCAAATTGAACACAAATGGTGCCGAAGAAAGCGTTTAAATGTTTTCCAACTAAATTTGGAAAAGTACAAGCTTTTAAAATAGTAAAAATTAAAAAAAAAAACGAAACAATTTAAGAAAAAAATTCATTTCGATATACATCTTTTGAACATAGTTACAAATTTAGCGGGGGGGGGGGATGTACATCTTACAGATACAAAACGAACTACCACTCTTCTTCGCTAATCGGCCTAGTGCAACAGGCTAAATTTTAAGAAGAAATACAACTGAAAACATTGGATGAAACGATCAATATTAGTGGTTACCGATTCAGTGCGGTTTCAGAGAAAACAAGTTTTACCATGTCTAATGGTGTATATATAAAAAAAAACCAATAAAGCAATCGCAGTTACAGGTGCATTAACCAAATTAATGGTTTGTTACCTTTGTAACAGAGTTAGGTAGCTGCTACTATATTTGGTTTAAGTGATAACTTAAGAACAGTCTGAAATAAATAACCAAGCTGACCTCAAACTGTCAAGAAGAGACAAGATAGTGATATAGAGAGATAAGAACACACAAGAGTCACCTTCGTGTGTCTAATGCTGAAGATGAAACTTCCTCAATGTACCTCCTGCAAGGCATGTTATGCCGTGCTCCGCACCCTGAGGAAGTGTTTGAAGCACGACGAAAAAAAAAACATGTAACCTGCAGAAAAAGAGGACTAGGTGAGACCTCGTGTGACCACAAACAGCTATAATTCTTGTATCAAGACCAAATTTGCCATTTGAACACGGATGTCTATCGTATAGAATGACACTCTTAAATCGTTTTCAAAGGACCGTTTATAGAGCTATAGATAGGCTGCCCCTGAAATGGTTCTGTAAACCACGAGGAAACCATGGGTTCGACAGAAGGAATACCACCCAGGAAATATATTTCTGCAAATAACTACAACGTTGGACCAAAGATTTTCATGTTTTGTACCATCAACCGACATTATATAGAAATGCATACATAAAGATGTACACTGTTATTGAACATATGTATGGCACGTGTGCATAGTGGGCTAAGTCGAATTTTTGCGAGTATCTACTTAGAACCGCAATTTTTTTTTTCTCTTTCCTTGAACACGCTAAGTGTTCCGTCCATTGCAATGAAGGATATTCCTCTGTGAATCGTGGGCTGAAACTCCAATCTTGAACTTAAAATAAGTTCAGAAAAATTACGAGTAGATAGTAGATAGCTTGAAATTCACAAAATTCTACTTAGCCCACTATGCACAGGTGCCACAGATATATCCCCTTGTAATTTCAAAAGCTTTTTAAGTTTAGGGTAAGGGTGCTCAAACGGTCGATCGCGAGTGCTTTTTGAGTTGATCTCTATAGAGAAAAAATATCCGATATATAACTATTCATTTGGGCCCGGCAGGTGGCCCTCGGATTTTTTAAGGGAATGAAAAATCCTTAGTTACGCCGTCCTTCGGAAGGGACGTTAAACGGGGGTCCCGAGCCTGAACGATGTCAGGTACTCGTTAAAAATCCCTATCCTAATTAAACCTGGATAGGCAAAATTTAGAGCTCCCAATGTAGCATCGTCCGATTAGCCATAGCAGCATAAAGTGACGTTAAAGGAACAAACAAACAAACTATTCATTTGGCATTTTAGAGGAGACCTAAACTTGCCTTGATTAAAAAGATTTTTATAGTTCGGCAAACTAATATCTGTGCCACGATGCGCCCAACCCAAGACGACAATCCTGTATCACACATACTTGCAGCCTCCCAGAGTTCAAGTCTGAGCATCCCTGGTTTAGGTGTTATCAGTAAAAATTACTGAAGTGATTAAAGAGTCCAAATACTTTCATATAAATAATAAAACAGTACCTATTTATCTTAATTACGTGGACATTATATCTTATAAAGTGAGCTAAGGATGTAAAGAATAAATAGAATATTCCGAATTTAGTTATTACTTGTGAATTTCAGGCAAATTATTTACTATTATTATTTTAAAATCCTGAAAAACCTGTAACAACTACGACTCGTGAACGAGTCTGGGGTTCAGTACATGATAGAGACTGTACTGTTTCATGGACAACAGTTCTGTAAGGAGGTGACTTGTCCTAGGTCACGCTCAACCAACAAATATTTTTATAATATTTTACAGAGGCTGGGTGAACCCCAGGAAGGTCCCAGATCTCATATGATCCATCTCCCGCCGCAGACTAAATAAAAGTAACTACTTGCAGCGGGATTTGAACCAGGATTTTCGGCATGGCTACTCAGTGCTCTACCGCTGGGCCAACCCGCTCCCTATTATTTTAAAATAAAACCAGGCATATTTCTGTTCGGATGAATGTCGATTATTCGAGAAATTTCACGGTTGATATGCTTTGATATCGATTGAGTAAACAAACAAAAACGCTGTGCCTTCAGGGTGGCGGATACAGCCCGCAAAGCTTGTCAAGATTAGACTGGAGATGGAGGGGGCGAGTATTATTTTTTTATCACGTCTTGTTTAATATATTATTTAATAATATGATTCACATATTATAAAATAATATTCACTATATAAATAAAATTGTAAAATGAAATAAATTATTCTAGATATACCATATAACAAAATAAAATTCAAATATGTTTTGTGGAATAGCCGTAGGTCCACTGGTTTCTTGATAATATTTTTTTTCTTGCATTTTTACTTTCATTTTTTCATATAGTCTTCCGTCTTAAGTTTTGTATTGTTTGCTATTATTTATTTTTCCTGTGGTGCTTTTTGAAGTTTGGTGAGTGTATATTGAATTTTGAATTTCTGAAGTATCTATCAGCTGTTTTTATCTAACCTTAACCAGCTGGGGTCGAGAAACCTTCCTTATGATTCATTAGTTGCATTTGAGCCTTCGAGGTGGTGGGATGTTTCTTGGGTGCATTATTCATGTTTTGTTTTGCTGTTATTCTCTTTCTACCCTGAGGATGCCTGAATGGGCGAAATATTGGACAGATAATTTCTATTTCTGTTTTAGTTTTGAGACTTAAGGCTTTTCGTTGGAATTTTTCCACGGTCTTAAAATAAAATTCTCATTTATAATTTTTCTTAGCCGCTACAAGGCTAAAATTACATATTTATTCAGTAATATTATTCCAAGGCTGCGACAGATCGTTATTCAACAATCTCCTGGAATGGAGCAGCTAAAAGTTTAGAATTGTAAATAGAATGTCAGTTCTGAAATAGGTTATTGTTTCTCAATAGAACTCAAAGTAAAACTGGTTTAGTTATACGATATACATAACCATTATACCATGAATACCAAGAATGTCTTTTACTCTATTCGTCTTTATCACTCTTTCATGACATAGATTCCACTCATATCAAAGAGAGAAGATGCCATATCCCACCATGGGAAGCTGTCTTTTCTACTTAAAACATATAAAACATAAGAAAGAAATATAATTTTACGGTTTTTGTCCACCATTGGCATATCTTGTGTCTTTTCTTCACTGTGGTTCCTGCTTTCTTCCTTACTCCGATGACCTTCTGAAGTAGTCCCTCACACTCCCGTTCTTCAACCTAGACTGGTCGCTGTTAGTTATCTACTCCTGGCAATGGAGATGGCAATTATGTGCCTAGTTTGAGGTCTAGGCGATATTGATGGCTCTACCTCTATAACAAAGAGGTAGAGGAACAAATGAGGAATAAATTGGACGGTTGATTTAGATTGAACGCCTTAAAAGAAGTTTATATTCATAAAAAAAGAATAATTTTTTTTACGACCGTGGAAAAATTCCAACGAAAAGCCTTAAGTCTCCAAACTAAAACAGAAATAGAAAATATCTGTCCAATATTTCGCCCATTCAGGCATCCTCAGGGTAGAAAGAAAATAACAGCAAAACAAAACATGAATAATGCACCCAAGAAACATCCCACCACCTCGAAGGCTCAAAAGCAACTAATGAATCATAGGGAAGGTTACTCGACCCCAGTTGTGTAAGGTTAGATAAAAACAGCTGATAGATACTTCAGAAATTCAAAATTCAATATACACTCGCCAAACTTCAAAAAAACACAACAGTAAAAATAAATAATAGCAAACAACACAAAACCTAAGACGAAAGACCATATGAAAAAATGCAAGAAAAAAAGAAAGAAAAACAAATTAATAACATTATCAAGAAACCAGTGGACTTTTTTTGTTGACGTATCTAGAGCTAATCATAGGCGTAACGAGGGGGAGAGGGTATTGGGGATTTAACCCTCTCCCCATTGCTTAGAAGAAATTTTTAAAAAAATTGTAAGTAATAATTTAAAAGAAATAAAATTTGAAGGATTTTACTTTTTCAAAGTTATTATTGTGGGATTACAGAAGTAAGGGTCAATAATGTCAAAAACACAACAAATAAAGTGCAAACACAGTTATTTTAATGAATATAAGGTACACTAAAATGACAAACCAAAACGTAACACTGTTTATTTACAATTAATTATATTATTATAGCGGTAGTAGTGGGATCTAGCGGTAACAATAAGATCGCAAATGTCAGAACAGTTTAGACAATTCATAAAATCTAGAAGTAAAGTCTGGATGGATCTAGAAAGTTCCCTATGCAATTAACTATAGTAAGTTATCGTAACCAATAAATAAGGTTACTTGTATTTAAAAGCTATTTTTTGATTGCCCTTCCAAAATAACAGTTATAATGAAAATAACATTTATAACTTCCAGAATAACATTTAAAAAAAATTATAATCTATTTATTTAATTTGAAGCTACATGATTATCGTATAATATAAATTATACCTATATTACGAGGCATCTTTTTTGAAAAGAGGTTGACTCTTTGACGGAATGTTGGAGTGGTTGACTGGTGGGGGGGTTAACCCCCCCCCCATGAGTCAACTCTAATTACGTTAATGGAGCTAATTATTGTTCATAAAGAAAACACTGCCTAACAACAAACCTTTGTATGAGAATAACTGAGACCAAAGATTCAAAATATCACTCTACTAAGTGCCGGAGATAAGATGTATGTTTACTCTACGCAGACAAAAAACAGGAACTGACCTGCCTAACCAAAAAAAGACTAGTCGTGTCAACTCAGAGGCGTGGGAAGGTTTTCTTTTCACCTCAACGACAAAACATTTTCTTCAATAATAAGAAAAAATATCTGTAGTACTGTAGATGAATCCATGTTTAAATATCGATAATAATTCCCAGATTAAATTAGCAATGATTTAATTTTTTACTGTTTTTATTTGCTGTGCGAGTTAAAAGCAATACGGAATATTGTTAGTATAATTGAACTGTTCAATGAACCTTCTTCCCCTTATATACATCGCAAATTGCGATAAAACGGGGAAGAGAAAGGATGTGTCTGACCGATGTACGAACCAGGATAGCTCAGGTGGTAGAGCACCATGACGGAAATGTGGGAGACCCGGGTACGAATCCCGGTCCTAAACATATCTTTTCTCTTCAAAATAGAAATATTTGGAATATTGTTAGGTTTATTTATTATGTAAGTTAATTTATTTACGACCATTTTTAGCTTGCTTACTTATTTATCTGACCTCACTATGCTGCTTATTCGGTGTGGGATGCTGCAAGTACTTTAATGAGTACCTGAGACCGCTCTGGCTCTGCGCAGCCGGTTTACGTTTCCTCTAAAGACGGCATAACCAAGGATTTTTTACCCCTTCAAAAAATCAAAGATTCTTCCTCCCTTCTTACTATTTTTACCAAATTTTCTTTACCTTCCAGCCATGGTATTATTCTATTCCCAACACTTCTATTACACTCTAAAATATCTAGATTTATATTTTTTCTTTCCGAATCTTTCTTTACTTCTTTAATTAAGATTGTTGTAGGTTTATTGTTCCAAAGAAATCTGAAGATATGTTTGCTAAATCATCTGTTATCCATTCTATAAAAATGCCAAAAAAAGTAAAAACATTAATCGCCACTTTTTTATTAATTCGGTTATGTTTTCTATTTTGCGAAATATTTCACTATTACTTTTTAAATTTTAAAAGTGGACTGAACAGTTATTTCTTCTAATAATTAGATCTAACTAATAATTCTGTGATTCACTTCCTAGCAGAATTTTGGCTTGGTTTCTGCTTGCAACGCTATATTTTCAAGTTTTTATACGAGGCGTGTTTTTTAAGTAAGTACCGTTTTGCCACACGGCGACCGCAGCGCTGCGCATGCGCAGTGGTACCTACATCTCTTGCCTATGTACTGACGCCATTACAGTCTGATTCTTCCTTGTTTACGTTGTTTACTGAGTGTTTAAAATGCCTTCGATAATCGCGAGTCCCGCCGACTGTGAAGTACGGCCTGTTAGAAGATTTCTTAGTGCTAAAGGCCTAAAACCGATCGATATTCGTCGTGAGATTTGTGCAGTTTACGTTGAGTTGACTGCCATCTGTTTCTGCACTTGAAAAACACCTGAGCTGCCAGCGTCTTCAAGACGATGACGAAGTCAAAACAGTTGTGATGCAGTGGTTAACAAGTCAGGCGTCAGACTTCTATGAGGAGAGTATTCATAAACTGGTACAACGTTATGACAAGTGCCTCAATAATGAAGGAAATTATGTAGAAAAGTAGATTAAGGTACAGCCTTTCATGCAAAAATAAAATTATTGAGATATCTTTGCATGTATTTTTTTAATTTTCAAAACGGTACTTACTTAAAAAAACACGCCTCGTATGAACACTTTTTCATGTGTGAATGTGTATAATCCTGGTAATAACAAATGCCCCATCTTGTGCATCCAATCTTTTATATTAGATTTTCTAAACCATTCTCTCCAATGAGTTCCTAAAAATATGTGAACTTCTTTACCCCCAGAATTTGACCATTATATGATGCTAAGAATTCTGAAATATTGTGTTCGTTTTTCATAAATTTGAGTATTTAGTTTATACATATGCAATGGTGCGGGGAATCTCAGTGTTAGGCCGCTTAGTCGCTGAGTCAAAGATCGCAGGGCTGTTTTATGATCTTTTAACAACCAAAGATGGCTCCCTTTGGATCTGATGAAGCTCTTTGGGCTCTTCCAGCATCTGTGGGTATCCTTAATAGAGGAAAGATTCAGGATGATATCGGACAAATCACCTCCCTGCACTACCGTTGTCCTAGACAGATACCTAGAACAGTACATTCACAATCACGTACTGAACACAACATCCTCCATGGGTTGTAGTATTTAAGGTTATTTTTAAAAACATCCAACGATAATTAATAAAATTAAAAGCTGTTGGCAACTAAAGAATAAAGTCGATTTGATTGGTATAAAAATAAAATGACCAAGCTTCCTTTAAGAAATATTTACTAGTCAATTGTTACAGGCGCGGGAATTGGCGATTCCTGAAAGAGAACAAAGCCCCCTTGTCGGCAGAGATGAAAGAGGCCTTTTCGCGAAACTTCGCGATCCGTCCCGTATGTTCTAGATCTTGCATTCTGCCTATTTAAACAGCATCTCGGCGCGAGTAGAGAGAGAGTGTTAAAGCACGCGGTACGGTTAACATCGCAAACAGTGATAAGCCAGTGTAATAAGTCAGTGACAGTTTGTGAGTGTAATTGTGTGACAGTTTGTTATATTCAGAGATTCTTACGGTCGGTGGACTTTAATTAGTGAGCTGTAAGTGTTAATTAGTAGTAATTAATTAGTTAAGTAGCAGTTATAGTTTTATGTGCCTTGTACAAGCTTATGTAAATAGTTAAGCTATTTAGTAATAATAATATTTTATATTATTGTAATAATTAAATAAAAGTTAGGCCTAGATTATAAATATCTAAAATATTGTTATTGTAAATTTATTTCAGTTAATAATCAATTTGTTAGTAATTTCTTTGTTTAGTTTCTTTGTTAGTAATTGTTAATGGTTTAATTGTATTCTTTTATCACTTTTGTAAATAAATATTAGTATCTTTAATTAAGGAGCGTTTAAGTCATTTTTAATACCCAGTAGCCCGTAACACAATTATATTACAACTTACATAATGACTTAACCTTGGCATGACACAGGCAATAAAAAGAACACGAATATGAATACAATAAACTCGACGCAGTTATCAGTAAAATACAAGACCATTTTCACAATTCGATAGACAGCTGTAGAGATTCGATTGTAGTCAGTACATTTGCTTAACTTGTTCCATTTTTTCTTTTTCAGACCAGCTGCTTAGTGTCCCACAAGGCTCAAGACTCATTCCGATCCTGTTTCCAATTCAAGGCCTTCGTTATTATAATGAACAGTCATTGTAATTAGCAATCTCATAATCGATTCTTTTGACATCGAATGACGCCCACACTCTTTCAATGAGTAGGCCGTTTTAATCTTTAATGTCTTTCATAGTCATACTACCTTTAAGGTTATCATTTAAAACGGAGTATCATACCTCCACGTAACATGGAAGTAGGGCAGTTAAATGTAATAACATTTTATTGAAATTTACAACTGTATTATAATAATACATAAGTAAATAGAATGAATGATATATAATGGCCTTATAGGATTAAGACAAGTAGAGACACTACCCTCTGACAGTACTCAATAAAGTCATCAGAAAGTCACGAGGCCATCTTCTTTTCGCACATCTAGGAGGATTATCGAGAATTGAAAAAGTAGGTAGGTACGTAACTAATGGGTTTGAGTTGGAATACAGTTTGTTATGACAGGATTTATTTATTTCGAGCCAAATCAGCAACAAATGGGACATTAATGTCATTACGGACTTCATTCGTAACTAAGTAAGGAGCGTTGAGGATTTTAGGAAGGATTTTGGATTGTAAGGATTATATACGAGAGGAATACGATGGCTTAGTGGAGCCATGTGTATATGAATCTTTTGTAGTTAATTTGGAGGTTATAGGGTTTGTCTAATCAGTTTTGAACCAGCTTGAAATGGGAAATTTAAATCTCAAATTTAAGACAAAGTTTTCTTAGCCGATTACAGAAGTAAACAGTTGAGAATATTAAACCAAATAATTTAATATTATTTTTTTTTATATCAGGTTATCCTGATTTTAAAACAGTTACAATTTGCTTCTAACGATTACCTAATTAGTATCGTTATTTATAGGGATTTAAGCTTATTGGTATTGTCAAGTTTTGAGGATTACCCTGGTATAATCTATGACAATGGAGTTGAAGAGGCTTCCTCAAACTCTGCCCCTCCCCCCCAATCCAACAAAAGATAAAAATATAGCTTGGATTACTGCAAACGGCCAAACATCTAAAAAATGCAGCATAATAAGGAGGCTAAGAATCGGACATACACCGGTATCGACCAACCTGCCAAAGTTGTGCCAATACAGAACTTACAGTTAAGCATGTATTTTAATGTAAAACTTATCTAACAGAATGAATGAATTTGGATATTGAAACGTGCCAAACATTTACAGAAAATGATAAAATACAATACAGAAGACGCTGATGAAAAGTCACGAAATTAATTCAAGAAATTTAAGAAGAACGGTCGTTGCTAATGATCCCAGATGCCGAAGCGACGTTTAACAAAATCAAATAAATAAAAAAAAAATCCAATAAACCAAAATAATATCTTTCGAGACGTCAACCTATAACCAAACAAGAATATCATCTCCGCTGCATGACATCATATCCTTCCCGAAGACAATGACTCCAAAATGTGCTAAGAAGATCCTCCTTGGCCCCACGAACTGTCCTCCAAGTCCTCGTACCCTCTGCCTCGAATTTCTTCAGGAGTTGGTCGCTTGACCCATTTGCCTTCTTTGTACCTCGGGTCATCCTTCGACGACAAAAGGTCATCACTATATCATCAAAGCTTGTTTTTTCGTCCTTCGTTTGAAACACGCTGTATTTAATTTTCAGGTTGAGGCCATGAAGCAGTAAAGATAACTATGCTAGCAATCGCGCCAACAACGCAGATCATTTCAGTAATAAAATGTTTGTCCAAGTTCCATCTGTGTTATTTTTATTTCCTACATCAAGTATGACCAATCCCCTACCAGCCTCGAACATCTTTCATTAAAGTGAATCTTAAGTATTTGGGTTTGGGAAGTAAACCGTGATCTGAGCACTGACGACGGAATAAAGATTAGACTGAAACGTTGGCACATATTAAATAACTTAATGCATTTAAATATTTGAGTGCGACCCGACCATTTCGTACATTCCTCAATAAATATAGGGTTAACCATTTCCTCTTTAATATACTTAATACAGTTGACATAATATGTATTTATAAAGATTGGCTTTGTATGATTACAATATTTTAGGGAGCGGGTTATTTCAGCGTGTTGACGGCTGAATTTCTGTGATGAAGGCTCCCCCGCTATAAGTTATATCCCGCTTAAGCAGATAAATTTTTAATCTGTTAAAAGCTACGAATGTGAAATATGGATCTACATACCCTGTAGCTCAAGAAACAGCTGACAGAAAAAACAATTAAAAAATGGAACACTACATGGACTTCATCGACAAAATCACCCAGCCTACACAGATACATTCCTCGCATAACACTCGAAAATTACCAACAATTACACAGTTCAGACTTCAAATTAACACAATTTTTAACAGAACACGGAAACACAAAACAGTATTTGAAATGATTTAACATTAAAAGAACAGACGCATGTGATGAAGATGTAAAGATCCACACTTTCAGACACATACTATATGACTGTTCACGATACGACCGACAAAGAATTAAATTGATAAAAAACATAATACTCAAACGAGGGACTTGGCCTGAGACAGAACATTTAATTTTTTCTAAATTTAAAACTGACTTATTATTTATAAAAGACATAAATTTTGATCAGCTCTAGGACATAAGAAGGGCAATTCACCAGATACCTGGTTTTTCATTTTTAATTGTAACTGTTATGAGTATAAATATATGTGTATACATTTTTATTAAGTACTGTCGCTAATCGTAATGTATAACTCATGAATTGATTTTTTTTTTTTAGTTACATCATTTATATCATAAAACCTTTCATTTTTGTTTATTTGTATATTTGTTAAATTTATTTATTTTTCATTATATAATTTAGGATTACAAGTTTAATTTTAATTTTATTCTCAGAAATTATCAATTTAGTCAAACTATAAATTTTGAATTTCTTGTATTGTTAAATTTTACTAAAATGTATTCTGTAATTATGATACCAAATTGATCTGTAATTATTAACATCGCATGTAATGACATGTAATATGCTTACTAAAGTATGGAGCATGTCCTAATATTAATAAACGGTCCCTCCATGGGGTTACCATGGGGGGAACAAATTAAAAAAAAAAAATACCCTGTAGCTGTCCCAGGCTCTGAAAAGTGGGTATTTATCCTTAATTGTAGCAAAACACTAGCTTAAAGTGTGATATCGGACAAATCACAACTGTTGTACAGCGCAGAAATAGTGTTCTCTATGTACTGATTTCAAAAACAATTCATAAGTTGTTACAGTTCAGATTTTTTTTTACTGCAACATTTTATATTCTCCAGCTGAATAATATACAGATAACCATGCATGTACAGGATGCGGTAAATCTACTTTTTGTAGCCCAATTATCGGGAAGCCATTATACCAGGATCTGCTTCAGCGGGAGCGTTGAAGAGGTCGTGAAAGATCAGAAAAAGACGTATCTCTTCCTCAACAGCGCCACAATTACTGCCTCTTCTAAAGTTAATAACAGATTGTAATGCAGATTGGTGCACTTGACCTTACAAGACAATTTAATACATTGGAAAATAAACAAAAAGCTCCGGACGAATACACATATTAATTATAAAGCAATTCATAATATAAAATCTAGAGAGATTTTTGTATGAGAGATGAGCTGCAGGTTAAACATGCTGGTAATGCACATACAGTCCCTGGCCATATTAATGTGACCACTGGATAGATTCGTTCTTGTTACATGTTTGCATTGTCTTTTTGTATGCATAATGATGTAAATCGAGTTTATATATTAGTTTTATGGGTAAGTTAGTTATCTGACAATAATATGAAATTGAAAAAAATAGTTTTGAAAATAAATCTTTATCTTTTTTTAATATTTTGTCCTGTCACCCTATTTACACCCTATTTTACATATTGATGAAAAAAAACTATCGAAATAGTTAAAATATATGATACAAATAATAAATCAATAATAAACTTACCGAATCCGGCTTGTATTTAATGAAAAAGAAACAATAAATCCACAAAAATTTCAAACACAAATTATGCAGGCCGTCACTCGTAAAACAAAATGGCTGTACTAAAACCAATGCTGACATTACTTAAAACAGCAATTTATTAAGACACACGAAAGTATATAAAAAAAAAAAGGAAAAACAAAAAGAAAATAATCTTTCTTGGTGGTCACATTAATATGGCCAGGGACTGTATACCAAAACCTAGCCACTAGAGTTCAGTGCCGTCGTTTAGAACCTTCCTAGACAATGCGCTCAATCAATTACGCTGAAAAGATTTTTAAATTTTTGATGCGGTTTTATAAAAAAACGCCGCAAATCAACTCATAGCAGAGTATATGGAATGTATGTAGCAAGTTAAAGTAGTCTATATCAATTGCCGTCTATTTCAACATTGACAAATCAATCAATCAACAATATTGACAAATCAATATTTTTTCCAGATCCCTAATATGAAAGATACAAAATGTTCTTTGTGGAATAATTGGACTTCTGTTGCTTACGTTTATGTTTACAGATTGTGATGAGCTGTTATTAATCTAATATTTATTACCACTACGATACGAACACTATTTAGTATGCCATCAAACATGATCATGGAGACAAACGATTTTCATGTATTTTTTTCATGAGTTTTAACAAGGAAATTTGAGAGCCCATGCTGCAAGAAACATTGCCACCATGTTATCTCCAACAGATTCCCATCCTTTCATAAATCTCGAAAATTTCCTTAAGAATAATTTTTTTGAAAAAGATGCTCACGTCAAAAAAGCACTTTCAAACTTTATTTCATAACAAATTCCTCAATTTTTCAGTTCTGGAATTTAAAATTTGATAAAACGTTGGGAAAGAAAAACAAAATTGAATACAAATGTTTTGATTTCATTCAAGTTTTTTTTTTTTACAAAATGGCCTTTGCTTTGGAAACGGACATTTTAGATGAAACGACCCAATATACATCTATAGTGCCATTGCTTGTTTACATAAGTTAAGTGCACTCCTGAACGCGGCATTTGTGATTGAAACCAGACCGCAAAAAATCATTTCATCGCGATGAAAAGTATGGGAATGGCGACAAAACATCTCAAATAGAAAATTCTTTGAAACCTCAAGTTGTGAAAGACACAATCGATGATAATAGAGACTACGTAACGCCTGTAAATTAAACCTATACGATATATCGAGTTACGTGAAATGATCGATTGCAAGTTCCTGCAAGAAATATTATTGCTTCTATATAAAGTATATTATTTGTTTAAAATTGTTGTCTTAATAAAACTAAATATTTGTACCGATTGAAACGATTTTCTCGTAATCTCTATTTATAGAAATATGTCGGAATAATTAAAAATGTACCTATTCAATTCGTAAAGGATACTAGGTTTCTACGCAAAAGGTTGTGCAAAGAAATGATTTGGCCGATAATTTATCTGGCAGAGCCTGTCTCAAACTTAAGAAACAGAGATCAACAACCCCGAGTTCTAGTAACCGTCATATAAAATGGAAAAATAATAACAATAAAAATTGAATGCAAAAATAACTGTAGAAAATTCTTATAAAATAGCGCAAAATGAAAATTACATATACTAATTTTGTTTTAGAAACATTGTTATAGTTTATACATTCATTATCAATGCAATAATATAAAACAAATGTTTGATATCCAATTTAGTTTCTGGTGAATCGTTCTAGATTACTTTTTTTCTAAAATTTTTAAATCCAATAAAAAGTTTTTAACACTAAAATAGAGCCAAAAACTCAAAAAGAAACACTATTATTCATTATAATGCAATTGGGAAAAACCACAATGCAAAGCCTTATGTTTCAAAAAATACACCTACTTACCAGTCGACGTTTCGCCTATTTAGGCATTATCAAGACGCCAAAATCAAAAAGGGGTTATGTGAATCGCATCTCGAAGAAAAAGGTGCAATACATCCCAACGATCAACAGCCCAAAAACAGAACCCGGCTGTTTTTTAGGAAAGTAAAAAGTATCTCTATAAATTATATTTATTTATTTTTATTTGATGGTGATCATTTAAATATTTTTATTTTGAAGAGAATATTTGTCCTAGCCGGGATTCGAACCCGAAAGTACTTCACTATTATATAAATAACGTTTTTGACGTGAAATAAATTAATAAATATAAGAGGTGGGGTTCAATAAAATTTGATCGTAAAAGATTAAATTTATTTGAAGAAGAAAGCCAATTTAACTTATTTAATTTAATTTAAGAACGCGTTTTTAGAAAGAAAAAGCTAAACAATGAGAGTCCGGCGGGGTACACTCTAGTAAACACAAAAAAAAATTAAAATAAAAACAATTTAATTACATTAAATTAAACAGTAATTAATAAATTAAACAGTAATTAATAAATTAAACAGTAATTAATAAATTAAACAGTAATTAATTTGATCTTTTATTTTAAAAATATTTTATAAAATATTTATTTGGTATTTCTTGGTTTTTATATATTTACAGTAAGTAATAAATTTAAATAATTTTATAATAATAAATAATGCACATTATTTTGCATAGTAAAAATGAAAAAATTGTAAAATAGTAAAAATATTGAAAAAAAAAACGTCTACATCGGCCAGGAATCGAACCTGGGTTACTCTAACTTCATGATTAGAAACGAGTGTTCTACCACTAAACTACCGATGCTTCGAAATAAATAGTTCTGTTTCCTCCTATATACGTTGGTAATCATTTGATCTAGAAATGAACGTTTCAAGTAATATATCTGTGGCACCTGTGCATAGTGGGCTAAGTCGAATTTTATGAATTTCAAGCTATCTACTTAGAACCGTAATTTTTCTGAACTTATTTTAAGTTCAAGATTGCAGTATTAGCCCATGATTCACAAAGGAATATCCTTCATTGCAATGGACGAAACACTTAGCGTGTTAGGCACAAGGAAAGAGAAAAAAAAATACGCTTCTAAGTAGATAGCTTGAAATTCACAAAATTCGACTTAGCCCACTATTCACAGGTGCCACAGATATATCATCTAAACTTCCAAAGGTTAGTTGAAACTTTTATTTCTTGGTGAAATGATTAACGAATTCAACTCATTTATCATAATTAAATTCTCTTTTCCATACTAAAGCTCAGGATAACTTGTATTTTGGGAAAAATTTAAAAATGATTCGAATAAACAGTTATTAACTCTAAGCGACAACCTGCGGAACATATACCAATTAATTTACTAGGAGAGGTATTCTAACGGCGGACCAAACCCATTTTACAAAATATAGAACTGTTTATTTAATTGCACCACTCGTTTTTCAAGTTGTACAACTGTGTACAATTTGAAGTCTTTATCCCAGAATTTTGATTTGTATTTCAATTTTGTCCCTGGTTTTCGCAAATATATGATATTATATATAATACAGTATTTTCATGAGTTAATCTTAATTTTTATAACCTATGTTTATCATTACATTGCATATAATGAAGAGAAAATATGAAATACACACAAATCAATCGAAGGGAGAAATAATTCTAGGGGTCAGAAATGTGGTTTCTACATTACGGTCCGTCCCGCTTCACGAAATGCACTGTATAATAATTTTATTACATACTTTTAATAAAAATAAAGGATTCAGAAAAAAAAAATATTATTATGTTTATATTTAAATTAAATTGTAGGAAAGAGAAAAAAAATAAGCGTAATGTGAACAATTTAATGTAATTTTTATAACTTATGAAAGATTCTAGTAACACATTTAATGTAAACGAATATTTGGAATATTAGTAGCAAATTTATGTACATTTACATAAATTACATTACACAATCAAATGTTTATTTGATAACTAATGAATGATTATTGAATAATATATGTATACTATTAATAATATTATTGTAAGGAAGAAATAGTTGGGGGTGCAGTCAATCAAAACATCTTAATAAGTGTAACTTATTTATTATGTGCCGACGTTTCGGCCTACAATGTAGGCCATCTTCAGGGCTAAGAGGGAAAAACAAACAGAAATATATAAAAACGTTGCAGTAACAAGAATATAGTGACAAGTAATGTAGTAAAGTGGTACAAGAGTGGAAATTAAAATAGTGACTAGATATGATGAAATAGTGAATAGATATATGATAAATAAAGAATGAATATAAGAGTGGTTACAGAATATAAAAAAACTTAAAATAGTGATAGATAAAAATAAAATTGTAGATGATGAACAGAAATTCTAATAGTGACAGATATAGTAATAAAAGAATACGAATATAAAATAGATAAAATAAATGTACAGAAAGGATAAAATGTAAACAATAATATAAAGGGAAAGAAAAATGAGGAGGTAAACGGAAAGATACAAAATGAGAAGATTAAAATATAGAAAAAGGGGGGTTGAGTATGAAGGATTTAGAAAAAACTAGGTAAAATGTAATAATACAAGCATATGCTTGTATTATTACATTTTACCTATGTAACCTCTAGATGTCTGATATCATATCCATATCTATAATTAAACTAGTTTTTTCTAAATCCTTTATACTCAACCCCCCTTTTTCTTCTTTCTTCTTTTTTTTTTCTCGTAGTAATAACCAAATGAAATCAGGATAAATGTTTAATGATGAGTATAATAGTGAAGGGTTGAGACTAATTTATGGAGAATATAAAGTCTCGATGAAGCAAAATGATTTTTTTTTTTCAAAATGTTATTCTAGCTTTGTTTGATCTATTTTTTTATATATACGTATGCTACTATATTTTTTTGTAAATGAAAACCTAATTATTTTATATATTTGTTAATACATATATTTTTTGGTAAATGAAAAACTAAATATTTTCAACATTGCGCAAAGCGACACTTTGATACTATTATGGAATATTAAGTGATATTAGAAAACAATATTAGGAAAACTTTCTTTTATCTCCTCCTTCAAATTTTTAATTAGAAGTAATTAAAAGATACAATCTTACTAATATTATAAATGTAAAAGTTTGTATGTTTGTCTCTCTTTCACGCAAAAACTACAGAACGGATTCGGATGAAACTTTACAGTAATATAGGTCATACATCAGAATAACACATAGGCTATAGCAAGCGAGGAATTTTGGGGGGGAGGCGCACGAGGGCACGTGCCCCCCCGCCAACAGTTTTTTAGGTACAGTGGAGAATCCATTATAGTACAAAATAAAGGAAAATCACATGATAATAGTTGTTAAAATAACAGAAAGGACAGGAGTCAAACTATTTGTTTTGATATCCTACTAATCTTACTAATATTATAAATGTGAAAAGTTTGTATGTTTGTCTCTCGTTCACCCAAAAACTACTGAATGGATTTGGATGAAACATTACAGCAATATAGATTATACATCAGAATAACACATAGGCTATAGCAAGCGAGGAATTTGGGGGGGCCCACGAGGGCAGGTGCCCCCCCGACAGTATTTTAGGTACTGTAGAGTTCCTAGCCTCTTGAAATTTGTAGATAGGTTCTTTGAATAGTTTAAGAAAGAAATTTGGATAATTCCACCCTAAGGGTTTCCCTTTTAATATAATAGGAGTTCAAAAGTTGTAGAGAATCCGTCAGTTTTGAAGTTAGACATCTGAAATTTTGGATGTACGAGTAACTTATATTTAAAAAAAAATTATTTATTTAAAATGATCTTTCACGAAACTTTATGTGGCAGGCCGAATTCCACGCGAGTGAAGCCGCGGGCATAAGCTAGTACATTATATATAGTGAACATAATTTTAACATATTTGCAAAGTTACTTATAATTTAGCATGTATTTTAAAGAATAATTTGAACTTGTAATTAAAAAATTAATAAAATACATGTATAACATTATATATGCATTATATATGTATATTATATCAAAGGGTTACTTTGAAAGGAAAAAAAAAATGTATAACATTATTTCATTAAAGTTGTATTGTTCATGATAATTCTCGGTGATAATAATTAAAAATTTCCATTTATGTTCTTTTTTTTTTAGAAATTTTAGTACGTGTGTTTCTAACTGAATGACAGTATTTTTTTTTGGGAAGAATTATGCAATATAATGAAAAAATGAGCTCACAGAAAAAATCAATGTGAATAGATTCTTTATTGCCTGTAACTTAGACCATTGGGAATATATCTTTCTTTTTAATATTAAGTTATTTGAAGAAGGGAAGGAACAATAATAAATAAGTGGAAAATATTTAATATCTTCCATCATTTCGTTCTCGTATGAGCGCGTTTGTTTGTCGTAGAATCGTTCGAAGTTGTCCCAAATGCCTACAAGCAAAGTCAGCTTGACTTTCAAAATACACTAATACAACACACCAAGGTGTATTATTATTATTATTGTGTTATTATACCGAAAGGTTAAGCCTAAAATAGTTTAAGTTTGATAATATTATATTAATATTAATATAACATATTTATATAACAATATTAAGAAGGAAAGTTGGCCAGTTGCTGAACATGACCTGTATACTTTCGACCCGAACTCACTAAATTTATTTACAGTATCGATTTTGAAAAGTTGACATCCATTTAAGAATAATCATACTATGTAAAAAAATGATAATCATTATGTAATTATTGTAATTTTAACTTAGCTAATTTGTTAATTGTTAAATTTATAATGGTTAAATTTGTTAATTTAATATTAATAATTTTGTTAAGTTGTAACAGCATGTATATAATAATGTCTTTTGCATATATTGTAGTATTATCAAACTGTAGTTAATTATTTGTAAAAATGAATTTATAAGGCACATAGTGTACTCTCGTATGTAATGCGCTAATAAATAAAGGTCCTTTTAAAGTGTTACTTTGAAAGGAAAAAAAAAAGTTTGATAATGTAATTCTTTTTGGCAGTCCTATATATTTGTCTAAATAATTTGGAAAGTGTAAGTGTTAAATTTGTATTTTTTATTTGAATTTTTCTTTATGTTTCATCTTTATTAATGTCTAGTATGTATTTGGAATCTGTATGTAGATGATTATTGACTAACTATTGTGGAATGTAAAAAATCTCCCATTATTATGTAAAAAAAAATATGAGTAATAAATTTAAAAATATAAAAGGTGGAGTTTAATAAACTTAGGTCATAAAATATTTTGAGAGAAGAAGAAAGTCAAGAAAGAAAAAGCGAAACAATGGGAGACGGCAATTTACTTACAAGAAATCGTACTTCGTATTTTTATTGTTAAAATATTTGATATTATTTTTATAAAATATTTATTTGTTATTTATTGGTTTTTTATATATTTGCAGTAAGTGATAAATTTAAATAATTTTATAATAATAATTAATGATCATTATGTAGTATAGTAAAAATGAAAAATTGTAAAAAAAAACAAAATAATGAGAAAAAAAAGTCTACACCGGCCAGGAATCGAACCTGGGTTGCTCTTAACTTTCGCTTAAGATTCGAGCGTTCTACCACTAAACTACCGATGCTTAATACTATTACTATTATGTACAGACACTCAACATGGACTGAGTTAACTACTAACTCCAATCAGACAGAACTAGTGAGCCCCATCACTAGATCCCCCACTCCAATAATCTAATTAATCTTAAAGAAAATTCATTGTACAATCCTCTCTTAAAATGCACCTGATGCAGTAAAAGAGATACCATGTATCATAATTAATATTAATATATTATGTTCAAAAATTAATAAAAGCCATGGGGTCAAGCTAGAAAAAAAAAACATATATGTTTATATTCCAGTAATTCCTATTTCGTATATATATATATATATATTCGTATATATATATATATATATATATATATATATATATATATATTCGCACATTCCATACCACAGTAAACTATGTGGTATACAATAGTAGGTGTATACCAATCATAACTTAATTTAATTAGTACTAATTTAGGGATTGTGTCGGTAAACTATTTTTTATTTTATGTTTTTTATTTCCAAATGAATATTTTATTGCATTAAAAGCTAGTTTTTTTTTTTGTTTGTTTTATATAATTCTAACATTAATAAAATTTATTAAAAGGAAACAAAAGAATTCAGAGAGTAATTTTAAAAACATATGTTTTAATATTGAGTGTAATGTTCGAAAAAACAAAACAAGATGAGTCTCAAGACAAGATGAGAAGGTTGCTTGCTGCTCTACACTTGATTTTGTCGCCACTTCTTCATCACTTTCACATCTTCTTCAACTTGAATTTTGTCAACTCTCACCAGTAAAACTTCTCACTATATTCATCTAATTTTGGACTTAACCGGTAAGAGACATTTTATTTTTCAACTCATCATCATTTCGAATCATCAAGTCATCGCTATCAAGAACTCAACACTTTTCAAGAACTCAGTTCATTTCTCAGTTTTTCATTGATTCACAGTCCAGTAATATTTTTGTTTAAAGACTCATCTCTCTTTAGTAAATAAGTTAATTCATTTTTTATGTAAATAATAGCTTAGTGTAATTTCTTTTTTCATAACTTTTTTGATTTACTTTTAAATAACTTTCTTTGTATTTTCTTAGATTTACTTGTGCACATTAATATTTTTATAATTGTTTTTTTCTATTTTTACATTATATATTTATCATTTACTCATTTTTGGATGTATTTTTATTTGTATTTACTTGATGAATTTCTTTTCTTTCCTTTTTAGCTTCAATTATGTGTATTTGGGGAAATTGTCACCCAAATCAAACTATTAGGTTTTTTTATTGAATTCACAACCGGCAAATTCGCTCGGATAGAAGGTTAGCGAATTATTATTAGGAGCCCCTTCTTCCACAGATTGTAAAGCAAGTTTTAATCAATTTAAAATTATTTTTATTCCAAATCCCATCAAAAATAAATTTCATGAGCTAATATAATAGAATAAAATTATTGAGAAATTCAACTAGTAAGAATCAGTTTAATATGTTCTTTTTTTGGACTAAATTCTTGTTTTTTATCAACATTACGGCTTAAAGAAGTGGCTTTGTGATTTACCTATTTTTAAGAATGTTTATAATCAATCGAGCACGACAAAAGACTTGAAAAATTAAAAAAAAACACTAAACACTTTTTTTACTCAAAGACATAACGAGGAAGCTTACTATATCATAAATAAAAACAAAATAAAACTTAAAATTGAGAAATAAACGAAAGAAACACTTTACAAAACATTAAATATACGTCATCATTAACCACAATATGCTTGGATCTAAAATAGCAAAAAAGGCAGCACAAAGTGATTTGTCTCCATCTTTTCTAAAAACACCAATTTCGTTTATAAATTTCAAAATTAGGGAAGAATCAATTTTGAGATGGACTAGACAAAGAGGAACAGACATTTAAACACATAATATATGACTGCCAGATGTACGAAGCACAAAGGTCGAAATTAATTATTTCCGAACTATTAGGAGGGAAAGTTTGACCAGTATCTGAACTGAACACAATTTAATTCGACCCGAATTCACTAAATTTATTTACAGTATTTATTTTGAAAAAATCTAATTTAGAATAATCGTACAATGTAAAACAATCATTATATAAATAATGTAATCTTAATTTTGTTAATTTGTAACAGTATATAGAAATGGATGGTACAAGATTTAATAAATAGAGGGAATTTAACAAAGAGCCCATATTTCGAGGAAAAAAGTCTATTTCTCGCTAAGCGGGTCTACATATAAGCAGAAGAAAGTTTATGGATACCAAATGAACACAAAACATTCCAAATAAGTAGGTAGTAATTCTAAGAAAAGGATTAGAAATGTGGTGCCTCCGTTACGGTCCGACCCAGCTTTAAAAATTCACATTAAAATAAAATAATTCATTTTTATTATTCATATTTCATTTTTCAAATATTAAAAAAGGGGTTAAGAAATAAATAAAAAATTATTCATTTTCACAGAAGTTGTGATACCTAAAAGGTGAAAAAATATTATTAGAATAGATATATTAGTTTTTGAATAATATTAGTTCAATACTCTTTTGAATATACTAATATACTAGCTTTTGCCCGCGGCTTCGCTCGCGTGGAATTTGCTCTGCACATAAAGTTTCGTGGCAGACCATTTTAAATAAATATTTTTTTTTTTTTTAGTTTATTTATTGATATTTACAACTGTATTACAATTATACAACAAGTAAATAGAATGCATGTTACATAATAACATGAGAATGACAAGTAGAGAAACTACCCACTGGTAGTACTCAAATCAAAGTTCAAATAAGAAGGTCACGTGGCCATCTTCTTTTCAGACGCCTCGGAGGATTATCGAGAATTGAAGAGGAAGCTAGGTTTGAAACTAGAGGGTTTGAGTGGGAATGAAGTTTGTTATGAAAGGATAGATACCGGGTTCGGGCCAAATCAGCAACAAAAGGGACATTAAGGTCGTTATGGATGACTTTATTCTTAACAAAATAAGGAGCATTGAGGATTTTACGAAGGATTTTGGATTGTAAGGATTGGATACGAGAGGAATTCGATGGCTTAGTGGAGCCCCAAAGCTCTACTCCGTAAGTCCAAATAGGTCGTATGATGGTCATGTAGATGAGTCTTTTGTAGTTAATTGGGAGCTTAGAGCGTTTGTCTAGTAAGTGTTGAAGTAGGCTGAAACGTCGTGCGGTTTCTTGTCTTTTCAGTCTTGTATGAGGATTCCAGGTCAATCGTTTGTCGAGGTGCAACCCTAAGTATCGGATCTGTTCTACAGGCACCAGTGGGATATTATTAAAGGATACTGAAGGGCAGGAAGTCATTGGTTTACGACGTAAGGTAAAAGTGATTTGATGCCATTTTTGAGAATTTATTTTAATCCTCCAGTTTTGACACCATTCTTCAAGATAAGTGATGTGGGATTGGAGGCTTTGGGATGCAATAACTGGATTGGTGTTGACTGATAATACACATGTATGATCAGCATACGTGGTAAGGATAGTATTAGGATGAGTCGGGATGTCAGCTGTATAATCTGTATAAAGGATTGGACCAAGGATACTACCTTGAGGAACACCGGCAGATTGGGAAAAGAGGGATGAATAGACATTGTTATGGTTTAGTTGGAAAGTTCTATTTGTGAGATAGGATTGGAGAATGAGAAAGTATGTAAACTAAATAATTTAATTTTTTTTTTAACAATAAGTTACTCGTACATCCAAAATTTCTGATTTTTAACTTCAAAACTGACGGATTCCAGCCAATCTTTGAACTCCTATTATATTAAAGGGGAAACCCTTGGGGGGAATTATCCAAATTTCTTTCTTAAATTATACAAAGAACCTATCTGCATAATAATGGATTCTTCACAGTACCTAAAAAACTGTCTGGGGGGAGGGAAGTGCCCCCGTGCCCCCCTCCCCCTCTAAATCCGCCCTTGCTATAGCCTATGTGTTATTCTGATGTATAACCCATATTACTGTAAAGTTTCATCCAAATCCGCTCAGTAGTTTTTGCGTGAAAGAGAGACAAACATACAAACTTTCGCATTTATAATATTAGTAGGATATCAGAACAATAGTTTCATTCATGTTCTTTCTGTTATTTTAACAACTATTATCATGTGATTTACCTTTAATTATGTACTATAATGGAATCTCCACAGTACCTAAAAAACTGTCTGGGGGGGCGTGCCCTCCCTAAATCCGCCCTTGCTGTAGCCTATGTGTAATTCTGATGTATAACCTATATTACTGTAAAGTTTAACCCAAATCCGTTCAGTAGTTTTTGCGTGAAAGAGAGGCCAACATACAAACTTTCGCATTTATAATATTAGTATGATTAATATCTTGCTCCCACATTATAGGTCTTCTTCAGGACTATTGTAGTAGGGTCACACTTGAATGGACTGAAACGTATGCTTCCATGTAAACAGTTCTCCATATACAGAGAACTAGCTTATGACCACGGCTTCGCTCGCGTGGAATTTGCTCTGCACATAAAGTTTCGTGACAGATCATTTTAAATAAATAATTTAATTATTTTTTTAAATATAAGTCACTCGTACATCCAAAATTTCAGATGTCTAACTTCAAAACTGACGGATTCTATACAACCTTTGAACCCCTGTTATATTAAAGGGGAAACCCTTGGAATGGAATTATCCAAATTTCTTTCTTAAACTATACAAAGAACCTATCTTCAAATTTCAAGAGGCTAAGTTCCTGATTTGTCTTTAATTATGGACTATAACGGGGGGGCATGCCCCCGTGACACTAAATAAATCTGCTCTTGCTGTACCCTATGATGTATAACCTATTTTACTCAATACGTTTCATCCAAATCCGTTCAGTAGTTTTTGCGTGAATAAGTTACAAACATTCCCATCTATAATATTAGTAGGATATCAAAACAAATAGTTTCAATTATGTTCTTTCTGTTATTTTAACAACAATTATCACGTGATTTGCCTTTAATTATGTACTATAATGGATTCTCCACAGAACACCAAAAACTGTCTGGGAGGCACTTGCTCCCGTGCTCCCTCTAAATCTAGTCTTGCTGTAGCCTATGTGTTATTCTGATGTATAACCTATATTACTGTAAAGTTTCATCCAAATCCGTTCAGTAGTTTTTGCATGAAAGAGAGACAAACATACAAACTTTCACATTTATAATATTAGTAAGATTTTTTTTTTTTAAATATCAAAGTTTGAGCAGACATCATGCACCGGAAAGTAAATATTGAAGACACCGTTGTTATCTACCATCAGATATCAGGACGTTTTGGCTTTATAAACTTTTTAAAAATACCTTAATTAACGTTAATTAGTTGTTGATGATCAAGAATCAAAGGCCGCGCACGTTAATTGAAAACAACGCCTTGACATATTTGGAAGTTTCGCATTAGGTATAACATATAGCCAAAAGAAAAGAAGACGGTTCGAATGTTACATAATATAGAAGATGGAAGAAATTAATTAAAATATATTATTTAACAAAAAAAAATTAATTTAAGTAACTATTTTAGTAAATTAATTTAACTAGATCTAACAAGATTGAAAGCCTTGCCTGTTGGTTGAGTATTGAAATAATAGTCCAAATTCATTCCCAAAATTCGAGCATACATTTTAATATTATTAAAATCTTATGGAATTTTAGAAATATTGTATTGGTTATATTTTTGACACAGTAAACTTTTTGTAATTTTATTTCTAAACGTTTCAGACTAAAATTTTCAATTTATCTTTTTAGTGAATAAACCATATTATCTCTAAAAAAAAACTACAGTTATAAAATTGGACGAGCAGTTGCATAATTTCAAAAATGGCTGTAAAGAACCACACAGTCTTAGAAAAAATTTAAACTAAATGATATAGGGCGAAACCCGTTTGTAATGTCCAAACTTATGAAACTACAAGCACAATTGAGTAAAAATGACCTAGGTAGTTTAAGCAATCAAATACTGGTCTTAATATAAATGAATAATTCTAAATAGTTATTGCAACTGAAATTTGAAATAATAAACAGTTCAGTAAATGCGTACCATATTTTTTTTAGTTCGTGATTAGTCGAAAACAAAGATTCTAAAACGGTTTTCCTTCCAGGGGAAATTCCAGAAATGAATCACTAATTGCAGCGAGTTAAATTACTGTTGATCGTTGTAAATTTATTATCTTGTAGTGAAATTTTTAATTCCCGTGCGAAGTGAAATTTCAAGGCCGCTATTCAATTTCTGCCTCCTCCTTCTCTCATATCCGGAATGTTTTAATTCCTCGATAAATCTTCTTCTGTTTGAAGAAGAACTTGCCTGGAGGATGAAAACGTGATCATCCGTTTCCGCTTAAAGTCAATAATTTTCTGCACCGAGTCAACAATTATTGAATGGGATGAAAGCTTTAACATGCAAGTTTATGGCCCGGTTATAAATAACTGTATATAACGAGTTATTTTATGATGGCCTTAAGGAATTGATATGAGATAGGATAATGATATTGATGATGTTATTATTGAACGACATGTTTCGAAAGTTATTAAGTCATAATAAAATTGTTTAATTGAATTTGATATCAAATAAACATTAAAAACAAGAGGCAAACTTCAAACAAAAAGGAACAAATGAGCTTTATTAATAGTGCACGACTATTATACAATCTCTATTTATAAGTTTATTTATATTTCACAAAACAACTTTTTTTTTATAAATACATTGCAGATGATATCGGATATATAACGAATACAATCATTTTGACTAGTTCCGTTATAATGCTCGTATGTACGCTGCGGTAATAAATCAGTTAAAAATATAGCCTATCTAATTTTATTATCTAAAATGAACTACTCAAATTTGTGTTAATCTTTCGGATGGGACGTAAAATAGACGTTTCGGGCTAGTGCGTAATTATATCTGTATAAGCAAAATGTAGCATGGCCTGTTGGCCACAGTTAGCATAAAGTGACGATAAATCAAAACAAGCAAACAAGCTTGAGGTGAACAAAGATTTAATGTGTAAAAATTTGAAAAATGCCTTCATGGCTTTGATGTATAAAATCACTAGCTTTTACCCACGGCTTCGCTCGCGTAGAATTTGGTCTGCCACATCAAGTTTTGTGACATATAATTTAAATAAATAAATTAATTTTTTGTAACTATAAGTTACTCGTACATCTGAAATTTCAGATGTCTAACTTAAAAACTGACCGATTCCCTACAATCTTTGAACCCTATTATATTAACTGGGAACCCTTAAGGTTGGAACTATCTAAATTCTTTCTTTGAGCTCATTTAAGCTATACAAAGAACCTATCTGCAAAGCTGGTAAGTTGAGTGGTTTCTGCTGTGCATTGGCCGCTGGGTGTGTTAGTCAATCAGGTTACAGTTTTATATAAACTTCGCCTGTGTGCCGTGTTGATAAAAAGTAGCCTATGTCCTTCCCCAGACTTGAGATTATCCATATCAAATTTCATCATAAACAGATCAGCACAGCCGTGAAACATACATTGACACTGATTAACAAACGGGACGGACAGAAGTTACTTTCGTTGACTGTTGTTTGAGTCAGTAAAGGATTAATACGTAATATTATTGAATTTATTGAAAAGTATTACATAGTGTAATGGTTTCACTTGTCGTACGGCAGCAGCGAGAAATTAAAACTGAAAGGATTAGAATAATGTACATATGTAGGTGATTTATCGATGTTTTGTAATTTAGCGGTATAGCCATTATTACTGTAAAGTTTCATCCGAATCCGTTCGGTAGTTTTTGCGTGAAGGACTAACAAATATTCATCCATCTTCACAAACTTTTGCATTTATAACATTAGTAGCGAAAATATGTAGATTTTGCGAGTAAGAAAGATGTGAGGAAGCTACTCAGGGGGGGGCCTAGAGCGGTGCTCAAAATTTTTAAAATATTTAACAATTAAATAAGCGCGATTATTTACTGACCATATGTTGGAGGTAATATTGATAATGTGTTATAACCTAGTACTTTTCAATGATATTTATCGTTTTATTATGACCGAATTATATAAAATCGTTGTAAATTGTAGCCTATATGTTATTCTGATATACAACCTATATTACTGTAAAGTTTCATCTAAATCCGTTCAGTAGTTTTTGTGTGAAAGAGAGACAAACAGACAAACTTTCGAATTTATAATATTAGTAAGATTAAACAAAATATTTTTTAACGAATTTATTATTCTAAATAGTAAAATAAACTATATTTCTACTTCCTTGTACGAGGCTCTTTCAAACGTCCCACACTCACGAAAATTTCGCAATTCATGTTTGAACATTTTGATCATTATTTAATACTTTTAAACAATTAGGATAATCAATAGGATTGTTATTGGATCTTATTTATGTCATAAATGTGTAATGACCTTTCCCCTAATGATAAATAATTATTAATTATTAATGATTTAATAATTATTAAAATAACGTCCGTGGACCCTTAGGAGGAGAAAATAAAGTCAATTACAAACAAAGTTCACAATGGAAACCCCAAATAAAATTATATTCTCAATATATATATATAAAATAGTATAACATGCAATCACTTCTTATATTTAATACAATTATTCAAATATTACTATTACAGGCCTGGTAAAGAGAAGCGGGGAAGCGGGGCAGTCAGATCAGTATAGTCAGCGAATTCTTGAAAAAACGACTTAGTTAAAACAGCCTCGAACTGGCTAATCGCTTCCCCCACCCTCACACTTACATCTCCCACTCTATTTTATTAGACAGTAGTAAACATTTTAAGTCGAACTAGACGACGATAAAACTGACCTATGGCATAATAATTCATACAATCGAATACAAACTCGTAAATACGTTGTTACATTCTTATCTCGCTAAGGTACATAGGTGAACGGAGAATATCATATAAATTTATAAACAATATTGAATACGTAATTAAACTCTATACATTAAAATAATACATATTAATCACTTCATATAATTATACAAATCAATACTCATACATTTAATATCATCATATCATTATACATTTAAATAATACATATAATATATGTATATGTGGATCACTAATCATTTAAATAATTTATAATATATGTGGTCACCACAAATGTAACCATAAAAATATGACTAAAAAGATAAATGTTTGGAAATACTTCTAATATTGACAAATTACATAAAAGAGGAAATAATGAATTAAAAGTAAAATACATTATCATACATTCAAAAATAACGATTAAAGATAATCCGTCTGTCATTCAAGGTAATTATTTCTCATTTGTTATATATTTTCTCTCACTTTTAAATGTTGCTGGCAGAACACGAAAAAAACAATCGAAGTAAGATAAATGCCGATCGCTCTGAGCATTAAGATAAAATGAAGATAATTTGTTTGATTGCAACTAATGACCAATTCTACTTCCTTCATTTCTGGCAGAGGTCTCGAACCCGGTAGCCATGGAGATGGATATTGAGCATATTTCTTTTGTTTTTCCAGGACCACACATGAATTTTATGAATTAATTTTACTGCTTATTTGAATCGCTACAGGTGATCACCAGCGATCAGACTTCTTTTTTTTTTTTTTTCTAAGTCATAAATTTGCATTTTTCCTTCATCATTTCTCGTCATAGAAACACTATTATTATAAATTTACTAAACGCTGAGGATATGACAAGTATTAATAGGCCGTTTTTAAACGTCAAACATAACTGCGCGGTTTCTCTGATCATCACAGAGGCTGTAAATAGTCCAGATTGTTTGTCAATTTGATGATATGCTACCATAATCATCTTCCCATACATACCCTTGCACTTCCCCACATTCTTTCAATAGTTTGAGTATGTTTTGGGGGATAACAAAACTCCATGAGTGGTTAACGATATTATCATATAATGGGCAAAATGTATATAAATTTTGTGAATGGAAAACACTAGACGCACAAAAAATTACAAATATAAAAAGGTTACAACATTGCTATATCCTCTTTCGTTATCGACCGTGGTGCCCCTAAAAGAGGATATCTATTCACTATTTTATCATGTCTAATCACTATTTTAATTTTCTACATTACATGTCACTATAATCTTGTTACTGCAACGTTTTTATATATTGTTGTTCTGCTTGTTTCTCTCTCATAGCCCTGAAGATGGCCTACATTATAGGTCGAAACGTCGGGACACAATAAATAAGTATACACTTATTAAGGTGTTTTTATTGACTGCACCCCCAACTATTTTTTCCTTATATTAGAAGTTCCAGTCAACTATCTCTTCCCTAACGTTCGTAAATTTTATTCTTACACAAAAAATCTCACTACAAATTTAAAAAGGATTTGATTTTTTTGTTAAACTTTTATTTTCTTAACTTAGAAAGTGTTTTTTCATCGTTATTGTAATAAATAAAGGCACTTTGGCACGAAGAATCTACCTAATCAATTTCGAGTCCGGGTTCTGGGAATATCTTTTCTTTTCAAATAAAAATATTTAAAAATTATAATAACTAACAAAAAAATAAAATAAATAAATTATAATAATATATAATGACGTAAATCAACAAGATCCTAAAGTAATGTTCAATGAGCGGGGATATGGGATCAGTGAAGAGAGAGGATGTGTCTGACCGAGAGTCGAACCAGGATGGCTCAGTTGGTAGAGTACCATGACGTAAATATGGGAGACCCGGGTACGAGGCCCGGTCATGGACATATCTTTTCTTTTCAAATAAAAATATTTATCTTACCTATTGTTTTGTGTATGTGTTTTATTTAGATGTGGAGGATGTACGAAGACACCTTGACGCTAATGACTTTCAGATTTAAATGTAAATGTTTATACCAATCTGGCAACTTGCAATATATAATTCAATCATTTAATGGTAGGTAAAATAACTAGCAATAAGAAAAAAAGCATGATTTTTTAAAAATACATGATCATTCGGACCAATGCTCATAGTTCAATAGTGAAAAGAATCAATCCATTTACGTCTGCAGCCCCGGCGAATAAGTCGAATTTTATCCAAAATGAGTTTCTTGTACTTAGGGAAGTCAGGCCTTGGGATGAAAAGGAATTATTGCTTACAACCCCATCTGAAGCCAAAGGCTACGATAATGACACGATTCCGCTTCGCTCAGTACGATTAACTCATTAAGGACAAAATTCGACAACGAAATTGCTAACTCAGCAGATACAATAGAAAACAGCAAATATTACGAAATGAATTTATCCTAAAAATATTTATATTGAATATTGATCTTTTTACTTTTCAATATAAATATATTTTGTGGAATAGCCATAAGTCCACTGGTTTCTTGATAATGTTATTAATTTTTTTTCTTGCATTTTTTCATATGGTCTTTCGTCTTAAGTTTTGTGTTGTTTGCTATTATTTATTTTTCCTGTTGTGTTTTTTGAAGTTTGGTGAGTGTATATTGAATTTTGAATTTCTGAAGTATCTATCAGCTGTTTTTATCTAACCTTAACCAGCTGGGGTCGAGTAACCTTCCTTATGATTCATTAATTACTTTTGAGTCTTCGAGGTGGTGGGATGTTTCTTCATCGTTCATGTTTTGTTTTGCTGTTATTCTCTTTCTACCCTGAGGATGCCTGAATGGGCGAAATATTGGACAGATAATTTCTATTTCTATTTTAGTTTGGAGACTTAAGGCTTTTCGTTGGAATTTTTCCACCGTCTTAACTAAAAATATTTAGTTATTTCTTGGTACATAAAAGACACAGAAGCCCTATAACGAAATTCTATCAGTGATATTACTGAATCCCTTGACTTACAATCCTGAAAAATAATCAAGAATCCAGAATTATGATTTAGCAATCGTTGAAATATATCTCATAACTTATGCACAAGCTACTTTAGCAAACATGAAGTAACAGATTCCGACGAAGATATCCTTTTTCCTTACGTAATTCTAAATCCATTATCCGTTTGACTCGAATTAGAAGTTATCGAACGATATGCAATCATAAGAGGATTATCGGGAGGACCGCAGAGTACACGTAAGCGGCAAACATATAATAAGATAAATTATATAATGCGGCCTCCGAAGACCAGGAGCCAACACAACCAGATGTGCTCAGCCAGTTCTTGCACTTCGCGGTGCGCTAGAACGCCTTAGGAGGATCTCTGCTATTCAAGTCACGACAGAAGAACTTTTGGGACCTAACAAGGAGATCTCAACCGAATAAAGTGGTAAAGGAATGTTAGAAGATGGGATCTAGAATGGTTTTACCTAAAGGAACATAGAAATTATCATTATAA
This sequence comes from Arma custos, assembly GCA_037127475.1. NCBI lineage: Eukaryota > Metazoa > Arthropoda > Insecta > Hemiptera > Pentatomidae > Arma > Arma custos. The sequence continues at coordinate 135,018,731 of CM073764.1, read as the reverse complement.
TTTCTTACCATTAACATGAAAATAGCAGTAACACGGATCTATTTTCTTGGAGTCTTCAAAGATCCAGTATAAAAATAATTATTTATTTATTGGTCTTCAGATAAATTATTGCTGCAAACCTGAGATTTTGTGCATAGAAGGTTGTTTAGCTAACACTCAACTTATTACTAATTTCATGTAAAGGAGATAGTTGGGGGGTGCAGTCAAAAAGAACACTGAATAAGTAATAAACTTATAATTATGTGCCGACGTTTCGACCTACAGTGTAGGTCATCTTCAGGGCTATGAGAGAGAAACAAACAGAACAAAAAATATAAAAATGTACAGTAACAATAATATGGTGACAAGTAATGTAGAAAATTAAAATAGTGACAGATATGAAAATTAAAGATAACTAATATTAAAAAAGTGACAGAATATAATAAAATTAAGATAAAGACAGATTTAATAAAATTAAAGACAATGAAAAGAAATTAAAATAGTGACAGATATAATAAAATTAAGATAAAGACAGATATAAAAAAATTACTGATAATGACAAGAAAATGAAAATAATGACAGATATAATAAAGTAAGACAGATTTAATAAAATTAAAGAGAATGAGCAGAAATGATAAATTATAAATAACGCATATAAAATAAAATACAGAAAATAATGCGGAAATAAAATAATAATAATAATAAATAATGCGTTATTTATAATTTATAATTTCTGCTCATTCTCTTTAATTTTATTATATCTGTCTTTATCTTAATTTTATTATATCTGTCATTATTTTCATTTTCTTGTCATTATCATTATTTTTTTAAATCTGTCTATATCTTAATTTTATTATATTGTGTCACTTTTTTAATATTCGTTATCTTCCATCTTCATATCTGCCACTATTTTAAGTTTCTACATTACTTGTCACCATATTATTGTTACTGTACATTTTTATATTTTTTGTTCTGTTTGTTTCTCTCTCATAGCCCTGAAGATGACCTACACTGTAGGTCGAAACGTCGGCACATAATTATAAGTTTATTACTTATTCAGTGTTCTTTTTGACTGCACCCCCCAACTATCTCCTTTACATTAGATCATCCAGTCAACTATTTTCATCTCATACATATTATTAATTTCAAGTTGTTACAATATTGCAATATTAACAAGTTATACAGTTTTAATAATAAAAGTTAAAATTATCGAACAACAATATCGCTGTATTTTCAATATTCTTAAAGTATTTAAAAGAAGGAGATTTAAAAAACAACAAGACATGATACATCATATTTTTAGATATGTACATTTATTTTTTCTCTAATTGGCAACTCTCCAGACTGTGGGTGGGTAGAAATAATCATACTTAGTTTACTGAGCATGTCTATAGCGTAAAGTTGTGTACACAGTGACTTGTCAAGGCTACTCTGCAAGCTACTCATGAATTAAGTAGTATCCTTACGGGAAGAAGAGTATGTTGAAGAAGTTAGTCCTTAAGGAAGCGGATACAAATAAAAGACAGCTTCGATCTTGCTAATGTATTGAATCTGTTTTGTTCAAAAAAAAAAATAGTCTAAACTTTCAAGGAGAATTTCAATAGCATAGGGAGTGGGGTGGTTTAGTATGTAGCGAGGAGGGTTCGTGGTATGAAGGTCGCGGGTTCAAATCCTGCTTTAGCAGGTAAATTATTACCTCTATTAACATCCACAGATGGACCGATATACGAGTATATAAACTGGTTACTATTAACACCTTTTGGCCGTGCGTTTTGTGCTGTTATATTATGGCAAGCCGGTAATTTATTGAAAAATGTTCGTAAATAAACTCTAGAAGTATATTATCATACAATTTATATCTATAATTAAACTAGTTTTTTCTAAATCCTTCATACTCCACCCCTTTTTTTTATATTTTAATCTTCTCATTTTGTATCTTTCTGTTTACCTCCTCATTTTTCTTTCCCTTTATATTGTTACGGGCTACTGGGTATTAAAATGAATTAAACAATTCCTTAATTAAAGATACTAATATTTATTAACAAAAGTGATAAAAAGAATACCATTAAACTATTAACAATTAAATTATTAAACTAATATAAATTTATAATGACAATATTCTAAATATTTATTATAACTTAGGCCTAACTCCTATTTAATTATTACAATAATATAAGATATTACTAATTCTAGATAGATTAACTAGTTACAATAGTTTTTATGAATATATTACACTACAATTTATAACTAATAATTAACACTTACAGTTCACTAGTCCACCGACCGTAAGATTCTCCAAGTATGACAAACTGACACACAGTAACAAACAGAAACAGTTTATTACACTCGCGAGACTGTCACAGTTCACTGATACACTTATTACATTGGCCGTTTCAACACTGACTAGTTTATCACACTGACACTCACTTATCACAGATCTTCACCGTGCGTGGTGTACTCTCAGACTAAGACTGACTCACTCGAGGCGAGGGAAGTATTTAAATAGGCAAGGCCGAACATTCTAGAACACGGAAGGGTGGAGACAATTCTGGAATCTTCTTAATCCTTTTCCGACAAAAGGAGATGATCGAGAAGGTCCTAATCCTATTTTAACTTCTCCCGCTGACGGATTTAAGCCACTAATCCCTTGCTTCCGTCTTCCTGTCTCTGACCGTAACAATATTATGTTTACATTTTATCCTTTCTGTACATCTATTTTCTATATTTTATATTCGTTTCCTTCAATTATTATATCTGTCACTATTTTAATTTCTGTTCATCATCTGTAATTTTATTACATCTGTCACTACTTTAATTTTATTATATTCCGTAACCAATTTAATATTCGTTATCTTTAATTATCATATCTATTCACTATTTTATCATATCTAGTCACTATTTTAATTTTCTACATTACATGTCACTATATTCTTGTTACTGCAACGTTTTTTATATTTTTGTTCTGTTTGTTTCTCTCTCATAGCCCTGAAGATGACCTACATTGTAGGCCGAAACGTCGGCACACAATAAATAAGTTACACTTATTAAGATGTTTTCATTGACTGCACCCCAATTATTTCTTCCTTACATTATAAGTTCCAGTCAACTATCTCTTCTCTAACGTTCGTAAATTTCATTCTTACACAAAAAATCTCACTACAAATTTAAAAAGGATTTGATTTTTTTGTTAAACTTTTATTTTCTTAACTTAGAAAGTTTTTTTCATCGTTATTATAAGAAATAAAGGCACTTTGGCACGAAGAATCTATCTAATCTATTTCGATTCCCGATCCTGGACATATATTTTCTTTTGAAATAAAAATATTTAAAAATTATAATAACTAAAAAAACAAAATAAAATAAATAAATTATAATAATATATAATGACGTAAATCAACAAGATCCTAAAGTAATGTTCAATGAACATTCTTCTCCTTGTATACATCGCAAATTGCGAGAACGCGGGGATGTGGGATCGGTGAAGAGAGAGGATGTGTCTGACCGAGAGTCGAACCAGGATGGCTCAGTTGGTAGAGTACCATGCCGGAAACATGGGAGACCCTGCTTTTCAAATAAAAATATTAATCTAATCTATTGTTTTGTATATGTTCGAACTTTGTAATACTGTGTAAGAAAGGTAAACAAGAAACATTAATATCCCTAATAAATTTATTTTGCTATCGCGGGATCATAGGCCAGCAGGTGGCCCTAGAATTTTTTAATGGGAGTAAAAAATCTATGGTTATACCGTCCTTCGGAAGGAACGTTAAACGGGATTCCCGAGCCTGTATGGTGTCAAGTACTCGTTAGAAATCCTAATTATACTTGATAGGGTAAATTTAGGGCTCCCGCTGTATTGTACGATTAGCCTTATCAGCATACGTTACTTTAAGTGACATTGTATAAATAAACAAATTTTCGCGTGACCTGCGAAAACGTATTTTTACGTGAACCTATGTGTTAAGGGTGAAAAACCTAACGATTGATCACGCTAACCTGATAAATTTCATCTTTGTACAACCGTTGTCTTAGAAACCATACAATCTCTTCAATGAACTGAATCCTTAATGGGTTGTGGTGATTCCATTTTTTCATGGAGAGTTTCGCTACATGATCAAACAGCAAGTTTGTAACCCGATTCTAAGTCAAAATGATTATTCAAATTTCAGAATTAGAGATTTCGATCCAGTTTTTGAACATCCTTGAGTCTTTCGTAACCCAAAACTGTTTAGGACAAAATAACTAGGCTACCAAATATTAGACCAGTATTAAGATTTCTCACAGCCTCTAATTTGCTAAATCGATTCTCTTAAGGTCTTATTGGATCTCATTACCTTAAACTGTTCTTGATTTCTGAAAATTGCATGTTTCAAAGAACTACACAGTTTGGTCGTAAAAGTTTATAAGTTAATACTTCGACTAAGCATCATGAAAAACAGGCTTTATGTCTTTCAGTATTTATTAAATATTTATAAAATTATTCGAAATTATCAAATGATTAGTATGGCGAATTAAGTGGGATATATTCCTATGCATTAACTTGTGTATGGTTCATAAAAAAGCAAACTATCTATAGAAGTTTATTAACACACTAATATAAATAAGACTACAAGTCTAAACAAATGAATATGTTAATTAAAAAACGAAAAAATAAGAATTTATTATTGTCAGTCAATTTTGAAAACAACCTTTTACAAAATCAGGAGTGGGACTCTGGTGGTGTGGAGGGAAATTGCAATTATTAATTTTTGATAATTTGGAATTTGTGTTAATAATGCTATATTGTTTATTCAGGTTTCAAAAATTGTAATAAAGATACCCTCCTCACACTTCAGCGTTCTAAATTTTAGTCACAGAATATTTAGCCATATACATTATAGATTAATGTAATATAAGTATAGACACTTCCGTCTTGCCCTTGGGGGAGTAAAGCGAGTTAGGTAGTGGGGGGAAATGGTTTGGCTTTTTCATGCGCGGCCAACCAGAGGCGACTTCTGCGCAGGTCGTTTTCAAAATTGTCGAATTTTTTGCTTAGTGACAATTAGGAGTTTTGAAAATAACTAAATACATGCCAATAAACCAAATGAGCGTACTACTCACAGATCTACAGAGCTACTGCTCAGCAAAAAATACTCATAAACACAATCCAAAGTTTCAATACCAATAATAGAACCTCCTTGATATTTGAACAACAAAATGGTAACCCCGATTTAAAACCACCAACAATTGGTCAACACGTTTCCTTTTTTTTTTTTTTATAATAACAACTATTGGCATAGCAGTTGATACATGGCTACAGCTGTCATGACCATTAGGAAAAGACTAAAAAATGGTTGAGATCTGAATTAACGGCTGAGTCATGAATTGAACCATGATATCACGATATCACCGTATATAGCCCATATAATAAGCTACCGACCTTCTTCCAAGAGCGAATAAAGTTATGAAAGTTTAGAAAACAATTTACGTAATTCGCATTCTATTATTAACATGTCGATAGAGAGAAGAACTCTGGGAGTGGGGAGAAGTAAGACCGTTATTGATTTAGGCACTTTCACAAAAAGCATTCAACAATTCTTTTGTTCCATATTTCCCTCAGCAGAGATCTGTTCACTGTAAACAAGACTAGCCTCGAGGGACTGAAAGGATAAGGATGAATAAGAATAGAAAGAGAACAAAGCGGACAACCATAATGGAGGAATTTCCTTAAGGACAATGGCCAGGAGTATCCTCTACTCCACAGACAATGGCGGGCCATTTCTCTTCGGCAACGGTCCAATTGAGAGACATCCTGAGCACGCACTCTCTCCTCCGGACACGGTATCCTGCGGCTACCAGATACCATCGCCATCTCTTCGGCTACAAGAGAAAGTCCCCTAACAGCAGTGTCCGCGGCCTAAGTGATCGCTCCTCTGGGTTCTCATGATGGTAGTGTTCAGGGATCATGCGAACTTCGGCGCCTTTGCAGTTGTTTCGTAAGAACAAAACAGGAAGAGTTTCTGCAGATGTTTGCCTCCCTGATCCCCCAATTAAGTCGATTCACTTTCAGGCTACAATAACTATAGTTATAAATATTCAAGAACAAATCTGTTTCTTTTTAGCTATTATAGATATATTTAATATATAACTGGCCTCCATTTTGAAACGAAAAAACTCTAAAAAAAGTAGATTTCTGAGTATCGATTATGTGTTATGATCGAGTATGTGTCCAGTAATAACGGATATGCTCAACAGACAGTTGAAGGTGTATGTATTTAGATACGTGTGGCGGTGGAATAGATTTTTATTTAATAGAATGATTCATAGTTATAAAATTATAAATGAAGTGAGTTATCTGATCGATTTTACTAAACATGCAATCGTTCTCAGCATGTTTAAGCAACCCGTTTTAGATTTTAGATTTAAAATTTCAAAAAAAATAGGATTCGAGTATAACAATTGTGTATCTATCGCTAAGCACAAATTGATGGCCTGAACTGAAATCTTACAATCAATGAAGAGTGTTGTGTTGAGTACATGTGTTGGCTGTACTGTTTTTAAAACAATTCTGCAGGGAGATGATTTGGCTATGGTACCTATTTAGTAGAAACGAAATGAGTCGTGAGAAGGTTTCAGAACCAATCTACAGCTGCTAATAGAATAAATAATTTATCTGGCACTGCCTGATTCAAACCCCGTATTTCAGCAATTCTGGGCTTTAAACAATAAGTTATTAAGTATGATATGCGAGAAAGGAGAAAAGGTAAATAACTTGAGCGATTGAAGGATATTCCAAATTTTATACTGCAAAATTAGTATAACTTATGGCATTTAAATCTTTCCATCGTTGATTAAGTTATCATAATTGTGATATAATAAATTATAAATAATTTGAAAATTGTTGATGAAATGTTATCAATTATTATTTGACAGGCGAAGGTGGAGCCATGACCCATCACCCCCGCAGCTCAAGCCTTGGCCTCAGATGTGTCGCTATGGTGACCATATCGCGTCACATCTCGAGAACCATTGTCACGAGATATTTGAGTTATTACATATCAGGACTCATGTTTAATACATTTGTAATACATATAAACCGAACAGTTGTTGATTTATTACTAAATACTTTGTTATCATCAAGTTTTGTAAGTACACACAGTGTTTCATGACCAACTACACAGACTGCTGGATGTTACAGCCACGTGTCGATCGATTACTTTTCTAGTTATCTAAGAAGTAAAACAAAAAAAACATTCTCCAGTCATAATATTTTATTTTCTCACTTTCCACAAGTGAGAAAATAAAATATAAAAAATAATTGGAAATATAAAATAAAAAGAATTGGAAAATAAAATATTCCAATTCTTTCATTGTCTCTCCTGATTTATACCATTTTTCTGCAATTTACCATATAAATTTACTAGCATTAACAACAACATAAATTATTAACAATCAAATTAAAAACATTAAAAATTGTCCTAAGAAACCGAAATTTAAGTATAGATACCTCTTATGGACGTCAATAATATAAAAAATTTTTTGGAGATATATCTTCTCCATGGTCATTTTTCAAACTCTGCCTTATACTTTGGACTTCCCCTATTCTTAAAAACACCTTGATATTGCCTTGAAGAAAATTAAAAATTGTAAATCTATAGTAGTTTATTTAAATTATGCTATATATTATTTATTTTTAATATTTTATGTTTAATTTTTGTTTTTTTGGGAGTATTAGATAATATGAATATGATAGAAAATAATATGTGAAGTTATGTGTGACAGGTTATGTTATGGTTATCTATAGTGTAGGCTATTCTTTGTTTATTTCTTCTTTAATTTTAATAAAATAGAGGAATACAATTTACTGACTTCTCCAGACTCTTTTCTATCATTAACTACACTATCTATATTTTCGTTTATATATATGGCTTCTAAGTATTGTCTTTTTATTTTGTCTTTCTCTCTGTGCAAAATTATTGGCTTTTCAAAGTTGAATGTATGTAGTTCCTTTTTACAATGTGTAGATAGTGCAGTGCTTGTTTTGGCATTTGGTCTTAAATTAATTTTGTGATGATAAATTCTGTGCTTGTATGTCCTATATATTGTTTTTTACAATTATTACAGTTTAGGTTATACACTATATATGACTGGAGAATGGTTTTTTGTTTTACTTCTTAGTTAAATATCAATTACTAGTCCAGTAAAAAGCTATATCATAATGCATTTTCTAGTTATTTGATTGCACGGAAGAATGCAGGATTTTATGTTTTGTTTAAAATACCCCTCCAAACAGTAAACTGTATAGGTTTACTGTTTGTATATGTTTAATTTTTCCAAACGGCCAGATGTATCAAAGAAGCCTGGGGCGAATGATATGAGTACACTCTTCAATGGTGGTTCAGAGATTTCGATAGCAACACTTGAGCCTTGAAGACAAAGGTTCTGGAAAAAGTTCTGCCAATTTTCAAGCTTCTTCAACTTACCAATCGCCTTGAGGTAGTCTTCGACGGTCGATTTTCTGGCTTCGAGTTTCCTGGCTTCGAACAGTTTTTCAGGGATTTTCTCCCAAACAAAGCTCAACACAGTAAAAAAAAAAAGTCTTTCCTCAGAATCACCAGACTAAGACTAAAATATTTTTAAAAGAAACTCTCATCCGTGTAATAGAATAGGTGAAGGGCAGATTAAGTAGAGTTGAGGAAGTACGGCCAGCTCTCAGTTAATAAGCCATCGCGACCGTGCTGCCATCTGGTTAATGCAACTGGCGAAAGTGGCTCCAATCTGCAACGGTTTGGCTGCAATATTCTTCATTACAGGGCAACGTGGCGCACTCTCTTTTATATTAACTTCTTAGTGTAATAATTCTCTTCCTGGATTCAGGTTTTAATGATACCTTTCTCTGCCTCGAATAAGAAATTTTAAGTTGGCAATAGTTTAATGAATATTTTTTTTCTGATTTCATTATTTATTTTTTAAGAAATTTGAAATAATTCAAAATGATACTTTGAAGGGCGGTTTACAACACCAGACTTACAGTCATTAGTAATTTCATAAACAGCCGCCAGGTGATGACGGTTGTACATTTACACGAACGGTTTTAGATTTTTGAACAGAATGAATTTCTCGTGTAATTTGAGAAAATCTTTATTGATAGCCAACGTTTCGACCTACGTTGTAGGTCTTCTTCAGGGCTATATGCAAAATACAGACAATATAAGAAAATGGTACAAATATATTAAAACATTTTAAATATAAATAAACCAAAAGAAGGTGAATACAGGCAAAAAAAAAAATGATAAAGATGTACAGTAAGGTAATTATGAAGGTTAAAATGTATGAGTGTATACTATGAACTACGGCGTGCCAAAAAGGTAGTAACACACATCATGAAGAAAATAATAATAAAACAGAAAGTGTTGACAGTTAAACAAATTAAGGTATTACAGATAAAAAATAAAAACTGAATATAAAATAGGAATGTGAAATGATAAAAATGATATGGGTAAATGGGTCACTTTCTACATTATACATTATCAAGGTCAACAATTATCACTCAATATGGTTTTAGATTTTTTTTAGGAGAACCATACAAGCACTTTCGTAAGAAAGTAACATTCTATGCAGTAATATTCTACACAAAGACTTAAATATGCCAACTTTCAAAGATCATGCAAGAACTTTTTACCGTTAACTATAAACGATTTTAAGTTCGAACATCAACCTAATAGACTAGTTCAGGTAATGGCTAAGAAAACCGTGACTGATAAAATTACTACGGTTGGAAAGAAGTTGGATGGGAGACCTTATTGAAAACTTAATACAAAACTAAAGAATTGCCTCCTCAGGTCTGTTTATTATATTGATTTGTTTAATGTAATCAAATTCACACGTTGTCAATAGCCGTTGACAATTCTTGGTTCAGTAATTCGGTAGTTTAGGGAAACATAAATAAAATAAAAAGAATTAAGCTCCAGATCACGCTTGAAGTTCATATATTTTCCGCCAGGTACGCTAAAGTATACTTAGCACCTAATATATTATATAACCATAATGGTTATAATATGCCTTACGTAAAACATTCAATAATTAGTGGTTTCTTTCATTTAATATTTATTCACTTAATTAGGACAAGGATAATTAAAATTACACACTGCTATTGCAGTAGTAATTAATTTAATTAAAAACCTAAAAAACTATAGAAACCATTAAAAAAGATAAAATAAGGTCACCTGTGGTCTAGTGATTAGCGTAAGAAACTACTAAGCCCAAGATCGCGGGTTCGTAGCCCGGCAGGTGGCCCTAGGATTTTTTAAAGTAAAAAATCCTTAGTTACGCCGTCCTTCGGAAGGGACGTTAAACGGGGGTCCCGAGCCTGTACGATGTCAGGTACTCGTTAAAAATCCCTATCCTAATTAAACCTGGATAGGCAAAATTTAGAGCTCCCACTGTAGCATCGTCCGATTAGCCATAGCAGCATAAAGTGACGTTAAATGAACAAACAAAGATAAAATAAATTCCTTTATTATTCAACAATATACAATATGTTATATAAAAATATTTGAGAAGCACTATACTAAACTTCCCCGATGAATTTCTATCATTTTGGAAATTCCTTAATTATACACGTATACATTTATGTAGATAACTTTTCACTCGTCAACAAATCATCAAGATTATTTTGTTCTTTCTCATTCCTCCACTCTGTATCCTGAACTACCTATGAGAAGATTAAAAATCCGATCGTCCCTGAGTATAAAATTAAATACTTAACTGAGATTAACATACAATATAAACATATAAACTCTCTATTACATAAAAACCAACGGACGTTTGATTAGGTTTAATAAAGACAGTAGTGCTATATGAGTAATGTATTACAAAGCTTCTAGAAAAGGAATTTTCCTCTATAAAAAGAATATTGTACTAAAAAAAAGTTAGAGGTATAGAGCAAATTGTTGTGCAGGAAATTACCAAAAGCGTACCATAAAAAATAAATAAAAATAAAGTGCTGTATAAAAATTAAAATTGTGTTCTAAAACCATTAAATCAAATAGATAGACAATGGAGATTGCTAATGAAGTTGTCTATCGGGAAATTAATCGGTCGTGGATGCAATGCGCAAAAGAAGAATGGCCTTTTTTTCAGTCACATATCAAGATTGTCAGAGACCAGATTAGTAAAACAATTATTCAACTACTTTTGGGAAAATAAAACCAAGAACATCTGATTCATAGAGATATTGATTTAAATATTAATGATATGATCATTAATATATTAATATAAATTAATAATTTATTAATATATTAAATGATATGATTTAAAAGAGTTAAATTTGACAATGCGACAAAGTGCAAACAGAAAAGAGAAGCTGATTCTGAAGATTAGGGATACGAGAGTATAATTAAAAACAGTATTAACAGCGCGTTGTAATAACAACGTCGAACCTCGGTATATCGAAACTCAGGGGGACGAGAAAACTTCGAATTATCGAGGATTTCGATATAGCGAGGTTCGATTTATTGAGGTGATTTCTGACTGACTTCGATATATAGAGTTAGAGCTTCATAATAAAATATGTATATACTCAATGTAATATAGAAAAAAAGTACCTATTTTATTAAAATATTGTACATATATGTACAACAATACAATTTACGCCAATTCCATTGCTTAAGATAGCTATTTTTGAATAGTGAAATAAAGAATTTTTATGACAAGTATAACTAAAAGCAGTTAGAAAAAAAAAATACGCAATTAAAATAAAAACCATACTTCGTCATTATTTAACAATAAAAACAACAGACTAAAAACACAGATACATAGTGAATTTGTGGAAAAAAAATAAGCTGAGCTTTAAAAAAAAATCGGAAATTGTAGTTTCCGACACTTTATTTAAACGACACTTTATCCAATGCATCATCCAATACTTAACCTAGTACGACAGAAGATGAAACCTATTGCACAAGTGTTAGCAGAAACCTAAATAAACTGGAAACAAATGTGAGTGGGGGAGTTATAGGATTACTTGAGAAAAAAGGCCGTTCTGAGAATGAAATGCTTCTCAGAACGAGCTGTTCAAGCTAAACGGTTCATATTTAACGAATTGACTTCGGTATGTAGAGGTTTTCCTACAAAAAACTTCGTTTTGTAGAGGTGCAGTGTAAGCTAAGGAATCTTGGAAAATTCGATATATCAACGTCTTCTAAACCAATCCTTCGATATGCAGGGGTAAAAATAACGTAGGAAAGATAGGCAGATTCAAGGGGAATAGAAAAACGGTACTCTTCCAATCTAACGACGACCTACCCCAGCGCCCCAACTGTCAGTTTCCTTAACTACCTGCTACTGTTGCCGTAACCTTTCTTAGTCCTTTGCTATTGTTTGTGTCAAGTGGACGTTTATTTGTTTTCATGTTAATTATACAATATGAGTTGGAATTTAATGAAGATTTTTCGCGAGGTGATTGATCAAAAGTCAGCCGTGCTATTTCTACAGGAGCGGAACGTCATCACACGAAACTGCAACTGAATATTGTTCTTTTTAATGAACATTGTTTATAATTTTTGTAACATATTGTTCTTTTTAATTAATATTGTTTATAATTGTTGCTAAATATTGTGTTTAATCAATATTGTTTATAATAAATGTTTTATTATATCTTATTATTTATTTTCTATTTTATATATTTCAATTTGAAACACAAATAATTATATTTAACTACAATTTGATGTTTTTTGGTTAATTGTTTTCATTGTTCTGTATATACGACACGGTTTTGATGTGATATTGTTATTTTTAATGAATTTTGTTTATAATAAATGTTATATTTTATCTTCTTATTTATTCAGTAGTCTATATATTTTAAATTTAAAGAGAAATTGTGATATACAACTAAAATATGATTTTATTTTTTTTATTTTTAGCTATTTTTCTTTTAAAGAGAAACGATTTGCCCGGGCATATCAACATAAAAAAAAAAAAAAAAAAAAAAAAATCATATTTTAGTTGTATATCATCTCCTATTTCATTTCCTAAGAATCCTCTTGTATGATAATGAAAGAATACTATTTCAAATATATTTCAGGCAGCATAACCTGACAGGGTCCAAATAGTTGAGGTAAGTGCCAGAGGAGCGTGCTGGGGTAGGTCGTCGTTAGATTGGAAAAGTACCAGAAAAACTTCGATTTATCAAAGAATTCGCTATATCGAGGTTCGATATATCGCGGTTCGACTGTATTACGGATGAAGATACGGCAGCCAGGTCTAAAAGAATGAAGAAGTTTTGGGAACAGAAGAGGAGGATACAAAGCTAATATTTTGAAGACTACATAGACTGAAGAATACATAATGTAAATGGATGGATCCAAGTGCCGACAAAAACCTATTAAAATTGAATGAGACTAAAGAATAACGCGTTGTGAGAAATAAATAAAAATACACAATTTAACAATTATTCAACAATAGGAGTTGGATAATTATACAAAGGAGATTGGTTCGTCACTATGCGGGGAGGCGGTGCCCCCTTGTATTATCCCAAACAAATTAGCACATATTTTATAATTTGTCTCTCTGCCTTAATTATTACAATCAAACATGATTAATCTTGTTTATTTAAAGCATCTTTGTCAAAATTCCCAACCGCTCCTTTAATTTTATATTAATTGCCCAAGTAATATTTTGAATAACTGTGATTATCCAAAATTATGATTGCCTCCCATTAATCAGTATTTACGTTTCAAAGAAGACTTCTCTCAAAGCCGTATAATCATGTTCAATAGAAATGAGAGAAACATTTCCTAGATAATATTTGTTGCATTATTGATAGAACTGAAAAAGTTAAAAAAAAAGTCAAAATGATTCTGTGTATTTTATCCTCGTGGTAGATAATAGAGATATTGTTCATTTTTATTTTACTTATCTAAGTGAGTAATATCACTAAGTGAATCAATTGACGGTTTAAAGAATAGAAATTACTATAATTAATTTTGACAGAAGATTTCGAAATAGCTATTCATCACGTTTTGGCCTTGGCGGTTTCGTGGAAACGTTTGAAGCGAAACGATAGAGAACAGTTTATTTCTTAAACGTTAGAAAATTTTCCTTTTTTTCAATCTATTGTTGACAGCTTTGAATAACAGTACAATATCATTTAAAGCATAACAAAACTAAAAAAGAAGTTCCTGCACTACCTCAACATATGAGTAAAGATGGTATTATAATACTGAATTTACTTTCAATATATTTTTTTATAAAAATATAAGAATAAGAATACGGCTTAGCAATAAGAACTTAAGTAAATAAGCTTAACGCTATCCTCCCATCTATGCCTCGGATGTTCACCATTCAGCTAAGCACTTATTAACTCTTCGTGTTAGAAATTCGTTAATTTTATGCCCAATCACTTTACAAGCCCATCTCAACCTTCGTGACAGTAACACAAGAATTATATGGGTTGGATACTCTGCAATGCTCCAGAAGCCTCAACGTTTTTCAGACCGAATATCCTAGGCAATACCTTATTTCCGAACACTTTATGACATCGTTCCTTCTTCAACGTTAACGGAAGGAAGATTTTGGATTAAATTCTAAATCCTTGCAATCCAAAATCCTTCGTAAAATCCTCAATGCTCCGTATTATGTCACAAACACACTCATCCATCATGATCTTAATATCCCATATGTTGCTGATTTGGCCCAAACTAAATACCTATCCTTCCATGAGAAGCTCCATACACACTTGAATCCGCTAGTCTCTCAACTTGCTTCCCATACTATTCCTGATAACCCTCCGAGGCGTCTGAAAAGAAGATGGCCTCGAGACCATCGAGAACTTTTTTGGAGTGCTACCGATGGGTAGTTTCTCCACAAATGTTTTTCAAGTCGTATTGTACATATTACTATACATATAGATTTACTTATTGTAGTATTATTATAGTTGTAAATATCAATAAATTAAATTTTAAAAAAAAAATTTAATTTTAAATTTCTAGACGAAAGCCACGTGCTTAGTAATGTCGAAACCGAAACATAATAGTGTGCCACACTATAGTGATAATATTTTTGTTTTGAAGAGAAAAGATTTTCCCTGGTCGGGATTCGAACCCGGGTCAACTGCTTCTCCGGAGAAGTTCTCTAAGCCACTGAGCTATTAAAATCCAAATAAGGATTCCTCCAACAAGATCCTTTATTGAAATAATGTTCAATGAACATTCTTACCCATGTATACCATACATCGCAAAAATTGCGAGAACTCGGGGATATAGGATCAGTGAAGATTACGGATTTGTCTGGCTTGGATACGACCTCTGTATGGCTTAGAGCACTGCTAGGGAGAAGCAGACGACCTATGTTCGAATCCCGTCGAGGGCATCTTTTCTCTTCAAAAGAAAAACATTTATAAATAATTATTACGGGCGCGGGAATTGGCGATTCCTGGAAGAGAACAAAGCCCCCTTGTCGGCAGAGATGAAAGAGGCCTTTCCGCGAAACTTCACGATCCTTCGGGTATGTTCTAGATCTGGCATTCGGTATATAAACAGCATCTCGGCGCGAGTAGTGTCAGAGAGTGTTAAAGCACACGGTACGGTTAACATCGGAAACAATGATAAGTGATAAGCCAGTGTAATAAGTCAGTGACAGTTTGTGAGTGTAATTGTGTGACAGTTTGTTATATTCTGAGATTCTTACGGTCGGTGGACTTTAATTAGTGAACTGTAAGTGTTAATTAGTAGTAATTAATTAGTTAAGTAGCGGTTGTAATTTTATGTGCTTTGTACAAGCTTATGTAAATAGTTAAGCTATTTAGTAATAATAATATCTTATATTATTGTAATAATTAAAAAGAAGTTAGGCCTAGATTATAAATATCTAAAATATTGTTATTGTAAATTTATTTCAGTTAATAATCAATTTGTTAGTAATTGCTTTGTTTAGTTTCTTTGTTAATAATTGTTAATAGTTTAATTGTATTCTTTTATCACTTTTGTAAATAAATATTAGTATCTTTGATTAAGGAATAGCTTAATTCATTTTTAATACCCAGTAGCCCGTAACAATACTGTATAATTAAAATTGGATATAGGTGGAAAGAAGTTTGAACATGTCGAGAAGTTAGGTCTGTAATACTTGGAGCATAACGATCTAGAGTATTTCTAAAGCGATATGTTTCAAAAACCTACGTTTTGATAATAAAACAGGAAAAACTATTAGTGCGTTTGGAATAGCATTAGGATACTACCAGTGACACAAGTGCCTTCTGGCATACAAGCACTGAAGCAAGGTTGGTACAGTTTTGATGAGTGATAGATAAAAAGAAATATTTACCCATTTCTTTTATGGTCATAACTCATCACAGAAAAAATACTGATTTTTGAGCAGTGTCATTTTAGAAATAGTAAATTTTATCTTCGAAAAAAACCAGCTTCCAGTCAATTTATTTTATTCTTTCATAAACCAGACGTTTCGGCAACTTAACTGCCATTTTCAATATTAAAATACATCAACATTCTAAACAATAACTTTAAAAAAAGTTATAAATCAAAAATTCTGCAAAAAAAACAACAACAATCATAAATACGTTATACAATCCAAAAACAAAAAAACGTCCCAAAACATTTAGCAAAACCAAGCATAGATACCTCAATAAAGAAATATTTAAAAATTATTTATTTCATTTTCCTGGGGATTCACTATCCTCCCATGGTCAATTGTCCACTACTGGCTTCAACTTTGATATGTAAGGTAATGTGAGTTATTATGATTATATTATTTGTACCTTACTGCTATTTAAAAATCTTTATGTATGTAATTATTTTTATTTTTTTAATATATTTTTTATTTTTAAAAACAACAACAAAATTTAAAATACATAATTATTAAATTAATTTATTTTAGATTTAAATAGTTTAATCACAATATGAAAATTTACAAATATTATATGGAAACAGTCAAAAGATATATGAAAATATATTGGTAGGTTATTGGGTTATTGGTTTTTTTTTCGAAGATAAAATTTACATAGAAATAGAGTCCAGTATATTAGATAAGAATTAAAATTTTATAAATACTTTAATATGATAAACACAAAAGAGGATATTAGAGAGAGGACATAAAAGCGAAGTTAAATGCATGAACTACTTCCTAAATGTCGTTCTTATTGCACAGCTGGTGTATATTATCCAAAAATTAAAATATTGGGATTGGAAACCATTAAACTCCAACAGGCTAGAACTACTGCCAACAAGATACAAGTCTTGAGTCCCTGTCATTCTTAAGTAAATCGATCTGAGATATAGACCGAAGCTTAGGTGAGAGGACTGCTTCAAGGGTTACCGTAAACCGGGGTGAATAGAAACGAAACTTTATGTATTTTATGTATAATTTATTTCCTACATAACTATGGGTAAATTGTGGCAACTATTATTTTTTTTTAAGTTGCTATACTTTAGGCTGAAAGGGAAATAATGGTTTGTTTGGTTGGCAGCACTGGTTCCTGTTTGTATGTCTTGTTGAATTTTGCCACACGATTTTTTTTAATCCACTTTGATTTTTCCAGGTAAGTCATAATACGTAGTGTTCTTCAAAGTAAATAGCTGTACAAAGCATAGTTTAATTATTCATATAAAAGATTAAGGCTTACTTTAAGCTTTAACTTTAACAATATTATTTCAAAAGTTATTCATGTTTTTTAAGTTAGGTTTTCAAAATTTATGGGGTGAATAGAAACACATAATTTTTAGTGTTTCTATTCACCCCACAAGAAAAATTTAATACTAAATCACATTTATACTATATAAAATACATATTGTATTTTATATTTCTGTTAGACTCTTATTTGACACAGCAGAACCCTGTAAAATGCCAAGAAAATACAAAACGGTGGTTGGAGGGGGCTACAAAAAGCATGATCCAAAAACAATCGAAAATGCACTTTCTGACATACAGAAGGGACTAAGCCTTCGGAAGTCTGCTGAGAAACATGGTTTGCATTATAGTATTATATATCGACACTTGAAAAGAGGTCTCAATATGAAGAACCATGGTGGTCAGGCAGCTTTATCTCTCGATTCAAAGGCATGATATTTTTCAAAGATGACCTGTCCGATTTCACAATTTAATCTTGTTAAAATACGGTCATTGTCTACCTATTCAATTTCTTTACTTACAGTTATGTAACTTCTTTTGGTTATGTGTACTGAAATAAATCATTACATTGAGAAATGAATTTGTATTTATCCATTTACAAATTAAAATACCATATTTAACTGTTTCCTTTCACCCTCGATTCGTTTCAATAGAAAAAAATTTGAAATCGAAGTACTGTTTCTATTCACCCCCATTTGCGGGGTGAAAAGAAACACCATGTTTTAATTTTTTTTCTTTAAAATGAAATAAAATTAAAAAAATTAAATACTATAAACAAATAGGTCTAACAGAGACCTGTGTTTGGTCAAAAAATTGTGTATCTAGAACAACTACAAATATGGAAAATTTCAAACCAAAGTTGAAAATTGTTTCTATTCACCCAGTTTTACGGTATCTTCCGAATTTGGGTTTGAGCAGTAATCTGGACGGAATAAACTGTAATCGTTTTCAGAAAACCGTTTATTATTATTGATTTCAATCATCATAAAGAAATTATAGAGATTAAATGCCTGAGATAATTAACTAGTTCATTTTCTCAGACTGTATTAATCGATTAACTGCGAATTATAAGGCTGATGAACTGCATCCCATTAACAATAGATCGTGAAGGACTGACATTCAGCGGGTATCGGCACTTTCTTCCCATATCGAACCGCTAAAGAGGATCCCTTTCACCAATAAGGCACAAGGTCCTCGGCAATCCCTTGCAAATCACCACAAACCGTACAAGGCTGAGCTCGGTCACTGAGCTCCGAATACCAGAGCAGTCCCGCCCAAACTGTTACCGCTGTCAGTTTCTTGCTCAACCAATCCCTGGCCCTTCACCTCTTTCATACCAGTTCCAGTTACATCTAAGTAACAGGTTATTAACTGGAACTGTTAACTCTGATAACCATTTTATGTTTGGCACCGTTCGAGTACATAAGTAATCACATCCTCTATATAAGCAAAGATTATTTGTTGAGCCCTGATTTTTTATTAAAACACTTTTATTTTTACTCTGGTTTAAAATTCATTTCGGACAACAATTACATACACAATTCAAGGTATCACGTACACATTTTATGATTTTTCTGGTGTAAATTTAGATGCAAGCATTATTAGCATGAACATGAAGAATTCAAAAAAGAAATATTTATGTTGGTCTAGATACAACACATCATAAATCAGTCAACAAAATGAAAACATTAAAAGAAAGACGAAATATGTATAAACAAAACGATTAATAACTTTTAGAATAAATAAACCTGTGCCGCTACAATCCACGAACGGTCTTGGGGTGAGTACGTGGTAGAGACTGTACTGTTTCTTGGAGAACGGTAGTGCAGGGAGGTGATTTGTCCTACACCACGCTCGACCGTCAGATTTAGAGGTTGGGTGAGCCACATCCTAAATCCCGTAGGATCCATCTCCAGCCTGTATCAAATTAAAAAAAATTCTACAACTGAGGCACTAATATATTAGAATATCATTAGAAAACTTCAAAAACCAAAGTCTCAAGTCTCTAAATTACAGCTAAATATCTAACCAGTCAAGGTTTCGTCAATCATAAAGACATGCATAAAAAAAAAAAAATTCTAATGAGTGAAGATCAAATTCAGTACATCTCACATCAACAGTCCAAAAA
The DNA here is from genome assembly GCA_037127475.1 of Arma custos. NCBI lineage: Eukaryota > Metazoa > Arthropoda > Insecta > Hemiptera > Pentatomidae > Arma > Arma custos. The sequence goes on along the minus strand of CM073764.1, from coordinate 134,999,005 downwards.
GAGTCATATGTACATATCTGATAAAGCAACCACAATCAAATGCTGCTCCAATTCAATAATTAATATGATCTTGTATTTTCAGAATTTCTAAAATTCATCTCTTTTCGTGGATTTATTTCTAGCTTTTAAAGCTGCTCATTTTTCTTGTCTTAGAATTGATTAAATGGGTTCCATCCCTTTTAGAAATGCGAGATGAATGTTCTTCTCTTTGTATCACGATTGCTAAATTACAATCCTCAACGTGAAACACTAATTTTTTCGTTGTTCTTTTTTTTACAAATGTTTTTTAATGAATTAGTATCAATCTAATCTTTTGTTTCTTTTCAGCATCAACTTGCACCTGTCAATGATGAATCGAAAAATAGCTTAATGTTGGATGGACCACTAAGACACTTGGCATAGGGAAGATTAAGTACCCAAGTTTTCCTTTTTCCTTTTTATTCCCTTATTTAGTAGTTAAGTTGCTAAGTTGAAGTTTTCGGGTTCATCCTGCTTTGGCGGATAAAGTATTTAATCTGTTAACAGCCACGGGTGGAACCTGTGCAATCTGCAGACCCTCCTGGTACTAGCCCATCCTTTGTAAAGTACCTATAATTAGGGAAAAATCTGGTGGTTGGGCGTGGTTTCAGACCTGCACAAACCTTGTCTTTAAAGATATTGTACAGTCTCTACCTTGTACTGAATCCCCAAAACTCTTCAAGGGTTATACTAGTAGTTTTTTTAACCAATATTCAACCAACCATTTGAACCATCAATATTCGGTATTTCATATAAAACCTATGGTTAAATTATTTTGTAATATTATTCTGTTGAGATTAATAAAAAAAAAAACGGTACTACATAGTATGTTTAAGGGCCTGCTGGCATCAGCGCGCTCAGGTGTCACTTACCTAAACTATTTGGACCTTGTCAGCTTATGCATGAATTTTAAATAGGCATTCTCTTTCATTATGATACAACAGATTATAGGAAATGAAATAAATGAGGAACATGTAGACAAAATTAAACTATAAATAATAAAACATTTATTACAAGGAGTATTCATTAAATAACAATTTTTAACTAAAATATGATCATTTTTTTCATATTTAAAATAAAAACATTTAAAAATGAAAAAAATGATCATATTTTAGTTAAAAATTGTTATTTAATGAATAAAATATAAATATCTAAAATAATACGTTCTGATAAACAATGAAAAATTTATTACAAACAATGCTCATTAAAAAGAGCAATATCTTCAAAAATTGCATCAATTGCATCAAAAATCATCTCCATCTAATTTTATTCTCCACTTGCAGTTTCATATCATGTCCATTTCCACAACGCATTTTCAGGGGAATGACATTCCGCTCCTCAAGAAACCTAACAGCTGTTTCTTCATCGTACACCTTGCGAAAAATCTTCTTCAAATTCCAACTCATATTTAAAGGAAATAATCAAAAACAGATTCACATTGAACTTGACATAAACAATAACAAAACAAAGAAAGGTTACTATAACAGTAGGTGATGGTTAAGAAAACTGACACCAGAGCGCGCTGATGCCAGCAGGCCCTTAAATATACTAGTACCAAAAAAACAACATATGTACAACGGATATTGCAGTTATCTAACTGTATACCTAGTATGACTCAGAAAAGATCATCTGCAAGGTTGAGTCCATCAAGCGTTCGCTTTGCAGTACCCATTCAGCTGATTCATCGATGATCTTAGGGACACGGATTCTGTCTGTCGACGCAAATACTTTCTAAAATTAGTCACGAGACGATTCGTCATCGGATATTATTCTCGTTCGTCAGATGATTGAAAAGTAGGTTAGGGGCTTAAGTGGCTTAGAATGTAATGTATAGAATAATTCATTGTGTTATTTAGTTGTTTTAATTTTATTTTTTAAGAAGATGTAGATCATGTAAAAAAAATCATTGCATGCTAGCTCATGCATTTAACAGAAGTTATGGGTTTATCTTTTCTCTTCAATTGCTTAATATCTTGTCAAGATTCGTACTGTTTGTTTACTTGCTAGTATATTTTGTTTAATTATTTCTTTTTAAATTGTATTCTGTCACTTTTTACACGCTTTTTGATTTGTACCATTTAGCCTTCTGCCTAGATACATGTTATTTATTATTCTGAAGGGACTTAATCCCAGAATAAAGTTACTTTTTTATTCTATTCTATTATTTGTATTTTATAACAACTATATATTATTCATTGAACAAATGACAAAGTTTAATTAAAAACAACTAAGACTCTAATTTATACTTACGGCGTAATTGTGGGGATTTGATGCAACAGAACCTGCGAATGGTTGCTCAACTTTATTTACTCTTAAATAGTCAGACTAAACACAATATTTCTTCAGTGTTTTCTGCACAATGGCATAAAAAAAAGATTTAATCCATATGGTTCAAAAATCGTTGAATGCCATCGAACTGAAACCTCAGAAAGACACAGCACTTAGCATTTTAAAAATCAAGCATTCACCAAATCTCAAAGAATATTTTGAGTCATAGAACTTAAAAATCAGTTTAGCCGAACTAAAAAAAAAAATATTGAATGATAATTGTTGACCTTGATAATATATGTGGAAGAAATTGGTCCGGGTAGAGGTCACTGAATGAATTTCTCGTGTAATTTGAGAAAAACTTTATTGATAGCCAACGTTTCGACCTACATTGTAGGTGTTCTTCAGGGCAGTGGGGGGGGGCGGTTCTCAAATTACACGAGAAATTCATTCAGTGACCTCTACCCGGACCAATTTCTTCCACATAAAAAAAAAATAATGTATCACTACATCCCAAGAAGAGTGTTTGGTACACTACATAGTAGAAATTTGTATTGAAATCGCACTCAATCCTTAGGAATTTCCCCAATTAAAGAAACCCACCTTATAGAGTCTTGGTAAGCCCTTTAGATGAGGCGATTGGGCCCGCATGTTCTGTACGAATATTAACAGAATCAATAATCTATTCGCTACAGCTGGATTTGAATCCGGGACCTACTGCCCAGTAACCCTGCGTTCTACAAACTCAGCTACCCTTTTCCCTAAATATTTTTATAAGCTATAAACACCCAGGCTTAACTCACTAACCTCCTCACTATTACAGTCGGATAAAACCCGCAGAATAAACTCATATTTCGAGGTTTTCTTGTAGAGAAAATTTGGCTTGTGTGTTCCAAAATTCAACGATGGATTGCATAATTATTCCGATGTACAGCCATCTATGTTCTTCCTATGTTATACTTGATTATAAAGCAAGCTTATCAGTCGCAAGCAAACTAAAAACTAAATATGGGAGGCATTGGAGAATTGAATAATTGGAAGAAGGGCGTATGTTACATTTTTCAGTTTTCGTTTTTTTTTTTTTGTGGAACAAGGTCCATGTGATGGCCCCTACAGCTAACGTTAGTTTTTAGTTGCCTAAACAGTCAAAACAGGTCAGGGATAACACAATTGTTGTCCATATCAGAGGATGATCGGTACCTCAAAAGACAATGTTCCAGTGGAAGAAAGGCGCATGTGAAGATATTCTTAATAGTGTTATATTGCACAAGGGTGCAATATCTATAGAGAGAATAGAATAATTTATTGATATTTACAACTGTAATTATATTACATGAAGTAAATCTGCTGTATGAACAAAGGACATGAAAAAAAAAAACACTTGTGGAGAAACTATCCATTGATAGCACTCCAATAAAGTTCTATAGTAGAAGGTCTCTAGGCCATCTTCTTTTCAGACGCCTCGGAGGGTTATCAGGAATATTATGGGAAGCAAGTTGAGGGACTAGCGGATTCAAGTGTGTATGGAGCTTTTCATGGAAGGATAGGTATCAAGTTTGGGCCAAATCAGCAACATATGGGATATTAAGATTATGATGGATGAGTTTGTTTGTGACATAATAAGGAGCATTGAGGATTTTACGAAGGATGTTGGATAGTAAGGATTGGATACGAGATGAATTGGATGGTTTAGTAGAGCCCCAAAGCTCAACTCCGTATGTCCAAATAGGTCTGATAACTGTCATGTAAATGAGTCATTTGTAATTAATTGGGAGCTTGGAGCGTTTGTCCAGTAAATGTTGAAGTAGGCGAAAACGCGAAAAAGAGCAGTTTCTTGTCTTTTCAGTCTTGTATGAGGATTCCAAGTGTGACGTTTGTCCAGATGGAGTCCTAGGTGGAAAAAGATGTGGCGGTCATCTAATTAAATGATTCGTTCTCTTATTTTGGCTTTCCCTTTGAAACTTTGAAAAATGTAACATGCGACCTTCTTCCAAGCAACTACTCAATTGTTTTTCATATCAATGGCAACCATTGGTTCAAGCAATATGTATTATATATGTGAAACCTTCTTAGTTATGTTATCATTTCTTACATGTGGTCGCTGTCAAAACAATACCGCCTATCTACAACTTTTGGTGAAAATGTGTTAGTAACGGTTACGCATTCTGCAGGTTGAATAACACAATATTAAAAAAAGTTTTCAAGCTAGAATGCAAGGCAGTGCTGTAATTAGCAATTGATAGATAACCGATATACTTAAGATAATATAACAGTTTTTTTTCTCTCCTGTAGAATAGCTCAAAGTGTAGATAGGCGGTATTGTTACGACAGTGAAGATATATAGACAGACTAGCTTATGCCCGCGGCTTCGCTCTTGTGGAATTTGGTCTGCCACATAAAGTTTCGTGAACGATCATTTGAAATAAATAATTTAATTGTTTTTTTAAAATATAAGTTACTCCTACATCCAAAATTTCAGATGCCTAACTTCAAAACTGACGAATTCTTTAAAACCTTTGAACCCCTATTATATTAAAAAAAAACCCTTGGGGTGGAATTATCCAAATTTCTTTCTTAAACTATACAAAGAACTTATCTGCAAATTTCAAGATGCTAAGTTCCTGATTTGCCTTTAAATATGTACTATCAGAGGGGGGTATATGCCCCAGTGCTCCCACATAAATCTGTCCTTGCTGTAGCCTATGATGTGTAACCTATTTTACTCAATAATTTTCATCCATATCCGTCCATTAGTGTTTGCATTAAAGAGAGACAAGCATACAAACTTTCACATTTATAATATTATTAAGATTAGTAGGATATCAAAACAAATAGTTTCATTCATGTTCTTTTCACAAATATGATCATGTGATCTGCCCTTAATTATGTACTATAATGGATTCTCTACAGTACCTCTAAAACTGTCGGGGTTGGGGAGGGGCACGTGCCCCCTTGAACCCTCCCATAAATCCGCGCTTGCTATAGCCTATGTGCTATTCTCATGTATAACCTATATTACTGTAAAGTTTCATCCAAATCCGTTCAGTAGTTTTTGCATGAAAGAGAGACAAACATACAAACTTTCACATTTATAATATTAGTAAGATACTGTTAAATATAGCTAAGTTTTATTGAACCATAATGTGTCTTGCCTCTGGTCCTAATACACCAAACTTAGATCAGGAGGTGGATCACAAAATCAATAATTTTCTTATTCAATAGTTTTTAGTTATATAAAAATAAATAGCGATCTGGAGGTTGTAATGAGGTTTTATTTATTATAATGCAATTGGGAAAAACCACAATGCAAAGCCTTATGTTTCGAAAAATACACCTACTTACCAGTCGACGTTTCGCCTATTCAGGCATTATCAAGACACCAAAATCAAAAAGGGGTTATGTGAATCGCATCTCGAAGAAAAAAGTGCAATACATCCCAACGATCAACAGCCCAAACAGGCTCCAAACATGAGACAGCACCCTACCACCAAGACGTTCAACATACAACTGAACGAAAGTAATACGCAACCAGCTGGGAAGGTTATAGCATCAGCTGATCCACAAAACATATCAAGTAATATTAGCCTATAAAAATTTATACATATTAGCAAAGTTAGCCAAATTTTTCTTTTAAAATATTCAACGTTTCCGAATAATATTGGTTCAAATTTCTGCAATCTGTTTTATAATTTACTGAAATGTCAATCTTTTGTGCAATCTGCAACAGTAGTCAACGTATATTGAGTTTTATATCGAATCACCCTAGACATATGTTAATAAATAACCTTAAAAACAGCATATTTAAAGCCATTAAACTGACTGATATAAAATACATAAGCTCCGTGAAAGAGACCATCTGCACGATGTTCGAAATTAACTTGTACCCTTCATTCCTCATTAAAAAATATTGGAATTTGAATTGTAACAAGATTCACAATAATATGAACTGTACTTCTAGTGGTGGGGATCTTGCATTGTCGGATAGTGGTGGTGCCGAGAGAAATAATATGAATGGTGTCTTTTTTGCGTGCACTTATATTAAGGGCCTCTCAGAATGTGTTAGAGATATATTTAAAGAGTATGATGTTTACGAGATTAGGCTTGCGAATAAGATTACAAACAAGATGAGTAAATTTTACACTCCATTGAAAGATAAAATACTTTACAGCAACAATCAGATGTAGTGTATGAGATTAGCTGTTTGCAATGCCCTAAAATATACATTGGTGAAACATCACAATTGTTGCACAAAATAATGTATCAGCATCAATATGATTGTAAGAATATTGGTGGCAAGGAACCTAACACAGCATTGGCCCAGCATACCAAAACTTGTAAGCATCAATTTGATTTTGAGAATGCTAAAGTTGTTTACAAAGAGAGTGATGGCTCTAGAAGGAAGTTGTTCGAGGCCATGCAGATTGCACAAAAGATTGACATTTCAGTAAATTATAAAACAGATTGCAGAAATTTGAACCAATATTATTCGGAAACGTTGAATATTTTAAAAGAAAAAATTGGCTAACTTTGCTAATATGTATAAATTTTTATAGGCTAATATTACTTGATATGTTTTGTGGATCAGCTGATGCTATAACCTTCCCAGCTGGTTGCGTATTACTTTCGTTCAGTTGTATGTTGAACGTCTTGGTGGTAGGATGCTGTCTCATGTTTGGAGCCTGTTTGGGCTGTTGATCGTTGGGATGTATTGCACTTTTTTCTTCGAGATGCGATTCACATAACCCCTTTTTGATTTTGGTGTCTTGATAATGCCTGAATAGGCGAAACGTCGACTGGTAAGTAGGTGTATTTTTCGAAACATAAGGCTTTGCATTGTGGTTTTTCCCAATTGCATTATAATAAATAATAGTGTTTCTTTTTGAGTTTTTGGCTCTATTTTAGTGAGGTTTTATTTATATATCCATCGAACCAACTGTAATAGGAATCAACGATTTCATCTTACTAATGTTATAAATGTGAATGTTTGTCTCTCTTTCACGCAAAAACTACTGGACGGATTTGGATGAAACTTTACAGTAATATAGGTTATACACCAGAATAACACATAGGCTATAGCAAGCGCGGATTTATGGGAGGGTGCAAGGGGGCACGTGCCCCGCCCGACAGTATTTTAGGTACTGTGGAGAATCCATTATTGTACATAAATCACAATCAAGGCAAATCACATGATGATCTATGTGGGGGCACGGGGGCATGTGCTCCCCTCGTTATAGTACATAATTAAAGGTAAATCAGGAACTTAGCATCTTGAAATTTGTAGTTAGGTTCTGTGTAGAGTTTAAGAAAGAAATTCGGATAATTCCACTCCAAGGGTTTCCCCTTTAATATAATAGGGGTTCAGAGGTTGTATAGAATCCGTAATTTTTGAAGTTAGACATCTGAAATTTCGGATGTTCGAGTAACTTATATTTAAAAAAAATAATTAAATTATTTATTTAAAATGATCTTTCACGAAACTTTACGTGGCAGGCCGAATTCCACGCGTACGAAGCCGCGGGCATAAGCTAGTTGGTGAATAAAGGGATGATCAGATGAATTTAGAACGATGAGTTTATTGTCGAATTTACACAATTTATAAATTCCAACTTAATTATGCGAATAAGAAGAAAACAACGCTTATAAACAGTAATCCGAAACTAATAAAAGAATCTCGAGGAAATCACTTGTTATCGGCAACAGAATCTAACAAAAAGATAATTGTGCTACTTCAACCGTGCGTTGTTAAACAGCGATCGCTGCTTTGAATGTTCACGCCCAGCTCAACCTGTGAGAAATAGAATTGTAAAATGTATCCTTGAACTGCTGGTTCGGCCACTCTTTCGAGCATCGCATACTGTCGGCATGGCACCTTCGTATACGAACTTCGCGAATATGTAGAAGATTGCGTGATGCCTATTTAGGTTAAGGATGATCCGGCCGAGTACAATCACCTATTTTTGGATCGCACGACGTGAGCAGAGTTTATTAAGATATTATGATAAAACAACTTCGTAACCTGTGCCTGTAGGTTACAGCCGATATAACTGGACTAACCTAAAGGGTAATTGTATATGCTGGAACCCGTTGCACCAAGATCTTTGAACACTCCTTAGAACATATTGGACTTAAATAATCTAAATACATTGTGTGTACCCAAACCAGTACGGATTCGTGACAGCTTACGGGTGCTAGAAAATCTGAAGATATAATTGAGTATCACTGAAGAGTTTCAGATGAAATATTAATCTTACTAATATTATAAATGTGAAAGTTTGTTTGTTTGTCTCTTTCACGCAAAAACTACTGGACGGATTTGGATGAAAATTATTGAGTAAAATAGGTTATACACCATAGGCTACAGCAAGAGCAGATTTATGTGGGGGCACGGGGGCATGTGACCCCCCCTCCCGTTATAGTACATAATTAAAGGTAAATTAGGAACTTAGCATCTTGAAATTTGTAGTTAGGTTCTGTGTATAGTTTAAGAAAGAAATTTGGATAATTCCACTCCAAGGGTTCCCCCTTTAATATAATAGGGGTTCAAAGTTTGTATAGAATCCGTCAGTTTTGAAGTTAGACATCTGAAATTTTGGATGTTCGAGTAACTTATATTTTAAAATAATTAAATTATTCATTTTAACTGATCTTTCACGAAACTTTATGTGGGAGACCAAATTCCACGCGAGCGAAGCCGCGGGCATAAACCAGTCATTGATAAAAACATGTATTCGCGCATCATTGCCTATTAAATTTAAAAGGATTATTATTACTAAAACTGATGATGTTAAAACGCAGATACGCCGATTTCTTATTAAGAAACTTATTCTAATCCCCCTTTGTCGGCCGACTTCACAGTAATAATATTGGCGGTTCAGGTCGTAACTTCGACGGCAATAAAATGATTCAATACAAACACTCAATTATATACTGTTAAATCGAGGATCATAAAATCTCTCATCGCTGCAGGCCTGATTCAACGCTGATCAGGGAAACGATTGTCATTCAAATTTATTTATTTCTTAAGTTCCTTATATAAGCATCTTCCACTGACTAGGGTCATGTGAGCATGGTCGAAAGGTAAAAAATAAAACTGAAAGAAATGTCATCCATTAATCAATGCCTTTTTTTTTTTTTTTTTTTTTTTACTAATTTGAACAATAACTCTCCATGGGTCATTCTATCATACGAGTATTCTTCTCACTTGATAAGAACCATTGTAAGAAATAAGTCCTGTTTAGGCTTATTTATTAACGCTTGATATGAGGAAAAATAAAATGTTTTTACCTGATTGTAATTCATCAGCTCTAGATCGATTTCAAAAAGGCTTTTGATTTTAATTATCTTGTTTTTGTAACTGGAGTACATCTTTCTTAGTCAATCATGTGAGTAAATTAAAACCTTTTTCCAGTCATATATTATTTTTCTTTATTTTAAAAACGTTTAAACAATTCCATGTCATTTTCAATTTACATTATTTTTAAGTCCTTTAACATTATTTAATTTTAAAAATATTCTCTAAAAATGGTTTAGATTTTTTGTATTTAAAATTATGTATTTATTTGATTTGTCTTTTTATTTTTGGTTGAAAATGTACAAAATTATATAAAAAATTTTTAGAGAATATTTTTAAAATTAAATAATGCTAAAGGACTTAAAAATAATGTAAATTGAAAATGACATGGAATTGTTGAAACGTTTTTAAAATAAAGAAAAATAATATATGACTGGAAAAAGGTTTTAATTTACTCACGTGAATGATTGACTAAGAAAGGCTTTTGATTGCATCGACTATCAGATATTGTATAACTTATTAATTGAACAGGGAATACCTAAAAAGTTAATAAAACCAGTAGCAGCATGTATGACCGAAACAACATTACTTCTTATCAAAGTGCTGCTTGGGAATCTAGGGTTTAGTACATGGTAGAGACTGTACTATTTCTAAGAAACGGTCGTACATGGATTTGACTTGTCCCGGATCACGCTCATTAGTCAGGATCCCCCCAGTCAAGGTACCCGCTTGGAAGAGGCTTTGTATGCATCAAGAGGATTTGCAGAACCTACAGAGTTCATCTACAGTTGTTAATAGACTAAATATTTATCTATCACGGCCGGAATTGAACCGGAACTCAGCTACTTCCTCTGAGCTACCCCTTTCATATTCAGGTAGCACATTACACTAAAATAAAAATCAATCTTGCTAAGAATAACAAAGTTACAATTTTAAAACTCATAAATTTAAAAATAATAATAAATAACAAAAAAATCCACATTTCTATCCTTCGTGGTATCATTGATCAAACTCTAAATCAATCTTACTCCCGTAAACCCAAATTAACTTTGATAAAATGATGAAATAGTTTCGAAACAGCGGAAAATAATGAAATTTTATTATATATATAAATCAAACGAAGTATATATATTTTTTTTATTTTATTTTATTGATATTTACAACTGTAATTATATTACATCAAGTAAATCTGCTGTATGAACAAAGGACATGAACAAAAAATCACTTGTGGAGGAACTATCCATTGATAGCACTCCAATGAAGTTTTATAGTAGAAGGTCTCGAGGCCATCTTCTTTTCAGACGCCTCGGAGGGTTATCAGGAATATTATGGGAAGCAAGTCGAGAGACTAGCGGATTCAAGTGTGTATGGAGCTTTTCATGGAAGGATAGGTATCTAGTTTGGGCCAAATCAGCAACATATGGGATATTAAGATCATGATGGATGAGTTCGTTTGTGACACAATAAGGAGCATTGAGGATTTTACGAAGGATTTTGGATTGTAAGGATTGGATACGAGATGAATTGGATGGTTTAGTAGAGCCCCAAAGCTCAACTCCGTATGTCCAAATAGGTCTGATAACTGTCATGTAAATGAGTCTTTTGTAATTAATTGGTAGCTTTGAACGTTTGTCCAGTAAATGTTGAAGTAGGCGAAATCGTCGAGCAGTTTCTTGTCTTTTCAGTCTTGTATGAGGATTCCAAGTGAGACATTTGTCCAGATGGAGTCCTAGGTAACGTATCTGTTCGACAGGGACATTCAGTGGAATGTTATTAAAGGATACAGTAGGGCAGGAATTCGTAGGTTTACGACGAAGAGTGAAGGTAATTTGGTGGGATTTGTTAGGCTTTATTTTAATTCTCCAATTTTGACAACATTCTTGAAGGTTTGAGATTTGGGATTGAAGATATTGGGATGCAACAAATGGATCGTTATTTACTGATAACACACATGTGTCATCAGCGTACGTAGTGAGGACAGTGCTTGGATGGGTTGGGATGTCAGCTGTATATATTGTGTATAGGATGGGACCCAGGATACTACCTTGAGGAACACCAGCAAACTGGGTAAAGAGGCAAGAGTAGGAAAAATTATGGTTTACTTTAAAGGTTCTATTGCTGAAGTAGGAAATGATAATAAGGAAGTAAGTAGAAGGTAAGAATTTACGGAGTTCGAAGTATATATGACAGATAATATGAATGAGCTTAAAATGGTAGTGCAACATAAATAATAAAGCAACGATATAAATTCAAACATACGTAAATAATAAAAATACACACAATGAATGGGGAGGAAAAAAAGAAAAAATAATGCAAGCAAAAACGATAATAGAAAATCGATATGTTCATGAAATTAAGAATGAATAAGAATAAGAAACAAAGTATAACAATTTAGTATGAGCAACAGCACAATCTATGTGAAAAAGAAAGAAACAAACTAACATCCAGTGCCGTCTAAATGAATGAAAAATAACTATACAAAAAACTGAAAATTACCATACGTAATATATACGTAACAAAAATCAGAGAAGTAATATTCAGCAATACGTACACACTTGAAATAATTCTCTAAATTTTCTTTTGTTTTCGATTCATGTGTTATAACTCGAGTTGTATTCGATCGTTACCATAGTAACCATAGACAAATGAACTTCCACGGTGTCTTTTAGCAATTCCAGCACTATATATTCAAAAATAGTGTGTTTAATAAAATCAAAGCAGGCCTTAGTTGAGTTTTACGAAAGACAAATAAGATTTCCCATTTTTTTTTCATTTTGTACATCGTAAGAGTTTACTTCGAATGTTTAATGTTAGATTTTAGCCTAGAAACGTTTTGAAATTTCCAGGCAATACTGTCTCGTCATAATCGTAATAACAGTCTTTAATACGAATTAGGAGTCATAAAATAAAAGAATAAGCAATAATTGATTAAAGCTTACGAGAACAAATCCTTCAAATTTCGGAGTTTTGTGCCACGATTCACCTTGATGCCATGTAAAATACTGAATCATGTGTCAAATGTATAATGGAAATAAAGACAAGGGAGATAGTAATTTCGTTATTGCCTGCGATGAGGTAAATAATAGTCTTTGTCGTGGCATGCTTTCCATTCTTATTTGTTTTTCAAGGATTTCCCACACACACAATTGGAAGTTTTTTTTTATTTATTTTCTAGAATCACGTCCTGGGCTATTTCCTTGATGCAGATTCGATACGAAAAAGAAAAAATCTTCTCATGAACAAATATGTCGCAACGTGATAGGGCAGTGTCAAAGGCGAAGATGCTATTAGAAGCAGCATTATAATTATTTATATCAACAAAGATGACTTAATAATAAATAAATATATAATAAATAATTAAATAACTCAATTTTTTTATAAACAGTGATAAATTAAATAAAGACATTATAATAAACTTTATAAAAATATAAAGTTACATAAACAATGTGCTATCAGTTCAAACGGATGTTACACCATATAGTGTTAAATTAAATAAGTAAATAATTAAATAAGTAAATGTATCAAAGATGTTATAAAAATATATGTATTATATATGATGTATTATTTAGTATTATATATATGGATAAATTTAATTCAAATTTCAATTCAATCATCATCAGGTAGTTGACTGGCTCGGTAGTAGAGCACCGAAGGTCCCGGGTTCAAATCCCGCTTCCTGGAAGACTTTATTTATCTGTTAGCAGTCGGAGATGAATCCTATGAGATCTAGGACCCTACCGGAGCTCACCTAGCCTCTATAAAGTGGGTACCCAAAAGAATTGTAATTTAGAAAAATAATTTTTTTAGTGTTTGTAGAAAAAATAAATTTCGTATTCATGATACCATAATCGATTAATGAATATATTTGGATCAATATAACATTAGGAAAAATTAGAGTGGGTCAGGTGGGTCAGGTCCGCTACTTTATTTTACGCTAGGCTAATGAAGTATAACTAATGATAAAAAATATTAAATCATTAAAATAGAGCCAAAAACTCAAAAAGAAACACTATTATTTATTATAATGCAATTGGGAAAAACCACAATGCAAAGCCTTATGTTTCAAAAAATACACCCACATGGGTGGTGGGGTGCTGTCTCATGTTTGGAGCCTGTTTGGGCTGTTAATCGTTGGGATGTATTGCACCTTTTTCTCCGAGATGTGATTCACATAACCCCCTTTTTGTTTTCGGTGTCTTGATAATGCCTGAATAGGCGAAACGTCGACTGGTAAGTGGGTGTATTTTTGAAACTTAAGGCTTTGCATTGTGGTTTTTCCCAATTGCATTATAATAAAAAATATTAAATATTTTTGTATTTTTGGCATTAAAACAGATATTTATTAACATGATATTTACTAAAGCACCTCAAAAGTTTTGTGAAAATATTTAATTATGAAGCAAAAAAACCATTCTCCAGTCAGTTTTTCTTTATTATTCACTATAAATACGTTTCGACCTCTTCGGTCATTTTCAATTTCTTAAAAGTTTATCAGGATTCACATAATGTGTCTGTAATTTAACAATATAAAATTATCAACATCAACAACAATAAAACTATAAATAATTACATTAAAATGTCCTAAAAAACTGAAAATATTCAAGTATAGATACCTCTTATGGACGTCTATAATTTAAAAATTACTAGGAGATACATTTTTCTCCATGGTCATTATTGCTCTGCATTATACTTTGGACTGTACTTATTTTTAAATACCTCAATATTGTTTGAAAAATTAAAATGTAAATTTATAAGAGTTTAACATTAATAATTGTTTTCATTTATTTATTTAAATTATTAATGTATATTAATTGGTTTTAAAATTTTATATCTGAATCTTATTATATGGGAGTATTAGAAATAATGTATGTGAAGTTATGTGTGATAGGTTATACTATGGTTATTCTTTATTTATTTCTTTTTTAATTTCAATAAAACAGATCAATATAATTTATTGATTTCATTAGACTCTTTTCTATCGTTAACTACACTATCTATTTTTTCATTTATATATATGGCTTCTAAATATCTTCTTTTTATTTTGTCTTTTTCTCTATGTAAAATTTTTGGTTTTTCGAAATTAAAGGTATGTAATTCTTTTTTGCAATGTGTAGATAGTGCAGTGTTAGTTTTGGCATTTGGTCTTAAATTACTTTTGTGATGATAAATTCTATGTTTCAAATGTGTGCTTGTAGGTCCTATATATTGTTTTTTACAATTATTACAGTTTAGGTTATATACTATATTTTTATTTTCTAATAGTGGTATTTTATCTTTTTTACTATGTATTATGTTTTTGATTGGGTTTGTAGTTTTATGTGCTATTTTAATTTCTGGTATGTCAACATTTTTGAAGGTAGGTTCTGTTTTTTCTGATAGGCGTTTGATATAAGTTACGCTTCTATACTTTCTTTCGTTCTGTTTGATTAATTGATTGTGCGATTTTGTGACTATTTGAGTTATATTAAGGTATTTAAAAATACAGTCCAAAGTATAATGCAGAGCAATAATGACCATGGAGAAAAATGTATCTCCTAGTAATTTCTAAATTATAGACGTCCATAAGAGGTATCAATATTTGAATATTTTCAGTTTTTTAGGACATTTTAATGTAATTATTTATAGTTTTATTGTTGTTGATGTTGATAATTTTATATTGTTAAATTACAGACATATTATGTGACTCCTGATAAACTTTTAAGAAATTGAAAATGACCGAAGGGGTCGAAACGTATTTATAGTGAATAATAAAGAAAAACTGACTGGAGAATGTTTTTTTTGCTTCATAATTAAATATTATCCATATTATAATGCATAAGTTTTGTGAAATTAAAACAAGGCCTGAAGTTTATTATTAGGTTTACTCGCAGAGGAAGCAGATGCACCATCATCACCATAATAGCCTTGCAATGGTAAATCAACGGAACAATACAATTGTAGCTTGGTACACAAGGGCTGCATGAAGTGGAGTCATATGATTGAGGAAGTAGAGGAAATTTGACCTCATACTGATGAGTTTGACCTCAGGACGTCTTCCGTAGGACTACTGCTTCAAGCATCCTATCTATCTCGAAGGATCATAAACTTAACAACTATTCTTTTTGTTTATTCATTCAACATAAACTTACCATATGCTACAATGGCTAGTCGGATATTACAGTAGGTTTCCTAGATTTTGCCTATCCACCTATAATTTGGTTAGAGATCATTAACCTGAAAACGCACAGGCTCAAGGCCCATTTTACGTCCCTTCCGAATGACGGCATGGCCAATATTTTTTTTACTATTGTTAAAAAATAAATTAGGGAAACCAGCCGGGCTGTGAGCTCGTGATGTAAAATGAGCATAAAATAATCTTGGGCGTAAAAAACTATATAGAGTTTTTTCTTATCCTAAATGCAATTCTTTTCTTTAAACAAAGGTATGATTCTAAAAAAATGTAACAAAATTGTAAACACATCATTCCATCGCCTCAAATTATTTGTAAATTTCATTAACGACCAATTTTAACATATAACAATTTTAAAGCATCTAATTCAAGTTTTTAATGTTAAGTGTGAAAATAAAAAAACAGCAACACTACAATGCTTCGTTCAGTATATGGTAAAGATATATTTAATTTTATTTAATGAAGAAAATCGAATGATGTTAAAGATAAATTGTCTCTTAAATCGATTTGGTGTATCACTTTATGGTGTCGATTTTAATTTCTTAATAAAATTCGCTCTAAAACGGTCTAAACAATATGAATGGATGAAAAATCTAATGCTCTTAAATCCGTCAATTCTGAGTATTTAATAATTGAATCAACCTGACCTGTTACGACCCGTGATCGAGTATGGAGTTCAGTACATGGTAGAGACTGTACTGTTTCATGGACAACGGTTCTGCAAGGAGGTGACTTGTCCTTTATTTTAGAGTCCCAGGAGGATCCTAGATTCCATATGATATATCTACTCTACCACTGAGCCACTCCGCCCGCTACCAATGGAATCAACACTCCTGTATTAATGTATTTATATTAATTAATACACAATGAGAACGTTTGAACTATATCTACGGTAAGATGAAATAAATAGAGAGATTACAACACTCATTGCAATGAACTGTTGTTAAATACTCATGCATAAATAGATTATTAGAATATTTATTTAATTTTCTTTTGGCGTCAGAATAATAAACATAAATTATGAATATATAGCTTTATTCCATCGGTATTTCTCTGGCCAGTAGTCAATTAAAAAAATTACTCGTACGACTATAACCCACAGAGGGTATTGGGTTTAAGTACGAGTTAGAGACTGTGCTGTTTCTTGTACAAGATTTTAAAGGAAGGTAATTTAGTTGAAATCAGGTTTCCCTCAAAATTTAGATTGTCCCGTTTATAGAGGCCGGGTGAGCCCCAGAGAGTCCAAATATTATTATGATTGTTAGCACTTGAAATAATTTCTGCTACAATCAAATCAGAAATAGGTACTTCAATACATGTTACATTTTTTTTTTTTCAGAATTTGATGAGGATTTTAAATGAGAGCTAAATTCGAAGAGGCTACAGAGTGATAGGCCAATTATAGCCACTTCACAAGATAATAATATCCAATATCTTCTTCATTGGAGGGAATTTCAACTACCATGAAAGTGTATAAGAAGAGGTTTTGCCACGACCTAGCCTCAATTAAGGATAATAGCAGGATGGATCACTAACACAGAGTTCACGACTACTTGAATTTGCATGTTTTTAATGACTAAGAAAAAAATAAAATAAAAAATAAACTTTTAATACAGGTTTGTAGAAGTTAATATACTTTTAACTCCAAGCACTTGCCATAAAAAAAAAAAAAAAAAAAAAAAAAAAAAAAAAAAAAAAAAAAAAAAAAAAAAAAAACTTTATTTACAGTTTTACATATACAAGCAGCAATAAGTGAAAATACATGTTCCGGACTTCCTTTAAATGTTTAAAGAACAGTACTTTTAATTAAAATTGTCTTTTATAAATAAGTTTTACCATAGCAGGAAAAATGTAGAAAAAACCCGCTTAAAAAGAAAAAAAAAAAGAGAAAGAAAAATGAATCATAATAATAATTGTAATTTATAAATAAATAATAATAATACTAATAAAGTAAGTAAATATAATAATAATAATAATTAAATCTTACTAATATTATAAATGTGAAAGTTTGTATGTTTGTCTCTCTTTCACGCAAAAACTACTGAATGGATTTGGATGAAACTTTACAGTAATATAGGTTATACAGCAGAATAACACATAGGCTATAGCAAGCGTGGATTTAGAAGTGAGGGGGCACGTGAACCCCTCCCTGGCCCCCCCTCCCCGCCGACAGTTTTTTAGGTACTGTGGATTATAGTACATAAATAAAGGAAAATCACATGATAATAGTTGTTAAAATAACAGAAAGAACATAATTGAAACTATTTGTTTTAATATCCTACGAATATTATAAATGCGAATGTTTGTTACTCATACACGCAAAAACTACTGAACGGATTTGGATGAAACTTATTGAATAAAATAGGTTATACATCATAGGCTACATCAAGGGCAGATTTATGTGGGGTCACGTGGGCATGCCCCCCCGTTATAGTCCATAATTAAAGACAAATCAGGAACTTAGCCTCTTGAAATTTGTAGATAGGTTCTTCGTATAGTTTAAGAAAGAAATTTGGATAATTCCACCCCAAGGGTTTCCCTTTTAATATAGTGGGGGTTCAAAGGTTGTAGAGAATCCGTCAGTTTTGAAGTTAGACATGTGAAATTATGGATGTACGAGTAACTTATATTTAAAAAAAATAATTAAATTATTTATTTAAAATGATCTTTCACGAAACTTTATGTGGCAGGCCGAATTCCAAGCGAGCGAAGCCGTGAGCATAAGCTAGTAGAAAATAAATACACAATTAAAAATAACTATAAAATAAATACAGATAACTAGATTATGTTACCTACGAATAGTGATTAGTTAAGTGAGAAGTATATGTTTTGTTCTTTTGTGCGTGTACCGTCGTAGTGAATGTTTATCATAGTTACCGATTTCTCGGATTAATGGGTTTTCGGAAACTGGAGTTTTTTCGAAGTATGCTTTTGTTTGGGCTGAAACATATTGTTTTACCGTGAGAAGTTCAAGATCTCTGAGCATCGGCGATATTTTCGTGTAGCGGAGATAATTAATAATAATTCTCATGCATAGGTTTTGTACCCTTTCAAACTTTCTACAATTTGTAGCGCAGGTTGAACTCCATACAGGTGAGGAATAGGTCAGCACTGAGCGGATTATAGTTTTATAAAGCATTAGCTTGTTTTTGGGGCTTAGTCTGGATTTTTTATTAAAATAGGGAAACATTTTGTAGACGGTTTTTTTTCGCTTCTTGCCATAAGAAGTTTATCTGTTCGATAGAACTCATGAAAATTTAATACCAAGCATTCTTTTGGTTATTTTACAACAAATTAAAAAAAAGGTCACATTTAATAATTCAATAAAACATTATACATGTACTGAGATTTGACATTAAAGCAGTTTTGAAGACCGATGCAATGTTTTTTTTTTCAACTTTGCTTGCAACAGTTCTTGCTGCATTGTTGAATGCAGTAATGCAATTCAACACCTTGAATATTAGAACACAAATTAATTGTCCCGTAAGGCTCAACGTCGGTGGGGAAATTGCAGAATATTACAGGCTGTATTACTGCAAGTTAAATATTCCATTTGAGACGAGAGGTACTATCGTAGGTAGGGAATAACTGAGATCTAGGTTATGCCTGCTCTAGGAAAGTGATTTATTTATTGGCCTCGAGAGCTTTCGTTCTCTTTTATTAGTTACACGATGGTGCCAGTTACGAAACCGAAACAAAATGTGGGCTCGCAAATCATAGGGGTCGTACCTATAAAAAAAAAAAAATAGTGGTATTTTCCATTGCAACAAAATTAAAATCGCTAACGAGGCGTTAAGTTGTTTGTAAAGTTCTGTTACCAATGTTTAAATTAACATGGTCATGGTACAAGATGAAATGGAAGATAGAGAGAAGGTTAAATCCTAGTAATGCATCAACATAGTAAATAGTAACCATTTGCCCACAACATACTCAGGAGTACATTATCATCATCAATATAACAAGAATGAACTTTTACATGTATAGGTTATAATTATTCTGCATTGCTTCAAGTAGTGCTATCAAGTAACTTACAAAATATAGCACTGAAATGATGGATCTGTTCTTTTGTTTTAACCATCCCTTGGGCGTAGCCATTGGGTGGGAGGAAAGCTAATGAAATATATGAGACCGGAAAAGAAGAAACATAATGTTTTTTTAATGTTAGTTTCCATATTCTATAATGTATTTGTTATCCTCCCCAGGTAAATCCCAATGGGATTATTTTAGTCCCAAATCCTGGTAGATTCCAAATGTTTGTAGCGGTAGCTACTCTTTCTTGAATAACTGTATCTCGTTGGCCGTACCTCTTTGGCAAAATCCTACCGGGAACATGGGGTTTCAGTAAACGAAGTATTCATCTTCTTTTGAGTGCATTCTATTTTGATTGGCATAGATACACTAGGGTTAGTTCAGTTGAATATATACACGCGGGAAAAATTAATATCCGAACAACTTAGGCCTAACATCGCACCTCGAAGCCGATGAGAAGAGATATCATCGAAACGTTACGAAAGAAGGGCGAGGCAGTAATGGCAGCTAATTGCACGAAAGGTGCTCGATTCCATTTCGTTTTGTAAGAGTTCAAGGTAGGTCCATTATCGGAACAGGACAGGGGCAATATTGTCTGATCAGCTGTCGAACATTCTTCAACAAGATGGACCCTATATAGAGACCCTAATGGAGGTACAAAGACATCAATAATGGTGGAGAAGAGAACAAGTCCAGCAAGTGAGTCCATCCCAAGATAGGAATGCTGATATCGAAACATCTGTCGATTTATTGAATATCGAATAATTTATAGGCAATTAGGATCACTCGATTGTACAGTCATTTGTTGCCAATTATTCTTCCCTACGATGGACGTACTTATCTAAGGATCGTAATGAAGATACACTGGTATCGGTAATGGTGGGAAGAAAAGTCTAGCAAGTAGATCTATCATACAATAGGGATATCGATATCGAAAAATATATCGATTAATTCAGTATCAAGATAATATTTAGTACCAAATAATCTATGAACATTTAGGATCACTTGATTGTACAGTCATTTGTTGCCGATCATTCTTCATTAGGATGGACTTACCTATCTAGGAACCGTAATGAAGATGCATTGGGATCAGTAATGGTGGGAGAACAAGTCCAACAAATTGATCTATCATACAAAATGGGTATCGATATTGAAAAATAGTATATTTATTATTTAGAATAGAATCATAATTCATAAATCTTATTAGTCTTACTAATATTATAAATGTGAAAGTTTGTATGTTTGTCTCTCTTTCACGCAAAAACTACTGAACGGATTTGGATGAAACTTTACAGTAATATAGGTTATACATCGGAATAACACATGGGCTATAGCAAGCGCAGATTTAGGGGGGCGCTCGGGGGAACGTGCCCCTCCCCACCCCCCATAGTTTTAGAGGTACTGTGGAGAATCCATTATAGTACATAATTAAAGGCAAATCAGGAATTTAGCATCTTGAAATTTGCATATAGGTCCTTTGTATGATTTAAGAAAGAAGTTTGGATAATTCCACTCTTATTATAATAAGGGTTCAAAGGTTGTATGGAATCCGTCAGTTTTGAAGTTAGACATCTGAAATTTTGTACGAGTAACCTATAGTGAAAAAAATTAAATTATTTATTATTTTAAATTATTGTTAAAAAGCATTGTCAAGAAATTAAATTGTTTGTACTGTGCAATATATAGTATACAGTATATTGATACTGTTTCATATGAACTGGCATGAAAAAGTGTCAGAAGACCTTTTACAAAAAATATATTAGAAACATTTGGAGTTCAAAATTACTAGTAAAGACTGTAGGAGGGTGCACTTAGGCACTCATCACTGGCATCATCTTCTTCGGCAGTAAACATTACAGCTGTTACAACGTAAAGATTGTTGTTACTAAGCTATTCCTATCCGCTTGAGGCTAGATAACTGAGCCATTACCGGTCAAAGAGCACTATCATTACAACTTTATCGTGATACGGGTAGGGCATCTTGAAGAATAGGAACTGTTTATAGAAAAACTTCGAAGAAAAAAAGCCGTTGGTAGTCATAAAATTCCTCATATCTAAATCCAAAAAAAATTAAATCAATGTTGTTTGTTTGTTCATTTAAAGTCACTTTTTGCTGCTATGGCTAATCGGACGATGCTACATTGGGAGCTCTAAATTTTGCCTATCCAGGTTTTATTAGGATAGGGATTTTTAACGAGTACCTGACATAGTACAGGCTCGGGACCCCCTTTTAACGTCCCTTCCGAAGGACGGCGTAACTAAGGATTTTTTACTCCCTTCAAAAAATCCTAGGGCCACCTGTCGGGCTACGAACCCGCGATCTTGGGATTAGTAGTTGGTTACGCTAACCACCAGACCACATGTGACCCCATTAAATCAATGTTATTAATAAGTAACTGAGTAAAAACAACGAAAACCCTGTTACTATGCAGATAAGCTATTATTTTTTACTGAAAGATAGAAATTTATATTCTCTAAAAACATCTTAAGAGTGGCTTTTAAGCTTCAATAATCTATAAAAGTAAGGAAATCTATAAATTTCTTGATCAATAAATGAAGTACTTAGGATTTCTCTTTAGGCAGGAAAAAGGAAAATGTGGATGGATGTAAAAAAAACCTATACCTTTAAGAACCATTAAGTGTTCATTACAATGAAAAGGGAGATCTGTTTTAGAAACAACCGTTGTGCGATAAATGATTTGCAAAAATAACGCTCAACAGCCAGGTTTTTCTTTTAATTCAAGGTACTCCATATATAGAGTCTGTGTGAGCCCCAGGAAGTACTCCAGATACCAGATTCACGTCTCAAAACAGAATTATTTTTCTACCACAGTCGGACTGGAACTCGAGACCTCTAAGTCTTAAACCCTAATCTGATTATATCATATCTTCGTAATATTAAGTATCTTCCTGATTAAGGGAAGGTACTTGTCTTATACGAGAGTATTCTAATAATCATAAGAATGAAAATCCTATTCTAGTGAACATCTATATTCGATCATGAGAGACATAAATTATAAATAGGATGCAATAGGAAAAATCCCCAAAACGAAGTCATCAGTCTCCAAAATACTGGAACAAAACCAACAAGTGGACGATTTGCCTATTCAGGACAGGCGGCAAATGAAAATTGCATCTAAGATGACGATTGCAGCACAGCTGACACCAACAATCCAAACAGATAAATCAAATGGAGACGGCAGCCTTGCTCCTTGACTCTCCACAAAAACACTTGAACCTCTTGAAGCAAGGTTGCTGTCACTATTTGATGAACCAGTTTGCACAGAAGTGTGAGATATGCTCCATTTAGACTTCTTTGATGTGACTTGCTTTCGACGTGTGCCCTGATTATGCTTGTATCGCCGTAAAGTCTGATTAGTTGTTTCAAGTATTTTAGAAACTTAAGGCTTATGGGATTCGTCCAATTGATCAAAACAGAGTCCATTGAAATTAATTAAGCCGCGTATACACTTGAGCATTCGCCCCGAATGAGTATACGGTCCTCCGAGAGGGGGAAGCATTCCACATGAGCACTGAGCCTGGAAGGTAGAGGCCCCAACCCCGAACAAGGAATTCAGTCTATCCTGAGCCTCTATCAACCATGGTAAACAGAAAACTTCTAGTTGCCAGGTAACTATAAAAAAAAAAAAAAAAAAGAAAGAAAAAGCGATGGTGACAAATGAAATTCTACAGGAAAAGGAATGCCCAAATGTTAATTACTATTGAGCAGGAAACAGAAGAAAACTTCAAAAACTTCACTAGGATGTCACGTGTGTATTTCGAATTCACAACTAAAGTGTATATAGGCGGCTTAAAAAGGTGGAGTTCAGAGTAGAGAGGGGATGGTTGTTCGGCCATTCGGGGCGTCTCGAGTTTTTCCCCGTACCCACCGAGCACGAAACGAATGCTCATTCGTGGCGAATGCTCAAGTGTATACTTTAGGCTTAGGCTTTACTGTACTCAAGATCGATGCAATAGTTCCGAAACACAAGTGATACCTTAAAAAAATATTTCAGTATGAGATCAATATCTATAGATATATCGATACCAACGGATATCGATCTTGCCATTAGCTAACTAATCATTTACGAAACCCTTATCAGCTTTCCAGCTTGTTTTAATCAAGGGTATATTTCATCGCAGAGAGTTTTGACAATCCAGTGTATCATTGCCAAATAAGGTTGCTAAAGTGCAAATTGATTTGTTATTCAGATTATTGATTAGAACACTGTGTTAATAAGTTGTAAGTCCGGTCGTGGCACTATTTTTCTTTACAACAGATTTATGTTAACGCTGTGGAATCAACAGACTTTTCCACCCTCAATAAAGTGGGTATCTCTGATTAGGGGAGAAGCCTAGTGCTGTGATATTGAATCATCCCTATAAATAATATATTCCTCAAGGTAGTATCCTTGGTCCAATCCTTTATACAGTTTATACAGCTGATATCCCGTCTCATCCAAATACTATCCTTACCACGTATGCTGATGATACATGTGTATCATCAGTCAACACCAATCCAGTTATTGCATCCCAAAGCCTCCAATCCCATATCACTGATCTTGAAGAATGGTGTCAAAACTGGAGGATTAAAATAAATTCTAAAAAATCGCATCAAATCACTTTTACCTAACGTCGTAAACCAATGACTTCCTGCCCTTCAGTATCTCTTAATAATATCCCACTGGTACCTGTAGAACAGATCCGATACTTAGGGTTGCACCTTGACAAACGATTGACCTGGAATCCTCATACAAGACTGAAAAGACAAGAAACTGCTAGACGTTTCAGGTTACTTCAACACTTACTCGACAAACGCTCTAAGCTCCCAATTAACTACAAAAGACTCATCTACATGACCATCATACGACCTATTTGGACTTACGGAGTAGAGCTTTGGGGCTCCACTAAGCCATCGAATTCCTCTCGTATCCACTCCTTACAATCCAAAATCCTTCGTAAAATCCTCAATGCTCCTTATTTTGTTAAGAATAAAGTCATCCATAACGACCTTAATGTCCCTTTTGTTGCTGATTTTGCCCGAACCCGGTATCTATCCTTTCATAACAATCTTCATTCCCACTCAAACCCTCTAGTTTCAAACTTAGCTTCCTCTTCAATTCCCGATAATCCTCCGAGGCGTCTGAAAAGAAGATGGCCCCGTGACCTCCTTACTTGAACTTTGGTTTGAGTACTACTAGTGGGTAGTGTCTCTACTTGTCATTATCATGTCAATACGTAGCACTTATCCTATTTACTTGTTGTATTATTGTAATACAGTTGTAGATATCAATAAATAAATTTATATAGTAAACAAAAATAATAATATATCAATAAATCAATATAATAAACCACATAAAATAAAATAACAATAAATCACATTTATCTGCACAAACGTTGGCTTAGAAAAACTTCATCCCACGTCACGTGCTGAATTCAGGACCCTTCATGTTTTATAACGGAAAAAATATCGAGCTTAATTCAAATTAATTATAGGCTAAAATTCATAACCTGAATATTATTATTTCCTTTTATATATAGTTAAGAAATATTTCATGAGGAAAGACACCTTTTCCTTCAATCTAATAAAAAAATGTTTACCCTTATACGTCCACCAGACCCACCTGAGCTAACCCTCGTAGGTAAAAGAGTGAAATGGAACCCCGCCAGCGAAGCTATACGATACCTTGGAGTTCACCTGGACCGCCGCCTAACCTGGAATACCCATATCAATATTAAATTAACCCAAACCTACGCAAGATTGTCAATGTTCAATCCTATCGTGAATAGAAAATCAAAATTAAAACCAGAGATAACAATTCTCATGTACAAAACAATCCTAAGGCCATTACTGATGTAAGGCTGTGAAGTCTGGGGAGCAGCATCCATTACAAAAAGAAAAAGATTCCAAACTATTCAAAACAAGGCCTTAAGAATCGCAGTGGATGCCCCCTGGTTCATCAGAAACAGTCAACTACACCGTGAACTACAAATAGAAACAATAGACGACCACATGAAAAAAATATTCAGAAAATTTCATGCCCAACTACCAGCAGTTAAAGGAGCAATAAATTACAATATAGGAAAGCAGACATCATCTCGAAGACTAAAGCCCAGGTTACTGTAGGACATCTTATTATACATCTTATTATACATTTATTATCTGTATAAATATGTATTATAGTGACATTACTGCCTTAAATTTATTTAACAGCTATTTTATATATGTATATTTTTTTATATGACACAATCCACTGTTTTAATGTTATCTAATAGTTATAACGATGTATTTAGTTAGGGGTGTCTATTGTACGGACTATACCCCTCCCCATAATCAATTGCTATAAACAATAAATAATTAATATTATAACAACCATGTAAAGGCCCACCAGGCCGATCTGGTAAAAATAAAATAAAATATTTTAAAAAAAAATAATAAAATTTCTTTCTTTCTTATTATGGCTTCTGTAAATACTTCATAACAAACTTCTTATTAGTCAAATCTTCGCCTAATTTTATTTCGCCTTATCTACTTCCTATTAGGCCTTAAAAAATAATAAACACTACATCATATGAAGGATTTTCAGTGCTTGGAAAGGGTTAAACGGTTTCAAGGACAACGGATGTACAATGTGATGATTTGGGCAAAATCACGCGTTGGGTTTTCCCACAATTAAATACAGTCGAACCTCGATATAGCGAATTCCTTGATAAATCGAAGTTTTTCTATTCCCCTTGAATCTGCCACCTCTACATATCGAAGGGTTGGTTTAGAAGACCTTGATATATCGAATTTTCCAAGATTCCTTAGCTTACACTGCACCTCTACAAAACGAAGTTTTTGGAAACCTCTACATATCGAAGTCAATTCGTTAAATATGAACCGTTCAGCCTGAACAGCTCGTTCTGAGAAGCATTTTGATTCTCAGAACGGCCTTTTTTCTCAAGTACTCCTGTAACTCCCCCACTCACATTTGTTTCCAGTTTGTTTCGGTTTCTGCTAACACTTGTGCAATAGGTTTCGTCTTCTGTCGTACTAGGTTAAGTATTGGATGATGCATTGGATAAAGTGTCGTTTTCAGGTATACAAACTACAATTTCCGATTTTTTTCAAAGCTCAGCTTATTTTTTTTCACAAATTCAATATGTATCTGTTTTTTAGTCTATTGTTTTATTGTTAAATAATGACGAAGTATGGTTTTTTTCTAATTGCGTGTTTTTTTTTCTAACTGCTTTTAGTTATACTTGTCATAAAAATTCTTCATTTCAATATTCAAAAATAGCTATCTTAAGCAATGTAATTGGCGTAAATTGTATTGTTGTACGTATATGTACAATATTTTAATAAAATAGGTACATTTTTTCTATATTAGATTGAGGATATACATATTTTATTATGAACCTCTACCTCTATATATCGAAGTCAGTCAGAAATCACCTCAATAAATTGAACCTCGCTATATCGAAATCCTCGGTAATTCGAAGTTTTCTCATTCCCTCTGAGTTTGGATATACCGAGGTTCGACTATGCTTACATTATCGATGTTTGGTAAGCTCCCAATCTATAATATAAATTTATACTCACCACATGAACAACGTTTTAAGGTATTCGAAAATAAGGTGTTGCGAATTATAAGAATATTCGGTCCAAAAAAGGATTATACTACAGGAGAATTTAAGAGATTGCACAAAGCGGAATTG
The DNA here is from genome assembly GCA_037127475.1 of Arma custos. NCBI lineage: Eukaryota > Metazoa > Arthropoda > Insecta > Hemiptera > Pentatomidae > Arma > Arma custos. The sequence goes on along the minus strand of CM073764.1, from coordinate 134,971,529 downwards.
CGAAGCATATACCCGGTTAATATTATTCAGGTGATAGCGTCGCGATGGGCTTGTAAAGTTGGTGGACTGAGTAACGAACGAACTCCTAAAAAGTTAATAAGCAATGTATCGACTGGTAAATTCCTGAGACCGAGGCGTAGGTGGGAAGATTTCGATCAGAAGGTATCGAGCCTTCGGGTCCGCCAAGGCTTTTGATTTATTATTTATTTTTACTCTCCACAAACATCTTCAGCGGACTTTTAAGTTTCCAGAACCTATAAAAGTAATTCTCTACGGTCACCTGTGGTCTAGTGGTTAGCGTAACAAACTACTACTAAACCCAAGATCGCGGGTTCAAAGCCCGTCAGGTGACCCTAGGATTTTTTTAAGGGAGTAAAAAATCCTTAGTTACGCCGTCCTTCGGAAGGGACGTTAAACGGGGGTCCCGAGCCTGTACGATGTCAGGTACTCGTTAAAAATCCCTATCCTAATTAAACCTGGATAGGCAAAATTTAGAGCTCCCACTGTAGCATCGTCCGATTAGCCATAGCAGCATAAAGTGACGTTAAATGAACAAACAAACAATTCTCTTTATCAATAATGTTTAAGATGGAGAGTAGAAATACCTAAGCTGATTTTCATAGTGAAAAAAAAAATGAATCACTACAATCAATCAAGCGGTTGGGTTCTGTACATGGAAGTGACTCGTCAACGATAACGCTCAAACTGCCAAGTTATTCAATATTTAAATATCCAAATTATTAAGGATGGGTGAGCCCAAAAGGGTCTCCAGGATCCGCAAGGTTTGTCAAATGCTTACAATAGACCTGAGGTTTTGGATTAGTAGTTAGTTCTTACTAACCCGTTAGTTAGTTAGTTAGTTCATTTAACGTCACTTTATGCTGCTACGGCTAATCGGACGATGCTACAGTGGGAGCTCTAAATTTTGCCTATCCAGGCTTAATTAGGATAGGGATTTTTAACGAGTACCTGACATCATACAGGCTCTGGAACCCCGTTTAACGTCCCTTCCGAAGGACGGCGTAACTAAGGATTTTTTACTCCCTTAAAAAAATCTTAGGGCCACCTGCCGGGCTTTGAACCTGCGATCTAAACTAACCCGTTAGTTCTTACTAGTAGTTAGTTCTTACTGACTACCCCGCTCACTAGGAAAAATAAAATTACTATCTAAGGCCTTTTAATCGACGCAAACATTACACGCGGAGTACTCAAGTAGATTGCCCTAGCCCGTTTCACTTCTTAACGATCAACTTCTTCAAGTGCAGAAACTCTTTCGTAACTCACTTTGGAGGCTACAAACAGCTGGTCCTTCCTGTCATTGATTACTAAGCAGTGATGATTTTTATTATCGTAGCAACGGTCGATCTAGTTCTCGTTAAGAAAATCTGATTTCCTGGTAAGTTGTACCTTAAAGCATTCTTCTAAATGTCTTGGAAATCACTGCCAATTTAAAATTAATCGAGAGGTGTAATCCACGCGAGTTTCCTCAAATTTGCGAAATGTGAAACGAATACGCGTTCAACGTTCAGTTGATAATTTCCTATAACTTAATAGCGTCATATACAAATGACGTATATAATCATTTAAGTTACTTCAATTCTTATAATTACACTGTTTAAGCAATTTAATTAATAATTTAAAAACAAAACAAAATTAAGGTAGACTGGTAGCTGTAAAAGAACGGGCCAAACAAGTTTGGGTCCACTCATTAAAGTATATATATAATTTGCGTATCCACGTATAATTATCTTGTTCTATTTCTATATCTATTGCGTATATTTAACGAATGGACACCACACACGTTCAGTTGTTACTGTTTGTTCATTTAACGTCACTTTATGCTGCTATGGCTAATCGGACGATGCTACAGTGCGAGCTCTTAATGTTGCCTTTCCTGGTTTAATTACGATAGGGATTTTTAACGAGTACCTGACATCGTACAGGCTCGGGACCCCCGTTTAACGTCCCTTCTGAAGGACGGCGTAACTAAGGATTTTTTACGCCCTTAAAAAATCCTAGGCCCACCTGCCGGGCTATGAACTCGCGATCTTGGGCTTAGTAGTTTGTTACGCTAACCACTAGACCATAGGTGGCCATACCACACACGTTCATTTTACGTTTTCTGTGAAGAGATCCCTTTAAAAAATCCAAGGATTAATTAATATACTGTTTTTAATCATATTAATTAATAACATATTTGTCTTTGTTCAATTATATATGTGTATATATATATATATATATATATATATATATATATATATATATATATTATATTATTACTATTATTAGTCCTAAAGCTACCAAGTGGAATATGCCAAGTAAAGATCGTTTACGTTTGGAGCTTCCTGTTCTAATACTAGGGTTCTTTGCAAGAATTCAGCTTTTCTTTCTTCGCTCCATTTTCTTCCAGTTCTTGGCGCTTATGCCCCCGGCTTAGCCTCCCAACTTTCAATTTTTCAAGTTTAAAACTGTTGATATATATATATATATATATATATATATATATATATATATATATATATATATATATATATATATATTTATTGAATATATGCTGCACAATGTAAATATTCTATATGAAGTAACTAAATACTTAATATATGCCCTACAAAACAGGCCAGTTGTAAATGTCCTCTATGCCTTACTCTATCCTAAGCAGAGAATGTGTGTGGTCACGTTTATTTCGCAAGTACCCTTCTAAGAGTGACAAGTATGGCTTTTATGTTTGATATATCTATAATTGCTAAGCGGCTAGTAAATAAATCAAGTATTATCGATGCATTACAATCGACCTCTGTCAATATAACCGATATTAACTGCCTTCTCGGAATATCTACTATTACCCTAAAATGTTTTATGAATCTATCTTTCGAATGAATGGTCTTTTGTATGGCAATTGTTCTGAAAATAGACAATTGAGACATTAATCATGGATAAGTCCAACAGAACGAGAACTGCAATACATAACGAGTTTCAGTAAATTTTGGAAAGTAGATCAAGAATATAAAAAAAAAGTATATATTACGGAAGTCGCAGCACTATTGTGGGAAAGGCAGAAGTTGTTCTGCTACTACAAGGCAGTATATCTCCCTACATAATTAAATGGAGGTGAAGCCTTATCTTACAGGACAAGAACCTTAGTAGGATAACGGTAGAGAAAATGAAATTTGTAAGAAGAATATTGCGTAAAACCAGGAAAGACCTAACAAGAAATAAGAGAAGAACTTAAGGTGCCATCACCGAAAACCACCTCGGAATGCCAACAACTTCAATGGTATGGACGCATATGTAAAATGAGCGAATACTGAATACCAGGAAAGTGTATGGAAGTGAGATCAACTGACAGGAGACCACGAGGTATGTAAATACCTAACAAAACTCTGCATACTGCCTTAAAAATACAAATAGTTGACGCACACATACAATCATACTACAAACGCTTTAAAAAAAAAACTACAGCGGCCAATTGTCCAAAGACGTTTCGACATTTCGAAGAACGGCGAAGATCAAGGCTAGTGGTCGGGCTACTGGCACAAATTCGGGACTAATCACTTTTAACTGTTGGCCCTTGATGCCGCCTTCGTCATCGCTTTCGAAACTTCGGCCGCGAAACATCCCCGCTCGGGGGAGAAACAAATCATTTGCAGCAAAAGCAGGCTTGAATAAATTATCGTAAATAGGACTCGGGAATCGTTATGACGAATTAAAATGGAAACCTTTCAATTATATCCTGTAAAAAGGTAAATATTTCCATAAAAATTGACCTAAAATCCCACAAGCCCATGAAAGTGATCTTGAAGCATAAGTATAGTGTAACCTTAACATTTATTTTAGTCTAAACTTAACGTACAATTACTCAAAAGTTTATAAAATTAATTATTTAAAATTTCACCATTCCATACTTAGGATTGTGACAAAAGTACCAAGGTATATCAACAAGAAAAGTCTGCATACTGACTTAAAGCAGCTAATGCCAACATAGAAACATACTACAAACGTTTTCAAGAAAAACTGCACGGACCCCCAAACCCATTGCTAGAACAAAAGGCCACTATTGTCATGCCTAAGAACACTAAGAGGAGAATAAAAAGAACCTGGATGAGCGATCTGCTACCGTAGGAAATTAAATCAAACCACGGGAGAGGTACCATCGAAAACTGTTCTTCAAGTTTCTCATGCCATTTTATACTATTCTACTGACAGCCAACCCGCTGATTGCCATTGTTTTTATTTGATGGGTTTGGATGCAAATATAATGAGATCATTTTTTTTATCATGCCAGGGTTGTTTGTTTGTTCATTTAACGTCACTTTATGCTGCTATGGCTAATCGGACGATGCTACAGTGGGAGCTCTAAATTTTGCCTATCCAGGTTTAATTAGAATAGGGATTTTTAACGAGTACCTGACATCGTATAGGCTCGGGACTCCCGTTTAACGTCCCTTGCGAAGGACGGCGTAACTAAGGATTTTTTAATCCCTTAAAAAAATCCTAGGGCCACCTGCCGGGCTACGAACCCGCGATCTTGAGTTTAGTAGATGCCAGGGTTGGTAGCACATATTATGTATTTTAGAGCTTTTGGATGGCTGAGTATTGGGTCGCTTTATATGAATATTTCAATATTTCAAAGAGAAATTATTGAACTTCTGTTTATTATGTATATGTTTACAGATTGTAATGAGCTGTTATTAATCCTATAATTTTTTATAATCTTTACCATCACTACAATTGAACGAGCATTGTTCAGTACACCATGAAATATGACCATGGAAACACGCGATTTTCGTGTAACTTTTTTTATGAGCTTAGACTTGGACACTCGGCAGCGCAAGCATTACCGCGTTCGGATGTTGTAACCAACGAACCGTGGATATAAGCCAAAACCATATTTACATCGAAAAAAAGTATTGGTATCATATGCACGAATAACTCCTCTATCCTTTCTACCCAGAGGTAAAATCATTACATCTACATTGTCCATATAGGTCAATATGTGCAATCGGGAGGGACCTATAACCTTACACGACAACGCCAGACCTCATGTTTCACTACAGACAATGAAGAAACTAAACGAATTTGGTTAGGAAGTCCTCCTACACCCATCTTATTCGACAAACTTGGCTCCAACAGATTTCTATCTGCTCAACAATTTGGACAGCATTTAGATTTCATATCATTACAAAACCCCCGAAATTTTAAGTTCTGGGATGGAAAATTCGATAACACGTTGGGAAAAATGCATAGAAAATAAGGATGAATATTTTGATTTTATAAAGTTATTTTACAAAATAAATTTTTATTTGAAAACAATATTATAGCAGTTACAAAACAATGAGAGAGAGATAAGTGATGGCAACGGTAGAGACATAGCCGTTATCACAGCGGAGATCGCTACAGTTCAGGCCACCGTAACGACCCTGAACCTACAGTATGCTATTAGTACATTTCAGGTCAGTGAGTGTATTATTTCGGCCACCGGGGAGTGTCCCATCCAGGATACCAATATTAATATTTTAACTGGGTCATTCCTACTGCTCCAAGAGTTCCTTTTGAGAAGTAGAGTCATTATGAAAATATCGTAAAATTCACGCCTTTTTGTTCATAGCTCTACTATTATTTTTCAGTTCGGCTAGCTACAAAAGCGTGTTTTTTAGTATTTTTTAAAAATACGAAACTCCCTAGTTGATCCTACCAGTAGTCATATGCATATCATATAAAGAACAAGCTATGTATCCCTTTATTAATTGTCTTTGGATAAGAAAAATCCCTAATATCCGACTAATACCGAAGATCCTGGTCAGGATAATGATGCAAACTTATTAAATTATTGTATCGTCATCGGTCCTTCGGCCATTGAAGGCATCGAGTCCCATAGGGATGATGAACGGGTAAGGAAATATCAGCCTGATTATACTTGGAACGTGTGTTCAGTAAAATCAATTCATATGTGTTCATTTGTGATAAATTATAGGAGGAATTATATATAAAAAACAAAAAGAATTAAGCGATCAGTCCTTTTCAAATTAATTCAAAACAATGTGACAAAAGACGCAGGGAGAAAAACGAGTCCATGACTGCTTTATAAAACAAAGGACAAACTTGATATGAAGCGTTTACTATCTAAACCAGTTCGATCCCATTTTTATCAAAAAAATTTTGTTAATGTGTTTTGAAAGTTTAAAAGGTATTCTATAAGTGTATTTAACCGTATGGATCTAAAGCGGTTCCATTCCATACAAAATTGGCCACAAAGTAGGTGTTGTGCAACAAAATCAGTTCAATCCGAGCTTACTCAGTTTGCCGCTGCGAGCGTTAATCAAAAACGGACTACAACCCACTGTTGAAGATTATAATGTAAGCCAAAATGAAGACATTTTAACTGAAAATAATTTTATTTAACAATTTTAATTGTCTTGCTATTATATGATTTTATAAAATAGCAATTCAATTGATTTTTATTTTAATATTTTAATAATAAATACCTACTACTTTTTTATCCTTGTCTTGTAATATTTTTTATTTTATAATAATTAATATTTATTTTAATAATAACTTTTAAAATAGTGATGATTTTTTTCACTAAAGCATATGTTATTATTTTCAAGTCACCTTACTTTGGTAAATTGATTTAAATTCGCAGTTAAAAAAAAAAGTCTGTTATTTCAATCTATAATAATTAAATTAATTAACATTAATTATTATTTTTAAAAACGGTTTTAAATATTGCATATTGGAGAATCCCCAATATTTATTTTTCATCTTACAAAATAATTTTATCAAAAATACTGCAAATTTATGTCATTAGTTGACTGAGCATTCAATTTGGTTATTAATTAATTAAAAAATGTAATGCATTATGAACCCCGCGAATCGACTAAAATAGTTCTACAGCCCTAATAACAACCTATTTTTGACATGTCTGAAGCAAAAATTTGTATAAACTGTTCCAAAAGATGGCTATGAATTTTTAAAACGTTTTTTGGCTCTCCTGAAAAATTTTATCAAATGGATCGAACTGGTTTTGATACTAAATTCCGATTCGATGAACATAATTCTGTCTCAATATGTCAGGGATTAAAAAAAAATATTTATTGTATTTTTCACACATATACCCCTTGCCTATTATTAAATTTACAATAGCAAACACGTTTTTGAGCAATAGCATGGACTATGTCAAGGGTCCTCGAGTGCATTGTGTGTGCCCTGGCATTGGAGCACGAAACCATTAGTTCTTTGTCAGATAGAAATCAATTTGTCCATTTATTCGGGCATAATAGAAATAATGGTCCGCTTCCAACAAAAATAATAAACAACAGGCGAAGCGAAAGATTGAGGATGAATACAAAGGATCTGTCAAGAGTGGTTTTTTGTTTTTTAATTAAAACAGATGAGGAGTAAACATGTTTCTTTTTATTTTAAATTTCAAACTAAAAATTATTTTTAAAAAACATTAAAGTTTAAAAGTTCTATTTAATTAGAAGCAATAAACAAAAGATGTGAATTTAATTTATTCTTTTCTTTCATATTATTAAATATAAAAAATTCCATATTATTGTTTTTATAAATCATTTTCTATTATATTGCTATTTTTTCATGAGTATAATGTCATATGGTTTCCATGGTGCAAACGGCAATGTGAATGCTCCACAACCAGTCCCTTTGGGGCCGATTTACCTGTACAAGTGTTCGTATTTTGTAGCTGCATGAAGAATTCTTTCCCCGAAGCAGAACGTCAATGGACCAGACATTTGGACGGCTATTCGACATCCTGAAAAACCACAAACCTTTTTCCGATAGATATACGCGGGGAAGGTTAATCACTACGACACCCGGACGATGTGCGTTGCCTCCAGTAGGCTCACGGGACCTCACAAACCTAAGGAGTGGGGAAGGCTTGAGGAATCCCTGGACCAGGATTCGATCATTCATAGAACTTGGGGGTTTCTAAGATGCAGGCCAGTTATCCCACTCGGTCGAGCCGAAATCCCAAAAGCAATCATCCTACCTAGGTCAAGAACTACTCCTCAGACATTTATAAGTTGATGAGGGACAAAATTGGTGCATTGCAAAGTAGGAGTAATACCTACTATAAAAGGTAGAATATTAGAAAAAAATTTTATTTAAGGATTAAAGATAATAATCGTCAGAATAGGATGATACCCCAAAACTCGATATTTTGATTTATCACTTAAGAGAAAAACAAATAAAAGGATTCTGTAAAATTCAAATTATAAATTTAAATTAAAAAAAAAACATTAATTATTTGAGCTATCTTCAAGTACATTTTTATTCATGGTCTGACTAAAACCACGTCCTTTGACAATCGTTAGTGGTAAAATCCTTGGATGGTATGTTATGTCTGCATCGACATGTCCGACTGACAGAAATAGTCGAACATATGCGAAGCGATACTAATAGAGTAACAGTGATTGAAGGAAGACAATAGCGCTTCCCATTTGTTCGCCATTACCCACTTCCAGATAGCGCTAAATGTCAAGTACGAATGTGGCGCAGTTCTCAGGCTCATTATTAAACTTTATCCGAAAGTTCTAAGGTCGGAATCGTGATCCGCCCTCTCGCGGTGCTTGAAGGACTTAATAGTTTTCCTAGCTATTGGGGTCTCTATTCCATCCGTTACTTTATCAAAAACCTGTCGGTATTTAAACCATGCCAAATGCCTTAACTAAAAAATAATAACATTACCTTGGGCGTAGAATCGTTAGCCAACACCTGAAGGAATAGGTTGGCAAAACTGAATGGCTCGTGTGTGAAGGTAAATCAGTAACTTACAATACGTATTCTATGAGCAATGCATATTTATATTATGAATAAAAACCTCTTTAGCCAAGTTAAGGGATTTTCCGTGGGGGGAAAACTTATGGCTTCTCGTCAGCGACATGCTCGTGACGTGTTGTGCGAGACTAGCGACGAGTAGCCTGTGCATGAATTATAAAATTCGTTGTATTCAACTTCAGTTTAAAGGTTAGAGTTCGATTGATACAATATTAACAATATTAATTAACTAAAAAGTTGTTTAATAGTTAATAGTTGTGCACATGACGCTCATAATAGTTGATTTTTTTTAAGTTCCTAATGGATGCAAATACGTAGCAGGTGCGAAAGTGAGAGACATTCTCAGAAGAGGTAAAAGTGGTGCATGGGAGACAAAAATGGCACTCTTCGATTCTATGGTATCCTCAACGCTCCTTTAAGCTGCAGAAATTTGGAGTTTAAACTATTATACAAACATAGAAGTAGCTCAATTAAAATTCTTAAAATACCTATATTATTGGCCGAAATGCACTCCAAATTATATTTTACGTCTAGAAACAGGTCGTAACCCACTTATTGTAACAATCCTAAAGAAAACTGTTAACTTCTAACCGTAAATGTTTCGATAGACTTGTGAAGCTAGATAAGAAAAAACAGGACTTGACTTTTAACTGGATCTCACAACTTAAAATGGTAGCTACAACCTATCAAATTGAAGAATATTTTGCAGATTTTCATAACCCCAATGTTTTATTAGCTAATAAACATGCTATTCTTGAAAAAGTAACAAATCATTTACTGTCGAAGGATGTTGATAGAGCTCTTAACTCAAATTACAATCCAATATACAGAACTATTTGCACCTATACCAACCCTGAACCTGAAAGCTATTTAAAATTCAAGATAAACATAGAAAAATTAAGAACCGTGAATGAAATAAGAATTTCAAACCCTGAATGCCTGAAACTATTTTATAGGAACAACACCTGTGTTCTCAGAACTGAAGAAAAATGTCAGTGGTGCCATGGGACCATATTCAATAGTTTGAAGCATATAAAATTGCATTGTAAATTTTTTGTTAACACACGGAAACAATTTCTGCAAAAATATATTGTCCAGTATGAGGATGTATTATCACTTTTAAATGTACTCACTATGGACAGCGTAGAAAAATTAAACAACATTTTTTTCTATCTTCAGTCTATATGTAAAAATTCGGAATCCGGGCTTTAATTGTGGTTTGTGGTTTCGGGTACTTCTACAATATCTTGATTGTAACGTATAGAAAGAATAAGATAACTGTTACAATAAAGTATCAGCGGGTTAGTACCTAAATACATTAATTCCATTGTATTTTATTTGTCTATTTCCTTAGGTATATGCCTTATCTGCGTTATTTGTTTGGAAGATTGTTATTCTTTTGTTATAATTGATACTGTTCTATTCTGACTAAAAATTTTGTTTATTTAATTATTAAACGAGTGTTGATTATTTAATTATTGTAAAATATTTACATATTGTAGATATTATATAACTGTAAATAAAAATAACTGTAATTAAGTGACGATATGCTAATTACTAATTACTAAAAATTAACACTAAGTGGGCCAGACTCAATGGCTACAATGTTATAAATTAAAGCCAATAAAGAATTTATTATTAATCAATTAATTAATGGATGCAAATGCACAAAAATTTGGATGCTATAAGCAATGTTCTATTTTTTTTTCAATTAAATTGCATTAATCCCTCCCATTTACCTTAATAACTCACCCATCCCACAGTCTGACAAAGTACAATACCTGGGACTAACTTTTGATAGGAGAATGACATGGGGTCCTCAGATTAAAAAACGCCAATCACTGAATCTTAAACTGAATATTGCATTGTATTCTCTATTCAGGAAAACTCCAGACTAGAAACAAGACAGAAATTAAACACGTACACTTACTAAAACCAATTTGGACATATGCATTACAAATTTATGGCATCGCTAAACAGACTCATAGAAAAATACTACAAACTTTCCAATCAAATGCACTCAGACATGTCACAAAAGCACCCTGGTATGTCAATAACAAAACATACAAACTTAAAAATACCAACTGTGTTGACGAACATACTACAAACGACTTCAAGAAAAACTATGCGGACATCCAAACTCATAAATAGAACAAATGGCCACTACTCTCATGCCAGAGAATACTAAGATTAGATTAAAAAGAACGCGGATGAGGGATCTTTTATTATAGGAAATTGACTCAAGCCGGGGGAGAAGTAGCTGTTGGCTACTGTTCTTTTTCATGCCTCTCATGTCTTTCTGTATTTTACTTTACTGTCAGCCAATCTGCTGATTGTCAATTAATTGTATTTTACAGGTGTGGATGTAAATATAAAGAGAGAAAAAAAAATTGCATTCATATTTTATTTTGAGTTTGTGCACTCCATCATATCATTTGATTCATAAATTTTTTTTTTTTAATTTATTTATTGATATCTACAACTGTATTACAATAATACAACAAGTAAATAGGCTAAGTGATATATAATGACATGATAATGACAAGTAGAGAAACTACCCACTGGTAGTACTCAAATCAAAGTTCAAGTAAAGAGGTCACGTGGCCATCTTCTTATCAGACGCCTCGGAGGATTATCGGGAATTGAAGAGGAAGCTAGGTTTGAAACTAGAGGGTTTGAGTGGTAATGAAGTTTGTTATGAAAGGATAGATACCGGGTTCGGGCCAAATCAGCAACAAAAGGGACATTAAGGTCGTTATGGACGAGTTTATTCTTAACAAAATAAGGAGCATTGAGGATTTTACAAAGGATTTTGGACTGTAAGGATTGGATACGAGATGATTCATAAATAAACTACTTTAATACATTTATTATTCGGGGGGGGGCTATAGATGTAACAATCAGACTAATGCTAATAATTTCAATTGACAAATTATAAAATTTAAATAATTGAGATCCTAATTGATTTAGAAATTTTTAAAAACAAAACTCATAACTGTCTATTTACATTTTTTTTTAAGAAAAAGTACTCTCTGATCTCTGGACCAACCCTTGTTCTAATTCTTTTTCAAAACGCGTTCATTAAATTTTTTATTGTAATGCCTTCTGCATCTCATTAAATTTTTAACGATACGTTTTTTTTATTAAGGATAATTTAATCGAATCCAAACTTTCATCTAACTTATAGGTCATTACTATTTTATATTTATAATAATTGATCAGCTGTTTTTATAACCTCCCCAGCTGATCGTATATAACCTTCCTTTGTCTTAGCTTTTGTGGATCGTCTTGGAACAAGGTTGTTGAATATTTTATGAGTCTGTTTGGACTGTTGATGTGAGATGTGGTGAATTTCGTCTTCTTTTAAATGTTTTTTTTTCTTTTAGTGTGTGTCCTGATGATGCCTGAATTGGCGAAATTTGATTGGTTCGTTTTTTTCTAACATTTTTGATATTGATTTTTGCATTCTGATTTTTAATTTATAATAACTTTCTCTGATAATCAATTTTATCAACTCTGTTCTTTAATATAAATCGTTTGAATAGTGCAATTTAAATGCAATGGCAAGCCATGAATGATAATTTGTCTCGATGAATCATCAAAATTTCTTTTCAACAAATCTTTTGAAAATTCAACTATTAATGGAAAAGCAACCATTTCCGGGTTTCAAGTAAATCTTCTTTAAATCCGCAGTATAAATTAAAAATTTGTCCAAACCTCACGTCATGCAATTAGACTAATGAATATTTAGAATTTTATGAATTTCATATTAGGAACTCTGTAACAGGTAGAAAACATATTTTTTTAAATATACAGACCAGCCTTAATTATTTCTTAAAGCAAAAAGTAAAACACAATCCGAGAGTTTTCGTTGTGGCTGAAGCGAATAATTACTATTCAATGCTGACACACTCACGTCATCGACAGTTAAAACGCTCTAAACACTCAATTTAGTCGAGCTCAAACAAGTTAAAAACACCGCAATTGTTTGATGTTATCTCTAAGAGAATTACATCCTCACGAAACACGTCCTCGACAAAAACAAAGAAGTCCTGCAAGGATGATCTCCCGATGTGGAGATGATCCACCTCAATCGAAAGATAAGGATCGGGAGACTCATTTGCCTAACGTATGATAACGATGCAACGGAGAACAGGATGGTCTAGAGACCTTGGCAACAGGAACCGCGACCGCAGAATACCGTTGTAGTGTAAATATCGATTTACTACACAAACCGATTAACTCCAACAAATAAACAAAATGCAGAAAAATACAAATAAATAAATTAAAATATATTTTTTTAAAAATTCCCTTCATAATATAAAGCGGTTCAAATCTCGCTCGCTGGCAGACTTTAATAAATAAAAAATCTGTTAGCGGCCGAACATGGATTCTAAGGGATCTAGGACCCTCCTGGTGCTCACCTAGCCTCTATTAAATGGGTACCGAAAATATGGAAAACATGGGTGGGTGAGCGTGTTTTAGGACAGATCACCTCAATGCTGAACCGTTGTCCGAGAAACAGTACAATCTCTACCACGAACGTAACCCCAGACCTTCATATATTGTAGTAGTACGGGTTTTTATTATATAAATTCGAATAAATATTGTAGAATACATCAATACAAATGTAAGCATTAGATAACCGAATATAAAAATATTAGAACAGAGCTATACACGTAACGGAGTATTCACAACCTTAAGACTAAAGGTGCGTTTACACGTGAGAGGAACTCGCCGAGAGTGCTCTCGAGAGTAAGTCGCAGAGCCCTTTACACGAGAGAGTGAAATTCACCCTAGTCCACTCTCGGAGAGCTACTCGCCATGGCAACTCTCGATAGTCCCTTCAGACCGTTTACACGGTCGATTTCTATTAGTTTTCAGAGTGTCTTCTAATTGTAAACATCTCGTGATTCCAGTTCAGGAGTTGTTTCTACTAAACATATACATTATTTGATGTCTTCAAGGAAAAGAGAAATGGCAGCGGCTTTGATGATTTTGTGTATGTCAAAGAAGAACGAATTAAGGAGGAAAAAAAAATGGGTCAGGTCTTGGGTCCAAAGACGGATTGATTTTGACGCTTACCACACATTGACCCGGGAATTGGAACTAGAAGACGCCCAGCAATTTAGAACATTGTGAATTTTAAAATGTACAATTTTTATTGTTTATCTGAAATAAACTTACCTGATTTCTCAAATTGTGGATTTTTTTCCATTGCATTTGTATCAAAATTTGTTCAAATTTGTTCAATTTTTTAACTCTATTTTTGTAATCTCGCTCCTTAATGTCCCAAAGGATTGGGTGAGACTCGTCGTATGCTTCGATGAGCCTGCAAACTTCCTCGTGCGTCCATTTTTTTGGTAAAGACATTCTTGAGAGTACTCTCGGGAAGTCAAACTGGAATTGAATGTCTGAGAGTAACTCTCAGAAGCGTTTACACCTCCTACTGTGACGAAAGAGGGGAACTCTCAGCGAGTTCCCCCTCTACTTTCGGCGAGAACTCTCAGGATCCTTTATACTTGCGAGTTTTAATCTCGAGAGTAAACCAGCTACTCTCGATAGTTAAAAACTCGCACATGTACACGCACCTTAAGCTGTATCAAAATATGTATGTCAGTACCCATAAATATTGAAGAACATCGGGTGTATTATCCATATAAATATTTGTATGAAGAATAAATATTGACTCTAAATATATATTGCTCATAAATTATAGAAAGAAATATATGATATTAAACCTATAATAAATAATTAAACCAACTAAGGTTTCAGGGTTCAATACACCTTGTATGAAGAGAACTGATTGGTTATGCAAGTAGTCGATTTGGCCGAGACCACAAGTTTTTTATTCCTCAATGTATGAGTTCCCTTTTTATGGAGGCTGAGTGATATACAATTATTACAATGTTTTGTATCTTCGTAGAATAGTCGTCAAGAGATGTAGTAGCGGAACCTGTCAGGCCAGTTGTCCTCCTTGTTTTATTTTTATTTTTTCACACAGGATCGAACATTAAATTGCAAATGACACTCGGTTGAGAAACGACAGACTACAAAAGACATGCTCTCATGTTTATTCAGATCCGAAACACGATAATTCGGTCACGATTAGTTCACTATTGCTATGCCCGTCCAGATTTCCTCCTCGAGATTGTTCGCAACTCGGCAATATTTATGACAGCTGTTCGCGAGGTAACTTGTCCCATCGTGGAACACTACCTTTACGATATTACTAGAACTTATAAATAATTGTAATAATGCAATGACTAAGTTAGTAAGCGATATGGAAGAGTGGCACCCAAGCGTCCCTTCAAATCCATCCAAATTAGGTGCATCCAAAAACTTACAAACATTCCTTACTCTTAACGACGCCTTTATTTTTCCTTTCAATTTTACTTTTTTATCATCATCTACACATCTATATCATCTTAAGTAGTTAAACTTTTCCAAACTTCTAAACTTATTACAATCGAGAGACCTGTAGTCTAGTAGTTAGCATAACAAACTACTAAGCCCAAGATCGCGAGTTCGTAGCCCGGCAGGTGGCCTTAGGATTTTTTTAAAGGGAGTAAAAATTCTTGGTTATGCTGTCCTTCGGAAGGGACGCTAAACGGGGGTCCGGAGTACGTCAGGTACTCGCTAAAGATCCCTATCCTAAACCTTACACCTGGATAGGTGGAAAGAAAAATTGGGCCCTCACTGTAGCATAGTCCGATTGGCCATAGCAGCATGACGTTAAATAAAAAAACAACAAACTTATTCCAATCAATACCTCTACCATAAAAATCGCCACTAATTCTTCTACCAACTATATAACTTGCGTTTTACGATAATACATCGTATAAATCAGTTAATTGACGAATCTATGTTCATTTTGATTAAGATATATTCTTCTAATCATGATATACTTAATGTCATCTTCTGTAACATTAAATTTACTGATCAGTTGTTTTGGCAAATGGTTGTCTGTAAATTAATGACCGATATTTGGAAGAGCAAAGAGTCGTATCCTAGTTTACTACTCAGTGCCCTAACAACATCTGGTCCGGGAACCGATCCTGCAATGGCCGTCACAAAGAAGATGAGAACTGCCCTCCCTGTTTGGTCAGTCCTAACGTATCTCACGATCAAGCGAGATGCGTCTCGAAGCAACAAACCGAATTGTTTAAAATGCTCAACAATTATCAAATTTATTTCTGTACAACAATGAATATGTATTGTTGGAATGGAATCTTGTTTGGAATCGAATGCTGTATGTGATAACCAACGAATAAAGAAACTCTTCCTTTACAAACCGGATTATAGAAGACAGAGAGGAAAAGATAGATGGAGGATGTGAGAGAAGGAATGGTAACAAGAGGGCTGCGAAAGGAAGAAGAAGAACGCGCTTATAGGAATATTTGGCTGAAAAAGGTTTTGAGTTTCGGTATACATAGATTAAAAAAAAACTAATAAAAAACCCATAACACATTGACTCCTGTACACCTTCCATCATCTCAATGTCTGCATCATCACATGCAGTTGTAACCTTACTCTATCTCTACTTAATAAACTACAACCACGGGTACTTTACGATCCAGATTCAAACATTTTCCATTTGGCACCATTTTTCTATTGATAACCTTAATTACTGTAGCTCGACATTTTTAAAAACGACCTGCGCAGAAGTCGCCTCTGGCCTGTCAGCCGAAGGAAGCCACGCCCTTTCCCCTACTACATGGCTAACTTAACCTTACCACGCCTCCCCAGCACCGTCTCCGATTATACAAAGGGATCTTTTTTAAATAGTCGAACTGTAAATCAAATATTATAGATGAAAGCCAATCACCTAATTTTATTCCTCGATACCTCGAACTACTCGTAAGAAAAATGAGAAAAATTTAATTAATGATTATTTTTCATTAAAAGTGCAATAAGTTTGATTGATAGTTATGACTTCAGTGGCACCTTTGTTACTAATAATTTACTGATGTGGCCTTGTGCTATTATATTGTATTACATTATATAATCACATTGTATTATAATGCTATAAAGAGCTCAAAATATCCTTGAATATTATTATTAGCCCTGTGTGGTTTAAACGATAATGTAACAATAACAAAAGAATAAAAAACACATTCACAAGGTTTTTACAGGGACTCATAACTCTCCAAGTATTGGTTCATCTGGCGAAACAAATTTTTAAATATATAGCACGCACACGAACAATCATACATATATGTAAATAAAATACGTACTATTGACAGCTCAAACGCAAAATGAAAAACTTGCATTCACATTCAAACCTTTGTTTGTTATTTTTATGGACCCCCCGGAAATTACAACACCTTCAACAATCTTACTAATATTATAAATGTGAAAGTTTGTATGTTTGTCTCTCTTTCACGCAAAAACTACTGAACGGATTTGGATAAAACTTTACAGTAACATAGGTTATACATCAGAATAACACATGGGCTATATCAAGCGCGGATTTAGGGAGCGCACGGGGGCAGCCCCCCCTCGACAGTTTTATAGAAACTGTGGAGAATCCATTATAAATTAAAGGAAAGTAACATGATCATAGTTGTTAAAATATCAGAAGGAACAAGAGTGAAACTATTTGTTTTGATACAGTTCTAATCTTACTAATATTATAAATGTGAAAGTTTGTATGTTTGTCTCTCTTTCACGCAAAAACTACTGAACGGATTTGGATGACGCTTTACAGTAATATACAAGGTTATACATCAGAATAACACATGGGCTATAGCAAGCGAGGATTTAGGGGGGGGGCACAGGGGCAGGTGCCCTCCCCCGACAGTTTTATAGGAACTGTGGAGAATCCATTATAGTACATAATTAAAGGCAGATCAGGAATTTAGCATCTTGAAATTTGCAGATAGGTCCTTTGTATAATTTAAGAAAGAAATTTGGATAAGTCCACCGTTAATATAATAAAGGTTCAAAGGCTGTATGGAATCCGTCAATTTTGAAGTTAGACATCTGAAATGTTGTACGAGAAAACCTATAGTGAAAAATATTAAATTATTTAAATAATTAAATTATTTATTATTTTAAATTATTGTTAAAAAGCACTGTCAAGAAACTTTATGTGGTAGTCCAAATTCTATGCGAGCGAAGCTGCGGGCAAAAGCTAGTACTTCAATAAAGTACAATGGTTATTTTGGTTGGTTCACAAAAAATGTGCAAAAACTCAAAAAAATGTAAATTAGAATTAAATAGAAAAAATCCCCAAAAGCAAAACTTTAATATCTATAAACATTGAAAAAAAATAGATATGGATTTATGGTTATTCCACTTACCCAGCCGGGGTCGAGTAACCGTCCTTATGATTCATTAGTTGCATTTGAGCCTTGGAGGTGGTGGGATGCTTCTTGGGTGCATTATTCATGTTTTGTATTTGTTCTTTTTTTTTTTGTTGTGTTTTTTTCTATCTACCCTGAGGATGCCTGAATGGGCGAAATATTGGACAGATAATTTCTATTTCTGTTTTAGTTTGGAGACTAAGGGCTTTTCGTTGGAATTTTTCCACGGTCTTAACATTTAATATCTCTAAATACTTGAAGAACTAACCAGCGAACCTTCCGCCAAATCGGTCATCATCAGGACCTATACTAAAAGAAATATCACATGAAAGAAGACGAATGTTAGAGAAGAATTGGTCGACTGTATCTTCTAATTTAAGGAAGAAATAGTTGGGGGTGCAGTCAATCAAAACACTTCAACTTATCAACTTATTTATTATGTGCCGACGTTTCGGCCTACGATGTAGGCCATCTTCAGGGCGAATAAAACACGTTGCAGCTTGGGGAGCTCAGACACAAGTCAATCTATAATCAACGAAGTTCGAAGTTTAGTAAATCTATAATCAACAGTACAACCTGACTCATCAGATAGTGAATTTCTTTTTGTGGCTGAATTCGGGAAGCGTTGGCTTATCAGATTTTTTCTCAGTATTTTAGAGACTTGAGGGTTTGTTTTTTAGGTAATTTTTCATAATGTATTCTAATTTAAATATTAGTTTCCAGCTAATTTACTTTAATTTACATCTTGAAATGGTCGGAATTCCGTTCTTTCAAAACATGTTATTGGGTGAGGTCAGACATTGGAAGGTTTTGTAAACAAGGGGGAGAGTAGTTGGACCGCAAGGACATTCATCAGGAATACTAATCGACACAAATAGGAGCCATGAGTTAGAATTTACAATTTTACTATCCTTCAACTGTTGTTTACTTGTTTGAAACCTCCTCGTTGAAACTCAATGAAGAATAATGTTCGAAGTTATTCGGAAATAAAAATAATACGCAGAACTGCGTGGCATTGATCAGGTAGACATGAGAAGATTAATAACATCGCTATGATCGGAATTAGTTTGTTATGTTGGATAATGAACGAAACGAAAAAATCGGAATCGAATCGAGGGTATGAATGTCCATTCAAAGAGTACAACGAGACTGGTAGATTAAGATTTAGAAGATGGGAGATAAAAGATTTAGTTCAGTTTTGGAATTAACAACAAATCTGCACATGTTTAAACCAAAAAAAAAAGGTAAAAGAGTCTATTAGGGAGCGGAGTGGCTCAGCGGTAGAGCGTTAGGTCGCCTTGCCAAGGTCCTGGGTTCAAATCCCACTGCTGGCAGATGCTATTTAATCTGTTAGCGGCTTGAGATTGAACCTATGAGAACTATACTCACACAGCCTCTATAAAGTGGTACCCATAATAGGGGGGGGGGGATTTGGTGGTTGAGTGTGATCTAGGACAAATCAGAACCCTGAACAAAAGTAGTCAAACAAACAGTACAATCTTTACCACGTACAGCCAAGACCCTCAACGTGTTGTAGTAATAATTTTGTTTTCTTTAAAGAGTCTATTGATAACCAATCTCAGGCAAAGTGAGTATCACCCTACCTCATATCTCAAATAATCGTGAAAAAAATTCGTATAGTTGGATGCAAAGTTTATAGCCAATGACAATCCCAAAAAGCAAAGCTTCAAACCTCTAAAATACACGAAAAAAACTGACCAGTTCGCTAATTCAGGTCTCGTCAGGACATACACCAAAAGAAAAATCACGTATAAGAAGACGAAGTACAGCACACCTCACATCAACAGTCTAAAACTACTCATAAAGTAGAGATATTTTTTATGTATGCCATGAATTAGTATGAGCAAAAATAATAAAATTTAAATTGGGTAGAAAGGGAAACATTTATAATAGAAATTCATATGATTATAACCCTGCCTTACATCTCACACAACCATAAAATAAAAAAATAAAAAATACTCCCAAAAAATATGTTTTAAGATTTGTATTACTATATTTTTATAACATAATTTATATTTATAAGCAATCTCCTGAGAACTTAATAATATATCTAAGCAGTTTCTCAAAGACAAGACTTACTTCCTAGAATCTAAGTTCTCGGAGACAGATATACCAAAGCTTCGATGACGCCCTCTTACTCCGGAAAAAGGAAGACTTGGATCCCTGACCTCTTGGTCAAGGGCGCCTCAGAGTACGGGTGGAGTACTTTTGCACTTTTGGTACTCGGAACCTTTCTGCAACATTCAATGTTCTCCGGAAAAAAATAACAACATGCGTAGCAACATACTTCATCTTGTGTATCAGTAATTATAAGCAGTTAAAATACTTGTTCGGAATTTAAGAACAAATAAGCCATATTTCACAATCCAAATAGGAGTTAAAATTCCCAACTAATAACCACCTGTTTTACTCATGATTCGAAGAAAAAATATAAATTATTCGTAACTAAATTAGGACTGTAACGGGTTATTGTAATAGTGAGTTTGAATGCGAAAATGAATAATAAAAATCCTATACGTAAATAAGAATAGTTTCTTAGAAATAATATAAATTACATAAAATGTTGAACTAAATAGTCTCAAGAAACTGGAAGTTCTGTAAAGAAGAAGAAATGCGAAGTATCAGGTATATGTACAAGAAAGTGGAATGATATGCGAAAGAGAAGGCTGACATTCGTCGGGGATCAATACAGAATGAATAATCATAGATTGACCAAGAAAATGTTAGACTATTTCTGGAAGAAGATGACCGAAAAAACGTGGAATAAAGAAGTAAAGAAATATTAAACATTACAGATTCTTATAGGATGGAAGGAAGTGAATTTGGGACGAGAGAGAATAATCAGGAAGAATTTAAGGTTGAGAAAAGAACAGAGGAGGTTGGACGAAGGACAGAGGATCAAAGGAAACATGCCAGTGAACGCATGAAGGAATATTGGAGACAGAGAAAACACCTGGAGAGGAAAGGAAAGAATTGAAGTTATTGCGTGATTCTAAAAGTTCAATACGAAATTTTAAATAATAAATAAATATAATCAAAATAAAATTTAATCCAGTGACAATTCTGGAGCTTCCGGGTCCTAGTGCGATATGATATTGAGGGCACTTGGTGAAGCGATGCTGACCAATATGTCGTCTCCTTGGTTACGGTTAAAGAATACATATTACATTATTGATATAAAAAAATATACACCTATGCCAAGACTCACCTGTTTGCTTTTGAAAAAACCTGACCAAAATTAGAATTTTCGAATCCATTGTTTTATTTTCAAAATTAGTTAAAAATTTAATTCGTATAATCAATGTTACATACGAAGGCGAAAATGGTACGGATGGAGATCAAAAATTAATTCTCAAACAGTAACTATTTATTAGAAACCAGTTACCAACCACTTTGCAGGTCTTCATCAGTACTGAATAAACCAGAAACAGATTGGAATAAACTAAGTGTAAACAAATAAATAAACCAACAAAATTGTACACTAAAATAATTGAATAGATATTAATAGAAGTAATGATAAAAATAATATTCAGATAAAATATTCACACAAATATCATTTGTTCAATGAGTAGTACGCAGAGTTTATGTGCCTCGGGTTCAAATCCGTCTTTGGTAGATAAATTAGTTAATCTGTTAACAACTAAGAAGTAAAAAAAACCATTCTCCAGTCATAATTATTTATTTTCTCGCTTTCTACAAAGACGTTTCGACCCCTTGGGTCATTATCAATTCTTTAATTGTCTATCTTGATTTATACCATTTTTCTGCAATTCACCGTATAAATTTACTAATATCAACAACAACATAAATTATTAACAATTAAATTAAAAATGTCCTAAAAAACCGAAAATTTAAGTATAGATACCTCATATGGACGTCAATAATATAAAATTTTTTTGGAGATATATTCTTCCCCCTGGTCATTTTTCACTCTGCCTTATACTTTGGACTTCCCCTGTTCATAAAAACACCTTGCAATATTGCCTTGAAGAAATTAAAATTGTAAATCTATAGGAGTTTATTTAAATTATGCTATATATTATTTATCTTTAATATTTTATGCTTGAAATTTTGTTTTTTTGGGAGTATTAGAAATAATATGAATAAGATAGAAATAATATGTGAAGTAATGTGTGACAGGTTATGTTATGGTTATCTATAGTGTAGGCTATTCTTTGTTTATTTCTTCTTTAATTTTAATAAAATAGAAGAATACAATTTATTGACCTCTATACTTTATATCTATACTTTCGTTTATAATTATGGCTTCTAAGTATTGTCTTTTTATTTTGTCTTTCTCTCTGTGCAAAATTATTGGCTTTTCAAAATTGAATGTATGTAGTTCCTTTTTACAATGTGTTTTATGAAAAGGGGAAGTCCAAAGTATAAGGCAGAGTGAAAAATGACCAGGGAGAAGAATATATCTCCAAAAAAATTTTATATTATTGACGTCCATATGAGGTATCTATACTTAAATTTTCGGTTTTTTAGGACATTTTTAATTTAATTGTTAATAATTTATGTTGTTGTTGATATTAGTAAATTTATATGGTGAATTGCAGAAAAATGGTATAAATCAAGATAGACAATTAAAGAATTGATAATGACCCAAGGGTCGAAACGTCTTTGTAGAAAGCGAGAAAATAAATAATTATGACTGGAGAATGGTTTTTTTTACTTCTTAGTTAAATATCATCAATTACTAGTCCAGTAAAAACCTATATCATCTGTTAACAACTACCAGCGGGTAACCCAGCCTCTAGAAAGTTGGTACCCTCATTTGGGGAAGTACCTAAGGTACATCCGATGTCTCAGATATAGTACTGCCTCTACTTCGTCCTGAACCCGATACGCTCATGGGTCGCAGTGGTATGGATTTTTTTTTATCAATGCAAATTAAATACTAAATTTTAGAAATATTTAATACAGAGGAAGTGATACTCGAAAATATAGATTTCATTTTTACCGCCCACCAATTAAATGGAAGCTGGGGATCGCAGGGCATTGTGTGAATCAACGGCCTCGAACCCTAGGTCATGGGCGGTAGTCGATACCCAACTGGGAAAGATGTTATCCTCCTCCCACTGCCAGCTCAATCTTCTATCAGGTATTCATATATAAATAAACTACATAATTAGTAAGAGTAAATTTTTTTTTTTTAATTTATTTATTGATATCTACAACTGTACTACAATACAACAAGTAAATAGGCTAAGTGATATATAATGACATGATAATGACAAGTAGAGAAACTACCCACTGGTAGTACTCAAATCAAAGTTCAAGTAAGGAGCTCACGTGGCCATCTTCTTTTCAGACGCCTCAGAGGATTATCGGGAATTGAAGAGGAAGCTAGGTTTGAAACTAGAGGGTTTGAGTGGTAATGAAGTTTGTTATGAAAGGATAGATACCGGGTTCGGGCCAAATCAGCAACAAAAGGGACATTATGGTCGTTATGGATGACTTTATTCTTAACAAAATAAAGAGCATTGAGGATTTTACGAAGGATTTTGGACTGTAAGGATTGGATACGAGAGGAATTCGATGGCTTAGTGGAACCCCAAAGCTCTACTCCGTAAGTCCAAATAGGTCGTATGATGGTCATGTAGATGAGTCTTTTGTCGTTAATTGGGAGCTTAGAGCGTTTGTCTAGTAAGTGTTGAAGTAGCCTGAAACGTCGAGCGGTTTCTTGTCTTTTCAGTCTTGTATGAGGATTCCAGGTTAATCGTTTGTCAAGGTGCAACCATAAGTATCGGATCTGTTCTACAGGCACCAGAGGGATATTATTAAAGGATACTGAAGGGCACGAAGTCATTGGTTTACGACGTAAGGTAAAAGTGATTTGGTGCGATTTTTGAGAATTTATTTTAATTCTCCAGTTTTGACACCATTCTTCAAGATCAGTGATATGGGATTGGAGGCTTTGGGATGCAATAACTGGATTGGTGTTGACTTATAATACAAGAGTAATATTTAAAAAAAAAATCAATAGAATCTCAGAAGTTTGCAAATGAAAGTAACCTGGCTATGGCAAATAAATTACTTAAGTACCTAACTACTCAACTACCCATGTATCAATCCTGAAGCATCTACTGATCCTCTGTGGGCTCACTTAGTCTCTTTAAAGTAGAAACCATTAATACAGGGAAAACCTGGCCGTTGAGTGTAATCTTGGCCAAAACATATCACTTTAAAACCGTTGCCTTAGGGTGCACCAACATTGGATCCGATGCGATGCGACGCGATCCTATTCTATCACATAGGATGGTGGGCTGAAAAAACAAATAACTGAAATACGCAGTGAGTGCCTACACTGGATCAGATCCGACATGATTCTATTCTTTTCAATCCGATAGTGAAACTAGTCACTGCCTTCCGAATAAAATAGTATTAATTTTATTATTTTATTTCTTATATTTTATATATATTATAGTGAAATATAAATATATTAAAAATAATTAATAAATAATTTTATAAATTTAAAGAACCAAATGTTATAACAATGAGGTAATATTACTATATTAGAATATTTTTTTCTTGCTGTTTGACTATAAACAAATAATTTAATTGTTTTTCAATTAAAAAAAAAATAGAATTTATTGTTTTTATTAAATATTCGTGTTTTATATAATGATTTAATTTTCTCGATTGTGATAATATTTATTTCTTTTGATATTTTGTTGTTCATCTTTGCAAACGAATATAAAAAATCAGAAAAGCCCTTACCTCCCAGTGTTGCCAACTGTTTAATAAATAAATTAAACACTAAGATGATAATTTTATCAAAACTTAATGTTTCCAATTTTATTTGACGAATTAAAATTGTATGTAGGTATATTTTTTATGTACATTTCTGATAGATATAATTTTATTCAACGGAAAAATAACTTTCGCTACTATATTTAATGGTTCATGAAGATTAGTAATAAAATATTTTAATGATAATTGAC
This sequence comes from Arma custos, assembly GCA_037127475.1. NCBI lineage: Eukaryota > Metazoa > Arthropoda > Insecta > Hemiptera > Pentatomidae > Arma > Arma custos. The sequence continues at coordinate 134,946,457 of CM073764.1, read as the reverse complement.
AATACTAATTTTGATTTATGAGGGATATTTATATAATAATTATAATTTTTCAAATTACAATGTACATTTTTTAATAAACATTTTAGACAATAAAGGTTAAGTAGCCACACATGGTAACGACTGACTAATCGGACTGAAAACTAATGATTTTGAAATGTGAAAATCTCACCTGATCGTACAGTATCGGATCGGATCCAATGTAGGCGCTTCCGTATGAATAAACTATTTTGATTCCACGAGCGACTAAATCGGTCGGATTGCTCGGATAAAAATGGATCGGATCGGAGCGGATCCAATGTAGGCACTCTCGATATAATTCAGTCATTTGGTTTGCTTCGGAATTCTGATCGTATCGCATCGGATCCAATGTAGGTGCACCCATAGAAAGAGTGTAGTGCCTACCAAGTTTTCAGGTTCAAAACTTTCAGTAAATAAATATAACACTATCTTTTAGCGTCGTTTCGAGATGTAAGTTTTTTTCATATTCATATCTTAGCACTGAAAAATAAGTCTTTCCTGTTGAATTACAGTAAATCGTTATGGGCACGAAGATAAAACGCTAGTTTGAGCTAATAAATTAATTAAGATAATTTTAATGAAATGTTGTTTGTTCATTTAACGTCACTTTATGCTGCTATGGCTAATCGGACGATGCTACAGTGGGAGCTCTAAATTTTGCCTATCCAGGTTTAATTAGGATAGGGATTTTTAACGAGTACCTGACATCGTACAGGCTCGGGACCCCCGTTTAACGTCCCTTCCGAAGGACGGCGTAACTAAGGATTTTTTACTCCCTTAAAATAATCCTAGGGCCACCTGCCGAGCTACGAACCTGCGATCTTGGGCTTAGTAGTTTGTTACGCTAACCACTAGACCACGGGTGACCTTATTTTAATGAAATTGTTTAATAGTGATTTTTCTGATTGGGGTTTGATATATTTGTACTGAGTGGTAGAATCGGCTTCGAACGATTCTTTAACTCTCTGATTCTTTTTTTTTTTTGTCAACTAAACTCCCAAATCTCATTCGTTCTTGCGCTATGTCCCTCCTGTCTGTTCTGCCCAAGCCGTTTCCGTCTCCTTTTTAGATACTTCCTAAAATTTTGCCTTTAGTAAATGTTCACTTAGCAATATCTGCAGGAGTAATCTTCAGTTTCTTCACGTCTTTTCCCACTTCTTTTCCTCAGAGGCCCATTCACCATTATTAATATTCGGATCCTGGTGCCTGTATAAAGCTTGAGACTGACCCCTCCTACATACTTACATAAATCCATACGCCAATGATTCCAACAATGCAGTCGATATTGTCCAGAATTTATACAATATAGAGCAGAATTTAAAAAATACTCTGTTATGTTCGTGGTAAATGAGGTCCTACCCCCGGATTGCGCTTGTACGGATGATCTGACTTACTCTATTATTCATCAACTCTTTTTAACATCTGTCCTAAAATGTAGTTAGTATGTTCAATACAGTGATTGTCTTTAGTGTTATCACAATAGGTCACCTGTGGTCTAGTGGTTAGCGTAACAAACTAATAAGCCCAAGATCGCGGGTTCGTAGCCAGGCAGGTGGCCCTAGGATTTTTTTAAGGGAGTAAAAAATCCTTAGTTACGCCGTCCTTCGGAAGGGACGTTAAACGGGGGTCCCGAGCCTGTACGATGTCAGGTACTCGTTAAAAATCCCTATCCTAATTAAACTTGGATTGGCAAAATTTAGAGCTCCCACTGTAGCATCGTCCGATTAGCCATAGCAGCATACAGTGACGTTAAATGAACAAACAAACATTGTTATTGTGATTACTATGTTTCCATAGAGTGATTCTTTGATATCAAAGCATGCGTTATAAAGATATGGCGCACTCATCATCCCAGAAACTCCTCAAGAATTTGTTCACGAACAAGTTAATCAAGTATGAATCGAAGTAGCACAATTGTGGACAATTAGACAAGAGCCCGCGCATGCGCCCGATGTGGCAACAGTAATCAGTCCAACAAAAGAACGCCACGTTTCAATTAATCTCTTTCGGTTCTGCAACAGGTAAATCTCAGCTAAGTCGTGACGTACTAATCTTCCTAAGCTCACAACTTCCAATCAATAGCCCATTGAAGACAAATAACTTATTGTGTGATGAAAGAACAAAGAAACAGCGAACGAGTGTCGTGTGGTGTAACTGAAGAGAGAAACTAAGCAATAGGACTCAGAGGAAAATGGATATCATATTCAATATTCATGATCGAGCGAAAATTCTAATTTTGTCCTATAGAAGCAAAGAATTAGAAGTGGAAACGGTATAAAATGTTTTAGTGAATCAATACATTTTAAAAAAATTATTTATTATAATGCAATTGGGAAAAACTACAATGCAAAGCCTTATGTTTCAAAAATACACCTACTTACCAGTCGACGTTTCGCCTATTCAGGCATTATCAAGACACAAAAACAGAAAAGGGTTATGTGAATCACATCTCGAAAAAGGTGCAATACATCCCAATGATCATCAGCCCAAACAGGCTCCAAACATGAGACAGCACCCCACCACCAAGACGTTCAACATACAACTCTGTATAGTTGTATGTTGAACGTCTTGGTGGTGGGGTGCTGTCTCATGTTTAGAGCCTGTTTGGGCTGATGATCGTTGGGATTTATTGCACCTTTTTCTTCGAGATGTGATTCACATAACCCTTTTTTGTTTTTGTGTCTTGATAATGCCTGAATAGGCGAAACGTCGACTGGTAAATGGGTGTATTTTTGAAACATAAGGCTTTGCATTGTGGTTTTTTTCAATTGCATTATAATAAATAATAGTGTTTCTTTCTGAGTTTTTGGCTCTATTTTAGTGAAAAAATTATTTATTGAAAAATACGTAGTAATCGAATAACAAATTCAACGTGGAAGATCACGAGGTCATATTTTTTCAGACACCTCGGAGGATTACGCAATTGAAGAGGTTGCTAAGTTTGAAACTACTGGGTTTGAGTGGTAATAAAGATTGTTATCGGATCTATACAAAATCAGTAACAAATTGGAAATTGAAGTCGTTATGGATGACTTTATTCTTAACGAAATAAGGAGCATTGAGGAATTTACGAAGGATTTTGGATTGTAGGGATTGGATACGAGAGGAATTCGATGGCTTAGTGGAGCCCCAAAGCTCTACTCCGTAGGCCCAGATGGGCTTTATGATTGTCATGTATATGAGTCTTTGTATGTAATGGGAGCTTATAGAGCGTGCCTAGTAAATCTTGAAGTAGCCTGAAACTGCTACACGTGTGAAACGTTTGTCAAGGTGTAGTAACAGTCCTGTTCCACAGATTTAAACAGTAAGGGATGCATTAACTGGATTAGCGTTGACTGATAATAGACATGTATCATCACCATTCGTGGTAAGGATAGTGTTAGGATGGGTTAGAATATCATCTGTATTAACTGTGTAGAGGATTGGGCCGAAGATACTGCCTTGAGGAACACAAGGAGGTTGAGAAAAGGGGATGAGTAAACATTATTATGTTTACTTTGAATGAGAAAGTATGGATTAGGATTGGATAATAAGACAGTATGTAGGGGGTGGGAATTGACGGAGTTTATAAGGCAGTCTCGTGGAATCAAAAATAAATGAGGAAATTCACTTGAGCGGCATAGTAATAAAGATTTTTGATTAAGTGGACAGCTTCTTTTAATTTTTACCTTAATTATAAAAAGTATTTTATGACCGTGGAAAAATTCCAACGAAAAGCCCTTAGTCTCCAAACTAAAACAGAAATAGAAATTATCTGTTCAGTATTTCGCCCTTCAGGCATCCTCAGGGTAGATAGAGAAAAAAAACAAAAAAACAAAACAAAACATGAATAATGCACCCAAGAAGCATCCCACCACCTCCAAGGCACAAATGCAACTAATGAATCCATATATATCCCAATATTGGGCGAAATATTGAACAGATAATTTCTATTTCTGTTTTAGTTTGAAGACTAAGGGCTTTTCGTTGGATTTTTTTCACGGTCTTAACATTTATGTAAGGTCTCTTTTTATTTTTCAAAAAGTATTTTAGTTCATACATTGTTTAATAGATGCTATAATATCTGGGGACAGCGATGGTTAAGATGTGAAATCAGCAATTTCGTGACGACCCAACGGAATGAATTTCGATCTTCTCACTCTGGTTATAAAAGTTGGTAAGCCGGGATAATAACGATACGATTTCCTTAACAAGAGTAGGAAAACTCAACACAGGAAGAAGTTCAATAAAATACATTTGTTATTCACTAAAATAGAGCCAAAAACTCCAAAAAGAAACACTATTATTTATTATAATGCAATTGGGAAAAACCACAATGCAAAGCCTTATGTTTCAAAAATACAGCTACTTACCAGTCGACGTTTCGCCTATTCAGGCATTATCAAGACACCAAAATCAAAAAGGGGGTTATGTGAATCGCATCTCGAAGAAAAAGGTGCAATACATCCCAACGATCAACAGCCCAAACAGCCTCCAAACATGAGATAGCACCCCACCACCAAGACGTTCAACATACAACTGCCAATTGTATCATTTTTAACCCAAAAGTACCAAATGAAACGTTTCCATAGTTACATTTTGAAATGGGCCAACAATTAGAGAAGAATGACATTACAAAGCAAAGTGTAATTGAGCGGAATCCAGGTTTTACCCTTTGGACTCATCCCAGGACTTAACCACTTCGTTACATCGCCTCTACTGGATAATGAAAACCTTTCACTTTGCCCTAAGTTTCTTGGTTCACAACCTGAGCTCTGAGTTCGCAACCTCAATTCTTCCAACATACCTCCTACAGAATCGGGAAACTGGCGGCCACACAATAGTGATCTACCCATAACATTTATACAATTTATAATACATATTAAATTATTTTTTAAATTTAATATTCATATTCAAATTTCCTCAAGGTAGTATCCTTGGTCCAATTCTTTTTACAGTTTGTACAGCTGACATCCCAACTCATCCTAATACTATCCTTACCACGTATGCTGATGATACATGTGTATTATCAGTCAACACCAATTATTGCATCCCAAAGCCTCCAATCCCATATCACTGATCTTGAAGAATGGTGTCAAAACTGGAGAATTAAAATAAATTCTCAAAAATCGCATCAAATCACTTTTACCTTACGTCGTAAACCAATGACTTCCTGCCCTACAGTATCCTTTAATAATATCCCTCTGGTGCCTGTAGAACAGATCCGATACTTAGGGTTGCACCTTGACAAACGATTAACCTGGAATCCTCATACAAGACTGAAAAGACAAGAAACCGCACGACGTTTCAGGCTACTTCAACACTTACTAGACAAACGCTCTAAGCTCCCAATTAACTAAAAAAGACTCATCTACATGACCATCATACGACCTATTTGCACTTACGGAGTAGAGCTTTGGGGCTCCACTAAGCTATCGAATTCCTCTCGTATCCAATCCTTACAATCCAAAATACTTCGTAAAATCCTCAATGCTCCTTATTTTGTTAAGAATAAAGGCATCCATTACGACCTTAATGTCCCATTTGTTGCTGATTTGACCCGAACCCGGTATCTATCCTTTCATAACAAACTTCATTCCCACTCGAACCCTCTAGTTTCAAACCTAGCTTCCTCTTCAATTCCCGATAATCCTCCGAGGCGTCTGAAAATAAGATGGCCACGTGACCTTCTTAGTTGAACTTTGATTTGAGTACTACCAGTGGGTAGTTTCTCTACTTGTCATTATCATGTCATTATATATCACTCAGCCTATTTACTTGTTGTATTATTGTAATACAGTTGTAGATATCAATAAATAAATTTTAAAAAAAAATATATATATATTCAAATTTATATGTCTAAATTTTCAGGCTCTAATGGTTAAGTCAATAAATATACAATTATATTTGGGCAACGTTTCGAGATGTTATTGTTCACATATTCACGTCCTAACATTTAAAAAACAGGTTTGGGTTGAATTAAACGTAAATAGTAATGAGAATTTATATCCAATGTGCGATCTTGAACTACTCTAGTAGTAAAAAGTAATAACATGGCATTTTTAAACAATTAAAATGGAATGCAACGATTTAAAAGATAAAACAAGCTACATCTTACTCCAATATTTCGATATAGGAACATTTAAATACAAAGAATGCAGTGGATTAACACATTTTTCTTATGAGCTATAATTTTTTTTTTTTAAGAGAAAAGATAGGCCCTCGGCCGGGATTCGAACCCGGAACCTTTGTCTTTCCGTGACAGCGCTCTACCATTTGAGCAAATCAGAACTCAAATGGTAGAGCGCTGTCACGGAAAGACAAAGGTTCCGGGTTCGAATCCCGGCCGATGGCCTATCTTTTCTCTTTAAAAATAAAAATATTTAAAAATCCAAAAATTGACCAATAATTATAAAAAATTATAAATAGTAATATGACGTAAGTCAATAAGATCCTAAAATTAAATTAATGTTCAAAGAACTTTGTTCATCGCAAAATTGCGAGAACACGAGGACATGGGATAGGATAAGAGAAAAGATTTGTCCTCTGCCGGCAGGCGGCCTTGGTTGCTCAAATGGTAGAACGCTGCAACGGAAAGACAAAGGTTCTGGGTTCGAATCCCGGCCGAGGGCCTATCTTTTCTCTTTAAAAATAAAAATATTTAAATATAAAAAAATTGACCAATAATTATAAAAAATTATATTTCTTTTAAATTGAGGTTTAAGGGTAATGGACGCTAATTAGATATTTTTCTTGGGGATGTAAAAAACCTTCAGTCCAAATTCATTGTATTTCATCATTAATCATTTACGTTTCGACTTATGTGGTCATTTTCAATATACATTGATCATATCAGAAACCTCTTATGTCAGAAATACATCAATCAACGAGGTATAAATTGTTTTTCCTTTATGGAAAATAATAGTTCCAATTGTCATAATATAAAAATTTTTGATTTTTCATTAAAAATATGTTGGGTGTATCTTATCCCACAGTCAGGCACATGTTAGATACACCCAACATATTTTTAATGAAAAATCAAAAATTTTTATTTTAGATAATGACAATTGGAACTATTATTTTCCATAAAAGAAAATGAATATGGTTGATTGCTATAGTTCTGCCATAAGAGGTGTATGATGGGATGAATGTATATTGAAAATGACCACATAGTTTGAAACGTATAATAAATGATGAAATACAATGAATATGGACAGAAGGTTTTTTACATTCCCAAGAAAAATAAATTTTTTTTAAAACTAAAAAACAAACCTTTCATTATTTTAGTCCATGAAATATTCAATACCTCAAAAAAATTCTAAGAAGACACTCATATTTTAATAGGCACATTGGGGGGGGGGGGTTTACAAAATAAGTATTAAAATGAACTTCAATTTTTAGAATAATAGAGGGGTACTTCCATTAAAGAACACTTCTGTTGATCTTATTTTGATTTTGCCATCTTAGGGTGCACCTACATTGGATCCGATCCGATGAGACGTGATCCTTTTCCATCACATAGGATAGTGAGCTGAAATACGCAGTGAGTGCCTACACTGGATCAGATCCGACACGATTCTATTCTTTTCAATCCGATAGTGAAACTAGTCACTGCCTTCCGAATAAAATAGTATTAATTTCATTCTTTTATTTCTTATATTTTATATATATTATAGTGAAATATAAATATATTAAAAATAATTAATAAATAATCTTAATTTTATAAATTTAAAGAATCAAATGTTATAACAATGAGATAATATTACTATATTAGAATATTTTTGTCTTGCTGTATGACTATAAACAAATAATTTAGTTGTTTTTCAATAAAAAAAAAATAGAATGTATTGGTTTTTTTTATATATTCGTGTTTTATATAATGATTTAATTTTCTCGATTGTGATAATATTTATTTCTTTGATGACACAATCAAGGCTCTTTTCGAACTAATTCAATGAGTAATTCTTTTCAGTCTATTTTGTTGTTAATCTGTGCAAACGAGTTTAAAAACTGTATACCTTTACCTCCCAGTGTTGCCAACTGTTTAACAAATAAATTAAACATTAAGACGATAATTTTATCAAATTTAATGTTTCCAATTTTATTTGAGGAATTAAAATTGTATGTAGGTATATGTTTTATGTACATTTCTTATAGATATAATTTTATTCAACGGAAAAATAACCTTCGCTACTATATTTAAAGGTTCATGAAGATTAGTAATAAAATATTTTAATGAGAATTGAGAATATTTAATTTTGATTTATGACGGATATTTATATAATAGTTAATTATCAAATTACAATGTACATTTTTTAATAAACATTTTAGACAATACAGATTAATTTGGCACACATGGTAACGGCTGGCTTATCGGATTGAAAACTAATGATTTTGAAATGTGAAAATCGCACCTGATCGTACAGTATCGCATCGGATCCAATGTAGGCGCTTCCGTATAAATAAACTATTTTGATTCCACGAGCGACTAAATCGGTCGGATTGCTCGGATAAAAATGGATCGGATCGGAGCGGATCCAATGTAGGTGCACCCTTAGGCTATTTCAACATTTAATAGACAAACGCTCTAAGCTCCCAATCAATTACAAAAGACGTATACATGACTATTTTAAAACCTATTTGAACTTACGGAATAGAGTTTTGTGGCTCCAGTAAGCCATCGAATTCCCCTCGTAAGCAATCTTTACAATGCGTAATTCTTCTTAGAATTTTCAATGCTCCTAACTTTTTATCTATAAAATCGACTCTAATGAACTTAATAGCCCCTTTGTTACTGTTTCGGCCCGAAACCGACGTCAATCCTTTCATGACAAACTTTACTCCGACTCAAACCCAAAAGTTTAAAAACCTAACTTCAATTCCCGATAATCCTCCGAGACATTAGAAAAAAAAATGGCCTAGTGAACTTATAAGTTGGATTTTTTATTTGAGTAGTACCACTGCATAGTTTCTGTACACGCCTTTATCTCATGTCATTAAGTATAATTAATATTATAATAATATTATAATTAAGTATAATACAGTTGTAAATTTAAAATTTAATTTAAATTTAAAATCCTGTTCCTTATTTTTTTGAGGATATCCTTTTCCCAGGACGACTCTATAGTTCTTGCGCTGGAGGACTCACGTGGTTGGCCATGCGCTCCTGATCACGAGGAAACAAACGTGGATCACCTTAAATACCAAATACCAAAATCTGCACCTACCTTCTCCTCCCAAGCAAGTATTATAAGATATAATATTCTTAAAATATTTCGTAAAAGAATACTTGAAACGTACCACCACAAACGTACCAGTACGTTTTCATTTGATGAAATATCATCTTGCTTCTTGTTTTTAATTATAATTTGTAGTAATGTTCAGAATTCACAGATTTTTTTTCAAAAATATCTTTGCAAACTAAAAAAGTTATTAAAACACTTATTGTGCCTACAATCGGTAACATAACCTTTACGGTTACTAACGGTAACTAACGTGACTCCTTTTAAGCGATATTTTCTTCAACTAAATAAAATGTTAAAAATAAAAAAACTCACGTTTGGGACCGAAATTATCTTCCTAAATTATGTCACTGATGTAACAAACACCTATTCAATTCTGTAGAACAATTTTTTATATTGATTATAAGTACATCTCAGATTTTAAATTTTTTTGTTTTTAATTCGGCAATACCAAAATTTTCCTTTGCCATATAATTTACGATTTATTCGTAGGTATGATTACACAAAATAAGAAAAACTTATTTCATTCTGCCAACGTTTCGGCCTAAGATGTAGGCCATCTTTTGGGCTGCCGTGGTAGGCCCGTTCATATGTGAACCGAATATCCTCATGGGTTGTGGTGTTTGAGCAGGATAAATTGTGGTATTTGAAGAGGATAAATCGTGATATTTGTCTTACAAGATACTAAATTAATTAAAATCGGGTACAAAACAAGTAAGAAATTCAGTCATTAAATAAATGGCCAATAAAAGAAATTATCAAACGAAAATACTAAATTTATCATTAAATGATGAAGAGGCATAATACTATTACTTTAAGTACTTGTATTGAGTATTTTTGGATTAGGTTACTTTTCACACCAGTTAATTTTACTGGTTGAAAAGTAACTGTTTTAAATTATTACCAGCTACTTTTCAATTACTGTAGCGATCGCAAATGAATAGAACATCATAATATGAAACATATGTACAGGTTACTCAAGTAATACATTTATTATAAAAATAATAAACATATTAAAAGCAAAAAACGTCCTTTCTTTTTATCTCTTTTTAACTTCTCAAATTACATCTCCACTAACCTATGCCTTCAGAAAACTTCATCAAACAGCAATGCACTTTTCTATAAATATTCATTTAATTATTAACTTGCCTCAGGCACTTTATTAATTTAAAGTTAAAGAATATAGCTTCAAAAAATTCATTTTTAAAAATAACTATAGATGCGTATAAACAGATTTTTATTCAATAATTCAAAACACATACAGTTAAATTTCAACCAGTTATAGTAATTGGCTTACCTAAAGCAAAAAAGACCTCTCATATGCTATGAGAATTTTATGGTTTTTAACTACAGTGGATAAGAATAATATTGAGTAGTACGTAAACATCCTAAATAACGTTGAAAAGAGCACACAAAAAAGTAAGGTAATGAAAATTTGTATAGAAACAATTTGACAATAATAAAAAACAAACCATTTAAGACGAAGAGTCCCAGGACACCACTCCAGGCATTTTTCACTTCCAATATAAATGGAGGTGGAACATAGCACTAACTTTGTGAGCTCTTTTCGCGCTGTTTGAGTGAATCAGTGTTGCCATAGTATCAATAACTAGTGTGAAGTAACTAATTCAGGGGTTCCCAAATTTTTTTTGTACCACGCCCCCCCCCTTCTGTCTTTATAAAATAAAATCCTCTCTTAAACAGTAAATTGTATGGGCACATGAAAAAAACAATAGCAAGTGAAAACAAAACATTTATTTTTACTGTAATTAGATATAATATTATAAGTTAAAATTTAAGATAAAGATCTTACCCCTTTCAAATACTAGGTATTTCTATATATTACAAAAGAGAAATGAAGACTTGTAAAATTTAAAAGAAAGTTATTCAACACTAAACCAATGTTTGAATAATTAGAAAGAGCTGTGGGACAGTAACTAATGGGACAAAATCTATGACAGCAAATTTTTTACACCATTCAGCTGAGAACGATCTGAGCACATGACATTTATGCCTCATAAACTAATATTGTTACTTATCAATTTAATTTTATTGATTTATTATTGGTAAACCTTGAATCACATATGTGCTTCAATGATAACAGGTTCTTTACCATTGTATTATCCTAGCAAGGCAGTGCTATTGTAATATTTTTATTTTATTTAGTGTATCTGCTTGTTTCGGGAGCCGGGTAGCTCGGTGGATGGATCGCTGGGTTGCTGTTCTGAAAACCGTTTGTTGCAGATAAATAACTGTAACAGCCATACGATAGGAACCATGTGGGTACCATGTACTGTAGACCCTCCTGGTGTTCACCCAACTTCTTTCAAATGTGTACTCCTAGAAACAGTATACTCTCTACCATTTACTGATCCCAAGGGTCTTTGTTGTGGTATAGGTTTTTTTATTTATTCGTATTTTATACTGAATTTGGTGTTGTGTGTACATACCTGAAATGTGAGCCTGCGATTAGTTTTCTATTTATTTGTTTTTTTTACTCGGATATATGATACTAATTAGAATGCTAGGAATATGTAAATAAATCGGTTAAGAGTCATTGAGCAGGTAGCGTGATTATCCCCTAGAATCTGTACCTGAAGATAAAGCAGTCAGCGACAATAGTAGGCAGAATACCAGACACTCAAGATGTAAGCACTCACATATAACGAAAGGGCTCTTTTTTTCTTGTATGTAGATATATAACTTTGTAACTATGATCACCACATAATAGATGTAATGATATTTAATTGGATGAAAAAAAGATCTTTATTTAGTAGACAACTCCTAGGCAATCAACCACGTCAATCATTGCAGAAGAGAGGGATAATTTTTTATCCATTAATGATATAGTATTATTGTACCTCAGTGGTAACGATTATTTATTAATAATGTATTATCTATTAATTAACATTAGCGTTTCACCTTTAGTTTCAATAGGAGTTGTAAACTTCAAGGTTTTCAAACTGACTTTCTAAAATTGAAACAAATTAAAGTATTTGTAATACCTTTTTTTGGTTCAAATAATACTGGAACAGGGAAAAGAGATTTGAGTTTCTTAAAGATTTCGGTAACTTCGTAATCGACCCAAGGTATAGTTATTTAGTGTTATATTAAACCACGGTATGTAATTAAGATAAACCATTTACAAAACATTGATAAAATGTCCTTTTGATTTAATTTTAAAATATTATCTCATAAAAAAAATTTACAAATTGATAAATAGCAAGGATTTATAGCCTGAATTAGAAAAGCTTCGCTAGATGAGAGCCAATTTCTTCTGGGTGAACAAGAAAACGGCTTATTAATGTAAAATGCATGAACTTGCAATCACTAAGTAGAAAGCATGGATACATATTTTTTTTCCAGTTGGCGCTATAGGTCATGGAAATTTGGCCACATGATGTGGTTTTATTACAGACATATATTGCTTGAGGGTGAAATAACAGCTTAGAGGAGGTTACATTGCTGGAAAATGATTTCCACAGTGTAGCGACAGGCTGCACATAGCTTCATAATCAGACCCCTTAATGCCGATTTAGTAGTGCCCTTTCTACTGACGCACAATCGCATTCTAGTACCGTGGCAAACGGATCCTAGATCCTAGATCCATCGATTTTGACTGTTTGGGGACAGCACTGGGAGCTAGATAATATTCACCGAAATCTTCCATGGGCTATACTTCAGGGAGGCATCCCATTTTATTATGGAGTTTGATCGTAGGCATATAGAAAACGAGGGGAAAATAGATTATAATACAGATAATTTACTATTAATATTTCCATAGAGATAATATAAGAAACGTTATTTGTATCATGTCTTTCAAAAGATACACAATTAGTACCCTGTATATGTAAGAACGCCATTAGTTGGTCGGCACTGCCTCTCTTTAACGTAACCATGCCCAAAATTATTAACAGAAGATGAATAAAAAAAAATAAACTGTTTACTAAAAATTTATTTATGAACAAGTTATTTTCTTTGGTTAAACAATATGGTGTGAAATGCATTTCTTATAATCTTAACAATGGCTTTCAGATTATTAGATTCTGGTGTAATCAATCAGGATAATTTTCATAGGAAGCATTGATAAAGATTATTACTACATAATTAATAATAAATCTTAGATTTAAATATGCTCTTTCTAAAGAAACTAAAATAAACAGTGCCAGAAAGTTTCTTCACAGTTCTATCATAATAATATCCTCGGTATCACAATATTATCGTTTCAAAACATAATTTCACTGAATAAAACTATTTGTTTATTTAAACAAAGAATGACAGTAAAGAAAAAATGTTTATAAAAATAATAAATCAAAGGATACATGGAAACACGGTAATTTTATGATTATACTAAAGAAAAATATAATCAGTGAAATAATATTAGTATTACATAAAATTTCAAAATCATTAAAAGGTATAGCTGTTTTTATTCACATTTATCTGTTAAAAATTAATTCTAGATTCACAAAACAATTCAATCGATTCTACAATGCCAAAGTGATTAATCAATCATTTAATCACATTGAATACAAAATTTTATGTTCAATGAAACCAGAATATACTAAACCATTACCATCAAAGAATTTTGTGAAATATATTTTCTATAGAACTCCATCATAACAAACTGTCAAGATCTGATAAATATTATCCTCCCGAATACATCTCAGATGTTTACCCATCATTTCACACATGTCTATGTGTACATATAATAAATAAATGAATAAAATAACTAAGTCATTATTTCATTTACAATTAAATTATTCAATGAATGAAAATTATGCTGAATTAAGAGCATATATATTTCACCATAGATATTTTTAATTTATTGTAATATTTTATTTTATGTATTATAGTAGTTTAAATTTTTTGTTTTCGATGTGGATTCTGTCCCTTATAATAATAATCTTATTAAAATAAGTATTATCATAACATATAAGACAAATTAAAACTAAAAAATAATTATATCATTAATTAATTATAGTATAACTAATATTGATAGACTGAGTAACTTTCTGACACCTTCGCACAGTGCTTGAAATGAGTAATTTCATCAAAATACTTTAAATGAAATGAAAAGAAACATTCAGTGATATCAAGATTACTAATATAAGTATCAATTGACATTTCCAATTTTTTATGTTATATAACTTTTATGAAAATGTTTTAACTAACCAATCGGAAATTCAATTCATGCACTGAGCAATGAAAACAAAATAAAACCAGTTTAATTATAAAAATTTGAACAATTAAATATCTCTTTACAATCTATAAAAGCCAATGTCATATCAATTTATATTTTTATATCATTGCAGCATAAGCTTCTATTTACTAAATAAAATAAATATGATTTATAATAAATATTAATCGTTGCTACGAAGATATTTACACAAAACAAAAAAAATTAACTATTCCTTAGAAGCCTACGCCTTAAAAAGGATTAAATAAATAAAAACAAACGTAACAATAATTGTACAGACAGAAACGAGAAAGGTAATCACATTAATAACATGTTAAAATATATGTTAATTTTGATATAAGATACTTTTCCTGGCTCGCGCATTATTCATATTTACAACAAGATATATTACATACATCTCTTAAATATTTTCAGTTCTGGCCCTCGGTAAAAAAAAAAAAAAATAATTAAAATTTCATTGGTACCAATTTTAACATATATGTATTTTACAATCTTAATTCTAAAACCATAACATCATAGAAATATCACAAGCCTATACAACAATAATAAATAGCTTTTCATCTTTTCACTGCTCTAAAGTGTTTTCTAATTTATATATATATATATATATATATATATATATATATATATATATATATATATATATATATATATATATATATATATATTACTTTTTTTTTAATTTTTCAACAAATTTTTTTTTCAATCACTGATGTATTAAAAAACAAACAAAAAATTGAAACTAGAGCGCACACATTTATTGTGCCAAAAATCACTAGATTGCACAATTGTTTATCGTACTATAAAAATATTCATCACTGGTATTGTTAGTAATTAAATTTTATTTTTAATTAGTATATTTTAAGTATACTAGTTGAATTTTTATTACAGCTCTTGCGAGCAAGGCCCTATAATTTTTAAAGCAAACAAAAATTTCAGCTCTGCACTGACCACCAATTATTTAAAATTTCCAAATTAATAAAAAGCATCAACATCTACGCGGTTTAACCTAGCATTTAAATATCTTAGATTTTTTCTTTTAAAACAGAAGAAAAATTGGATTCTCAAATATGGTAGGTCTTAAATAAGAATAAGAATTTTAATTATTATTGCATCAACGCATTAATCCTAATTTAAAAAAACAAACATTGAAAGTAATAACTACAAATTATTACTATTAAAAATGAAACTGATCTTTGCTTAATATCAGTATGTTATCTTTTTTAAATAATACTACATGCTTATGAACCCACAAGAATAACATTAACAAAACAATGAAACGCAATTCCAAAAATCAACGTCATTGTTGTGGGACGATACTTTTTTAATATTAAAATAATTGTCTATTTCAACCCTCAGATATAAAAATGTATTTTTTAAATTAAAATATCATAAGCAAATCAAACAATTTTGATTAACAGCGCAAAAAGCTAGCAAAAAAATTATGTGATTACAATAAAAGCAATACTGATCACAATAGTGCATCTTATAAAAATTAATTATTTAACAGAATAAACTACCAATATTTGAGATCCAAATTACTTTTTTTATAATATCACTTTATTAATTAAAACCTGATGAATAAATAACTCATAAAATCTTAATAACCAAACAAGCTAAACTTATATTAGTTTGTTGAGCATTTTGGTATTGTTTATTTTTTTAAATATTCAACAGCTTATTCCTTTTTTTATTTTTTTATATTATCTTCTTTTTTTTTTTTTTTTTTTAAATAACTTAAATGCATTAAATTAAAAACAATATACAAACAGATATCAGTAATGTTTCTGTAACAAGAAACACAAAAGATAGAGAACAATGATGATAAAAAAGATTTGCGGAGACTAGGTGGTCGGCGGTGTCACCTGCCAAACTATCAGGTAACTAGGGTCCGACTTTAGAGCACTTTTGCTATCTGAGTTGTTTTCTTCATCGTCGTCCCCTGAAACAGAGCCTTAGAATATAATATTTATTTCAATCTTACATAAAGCTCATCAAAAGTATTTAAAAGCATAAAATTATTTACAATATTTACACTGGCAAAAGTTCAAATACTAATAACATTAAAGATCATTCTAATTATTATAAGATTGAAACAACATTATTATTAATAAACTTATTTCAATCTTGTTAATAATAAAACTATTTTTATTATTTAACCTCTTTCTTTTTACCTGAATCAAATCATAACGAGAAAAACATACAATTTAAAAACAAAATTGGCTTATATTGCAAAAAATTATCAGTCTAATAATAAATAATATTTCCCTGTTAAATTGCCACAGCCAATATTTTTAATCCATTCATCAGGTTTTTCTTCTGGTTTCGACCGTGTAGACAAAATTATTATTTTTACCAAAGAATTTGACTACATGGTCAAACCAGAAGAAGCACCTGATACATCGATTAAAAATGCTATTTCATTCATGAAAAAGTAGAAAAATATAATATGATAATGAAATTTAAAATAACATTTTATGCATTGTATTCATAAAGATAATTAGACAAGAAATAAATTGTAATATAATCGTGCTATAGCGATAAAAATATCACTTTTTTCAAATACCGAATAATTTTTTAACTTTTTCATGTTAAAAAGTAGATCATAAAATCATATGTACAGTAACAAACTGGAAGTTGTGTTCTGGGCATAAATAAAAAATTAAACTAATCTATTCAACTAATATTACTTTTCAATTTTTTTTTCAAATTATATCAAAATTGAAATTTAAGATCAACTACCAATTGTTATGTGATCTTAAATTTAAAACAGATTTGTTGCAATTTCGACAAAATAACTAAAAATTGAAACAATCAACATTTTTATAAAACAGTTGAACGTTGGACTCTGAAGAGCAAATCAATGTAGGCAATTCCTTAAAGAAGAGGTTGCCACAGTAATGTTGGAATTGACAATTATTCAGCAATAATACAACATATCCATGTGTTCAAACAAGAACATAAGACAGATACATGATCATTGCTCAACATAAATATTGACATATGAAACAAGTAGTAACAAGGCATAAAGCAAAAACTAGAGCAGACTTGAGAGCTTCTTGATATAAACAAATATTTTAAATACTTACATTAAAATTTAAATAGAATTATATGAAATATTATTTTTTCTTTAGAACAATGTTTTGTTCTAATCTAAAAAAAATCTATATTACCAGTTTTTCTGCAATATTTCTGGTTGTCGCTTCGAGTTGAGCACAAGTTTTCATTCCTTTCCCATTTAATATTTTCCAAAAGTACAAGTTTTCACGAGCTTTAGTATGGAAAAGAGAATGTGGATACTTCGGTAATAATTGCATCAAGAAATAAATGTTTCAACAATCATACATCATTTATATTTCGAAATGATCATTGAAACTTGTATTTCTTGATGAAATGATTACCAAAATCTATTCATTACCCATAATTACATATTCTTTTCCATAAAAAAAACTCATGATAACTTGAATTTTGGAAAATATTAAAAATGAATGAACAGTAAAAAGTTGTGATAACTCAACTCGAAGCGATAACCTGAGGAACAGATACAATTTTATTTACAGTAAAACCGCTATTATCCGTCACTCTATTTACCGTCACCTCAGTTTGAGAAAAAAAAAAGATGTGTTTATACTGTTTGGTTGCTAAAGTCATTGACGGCGCCTAAGAATCTGTTGTTTACTCAAATACATCATTTAATGATTATTAAGAGGGGGCATACTAAGTTTGTGCACGAGGAAAGAGCTGAACTCCACCTTTAAATTGATGTTAATTTCTCAAGAGGGAAAAAATGGACATACTTGATTGTGCTTTTAGCCATCGATGTACGTAATTATTTATTTTTTTTTTTAATATTTTTACTACATATGTATAGGTACCTTATTAGTACGTAAATAAGTTACGAGTACATATATAATGCCGAATGTTTGAAATATATAGTGTTCAATTTATGTATTTATGTATGTATATATACATAATCTCTTCAAAATTAAAAAAAATTTAAATAATTAAAAAGAACCATAAATAAAAAAAAAAATATATATATATATATGAGACATATGACTCACTCCCATATCCGTCAACATCTTGGTCCCATACCCTGACGGATAATCGAGGTTCTACTGTATTTGTAAATAAATTAAAATACTTGGAGAGTATCTATTTTTGTAATATATATCTCATAGATGCAATAGAAAAAAAAATTAAGAACTACTCCTCAAGTGTTTTAACGTCTTTAACTAATTTTTAATTATTTTAAGAATTTTGTTTTAAAATTTTCAACATTGATCTGAAACCTCTACAACGTAAGCATAATGGACATACAGTAATCTTTTATGGTAAATAATAGGGTGTATAAAAAAAATGACCGTTTTATCAAATTCCTGAGTTCAAAAGTCTGTAAATATTTTAATGCTATTTATTATTTACCAACACTTAATAATCCCTTTAGAGCATTCTCTAAGCTTGTTTACTAACACTTGATTCTCCAAAAAATCCTCAGTTTAGTATTTATTTCAAAGAAGAATCATGACAGTGTCCTATGAAATTCTGGTAATTTTAATAAATTACTGGGGAAAAAAATTCATACCCGCTGAAGCAACTCGTGAAATTATTAAATATGAAGGGGAAGGTGTCCTTGACCAGCGCACTGCGTGGCGTTGGTTTGAAACATTTAGCAGTGGAGATACGATGTTGAAAAGGAAGAAGGGCTCCGGGCGACCATTAATGGATATTGATGAGGTTCTGAAGGAAGCTGTTGAGTCAAATCCGTCCACAAGTACTCGCGAACTTGTCAGGAAGTGTGGTGTGTCGAAAGATATTGTTCGTCACCATCTTCCTTCATGGGGAAGTGGAAATGGCCAGTAGATGGTCATTTTTTTTATACACCCTATTATTAAATAATGCAAGTCTTGTTTCCCATAAATTTCTATATTAAAAAATTTATATTGGTTGAAACAAAAAATGTGAAATTGTTCAATATCAGTTGGCTCAAATTGTCTTAAAAGTTTATCAAATCAAATAATGCCAGAGGAAAAAGTCATAAGTCTATTACTTTTTAGATTATCCATTTGACCATGAGAAGCATTCAATCTAATTTATATGACCCCCCCCCCCTACTGACACCAAAAAGTAAGACAACGTGGAATAACTTTTATAAATAATTATGTACTAGTAATAATTAATATATAATTATATAAAATAATATGGTTAATATTAACAGGAAAATGGACAAAAATAAATAAATATGGCCAACTGATCCACTTCTTTTAAGACCTAAAAATCTAGAAATGTTTCGTTAACGAATGGTTGGTACCATGTTCATTATTAGATGGTGATCTTAGAACTCAAATATTAATAATTATTTCCTATATTTCTTGTTTTCAAAATAAGATGGTTTATTTAATATGTTGACTTGATCAAATAAGAGTAATTTTCTTTCTTTAATTATATAATCAAGTCATTTGATTTGAAATACATTTTTTTTTTTATGATTCAGTAGTAAACCGCAAAAATATACTAAAATTACTGATCTTACCACATTTATCAGGGATTCCGGGATTCTCCAACATTTTCTGTGAAGTCGAAACAGCATTTAATTTATAATTATCCATTCCAAGATCGAGTATCACAGTTTTTTCCAGTCTAATATGATCATCAGGAGTATGTTGAGCGAATGTGTTAGTAACTTGCAATTCTTCGAATAGGTTGTTGTTGTCCTTTATACCTTGAATATTATATAATACTTAGTCAGCTTCCATTCAGTTAATAATTTTTATGTTATCGATATAATTTTTTTTTCTAGTTTTCTGTTTCTTTTGAACTGAATACTTTAAGCATCATCAAAGGAAGTCCAGTTTTCAATGAACTCTTAGAAGAATTTCGATTTTCTCCAATTGAATCTTTATTAATTGCCATGATGTTCCCTTGATTTTTTTCAATCTTGATTATTTTTCTAATGAATTTTCTCAAACCACAAAATTATAGAAGTTATGCAGTCTTGAGCTTATGCAATGCATGATTTTGGAAAAATGTCTTCAATACGTAGAACAATAGTTTATCTTTAAATAAATCAGGAACAATTTATGATTTTTTTCATACAGAAGATATAGCGAAGGGTACTTTAGTAATAAGTAACTTTTATTTTTTTTTTAAATAATTAAAATAAATGTTTAAATAATTGCGATACAAAATCAAAACTTATAAACATCATTTTTTTTTTTTTTTTTGAAGTTAGATTTATTCATAGACCGATAAGAGGTTTCTTTCCAAAGAAAACTAATGGAGTAAATGAAAAATCTCTATTACGTGGGTGAATCAAATATAAACGAGACTTTTTGTCCTGGAAGCCCAGCGAAGGTGCGGGAACGTTCCCACGTTTAGGGGTGTTGGGTAGGGATGCCAGGAGTGGGGAAACCAGGCGGGCGGATGCGCTCGAACTCACCAGTTACCGTCGTGACGATGTCTGAGCAGGATGTATCCCCCTCGATTGCGCAACGTATTATCATCACATTTCTTGATGCTGAAGGTGTAAAACCGGCTGAAATCTTGAGAAGGTTGACTGTACAGTTTGGGGAAGAGACACTTTCTCGTGCCAGAGTGTTTGCATGGCATAAACAGTTTGTGGAGGGTCATGATCGTGTTCAGAATGAAAGCCATGACCGCAGATCCCGCTCCAGCATCACAGCAGACAACATCAGCCGTGTTCGACAGCTTATTGAAGGTGACAGACGTCTAACCACCAGTGCCATTGCAAGTGAGGTTGGGATAAGCTATGGAAGCACTTTTTCCATACTCACAGAGGAGCTAGGGTTTCGTAAGGTGTGTGCCAGGTGGGTTCCTCGACTTCTCACAGCTGAGCAGAAGCTGAACCGTTTGCAGGTCTGTGAAGGTCTTCTTGCAAGATTTCAGGCTGAGGGAGCCTCATTTCTCACTCACATTATCACCTGTGATGAAACTTGGGTGCACCATTACACCCCTGAATCAAAACAAGCGAGTATGGAGTGGAGACTAAAAGGGGAACCTGGACCAGTGAAAGCCAAGTCATGGCTGTCAGCTGGGAAGGTTTTGGCTACCGTGTTTTTTGACCAGCGTGGCTTGCTGCATCTTGATTTTTTGCATGAACGCAGGACTATCAATGCCACATACTACTGCGACATTTTGAATGAAGTCAGACTTGCATATCGCCGCAAAAGAAGGGATCTACCGATGAGAGAAGTGATTCTTCTTCAGGACAATGCTCGCCCGCATACTGCGGCCCTGACAAGAGAAAAATTGGAGCAACTGGGCTGGGAGACGCTAGAACACCCTCCCTACAGTCCAGATTTATCACCATGTGACTTTCACCTGTTTGGCCCACTCAAGGAACCTTTGGGAGGTCAGAGATTCGTCAGTGACGATGAGGTTGAACCCTACGTGCTCAATTGGCTGAAGACACAACCTACTTCATTCTATGAGGACGGGATTGGAAAATTACCTATGCGCTGGGAAAAATTTATTTCCAAATCAGGAGACTATGTAGAAAAATGAGGTGTACTTTTCTTTGTGTTCAAAGTAAAAATAAAAAAATTAAAAAATAAGTCTCGTTTATATTTGATTCACCCACGTACTTTAATATTTAATAAATAAAATTAATTATAAATCCATTTTTTCCTGGTTTATTTATTTTAAAACATTTCAGGACATTTAGAATTTCATATTATAAAATCTGATTTGACTTAAATTGATAAATGGTACTGATTAAAAACAAGTATTTTGCAACATATATGCAACTAAGTACGCATATAACATATTCAAAAACCAACCATTTGAAGAATATCATTTTTTTTACTACTTTTTTCACTCAAATCAATTTTTATAGTCCTGTAGTAGAGTAAACTTATTTTTATTTAATAAGAGTTAACTACTTATTTACATTTACTGTTAGGAGATACAGATATTATGATCAATTTAATATAAATAACAAAACATAAAATAACAATAACTTTTTTAATGAGATCATAGAAATTCATAGAAGGTCAGATAGAAGTAAAAAGTGTTACGTGAAAACGATAAAAATACATTAATCTGTAGTACAGGAAAAATATGTGCGATAAAGATAACATAATGTTTAAACAATAAGAATTGATTAATCTGAAGAAGAGAAAGAATGAGCCACATAGATAAGAGTAAGAGTTAAGGCTATAACAATTAACCAAAAGACCAAAGCAATATTTTGGTTAATCGACAATATATAATAATGTTATTATTGTTAGTCAGTGAAGAAGCACAATCAATGGTAAATCATTAGAAGCATAAGCGTGCCTAAATTATGTTAGTAAACCACCACCTCTGGCAAGGGTAGGTTGACATGACGCAGCCAGTCTAGCAGCAGTCTCTTTGTGATAATAATGACGATATTAACGTATTGTTCAGTTAATGTTATTATAAAAATTCCAATGCTAGTAACGTTCAGATGGCATTAAATAATCAAATTTCACAAACACAAAATGAACTTGAAAAAAAAAAAAAGGTACCAAATCAGTGTACTAAAATAATCGAATATTTGAGAAGAATATCACTGGCAAAAAGATAAATATACATTTCAATTTTTGGAGCAGGAACTTGGTTTTAAAATTTAATAATACGTCGGGCCTATAATCCTGTTGAAAATATTAATTCACATCGATTGCAATAAAAACTATTAATATAATTTTTAAATATTTTTATTTTGAAGAGAAAAGATTTGTCCAGGACCGAGATTCGAACCCGTTGCAGTGATCTGCCACTTGAGCTCTCATATCCCCGTGTTCTCGCAATTGTGATATGTACAAGGGGAAGAATGTTCATTGAACATTACTTTAATTAAGTTCTTGTTGGCTTACGTTATTATATTCTTTATAATTTATTTTGTTTTATTGCTGTATAATTATTACAATTTTTAAATATTTTTATTTTGAAGAGAAGAGATTTGTCCAGGACCGGGATTCGAATAAAATATTTAAAAATTGTAATAATTATAAAAAAGTAAAATAAAATAAATTATTTTCTAAATATTTTATTTGAAAAGAAAAGATATGGCCAGGACCGGAACTCGAACCCGGCACCTTCACCTCTCCATGGTGACGCCTCAACCATCTCGGCCGCCCTGGCACGTTTCTCAGGATCCAAAATAAAATAATGTTCAATTAACATTCTCCCCGTGTATACATCGCAAATTGCAAGAACACGGAGATGTAGGATCAAGTGAAAAGAGGGGATATGGCCGAGAAACGTGCCAGGGCGGCCGAGATGGTTGAGGCGTCACCACGGAGAGGTGAAGGTCCCGGGTTCGAGTCCCGGTCGTGGCCATATCTTTTCTTTTCAAATAAAATATTTAAAAATTATATAATATAAAAGTAAAATAAATTATATTAATACAACTGTTTAAAATAAATCAAAACATAATAAATATGTATCAAAACCTTTCGTCTGGATATGGCAGAACTAATAAAAGGGGCTGTCTTAGTTATTTCAATAAAAAAAAATAGCAATTATTTATTTTTAAAATGTAATAAATACTTTGGAGACTAGGGACAACGGACTATGACATATTTTGATTCTCAATACTCCTTTCCTTTCAACAATCTTAGTGTGCCCAGTCATCCTATATCGAACCCCTGGTCATTACGCTATGCACTCAAGTCTTCTATCAAGATCTATCAAGGTAATACAACTATTGTTTTCTTTTCTGAGCAGTAATTCAACATTTAAAAGGAGCCTTTGCAATATTTCTTTATTTCCACATTTGGAGTCCTCCGCATTCTCAATATACAAAAGCTTCTTGCACCAAATTTCATCTCTTAAGCTAATATTCTAATTGCAGACAGCTTTTTCTTTAATCCAAATATCTTTGTCATACTGATATACTTTAAAAATATACCAATATAGACCATATAATTCTTCACACTGAGCCTTTTCTGAGTTTAACATTGTTACTAACTCCAATTAAGGCAGACAACAAGAAGTTTTCATATTATAAGTTTTTTTAAGATCGTAATTTTTGCATCATATTTTTTCAATGATATGATCACCATATTATCTGATAACTAAAAGGTGAACACTTTTATGATGTTATAAATAAATAATTTTATTTATATGTTTTTGTCAAATTAGCATAACATTAAAGTTTATTTATTTTTTAATTAACTGATAGCAACTGGAATAACTAATAGACTCAAATGGGACTTGTAGAGTTGTATTAGATAAGTAATGAAAGAATCCCTAAAAAGCTGTAGCATCACGATCAGCAATTGCACCATAAAGCGACGTTAAATGAATAAACAACGCTCTTCTCATTCAGGTCTAAAACCAATTTCGTACACAACCGTTTTAATTGTCCCTATTTTATTTATTTCTTATAATATTTGTATCAAGTTTTCATAATCATCAATAAGACCTATAAAGCACATTTTTTTTTTTTTACTTGTATTCTAATTTTTATCCCTAAATTTTAATCAACATTAACAATTAAAACATTATTAGAAATGATATAGAGAAAAATAAAACACAATATAAGAACAATTCAAAGGTCATTAAAGCATACATATACAAACATACGTAATTATTACACATTGTATAATCCAGAAAATAATCTAAAGAATAATAAATGCCATCTTGATCTCTACTAGCACAAGACTGAACTGAACCACATCAAGCCTACCCTGACGAAAGAAATAGCGGACAATGTAAAGGCTCGGCACATACCGGTGGGCAAAGTTGCCAAACGATCAAGTGTGAAGCCTCATCCAGCGAATCTTCGTGGTCCTCAACTGTAAAACACACCACTCAACTGTCACTCCAGCACACCCGACCCAAAATTAACACCACAACTATCTAATACATACTTAACTTTTACATGAATTAATTTTTAATTGTTAATAAATTAATTTTTTAACTACTTACGATGAACTAAAGCTGAACAAAAAGTCACTAAAAAAAGTTAAGAGTGTTTCAAATTGATGAAAAAAAAAACATTTCTATTTATTGCGCCTTTCTAAATGACTGCAATGTTTTTTTTTGAGAAACAAAAGTAAAATAGGAATGGAAGCCAATAGTAGAAAGTGATCACAAAAATACATAAATATAAAATCAAAATGATCTTAAGATATTTAGATCAGATGAAAAGTTCAAAGCATTCAAAAAGTTATCACAGTGCTGCTCTAAGAAATCAAAACAGCAGAGTTGTTCGGAATCATTGAAATATCAAAAACAAGTCATGGAGGACCAGTAAAAAGTATATCACACAA
This sequence comes from Arma custos, assembly GCA_037127475.1. NCBI lineage: Eukaryota > Metazoa > Arthropoda > Insecta > Hemiptera > Pentatomidae > Arma > Arma custos. The sequence goes on along the minus strand of CM073764.1, from coordinate 134,920,760 downwards.
GGGGGTTGTTGATTTTTATCAATCATTTTTTTGCTTATATAGTTTTTATAAATCACTTTGGTTCCATTTTTTACAATGAAAGTTAAAAACAAAAATTACATCTATAAATGAGTTAGATACCCCATCCCTGGCTGTAACACCCACCCATTAAATTAAAAATAGTGTATTAAAAATTTTATGTATTTCTCTTTTTCCAATCTCCAATAAATAAAAAATAGTGTGTTCCATAAAATTAATAAAACGAGTAAAATATCTAATTGAAAACTAATATTTTTAAGAGTAGAGCAGATCAGGAAACCAAGATTATTCAAATAGGTTTATGTATTTTCTCATCTTACACTCAAAACTAACCAATTTTGAACATTTATTGCTTCGATTAGTTTAGCGTAGAATAATCGATCATTGACAAAATGACAAATCAAATCAATGACAAAAACCGTACTAAACATTTATCATGTTCTTATCAGACAAGTTTAAAACTAATTTTAATTTAATCCTAACATTAAGAATGACGACCAAATAAGATAACATTCACAATATATCATTAATGATATTTCAATTTAATTGTAAAATAAGTTATAACAATAATATAAACAAGCACAAACATTTAATCAATTAGTAATAAAACCTCTGGGCCCGAACTAGATAAAATTATAGGAAGGTCTTTAGATTAAATACTAACAATTATTGCATTTATCATTTAAGATTTATTAAGCAGTATAAAAATGTACGTCCTTGTACAATTTTCCACGGTTTAAACCCAATTGGACAGGACATTTATGGAAAACAAGTTGGTAGTAACCTTAATTATGCATAACTAGTGCATTATTTCAATAGATACTTATCATTTTCCCTTAGATATTAAAATCATAGACCATATTAGAAAAAAAAAATTTCTATAATAGCCTAATATTATAAATTAAGTATTAACAATGCTGAAGTAATGATTTAATCAATAAATAAATAGCTTGACAACCTCAAAAATACTTAATTTTTTTAATAATTTAGTTTAACAATAGCAACCATTTACTATGGTTAGCATGAGCAGCATACATGTTTTACAATAACTGCACACTTACTAAAAACTTTTTATTATCGTTGTTATGACAATTAAATGAAAACAAGATATCACAGGGCCGATGCGACACAATTCGTACATTATCTCATAATCTGTTTAGCAAACATAACATATTTTTTTAATGCTGGACTGAATGAAATTTATATAAATTTCATGCATACAATGTAGACCATTTTGTGTAAAATTAACCAAACCATTATGAAGGCAAACATATTTTTTAAAAATTAAAATGGAAATAATCCAAAAAAAAGTTGTGTCCCCATACAAAATGAAAAAGCTGAATCTTGCACAGTGACATTGCCAAAAAACATACACACAGAAAAAAACAAAACAAACATATTCTTTATTATTTATAAGAAAAACTCACCAACTCTGAAATCTATATAACCTTCTCCGCCAGATAAGACAAGCATCGACGTCGGCTTCTCTGGCTCATTATTGTTGTTTATCACAGGAATATTTGAGTTGACAGTAGTAGCTGCCGACATGCCACCACTACCTATGTGAACATAAATATTCACTGTTAACAATTTTAACATAATAATTTTTAAGAAAAGTTTCAAGTTACCAAACTTCATTCTGGTTTATATAAAATTTTAAAAAAAGTGTACCACTATGAACAGGTTTCGCCTCTGAAGGGTCTTCTAATCAAAATAAATAACAAATTATCTGCCACAGCTTATAACAGAATCCCAGTATATAAAGATTAAAAGAAAAGTATAAATGACTAGATAATATTATCAAAAGAAAAATAATTAATAATTATATTAAAATTGTCCTAAAAAACTGAAAAATTCAAGTATAGACGACCTCATATGGACGTCTATAATATAAAATTTTATTGGAGATACATTCTTCTCCATGGTCATTATTTGCTCTGCATTATACTTTGGACTGAACTTATTCTTAAACACCTTGATATTGTAGCACACATTTAAAACACAGAATTTATCATCACAGAAGTAATTTAAGACCAAATGCCAAAACTAGCATTGCACTATCTACACATTGCAAAAAAGAATTACATACCTTTAATTTTGAAAAACCAACAATTTTACATAGAGAAAAAGACAAAATAAAAAGAAGATATTTAGAAGCCATATATATAAATGAAAATACAGATAGTGTTGTTAACAATAGAAAAGAGTCTAATGAAATCAATAAATTATATTCATCTATTTTATTGAAATTAAAAAATAAATAAATAAAGAATAGCCTACACTTATAGATAACCATAGCATAACCTATCACACATAACTTCACATACATTAATTCTAATACTCCCATAAAACAAGATTCAAATATAAAATATTAAAACTAATTAATATATATTATAATTTAAATAAACAAATAAATCAAAACAATTTAATGTTAAACTCTTATAGATTTACAATTTAATTTTTCAATACAATATCAAGGTGATTAAGAATAAGTGCAGTCCAAAGTATAATGCAGAGCAAATAATGACCATGGAGAAGAATGTATCTCCAATAAAATTTTATATTATAGACGTCAATATGAGGTATCTATACTTGAATTTTTCAGTTTTTTAGAACAATTTTAATATAATTATTAATAGTTTTGTTGATGTTGATAAATTTATATGGTGAATTACAGACATATTGTATGAATCATGACAGACATTTAAAAAATTGAGAATGATCCAAGGGGTCGAAACGTCTTTATAGTAAATAAAAAAATAAATAATTGGACTGGAGAATGGGTTTTTGCTTCTTAATTAAATATCATCAATTGTAGTCCAGTAAAACCTGTATTATAAAGAAAAATAATTATAAAAAGCAACCTGGCACAGCTACGAAGAACTTGACAGTGTCTTTGTGGCCGTGGAATGACAACTGCGCGTGTTGCATTGAACAATAAGGGATGAACGTGGCAGGAGTCAGGTGGGATGACTCTGGATCTGCGTACACCTTCACTCCTCCAGAGCGGTTATTCGTTCCTGTGAAAAATAACATGTTTTTATGTTCTTCATCTATAGTAATAAATAAAGCAAAATGTTCTTTTTTTCTTTATAACATCACATCGCTAGGGACATAGCGGGATCATAAATTAATTCCTGAAATAAATAGTGACAAATTAAATTGCGTACAAGTTACATTGTCACAACTTCATACCATACCATTGACTACACAAATTTCTTATAATAAAATTAATTTATTATATATTTTTGAAATGTTTTGTAAATAAAATTGAAAAAAATTGTGAAAAAGATTTAAGTGAAACTTTTAGGAGAACAGTCATAAAATATCTATATAAAAATTTTAGCATTATTATTATTTAGTGCCGTCCTTTTACAGAGCCAAGCATCCTCTAAATACTTTCGTCAGATGTCCCAATCCAACACAGCATCTTTCCAATTTTAACATTATTCAACCTTTATTTATTTTATTTTTGAAACTGTTCTAGCTATTTTATTTCAAAGAATTATAAAGTAATTGTTGGTCAAAAGACCTTCATAGAAGGAAGAATGTTGAATTATACTTAAATTGTTTTTTTGTTAAAAAAAAAAAAATAGAATCTATAATACCATAATTCAATTAAATTTATTTCTTTAATTAATAACAATTATATCAAATTAATCAAATGTAGATCTAAATATATTACAGTTTTTTTTAATAAGCCTTTCCAGTTATTTAAATTAACACTGCCTATGAGGAACAGAAAAAATACCTTAGTAAGTTGTTTTTCCCATAATCAATTCAGCATTGAAAGTAAAGCATTTTCAATAAATCTTAAAGCTACTTAAATGTATTCAATACAGTAAATAAAAATATAAAATAAAATACCTTCTGAGAGAGGGACGGATATGATAACTCCATTTCCTGTTCCGATCCATAAACGAGAACAGGATATTAGCAGTGCTGTTATTCGGACAAAGGAAAATCCTAACTTTCCAGTGCCTGAAATACAATTTGTTTGACATTAACAATGATTGTAAATCATAATTATCCTAACTACATTAACAATTATACAAATATGTATGTTTTTGTATTCATACATTTACATTTATTGACGTAAACGAACACACAGCATAACTACGACAATGATAATCCAGAAATAAAAAGCACAAAGCACAACAAGTAAGAACTACCACCATCGCGATGGCATCAAAATGTTTTTATCATGCTCAAAGACGGACACACAAAACAGATTTTTTTTTTTATAAATGCAAACATGATGATGGGATAATTAACAAAACAAACAAAGCAAATAAAATTACAATGAATGAATTGACAATTTTTTTTTTAATACCTGAGGGTAAGACTGCTACGTGGGCAAGCGAAGCACATCCAAACAAATCCAAGAGAGCAAACAAATAAAAATAAAGGATGTGAGGATTTATATGAAATGAGATGATGAACGAAAATACGCTAAAGGCCATTAATCTTTTGCTTATTAAGATAATAAATTAAAGTACTTCGTCTAAAGCGTCCTAAGAAGGAAAAAAGAAGAGCTTAACCCTTTAGCGACTGTGAACTACTACAATAGTCCGAGCGCGCCTTGCCGTGGGGACCGTGAACTATTATAATAGTCCCGTGTCAGGTGGGCTCCACGGACCATGGACTATTATAATAGTTTTGCTTCTCCGGCGTTTCTAGACCGTGAGCTACAATAGTAGTTCAGTTCCTAGAGCTATCTAGGTGTCCGCATGACAAGCTGAAATACTTTTTCTTGACAACAGATGTCGTACAAATTCACTTTTGGCTATATTATTTTTCGTAAAGTGTGTCTGTCGTGTTTCGGCATTTATCACACTCAAAAGAATTTTTAATTATATGAATTTGTATATAGGCATTTCAAAAAAGTAAAGTATATGTATAAATTTGTCTATAGACATTTCAAAAAAATAAAGTATATAATTGTATAATTTTTTAAATAATTAAAATTAATTTACAGTAAATAAAAATTTTTTTTTTAAAATATGTTTTTAAATTCAAAGTGCCAGTCCATTCACCATTCCAAGTCCGGATCAAAAAGGATGATGGGAAACTATAAGGAATTAAATAAAAAAACATGATTTCAGAGTCAAAAAGTAATCGGTTCAGCGGGCATGGTTGACTTTTCTACCACTCAGTCCAGCCCGCTCTGACCCGGCCGTATTCGGTCGCTAAAGGGTTAATAAAGAAGGAGGTTTCTAGCTTGTTATAACAATGATGAAAACCAATTTAAAGAATAGAGATAACAATATGAACTTATTTAATTTAAACAAACTAATAATAATTATTATTATCTTTATATAAAACAAGGGAATTGACTTTTGCCTATGCCCCGTTGCTGATTTACCCTTTGCTGTGGGCTCTGGGTAATATAACTCTGCACCCATCTTGGCTGGTTAGAGGGTTTTGGAGACATAGAAAGCTTCTCAAGATGGACGGTAAGCCATGATGTCCCTAAAAACTATAAATTTGCCTGTAATATTTATCTTTTTTAATATTTCAAAGACACGGGGCCATCAAGATCTTCAAGAGCTTAGCTTCTTGCTGTCAACCCTTGTACCCAGCGCTGCTTATCAGGAACTTACACCACCACAAAGACTACACACCTTACTCCTGTCATTAATGACTTGTTTGGAATGAAATGCAATGAGAAACCATTTATTTAAAAATTGACGTTGATTACATCTATTCGCAAAAACATGCAAGTAATACATTTAATCAATACATGTTATGATTATTGTAAATAAAATTGTACGCTGTCACGACTGCAAGCGTCATGAATATTATTTATCAAATGATTAGCAAAGCTTTTTAAGCACAATACATCAATATGATAATATACAGATCCAGAATAATGTTTTCATGCAACTTATTATCTTCTGCTACACTTTACGATATATTATATTTAGAAATTATTAAGGAATATTCTTCAACAGAAACTTTTTTCAGATATATTTTCTTTGAAAATTTTTCGATGGCGTACAGACCCAAAACCATTTGAGTCTATTCACAAAAATGTTATTGATTCATAATTTTTCACTCATTCCCGTTTGAGATATTAATCTTTACATTTTGCAAAAAAAAGACTACCACTTTTTTTTTTAAATTGAAATTTTTACAATAAGTGGTACAACAATAAAAATCAAAAGTAACTTTCTTTTTTTTTTTATACATTTTAAAACTCACTTTACTCACATTTCTTGCTGATAGTTCGGAATGTTTTTTAACACTTTCCTCACTACTTATGTGAGGACAAAAATGTTAATATTTTCCAAAAAAATGTTTTAGGTAAGTAAAAAGAACAAAAAAATTAAATGGCCAAAAACAGAAAAATATTTTAATCACATATTTTAGCTTAAAAAATGATATGGAATAACAGGTGATAAAATCATAAAAATAAAAAATATATCGGATGGTTTAATTAAAATAGATTATCCAATAAAAGAAAAAAAATGCTTAAAAAAATTATATTATAGGTTTTAATCATCGAAGCTTCAAAGGCAATATAAAATGTATCATCTACTCTTACAGCAAAAATAATAGTCATCTAGTTACTCTTTCAAGCAGTGTAAAAAACTAATTCATTTACTATTTTCAACTAATAACCCATTGTTTTGTTTATCTATGTTATACTACATATCTATAAAAATAAACTAATAGTAACAGTTAAGATTATTAGAATTGATTAGAAACCTTATATTTCATTTTAAATTTAAAAATGAACTATTCATAATGTCGTACTGTAATTTTACTATTTTGAGAGTAAAATACTCATCTATATATTAAAATAATGTTTTATACAGGAATGTTATCATTGCTACAAATCTCTGTTTTATATATATATACAGTAAAACCTCGAATTAACGGACAGCCCTGGTGCAAATATTTTTGTCCGTTATTTAGAGGTGTCCTTTAAAGGGAGGTTTTATTTTTTTATAAATATGTATTTGTACAAATTAATTCTCCCTTATTCAATTTTCCATGTGTTTAAAAGGTAAGTAGAATAAAAAAAAACATCGCACCGTTTTTGAGTGTTCCCGAAACTTGTGTCCTACCGATATTGAGTCTTTCCGCTAGCGCACGTACCCTTAACTTTTCAAGGTCATAAAAGTCGATTACATTTATTTTTTGTTCTAAAGTGAGTCTCTTACGTGAGGGAAACATTTTCAGCCGCCTGCCACGAGGGTTAGAACAGAACTAAATTTTAATAAAGCAAGTTCGAGAATAAAAAAAAAGTATTTATGCGGAAAACCTTTACTCAAAAGTAAATACAACTGTCCCTGTTTCCTTAGACCGGAAACAACTAATTGTTTCCGAGAAACGGGAAAGGGATAAAGTCATACTGTCCGTCTTTTAGAGGTTTTTTTAATCGATTTCTAACCAACACAGACTGTCCGTGACCGTTAATGAGAGGTTTCGTTAAATAGAGGTTAAAATGCCTTAAAAATTGTATTAAATTGTTGGTGCAAAAAAAATCGTCCGGTAATGGGGAGTGACCGCTATTTAGAGGTGTCCGTTAGTAGAGGTTTTACTGTATATATATATATATATATATTTTAAGAAAACATGACAGTTGCCACGGAATCCAATATCTACACATACATACCTAACATTTTACTGACATATGGTTCAATATCCACATCTTGGAGATGTTGATAAGTGTGCGCATGGTAAAGCCTAAGAGTTGAATCCAATCGAATTGAAACCCACACACCATCACCTATCCATGCCATCTGCCTCACATGGCTTTCTTTACGAGGATGGACATCCAACGATTTCTGTAATAAGATTATTTCGATTGAATATCATCGTTTATATTCAAAGAACCATAACTACAGAAATTATAATTAAAAAAAAACACAAACTTGTACTGCCATCGATGCAGGGTCAAGAACATGTATCCTGTTTTTATAGCCGCACCAAACCTTATTGTGGACAGCGATAAGGCATCTTATAGATTGAACGGGAGGGCCGAGATCGACTACGTGGTACTTACTCAGGTCCCATTGCCCATCACTGTCACGACGGAATATGGCAACAGTGCAGTTGGCAACAGCACAAAGGACTCTTCCTCGAACGTGACTAAAATACAAATATATTTTAAACCCAAAAATAAATCACAAAAGGCATTAAAAGGAATAGATAATGAGATTCATTTTATTATGATCATGATTGAGTACTATATTGTACTGGCAGCGTACAATGATGATATCTGAGGTAGAAAGATGTAATTTGGTATTATTTTATTATTATTATTTTTTATAGAACCTTTTCTGAAGTTGCAGTTGTTTATATTTTATTTCCTTAAGTGGATCTTAGTTTTTCTTTATTTTTTTTTTTAACTTGGATATGAAAGAGAAATCAAGATTAAGTCTGTTTATTCTATTAAGACTTTTAAATTGTGAAAGTCAAGTTGAGAGTGAGCTTGAAGAGGACTTTTTAATTTTTTTAATCTTTATCTCGTATTGTATTCTCCTCCTTCTCCATAGACTGACACTTTTTTACTTTATTTAAATATAAAGACAAATGACAAACACTTTCACTAAATTAGTCCATTTACAAAAATGACACTGCCAAAAACATTGAGCCGAATATGCTACACTGAGCCTGCTTGTACATAAATATGAACCAGATTAAGAGATTTGATTAACCAAACTACATCATGGTAGTTTCTGTGCTGGCAATCGCTTCAGTGTTATACAACTGAGGTAACTACTACAGTATAACTGGGCTGCCTTGTTAGTATTATAAAGTGTCTGATTTGATCTTTTGATAGTAACTATGGCTTTCAATCAGATTTGATAATTTGATGGATGGTAACTATGGTTACAATCAGATCTAATCTTTAAATCATAACTATGGTTACAATCAGATCTAATCTTTAGATGGTAACTAGGGTTACAATCAGATCTGATCTTTAGATGGTAACTATGGTTACAATCAGATCTAAACTTTAAATGGTAACTATGGGTTACTATCAGATTAAATGCAACATGTATACCAACTCTCATACTTTTTCTAATTATTAAATTAACTTCTATACTTACCGTCTTGAACTTAGCATTGACTGTATGCAACTTTTAGACATTTAATAAATACTAGAGGAGGATTCTCTAGGAAAAAAATAATCCATATAAAGATAGGAATTAATAAAATGCAAAATAATCTTATTAATATAATAAATGTGAAAGTTTGTATGTTTATCTCTCTTTCACGCAAAAACTACTGGACGGATTTGGATGAAACTTTACAGTAATATAGGTTATACATCAGAATAACACATAGGCTATAGCAAGCGCGGATTTAGGGGGGAGTGCAAGGGGGCACGTGTCCTCCCGACTGTATTTTAGGTACTGTGGAGAATCCATTATGGTACATAAATAAAGGCAAATCACATGATGATCTATGTGGGGGCACGGGGGCATGTGCCCCCCGTTACAGTACATAACTAAAGGCAAATCAGGAACTTAGCATTTTGAAATTTTTAGACAGGTTCTTTGTATAGTTTAAGAATGAAATTTGGATAATTCCACTCCAAGGATTTCCCCTTTAATATAATAGGGGTTCAAAGGTAGTACAGAATCCGTCAGTTTTGAAGTTTTAGACATCTGAAATTTTGGATGTACGAGTAACTTATATTTAAAAAAAATAAATAAATGATTTATTTAAAATGATCTTTCACGAAACTTTATGTGGCAGACCAAATTCCACACGAGCGAAGCCGCGGGCATAAGCTAGTATTGAATAATAGGTGAAGTATGAAAGCTTACTAGTTCCAACCAAATTCATACTATAAGCTGAAATTCGACTACTTAAATATCAAATTGAAACACAAATTTTATTTAAGGATAACATGGAGAGAATAGTAGAAATTTAAAAAAAATTTCAACAGGGATGATGGAATAGCTAATGTTGGGTCAGTTGTTTAGATATTCCACTTTTCCAACTAATCAGCTGATTACACCCCCCCCATTTTTCCAATTATCTCAAATAACTTCAGCATGTAAACAAACACTACTCCAGTCCCCCCCCTCTCTTGTGAAAATACAACTAGCACAGCAACTACTGTTATGTAACATTTAATTTTAAATATATGAATAATGAACCTATCGTAAAATTTCAAACTTACACAATGCTCAAAACAGAATCTTTCAGTTTTATTGAATGGAGACACCTCTTCCATTGCCGTACAGCTGAATGAACGAAAATGCAACCATTTTGAGCTCCGAGCCACATTGTCGGAAGTACACTGCTCATTTTCTCTAGTTCTTCGCTAGCGATTTCATTATCTACAACACAATCTTAATTGTAGTTTTATGTTAAAAGACTGTTTGAACACTGTTTATTTCATAAAGCTTACAAATTGAAAAAAAAAATTGCCAAAAAATTAATAATTAATTTTGATATTTGAATGCTTTTCAAAAACAGGAAAAAAACAACTACAAATAGGATGAAAACTAAGTTTATAGTGTAACAAGTGGTAAACATATACCTAGGACAAATGTGTAATGTGTGTATTCTTATGAAAACAAACTCAGTGGTGTATCTTGTATCCTCTAATCGCTAATGCTTACAAGATACACCACAAAATAGCAATTATCTATATATTTTTTTCAAAATAGTACACAATTTAGCCCATTTCACACTATACCATTAAATATATCATCTCTGCCATCGCAAAGTATCGAATGTGAAAAAAACACAGTTTTCGCTTTCAACTTAAAGCAGTTGCTTTAGGATTGATAATTGATATAAAATTCATACAGAAGCATCTATCAGTCACAAAAACAATGTAAAAGGAATGCCATTGGTTTGATTATAGGCACTAATTTTTATTGAACCTTGAAACTGCTTTTTTTCTAATTCTCCTCAAAAGTACCAATTTTCACATTCCATAGTTGGAAATGGCAGGGACGATATGAGTAACAACTATTCTGATATTTTTGTGAGAGTGTTTTTGTTGAAAGCTTTTAATTATAAACGTAAAGGCTTCATTATATGTATATAAGGTTAGTTATAAAAATGCTATCATTTTTGAATGAGAAAGTTATCATATAATAAGTAAAACTTATTTTCATAAAAAATATCTAGATGATTAAATAATAAAAAATTGTTTACTTTATTAAGGAAAATTGACATTAATAAGTTCTATACTTATAATTATAAGTAAGTTTCATTAATTGCCAATCAACAATCAGATCGATTTTCCTGCCATACATTTCATAAGCACAATGTATTTTAAATTAGATAAAAGGTAATCACAAATTTAAAGAATAAAATAAATTTGTATCTTTAAATTAACAATTTAATGAATAATCAAAAGGTAAAATATATTCGGCATAAATAAGATGTGTTATTTTTTTTTCTAGTTACCTTTCTTTCATTTTATTTTTTTTTTTTTTACATCAAATGATGAACGCACCTATACATAAAATGACACTAAATTTTATCACATAGTTTAACATTCATAACAAATATGTATGTACAATATATCTAGAGCCCTGGCGAATGAGTGGTTAAGTCAAATCGTCCAAAATGAGTTTATTGTACTAGGGGGAAGCGAAACTGTATCATTCTTGTAGAAGTTGAGTGGCTAGAATAGGCCTTGGCTTAAGAGGGAGTTATGGATTGTTTGACTACTTGGGAAATAGCACAATTTTGCTTCCCTAAGTAAGTTCCCTAATTAACCACTTATTCACTGGAGCAGCTGATAATATAAATAAAAAGTTCAGGACATTTAAAATAAAATAAATTATTCAATTGTTTGCATTTAATAATATAAATTATCTATATATTACACTATCTTTTTTAAACAAAGTAAAAAATAAAAAATTACATTCAATTATTCACTACACTATTCAATACTGCTCTAAATTTGAATATGCAAACAAAAAATGTAAAGCTTGAAATGCCATGCAGTAGAAGTGGACAGATTTGTATAGTCGCCACATAAAGAAAGAAGAGGAGCATAATTTAAAAAAAAAAACAAATAAGATGTTAAAAGCGAGCAAGAACAATTACCTGTCGGTCCAGCGCTAACGCCATCCTTGAGCAAACCCTCCGTCAAATGTTTGATTAGGCGATGGCGCCTTATCGGCGTACCAAGGATTTCTACATGATAACATATACTGACAACACTCTTGCTAAGCCAACTTTTGTCATCTGTTTACTGACTTCTATAAATATATCTAAGAGTCTTATTTATAAAAAAAATAATAATAAATAATATTTGCAATATATATATATTTTTAAAGATACATAAATGATCAATATTGTTTTATAATTTAAGACCCTGAAGAAAGGTAAACAAAATCAAATTTGGCAAATAATAAAATTTAAAAAAAGCTAGTTACTAAATAAAAAAAATAAAAAAGTCATGTCATGTAAATCATTTAACAATAGAGAATAAAAACAATTATTCTAATAATAATTATTCTTTACTTAATTATGCGATAAACTGTTACATTAAACAAAAGGAAATAAAAATTTGTAGTGGATTTATCAAGGAAAAGTTTTTTCTTTTTTTTAAGAGGTAAAAATTGACTGTGACCACAGAGGTATATCGTGGGCCTTTCAAGGATGCCTGAGAACATGATTTTTGAATCTATAAATTTAACAATATTGGTTGGATTGACTAGAACAGCTTAACATTCCACCCTTTATGAAAAATGATCAAAAACAACATGCCCCGTATAACTATTTTAGTTTCATAAATCTGAAGAAATATAAAGGACACAATTGGAATTAAATTAAAGCTTAAAATACTTTTAAGAAAGCACCCCTTCTACCAATAGTCATACCTATTTCACCCAATAATGATAAGTCAACATTACAGATTCCGATAAATCATGTACTATCAAATTCCACAATATCCATATCAATTTAATCAAGAGTATAAAATGAAAAGTTCAAAATAATTATTTAAAAAATAGTATAGCACATCATAAATATTATATATAGTATTAAAAAACAACAACATAAAACTTGACAATCAACAAATAACAATACAATAGATACTTCTATGTAGTGAACATACATTTTAAATAGAGACCTCACCTCAAACTAATTTAATGGGAGACAAACACCACAAATAGAACAACACGTAAAACACTTGAACATTTTTTGTAAATATAAGATAGAAGTGTTCATCCTCTTCACACTCATAGAATCATGTCACAAATTATTATCATTATTTCTTTAACCCTTTAGCGACCGTGAACTACTATAATAGTCCGAGCGCGCCATGCCGTGGACTATTATAATAGTCCGGTGTCAGGTGGGCTCCACGGACCATGGACTATTATAATAGTTTTGCTTCTCCGGCGTTTCTAGACCGTGAGCTACAATAGTAGTTCAGTTCCTAGAGCCATCTAGGTGTCCGCATGACAAGCTGAAATACTTTTTCTTGACAACAGATGTCGTACAAATTCACTTTTGGCTATATTATTTTTCGTAAAGTGTGTCTGTCGTGTTTCGGCATTTATCACACTCAAAAGAATTTTTAATTGTATAAATTTGTATACAGACATTTCAAAAAAATAAAGTATATAATTGTATAATTTTATAAATAATTAAAATTAATTTACAGTAATTAAAAAAAATATTTTTAAAAAATATGTTTTTAAATTCACCAGTGCCAGTCCATTCACCATTCTAAGTCCGGATCAAAAAGAATGATAGGAAACTACAAGGAATTAAATAAAAAAACATGATTTCAGAGTCAAAAAGTAATCGGTTCAGCGGGCATGGTTGACTTTTCTACCACTCAGTCCAGCCCGCTCTGACCCGGCCGTATTCGGTCGCTAAAGGGTTAATACACTAATTATGTAAATTATAATACCTATGTTTAATTCTTAAGTTATTTACTTTTTTCAAATGCTTTTCCTCCCTTTAAGTAGTGATAGAATAATTAAATGAAAACAATAATGACATTTGTACAACAAGAATGCATACAACCAAAATACGCAAACTGTAACCATTGATAGCATAACAACATGTAGCCATAGTCACATAATTATGGTATCAGAACAATTTCAAACACAGAGCATTAGTAATATTCATGAAAACACATATTACCATCGTTGTTAAGGAGACGGGAATTATTGATAGTGAGATAACTATAGACGAGAAAATCATTATATAGAAAACAATAACGACAGATTCATTTTTCACTAATAGTAAAAGTATCTTAAAATAATTTACACAGCAGGAACCACAATGTAAAAATCAACCAAACAAGATTTAAATACTTGTGACCATAAGATCTATCATAACTTTCTATTTATTTGAAAACCAGATAATTAACCGTAAATTGCCATGTACAGATCCAAATGCATTGTTCTCAGATCAAACCAATAGTGACCAGACACAACACATATTTAAAAATATTCAGTAAACCATTTATCTTAAACTAGAACTTAAAACTTTTAATTTATTCTAATAAGTATCTAAAACAATTAAGTTTAAAGATGTCAGTAAACAAATGACAATATTTAACATTAATATTTACAAAAAAAAATTAATAACAATAATAATGCAAATACTAAACAATATAGATTTTTTAAATCTACTCATTTAAAACAGCTAAAAATCTAAAATCAAAATGCAAATCTAATAGCCAATAGAAGTCAAGCAAGATGTCAAAATATTTTATTTAGAATGAATATTAATTTAAACTCAAAATATTTATATGTATTTTTTTTTCAAATTTACTAGAAGTATTAAATCTAAAATTTGCTCTTTGCGATATTAAAAATAAAAATGTCTATGTTCATAAGCAAACCAAATTATTAAGCTTTTATAATTTTTTTTTCTTCCAAATTCGATAATAACAGTGAATGTATTAATCCTTTCCAATCATAATGATCATTTAACCTTAACTGTTCAATCTCTTTGTACTAAATTAATACTTTCGCAATAGATGTATACAAATAAGAGTCTAGAAATTTTATGTAATTGCTAAAAAGGATTGAAGAGTGAGGAATTCATAATAAAATAATTGAATTAAATTGTGAAGTTAATTTCATGTGGACTTCTTGAGGAGGCTAGGACCAAAACAGGACTGTAATGCCACATTCTTATTCGATACATATCACTAATTTGTCGTAAGAATTAAATAAAAATAATCAACTCATCCAGAAAATAACAATAAGTGTTAAAGTTGTCATGGGAGACCTTAAATCTATGACTGGAAAGAGTTATTTATGAAATTATAAATTTGAAAAAAAAATAAAAATTATAAATATACATATATATATTTTTTTAAATGCAGCATTAGTTTATTAAAAAGAAAAATTATACAATAAACTATTATCCAGAACTATTATAAAAAGAAGAATAAAGTTTATATTTAACCAAAGGTTTAAAAAGAAAATTTAGAAGGTTAAAAGAGCACTAAAGATTAATTAATAAATTATTTACAAATTAGAATCATTATATTCTCTTTTAATCAACACATGACTAACTAAATAACTAATGTACTTTCAAAAAAACTCCAAAGGGAAAACCATCACCCCAACAACACAGCCACACAACAAATAGCCACAACACAGCAAAAAAAAACAAGGTTATAACCAAAATAAAAGCACTGAGTAAAATCCAGCCAACTTAAGCACAAGACGAGTGGTTAATAATATATAAAGTAAACAAAAATATCCACAGTGGAGAAGAGAAGAAAGTGATTAATATGACAAAAATGCACTCGAAAACACAAACAAATCACTTACCATTTGCATTAGTGTCCATCGGTTCCGGTACAGACTCCGTAGGTGGCGCTGCGGGAGGCAAGGCGCTGGTGTCTTCACTTCCGGTAGCGCAGCTTACGAACATTATCCTACCTATTGTTC
Organism: Arma custos; assembly: GCA_037127475.1. Lineage (NCBI taxonomy): Eukaryota > Metazoa > Arthropoda > Insecta > Hemiptera > Pentatomidae > Arma > Arma custos. Next base: position 134,904,879 of record CM073764.1, on the reverse strand, counting down.
CCTCATCAGTTTCACTCTTTTTAGTCTCGTTTTTGTTCTCCTCGTTTATTTGTTGCTCCTCATTTGTATTATCCTCCGCCGTACCGTTTTGTTCGTTTTTGTTAGGATCGTTGGTTCCTTCGACTGGCCCCTCATTGTTGACGGTGACTTCGACATCTGTATGAGGATAATCGCTTTCACAAGCTCCTGGAACGGACAATTTTTATATGAATGGTTGAGCGGATGAAGAATGTATTTGAGATTTTTTGTCAATTTGAGACAAGTATAAAGAAGACAAGTTGACTTGTTTTTCAGTAGATATAGCAATTCCCTAGGAGTTTCAATTTATTTTTTTGCTGTATCTTCAAAATGGAATGAATTGGCAAATGAAATCTGAAAAAATCATCTGCAGTGTGCAAACTTGAAGCAATGCCACAAACAGAGGAAATGGGAGCAATTTATTATTTTGGATTATATATAACTCAAATTTCGGAAAAGAAGGTTTACTTTATTATTATTTATTTTTTTTAATGATTTATTACAAAGGTTCATTATTGAAGATAAAAGCAAAAATAAGGATGTTAGTGAATAAATAAAGGTGAATGGGTGTTTAATAACTTAGATTACATTACATTATTGGCGCGACAGACTCATAAAGAAGTCCTTGGCCTGCTCAACCGCTCTTCCCCAATCGTCCCGATCGCCTGCTCGAGTGATGGAGACCTTGCTCAGCCTCAGATCCTCACAGACGGCATCCTTCCATCTAGCTTTGGGCCTTCCTCGAAGTCTTACTCCATCCGGATTTCCTGTATACAGCTTTTTAGCTGTCCTTTCTTCCTCCATCCTATATACGTGGCCCAGCCACTTAATGCGTTGAACCCTGATGAAGCTCGATATCGTTAGGTCTCCATATAACTCACTCAGCTCCTTGTTCCTTCTGATCCTGAGTTGGTCGCTATCTCGCACTGGGCCGAATATTTGCCGTAGGTTGAATGAATTCTCATTCATACGACTTCCTAAATACTGGAAACTTGACACGCGTTGGAAAGTGTATTTTCCAAAAGCGTAGCTATGAGGTGGTCGGTTTTGTTTTCTATTCTTTATTACCATGACCTTGGTTTTCTCCTCATTCACATGTAGCCCCATTTTTCCAGCTTCCACTTCCAGCCTCTCAAAAGCTTCTTTTAGGAGAATCAGCGATCTTCCTACTAATACAAGGTCATCAGCATATGCAAGAATACCCAGATTACGGTTAAAGATGGTTCCCTCCATCAGTAATCCTGCCCTTTTAATGACACTTTGCATTACAATATTGAAGAGTAGAGGTGCCAGCGAGTCTCCTTGCCTAAGTCCTGTAGTAATCTTAAATTTTTCTGTGGTTGAGCCATTTACCTTTACGCTGCAAACTGTGTTTTCCATCGTACTCATTACCAAGCGCACCAGTTTGGATGGGATTTTCATTTCACTCATAGCTCTGAAGAGTTCACACCTGGATATTGTATCATAAGCCGTCCTGAAATCTATGAACAGCATCCACATTGCATTGTTAAACTCTTTCATTTTTTCGCACATCTGCTTGAGGGAAAAAATCTGATCTATAGTAGATCTGTTAGGTCTAAAGCCTAACTTAGATAAAGAATTTTAAAAAATTTCCTAACATTTGCTCCAGTTCAGAAAAAGTAGATAAGCTCTGAATGTCCAAGGAGTAGACCAAGAAGGAGGAAGGATTGGGCTAAGAATGATCTAATGAACTTGGGCTTGGGAAGTGGTCAGTGGGCGGTAGCTTGTAAGCAGAAATTGGTGGTATCGGCATCGGGTTCTCTAAGCTAAGTTATTAGGTCAAGTGACACAATAGGACAAGATGAAGTTGTTATGGATTAAGAACAAATTAAATTATAACTAAGACATACTGACCAGGAACACTAGCAATACAGAGAAGATGAGACTGACAGACGCTGAAGGCTTCTAAGATATCAGCCGGGTTGTTAGCATCTATCACGGTGACGTAGCTGATCGATCTCGTGCTCGTGCAGATCCAGACCAATGAGGAGAGTTGTTCTTGGCTTTCCATTCTCTGTTTCTCGCCCTCCTAAAAGCAACAATTGTGATGTCAACGCCTTCAAAAAGGTTTATTTAAATTATACCATTATTTCATTTGTCTCATAACCAACGTTAGCTCTTAGTATGTATGAAAATAGTATAAATATTATTATAATAAAATATTACTTTAATGTCTTTTTCCAGCTGCTCAATAGGACTAACAGGTTCGCTATTAACTATTTCTTCGACTACTGGCGGCTTATCGTAAAAAACACTCGCTCCAACAATATCTCCACCATCCCTTGTTCTACCACCAGCAAGGTTGACTCCAGCTGCACACCAGATCTGAAAATATGAAAAAATAAACATGAATTTTTAAAAAAAGAAAGTAAAGAATAAAAATAGAATACATTTGAAATATTTTAATACTTTGAATTAATTGACAAAAATCACGTTTATTATTATATTAACAGTTCCTCAAGGGTGGAAAATATGTTTAAAAAAAAGACATGTACCTTTTCATGTAGACATTGGATTTGATGCCATATGCCAAATCACAGACAAGTTGCAGCCAAGGATAGTTTCATAGAGATCGACCTGAGACAAAGGCTACATCCAGCCAACGCACGTCTCAGAGATGTTGCATTTAACAATGGATTGGCAATTGTTTAAGTAAATTTTGTCTAACCATTTGTTTTACCAGAATGCAGTTTTAAATATCAATATGATCATTTTTATGTGCTCTTAACAATTATAAAGCTCTACAGACTTCCATTTTACTAATTTAAGTATTGAATCGTAATGAAGGTTAACTTCTAAGTATGTGTTTGGCACCATCACTGATAAGGAGAAAGGATATAGATATACATTGTAATCTTTGGTCTTAGTGTATGAGTTCTATTGGCTGTAATAATTTTTTTAATTTATAACATTCATAAAACACGAGGAAAATGTGGGATCTTCCAAAAACAGAAATCAAAGCGGTATCATTCTACTAAAAAAAAAAAGGTAAATTGTCTCGGAAGAAGTATTGCAAAAACGGTAACAACATGAAATTATGTTTTAATACAATGACTTGGCGATGTCAATAAGATGTTGGAACCTGAATTGATTGGACAAGATTATCCTTTGATAATACCTTAAGATTTAATTATTCTTGGTGTAACGCAAATGTACCTAAATCAAACACAAAAGGCATTCATAGAATGGAGTTGTGTGGTATTGGATTGAAGCAAAACCGAGAGGAAAATATAAGAGTCAAATTAATGTTCAGCAAAAAGAACAAAGAAAAAGACCTATTTAAGTACATATTAGAAATAGAGGCCAAATAATAATATATATAAATGTTACTATGATTTACATCCAAAAAAACAGAAAGTAGCTTGTTGGGTATCAATTGTTAGTTTTTATTTTATTTTCATAAAATTAATATCCCCCTATGTTTATGAACGGTAGGACTGGGCTCTCGTACTTTGTGCCATGGGTCACGTGGTATTAGCGACCCGTCAGTCAGTGCCGAGAGCTGGTGAAGTGTGGGAGCAGGGGGGAAGTAGAACACTCTGTAACGCTCATGCCTCTCTGCCATGTACCATGGGAGGGCATTTCTCTCTCGCTACTTCCTTCCTGATTGGCACCATGGTGCATTTTCACATCCTCTTCTCGGCTCACTTTGGCACCTTGTTGCATTTTTACGTACCCGTGTCGGGAGGAGGACACACCGGGTCGAGAAGACACACTTCGCTAGCGCTGACTCACCAATAGTATAACAATAGCTGTATGTATGTCACCATATCTTTTGAATTTTTTTTTTCTGTAATTAAAGTGTTTTATTTTCTTTTGTATCTTTTTATTATTAGTGCACCATTTATTAAATTGATTATGTTTGAATTAAGTGTAATGTTGGTTTCCATAATTCTTTTTATTTACTCTCATATTTAAGAATAAGCTAATGATTCCGATCAGCTTGAAACGGGGTCGGAGATTTGTGATTTTTTATTAAAAAATTGTCGCTCTCCCCATCATAGCTGATGATTAAATGTTATTAAAACCTTATGACTAAATATGCTTACAAGGTTAGAACAATTATTAAAAGCATTACCTTCATGCCGTCCTCCTTTTCCATAAGAGGCCTGCAGTAGACAGGCACCGGTACAGGGACCTGCGGCGAGCCAGAGACCTTTGGTGGCGCAGCGGCTCCTTTGGCCGGCAGTGACCAGCCATACGCGTGCAGCCTACCGTCGTCCTTCCGAACATGCGCCTGCACTGCTCTCAACTGCTCTCTCCTCTCAGAGGCACGCCTTGCTGTACGTTGTTCAATCTTTTCACTCCTAAAATGCAGAATAAAATTAATAAAAACCATATCAGTCGTTCTTAGAATAACTACATATTAATCAAAAGAGCAAAATCGAATAGCTCTAAAAAAACTTGTACCACCAAAACCCATGAAGGTTCTTGGTTTCAGTACATGGTAGAGATTGTAATGTTTCTAGGACAATAGTTTTGCAGGAAGCTAAAATCTTCTTAAATTATTAAAATTAAATCTTGTTAAATGTTTTCCTTTAAGTAAGGTTATCCACTTTACAGAGACTGGGTGAGCCTGAGGAGGTCTATAGATCCCATAGGTCCATCCAGGTGTTAACCAATTAAATAATTTATCTGTCAGAGCAGTTACTTTTCCCCAGAACCTCAGCGCTGAGCTACTCCATTTTAAGATGAGCTATAGATTCAATAAATATAAAAAACTTGCTTATTGTATCATTTAGATGAGAATAAAAAATAGCTCTCCTAATTGTCATCAAGTTAAGTAAAGTACACAAAGATTTAAAATAAATGCTATGTTTTAAAGTCATGCATATATATTAAAATGAATGAACATTACTCAACTTCAAATCAATCTTCATTTTATTAAAGTGCCCACAAGAAATGTTGATTGAAATGATGAGAGAAATATCTACATAAAATTACGAGAATGACAATAATAGAAAAAGATATCTTCACGATAAAAATAAGAAAGCATAGCCATGGGAATATTCAAAGTTCCAAAGCTACAAAAGAAACGAAAGAAGTCTTATTTTATTTTTATTTTTTTAATTATTAATTGTTATAACTTTTAAATATTTTTCTTTTGAAAAGAAAAGATTTCGAATCCCGGAGAAAAGAAAAGTTCGAATCCCAGCCTGGAAAAACCATTTCTCTTCAAAATAAAAAGATTGAAAGAAATTTTAATTTCAAGATTGTTTTAATGACCTAAATTTTGAAAAAATAGAGTTCAATTAGAGGTCTGTACTTGACAAACAAGCATTAGATATATTCTTTAAATAGGAGAACAAAAAACCTATTTATTATTTTTGAAATTATTTAAATAAAATAATATTTAATATTATACATAAACAACTCTCAATTTAAATAAATGGATAAATAAATAATAAATAAAAACAAACAATCAAATAATATAAAACAAATAATATACTAAGATCAAAGGTTGACTTATTATTAAATGACTATAGAGGACATGGTTCCCTCTGAATTTGAAAAAAATTTTAAATGGAATAAAACAACTTATATTGAGGTATCTATGCTTTATTTTGGTATTTGTTAGACAATAAAAATATTTTATATACAGTTTTAATTATTGAATTATTTATATTGTTATAATTATAGAATTTATGCATGTTTTTACAGATGAATGACTTATGGTCAAATAGTTAACCATATAATAAGTTAAAAAAATGAAACAATTAGAATAGAAGATTGAGAATGGCCTAGGCCGAAACGTATCTCGAAAATAAAGAATAAAAAATTTTTTTTTACTGAAAATAGGTTTTTTGTTCTCCTATTTAAAGAATATATTATATGATGAGTCCAGTTGAAATTTTATAAAAAAAATGAACAAGCATTAGAAAATATTTTATGTGACCTAACAATTATGAAGCTCTCCAGACTTCCATTTTACCAAGTATTGAATCATAACAAAGGTTAACTTCTAAGAATGTTTAAGTTATTTTATTTAAAACATTTATTAATTAATCATACTCGACTTCATTTTATTCAACTTGTTAAATAAAGTCAAGTTGTTAAAATTATCCATGTTAAGTTAAAAAATCATAGACGGAGAACCTTTAAAGTATGTAAATTTATTGAAAAGTGAATAATACGTAATCAAAACCCATTTATTTAGATAAAGGCAGTATTGAATATTAAAATAAAAAACGAAATATGTTAAATTGTGTTTGTTTAATTGAAACAGAAACTTTATTCTGTAATTATCTTTAAATATTTTTATTACAATCTTCAACTTACATGAACCCTCCCTTACTCAGTGAATATATTATTATTATTATTATTTGTTTATCATTATATTTCATTACAGTAGTAAATTCTCTTTTCCAGCCCTCAGGGACGATGATTTGAAGAGAGAGGTACTGATAGGGAGGGTATTCTGTGGAGAAGAGACAAACCTTTCTTTTTCTATTATTAAGTTTTCATTAGGTCTCAAATAAAAGAGATGAAGAAACTAGGTATCAAAATTTTGATGTAACACTGTAGATATTATGTCATGATTTGAAAAAATTCTCTTCTTAAATTTTACTCTGCCAAGCAAATAAATTTTAATCTAACAACATGAATACTAAAAATATAAGAAAATAACTCGACCAAGAATGAAATACAATCAAGCAAATGATATGAATCAAGCTCGTGATTTATGCATGTTCTGATGATCAAATTTGTGCATTGTAAGTTTTTATTACTTTAATAATTTATTTATTATCCTATTATATTATGTTTTAGCTCTAGAAACTTATTTGCATTTTGATTTTAGTATGTTCTCCTTAAATATCAAATATGAACATTATCAAAAACAATTTCATGAAGTAAATATGGGCGAGGCTCTGTGAAGTATGTTATTTATTAGAAGACCTCGCGGAATATCAAAACTATAAATAAAAGCTAAACTTTCCTATTTTTTAATTAGTTGGAATTTTGTGTTTATTTGATATTTTTGTTGTTTGTACAAAAGGAAAAGTTTAGATTGCTTTTTTTTTTTTTTTTTCTGGCCTGTCTCATCTTGATTTTATAACAATATAAAATAGTTTACGAACACAGCGGGAGCAGGGCTCAGCATTGTAGAGGGCTGAGGAGTTCCTGTGTTGTAGGTTCCTAGCTCGATACTGGCTGTGGTGGATAAATGATTTCTTCTGTTAACAACTGTGGATCAACCCTGAAGGATCTGCAGACCTTCTTAGGGCTAACCCAGCCTCTATAAATTGAGTTCCCTTAACTGTAGGAGAAACATGGCAGTTGAGTGTGATCTCGTCCAAATTACCTCCCACAACCGTTGCTTTTAAATATAACAGTCAATAGAGAACGGAGATAGTTGGGGGTGCAGTAAAAAAAACACTAAATAAGTACTAGACTTATATTTAGTATATGCCGACGTTTCAACCAACAGTGTAGGTCATCTTCAGGGCGATTTGGAGAGAGAAGCCGTTGGGTGTACCGGCTAACTAACAAATCAATTTGTTATCTCCGTTCTCCATTTTATCATCCAGTCAACTATTCCTCTTATAACAGTAAATACTGTGTTCCGCGCACCTGGCCCTTTATGAGTTGTAGTGCTACAAGGTTTTTTTTTTTTATTCAATGTTTAATCACAATATGACAATTGAAAAAGTATGTTTGGTCGGACAAATTATATCCCGAATTAACATTGAATGAAATAAGTTTAGAAAAAGTTAATCAGAAATTGACAAGACAGTGTCCATTTATTCCATATACATTTTTCTCTCTCTGTTATATAAACAATTAAAAGGCCAAAACACATCCCAGCACAATTGGCTTAGAAACAGTAAAAACTCAACTATGTACTCAATGCAACAGCCTTCATGAAATTTAGTAGTAAAAGTTTTTATAATAAATTGAATTGAAACAATTTAGAAAATATTATGTAGGCATTGCTTAAAAACAGAAAAAAAAGAGTGAGAATGTAGACACAGTAAAGAAATAAAATTTTGAATATAAGTTTTTGAATGTCCCAACTTTTTAACTGTCTTAAGAAAAACTTTGCAATATTGCGGTCATTCCACTGCTGCACATATTATAAAATTATGAAGGAAATAAAGAAAGTTATAAATACATTACAAATAATGTTTTTTTTTTTTCAAGTTTAGAAGTTTTTAATTATTTTTAAATACTGTTACGGCCGCTCAGTTTGTAATAAAATAAATTGTATGCCCATGTTTAATATTTTGTTTTCAATTTTATTATTTGTAATTTCATTAAAAATAAATTAATTGTAAATACACTATGCTATAGTTATATTTGTTTTGTATAATGAACCGTCTTTTGTTTTTTAGCCAAAGTCGCCAATTACTTTATTTTTATTATGCTTTTATAGTCTCGGCAAGCGTACCTACCTTACAGCAGTCACCATTATTGTTTGTGAAGATCGAAAAGGTTTAATTTTTGTTTATTCCTTAAGTATTCATTTAAGGAAACTTAATAATTGTATTATGATTTAATTAATTTTTTTATTTATAAGTAATCTGATTTATTTGTTCATTCATCAATATATTAGAAATTTTAAAAAAGAAGTATTCGGTATTATATCTGACAATCCTTTTTTTATTTGATTTTACAATTCAAATATAATTTAAATTTATTACTGAGCAGTTAACTTTCTACAATAAAATTAATTGAGTCAGATCAAGGCAACAGTTTATCAGAGTTTATTACTATAGGCAATGGTTGCCCAAGGGTGCAATCTCTGTTACCCTTATGGCGCCCTAACATATTCTATGAATAGCATTAATGTGTGATGTGATTAACCCACCATTAGCAAAAGCACTAATGCATGTTTGAATAAAAAAAAATTACTAAAAATCCAATGCAAAACAATTCAATCAGACATTAATTACCTTTATCCAAGTAACCTTACGTTTTGAAAAGAAAAATTCAAATTAAATTTTCAAACAAGTTCCTACAACTAACCATTCTGTGATCCTATACATTCGCATAAATTTCAATTTGAGAATTTTGAAGCATTTAGAAAATAAATTGATTTTTCTTTTTGTAAAAGAGGTCTACAAACTTTTTAGCCTGAATAACTCTTCCATAAGTTTCAAAAGGCAAGACTCGTACCAACATTCCCATATTAAATAAGTAAAATTCAAAATCAATGTATAACATTTCAATAAAAATTATTTATTACAATGAAATCAAATTGGGGAAGCCCGCGAGTTGGAAGACCTCTTATACTAAAGAAGAAAAATAAAATTGTTGCAATTTACAATAAGCTTAAGTACTATTAGCAAGCAAAGTGAAAAAAAAATATTTTTCTTAATATTATAAAAATAAGCATGCAATATCTATATATAAACTTAACACCATCTTAATATAAAAATGAAATAAGACTAAGCGTTGATATGGGGGAAATATAATTCCAAAAAGGAGAGGAGAGGGAAAGGCTTTTTATGGACTAACTTTTTACTTCATAAAACAATAAAAAGAAATAATAATTTATTAAAATCTGTCAAAACAAAACGAGTTAGATACTTTGTTTTGTTAACGAATTAACATAAGGTTATGTACAAAATGTTCAAATGGTAAAATCAGATTATTTACAATAATTTTATAATAAATAAACGCATTATTATTATTATTATTTAAACTAATATCACGAAAAGGCCTCTTTGCTGAGTTCAATTATTCCCGATGAGGGGGCAACCGACGGTTTCTGTTCGCCTGGAACCTCTCCATTCCTGCAAGGATAGATTTCAATCAATTATCTAAAGAATGTTTTTAAAACGATCAAACGACTGCTTGTGTGCATTTAATATTCACAAGAAAACAAAAAAAATTATTACAAAAACAAAACAAAACACGTTAGTGAATGAGCTGAATGATTGTAAGGGTAAAAATGAAAATTAATACGGAGAGGAGAAAAGAAACCTTAGGTTAGTATTTAGCATTCAATGCTTTCATAAGCTTCCTCGAACGGAAATTGTTTAGAATTATAAGGTAATAGACAAAACAGATATTAGCATAGACAGAACGCTTGAGAGCAAGATAAAAGCAGATACTCGTGCAAAAGCATTCAATATCAAAATGAAATACTGACATATCCCCCGCGTCTAAGTCGAGCCCTCGCTTTCTTTCGTGTAGGGAGCGTTTCCTCATGGTATCCAGCGCTGGGCTGATGTGGTGGGACGGAGCGTTATATCGTAAGTTAGCGTTCGGTAATGGCTTTGACCCTACTCCTCGATCGCTGTTTATAAATAATCGACTGAATCTGAAAAAAAAAAAATTGGCTGTTAGAAATAGATAAATAGTATAAATCAAAAATTAAAAATATAGTTATGCGTAAATAACTTATCATCACAAAATATAATCCAACTTTCATTAAAATAATGAAAGAAATTCTACATGATTTTTTGAATTAAAGGACTATAGATGAAAATTTAATTGAAACAGTTAATAGTTACACACAAATCACTATAAATACTATACCATATTTATTCTTTCATGATAAATATTCTCATTTATCTCAAATCATGCGTTTATTTTTGTATTGAAAATAAATAATTTTTTTTTTAATTAAGTTAATTCAGTTGGAAGTCACTTCTTTCAACAATAATAATAAAAAAAAGTCAAATTAAACAAATCAAATTACAAAATAAAGAGATAATCTTGTATTAATTAAACTAAATTATACCATCAAACATATATGGTCTATCAATCATTTAAGTATTTATCAAGCCATGTTTACACAAATACTTCTAAAAATTGTAAATAATATAAAAGGTATTAAAGAAATAATTTAGTGCCTTTTAAACAGTTTAAGCCAGTCTGGAGAGATTATTTACATTTTGCTTAGTTATACTAAAAGTAACTGTAGGTTCTTGTTGATAAAAAAAAAAAAAAAAAAAAGACATATTAATCAATTGAACAACAATAAAAGTCCCCAAATTTATTGCAATAATAAATAATCTTTTTATTGTGCAATATTAAAATTGTATACAGTAAAACCTCTATTAACGGACACCCCTAAATAGCGGTCACTCCCCATTACCGGACGATTTTTTTTGCACCAACATTTTAATACAATGTTTAAGGCATTTGAACCTCTATTTAACGAAACCTCTCATTAACGGTCAGGGACAGGCTGTGTTGATTAGAAATCGATTGAAAAAACCTCTAAAAGACGGACAGTATGACTTTATCCCTTTCCCGTTTCTCGCAAACAATTAGTTGTTTCCGGTCTAAGAAAACAGGGACTGCTCTGTTTACTTTTGAGTAAAGGTTTTCCACATAAATACTTTTTTTTTTGATATAATGCAATTGGGAAAAACCACAATGCAAAGCCTTATGTTTCAAAAATACTCCCACTTACCAGTCAACGTTTCGCTTATTCAGGTGTATCAGTAAGTGGGTGTGTTTTTGAAACATAAGGCTTTGCATTGTGGATTTCCCAATTGCATTATAATAAATAATAGTGTTTCTTTTTGAGTTTTTGGCTCTATTTTAGTACTTTTTTTTTTATTCTCGAACTTGCTTTATTAAAATTTAGTTCTGTTCTAACCCTCGTGGCAGGCGGCTGAAAATGTCTCCCTCACGTAAGAGACTCACTTTAGAACAAAAAATAAATGTAATCGACGTTTATGACCGTGAAAAGTTAAGTGTACGTGCGCTAGCGGAAAGACTCAATATCGGTAGGACACAAGTTTCGGGAACACTCAAAAACCGTGCGGTGTTTTTTTTATTTTATTCTACTTACCTTTTAAACACATGGAAAATTGAATAAGAGAGAATTAATTTGTACAAATACATATTTATGAAAAAATAAAACCTCCCTTTAAAGGACACCTTTAAATAACGGACAAAAATATTTGCACCAGGGCTGTCCGTTAATTCGAGGTTTTACTGTATTACTATAATTAACTGTGTAATATTCACACAGTAAATATATTATAGGGGTAATATACACCAAAAAGATTTGAATTCGAATCTGGATACCTTCGCTTATGATCGTGGACAATTTGGTTCTATTGGGTGAAGATGGAAAAAACTATAAAACTAAATATAATAGCGTTGATGAATGCAGGTAAGGAAATAATGCTCGAAGTAAATTGGTATAAGAAACAGCAGTGTTGTATAGGAATAAATACCAATATGTCGATAAGTTTAAGTACTTAGGGTTTATAAAATAGTATAATAATAATAATAGTAAAAACAAAATTCAAGAGGAAATAAATGCGTAGTGAAAGACAGAAAATGCTTGTTACTTTTTGGTCTTGACTAACTTCGTCTCTGTTGTCTCGAAATTTAAAGAATACAATTTATAAAACTATTATCCTTCCCAACATTCTTTAAGCACATGAAACATGGTCGTTAACAGTGAAAGCTGATCGTCTGTAGGTGTTCTAAAATAAGGTATTGCATAAAATATTCGCTCCGAAAAAGGATTAGACTACTGTAGAACTAAAGAGATTCCATAACACGGAATTGCAGAGCATGCACCCGGCAATATAATTGAAGTGAGTGTTACAAAGATGGGTTTATAAAGTCGCTGGGCTTAATAATAAATAAATTACGAAACTTAATAAATAAGCACTGAGCCGACTGGTAACAGCCCAAGGGGGAAGCTGAGAAGTCAATGGGAGGATTGCATTACGAGTAATCCAGCGGATTTGGGTTTGGGTGGTGTTTCGTGGATGGAAGTTTGTAAGCAGAGATTGGTGGACCATCAAATTGCCTCTAGGTTCGCTAAGCTGTATTCTTATTCTTATAATTAACTGCATACATCAGCTGTAAGATGTATATTACTTTTTGATTCTACCTACCAATTACTAACCTAATTTATGAACAAATAGGGACCAATCACCTAATAAAAAAAAAATTAAGTTACAAACTGTGAAATAGCACTAAAAAACCTTCCATAGATGCAAATATTGTAAATATAGCCTAAAATTACACTTAAAAATTATTTCCTTATAAATTTAAACTTTCTTGGTCTTGTATTAACCAACTTTAATGATAAATTTCTCAGTAAGCAGAAGAATTTTTGATAAAAATATCGAAAAATACTAAATTTTTAAATAACAAGACTTATGAACAGTCTTAAAAGAACGTAATAATAAAATAATTGTTTATTTACAACACAAAAGCGAAATAATGAAAAGCAACTAAAACCCAGCATTAGGATGGGAAATATTTCACAAGCGCAAACAGTAAAGCGACAAGCTAACGACACCCCAACGTTAGTGAAGACAGCTTTTGCTTTGTTCTGCAACCAACCCAGCTTCGACACCTGTCTTACCTTCCATTTCCAAAAATTAGTTCTCCAATCGTAATCACATTCGGCATGACCCAAGCTTATATGGAACTTGAGGGAAACGAAGTTAACAACTTTTTTGATACCACAACAGAGCCTAACAACCCAAAACAAAAATATTATAATCAACAAAGAGAACTTTTGAATGAAATAAAAATAAAAAGGTACTAGTTAAATAAAATGGAACCAGAAAAACCGAATCCACACAAATCAAAAATTTATTTGCACAACTTTCTTTTTAGCTTTCTCTCGTATTTATGCATGTTATGAAGGCCTTCATGAATTGTTAAAAATAATGGTTGCTAAGAAAATAAACTAAAACTGTATGTTTGTCTGGTTGCTTTCCTTTTATTTTTCAAGACTGATTCCTGAATAAAAAAAAATTATATGAAATTGCCTGCAACAGTCAAACACCCAACACTTGTTTAACATAATGAAGATTGAAAAAAAGGCATAAACTGTATAAATTGTAATATATGATCATTTATTTTGTTATAATATTTTAAGATTTTTATAAAACTTAAATGCTTTTAAGAAAATTAAATATAACTTTAAAAGAAACCAAATTAAAAAGTAATTTCCTCTTGACATTACGTACCTTGGGTCCCAAAATTTAAAAATTATAATTTATAAAACTATAATTATTTTAACAGTTCTATTTGGATGTGAAACGTGGCCGTTAATGTAGAAGAATGAACAATGTGTTAACGTAATTCATAGAATATCCAGTTAAAAAAAAAAGAAGAATCTCAGAGCACGCATTCATTCAATTATAATAATATAAACACAAAGGTTTAGATTAGCCTGTAAAGTTGTATGGCTTAAAAACAAACGAATTCCTAAACAGTTAACAAACACTGAGCCAATGGGTAAATGCCCAAGGGGTAGACCAAGCTGTAGGTGGGAGGATTGTGCTAAGAGTGGTCTTATGGATTTGGGTTCAGGCAGAAATCCACAGATAGAAGTTTGTAAACAATGATTGATGGTATCGGCATGGTGCCTTCGGATTCGGTAGGCCTTTTATAAATATTACAATATATACCTGTAGCAATGTAAATGGTACCAGATTTATTTATTTTATTACCCTAATTAATATTCTTATCCTGGTTTAAAATTATCAATTAAACGAGTTTGTAAAAAAAGCAACAGCACATTAATTATTACATTGAAAGGAGCGAGAAAAATATTAACTCTTAGATTTTCGAACAATTATTCCAAAAATTTTGTTTTGACAAAGTAGTAGTTTTAGTTATTTCAAATTTCTTACAGTTTCCAGACGGTATTTTTTTCTTTCTTCTCCATATCAGAATCTGTCTTCGATGCCCTAACCATTTCTGTAAATCTCACGGCTTCCTGTAGTTCCATGAACCTTTCTTTGTATTGATTCCTTTCCATCAAGACCCTCGCCATCTCGACACGAGTGAACCTCTTCCTCTGCGCCATTGGGACATCTTCCTACAAGAGAAAAACAATGTTGTATAAGATACTTTAAAAAAAGTATATTAACCAATCATAATTAGTTAATCATTCATGTGAGTAAATTAAAACCTTTTTCCAGTCATATATTATTTTTCTTTATTTTGCACAGAGAGGGAAATAAGATAAAAAGGAGATTTTTAGAAGCATTATACATAAATGACAAAATAGATAAGGTGGTAAATGATAGGAAGGAATCTAACGAAATAAGCAAACTATACTCATCAGTGATTTTAAAGTTAAAAATGAAATAAAGAAATATAGAAGTCTACACTTATTAGATAACACAGATAACATAACCTTCTCGGGAACCTCATAGCATTGTTTTCATTTTTCCAATTTCTTAATTCATACAATTAACTTTTTAAAATAAATAAAAGATATAAAATAGATCAATATAGATAAAAAATTACTAAATTATATTAATTGACCATTCATGATGACTATATATTGAAGAAGAAAATAAATTAAAATACTATTTTAATAATAATAATCAAAAACAGTCCAAAGTACAAATTCCAAAAATTGTTAATTGACCATGGAGTACACTATAACTCTAAGCTTTATAAGACATATTTTAAATTATATGACAATCAACCAAGGTATCTATATTTTTATTCAGTATTTTTGGGACATGTTTTGTATGTAAAATTATGTATTTATTTGATTTGTCTTTTATTTTTAGGTTGGAAATGTAAAAAAAATTTATATAAACAAATTTTTAGAGAATATTTTTAAAATTAAATAATGTTAAAGGACTTAAAAATAATGTAAATTGAGAATGACATGGAATTGTTGAAACGTTTTTAAAATAAAGAAAAATAATATATGACTGGAAAAAGGTTTTAATTTACTCACATGAATGATTGACTAAGAAAGATGTACTCCAGTTACAAAAACAAGATAATTAAAATAAAAAAACCAATCATAATTTTAAAATTAAGTAAGGGATGAGCCATGAATCGGAAATGAATAAGCCAGTCAAGATGAATTTTTCAATGGTATACCAAATTATAAATATAAAAATTTAAAGAGAAATGTCTGTTTACTATGTGCGTTTAGATCCAGACTTTTCGGTAAAAACAATGGAGATAACTTATCAAAAATATAGGATAATTGTTATAATACCTTTATAAAATTTAAAGATTTATAAATCCTCCTCATCACAAAAACTAAAAAAATCTTTTATTTTTATTTATTCTTCTTTTGATGGTGATTATTTTTAAATATTTTTATTTTTTTTTTATCCTTAATTCATCTTTTATAATATCCTTTAAACAAAAGTTATTTCACTACATTCTTTATTATCAATCTAATATAGCAATAAAAAATTTTTTTTTAAATATATTCCTACGTACAAAATAATATTTATAAGGAAGAAATAGTTGTGGGTGCAGTCAAACACCTTAATAAGTATAACTTATTTATTGTGTGCCGACGTTTCGGCCTAGAACGTAGGCCATCTTCAGCGCTAAGAGAGAGAAACAAACAGAAAAACATAAAAGAAACGTTGCAGTAACAAGAATATGGTGACAAGTAATGTAGTAATGCGGTACAAGTAATGTGGAAATTAAAATAGTGACTAGATATGATGAAATAGTGAATAGATATGATGATTAAAGATAATATATAAAAGTGGTTACAGAATAAAATAAAATTATAGATGATGAACAGAAATAGTGACAGATATAATAATTGAAGAACACAAATATAAAATACAGAAAATAAATGTGCAGAAAGGGTAAGCTATGTAATAATACAAGCATTTTACATTTTACTTATGTAACCTCTAGAAGTCTGGTATCATTCCATTTATGTCTATAATTAAACTAGTTTTTTCTAAATCCTTCATATTCCACTCCTTGTTTTATATATTTTTTTTTTCATATTTTAATCTTCTCATTTTGTATCTTTCCCTTTACCTCCTCATTTTTCTTTCCCTTTATATTATGTTTACATTTTATCCTTTCTGCACATTTATTTTCTGTATTTTATATTTGTATTCTTTAATTATTATGTCTGTCACTATTTTAATTTCTGTTCATCATCTATAATTTTATTATTATCTGTCATTATTTTAATTTTATTATATTCTGTAACCACTTTTATATTCATTATCTTTAATTATCATATCTATTCACTATTTCATCATATCTAGTCACTATTTTAATTTCCACATTACTTGTACCACATTACTACATTACTTGTCACCATATTCTTGTTACTGCAACGTTTCTTATATGTTTTTCTGTTTGTTTCTCTCTCTTAGTCCTGAAGATGGCTTACATTGTAGGCCGAAACGTCGGCACACAATAAATAAGTTACACTTATTAAGGTGTTTTTATTGACTGCATCCCCAATTATTTCTTCCTTATATTAGAAGTTACAGTCAACCAATTTTTCTCTAAAATAATATTTAATATTCATGTAGAAAATTCTGCAATGTTATTCACAAGGATGGTACTGTTGTATATGTGAACAATTCTGTATAATTACTTTCCTTGTGCCATTATCTTATAGCTAGTAGAGTACATTAATGTCATTAATGATTATAATAGAGTAAACACGCATAAAAAAATCATTTCACATTGCCAATATAAATTTGCCATATGAAGAATAAATTAATTTTTATTTAGTTACTTAAAAGCAATAAAAAATAATTTAAAATTGACTATGATGGATAGTAATAGAAGTAATAGTTATAGTACAGGTTTCAATATTCTGAATCAAACATATGGAACTAATTAAAGATAAATTAAACAGATAATTTAATATGACCGATGAATGCCCAATTATTTGTATTTTTTTAAAATCCTTATCTCTGATTTCTATAATGCAAACATGAATCATGTGCTTATGTCACTAGCATAAATTAAAATATATACTATACTTAGTTAATTAATTCTTCAAACAAAATAATGATAATTATGGTTTATATAGCAACTAAAATTGTTTTAATTAAATTATTGAAGTTGATATCTATTACTTAAACAGTCTATAAATATTAATGAAAAATATATAATTACCTCATCGTCCGACTTATTAGACTTAGAATTTTTTTCCATTTCCTCTTTTGATTTTTTCAAGTCTTCTTCTAATTCCGCTATTTTCTGTTTTAACCTACTGTTAACTACCTGGAGGGCCTTCAGCTCATCCTTGAGGATTTCTTGTTCACTAATTATATAAAATAAAGAGGCATATGTAAGACAAAATACATAATGTATATTCAAAAATATCATATCATAAATTTATATCCTTGAAGGAGAAAAAATTAAAATGTAAAGATGTACATAAGAGTTTACTCTCAGGTACTTCTATATCTTTTATAGCAATATCCTTATTAATCCTATTGAGGAATTTTCATTTGTTTGAAAATATATATATATATATATCACTACTGTATAAAAAAGTTTTTAGTGATTGTGATTACTGTGTAATATTTTATTTTATACCCAATTATTTTAATTTTTTAAGATTTATTTTATTGTTCCGTGTTACAAGTAAAAATTTACTTACCTAACTGGGAAGAAAGATTTAAATTAATTTTTTTTTTGTTAGTACTTACAATAGATAGAAAAATATACAGTTATACAACAATGGAGGCTTGAGTGATTTGAAAAATTGTAAAATAGAAATTTAGGGGGTTGATTGGATGTGGCCATGGGTTACCCCCTAGTTTATTTTAAATAAAAAGTTTATAATAATTTCAGAAGGGAGAAGAATGATTTATAATAATAAAACAAATTTGCTAGTAATAATATTAAAATTAATAATAACAAAAAATAATAATAAATATCTACTTTCCTCCTACAAAAAATATTTTTTTAGTTAGATCAAAATTAATTATAATAATTTTTTTTTGGAAAGTACATAAACGATAATATAGCTCATAAATCACTAATAAAATTAAAACTGACAACTATACATACATACATAAACAGATACAAACCTAGTAAGTTCATCAACTTTAATGATAAGATCATCCTTAACTATGTTTAAGGCGTTCCTGAAAAATAACAATGGCAGCAGTTGGTAAAATGTTTAATAGGGTAAAATATTATACTTTAAAATTTTGAATTTTAATAAATAAATAAAAAAATCTTACTTAGTTGCTAGAAGCTCGTTGTTCTCCATTATAAGATTCTCAACTTCTTTACCCATTCCTGAAAATATAATTTAACTTTATATAAAAAAAATTAACTAATTTTCATTTATACTTTTATTAAAAAACAAATTAAATTTAAATAGAACATTTGATAATATTACATACAGAAACAAAAATATCCTTCTAAGACCAATGTCAATGGAATGAGAAACAGCGTATACCGGTTGAGTAACACCACGAGTATCATGTTGCATGAGTAGAAAAAAAAAAATAGTATTATTTTACATTTTACAATGTCATCTGCCAGAATAAAAACGAATGCCTGCTAAATTTAACAAAATTATACTCCAATTTTACCGAATTCATATTTCTAAAACATTCACTAAGGGAATACAAAACTAAAACACTACATCAAAATTATTGTAACAAAGAAATAATAGGAGGAAACCAATGGACATAATAAAATAAAAATATGCCTAATAAACTATACAAAAAAAACAACTTTTAAAGAGTAATTAATAAAGCTAATAGCCCCATAAATTTAATTTCAATAATATTTTATGAGTTTAATGATGTGCATATAATTTGGTAAATTAAGCAAAAGCTGGGCATTAATCACAAAGCATACATATAATTATTTTTTAATCTGAAATGAAGCATTTATTTCTAGTTGGCTAGACAGTCAGTAGATAATTAAAAAAAAACATAAATATTAATTTTAGAAATTATATACACACAGTGGGATAGTTTTCAAACTAAAAATTATTTTTTTTTAACTATACTTAAATTTAGTTTTGTTTTACTACAATTTTGATGCCATTAGCAATCAGAAAACTGGATATTGTTGTTGATTTATACTTCTAAGTACATTTCTCAGTGGTGTAAACAAGAAATTGTTTAATAATTATAGTAACATGATGGTCCTCAAATTTTGTCAGGAAAAAAAAAATCTTTGCAAAAATTAAAATATTAACAACCCTTTGAAATCGGTATGCTTGTTTCAATTATTGTTATTGAGTTCAACAAGAGAGATTAAAGGGAAGAATGTGATAAATGCACAATATTAATGGAAAACTAATAATTCAATCAAATGCCAACAAAAACCTATTTACTTACTGCAACTTAATACCTTTTTGTACTTAATATGTAAGTTCTATGAAGTATACTCATGCCAACTTGACTAGTGGCCCCTAGCAACCACTAAATAAAGAAAAATAAATGGAGGAAACAGGCAGAGGTAATGTAAAAATGACCCTGTAATCAGAAAAGTGCCAAATACTGATTTTTAAAGTCTTTCTTATAATTTGTACCTAGCCTTCATATTGTTTTTTAATTGAAGTTTTAATAATAATTTAATATCGCCTATAAAAATTATTTCATAAATCCATCAAGTAGTAACGTTAACTCCTTAACCAAAAGTAAAATTCACTTTAGTGGAATAAGTTAACATTACAGGGTAACCATATTTGTTTAAATGAAAACTTTCACTGTAGGAACATTAGATCTAAAGAAATATTCATAAGGCACTGTCATTGTTCAGGTTGACTAAATACTTTCTTAGAAAAAATAAAAAGAGATCAACAAATTCTAAGCTTCACAAAAATATTCTACAATGGATATTGATAGATATGTTGAAAGTGTGAATGTGATTATAAAGATTCAAAAATATAAACTCAAAATTTATAAAATACATGAAATACAACAATGATATATACTAAAAGCAGAGTATAACTATTTTTTTAAACTAATTATATAATATTTATTAGATGGAGTAAAAGATTTCGTAATCAGTTAAAGAAAAATTATTTCTTAATAATTATAATGAAATAAAATAAGTATTAAATAACAGCGCACATTCTAAATCCTTTACTCCAATAATTAACACAAGTACAAATTCACAATAGGGTTGCATTATTACTTATACGTACTAACTAATTTGTATTCATATTCATTGGAATCATTAAAACTATTAATGAGAAGAAAATAGTTGACTGGATGATCAAATGTACATTTCTAACTGTCATTCTACGAGACACCTTCCATTTCTTTCTACATATTCCTATATTATTATGTCTCATACATTTACTTATGTAACCTCTAGAAGTCCGTTATGATACATTTTATTTCTTTATTTTACTAGTTTTTCTTAATTCTTCATGTTCCAACCCTTTTTTTATATGTTTTATTCTAATTTTGTATCTTTGGTTTACCTCCTCTTTTTTATTTCCCTTTATATCATTTTTACTTTTCTATCCTTTCTGTACATTTATTTTCTTTAATTTTATTAAATCTGTCTTTATCTTAATTTTATTATATCTGTCACTATTTTAATTTCTTTTCATTATCCTTAATTTTATTATATCTGTCTTTATCTTAATTTTATTATATCTATCACTATTTTAATTTCTTTTCATTTTCTTTAATTTTATTAAATCTGTCTATATCTTAATTTTATTATATTCTGTCACTTTTTTAATATTCGTTATCTTTAATTTTCATACCTGTCACTATTTTAATTTTCTACATTACTTGTCACCATATTATTGTTACTGTACATTTTTATATTTTTTGTTCTGTTTGTTTCTCTCTTATAGCCCTGAAGATGACCTACACTGTAGGTCGAAACGTCGGCACTTAAATATAAGTCTAGCACTTATTCAGTGTTTTTTTTTTTACTCCACCTCCCAACTATCTCCTTTCTACATAAAATTATTAATGCTTGAATTTTTTGCTATAAACATATAATAATTAATAAGCATACTTTGCTGTTGAACTTTCCTTATTTGTAAAAGTCACACATAAGGCAGTAATAATTTAAATAATGGTGAGAATTTGATGTTGACTGTAAAATACTTAAAAATGTTTGTATATTACTTAAGAGAGCAGAAGTTGGCAGCCGTGATATAAACAATATGGCAATAATCCCAACTACTTACACCCATTCAGTTTTGTTTATCACAAATCAAAGCAAACCGCTTATCACAAAATGTACTAGTAGATAATATTTTTACAGAAAAAATTACCGTGATAATACCACCCTATTGAGAAGTTGTACAATATATAAATTTACAAATGATAAACATAGCTGTGATTATAAAATTAGAGAAATTAATTAATTCATGCTACGAGTTAGTTTCCTTACCAAAGAAATTGTCGTTAACTGTTGTTGGTTGAATCGAGGGAGCAGGCACAACCAGAGAACAGATTAAATTTTGTTAGTAGGGATCAATAGCAACAAATTAAAACAATTTTATTAAAAAAAAAAAAAAAAAACATAAGAAATAAAAGTGTTTATTTTTTGCTTTTGTTTTCTCTCTCATTCTTGAATTAAAATCAAAATAGAAAATTTTGAATAAATTAAATTATTGAAGTATACAAATGAACAAAAATTCCTTCTTACTTTTTAGGTTAACCAGACAATCTATCTATACAGTATAAAAAATATGTATTGTAATAGAAAAAATAAATAAAATAAAATAATGAATAATCACAAAGATAAAAAGAATTGATTTATTTTAATAATAAGTTTAAAGTTACACGTCAAAGCTTTCACGAGTTCACTAATTACTTCCTCATTGGGATTCTAATTTAAATTTTTAAAAAATCCTTCAAGTGTAAAAATATTCGTTTATAAAGGAAAAGAAATCTTTTTTGTTGCTTTTGTCTGTTGTAAATTATCTGAATTTTCATAAATTTTTTACCAGAATTATAACAGTTTTTTTTTTTTTAGCCAAGTAATCTAGTTCTTTCCCCACCACATAATTAATAAAATCTAGAGAACTCATAGATATTCATTAAAATATCTTTTCGTATTTTATATTACATAATATTTTTCCAATTTCTCATTTATTACAAAACAGATAGATTATAGATTTTATACACTAAAAAAGTAGAAAGAGCAAATTTTGAAAGATTAACGCTATCTACAGAATATTCTAATGACAAGTACAAGTCTATGCCACCAAGTCGCAAATATATATATATTTTTTTTTATAAATTCAATATAAATTTGTAAATTATGAAATGAATATACATTGAAAAATCTCAAATAATTAATGATTTATTCAATATTTCAAAATTTCACTTTTATTTCATTGATAAAAGTATGTATATATTTAAAGTAAATAAAACAGTTAAATGCTATATTTAGTTTTAAACAGGCTTTTATTTTTTTTTCATTTATTTATTATTTTTAAATTACTTGCAAAAAAAAAATAACTAGATGTCAATTATAAATAAAATTATAGATCAATTTCAAACACAGTTTAGACCAGAATACTTTATAAAAAATTATTATAACTTATAATCTAACAAAAAAATAACAAACAATGCAATGTTTTTTTATATGACATCATGACAAAACACAGAAAAACATTAAAAAATGAAACCAACAAATGTTGATAAATTGTTATTTACAACGAACAAGACAAAAAAAATAAAAATAAAAACACTTGTGCAGAAACAAAATGAAAATGCATTGTTAAGTTAGACAGATTAGTTGGTTAACAGTGAAATGTTCGATTATAACTGCATGAAAAAAAAAAAAAAAATGAATGCTTTTCTAGCCTAATTGTCAAACATTTCTTTTATGCATATACATAAAATGATTAAGTATTCTATTTATTCAATTTAATTAGGTTTAAAAAATGAACTAATTTACCTCCATTTTCAAATCTCAGATTTTGAGAGGAAAATAAAACTTATGACTTCAATATAAGATACATATCCCCAAAACACTAAAGCTTCCTAGAGGTGTAGAGAACATGTTGGCGTGAGGGACGTAGAATGCATGGTTTAGAGCATTGCGGGTTTAATTCCCATTTGAATCAATTAATATTAATTTCACAACGGTATTAAAAAAAATGTATATATATACATCTTGACATTCCCACTGAGATCAGTAACGAAGATACAGCCTGAAGGTCAGTGGCTGGCAAAAAGGCCACTTGTTTGACCGGTTCTCCCCAAAAGCAAGCCTCCTGAATTGTATTACAGTATCAAGGGTCAACTATGGTTAAGTATAATAACCAATAGAACTAAATGCATTATTTTTAGTCACTCATAAGCAGAATTAGAAATAACTCCATAGGCAAATGGTTAATTAATCATAATCATCATATCTTAAATTTATATTTTTTTAAGTGGTTAAAACATGATGAATTGATTTCCTAAATACTTGAAATTGTAAATTTTTTTTTAGTCTTACTGTTAAAATTTAAGCTTGTTGTAGAGAAACTTTATTGTTTAAAAAAACAAAGGAAATGGAAAGAATATCAGTGACACTCATCAATGAGTCAAACATATAAAAATAGAGAAGTTGAATTGAGGAAAACTGTACCGATTCATTTTTTGTTTTGTAGATGTTAATAAAATACACGCATTCTATTTACTTGTTGTATAATTGTAATACAGTTGTAAATATCAATAAATAAATTTAAAAAAAAATAAATAAATAAAATAATCTGACTGATATGGGGAAGGGATCCTGTTGGCATTTTTCTACTCTTCTTAAGTTAACCACTTCTACCTTTTTTATCTATTCTTTGGCTTCTCCTTGGCTTAGTTAACGCGGTGGTGACCATAACCCACCCTCAAATCAGATATTAAATTTCAAATCTCTCGTAATATAAAATCAAATATAAGAAATAAGAGGTTAACTTACAAAAGAGTGCATATTCATTTTTGGAAAAATTGCCAGTAAACGTAAGAAATTAACATACAACTAATTAACGCAACTTAGGCCCTAAGAGAAAAGGGAATCTATTATTATTGGATAGATCGATAGCAATTTAAGTTAAGTTCCAATTATTAATACTGTAACTTGGAGGTATCAGACACTGTGTCCATCTTTTATCAATTTACATAATTTTTTTTTTCTTTCACCCAAAGGAATAGAAAACATGTTTATGATGAAATTATGATGGTTAAATAAAGAAATATTCATATAATAAAATAGAGAGACGTCTGGTAACCATATACTACAAATGCATCAATACCAAACATAAAACATTACTGTAAACAAAAAACAAACACAAGAAAAAACAAAACAAATCCAATCAATATTATCATTGGTTTGTAATTAAATTGCCTTACAAAAAAAATTAACTAAAAATATATTTATATAAATAAATGATTAAAAGTTAAAAAATATTAGTAAATGGAATAAACTTCAACATCCTAAGTATTAGGTATTATTAAATGTGATAAATGAAACCATTAGTTACAAATAAAACCAGCGAGATTAAATTGTTATAAGCATGTACATTTAAAGAAAACTATATAAATTTTAATAAGTTTTAGTAAGGATTAAATGGAGTGGAAATTTGGGGTCTAATGATTTAAACTAAAAATGCAACATGCCATGACAAACAAAAAAATAATCACAACTTTAAATTACTTAAAGTACTATGGTCTTTTAAAACAAACAAATAAACACACTTGAAATTTAATATTATTAATGACAGAATTTAAACCATCTCTATTTAAATTAAATATGCTCTAATAACAAGTCAAGCCTTCAATAAAACCAAATTTCAAGTAATAAATTAGAATTACAACAAATTTCAAAGTGCACTAGTTTATTAGAGTGAAAGTATATCAAGTTTAATAGTTATAGTGATATTTTCCTCCACCACTTGTTTTAAAATCAGCAATAATAAAATATATACAAGTCTGTCATAAAATAAATGTTTTTTAATAAGAACTAATTAAGTATGAATAAATTCAGTTATTATTATGGTCCTTGCGAAACTACTTATTTTAAATGGTTTAACAACCATTATTTTTATTATGTAGATCGATAAAATTCAAGAAACAATTATTACAAAATTTATCAATTGTTAATAATTAATAAATTAGCAAATAATAGATATAGCAGAATTTAAATTAAGAAGCATGGGTCAATTCTCTTACATGATTCATTATCCATTTTTGGGCAGACTATAAAAATTGAGTTCTTTAATATCCATCAGAGCATGCAGCGACCAATAAGATGTTTCAAGGGAAGGAGGGATTTCAATGAGAACACATGTAGACTTAGATCAAATCACCTAATTTTTTTTTTTTACTATCTATATCTAAAACACTATAGTATTTTTTCATTACTGATTAGCGCTTTAAGTTTAATAATTTAATTCTGGTTTATTACAGTAAATAATGAACCATTCTTCAACTTGGGAATAAAATTCTGAACGTAAAGCTGAGATATAAAGATATTTAGAATCCAAATATGAAATAGAAAAATGTTCACCCTGTCCATCATTCATGTTTTGTTTGTTTTTTACTACGGAAATCAATTTTCTTGGACACCAAAGCCAAAGATCATCTTGGGAAGATCCTAGGCAATTTTCAGAAACACTACTTTGGCTTTTGATAGAAAATGTATAAACACATATATTTTTATTTTCTAAGCATCATTAGAAAAATAGTTGGGGAGGACTAAGAATATAATGTGTATAATAAAAAAAAAAAAACATAATATTCATTAATTTCTTAAACAAAAAAAAAACAAAACCTGTACCACTACGACCCATGAAGGGTCTGGGGTTCAGTACCTGGTAGAGACTGTACTGTTTCATGGACAACGGTTCTGCAAGGAGGTGACTTGTCCTAGGTCACGCTCAACCGCCAATTTTTTCCCCCTCATTTTGGGTACCCTATTTTTATAATATTTTATAGAGGCTGGGTGGGTCCCAGGAGGGTCCTAGATCCTATATGATCCATCTCCCACTGCAAACAGACTAAATAAAAGTCGGATTCGAACCAGGATTTCCGGCATGGCAGCTCAGTATTAATTTCTTATTAATTATTTAATCTGTTAACAGGAACGGATAGACCATGTGGGTTCTAGAGATCTTCCTGGGGCTCACCCTGGCTATATAAAGTGGATACCCCTGACTTCGGAGAAAAAACCTGGCAGTTGAGCACAATTTTGGATAATTCACTTCCTTACACAGTACTGTCTCTACCATGTACTAAACCCAAGATTCTTAATGGGTTGTAGTGGTACAGGTATTTTCGCTGTTTCATTTTTAACAAAAATTTGATGTAAAAAATAAAACCTGTACCATTACAGCCCATGAAGAGTATGGTGTTTAGTACATGTTAGAGGCTGTACTGTTTCTAGGACAATGGTTGTGCAGGGAGGTGATTTGTCTAGATAGGCAAAATTTAGAGCTCCTAATGTTTCATTGCCTGATTAGAAATAGCAGCATAAAGTGACGTTAAATAAACAAATATTATTATATACATAGATAGGATTAGTTCTTTTAAAAATTAAATTAACAAATGTTTTAGTGAAAAAGTGCTACTAAAGTACAATTGACAGATTTAGAACATTAAACGTTAGAAGTAAAATTTTATAAGATTAAAAGGAAGCAACAAACTTTTATTAACAATACATGGTGAATGTCAGTTATTAAAACTCAAAATAATTAATAAACCAATGCACTTTTGAAACCTGATGTAAACAAAAAATAAATAAATATTAAATACAATATAAAAAATATCAAAAGTATGGCATGAGGATTAAGGAAATAAATAAAGGGTGCCTACCAGAAGCACGGTCTGGTTCTGACTCGGAATCTGGGAACACATGCAACAGAATAGAGACATCAAGATAGCTACTGCAGGTTCTCATGCCAATAACACACCAGCCCAAAGAATAAAAAATTTCATATAATCATGATCTGAATTATATGAACCTAAAAATATATACAGTCAAATAATGGTTCAAAGGGAAGAAGGTTTTTTGATCACCTTTCATCATGGAAAAACAGAAATAAACAATTTTGAAAAAAAAAAAAAGACGGATTGGTGCATTAGAGTGCAAGCAAGAATTAAGTGATGGTATTTTTTCTAATAATTAAGAAAATATTAATAGTTGTAGGCTGTGGTACAGACCAGATGATGCATATTCTCCAGGATGGACCCAGCCGCCTGCACAATTCAGTAAAGCTCAGTTTTGTTTATTTTTTTTTTTAAATTAAAAAAAGAACAACATAGAAAACAGATCAAAATCTACTTAGAAATATAAAGAAAATTTAATTATTAAATTATACAAAATACTATTCAACATTAAAACTGTCAATTTATTAATAAGATGATTTTAGGGTATGAGTTTAAAAAAACAAAAACAAGCAACTGCCCAATGTCTTGCCAAAATATCTATATATAATAAAATAGTAAAAACTTAATTATTTAATATTAACGGTTAACGTAACAAACTACTAAACCCAAGATTGCGGGTTCGTAGCCCGGCAGGTGGCCCTAGGATTTTTTAAGGGAGTAAAAAATCCTTAGTTACGCCGTTCTTCAGAAGGGACGTTAAACGGGGGTCCCGAGCCTGTACGATGTCAGTTACTCGTTAAAAATCTCTATCCTAATTAAACCTGGATAGGCAAAATTTAGAGCTCCCACTGTAGCATCGTCCGATTAGCCATAGCAGCATAAAGTGATGTTAAATGAACAAACAATTATTTAATATAATTATATTCTAAATAGACTTTCACATTTTTAAAAAATTAAATAATTATCAATTCAAATTAGTACTTGTCAAAATCAGAATTATATAACAAAGGTTAAAAAACAAAACAAAACTAAACTATAGATTATAGTATAAACCTGCTATACAGGTTAACCTGCTATACAGGTTTCTTTCTGAAGATCCTTCAGCATAAAACTACTTTGACTTCCTCCTTTTATTTTTAACCTTCGCTAATTCAAATCATTAAGAAAATATCAATATATTGTCAATCAACTACAATCCTCTCTGTTTCAGGGCTTGTAAATCACTTGTTTCTGACAATAAATTATTATTGCTTAGAAACCGATATTCATATTAATTTAGCTAATAAATGAACAAGGAATAACAATTCGATTTCTTTTTTGTGATTTTGAGAAAATTAATTATTATTATTCATCATAACAAGAAAAAGGCAGTGAATTGGGCAACTGCTAAAATAATTTGTAATACTAAATACCTTTAATAAGACTGTGGGGTAATCATGAAAAATATCCAAATTTTTAATGATGCAACAATATAGACCTAATGATAATACTTTTTTTATCATATATTTTCAAAACAAATAATAAACTACATAAGACTAATATAGCCTAAAAATAGGCAATGAACTGTATAAAAATAAGCGTAAAGCCTACCAGATTATACCAGAGATGGGAAATCATCTTGTTTCTGGAATGGTGTTCAATCTAAACCATGGTTGAGATTTCATAATCAACAGTTTTAATGCAGAAATAAAACATAATTATAATTCTAAATCCAGCATGAGTGATAGTAAAATAAAAACTAAGTGAAATTAAGTAATGTCAGTATATTAACAGATTAAACATATATTGTAATATATTGTAACAAGATAACAAAAAGTACTAGGCTCGAAAGGGAATAAGATACTATGATTCCTTCTCTCGCATATTGATTTCTTTCTATTTTTAAATACTCACTACTGTTACATAACAAAGTAAACTTGTTATTTTTTTTTTTTTATCAACTGTTTGTCTGTAAGAACAAAGACATTTTATCATTATTTATATTTATTTTCAAAAATAAATTATAGGGACAATGAGTAAATTTAAAATCGAAAGAAAAAATATTAAATTACAAAAAAAAAAAGAAATGTCCAAGTTCAGGTAAATGGAAGAACAATTAAACTAATTGTATTTTTAACTTCTACAAATACTTCAAAACTGCTACAGGAAAATCCCAAAGCATTACTGAAACAATAAATCTTACCGGTAATGTCCGCGCCTTCGTCCATTTCTCCGAGTGCTTCAGCATCCTGGAAACTAAGTTCTTGGTACAAAGTGTTCCCACTCCTTTGCTCCCTAAAACAAAAAAACAACAATTATTATTCATTATTATTCGTTAATTAGTTTTTAATAACATATTCAACTGAAGTTAGCTCTTCTCATAAGAAATATTGTGGAGCAAGAGAGAAACCATTTTACCATGAATCCAGAAATTATCAAATTTTAATTTACAAAAATTATTGACCTAAATTATTTTAAGGAAGAAATAGTTGGGGGTGCAGTCAATCTGTATTGACTGCACCCCCAACTATTTCTTCCTTAAATTAGAAGATACAGTCGACCAATTCTTCTCTAATCTAAATTATTTTAGTTAAATATAATTTACTTTTTCGTGGTACTCCGGCCCACTGGAGTGGTAACACTAGGCGGTGGCGGGCATTCCTCCGAGGTATCAGGTGTAGCATCTTTGGAACCAGGGCTTAATGTTTCCGACCATCCTTTCTCCGAGACTTCTCTCACAGATGCATCTTCCTCTGTATTATCATTTGGCTCATTACCCTGGTAAATAAATAAAAACATAAATAAATAAACACTTCTACAATTATTAGATCTCTAAGATCAGAAATATTATTAGTTAATATAATTTATATATATAAATAATAATAAATACCATTTCATTCTTAAGGCTAGTGGCAGAATGATTGCTTTCAGGAGGTGAGGCACCAGCAGTAGGAAATTCTCCAGGACTACCCGCATTACGGGCGATACTCGACATAGTATGGGTTTCCAAAGATTGAAAACCAAAAGACATAGGACCAGATGATCTATGGAAAAATAATTTTATGACATATCTTAAGTAAACAATGATTCATCAATTATATTTTTCAGAAGGAATGAATAAAAACATAGATTTGGCTCAAGTCCAAAATGTATTGTACGTTTTAGATTTAAAAATGGCATCACAAAAAAATAAAAACACAACTTACCTGTTCATATGGGCAAGACTTAAAGGTGGTAACCTAGGTCTACCACCGTCTAATCTTTCTCCAGTACCCATTAAAACTTTTGTTCTATCAATATAGTCCATATGAGTTTTAAACAACTCTGTATACCTCTCGTGTAACTTGGCATACTCTTTTTTCATTTCTTGTTCTTTTTCCTCCAGTCGATAAACTGAAAGATTTTAAAATTCAATACAGCAAATTCTTCGAATCAAAACTAAAATGATAAGGATGATTCAGAAGACAATTTACCATGATCGGCAGAATTTTTGGATTTGAGTTCGAGCATTCGCACAATCGACTCAAGGCTTTCAATTTTACTACCTTTAACTTTCTTCTCATCTTCGATTAAATCTTCGACTTCTAACAATTTCTGTAAAGAAAAAGTTTAAATGTTTACACAATAACCGGAATGAATCTGAATGTAAAGATAAATTGAGACATTGACAATTGTATACTAATATCAATTTTTTAAGAATATATCTGAAAAAGATCCTGTATATAAAAGTAAAATTTGCTTAGGTTTAATCCACTGTACATTACCTGTTCAATGTTTTTCCTAAGCTGTTTTTCTCTTTCATATTGTGTAACCAGCTGTTCATTATCTTCCCTAAGCAATTCTAATTCAACTTCATGCTCCTGGTTTTCAGTGTAAGACAAATCTAAGGATTCTAACACATTGACAACTAATGGCATAAGATCCTTCACGACGTCTTCATCGTATTTTTCTATCATTTTTTCGAATTCTTGATAAATTCGCCCAGCTAAAGTCTGTACCTTATCAGACATTACATGGGAATCGTCGTCCGTCCCGTAAACCGTCTCTTGTTCCACCTCGATCATCTTGAATCACTTGTGTCCAACGCGTAGGGAAACGAATAAGAGTTAGAAAAACATCCTAAAAACTATCTATTTACATCTACCTATGAGCCTCGACTTGTGTCATATCCGCCATTATCTCCGAGTTTACTGCATAGTACGCCAATGCCAACTGAATCGGTTAGTCACGGTTAACCTTTAAGAGAAGGTTAACGATTTGAGCGCTTTGGCGGTAAACTCCCTAGAGTAATTGTAAACATTTATCTCGTTAATTATTTGAACACATAATTGTTTTAAATTTCCCCCCCCAGTTTTTACCATTTTTAGTTAGCCTATACATAATTTTCTGAATTAAAAATGGAATCGGAATCGATAAAAAGTTTTAATAGATCAATTACAGAATATTTTACACAGAAAACAGAAGAGGCTTCTCACAATTTGCACAGAAATTTACAGGTCAGTCAAATGGACATGTATTTTCTTTCCAAGAAATTATTTGATTATATTTAGATTAATTTTATAATCTAGGTGCACTTTTAATCTGATGATTGTAAAAATATATTTTTATTTAATATAGCCATTCTTATTAGAATTCAAATCTCATTAGTAGAATATCTGTAATTTCATTATTTTCTTTTTTTACTAGTAGACTGTGCAAAGTCAGACTAATAAAAGATTAGCTATTTCAATTTGTATGTATATTTATAATTTTATTATTTATAAACTATGTTTATTTCTCCCGATGAACCCGTTATGGTAATATATAATAAGAAAACCATGTGTATACCCTTCACTGTCAGGAAATGAATTAATGTTGTCCATTCTCTTGTATAAGATTCAACCACACCCCCTTCCTTTCTAGCATCTCCCAGGTGCTTTTCTGCTCAGATGGAATTGGGCTCTGGAGCACCATCGATTTTTTTATTATGAGTTATTTTCTGATTTTACAAGTTTCAGGAACTCTCTTTCGCTTATTAATTAGATCCCTGTTTCCTCATTTTGCTTTGTGCCCAAAATCTCTACTGTATGGTTTTGACTTTTTTATTGGCAACTACTAATTTATTTTTTTCCATCTTCTCTCCTGCATATGATGTAGGTCTGTCTCCATGTCATGAAATCATCTTAACCATGGTCTTCCTTGCGTTCACCTTCCTTCTGGGAATTGTTGAGGAATCCTTGATGGGTGATACTCCAGTGTGCTTTCCAGCTGGTCAAGCCATCTTAAATTTACTCCATGGTTCACAATACATCTTTAGATTTTTCCGTGCCATGATAATTCTGATTCATTTATTGGTCCGCTTATCTTTGCTAAAGAAGCAGGGTACCTCAGTGATAGAACGCTGGACTGCTGTGCTGAAGGTTCGAGGTTGGAATCCAGCTGAGATAAATAATGATAATAATCTGTTAACAGCCATGGATGGACCCTGTGGTACCTGGAGACCTCATTCAGTCCTGGGCCTCATCCAGTCTCTATAAAGTGGTTATCATTTGGGGGAAAACCTGGAAATTGAAAATTGCCTCTCTCCTTGCGCAAGGACCAACTTCTACTAGCCAACTAACCGTTGCCTCAGAAACTGTACAGTCTCGACTAAGTACTGACCTTCATGGGTTGTAGCGGTGCACTTTTTTTTTTTTGTTCTCTTGTCTTAGGGCACATGCCATGATAGATTTCTAATCTATTTCTGTCCACGTATAAATTCTTATTTCAGAAGCCCTATCCCAATTTAAAAATGACTTGTCTCTATTGCCGAGAAGTCCTTTTGCCTCTTTCAACCTCCTTACTCCACATCTCTTCTTTTTTTGACGTAATCTTCATACTGCTTTTATTTTTTGTAAATGTAATTAATAACTTTTTTTAGGTACTTGCTGGCTCAACGGGTGTTAATTTGTTCAACCCAGGGAATAGAGAGACTATGGAATTGTTTTCAAATCTTTATGAATTATTAATGACTCTTGATGCAAAAGCTCACTTGACATGGGCATCAATTGATGTTTTGCAACTAATATGTCGTAATCCGACTGCTAGGGAAAGCTTAACCCACACATTCAAGATTTTACCAATTCTCACCAGATTTCTCGATTCAAAACTCATTCTTGAAAAAAAAATTAAACTATTACAATTAATGCAGGTATCATTTTTAATTCTTAATCTTCAATATTCCTTTTTTTTTTTTATTATTTTAACAGTATAATTTCCTCAGGATTTAACCTATGGCATCAAAATCTCTTGGCAAGAGGCCCATTTACCACATTTAATATCATCACTGACAAAATGGATCACAGGAGACGAGCTTGAATTGGTACCACTATCGCTTGGTGTTCTTGTAAATTTATGTTATAACAACTCTGCTGCGGTTTATACTCTAATGAAATCTGTAAATGTCAAAAGTTTTCTGAAAACTTTATTAAAAGTTCAAAAAAATAATACTGCTTCAAAAGTACAGGTTATTATCCATTTATTCCATACTACTATAAATTATTTATTTTTTATTAAATATTTAAATTTAAAATAATTTCAGGTGTTTAAACTCTTGTTTATATTAGAAGGAATTTCAGGAGGTGTTCCCGATTCGGAAATGGAAACGTATATCAGAACAACTTGTCCGACTCTCAAAGAGGCAATCAATTCATCCAATGCCTGTTTAATGAGACAGATTATTGATTTGTTTAAAAAGATCATTCAGAATGAAACAGCCAAAAAGGCTGTTAATAACCACCCCAAGTAAGTAATCAACTTAATACTTGCTTTAATTTATATTTGTAATATATATCATATCTATTATACATTTTTATATTTCATAATATATCATTAAATGTATATAATGATAATTATAAAAGGAACCTGAAGGCTCGTTGCCAGTACCACCAATAGTTGTTTATAAAAAATAAAAATCTGTCCACAGATAACCTCCTTCATGCTATCCTCCTGCCTATGCCAAAGTCTATTCATCGAACATTTTCTAGTCCGCTCAGTACGTAATAACTTTTCAAGAATTTGTTCATTACTAAGCCTAATTCAAACTTCACAAAGCTATCACTTCAAGTATATTAACTAAGTTCGAGTTGTATGTTGAACGTCTTGGTGGTGGGGTGCTGGGGTTTGGACCCTGTTTGGGCTGTTGATCGTTGGGATGTATTGCACCTTTATCTTCGATATGTGATTCACATAATCCTTTTTTGTTTTTGTGTCTTGATAATGCCTGAATAGGCGAAACGTTGACTGATAAGTGGGTGTATTACTGGATTTGAAATATAAGGCTTTGCATTGTGGTTTTTCCCAATTGCATTATAATAAATAATGGTGTTTCTTTTTGAGTATTTTGGCTCTATTTTATTGATTATATTAACTAATATATACTCTAAAGTTCCATTTCAAAACAGTGATCGAAAGTGATTTCGAAGATTTTTTCAATTTTCAGGTTAACTCCACATGTATTTATTTTTTATTCAATAAGCCATAAATTAATTGGCTCTGGATTTAAGAAATCACTGGTGTACTTGCTCTGATAAAAAAAAACTTTATTTTTTCGATCATATCTAGTAATTGGAAGAAAAATATGTTTATAACCTAATATATTTTTTATTTATTAATGGACTGTACAGTCCTTGAAGAACCTTGGCCTCTGCTAAGTTCTTCTACCATTTGCCTCTGTCCACCGCAAGACGCCTCCAACAGTTTATCCCGATCGCCTTTAGGTCACCCTCCACATCGTCGAGCCACCTGAGACGGGGCCTCCCTCTTAATCTTGAACCCTCATTCGGTATCTCATACATCATCCTTCTTGGAGTTCTTGTTGGGTCCATCCGCTTCATATGCCCCAACCATCTTAGTCTTTTGAGCTGGATGACTTTTTTTTATATCAGGCTCTTCATGTAGGTCCTTTAGCTCTTAATTGGACCTTATTATCCATTCTTCAAGGATCCTTTTGCAATTTTTTGTCAGTGTCCAGGCCTCGCATCCGTACTTCACAATTGTTTTATATATGAGACACTTTGACTTTCGTGTCATCCTTTTACAGCACAATATTTTCTGTATGCCGAACAGACATCTATTTCCCACCGTTTTTTTTATTTTTATTAATTGTTATTTTTAAATATTTTTTTACTTGAAATTGTATTTGAAGTAGACATTGTTATTTGTTTATTTAACGTCTCTTTATGCTGCTATGGCTAATCGGACGATGCTACAGTGGGAGCTCTAAATTTTGCCTATCCAGGTTTTATTAGGATAGGGATTTTTAACGAGTACCTGACATCGTACAAGCTCGGGACCCCCTTTTAACGTCCTTTCTGAAGGAGGGCATAATCAAGGATTTTTTACTCCCTTTAAAAAATCCTAGGGCAATCTGCCGGGCTACGAACCCACGATCTTGGGCTTTTTTACGTGATCTTGGGTAGTTTGTTATGCCAACCACTAGACCACAGGTCGTCCCTCTCCATGCCTCTTATCAGTCTATTGGAAATATAATGTAATGACAATATCCTTCAAAGAAATGATGCCAATGAAATATATTGGTGTTTATATATTTGGAATAGTGTATTCATTTTATTTATTCTTATTATTTGTTGTTTCAGTTATGCTGAGGATATAGAGGGATTGTTAAATGTTGTGAGCGAAGCTGATAACTTGTATGGTGACTGCCTCGCCGCACTCTTTGACTATTTCTCCTGCGTCATTGGCCTAGATATTCTAGGATTGGAAGGGCTTTATCCACACTTCCTAGTCCTGGCTTTACAGTGGCTAAAACCAGATGACGTTGCCAATGATGCTCTTCGATTGATTTCGAACATAGTCTCTGATCTGTATACGAAAGAGTCGAAAAATACTCCTCCCGAAAAAATAGAAATAATGGAAACTGTCCAGCAGCTCTTAGATGAAAATTTGCCTGTAATACATTTTGTTAACTTTAGTACATAGCTTATATGAGGCATTCAGAATCAAAAGTGGATTACTCCAAAATTCAAAAATTTACTTTTTCATATTTTTCGCTAGTTTAGTCAAGCAATGTTTTTTTTCTTCTGAAACTCCAGGTTCAGAATTGGACTAGAAACAGGACAAAAGTGTCTTGATTAATAAAATTGACTAAGCAAGTGAAAAATGTGAAAAAGTAAATTTTTGAAATTTTGGAGATCTCTACTTTTCGTTCTGAACACCTTTTAATTATAGTAATAAGTATTAAGTACTATTTCTAGGAAATCAATTCCCTAGATCTTGACATATTCTTCACTGCTCTCCTTTTTTTTTTTTTTTCTCAAATCATTTATTCTTTTTATCATCTCTTATTTTAATATTGACTGGTTATA
The DNA here is from genome assembly GCA_037127475.1 of Arma custos. Taxonomy (NCBI): domain Eukaryota; kingdom Metazoa; phylum Arthropoda; class Insecta; order Hemiptera; family Pentatomidae; genus Arma; species Arma custos. The sequence goes on along the minus strand of CM073764.1, from coordinate 134,868,059 downwards.
GTTAGTTATAATTTTTTATAATGCAATTGGGAAAAAACCACAATGCAAAGCCTTATGTTTCAAATCCAGTAATACACCCACTTACCGGTCGACGTTTCGCCTATTCAGGCATTATCAAGACACCAAAAACAAAAAAGGGGTTATGTGAATCACATCTCGAAGAAAAAGGTGCAATACATCCCAACGATCAACAGCCCAAACAGGCTCCAAACATGAGACAGCACCCCACCACCAAGACGTTCAACATACAACTCTAAAATACTAAATATATAAGTTAGTTTAATCGAAGAATATATTTTGGTATCAGATCAATTATAAGTTACTAGCTTATCCCCGCGGCTTCGCTCACGTGGAACTAGGGAGTTGTATGTTGAACGTCTTGGTGGTGGGGTGCTGTCTCATGTTTAGAGCCTGTTTGGGCTGTTGATCGTTGGGATGTATTGCACCTTTTTCTTCGAGATGTGATTCACATAACCCCTTTTTTGTTTTTGGTGTCTTGATAATGGCTGAATAGGCGAAATGTCGACCGGTAAGTGGATGTATTACTGGATTTGAAACATAAGGCTTTGCATTGTGGTTTTTTCCCAATTGCATTATAATAAATAACAGTGTTTCTTTTTGAGCTTTTGGCTCTAGTTTATTGTTAGTTATAATACATGTATGAGATGAAAATAGTTGACTGGATGATCTAATGTAAAGGAGATAGTTGGGGGGTGCAGTCAATAAGTACACGGAATAAGTGATGAACTTATATTATGTGCCGACGTTTCATTACTTGTCACCATATTATTGTTACTGTACATTTTTTATATTTTTTGTTCTAATGTAAAGGAGATAGTTGGGGGGTGCAGTCAATAAGTACACGGAATAAGTGATGAACTTATATTATGTGCCGACGTTTCGACCTACAGTGTAGGTCATCTTCAGGGCGATTATGGAGCGCGTGGCCGTTGGATTTAACGGCTAGTAGATACTGAGTGCACTTATTGACTGCACCCCCCAACTATCTCCTTTACGTTAGTTATAATATTTGTAATCCTGGATATGTTCTTCATTCTTTAGAAAATGGCTATTTCTATGATTATTCATCATGATTAAACATGAAATAGCAATTGAAACTTAAATATTTAAGTCATTAATGCAATTAGATCGTCAATACCAATGCAAAGTATCGAATGAGAAAAAACACAAATTTTCAGGAGAGTGAAGAAACTGTTTCAAGATTCATTCAAAACCAGTGTGTGTCGTCAAATATATTTTACCTACCTGGTCAATGAATTTTATATAAATAATACGCCTTTAAGCACCAACAAACAAACAAACAATTGGTAAAGATCGAAAATGAAAAATATGTTTTCATATTCGATACTTTCCGTTTGTATTGACAATATCTGAGATATAATTATAAAACGAGATATGGCTATTAAATAACGAGACTGACATTGCTATACATTTTTTTTTATTTTATACATAATTACTACTTACTATCACCTTCAATATACACTCCTTTATCCTACCAACGCTCCATGAGAATTTTCCATTGTTGGAAATAGCGCTGGAAGTCATCTTCTGTCAGCTCCTTCAGGACGCGTGCCATGTGCTCCATATAAATTTATTAAATTATGTAAGTTAACTCTTATGAATTATTATAAAATAATAAACATTTATTTTGATTCTTTGGACACCCAGAAGTTTATATTCTAATTCTTCCAGGATTTGGGTTAATTTCCCATATTATTAGATAAGAAAGTGGTAAAAATGAAACATTCGGTAATATTGGGATAATTTATGGTATATTGGCTATTGGAATTTTAGGATTCATTGTATGAACACATCATATATTTACAGTAGCTATAGATGTAGATACACGAGCATACTTTGCATCAGCAACTATAATTATTGCTGTTCCAACAGGAATTAAAATTTTCAGTTGATTAGCCACATTACACGGAATTAAAATAAATTATTCACCATCTATATTATGAGCTTTAGGATTTGTATTTTTATTCACCATTGGGGGATTAACAGGAGTAATTTTAGCAAATTCATCTATTGATATTATTTTACATGATACATATTATGTAGTTGCACATTTCCATTATGTATTATCTATAGAAGCTGTATTTGCATTTACAGGAAGATTTATTCAATGATTCCCTTTATTTACAGGATTAACAATAAACCCAAAATGATTAAAAATCCAGTTTATAGTTATATTTACAGGAGTTAATATAACATTCTTCCCTCAACATTTCTTAGGATTAAGAGGAATACCTCGACGATACTCGGATTATCCTGATAGATATACTGGATGAAATATTATCTCATCAGTTTGAAGAATTATATCAATAATTAATTGATTGTGCCGCTTTCTCTTTTACACCTTCCACGGACTCAAATCTCGTCCCTTTTAATGAAGATTTCACCTTAGGGAACAGATAGAAGTCAAATCGTGCAAGATCTGGTGAATAAGGAGGATGTTCTAACACTGAGATGCTGTACTGGGCTAGGAACCTCTTGACAGATAACGCGGAATGAGCTGGCGCATTGTCTTGGTGGAGAACCCATGATTTGTCCTTCCACATTTCGGGTCGTTTTTTCCTTACTCTTTCACCTACTTTTGCAAGTACCTCAAGGTAGTAGTATTGATTAATAGTTTGACCTTCAGGAACCCAGTGAAGGTACACAATCCCATGAATATCGAAAGCAACGTCATTCTCGTTATTTATTAGCCACACCTTGTATACCGACATATTAAAAGTGCCAAAGAACATTTTATATAGTTTTTTTTCTATTTAGACTATACTATCGTTGATTGAAATTAGCAGCAATGAAGATGTTTTGAGCGGTAATGAAGTAAACCGGAAGCTTACTACATTGTTACGTCTTCTGACACAAATGGTTCGCATTGAGAAGTTTTCAGACAAAATTCTTACTCTGATGGACCAGCAAGTAAGTTTTTTTTTTTTTAATATACTTCATAAATAGACATTGACAAAAATTCAATAACAATTTTTTTTTTTAGATGTTCAGGAAGTTGTTTGATCCCCTTATCAGTCCAGAATGTGAAGAAAATATTCTGTTTCAAAAAACAGTTTATACTTTTTATGTAGAAGTGTGTAACACTATAATATTTATATGATATTAATATATATATATATATATATATATATATATATATAAATTTTTTGTTTTTACAATCTTCTTTTGATTTTCAGGCCTTATGTTTTATCACGGATCTTTCTGATAGGGAAACTAATTGGCTTTTGCTCTATAATGAAATGCTACAAGAGAAACAAGTCCAAACCGTTCTCTCTATAGCTTTGTACACAGGTTCAGAATACATTAAAAAGAAAGTCCTCACCCTCACCGGAACGGCAGGATTTTTAACAGAATGGTACATTATCAGAAAATATTTGAATAATTGATTAATTATATATCCTGTTATTATTGCCAAACTAATTTCTTTTTATTTTAGTATTGGCTTGCTGGCTAAACGAATGGCCGAACTAAATAAACTCGTTGTATTTTCGCCTTCAAACCTTGCTGAACAAGAGTCACAGGCTCATAATAATTCGAGTTACATATCTCAGATTGACATGATGCCCATGTTGACGATAACTCAAGAAGGACATCTTAATAGCGTTTTAGAGAAATGTGAGCAAGCTATACGGAAAAATGAGGTGAGCATTTGAAGAATGAATTTTTGTTTTGCTCTTGATAATTTTTTTTTTAACTCCATTTTTTGTTACATCTTTTTTTTTTGCTTATGTTGAATAATTAATAATACCGTATAAATATGAAGAAGATATTGGTCAAGGTGGTGGTCTCCCATACTTTTGACCCTGAAGAATGCCTGCAACGAGGGTCGAAACATTGATTACTGATAAATAGTCTGACTGTTTAAGGAATTATTTTTTTAATCTCCATCACACCCTTTTTTTCTCTTTATATTTCTTGTTACATAGAATTCTAAAATTGAATAGAATAAAATTTGTTCATCAACTATCCACATCTTTTCTTCGACACCACTGTACCCATTTTTTAAAGATTTGGTGTCAAAGTCACTGGTCACCCTCAGGTCTCTCAAGATTGTATAATACCATTTGCCATTTTAAAATTCCCTGATTATAGATTAAAAACCCTAATAAACTAACTATTTATGAAAGATGGAGGTAAAGTAAAAATATAGTGTTGAATAATATTAACTGACCTTATGTACATTAGGAAGAAATAGGCTCGGGTGGAGATCAGAAAAATTCTCTTAATAAGAAGAACTGTTTATTTTAATTTATTACAATTGAACGGTTTAAAATAAACAGTTACACTTACAAAGAGAATTTTTCTGACATCCACCCAGATCATTTTCTTCCTTACAAATAAATACTGTTGATTTTTTTTTTCAACTAATTGTGTCAGTTTAAGCAGGTATAGCATAATGAACGTTGTAGACTACAAAGTCAGTACGACTCTTACTCTTCCAAGTTATCTTTTACCATTTTTCTCTTTATCCTAATAATACAATTAATTGTAATAATTATATAATATTCATTATTTTCTAAAAGCTGTTTTTAACTTTTCCATTGTGAACAGGGTAATCTGACATCAGCGATAATGGAACTATACCAGTATAAGATGGCTGCGATGAACCAGAACGTTAGGCAGCTCCAGATGAGCCAGGAGGCCGCAGACATAAGGGCTGCGAGGCTACAGCACAACTTGTGCCTCACTAACTCAGAAGTGAGCCGCCTCCATCAGCTTCTGTACGGCAGCCAGCAGAGTCTGGAACTGGCGGTCAAAGAAACCAATTCCCTAGCCAGCCAGCTGTCTCTGGTCAAACAGGAGGCCCAGGAAACACATAATAAGTATTCTGAGGTTTGTGCAATTTGTACTTGATTGATTATAATGGAATTTACATACTACAGTAAAACCTCGAATTAACGGACAGCCCTGGTGCAAATATTTTTTACCGTTATTTAAAGGTGTCCTTTTTTTATTTATTTTTTCATAAATATGTATTTGTACAAATTAATTCTCTCTTATTCAATTTTCCATGTGTTTAAAAGGTAAGTAGAATAAAATAAAAAAAACACCGCACGGTTTTTGAGTGTTCCCGAAACTTGTGTCCTACCGATATTGAGTCTTTCCGCTAGCGCACGTACACTTAACTTTTCACGGTCATAAACGTCGATTACATTTATTTTTTGTTCTAAAGTGAGTCTCTTAAGTGAGGGAGACATTTTCAGCCGCCTGCCACGAGGGTTAGAACAGAACTAAATTTTAATAAAGCAAGTTCGAGAATAAAAAAAAAAAGTATTTATGTGGAAAACCTTTACTCAAAAGTAAACACAGCTGTCCCTGTTTTCTTAGACCGGAAACAACTAATTGTTTCCGAAAAACGGGAAAGGGATAAAGTCATACTGTCCGTCTTTTAGAGGTTTTTTTAATCGATTTCTAACCAACACAGCCTGTCCGTGACCGTTAATGAGAGGTTTCGTTAAATAGAGGTTCAAATGCCTTAAACATTGTATTAAAATGTTGGTGCAAAAAAAATCGTCCGGTAATGGGGAGTGACCGCTATTTAGGGGTGTCCGTTAATAGAGGTTTTACTGTATACAGTACTGTAATAATAGTGGTTGTACAGTATTGTTGCAGGGCCTAGTTGATGTTCACCCTGTTTTCTGAGACCAGTACATAGCACAACCACTCACATATTTATTAACACAAGGCCCTATACATTACCTAATTGACCAGGTTTTCTTGGAGTATAAATTGTCCCGAGGAAATGTGGCCTCTACTTCTGTGGACTCATTTATTGTAGATCATAGTTGATTCAAAACAAACTTGTTTCACCTATTTACTAGCCTTCTCTTATGGGAGTAAAAGCTAGGTTAGAAAAACACCTGAGCAGTCTTACTGTTAGTGGAATGAAATATTTTGTATTTCAATAAAAGTTATTTACAATCCTTTTAACTATAATGTATATTTTAAAATTGGTATATTCGATACCTTTCATAAGCATAACAGATTAGTCCTATCCTAAAATTGTTCATTTTTATTTGTAGATACTTCAAAATTTACGTTCTAAAACTGTTATAATCTCACAACAAAATCAAGAAATCGAAGACTATAAAAATCAACTAGCAATTAAAGGAGACAAAATTATTAATCTGGAGGAAGAACTAAAACTGAAATCTCAGGAATACTCTCAAATCAACTCTGAACTCATTGGAGCAAAAGAAGCAATATCAGGTAACTTTATGAATTTTTAAATTTAGCTGTAAGACGTATTATATGAACGGAATTTAAATTTTGATGATTATTAAAATATGATCAATTTGTACTTTTTTTTATTTTTCACTAAACGTTTTTAATTTTTTATTTTTAATATTTTAAAAATCAAACAAATAAAAAAAAATACATCATTCATTACGTAGTGTGTGTTATAGTTCCATTAATTTGTCACTTTATACAATGTATAAATATTTTTATGTATATATATTTATTATTATTATTTAATTTTCATTTGCACCTGCGCAATTGGGCATCCAGCAAATTTGATCCAGATGTTTTTCTCTTTGCTATTGTACAGGAACATCGAGTTTTGGAATGAAATATCAATTTTTCAGTAGGTCTCTTGGCCAATGTCTTTTTAATCTTTTTTTATTAAGTCCAGGTAACAGGGAGTAGGAAAGCGGAAGAATGAGTGGGTTTGGGTGATATTGTGTCGATAAGTGGAATGTTATGTATTTGTTATGAATATATGATTTTATAGTGGGAATGTTCATGTCATTGTGTATAGTGTGATTCGAAACATACCACGGTGCATTAAGAATTTTTCTGAGAATTTTGGATTGTGTTATTTGAATCTTGTGTATGTGAACTTTTTTTGCTGAACCCCAAAGTTCTGCTCCATATATCCAAATAGGTTTTAGTATACTGTTATAGGTAAGTCGTTTGTTCCTCAAGTCAAGTGAAGATCTGTAGTCCAGAAGATGTGATAGTTGTTTGTACCGTCTAGTCAGTTCTTGTCTTTTTAATTTTGTATGTACGTTCCATGTAAGTCTTTTGTCCAAGTATATGTATATATATATTTAAAATTTATTTATCTATTTTTGTATAACAATTAAATTCATAATCATGCTATAAAATTTCAGGTTTAAAGAAAAACTTGACCAGTTTAGAAGCAACTGTGGAAACAAGCAAAAAGGTAAATAACTTTATATTTTATATATAACTAGCTTTTTTCCCGCTGCTTCGCTCGCGTGGAATTTGGTCTGCCACACAAGTTTCGTGACAGACCATTTTAAATAAATAATTTTTTTTTTAACTATAAGTTACTCGTACATCCAAAATTTCAGATGTCTAACTTCAAAACTGACGGATTCCATACCACCTTTGAACCTCTATTATACTAAAGGGGAAACTCTTGAGGGTGGAATTATCCAAATTTCTTTCTTAAATTATACAAAGAACCTATCTGCAAATTTCAAAATGCTAAATTCCTGATTTGCCTTTAATTATGTACTATAATGGATTCTCCACAGTACCCAAAAAACTGTCGGGGGAGAGGGACCTTGCCCCCGTACCCCCCCCCATAAATCCGCCCTTGCTGTAGCCTATACCGTATTGTGATGTATAACCTATATTACTGTAAAGTTTCATCCAAATCCGTTCAGTAGTTTTTGCGTGAAAGAGAGACAAACATTCAAACTTTCGCATTTATAATATTCGTAGGGTATCAAAACAATAGTTTCATTCATGTTCTTTTTGTTATTTTAACAACTATTATCATGTGATTTGCCTTTAATTATGTACTAAAATAGATTCACCACAGTACCTAAAAAACTGTCGAGGCGGCCCTTGCCCCGTGCCTCCCCATAAATCCCCCCACCGCCGCCAAACTCCCTTACTACCACCTGGAGACCAAGGGGTATTTACCACCCCAAAGGGAAGTTGATTGGGATTGGTGGTGATAGAGAAAACTGTGTCTTCACGTACGAACAAAGCATTTTATAATATATATTAGATTAATTGTTAATCTTTTAAAGGAACAAGGACCATGTTGTTTTTTTAAGTTTATATTAAAGCTTTAAAGATTCTGCTGAATTATTTGAGTAATAGGAAAGGCCTTGGCATAAACACAGCATCGAGAAATATATTATTTTGAGCCTGTACAAAGATGTACACTGAATGTACTTTAAGCCAAATTCAAATAGTTCAACTTCCAGTAATAAATTAGGGTTTTTTAATGAGTTCCTGTCACCGCACAGATTCAGAACCTTTATTTCGCATCCCCTCCGAAGGTCAGCATAACTAAGGATTTTTTATTCCCTTTAAAATACCCCATGGCCACCTGCCGGCTTGGGAAGATAACCACAACACCACAGGTGACCCCATCTCTCTCTACTAGAGTAGATCCCTTTACCGTAGACATTTCAGCCTCCTGGTCAGATTCTGCGGTAATGTTCTATCAAAAATGTATCAGTTATTTTGTGTATGTTTGGTATGAGTTCTCTATGAATAAATAATATAAATTAACCTTTAATGTTATCAATATTTTGCCTTTTGTGATTTTGTAATCTTCAAAGAAATAAGATTCAACTTAATTTGGTGTAAATAACACCAATCCAAATTAGAATCTTAACAGATAGATACAATTTTTTTATATGGAAGAGAAAATGGTATGGGTAGAGGTTAAAATAACTAAAATACTTACATCCCGACCATCTTCTCTTTCAAATCCAAATGGTTCCTGGTCATCCAGTAATTATTTAAGACAATACTTTTATGTTGAAGAAATTGGTCCGGGTAGAGGTCACTGAATTAATTTAATTAAATTAATTAAATTTAATTTAATTAAATAAAAGTAATTTCAGAAGATTTTTATTGATAGCCAACGTTTCGACCTACGCTGTAGGTCTTCTTCAGGGCTATATGCAAAATACAGACAATTTAAGAAAACGGTACAAATGTATTAAAACATTTTAAAGATAGATAAACTAAAAGAAGGTGAATACAGGCAAAAAAATTGATAAAGATGTACAGTAAGGTAATTATGAAGGTTAAAATGTAGAAAATAATAATAAAACATGAAGAAAATAATAATAAAACAGAAAGTGTTGACAGTTAAAAAATTAAGGTATTACAGATAAAAAATAAAAACTGAATATACAATAGGAATGTGAAATGATATGGGTAAATGAGAAAGTGATAAGAATTACGCACTAAAATTATAGGTAATAAAAAAGAAGAAATAAAAATTGTAAAATTATAAAAATCTAGAAACAAATTATATAAAATAAAAATTATTTTAGAAAATACAGTATTAATATTGATAGGTAGAAAATACTTTATACTAGTATAAAGAATATTAATTGCATAAGAGAATGTAAGAAGACAGTTTATAAAAGTGTAAAATATCAATTGTATAAAAGTAGGTATGTTTTTAGTAAAGTAAGTGATAATACAATCAGGATATATTGGACTAAAATACATATAAAAAAAAAAAAAAAAAAAAAAACGGTAAGGATATGGTATTTACGATATTATGATATATATTGATGATATTTAGGGTGGTATATAGATAACTAAACAAATAAACGCCTTACAGTAATAGTGAGCTTGGAAGTAGTGATAATAACGGTAAATTGAGTATAGTACTGTTTTAGGTTATGAGGGAAAGAAATTAAAATGAAATGGAGGAGGGAGGGTGAGTAAATAGTGCAAAACATAAGTTACCTGTGGGGGTGGGACGGGGGGGGGGGGAGGGGAGGGGGGTCCTCTCTGGCTATGAAACACTGACTGATATAATTGAGAAGGAAGGATGGTCCCCCACCCTTACTAAGTGTAAAAAAAATTTCCCAGAATATAAAAGCCGTTACAATGGCTACAAGTAACGTATAAAGGGAAAGAAGCTAATATATTCGTATATTAAAAAAATTAATATATTCGTACCGTTTTCTTAAATTGTCTGTATTTTGCATATAGCCCTGAAGAAGACCTACAGCGTAGGTCGAAACGTTGGCTATCAATAAATATCTTCTGAAATTCCTTGAGAATTTCATTCAGTGACCTCTACCCGGACCAATTTCTTCAACATAAATTATCATAGGTCAACAATTATCATCAATATAATACTTTTATCTTTCTTCTTCTTAGGAAATCTTGCAACAGTCATTAGTTCTCTCTAAGTTAGAAAAAGTAATATCCGAAAAGGATAAAGAAATATCAGAATTAAACAAAGAATTGAGCGAACAGAGGAGAATGAGAGAAATTATTTCAGAATTGGCGATGGGTAAAAGAAAATTGGACAAATGACTGTAGCGACGTTGCCGGAATATTCTTCAAGGCTGTGTATATTTGTATTTAATTATTTCTTAGATTTATTAAGATGTAAAAAAAAATAAGAATGACTCGAATGAAATATCTGTAATATTTTGTTTGTAAATATGTAATAGAATTGTTGTTTTTAATAAGTATATTACTGTATCACTAAAGTTTAAAGTTTTTGCTTACTTGGATTAGCATGTATATATTTTTATTTTTCAAGTATTTATCGCCATCATGGATTGCACAAACCCTTTAAAGAAAAAAAATAGTGGAAAAATCTTTAAGCAAGATTTTCCTGTATCCTAAACAAATTCTCTTAAAATGTATTAATACTGTGCTTGTATTTTATTAAAATAAAATTATTTTATTAAATATATAGTTTTTTTTTTTTTTATAAAAATAAAAAGAAACTTATATGTTCAACAATGTTTTAATTAAATCAAAAATACATTACAAATAATTTACATTATTGATTTTTTTTTTACAATAAAAAATAACGGTATTTTATGACAATAATAATATTTATATATTACCTTATAATATACAATCATTACCTCATCAGTTATTTTTAACAGTTGATTCACGATGATTTCACTAATATAATATCATGAGGTAAAATATGCAAACCTGAATTTCCTTTAATATTAAACTAAAAAGCACTTTCAAGAAAATTTTCAAACAAATAATGGTTAAAACTATATTCATTAATAAAAATAAAAATCAACAAAAGTGATGTAATTCGCCAAGCGTAAGTGATGATATTTCCTACTTGTATTTAGGTCGGTCATTTTATTTGTATCATAATTAAACGAATACTTCCTGTTTTTTATAACTATATATATTTAATATCCAACAATTATTTATCTACTTCAAAAAACAATAAAACTCCAAATCATAAACTCTCATAAATGCGTGCATTTAAACGCTTATACACACTACAATATATATATATATATATATTCATCCTCCCAAAAATATTTCAATACTTGGATTACTTCTCTCTTTACATTTTTTTATTCACATAGTTACATTTAAAACTTCAGCACTAAAATCCCAAAACGAATATTGGGCCAAAAATAAACATAGTCATACACTTTACCTAAAATAGCTCTACTGTACATATACACAATAAGAATTTCATTTTATATGTTATTCTTGACTTCATTTACTTTAATACTTACAGTTAAATTTTCAATATAATAGTTATGTTTTCCAATATACAGAAGTACACAGGTTTAAAATCGAAACTGCACTTGAAAAAGTCATTTTGATATTAACATCAAATGACGGAAAACAAATAATCATAAGCTCTGTGGAATCATGTATCTCGTAGTGCATAAATATATATCCACCTCAAAGGTATCTTCGGACGGGTTCTTAAAATATTTTCATACTATTAATATGTTCCCACTTCTACACTTCAAGAATCTCTATAGAGCCATTATATTTTAAAGGAATCTTAAAATTTGTACTAGGTTAAACTTCTTGTACATCGAATAATATGTTTGATTAATGATGTAACCATATATGTTTACAGTTAAAAAATTAAATATCTCTGTACATACATTATTAATTGATTAAAAAAAAAAAACATACATATATTTATATATACTCTTCAATGCACCAACAAAGTAATAGAAATTCATGGAAGACGAGAAGCTTATGTTACAAAATAGTGTAAGTGAATTATTGAGGAATAGGCAAAAACAAAATTATTACTGTAATAACTTTTTGTACTTTCATTAGATAAATAAAAATTTGACTGTGCCTGTGTATGATTAGAATCGGAAGATTTGAGTCTCAATAGGGAGTGACTAGAAATATAAATAAAATTATTTAACTCTCATCAAGTTTAAAAATATTAATTTGGTTATAATAGGTACATGAAAAAAGAAAAAAAATAGGGTCATAAATTATTAAAAATGAAAAGTTGATATACCACCATCAAAAGTTTTATTGAGTAATGTTTAGTCAACATGAATGAATTCTACAAAATATAATATTGTTAGAGTGTAATCAATTCTATCCTTACATACATAGCAATGCTCAGCGTCAATGAATACAAATTCATTTTCTTGGCAGGATGAAAAGTTTATGTCAAATAACTATTTAATTAATGTTTTCTGACTCCATCAAAATAATTCGATCGAAAACAGTCCCTTTCAATCTTAGTCAACTTATCAGGTGGGCTCTTAGCGACTGACCATTTAAATAATTTGATCATTATGTAGGAATTGTTGATTAAAACTTCGCTTTGAATTATAATCACCAAGTAAGACAATCGACATCACAGACAATGAAAGACATTATCGCCTACTACAAACTGCTATAACATTTGTAGTAACTATTAAGTCCCTTTAATCGTTCGGATGAAGCGTACCACAAACATTTGTGAACAAACCTTTTCAACTGCAATTTCAATTAGCACTTGTATACAAAAACTATTAACAAATACCATTACACATAGTTTAGTTTTTTTTTCTTTCAACAAAACAATTAAATATTTAAAATTTTTAAAAAGGTTCATATTTACAAGGAATGTATAAATCACTAACAAATTATCACTCAATGGTTAGTTCCAAAAAGGAATACTGTACACATCATATAAGACATCACAAAATGCCCATTAAATAAATAATAATATTAAAGAAAATAAAAAGTAAACTTACATCCTGGGCTACGATGCTTAACTTTGGTAAAATTATAATCAAGTAGGATTCCATCAATTACAGAAAAATAACATAAACGATAATAATATAAACGAAACAAAAAAATATTAAACATTACAGCCAACAAACTCACACGCAAGGCTGATAGCCACTATCACCCGGCAAAGGGGAAAAATAAATTAGTTATTAGTAACAGCCTTATTCTCCAGCCGAAAAGAAAAAAAATACACTTACATAAACTATACTTTGGTTTGGGTCTCTACGAACCTACGCAGTCGACATTTACTCACACTTACACGCAGGTCAAGTGTTTGCTAATCGAATATCCATAAAGAGGTGGGTTAATTCATCTCGATAAACTGTGCATATTTAAAGAGTATTATGTGAGCAGTTCCGGTCATTTTTTTTTTTTTTTTTCAAATTTACAAATACAATGTTTCTTTTTTTAATATTAGGAAATTAGGCATATATGGGGTGGGGAGTGGAAAAATTTGTATTTCCCAATGAAAAAAAAAAATGCTCGTATACCAAAATTGGTTAATTGGGCAGTGATTGATTCCTGTTTGAATTGGAACAAAGCAGTAATGTGTGAGGATGGCGAGACTTACGCCGTTGCAAGTGGCAAAGATACCTTCATTACTATCGTTACAGGTTCAGAGCAGAGCCGAGCTGTCTACCAGCGGCGAGAGGGGGCTCAGTCCGTCGTGTTTCTTGCATCTCTCCATCTCGTAATGTACCTCCATCGATAGACCTATCAACAAACAATAAAAATTATATTTGATAAAATGGAACATCCATTATCTCTGTAATGATAAGATACAGTATTGAAGATGATGAAATCCTTCTTTTAACCCTTTAGCCGGGTCAGAGCGGGCTGGCTGGACCGAGTGGTAGAAAAGTCAACCATGCCCGCTGAACCGATTACTTTTTGACTCTGAAATCATGTTTTTTTATTTAATTCCTTATAGTTTCCCATCATCCTTTTTGATCCAGACTTGGAATGGTGAATGGACTGGCACTGGTGAATTTAAAAACATATTAAAAAAAATTTTTTTTTTTAATTACTGAAAATTAATTTTAATTATTTAATAAATTATACAATTATATACTTTATTTTTTTGAAATGTCTATATACAAATTTATACATATACTTTATTTTTTTGAAATGTCTATATACAATTAAAAATTCTTTTGAGTGTGATAAATGCTGAAACACGGCAGACACACTTTACGAAAAATAATATAGCCAAAAGTGAATTTGTATGACATCTGTTGTCAAGAAGAAGTATTTCAGCTTGTCATGTCTACATGATACATGATACATGATGGCTCTAGAAGCTGAACTACTATTGTAGCTCACGGTCTAGAAACGCCGGAGAAGCAAAACTATTATAATAGTCCATGGTCCATGGAGCCCACCTGACACCGGACTATTATAATAGTCCACGGTCCCCACGGCACGGCGCGCTCGGACTATTATAGTAGTTCACGGTCGCTAAAGGGTCAAATTAAAATTAACAGGAGTTTCCACTGTATGAGTATCGTTCTAAAAACCAAAATTTGCTGATCCAGATTAATTTAAAACCTTAGTTATAAAACCTTAAAAGTAATAATAATAAATGTTCCTTCAATCAAAAGCTTAAATTCATCACATGAGCTCAATTCACTAGCAAATGATAAAAAATATAAATTACAAGATTCACCTCACTTCCGATACTTAATAAACTGAAATGCATCACAACATATAATTGCACAAAAAAAAAAAAAATCAGTCCACAGGATCATTGAGCATTCAATATAACAGTTATTTACAAACTTTTTTTCACATGCAACTTCCTGATCTTGAATATTCAGATATAACAGGCATTAAATAATAAATAAAAATTAAAAGTTCAGTAATAAAAAAAGCTCAGCAACTCGGAAGACTTTATGCTGATACCATCTTCCACTTTAGAAGCTTTATTCAAACCCAAATCTTGAAAACATAGCCTAAACACAGTCGCCCTTCAAACATTTGGTTTTAACACTCAGGCTCTCAGCTTATTTACCTTTTTAGAGATTTGATGGTTCCTAAGTCCAACGACGGTGTAAGCCTGTTTCAACCTTCATATTTTGATTATACTACACAGGCTCCATAATTCCAGGCAGTGTAACCTCCCTAACTGTATATGCGATATATTTTTATCAAAGATCTCACAACAATGTTCTTCCTTCAAAGTTAGCAATCATCTTTCACATTTATAAGGATCAGTATGAAGCTCAGAGATTACTTTTAAGGCTGGTTCAAACAAAAGCCATGAGCTGAGTAATTTTTTTTTTCAGTTTTCACAGTCTATATGTTATATCTATTCTCCAATATCTATTTTGTATTAATAAAATTGTCGCAGTTTCTGATGCGTTATAAAAATTTCATCTTGTCTTTACTTATTTTGATATTTAACTCTTTGACTGTTTATATCCATCAATGTTGAATTAAGTTTTATTGTTTCCATGTCTTTACAGTATGGTACATTGATTGACTTTCTTTTTTTAAGTCTTCAATTGTGTATCGATATCCGTTTTGTTTTATTCTATTATACACTTAAAACAGAAAAATACTTTCTATTTTATCAGTTTTTTTTGTTGTTTTTTTATGGCTAATGCTAAATCTATTTAAGTACTATCAGTGTTTTATTGTAGGCCTTTCAGAAGACAACCAACAAGCCAAAAATTATTTTGACAATAGTTGAAAACTGGATTCAGTGCATCAGTTAAGTAGTTTTAGCGAAGAAAGTATTAATCCGTTAATAGATTTAAGAAGCAATTCCATAGTTTAAGTGCTTGAAAGATTACCTTTTGAAAGAATTTCCAGGCAAATGGGACGAGATTTTGATTCCAATGGCTCTTCTACTGATTCTACACTGATACAGTCCGCATGCCGCAAACTACTGAGCTTAAATTTAAAATCTTAAAATCCTAACCTGATGTATAATCGTTGTTGTAGATACCTGACTGCCTTCGTGTCGTTGGCTTCAGTGTTATCGCTTGATTAGATCCTTCAGGAATAAATGCAGCAACCAGTAGAGCACAGATGACGAGAAATGCGCCAAAAACGAACGGAGGGCCTGGCACCAACTAAAACAATAAAAGAAGAAATAAAATATTTTTTTCTTTTTCAAGTTAGGTTATTAGTAGAGACTAAAAATCATATTGATTTTTTTTTTTTATAAAAAAATATAATTCAATTTATAAAATTTAAAATAAACAGTATATATTAAATTTACAATGAAAATGCAATAACTTTCTTAATACGACTTTCATATTTCATAATCTTAGCCACCTGATTCAATATCTAAACTTTCATATCAAGCTAACCCCCACCTGAATGCTCAAATGTTTTTTTCCTTAATTATATCAATTGATCCTTTGTTGACACCCAAGAGATTGAAACCACTGTTAACTTTTAAGAAAATTAAATAATCTAAATAGGATAGCATTATTTTATAATATAATATAATTCTATAACATTTTTACAAATGATTAAGAGAAATAAATAAGGTAAAAATACGGTCACCTGTGGTCTAGTGGTTAGCGTAACAAACTACTAAACCCAAGATCGCGGGTTCGTAGCTCGGCAGATGGCCCTAGGATTTTTTTAAGGGAGTAAAAAATCCATAGTTACGCAGTCCTTCGGAAGGGACGTTAAACAGGGATCCCGAGCCTGTACGATGTAAGGTACTCGTTAAAAATCCCTATCCCAATTAAATCTGGATAGGCAAAATTTAGAGCTCCCACTATAGCATCGTCCGATTAGCCATAGCAGCATAAAGTGACGTTAAATGAACAAACAATAAGGTAAAAATAATTTGAAGTTTAAGTTTAAAATTCCTGGAATATAAAGCTACACGTTTATATTTCCATTAATTAACTTGGAAATGCTATTTAGTTAGTCCGAATCTTTTCTGTTAAATTTTTAAAGGTAGCTATTACCTGTTCTTTCTTGGTGTTTCCTTTTCATAATTTTTTTTTTTTCAAAATATTTAAAAATCATAAGAAATAGTCTCCAAAATTATAACTATAAGACTACAACTATAGCTAAGCCAACGGTTGTGCAGGGAAGTGATTTTTCCAAGGTCATGCTCGGTTGCCAGGTTTTCCTGTAATTCGGAGTGTCCAAGTGTAACATGTACCATGTTTTTTTCTGATAAAATTAAAATAAAATCATAAAAAAAAAAACATATGTTACGAGAGAAAAAAAATTGTATGAACCCATACCAGGAACATTATGGCTAATGGGAAGTATTGACTCCTTATAAAAATTTAGTTTAATGATAACAATATCTAAAACTTTTACTATCTCATTAGACAATAATACAGTTTTGAATAACAATAATAATATCTCTTACAGATAATTAATTACCAAAAGGATTGGTTGGGCATAAACAAATCTTAATCCAATGTCTTTATCTCTAGTTTTAAATGTTCTTTTAGATTAGAAATCTTCTTAACTCTTCTCTTAGTTTAATATTCAATTTTGCTGTCATTTACTTGTCTGATTTTCACATCTATGTTTTCAATGGCCTATGCTAAGCCTCTCTGTATTGAAATATGTTCAAATAATCTCAATTCACATGAGAAAAAATATCTTCCTGTGATATCACAAAAAATCAAAATAAAAAATTTAATGGATTCTACTTTACCAGGAGTAATAATAGTGAATCAGTTTATTAAATTTAACTAAACTAAGATAAATAAATAAACTGATCCATACACAGAGTTTAACTGAAGACATGATAATAACAGAACAAATAAACATTTTTAAGATGACAATTTTCATGGTTATATTTCCACTCAACACTCATAGCTACTTCATTTCAATAAGGCCAAAGCACTATTCCTTGACAGCCGACTAACAATAAACACATAATGGAAGGACATAGCAAAATTGACATTTCAAGCTCGAAACAAAAAGAATTAGCGTGTTAATGGCTAAAAAGATGATTCCACATTGAATTATTTTGACAGTTGAAATTTATTTTAGTGAGGGTGCTTTTCATTGGAAGGGTATGGGATTTAGTGAAATCATGAGGAAAGAAAATTATTTAAAAAATTTAAATAAACTATAAATATTTAAAATATACAAGAGTAAGCCCATCAGATCAGCTGATAGCAATCGGGCACTTAGCACTTAGCGATATTCATTTGTTTGATCGGACTAATTGAAACAGAGTTCATAATATTTCTTTATTTCATTAATCTTCATTCAAAACTTTTCAGGACAAAAGAGACCAAAAGCAAAAAAGTTGTCGTTTTCTGGAAGATTAAATAGTAGCTTTTCCTCAATAAACAACATCAAATACATTTATTCTAAAACATCATATATTACAATAACATAAAACTTTGGTAATTATTCCGCAGGTTGTCCCTTTGAGTTGAGTTACAACTAGTTTTAACTGTTTATTTGTTTCCCTTTTAATATTTTCCGTAAATACAAGTTATGATGAGCTTTAGTATGGAAAAGAAAATGTAATAGAGAATGAATGCTTCGGTAATCACTTCATCTAGAAATGAACATTCCAACAAACAAATTTCATCAATACTTCGAAATGTTAGTTGAAACTTTTATTTCTTGATGGAATGATTACAGAAATCTAATCATTACCCATAATTACATTATCTTTTCCATACTAAAGCTCATGACTATATTTTGGGAAAATATTAATAAATAAACAGTTAAAATTTGTTGTAATTAAACTTGAAGCGACAGCCTACGGAACAGATACCAAAACTTCACACACAATGTAAAACGTAATCAGTGTTTATGTGTGTTATCATAAAGTAGGAATACCGGCACTATTATATTGATATGACGGGGATCCTACGCATTTTATCAAGTAACATTATTTAAAAAAAAGAAAGAAAAATACAAATTGAATGGTATAGGAAAGCTTTAAACAAAAGGATTTGCTTGTGCAAAAGTTTATAAAAATATTTTACAATATACTTTTTTTCTTTTAATTTTATTTTGGTGAGATTAAATGTGATGAAATGAAATCATAAAATAAAATTTTAAGCTATTTACTTAATTGAATTAAGTTACAAGTACCTGTTGAATCATATTCCAGACGGGTTCCTGTTAGCCATGGTAACAAAAAGGATTGACATCAAAATATAAAACAAATTAATGAAAACCGTTTTATTACTTCGACCTGGCAGAATCTATTATAAAAGTCAGTAACCTCAGCGCTATCGTAAGATAGCAACCAATTAAACATATCGATACAAATTGAATAGCATAGTCAACGTATATTACCTGAGGAATGACATCTATGTGCTGGCCGGACGTGTTATTGTCGTAGCGAGCGGGGTCATAATTGAGATCAACGTGGAAGAGGTAAAATATGATTCCGAACATGGCAGGACCCAGGCCGTTACACAATCCCCTCATCCCAGTTACCATTCCCTGCACTAAGCCTGAAAGAAATTTTTATTTTAATAACCTTTCATTCTATTACAAAAGAAAATTCAATAGATTTATTGCAAGGCATATATTTACATATAAAATCTTGAGATTGGCCATCGTATTGAATGATTTATATTAAAAGGAAATTCCCCAGTTCAAACTTAAGAAAAGTCGGTACTGTGGGAATATCCACTGCCAAGCTTTCAGATTTCAAAATCCAAGAACTGATTACACTAGATTATAAATATTAATAAGTAGAAGAGAGGTATATGATTCTGGGGCCTTAACAAAGAAAATTCTCTAATAAACTCAAGTTTAATTTAAAGAAATACCTTGCTTATCGGCATCTGAGTGCATCGACACAAAAGCACTAATGGCAGGATAGGTGATGCTGGATATTGAAGCCAATGTACCTGCAGCCCACATCATCCTAAAAATGATAATAAAATACTTTATATCAATATGTAAAGGTATGATATAATACTTAAATATGAAGGAGGTATTGCAATCAATTAAAGGCAAAGGCAATTAAGATAGCTGCATGTGGAACTTTTTGAATCATATGCTGCTCCTATTAAGAGCTAATTTTTTTTTTTTTGAAAAGTTTTTAGAGCCTACGTAGTTTGAAATCTGCATTGTCATATTTGTGTTATATTTTCTGACTCCATTTATTTGTTTCAGTCCCTTTTACTTATTGAAAAAGGTTCGCAAGTCAGAATTTTTAGAGATTAAAAAAAACAAGGATGCCGTCCTTTTATGGTTAAATTTTGGAAGCTCGGACGAGAATAAACAACTTAAAAAAGTTTATATGCCCTTTATTGTTTTTATTTTCATAATTTATTCTCATTTTAACAGAATAGTGCTGTTATTATTTTTGAGAGGAAAATAGTTGACTGGATGATAAAATGTAGAACGGAGATAGTTGGGGGGGTGCAGTAAAAAAAAAACACTGAATAAGTACTAGACTTATATTTATGTGTCGACGTTTCGACCTACAGTGTAGGTCATCTTCAGGGCGATATGGAGAGAGAAGCCGTTGGGTGCACCGCCTGACTAACAATCCTTGTTATCCGGTTCCACTGTTAGTCAGGCGGTGCACCCAACGGCTTCTCTCTCCATATCGCCCTGAAGATGACCTACACTGTAGGTCGAAACGTCGGCACATAAATATAAGTCTAGTACTTATTCAGTGTTTTTTTTTACTGCACCCCCCCAACTATCTCCTTTCTACATGTTATTATTTTTATTTTTTTTTAAGCTACAAAAAAGTTTTTGAAGCTGAAGCAGTTGATAAGTCAATATCTACCGAGTTTTTGTGGACAGCTTTAACTAAAATAATTTTATTAGCTGTCAATTATAAAGATAATACTGAAAATTGTTGTTTGACTTTTTAATAACATGTAGAAATGCTTGATTTTTACAAGAGAAAAAAAATAACATTTATTATTATTTTTTGAAGAGAAAAGATAGGCCCTTGGCCAGGATTTGAACCCGGAACCTTTGTCTACAAGGTTGCGGCTCTAGACAAAGGTTTCGGGCTCAAATCCCGGCCGAGGGCCTATCTTTTCTCTTTAAAAAATAAAAATATTTAAAACTAAAAAAAATGACCAATAATTATAAAAAATAACATTAATTAGTTTCAAGAATTATAAATTTCTTTTACGTAACTAAATAAAATACATAAGGAAAAATAAAATTAATGTTTATTTCTATATCTATATGGATATAAAGAGTGTATCTCTATTTGACCTCCTTTATTATTATAATACCACATTTATTAATAAATAAACATGTGATACACAGTTTTTAATAATGGTTTATTTTAATTGTCTCATTTTTTTTTGTTTTTGTTCATGATTACTTTTCAATATTTCTGATTTGGTTTTTAGATTAATATATTTCAGAATAATTTTTAAAAAATCAATAAAACTCTGAAGAAATAAAAGATGTAGATGTTGAGAAAAGAACTAGATTTGTGAATTCGTAAACCAATTAATACAATCTTCATATCTCGATCGTTTAAGATGAGTCAAGATATTTTGTGATAATTAACAATAAAGCATTACATAAAACCAACAAAATTCCAAATATTTATTGGTTACCTCAGCAATAAGAATTTTTTTTATTGTTATCATTAGGCAGAAAAGGTTATGAGGGAGAGAATTATCAATTAATTATTAAAGAAGCACAAAAAATGTGTTAAATATTAGTAGATACTACTCATACTATGTTGAACTGTCAATTTTAATTGTAAAAAACAAAAACAAGATGGAGGCGTATTGTGGGAAATTTTTATGTCCCTAACCATCTAAGGTTTTCCTTTTTTACAGACAAGCGCAATAACAACCAGATTAAGAATGATATGGATAGTAAAATACAATTAAAAAATTTGTTTTTCATTATGCATAATCAGGATTTTCCTTACCAAGTCTGAGATCCGAAACCATACCACATCAGTTGCAGCATTTCAAAGAGTAAACCAAGCATAATGGTATGCTTACTTCCAAGAGATTTCATTAAGAAACCTAGGACAAGCTGTGCACCGACGGAGAGGATTCCGACAGTCGCAATGAAAACAGCTACCATGATAACACTAAATCCCATAACCTGAAAGCAGAGTACAAGTTGGAGTAAAATTAAATAGTTACATTTACTAAAAAGTTAATATAATTTATGCATTACAATATTATAAGATACAGTAAAACCTCTATTATCCGTCACTCTATTAACCGTTACTCTCTATTAACCGTCACCTTGGTTTGAAAAAAAACACAAAAAAAAAGTATATATATTGTTTGGTTGCTAAAGTCATAGACGCCGGCTTAATTTGGCCCGAATTATCAATCGGGTACTTGTTTTCTTAAAAGTACAAACAATAATGTCGGAAAAAAAGACAAAGGAAGAGTTTAGACCTCGCCACTAAATTTGAAATTGTAAAACATTTATGAAAAGATGAAAGTGCTTCAATCATAGCAGAAATCTATGTTATTCCTCGGACGACAGTTAATGAAATAAAACATGAGGGGGACCCCTAGTGTATGTTCCTTCAATATAATCATTTAATGATTTATAAGATGGGGCATACTACGCTTATGCACGAGGAAAGAGCTAAACACCACCTTTAAATTGATATTAATTTCTCAAGAAGGAAAAATTGGACATACAATGATTGTGCTTCTAGCCATCGATGTACGTAATTTTTATTTAAAAAAAAAATAGTTTTACTACCTATGTATGCCTTATTAGTATGTAAATAAGTTTCGAGTACATATGTAATGTCGAATGTTTGAAATATATTGTTCAATTTATGTGTATGTATATATATATACACATTTATGAGCTATATGACTCACTCCCATATCCGTATATTTCCCAAATCCGTCACCATCTTGGTCACATACCCTGACGGATAATCGAGATTCTACTGTATTTACAAAAAGAAAATATTAAAATGTTAACTAAGTTTTCGAAAACTCTTCTTATGTAGACATTAATGGAACTAATAGAAACTGATACAGGAGGGGGAATGAGACCGATAAGGTTTCTCGCCGTAGAAAATTTAAATAAATGATTTATACATTACAAGTTGGAAGACTTAAATATTATTTTTTTTCTGCTTGCACTATATTGAAAATAAATACAATATGAACAAAAAGGAGTACAATTAAATGTATAGTTTGTTAAGTGAGGGCTTAGGCAGATAGGGGGCACCCTAATAATTTTAAGTTTATTTAAAAAAATTAATTTAAAATTATATTTTTCCTCAAGGTAGTATCATGGGTCCCATCCTATACACGATATATACAGCTGACATCCCAACCCATCCAAGCACTGTCCTCACTACGTACGCTGATGATACATCTGTGTTATCAGTAAATAAGAATCCATTTTTTGCATCCCAGTCGTTTCAAATCCCATCAAATTAACTTCACCCTTCGTCGTCTACCTGCAAATTCCTGCCCTACTGTATCCTTTAATAATATTCCACTGAACCCTGTCGAACAGATAGGTTACCTAGGACTCCATCTGGACAACGTCTCACTTGTCCACATACAAGACTGAAAATACAAGAAACTGCTCGTCGTTTTCGCCTACTTCAACATTTACAGGATAAACGCTCTAAGCTCCCAATTAATTACAAAAGATTCATCTGCATGATAGTTATCGGACATTTGGAGATACGGAGTTGAGCTTTGGGGCTCTACTAAACCATCCAATTCATCTCGTATCCAATCCTTACAATCCAAAATCCATCGTAAAATCCTCAATGCTCCTTATTATGTCACAAACAAACTCATCCATTATGATCTCAATATCCCATATGTTACTGATTTGGCCCAAACTAGATACCTAACCTTCCATGACAACCGCCATACACACTTGAATCCGCTAGTCTCTCAACTTGCTTCCCATACTATTCCTGATAACCCTCTGAGGCGTCTCAAAAGAAGATCCCCTCGAGACCATCTACTATAGAACTTTATTGGAGTGCTACCGATGGGTAGTTTTTCCACAAGTGTTTTTTATGTCATATTGTACATATTAGCAGATTTACTTATTGTAATATTATTATAGTTGTAAATTTCAATAAATTACATTTTTTTTAAAATTATATTTACCATGCATTTTTTTTTTTTAATATTGCATAATCATAAAAGTATTGATCATTGTCAAGTTATATGTAGTGAGCTTACCAATTTTAGATATACAAAAATACATGAATACTGTCCAGCTTCAGGTAGGTATGATAAGAAAACGGTCACACATAGCATCAGCACTGTATGGTCCTTTCCGACTTTCCGCAATGCCTGACAAAATAATGTAAAGAATTAATATTCACTAAAAATGAGGGAATTTAGAAATATTTAAATGTAGGATTTGATAGAAATTCATGTATTTATTTTAAAAATATAATCTAACAATTAAGCATGTCGAAATTAGCAAATTACTTAGTGAGCTTTAGAGCCCTCGCATCAAAATAAAAATGTTAGGTTGTTGTTGGTGAATTTAAGTAGAAATATTTGTGTTAATGGACAGACAAAAGCAAGTCTGCTGTAAAAACTTTATAGTATTTTGTCCCAGTATCTGCACCATTAACATACCAAATATATACTTTTAGTAACAATTCATTGGTTATATTGAATGAATGATGAACGTACTATTTTTCTCTATATTTTTTATAAGAACGGCTTAATTCTTTGAATGTTAGAAGTTTCAGTTTAGCCCTTAGCTCTAAGCCTAAGTTTTTATTTGTACTTTGTAGATGTCAATTTAGAAAATTTGGGATGTCTAACAAGTAGCCAATGTAATAAATTTCCAAATTGTTTGTTCAATCGTTTTCTTTTAGTCTAAAGCCAGTCTCAAACATTTCCTATCCAAGATGTACTTATTACATATATATCTACAGATGAAAAATATTTATACATACAGCAAAAGGATCCGCTTGCTCCCACGAGATGGGCGCGCCCCAAGATGATGGCCTAACCTTCTCAGGGAGACTCTCAGGAACAGCAACCAGGATAAAGAATACATCTAGAAGAGCGATCGCAGTAGCCAGAGCGACTACTACACTTTCACTATAGACATCCATTATGTAAGCTCCGAGAGCAGGACTTATCACCATACTTGCAGCAAAAGTTGCCGAAACCTAAAAATAAAAATATAAACAATTAACATAAAATAAATATAAAATAGGAAACTAAGTTGCCAATAGGCTGAAAGAGAAATAAATTGAATTGTTATTGAATAACATGCCATTCTAGGGTTAAAAGAGGCCTAAAGATTTGCAGAGTAGTTGCTGATGAAATCTGCCATTTGCAGGGACAGCACTGGATACTTCTCTATATTCATAGCAAAGAGTGTAGATATACCTCAAAGATATAGGCTCTGATAAGTTTCTAGAATGACAAGTTTTTCTCAAATGGTTATCTTTTACTAATTTCATCTAGAAAATCAGAAAGTTGACTGAATAGCATCGCAAGGATTGAGATGGACTTGTAATAGCAGAAGTGCTGAGCCAACAAGTATACAACTGAGGGGTTGAACAAAGTTTAGATTGAAGGATTGCCTTCAGGGTGATCTTATGGATTTGGGTTTGGGAGGGGGTAAGCATAATTAAAGGAAGTGTGTTAACAAGGATTGCCTTAAGGGTGATCTTATGGATTTGGGTTTGGGAGGGGGAGGGGGTAAGCATAATTAAAGGAAGTGTGTTAACAAGGATTGCCTCAAGGGTGATCTTATGGGTTTGGGAGGGGGAGGGGGTAAGCGTAATTAAAGGAAGTGTGTTAAGAAGGATTGCCTTAAGGGTGATCTTATGGATTTGGGTTTGGGAGGGGGAGGGGGTAAGCGTAATTAAAGGAAGTGTGTTAACAAGGATAGCCTTAAGGGTGATCTTATGGATTTGGGTTTGGGAGGGGGAGGGAGTAAGCGTAATTAAAGGAAGTGTGTTAACAAGGATAGCCTTAAGGGTGATCTTATGGATTTGGGTTTGGGAGGGGGAGGGAGTAAGCGTAATTAAAGGAAGTGTGTTAACAAGGATTCCCTTAAGGGTGATCTTATGGATTTGGGTTTGGGAGGGGGAGGGGGTAAGCGTAATTAAAGGAAGTGTGTTAACAAGGATTGCCTTAAGGGTGATCTTATGGGTTTGGGAGGGGGAGGGGGTAAGCATAATTAAAGGAAGTGTGTAAACAAGGATTGCCTTAAGGGTGATCTTATGGATTTGGGTTTGGGAGAGGAAGGGGGTAAGCGTAATTAAAGGAAGTGTGTTAACAAGGATTGCCTTAAGGGTGATCTTATGGGTTTGGGAGAGGAAGGGGGTAAGCGTAATTAAAGGAAGTGTGTTAACAAGGATTGCCTTAAGGGTGATCTTATGGATTTGGGTTTAGGAGGGGAATGGGTTAAGCATAATTAAAGGAAATGTGTTAACAAGGATTGATGGTATCGGCATTGAGCATTCAGGTTCGCTAATCGTTATTTTTACTATTGTTATTAGAGTTTTATTGAACAGGTCAAATCTAAATACTATGACTTCGCTCGCTTGCAGACAGTGAGATTTGTCTCCTTCAATCGATAATCTTCACATTATCTAATAGAATCAAAATGGCGGAAGCAACTTAAAAATCTATCTTTGAATGGCTATTATGACTAAACTAATCACCAATCTGATTGTATATTACTGATTTTGTTCGACAATATTGGTCCAATCCACTTTTTTGGTATCTTTTCTGGGTTGTCGCTTTGAGCTGAATAACAACAAGTTTAATTTTTAATATTTTCCAAAAATAAAAGCTATAGTGAACATTAGTATAGAAAAGATAATGTAATTATGAGAAATGTGTAAACTTCGGGAAACATTTCATATAGAAATGAATGTTTCAACAAACATATATCATCTATATTTCGAAATGCTAGTTAAAGTGACAACCTGTGGAATAATTACCACTTTTATCATATGTCCCACCAATATACCTCAAATAGAGCTAGATTTTTTTTTTGCTTCAAACACACTTTGTAAATTGTCATCTTTAATGAATTATTTTATTAACTTTAATGGATACTGAAAAATCTTCAAATATGGTAGCCCTAGTGTTATAAAAGGATTCACAAAGAAACATGGATAAGTCCAGGGGACCGAACTAGAAACCAAATAGATCACGTTTTAATAGATGGGAGACATATTTCTGATATGTAGGATGCACGAAGCTACAGGGGAGCAGACTGCTCTTCTGACCATCTCCTGGTACTGGCGAAATATAGGCAACATCTGGCACGGAGGAAGAGACTATCAGAAGGAAAAACAGGTGGGTATGAAATGGAGAAGATGATGGAGGAATCCACAAGACAAAGATATCAGGAGAGACTCCAACAACAGTCCCGGGGGTGGACTGGAGAGGAGGTGAGCACAGAAAAAAGATGGGAGAGATTGAGAGAATCTATTGAGAAGGTAGCGCATGAGGTATTGGGGGAAAAGAAGACTAAGAAATGGAACCCATGGTTTGATGGTGAATGTGAGAGAGCCTTACAAGAACAGAATGAAACTCGGATGAAGATGCTCCAAAGGAAAACCCGTAGCACATATGACGCATATTCTGAAAAAAGAAGAAAGTGTAAAAGAACAATGCGAGATAAGAAAAGAGCGTACGAAACAAGAAAACTCGAAGAGATGCAGGGAATGTTTCAAGCACATGAGAGCCGAAAGTTCTATAAGGGCGTTAAATGGCTAAGGTAGAATATAGAGACCAGCACCATGTACCCCGCCCAGAATTATCAAACGGACAGTGAGAATATAGAGGAGGATGTACCACCGGTTAGAGAAGAAATATCAGAGATAATCCGGTCACTTAAAAATAACTAGACCCCAGGGTCGGATGAAATTCCATCAGAACTAATAAAACATGGGGAGGAGATATCTGGAATGAGATGTAAAAAGTGATCTGGGATGTATGGACTGAAGAAAAAATGCCAAATGAATGGGGAGAGGCTATCATAGTTCCTATATACAAAAAGGGAGATAAGCTGAAATGTGAGAGCTACAGGGGGATAGCGCTTTTACCCAAAGTCTACAAAATAATGTCTGTGGCAATATGACGAAGGATAGAGGAGTGTAGTGAAAGATTACTGGGAGAGTATCAGAATGGCTTTCGCCCAGGAAGATCAACTATTGACCACCTATTCTCTATCAGGCAGATGCTGAAGAAGGCATACGAATACAACATAGATCTACACCATCTGTTCAGCAGGCGTATGATAGTCTAAACAGGGGAAAGCTATTAGAGGCGATGCGGTCACTGGGAATACCTGGTAAGCTGATAAGATTGACGAGGATGACACAGGAAGGGACGAGTTGTCGGGTCAAAACCAGAGTGGGTATCTCGGACAGCTTTAACGTTAACCGTGGCTTAAGACAGAGGGACCCATTATCACCGCTACTGTTTAACCAAGGTTAAACAGTAGCGGTGATAATGGGCAAGCCTTAGAAGTGGCAATTAGAAAAATAAAGACGAAACTTGGAGGCAATATCTATAATAGGCTCACACAACACATGGCGTATGCGGATGCGGGTCACTGGCAGGTCCAAGGCAGCACTAGCAGGCGCAGTTGAAGAGTTCAAGAATGCCGCATATGATTTAGAACTCATGATCAGTTATGAAAAGACTAGATATATGAAAACATCTCGGCAGATCAGGGAGAGGATAGAAACTGTTGTATTGCTGTGACACATTTAAGTACCTGGGGGGAGTAGTGACAGAGAATAACAGTGTGGAAGCCAAAATAAAAGGCAGGATGGTTGCAGGAACGAGGTGTTTCTACGCCCTCCAAAAAGCACTCCGATACAAAAGTCTCTCCAGGAAAGCAAAGATATTTATATACAAAACAGAGATTAGACCAGTTGTTGTGTATGGCAGCGAAAGTGGACTCTAACCAAGGAAAACAGGAAAGCCCTGCTGGTATGGGAGAGAAAAGTCTTGAGAAGGATTTTCGGCGACAGAATACATGGAGAATTAGAAACAAAGCCGAGCTAGAGGAATTATATGGTGAGCCAGATATCATCACAGTTATTAATAAGAGCAGAATCAGATGGCTGGATCATGTTGAGAGAATGAGTCACTGTAGATTGCCAGAAATTATGCTGAGTGATACACCAGGAGGTAAAAGAAAGAGAGGGAGACCCAGGAACCGATGGATCGGTGATTTGGAAGAGGACCTGAGAATAATGGGGGTCAGAAATTGGAAGAACCTGGCAGTGGACCGTGAGGAGTGGAGTAGAGTGGTGGCAGAGGCCCAGGTCCTACAAGGACTGTAGCGCCAGTAGTAGTAGTGTTATAAAAATCAAACAGGACTTTCTTTCCAACCACCATCGGTTATGGAAAGAAAAAAGATCGGATAATTTTCGGTTTTTAAACCGATTACTATTTATAACTCCGAAATTTAACCAACATTTTTCTATTTTAAATTAATTTGTTCAAAAAAAAAATTTCCAAAAATACGTTGGAAAAATACTTATCCATTCACGAACGACAGGTCCTTCATTTCCTTTGATAGATACTTTTTCTTATTTTGATGTATTTTATTATTATTATTTTTGGATAATGAAGAAATAAAACGCATTAAGTGTATATTTATATTACGGTTTATTGTTATATATATTTTTTTTACTGTTAAATGTGATCATAGAGGCACTGTACTGACAGATATTTCTTACATCTTCAGCAAGAATGAACATACGTAAAATAATTAGATGCGTGTTTTTTTTATGACGATATTAATATAAATGTAATAATAGAAATATATAAACGTTGCAATAAAAGGGTGAAAATCAGAAAAAAAAATTCATTTTGAAAGTATTTTGTTTCCATTATAAAATTTAACTAGTAAAAACTCCAAGATAATTAGTTGTTGTTTTTTTAATAGTTATATGTGATCATAGAGGCACTTTCGTCCTGACACATTTCTCTTAACACTTCAGTAATAATTAAATTATGAAAAATTCATTAGATGTTCTATATTAAAGAAAATAATAATAATTATTTCGAAAGTAATTTTATTGTAAAATTAAACCAGTAATTACGTCAAAATATATTTTTTTAAACTATTAAATATGATCATAGAGGCATTGCACTGACACGTCACCACAGTAATTACATTAATTAAATAATTAAAAACAAAAATGACACTTTACACGGTACATAGGCTGCCGAATCTTCCCGAATTCAAACCAACAGTTCCTAGTTTCTCACGGTTAGTTACCAATTTAATTATTATTGATAAACATAAAAAAAAAAAACATATTTACAATAATTAATGAACTAAAACTGAGTAACTTTAGTTTTAATAAAAACAAAACACGGTACGGATTTAGAAACAGATTATAAAATTTGATCGACTAAAAATTGCCCAAAAAAATATCTATTAGCTATCGATATATTTTTATTTTTTCAAAATAAAAGAATTTTTTGACGAATACTATTTTCTTATCTTAAATTAGTTTTTATAAAAGTTTATAGTTTTATCAAAGCTGTAAATCCAAGCAATAAAAAAGTGATGTCATGAATAATTCGTCTTGGAATTACTGTTGTAGATAACAAACAGAAAAAAGGTTCAAATTAAAAAAAACATGAGCATACTATTGTTAAAAACATGTATATACATACACCAAAGACATAAATATCTGTGCGTGATTTTGATATTGTCTTATAATCCTTAAATTCTACATAAATGGCCGAGATATGAGAATATGAAATTCAACTAACGATTTCATAGACATTTAAATGGACTTACCCGCATTTCACTTGTTTTTGACTAAACTTAATTCAAAACTAAATAGCCTTGAGAATGTGCCAATTTCCAAATAAGTTTATTTCACAATAAGAAAACCATTTAATTTCCTCCATAGAAAATATAAAAATCCTCCCCCCCCCCCATTTAGTATCTTCTAGATATCACGAGACAATTCCGAAACTCAGTCCCGTTTTGTTCCTTTTTCATCTCCCAGAGAACTCTTTCATCTTTGTACTGTACACCTTCTTCTCTTCTGATCATTTTCAGCCTGTTTTCTTTTCCTTCCTGTCCTGGAAATCTTCCATTCCCAACACTTTCCCCCCCAAAAAATATCTTTCACTACCGCATCTTTTGCTTTAATATTGTTTCTTTTCAAACCTTTCTCAACTTCTTGAAAGCAGGTCGATATTTCTATGTTTAGAGGAGCATTTACAAAGTCAGAGATGACACGGTGATGAACTATTTCTACTTTATTCTCTACTGCACGTATGCTGATGATACATGTGTATTATCAGTCAACACCAATCCAGTTATTGCATCCCAAAGCCTCCAATCCCATATCACTGATCTTGAAGAATGGTGTCAAAACTGGAGAATTAAAATAAATTCTCAAAAATCGCATCAAATCACTTTTACCTTACGTCGTACGAAACCAATGACTTCCTGCCCTTCAGAATCCTTTAATAATATCCCACGGGTGCCTGTAGAACAGATCCGATACTTAGGTTGCACCTCGACAAACGATTAACCTGGAATCCTCATACAAGACTGAAGAGACAAGAAACCGCTCGACGTTTCAGGCTACTTCAACACTTACTAGACAAACGCTCTAAGCTCCCAATTAACTACAAAAGACTCATCTACATGACCATCATACGACCTATTTGGACTTACGGAGTAGAGCTAAGGGGCTCCATTAAGCCATCGAATTCCTCTCATATCCAATCCCTACAATCCTCAATCCTCCTTATTTTGTTAAGAATAAAGTCATCCATAACGACCTTAATGTCCCTTTTGTTGCTGATTTGGCCCGAATCTGTTATCTATCCTTTCATAGCAAACTTCATTCCCACTCAAACCCTCTAGTTTCAAACCTAGCTTCCTCTTCAATTCCCGATAATCCTCCGAGGCGTCTGAAAAGAAGATGGCCACGTGACCTTCTTATTTGAACTTTGATTTGAGTACTACCAGTGGGTAGTTTCTCTACTAGTCATTCTCATGTCATTATGTAACACGCATTCTATTTACTTGTTGTATAATTGTAATACAGTTCTAAATATCAATAAATAAATTAAAAAAAAAAAATTCTCTATTGCGTACATACATTACTCATATTTCTGAGTAAAATACTAAAAACAAAAATTCCAACTGACTTCCCGAAGCTAAATATTCAATCAGGATGGTAATCCGGGAGGTTATCGAGGAGTTGAAGGTAAATACATCCTGGTTGCTCTAACGAGTTCAATCAAATTCATTAAAAACTTCTCAGAGATAATTACAAATGTATCGACAATCGATGAAATAAAGCGGTTTATTTGTTTATTCATTTAACGCATCTTTAAGTTACTATTATAATGCAATTGGGAAAAACCACAATGCAAAGACTTATGTTTCAAAAATACACCCACTTACCAGTCGACGTTTCGCCTATTCAGGCATTATCAAGACACAAAATCAAAAAAGGTTATGTGAATCACATCTGGAAGAAAAGGGTGCAATACATCCCAACAATCCATTCCATCCATACATCCAATACATTCCAGATGTGATTCACATAACCTTTTTTGATTTTGTGTCTTGATAATGCCCGAATAGGCGAAACGTCGACTGGTAAGTGGGTGTATTTTTGAAACATAAGGCTTTGCATTGTGTTTTTTCCAAATTGCATTATGATAAATAATAGTGTTTCTTGTTGAGTTTTTGGCTCTATTTTAGTGTTTATGTTACTATGTTTAATCGGACGATGCTACATCGGGAATTCTGAATTTTGTCTATCCAGGTATACTTATGATAGGGATCTTTAAGGAGAACCTGACACCGTCCATTTTATGTCCTTCCAAAGGACGGCATATTAACCACTACACATAAACGACCTCAGCTGTAACATTCCAGGCATATATTTTAAGTTTTATTTTTTTTATTTTTTTAATCGCTGTTTTAAGATGCTTTTAATTTCAGTTTAAAACTTTTCCTTTTTTACCTTTTCTGTATTTGATGAGTGAAAGTAAAAAGAGAAAAAAACATAAAAAAAACTCTAATAATAATTTCCAGTATATAAAATCTAAAACCTGTACCACTACAATCCCTGTAGGATCTTGGATTCAATACATGATAGATACTGCACTATTTCTAGGACAACGGTTGTGCAAGGAGTTCAAAATCACGCTTAATCGCCACGTTTCACGCTAATAAAGTTTAAAACATAATAAATAATTTAACTGCCACAGCCTGATTTGGACCCGGAACCGTCAGTATAGCAATTCATTGAGCTCCCTCCAACATCTCTATTGATAATAATATATGCACGTGTAGATGTATTTACGTATATGCGTGTATATAATTTTCATACATTGGTAATTTCCTTCCAAGCAACAAGTTATATTAAATGCACCTTGAACGAGGTCTTATCCAGTCCGAGCGGACCTAACTAGTTACTACTCGTAATAATAAAGCCAACCTTGATAAGTGGGTTAGGTTGGTAACACTGCTTCCTTCCTCCAGCTAGAACTAATAGGTATCTTGGGGAACCCTTGTAGCGAAAAAAGAAAGTTTGTTTTGTCATAACACTCCGTACAAGAGACTTACAACTTAGATCAACCTTCTCTTTAAGGAATAGTTTGTCACTACGAGGCTGGTCTGAAAAGTTTCCGTCCTAACAAAAATACAAGACATTTTTTCTGATTTTTTTTATTTTTCAACATAGTCTCCTTGTAACTGTACACACTTTTGCCAACGATGCTCCTATCTCTGTAACCCGTCTAAAAAGTACTCCGGCGTTTTTCTCTGCAAAATAATTGTTCACGACGGTGATTGCCTCTTCATTTGACGAAAATCTCTGTCCTCCGAGCGCAATTTTTAGATGAGAGAACAAAAAGAAGTCGCTTGGGGCTAGATCTGGTGAGTGAGGCGGATGGTCAAGCAGTTCAAACCGTAATTCGTGGATTTTCGCCATGGCAACCGCTGAGGTGTGAGACGGTACGTTGTCTTGGTGAAACAGGATTTTCTTTTTCTGCAAATGTGGCCGTTTTCCGCAAATTCTGCCTTCAGCTTATCAAGTAATGATGCGTAGTATGCTCCTTTAATGGTTTTCTCTTTTTTTGAAGATAATAGATAGAAATAACTTCCAAAAAACAGTCGCCATCACTTTCCCAGCCGAGAAAACGGTTTTTGCTTTTTTTTTTAGCTTGTTTCCCCTTTGCAGTCCACTGTTTGGGCTGTATTTTTGTTTCGTTCTTCAAAATACCAAAAATCTCTTTTGACATGTTCATAACCTCTGCTATCTCTCTTACTATAATTCGGCGGTCGTCTAGCACCATTGGTGAACCTTGGCGGTGCTCGGCAGAAACTTTTCAGACCACCCTCTTATTAATATTTTTAAAAATTGAAGTGATTGCGATGATTATATGAAGTATTTGTACACAGTAACGAACGAATTCTTAAAAAGATAAAAACATTGAGCCAATAGGTAAACCTCTGAGGATAGACTGAAGTGGGAGAAATTTGTCAAGCGTCATCTTACGGATTTGGGTTTGGGTGGAAATCTGTGGAAGGAATTTTGCAAGCAGCGACTGGTGATCAAGCCCATTACTTTTATCATTATTGTAACAATACATTCTGAATTGAATGGAGGTTATTCAATAATGAGAATTCAGCGGAGTTGGTAAACATTTAGAAACCAAAAATGAATGAACGATTTATGGCAAGACTAGCTTATGCCCGCGGCTTCGCACGCGTGGAATTTGGTCTGCCACATAAAGTTTCGTGAAAGATCATTTTAAATAAATAATTTAATTATTTTTTTAAAATATAAGTTACTCGTACATTTAAAATTTCAGATGTCTAACTTCAAAACTGACGGATTCTATACAACCTTTGTATTATATTAAAGGAGAAACCCTTGGGGTGAAATTATCCAAATTTCTTTCTTAAACTATACTAAGAACCTATCTACAAATTTCAAGATGCTAAGTTCCTGGTTTGACTTTAATTATGTATTATAACGGGGAGGGGGCATGCCCCCGTGCCCCAACATAAATCTGCCCTTACTGTACCTTAATATGTATAACCTATTTTACTCAATAAGTTTCTTCCAAATCGGTTCAGTAGTTTTTGCGTGAATGAGTAACAAACATAAATACAAAAATTCCCATTTAAAATATTAGTAGGATATCAAAACAATAGTTTTACTCATGTTCATTCTGTTATTTTAACAATTATGATCATGTGATTTGCCATTAATTATGCACTATAATGGATTCTCCACAGTAACTAAAAACTGTCGGGGGAGGCACGCGCCCCCGTGCACTCCCCCCCTTAAATCCGCGCTTGCTATAGCCTATGTGTTATTCTGATGTATAACCTAAATTATTGTAGAGTTTCATCCAAATCCGTTTAGTAGTTTTTGCGTGAAAGAGAGACAAACATACAAACTTTCACATTTATAATATTAGTAAGATTCCTTTTTGGTGGACACGGAGAGGATTTATAGTTTCAAGTTAAGTATCACTTCCTATTTATCAACTATATCTAGAATTTATTATGTTATATCTGCTGATACAAAAACAACTGCACCATTGCAGTCCACAATAAGGGTTTAGGGTTTAGTATATGGCAATTCACCTTACAGTTTCAAAGGCAATGGTTGTGGAATGAGGTGAATTAGCCGAATTAGTGCTCAACCCCCAATTAAAGGTACCCACTTTTTTAAGGCTAGCTGAGTCCCAGAAGGATCTCTTGATCCCATAGTCTATTGAAGGCTGTTAGCGGAATAGAATCTGCAGCAACTTGCCTCGAGCTCAGCAACTTAGCGTTCTATTGATATAGAACTGCTAAATACTATATTTAAACCTTTTTTTAAAGATTATTATAACAAAAAATGGTACTAGTATGTTTAAGGGCCTGCTGACATCAGCGCGCTCAGGTGTCACTTACCTCAACTATTTGGACCTTGTCAGGTTATGCATGAATTTTAAATAGGCATTGCCTTTCATTATGATACAACTGATTTATAGGAAATGAAATAAATGAGAAACATGTAGACAAGATTAAACTAGAAATAATAAAACATTTATTACAAGCAATATTCATTAAATAACAATATGTAACTAAAATATGATAATTTTTTTAATTTTTAAATGTTTTTATTTTAAAAATAAAAAAAATTATCATATTTTAGTTACAAATTGTTATTTAATATTTAAAATAGAAATATTTAAAATGTTATGATAAACAATGAAAGATTTATTCCAAACAATGCTCATTAAAAAGAACAATTATCTTCAAAAATTGCATCAAAAGGGTCTCTTCCCTCTAACTTCGTTATATAAAATGGACAATAGTCTCCAAAAGTAATGTACTATTCCTCAACCACGTATTTAATCGAATACCCAGGGTCTTGTTGCATCCTTTTTTCTGGCATCTCCATCTAATTTTATTCCCCACTTGCAGTTTCATATCATGTCCATTTCCACAACGCATTTTCTGCGGAATGACATTCCGCTCCTGAAGAAACCTAACAGCTGATTTTTCATCGTTCACCGTGCGAAAAATCTTCATCAAATTCCAAGTCATATTTGAAGAAAATAATCAAAAACATATTCACGTTCAACTTCACATAAACAATAACAAAACAATAGAAAGGTCACTATAACAGTAGGAGATGGTTAAGAAAAGTGACACCTGAGCGCGCTGATGTCAGCAGGCCCTTAAACATTCTAGTACCCAAAAAATAATATCTTATGGTTATTTTAAGTATCACTTGGGGTAAAGAATTGTGCCCAACTATATTTTACATCAATTTCAAACACGAAATGTCAACTCTCCGGGACTAAGATTACGCGAGAGACGAATAAAAGGATGTTGGTATAGACGTCATGTAGATATTAGTCAGAAATTATTCAAGGAAAGTCTGTAATTTACGCGATTATATTGCTTCGTATAAGGAAATGCAAAGAATAGAATATTTTTTTTCCTTGTCATCCGATTTTATTGAATAAAAAAGGGTGGGAGGATAATTTCAAAAGTTTGAATTTATTTGGTGTTAAAAAATCTTCTCCATCGAAAATATCCTAAATAATATTTTTATATCTTCGCCGCCTGCTAGTAACTGTCGGTCAAGAAATAAACAAACGCCTAACGGAACCTTATCAGCTGAGTTTTGAGCTATTACTGTAATACGTACCAAACTAAACTCACTGGTCTTATTCAATATAATAATTCCAAATATTTTCAAATTACTTCATTATATTTTCTTACATAGAAGGTAATACTAATTTTCCCCTCAGAAAAAATAAATTATGGCAAAGATAGAATTCACTAATACTCAAATTATCTTAATAATAAAATTTAAATAATGAACGTGATTACCGAAATCAAAAGTATTCAATTCATTAATTAAATAATCTATATATATATATATATATATATATATAAATGAATGTATGTGTGTTTGTCCTTTATGCATTACTACACCAATCATCCGATTGTCATGAAACTTTGGGAAGTTGTTCAGTACACTCTAGGGAAGGTTTCTAACAACTTTTTTTTCTTATTTTATTTTTTTGGATTTGAAAAAAAGTTGAAAAATTTCTAGAAAAAAAATGATTATTTGTCTAAAAAACGTAATCGACCTTTTATAAAGAAGATTTAATTTTCTACAATATGAGCCCAACCGCAGATCTGTAGGTCTAATAGAACCTGAATTCAGTCCTATCATGTATCAAATGACCGGAATCTTATATATATATATATATATATATATATATATATATATATATATATATATATATATATATAAAAATCTCCTGTCACGATGTTTGTCCGGGCTAATCTCCGAAAATACTGGACCGATTTTAATGAAATTCGGCACAGATGCGTAACATACTCCAACTTAAAATATAGGCTATATTTTAACCCATAATACCGTTCCAAAGACTTCAATTTGATATATGTTTGGGTTTTGCTATACCCATCAGCAGGTCTCAAGGCCAGACAATGTCCATTTGCTGTTTGGACTTAAAATATCCATGTTTCTCCCATGGCAATTATATGTTGCATGCTCACGTATTAGTAAATCATCTAATATATTTTTATTAGCAACGGATAAATTAACAAAAAATATTTTGCATCGATTAGCCATCAATTAAATTGAAATAAATATTTATAATTTAATATAATATTAATATCCATAATTAAAAATCAAACATTATATCCCCCCGTTCATTAAACTCATATTTATATTTTATCAGTTATGAGTGTTGTATATTATATATTTATTATATAATATAGTTAGATATGAGATGAATAAAATATAAAATCAAAAATCTATTTAATTCGTGTTTTCTTTAATTCATTATTTCTTTTAAATTCAAATTTTAACTAATATTTTTTAATACTATTATAACAGCCACAGCAACGCGTGGCCGGGTCAGCTAGTACTATTATAAATACACAAGTAAACAAACGGTTAAGTGAACAAGTACCATACCACAATTATTCTCAAAATGGTTGTTAGTAATTAAAATAGCAAACATCTCTGGGTTTTGAACTAAAACCTCATTTACACGGTGACAATTTTCTGTCATGTTAGTACTAACAGAATAGTGGGATGGTTTGTTAACAGACAAATGTCCTTTAGGGAAAACGGAGGATTACCAGAATAGCTGACTAAGACAACAGCATGTAGTGAGTAACAATAAAAAAAACTAAATTATATAATTTTTATTACTCCTCCAAGAATAATTAAATAACGTCAAAACCTTGAATGCAGACAATTTTAACTTCAAAAATAATCTAATTAACCTACAGATGATAAGTGGGTTAGATTAAGAAGGCAGGTAGATAAGATGAAACATTTCACTGTAAAAGTAAACTAAATTTTTTATATTCTGAAACTTAATTTTTTTTGTAATATTTTTTCTCAAGATAAATACACATAATAAGAAAGGTCATCAATTTAAAATGGAAATAAGTTCGAAAACTTTGAGACTTAGAGATTACTTTGAAGTTGTTTTATTATCTGAATCCGTTCCCTTCTTGCCGATTTCAGTAAATTGAAGGCTTAAATCAAGTTAAACTCTCTGATAGACCTAATTTTAAACACTGATATATGGTCCAGAACATTAAGCCATGAAAGTTGAAGAATAAAGAACCCCAATTATATTGGATCGATTTCAATTTTTCTTATTTCATCGGGCCCCATGCATCAAGAAGTAAAGTGTTTGCCCATTAAAAGTTTCCGCTTTTTTCTCTCTTTCACTTTTTTTTGTTCAATTAATCTATTTATTTATTGAGACCAACTATTTTTTTTTTATATACAAATATACCTGTTCCATAGATACTGAACTATTTCAATAATCTGAATTTTTCTTCATTTGAAAACTATAAATACAAAACGGTAATTATTCCGTAAGTTGTCGCTTGGCATTGAGTCAAAAGTAGTTTTAATTTTTCATTCCTTTACCTTTTAATATTTTCCAAAAATACAAGTTATAATGAACTTTAGTATGGAAAAATTATGTAATTATGGGAAATGTGTGTAATCATTTCATCTAGAAATTAACATTTCAACAAATATATATCGTTTATAATTATTAGTCAACTGTATTGAATTTTAAATATTTTTATTTTAAAGAGAAAAGGGTATTTGTGTCTAAACGCAGCCCTGGTTACTTTTCCCTGCTTGTTCGCATGCGCGAGCAGTTACATTTTGTAACAGTTACATTTCTAACAGCTGATTTGTTCTATGTTTCATCTTGCTTACTGTGTTTCGATTATTGCTGATTTATTGTTTCTTATTTGTTGTTTATTGTTCGTTATTTGTTCTTTATTCTTTGTTATAGATTTTTCATTGTTATTATTTTAGTTAGTTATTTAATTAGTGTAAAATGATGCGTATTTGGGATTTGTCTTCAACAGAAGAACAAGCTATACATTTTTTGCAGGAGCATAATATTTTACCAAAACAAAGAAAATGTAGCAATTCCCATCAAATGAAATTGTATTGTGGTGAAAGGTTTTTTTGGAAATGAATCATATTTATGCGAGTTCGTATGGCGACAGCATCAGTCAAAACAAAATACAGACTGTTTTGAATCTATATTGAAGTCTATTTCGACGCATTTTCCACCTAAATGCGATTAAATTTTTATTATTTATATTTTGTAATTGTTCATTCTTCTTTGATTAATTGTTCATCATATATTACATTTTTCAATTTTTTTTTACATAATTTTTCATTACTTTTATTTCTTAATTCTTAATTGTTTCAAATTATTTTTTTGTACATAATTTTTCATTACTTTTATTTCTTAATTGTTCATAATTTATTTTCCATTTGTCAATAAATTCTTTTGATTTGTAATTGTTCATCATTTTTCAATCCCAATAAATAGAAGGTAACTGTTAGAAAAGTAACCGTTACAAAATGTAACTGCTCGCGCATGCGGATAAGCAGGGAAAACAAGACACAAGTACCGAGAAAAGATATGCCCCCGGCCGGAATTCGAACCCTGTTAATTGAAATGTAAATCCACGGAAATGTTAATTGAAACTTTTATCTCTTGATGAAATGATTACCGAAATGTACACATTACCCATAATTACATTCTCTTTCCCATTCTAAAGCCCACGATAACTTCTATTTTTCGAAAATATTAAAATGAAACGAAAAAACAAATTGTTTTAATTACAGTTTAAAACTTTTTGTCGTAATTACATTATCTTTTTAGGAGTAAAAAATCCTTAGTTACGCCGTCCTTCGGAAGGGACGTTAAACGGGGGTACCGAGCCTGTACGATGTCAGGCACTCGTTAAAAATCCCTATCCTAATTAAACCTGGATAGGCAAAATTTAGAGCTCCCGCTGTAGCATCGTACGATTAGCCATAGCAGCATAAAGTGACGTTAAATGAACAAACAAACATTATCTTTTTTGTATAACAGTTAATAGGTCCATGACATCGCGAGAAATATTTAAATTCATACTTATTGTCATAATTATTTACCAATGTTTTAAAAAATAATTTAAACGTGTCGATGTCCATTACGACCTAAACAAAAGACAGTTAAAAGTTCGAGAATGTATTTTTTATTATGATTAACCTTTTTTCAAAAGAAAAGTATCCTAAACCTAAAACAATAAAAAAAAAAGTTGACCAGTCACTATATTACAAGAAGTTTCTTAGGTTCAGTACATGATAGAGACTGCTGTTTGTAAGCCAACGGTTATGTAAGAAGGTTATTAGGACGAAATTACTCTCCCAGGTTTTCCCGATGGGATAACCCATTTTACAGAGACTAGGTTTAGCCCAGGATGGTCTGCAGCTCTGACAATGTCAACCTTCTGCTGTTATAATTAACAGTACAAATAATTTATTAACAACAGTTGATTATTAGAATACTTGTTTGTTTGTTCATTTAACGTCACTTTATGCTGCTATGGCTAATCGACGATGCTACAGTGGGAGCTCTAAATTTTGCCTATCCAGGATAGGGATTTTTAACGAGTACCTGACATCGTACAGGCTCGGGACCCCCGTTTAACGTCCCTTCCGAAGGACGACGTAACTAAGGATTTTTTATTCCCTTAAAAAAATCCTAGGGCCACCTGCCGGGCTACGAACCCGCGATCTTGGGCTTTGTAGTTTGTTACGCTAACCACTAGACCACATGTGACCTTTTATTAGAATACTTGATTGTAAATAATAAGACAATACTAATAAAAGGGATGCCCGGTATGACATTACTAACCACGGGAAAACAAGTAAATAGAAGGCTCAGTATAGAAGACCTGATTGTATGTTATTGACAGCGGCGATCTTGTAAACATCCGCCATATTGTTTCGTCAATAAGTGCAGGGTATTACTTTATTAAGTTGCATAAGTACAGTTAATAAGTGTTATCCAATGGAGAATCATGAGAAGATATTGGGAAAGAAAGATTAAAACAATTTGTAACAGCCTATAACCATCTTCTTCACTTTAGCAATTTTAATTAACTGTATTAAGCCAACAATCTTACTAATATTATAAATGTGAAAGTTTGTATGTTTGTCTCTCTTTCACGCAAAAACTACTGAATGGATTTGGATGAAACTTTACAGTAATATAGGTTATATATCAGAATAACACATAGGCTATAGCAAGCGCTGATGTAGGGAGGAGGGGGCACGTGCCCCCCCCCCCCCGATAGTTTTTTAGGTTTTTTAGGTACATAAATAAAGGAAAATCACATGATAATTGTGGTTAAAATAACAGAAAGGACAGGAGTGAAACTATTTGTTTTGATATCCTACGAATATTATAAATGCGATTGTTTGTTACTCATTCACGCAAAAACTACTGAACGGATTTGGATGAAACTTATTGAATAAAATAGGTTATACATCAAGGTCACGTGGGCATGCCCCCGCGTTATAGTACATAATTAAAGACAAATCAGGAACTTAGCCTCTTGAAATTTGTAGATAGGTTCTTTGTATAGTTTAAGAAAGAAATTTGGATAATTCCAACCCAAGGGTTTCCCTTTTAATATAACTTATATTTAAAAAAAAATAATTAAATTATTTATTTAAAATGATCTTTCACGAAACTTTATGTGGCAGGCCGAATTCCACGCGAGCGATGCCGCGGGCATAAGCTAGTCTTTCATATAGTCAGAATTTTTTTAATCGATTCTAGGGGCATTATTAATTCAAAAAGTGTGTGGAAAAAAAGAACGAAAAGTAAGATCCACTTGAACAAACAAAATATAAGTCAACAGACGTAGAAAGTAAAGGTTCAATATAAATACTCTAGTCTGCCATAGACAGCGCCACTGTATACAATTTTGTACTTAGCAAGTGTGGATACAAATAAAAAGAAATGATATTTAAAGAAAATACAAAATTATTTATAATATATCAATATAGTATACAAATGCAATTGCCGTTACAAATATTAATTGACCTATCAAATATTGGCCTGAGTTTATAAAAAAAAAAAAAAGAGAATAAATCTAGCAATATGGAAGATAATATTGATCTATCGTTAAACAAAACGTGTGTTATAAATTTCAAAGGGATTTACACAGGTGAGATATCTAAAAAAAAGTAAAAACTTTAATGATAAATTGAAAAAGTAGAATATACTTAATTTAGAAAGGAGATAGTTGGGGGGTGCAGTAAAAAAAAACCACTGAATAAGTACTAGACTTATATTTATGTGCCGACGTTTCGACCTACAGTGTAGGTCATCTTCAGGGCTATGAGAGAGAAATAAACAGAACAAAAAATATATAAAAAAACGTACAGTAACAATAATACATGTAATGTAGAAAATTAAAATAGTGACAGATATGAAAATTAAAGATAACGAATATTAAAAAAGTGACAGAATATAATAAAATTAAGATATAGACAGATTTAATAAAATTAAAGATAATGAAAAGAAATTAAAATAGTGACAGATATAATAAAATTAAGATTAAGACAAATTTAATAAAATTAAAGATAATGAATAGAAATTAAAATAGTGAAGGATATAAT
Organism: Arma custos; assembly: GCA_037127475.1. Taxonomy (NCBI): domain Eukaryota; kingdom Metazoa; phylum Arthropoda; class Insecta; order Hemiptera; family Pentatomidae; genus Arma; species Arma custos. Next base: position 134,824,597 of record CM073764.1, on the reverse strand, counting down.
AATTAAAGATAACGAATATAAAATAAAATACAGAAAATAAATGTACAGAAAGGATAGAAAAGTAAAAATAATATAAAGGGAAAAAAAAAGAGGAGGTAAACCAAAGATACAAAATGAGAATATTAACATATAAAAAAAGTTGGAACATGAAGAATTTAGAAAAACTAGTAAAATAAAGATATAAAATGTATGATAACGGACTTCTAGGGGTTACATAAGTAAATGTATGAGACATAATAATATAGGAATATGTAGAAAGAAATGGAAGGTGTCTCATAGAATGACAGTTAGAAATGTAAATAAAATGAAAAGTATGGAACTGTATGTACAATAACTAATGTGAATAATAGTATTACTATTGTACAGTAACTATTGTGTACAATAAAAAAATAGTTGATAGGATTAATAAATTCGAAAAATTGAAAAATTAAAAATAGTGCTTAAAAATATGAACTCTTGATTACCAACATATGATGGATGCCAAAATGAAAAGGGGGAAATAGGAAAATATGTAGTGTGAAGAATGGAGAAAGGCTAAAGAGAAAAGGATATAATAAATAAAATATAAAGAAAAGACGTAGAATATACTTAAGTTTATAAAATCTAATATTACATTATTGATAATAATCGTAAATACGACGTGTTATGTTCCTAATGAACAATGCTAAATTCAGCACGCCTGCCGTGATGTTTTCAAAAACAAGATATGAAAAATGTGAAAACAATTACTATCGTAGCAATAAGGAAAATCAGTATGATAAATTTTCTTTCATAAATATCAGAGGAATTTTCATTGATTATTTTTCGTTTACATCTTGTACTGAAATCTATGATTAACCCATCCCTATTGTTGGTGCCTGTGATATCGGCATCCAACCTTCCCAATCTTTAATTATCTTTATTATTTTATAAATTTTCAAGTTTCGATGCTATTCATTCATTCTTATTTTTTTGAAACAATAGATTAGCGGATAAGAGAGCATTGCGAAAAGGTATAAAATCAGTTTAATGTACTAGTACTCCAGACGGTGTCTGCTTACGCACCAGCAGGTGGATGTAGAAAGAAGGCGATCATTTCAAGTCAGATAGAACCGACTCGAGGAGGCAGCGGAAACCAAAAACCCAACAGGCCGAAGTAATGCACGATCGTTTATTATTTAACTGATCACTAAAATAGAGCCAAAAACTCAAAAAGAAACACTATTATTTATTATAATGCAATTGGGAAAAACCACAATGCAAAGCCTTATGTTTCAAAAATACACCCACTTACCAGTCGACGTTTCGCCTATTCAGGCATTATCAAGACACCAAAAACAAAAAATGGGGTTATGTGAATCACATCTCGAAGAAAAAGGTGCAATACATCCCAATGATCAACAGCCCAAAAGGGCTCCAAACATGAGACAGCACCCCACCACCAAGACGTTCAACACACAACACATGTTTGGAGCCTGTTTGGGCTGTTGATCGTTGGGATGTATTGCACCTTTTTCTTCGAGATGTGATTCACATAACCCCCTTTTTTGTTTTTGGTGCCTTGATAATGCCTGAATAGGCGAAACGTCGACTGGTAAGTGGGTGTATTTTTGAAACATAAGGCTTTACATTGTGGTTTTTCCCAATTGCATTATAATTATTTAACTGATAATGACAGATCAATATACCATCTTCTCGAACTGATTTTTTTTTTACGTGGGTATGTGCAGGGAAATCTCTCTACAACGGACATCGACGGATCCGATGGAGTTGTTCATTGCAAGGGGAGTACAAACAATTATTAAAAAAGCACGGTAGCTCAGCATACAGAGCATTGAGTTAGTGTGCTGAAAATTCTGGGATCGAGTCCGGATGCAGCGATAAACTGTTGAGAGCCAACTCCGGAGATGCGATATATAAGAAGAATGGAAGGGAATAACAGAAGAGATCGAGTGCGAAACCTAACAATACGGTAAAATGTGCAGGACTTCGGTCAGCTGGGGATATTATCGGGGAGCATCAGCTGAGATGGTTTGGCCATGTTCCCAGAATGACGGAAAACAGAGTGGCGAAGGCCGTATATGAGACAAAGGTGGAAGGTATGAGACCGAAAGGAAGACCAAGGAAGACTTGGGAAGGCGCAATCCAGGAGGCCTTTGACAGAAGAGGTTTGGACTTTGGAAGGAGAAGACGATTGGTACAGGAGAGGGAATTCATGGATCAAGCTCTACAGAAAGGATCCTCACACCGTTGGCGGTAGAAAAGAAGACTAAATAAATTAATAACAGCCACAGAATGGGCCCGATAGGATTTATAATAATATGCTCTATAAATTGGGTCCCTTACGATTGCGCGTGATGTCGTACATAAACAGTACATTATCTACCATGTACTGCCATTTTATGGGTTGTAACAATATTTTTTTTTTAATGTTTGTTTTTTAAAAGTTGATAACTTTGGTGAAATTCCGCGTATTAGGTTTTAATTAAAATTCGAAATGCGAGATTCACATAATTAGCAGTTCGTCGAAACATCAATAATCATGATTAAATTTAAATAAAAACACGTAGCTCGTAATCGGGAAAACAGAACATATAACAGGACTAGCTTATGCCCGCGGCTTCGCTCGCGTGGAATTTGGTCTGCCACATAAAGTTTCGTGAAAGATCATTTTAAATAAATAATTTAATTATTTTTTTAAAATATAAGTTACTCGTACATCCAAAATTTCATATGTCCAACTTCAAAACTGACGGATTCTATACAACCTTTCAACCCCTATTACATTAAAGGAGAAACCCTTGGGTAGAATTATCCAAATTTCTTCCTTAAACTATACAAAGAACCTATCTACAAATTTCAAGAGGCTATGTTCCTGATTTGTCTTTAATTATGTACTATAACGGGGGGCATGCCCACATGACCCCACATAAATCTGCCCTTGATGTAGCCTATGATCTATAACCTATTTTACTCAATAAGTTTCATCGAAATCCGTTCTGTAGTTTTTGCGTGAATGAGTAACAAACATAAAAACAATAGTTTCACTCATGTTCTTTCTGTTATTTTAACCACTATTATAACGTGATTTGCCTTTATTTATGTACTATAATGGATTCTCCACAGTACCTAAAAGACTGTCGGGGGGGACACGTGCCGCAAAGACTGGGGGGACGCAATCCGGGCTTGCTATAGCCTATGTGTTATTCTGATGTATAACCTATATTACTGTAAAGTTTCATCCAAATCCGTCCAGTAGTTTTTGCGTGAAAGAGTGACAAACGTACAAACATTCACATTTATAATATTAGTAAGACAAATCTGTTATACAGTCTTCCAATATTTTAAGTACGTTATTCAAAGGTTTCTTCAGTTTTCGACCGTCTCGTCAAGTTCTTAACCAACGTTTTGCTAGGCATGCTGCTAACTTCCTCAGGGCTCGATGTAAGTCTGAAGAGATAGAGGGACATCTTCAGCTCCACATTACATACTGAAGAAGTTGGAAACGTGTCAAAACCAAAAGAAATCTTGGAAGAATGTATTCAATTTTTTTTTAATAGATAATTTTTCAATGCAGACTGAAAACCACCGAACATCTTTAAAAAGTTAGTAATGGTTGTATCTATCCACATTTTTTTTTCAGAAAAAATACTATAGTCACCCAGCTTTCTAACGATGTGACTAATAAAAAAAACAAACAATGATAATAAGAAATAGGAAGAGGAAAAAACTAAATCTGGGTATGAAATAATCGTACAGGGAAAGTGTGCCCGTTCGACACAGAGATAGGAAAACGATGAATAACGAACGAGTAATTCAGAATGTATTCTCTCCAACACGCGAAGAGGGCCTGTGGATTTTTCAAGGTCCAAGACCATTTAATTTTTAATCAGATATCGCCATGTCGTTCGGAGAAACATCAATCTATTTATCAACAGTCAAAAAAGAAAGTTTTTAAAAAGTTTTATTTACTATACTACGATAATGGATCGATAGCCGGATGATAGAAAATATAGGAAAAGTTTTAAACTGTAGCTGATGCAAGATATACAGTCCCTGGCCATATTAATGTGACCACTGGATAGATTCGTTCTTGTTACGTTTGCATTATCGTTTTGTTTGCGTAATGATGTAAATCGAGTTTAAATATTAGTTTTATGGATAAGTTAGTTATCTGATAATAATATGAAATTGAAAAAAATAGTTTCGAAAATAAAGCTTTTTTTTTTTTAATATTTTTTGGTCACCCTATTAACCCCTATTTTACATATTGATGAAAAAAAACTATCAAAATAGTTAAAATATATGATACAAATAATAAATCAATAATAAACTTACCCAATCCGACTTGTATTTAATGAAAAAGAAACAATAAATCCACAAAAATTTTAAACACAAATTATGCACGCCGTCACTCGTAAAACAAAATGGCTGTACTTAAACGAATGCTGCCATTACTAAAAAAAAATGCTTTAAAAAACTTATAACAGTGTTGCCATTACTTAAAACAGCAATTTATTAAGACACCCGAAAGTATATAAAAAAAATTAAGAAAAAAAAAACAAAAAGAAAATAATCTTTCTTACTGGTCACATTAATATGGCCAGGGACTGTATAGGTGATGGCGTTTTATAAATAATTACATGCTAGAGTTAAAACATTAATAATAATGAGACATTTTGAATGCAGATGATTTATCAACGACGATGAAAATTAGGAATTAAACAGTTTCCTCGTTCTGAGAAGAACGAGAAAATTCAGGTTACACAACAGGGAATAGCAGAACATGTTTACAGTTTCTTGTTTGTTCATTTAACGTCACTTTATAGTACTATAAATATACTATAGCTACTAGGACGATCCTACAGTACTGTCCGTGCATAATTAACGAGTATCTGACATCGCACGGGCTTGTGTCCACCAATTTACGCCCCCTCTAAAGAGCGGCATAACCAAGGATATTTGATTCTTTAAAACGTTAAGCTTTCGGGGACATAATGTTGTTATGCTAATTATTACACCACAAGTGACCCTACATAAGTGACGGTACCTCTAAGATTAAGAAGGGTCTATAAAATAGTTGTTCTTGGTAACGAACCCCTTTAACCGAGGCATAAGTAGGAGGATTGCTGTAATCAAAAGATTCGGGCGTTAAACAGAGGAGAGAGGGTTGCACATCAATATTAGGTATCGGCATCGATTGGTTTTTTAATTATTATTATCAACAATGCTGATGGTGGTTAGACTTGTCACTGCAATTTGCAATTATCACCATATGCAAATATTTAGTGGGAGCTCTAAATTTTGCCTATCCAGGTTTAATTAGGATAGGGATTTTTAACGAGTACCTGACATCGTACAGGCTCGGGACCCCCGTTTAACGTCCCTTCCGAAGGACGGCGTAACTAAGGATTTTTTACTCCCTTAAAAAAATCCTAGGGCCACCTGCCGGGCTACGAACCCTCGATCTTGGGTTTAGTAGTTTGTTACGCTAACCACTAGACCACAGGTGACCTTAGAATTTTTCTTGTTACCCTGGCTGTGTTCAAGAGAACTGCTTGCTGGACATTCCTTACTTCAAGAGGAAGTCCCTTTGTTCAGAAGTCAGACCCTTTGTTCTTTCCAATGTGGATTTGTTCCAATTCTTTCCAGTGCCTGTTCCTGATATTTTCGTAGTTTCTCTCCAACAGTTGTAATAGATATTATAATCGTTAGAGATAGCAATATTGATAATATTACATCTCCTTTGTTGCGCACCGGTCAGTGATAACAAAATCATCCCGTAACATTAAGAAATATTATTATTATTATTATTATAAATCATTATTATTACTACTTAAATTCTGTTATAGTAAGTTAAAATGGCGTTTTATAACAATGAAGATAAATTCCAATACTACAAACAAACTACGCAGTAGTACTTAAATGCCATAATTTAATTAAACATTAAATTATAATGGCATTGTATAAACAAATTTCAAAACATGTTATGTAAATAACATTTTATACTATGCACCGGTTCCTATTGAGACGCCGAAACGAATTAACGCAACCCCAGGTTTGTAAATATTTTACAACTTATCTTCTACTAGCTTATGCCCGCAGCTTCGCTCGCGTGGAATTTGGTCTGCCACATAAAGTTTCTTGAAAGATCATTTAAAAAAAATAATTTAATTATTTAAAAAAAATATAAGTTACTCGTAAATCCAAAATTTCAGATGTCTAACTTCAAAACTGACGGATTCTATACAACCTTTGAACCCCTATTATATTAAAGGGGAAACTCTTGGTGTGGAATTATATAAATTTCTTTCTAAAACTATACAAAGAACCTATCTACAAATTTCAAGATGCTAAGTTCCTGATTTGCGTTTAATTATGTACTATAACGGAGGGGGCACATGCCCCCGTGCCTCCACATAAATTTGCCCTAAGATGTATAACCTATTTTACTCAATAATTTTCATCCAAATCCGTTGAGTAGTTTTTGCCTGAATGAGTAACAATCACAAATACAAACATTCGCATTTATAATATTAGTAGGATATCAAAACAATAGTTTCACTCATGTTATTTCTGTTATTTTAACGACTATTATCATGTGATTTGCCTCTAATTATGTACTATAATGGATTCTCCACAGTAGCTAAAACACTGTTGGGAGGGGGGCACGAACCCCCGTGCGCCACCCCTAAATCCGCGCCTGCTATAGCCTATGTGTTATTATGATGTATAACCTATATTACTGTAAAGCTTCATCCAAATCCGTTCAGTAGTTTATGAGTGAAAGAGAGACAAACATACAAACTTTCACATTTATAATATTAGTAAGATTATTAATTTCTATAAGAAATTTGTCTATAATATGTATTATTAAAATTTGTTTTCTATGTGAAAACTAGAATTCAGATGTGATTCATATAGATAACAAATAGATATTTACAGTGAAATTGTGAATCTAAATAGGACGAAAGAGATTAACTTGGAATCCTCATACTAGACTGAAACGACAAACAGCACGCCGTTTCAGGCTACTTAAACATTTACTATACAAACACTCTAAGCTCTCCATTAATTACAAAAGACTCATATACATGACAATCATTAGACCCATCTGGATATACTGAATAGAGCTTTGGGGCTCAGCTAAACCATCGAATTCCTCTCGTATTCAATCCTTACAATACAAAATCCTTTATAAAATCCTCAATGCTCCTTACTTTGTAATTAAATAAGATGATTATTTGGTTTTTAACATTTTAGAATTTCATATTAAAATTGTTTAATTAATTACAAATTAAAATGGAAGTTTTTAATGAGATAATTTGATAAACGTGTGTTTAAATCGTCGCCTTAGAGATATAAAACTGAAGTTTTCCAGATACGTGTAGTATGGGCCACTATTTTTTATGTTCTATTTTATAGTCGAAAGATCTTTGGTCTGTGTTGTTTGGATATAAGCTTTTGTTTTCACCACAACTTCAATAAATCACCTCTGAAATTTCATTCATTACTGGAAAATGGCTATTTTTTATATACATTTCTGTGTCAGTCACTAATATTACAAGAAGTTCGAAATAAATTGAGAAATTCCAAGTTCTATGAATATTAATTATTTAAAAAAGTTCAATTTTTCACTTATGAAATCAATTATATTGCCATTTACTTCAAGAATCAAAAATTGCATAACTTCAAACATCTAAAAAAGAAAGGAAAGTCTTGAACTTATGCAATAAAAAGATGATAGTCTCTACCCAAAAAAGGCAAATCGAAATAAGAGGTGGGACTAATGATAATATCTTTTGGAAGAATTGTAAAATAAAATAAAAACGAAGGAGGGAGCTGGCAATATAATTGACGAGGGTACTATTAGCTTCAAGGAAACTCACGAGGGAAAAGATCCAAAGGAAAAAATATTGGCAACTCTAAAAAGGCTTTAATTCAGATTTAGGCTCGATAAAAAATCTGCGAGTAAAATAACGAATACAATTTTCTTCAAGCTGGTACACACAAGAAGACATGTTTTGCGACAGTAAGTCCCTGAGGCAGGTCTAGGATGACGTATGACGTGTCTAGGGTTGTCTAGGATGACGTATGACGTATCTAGGGTTGTCTAGGATGACGTATGACGTATCTAGAGTTGTCTAGGATGACGTATGACGTATCTAGGGTTGTCTAGGATGACGTATTTTTATTACAAAAATTTTTCAGACTTTTCATCCTCTTAGTGGATGAAGTTTCAAAAACCTTTTCTTATTGCGCGTTGGCCTTATAAAATGTGCCTACTATCCGAATTTCAAGTCGTATCTTATGCCGTTTTGGCTCTGCGATGGTATTTTAAGTTAGTAAGAACTCTTTTATACGTATATATGTATATACCATGTGTCCCACCTCTACGAGTTAAAGTGGCTCCTTCCTTCTATCCGTAGACTCTATTTCCTAGGTTCTTTCTTACACCAAGCCATCAACTCACAAAATCCATCTTATATCTATAGTCTCCTACAGTTCAAATCCTCTATCCAATCCCAGGGCACAAGATCCCGCCTTTCCGACCTTTATTCCCGTTCCCACAGGACCAAACTCTTGAGCGGTCCTTCCTAGCTCGTTCTACCTCTCTTTGGAACTCACTCCCACCTGATATCCGTCATGCCTCTTCTTTATCTACATTCAAATCCAAACTATTCCTATATATCCTTAATTCCCAAAAAGATGCTCTCTAATCAATAAAATAAATGAGCTATATTCAACATAATAGATTGAGTAAATACTGTAAAAATTCCACACTCATTTTATTTATATTACATTTATATTTTTATTTCTAATATGTAAACAATTAACATTTGAATGCTTTATGTATGTATGTGTGAAAATATGCCACACTCAATATGATAATATTATTCGTATTATTAAATGCTCTTATCTACTTTATTATTTTTTCCATTGGCCGATTTCTATTTATTGTAATTTTTTTATCTATTATTTTTTTTTGTCTTATGTATATATATTTTTTTTTCTTTCGCTATGAGAACATATGATTTAGTTCATATTTAACTGTATTATAATGTAGCCGTTTGGCCAGAAATATTCCTATTAATTTTTGTACAATATTGTTAACCTGGGACCTGGTCCCAGAATAAAGTTGTTTTTCTATTCTATTCTCTCTCTCTCTCTCTCTCTCTCTCTCTATATATATATATATATATATATATATATATATATATATATATATATATATTAATAGATAGACATTATTACAGTCTCCGAAGTAGATCTAATTGTTTTGTTTTTTTATTTGCTATTCCTGCTATACGTCAAATATCCAAAAGGAGCCGGTACATAGTATTTGTTGTCTGGATGCAGGAATAAACATAGTAGGGCGTTCATACTTGCTCATAATGCTGAATTAAACTACGAATAGGTTCATTAAAAATAAATAAATCAAATATTTAAAAAATAAGCGAAATTATATGCAAGAAGAAATTGTCTGGTTTATTAGTAAAGTATCGACCCGTTCACTTCACAATGGCTCAATATTATTGAGTATATTTTTGTAAGAAAATTATCTGTTGCCAACTGAGTCATATCGATCAAGGGCGCATTATAAATTATTAACGAACTAATTACAACGATTGATTAGATCGGCGGGAAGTGCTTTTATGTTTATTAATATTTTCATAACGTACAAGCCCTGTAGGGTGGAAAACATTAAGGTGTTTATATATATATATATATATATATATATATATATATATATATATATATATATATATATTGAAACCAGTGTAGGGACTAGGATGAAGGGAATGATACACGAAATCCACTAACCCCAGCTGATAAGAGTGGCCATGAATGGGCTCATTATCAAATAATTTGGCCTAGTTAGTACGGTACGGCAATGTAACTAACTCCTTCGTAGTATGGCTTAATGTATTGTTAAATGTAAATAAATGTTACCACAAGCAAATACGAAAGCTGTTAATGCGATAATTAGTTTAAACAAATTCATGTAAAATGTTTGTTTTTTTAGAATAATTTATTGATATTTACAACCGTAATTATATTACATCAATTTAATCTGCTGTATGAACAAAGGACATGAAAAAAAAAAACACTTGTGAAGAAACTACCCTTTGGTAGCACTCCAATAAAGTTCTATAGTAGAAGGTCTCGAGGCCATCTTCTTCTCAGACGCCTCGGAGGGTTATCAGGAATATTATGGGAAGCAATTTGAGAGACTAGCGGATTCAAGTGTGTATGGAGCTAGTCATGGAAGGATAGGTATCTAGTTTGGGCCAAATCAGCAACATATGGGATATTAAGATCATGATGGATGAGTTTGTCTGTGACATAATAAGGAGCATTGAGGATTTTACGAAGGATTTTGGATTGTGAGGATTGTATACGAGATGAATTGGATGGTTTAGTAGATCCCCAAAGTTCAACTCCGTATGTCCAAATAGGTCTGATAACTGTAATGTAAATGAGTCTTTTGTAATTAATTGGAAGCTTTGAACGTTTGTCTAGTAAATGTTGAAGTAGGCGAAAACGTCGAGCAGTTTCTTGTCTTTTCAGTCTTGTATGAGGATACGTAAAATGCTAAAAGATATATTTTTTTATTACGTATAACAAGAAGATAGAGCTAACTATGGTGTTGTCATTGGTATATGAACCTATGGCAGGGAGCGTATGCCAAAGATCGTCGGTTCGTAGCCCGGCAAGTGACCCTAGGATTTTTTAAAAGGGAGTAAAAATCCTTGGTACGCCATCCTGCGGAAGGGATACGGGGGTCCCGAGCCTGTACGGATATGCAGAGTACTGCGTAAGATCTCTATACTAATTAAACGTGGATATGCAAAATTTAGATTTCCCACTGTAAATTTGTCCGAATAGCCAAAGCAGCATGAAGTGATGTTTAATGAACAGACAAAAAGAAGACACATCTAAAGCCCCGATGAATAAGGGGTTAAGTCGTATTCTTTCAAAAATGAGTTTCTCGTTCTTAGGGAAGCAGAATCATTTTATTTTATTTATTTTTTTTTTTTAGTAGTGGAATAATTGGCTGAGTCAGGCATTGCTTTGAAAATGAGTTATTGTTTGTATTCATTTCAAGCCACAAAATACAAGAATGACGCCAATCCGATTCCCTCATTACAGTTATGTATCTGTATCTTGATAAAATTTACTTAATGACTTATTCAGTAGTACACGTACACACAGTTTGCTGGTTCTCGAATACCGGGCAAAGGACTCCTCAAGTATCCACTAGTTGATAATGTGAGACACTCAGGTTACTGGAGGCAAGCTACAATGACTGCACGTACTACATTCAGGAATCGGGATGTGCTTTGTTAGGATAATATAAGCTCGGAAGATCTGCTTGGAAGGAAGAAATATAGGTCCTCGTGCGCCTGCTGATCTCGAACCGCCATAATCCTTGGATCTAGACCGATTAGTCATTGTCTTTAACGCGAGTGTAAGTCGATGGGAAGGGCATTGGCTAATTGAAGTAAAGCGACAGATTATAGAATATGGTCAGCCTCTGTTGAAAAAAAAACACATACATATCTTTGTGACCACAAAAAATATCTTTTTACACACAAAATAATGGAGAACGGTATCCCAAACAATGCAGAAACCAACCCCTTCTTGACATAAGAGCTTATTCTAAAGAGATCACAGCTCAATACGTCATGGGTTGCGTCCATCCGAACTTTTTTTTAATGAATAGTAAAGTGAATCTTACTAATATTATAAATGTGAAAGTTTGTATGTTTGTCTCTCTTTCACGTAAAAACTACTGGACGGATTTGGATGAAACTTTACAGTAATATAGGTTATACAACAGAATAACACATGGGCTATAGCAAGCGCGGATTTAGGGGAGCTCACGGGGGCACGTCCCCTCCCCACTCCCGACAGTTTTATAGGTACTGTGGAGAATCCATTATAGTGGATAATTAAAGGCAAATCAGGAACTTAGCATCTTGAAATTTGTAGATAGGTTCTTTGTATAGTTTAAGAAGGAAATTTGGATAATTCCACTCCAAGGGTTTCCCCTTTAATATAATAGGGGTTCAAAGGTTGTATAGAATCCGTCAGTTTTGAAGTTAGACATCTGATGTTTTGGATGTATGAGTAACTTATATTTAAAAAAAATAATTATTTATTTAAAATCATCTTTCACGAAACTTTATGTGGCAGACCAAATTCCACGCGAGCGAAGCCGCGGGCATAAACTAGTACTTTATAAACTATAATAAAAGAGTGTCGATTCATGCCTACATGTGGTAAAATTATATATAAAACATAAATAAATTAAATAATCGATGTAAAACGGTGTTCAATAATTCGAGAGAGAAGGTGAGTGAACTGTTATCTAGAACACGCAACAAGAGGTCAACAACTTAGCCCTTTACTAATCTCTATTTACTTAATACATACTTTCTCGAAAAATATTCTTGGTAATACATAAAATACATATTTACAGTCGATACTAAGAAAATTCTAATATCACCTGACACTCGAAACCTTTATCTCAACAATGACATAACAATTTTATTTATTTATATATTTCTTGTATAATTTGCAAAAATTCACAAAATTACATGCTGTACCTAATAGACCAGTCTCAAATAAAAACAATTGTACAAATTTAAATGTATCTGTGCAGAATCATAATTTACAATGAAAGAAAAATGTATAAAAAAAAATTCCAACAGAGACAAAAAAAAATTAATATTAATAAGACAAACGAAAATTGTAACTATACATTCTTAGTAACTTATATATATATATATATATATATATATATATATATATATATATATATATATATATATAACATTATATAACAACATCAAAATAATAAATCTTTGGTTTGTTTATGTACATACTTTGTACTATTTTTAGTATAGTTCCCAATATTTTTTATAAGCGGCTTTTTATTGTTTTTACACTTAAAAAAAATTGTTTACATAGTTTGTTGATAAATACATTAATATAAGGTATACTTAATTCTTTATGTATAATTTTAATTTTAGTGAATTATCCATAATTTCCAGCAATTCTAAGGCATTTTTTTTTAAATATTTGTAATTTTTTGTAAATAAGGAAGAAATAATGTAATGCCGAAACGTCGGCACACAATAAATAGGTTACACTTATTAAGGTGTTTTTATTGACTGCACCCCTAACTATTTCTTCCTTACATTAGAAGTTACAGTCAACCAATTCTTCTCTAACGTAATTTTTTGTAATTAGTTATAGACGTATAACGAAAATAAAAATTAATTAGGTGGTAACTGCAATGTTGATAAAGAATTTGTATTTCAAATCTGCAAGAAAGTACTCGCCATTTCAGTCTACTTCAAAACTTACTAGAGCAGTGGTTCCCAATCTGGGGGGGGGGGGAGGGGCGAGACCAGTTGAAAATGAAAAATTCTAACTTAATTTTAGTTATTTATCTCTTACAATTCCAGTATTCCTTTACCTTAAATTGAAACTTATATTGTATGTTGTATTTTATGACGGCAAAACTAAATGTTTTGTTTTAAATGTAATCCTCATTGCTTTTTTCCATACGCCCATACAATTTATTGTGCAAGTGGAGGGGGATTAGGAATTTAATTTGCAACTGGGGGGGGGGGCGTAGAACAAAAAAGGTTGGAAACCACTGTACTAGGCAAACTCCCTAAGATCCCAATTAACTGCAAAAGGCTCATATAATGACTATTATAAGACCAATTTGGAATAATGGAGTATAAAGCTTTAGGGCTCCACTAAGTCATCATTCCATCAAATTATAAAACAAAAAACTAAGAAAACATTTTTTCCATTTATTTTTTAATATTATAAATTTATTTTATACTAGCTTTTGCCCACGACTTCCCTCGCATAGAATTTGGATTACCGCATAAAGTTTCTTGACAGTGCTTTTTAACAATAATTTAAAATAATAAATAATTTAATTATATAAATAATTTAATTTTTTTCACTATAGGTTACTCGTACAAAATTTCAGATGTCTAACTTCAAAACTGACGGATTCCATACAACCTTTGAACCCTTATAACAATAAGGGTGGAATTATCCAAACTTCTTTCTTAAATCATCCAAAGGACCTATCTGCAAATTTCAAGATGCTAAATTCCTGATTTGCCCTTAGCATTTAATTATGTACTATAATGGATTCTCCACAGTACCTATAAAACTGTCGGGGGTGGGAAGGGCACGTGCCCCCGTGCGCCCTCCCCCTAAATCCGCGCTTGCTATAGCCCATGTGTTATTCTGATGTATAACCTATATTACTCTGAAGTTTCATCCAAATCCGTTCAGTAGTTTTTGCGTGAAAGAGAGACAAACATACAAACTTTCACATTTATAATATTATTAAGAATATTATACACAGAACTTTTTCAAATAAAATAAATAATTTTCTTAAAAACTGACATCAATAAAAAAAACCACATTCATATTTACAGAAGAAAATGGTCAGGATGGAGATCAAGAAAATTCTCTTACATTGGGAGAACATTCTATTGTAGGTTATTTTCCTTATGTAAGAGAATTTTCTTCAAAATTCTCGACCCACAGAAGCATTTGGTATCAAAATCTCTGATTTTTCAATATCGTAACATACACCCTTGTAATACTAATGTAGCGATATGTATTTGCTAAAATATATAATGCATATGAAAAAAACTTGAGTCCTTGATCAAAAGTTATAAAAATGTATAGCCTCGTCAAATAATTCAAATCCAGCAGGGTATAAAAGCTAGTAAAACAAATGACGAACGTCTGGTTTAGCAATCCACGGTCAAATATTTTGTTGAAACAAGTGCTAGTAGAAGCTACGCTTTATGAGCATCTACTCTCTAGTGACAAATAAAAATCATCCAACGCTTAGAAGTAATATTCCGAATATTTCACTATCTATAATAAATAATACAGTCCATTTTATATTATTTATTTATTTATATAAAACATCCAAAATTTCAGATGTCCAACCCAAAACTCACGGATTCTGTACAACCTTTGAACCCCTATTATATTACAGGTGAAACCTTTGGAGTGGAATTATCCGAATTTCTTTCTTAAACTATACAAAGAACCTATCTACAAATTTTAAGATGCTAAGTTCCTGATTTGCCTTTAATTATGTACTATAACGGGGGGCACATGCCTCGTGCCCCCACATAGATCATCATGTGATTTGCCTTTATTTATGTACAATAATGGTTTCTCCACAGTACCTAAAATACTGTAGGGGGAGAAGGCCACGTGCCCCCTTGCACCCTCCCATAAATCCGCGCTTGCTATAGCCTATGTGTTATTCTGATGTATAACCTCTATTACTGTAAAGCTCCATCCAAATCCGTTCAGTAGTTTTTGCGTGAGAGACAAACATACAAACTTTCATAACATCAACATTTATCATATTAGTAAGATTACAATCTGCCACTTGTGGGCAATAAGTAATGGTGCCATGTAGCTACTACCATTCCATAACAAAACAAAAAATGATATGTATAAACAAAATAAAATAAGTGAATGTAATAAAATATATACATGCGGTAATAAAAGGATATTAATGCAAAAATTAAACTAAAATAAAGTCTAGATAAAAAAAATTAAAATTAAATATTGTACACATTCAACCCCTATTTACAATTTGCCTGGGGTCCCCGAACTGAGCTTCTTCCTCATGAATGAGGGCAAAGCAGGAGTCCGGGAGGCCCCTGCCGCCTTTCCCAACCGCGTCACTGGAATTAAACTCCAATGAAGCTGGATAAGCGAACTAATGTTGTCAGAAATGTTTATTATTATCAAAAGCTCGGAAAAATAAAAATACATTTAAAAATAGACAATAATAAAAAATCACCACGTTTGTATCAAATAAAAAATCTACATTTATTTTGTAGTAAACACGTTAAATAAATAAAGATACATAGCAAGATTTGCAAAAGGTCTTGTCATTCATAGAATGTTTTTATATTAGTTTGCTCCAATATTGACTTACTCTCAATAGCAGTTAAAACTCTATGACAACACGTGTTGAGTTTGACAAATAAATTTCAAAATGTTACGTTTTGGCAATGCGAATGTTCAAAGTACAAATGCCCTAATCAAAGAAAAAATTCCCAGAAATACAACCTCCAGTTACAAATATATTTTGGGAATATTTATGGAATTTTAATAGATCTTAATGGTGGTAATAGATCTTCTATAGTAGAGAACAACAACGAATCTAATGTTAAGTTAAATTTCGGCTGAAAAGACAAGAAACTGCTCAACGTTTTCGCCTACTGGACAATCGTATTTTTTAGATACGCTTTTATTTCATTAAGGCGACGTAATGTTTAATACGTTATTTGGAATGATAATACTGGGATTATTGGGGAGATCACTGTTAAATAATAAATTCATTTTTTTACGTTGAGAAAATTTTGATGAAAAATCTATTAAGAAGAAGTAAATTTATTAAGACTGAAAAGACAAGAAACTGCTCGACGTTTTCGCCTACTTCAACATTTACTGGACAAACGCTCTAAGCTCCCAATTAATTACAAAAGACTCGTTTACAAGACAGTTATCAGACCTATTTGGACATACGGAGTTGAGCTTTGGGGCTCTACTAAACCATCCAATTCATCTCGTATTGGATACGACAATCCTTCGTAAAATCCTCAATGCTCCTTATTATGTCACCAACAAACTCATCTATTATGATCTTAATATCCCATATGTTGCTGATTTGGCCCAATTTAGATACCTATCCTTCCATGACAAGCTCCATACTTTAATCCGCTAGTCTCTCAACTTTCCTTCCCATACTATTCCTGATAACCCTCCTAGGCGACTGAAAAGAAGATGGCTTCGAGACCTTCTACTATAGAACTTTATTGGAGTGCTACCGATGGGTAGTTTCTCCAAAAGTGTTTTTTGTTTTCATGTCATTTGTTCATATAAGCAAATTTACTTGATGTAAAATTATTACAGTTGTAAATATCAATAAATTAATCTAATAAAAAAAAGAGTTAAATTTCAATAATTGTACTTTCACTAACTGTACTATTAATAAATAAATAAATTTTTCGTTTTGTTGAGTTATAAATTTTTTTGTCAAAAAAATGCCTCATAAATTTATCACAAATTTTTTCAAGCTCGTTGCTTGGTAACAGCCCTCAGCCTTCGGGTCCTATACTTCCCGTTACCAAGCAACGAGCTTTCGATTGTCATAAAATTATCTCCGTGTCGATCTAGACGGAGAATCAGACAACCCGGGTTCGAATTCCGGCCAAAGGAAATATTTTCTCTTCAAAACAAAAATATTTAAAAATAATCGTCTTAAAAATAACAATTAATAAAAATAAAACATAAAAAACGTTCATTCAATAGTAACTTCTATACGTATTACAAAACGAAGTCCTCCGCTGCCTTCGTATGCGGTTAACTAAATAACTGCTGCACGGATTTTCATGCGGTTTTCACCAAATAGATAAAGTGATTCACCAGGAAGGTTTAGGTATATAATTTGTCCAGGTTTTGTGTAAATGGGTTGGAATATCGATGGGTTACGACGAAGACGCTGCTTGCCTAATCCTATGCAATTATCTAACGTGCAAGGTAATAAATTCTTTATTTTAATTATCTTGTTTTAGTTACTGGAGTACATCTTTCTTAGCCATTCTCATTCTATATGATAACTATATATTAAAGCAGAAAACAAATTAAAATACTATTTTAATAATAATAATCATAACAGTCCAAAGTGCAAAATAAAAAAATTGTTAATAATTACCACGGAGTACATTGTAACTCTAAGTTTTATAAGAAAAAAATTTTAAATTATATGACAATCAACTAAAAAGGTATCTATGCTTTTTATCCAGTATTTTAGGGCATGTTTGTTTGTAAAATTATGTATATATTTTATTTGATTTATCTTTTATTTTAGGTTGAAAATGTACAAATTTATAAAGAAATTTTAGAGAATATTTTTTTTTTTAAATTTATTTATTGATATTTACAACTGTATTACAATTATACAACAAGTAAATAGAATGCGTGTTACATAATGACATGAGAATGACAAGTAGAGAAACTACCCACTGGTAGTACTCAAATCAAAGTTCAATAAGAAGGTCACGTGGCCATCTTCTTTTCAGACGCCTCGGAGGATTATCGGGAATTGAAGAGGAAGCTAGGTTTGAAACTAGAGGGTTTGAGTGGGAATGAAGTTTGCTATGAAAGGATAGATACCGGGTTCGGGCCAAATCAGCAACAAAAGGGACATTAAGGTCGTTATGGATGACTTTATTCTTAACAAAATAAGGAGCATTGAGGATTTTACGAAGGATTTTGGATTGTAGGGATTGGATACGAGAGGAATTCGATGGCTTAGTGGAGCCCCATAGCTCTACTCCGTAAGTCCAAATAGGTAGTATGATGGTCAGAGAATATTTTTAAATAGAATAAGGGTAAAGTACTTATAAGAAATGTTAATTGAGAATGACATAGTAATGTTTAATCGTTTTAAATAAAGAAAAAATATATGACTGGAAAAAGGTTTTATTTTACTCACTTGAATGATTGACTAAGGTAATAAATTCGTATATAAAGGAATATTTGGGTTTGTTTTTATATTTATAATTTCTATATAATAAATTACATTAGCTGAGATGGGAAGAAAGAAAATCAAGACTCCCAAAGAAGCCTAACCAATGATATTCGCGTGGTCCTTAGTGGCCGCTACGTGATAAAAAAAAATACATTACACAGACAAATTATGTAGGCATAATATGCCTTATTACCCGAGAAAAGCTGGTAGGTGTAGTTTTTAAACACTAGCTTATAATATAAAACACTGAACTTTTTCAAATTAAACAGGCTGGGTTTATAATATAAATATAATAATATTAGAGAAGAATTGGTTGACTGTAACTTCTAATGTAAGGAAGAAATAAATAATAATAATAAATAAATAACATATTTATTGACTGCACCCCCAACTATTTCTTCCTTACATTAGAAGTTACAGTCAACCAATTCTTCTCTAATATTATTATATTTATATTATAAACCCAGGGTAATTTTTATATATATAATAATATTTGCTCGGGTAATATATATATATATATGTGTGTGTACGGAAGAAATAGTTGGGGGTGCAGTCAATAAAAACACCTTAATAAGTTTATACTAATTTATTGTGTGCCGACGTTTCGACCTACAATGTAGGTCATCTTCAGGGCAAATATACCAAGTGGCGGCGAGGACGATCAACTGCCAATTCTCAATTTTATTGACTGCACCCCCAACTATTTCTTCCTTACAAATATAATAATAATATAATTCGCTAGTTTATAATATAAAACACTGAACCTTTTCAAATAAAACAGATGAAGTAATTTTTATTATTTGATAGTGTTCCAATTGATTATTCTTCATTTTTTTCAATACGATTTATTTAAAACTAGGTAGCTATTCAATATACCAACAGTCAAGGATGGACTCTGTGATATCTGCAGATCCTCCCGGGCTCACGCAGTCTCTATCAAGTTAATTAGGAGAAAAACCTGACGGTTGCCCGTGATTTTAGACAAATCGCCTTCCTGACACAAAACAGCGGTTTTGTGTCCTAGAAACAGTTTACAACATGGTGATATTTTATGCTATTTAACTGGTAATGTTAAACATACTGAACACAAATACAGAGATATAGAATAATAGAACAATTGATTCGTTACATGGTAGAAGGGAATCGTTCCATTTTTATGAAAGAGAAAAAAAAACCTATTACAAAAAAATGCTGCTACTTTTTTGGCGGAGCATCTTGACCCTCATCTGTATTGTAGAGATGGTCCGTTCCACTCTCATCCGTGTGAGCTACCGCATTTTTTTTCGAACCGTTGCTAGCCTACAATAGTTGGAATCCGTTTCTTTTTCAGTCCCAATATTGGCAGATGCTTTCCCTTCCAGAGGCTTGTACCACAATACTCGTACTCTCATCCCTAACTACATCTTTTAATTATTAACTTACATGCCTTTATGGACATTTGTTAGATTAACTTTCTATTCACTTTAGAATAATTTAACTATACAATAATTAAATGGAAGAAATTAAAAAAATTAAAAAGATAAATGAACAATAATTTTCATAGAAAACCGAAAGAAAACATTAATAATGGAAGATTTGTATTAATTATTTTAAAATAAATAAATTGCATCCTCGGTCCTATCCTTTACACAGTATATACAGCGTATATAGTATATACAGTGTGTTATCAGTTAATAACGACCCATATATTGCATCCCAATCCCTTCAATTACACCTATCAAGCCTCGAAGAATGGTGTCGAAATTGGAGAATTAAAATCAATTCCAGCAAGTCCCATCAAATTAAGTTTACCCTTCGTCGAAAACCCATGACTTCCTGTCCTACTGTATTCTTTAATAGTACTCCACTTATCCCTGTTGAACCGATTCGCTACCTGCGACTCAACTTAGACAAGCGTCTTACTTGGAACCCTCACACAAGACTGAAAAGACAAGAAACAGCTAGACGCTTCCGACTACAGTTCAACACATACTAGATAAGCGCTCAAAGCTTCAGATCAATAACAAAAGACTTATTTATGTGACTGTTATAAGGCCTATATGTACTTATGGAATTGAACTATGGGGCTCCACCAAACCATCGAATTCCTCTCGTATCCAATCCTTGCAATCCAAAATTCTACGCAAAATCCTAAACGCTCCTTATTTTGTCACAAATAAAACCATCCATAATGACCTTAACGTTCCATATGTTACCGATTTAGCCCATTCCAGATACCCATCATTCCACAATAAACTTCAAACCCATCCAAACCCACTAGTTTCCATCCTTGCATCCGATTCCATCCCGGACAATCCTCCTAGGCGTCTGAAGAGAAGATGGCCTCGGGACCTTCTATTGTAGAACTTTATTAGAGTGCTGCCAGTGGGTAGTATCTCTACATGTCCTATCATGTTTTATTTACTCTTATAGCAATTGTACTAGATGTATGTATTACAGTTGTACAACTCAATAAAATAATCAAATCAAAATAAATAAATTCATTATTTGCTTTTTATTCGTCGGTTTCTAATAAAAATTTTAGTAAATATGTTTATTTCGATGAGAAAAGATTTGTCCAGGCCGGGATTCGAACCCGTGTCTTAAGCGCGGTGCTCTAACCAACCGAGCTAACCTGGCTCGTAACACGGCCAGACACATCCATTCTCTTCACCGATCCAATATCCCCGTTTTCTCGCAATTTTTTTGCGTTGTTTATTGAACAATACTTTAATTAGGAACTCGTTGACTTACATCAATTTTATATTATAATTTATTTTATATTTATTATTCTTATGATTGTGATAATTTTTAAATATTTTTATTTTGAATAGAAAACATTATAATATAAAATTTACCTAAGTCAACGAGATCCTAAATAAAATACTGTTCAATGAGCATTCTTCCCCTTGTATACATCGCAAAAATTGCGAGAACAAGAGAATGGATATGTCTGGCCGTGTTACGAGCCAGGTTAGCTTAGTTGGTTAGAGCACCGCGCTAGAGACGCGGGCGACTCGGCTTCGAATCCCGGATCCCGGCCTGGACAAATCTTTTCCCTTCAAAATAAAAACATTTAAAAACTATCATCACAATAATAATAAATATTTTTAAAAAATGTTTATTACTATTTAAGGAATTCTTTTATACCTCCATCCGGACGGTCAACTATTTTTTTTTTTCAAGTTTAATTCGTTATATTTTATATAAAGACATGGATGCGAATAAGTAAAATACATTGAGAAAACGAAATATTTACGGTTTATAGAAAAAGAAACCAGCATACCGTCTCTTTCATCAACTATGACATCGCTGAATCAATTATTGATTCCATTGACTTTTCGGGTCGATATAAACAATAGGTTGGTTATATGGAATATAGGCTATATAACCTCCATGTTGTTTTAAATACAACTAGATACGAGATATCTAAGTTATTAATACAATTATGAGATGAAAATAGTTGACTGGATGATCTAATGTAAAGGAGATAGTTGGGGGGTGCAGTCAATAAGTACACAGAATAAGTGATGAACTTATATTATGTGCCGACGTTTCGACCTACGGTGTAGGTCATCTTCAGGGCGATAATGGATAGCGGCTAGTACTCAGGTACTCAGTAGTACCTGCTAGCCGTTAAATCCAACGGCCACGCTATCCATTATCGCCCTGAAGATGACCTACACTGTAGGTCGAAACGTCGGCACATAATATATGTTCATCACTTATTCTGTGTACTTATTGACTGCACCCCCCAACTATCTCCTTTACATATTAATACAATTGGTTGTCTTTGTAAACTACCGATGTTAAATTTTAATTTTTAGTTTGTTTGTTCATTTAACGTGACTTTATGCAATTACGGCTAATCGGACGATGCTGCAGTGGGATTCCTAAATGTTGCCTATTCAGGTTTAATTAGGATAGGATTTTAACGAGTACCTGACATCGTGTACGATACCCGTTTCACGTCCTTCCGAAGAACGTCATAACCAAGGATTTTTTACTCCGTTTTAAAAAATCCTACGGCCACCTGCTGAGCAATATCCGCGATATTGGACACATTGTTATGCTAACCAATAGACCACAGGTGGCCCCATTAATTTTTAGTATAGTTTCATTTTTCATCGTTAAAACTCTTCGATGCAATCACTGTGGACTTCAGAAAGTAACCCAATACTTATTTCGCAACTTTTTGTACCGAAATTATAATATTAGAATTTATAAAACTTTCTTTTAAGGGTGTGAACTATGGCAGCAAAAAGGAAAAATATCGTCTTGAGGTATTGGAAAATAAGGTAATTCTTCCAATATCCCGCCCTTATAAAGCCTAGGTACCGTTCTCATTACATCAACGGTACCTCAACAGTACAAAAAGATGTTCTGGGCATAGGCGTATACAGGGAGGGGGCACGGGGGCACGTGCCCCACAGATGTTTTTTGATTTACTATAGAGAATCCATTACAGTACATACTTATAGGCAAATCATGTGATGTTATAACAGAAATAACATGAGTGAAACTATTGTTATATATTTTAATAAACCTTTGAAACCTATCTATAAATACTACAAGTTTATTTCTAAGTGATTTTTAATTTTTTTGCCCGTCTGCCCGTTGTGCCCCCCCCTCCAGAAAAAAATCCTGGATCCGCCCATGGTTCTGGTACTCCTAAACTTTAAAATCAGTGAAATATATACATTTTTTTTTAATATTAAAGGCGAAATAGCATGACTCCAGTCAGATAAAGTCCAAAATAATAACAAATTATATTACAAAAAATATCAGACCGCATTTCACTATCTAAAATATAAAAAGCAAAAGATAAGAAATACAAGGAAGTAGGAAATATCCACGAAAAAAATCTAAACTGAAAAATAGTTTAATACAGAAAAATGAAGATCTTTTGAACTGTCTCAACTTCCATATTTCCATACCTCTACGAATACATTTTGCAAATTGAAAACATAAAGAATCGCTTGACACCTTGAAGAAAACATCGTAGAACTTATCAGCAAGAATATTTTTGCATTTTAAACAAGACAGTTGCGATATATTCTAAAGTTATATTTATATCCAAGTGCTAATTAAAACTTTTGCTTATACTTAAAGACAAAGTAGGCCTTTTTAGTGTAGCATTTAACTGCCCTATTTTACGTCAATAATGAGAAAAGCAGCGGAAGGGAGGAATTTATAATAGAAAATAAAGATACATTCGAGATCTTTACAGATACAAAAGGCCTTGGATTGGTTTGTTAACCCGCAAACATTACGTTCCAACAACTAGCCAAAAGTTTCTTAGGGCATGCGCACTAAAGCTTTTTCCATTCAAAGTACTGTATTGCGCATGCTTCGAAAATATTTTGACAGGCTGTAGGAATGATAAGAATTCCGAAGGATAGTCTTGACAACCGTTGACACCCAAATTGATCGTGTAATCAGGGTTTGCACAGTCAAGCAGAAAATGTATTATCAATCTGTTTGTCATTCCAACTGATTAGTGATGAATGAGCTAAAGAAAGCGTTTTCCATTTTGGTGAGCAGTTTCCTTTGTTAGAAAAATAGCAATGAAAAAAAAGAAAGAGTTCACTTTTTTTTTTTTTTTTAATCAAACTCATCGTATTGTCACTCCAAGGAGTCTAGTTTAATGATTTAATTTTAAATTTTAAATAAATTCGTAAATTTTAAAAATTAAATAAATAATAATAGCTTCCAATCAAATTAATCTAAAATAGGGCTAATTTCACTGGGTAGAGTTCGGAGAGCGCTGAGTTGCAATCCCAGAGGTTCCAGGTTCCAAAATTCGGCTATGGCAGAAAAATTATTTGACCCTGTGGGAATTGAAGACCCTCCTGGAGCTCACCCAGCCTCTAGATTAGGGGAAAAACTTGCCGGTTGAGAGTGATCTCGGACAGACCACTTCCCTGCCCAAACGTTATCCTAGAAACAGTACAGTTTCTACCACGTAATGAATCCAAAACCCTTCATGGGCTGTAATGGTACAGTTTTTTTGGACTCCTAAAAGAAGTTCAAGAAATTAAGAGCAAAGATAAGTAGAAAAAAACAAATGGTACTTGTGTCTTAACGCAGCCCTGGTTACTTTTCCCTGCTTGTTCGCATGCGCGAGCAGTTACATTTTGTAACGGTTACATTTCTAACAGTTACCTTCTATTTATTGGGGTTGAAAAATGATAAAAAATTACAAATCAAAAGAATTTATTGACAAATGGAAAATAATAATAATAAATTATGAACAATTAAGAAATAAAAGTAATGAAAAATTATGTAAATAAAAAATTGAAAAATGTAATGTATGATGAACAATTAATTAAAGAAGAATGAACAATTACAAAATACAAATAATGAAAATTTAATCGCATTTAGGTGGAAAATGCGTCGAAATAGACTTCAATATAGATTCAAAACAGTCTGAATTTTGTTTTGATTGATGCTGTCGCCATACGAACTCGCATAAATATGATTCATTTCCAAAAAAAAACTTTGACCACAATACAATTTAATTTGATGGGAATTGCTACATTTTCTTTGTTTTGGTAAAATATTACGCTCCTGCAAAAAATGTATAGCTTGTTCTTCTGTTGAAGGCAAATCCCAAATACTCATCATTTTACACTAATTAAATAACTAACTAAAATAATAACAACGAAAAATCTATAACAAAGAATAAAGAACAAATAACGAACAATAAACAACAAATAAGAAACAATAAATCAGCAATAATCAAACCACAGTAAGCAAGATGAAACATAGAACAAATCAGCTGTTAGAAATGTAACAGTTACAAAATGTAACTGCTCGCGCATGCGAAAAAGCAGGGAAAAGTAACAAGGGCTGCGTTAAGACACAAGTACCAAACAAATTTAATAGGAAATGACGATGCAGCCAAGTAAATACTTTTTATTTTCGGATATAATTCGCTAAAACCATTTATATCGAAACTTAATTAAAGATTAGAATTCATAAAACAACAATGATTCCAATTGTTCCATCCGGGTATGAAACTTGATCATCAACTTTGAAGAATGAACAACCTCTTAAGGTATTCGAAAATAAGGTATTGCGTAAAATATTCTATCACAAAAAGGACGATTGCAGTAGACAGACGAGTTAAACAACGGAGAATCGCAGAGCGTGCACATAATTGAAGTGATAGTATTGCGAAGACTGAGATAAGACCAGTAAAGCTGTTGGGATTATTAACGAACGAAACCCTAAAAGGTTAATCAGCGCTGAGCCGACTGGACAGATCTCTCAGATTTGAGTTTGAGTTATAACATGTGGACTGAAGTTTGTAACGAATATGTTATCGAGGCATCGGGTTCGCTAAGCCTGTTATTCTTATAATCATTTAGACTACAAAACATGTCCATTCTGGTTTAGTAAAGTAAAATGGTGCATTTTACTTATCAACATAAATCCCTACTACCTTGAATTTTTTAAATACCACATTATACATTAAACATTATTTATTGCAAGGGACATTAAATGATAATGACGTTATATAACAAACATTTTTTTAAACATGCATAATCATTTAATACAAAAGTAACATAAATGTATTCAAATACACATCAGTTATGAATATGCTTGAAAGAGATAAAATTAATTTTACCAGAGAAAACTTCGGAATTCAGTTCGAAAATTTTTATAGCATTTTATTTGAATTAATAGATTATTGTAATGTTTTGAAAACCGTAGAACTTGGCTATAAAACATTTGGAGATGTATGAAATATATTTATATGTATTTTTTTCCGTTCCTATATTTGTGCTCCGCTGCCAAACCCATGTTTGTCTACCAGCTGAAATTCCGTACATAAGGTTATAGTTTCCTAAACAGAAAAATACTGCAAAAGTGGTGGACAAACTTCAACCAAATTTACAATACCTTTAGCTGAAATGTCATGATTCTCCGGGGCACTACTGCAGTACGTCAAATTGAGTTTAAAATTAATACGTACATTTAAAAAAAAGAGTAAATTCCGCATTAATTTTTTATTTTTTCGCACCTTTAGTTAAGTTCGATGTACTCGTATGATGAATATACATGAAATATCTTTATACATAGCGCAAATAACTTTTGTATTCATTTTTTTTTTATGTAGCTTTATATACGACTATAAACTGTCATTCAAATGCAAACCAGCGATTTTCGCTAAGTAAAACGTTGTCTTGGAGATACGAAAAAAACAAACGCAGATCCATAAAACGTTTCTTGCACTATCGATTCTTTTTTAATGTTTTTGTTTATAATTTAATTTTTATTTCATCATAACGAAAATTTAATATGATATTGGCCTTTACACATATCACACTAATCAGCAGCCATTTTAAAATATGGTGATGATGAAACAATAGCATGGATGAGTCCTGACAGGATC
Source organism: Arma custos (assembly GCA_037127475.1). Classification (NCBI taxonomy): domain Eukaryota; kingdom Metazoa; phylum Arthropoda; class Insecta; order Hemiptera; family Pentatomidae; genus Arma; species Arma custos. The sequence goes on along the minus strand of CM073764.1, from coordinate 134,797,619 downwards.
ATCAGTAATCTCAGAGAAAACCCAGGAACATATAATATATTTATTTATTCATTTTTTGGACTCTACGTGTGTTGAAGTCTAAAACAAACCTCAAATTTTAAATGGGAAGAGAGATGATTTTTTTTTTCATACTTTTCGATTACTAAGATTCATAATGAGCTGTGAGTGAAAATAGGTTATGACAAAAAACAAATAAGCAAGACTATGCCTCAAAGAAGAAGCTTGATTCACAAATGATTTGTAAATATCGACTTTTTACAACTCTGCAAAAAAAACAACAAAAAAAACACCTCAAAATACATTTTCACACGGAAGTAGTACAGAAAATAAATAAATAAATACTAATTTTATAGAAAAATTTATCAAAAAAAAAAAAAAAAGTTATGCAAGGAAGAATGTGGAGGTCATGCTCAACTGCCATGTTTTCCCTCTATTAAGGTGTAACCATCCACTTTTCAAAAAGTGGATGAGCATATATATATATATATATATATATATATATATATATATATATAAAAATATATAAAGTTATATTTGATTCTTTACAGTTCTGTTTCTGTTTTTCATGCCAATTTCAAACCATGATGATAGGATATTAGTAGTTTTTTTGGTCCTTAAATATTATAAATAAAAATAACAGTAGCTTACAAAAATGTAGGATGTCAGAAAAAGGCTATCGGGACTATTCCAGAATAATTTAAAAAATTAGAAAATTTGTAACTCAATTTTATAATTCATTTAAGAGAGAGAGAGAGATCTTACTAAACATAATTTTCCTTTGCAATCTCAGGAAATTAGTGCTAAGCCTCATGGAAATTTTTAATGATTTAAATGCAAATTCATTAATATAACACTCTCATTAGTATTAAGATCAACTAACTGTAGAATTATAAAATAAATCTTGTTTAATATGGCCTAAGGAAAAAATTGATGCTACATGTTTAGTCAAAATCTATTGTCTTAACTTCATTTCAACAGAACAAGCATTAAAATCAAATGAACACCATATTTTTTTTATCAAGAAAATAATACAATAAACATGGGGGATAAGATCTGTTTGGAAATCAATCCACTTTAACTTTTTGTAAAATATGAATTATATATCTTTTTAATTGTTTTAATTAAGTAAAATGTTGTAATTTACGTTACGTTCAGAATTCGAATGAACTTAGAATCCTAAAGTAAAATAAAGACTGAAACAATAGAATTCTAACGTAAGGTAATATTTTCAGTTTCTGATATATTATGCTAAATTTAATGCCAATTTTTAAGGCAGAAACTGTGTCGACCTTATCATCACATATTTTAACTAAAGAAAATCATAATAATACAACTATAAGATAATTTAAAAACCCTCTTATTTTGTCTAAGAGATCAATCCCGAAACATACTATAACAGATATTAATTAATGTGGGAATATATATGATAAAAAAAATTTGAAAAGTAAATATTGAACTAATAGAAAAAAAATTGATGGAGAGGCTTGGATATAGATAAGATAATACTGTTTAGTTGAAGGCAGATCTTATTAATTTTTATATCGAAGAATTCTCTATGAAAGAAATTGTAGAAATTGACTGAGTAGCTATTACAAAAGCTTAAAATGAATTCTAATAAATTCATTATTGTAAAGGTCAGGAATTACCAAAATATTATGACTAAAAACAAGAACATATAAAAACAAAACTAAATATTAGTAGATATTTTAATAAAGTGTATAACAAACAATTCAACTGCCAACTGAATAAATAATGAAAAGAATACAATCGCCATACTAGTAGTGGGAAATTGATGAAATCACAAATGATGGATAGTTCAAAAAAAACTTTTGAAATTATACATCCTATATTACCTTCTCATACAAATTGCAATAATTATACTATTAACCAGAGTGCCAACTTAGCTAAATGAAATTTGAATATCTTTAAAAATATTTAAACAATTGTTAATTTTTAGTTGTGTTCTTTTAACGGATTACTTTAACTAACTATTTGCAGTATTAAAATAGTTGTTTAACCTTTTTATTTAATGCATAGTTTTACAATGAACATAAGCAAAATTAAGAGTTGTATGAAAAACAAATTGTAGGTTTTCTAGAAAAGTACTAAACTACTAACTAAACTTCTGTATATTAGTCCCATTAGTTTAATTTAACTTTGAAAATAAATATGATGGCATCAAAATCAGCAATACGTAAACACACTCTTAAATAAAACCCACGAGACGTGATAATATTTACTATAATACTTTATCATGTGAACTAAATATAAGAGACAAGCCTATTACATTTCTCCATCATACCAAACATTTTATACTTCTAAGAATATTCCTAAGGTTATAAAGGTTATAAACAACAGGTAAAGTAGTTATTTTTTCAAATACTCACAAGGCCATATGCTAAACTCCTTTCATGCTCCTCAGTTACATCAGCGACATAAGCAAACACGACAGAGAAAGTAACGGCAAAAACTCCAGATATACTAATCATGGCAAAAAACCACCTGCAAGCAAAATATATAAATGGTTAATAAATAAAGAATCTATAAAAAATAAACTTCAACAAAAACATTTGTTAAAATATAAAATGAACATTTTATTACCAAGTATTAATGGTCATTAGTGGAATTGGAGCACAAGTGAAAAACACAGTTATCAAGAGAAAAAATTTTCTTCCCCATACGTCTGAAAGTGCCCCTATCAGTGGCGCACTTAAAAATGACAAAATTCCCTAAAAATAAATTAACAACACAATTAAATTTGAAAATTCACAATAATAAAATAAAACAAAAAATAAAATGTATGTATTAATTTACCTTTATTCCCATTATCAAACCATTCATAAGAAAGGTATGGTCCGGAAAAGTTTCATTAAGAGTCTAAAAAATATTAAAATTATTTCTTAATATTCATGGTACGAAAAATAAAATCACTAAGTAAAAAAAAAATGAATCATGTAATTACTAACCGCAATGACTGGCATGGTGAGCAATCCCCAAGCAAAGAACTCGAGAAATATAACCACGAGAGCATGGTATACGCTTGGTTCACCAACACCAGAGTTCTGAAAATATTTATTTTAAATAACGAACCATGATATATAACCTTAACTAAATAATTATACTTTAATTCCACACTTATAATTTACTACATTGACTTCATAAAAAAAATTAAAATAATAATTAAAACAAGTTACTTATTTAATCATTTATATAGATTTAGTTTCAGATGATAAGGAAGTCTGCTACATCGTAATTACTAGGCTTACTAAGTGAAATTGACTCATAGGTCTGTTATTCAACTACTCCATGAAAATTTTACAGTATATATAATTTTTATGTAAGATACATTTATTCAATTTACATTACATTTCACTATTCAATTATTTCTTTTCATTTTTACATGAGATAGGGCCAAACCTATTGTAACAGATAGCAGTAGGTTGGCCTTTATCACCAACATTTAACCTGATAGTACATTCTACAGGTGAACTATTACAATGATTTTGTAAAGAAATATTGCTTTTGACTAACAATTAATTGATTTCCGATATTAAGTAATAAAAAGAGTGTAGTTCCTTGTACATGACCAATTGATTTCCAAGTATATCTTATTTACATACAGTGTTACAGAAAAAGATAGAAATTAGAAATTAAAAAAAAAAATGTGTTCCCATAATGGTTATAATAACAGGCAAACCTCAAAAATAACCCCCTAGGCAATAATATCACACTGTTTGTACAGATGGAAGTTGAAGATATTTTGAACTTTTTTACATTAAAGTTAATTATACATCTTTTCTAAAGTATGGTGATCTAGTAATTTAAAAGAGCAGAACTAAATCATGAAGAAGACACTTAAGTGCTAAAACCATTGTCGAGCTCATAAAGGAAATACAAATATTGAATCAGAATCAAAAGAACATTTAAAACTTCATCAAGGAATTGCATTATTAAAAAAATGTCTACTGCAATAATTAACAGAGACTTGACTACTCATAGCACAAATAATCAACAGAAAAACATTACTCCAAGTGACTGATAATGCAATTTGAAGGACCAGATCTATCCTATATTCTCAACTAATTACTAATGTTACATACTGTCATAATTAAATGTTAACTTACCGTCATAACAGTATCCTTTAAAATAGGTTTTCTGTTCCGAATTATCATACCAGTTACTTTTTTTGAAGCCTTCGTAGGCATTATTGTTTTTTCTCCATTCACCAACTGCTATCGTATTAAAATTGTATTTACACGAATCATAATAAAAGAATTATTTAAACATCGTAGATTTTCCCAACTCGAGTTGACCAGACACAACTAGCAGTTCAAGCTGACAATCAATCCAATCGCTGCCGCACTAACCCCCTCGATTTGGAAATGCAACTACGAAACCTTCAGCTAACATACAATATTATTATCTAAAATATATTACGCTACTTTATAGTGAATTACATTATTAAATATATCTTAATATTTTTGTTAAATTTTAAGCACATTTCGTTTTTTTCAATTCAGCCCAATTAATAAGTAATATTTTTTTTATTTCATTGCCTAACCTGCCATTGATTAAAACTGAATTTGCGCTCGGGATCGCCAGTTTAGTTTTTTTGTTGAATAGGAGTAGAGTTGCATGAGATTTAAGTTAGTGTTTCGGAAGGAATGATTCTAAAATTAATTAAGACAGCTTTATGTGATTACCGTGGCGAATTCTTAACTAAAATCTTCAGCCAGAAGATGGAACATGCAAAATATTAAGGAAAATAGAGTATTAACAGTTTTTCAATTTAAGTTTATTGAATCCCTAGGATAATGTTTATTAATGTTATTGGTGTTGGTTAGCATATATGTAATAATATATGTATTTATTTTGAAAATGGTTTCAACATTGCTTTGTTCTTGGAATAACGATGAGTGGGAAGATAAAAGCTTTAAATTTGATGAAAAGGAGAATTCTGTGACACAGTCCTCATTGGAAGAATGCTATGGTATAGATAAGCCTGTTGTTATTACTAATGAGCATATTGCCCTCCCGGAAATATTTCAAGAAAGTAAGGACAGTGAGGATATTTTCACCAAGGTTTTGGGTCCCTCCAGTAAAGCATCACAAAACGATGACAACTCAGAAGAAATATTCAATAGTCATAGGAACAGGAATATCAAAGCGGATCTGAATAGAAGAAATATTGTTGACAAGGTATTTGAAAAGTATGACGATCCGTATGCGAAATTTCCTGTCGCAAAGACACCCAAAACTCCTGGTCCATGCACTCCTAGACACACATTAGTTAGCCCTTCTAAAACTCCTGCCTCTAAACCATGGAGGTATGTGACTCAAGAAGAAAGAGAATCGAGACGAAGAGCAGCTATTGAAGGACAAAGGGACTTTTGTCAAGTCCTGATCAAGAAAGGAATTGACCCGGAAGAATACGTTTCATCAGTTTTTAAAACAACCAAAAAAAGTGGCAGCTGCAAAAAATTCAATTTTGAGTGCAGTACTCCAAAAACTGATACATTTTCTGAGTGTGTGACTACACCGTTCACAGATAGATCTAATCTCAATACACCTATTAGTGGAATTAAGAGACTACCATCCTATTGTGGCGATAATAGTTTTACTCCTAATTATTTAAATTTTAGTTTAACTTCTCGCTGTTCCGATTTATCTTTGAATGAAACTTTTTCACCTGTGCACGATTTGCCACCCGAAACCAAATCTACTCTGTTATGTGGTAATTTGTTTTATGCATCCTACATTTTATGATCTTGCTTGAATTTCAAATAAATTAAAATGTTTATTTCTTGATATGTTTTTTAGGAATAATTTGTTACGTTGACGTGAGAAGTGCTAATGAAGACATGACTGCTTCTGTACAGGAAGAGTTGCTTACTTTAGGAGCTAAAATAGAAAAGAATTTTACCAAAAAAGTATGGAATAATTAGTTTCATTATGTTTATATACAAGTTTTTTTAATTAACTAATATAATTAATAATTATAAAACTGTGATAGTACTTTTAGTATTATACTTCATTATTTTTTTTTTTATGGATTTATATTTTTTATGAAGTAATGCTTAGAACTTAAATTATAACACATGGTATGTTACTTATTTTAAGTATAATTGAAGCGTTGACATGGAAAAGGAAGTAGAGTCATGAAAAAGTAATTTTACAGAAGCAAAAAAACTGTTCTGACAATTTTACAAATGAAAGTTTCAATTAGAAAATAGTAACCACGGTTCATAGAACCTAAATTGTTCCTAGTTTGACTTCCTGCTCTTTCTTTCATATTGCCATGATTAATTACTATATTTTCTTTGAAAGAAATTGTTTTCCATGTCAAAGCCTGATATGTTATAAATGTCAATGTGTTTCATAAATCTAAAGGATGATTCAATTATTGATACTTTTCTTTATTTTATCCTTCGAAGATTATAGAAAAATATTTTTTTTTTATTTGAATACTTACTTATAAGTAAAGTTATATCTATTTTAACAGATATAGGTTATAGATTTTTTTTATTTTCTTGATTTAAAATCTGTTTTTCATAATTAGGTGACTCATGTGGTTTTCAAAGAAGGCAGGGTGTCAACTTACCTGAAAGCGAAGAAAGAAGGTGTTCCCTTAGTTTCCGTTTTATGGATTGAAGCGTGCAAAAGAGTTCGCGGAGTGGCAGATCCATCACTACATCCTCCTAGGCGGATGGAGAAATACGAGAATATATTACCATTTCAGACTCTTAAGGTAATTATTTCAAACATGTCATAAACATATAATGTTTCATTTTTTACACCTTTGATTCATTTTAATTTTTTTTTGTTACAGAAAAGAAGGCCGAAGTTTTTCAATCCCAATTCTAAGATCAGAAAAAATATTTTAGAAGTAATCGATTTATTTATATCTTTTATATTTAATATTATATCAACTTTCATATATTTTGTTCACAATTAATTTATAAATTAATTATATTTTACTTTTCTTTTTCAGAATTACAATGACCCAACATTCGTTCCAACATTAAACGGAAAAAGACTGTGAGTAACATTTATGTTCTATTCTTATCTTACTACTTATATTGTCATTATTTGTTTTCCAAATTAAAATCGTTACTTAGGATCACTTGTGGTGTAGGGTTAGCATAACAAACTTATATACCCAAGGTCAATAATTCACAGCCAGGTATGTGGCCCTAGGAAGAGCAAGTAAAAGATCCCTGTTATGTCGTCCTGCAGAAGAGGCGTAACATGGGGGATTCCAAGCCTGTATGTTGTTAGGTCTGTAACTACAAAGGACTTCCTCTGTAGCATTCTCTGATTAGCCGTGGCAGCATAAAGTGATGTTAAATCAATGAACAAACAAAATCATTATCCATAATTTTTTATAATTATTGGTCATTTTTTATGAGTTATAAATATTTTTATTTTTTAAAGAGAAAAGATAGGCCCTCGAACAGGATTTGAACCCGGAACCTTTGTCTCACCGTGACATCGCTCTGCCAATTGAGCTATCCAAGGCCCCTCCCGGTCGAGGACTAACTTTCTCTCTTTTAGATCCTAAAGCCCCAGTGTGCTCCCGCCATTTTTGCGATGAATACACTAGAACAAAGTTCTTTGAACATTAATTTTAATTTAGGATCTTATTTACTTTCGTCATATTATTTATAATTTTTTATAATTATTGGTCATTTTTTATGAGTTATAAATATTTTTATTTTTTAAAGAGAAAAGATAGGCCCTCGACCGGGATTTGAACCCGGAACCTTTGTCTCACCGTGACATCACTCTGCCAATTGAGCTATCCAAGGCCCCTCCCGGTCGAGAAGTAACCTTCTCTCTTTTAGATCCTAAAGCCCCAGTGTGCTCCCGCCATTTTTTCGATGAATACACTAGAACGAAGTTCTTTGAACATTAATTTTAATTTAGGATCTTATTGACTTTCGTCATATTATTATTTATAATTTTTTATAATTATTGGTCATTTTTTATGAGTTATAAATATTTTTATTTTTTAAAGAGAAAAGATAGGCCCTTGACCGGGATTTGAACCCGGAACCTTTGTCTCACCGTGACATCGCTCTGCCAATTGAGCTATCCAAGGCCCCTCCCTTTTCTCTTTCTTCTTTAATCTTTTCTCTTTAAAAAATAAAAATATTTATAACTCATAAAAAATGACCAATAATTATAAAAAATTATAAATAATAATATGACGAAAGTCAATAAGATCCTAAATTAAAATTAATGTTCAAAGAACTTCGTTCTAGTGTATTCATCGCAAAAATGGCGGGAGCACACTGGGGCTTTAGGATCTAAAAGAGAGAAGGTTAGTCCTCGACCGGGAGGGGCCTTGGATAGCTCAATTGGCAGAGCGATGTCACGGTGAGACAAAGGTTCCGGGTTCAAATCCCGGTCGAGGGCCTATCTTTTCTCTTTAAAAAATAAAAATCATTATCCTTTTCCAACAGTTCTATCATTTGGCACGAGTTCTTCCAGTCTCAACGTACCCAAGCAGTTCCCATACACAATCAACCTTTATCTTCCTTTATTACCCTGTCCTCAGAAGTTGTCCATGGCTACAACATAATTCTCCTTCTTTCCAACTCGTGTGTTAAAGAGCTCCAATAATCAATGCTCTATTTTTTCCATAACCTTTATGCATATATTTATCCCAAATATATTTACCGTGATTCAAGAAGACCTAGATCGAATCAGCGAATTGGCAAACTTAATTGGATTAAGGTTAAACTCTGCTGAGACTTAGTCCATTGTCATTGATTCAAAACCCCTCCTGAGATCCATTTCTAACTTTCCTAGCTTATGCCTAAATGACCAACTTTGTTTAACTTTCCTTTATATCTAATACATGAATCATTCACAAGGCTAAATCTGGTTTTTGAAATATTTTAAAATCAATTTTTTATTTGAAAAGAAAAGATATGACCAGGACCGGGACTCGAACCCGGGTCTCCCACCTATCCGTGGTGGTGCTTTAACCATCTCAGCCATCCTGGTTCTCTTCTTGTTCTGTCATGTCTCCGTGTTCTCTCAATTTGCAATGTATACACGAGGAGAATGTTAATTGAACATTACTTTTATTTTTGGATCTTATTGACTTACGTCTTTAAATATTATTATAATTTATTTTACTGTTATACGATATATGTGAAAGTTATGAATAAGAACAATTCGAAAACTTAATTTTAAAATTATAATTTATTTTATTGTTATATGATATAATTTTTAAATATTTTATTTGAAAAGAAAAGATATGAGCAGGACCGGGACACGAACCCGGGTCTCCCACCTTCCCGTGGTGGTGCTTTAACCATCTCAGCCATCCTGCTTCGCTTCTCGGTCAGTCATATCCCTTCTTTTCACTGATCCTATATCTCCAAACAACGTCCAACAAGATCCAAAAATAAAAGTAATGTTAAATTAACATTCTCCCTGTGTATACATCGCAAATTGGGAGAACACGGAAATATAGGATCAGTGAAAAGTAGGGATATGACTGACCGAGAAGCGAACCAGGATGGCTGAGATGGTTAAGGCACCACCACGGACAGGTGGGAGACCCGGGTTCAAGTCCCGGTCTTGGTCATATATTTTCTTTTCAAATAAAATATTTAAAAAATTATATCATATAACAATAAAATAAATTATAATTTTAAAATTAAGTTTTCGAATTGTTCTTATTCATAACTTTCACATTTCCTGCGATATTTACATCTACTACCTATTCTTCATATTTATTCTAACACATTTCTAGGCTAGAAATATTATTCTTATGAGAATTTATATCATAACACATTTATTTCTGTCTCTAATTTGAGATATATTTAAAAAAATATTAATAGCCTTGTATTTCTGTTTTAGAGCAACAAAGAAAGCAGCTACCGTGTGTAAAGATAAAGTTACTGACAGCTCCAGCGAAGACAAAGAGAATAAAGGCATTCGGAAATTCTGTACTAAGAAACTGCTGTTTAATCAATGTAAAGATGTCTTTACCGAACAGGGAGGTTCGGTCGAGATAGAGAACCATAATAAAGACACTTTAAAAGAGTCTACTGCTGACGATTCTAGCTCAGATTCGATGCCCGATATTAAAAGTGCGCTTCTAAGGCGAAAAAGTGCACCTGCTAAAATTACTTTTAAGAAACCCGCAAAACGGAAAGTTACTAAAGCGGAGGAACAAAAGGAAGAAGTTTTATTGATTTCTGATGATTCAATCGATGGAAATGTCATTAAAGTAACCTCTGAAACACAAGATAAAAATATCGCTAATGATGAAGATGCTCAAGAACTAGCTGAAGTTCCAAAAATCGACGGGGCTCTTCCTGAACCTGCCAAAAAGAAGAGAAAGTTGTACGATCCTGATGAAGTGTACGTTTCCCTCGACGAAGGGCAGGTCACGCAGGAGTCTGTAGTTAGCACGCCTGTCAAGAGGCCGCGGACGAAAGCCACTGCAAGTCGGCAGCTCATAAAATTGGCTCTTGCTCGAAAAAGAGGAAACAAAATTAAGACTGACCCAGATGATGACAGCGGAAGCTCACCATCTACGTTTGTTGACGATAAGGCTATTGAAGGCCTTAGGAATAAGAAGTATAAGGAGCGGAGATCTATCGTGTTTACAAGCGTTCATCGCAGGTATCTATTTTTATCCTATTTTTCACCATTCAGCTTTATCTCAGTAGTGTTTTATTTATATGATTATTTAATCTCTACTCCTTTATTTTTTAATTTTGTATACTGATATAGCTGAGTAAACCTTTGTAAAATCTTACCGAATTTTATAAATTCGGAAATATATTACAGCCAAAACTTTCCTAATGTACACCTCTCTTCAAGGCACACTCCCTTCCTTCACATAAATTTTAGAAGTCTCGTACGGCAGTACAGGAATTTATTATAACCCTTTACAATGCATGGAAAAATTAAAATGTTCGTCATCTTTTGATAAATTTATCTCTCTAAATATACATTTTGAAATGTTGAAAAATTAAGAAAACTGTATTTAATGATTTTATGTTCTGATATTAAAAAAAAAAAAATGTATTTGCGTTTGTATCTTGAAGTTATTGGTATTTTATTAAAAAAACTTGACCTAACTTTTTTTTTTATTGTTTAATATTTCTGAACTAATAAAAGGTTCTATCCAAGTTTAGTCTTCAGTGGAAATATACTTTTGGATAGGATTGCCATCAGCCCTTGAACCTTAAACATTTTTCCAGCCCGCAAGATTCATCTCGTTTTTATAAAATATATTTATTTTGTAATGAATAAAGTAGTGAAAACCAATATATTAAAAAAAACAACATTATTTTTGGATCCATATATTCAAAAGTTATGAGATAAAATCATTATAATGATTTCAATATGCGTTTTATAACATTATTATTATTATTATTATATCAATGTTTACATGTAAGGGTAATACTAAATACAATTATATTAATTCATTATGTTTCAATTTTTCACTTTAAAAAATTTCTATAATGGATCTAAATCTGGGGATTTATAATTTTGTTTGTGCCCTGTGGAGTTATGTTTTTCCGCAAGATCCCTCGGATTGGCCACCTCTGAATAATAGGGTGATATTTAAGTTTTTAGGGAAAGTGTTGTACCCAGATAAGCTTGTAAACATTTTTTTTTAAATATTAATTTCAAGTCGTTAATGTTATGATTATGCCATTTAGCAGAGTTTTAAAAGCTCCTGACTCCCCCCAAGGATCCGATAATGTTCTTACCGCATGCTATAAAAAGGTAGTACTCAATTATTTTTTTTATTTTTGTTTGTTTACGTGGCCTAACAATGTGTTTGTATTTCTTAGTTCATACATTAACTTGATAAATTTTCTTCTAACCCTGTTTAAAAGACTATGATTAGTGTTGTTGTTTTTTTTCTGTTTATCTGTAAATTTAATTGTTTTCTACATAGTGGGAGCGCGGTAGCTCGGTTTTAAAGTGCTGATTTGGCTTGCCTGAGATCCTGGATTCAAACCCCGCTGCTGGTCTGACTTTTATTTAATCTGTTAGCAGCCAAATATGGATCCATTGTAATCTAGGACCCTTCTGGGGCTCACCTATCCTCTTTATAGTGTGTACCCAAAATAAAGGGAAAAATCTGGTTGTTTGTTTGTTCATTTAACGTCACTTTATGCTGCTATGGCTAATCGGACAATGCTACAGTGGGAGCTCTAAATTTTGCCTATCCAGGTTTAATTAGGATAGGGATTTTTAACGAGTATCTGACATCGTACAGGCTCGGGACCCCCGATTAAAGTCCCTTCCGAAGGACGGCATAACTAAGGATTTTTTACTCCCTTTAAAAAATCCTAGGGCCTCCTGCCAGGTTACAAACCTGCGATATTGGGTTTAGTAGTTTGTTACGCTAACCACTAGAGGTAGCCCCTGGAAAATCTAGGGGTTGAGCGGGATCTAGGACAAATCATCTCCATGCACAAGTGTTGTCAAAGAAACAGCACAGCCTTTACCATCTACTGAACCCCAGACCTTTCGCAGGTTGTGGTGGTACAGGTTTTATATATATATATATGAAATATTTAATATTTACCATTATCTTTACTTAGCGTATTTCACTTTGAGAGCTTTACGACTAATAATAATAAAAGATTTAGGGGTTGCCTGCAGCATAGTGGTTACCATAGCAACCTTCTATGCCTAAGGTTGCAGATTCGCAGCTCCAACTAGAATACACAAATACAATTACCATTTGCCTTGGATATATAATAAATCTTATTGAATTTTTTCATGAAGAAGGCAAAAGTATAATTTTCTAGTTTGTGAATACTGCCTATGATATTTAAAAATAATATTATTCATTAACAATTTAAGCCATTAGTGGAAAAATTCCAACCCATAAGCCTTGAGTCTCTGAACTAAAACTGCTAACAAAAATATTTTTAACAGCTATTTATGCTCAGACACTTTTCCATTAATGTCTTAACATTGAATTTAATGTCGCTTTTAAGCTTTTACTCTTCCAAATTAATTACTAACAATTATTCTAAATTTAAGTTTACTCAATAGCTTTGCTCAATCTGCCTTTGATACATTATGATAAATCATATAATATTATTATTATTTATTTATTTTATTGTTAGGAATTGTAATTTTTTTAAATATTTTATTGGAAAAGAAAAGATATGACCAGGACCGGAACTCGAACCCGGGTCTCCCACTTTCTCCATATCATTTTCCACATATCCATTTTATAATGGTCAGAGAGATATAAGATCTGTGAAGAAAAAGGATATGTCTGACCGAGAAGCGAACCAGGATGGCTGAGGTGGCTAAGTAGCATGGCGGATATGTGGGAGACCCAGGTCCAAGTCCCATATCTTTTCTTTTCAAATAAAATATTTACATATAATATTATTTTTATCAATCATCAAGACTTGGTGATAAATTTAAATTTAAATTATATATATTATTTTATTTAACAAATTGGATTACTAAGTTCCCCCTTTCATTATTCATTTTCTTTTCTCCTCTGAAAGGTTGTATTATTCCATGTATTGTCTGTTGAATTTTTAATAGAATATTAAATATTAAAAGCATAATTTTGTTTCCCTTTTTACTTCATTGAGTGGTTCATATCAAAAATAAGCATATAAAAAAAAAATGATTTCGATTTGGTGTTTTTACCTGTTAGATTCTTTGGTTTTTATAAATATATTAACTCTCATTATTATTTGCAGTGAACTGCCAAAATATGTTGAGAAGGTAAAGGAATTGGGAAGATGTGTTGTCGAAAATGAAGTAACCAAGAAGACAACTCATGTTGTCTGTAACGGCCCGAGAAGGACTCTGAATCTCATTAAAGGCATCGCAAGGGGCTGTTGGATATTGGATATAAAATGGGTAAGGTGTTAATTTATTATTTTATTTTATTACAGTCATATACTTTAACTTTTTTATTTTTAAATTAGGAAAGGTCAGGATTGTTTTAATTTTATAACCGAGATGTAGACCATTCTGTTCCAACTTTAGCCCATTTCTGTTTTGTTTTTTTTAATTTACAATTCACAACCTACTTTGTACTCATTAAATTCACCTTCTTTATAATAAAATAATATTTATGTATCAATTTCCAATAAGTCATTACCCATTATTATCTCATTCATTCTAATATTTCTCATTATTATTTATTTATATTATTTTTTTTTTAGTTTGAGGAATCTGTCAAAGAAGAAAAATGGCTCCCTGAAGAAAAATATATACTTTCTAATGAATTTCCTTGCATCACTGTAAGTATTGTATCATTTTCTGTCATTTAATTATCATCATACTATCTGTTATTTTTTTTTTTATTTCTTAATCCCTTTGGTTGTTATTAATATTTGAAAAATAACATATTAATATTACTAATGATACATTGTATCTCTTTTACTGCACCAGGTGCATTTTAAGAGAGGATTGTCTGAAGGATTTTCTCAACAATAATTAAATGGAAGAAGTGAGGGATCCAGTGATGGGGCTCACTAGTTCTGTCTGATTGGAGTTTGTTAGTAGTTTACTCAGTCCATGTTGAGTGTATGTACGTGTGTTTGCCAGCGCTGAGGTCGGCCTGTCGGTGTAAGTGCGTTGAATAGTGGGTTCGTGCAGTGTTGGAGGCTATCAAAGAATTTGATATGCCTCCGTGTGATGAAGTCCGTTACCGTCGGGAGTCCGAGAGTCTCGTATATTATGTCTGATTTCTTCCTTTGTAGAGAAGTGTCCCTTACAATACGCCTCAGCATACGGTTTCGAAATTGTTGGAGCCTTTTTGAAGTTGTTGGCGAAATGTTATTCAACATAGGCACCCCATAAAGGAGTGCTGGTCTAATAACTGCCTTATAGATCATTACTTTGAGGCGGAGTGATAAGTTCGGTGAGGTTAAAAGATGATTTAGCTTGTAAGATTTGGTTCTCACGGACCTGATCTTCTTATTGCAATGTTGGGATAACGTCACGTGTCAGTCGAGGGTGACACCGAGATACGTTATCCTATTCGCAGGTTTGTTAACTTTGCCTGCTACTATATAAACCTTAGGTAGAGGGCGCTTATTCTTTTGGAAGGAGAGAATAATTCAGTCGGTCTTCTTGGGATTAACTGTAATATTCAATCCGTCCAGTCTTTTAGTTATAACCGTTAAGGCCACTATCTGTTAATCAATAAAAGGTTCTTTTAAGGCAAATTGGAGGGATTATGTTAAGGAATTTTATTTAGTCGGGAATAAGTTCAGAATTCTATAAATTTATGAGAATCGAGAAAGTGATAATTAATAGTAATTAGCTTTAATATGTTGCTTCAATTATCATAAAATGTATCTGATAATGTATATATTGGGAGTCAAAAAATGTATTTTATTTTTTTCTATGAGTTGATTTTGTTTATTAATTTCAATAATTCCCTTAAAATTTTTGGCTTTCTTTTCTATAAAAAAGGGTGTGATTTGTTTCTATATTCAACATAAAGAGCCTCAAAAATTGGGAGCAGAGTGCCTCAGTGGTAAGAGTGCTGAGTCGCCAAGGTCCTGGATTCAAATCCTACTCGCTGGAAGACTTATACGAGGGCTATTCAGAAAGTAAGGAACGTTTTGGAATTAAAAAAACAAAACAAGAAAACATTTTATTTATATACATATAAAAGAGGGACTAAAGTATTACTTTTAAACACAATCATTCAAATTCAGGTTCTTATCATAGCGGTGGACAAGCCTTGAAATTCCTGTGTCATAGAATTCTGCCACTTATGTGGCAATCAATAAAGTCCGTGAAGCTTGTGGGAAACATAGAGAAAGCTCAGTTATTGTAGAACGACGCTTTTCACGAATCTTTTTGTCAACTTTGCGACAAGATCGCTAATCACAATGCTCCGACGTCCACTCTTCTCTTCATCATGAACATTTGTTCGGCCATTTTTAAACTGAATGCACTACTTCCTGAAAGAACTGTTACTCATTACGTTGTTCTCTTATACTTCACAAAGTTCCTGATGAATTTCTACTGGTTTTAAGTTTTTTGCATTTCTTTTTTGGCAGGATTTTGGATTGCAGCACACATTTCAAATTTGAATATTAAAAAAAAGTGGTAGCGCAGATATGTTCCCATTGTCAGAGCTGGATGCTGACTGAGGTGCTGAGCAAGAGCACACCAATGTATACGCTATTGGCACGCGCCTGGTAGCATCAGCACTTTCTGAATTTCCCTCATATTTTAGTCTGTTAGCAGCAGGAGATACAGGTCTAGGACCCTCGTGGAGCTCAATGCATCGAATCTCTGTCATTTATAAAAATAGAAATTAAAGCCTTAATCTTGCTATTTAGGATTGGTCGTTAAAAATTCGGTATTTCTTAGAGGATTTAAAGTTGTTAGATACGATGGGTCTTAAATTAAAAAATTCTCTATTTTCATATACCATGGATCGACAAATTGTTGCTGCATATTGATTAATTTATTAATATTTCTTATTGAAGATTAATATTTTTTATTTTTTGTAATGTGTACTCTTTCACTTTACTCATTGACTAATTAATAATTTATGTTTTTTTCTTTTGTATATAGGAATGCTGTAGAGAACGCAGAGGCCTTAGAACATCACACGTCATAGATATATTTAAGGACTTGGGAAAAATTTACGTTTCTAAAGCAGCGAATCCTCCTAAAAAAGACTTGGACCAGTTGCTCAAAATGTGTTGTGCCACTTTATCGAAGTCGTCTAGCTCTGCAGATATTGTAGTCGGAGGCACTAAGCCAAATGCGAACCCCAACGGTATTTGGGTTTCGGAGAAGTGGATAATAGATTCAATTACACTTAATACACTGAAACCGTACAGCTCCTATACTCTCACCGTCGACAATAAGACTCAGGAGACTGGCCGCAGTAAAGATTAATTAATATTTACGATAAGGTTGATAAATTAATTTAATTTAACATGGATTAAGGCTCATTAGCTCTCTATTACTGCTCAATCCGTTAGCTAAATTTTTAGATTTCTTACAATTTGTTTTAAGACATCGTTGAATCGCTTAAATCAATTATTTTAACAATCCTGTATATAAGTTTAATTTATTTGCACTGATTCTATTTAGGTTGGGTTGTGGTTTGTAATTATTTATTTAACTTTCTTATATTTGTATTTTTGATATATAACGTTTTTACTTTTTGTATATGTTTAGATGATATTGAATAACAAATTTCATAATCGTAATTTCATAATAGCTTTGTAAGCTAAAAAATTTTCAGTCATGTTTTTTTTATATCGCATGATCTCTAATATTGTTATTCGTTATGATTTTATGACTAATTATGATTTTAGAAATATATATAATATGAAATATACTCAATGTATTTGTTTTTTATAAATATAATTGTTTTCTTCTGCATTTCTCTTGATAAAATCATACAAAACAGTTTCAATTTTTTGCATAAATTGAAACTGTTATGTATGCTCATTAAACTTACAAATCTGGATATCAACATATTTTTTCATTGTCTTTTTTTCAGACAAGAGTAGACATTGATATAGTGCTTATAGAAATCATAATCATTTGATAATTTTCTTCTAATAAGTAAAAAAATATTTGTTAATTATTGTTTTATGACAGTCATTACATAAACAAGCAGCGACCCATAAAAAAAGAGCTAATATTTTTAAAAATTTTCAAAATGGAATATAAACGAGTTTGGGTTTGAATTTTTATATTTATCTCTCAACAAATTTTAATTTTAAAGGCAGATAGCTACTTCTCTGTTCTGAGCGGCACCACTACTGATCACTGTAGAGGAGATAGCAATGTTGTAACCTTTTGATGTTTGTTATCTTGGATGTAGTGAATTTACTGCATTTTTTGTTTGTAATTAATAACATATGATGCAAATATGGAATCTTCCGAACGCAGAGATTGAATTTGGATTTTTTCAAGAAAACGGGATATTGCCTCGGGAGAAGTGTTGTCAACAGGGTCATAACATGAAATTATGTAAAAATGAAATGATTTGGAGGTGATACTAAAGAAGTTGCTGAAGTAGGTGCGGTTTAAGAACTGGAACCTGTTATGGTTAGATTCTACAAGGCTGTTATTTGTTAATGCCACAAGGTTTATTTAATGTAAATAAAAAAATGTTATATGTTTGTGATCTATTTCTTATGTTAAAACTCCTAAACAGAGGTGCTAGCGTCGGAACGTAAGGTTCAGCAATCTTATCAGTGGTGCTGTTCTAATAGAGAAGTGCCAGCAAATCTTATATTATCATCAAGAAAAAACATGATTATAATAAGGGAAACTTTGATAACCTAACATTTTAAGGTTATTCAATTATATGGTGAAGAAGTACCAGCATCTATTAAAAAAAAAAAAAAAAAAACAGTGCAGGCTGGCGATATATGTAATATTAAATAAAAGCATATACTAATTTCTATATTTATGATTTTTTTATAGTGCAATTAAATCTAAATCCTAGGCGATTTAACTAAGCAATTTAGGGACAATTATCCTTAGTTATGTGGTTTGTTGTATAAATTATCATAAATATTATCTATGAAGCTTCTCCATTTATTGATTTTAGTATGCAGGAAAATAACAGGATTTCATTTTGAACATTTTTTTTCATATTATTTTATGAGAATAAATACTTCACTGAGCTCATTATTTTGAATTTCATCACAAATTTCATGAATAGATCAGCAATTAGCTTTATTAAAATAATTTGCTTTTAAAGGTTTTAAAAATGTTCAAACATACAACTTAAAGGATGAGCTACACATCACAACTTATTATAACACTTTAGATGTTATAAATCAATTAATTCATAACATCAGTTAACATTAAAAGATTGATTTTGATTCACCATCAAAAGAAACAATGGATTTTATTAGGAAAAATTATATTTTATTATTGTAAAAGTTATCTACTTGTTACAGATGTCGAAATATTACATAAACATAAAACAATTTTTTTTTATATTATCCTCAATATTCAGTATAGACACTTAAGCATTGTAAATAAAAAAAAAAAAAAAAAAACGTCATGGACCTGATAAGCTTTTCATTTAAATGCTTCTTCGATTATTTAAAGGAAAGGCTATCTTAACGAAAGCGAAATAAATAAATTATGGTAATGTTCAATAAAAAAATATGACAATGTTTGTCCACATCTCCTTGATGAAGGTTTATTGCTTAAACAGGCTTTACTGATTTACAACACTTTTTTAAAACATGGAATAATAAACCAGAACAATTAAATAATGCACAGTATCAACTTAGTGTTTTAACACTAAACTCTAAAGTCTCTCAATTGGATAAATTGTTATTTAGCCGATCTGAAAAATTTATGGAGATATGGTTAAGCTCTTTAATAGCTTTCGGAGGTTGTACGAGTTTCCTGTACGAGGTACACTTGTGAACCGGGTACAGTCGAAGTGGTGACAAATGTGCGATGCTTGGCGCGAATCAGGGACAGGTTGCTCTCAGCAGTCTCGGCTCTGTCCTCGGCAGCTTCCAGCTCCCTCTGGAACCTTCTTACTCTTGTTACGCTCTGCTGGGATACTCCTTCCTGCAAATAAAAATAGTAAAAATAAAACTTCAAAGTTAATTATTAATAAAAATTTTGATTAATTTGGTAACTCTTGCTTATTGTGATGTAACCTGTATACATAAAGTATATTAGCTTTTTTTATAATTCTTTTCATATAATTTTGTTAGTATAAATTGTGAGTCTTTATAAATTGAAAATAACTCTTAACAAATTTGATTGGTTTTATTATAAATTTGGAAATGAATCAATTGGCTTAAAATATTGTGAAAATGAAACAATTTCAGAAATGAATTTTTTATTTGAAAAAAGTAAATAAAAAGAAAGCCCTTAAAAAAATAATTGTGCTATTTGGGTTCTAATGAAAAAAAAAAACTATGCCACTACAACCCATGCGGGTTTATGTGGTAAGGCAATACCGTTTCAAAGCCAAAAGTGGTGAAAGGTGGTGCCAAGATCGCAACTAACTGTCAGGTTTTCCTCCAATTGATGGTGTCCACTTTACAGAGGTATTAATTTTAGTGGAGGCCCCAGAAGGAGATTGAAGTACAGTGCCTTATTTAACTTTTGCCCCATTCCTCATTAATTAATAAATAAGCAATGTTACAACTAATTACTATTTCATAATTAGACTTTCAAAAATAAATTTTATTTCTTGACTATTATTTTAATATATGCAAAATTAATTTCATTGATAATAATAATTGTGAAGACCTTTTACAAGAAAGACACTGAAGATGGGAAATTAGTGCTTCAAATATCAGCTGTCCTAATATTATGCCCTAATGTCAGCTGTCCTAATGATAACATTTGTGATAAGGTTCATCACATTTATTTTATTCCTTTAAATGTTTCATCCTAAAAGATAATTGAAAATAATGAATTACCTGTTCAGACAGTTGCCTCTTGTAGATTGTTATTTTCTGGTTGGCCTTTTCCAAAGCTTCTTGGAGCATAGTCAGATTTTTGTGATCTTCCTCAGTTTGGATCATGATCTCCTTAACGATGCGTTCCTTCTTCCTCAAGATCTTGACAGTTTCAGCATGGCGACGCTTCTCTTCATCAAGTTCAAGCTCAATATCGCGTATCTGAAATAATATAATAAAATAATAGTCTCTTCAAAATTTCCGCACAAAACACTTGTTATGAAGAAATAAGAGTAATTAAAATTTTGTCTTACCCTAGCCTCAAGTTTGCTGATGATACGTTTTCCTCCGACGATCGCATTGGCCTCAACTTCTTCCAACCTCACAGACAAGTTCTTGACCTCAATCTCTAAGCTTTTCTTGATTGTCTCAATCTTGACAATACGTTCTTGTTCTTCATGAAGTATTTCGACGGTGTGTTTAAGTTCAACTTGTACCTTTTGGTATCTTTCGTCAGCGATCTGGATAAACCATAAAATTCATAACATTAACCAAAAGAACAATAATATGTAATAATATATTCTATATAACCGTAACATAAGAAAACATCAATAATATATCCTCACAGCTTACCCTGAGTTCCTTCGTGACTTCCTCGTAATCAGAGGCAATGGATGCCAATTCTTGTTCAAGTTTAGCTCGCTGGCCGGAGATGTTAACGTTGATGGTAGTAAGTTCGTTGATACGGCTCTGGGCATCTTCATACATCTGTTCTGCAGATCGTTTAGCTCTAAGAGCCTGTAACAGGTAATATTATATTAAACTATTGAAAATAATTTTTGTAAAATAAGGAATGAGAACTGAAACTTTCTCTTAGAAGAAAAATTATAAGATTTTTTTAATGCTAAAACCAATATTGATTAAACTAATCAGAAACAAAAGGATAAAATTGATTTTAATTTTTAATAACTAATATATGATAAGAGAAAGCATTACGATAATAAAGAATTTTGTATATGAGAATTCAAAGTGCACCATTTAAAGTCATCTGATTACAAATATCTGACTTTTTAAAATGGTACATGTATTTGTATAAAGTGATTTAAGTCTAGCTGAAATAATAATAATAGTTGTAAAAACCTGAAGTTATATTTTAAGATAAAAATTTTCCACTTTTCTACTGCGCATTTCTTGCTAATATTTATATAATAGGCTTTTAATATAACCCCAAGGCCGTTTTATTTTCTATCACCAATTTTTTACAGTTTTCTTTTAAAAAGTTTCCTAGTGTTG
Source organism: Arma custos (assembly GCA_037127475.1). Lineage (NCBI taxonomy): Eukaryota > Metazoa > Arthropoda > Insecta > Hemiptera > Pentatomidae > Arma > Arma custos. The sequence continues at coordinate 134,775,921 of CM073764.1, read as the reverse complement.
TTGACCAAAATCACTGTTTCAATATATAATTATTAAATGTTTTTTAAATTGCAAAATTTCCAAAATTACATTTATTTATTTGAAATAATTAATCATATCTAATTGTCAAAAATATATAAATATTAGATAGATAGATAATTATCTAAAGGAGAAATATTTTAATTTATGTTGAAAACCAAATTTATGTAGAATATAAATAAATATTTATTATTACTATTTAGTCTAGATTATTACTATATAGACGTAATATAAATTTAAATAATTGTAGTAGACAATAATATATATTTTTATATTATTTAGTGGAAAATAATAATGAACTTTTATAATTTATTTCAAAATAATAAATTAAGGAAATGTTGCATAGTAAATTTGTCATGCTTACACCTCATTTTTTTTTTTATTTCATTCCAGATAAATTAAAGAATTTTCTATTAAATGCTAATATATTTTTTAAAAATGAAATAACAAAGGTTAATAATAGAGGGCATCTGATGGAAATAAGGTAATACTTTATAGATAATTAAATAAATAAAGTGAATATGTTTTTAGAACAAAATATACATTTGTTCAAGAATTTCAGTTGAAAAGTAGATTTTTTATAGAAAACTCTTCATATAAATTTTATTTTATAAAATAATTAAAAAATACTTACAGATTCATAGTTTCCTCTGATTTCTTCAATCTCGGCAGTCAAAGATTGTACCTTGCGTGATGAAATGGCCAACTGATCCATAGTCACAGCCAGCTGTCGTTGAGTCTCATCGTAATGAGCTTGCAATTCCTTATAACAAAAAAATGAATTACTTGATAAAAATTAAGTTTTTATTTACACTTTCAATATATAAATGTTATTTAACTTACAGTCAGCTGTAGAGACTGCTTCTTGATGGTCTGCTGGAGTTGGAGATTGTTCTTGTTGGCAACGTCAAGAGAAAGCTCAAGCTCAGTAATCTGGACCTGAAGCTTCTTCTTGATGCGGATCACCTCAGTCTTCAGTTTGGTCTCAGCCTCGGCAACGCGGGCATTCAGTTGCTCGATCTCAATGCTGGTCTGCTTGCTAAAACAGTCATTATTCAACATTAATAATCAAAATAATTACAATTAATACGCCTATAAGTTATAACTTATATCCTATCACCTATGATCCATAAAATTAGCAGTACTATGGTATTCCAATCCGGCAAGACCGGACCTGATATCTTCCAAAGGTTTCAACAATTCATCGCAAGAAACACGCTCTATTTTTTCGACCAGTTTTTTATTTTCAGTGTGTATTTTCGTCGAAACTTTTTTTATTTTCTCACTTTCACTTTCGTGGAACATATTATGATAATATTCACCCATCAACTGTGTTTTAATACCTCGAGCGGTTTTCCCAACACTTTTCCTACTTCCGTGACTATCCATCATTTATTCAAATGTAGAGCGAAAGAATTCTGACACAATGTAAAAAGGAGTGGAAGTTTTGTCTCTCCCAGAGTAGGCACTAGCTAGAACTGTCAAACAGCGACCAGAAACTATATTTAAGTCATTGTTCCACTCGCTTCTAATCGAACTATAATTAGACACGATTCTTGGGCACTAGTATTGCTACGAAAGCCAACTGAATCAAGGTCTTGAATGCGATATGTCCTTAGAGTTTTAAATTATTTTTAGCTCGATATTGTGATCTTATCTTGAATAATAAGACAATTTCACTTTAAAGAGAAAACTAATGGTTTAATCTGTACAATGGGCATAGATCCAAAACAAGAAGTTTGTTTACTATTTTGATACCTAAGTCATAGATAGAGAAAAATTATTTCAAAACAAGAAATTTTTATTATCCAATACCACACAACAGGCCACATATTACTGCTATTCACATACCCGTATTTATAAATGTTCAATTGATAGCTGTCCAATTTTTAATAAGCTTGTCAATGTAATTTAATAAGCTGAATTAAACAATAAGAAATAATTTTAATTTGTTTCAGTACATGATATTTATATTTTTTGTTTAAATCTTAACGATTAATCCTTGAAGAAAAATAACAAGAAGAAAATGAGAAGTTAGTTTTTCAATTTTTTTTTTCAGCAGTTTAGAAAAGTAACTTGGCATCAACGACAGTGGTAATCTTATAAGAAAAAAATTATTAGTTTAAAATTTCTTAATTTATATAAAATGAATGTAATAATATGTATTTATACAAGTTTTAACTGTTTCTAAATCTCTCAACAGTTTAAAAAAAATTATTAATAGTTGATATGTAAAGGTGAAACCTTCTTCAATTATTTGTTTTAATTTTAGTGATTATTTTGTAATATTAATTTAATTACATAGTAAATTTAATTTTTTTTTTTAAATATTTTATTTTAAAATATGTACAAATTTTAAAACATTGGTGGGATAATCCCTTACAATGAAAATGAGTTCACATTACAACGGTTACTGATTAATATGTTTTTGTTGTTGGTAAAATTTAAAAAAACCAACAGAAAAGAGAGTACATAGGATTTACTTAAGACAATTTTATGTATAGCATAATACAAAATGCATATTATTTATAATAGTATGTGTTTTGTTTGTTTGTGTCTGTATTTTTGTGTTGTTGTTTTTGTATAATTTCCTATTTCTTGTATGAGTGTGTTGTCTGAAAGTTGGCATGAGGTGAAGAATCTGAGGGTTTAAATTTAATATTGATAAATCAATAAACAGCTTTGAACATTGCTAAAATAAAATTTCATTCTAACAATGTCTTTCTTTTTTTATAAAAATAAAAGCAAATTGTCAGTTTATCTTTTTATTAATGAATTTTCTATCTTTTTAATATTCTTCCATTCTGGATAATTAGTTTTTCTTATGCAAAGAATAAATACTATTATCGTCTTGTACTTTTATTTCATGCTAATGTGACTAAAAACCTTATCGAGTTTTCTTTTATCTTAAGGAAGGGGTTGGTAAGTATATTGCCAGATAAATAAAATTAAATGTCATAAATTGTCTGATTTGTGGCATACGGGTGTATCTAATTTCACTAAGTTCATAGTACATATTTAAAATTTTTCACAGTAAACAAACTTTAATTAGAAGAATATCTTGTACAAAATTATTTATATAAATTGTAAATAAAAAATAAAATTTGTCGAGTCGAGTAACAATGGAGCCATATATTAACATGATTAATTACAAAACAGTCTGCTAGATTTAGACTCTTCAGCGTAAACCATATCTCATAGCGGTTGTCAACTGTTCTAAATATATATAATGAATCACAATGCAATTTATGCAATTGGCTGAATATTGTTTATTTAAAGACAGTATCTATTTTAATACCATCGACGGTTATATTAATATATTAATAAACAACCACATCACTACTACCGAAGGACTTTAGGGTGATCAATTGTAAATTTATTGACATCATATTAAATATATATACTTAAACATATCGTATGTTATGCAAATGATTGTCTTAATTATTACTACATATAATTAATTAAACTGAATCAAGTTTTTTTTTTTATTATTTCAATTGATTTATAATATTTATTTCTGTTCATCATGTTAACAATCATTTCCTTAAGTATTCATATACTAAATATATTATCATTGACAATTCTGTTTCAGTACTTTTTTCATGAATATATCTCTTTCTTATCAATTTCTTCAAATATTTTGTCAATATTTATTATAATTAAAAACCAAGCTGGAATATTTTATCCATTTCATTATCATAAAACTTTTTTTTAATTTTAGAGCAAATTCATTAACCCTTTAGCGACCGTGAACTACTATAATAGTCCGAGCGCGCCGTGCCGTGGGGACCGTGGACTATTATAATAGTCCGGTGTCAGGTGGGCTCCACGGACCATGGACTATTATAATAGTTTTGCTTCTCCGGCGTTTCTAGACCGTGAGCTACAATAGTAGTTCAGTTTCTAGAGCCATCTAGGTGTCTACATGACAAGCTGAAATACTTTTTCTTGACAACAGACGTCGTACAAATTCACTTTTGGCTATACTATTTTTCTTAAAGTGTGTCTGCCGTGTTTCGGCATTTATCACACTCAAAATAATTTTTAATTGTATAAATTTGTATATAGACATTTCAAAAAAATAATGTATATGTATAAATTTGTATATAGACATTTCAAAAAAATAAAGTATATAATTGTATAATTTTTTAAATAATTAAAAAAAATTTTTTTTATAAATATGTTTTTAAATTCACCAGTGCCAGTCCATTCACCATTCCAAGTCCGGATCAAAAAGGATGATGGGAAACTATAAGGAATTAAATAAAAAAACATGATTTCAGAGTCAAAAAGTAATCCGTTCAGCGGGCATGGTTGACTTTTCTACCACTCGGTCCAGCCAGCCCGCTCTGACCCGGCCGTATTCGGTCGCTAAAGGGTTAATAGTAGTACCACATAAAGTTATATGATAAAACAATAAGAAAGCAGTATTAATTTATATATCAGGTGACGAAAGTAATAAGATATTCCTAGATGCTGATGGAAACACTACACAAAATGCCAGCACAACATGTATATAATTTAAAAAAATATTAAAGGAAGAAATTAATTTTCTATTCACTTATTCAATTCTCTTTATTATTATTTATAAAACAGTATAATTATCGATGTCAGATACAGTTTCTTATTTTTGAATTTAATTATTTAGTAGTTCTGTATTCCAAATGTACAACACACATCATCAAAATAATAAGTACAAATTAATAGGAAAAAAAACTTACCGAATGATCTCAATTTCTTCTTCCTTCTCAGAGATCCTCTTCTCAGCCTCGTGTCTGAACTGACCGAATTCAGCCGACATTCTCTGTGACCTTTGTTCTTCAGCTTTACGGCCCTGCAAATATATTAAATAAATAAAAACTGAACTCTAAAAAATAAATTATATTTATTTATTTAGAGTTATATTTGGTAATAATTTTATACAGGTTTTCTGAATATTGATTTAGATTTCATAACAAAGGTTAATCATGTTTTTATTTGATAATTAAAGTTTCCTAAAATAAACAAAGTTTAATTTTGGTTTTCTTGAAACTTTAATATCTCTAGCATAAAAATTGACATTGATGGTATTTATGTGAATTAAGTAAATAAATATGATGAAAGAAAACATAGGCTATTGATTTAATCGAGCTTTTAATTATTCATTTTTATCACGAGAAAATTTTTTAAAATCATAATGATCATTTCAAGTCAAAGCCATGTAAATTAATTACAAAAACTACAAAATTTTTAATAAAAATTTCATGATATATAACAAAAGCACTTTGCTATGTCAACATTGATATGAGACTGCCTTTGTTAGTTCCTCATAATAAAATCCCTCCATTCCTCTTTTTAGACATTAAAGAAGAACAAATACTGTTTGAAATAATACAGAAGCTTTTATTTTCGAATCTCTTTGTTCAAATTCTATATCTTTTTAAGTATCCAATGCTTACACAAATTTAATATTAGATAAATGTTTAAAGAATTACTTACAGCTTCAGCTTCACGATAGGCAGCAGCCAGTTCGTCTCTTTCATTCTCCAGACGCCTGATCTCGAGTTCCATTTCATGGAGGCGACGGTTCATTTCACCCATTGTATTCTTAGCGTCATGAAGGTCATCTGTAATTTTAATAATTTTTTTTTTAATAAAGACGATTTTTAAGCAAATGATATTAAAGGTGATGGAGTTGGGGATTTTACTACAATAGGAATGGAATAATTGGAATTATTAAGAACAAATGAAGATGATAAAAAATACAATTAAACAATTAAGATTCAAAAGTCATTTAAAATTCATTTCGATCATATCATTTATTTATTTTTTTATTACCCACTTCATTTGGGTAGTTCAACTGATTTGAATCAAATAAGCTTAAATTCTGTAAATATATAAGACAGAAAGATACTATTAAATTAAATTTAAGTGATTTAAAATGTTTTTTTGCTATTCTTCAAACACCTAATAGGCTTCAAATTGGGTTAGAGGGTTGAAAATTTGATGTACAAGTTTGATATAAAAGAAGTGCCTTTTGAGATTAGTGGCTTATTTCTCCCACCCTGCCATTTTTTAAATATTAATTATATATTTTAATTATAATTTTATAATTTAAAATTACTAATGACACCCTATTGTTCATATTTTTGGTTTTGGTTATTTTTATAATCTCGTTTTAACGGTTTAAGTTTATTTACTTGCCTTGCTATTGAACAAAGTAAAAAAACAAGCCAATAATTCAAATAAAAGTAAAGCGTTACACCAGATTTAAGACCGGATTACCAGCATTCAACATAGGCGAACGTATTTCATCCTCAAGACTAAAACCGAGGACTCATGAAAGATATTCTGATGTAAACTCTATTACTTTTCTCACTAATCGTTTTAACAAATTGTAATTTAATCCTGTTTCCTTTTAGTTTTCCGTTTTATAGTACTATAGTTCTTTTTATTATTATATTATAATTCTTTTATATGAAAAAATCTCTTATATATTTATATTTTCTCTGGTAAATAATCTGATAATGTACAGTTAGGGGTGTCTCTTGCATGAGACAAAACCAACACTTTTACCTTATGCTAAAGTTTAAAATTCATTATTAAAAAAAAATATGTAAAGCTAGGAATAGCCTTTCTGGAAATAAAGGATTTAAAAAAAATAAAAGTAAAATTTTCCAGGAAAATTAACACAAGTTCAGGCAGTTAGTTTATATCTTCTTTAAAAAATTAAATTAATTATCGAACAAGTTCATCTTTAAAAAAGTTTTAAAGCCATTTAAAAAATTTACTAAGCTATTCAAATTGGGCTTGCATAGTCGCATTTCTATAACTATGAACTTTGAAATTTTGTCCAGGATACCTCATCACTTTTATATCTTGAGGAAGAATTCTACATCAGGAAGAACAAGCATATTTTAAAAAAAGGTTTGTAAATCATCAATATAAATTTGATTCATCAGCTAGCACATTTTTAATTTTGTTTTTCCTTTTATTATCAATATTAATATTGGAATAATTTTCCGGCTTGATTATCAAAATTCTATTTTTTACCATGAGAGTTATGAATAAATAAATAAGATATATAAATACCTCCAAGCTTCTTGTTCTCCCTGGCCAAAGAGTCCTTCTGCTCCCTGGTCTTTTCGAGCTCGTGGTTGAGACGTTGGAGCTCTTGCATCCTGTTGCGGAGATCCCTCTGAGACTGATCCAAGGCAATGGTTGTTTCATCGAGGCGACTCTTCAGCTCAATGTTGATCTTCTCGAGCTGCTCAGAGCGCTTTTGAAGTTCCCTAGCGGTGTTGTTGGCCTAAAAAACATATTTATATGTTTAATCAAGCCAAATGTATGTTATTTATCATATTATTTCTGAGGTGAAAAATAAAAAAAAATTTCCTTTACCTTTTCAAGATCGATGATCAAGACCTCAACTTCACTCTGGAGACGAGATTTCTGTTTCTCCAAATTGTTGATCTTGACAATGAGGGTTTCAATATGCTCTTCCTGTTCTTGGAGGCGAACAGTGTACTTCTTCCTGTAATCAATGGATAATTAAATAATTATTATTAAAATCAGAGTTCAAATAAATCAGTTACAACTTGTTAATTTTTTTTTTTTTAATTAGGCATTATATTGGTAAATGTTTCTTATAAGAGGAATATGAAATAATAATCATAAACAATTTTAAGTAATATCATTTATATAAAATTTAAATTAAACAGTAATGTTATGTATACATACTGTACTTTGAGCCAAGCTATTTTAAAATAGTTAATCAGTCCTACTTCCATTAAAACATTTTAAATGAAAACCAGCATTAAAACTGATTGTACTAAAATTAAAATATATAAAATTCATTTTGAAAAAGGTACAAATTTTATTTTTAAAATTGATTTATGTAATCAAAACAACTTAATGATATAATAGCAAACATCTTTTTCACAAAATTTAGTATAATCTTTTTTTTTATAATGATAACAAAAATTTACAATATTTATATTATGTGTAAAAGCATTTAATGCTCAATCAAATCTTATATTATTAAAAATAAAAAAGCTAAAGCTTTAAATTGAAGAGTGATAGAAGAAAGTCACATTTTTACTAAAATGTAGTTTTCCATACAATGTCATTTGTTCAGAAGAATCTGATAGCACCCTCCCTCCCAAAAAAGAAAAACAATCCAGAAATATGGATCATTGGATATATGATCTTTATTTTTCAAATTTGTATTGCGCTTGGTTCTTCTTTTTTTCTAAGAACTCTCAATTTATAACTTTTTTTTCTTAAAATATCTAACTTATTAAATGATTGAAAAACTGTTTTGATCTTTGTTGATATCTATTCACATAATTCATAATATTTTCCAAGTACAGTTAAAATTTTTGTAGAGCCTGACAAGAACCATAGTGTACATAACAAGAATGTTGCAGTATTATAGATGGTCATATAAGTTAAAAGAAGCAGTTATCTGTTATGGTAATATATCAGTGATGAATAAGCAATAATAATTATATTAACAATTATAAACATCTATTAATACGGTAAGTTTAGTATCCTCCAGGAAAAAACAGAACAATCAATGGAATATAACCAATGGGTCGAAAGGATATTTTGACTTCTTAAATTTGAAAATTTAGAATATCTAGCACTTAAATATAAAAGGCTATTTTGAACTTTGGTTTTAAAGCTTACTTTATCTCTCAACTCCAGATGTATAAATATATACATATAAATATATAGCATAAAAATAATTATGCTGAATTACTATTACAGTAAAACCTCTATTAACGGACACCCTAAATAGCGGTCACTCCCCAATACCGGACGATTTTTTTCGCACCAACATTTTAATACAATTTTTAAGGCATTTGAACCTCTATTTAACGAAACCTCTCATTAACGGTCACGGACAGGCTGTGTTGGTTAGAAATTGATTTAAAAAACCTCTAAAAGACGGACAGTATGACTTTATCCCTTTCCCGTTTCTCGGAAACAATTAGTATTTTCCCGTCTAAGAAAACAGGGACAGCTGTGTTTACTTTTGAGTAAAGGTTTTTCACATAAATACTTTCTTTTTTTTTATTCTCGAACCTGCTTTATTAAACTTTAGTTCTGTTCTAACCCTCGTGGCAGGCGGCTGAAAATGTCTCCTCCACGTAAGAAACTCACTTTAAAACAAAAAATAAATGTGATCGACGTATATGACCGTGAAAAGTTAAGTGTACGTGCGCAAGCGGAAAGACTCAATATCGGTAGGACACAAGTTTCGGAAACACTCAAAAACCGTGCGGTGTTTTTTTAATTTTATACTACCTTTTAAACACATGGGAAATTGAATAAGAGAGAATTAATTTGTACAAATACATATTTATGAAAAAATAAAACCTCCCTTTAACGGACACCTTTAAATAACGGACAAAAATATTTGCACCAGGGCTGTCCGTTAATTCGAGGTTTTACTGTATATAGACTTACCAGGTCTGCAAGTTTAAAATGTCGTTTTAATTCCAATAGAATGCGCTCTTAGCCTATTGAAGGATTTGCTTATCTCTAAACGCTATTTTGTTTGTTAGTCATTTGTTTACAAAAGTCAGTTGCTTTTAAGTCGTTTACGTGGACGTATCATACCTCTCTTTGGTGTTAAAAATGTCTAATTTTAAGCCAAATAAAGAGCATTTGCGGCATGTCATGATTTTCTTATTCAATCAAAAGAAAAAGGCATCTGAATGTCATCGAATTTTTGTTGAGACTTATGGCGATCTTGCTCCAACCGTCAAGACATGTGAACGTTGGTTTCAAAGTTTCAAACGTGGTGATTTTGATGTTACTGATAAAAAACGAGAAAATCGACCAAAAAAGTTTGAGGACGTCGAATTGCAATCTTTATTAGACGAAGACAATACCCAAACCCAACAAATGATGGCAGAACAGTTGAATGTCACTAGACAAGCAATTTCCGATCGCCTGAGAGCTATGGGAAAAATTCAAAAGGTTGGAAAATGGGTTCCACATGAATTGGACGAACGACAGATGGAAAAACGAAAAATTGTGTGCGAAATGCTGCTTTTATGCCACGAAAGAAAGAGTTTTTTGCATCGAGTTGTAACTGGCGATGAAAAATGGATTTATTTTCAGAATCCCAAACGAATAAAATCATGGGTAACGCCAGGACAACCATCCACATCGAGTGCAAGACCGGATCGTTTTGGGAAGAAGACAATGCTGTGTGTGTGGTGGGATCAGAAGGGAGTAGTCTACTACGAGCTTCTCAAACCCGGCGAAACAGTCAATACCGACCGCTACCGACAACAAATGATCAATTTGAGTCACGCATTGATCGAAAAACGCCCAGAATGGGCTCACAGGCACGCCAAAGTCATTCTTCAGCATGATAACGCTCCTGCACATTCAGCCAGATTGACTAAGGAAACGATTTCTTCGCTTGGTTGGGAACTCCTACCCCACCCGCCGTATTCACCTGACCTGGCGCCTTCTGATTATCACCTATTCTCATCGATGGGACACTCATTGGCTGAGCAACACTTTAACAATTTGGAGGATGTAAGAAAATGGCTCGATGAATGGATTTCAAATAAAGATGAAGCATTCTTTTGGAATGGTATCCATAAATTGTCCGAGAGATGGACAAAATGTGTAGAAAGCGAGGGCCAGTACTTTGAATAAAATATATTATACTTTTTTTTTTAAATTAAATTATATTTTAAGAAATAAACGACATTTTAAACTTGCAGACCTGGTAGATTTTTTTTCTCTGCTTTTAACTAAGTGCTTGTATAAAATCTTTTAAATAAAAATTATTCTTTGCCTAGGTTGATGTGTTCAAATCGAGTATGTATCTACTTTTAAATAAAGGTAAATATGTACCTTATTTCCTCAACTTCTTCAATACGAGCTGAGGCTTCAGTTTCATACTTGGACTTCCAGGTGGCAGCATCGCTGTTGGCCTTGATGAGCTGTCTCTCGAGTTCCATCCTGGCTTCAGCTTCCTCCTCGAGCTGAACTCTTACTGATTCGAGCTCAACCTCAACCTGGTGGAGGTTAGCTTCCAGGGTAGATCTCCTCTATATAAAATAAACATATAGAGGAGTGTTTATTAATCGTTCAATATCTCTTATCCAAGCTATATAAATACATATTTCGTCTCAGTAATAAAATTTAAATAATCTTTCTAAATTAGAAAATAATTATTGACAAACTTCTTTAATGACAAAAAGTAATAATCTAACCCTTTCATCTTCCTCAAGACGACGGCGGGCATCCTCTAATTGAGACGCTACCTGGCTTCTCAAGTAAGTAACATTTTCAATATTGACCTTCAAGTCCTGGACTTCTTTGGTCAATTCAATATTTTCCTGTAAAAGAAAAAGAAATTAATATTTTTTATAAAATGCATGTAATTCTATGATGATGATAGTTTTAATAAACTTTAAATAAAATCTACCTGATGTAAACGAGTCTTGTGAGATGTAATATCAATAATAGTGCGGTTCAGTTCTTCAATGCGCACATTGAGCTCGTGGATGGTGACTTCCAATTTTTCTGAATGTTTAATACTAATGATCTACAAAAAAACAAAATAATTAACTAATTTTGATGTATAATCTTAATTAAATCAAAACATATAACTTTCTTAAAACAATAAATAGCAATTTCGTCATTAACTACTGTATTAATATTATTAATTATTATTTTGTTAATATCAATATATTTATTTTCGACAATTAGTTAAAAACCAGTCAAGTTCTTCGTACTTTATTTATTTATTTTCTTATCTATTTCTATTTGTACAATGTTTTGTCACACTTGATTATTTCATGATTTGTGTTATTATGTAGCCTTCTGGCCAGATGAATTTTATGTTTTTTTTATTTGTTCATTATTGTTATTATAAAGGGACTTTGTCCCAGAATAAAGTTTATTTTCTATTCTATTCTATTCTATTCTAAATAAAACTTACTTAAATAAAGTAAATAACTTATAAATATCTTATTTTTATTTTGAAGAGAAAAGATTTGTCCTAGCCGGGATTCGAACCCGGGTCCTACTCATCTCTAGCGCGGTACTATACCAACTAAGCTACCACGGCTCGTAACTAGGCCAGACAAATCCATTCTCTTCACCGATCCCACATCCCTAGCACTCGCAATTTTTGCGATGTAGCTATGGGGAAGAATGTTCATTGAACATTACTTTAATTGGGATCTGGTTGACGTTTATATTAATAATTTTTATTTTAATTTTATTGTGATTATTTAAATATTTTTATTTTGATGAAAAAAGAATGGATATGTCTGGCCTGGTTACAAGCCCTGGTAACTTAGTTGGTATAGTACCACGCTTGAGATGCTGAGGACCCGGGGTCAAATCCCGGCCAGGACAAATCTTTTCTCTTCAAAATAAAAATATTTAAATAATCACAATAAAAAAAAAATTATAAATATCTTATATATATATATATATATATATATATATATATATATATATATATATATATATATATATATATATATATATATAACTGGCAAAATAATATATTACAATAAAAATCCATCTATATAAACTATAAATACCTTCTCCTTGTTGGCAGATTCAACTTGTGAGAGAAGTTCGTAAACTTCTTGCTGAAACTTGGCCTTTTCCTTCTCAGCCCTGGAAAAAAATAATAATTTTAATAAACTAAATCTAATAACTAAAATAATAAATTATTATTGGTACAAAAAACAAAAAAAAAAAAAAAATATTTTAAATAAAAAGTACTCAGTTCTTGATTGAATCGATAATAAGACATTTAAAAAATACAACGGAGTAGAGCTTTGGGGCTCCACTAAGCCATCGAATTCCTCTTGTATCCAATCCTTACAGTCCAAAATCCTTCGTAAAATCCTCAATGCTCCTTATTTTGTCAAGAATAAAGTCATCCATAACGACCTTATTGTCCCTTTTGTTGCTGATTTGGCCCGAACCCGGTATCTATCCTTTCATAACAAACTTCATTACCACTAAAACCCTCTAGTTTCAAACCTAGCTTCCTCTTCAATTCCCGATAATCCTCCGAGGCGTCTGAAAAGAAGATGGCCATGTGACCTCCTTACCTAACTTTGAAATTTGAGTACTACCAGTGGGTAGTTCCTCTACTTTTCATTATCATGTCATTATATATTACTTAGCCTATTTACTTGTTATATTATTGTAATACAGTTGTAGATATCAATAAATAAATTAAAAAAAAAATATAATGATAAATTGAGGATAAGGAAAAAAAAAGCAAGTGCCAATTTTTTTATTTTAAAGCATCAACAGAGAAAAATGCTTTCTTTCAGGGCTTTAGAATGCAGAACAAAATAAATATTACATACAATTTTTTTAATTAAACATTTCGGAAAGTATACAATTTTTTACTCTTGTGGTGTTTCCTACATTTTAATAACCTAAAAGAACTTAGATTTTAATTCTGATTTATTTTTTATATCCTTGGGTAATAAAAGACCCATATACCATGGTATTTTAGTACATGTATTTGTATATTATTTATTAAAACAATATAATGTTTTTACCCATCAATAATACTTTGTTCATGATATCAGTAAAAATTATATTACTACAAAAATAATAATATTATTTTCATGTTTTATCATTTCCAGCTTATAGACATATACAAGAATTTAATTTCAAAAAAATATTTGGTTATAACTATGGTTTATAGTTCTAGTTCTAGTTATAACTAGAACCATATAGTTTCTAGTTATAACTTTCACAGTTATTCATTTTTTTTTAAAACATATATTTCAGTTAGGCAAAAGTATATTAATTGTTTTAAGCTTTAAAATCACTTAAAAACAACCAAATAACTAATGTTTTACCAGTGATATGTAAATAATTTTCTTTTTCAATTTATCTTTAGATATCAATGGACCAATATCAGGAGAGAAAACCGGCTCAAATACAAATATGGAGTTGGGAAAGGAGGATTAGAGCTTGGCATACCTCAGCCGCCAAAAATAGACCCGGCGGTTCAGTTACACAATTCTTGGCACAAAATGAGCTTCACAGTTTGACTAACTGGGGTAGTAACAATTTTTTTTACGATGATACACGTTTATTTAAATAAAATTTATTTAATTGGGAATTTTTTAAATAAATTTCATACTAAAAATGAAGATAATTATAGTATTATTATAAACTTTCGATGTATAAGAAAGACCTACTCCTAATGGCAAGATAAAAATAATTCACAGATAATTATATAATTATTATATAATATATAATAATAAATACAAAGCTCTATTTAATTCTGTTAAATATTTTATTGAAGAAATACAATGATATTTGATAATATGATGTGTTATTTAAGTACGTAATTTTTTTTATTAGAAAGATTTTAAGTAATAGATACTGAATTAGAAGCAGCCCTAGGCCTCATGTATCTTGATAAACTCAAGATTATGAGCGATCGATTTTAATTATTATCATATCTTGCAAAATAAAAATTGTCTGAAAAGAGGGTGTGACTATGGTTTATTCTGATATACATATCTTGTTTTCATTATAAGATATAGATATTAAAAGTAAAGTTAAACTTAAGATTGTTTTAATTTATGAAGTAAAAAACATTTTCCAGTCAGTTTTTTATTTTCTACAAATACATTTCGACTTTCTTAGTCATTTTCAATTTTTCAATTCCTTATTAGGATTTTCATAATAAGTCTGTAATTTAACAATATAAAATAATCAACAACAATAACAATAAAACCATAACACCAATTGTCCTAAAATAAAGTAAAAAGAAGATGTTTAGAAGCTATATATATTAATAAAAAAATAGATAATGTAGTTAACGATAGAAAGGAATCTAATGAAATCAATAAATTATATTCATCTGTTTTTTTTTAAATTAAAAAATAAATAAATAAAGAATGGTCTACACTTATAGATAACTCTAGTATAACCTGTCACACATAACCTTATAACATTGTTTCTAATACTCCCATTATACAAAGATTTAGATATAAAATATTAAAACAAATTAATATATATATATATATATATATATATATATATATTATAAATAAAATAATTTAAATAAATAAAATACATTAAAACATTTGTAGTGTTAAACTCTTATAAAATTACATTTTAATTTTCAAATAGTATCAAGGTATATATGAATAAGTACAGTCCAAAGTATAATGCAGAGTAGAAATGACCATGGAGAAAAACGAATCTCCAAGAAATTTTAAATTATAGACATTCATAATGAGGTATCTATACTTAAATATTTCAGTTTTTTTAGGACAATTGGTGTAATTATGGTTTTATTGTTATTGTTGTTGATTATTTTATATTGTTAAATTACAGACTTATTATGAAAATCCTAGTAAGGATTTGAGAAATTGAAAATGACTAAGAAAGTCTAAACGTATTTGAAGAAAATAAAAAACTGACTGGAAAATGGTTTTTCTACTTCACAAATTAAATATTATATTGTATAGTCCAAATGGAATCCATATTGTCATGTAATACTTAATATTGTTTGATTTCATAATTCAGGGAAATAAAAAAAGAATAATGAAACAGAAAACAAAAGAAAAACGCCTATAATTCTATCCGGTGTTTACTTATAAGCTGAAACTATCTTAATCGCCATAATAATGTTGCTTAAGCTTATTGCTTTTCATCTTGATTTATTCAAGTTATTGTTATATCGCTGCTCCGTAAGGATAATGACAACTGCAATAAAAATTGAAAATTATAAAATTAAATTTCAATTCGTCTTGATAGAATCGCCTATGGGTACGGTTTAATTCTTCTATTAGAATATTTTATAAACATATATAGGTAATGTCGATTTACAAACATCTTGGCATTTATGAGACTGCCAAGACCATAAAGTCAATTTCACAAAATTTTACAGTTGCGCCATTATACTTCCAGAACAGCGATATAATAGTCTTCATCATTTTGACTATTTAGGGTTATCTCAAAACCGTTCATCTTTTTTATTATTGGGAAAAACATATACTTGTTTAGTTTATAACTTATACTTATTGCTAATGAAGCTCTGAAATGGGACATTTTTTACATTCTATCTGTTTTCCTCTCAACTGCATCCGCAACCAACTTTTATTTGAACATGTTTGGTCAACAAAATCCCACCATTATATACCATAACTTTAACTAGTTATGTATAATTCTTATTGTAAAGGTAACCAAGAGGATGGATGTTTATGTTTAGTTTCATTCATCACCTTTCATCAAAATGTTTATTCATGAGCATAATATACATTAAGATAAGTTAACAAAAACGTATTCTTACTTTGACTTGGCTTTTGAAAGAGCATCAAGCTGTTCTTGGTAATCAACAACAACTTCTTGGTGCTTCTTACGAAGGAGATGGGCAGTTTCTTCTGACTCGAGATGGACATCTTCGAGGAGCTTCCTTAGCTTCAGTAACTCGGTATCCCTCTTCTTGTTAATTTCAAACTAAATATTAAATTTTTACATTAATATTTTAAAACCTTATTATTCATCAAGTAATATTAAATAAATAAATATACGAGGGTAAGCAGCTAAGTATCAAAAAGTTCCAAAAAAATTTTCACAACAGAATAATCTATATGCTATTGTAAATTTCATAGATTCTAACACATTTGATTAAGCCTAAATAAGAATAGAAACTGTCAAGATATTCAATCTTGTCCATTCCTTCATCATATTCATGGTGCACTAATTTTTAGTACTTAGATAAAATTTCAAATCTTCAATGAAAGTTTTAAACAATACACTAGCATTTAAAAAAAATCTCTTTTCTATATTCTTATACCATTAAAAAAAAGAATTAAATATATATTTCAATTAACGTGACAAATGGAAGTTTGTAATGTGGGCACCTAATTAAAAAAAGTTTGTTTTTTATTAAAAGTTGATATAATTTATATTATTTTTACATTTCCAGTAAGAAAATGCAAATCTTTTTATATTTTAAACTTTAAACTGTTCATTTAATAGATTAATTGGAAAAGCTTATTTGCCCATTTTCAAACCTGCTAGCCTATTGCTTTACATTCGTACATTAAAGTACCCATATTATGCATTTAAACACATAGTTCTGCATAAAAGTTGATTTTTCTTATCCTTAGAAATATTTATTTCTTAAATTAGTGGATCGCCATATTCTTTAAAGAAACTGTTTGAAATAAATATTGCAGTAAAAGTAGAAGTACAAATAATCTTGTTTTTTATATCATGGCATGGTATATGTAATTGAGAGAATGAACATTAAAAAAAGAAAATAGTAAACCTGAAATGAGTATATAAGTCATGTATATTTATTTATTAAATTTCATTTAATAAATTGCATGAAGTTTTGAAGGATTTACCTTTATTTTCTTCAAATTTAATAATGGAATAAACTTTTAATGAAAAAAAAAAGAAGTAATATATAAAGCAAGTTATAAAATAAAATAAAGTAATTATTTATTAGTATGCTTTTATTCCTTAAGTATTTAAAATATAAAAGTTTTATTGTAATTCATAAAATAAATTATACTATTTATTTCATATAATATTTCAGAAATATATCAACAAAAATTATAATCTATTAATCATTTTCACATTTCCTTTTTTTTTTCCAAATAAGTAGATTTATATTTATAAAATGTATGGCTTCATAAAGGCATTTGAAGTATTGCTATCATATAATCTTATAAGGTAAAATGACTATATGGTTAAAGACTACTTCTAACAGTGTAATAGATCTTAAATGCAATGATTCTAAATATAGACAGTTCAATCTTAAGTAGTAAATATATCTTAACTAAAATAGTTAATCTAACCTTAATATAATTTTTCATTTGTTAAAAACAAATAAAATAACAATTCAGTGACTTATAATAGTTTAAGACCAGTTGGAAAATTGTAGTAAATCATAAGCATGTGTAAATCCCCTTTTGTTGTTTGACAGTCATTTTTTTTACAGTAAATAAATATAGAAGGTATTCATTGTGTTTGAATATTATAATATATGTAGTTACATTATATTTAATAAAAAAAAAATATGAAAACAAAGTATATGAAATTTGACAAGCACAAACAGGCAATAGCCCTAAATACAAACCAAAGGGATGAAATTTTCCATTCCTGATTCTAAAACCAATATCAAATTCTCACATTTTATTTTTTACTTTTACACAAATGTCTTATGCCCATTAACAGGCTTAAATAATAAGAAATAAATTGTTATATATATATATATATTTTTTTTTTTACAATAGTAATAAGCAATTTTTTTTTTCATGGAACAGCATTAAAGATGACGAGAATATCATTATTTTCACTTCATTTCATAGCCCTTCTCTACTTCCTTCTTTCTTCCCACCTTTTCCTCATTCTTTCCGATGGTCCTTTCCTTCTTTCCTCAGTCCACGCTATTCCTTTTCTCGCATCTCTCTTTCCTACAAGGACCTGAATTTCTTTTAGTCTTTTCCCTTAGGCATTCCTACCGAATCAGTCTTGGTCTGTTATTTTCAGTCTCTCAGTTTCTTTCTTCATCTCTTTGATGTACCCCCCTCCTTCTCCAGCACTCTTGCATCCTCTCATTTTATAGAAGATTCCTCTATGTATAAGCATTATTTAAAACAAAAATTATCCAATAATGAACATATCGTTGATACAAATACAAAGTATCGAATGTGAAAAACGTCACTTTTCAGAAGATTGAAAAAACTGTTTCAAAGTTCATTCAATTGAATCAGTGCGTAGCGTCAACCGTATTTTACCTATGGCATTACATTATAAATATTTTGCTTTCAGGAATAATTGAATTTATATTTATTTTTTTCATAAAACAATAGTATATTAAATAATTAATATAATATAAAAAATAATTCATAAATAATATATTAAGATAAGTTTACCTGACTCTCGGCTCCTCCTTCAGCTTCCTCGAGCCTCTCATGAAGTGTGAGGACTTGTACGCTCAGGTCAGCTTTCTCGCGTTCAATCTGCGCAACAACAATGTTTCGATTAGTATATTGCATTCTTTTATTAGCTAGTCATGCAACTAATTATTTAATTAAATGATTGAGATTGCAATTGTCAATAACTAGAATTAGTAAGTATGGCTAAGCCAGCTAGTGTTAGAAATAAAAAAAAAATCATATTAAAGCATAATCCAAAAGAGGGATTCCCAACGTGGGAGCATGAAGATAAATCAAATAAATTCTCATTTAGTATTATTTATTTCTCTATTTGCAGTGTATCTTCATCTTAAATTGAAACTTATAATTTGTATCTTGTGATAGTAAAACAATATTTTGTTTTCAATCCAATACTTATTTTTTTTATATGCTCATGCAGTTTATTGTGTAATAGGGGCTTGGGAACCCCTGATCAAGAATATTATGTGTTGTTAAGCAGTTAGGAGTAATTTGATTTTCTAAATCTTAATTAACCTTGTAATTTAATTAATAAATTTGTTCATATTTATTAAAAAAATTCATTACCGGATAAAATTTGGTAATTATAAAAATTGGTTTATTACTTCTGACTGTTATTTATAAAAAACATCTGGTGTATCAATTTATAAATGGTACCATATCACATTGAATTGAGCCCAATAGAAAATAGGCTCGATATATTTTTGCTAACAATTAAGTTATCAATAGAATAATTATGTATAATGTTTTGGAGGATTTCTAGTTTTTGAGTAATTCAATTTCGGCAGAATACTTTTTGATGATTGTTTACTAAGTGAAATTTATAGATTTATAACAGAAAGCTGATCTAAAACATCATTTTATTACAAATCATTTACATAATACAATATTTGTACTTGTAATGATTGTATATTTTTAAGAAGAATTTTAAAAAAATGGACCAGTTTTGTACTTAAATATAAAATTTTAGTGTTAGAGTTTTTCTACATATTTATTTATTCATTTATACGAGGATGGTTTAAGGTGACTGAAATTTATCAACATTTTAATAAAATCATAATTTGGTGAAACATCAGCATTAAGTACCTACTCCAAGTCTATATTAATATGACTAGGTCTATGTCAATGACTTTTACTGATTTATACAGAGTTTAATTACAAACATAACAAATACAAAAAGTTTTTATATCATCTTGAAGTATGAAAGCCTCCAAATTTTTGGGTTCAATTTCAGAGGAAAGCCAGGGATAGCACTCTTATTATACATTTTTTTTTTATTTGACTTTTGGGTTTTATATAACTATAAAAATACAACCTCAAAATTTTTTGGATGCTAAAAATTTTGTTTTTTTGAAAATTGAATATTGAAAGTAATAAACTAAAAAATGCAAATCGCATCATACTAGTTTGTTTATTTAATGTCACTTAATGCTGCTATGGCTAATCGGATGATGCTACTGTTGGAGCACTTAATTTTGTCTATTTAGGTATAATTATTATAGGGATCTATAATTTGTATCTGACACCCAGGTACAAGACCGTCATTTTACGTTCTCTCCGAAGAACAGCATAACCAAGGACTTTTTACACCCTATAAAAAATCTAGGACCTCCTGCCAAACCGTGAACCATTGATCCTGGATAAAGAAAAATCTATGTTATGCAAACCTCTCACTTTATAGGGACTAGGTGAGCCCCAGGAAGGTTTTTGAATACCAAAGGGTTGAACGTTAACAGATTAAATAATTAATATGACACAGCCAGTCTTGAATCTTAGATCAGTAACCTAGTCCAGTCCCCTTCCTAATGTACTATGCTAGTTTATTATTATTTATTATAATAATTAATAGGGCATAAATTTGCTAATGAATATGAAAAAAAATCTTATTAACATTGAAAACAAAAATGAAACTTTAAGGGGGAAAATATACATTATTGCACGAAAAAATTGCTGTAATAACAACTGGAATATCTCATCATGAAATTTTAATGATAAAATACTAGAAGTATGAGTTTTTAATGCATGTTCAAGTTTCCTAATTAGTAGATAAATTCGTTATTTGTTTATTGTTGTCAGTAAATATTGTTATTATTACTTTTACTTAATTAATTTTTGTTATTAATAAAAAATATTTATTTATTGATTTTTTTCACTAATAATTATATTTTTCAAGAAAAAATTCTCTGATTAAATTTTCTATATAATTTTTTTTTTTTGTATAAATTTGAGCATTAATAGAATTTAGTTTTCGTACCAGATCTGTTCTGTGGTATTTATTTATTTATTCTAACCTAGTTCTAGAAAAAAGTCCTTTTTTCGAATTTATTTTTTTCGGCACAAAAGAAACGAATGGTAGGATACTATATATTTTTATTGCACTGATTCGTAATTCTTGATAATAAGCAATCTTTCCGACTGCCTTATTTTGTGGCGTAATATGCTGCCACTTCCGCAATACCTGGCAGTCTTGCGGGTTGAGTATTCTTCTGTTCAGGCGTAGAAGGGTTTACGAGTTCATGCTTGCCACTAGCCGCAAATCCAAACAAACGCCTACAAGCGCTTAATTAATAAAGGAGCAAATGTGGTATTTACACTTATTTTATTTATTACTTATTATATTAAAGAGGGAGCGGATTGGCTCAGTGGTAGAGCACTGAGTTGCCATGCCGGAAATCCTGGTTCAAATCCCGCTGCGGGCAAGACTTATTTAGTCTGTTTGCAGCCGGAGATGGATCCTCCTGGATCGATGGATCTATGACCTTCCTGGGGCTCACCCAGCCTCTATAAAATATTATAAAAATAGAGTACCCAAAATAAGGGGGGGACATCTGGTGGTTGAGCGTGACCTAGGACAAGTCACCTCCTAGCAGAACCGTTCTCCATGAAACAGTACAGTCTCTACCATGTACTGGACCCCAGACCCATTCACGGGTTATAGTGGTACAGAATTTTATATTTTTTATATTAAAGAGAAGTAAATATGGCGGAAATTGGACTTGTATGGGCTAACATTTTCGGATTAAATTATTTTATTTTGAAAATAACTAAAAATAGAACGGATTTGTCTGTTCTTTGCCCTGAAATTTAAATCACTTGATCGTTTATTGGAAACCATTTGAGAGAGTACGGAATGTTCCAGAATAGATATTGAAACTTATAATTGGCGAAAATATTAAATCATTATCAATTTCGTTCAAACAATTAATCGAAATATTTGAACAGATTCCAAGGCAAGATTAAGAACATTTTGGCATTAGGAACAATTAATTTCACACGTTTCTTCGATTATTTTTCTTTACTCTTATAATAATTACATATTTTCCAGCAAGATGCATTTCAGAATTATTATTCTTTGTCTTAACTATATCAAATACTACCATGTCCTCCGGTTGTATTATTTCTTAATTTGACTCTTCGGTATTGTCTTTGAACTTGTATATTTTCCGACAATATAGAAAAAGATTGAATCTTGATTGTATGTTTTATTTAAAAATTAAGACCGGCTGTTACCATTTGATCGGATATTTTTATTATTTTTCGTTAAGCAAATATTCTATTCTGTGAAAAACGCTGTGATAAAAATATTAGTGAGTAGCCTGCATAAAAATAAAATTCAACCTATTACAGATAACGGAAAATCTTAGTTTGTGTGTTGATGTTTTGCCAAATATGATCGGACTTTCGTCCAAAAAGATTCGGAAGCAACGTAAAATTCGAACCATCTACAAAGAAAAATTGTACTAAAACATTTTTAAAATAATTAACGATTGTCCTACAACATCTCTAGGTTAGGTATTATTTTTCAAACATTTAAATTCTGATTTTTCCTATATCACTGTGTTTATGCAAGGCTCATAAAAACCAAGCTTGTTAAAATAAACATATTTTCAATTTTAAATATTGCACTTAATTTTGAAAAAATACTTTAAACTTGGACACCTTAAGATTGACTTAAAACATTAAACCATCAGTCATAAAGTCATCCCAGTTTACGGTATATTTATGTAGAAAATAGATTTTATTTCTAGGAAAAATAACCTTTTAAAGAAAAAAAATTATTAAAACGATATTTTATCGATATATATACCTATTTCGATATATAATTGAAAAATACGACATCCTTTCATTCTTATATCATTAAGTCTCGTTTCAAAAAAGAAAATATGGATTTCCATTTCGATGTATATATTTTTTTCGATATCGATATCCCTACAGATTCTGCCATCAATATTGTAATATCATGTTGGTACAGCTGAGACGATCTCGATTATTTTTATTTAAATAAAATGTCAAAAGAGGACTATGATGATTAGCGTCTAATAAAGATTTATAGAATAAATATCACGTTATTTATGTGCATCTCGAAAAAAAAAAAGATATTTCATTATGTGTTATCGAGATAATTATGGGAAGGTTATCACTATACAGGTTATGAGTTGATCACTAAGTTGAGCGGTAACGGTTGGGTGTAAAAAGAAAAATCTATTTCTTGACAATGAAAGAATATTACACTGGATACTAGGTAAGCAGCAATATTTAGCTTTTGATAAATTTGTTTATGACACATCGAGTCAAGAACTTAAATTTTCGTTTTATTAAAATAAAAGATAGATTTAAAAAAAATGCTAGTCAGTAAGCTGGGTCTAGAGATGACGTCAGTTCGGTTCTGTCAAGTTGCCAAGATCTGACCAATATAGATTATTTATATCTCATTTGTGGTTCTCTTCCGAATTCGGTTCTGTAACACGTATAAATGATCTTAGCTTTGTTTCACAGTATCGTTCAAATCAATAACTGTCTCTAAATTTATAAACTTTTCTGTATCTGCTTATAGTAGTTGCAAATCAGTATTGCAAAAACGGGAGATGGTTATGTGTGGCCCCAATGCTCGGAAATATAGACTTCTTTTTTTTTTAAGAGGATATACTGACTTGCTGAATAACTCAATACTTGGAAGTCCTATTAAACTATTTTGAAGGCGTTGATAGAAATTGGTGATGTAACACTTCCTAACGAAAACTAGTCTTTCCTATTCTGGTCGGAGTAGAATATTTATTCGGAAAAACGGAGACTGCATCGTTGGATCAACGGTTGTTTAGGGAGGTGATTTGTCCTAGATTACGCTCAACCACCAGATTACCCCCCCCTTATTTTGGGTTCCCACTTTATAGAGGCTGAATGAGCCCCCAGGAGGGTCCTAGATCGTATAGGATCCATCTCCGGCTGCTAACTGATTAAATAAAAGTCTTGCCAGC
This sequence comes from Arma custos, assembly GCA_037127475.1. Classification (NCBI taxonomy): domain Eukaryota; kingdom Metazoa; phylum Arthropoda; class Insecta; order Hemiptera; family Pentatomidae; genus Arma; species Arma custos. Next base: position 134,751,716 of record CM073764.1, on the reverse strand, counting down.
AGCGGGATTCGAACCGAGGACCTTCAGCATGGCAACAGAGCGCTCTACCACTGAGCCACACCGCTCCCGTAACCACGGGTTGGATTTCGTTAAGCGTAGTCTTATGGATTCGGGTTTGGGTGGTAACCCGTGGAGAAGTTTGAAAATCGATTGGTGATATCAGAATCGAACCTTATGGTTGGCTTAGTCTTTTTTTATCAGAGATATGCGGTAGCAGCCTTTAATTGAGAAATAAAAGAAAATTAATAGGAATTTCTCATTACAAAATTATTAGTTACTATTCTCTGTTTATAAAAGGGGCGTTGAATCTATACTTTGCCACAACGTTTACATATCAGATGAAACGGTAAACGATTTAGTACGGGAACTTAAAACGTTTTGGCAGTAAATATTTAAAGAAGGGTTGGGCAGTCGGAATTTTGATGATGATGACTTGTTACACTATCAATTATAACCTAACACGAGACATGTTAGGTGTTTTAAATTCTTTTTATCCGAATAAAATCGATTATTCAGAGTTTTATAGTTAAGTTAATAGCTCTATTAGGAAGAATTGGAACCCAATGTAATCATATTAACAGTATGACCTCAAAGTGTGCCATCCAAAATGTTTATGAAGTCGTCAACCTCAAGAAGGAATCTATTCTTACTCCATATTTTGTTGTAGTAATACTAAACATTTATTTTTTAAATATTGATGCTTAATTTTCCAAGGGGCCTATTCATGCATTAATACAAAAATTAAGTAACGATTTTCAAAAATTGAAATAAGTTTAAACAAAATCTGTTATTCCTATATTTAAATTTAATTTTTGTTATTTAACTACAAGCCAAGCTTTTAAGTTATAAATTTCGAAAAAAAAAATCCAAAATTTTGAATCCATAATTTTTGACTCCGCGTCAAACCCCCATATAAGTTTCATGTTTGATATTGTTCTTATTCAGGATGGATAAAATATTTTGTTGAAGAAAACTCTCTTTAAACAAAAATAAGAAACCCCAATTAAAAATATGGATTTTTATTATCATCATCAATTGAAGAAAACTATCATGAAACAGATATTTAGATCAAATATAGCAGACTTCAACATCAACATTGGAGCCATTAACCAATGCTAAAAATCTGTGATCTCGGAGTCAGGACTACTCTAATTGATGAGTCTTTCAAGATTTTTTGATCTGAAATGTTTGTTGTTTCTAGCTGGCTGCCATATATGTGATTTTTTGCAAAGAAAAGATAAAATTACTAGAAAAAACATTTCACCAGAAGACCAAATGCACAGCTGTACACGTAAATGCTCTAATTTCCAGATTTAGATCAATCAGTTGGAGAGAACTTGGACAGAATAAAGAGAAAGTAAACGATGTCAATCTGTTTGGAGCTATTTCTAGTATCGATTAACAAACACTCGATGCAATCCCTTAGCCAAGAATCGATATGCTCTACTAACACAGGCCACTGCCATAATGATAACATCTATATTTATATTTATGACCTATATTTATAATGAAACAATATTGGAAGATATTTTTTGAAATATTATATCAAGAAGAAAATGGTCATGGTATATAATAAAAAATATTTTGTTTAAATTGTAAGGGTAGTAAAGAATTGTTAAAATTTATTTAATATGCCACTTTAATATTTACTGTTTTATAAAACATTTGTTCCGCAGGTTGTCGCTTCGAGTTGAGTTACAACATTCATTTCATTTTTAATAATATCCAAAAATAAAAATAATCGTAATCTGTAGTACGGAAAATAGAATACAATTACGGGTAATGGAGTAGATTTCACTAATCTTACTAATATTATAAATGTGAATGTTTGTCTCTCTTTCACGCAAAAACTACTGGACGGATTTGGATGAAACTTTACAGTAATATAGGTTATACTTCAGAATAACACATAGGCTATAGCAAGCGCGGATTTATGGGAGGGTGCAAGGGGGCACGTGCTCCCCCCGACAGTATTTTAGGTACTGTGGAGAATCCATTATTGTACATTAATAAAGGCATATCACATGATGATCTATGTGGGGGCAAGGGGGCATGTGCCCACCCCCGTTATAGTACATAATTAAAGGTAAATCAGGAACTTAGCATCTTGAAATTTGTAGTTAGGTTCTGTGTATAGTTTAAGAAAGAAATTCGGATAATTCCACTCTAAGGGTTTCCCCTTTAATATAATAGGGATTCAAAGGTTGTATAGAATCCTTCAGTTTTGAAGTTAGACATCTGAAATTTCGGATGTTCGAGTAACTTATATTTAAAAAAAATAATTAAATTATTTATTTAAAATGATCTTTCACGAAACTTTACGTGGCAGACCAAATTCCACGCGTGCGAAGCCGCGGGCATAAGCTAGTCATGATGTATGTTTGATGAAGCGATCATTTATAGATGAAATGGTTACCGAAGTATTTACATTCTCTTCTCCGTACTAAAGCTCATGGTGAATTATATTTTTGAAAAACAGTAAAAATGTAACGAATAAACAGTTAAATCTTGTAACTAAACTCGAAGCGCCAACCTGGGAAACAGATACCAATATTTTAAGACATTACAATTAACGCACGGAAATAGATAAATGCCAACGCCAGCAAAAACGTATTTCACGTTGGGAGTCACCTTTGGTGTAGTTGTGAGCACAGTAACCTTCTATTCCCAAGGTCGCGAGTACGCAGTCCAACTAATTACGTAGTGACGTAAAATGGCGGCTATATATATATATATATATATATATATATATATATATATATATATATATATATATATATTATTTAATGATATGACAAATCCCTTCCACTGCTTTCCTAATTTAATTATAATGATTTTTTTTTATTTTATATCCATTTTAGTTGTATTTTTTTTTTTAAATTACTCTATCATGAATAAATTTGTATACATTTTATAAAATCATAATTGATGTATTTTGTTTTGTTTTTATTACAATTACTATCTACAGACGAACGAAACGTTGAATTGAAATATTATTTTATTTATTTCTATTAAATCTTTAATTTCCACCCGGACGAATTATCCTCCAGAAAAAAAAAATAGGAGTAAACCTATAATAAAATCAATAAATAATAAAAAATTTGTGGTGTTCACGGAGTGAAGCAGAGGATATCATGTTTATCACGCAAAGCTGTGAATCTTCAGTTAATTTTTTTTAAATTTTATTGTAGGGTAAGTTTCTAAAATTAACACTAATTCCAACAATGAAATTTAATGATGGGTAGAATTAATCTGTAGAAGGACAGATCCGATACAAGATATTTGGATGAAGTAAATGTTCGATATAATTTACAAAAACAAATCAAAATTAAAATTGAATAATATAACATCACAATAATAAACATTTTCCTGTCACCGTTGATAAGCAGCTATACCAATCATTAAATTACCCATTCATATAGTTAAGCTTAAAATCATAAATGACAACATGAAGGTTATAGTTGGGGTTGAAATCATAAACAACATGGAGGTTATAGTGAGGTTATGACAGAGTCCCATCTTTGTGTGAATTTTAAGTTTCTAAAAACGTGGTACGATACGTAATCATTATGGGATTAAAACAATCGTATAACACGATAAAACAATAATTTATTCAAATAAAAATATTGAACTTTATAATAAAAACTAAAGTGGGCGACGCTAAGCTGTCGTAATCTCGAACATATAATGCACATTCTCAAATATATTATTTTATTGTATCGTACAACTTACAGGTTAACACCAGAGTTGGGCAAAAAGTAATTTCAATTACAATTACGAATATTTACCAATTATTGTAATTTAAACTTGCACAGGTACAGTTACATTATAAATTATTGTAATTGTAATTGCAATTATATTATGAATCATTGTAATTGTAGTTGTCATAGGCAAATAAAATTACCGTTAAGGCAAAGTAATACAATTACATGTAATTGTAACTGGTAATTGCAAGTCTTACGCCAAAGTGATAGGTATTAAAAAAATAAACAACCCATCTATATATTCTTGAATTCTTTATATATTTGTCTTATGAATGAAAAGTTGCCATTATTGCGGTAAAATGAACGTGATGAATTCTCTTTAATTTTTTTTTTTCAACTGTTAATAAAAAATTGGGGGAAATGGATTTTATTCCAGTGGGAATGCGCAGCCTGCAGGACTACTTTTGCTTAATTACTCAATTTTTGTCTGTTTTAATAAGTAATTTTATTGCTACAACTACAAGTGCAAGTAATTGTAGTTTAATTACAGGTAATGTAATTGTAATTGCGATTACTGTGACAAAAATAATCGTAATTAAGAGCCTCAATTCTAATTACAGTAATTGTAATTGGATATTACAATTACTTCATGTAATTGTTTTTTGAAAAACAGAATGTTTTTTTATTTTTGACCGTTTAAATGTTTTCTATTGACAGTATGGTCCATTTTCGTACATGTAATTAAATACTCATGTAATTAATTACTGCCCAACTCTGGTTAACACAAAGCGCTAAGCTTGTATATAAGATATTTTCAAAAAAAGGTACGATACATGATTTAGCTGGAGTCTTAAAGGATTTATTAATTTTAATAATGGGATTATTAGCAGAAATTCCACTAAACAAACATCTATTCCATTGAGATCAGTTTCCTCTAGTATAAAGAAGGGAGGTGGGAAGTGTAGCCTATCTCTAAATAGGCTGGAAGGTTCTTGGCTCTTTTCCTCCGACTCTTGGCATCAGGCCACTTTGCCCGATTTTTGGAATTTCCATATCGTAAAGTCTAGTCTGGGGACGCGGTAGCTGAGTAGTTAGAGCGCTGAGTTACTCTGCGGAAAGAACCGGGTTGTAATCCGGCCGTGGGAGGTAAATGACTTAAACGATATACAATCATAAATGGAAACTGTGGGATCTTCAGAAACTACTAGGGTTGTGTTGGGAGTGGAGTAACTAAGTCCAATGATCGAAGAGTCAGCTGTGGCAGATGAATTATTTATTTTATTAATAGCCTTAAATCGACCTTGTAGAACTGCAGGCCCTTTTGGGCACGCTCAGCCTCAATAAATTAATTACTCTTAATTGAGGGGAGGAAATTGAAGATTAAGCGTGATCTCAGCAAATCAGCTCCCTGCACAACAGTTGTCGCAAAAACAGCAGTATCTACTATGTACCAAACCCAAGACTCTTCGAGTTAATTTTATAAAATCAAAATATAAGTTCTAGACAAGAAGATTTATGTGTTACCTTATAACTGTATAAATTACTTCTTTTTTCTAAAATCGTCAATTTTTAAATTCCGGATTTCTAAACTACACATTTTAGATATTCATAATTGTATTTATTATAATTTCTTTTAAGAATAGTTAGATCTAGTTAAAGCCGGTGAAACAGAAGCCGCGGGTATTTCTAGAGGACATCGAGAGCTGTCGCCTAGGTGACATATATATTGTTGAAAGAACTTGGCAGTGTTAAAATAAGGCCAACGCCATTTAAATACCCTCAGAAGCCTCCCAGAAGCTATTTCCGTTCTGGGGCTACTTCGGGAGGGGAGATCGTGTCTCGGCCTTCAGGGTAGCCGATTGGATTACACTTGCTGTCTTCTTCCGAAGGGTCGTCTTTAAGAATAAATAGAAGTAGATGGAGTATAAGGGTAGAAGAAAAAAAAATAAACTTGTGAACCGTTCATAAATAAATTATTTTTAATAAATAATAATACAACCCAAGAACGGTATTTGATTACATATTTGGGAGTGTACTGTTTCCAAGCCAACGATTATGAAGAGAGATAATTTGATTAAGATCAAGCCCCTTAGCCATCAATCCCCCCCTTAATTAAGAGTACCTATTTTATAGAGGTTGAGTGAACCCAAAGGGGGGGGAGGGTCTTCTGTTTACACAGGGTAGATTTAATGCTATTAACAGAAGAAATAATTTATCTGTAACAGCTAGCTCCTCGATCTTGGAACTTAGTTACGTCACCACCGTTAAATATTTATTCATAAAATATATTGAATTTAGTTTAGATTAGAAACCTTTAAACGAACAATATAATATAACAAAAATTAAATAAAAGGTGCAATTATTTTCTTTTCCAAACACTTTGCCCCAATATTTTTTTAAAAAATATTTTAGTTTATTTAAACCCCAGCCTTAAAAAAACAATCATTTTCAAAACAATATATATTTATTTTCAAATCGCATATATATTTAAAATGCCGAGGCATTATAAAATATATGAATATAATCTTAAAATAGACCGGGAAAGCATGTGTGGTGTGGGCGTCTGCCGGCTGTATAGGAGTGGAACTTGAAATTGATATCTCCCCTAAAATATATTTATTTTTGTATATCAGTATAGGTATTTGTATATGTATGGTATAGAAGATTCCAACAAAACGGAAATAATAAAATTAAAACCACCACACAGCAAACTAGGAAACCAAATAAAAAATGCTATGTTACATTAAAGCTACAAAAAAATTTTAAATAATGTTTTAAAATATTACTTAATGATAAAAGAAACAAAAGAAAAAAGAAACAAACAATACTACATTCAAATAAAAAAACTATGGAAAGCAGAACAAAAACAGGAATTAATGACCAAAGATACAAAGTATTACTATTATCTAATATGAATTGGGTAAAGGCGAAATGTCAATATACATTTATTAATGCAGGTATTTAGAAAAGAAAGAAAACTATTTAAAAATTATATATATATATATATATCCATTTTAAATCTTAAAATTATTAAGTCCATGTGCAAAGTAAGCAACATCATTACGAATAATATATGATTCATTCAATTTTTATTATATGAATGGATAAACTTTAGGATTATTGGTGTTACATAACAGTTAGGTAGCAAAATAGATAGCGGTTAATTATAAAATGGTTAGTTATTATTATGTTTACGGTTTTTAATATTTGAATTGTATTTTACCTGTTATTGTATTATGCATTCCTAACTTTTTCTATTATTAGAAACATTTTTATGGGAAATTCTTTATTTTAAATTGTTATTTAAAATTAATTCATTATTAGATAATAAAAGAAAAATTCTAGATTTATTTCATAATTAAACTATTACGAATATATATATACAGATACAAAAATATATGTATTAATATATAATATATATCTAAAAACGATTTTTTCTCAGAGGAATTCGCCCTGAAGGCAGGAATAACCAGGGCGGTTGCCATAGAGATAAAAATATTTCCGACTAAAGAACTTGAGCCGCGACCTAATTTGGGCAGGCCAGATCTTCTCGTCACTAATACTACACTCTTCTTTGCCTGGAAACTATAGTATTGTTTAATAATTAATAATAATAATAGTATAATAAGGCTTATGAAGAGATAAACTTAGTAAAATTATTATTATTACTCAGAAAAATCAGGGAGGTTTCATTAGTCAGGCCTTACAACCAAGGCATGTAAAGAAATTCTTAATGTAATGAAATGATAAATTTTCTAATTTTATCATACATTTAATATGCAAAGATTATTGATTATAAAATAATTGAATTTATTTTAAATTTGAAGCTAATAATAAAGCTAATAGGGAATTTCTATTTCAATATGGCCGCTTTAAAAAAAAGGTTTCGATTCTCAAGGTCATCGAATGAATCATATGTTAGAATTATAAAATGGATATTGTTTTTTAAAATATAATTATTGTTATATATTGTAACGTATATATTTTTTTTTGTTTAATAAATACTGTTAAAATTTCAAACGTTTTGCCTTAAAGCACACACTGATTTGATGGGTACTGTGGGGAATTTCTGACTATCGGAAGGTTTATTATAGATTGCAGCTGATTGATATTTTAAAAATATATTTATTGTAAAATTTTTCATCCAAAAAAAGTAAACTATTATTATTACTTTAAATATTTATCAAAACTTCAAACTTCCCTCCCTTACAGCACACACTGATTTCATGGTTCTACTAAAAAATGAAGCTGATTTATAATCTAAAATATTGCATGATTGTTCGCTCAAAAAATGTAAACTGTTATTAAAAATATAAATATTTATTTAAAAAGTTCAATCTTTTTGTAATAGCACACACTGGATGGTTATAGCAAAAAATTTCTGGCGCCTGGGAGGCCTACTTAAGAATGAAACTGATTGGTCAATGACAATAAGCAAAGCGGAAAATATGTTAGGATAGCGAATGGCCATTATTATTTTTTTTTGGAACTCACCCGCTGCCTGAGTTCTCGTTCGGATTCCAGATCTTCGCTGAGAAGTCGGATCTTGTCCTGTGCAAAAAGTTGTGATATGAGGACTCTGAAGTGAGGTTTGTCGAGAACTGGGACAGAACTAGAGAGATGAGACTTACCTCGAGCCTAGACAGGGCACTGAGGTCGGCAGAGTATTCGATGTTGACGTCGGCGGTGCCGCCCCCGCTGGAGCGGTAGGTGTACTTGGCGGTCCGAGAGGTAGCCAGAGGCATGGTGCGAGCCGGAGCGTGGACTGGTGAGAACTGCCGCTGAGTCGCGACGAGGGAGGAGATGCGCCGCGCTCTCGCCTTGTCACAGTATTGGCCGCCTCGCGGCTCCGCCCCCGGCCTCCCCACTTCAGCGCATGCGTCGCCCCGCCCCCGCCTCCTCTCTCAATGGACATGGGCTCTCGTTACCTAGAGCTTCCTCCGGGCTCCACCTGATCCTGGAGGTGGAGGGATCATCGAACCTTATCGCACGTCCGTGCTACTCACGTGTCCTTCGTGGCATGTGACAGCGGCGACATTCCAATCATCTGCAAGGGCAAGCTAAAATTGCAATCCACTTTTGGAGACATTTTCTCGTGATATCGCCCCATTGACTTCTAGTTTTCCATTTTCGTTTTATACATGTTGGGAGGTTTTATAAGAAATGTCTGGTTTTATTATTTCTAAAATTCAAAGTGGGATTAATGGACATCTCATGTTTACTATGCTTATCTTTACAACATCTAAAAATGACCTAAATTTCTTTATTATGTCATCAAATATGACCATGTAAACAACTATAGTGTAATTTTTGTTTATGAATACAAACAGGATCCCAAGCTGCAAGGAACATTACCACCGCGTACTGGGATGGGTGTTGTAAAGAACGGGTCATTCGTCGTTAGATTGAGAAATTATTACTTACATTAATTCATATATAATTAGTAAAATAGAGCCAAAAACTCAAAAAGAAACACTATTATTTATTATAATGCAATTGGGAAAAACCACAATGCAAAGCCTTATGTTTCAAAAAATACACCCACTTACCAGTCGACGTTTCGCCTATTCAGGCATTATCAAGACACCAAAATCAAAAAGGGGTTATGTGAATCGCATCTCGAAGAAAAAGGTTGTATGTTGTATGTCTTCGTGGTGGGGTGCTGTCTCATGTTTGGAGCCTGTTTGGGCTGTTGATCGTTGGGATGTTTTGCACCTTTTTCTTCGAGATGCGATTCACATAAGCCCTTTTTGATTTTGGTGTCTTGATAATGCCTGAATAGGCGAAACGTCGACTGGTAAGTAGGTGTATTTTTTGAAACATAAGGCTTTGCATTGTGGTTTTTCCCAATTGCATTATAATCATATATAATTAGTTTCTCCTATCAACCCAGCGACGAAACCAACACATCAACATCTTACAGCAGGGATACTGGCATATTTATTTTTGCTGCGATGAGTCCTGGCTTCCTCCATGAGTCCAGTCGTCTCTGTTTTGTGTTGTTGCCATCCAGCTCCCGATTCCTTCCTAAGATATCCCTCGCGTCTCTATCCACACCATCCAACCACCTCAGCTTTGGTCTCCCCCTTCTTCTAGTGCAGTAGAGAAGTTCTGTCAACAGCTATATAGGAGTGGCCTCATCTTCCATTCTAAACACATGGCCAGCCCATCATAGTCTTAGACAATTAAATAATGCAACAAAAACTTTTCAAAAAAAAAACCTGCATTGGTTATTCGGAAGGGAACTTTACTCTTTCACGATAACGAAAGACCTCATGTTTCATGACAGACAGTGAAGAAACTCAAGAAGCTGGGTTACGATGTCCTTCCACACCCACCTTATTACCATACCCAGACTTATCTCCATCTGTTCAGAACTTTGAACAATCATCATGAGGACACAGACCAAAAGAATCAACGAAGAGAAGTGCAGTCCATCTCATACTAACAGACTCGTCAAACAGAAACAGCAACCTTGCTTCAAGACGACCCACAAACAACTCAAGTTGTCTGATGTCTGAATCGGCGAAACCTTGACTGGTTGTTTTCCCCAAGAATGTTAGAGAAGTAAGGCTTTGTTTTTGGTATTTATTCTATTCATGATAACATTCTTTCATTTTAATTATGATTCTTGTCATATCAAATGAATTTTGTCATCAGCTAGTGATTTTGTATAAACAAAAAACCTCGACATTTTCAGAGCTAATTCAGTTTTTGGCCTTTATCTCCTAATTGGTGCGGCTTTGTTTAAAAAAACATGGGTGATTGTTTTTAAAGTAGATTGAATTTTCTACAATTCAACCGCAATTCTACAGGTCTAATAGATTCTGAGTTACGCCCCTTTGAAAATTGATCTTTTTCTCCAAGAAGTCCAAATTTTAAGTTTTGACCGACTTTCGTGAGGATCACCGGCCGAAGGAGTGATTCTACGATAAAAGTCAAGGTAGTAAATTTAATTATCTTTAATTAAGGCACAGGCCAAGTCCTGTAGGTGTAACAGATTCTGAGTTACGCCTCTTTGAAAATTGGCAGTTTTTTCCAAAAAGTCCAAATTTTAAGTTTTGGCTAACTTTTGTGAGGAACGCCGGCCGAAGGAGTGATCCTACGATGAAATTCAAATGAAATGGAGTTGTAATCAATTTAATTTGCTTTAATATAAGCATATAACGAAGCGGGTGTTTAAAGAAAATGATCTTGTACATCACGAATCAATCTAAAACAGCTTGTTTATTGTGAAGTATAAATATTTATTTTATATCAAAATTATAGATAAATTTGTAGTCTATTAAAAGCTAGGGGTCAACTATAGGATCTACAGACCCTTTTGGCATTTAACCCAGCCTCAATAAATTGGATACTCTTAATTGGAGGAAACCCGGCGATTGATCTAGTAAACGTTGAGTTAGCGCGATTCAGTACTTACAATGTATCTACTAATGTCTGGAGGTTTTTTTTTAACGAGTGGATCCATGACAGTTTAAGATATAGAATTAAGACACATGTATGTTGATAATAACATTTATTTTGTAAATATCTGGAATTCTACTAGAAAATACTAAAAATAAATACGGTCACCTGCGGTCTAGTGGTTAGCGTAACAAACTACTAAACCCAAGATCGCGGCTTCGTAGCCCGGCAGGTATCCCTAGGGTTTTTTAAAGGGAGTAAAAAATCCTCAGTTACGCCGTCCTTCGGAAGGGACGTTAAACGGGGTTCCCGAACCTGTACGATGTCAGGTACTCGTTAAAAATCCCTATCCTAATTAAACCTGGATAGGCAAAATTTAGAGCTCCCACTGTAGCATCGTCCATTTAGCCATAGCAGTATAAAGTGACGTTAAATGAACAAACAAACAAACTAAACATAAACAATAACCATAAAAATAGGTACGAATTTCTGGATCTAGGATTAGAGAATTGCCCGAACATCCTAGATCGATGTAATAAGTACTAAGACTGTCAAAAATGGACATTTTAAGTCCACGTCACCACATCAAGATGTAATAGAGACCAGGCCGCTATGCTTTATCACACTCATAAAAATCTGATACATTGCTTATCTAGTTATATAGATAATCATATATATAATCATGGACCAAGGTAGACGTGGAATAATTTAATAAACGAAATTCGAAGAATGGACGCGATGGATAAAAGGAGGGATGGAACTCTACATGGATTGGATCCTTAACGATTTATCGGGTGATTCGAATTGAAGGAGGATGAAGAAATAAGACAATTATTGGGATTAAGTAATTTGTTAGAAGAAATATGTGGGAAATATGATATCTTACTCTATTAAATGAATAGTGCTGAAATATGAGAAGGTCATTTATTACATCTTTACATTAACCATAAACTTCAAAAAGTTACTTTTACTCTCGCTCTAAAATCACATAATTAATGTTAATCTAATCGCGATATATTTTTACAATTAATTCTGCTATTTTAGCTAAATGAAAGTTGATATGGTTTGCAGTAATACGATTGAAAACGGTATAACTTAACAATAGCGTTGTGAGATAATATATATATATATATCAGTTTGGTATTTATTATTCAGTTATAAAATATGTTTGGTTAGTTAAAGGATGAAATGGCTAAAAAGAATTTCGAAACTTACTTTGGGCGAATGACTCAGATTAACGAGACTAAAGTGTGATTTAAAATGAATTTAGGGCGTACGGGATTTGGCACGAGACTTGAGCTGAGTTGTTGGCAGCATATCTCTCAGCTATGCAGTCATACCTTTCAAACATTAATGCCGTTTAAAATACGTTTTTCGAATAATCTACAGTTTTATATTATTTACAATTAATATGGGGATGTTGGACCGTTATTTGATGGCGAACAGTCACTGTTTTTGGTTTTCGCCGAAAGGCTACAAGAATGCCACACCCTGTCCTCTGGAATACAGAGATGTCCAACGGAAAGAAACGTCGAACTTTCATAGCCATAGTGGAGTCTATCCTGACATATGCTTAAGAAACATGGACAATGAAGGTCACCTGTGATCTAGTGGTTAGCGTAACAAACTACTAAGCCCAAGATCGCGGGTTCGTAGCCCGGCAGGCGGTCCTAGAATTTTTTTAAGGGAGTAAAAAATCCTTAGTTACGCCGTCCTTCGGAAGGGACGTTAAACGGGGGTCCCGAGCCAGTGCGATGTCAGGTACTCGTTAAAAATCCCTATCCTAATTAAAACCTGGGTAGGCAAAATTTAGAGCTCCCACTGTAGCATCGTCCGATTAGCAATAGCAGCATAAAGTGGATTTAAATGAACGAACAAACGAACGAACATGGATAATGAACCTCTGCCTGTACTCAAAGTTGAAGAATGCCGAGATGGATTTCTTTAGGAGGTGTATTAGTGTAGCTAGTCCGGATAAAATCAGAAATTAAGGAATTTGACAGAGAATGGATGTGAATATATCAACATATGAAAGGATCGGGGCCCGCCGCCTTAGATGGTACAGCCATATGAAAAGGATGTCGGACGATTGTTGGCCGAGGATCCAGTTTCTCCAGGATGGAGAGGACGCAGGTGGACGGAGGGAGTCCAGGAGGAGATGGCTGGAATCAGCTGGACCAAGAGGCCTATAAAGTAGAGTATAAATATATTTGTGAATTTGAGATGTAAGGGCATCTTTGAAAAAGCATACAAACAAATAGATCTATCCCACATTGGCAATCAAGGAGGTTGGTCAAGGAGGAAAAAAACTAGGTTTGAGTGGAAATAAAATTTTGCCATGAAAGGATTGATATCAAGTTTGGACCGAATCAGTAGACAACGGGACATTAAGGTCATTGCCCTCATCACTAGAGAATATACATACTTACAGTACCTACATATATACATTCTTTTTGCATTACTAATTATTTGTTTGTTCATTTAACGTCACTTTATGCTGCTATGGCTAATCGGACGATGCTACAGTGGGAGCTCTAAATTTTGCCTATCCAGGTTTAATTAGGATAGGGATTTTTAACGAGTACCTGACATCGTACAGGCTCGGGAACCCCGTTTAACGTCCCTTCCGAAGGACGGCGTAACTAAGGATTTTTTACTCTCTTTAAAAAATCCTAGGACCACCTGCCGGGCTACGAACCCGCGATCTTGGGCTTATTAGTTTGTTACGCTAACCACTAGACCACAGGTGACATTAGTACTTACTAAAAATATTGTTACATATTAAAATACTAACATACCATGCTATATTAAACATATAATAGAAGCATAAATACTTATATAAAGTTATTCATATTGAAATAAAACGTTATACATATTTATATAAACTTTAAAATACAATATAATATAAAATTTATATTAATTAAAAACGTTATACATATTAATTTATATTATTTATATAAACGTGATACATATTAATAGGTATTTTCCTTATACACATACATAGCTTATGTTTATATTCATGCTTGTGTCGTTAATGAATAATTGAAATAGTGTTGCAAAGTAAAGTATTACATACACACATATATGCATGTTTATACATATATTTGATATATATATATATATATATATATATATAAAAACTCATTTACACATATACATATATAAGTATACTTATACTATATGTCAAATTGACTGAAATATATTGATGTTTTTAATAGATTCTAAAGTATTATTTACACATTGTTCGTGTAATGATATTAAGGTCATTATGGTTGGTTTTATTGGTAATACAGTTTGAGTATTGAGGATTTTGGATTGTGGGGATTGGATACAAAAGGAATTCGATGGCTTAATTAAGCCCCAAAGGTGTATTTTCTAAGTCCAAATTGGTCTTTTAATAGTCATGTATATGAGTCTTCAGTAATTGGTAGGGAGCTTTGAGCGTTTATCTACTGGGTTTTAAAGTAGTCTGAAACTGCTAGTTTGTGCAAACTAATTGAGAAACGCTTATAATTAATCTGTCTTGTTTCTTTCACAATCCTGATGATGGACTACAAATTAGACCGAAACGTTAGTAAAATAAGTTAAACTCTCAAACATTTTAAATGAGAAGTCAGCATTATTTCTCTTTCGATAAAAGATACATACGTTACCTTTAAGTATGAATGGATATCAATGAACCAAACAAACAAGTTGTAAGAGAACAGTCCTGGATGTTGCCAACTATTTAAATCAGAAATAGAAATGGCTTTCACCCCGTCTTCTCCAATAATGTATTCCCCAAGCACAAACCATTTATGGATCCTCAGTAAAGAAACAACAATCCAACTCAACTTTTTAGGATATAAAAAAAATTGTTATTTCATTTTAAATCTTGTATTTTATCTGATTACTTTATTTCAGTAATGAAAAAGTCTTGTTTCATTGAAATACCATTCGATTTAATTTATTTTTAATATAATCCACCTTTATGGACGTAGGAAGCTACCTACATATTATACTTAGGTATTTGGGGCTCCAATAAACCATCCAATTACTCTCATATTGAATCTTTACAAGTCAAAATCCTTTGTGCTCGTTATTTTGTTTATTGTCACTCAAACCCACCATTGTTAAAGCTACGTGGGTGAATCAAATATAAACGAGACTTATTTTTTAATTTTTACTTTGAACACAAAGAATAGTACACCTCATTTTTCTACATAGCCTCCTGATTTGGAAATACATTTTTCCCAGCGCATAGGTAATTTTCCAATCCCGTCCTCATAGAATGAAGTAGGTTGTGTCTTCAGCCAATTGAGCACGTAGGCTTCAACCTCATCGTCACTCGACGAAACTCTGACCTCCCAAAGCTTCCTTGAGAAGGCCAAACAGGTGAAAGTCACATGGTGATAAGTCTGGACTGTAGGGAGGGTGTTCTAGCGTCTCCCAGCCCAGTTGCTCCAATTTTTCTCTCGTCAGGGCCGCAGTATGCGGGCGAGCATTGTCCTGAAGAAGAATCACTTCTCTCATCGGTAGATCCCTTCTTTTGCGGCGATATGCAACTCTGACTTCATTCAAAATGTCGCAGTAGTATGCCGCATTGATAGTCCTGCGTTCATGCAAAAAATCAAGATGCAGCAAGCCACGCTGGTCAAAAAACACGGTAGCCAAAACCTTCCCAGCTGACAGCCGTGACTTGGCTTTCACTGGTCCAGGTTCCCCTTTCAGTCTCCACTCCATACTCGCTTGTTTTGATTCAAGGGTGTAATGGTGCACCCAAGTTTCATCACAGGTGATAATGTGAGTGAGAAATGAGGCTCCCTCAGCCTGAAATCTTGCAAGAAGACCTTCACAGACCTGCAAACGGTTCAGCTTCTGCTCAGCTGTGAGAAGTCGAGGAACCCACCTGGCACACACCTTACGAAACCCTAGCTCCTCTGTGAGTAAGGAAAAAGTGCTTCCATAGCTTATCCCAACCTCACTTGCAATGGCACTGGTGGTTAGACGTCTGTCACCTTCAATAAGCTGTCGAACACGGCTGATGTTGTCTGCTGTTATGCTGGAGCGGGGTCTGCGGTCATGGCTTTCATTCATAAAACGATCACGGTCCTCCACAAACTGTTTATGCCATGCAAACACTCTGGCAGGAGAAAGTGTCTCTTCCCCAAACTGTACAGTCAACCTTCTCAAGATTTCAGCCGGTTTTACACCTTCAGCAGCAAGAAATTTGATGATAATACGTTGCACAATCGAGAGGGATACATCCTGCTCAGACATCGTCACGACGGTAACTGGTGAGTTCGAGCGCATCCGCCCGCCTGCTTCCCCCACTCCTGGCATCCCTACCCAACACCCCTAAACGCGGGAACGTTCCTGCACCTTCGCTGGGCTTCCAGGACAAAAAGGCTCGTTTATATTTGATTCACCCATGTAGTTACGTCTTTTCATACAAGACCGAAAAGACAAGAAACTTTCTTGATGTTTTCGCATACTTCAACATTTACTCGACAAACGCTCAATGCTCCCAATTAATTACAAAAGACTCATTTACATGACAGTTATCAAAAATATTTGGACATGCGGAGGTGAGCTATAGGGCTCAACTAAACCATCCAATTCATCTCGTATCCAATCCTTGCAATCCAAAATCCTTCGTAAAATCCTCAATGCTCCTTATTATGTCACAAATAAACACATCCATCATAATCTTAATATACCATATGTTGCTGATTGTTGTAGCTTAATCATTCTGCATAGTGTTTAATAAATTATAATAGCATAGTTTATTGCAATATAAGGCATATGAATATTTTTGAAATTTAATTTAAAAATATATGCATAACTTAAAAATTTATAATAGTTAAATGCTAAAAAATAACTAAATAATGCGGTTTATTTCCTTCTCCGAGAATCAACCCCTTAATGTTTGATATAACCAATTTCTGATAATCTAAACTAGATACCTATCCTTCCATGAGAAGCTCCATACACACTTGAATCTCATTTTGCTTCCCATTCTATTCCTGATAACACTCCGAGGCGTATGAAAAGAAGTTGGCCTCATGACATTTTATGCCTCTTGTACTATAATACAGTTCTATTATTATAATACAGTTGTAAATTTTAATATGACAATTTTTTTTAAATAATACAAATATACTTTCTGGGGAATGAAATAGTTCTGTGGGTATCGTAGAAATAAGCACTAACTAATTTCTATTATTGGAAAATATTTTTTTAAAATTTTCCTGATAATGGTTTAAATTTAGAATCGAAACGTCGGCATAAAATAAACTAATTTCTGTGTTTTTCCCTATGATCACAGTCCCTAGCAAAGTTCATCATAAGCCTATTTCTACGGTCGATTAAATTTCCAGCCCCGCTAAATAAGTCGTTTAGGTGAATTTTCTCATGAACGATTTTCTTGTAATGAGGGGAGAGGAATCGTGTTTATTTCACAGTAAATAATTTCAAAGACAAGCATTGGCTTGAAATGGAGCTATTGCTTATACTAAAATCCCATTTCAGCCAAAAAACTACGAGAATAAAGCGGTCCCCCTTCGCTCAATACAGTTAACTGTTTCTTAAGAATATTCGGCATCATCAACAGATTAATTATCAGGCAGAGAGGGGCGTCTGATATGAAATTAATTATATTAAACAAATTCTACATAAGTTCGAAAGTACATTCTGAATGAAACTAAAGATTTTGATAAAGCGGTGTAAGACTCCCACTGACTCTGGGCTACAGTCACCTGTAGGGCTATTCTAATTAACTTCACCTGGCTATAATCCAGGTTTGTGAGTCATTTGATCCCGGGAGACAATCGAGAGGTTAATGCTATTTCTGTTGATCCATTCAGGCTATCTCCAGGATGGTCTAGAATTGGAATTGCTCACTCACCCTCTATAAAGTGGAGTCCCCTAATTGGGAGGAAAATCCTGGCAGATGATTATGACTTCACCCAAATAACCGTTGGATTAGAAACAATGCAGTCACTACCATGTGCTGTACCTAAGCCCATTCATAGGTCCTTAGATATATATATATATATATATATATATATATATATATATACACACACACAACCAAAGAGTGAATTAATTAAACAACAAAATGGTAAGACGACCTTAGTACCAAGTTCCAAAAGAAGTGGAAGACATGATTCCAAGCCTTGATGAAACGGATGATCCAATTGTAGAACTTGGCATAGAAGGAATACAGTTTTTTTTGTGATATCATGACGAAGACGAAGATGCAACTCGTAGAAAAAATATGGCTTATGAACATGAGAGGTGGAAATAATGGGGCTTCTTTGAGAGGAGAACATTAATCACAATTTTAGGGAGAAGCAGAAAGAGTATGGAAATTGGAGAAAGTTAAGTCGGAGATGGAAGCAAAGAATTGGGAGAAGTCTTCCATAGGATAAAGAAACTCAGAAAGTCTTTGACAATAGTCCTGCCTTCTTGCCAGGACAAAGAAGGTAATCTTCTCATTGGTAAATCAGATTGCCTAGATAAATGGAGGAGCTACTTGGTATAACTCCTGATAAACTCATACCCCAACTCTGAGGAGGGAGGGGAGATGTGCATCCAGTGGATAAGCTAAAGATTGTGTAACTCCAGGGTACGGTGGACTCATCAATACAGAAGAGTTCAAGCTATTTCAAGATCTCTTCCACTGAGTATGAAAAAGTCGATCATCAACACCATCCATAAGAAGAGTAATAAAGGTTGGTGGTATGACAGCCAAATCCAAAGAGTTCAAAAACTGATGGATAATTTACACCTTCGTTGGTATCGCAAACTGTATCGATAAATTTGTATGACATCAAGCAAGTCCCCTGGCAAAAACTGTTGTATCTTGAAATTCAAATCGTTGACGTCCACATTTTTGCTGCCAAAATTGCTCTTTCTGCCAGACACTAATGATTAAAGTTTTGTATATATTGTATTGTAGTGTTGTGTGTATATCGGGAAATATTTAGTCAATCAGAGCATTTTGCGAATTAATAATCGTTAATTACACTATCGGTCGGCAATTTTCTGCATCCAGTATTTTCATGTACAGCTACTTTTCTATCGTCAATATCTAACAGTTGTTTTTAGAATGTTTCAGCGGATGGATCTGGAAGCATCTGAACGCGCATACTTTACTTCCAGCTGTACTTCTTCAACAGTACGCCACAGTGACGAAGATTTCAAGGAAGCGTTGATCTATCAGCGTAAGTTGAACGTGGAATGACGGGAAGTGTTGGTCTGAAATCACCTGAAAGGACTAAGGACTTGGATGATTGTTTTTTTATGTTTCACACTGCGATTTTTCAATATATATTGGCAGCTTAAATGATGAATGAGCTGTTCTCCCTCCATCCAATAAAGTTGCTGCAATGCCAGATGAGATACAACGGCCAATGCGATGCCATTATTATGATCGTATTTCTGTGAGAATTAGCGAAATGAGGAATATTTTGCCAGTTTCACCTGGTGCATAAAAAAAAAAAGAATCCACATTGTCCTGCTGAACGAGCATAGTGCGGTCTTAAACGGTTCTTTGTTCCTCAGTCAGTAGTGGGACATTGCGAGTAGCAATCGCTGCCATTTCTTCACTATTGTTCTGCAGTTCACGATTCATTTCAGTGTTCATTAAATCAGATGCACTTCGATTTGGCGAATGCATACCGAAATAACTGAGTGGTAAATTGACAATGATAATGCAAAGATCCTCGATAGCAATCAATGCTTCATTGTACATAGCGTCGCTGAATGTTATCGTTAGATCGTTGCACCATTTACGATGTCGATGCAATATATCATCAGACATTGAATCTTTGTGATTTCCCCACAACGTCTCTGCTCTGGCTGGGAAACATGAAGTCAACACAATAGCAAATAATACACGATTACTGTTTGATATTATTACTACAAACATGATTCATGGCCCTTGCGATAATTTGAATTGTTCATCGCCTTGCATGGCAGATGGAAAATGGACAAAGAGTTTTCCTAAAAATTTCACTAACGATACGATCACAAATTTCGACAGATATCCAATATATCTTCGAAGAAATAGCGATAACGGCTGACAATAATTTTAAAAAAATGTTAACAACGCAGACATTGACATTGATTATAACATAATTATAAAATAATCAGGATGTTTGACTTATTGAGAGGCACGTGCTGGTCAATTTTTCTCTCAACAATTTTAGGTTTACATTTAAAATTCACACCTACCAAATGTCATAACCAACCCCATCCCATGCAAATAATGAAGTAAAAAAATACGAAATGTCCAAAATATCGAGAAAAAAATTATCCTAGTGGTCGCTTCTAAATTTCCATTCTTATGAGTTTTTTCCTGAACCTCCTTTATTTTATTAAATTGCAATAACAACATAATATGTACATGCATTATCTACAGGCTTCTATTACCCATAGCTATGTCAAGGCATTACATTATCTGAGTCCGCTGAAGGCGGTTTCTGCAGAATCGGCACAAGGCCGCTGACTCAATACAATTCAAAACGGGAAAGGACCACTTACGGGATTAGGAAAGGAAGTGAAGAAGAAGGGTGAAGATAAAGGAAGAAGAGAAAGAATAGAAGGGAGGAAACGAAAGGAAAGGAAGGATAAGGACAAGGAAATCCCCACCCCGTATTCTTATCGAGATCATCAGAAATTGGTTATATCCAACATTAAGGGGAAGATTCTCGGAGAAGGAAATAAACCGCATTATTTAGTTATTTTTTAGCATTTAACTATTATAAATTTTTAAGTTATGCATATATTTTTAAATTAAATTTCAAAAATATTCATATGCCTTGTATTGCAATAAACTATGCTATTATGATTTATTAAACACAATGCAGAATTCTTAAGCTACAACAATTTTATATCTTGGAGGACTTGGGCCGTTGATCGCCTAGCCGCCGCGTGGTTTATTTGCCCTGAAGATGGCCTACATTGTAGGCCGAAACGTCGGGACACTATAAATAAGTTACACTTATTAAGGTGTTTTTATTGACTGCACCCCCAACTATTTCTTCCTTATATTAGAAGTTACAGTCAACCAATTCTTCTCTAACATGAATTTTATATCTTCTTTTTAATTCAACTTAATCAAGTTATCTGCCCACGTTCAGCGTGCTAAGACACGACAGGACTATAGTGACGGTATTATTTTAACATAAACTTCTCACCGTGTAAAATTTTGGGGAGTACCTGGCTAATAGACTTTTCTTCAAGTAGATTCTTCTTCTACTTAACGAAGCATAGTATTCTGGGTGTGCAAAAGTAGTTTAAAACGTAGTTATTACATATGTCCTAAATCCATTTCAAGTCAAAAACGAGAATGACATGATTTCGCTTCATTGAGTACAAATAACTCATTTTGGAGAATATTTGACTTAATCACTTATTCACCGGGATTGTAGATATTACCTCAATATTTTCTCATAATTCTCATAAGTATTCAGAATTATTTTAACCATCATCATGTAGGAATGCAGAACTAGAGACTTTGTTGCAACAAATCTTGTAAGAAACAATGCTAATCTTGTTCAACTTATTGAGTCATTGCCTTTATTCCCCTCCCGAAAATACTGCATCTTGCCAAAAATACGTTAGCAAACCAAACACTTTGGTTGGAGACATGACTAACCCTAAAGAAGGAACCTCCTCAACCAAGTCATGTTTCTATTTCCGACTGTTTACTACCGCACCTTTCCCGAATTAGCGCTTTGACAAAGACGCAAGGTTCAATCCTCCCAAGTTCGAAGGCTACTTGTGCCAATGTGTTTCAACAGACTATCCGATTTATTATAAAAGCTTTTTTGAGTCGGAGAATGCGCCCCTCAAATTGGAAAGAACCCAAGGCGGAGGTGAAGAAATCAACCAACACGATCAAATCTTTTTGTATAAGTGTTGTAGACTGAATCATCAGGGATTTCCCACAATAAATGAGGATTCCTGATTCATTATATTTCTTTTTATTCCTCAATGATTTACTTACAATATATTCAAACTACAAATATAATACTCAAGTAATTTGAGAAAATCTTTATTGATAGCCAACGTTTCGACCTACGCTGTAAGTCCTCTTCAGGGCTACATGCAAAATACAGACAATATAAGAAAACGGTACAAATATATTAAAACATTTTAAATATAGATAAACCAAAAGAAGGTGAATACAGGCAAAAAAAATGATAAAGATGTACAGTAAGGTAATTAGGAAGGTTAAAATGTATAAGTGTATACATACTATAAACTACTAAGTGCCAAAAGGTAGTAACTCACATCATGAAGAAAATTTGGCACTTAGTAGTTTATAGTATACACTTATACATGTTAACCTTCATAATTACCTTACTGTACATCTTTATCATTTTTTTTGCCTGTATTCCCCTTCTTTTGGTTTATCTATATTTAAAATGTTTTAATATATTTGTACCGTTTTCTTATATTGTCTCTAATTTGCATATAGCCCTGAAGAAGACCTACAGCGTAGGTCGAAACGTTGGCTATCAATAAAGATTTTATCAAATTACTTGAGAATTTCATTCAGTGACCTCTACCCGGACCAATTTCTTCAACATACATTATCATAGGTCAACAATTATCATCAATACAAATATAATAAATAGAATAGCGACCTGTGGTTTAGTGGGTATCATAATAAACTACTAAGCCCAAGATCGCGGGTTCGAAGCCCGGCATTTTTTTAAGGGAGTAAAAAATCCTTAGTTACGCCGTCCTTCGGAAGGGACGTTAAACGGGAGTCCCGAGCCTGTACGATGTCAGGTACTAGTTAAAAACCCCTATCCTAATTAAACCTGGATAGGAAAAATTTAGAGCTCCCAATGTAGCATCATCCGATTAGCCAATAAAAGTGACGTTAAATGAACAAACGACAATAATAAATAGATGCAATGCTGGCATATAAAAACCAATTCATTAAAGGTTGAGGAATTTTAATAAATATCCACCTGTGCCCAGAATATAAACGAGTATAAATAATTATATAACAACATTCAGAGATAATTTTAAAAATTATTCATTTCTTATTAATTAGAATGCAATAGGAAAAAAATCTGAGTCTGTTTGGACTGTTGATGTGAGTTGTACTGCACATTGTCTTCTTTGATGTGATTTTTGGTTGTGTCCTGATGATGACTGAATCGGCGAAACGTACACTGGTTGGTTTTTCTAGGATTTTAGAGACTACAGGCTTTGTGATTTTTCCTATTTCATTCCCTTTTTAAATGTTTTCATTTTTAATGATTCATTTATTTTGTTTATTGGTGCACATCATTCTTTACTACTCCTGTGTAAAGAAAAAACAGATTCGTTATTTCTACAGATTATCACTTTTTTCTTTAAAAAATCTTAATTTCTGCTTTGCTTTGCTTCAAACGTTGTATTTTATTTTCTAATCTTTTTTCTTAGTTTATTTATTAATAGTATCCAGGTTATAACCCATCCTAACTGCCGCAGACTAATATACTGATATAGTCAGAGTTAATATAATGTATGTATAATACTGTATATAATACAGACAATACTGAAATAAATAAAATGTATATACAGAAAAAACTGGTACTTATTTGTTAACGCAGGCACCGTTACTTTTGCCTACTTGTTCGCATGCGCGAGCAGTTATATTTTGTAACAGTTATATTTCTAACAGATGATTATATTATACATTATATTTCTAACACAAACCATCCCTAACCCCAGTAAATAGATTAAAAACGTTATGCAAGATAGCTGTTACAAAATATAACTGCTCGCGCATGCGAACAAGTAGGCGAAACAAGTAGATAACGGTGGCTGCGTTAACACAAAACACTTATGCACCAAAATACCAATTCATAATTTTTTTTTTATTATATTAACACTTTATTGAAATATTACAATCTGCCACTTGTGGGCAATAAGTAATAGTGCTGTGTAGCTTACAGTCATTCCATAACAAAACAATAATATAAACAAAATAAAATAAATAAATATATACACGCGGAAAAATATATACATGCGGTAACAGAAAGAAATTAATGCGGTAATAATAATAATAAAGTAAAAAAAATAAAAAAAAATAATAATAATACTTATAATAAAAAAAAATAAAATAAAATGTACACATTCATACCCTATTTACAATTTGCCTGGGGTCCCCGAACTGAGCTTCTTCCCCAGGAATGAGGGCAAAGCAGGAGTCCGGGAAGCCCCAGCCCCCTTTCCCAGCCGCGTCAATGGCATTAAACGCCAATGGAAGCTGTTTAAGGGCGCTTCACACACACAGGTCGTGAGTGGAGAATCTGGCCAGTGCCAGTACTCCAAATAACATTATTACAACAGATCTCGGGGCCATTGCCGGTTTAGACGGCGGGGTGGGTTATATGGATGTGTGGAACTGGATAATGACTGAGCCAGGTTAGAGAGAGACCAGGGGGTTGGGATGACAGGCAAGGTTTTGGTGAAAGTTTGAAAATTTAGTAGGGATGAGATCGAGGACGAAAGGAATGTTGAAATCATTATGGACGGTTTTGTTGGAAACATAATAAGGAGCATTGACAATAGTTCTCAGGACTTTGGATTGAAAGGTTTGAATGCGTCTGATATTCGATTGTTTTGCGGTCCCCCACAGTTCCAGTCCATAGGTCCAAATAGGTTTGATGATGGTCTTGTATATTAGTAATTTATTATCTATTGAAAGAATGGAGGTCCTACATAGTAATCTGTATAGTTGGCTAAATCGTCTGTTAAGTTCTTGTCTTTTGAGTCTGGTATGAGGATTCCATGTAAGTCTTTTGTCTAGGAGGAAGCCAAGGTATCGTACTGTGTCGGAAATAGGTAGGATGGTTTCATTGAATTGGACAGAAGGACATGTTCCCCGGCGAAAGGTAAAAGTCACTTGTTTGCATTTTTCCTCGTTGACTTTGATCCGCCATTGGTTACACCAAATTTCAATGAGCGAAAGGTGGCTTTGTAATTCATAATTAGTTAAATTATAGTTAAATCGAGTGAAACCAAAATAAAAAAGTACGATCTAGTTAAATAAATAAAACATAAATCAACAAATAACTAATGAAAATGTTTCATAAAATAGGGTTAGTAATTTAAATGAAAGTTGCACCATTCTACCGCAGACAGCGCCAATATATCTATTAAGCATGATAGAATTAAGTATGCATTTTCGTACTACAGCAAGCTAAATAAGATCGTGAATTTTCTGTACAGTTAATATACACGAAAATAAATGAACACAAAATGGAACTATTCCCCTAAAACATGGAGATTATGTAAGCCTTAAATATGTGTATTGTTTTATCCATCATTAAAAGAGACCGACTGGTGACAGTTGCCAAGGCGCGGTTAGCAAGTTTTGGATGCCAACCTAATCATCTTTCTATTCATAGAAGATGGAAATATTTGATTCTCTGATTACTTAACTAAAATTAGTTCGTCTCCAATTCAGATATTTTAGCAATATTAGATTAGCAATATACGAGTTTTTAAAAATTATTTTGAATTTGTTATGATCGGTTAATGTGGTCGTGGGCAACTTGAATTACTATTGAAGTATGAATCGATCTTTGAAATATCTCTTGGACACCTCGTGCTGTTGTTTGTTCATTTAACGTCACTTTATGCTGCTATGGCTAATCGAACGATGCTACAGTGGGAGCTCTGAATTTTGCCTATCCAGGTTTAATTAGGATAGGGATTTTTAACGAGTACCTGACATCGTACAGGCTCGGGACCCCCCGTTTAACGTCCCTTCCGAAGGACGGCGTAACTAACGATTTTTTACTCCCTTTTAAAAAATCCTAGGGCTACCTGTCGGGCTACGAACCCGCGATCTTGGGCTTAGTAAACACCTCGTGTGTTCTACCTTTATGACGAGTTAAAGTGACTCTTCTCTTTCATCTAATTCCTAAGTTATTCCATACACCAATCCACCAACTCTCAACACCCTTACCACATCTCCAGCCTCCTATTCAAATTCTCAATCCACGAACAGAAAACAAAACCTCGCTTAGTCTGTTTCTTGCCAACTCAACCAACTAAAATACGCCATGCTCCTTTCTTGTCCTCATTGAAATCCCTGTTTTTTTTCAATACTTCTTCAGTTTCCAAAAAGATGATTTCTAATCAATTAATTATAATTATTGGTTTTTATCGATCCGCAATAGTGATTGATAATAATGGAAATTCAGGTTGACCGCACTGAAGTCATAAAAATCCTATTAATATTATAAATGCCTAAGTTTTTATGTTTGTCTCTCTTTCACGCAAAAACTAAAGAACGGATTTGGATTAAACTTGGGGGCACATGCTCCCCGTAAATACGCCCCTAAACAGTTTTTTAGGTACTGTGGAGAATCCGTTATAGTACATAATTAAAGGCAAATCTAATCTACTTTTCCTACTAATCTTACTAATATTATAAATGTGAAGTTTGTATGTTTGTCTCTCTTTCACGCAAAAACTACTGAACGGATTTGGATGAAACTTTACAGTAATATAGGTTATACATCAGAATAACACATAGGCTATAGCAAGGGATTTAGGGGGGACGGGGACTATAGCAAGCGCGGAAGGCATGTGCCCCCTCCCCTCCCTCCGACAGCTTTTTAGGTACTGTAGAGAATCCATTGTAGTAGATAATTAAAGGCAAATCACATGATCATAGTTGTTAAAATAACAGGAAGAACATGAGTGAAACTATTGTTTTGATACCCTACTAATATTATAAATGCGAATGTTTGTATTTATGTTTGTTAGTCATTCACGCAAAAACTACTGAACGGATTTGGATGAAACTTATTGAGTTAAATAGGTTATACATCATAGGCTACAGCAAAGGCAGATTGATGTGGGGGCACGGGGGGCATGTGGCCTCCCTGTTATAGTACATAATTAAAGGCAAATCAGGAAATCAGTTTTGAAGTTAGACATCTGAAATTTTGGATGTACGAATAACTTATATTTTTAAAAAATAATTAAATTATTTATTTAAAATGATCCAAACATTATGTGGCAGATCTAATTCCACGCGAGCGAAGCCACGGGCATAAGCTAGTATTATATATGGGAAACAGATGGGGCACGTGCCAGATAGTTTTTTGTGTTCTGTGGAGAATCCATTATAATACATAATTATAGGCATATCAGGAACTTAGCATTTTGAAATTTGCAGATAAGTTCTTTGTATAATTTAAGAAAGAAATTTAGATGTTTCCACACTCAAGGGTTTCTCCTTTATTATAATAGGGGTTCAATGATTGTATAGAATCCGTCAGTTTTGAAGTTAGAGATCTGAAATTTTGGATGTACGAGTAACTTATAGTTAAAAAAAAAATTAAATTATTTATTTAAAATGTTCTTTCACGAAACTTTATGTGGCAGATCAAATTCCACGCGAGCGAAGCCGCGGGCAAAAGCTAGTCTTACACCAAGAATATACATTAACTGCTGACCCGGTGAATAAGTGGAATTTCGCCAAAACGAGTTACTTGCAATTATGGAAGCGCAATCGTGTTGATCACCAAGTGGCCATCTGGATTCATACGATTCCTCTTCTATCATTACGATTACCTGGTCTCGGATAAAATTCTACCAAACCACTTTTAGTAAATGGGCCTCCAAATACAGAAGAGAGTTAGGCTAAACAAAGTAAAACACAGGTAACTAAAAATCCAAAACTTCTTGAAAGAATTCGGACGTAACCTAATCCATGTTAGAGAAGAATTGGTTGACTGTAACTTCTAATGTAAGGAAGAAATAGTTGGGGGTGCAGTCAATAAAAACACCTTAATAAGTGTAACTTATTTATTGCGTGCCGACGTTTCGGCCTACAATGTAGGCCATCTTCAGGGCTAAGAGATAGAAACAAACAGAAAAACATATAAATAACGTTGCAGTAACAAGAATAGGGTGACAAGTAATGTAGTAATGTGGAAATTAAAATAGTGACTATATATGATGAAATAGTGAATAGATATGATGATTAAAGATAACGAATATAAAAGTGGTTACAGAATATAATAAAATTATAGATGATGAACAGAAATTAAAATAGTGACAGAGATAATAATTAAAGAATACGAATATATAATACAGACAATAAATGTACAGAAAGGATAAAATGTAAACATAATATAAAGGGAAAGAAAAATGAGGAGGTAAACGGAAAGATACAAAATGAGAAGATAAAAATATAGAAAAAGGGGGTGGAATATGAAGGATTTAGAAAAAACTAGTTTAATTATAGATATAAATGGTATGATACCAGACTTCTAGAGGTTACATAAGTAAAATGTAATAATACAAGAATATGTAGAAAGAAATGAGTAGGTATTTTGTTGAATGAGAAATAGAAATGTAAAAAATTTGAATAGGATGTTAATAGCATAGAGTTCATTATTATTTAGCCTCATATTTTTGCATCTACTCAATTTCTATACCTATTTTCTATATTTTTGTGTTATATTCACATCATATTTTATATTAATACAACTTCTTTCTAACTGTATACAGTTATAATATTAACTTCCCTTACTTATATTTTCTATTTTCTTTTCATACTTTAGAGTTCATATTTATATAACATTATTTTTAATTTATAAATCTTTTCTTTCTATATATGCTTGTATTATTACATTTTACTTATGTAACCTCTAGATGTCTGGTATCAAATCCATTTATATCTATAATTAAACTAGTTTTTTCTAAATCCTTCATACTCAACCCCCCTTTTTCTATATTTTAATCTTCTCATTTTGTATCTTTCCGTTTACCTCCTCATTTTTCTTTCCCTTTATATTATGTTTACATTTTATCCTTTCTGTACATTTATTGTCTGTGTTATATATTCGTATTCTTTAATTATTATCTCTGTCACTATTT
Organism: Arma custos; assembly: GCA_037127475.1. NCBI lineage: Eukaryota > Metazoa > Arthropoda > Insecta > Hemiptera > Pentatomidae > Arma > Arma custos. The sequence continues at coordinate 134,722,707 of CM073764.1, read as the reverse complement.
TAATTTCTGTTCATCATCTATAATTTTATTATATTCTGTAACCACTTTTATATTCGTTATCTTTAATCATCATATCTATTCACTATTTCATCATATCTAGTCACTATTTTAATTTCCACATTACTTGTACCACATTATTACATAACTTGTCACCATATTCTTGTTACTGCAACAATTTTTATATGTTTTTCTGTTTGTTTCTCTCTCTTAGCCCTTAAGATGGCCTACATTGTAGGCCGAAACGTCGGCACACAAAAAATAAGTTACACTCATTAAGGTGTTTTTATTGACTGCACCCCCAACTATTTCTTCCTTACATAACCTAATCCAGTTTTGGTTGTGACAGGTTTCCCAATATCAATGGATATTTCAGGTTATTTGTATCGAGGAAGGCAGTAATAGAATTATTTTTCCCATAAGTCTATCAGCCTTGATTATTTAGGTTAAAGTGTCCGATAAGATATTTTAAGAAGGTATTTAAACGCATTACCACTCACGCTGTTAAAGCCAGAGTACAAGCTATAACTCTCAAGAAATACACTGGAGAGACTCCTTCACCTGACTCTAAGATTGATGCTTTCATAAGAATGCTGAAGACACTGCCAAGCGGCCTGATGGAATGATCTACCATCATTTCCTGGATCTCGTCCTCTTTCCGCTTTCTTAATTAGGTCGTGTCTGTGTTTAGTTTCTCAAGGGTGCAAGGGAGAATTCCGGATAAGAAACAGAACTTAGAGTAAAACTTTAAACTGGAAGCAAGAATAAAATGCTGGTATATAATATCTTGAGATCTAATGATCTTAAAGTCTCTAATTAGAAACCGCCTGTGACAGATAAATTATGAAGTATGTTAACAGCCGTGAATCGACCCTGGGATATTGACAGCCTACTGTTGCAAGTCCAACCTTTACAAAGTAAATACTCTTAATTAGGAGGGAAACCGAGGCGGTTGAACGTCGTTTCATCCATATCGCCTCCAATTACGACCGCTGGCCCAAGTTAATAAAAAGAAGCTTTTAATTGATATATGACGATTTTTTTTTTATTGCTAAGTCGTATGGAATTTGTATGGTTTATACGTGAAATACAGAAAATACCTACCGTCAGTTCCAAGATTAATTAGGGAAACCAATCATGAGATGTATGAAATCCGCAATGATGATCCTACTTTGGAACATCGAAAAAAAAAAAAAAAAGAATGAACCAGCACAAAATAGTAGCACTTTCATACTATTAAGTAAGTAATAAACTTATAATTATGTGCCGACGTTTCGACCTACAGTGTAGGTCATCTTCAGGGCTATGAGAGAGAAACAAACAGAACAAACAATATAAAAATGTACAGTAACAATAATATGGTGACAAGTAATGTAGAAAATTAAAATAGTGGCAGATATGAAAATGAAAGATAACGAATATTAAAAAAGTGACAGAATATAATAAAATTAAGATATAGACAGATTTAAAAAAAATAATGATAATGAAAAGAAATTAAAATAGTGACAGATATAATAAAATAAGACAGATTTAATAAAATTAAAGAAAATGAACAGAAATTATAAATTATAAATAACGAATATAAAATAAAATACAGAAAATAAATGTACAGAAAGGATAGTAAAGTAAAAATAATATAAAGGGAAATCAAAAAAGAGGTGGTAAACCAAAGATACAAAATGAGAATATTAACATATACAAAAAAGGTTGGAACATGAAGAATTAAGAAAAAAACTAGTAAAATAAAGATATAAAATGAATGATAACGGACTTAAAGATGTTGCATGTTACAGAAAAGTATGGAACTGTATGTACAATAACTAATGTGAATAATAGGAATACTATTGTACAGTAACAATTGTGTACAATGACTGTTTGAACAATAGTTGATAGGATTAATGAATTTGAAAAATTAAAATTAGTGCTTAAAAATATGAACTCTTGATTACCAACATGTGATGGATGCCAAAATGATAAGGGGGAAAATAGGAAAATAGGTAGTGTGAAGAATGGAGAAAGGATAAAGAGAAAAGGATATAATAAATTTTATTATATTATTTATTATTATTTATTATATCCTTCATTTTCATATCTGCCACTATTTTAATTTTCTACATTACTTGTCACCATATTATTGTTACTGTACATTTTTATATTTTTTGTTCTGTTTGTTTCTCTCTCATAGCCCTGAAGATGACCTACACTGTAGGTCGAAACGTAGGCACATAATTATAAGTCTAGTACTTATTCAGTGTTTTTTTTTTACTGCACCCTCAACTATCTCCTTTACATTAGATCATCCAGTCAACTATTTTCATCTCATTCATATTAAGTAAGTAAGTTATCTATCCATTTAAAATATGCCATGTACTATCTTAGCTCATAGTCGGTAAAAAATAAACTAGTTAATATTACTATCATTAATTCGGGGCAACGCGTGGACGCGTCCAGGCCTCCTCAATGAGTCCCTGTTGAGTGCAGCTACCATCCAGTTGTGGACTCCCAAGTTCCTCGCATCTTCTGCCAAACAGTCAATCCACCGCAGTCGCGATCGGCCGACTCTCCTCAATCAGCTGATGTAAGAACTTAAGAAAATAAATACTTCATCGCCTCCAATTACCAATTTTTATAGTGAAATGTGTCTGGATTGTGTAGCATAAATGCAGGATGTTTCGTTTAACGTGCTTTATGCTGCGTTACGTACTAATTGGAAGATCCTACAGTCCGTGCCCTAAGTGTGTCGATCCAAATTTAATTAGGAAATGATTTTTAACGAGTACCTGACGGTGCGATAGGCTCGGGTCCACATTTTACGCTCTATCCTAAGGAGGCAAACTAAATTTTTTTTATTCCTTTGAAGAGAAAATATAGGGGCGATTAAAGGTATGAAATACTTGCTGTTATTCGGTCTAGACATTACTAAGATCGCTTCTATCATCACGAAATCTAAAAGTAAGAATATACAAAACCATTCCAACTCTTCTTTACGGATGTGAAACGTGCTGCTAACAATGAAGGATGAACAACGTCTCAAGGTATTAAAAAATAAGGTGTTGCGTAGAACATTTGGTCCAAAGAAGGATGAGACGACTGGAGAATTTAGGAGATTACAAAACGCTGCATTGCGAAGCCTGTACCCGGTTAATATAATTGAAGTCTGTCTGGAGTTCAACCTACGCTACAAATTATAGAAAGTTTGAAAGGGTGTAAAACCTATGCATGAGAATTATTAATAATTATCCCCGCTACACGAAAATATCGACTATGCTCAGAGATCTTGAACTTCCCACGGTAAAACAATATGTTTCAGCCCAAACAAAAGCATATTTCAAAAAAACTCCAGCTTCCGAAAACCCACTAATCCGAGAAATCGGTAACTATGATAAACATTCACTACGACGGTACACGCACAAAAGAAACATATATACTTCTCACATGATCTAGTTATCTGTATTTATTTTATAGTTATTTTTAATTGTGTATTTATTTTCTATTTAATTATTATTATTATTATATTTACTGACTTTATTTAGTATTATTTTTGTCTTTTTTTAAATTAGAATTACTATTATGGTTCATTTTTCTTTTCTGTTTTTAAGCGGGTTTTTTCTACATTTTTCCTGCTATTTTAAAATTTACTTATAAAAGACAACTCTAATTAATTAAAATCACTGTTGTTTAAACATGTAAAGGAAGTCCGGAACATGTATTTACACTTATTGCTGCTTGTATATGTAAAACTGTAAATAAAGGTTTTTTTTTTTTTTTTTATATAATTGAAGAGATAGCGACGTAAAGATTAAGATGGGCTTGTAAAGTTGCTGCGCTTAGTGAAGAACGAATTCTGAAAAGTTAATGAGCGCTTTACCGACTGGGAAAGGTCTGAAGGGTGGACCGAGGCGTAGGTGGGAGGATTCCGTCAAAAGTGATCTTAGGGATTTGGGTTTGGGTAGTGGTCCATGGACAGTTTTTTTAGCAAAGATTGGTGCCATCGGCATCGAACTTTAGGTTTCGATATGTCTTTTTATTATTTATAAAACTCTAAGGCCGAATACCGGGCAGAGAACTCTGAGTCTTGGGCATGGTCGGTGGTAGTTATGCTAACCAGTACACAACAGATGAGCATAGTTTGTAAGATGTTTTGTCTTTTAAAAGGTACCAGATAAGATTTTCACTATTGTTTTTAGTCTTTAGTCTTACTAATATTATAAATGTGAAAGTTTGTATGTTTGTCTCTCTTTCACGCAAAAACTACTGAACGGATTTGGATGAAACTTTACAGTAATTTAGGTTATACATCAGAATAACACATAGGCTATAGCAAGCGAGAAATTTAGGGGAAGGGTGTGCACAAGGTCACGTGCCCCCCCAACAGTTTTTCAGGTACTGTGGAGAATCCATTATAGTACATAATTAAAGGCAAATCACATGATAATAGTTGTTAAAATAAAAGGAAGGACAGGAGTGAAACTATTTGTTTTGATATCCTACGAATATTATAAATGCGAATGTTTGTTACTCATTCACGCAAAAACTACTGAACGGATTTGGATGAATCTTATTGAATAAAATAGGTTACACATCATAAGCTACATCAAGGGCAGATTTATGTGGGTTATTTATGTACGTGGGCATGCCCCCCCCCGTTTTAGTGCATAATTAAAGACAAATCAGGAACTTAGCCTCTTGAAATTTGTAGATAGGTTCTCTGTATAGTTGAAGAAAGAAATTCGGATAATTCCACTCCAAGGGTTTCTCCTTTAATATAATAGGGGTTCAAAGGTTGTATAGAATCCGTTAGTTTTGAAGTTAGACATCTGAAATTTTGGATGTACGAGTAACTTATATTTAAAAAAAAATTATTTATTTAAAATGATCTTTCACGAAACTTTATGTTGCAGGCCGAATTCGACGCGCGCGAAGCCGCGGGCATAAGCTAGTCCTTTGATAAATAATGAATGGTTATTTACTATTTAAGAATATAAATTTTACCTCCGATTTGTTTGAAAAACCCAATTCTTCACCGCCTGTTCGTGAATTGTAAATTACAAAATTATTACCAACTTTAATCTTGTAATCTACGACATGAAAATATTCTTCCTTGGTAAGGCCTGAATTATTTTTAATTATTGCAGATTATCAATAATGTTTAAATGTAGAACGGAGATAGTTGGGGGGTGCAGTAAAAAAAAAAACACTGAGTAAGTACAAGACTTATAATTTATGTGCCGACGTTTCGACCTACAGTGTAGGTCATCTTCAGGGCGATTAGGAGAGAGAAACCGTTGGGTGTACCGGCTGACTAACAATCAAGTCAATTGATTGATGATCAGCCGGTGCACCCAACGGCTTCTCTCTCCAAATCGCCCTGAAGATGACCTACACTGTAGGTCGAAACGTCGCCACATGAATTATAAGTCTAGTACTTATTCAGTGTTTTTTTTTTTTACTGCACCCCCCAACTATCTCCATTCTACATTTTATCATCCAGTCAACTATTTTCCTCTCATAAATAATATTTAAAAATTATACAGACACGTATATTGGTCTAGGTGATTTTGAAGCCTTTGAAACCTGTGCTACAAAACGAGGGCTAAAAGCAACAACCGCGTAACTGAAAAAAAAAGGTTCGATTTCTGGTTAATGCACCACGTAACTTGTCAAAGTCCATATTTCTGAGGGCAACAATCACGTTTATAATAGAAAAATATCTCAACGTTTTTTTCAAATTTCTTACCACATTTTTACCTCGAAAGTCAGTGTAAAGTGTAAAGTTCTTGTGCGATTATGTCGGAATAAATGAAACACTAGTTACGTGGTTGTTGCTCTTAGTCCTCAAAATGAGGATTTTATCTTCAATTAGATTAATTCATATAACAAAACGATAATAATAAATAAATAAAATAATAATAATATCAAATAATAAAGTTGGAACGGACGAAGGTAAGAGGGTATCCCCCTCGTGGAATGTGCTCGCTATTTTGGTACCCCTTCTTCCTACAAACAATCCTCTCCGCTCTTCTACACTGCTTCTTGATTTTTTCACAACTTACAATATCTAACCTCAGAAATATCTTTACAGATCAGTAATTATCTTCATCCTTCGGGAGCTAAAATTATAAAACCGAAATCATGGACATAATCCAATAATAACGATAATTTTTTGGAAAATAAGTGGATTGATAAACTACAATACATAATAGAAAAAACAGAAGAACATAGATTTTGAATCATTTATTTTATTTTAATTATCATTTTAGAATTATTGTTCTTATTAATTTAAATAATTCCACACAAGACTGAAAAGACATGAAACCGCACGAAGTTTCAGACTACTTCAACACTTACCAGACAAACGCTCTAAGCTCCCAACTAACTACAAAAGACTCATCTACATGACCATCATACGACCTATTTGGACTTACGGAGTAGAGCTTTGGGGCTCCACTAAGCCATCGAATTCCTCTCGTATCCAATCATTACAGTCCAAAATCCTTCGTAAAATCCTCAATGCTCCTTATTTTGTTAAGAATAAACTCATCTATAACGACCTTAATGTCCCTTTTGTTGCTGATTTGGCCCGAACCCGGTATCTACCCTTTCATAACAAACTTCATTACCACTCAAACCCTCTAGTTTCAAACCTAGCTTCCTCTTCAATTCCCCATAATCCGATAAGATGGCCACGTGACCTTCTTAGTTGAACTTTGATTTGAGTACTACCAGTGGGTAGTTTCTCTACATTTCATTATCATGTCACATCAATAATGTGATATCAATAAATAAATTTAAAAAAAAAAGAAAAAGATAATTCCACAATTAAGAAAGTATTTAGATCGCCAAAATATTCCCATCCATTTCTCCTAGTATCGACATTCCGTATTCTGCGTTCATCTCTAGCATAACACTACAACAATTAACTTCAAAAAGCTTTAATTCCGTATTTGAGGTTAATGTAATAGCTAGATGAGAGATGCCCATTTTGGTCTCAAATAGAGCTACTTAACTTAATACATTTTTTTTTTTTAGAATAGTTTATTGATATTTACAACTGTAATTATATTACATCAAGTAAATCTGCTGTATGAACAAAGGACATGAAAAAAAAAAACACTTGTGGAGAAACTACCCATTGATAGCACTCCATCTTCTTTTCAGACGCCTCGGAGGGTTATCAGGAATATTATGGGAAGAAAGTTGAGACACTAGCGGATTCAAGTGTGTATGAGGCTTTTCATGGAAGGATATGTAACTAGTTTGGGACAAATCAACAACATATGGGATATTAAGATCATGATGGATGAGTTTGTGACATAATAAGGAGCATTGAGGATTTTACGAAGGATTTTGGATTGTAAGGATTGGATACGGGATGAATTGGGTGGTTTAGTAGAGCCCCAAAGCTCAACTCCGTATGTCCAAATATTTCTGATAAGTTTCATGTAAACGAGTCTTTTGTAATTAATTGGAAGCTTAGAGCGTTTGTCCAGTAAATGTTGAAGTAGGAAAAAACGTCGAACAGTTTCTCGTCTTTTCAGTCTTGTATGAGGAAAATATAAACTTAAAAATCATTTATAATAACTAAATGGCCAGCCGAAACACCCCTCTTTGTATTTCGATTTCCTTCTGATGTGTGGTTGTCCATGCATATTGTAACTTTTCGATTATAAGACAGGTTAGTGATAATCCATAGATCTCTACTATCTAGGGTTTTTACCTTAAAAATGTTTATTAGTTGATCATGATGGACCTTGTCAAAAGGCTTCACACATAAACTTTTCTGTTAACGTCGAGACTTCTCTTGATGAACATATTGAATGCCAAAAGAGCCTCACGGGTTTTCAATTCTTTTTTTAGACCAATTTGAGAGTTGATTATAAACCTGTTAAGTATCTGGCATGTACGGTCATGAATAACTTTGAAGAGAAGTTTGAGATTATGTGGCATCAGACTGATAATCAGACAAAGGTCACTGCATTCCCTAGCATGTGTTTTATTTAGGGAATCGTATGATGGTAGATTATAACTATTCTCTTGAAAAATTCCCAGTTTTATATATTGTATTAAATATATAGACTAAGATGTCGGATATGTTTGCCATCAATTAATGTAAGGATAGCACTAGCCAATTGATCCGGTCCGAGGCATTCCCATTTCTTCATATTCTGTAATATATCCTTTACAGTTTCTCTTAAAATATCCACTCCTATTTTGTCATGATAAGTATTTATTTCTTCTGGATCAAATCAGCCACATGTGGGATATTAAGATCATGATGGATGAGTTTGATTGTGACATAATAAGGAGCATTGAGGATTTTACGAAGGATTTTGGATTGTAAGGATTGGATACGAGATGAATTGGGTGGTTTAGTAGAGCCCCAAAGCTCAACTCCTTATGTCCAAATAGGTCTGATAACTGTCATGTAAATGAGTCTTTTGTAAGAGCTTAGAGCGTTTGTCCAGTAAATGTTGAAGAAGGCGAAAACAAAATAGATTTTTCATCAAAATTTTCTCAACGCAAAAAATGAATTTAATATTTAACAGTGATCTCCCCAATAATCCCGATTTTATCATTCCAAATAACGTATTAAACACGTCGCCTTAATAAAATAAAAACGTATCTACAAAATACGTTTTTAAGATATGTGCGGTACGTATCACTATTTTTCATGTTTTATTTTTGGGTTCACAAGATCTTTTGCCTGAATCACCTAGTTTTTTTTCACTATGGCTTGTTTTCGATCATAAATCACTGTTTAATCGATTTCTGAAACAGGTGCTAAGTGAAACACCTGTCTCTACGTCAGGAACGAAACCATCCAAGCAAGGCACTGGATGGGAGGTAATTGAGATGGTTTGGATTGAATGTGTGGATGATTCCTAAAAGAGCCCCTAAAAAGTTAATAAGCGCTGAGGAGATATGTTTAAGCTTGAAAGGAAGACAGTAGGGTGGTGACAGGAAATGATCTTTGGGTTTGGGATTTGTAATGTAATTCGTTAACTTTTTTTATATGGTTTCATTTCAATTTGGGGTACCTTGGATCAATTATAAGTAGATATTTCGTGCCATCCAGTATCTCTTTGTACTTCATCTTCTCCTATATCATCATTGGCGACAACGATTATACGCCTTAATACAATCTTTCAATTAGGTAACGGAAAGTGATTCCCTTGCTTATGGGGCTTCAATGTTTTCACGGATATAGAAATACAATTAGTCCCATACTATCCCACTAAGGTGTATTATTCTTTACAGTGCATACTTGGACGGACACCGTAGTGTATTGAACATTGTCCCTTCGATAGATGCTTCCATAAAATATACAAGAGATACCGTACAGTGGTGCAGTAGAACTTGCGCACCTACAGATCTAGGAACAGAGAAGAGATGGCTGTTGTTCCTCTAAACCCAAGCTCCAGTAAATACAGTTCCCTCGATATATACTTCCATAGACTACCCTAGAGAGACTCCCGCAGTCTCCCTAGAGTGGTGCAGTAGACCTTGCGCACCTGCAGATCAAGGAACAGAGAAGAGATGGCTGATGTTCCTCTAAACCTAAGCTCCAGTAAATACAGTTCCCTCGATATATACTTCCATAGACTACCCTAGAGAGACTCCCGCAGTCTCCCAATAGTGGTGCAGTAGACCTTGCGCACCTGCAGATCTAGGAACAGAGAAGAGATGGCTGATGTTCCTCTAAACCCAAGCTCCAGTAAATACAGTTCCCTCGATATATACTTCCATAGACTACCCTAGAGAGACTCCCGCAGTCTCCCTAGAGTGGTGCAGTAGACCTTGCGCACCTGCAGATCAAGGAACAGAGAAGAGATGGCTGATGTTCCTCTAAACCTAAGCTCCAGTAAATACAGTTCCCTCGATATATACTTCCATAGACTACCCTAGAGAGACTCCCGCAGTCTCCCAATAGTGGTGCAGTAGACCTTGCGCACCTGCAGATCTAGGAACAGAGAAGAGATGGCTGATGTTCCTCTAAACCCAAGCTCCAGTAAATACAGTTCCCTCGATATATACTTCCATAGACTACCCTAGAGAGACTCCCGCAGTCTCCCTAGAGTGGTGCAGTAGACCTTGCGCACCTGCAGATCTAGGAACAGAGAAGAGATGGCTGATGTTCCTCTAAACCCAAGCTCCAGTAAATACAGTTCCCTCGATATATACTTCCATAGACTACCCTAGAGAGACTCCCGCAGTCTCCCTAGAGTGGTGCAGTAGACCTTGCGCACCTGCAGATCTATGAATAGAGCAAGGGTGGCTGATGGTCTCTCGCCTACACCCAAGCTGCACTAAATATAGTTCCCATCCTAACTATAATTATTTCGTGAGCCATCCCAGGGTCTATTGCTAGCACCAAATGGGGCAAGCCTTTTCGTTGCAGAGTCAATAGCTTATTATTCGAAAATATTATATTTATTTTTAAATAAATAATTTAGAATATTATAATAATAAGAAAGGTGAGGAATTTGTGATAGACTGAAGAGCAAAGTTACTGAAGATTAATTCTTGATCTTATACAAGACTTGTATTTGTTAAATTGCTTCCTTTATAATGTTTTCAACAAACCAGTAATTGAAGATGCGGTAGCCCCTGACGTCGAATAAAACTTTTTATGGGTTTAACCATTAAAACAACTTCATTTATGAAATTTAATAATTCACTAGAGTATAAAATCTTTATGTATTCAAAATTTTATTAAATTACTCATTTCTAAATTAAGATTTTATTAGGCTTCTTTATAGCATAATCGACCATTGATAAAGGGTTATCTGTTTTATTAACTATCTCTTCTAAACTTTAATGGTTAAAAATTAAAGATAATAATTAAAAAATGGTTAAAGTATTTAGTATAACGATTTTTTCGTTTAAATGAACAGCTTAACCGATTTTCAAGTATGATTAGTACAAATTAGTCGCTTAGGGCGAATTCGCAAAGGATGCACAAATGTTAAAGGTACTGCGAAGAATATTCGGTTCGAAAACGGAGGAAATTACTGTAGAATTGGTTAATATAATTGAACTGATAGCGATACGAAGGTTGGGCTCGGCTTATTAAAGAACGAAGTAGGAAACAGTTAATAAGCGTTGAGCCTTCTAGTAGGTCCGAGGGGTTGACCAAGATGTAGGTGGGAGGATTGCATATAGAGTAACTTAGCGCATTTGGGTTTATTATGATGGTGTTTCGTGAAAGAAAGTTTGTAAGCAGAGATTGCAGGTATTAATTGAAGATGCGGTAGCCCCTGATGTGAAATAAAACTTTTAATGGGTTTAATCATTGAAACAACTTCATTTATGAAATTTAATAATTCACTAGAGTATATATAATATTTGATCTTCATGTCACCTGTGGTCTAGTGGTTAGCGTAACAAACTACTAAACCCAAGATCGCGGCTTCGTAGCCCAGCAGGTAGCCCTAGGGTTTTTTAAAGGGAGTTAAAATCCTTAGTTACGCCGTCCTTCGGAAGGGACGTTAAACGGGGTCCCGAGCCTTTACGATGTCAGGTACTCGTTAAAAATCCCTATCCTAATTAAACCTGGATAGGCAAAATTTAGAGCTCCCACTGTAGAATCATCCGATTAGCCATAGCAGCATAAAGTGACGTTAAATGAACTAACTAACTTTGATCTTCAGGAATTCAAAATTTTACTAAATTAGTCATCCTTAAATTAAGATTTTTTTTAAGCTTCTTTATAGTATAATCGACCATTGATAAATGGTTATCTGTTTTATTAATTAAATAACTCTTCAAAACTTCCGCATTATTTGAAAATAAATAAATATTTTTTTATTTAAAAATGGTTAAAAATTAAAACAATAAATAAAAAATATTGTAAATATTTTTAGATAACCTGTATTTTAAAGTCGAAAATCTTTTATGTAAAACGAATTTTAAAATAAAATTTACTTTTCATTTTTTGGGGATGAAGAGAACGGTTTCTAAAAAGAGCCCCCTTTTAGAATTAGATTTTATTTATGATTAAAAATGTAAAATTTAAGTTGAAAGTAAATAAAACACATAAAATTAATTATAAAAATAATCCCTTATGTTTTAGGTAGTTAAATGTATTTCGGAATTACATTCAGAGATTCGCTTCAAATAGAATCTTTCCGTCAGATATAATATTACTTGAAAAAGAATGACAATTGAAATGCGGTAGTTTCTTCTCGAGGTATGAATTATTATTAACGGTAGCTGATGCCAAAATATTTAAGAAGTTTTGTTTTAAAATATTCCGACCTCGTTGGCAACAAGTTGGGACGAGATATATTTCTCAACTGGCTCTTCCTTAACAAGTATAATCGTATCTTAGTCTAAAGAAGCCATGATACATGTGTATTATTTAAATTATGTAAGGACAAATAACAATATACAATGTTTAAGTGTAAAATATTTGGATGTATTGATTTATATTTATGTCTAGGTATATTCAATAGTTTGAAGCATATAATATTGCATTGTAATTTTTTTGTTAATACACGGAAACAATTTCTGCAAAAATATATTGTCCAGCATGAGGATGAATTATCACTTCAAAATGTACTCACTATGGACAGCGTGGAAAAATTAAACAACATTTTTTTCTATCTTCAGTTTATATGTAAAAATTCGGAATCCGGGCTTTAATTGTGGTTTATGGTTTCGGGTACTTCTACAATACCTTGATTGTAACGTATAGAAAGAATAAGATAACTGTTACAATAAAGTATCAGCGGGTTAGTACCTAAATACTTTAATTTCATTGTATTTTATTTATCTATTTCCTTAGGTATATGCCTTATTTGCGTTATTTGTTTGGAATATTGTTATTCTTTTGTTATAATTGATACTGTTCTGTTCTGACTAAAAATTTTGTTTATTTATTTATTAAACGAGTGTTGATTATTTAATTATTGTAAAATATTTACATATTGTAGATATTATATAACTGTAAATAAAAATAACTGTAATTAAGTGACGATATGCTAATTACTAATTACTAAAAAATTAACACTAAGTGGGGCAGACTTAATGGCTACAATGTTATACATTAAAGCCAATAAAGAATTTATTATTATTATTATTTATGTCTAGGAAGATATCCACAAATTCGTATACCCAATCGGTATGAAATAGATGTTATGAACTGCTATATGTGACGCTACCTAGAACATCTGGAGTAGGTCCCTACCTAGATAACTAGAGTAAGGTAGGTAGGCCCTTTGGGTTTACCTTTACTCTCAAGATAAGGGAGGTAGTTGTTTGGAAGGAGCGGTTGACTCAAAATGCAAGAAACTGGATGAAGCAATGGTCGAGAAACAGCCAGTCACATATAACGTCCCTCTTTCTTCGTAAGTAGTTTCATAAGTTATCTTGTAACCATGATCAGCAAAAATAAATATAATGTTATTTATCTAAATTAAAAAGGATCTTTATATGATAAACAACTCCTGGTCAGTCAACCTTTGGTGAAGAGAGGGATATGTCTCTTATTAATTAATGATATGAAATTAATAAACATATTTAAGTATAACGATCTCAGGGTGACATCCCATCTTATTATTCAAATATTATTCAGATCAAAGGATCTGACTTCTCCTTGAGATCATAGCTTGGGCAGTAAAGCCAATATAGCAGAACCCACTCCATGGAGATCATTATAAGTGTATCGTTAAATTATAACTTGATATCTTTCATCTCATAATAATATAAGGCTACATTCTCACTACACTATGTTTCAACACCTTAATAAGTGTAACTTATTTATTGTGGGTCGACGTTTCGGCCTACAGTGTAGGCCATCTTCAGGGCTAAGAGAGAGAAACAAACAGAAAAACATATAAAAAAACGTTGCAGTAGCAAGAATATGATGACAAGTAATGTAGTACAAGCAATGTGGAAATTAAAATAGTGACTAGATATGATGAAATAGTGAATAGATATGATAATTAAAGATAACGAATATAAAAGTGGTTACAGAATATAATAAAATTAAAATAGTGACAGATATAATAATTAAAGAATACGAATATAAAATACAGAAAATAAATGTACAGAAAGGATAAAATATAAACATAATATAGAGGGAAAGAAAAATGAGGAGGTAAACGGAAAGATACAAAATGAGAAGATTAAAGTATAGAAAAAGGGGTGGGATATGAAGGATTTAGAAAAAAATAGTTTAATTATAGATTTGGATATGATATCAGACATCTAGAGGTTACGTAAGTAAAATGTAATAATACAAGAATATGTAGAAAGAAAAGATTGATAAATTTGAAACATTAAAAATAATGTGTTTAAATATGAACTCTAAAGTACGAAAAGAAAATAGAAAATATAAGTAAGGGAAGTTAATATTATGACTGTATACAGTTAGAAAGAAGTTGTATTAATATAAGATATGATGTGAATATAACATAAACATATAACAAATATAAAATTGGTTAATATAATTGAACTAATAGTGTCACGAAGGTTGGGCTGGAGTTATAAAAACGTACGAATCAGTTAATAAGCGCTGTGGCTACTGGCCCGAAGGATAGACCATGGATTGCGTTTAAAGTAATTTAACGTATTTGTGTTTATATAGATGGTGCTTCGTGAAAGGAAGTTTTTTAAGCAGAGATTGCTAGTATCGGCATCGAGCCGGTTCCAAATGTTCAAACTATTTAGGTTTCGCAATTATGAAAGAAGGAGAGGATTGGATGAAATCGACAAAGGCGTTCTGTTCTACCATGTAATAAAGCAAGTACAACTATCAGAGTATCAAAGGTCCAATGAAACATATCAAGAAATATGTTTAATTGGACTATAAAGATATACATATATATATATATATATATATTTAATATATATTTAAAAAATACAGTTATAACCATAAAGGTACAATTTTTAAGCTAACAGTTGCGCAGGGTCGGATTTAGCCGAGATCAAATTCAATCAACAAGCCAGCTTTTTCTCGAATTAAATACATCCATTTTATAGAGGCTAGCTGAGCTCGAGAAGGGCCACCACTTGTCGAACAGAGTCGATCTACAGCTTATAATAATTAAATTTATAAAAATAAATAAATAATTTATTCGAAGCCTGGAACCTGAAGCACAGCAACTTAGCGTTCACACCCAGCTTCCTAATAAATACTAGTATATAAATTACCTATAAATTCAAACATAAACTTATTTTTAAAGAGAAAAGATCTTTTTAAAGAAAAGGCCCTCGGCCGAGATTCGAACCCGGATCCTTTGTTTCTCCGTGACATCGCTCTACCATTTAAGCTACCAAGGCCGCCTGCCGGCAGAGGACAAATCTTTTCTCTCATCGGATCCCAAGTACTCGTGATCGGATGAGAGAAAAGATTTGTCCTCTGCCGGCAGGCGGCCTTGGTAGCTCAAATGGTAGAGTGATGTCACGGAGAGACAAAGGTTCCGGGTTCGAATCCTGGCCGAGAGCCTATCTTTTCTCATTATAAATAAAAATATTTAAAAACTCAAAAATTGACCAATAATTATAAAAAATTATAAATAAACTTCCACTTCCCAGTAGGAATTGGTCTCCAGGGAAGATAGACCATTACTCCCTAAGGGGAAGGCCTACATAAATTAACAAGCAAAAAATTGTATATAGTATCTGTATTAAAATTATTTTAATTTTAATAATTCCTGTTAATTTTTTGTAATAAAGGCTTTATTCATTCATTCATTCATAAATAAACTTATTTTCGTTGCTTCTTACATTACGGCAAACAAATTTCCTTTTTTATTATATTTCTTCAAAAGTTTATTCCCTGTAGAATTGATGTTAGCCTAAAATGTACTAAGTGCTTTATAAATATCCCAGAAAAAGTTTTGAAAATAGAAAAGAGCTATTTTCCTTCCTGGCGGAACATTACAGAGCCCCCCTCAGACAGTGTTTGGCTTGGCCATTCTAAGGATCACTTATATCAACCACTTTGTACTGCATACACAGTTTTTCCAAGTCGACAACATTTCAATTCTTATTTTTGGGTTCCATTAAATTCGTTTATTTATAAAACGCAGAAAGAAAAAAAAATACAGATACAACAGTATCAATTAAATAATTATAGCGGCATTGTAAATTATTTTTCAATAGTAAAAAAAAAAATCCTCTACTTGTAGTTGTCTTGGGTTCAGTACGTGGTAGAGACAGTACTGTTTCTAAGACAACGGTTTTGCAGTGAGACGATTTGGCCGAAATCATACACAACTGACATTTCCCCCCCAATTTATAGAGGCTTGGAGAGCCAGAGGTAAGTCTATAGATTTTTCATGGTCTACCTTAGCTGTTAACAAATTGAATAATTTATCTTCCAAAGGCGGATTTGATCTCTGGACCTTCAGAACAGCAACTGTGCATTCTACACACTAAGCTACCCCCCTCTCCTATTTAATATTTAAAAATATATATAAACAGATTGTTTTAGTGTTAAGTAACCAAATTGAAAATTTGAACTAAGGACATCAAAACAAGAAAAAAATTTCCTATGGAGGTACAATCCCAGGCCATATTAATGTGACCACCAAGAAAGATTATTTTCTTTTTGTTTTTTCCTAATTTTTTTTATATACTTTCGCGTGTCTTAATAAATTGCTGTTTTAAGTAATGGCAACACTGTTATAAGTTTTTTAAAGTATTTTTTTTTTAGTAATGGCAGCATTGATTTTAGTACAGCCATTTTGTTTTACGAGTGACGGCGTGCATAATTTGTGTTTAAAATTTTTGTGGATTTATTGTTTCTTTTTCTTTAAATACAAGTCGGATTCGGTAAGTTTATTATTGATTTATTATTTGTATCATATATTTTAACAATTTCGATAGTTTTTTTTTCATCAATATGTAAAATAGGGTGTAAATAGGGTGACACCACAAAATATTAAAAAAAGATAAAGATTTATTTTCGAAACTATTTTTTTTCAATTTCATATTATTGTCAGATAACTAACTTACCCATAAAACTAATATTTAAACTCGATTTACATCATTACGCAAACAAAAAGATAATGCAAACATGTAACAAGAACGAATCTATCCAGTGGTCACATTAATATGGCCAGGGACTGTATGTCCCTCAAACGTCACACTTAAATATTTCTATTGTTATGAACTATTTAATAACACTTATTTTATTTGCTCCAACTACTTTATTTCTCAAAAGTAAACATTCACGTTACATTTTGTTGTAAGAGATTTCCTGGAGCATGAAGACGACAGGCTTGACACCTATCTTCGACAGCAGCTGTGGCAGAACGGCACTGGATAAGTGACATTGTTTCACAAGATTCAATTATCTCTAAGGTCACCTGTGGTCTAGTGGTTAGCGTAACAAACTACTAAACCCAAGATCGCGGGTTCGTAGCCCGGCAGGTGGCCCTAGGATCTTTTTAAGGGAGTAAAAAATCCTTAGTTACGCCGTCCCTCGGAAGGGACGTTAAACGGGGGTCCCGAGCCTGTACGATGTCAGGTTCTCGTTAAAAATCCCTATCCTAATTAAACCTGGATAGGCAAAATTTAGAGCTCCCAATGTAGCATCGTCCGATTAGCCATAGCAGCATAAAGTGACGTTAAATGAACAAACAAACATTCAATTATCTTTCTTCGTAAAGAATTAAGGACATTGACTGGCAATTTCAATTTAATAATTTTTTATGATACCTTGTTCTCAAGCTCAGGTAATATCAGCGATTTCTTCATCAAATATTCGAGCCTCATTAATATTATTATATTGACTATACAACCCGCAAGCGAGCCTGGCCTCCTCTAACACAAATCGGCATGCTCTTCTGCTGGATGCTGTCGTCATCCAGCTGGTAACTCCAACTTTTTCGAGTCATTCTCTATGCAATCTGCGTATCTTAATCTTGGCCTACCGACTGCTCGACGTCCCACCAACTGTCTTATCACTACCCTTGGAATGGCACTTATTTGCATCCTGCAGACATGACCTGCGCACTAAAGACGATTTAATTTTATCATAAACAGATCAGTAATATGCAGTTGGGACATAGTTCCTGATTAACGGAATGTTCAAAATTCTTTTCTCTATGATGATTATTGTACTAGTTCTTGAAGAATAAGTTCTCAAAGGTAAGAATCCTCCATGGGTCCAAACTGGCTGCAGGATATTCCTCCAAAACCTCCAATAGAACTTCTGCATTTCCTCCAAGTGAGTTATGGGCCTCCCGAAGTAGGTTGCCAACTCGGATTAAGGCTGGAATAAATTCATCCAATTAAAAATAAATAATCTCGTCAAGCGCACTCTGAGAGGAATTAACGATGTCCATTGCCTCGTCACTTCATATAAATATATATTTCTGGGTCTAATCTTCTAAATTCGAGAAAGATTTACGATCAGGCGGCAATAAAAATGGAAATTACGACCATTAATAACATAGTTTAGAACTTTTTTTTATTAAAAATTGTATTCTTGAATATAAGAATGTTCTATTCATACGATCATAAACAATAACCTGATTTATTATTCATTACTCTGTGGTCAGTGATACAAAAAAAATTTTTTGCAGGAAATAGAAAAGTAAATTAAACAATTTCATGATAATAATAAACATATATTTTATGTAGAAATAGATCGGATTGCGACAAATTATTAACAAACTAATAAAAAAAAAAGTCTGTACCACTAAAACCCGTGAGCGGGTCTGTGGTTCAGTACATAGTAGAGATTTTTTTTTCTATACTGTTTCAAGGACAACGGTTCTGCAAGGAGGTGACTTGTCCTAGGTCACGCTCAACCGCCAGATTTTCCCCCTTTATTTTGGGTATCCTATTTTTATATTTTATAGAGGCTGGGTGAGCCCCAGGAGGGTCCTAGATCCTATATGATCCATCTCCGACTCCAAAAAGACTAATAAGCTCAATTACAATTGATGCCGGATTTTTGGCTTACCTTTTAGGCCAGTATCGTACCAGAGTAAGTAGAGCCAAGTGATTGTTGTTGACTTATTTAAGTGATTAGTTAAATTTGACTATCCTGACACAGCACAGGAAATTATAAGGAGGTACAGGAATTTTAATAAACATCTTCCAATCACTATTTTATCTTTATTAATCGTAACTATTAATTTTTAAATGTTTTGCAATTTTCTGTGAGAGTAATTATTGATAATTTAGTAATACGCTATTTTTTAAATCTTATTTAAGACTAGTGAACTGTAAGTGTTAATTATTAGTTATAATCTGTAGTGTAGTTTTATAATATTCATACAAATTTATGTAAATAGTTAAGTCATTTAGAATTAGTAATATCTTATATTATTGTAATAATTAAATAGGAGTTAGGGCTAGGTTATACAAAATATTTAGAATATTGTTATTGTAAATTTATATTAGTTTAATAATTTAATAGTATCCTTTTTATCACTTGTGTTAATAAACTTTAGTATCTTTAATTAAGAAATTGTTTCATTCATTTTAACACCCAGTAGCCCGTAACTGTAATGGATTCTCCACAGAACCTAAAAAACTGTCGGGGGGCACTTACCTCCATGCGCCCCTCCTAAAACCGCGCTTCCTATAGCCTATGTGTTATTCTGATGTATAACCTATATTACTGTAAAGTTTCATCCAAATCCGTTCAGTAGTTTTTGCGTGAAAGAGAGACAAACATACAAACTTTCACATTTATAATATTAGTAAGATTTATAATTTTATGAGTACATTAAAAATTTAGGTTGTCTTCAGCAGTTGTATTTATTTTTTTACCTTTCGAGTTTATTCTTAACAGGAAACAGGAAATTTATTTCAAAGTTAATTATTTCAGTATCGGATAGGATAGTTTCTCATTTATTTGTCATCTGGGACTCCGCGAGGAAATTCGAGGAAGGAAAAAGAATCTAATAATAGAGTTTGGGATCCCAAATATTTAAGATAACTGAGGGCCAAGGGATTCAATTTACACTTCTATATTTCTCTCTGTGAGTAGATTTCACTAAATAATCTCATATTATACAATGTTAATTATGTAAATATTAATTATCATAGTAAATTTTAAATTTATAAATATTTTTTTATTTTTAAAGAGCAAATACAAATATTTAAAACAAAAAAATTGACCAATAATTATAAAAAATTATAAATAATTTTATATTATTATTATAATTTATTAAATTTTAAATATTAAAACAATATTTTACTATATATTTACATATTATTTTTAAACCATTATGATTGTAATTATTTTTTTTAAATATGTCTTGACTAGCTTTTGCCCGCGGCTTAGCTCGCATAGAATTTGGACTACCACGTAAAGTTTCTTGACAGTGCTTTTTAACAATAATTTAAAATAATAAATAATATAATTATTTAAATAATTTAATTTTTTTCACTATAGGTTACTCGTACAAAATTTCAGATGTCTAACTTCAAAACTGACGGATTCCATACAACCTTTGAACCCTTATTATATTAAGGGTGGAATTATCCAAATTTCTTTCTTAAATCATACAAAGGACCTACCAGCAAATTTCAAGATGCTAAATTCCTGATTTGCCTTTAATTATGTACTATAATGGATTCTCCACAGTACCTCAAAACAAATAGTTTCACTCTTGTTCTTTCTGATATTTTAACAACTATGATCATGTTATTTTCCTTTAATTATGTACTCTAGTGGATTCTCCACAGTTCCTATAAAACTGTCGGGGAGGGGCACCTGCCCCCGTGCGCTCCTCCTCATAAATCCGCACTTGCTATAGCCCATGTGTTATTTTGATGTATAACCTATAATACTGTTAAGTTTCATCCAAATCCGTTCAGTAGTTTTTGCGTGAAAGAGAGACAAACATACAAACTTTCACATTTATAATATTAGTAAGATTAGTAGTATATCAAAACAAATAGTTTCACTCTTGTTCTTTCTGATATTTTAACAACTATGATCATGTTATTTTCCTTTAATTATGTACTATAATGGATTCTCCACAGTTCCTATAAAACTGTCCGGGGGAGCACCTGCCCCCGTGCGCCCTCCCCCTAAATCCGCGCTTGCTATATACCATGTGTTGCTCCCCCGAGAGAGACAAACATACAAACTTTCACATTTATAATATTAGTAAGATTATCGATGACCACTCGCTGGGTTGCAGTGCTGTTAAAAATAGGAAAAAGTACATGGAAGAGACTGTACTGTTTCCAGAACAACGGTTGACGAGTCAGCTGATTTGTCCAACATTACCAACATCCTGGTTCTTACCCCATTTAACGGAATCCACTTTACAGAGGCTGTGTGAGCCAAACGAGGGTCTGTAGATCCCACAGCCCCCCCCCCGTTAACAGATTAAATAAATAATCGGCCATTTCCCTATCACAAATTATCTTATAATAATCCTGAATAATACATCAGGTGAAAAATATAGCTTACACAAATTCTTAGGGAATTCTAAACTTTATCCCAACACTTTATACTTATGGACTGAGGACAGACATTTCTAGTCAGTTCCGGAAAGTGCACAACCTTCATGATAAGTCTCATGTTCGAGCCTCGCTGCAGTAATTTATCGTAGTGACTAACACCCAACGGCATGTATAAATAGGATGGCTTCCAAGAACAAGCCAAAGAAATTGTATGGGTTGGCCTACAATTCGATACTCACCAAGTGCCAGGATATTCCCATCTTCTTCTACCAAATATCTTTGTAATAAAAAAAAAAAATTATCTTCGGTATCAATTCCGCAGATTGTCGCTTCGATTTAAGTAACAAGATTTAACTTTTTATTCGTTTCCTTTTTAATATTATCTAAAATAAAAATAATTTTATTACTGACTGTATATACACTCACCGTCAAAAGTATCGCAACACATTGAAATATTAAAATTTTACAAAAACTTATGTCTTTTCATAATAAAGAAAGGTTCTGAAGTCTTGTTTATGTCCAGTTTAAAAATTCTTATTACAGACTTCAGAACCTTTCTTTACTACGAAAAGACAGATGTTTTTGTAAAATTCAAATATTACAAAGTGTTGCGATACTTTTGACGGGGAGTGTAGTAACTATTACTGATCGTGTATAGATTAAATAACCGTTATTAATATTATGTTATCATCTATACTTCGAAATGGAGTACGGAGATAGTTGGGGGGTGCAGTAAAAAAAAACACTTAATAAGTACTAGACTTATATTTAGTATCTGCCGACGTTTCGACCTACAGTGTAGGTCATCTGCAGGGCTATGAGAGAGAAACAAACAGAACAGAAAATATATAAAAACGTTACAGTAACAATAATATAGTGACATGTAATGTAGAAGATTAAATTAGAGACAGATATGAATATTAAAGATAACGAATATTAAAAAAGTGACAGAATATAATAAAATTAAGATATAGATAGATTTAATAAAATTAAAGATAATGAACAGAAATAAAATTGTGACAGATATAATAATTAAAGATAACGAATATAAAATAAAATACAGAAAATAAATGTACAGAAAGGATAGAAAAGTAAACATAATATAAAGGGAAATAAAAAAGAGGAGGTAAACCAAAGATACAAAATGAAAAGATTAACATATAAAAAAGGTTGGAACATGAAGAATTTAGAAAAACTAGTGAAATAAAGATATAAAATGTATGAATATGAAATGGATGATGATTTACTTATGTAACCTCTAGAAGTCCGTTATCATACATTTTATATCTTTATTTTACTAGTTTTTCTAAATTCTTCATGTTCCAAACTTTTTTTATATGTTAATCTTCTCATTTTGTATCTTTGGTTTACCTCCTCTTTTTTATTTCCCTTTATATTATGTTTACTTTTCTATCCTTTCTGTACATTTATTTTCTGTATTTTATTTTATATTCATTATCTTTAATTATTATATCTGTCACTATTTTAATTTCTGTTCATCATTTTTAATTTTCGTATCTGTCTCTATTTTAATTTTCTACATTGCATGTACCTATATTACTGTTACTGTAACGTTTTTATATGTTTTATGTTCTGTTTGTTTCTCTCTCATAGCCCTGAAGATGACCTACACTGTAGGTCGAAACGTCGGCACATAAATATAAGTCCAGTACTTATTTAGTGTTGTTTTTTTTTACTGCACCCTCCCAACTATCTCCGTTCTACATTTTATCATCCAGTAAACTATTTTCCTCTCTTATACTTCGAAATGTTAGTTGAAACGTTCATTTCCTGATGAACTGATTAACGAAATATATAAATTTCCCTTAATATACTCAATTTTTTTTTACTACAACGGAAATGCATGAAAAGTTAAAAAGTTGTGAATTAACTCGAAGCGACAACTTGCGGAACTGATTTATCTTTTTTCGGCGATATAGAAAAAATCAAAATTTTCGGATTTTCAACTTCAAATTTTAAGTTATTACCTAAATGCTGCTTTAAAAAACATAACTATTGACGTTGGATGGTCGAATGTATATCCTAGAATAATAAAAACACTAAAAAATAATTTCGGAATATTAAAAAGAAAACACCACTACTTTATAGGAACCGCACAAATTTTTATACAACAGTTGTGCAGAGAGCAGAATTTAACAACAGCAGACTCCACCGCAAGGTATTCTCTGATTACGGTGGCACACTTAATTCTCCAATGGTACGGTGGGGTCCTCACATACCCCAACATTTTTTTAAAGTTTGAGGTGCTTTGGTCTCAGTGCCTTTCTACTCATCAATAAGAACATAATTCTAATATTATATAATAGATTATATAACTGTAACATGACTTTATTCTTCATAAAAATACATTTTCAAAACATCCTGAGGTCAGCCCTAACCCAACCGTTTGAGGGTTAATAGTCTGTGTGAACTCCTGGAGCATTTCCGAATCCTACATTATTTGATATTAGAAAATTAATGACCATTTATTGTTTATTATTAATAATAAGACAATATATTAATAATATCTCTTGGTTCAGCTAATAGCCATTTCTTTTAACATGAAAAATTGTTTCTTCATCATTAACGAATAATTATTAGTTTCAGAAGATCATATAGATATTTAGGAATAGAATCTTTTCAATAACTATACATAAAATATAGAATAGTTGTACAGTAATATATTAGTGTATACGTATTAAATTGAGCTCAAAGAAAAACTTAGTTGTTATATTCTAAAAAATGAGCTGAAAATCCTAATTTTACTGAATAAAGTACATAGTAAATGTAAGAGGGGAAATTTGAACAAGGTTTTTTTCAAATTTAAATATTTTAAATTTCAAATATTTAAATTTAAAGAAATTTAAATATTTTATAGGACCTGAAAACGTGACCTATTAATCTATTTTATAATCATCAATCCTTTCAAATTCAAAATTGTTTTTACTTCAGAAATTTGATGTTGGGCCGGTTGGTTTAAAAAATTAAAAACTTAGGATTTTATTTTTAAAAATTTCTAAAATTCAATATTCGAAACGTTAAATATTATTTTCATACAAGACTGAAAAGACAAAAAACTGCTCGACGTTTTCGCCTACTTCAACATTTACTGGACAAACGTTCAAAGCTCCCAATTAATTACAAAAGACTCATTTACAAGACAGTTATCAGACCTATTTGGACATACGGAATTGAGCTTTGGGGCTCTACTAAACCATCCAATTCATCTCATATCCAATAATCCTTACAATCCAAAATCCTTCGCAAAATCCTCAATGCTCCTTATTATGTCACAAACAAATTCATCCATCATGATCTTAATACCCCATATGCTGCTGATTTGGCCCGAACTAGATACCTATCCTTCCATGACAAGCTCCATACACACTTGAATCCGCTAATCTCTCAACTTGCCTCCCATGCTATTCCTGATAACCCTCCGAGGCGTCTGAAAAGAAGATGACCTCGAGACCTTCTACTATAGAACTTTATTGGAGTGCTACCGATGGGTAGTTTCTCCAAAAGTGTTTTTTGTTTTCATGTCATTTGTTCATACAGCAGATTTACTTGATGTAATATAATTACAGTTGTAAACATCAATAAATTATTCTATTCTAAAAAAAGAATTATTATTTTACATAATGAATTTCAAGATATATTTTATTAATGTGAATAAATGTTTTTTATTCAGGACTAAAGAGAAGGTTCTTTTTTACTATAAGCAAATTGTTTAATGTTACGAAAAAATAGGCCCAAAAGATTAAATCTTGATATTTAATAGAAACAGGAAGTCTAAAAGAGTTAATGCCCTGAAAAATATAATGATTACAAATGATATTTTAATTACAGTAGCTCATTTCCTTGACAATTCTTTAGATAAACTGAACGGAAATAGAAAGTATTTAATGAAGAGAAATGGTTCGCAGACGTAGAGAGCTCTAGTAGAAGTCTCGGGAACTAGAAGAGCCAATTGGCTTGTGGGAATAGCGAGGTATATTTAGATTGAAGGTGAGTGGACAAGTTGGATTTAATACTATAAATGTTGGAGGTGTGACACGTCGCTACTAAAAATAGTTCATGAAACTAGCAAGGATACGATGGATAATTATGATATACTAAGAATAGCGATCTGCAAGTAAACACGTCAACGGATACAGCCTTAAGGAGTTGTGTTAGGGTGCACCTACATTGGATCCGATGCGATGCGACGCGATCCTATTCTATCACATAGGATGGTGGGCTGAAAAAACAAATAACTGAAATACGCAGTGAGTGCCTACACTGGATCAGATCCGACATGATTCTATTCTTTTCAATCCGATAGTGAAACTAGTCACTGCCTTCCGAATTGTATAGTATTAATTTTATTCTTTTATTTCTTATATTTTTTATGTACATTGTAGTGAAATATAAATATATTAAAAATAATTAATAAATAATCTTAATTTTATAAATTTAAAGAACCAAATGTTATAATAATCAGGTAATATTACTATATTAGAATATTTTTGTCTTGCTGTTTGACAATAAATAAATAATTTAGTTGTTTTTCAATTTCATAAAATATAATTTATATTTTTTAGATATTTATGTTTTATATAATGATTTAAATTATTTATGGAATAGTAGTGACATTTTAAAATCTTTTTGGTTTGTATTATCTAGGAATATTTATTTTGTAGTTCATCTTTGCAAACGAGTATAAAAAATCCGAAAAGCCCTTACCAGTGTTGCCAACTGTTTAATAAATAAATTAAACATTACGATAATAATTTTATCAAAAGTTAATGTTTCCAATTTTATTTGACGAATTAAAATTTTATGTAGGTATATTTTTTATGTACATTTCTGATAGATATAATTTTATTCAACGGAAAAATAACCTTCGCTACTATATTTAATGGTTCATAAAGATTAGTAATAAAATATTTTAATGAGAATTGACAATGTTTAATTTTGATTTATGACGGATATATATATATATATATATATATATATATATATATATATATATATATATATAATAGTTAATTATCAAATTACAATGTACATTTTTTAATAAAAATTTTAGACAATAAAGGTTAAGTAGCCACACATAGCAACGGCTGGCTTGTCGGATTGAAGACTAATGATTTTGAAATGTGAAAATCGCACCTGATCGTACAGTATCGCATCGGATCCAATGTAGGCGCTTCCGTATAAATAAACTATTTTGATTCCACGAGCGACTAAATCGGTCGGATTGCTCGAATAAAAATGGATCGGATCGGAGCGGATCCAATGTAGGAACTCTCGATATATTTCAGTCATTTGGTTTGCTTCCGAATTGTGATCGTATCGCATCGGATCCAATGTAGGTGCACCCTTAGAAACGAATCTGATGCAATACTACTAACCTATGAGAATGAAACATTAAGGTTATATAACATTAGCACAATGAAATGCATGTATACGGTCAGAAATAAAAAAATTAAAAAAGACATAATTGAGAATGCTCATTTTTATACATAAAACTTTTGTGGTTTCTGGTTTAGACCGTGTTGTTGAATTTTTCTTCGCCAACGTTTCGACAGACATACTGCTAGCTTCTTCAATGCTGAATCGAGAATGAAGATGTCGATCTTCGTCTTCATTCTCGATCCAGCCTTGAAGCTAGCTAGTATGTATGGCGAAACGTTGGCGAAGAAAAATTCAACAACACGTTCTAAACCAGAAACCACAAAAGTTTTGTGTATAAATAGTGGCCCTGGAAACTCGAAAGAGTATTTAAAGTTTATTTTGTTAACCATATAATTAAAAGAAATGGTTAAAAATGTAGACAATATTTTATTTGATTTTGCAATAAAAAATCTTTTTAAATAAAGTAGTGCAGTTCTGTTGTGTTAAGTAATAAGCAACATATTTCACCATCAATTAATAAGTAAATCTTTTATATTCACGCTGTATTTCTCAATCTCGTCTTATTGCAGATATATAAATATAAATATCTCGTACTATGTTTACGCCAGTCCTCCCCGTATACCTTAAATATCTGATATAGGTCTCCATAGTATGCAGAAAATGCAAATTTGACATATTCACTACACTGTAGAACAAACGAAAATGATGCCAACGAAGAACGAACTTTGACCTATCCCGGATAAACTTTCGAACCTCCGCAGGAACAACTTTACATACCCATTCTTATTTGCATTTTAATTCTTATCTGTAAAAAAAAATATACTAGCAAATAGGCGGCTGAAGAACAACATTTCCAAAAATAAAAATTATTTCCTGAAGCTATTTTTACGAAACGAAATCTACCGTGGCTCTTGCCCCATTTCATAAGTCCACCCATCAACTCCTTTCTAATATATCAATTGCCAACATTTCAGCGATAGCCAGTCTTCCTTCATCAACGAGAGATTTATTATTCAAATATATAAAAGGCATTTGAGAAGGGCTGATTATTAATTGTAATAATTTATATAATAATTATGGGATAATTGAGGGGTTACGGTCCTAATTACTATAATGTAAAAAAAATGGCCATTTTCATTATATTGTAAAGGAGATAGTTGGGGGGTGCAGTAAAAAAAAAACACTGAATAAGTACTAGACTTATATTTATGTGCCGACGTTTCGAGCTACAGTGTAGGTCATCTTCAGGGCTATGAGAGAGAAACAAACAGAACAAAAAATATAAAAATGTACAGTAACAATAATATGGTGACAAGTAATCTAGAAAATTAAAATAGTGACAGATATGAAAATTAAAGATAACGAATATTAAAAAAGTGACAGAATATAATAAAATTAAGATATAGACAGATTTAATAAAATTAAAGATAATGAAAAGAAATAAAATAGTGACAGATATAATAAAATTAAGATAAAGACAGATATAATAAAATTAAGGATAATGAAAAGAAAATTAAAATAATGACAGATATAATAAAATAAGACAGATTTAATAAAATTAAAGAAAATGAACAGAAATTATAAATTATAAATAACGAATATAAAATAAAATACAGAAAATAAATGTACAGAAAGGATAGTAAAATAAAAATAATATAAAGGGAAATAAAAAAAGAGGAGGTAAACCAAAGATACAAAATGAGAATATTAACATATAAAAAAAAGGTTGGAACATGAAGAATTAAGAAAAACTAGTAAAATAAAGATATAAAATGTATGATAACGAACTTAAAGAGGTTACATAAGTAAATGTATGAGACATAATAATATAGGAATATGTAGAAAGAAATGGAAGGTGTCTCGTAGAATGACAGTTAGAAATGTAAAAAAATGAAAAGTATGGAACTGTATGTACAATAACTAATGTGAATAATAGAAATACTATTGTACAGTAACAATTGTGTACAATAACTGTTTGAAAAATAATTGATAGGATAAATAAATTTTTTAATAAAATAAAATTAAAATTAATCCCCATCCCTAACCACCCCTAAAAATTAAAATAAAAATTAATAAATTTTTTCCTCTCATACATTTTCATTATAGGTTTTTTATATAAATTCAATTCAAAGTAAATATTGTATATTTTTTTTGTACCTAAGCTAGTTATTGTATTTTATTATTATTTTTTTTTGTATCTAACATTATGGTACGTTTTTTAAAAATATATTTTTTTTTTGTCAAATAATCCCTTTCATTCTCTTCCTCTCACACACTATCGATTTCGAGATAGAGACACCTAAGTTTCTTTAAGGACTTATATAAGTGTTTAGAAATCAAGCTTATTGCTGAGCAAACAGTGCAGAGCTCAATGGTAGCGCGCTGAGCTGCTCTGCAATCCGGGTTAAATCTACAGTCCTTCCTGGGCCTGTTGATTGAGCGTGATATCAACCAAATCAACTCGCTGAACAACCTTTGGTGTAGTCTTTACAACGTACTGAAGACCCTTAACAATTTTTAATCAAGCGTGTATCCAATTTTTCTTTTATTTATGACGCCTTTGCGCTGCATACTCCGGTAATAATGTTCTAGCATTAAAGACTAAGTTAAAAAACCTGAACAACTACAACCCACGAAGGGTCTAATGCAGGGGTTCCCAAACTTTTTTATACCACGCCCCCCTTTTGTTGAAATGAAAGCTTCTCGCGCCCCCCCTTAATAATAAATTGTGTGGGCCTAGGAACAAAACAAAAACAAGTAAGTATTACATTGAAAACAAAACATTTATTTATACTGCTATAAGGTACAACAATATCAGTTTTCATAAAATACAAAAATTATTAATAAGAGAAAAATAGATTAGGTTGGTTAGTGAGATGGATTGGCTTCCATTTTTCTTACTAGTATGCCTATTCGTGACTGAGTTTTAGTAAGTGCACAACGCAAGTCACTAACAACATCAATTTAATTCCCACAAGTGTTGAAAATGATTTTTCGTACAATTAGGTGCTTGAAAAAGGCAAATATAAACGAAGAGCTTTCCATGATACACTGAGATACACTTTGAAATATTTTAACCAAAATGAAGGTTTGTCCATTACATCAAAGTGGTCAATTTTCTAAACATCATGGTTAATTTATAATTTTAGAAAGACTATTTTTTTTTTTTTAATTTATTTATTGATATCTACAACTGTATTACAATTATACAACAAGTAAATAGAATGCGTGTTACATAATGACATGAGAATGACAAGTAGAGAAACTACCCACTGGTAGTACTCAAAGTTCAATAAGAAGGTCACGTGGCCATCTTCTTTTCAAACGCCTCGGAGGATTATCGGGAATTGAAGAGGAAGCTCAACACTATTCGCCGGAACTTTAGGCTTAATGAGTATATTTCAAGAAGTAAAATAATGCATACAAACTTTATGTATAAATAACACGATAAATAATGTAATAATATTTATTGTAAAGGAGATAGTTGGGGGGTGCAGTAAAAAAAAACACTGAATAAGTAATAAACTTATAATTATGTGCTGACGTTTCGACCTACAGTGTAGGTCATCTTCAGGGCTATGAGAGAGAAACAAACAGAACAAAAAATATAAAAATGTACAGTAACAATAATTTGGTGACAAGCAATGTAGAAAATTAAAATAGTGGCAGATATGAAGATGAAAGATAACGAATATTAAAAAAGTGACAGAATATACTAAAATTAAGATATAGACAGATTTTAAAAAAATTAATGATAATGAAAAGAAAATTAAAATAATGACAGATATAATAAAATTAAAGAAAATGAGCAGAAATTATAAATTATAAATAACGCATATAAAATAGAATATAGAAAATAAATGTCTCCTCCTTTTTGATTTTCCTTTATATTATTTTTACTTTACTATCCTTTCTGTACATTTATTTTCTATATTTTATTTTATATTCGTTATTTATAATTTCTGCTCATTTTCTTTAATTTCATTAAATCTGTCTTATTTTATTATATCTGTCATTATTTTCATTTTCTTTTCATTACACAAGGGAACAAATTTTTATTAATTTTTTGTTGCATGGAGTTTTAGGCCTGTTGTTTACTAATTAGAGGTTGGTGATTACAAATCTAGCCTCAGTTTTTCTCCAGCACCTTTTGTTTTTGGCAAACAGCTGATAGACATATATTTGTACTAGTCACATTCAAACTTCAATTCAACTGAGTTGTTTAGTGAAAAAGTTTGTGCTCTTGTGTTAAATAACAATGTCCAAGTTAAGAAATATCTGTAGAAACGATCCAAACTATTTCTGTAACATTTGTGGTGAATATACATTCAAAAATTGTAGGCTAAGTGTGTCAGAGTTTATAACACAGGTATATTTTGATTACTTTGGATTCGCTTTGGACATCCGTGACAAGTACTGGATCCCTCATATGGTATGTAAAACATGTGTTGAGTCTTTGAGATTATGGGCAAATAAGAAAAGACCCCATTTTAAGTATCAAACACCAATGATTTGGCGGGAACCTAATAATCATCAAGATGATTGTTATTTTTGTGTGATTGATATTAATGGAATTAATAAAAATAACCGGTCGAAATGGTCTTATCCAAACTTGTTATCTGTTACTCGACCAGTCTTGTTCTCTGGCGATGCACCAGTACCCCAAGCTTCTTCATCTGTACAAAATGATCATGATATAGAAAAGCAAAACTATTCTTCAAGTGATGAAAGTCGGACAAGTGATTCTTACCCTGATTTTACTTCTGAGCCCCAGCTCTTTAATCAGGAAGACCTCAATGCATTAATCAGAGATCTTGGTCTTTCTAAAAAGACATCGGAGATTCTAGCTTCTCGATTAAAGCAAAGAAATCTTTTAACCCCAGAAACAAGAATTTCATACTATCGTAACCGAGAGGCAGAATTGCTGTCATTCTTTTCTAAAGATGACGACTTTGCTTTTTGTTCAGATGTTCCTGGTTTATGGAAAGCAATGGGAGTACAGAAGTATGATCCAAATGAATGGCGTTTATTTATTGACTCCTCTAAACGTAGCCTGAAATGTGTACTTATGCATAACGGCAATAAGCTGGGTTCGTTACCGATTGCACATTCAACTACAGTCAAAGAAGAATATGCGACTGTAGCTTCTGTAATGGATAGAATCAAATACAACGAACAAAAGTGGTTGATAAGTGTTGATCTAAAAATGGTGAATTTTCTTCTTGGACAACAAGGTGGATATACAAAATATCCATGTTTTATTTGTTTATGGGACAGCAGAGCTAGGTCTGAGCACTGGAATAGAAAAGATTGGCCTTCCAGGCAATCTATGGTTCCGGGACAACTGAATGTAATAAATGAGCCCCTTGTGCCCACGGATCGAATAATACTGCCACCTTTGCATATCAAACTAGGGCTCATGAAACAATTTGTCAAAGCTTTGAACAAGGGTGGTGATTGCTATAAATACATCTCTAAGAAGTTCTTTAATTTGAGCCAAGAAAAAATTAAAAATGGAATTTTTGATGGTCCCCAAATAAGAAGGTTGATAAAGGATGAAAACTTTATTAGTTACATGACTGATATTGAAAAAAAATGCCTGGAATGAATTCGTTTGGACTGCTCAAAATTTTCTGGGAAACAAAAAGGAAGAAAGCTATGCGGAGCATATTGAACTAATGTTGTTACACTTCCAGCAGCTTGGTTGTAATATGAGCATCAAAGTACACTTCCTCCACAGCCATTTGGACCGTTTCCCTGAAAATCTTGGTGATCTGAGTGAAGAACAAGGGGAACGGTTCCATCAGGACATTCGAACTATGGAGGAACGTTACCAAGGTCACTGGAATGCTCACATGATGGCGGACTATTGTTGGAGCATTAAAAACAGCCCCCGTGAACCGAATCAAGCCAGAAAATCTTACAAAAGAAAATTTTTTGATATGTAGTGGTAATTTTTTTAATAGTTTTCTTAATAAAAAATATTTTCATCTTAAAAAACAGTTTATAATTATAACCCCAAAAGTAAAGCTGATACAAACAAACTGACTTCAGATCTTAAATCAGCACCTCGAGGAAGTAGAATATTAGTCAAAATATTTCATGCAACAAAAATGTTGTTCCCTTGTGTTATCATTAATTTTGTTATATCTGTCTTTATCTTAATTTTATTATATCTGCCACTTTTTTAATTTCTTTTCATTATCATTAATTTTTTTTAAATCTGTCTATATCTTAATTTTAGTATATTCTGTCACTTTTTTAATATTCGTTATCTTTCATCTTCATATCTGCCACTATTTTAATTTTCTACATTACTTGTCACCATATTATAGTTACTGTACATTTTTATATTTTTTGTTCTGTTTGTTTCTCTCTCATAGCCCTGAAGATGACCTACACTGTAGGTCGAAACGTCGGCACATAATTATAAGTTTATTACTTATTCAGTGTTTTTTTTACTGCACCCCCCAACTATCTCCTTTACAATAAATATTATTACATTATTTATCGTGTTATTTATAAATAAAGTTTGTATGTATTATTTTACTTCTTGAAATATACTCATTAAGCCTAAAGTTCCCGGCGAATAGTGTTGAGCTCTGATATCCAGGAACCGTGAACATTCCCAAGACTGTAAAGTTCGCCTGAGATCGGACTGAACTAAATATAGCAGCTCAGGAAGACCGCGGCAACCTGACTCAGAATATAGCCACTGACTCAGCCAGTTCTCTCGACTCGCCTTGTTCCTTCTCTCTTCTAGCCTTCCACCTTTATACAGCTATATCTGCGGAGGAACAGTGGTCTAGCTAGGTCAACGGTGTCTGGAGCGAACCATAATGGAGGTTGGTACAGAGGGTACCGATAAGGTACTTCTCCAAGTACTTGAATCAAAACTTCGACACAACACCATTGATGTATTGAAATACATACTATACAACCAGGTTACTAATATAAAGAACTAATATTTAGCAACATTGAGAAAAAAGTAATGAGTGTAGAAAAATTTATTGATATCATCACGTTAATATTGTCCGGCAACTTAGAAAACGACATTTTGCGAAATCAGATGCGGGGTAGGGGAGGTCTGGTGGGGAGTTAGAGTTGGATATGAAGAGGGGTGACAATGCTCTCCTTATCAGCACCGAGTGAATTCAGTTTTAATTAAATTGTATTAAGATAAAACCACTAAGGCCGAGTGATGCGAGCTAAGTAATGGGGAAAAGGGCGTAGCATCTCTATATCCGGTCGACCCGACGATGACGATGACGATGTTCTCCGTGCTTTGAAGGAAGATCCCAGAAAACTTGTTCGAGAACTGGCAAGGAAGCTGAAGTCAGCCAATTAACCGTTGATGACCATTTCATGGCCATGCGAAGGTGAAAAACATTTTTACAAAAACATCAGTTGTTTCTTCTGGTTTAGACCGTGTCGGTGAATTTTCTGCCAACGTTTCGCCAGGCATGCTGCTGACTTCCTCAAGGCCTTGAGTTTCGCCAGAAAATTCACCGACACGGTCTAAACCAGAAGAAACAACTGATGTTTTTTTGTATAAATAGTGGCCGTGGAAATTTAAAAGAGTATTTAAAAACATTTTTGTTGGCAGAAATTCTTCCAAGGCATAAGATTCTGATATTATTCCGAACTAAAACCGATAGTTTAATTTATAATTTACAGTAATATATAAAATGCAGTTGCAAAATGATCTCAAGTGGTTGTTAAGACTTCCTGTTAAGATCAATTTCGTTCTTTTTTAATTCCGGAAACACCATAATATATCTGCATATAATTATAATAATAATAAGGCTTAGTGAACCCAAAGGTTCGATGCCGATACCACCAATCTCTGCTTACAACCTTTCCTGGACCACCCCCAAATCCAAATCCACCAGATAACTCTTAATGCAATCTTCCCATCTACACCTAGGTCTACCGCTCAGATGCTTCCCAGCGCTTATAACCTTAATTAGGAATTCGTTCCTTATTAAGCACATCTTAATCTTCGTGAAGCCATCACTTGAATAATATTAACCGGGTGCATGTAATTCCGCGTGGTGTAATATCATATATCTGCATACCATTTAAGAGATCTTTTTGTTATTTTCATGTATATTATTTAATTTACACTCGAGCCCCTTAAACGAATTAATTAATCGCGAACTCCCCAGGGCCGATGCAAGATCCAAGTTTATTCTCATTAATGTACTCTTTGGCGGAGATAAATCTGGTCAGTTAAAAACGAAATGCATACACTTCTGTCTTCGATATTTCATCTTAAATGTTTGTAAACTTGTGTCATGTCCATTTATTTGTTATTTCAAGAAGTAATGTAATTTATTACACTGGAGACCAAACTAATATTTACATAGCATCAGCAATTTCTCAAATATTAATATTAACTTGCCAAAACGACTGACATTATATATATTTATAGTTAAAAGCTAGTAAATTGTAAGGTTGAAATGGACGAATCAACTATTACAGGGCGACCTGTGGTTTAGTGGGTACCATAATAAACTACTAAGCCCAAGATCGCGGGTTCGAAGCCCGGCATTTTTTTAAGGGAGTAAAAAATCCTTAGTCATGCCGTCCTTTGGAAGGGACATTAAACGGAGGTCCCGAGCCTGTACGATGTCAGGTACTCGTTAAAAATCCCTATCATAATTAAACCTAGATAGGAAAAATTTAGAGCTCCCAATGCAGCATCATTCCATTAGCCATAGTAGCATAAAGTGACGTTAAATGAACAAACAACAATCAACTATTATATAATTAATAACGAATTCTAATATCCAAAAGAAAAACCTTGAACTCAAAATGAAATTTACAAAGTTATTTAAGGTGGTATATACAATAAAGGATACAAAGTCCATTGAACTCGTTTTGAGAAGTACGAAAAGGGGACGAAATTGAAATGAAAACTGGAGTATCAACAACCACATGAAATCATAGATCAACCGAAATTAATTTTACTGTAGCTTATAATTGCAATATCTGCACAGGTTGTAGCTACAATAAAGGTCAGTAAGTCCATAAGTTCGTATTAAAAAGAACCTTATAAAATACAATAAGGAATAAAGGTCGAAGTTGTTCCCTGCCATACTCAGCTACACCCAACGGAAGGCTACCCATAGCTCCAATAACAATCTATTTGGGCCCAGTTCTCGAGTGTTCTTCCAACAGACGCTTAATTGGTTTCAAGGACAGAGGCAAATCGGTATAGATCTATAGATTATGTCTGTTCGGTTTCAGGTCAAATGACTAGCATGACTATCTACAACGGGTCTTTGTGGGATAGGAGAGAGGAATATCGAGATTTATGATGTTCCTTGGAGTGTGGTCACCCATCTAAGTACTAAGCACTCGACCTTCCACCCACTTTTATATAGATACGTATATAAATAAATATATATATATATATATATATATATATATATATATATATATAATAGAGCCAAAAACTCAAAAAGAAACACTATTATTTATTATAATGCGATTGGGGAAAAACCACAATGCAAAGTCTTATGTTTCAAAAATACACCCACTTACCAGTCGACGTTTCGCCTATTCAGGCATTATCAAGACACAAAAACAAAAAAGGATTATGTGAATCACATCTCGAAGAAAAAGGTGCAATACAACCCAACGATCAACAGCCCAAACAGGCTCCAAACATAAGAGTTGTATGTTGAACGTCTTGGTGGTGGGGTGCTGTCTCATGTTTGGAGCCTGTTTGGGCTGTTGATCGTTGGGATGTATTGCACCTTTTTCTTCGAGATGTGATTCACATAATCATTTTTTGTTTTTGTGTCTTGATAATGCCTGTATAGGCGAAACGTCGACTGGTAAGTAGGTGTATTTTTGAAACATAAGGCTTTGCATTGTGGTTTTTCCCAATCGCATTATAATTATATAGATATAAAAGTTATAAATAAAACACAATTACCATCGAAGTTATAAAAGATGAAAACAGCCTTGAAAAGATTTCATGAAACATGCAGCTGTCAGAGAAAATATTCACGGAAAATTCAATTCCATACGGAATTCATTAATATAATTTACGAGCACAGAAAAAAAAATAAATAAATTGCATTTGTTTTTTTAGAAACAATATTTATGACGAAAAGAATATTTAAGCTAAGGCTCAAATAATTCCTGTTGGTGGTTCTTTAAAAAAACAATTGGCATAGGCCAGCGATCTAAGTATAATCCAAGGATGGCCTCCTATGAAACATTTATTATAACAAATAATCATTATAATATTTTCTCTTTAATAATAACTGTAACAATTCCTTACGTCAGATAAGTTTCTAAACTCAACACTTATTGCATCGATGGAACTCAACCATGGAATTAATAATTAATCTTTCGATGTGCGTTGTGATTAGACAAATCCTATCCGATTGAAGGGGAAGGTAATCACTCAAAGAACGTACCACAAAATAAAAAATTTAAATTTAATATTGGTAGAACAAGAAGACAAGGTTCTGTTCATTGACAATTGTACCAATAATTTAGTTATCCAGTGGAGGTCACTTGGTGGGTTCGCAGTCCTATAGATGACCTTGGGATTTTTCCAAGGGAGTAACAAATCTTTGATTTTGCTGTCCTTTCGAGGGGGGGGGCGTACAAGTGGGATTCCTAGCTTGAACTTTGTAGGTACACTTTTAAGATCCCTATCCTAATTATAGTTGAATTTCCCTTAGCCCCAGTAGAGTAAAGGGAAAGCCTGAACGACTATAACTCATAAAGAGTCTTGGGTTCAGTACATGCTAGAGACTGTAGTTTCTTGGATAACGGTTGTGCAGCGAGGTGATTTATGTGGGACTGGATGAGTTCCCGAAATATTTCAGGCCCGAATGGCGCCATCCCCAGCTATTAATAGATTAAATAAAATCTGCCAAAGCCGGATTTGAACGTGGCATCTTCGGCACGGCACGGTACGGCAACTCAACGCTCTCTAAGCATAAAGTGACGTTAAGTGAAACAAATTCAGAAAGCATTTATAAAAGCGTGGTATCTGCGTTTAAGAAATGAAACCAAAACCGTACTATCTTTTATCCATTGAAATACCCAAGACTGCTGAACGTTATTCTTCTTTAAATTTCTATTTACAATAAACCACTAAAACAATCAATGGTTAATAATAATAATAATAATAATAAATGACACTTCATTGAAATATTACAATCTGCCACTTGTGGGCAATAAGTAATAGTGCTGTGTAGCTTACAGTCATTCCATAACAAAACAATAATATAAACAAAATAAAATAAATAAGTATATACATGCGGAAAAATATATACATGCGGTAACAGAAAGAAATTAATGCGGAAATGATAATAAAATAAAGTAAAAAAAAAAATAATAATAATACTACCTAATAATAAAAAATAAAATGTACACATTCATACCCTATTTACAATTTGCCTGGGGTCCCCGAACTGAGCTTCTTCCCCAGGAATGAGGGCAAAGCAGGAGTCCGGGAGGCCCCAGCCCCCTTTCCCAGCCGCGTCACTGGCATTAAACGCCTATGGAATCTGGTTAAGGCGCTTCACACACACAGGTCGTGAGTGGAGAATCTGGCCAGTGCCAGTACTCCAAATAACATTATTACAACAGATCTCGGGGCCATTGCCGGTTTAGACAGCGGGGTGGGTTATATGGATGTGATTGTTCAGTAGGTCTCTTGGCCAATGTCTTTTTAATCTTTTTTTATCAAGTCCAGGTAACAGGTAGTAGGCAAGCGGGAGAACGAGTGGGTTTGGGTGATATTGTGTCGATGAGTGGAATGTTATGTATTTGTTATGAATAATGATTTTATAGTAGGAATGTTCATGTTGTTGTGTATAGTGTGATTCGAAACATACCACGGTGCATTAAGAATTTCTCTGAGAATTTTTGAGTTGTTTGTCATTTCTAAAAACTATTTTTTTTTTAAATCGTGAACAAATGGTGGTTCTGTTTCATTTCTAGTTGTATGCAGCGCCTGTTTTTTTTTCTCTTTTTTTTTACTGGCAAAAATAATCAGGATAGCCTTCATTTGTAAGCTTGAAACCTGGCCGTAAATATTTGGAATCCTCCCAATCTATTACCCTCTGAGGTAACCAACTGATGAAAATGTTCAAAAAATAGTCTCCTGAGTGGGAAGAAGGTAAACATTTTCTTAATATTCCTTAAGTGAAGGAAACAAGATTATTAATTTAGATCAGAATATTAATAGTTATTTTAGATTTTTTTTAAAAAGGTATCACAACCCTTGTATTGAGTAGGTGAAAGATACAGTACTCTTTCTAAGGTAACAGTTGTGCAAATAAGTGATTTGGCAAAGATTGCACTCAAACGTCAGGTTTTACTTCCAATTAAGGTTGCCACAGGGTCCAAGTATGACAAGAATGGGAGTTAACAGATTAAATATGTAATTTTACTGTAAAGTCTACTATTTATTTTTATTTCTAATTTATTTAAACCTGCTGATAGTATTAAAAGAAAAATTGGTAAAAAAGCTAGTAAATAAAATATATTATTATTACAGTATATATTATAATGCAATTGGGAAAAAACCACAATGCAAAGCCTTATGTTTCAAATCCAGTAATACTCACTTACCAGTCGACGTTTTGCCTATTCAGGCATCAAGAAACAAAAACAAAAAAGGGTTATGTGAATCACATCTCGAAGAAAAAGGTGCAATACATCCCAACGATCAACAGCCCAAACATGAGACAGCACCCCACCACCAAGACGTTCAATATACAATCTGCATGGCCTCGAACAACTTCCTTCTAGAGCCATCACTCTCTTTGTAAATATCTTTAGGTTTTGGTATGCTGGGCCATTGCTGTGTTAGGTTCCTTTCCACCAATATTTTGAATGCTGTCTCATGTTTGGAGCCTGTTTGGGCTGTTGATCGTTGGGATGTATTGCACCTTTTTCTTCGAAATTTGATTCACATAACCCTTTTCTGTTTTTGTGTCTTGATAATGCCTGAATAGGCGAAACGTCGACTGGTAAGTGGGTGTATTACTGGATTTGAAACATAAGGCTTTGCATTGTGTTTTTTCCCAATTGCATTATAATAAATAATAGTGTTTCTTTTTGAGTTTTTGGCTCTATTTTATTGATTACAGTATATATTTTAGCAAGATAACTTTGATATGAGGAAGCGGGGTAGCCCAATGATAAGGCACTGAGCTGCACTAAAGATTCTTGGTTCAAACCCGACTGTAGCCAATAAATGATTTAATCTATTAACAGCCGGTGCGGTATCGGGAGATCCTCCTGGGGCACACCCAGTCTCTATAAAAAGTACTCTTAATTAGAGGAAAACCTAGCTGAAATTAGGGTAGCTGAGCGTGATCTAGCACAAATTACCACTCTGCTCAACCGTTGTCGAAGAAACAGCACAGTCTCTATCACACACTGAACTCAAGACTCTTCACGAATTGTAGCAGTTCAGTTGTTTTGATGTTGTTTTGACTATGAGATTCCTAAATATGGCTTAATGTAAGCATTGTGTATTAATAACAAATGTTCATATAAGTTTTTATTTGAACTGATTCCATGTCACTTCTTTTTATCTGCCAGAAATTTCTCAAAAAAAAATACAGAAAAAATACGCCAGAAGATGGACAGAGTGCGTTAGTGTCACCTGAAGCAGCAGGGGCCCTGAAATAGCAGCGAGTGGTGGGGGCGGTAACGGATATAGTCGGCTTAGGTTTCAACAGCACCTTTTATAGATACAGTGGCAGTGGCTGGTCCCTAACAAGGCCATCTTTTGCACCCTTCATCTTCAAAGTGGAAAATGTAATGTGTTTTTAGTGTATTTATTCTGTGAATGTGACTAAATTCATTGTTCATAAGAATGGACGAATCTTATTAGAAATGCCCCAAATAATGAGTAGGTGTATCTTGTTTTGTACTTAAAGTTCAACAATCGAAATATAGAAGATCCAGGAACCTGTGGATGGAACAGAGACCCACAGACTGACGAGTGCTAGATCCAAAAGCTAGCAGAGTAATGGGGCCCAGGCCGGCCTGCTTTAGGTATCCGGGGGTGGTTTGCGCATGCGCGCCAAGGGCTCTGGTTTCAGCACGTATAAACAGAAGTTTGGATATTTTTATTTTTATTTATAATGGCTATATTTCGAAGCTTAAACAGCCTTTCTTGTTGTTCTTTATCAGAAATAATAAATTCAACATTACATCTACAGCACCGGTGAAAAAATGGATAAGTCGAATTTACTCCACAATGTACTTCGGGAAGAGAAATCGTGTTATTTTCGAAGCGAATAAGTCAGGCATTGTCTTGAAATAGAGTTATTGTTTATAATACAACTCCATTCAAGCCAAAAACTATGATAATGACACGATTTTGTTTCCACAGTACAATTAACTCGTTTTTGGAAAAAATACGACTTAACCCTTTAACCTCTGCGCGTTGAGAGCTTAACGTCTATCACAGCGCTAAGTGGGCCTGTCCTTCATCATCACTTTCGGCAGTAGTTATAAATTCGGCAGCTTCCTCAGCACTAAACCACTGTTTCTCCATTTAAAAAAAAAATATAAAAAAATAGCGGAACAAAAACTACTACAAAATAAAATTTATAGAAAATAAATGAATGCTAAAAGCAGTTGTACAGAGGGTTGTTTCACAAAGAGAACAAAACAAGAAGAATGAGATTGGTTACCTCATTCACATTATCCAGTGGCAGGTAGCCACCGATAGCCCAAGCAAACTGTACACGAATGATATATGAATAAGAATGAAGCAAGGTCACGTCGTCTATACTCGGATTTAGCAAATAGTTAGAAAAGCAGTGCGACTGCATATATATTGTCTTTAGCACTGAAGGCGCATGTGATGCAGGACGGCATATATCGTCTTTAGCACTGCAAGACTGCAAATTTGACGCTGCAGTAGTCCTATTTGGTTCGAAACGTTTCCACTTTATAGAGGCCAGGTAAGCCCCACGGACCCTAGACCCCAAAGGATATCCGGCCGCTAACAGATCAAATAAAAGTCTGCCAGAGCGGGATTTGAACCCAAGACCTTGAATATGGCAACCCAGTGCTCTACCACTGAGCCACACCGCTCCGATAATAGAAAAACCAAACATAAATGTTCACAGAAGTACATCTTAAATCTTAAAATTCCAAAAGTACATAAAAATAAAGAAAAGAGACTAATTTAAAAACGTAATTTACAATAATAGGAAAAAAATGGTCCGGGTGGAAGTAAAAAAAAAAAAATAAATAAAAAAAAGAAAGAAATTTTCCAGAAAAAAAATGAAACAAAGGAAGTGAGTAATAGAACAAAATTCTTATACCTAGACAGATAATAAACCCAGACACAATTATTTTTTCTATAAATGGAATTAATTGGTTTAAATGTGATGAAACTCAATTTAATAGTTGGCATAATTGTACATAAATAATTTCATCAAAAATTATTTGACTAATGACCAGAAATAACTTTTTCCAATTGGGATAAATACAATTTTCAAATAGTATGGAAATCAATAAAAATTAAAAGAAGAAGTTGGTAGGGGTGATCCATTAAGCAAACATGAAGAAAAGTAATTATTTTTTTATTGCAAACTAATCTTTTGACCTTACAGGCCTTCATCAGAGCTAAATAAAAAAATTTTAATACCAGTACCAATGTAACCCAGAGAAATCTTGGGTTTAATAAATGGTAGAAACTACAGTTTCTAAGCCAACAGTTGAGCAGGTATGTGGTTTGGCTAAGATTACAGACAACTGCCAGCCAGGTATTACTTCCAATTAAGGTTGCCCACTTTATTGAGCAGTGGTTCCCAACCTTTTTTGTACCATGCTCCCTTGTTCATATGAAAGCCTTCCACGCCCCCTATTCAAATAAAATCCTTCCACTCCCCCCCCCACTTGTTCTACATTTTAATAATAATAATAAAAAATTCTTTATTTATTCTGGGACAAGTCCCTTTAGAATAACATAATTGTACATTATTGTGGGCTTTAGAGCCTTAGAGTACAAAGAAAAAAAAAACAAGCAGATAAGTCAATCTATAAAGCTGATTAAATAATAATAAATAAAAAAAATAACTTCTTATGATAATGAAATAGAACCTAAATAAAATTAAAATAATTACTAAAAAGAACTTTTCACATAAAAAATAAAAATGAATTTACAATATAAATAATATTCTGTTGATAATTTTATGTATGCCCTTCGGGGAACTGTAGGGATAGGAAGTAATCAAATAAGCGGGATTTGAAGGTAGGAAGGGTCTTGGAACAGCGAATGGAAAAAGGGATAGAATTCCACAGGGAACAGGACCTAATCAGAAACGATCTGTCAAAAGCAGCGGTTCGATGGGCCTCTATATACAAATTGGAAGGGTCTGAACGGGTATAACGGGAATGGATGGAGGATTTAAATTTGAGGAGCTCATAGATGTATAATGGACGGCGAGATTGGATAACTTGATAGAGGAAGGATGCAAGGAAAACTTACGGCGATAGGAAGGGTACAACCACCTCAACTCTTCATAAAATCGGGAGACAGGGGCGTCCCTGGAGATTCCGAAGACAAAGCGTACAAAGCAATTCATTAAACGTTTTATTTTGGCCTCGAGCTCCACAGAGACACCCCCATATACAGCGCAGCAGTAGTCGAAGGGGGGAAATACTAAAGAGGTAACTAGGAGTCTACGAGTTTCAAATGGAAATAGGTATTTGTATTTTTTTATTTTAATGGCATTGGATATTTATTTGGTTAACTGGTAAGATTGATGCCAACAGCAAGCGGTTTTTCCCAGGTGACCACCGCCTGTTTTTCCCAGGCGGTTACCCATCCAAGTACTAACCTCGCCCGACGTTGCTTAACTTCGGTTATCGGCCATTGGCTACTACATTTGTATGGGCATACGAAAAATACAAGA
The DNA here is from genome assembly GCA_037127475.1 of Arma custos. NCBI lineage: Eukaryota > Metazoa > Arthropoda > Insecta > Hemiptera > Pentatomidae > Arma > Arma custos. The sequence continues at coordinate 134,678,998 of CM073764.1, read as the reverse complement.
AGTATTGCATTAAACAAAAAATTTAGGTTTACTATCACAAGATACAACATCATATCTTTCAATTTAAGATAAAGTATTAAGAGAAAAAAACAAAACTAAGTGAGAATTTTCTTTATTTTCAACAGGTTATCTTCACGCCCCCCCCCCAGGCTAGGAACCACTGTTATTGAGGTTGGTGAGGCCAAGGAGGGTCTCCAAATATTTTATCGGACAAAGAAAGATTAGAACTTATCAACAGCTCAGCAACTCGCACTGCTCAACAAGATTTTATGTGAGTTATCCCACTTCCAAGTAGAGAAAACAAAATAAAAAATATTGTGTATTAAAGTATCAATCTTGATTGTATATAAATAAATGTATATTGACATATACAGATAAATAATATACAAGGCAAGTAAAAATCAGGGTTGCAGGACAAAGAGTTTCAGAATGATCCTTCTTCTCTTTATTGCGGTCCTCAATTCTGCTATATCACAAGCCAAAGCCCGGATGGTAAGTTTCCATCTAGATACTTGAATAAAGTTACCTACTCCTGATGGCCTTCGCTGATGATATAGTGATCCTTGCCATCAATGATAGAGATGTAACACACAATATCAGGATTCTCCAAGATGAATTAGAGAAAATCAATATGGAAACCGACACCAACGAGACCGAATCACAACTCATTAGATCAAGCCTCAAAGAGGACCCTACAGAAAAAGCCTAGATACTTACTTGCCTAGGTTTTTACTTGCCTTGTATATTATTTATCTGTATATGTCAATATACATTAATTTATATATAATCAAGATTGATACTTTAATACTTATAAAATAAAATATTTTTTATTTTGTTTTCTCTACTTGGAAGTGGGATAACTCACATAAAATCTTGTTGAGCAGTGCGAGTTGCTGAGCTGTTGATAAGTTCTAATATTTCTTTGTTCGATAAAATATTTGCAGACCCTCCTTGGCCTCACCAGCCTAGGCTAAGGGGACCCTGAAGAAAACAGTCTAAGATGGTTTGGTCATGTTTTAAGAACAACTGGCCAAGATGACATACGAGGCTAAGGTTGATGGAAGAAGTTCTGGAGGAAAGCTTCACAAAGAGAAGCCTGGAATGGAATAGAAGAAGAGAAATGGTTGATGATTGTTTGAGGTGGTCCAGGCTATATAGAAGGAAACCTTACAGTGCATGAGCAGAAGAGAGAGTTTACAGCGGAAGAAAGATCTATAGTTTACAACAGACGTAAATGTAATAATTACAACTGACACTGTAAAGGAAAATAATATTGATAATGCCCCTTAATATTATCACAAAAAGAAATTTAATTTTAGGATATAAACACAATTTTATTGTTAGTATTGTCTTTTAAAAAATTAAGAGTATAAATAATTTAATATATTGCATGGTTAATCTAAAATATCTCTGATGGATTTATGGATTTTTACTACTGACAATTAGTGACTAAGTGATCATAAAATATATATACAAAGAAAATTTGAACTTATGTAGTATTTTTATAATTTGAACCTTGTAATCAGTTGAATATGGAACAGAGATTTCTCCAAACCATGGGACTTTTAACCTTGAATTAATATGAAATACACAATATTTTAATTTACAATTTGGTACAAGTGTTAACTGGATGTTAATAAAAAATAAAATATATCATTAACTGTAAAATGATTACCATAATTTTCAACACAACACATTATATCTACAGCTCCAGTGAATAAGTGGTTGTCGGATTTTGTCCAGAGAGAGTTAACTGCATTCAGATTACCGGAATTGTATCATTCTCGTAGTTTTTAGCTTGAAATGGAGTTGTAATATAATCAATAACTCCTTTTCAAGCCAATGACCTTACTTAGCCCCTTATTCACTATGAAAATAACTCGATTCCGCTTACTTAAGTACAAGAAACTCTTTTTGGATAAATTTAGACTTAACCACTTATTCACCGGGGCAGTAGATATCATCCCAATTATTTGAGCAAAATTATGTATTAATACAAAACTGGATAAAAAAACAGAAATATTTAGTAATTAATTGCATGTTCTTAAATGTAGAAATCATACTCTTGTTAAGTTTTGACTATTATTGAAGTAAATGATTCTTTTTTTTTATTTAAAAAGATTACTTTGTCACAAAAAAAAAAAAATAGAACAGATACCAGATGCAAGTTTAGGTAAAACTGCACTATGACATCAACAAAATTGGATTGCTGTTCAAAGCATTTTCAGTAGTCATATTTAGGAGTGTATTATAATACACTTTCTGATTACTTTAATTGCATATTTTTTTCAGATATTATATTACGATGAATTTTATCGTAGAGTATAGAAACAAATATTATTCGTATAACTTTTATTTATACTGAAGGGATATCTTAAAGAATTTCAATATTAATTAGTAATCTTCAATCATCACTTACTCACTCATATTTTCAAATACAACATTTCAAATACAAGACTGAAAAGACAAGAAACTGCTCGTCGTTTTCACCTACTTCAACATTTACTGGACAAACGCTCTAAGCTCCCAATTAATTACAAAAGACTCATTTACATGACAGTTATCAGACCTATTTGGACATACGGAGTTGAGCTTTGGGGCTCTACTAAACCATCCAATTCATCTCGTATCCAATCCATGCAATCCAAAATCCTTCGTAAAATCCTCAATGCTCCTTATTATGTCACAAACAAACTCATCCATCATGATCTTAATATCCCATATGTTACTGATTTGGCCCAAACTAGATACCTATCCTTCCATGACAAGCTCCATACACACTTGAATCCGCTAGTCTCTCAACTTGCTTCTCATACTATTCCTGATAACCCTCCGAGGCATCTGAAAAGAAGATGGCCTCGAGACCATCTACTACAGAACTTTTTGGAGTGCTACCGATGGGTAGTTTCTCCACAAGTGCTTTTCAAGTCGTATTGTACATATAGCAGATTTACTTATTGTAATATTATTATAGTTGTAAATATCAATAAATTAAATTTAAAAAAAAAAACATTTCAAAGACTCATCCTTGATATCAGAACATCAATTTTTCTATACTTATACTAGTCTTAACTTCAATTTTACAATATCATCATCAATAACAAACAAAGGAAATGGTAATGTTCAATATACATTTTTACAAGATTCATCATCTCTTCCTAGTCATTTAAAAGATTCCAGAATTTTGAATTTTTTTGCTCTAGAAATAAAAGCTGCAGGTACTAATAAAGAGTATCGGGACTTTATGTTGTTGATAGCATAACTATGTACATCGCTGACCACATCCTTATCCGATAAATATGAACATCTGATCTGATAGGATGCCTTCAATAATTTATTTGTTTCTGTTGGAGTGGTATTTATTAACCTTTTTTTCTATTACCACAAGTTTACAGTTAAATACTTACATGGTTTTTATTTTATTCACTATTATTTTAATAGTGAAATTACATGTGTAATCAATATAAATGCTCAGTAAATGAAAGCCACTGTTATAGAAATAATATTGAAGAATATAATAAATCAGGATACTACTTTAATAGTAGATTATATAATTTCTATTAACAATGGCATTATAATATTCTAATGTACAACTATTTATCGCGACAGACCAGGGTGGATTCAATTGCTTTTGTGCATCTTAGTTTCTAGCATTCTGTTTTCAATAATGCTTTAAAGCCCTCTTCAACATTTTGTATATATCCATTATTATGTATGAAGTATATAACTCTTCTTTTGGCTATTATAGAACCATAGGGTACCATATTATTTGGCCTAACCATACTATTTGGCATGCCAAGATGAATTGTTATACATCAGAATTAATCCAAAGTCCATACTTGGTTTACGTTATCAAAAATTGGACCATAGATTTTTCTTAAATCTTTTAGCTTGAATATTTGGAGCAGTGAATGTCCATGTTTCTGAACCGTCAGCACTGGTTTAATAACTGTTTTGTAAAGACTAGCCTTGATGCATCGTAACAAAATTTTACTTTAGAAGCCTATTATTCGCAAAATATGCTGTTTGCTGTTGCGGTTATTTTACGTACTTCATTTATTAACTAGTTCTTCATCATCATCATTCCTCTGACCCTAAGTGGACAAATTTGTTAACTCATTCAAAAGAATATACATTGTAATGTTCTTTCCACTTCCACCCTAAATGAACTGAAAGACTGTTTGAACGATGAAATAATTCTCGAAATCAGGCAAATATCCACAAAAAATTGGTAGAATGATTGCAAAATATTTTTTGTGATAGTTAACTTTTTCATGAGACTATTCAAGGCCAGGTTGTAGAGAGTAGCAGACAGTCTTAAACAACTCAACTTATTTCTTTTCTTTTGTTTGTTTCTTAGTACAAAAAAATTACGGTTACCATTCCCGGTCTGAAATATATAAATCTATATTTCTAGAAATTTATTTTTGTATTGTAGGTTTATATACATTAAACAGGAAAGGACATTTAAATGCTGAGATAGGTAAATGACTTCAACCAATTGGTCATTTTTTAAGGGTAAAACATATTTTATTAATAAATAATAAACTAAATAACCCTCACACAAGAAATAAGTCCTTCTAGACACTGCCTAGGGTATTACACCATACCAAGTAAAAGATCTTAGACCCTTAGGGTAAAATCAATATTCAAATAGATCAATAAAAATCTGAGTCCATTTCGCTAACTACTTACATTTATGAGGAAATGGACCGAGTGAAGGTAAAAAAATTCTCTTAAATAGGGAGAATAGTTTATTGGAAAGCCAACATTTAATATGGTATTAAATATTATTTTTTCCATATAAAAACTATGTTTTTTTTTTAGAATTTTGTTTTAAATTTCTAATATTGGATTTTCCATTGAATACATTTTTTATGAGTGCTGGTTTCTCTCTCTGAGAGGCTCTGAAATACTTACCCATTTTTAAATTTAAGTTTAAAAAAAAATATAGCAAAACTTTGGAACATTGTTGCTATCAGAATTCAAGGTGTTACAGTAGTCCTATCTAGTGAAATTTCTGGTAACTAACTGCTTTATAAATATATCCACCAACCAGAGTGAATATATCAAGATATATTTTATAGCTTATAGTAAGAAAAATTCTAGTATCTAGTGATTAATTTTACAATATATAATGAATGATATGTTACTGGTGAAAGTCAAAATTAGCTTGAAAAAAGTGTTAAAATGAATATTTAGTAAAGTTAACATGTCATTTACTAAATATTATTAAATTAATTCTCATATAATTTTACTGTTTTATTATCTTCACAGATTTCATTTCACTCTTGTTATTTTTTAATTTCTCATAAATTATTTTATATTTTAACTTTTTGATAATAATATTTCATTCTGATAATTTCTTTCTATAAAACAGTTATATTTTCTTTGATTGCTATTCTGTCTTGTTTTATTTTCTGCCCTGATGATGGACTGAAAATTAGGTTGAAATGTTGCCACAAAATAAAATTAGTTTTTCTTATTTGCTTAAAATTCATTGAACCCTCCAATTCCGAAAATTTTCAACATTGATCATAAACCTTAATACTTTATTTTCTAATGCATATTTATAAAAAAAAAAATAAAGAAAATAAATACATTAGGTTATATTCTGTTTATAACAGTGGTTCCTAATCTGGGAGGCGTGAAGACAATTCAGAGGGGCAGAGAACAGTGAAATAAAAAAATAAAAATTCTCCCTTAATTTTGGTTATCTTTCACTTACCAATACTTCTTTATCGTATATTGTAAGTTATAATGTATCTCGTGACAGTAAAACTAAACTTTTGTTTTCAATGTATTACTTCTTTTTTTTTCATACGCCCATATAAATTTTGTACAAGAGGGGGGGAGGTTTTCATTTGAAAAGGGGGGGTGTGGAAGGGTTTCATTTGAACAAGAGGGGCATGAAACAAAAAAGGTTGGGAACCACTGGTTTATAGCGGTGAACTTAACACAATACAGACAATATTTTTATTGAATGATAATTGATAATATATATATATATATTATATATTGATAATATATGTGGAAGAAAGTGGTCCGGGTTGAGGTCACAATGAATTTCTCGTAGAATTGGAGAAAAAATTTATTGATTAGCCAACGTTTCGACCTACTTTGTAGGTCTTCTTCAGGGCTGTGGGAGAGGGCAGGGGGTGTTAGGTCCTCACTAGCTTGAGACACATACTACATACATACACCCAGCATGTGTTTCAAGCTAGTGAGGACTCCCCCTCCCCCACCACTGACCTGAAAAAGACCTACGAAGTAGGTCGAAACGTTGGCTAATCAATAAAGTTTTTCTCCAATTCTACGAGAAATTCATTGTGACCTCTACCCGGACCACTTTCTTTCACATATATTATCAAGGTCAACAATTATCATTCAATAAAAATATTGTCTGTATTGTGTTAAGTTTATCGCTATAAACCAGTGATTCTCAAGTTTTTTGTTCCATGCCCCCCTTGATGGGGGGTGTTAGGTCCTCACTAACTTGAAACACATCCTACATACATACACCCAGCATGTATTTCAAGCTAGTGAGGACCTAGCCCCCCCCAGCCCCCTTCCCTACAGCCCTGAAGAAGACCTACAAAGTAGGTCAAAACGTTGGCTAATCAATTAAGTTTTTCTTCAATTCTATGAGAAATTCATTGTGACCTCCACCCAGACCACTTTCTTCCACAGACAATATTTTATTTAATGCATTATTATTATTGGTTTTTCTTTTAAAGTAAATTATATCCTAGATGAAGATATCACATATTTTGTTTAAAAAATAGAATCTTAACTCCTGCAAGATAGGCTTATAGATATGGCAACATTTATATTTTATACAATTTCTACAAAACTATTTCAAAAATAAAATATTATTCTGACACTGTTATTTATTCATTTAACCTCATTTTATGCTGCTATGGCTAATCAGATGATGCTGCAGTGGGAGTACCAAATGGTGTTTAAAAAGTGTTAATAATTTATAAATGTGCTACTTAATTATTCCTGTAGTTTCATTGTTAAGTTGTAGGGGAAAAAAACAGAAAAAGGACAACAACAAGATATTGATTGAAACAGTATTATTAATTTCATGCCACTAAGAATTAAAAAAAATATTCAATGAAAGTAATTTGGAAAATGTATTACTTTGTGGTAGAGCACTGCGTTACAGTGCCGAAGGTCCAGTTCCGAAGGTTCAAATCCCGCTCACTGACAGACTTTTATTTAATCTGTTAGTGTCCGGAGCCGATTACCAGCCTCTATAAAGGGGGAGAAACCTGGCGATTGAGCGTGATCTAGGACAAATCACCTCCCTGCACAGCCATTGTCCAAGTAACAGTTACAATCACTACCACACTGGTGGGTAGAGATTGTAACTGTGGGGGTCTTGGGGGGAACCCAAGACCGCCCATGGATTATAGTGGTACAGGATTTTTTTTTCTTAAATAATTTTATGTTAAATAAAAAAATATCAATTGGAGCAACAGGTAGCAGAATAAATAGCTCTGTACTGAATTATCTGGCATACTTGACTCAAGGCGTGGATGAGAACGATGAGGGACAACAAAAACTTTTAGCAGATATTTTAAATCTGCTTCTCACATAGGACAAATATGTCCCTTCACCCTTTCAAAGGCTAAATGCTCTAATGTACTTTATCAAAGGGAGGAAGGGCGGGCCATGTTATCAGTCTATTCTAATCGTTGCTAGACAAGGATTTATTACCTGAATTTATTCTGGCATAAATAACCGTTTGATACACCGTTATTAATAATAATAATACCTACTAACATAACTAACAAATCGTTAAAATATATTTAAAAACATAAATGGCTATCATACATTCCGGCTAGAAATATCCAAATTATGATCACCATTTATCTATCATTAACAAAAAATTTGAGTCAATATGCCATTTTTAGTCTTCCAAGACTTCACGATTTATCAGTCAGATATTCAAAGCTAAGTAGTTAATCAAGAAGATTATTAGACAAGATGGCGAAGGAGAGTTGTCAGATAAAATGTTAACTCTCTTTTTAAAAAAATCTAATACATAATATTGATTTAAGAAAACAAATCTATGTTTGTAAAAAGGTAGTTGAAAAATAAAATAATTTCTATAAAAACTTACTAATGAATTTCTAAAATATGGTGCTAATTTATATAACTCAGACTAAACTCCAATATAAATATTAATAAAACTAAAACAACAGATCAAATTACAAACTACTCACTTCTGAACAAAGAACATCTGCTGTCCATTTGAAGACTTTAAAAGGCAAATATATAATAACAGATCAATGTTTTCTGAGTCAGACAAGCCATTCCCTGTAAAAAAGAAAAATGATATATTATCTCTTGTGGGATATAGTGTTTTGTGATTTCACATCAGATCTTCCAGTCAAATATTTTAAATAATTTACAGTGGTTCACATTGAAATTGATACACCCTGTAGAAAGAAAAAGAAGAAGAAAAAATGGTATTGTTACAGGGAACTCTTCAAAATATTTCTTTATAGTATCAATTTAAATATAAGCATATAGACTCGGTCAAGTTCATCAACATAGGACGATTTCGGCCGGCACGTAGCACGTATGGATGATTCGTTGATACCCAGGAGAATGCTGTTCCGAAGGATGCATGGACAAAGAAGGGTTGGCAGGCCAAATGTCAGATGAGAGGACTCAGTGACATCGGACCCACGGGCTCTACTGGGAGTCCAAAACTGGAGAGCTGCTGCAGCTGATCGTATTGACTGGCGAAGGCTTTTGGAGGCTCACTCTCGGTGACGGGATGTAGAGCCATCTTCGTATGTATGTATCGATTTAAATATATACAAACAGATGAAATTGAAAATATTCACTTTTGATTATTCAATAAAATTAACAGACAAAAAGGAAATAAATTATTTCATCTCATACTGAAAATGACACATCACTTCCAATTAACTTTTGAGTACTAATAATTTATAAACTTTGTATTTAGTAAAAAATTATTTTAGTACAATTATTTGTAGGTTGTGCTTTGTTAGGTACACTCAAACGTGGATTTCTTTTAATTTCCCTAACAATCCAAGTATCATCCCTATCAGTTAAAATTTTTTTCTAGCAATGTACTTTTCCTTCTTGAATCTCTCCACCATATATGCTGGACAATTGAACGGTTTTTTTAATAATTTCGGCAAGTACATTTAAAGATTTCCCCTCTTTAAAATGTTGAATAACCAACTCACATCATTTTAACATTGTGTATGTCTCCATTTTTGTAAAAAATATAAATAAAATACGTGTTTTTCTTCAACTTGCTTTGAAAAGAGCCAAACACTTTCGAAACAAGAGTTTAACTAAAGTAAAATAGTTTAAGGTAAACAAATATTGAGAAAAACTAAGGTGTATAATTTTCACTGTGAGATAAGTAATCCTAAACAAATGTGTTTTATTTTTATTATTAAATCCTTGTTTATTTTTAAATGTTTATATACAAATGTACGTACTTCTAGGATGTTTAGTGATTACAATATATTATTGTATTTAATGTAATATAATTTGAACTATTTATTTATTCAAAGACATCTATAAATATCCTGGTGTATCATTTTTACTGGGAGCCACTGTAGGTTAAAAGCAATAGCTACATTGGAAGGATGTAAAAAAATCATTTGATATTTAGGAAAATCATTAATTTCCGGTTAGAACATTAAATGTAAAATAATTATAAAATGTATAAAATTACAGAATTATATTTATAATATATGAACATTTTAATTTATAAATAAGATATAAAATAATTTACAAGTTAATGTAAGAGTTTGAAGCTCATTTACATTATGCATTTATTATAAGGTTTAATGAATGTTTATTTTATTCAAAGGCTATGAGCTTACAACAAGAAATTTTCCTAAACACTTAAAATATATCAATCACATAAATAAAATAAATAAATATGAAACATTTAAATAATCAGAAAAAAATATAGAGTGAATAGTACATGGAAAGTCAACAGACCAGTCTAAGTGTTATAAATAATTTGCTTCTCAATTAATGTTTGCCAAGCTGCTTTGAAGAATAAGGAAAATGAAGAATTATCAAATTCATATCAGATATAATAACAATAATAGGCTAAGCGAACCCAAAGGTTTAATGCCGCCAATCGCTTAACAAACTTCCAAATTAGGATTACCATCCAAACTCAAAACCGCAAGATCACCCATAACGCAACCCTACACCTACACCTAGGCCTATGCCTTGGGCATTTACCTATAGTGTTATTTATGTTTTATGGGAATTAACTTTTAAAAACTTTTTTTTTCCTTTTCTTTCAAGGTAAGTAGCAGTTCTATCGCCTATTCTGATCTATTAAGTTCCAAAGAAATGTATTTATTGATTTAATAATTTCAAAACAAAAATGATTAAAAGTATGGGAATTTTGAAAAATGATAGCTAATAAATTTTCTAAATTAAATATATTTCTCTGATGGTGATATGTTCCTTTAGTACAAAATATTAGTTCCCTTTGGAACAGCTCAGTTTTATGAGATATTGTAAGTTAAATAAATAAAATCAGAACATCAAATGCTCAACATGGAACAATTAATCAACTTATTGAACTGGTAACTATCCCGCATGTTGTTGGTTCGAGTTGAGTTATAAGTTTTAACTTCTTTCCAAAAATACAAGTTATCATGAGCTTTAGTTTGGAAAAGAGAATGTAATTGTGGGAATTGTGTATAATTTGGTAATCATTTATTTAGAAATAAATGTTTCAACAAACATATATCATTTATAATTTTTTATAATTATTGGTCAGCTGTTTTGATTTTTAAATATTTTTATTTTAAAGAGAAAAGATATGCCTCTGGCTGGGATTCATTTGAAATCCCGGCCTGGGCATATCTATTTTCTTTAAAATAAAATATATCATTTATGCTTTAAAATGTTGGTTGAAACTTTTATTTCTTGATGAAATGACAACCGAAATCTACTCATTGACCATAATTTCCACACTAAAGCTCACAATCATAATCATAATTTATATTTTGGAAAATATTAAAAATAAAACGAATAAACAGTTTCAACCTCCATAACAGACGCCATTGGACATATTTAATTGCATAGTGATGTGGGGTTTTACTTTAATTGAAAATCAAAATTTTATTTAATATATCCATTACATTTGCCAAAGCTTTAGCCTGTATTATAGAATTATTTAAATCTAAAAAAAACAAAACAAATTAATAAAAAGAGATATTAAACCATTATTTTAAACTACAATGCTGGCACCCAGGAACAGTAAACAGTTGTTAATTTAAATTTGATTTTTGACTGTACGATCAATCATTATCTGTAAGAAAATACTTAATATAGAAGAAGAAATTAATAAAGTTAAACTCTGAAAACTTACCTAGGACTTGAGGAGACGGCATGAATAAATAAAAAACAACTTTTTTCGTTCTTCACTTTTGATTGTTTTATCATCTCATCTTTGATAAGTATAAAACCTAAAATATAAAGTTTTAACCATAATCATAACAATATCAAGAATATATCAGTAGTATATTCTAGAACAAAACAATTTGGCATACATATTAGTACTGTTTCAAGTACCATAGTAATTTGTGATTCCTAACAATAAAATTTAGTTAGATGCATATAAGGCCTATCTTATCAAGTTACTAAAATATTTATTATATGTATATTGATGAGGAAATAGTTGACTGTGTACATCTTAAGGAATGTTGAAAATGGCAGTGGGAGGGATGAGGTTTGCAGTCAATGAATTTCAGATAAATTATTATAAAGTAAAACTGATTTATTTCATACAAATGTTTAAGCTATCATTAGGACATAGGGAATTTGTGTCTAGGGGCCTTGATACTGAAAAATTGGGCCAAAACACAGGCATGAAATGAAACTTTTACCCATTTATATAAAATTCAATGACTGCATACCCCAAACATTTCCAACATTGCTTTATTGTACAAAGTATATCTTTAAAAAAATTACGTTAGTAGGTTTAAAAAATGAATCTTTATGACATTATAAAGTCCTAATGCCAATAATTTAGGTCCAACAATTGGATTTAAGCCTTTATAATGTAATAAACATTTGTAATTCTCAGACCTATTTAGGCATACCAAAACAAATTTAGTAAAAGAATTGGGAATTAATGCCTTTTAAGTTTATCAGGATAGTATAAATTATGGAAGATAAAATTCATGTTTTTAACATGTACAAAAAAAGTGTCTAAATCATTACTCTGGTATCAGTTTAGCAAGTTGCTGCTTCAAGTTGAGTTATAACAAGTTTTAACTGTTTAGTCGTTTCATTTTTAATATTTTCAAAAAATACAAGTTATCATGAGCTTTAGTATGGAAAAGAGAATGTAATTATGGTAAATGTGTACACTTCGGTAATCATTTCATCTAGAAATGGCCGTTTCTACAAACTTGTATCATCTATACTTCGAAATGTTAGTTGAAACTTTTATTTCTTGATGAAATGATTACAGAAACCAATTCATTATCCATAATTACATTCCTTTCTCCATATTAAAGCTCATAATAACTTGCATTTTTGAAAATATTAAAAATGAAATGAATAAACAGTTAAACCTTGTAACTCCACTCAAATTGACAACCTGAGGAACATATATCTTAACTTTTCGTTCATTTCCAATTCCTATAGCCAATCCAAATAAAACTAGGTTATATTAAAGACAGCCAAAAATACAATATGAAAATAAAAAAAATCCCCTACTTGTTCAACAAGTCTTGCTCGGTCCCTATCTTGTAGTCCAGGTTAAACTTAATAAAAATAACCACTAATAACTAGATAGTTTTTAATGAACCTAAAATTTCACCAATCTTACTATTTAAGTTATCTTAAATGGGGCTCGCATTATGAAAACTGAGTAATTCCTTAAAGATAGTAGTTTTATTAATTGTTTCAAAATACATGAGCAATAATATATTTAATACTAATAATGGAAATGCATACCTATACAAAAGAGTGTTTCGTTTTATTGTCTTTTATAGACAACTACTTAATTTAAAAGCCAATAAAATAATAACCTTTAGAACGATGATGAATAGGAGAATTCCCTCCAAATAACTTTTCCCTCTTACAGATGGGAGTGGGAGAAGGCGGTAAAAATATTGAGTTGAATTATAACAAGTATAAATTATTTTAATTACATCTTATTTCAATTTGCTATGAATAATTTAGGCAACGATTAATTTTTTTTTTTAAATTGTATTTGCTAATATATAATATTTAAAGTATAAAATATTATACGAGGTTACATTATATGTTAAAACAAAATTAAGGAAATTAGTTCAATAAAACTAAATAGAAATTAATCAAGATTAAGATAAAAACAATTATAAATTCATCCTTTAAAAGTTTTTCTTAATTTAAGCTATTGATTTTTTTAATTAGTAAATATTTTTTTCTTTGGCGGTTTACGCATCAGCAATCATTATGGCCGTACTTTTCTTACAAAGTTTAGTTACTACTCTTAAAAGTGTGAGTACTTTAGTTTGAATGAAGATCTAAAATTTGCCGAAATTAAGGTTTATTTGATTTGAAATGTCTCAGAAGTTCCACAATTTGGTAAAAAATCATTTTATCCATTACATATTTTATAATAATCATATTTTGTCCTTTCTTAACGAATATTAAGATTAGACTTGTGATTGAAGGAATTAAAAATGCATACTCTGCCCGACTATCTTTTACAATATAAAATGTTTCTTTTATATGATATTTTGATAATATTTTTGTGTGAATATATAATGGACATAGTCGTAATGATGATTAATACATTGTTATTATATAATCTTAACAATAATAATAGTAAATTAAAAGACAATCTGTTATTTATCCAAAAGGCATTAAAGCCATTCTTTAAAGTAAAATAACGTGTAGTGTTAAGATATTAACATAGATTTCTTTCGACAAACTTAAAAAATCATTTTTTTATTATGTTAGGTTTTTAGGGGTCATTACCTTATATATATATATATATATATATATATATATATAGTTTTGATAGTTTTATTTAATAATATTGATATTGTATTTTCATTTATACCAGTACGCAAATAAAATGGCAGCTGAAATGATAGGCTTCGAACATTTATTTTTTTCGAACATTTACGAGTTTTATGATCGAATCGTAATGGTATTTTATAGATTATAATATTCGAAACAATAGATTAGGATTTAATGATTTATTTTATCTTTGTTTTCAATTATACTGCATTTAATGTTTTATGTTAAATAATTATATGCATGAAGTTAAGAATTAGTCGATATGAGGGACAAGTGCTGCTTTCGTGGCGATCACTGGAACTAGCCGTCCCCTCTGCGGTATCCGTTGAACATTCGAACTCAGTCCAGCTCCATAAGTGTGCAGTGGTGGGTTCTGTGTGGGATTGTGTTTGTGATGCGTGTTTCCGAATCGTAAACCTCCGTTATAATTTTTATTTTATTTTTTTTATTCGCTCTCAAGAACATCAGCAGGCACATTCATGACTAAGTGACCCGAATATTTCCCTTTGTTTATTTTTATTTTGTTTTCTGTTCTGTTCGGCTTATTCGTTCGAGTGGTTACTCCTCAACCGTGTTAAAATGGAAAACGGAATCGCCAGTTTTGACCTCTCATCTGAAGAGACTCCGAGTTACTTCAAGAGTTCGTTCGCCAGATCCATGGCCTTCAACACATCCTCGTCTTCGGGAAGCAAATCCCTCGATTACGTTTACATGGACGATGTGTCCACGATCAAAGAAGAAGCCGAACAGAGAAGAAATACACCCAGATCTACTAGGCCTCGTAGAAGTGTCCCTGCTTTACCAACTTTCGATCCGAATTTTCCCAGAGCACGGGCCAACGATGCACTGAAATTTTGGAAAATGAAACAGGTGAGTTCACATATACAGTTATCAATTATCTAAAACTCTAGTCAATGATTTTGAATTTAAGTATTCAAATCAATAAGCACAAAACTGCTTAATATTATTTTGAATTAATTAATCCTATAAACTTTAATCTTAAATAACTTCTGAATTATTAAACAAAATAAAATTTGCAAGAACAATAGGGGTAAACTTTATGTAATAGTGACTGGACTGGACGCAACAGGTGGTGGGGTATCGGGGTTAAGTTACCGGCATTGTTGACGCTTAGATCAATCCATTTTATTATTACTGGTTTAGCCTTTGTGTTCGACCTCGATACTAATCCTGTTTAAAAACAAGTATTATTTCCTATTTATATTTAAAAACTATAGTTTTAACTGAGAGTTTGATTTATTTTTTTACATACAAAATTTAGAATGTTTTAAAATATATACTAAAATATATATTAATATAGTGTGTATTTATGACCCAAGCACAATACAGTAAACATTTTTTGAAGTTAAAATGATAAATATCCTTAAAGATTCGTTTTTTTCCCCTAATATACAGAAGTTCTGTATAACGAACTTCTATACTAAATAAAAATTCTCGATTTTAGCAACTTTGAATTTTTGATTAGATAAAAATACTCTGTTAATATAATAAAATTATACTTATTAAAAGTGAATTCCCAACAAAAAATCAAACTTAACCATCCTTAGAAAGGGCAACAATAAAATAGAACATGTTATTAGTACACAAACAATCGAATTTCGTGGAAATCTAATGTAAGGAAGAAATAGTTGTGGGTGAAGTCAATAAAAACACCATAATAAGTGTATACTTATTTATTGTGTACACTTATTATGGTGTTTTCATTGTCTGCACCCCCAACTATTTCTTCCGTAAATTAGAAGTTCCAGTCAACTATTTTTTCTCTAACTTTCGTGGAAATCTATTGTCCTGCAATGATAAGGTTGTCAGACTCTTTATTATTTAAAAAAATCATATATTTTTCAAAAATGTGATGTTGTTTTGTTAACTTTTTTTCTTTAAACATTAAACGGTGAAACGTGAGTAAACTTCCAATTTATCGAGTTTTTTTTCTTTTAAAGAAACCCTCCTGTTCGATGTAATTTTATATCTTATCATTTTATCATCTGCGATTTCCAATAATCAGCAGCTGAATTTTCTACAGTTTTAAATGTAATAATATACCAAATTTGGTCATAAAACAATATGTTTAGAAACAATTAAAATATAAAATTGACCATCAATTATTATCCAAAATATAAAGTTAATCCATCAATCATGGCAGTTATTACTTCAGTCCTCCTAAATAACTTTTTTTTTTTTTTTTTCATTTTGCCTTATTAAATCAATATTTGTAGACCAGATGTAAGATTAGTTCATTTTTTAAACTTTTGAATAATATTCGACATGACTCCTTCTGAAATTTCTAATAAGAAAAAAAAGACCAGGCTTGTAAAATTTATTAAGCCATTTCCGAAAAGCCTAAAAGTGTAAAAATAAGGACCAATTAGGAAAGCTTATTTATAATTTCTTTTAATATTTGAAAATTGCGTTGTTAATAAATTGAATCGAATATTGTATTATATATTTATTATATAAGTATATATGGATTATATTCTTATATATTTTCTATTATATATTCTTATGTATTTTATAATAATAATTTCTTAACATTTACTTTGATAAGTTTTATCTGAATTTTAGAATAAAAATTTTGTCGGTTTGATTTTTTCTTATTCAAAATATTATGTTCCTATAAGTATACGAACAAATACACTAGTTTATTTTTTATGGACTACACAGAATGGAATTTTATGGAAAATGGTATTGAGAAAAATTAATATACGGACTATACTTGTTCTAACGCAGAGGAATCGAACCACTGGTTAATGTTTCATTGATTATAGAATTTAAAAACAAAGATACCAGATAAATCAATGAAAGTAAGTTTGTTTCTCTCTCATAGCCCTGAAGATGGCCTACATTGTAGGCAGAAACGTCGGCACAATAAATAAGTATAAACTTATTAATGTGTTATAGTTGGGCAACTGCAATCTCTTGTCTGGATGCTTTTTCTTTTTTTGTTGTTGTATTTGTTGAAGCTTCATTGCAGTTACAACAATGGAAATATCTTGTATATATATAAAATATCGCTAATCCTAGCCTTTAATATTACGTTGGTATTATACACAGTTTGAACTTTCTAATGTGGAATAATTTTTCCTTCCTTAAATCTTCGTTTCGTTCTTTATCCGGGAAAAGTACATTTCCTTGCTTATTAGTGATGCAACTGCAATAATGTATGGAAAGTTGTTATGTACACACTTAGTATATAGTATAAATTGTTTCGTGTTTATTTAAATAAACAAAAAATAATTTTAAATGTTTCACGCGTGTCAATTCCGTACGCCGGTAATAAGGAAACACGGAACCTTGGAAAATTTTGATATTATTATATTTCCTTCAAACTTCAACAAATTTGATGAAACAGTTGACTCGAAAATTAGTGAAGCTTAAAATCAATTTTTATAAAATTATTGTTGGTAAATCTGTTACAAATTGTAACACGCCAACACGCCCGACATTAATGTTCACCATTTTTGCCCTAAATTTTTGTTTTGAAGTTCTATCGTGATTCCCATTCTTTTTTACTTGGGTTTTCATTAATATTTCAAATCATTTCGTTTTTTTTTTTCAGTTGTTCAAAAGTTAAATTTGCCAAAAATCTGTTTGTTTTTTTAACAATTTTTATTTTTGTTACATTTCTCTCATCTGCTTTCTTTCTCTAACTGCAGTCTTGCCCTGCTTCAGTGAAATTTAATTTTTTTTTACAGCCTATATTTAGCTTATTCCATCTTACATGTTTATAATTTTATTACACGTCGGAAACTTTTTTACATACATAAATAATAGAGATGTTATAATTATTTATAATTTTAGTGTTATAGATAACGTTTAAAGCCTATATAATAATATTGGCTTTAATTCCGGCCAGAAATGACCAAAGCTTTTGTTTGGTTCCTGATAAATCATTATCTCTTACTCAAATAAAAGCTTTCTCCTTTACGATCTAATATTCTGATTACTAACAAGTTACGTACCAACTGATCCATAGCGCACGCGCATCGAGTGGACATTGTTAAGTCTTATCTTATCGTATCAGCTGGAGTTGGCCGTGCATTTTTTTAAAAGTATATACTGCTGGTAGCGGTGATATCCAGAAGTTTTACTGTTGACGAGGGTCCCTAGAGATAAAAATACCTCTCATGCAAGGTAATTAATTACACCTCCAAATAATGGGTGTTATATTAAATCAGTTGTAAAACAATATTCTGATATTATATATGCTGTTATTTTCTGTGCATAGTTAATGCTATGATACTCTATAAACCAACCATGGACCTTAAACATATACGCCACATTTCTTAAAAATATTTATGAGAATAAGGGGGTTGCCCCTTTTGTCCGACTAACAGGGAAAAACCCCCATTTCACAAAATATACGACTGTTAATATAATCATACTAAATTTAGTAATAAACGTTTTAGTTGAGATTGTAATTTTTTTAGTATTTGATTTGTACTCTATTGTAGAGAGCCAATTAATAAAAAATTAATTATTTATAAATATAATATTGTAGTGTATTATTCATATTGATAAGACAGAATGAATTGTAAATGTAATAGATAAACCTAAAATGATGAAATGTCGAACTTAAAACTCTGAACTCTGTTTTAACGTCCTACAAATATTGAGGGGATATAGGAATTACGCTAAACATTATTTATTTAAGTAATTATTTATTTAAGATTTTTACCTCCTTTAAAATATATTAAATATATTAAACAGTAATAATATATTTGTATAAAATCCTTAGTTATGCCGTCTTTCTGAGGGATGGCGCTCCTAAGTCTGTGCAGTTTCAGATACTGTTTAAAGATCCCTATTCTAATCTCACTTGGACAAGCAAAAACTCCCACCGTAGCATCGTCTGATTAGCTTTAGTTTCATTAATACAATTTTATATTTTCTCATCAGAAGGGACGCATTTTGACCATCCCTTATACATACTAAGAGTAAAAGGAATTACTCTTAAAATTACCTGAGGAGAACCTGACCGCTAACTTTGAATGATGAGCAACCGTTCAAAATAAACGTATAATATTCGGTTCTAAAAACAATGCGTCCACTGGAGAATTTAGGAGATTACACAATAGGGAATCGCAGAGCATGCGATCTGTTAATATAATTCGAGTGAATTCAGCAAATTGAGGTGGGATTGTAACTAGTTGGGATTAGCAACGAACGAATTTTTAAAGGTGAATAGACTAGTAAATGTCCGAGGTGTAGGTGGGAAGATTTTTTTAAGAGCGATCAGATTTTGGTTTAGATAATAGGCCGTGGACAGAAGTTAGGCATAGTAACGTATCCCTGAAAGTCTAATACATGGTGAACTTAGTTGTACATGTTGGTAGAATGATTGCGATAAATATAAAATATATAATGAATTAAATAAATTCAGGAAAAATCCCTAATTTTTATTTCGATTACAAGTTGTTAATAATCTTTTCCCCTCCGGAGAATCATCTGCTAATTGTTTACAGCTCCCTTCAATACAAACAGAATGCCTTTAGTCATTAAGGGCAGGAAGAAAGGAGGCGTACTCATTCTCGGCTGCACTCGTAAACATTTGTCCCTAATGCCTGTTTGTTGAGCGCTCACTAATGGGCAAGTCAAATAGTAGTTCCTTGATAGTTAATGTACCCCTTCCTACCTCTCTGGCATTAAAATGATCGATATGGCAGCGGATGGGTTTATAATAATAATAAACGACTGAGCAGATACGGAAATTTTATTCTTATAACACCAATAGCTGTTTACCGCCATAACCTTCAACAACACAATTGAGGAATGTTTCAATTATAAATATATAACCACTGAAATAATTTTTTTATCCCATTTATTTAATAAGTTTAGTGAAGCCGAAGGATCGATACTGGTAACACTAATCGATGTTTACAAACTTCCGTCCATATATTACCACCCAAACCTAAATCCCTAAGAAAACCAGGCATTTATCCCCCTATGTTGAGTCCTTTTTATTAACTTTTTTTGGAATTATTTGTTGCTTAGCCGAACTTATTTTAATATTCTCTTACATTAACTAACTTAAATAACTAACATATTGAATGATAATTGTTGATCTTGATAATGTATGTTGAAGAAATTGGTCCGGGTAGAGGTCACTGAATGAATTTCTCGTGTAATTTGAGAATATCTTTATTGATAGCCAACATTTCGACCTACGTTATAGGTCTTCTTCAGGGCTGTGGGGGAGGCTGGGGGGAGGGGGTCCTCTCTGGCTATGAAACACAGACTCTTTTTCTGTGAAGTCTGTGTTTCATAGCCAGAGAGGTTTTATTTCCACTCAAATCCACTTGTCTCAAACCCGACAACCTCTTCAATTCCTGATGATCCTCCGTCTGAAAAGAAGGCTGCCTTGTGACCTTCTAAGGTGAAGTTGTTATTCGAGTACTACCATCGTTTCAACAATAGTTACTCTACTTGCATGCATTGCTTAAATTGCTATTATAAAATTGTAAATTTCTTTAAATTCAGTAAATAAATTTTAAAAAACAACTCCGGTTTGGTAAGAATATATTATATTTAAGAATATTTACACTCATTTTTTTTTTATTGATCTTTACAACTGTAATACAATAATACAAGTAAATAGGCTAAGTGATACATAATGACATGAGATAATGACAAGTAGAGAAACTACCCACTGGTAATACTCAAATCACAAGTTCAACTAAGAAGGTCACGTGGCCATCTTCTTTTCAGACGCCTCGGTCGGAGGATTATCGGGAATCGAAGAGGAAGGTTTGCAACTAAAGGGTTTGAGTGGGAATGAAGTTTGCTATGAAAGGATAGACAGCGGATTCTGGATAATTTAGTTGATTTACATGTAGTAAGCTAGGGTAACTATGTGTCTGCTCCAGTTGTTTTCGTTATTTTTTGTGAACAGGGTGATTTATTCTCCTGCTTCCGATCTGAAAGTAACTCGGACCAGTCCTAATTCTATTTATATACATTTATCGACTACGACTTCATGATCTGCGTTTACGGATGACCTGTGGTGTAGTTGTTAGCATAATAGCCTGCTATGCGAAATCTAGGATTTTTTAAAAGCAGTAAACAATCTATGGTTATGCCATCCTTTGAAGGGGAGTTGAAGCAGCGGACTTAAAATCTAATTCTTAAAGATTCTAATGCTATACATACAATTGGATAGGCAACGTTTAGAGCTCCCGCTGTAGAGCGATTAGCCATAGCAGCATAAAGTGATTTTAAATGAATAAACATAACCATCTAATGTTGCTGTTGCCATGGAAATCGTGCACATCCACCACGCCAGCAAATTCATTGCAGTACAGTTCTTTTCAGCCACTCGGGGCGTTTTGCTTTTGTTTTTTTTTAATGCGAAAAGAAGGGGGCTGTTAAGCCGACAAGTTTATGTTCTCTCTCCGCCCCTTCGAGGGGGAACTCGTTTTAAAGAGGAGAGAAAAAAAAAACATTAGTTCCTGCGAACTGACCAGAACAGCTTACGAAGCACATATTTATTTTTGGATATTGTTATACAAGAACATCGATTCTTACTTGACTGCGTGGTTGTTGGAAAATTTTACATAGATCTAGAAGGCTATATATCGTTCTAATCTGACGTTCTTATTTAAAAGGCATAAGACGTTTGGCTAAATGCCATTGTTATTATGTAATAGGCCTTTCATATGACAACAAATTGAATCCTATAAGTCCTTATCTTATCTTTAAGTAGAAAGGGTATTCAAGATAGCATTGTAAATCTCATCGGCGCAGGAGATATGGCACATCGTGTGCAAAATATTCAGAGACGGTTTTTCTTCTGAAATTTGTTTATTATGATTCAAATGACCCAAATCCCGCATTTGCCAAAAGCAGGGTTGTGGTTGAATTTTTCATAATTAAAAAACAAAAAACAAACATGAAACATGAAACATAAAAATATTGCCAACTTGTCGAGTTTGATGTCGTTTTCTATAAACATTGCGTGGCAGAATTGAAATTCTCCATTATCAAATTAATTCATGCTTCCTTTGACCGAAAATTTTACTTTTTCAAATTTAAAAGAGATGGTAATTTTGAAAAAAATCGAAGTTTAACCAGTCGTGTTTTGTATAGTTTTCCATCGTATTTTAACCGTAGAATGTTTCATCATTATAAAATCTAGGATGTTTATGAAATTAAATGTAGATCTGTAGCTCCGTTGAATAAGTGCTTAAGTCTTATTTTCTTAAAAATGTGTTTCTCGTACTTAAATAAGCACAATCGTGTTATTTTCGTAGTGAATAAGGGGCTAAGTCAAGGCATTGGATTAAAAAGGAGTTATTGTTTATATTACATCTCTTTTTCAAGTAAAAAACTACTTGCACGATTCCACTACCGTTAATACAGCTAAAACTCAATGAACAAAACTCGACTTAACCATTTATTCACCTTGGCTGTAGATATCTGCTGTTAACATCGTCAATGTTATCAATTGGACCTCTATGAATCAAGAAAGTAGAAAATTCCATAGCAGTTTATGCGATTTATTTATACAAAAATTATTTGGTGATAATAAACCATTTTAATTTTATTACCCTGGAAAGAATCCCAACGAAAAGCCATTAGTCTCCAAACTAAAAACAGATATTGAAATTATCTGTCCAATATTTCGCCTATTCAGGCATCCTCAGGGTAGATAGAGAAAAGAACAAGAAGCATCCCACCACCTCCAAGGCTCAAATACAACTAATGAATCACAAGGAAGGTTACTCCTTGAGCCTTGGAGGTGGTGGGATGCTTCTTGTTCTTTTGTTCTTTTCTCTATCTCCCCCCGAGGATGCCTGAATAGGCGAAATATTGGACAGGTAATTTCAATTTCTGTTTTTAGTTTGGAGACTAATGGCTTTTCGCTGGGATTCTTTCCATGGTAATAACATTTATGTAAGGTCTCTTTCCTTTTTTCAATATTTATCATTTTAATTTTATTTATTTATTTATTATTTAATTTTCATTTGCACCTGCGCAATTGCGCATCCAGCAAATTTGATTGAAGTGTCTTTCTCTTCGCTTTTCTACATGATCATCGAGTTTTGGAATAAAAGTATCAATTGAGTAGGTCTCTTGGCCAATGTCTTTTTAATCTTTACTTATCAAGTCCAGGTAATAGGGAGTAGGAAAGCGGAAGAACGAGCGGGTTTGGGTGATATTGTGTCGATGAGTGGAATGTTATGTATTTGTTATGAATATATGATTTTATAGTGGGAATGTTCATGTCGTTGTGTATAGTGTGATTCGAAATATACCGTGGTGCATTAATAATTTTGGACTGTGTTGTTTGCATCTTATGTATGTGAACATTTTTTGCTGAACCCCAAAGTTCTGCTCAATAACTAATAATCTTGAAAAAAATAGTTGACCTTATAACACAGTTAAACCTTTAGATTTAACTCCATCCCATGCCCTGAAGAAGACCAGAAATTTAGGTCGAAACGTTGTCTTTCAATAAACAGTTCTCCCTTCTTTAGAGAATTTGTTTCCTGATTTTTCATTTCATTCACCTATTTTTCTGCACAACGTTTTACTCTCATTAATTTATTTATTTACATTTGTGTGATTTTTTCTTCGCTGAGAAATAACTGATTTACATAAACGTTGTCACGACCCACATTTTGCTTCTTCGTGTCAACTTCTTGGCCTTGCTTAGGCAATTACCGTAAGTTTTTTCCATTAGTGTTATCTCCCTTTCGTGAGGTTCCTCAAGCATTTTAAGTTTCCTTCGTTACTTATCTATAACCTTTATTTATTTTCGTCTCGTTAAGTTTTTCCTGTTATATTTGTAAATTTTATGTTTTGTTGAAAAGTTATTTAACATTAGTTGTAAACAACTTTTTGATTGAGACAGATGTTCTATCATTATTATATTCTGTAAATATTTTACATCTTTTCTTCTGAATCATTTATCGATTATGGATAAGTTACATTCCGTGTAATATTTCAGTCTAAAAATGGACTCGATGGTCTAATTTAGTAACAATTATATGTGGTTCATCCCTTTATGGTCCTGTAATCTTGTACATAGGTCCTGGAAGTCCAATAGAGGAACAGGCCCTGTGATTTAGGAGTCCTAGATTAAGGAGTGAGGAGAGATTTCAGGCTTTTATTGGCCCCTGTCACGGAACAACAGCTCTATCTGCAATTGGTTGGTATTATTACAGCTAAGGCTCGTGCTGTGGATGTCAGTATAAAAATCGATAGGTAGATCTTATCGATTCTTTCAATTATATCGAATATGAAATTCAAATTATATTAAGTCAGAAGTTTGATGTATTGGTCCTCAATATTATAAGTTTTTAAACCTCTTCCTTTGGAAGGTTTTCAGGTGAGGAGGTGATAATGCATGTAAGAAATGTATACATTCGGGTAGGTACGTGTATATAAATGTACACGTATATAAAAATGTACCATTTTCAGAACTTTACTTCTTTCGACCTTCGCAGTCAGCTATAGTACCTATATACGTATATTGTATGGTCTCGAGAATGTAAAAAATGTCAAACTTCCTTAACCTCACAAAAAAGCTAACATAAAAAATAAGATGTTTACCATTTCATGTTCCTTATCTCGGGGGGTGCTAAACCTACTTCCGGTGGGAAGTTGCCCAAAAGTAGGTTGTAATCTCTTAGATCTTCACAGCTGTGCTTCTTTGGACAGCTGCAAGCTCGTTAACGTTGTGCAAATCGTTTTCCTTGTGCAAAAGAGAAAAAAAATTAGCTAGTGCTATATGAATTGTTTTTAAAACAATTTTATTAGCTTCTTCTTCTTCCTCGATCATCCTTCGCTTGTTTTTACGTAAGTAACTGGATTTTTTAAGTAGATTTCGGCTAAGTTTTTTCAATACATATCCTGATCAGGATCTTCAGGATTATTGATTTGGAAATCCGAAGTAGTTCATAGCAAAAAAGTTTGGATCTAAATATTATTTTGTTATTAGTACTATTATGTATCTTTTTAATACTATTAACACATTCCCTCTAAAGCTCCCATTTTATTTCCAACTAGCTTTTGCCCACGGCTTCGCTCGCGCGGAATATGGTCTGCCACATAATGTTTCTTGACAGATCATTTTAAATAAATATATTTTTTTTTAAGTATAAGTTACTCGTACATCCGAAATTTCAGATGACTAACTTCAAAACTTACGGATTCCATACATTGAACCGCTATTATATCAAGGAGGAAACCCATGGGGGTGGAATTATCCAAATTTCTTCCTTAAATTATACAAAGAACCTATCTGCAAATTTAAAGGAGCTAAGTTCCTGATTTTCCTTTAATTATGTACTATAATGGATTCTCCACAGAACACAAAAAACTGTCTGGGGGGGCACGTGCCCCCGCCCCCCCTAAATCTGTCCTTGCTATAGCCTATGTGTTATTCTGATGTATAACCTATATTACTGTAAAGTTTCATCCAAATCCGTACAGTAGTATGTGTATTGCGTGAAAGAGAGACTAACATACAAACTTTCACATTTATAATATTAGTAAGATATACCTTTTTATACACAAAAACTCAATAATTTTACTTAAAATAAATTTTAAGAGGAAGTCTTGACGTGTGTTTGAGCTCCCCAAGCTGTAGCGTGTTTTATTCGCCCTGAAGATGGCCTACATTGTAGGCCGAAACGTCGGCACATAATAAATAAGTTATGCTTATTTTGGTGTTTTGATTGACTGCACCCCCAACTATTTCTTCCTTAAATTTGAAGATACAGTCGACCAATTCTTCTCTAATATATATATATATATGTGTGTGTGTGTTCAGTTAAATAATTTTGGCATTGCGAAGCAAATAGAAGATAAAAGATAAAATGGAAAATTTGGAGATTTGTCACTCCATTTCTGGTGGTTGTAGCTAGTATGAGCCAAATATGGCCTCATTTTTTAATGCAATTAATTAAGATTTATTAACTTGCAGCTCTGATATATCTGTGGCACCTGAGCATAGTGGGCTAAGTCGAATTTTGTGAACTTCAAGCTATCTACTTAGAATCGTAATTTTTCTGAACTTATTCTAAGTTCGAGATTGGAGTATCAGCCCACGATTCACAAAGGAATATCCTTCATTGCAATGGACGGAACACTTAGAGTGTTAGACACAAGGAAAGAGAAAAAAATTACGATTCTAAGTAGATAGCTTGAAATTCACAAAATTCGACTTAGCCCACTATGCACAGGTTCCACAGATATATCCGATACTTATTTTTGATTGATTCCTTTATCGAGGACATAACCATAGATTACCTACTCACTGATCATGATTCGGACAGTTATTACAAATCTAATGCTATTTGAATGAACAGGGTTGTTTGGAAATCCCAACCTACTTCTGACTAACGGACACCCCCTCCCTCCCCCCCCGGACGGGGATCCCACAAGTATTCCATTTCAGGATAGGGAATTAGCGAAGAAACCTAAACTGGCCAAGTAAATGTGGGTTGATTGCTTTCGTAGCTATTTTTTTTCTTCTGTCGATTCACTCATAATTAGTTAGTTAAAACCCTGATTTCTTCAACAGCAATTAAAACTTCTTGATTAGTCACAAGATAATTGAAGTTTCCATTCTTACTGTTATGCATTTTCATCAAACCTCTAGAATACTTGACTTTATCTTTTTACAAATCACTGATTAATTAACTTGTTTTTCTTGTAATTAATCAAATTGATGTGTATTGGAATGATTGTAGTCTTAATTCCGATTGTTATGAATAAAGTAATTTTGAGATTTTATGTATATTTATACTAGCTTTTGCCCGCGGCTTCGCTCGCCAAAGCCTAAAATTTGGTCTGCCACATAAAGTTTCGTGACAGATCATTTTAAATAAATAATTTAATTTTTTTAAATATAAGCACGTGACCCCGTGCCCCCTCCCCCATAAATCTGCCCTTGCTTTAGCCTATGAGTTATTCTGATGTATAACAGATATTATTGTAAAGTTTCATCAAAATCCGTTGCATAAAAGAGAGACAAACATACAAACTTTCGCATTTATAATATTAGTGGGATTACAATAATATTTTATACATTTTTAATTCTACATTGATCTTGACATTTGGCCATTTTGAGTATAACCTTTTTGAATAAATCAAAATATCTTATAAGACGCATAAAAACCTCATTACAAGCCTATTTAATAATTTAAGTTCTTATTTAAATGTAAAGAAATTACACATGGCTTGACTAAAGGATCCACTCTCGATCCAAATAGATGTATTAAATACCTATACATATACAATTTGTTTGTTTGTTCAATTTCAACATCATTTTATGCAGCTATGTTTAATCGGACGATGCTGCAATGGGATTCCTAAATATTTTGCCTATGAAAGATAGGGATCCGTGACGATTACCTGATCCAGCACTTGACACTTCCTAAGCACGGTATAAAAATATTTACTCCCATTAGAAAATCCTAAAGCCACTGCCTGACTGTAGTCTTGAGCTTAATATGTTGTTACGCTAACAACTACACCACATTTGACACTCAGCAGTCTATAGAATACTGCCCTTTATGTAGTACCTACTACCCTTTTGGGCCGATTCACCCCCTTCCGCCGACAACCTCTGGGTTCAAATAGTCACAAATTGGATTAGATCTATTAACTATGGTCCCTCGGAATTAGCACTAGCACGAGGCCATAATAAAGCCTGTAATACCTCATTTTGTTATCAGCCATGAATCGATACCTTTGGATTGGAAGGAGAGCTCCTATTGCTAGCCTAGAGCTCATTCATTCTTTACCTTTAAGTGGTTATGGATATAATCTCGCAATTAACCACGATCTAAACAAACAACGTTAGGTTACTAATGGTTTATACGGAAATCCTTCACAGGCTGCTTCATTGAATTCGATGTTCATTTTCTGATAAATTTTTTAAAGTGAAACTTTTATTCTATCGCTCCAAAATTTTTCGCCCACCTATCAGCATGTATTACACCTGGAGAAGGCGCATGACAGAGCAGCCGAGGCCAATATGGCGGCGCCTAGTCAGCTCACCCTGTAGCATTTATATTCTCACTTATTCGTGCAAGTGTTCCACACTATTTGGGAGTTTTGATCTGTGTATTAATGTAAATGCATTTATTTACTTTATCGTAAACGTTTTAATGTTCATTAACTTTAAATTTTTTTTAAAAATTTATTTGTTGATATTTACAACTGTATTACAATTATACAACAAGTAAATAGAATGCGTGTTGCATAATGACATGAGAATGACAAGTAGAGAAACTGCCCACTGGTAGTACTCAAATCAAAGTTCAAATATGACAGTCACGTGGCCATCTTCTTTTCAGACGCCTCGGAGGATTATCGGGAATTGAAGAGGAAGCTAGGTTTGAAACTAGAGGGTTTGAGTGGGAATGAAGTTTGCTATGAAAGGATAGATACCGGGTTCGGGCCAAATCAGCAACAAAAGGGACATTAAGGTCGTTATGGATGACTTTATTCTTAACAAAATAAGGAGCATTGAGGATTTTACGAAGGATTTTGGATTGTAGGGATTGGATACGAGAGGAATTCGATATTAACTTTAAATAAAATTAAATAAATAAAAACGATTTGTTTACTAATAAAAAATCTCTCCAAAGACTATCAAATCCTTTTATCACTGTGTATTAATTTTAATTTTGTTATATAATAATATATTTAATTATTTTTACACTCTAAGGCATAATAGCTTACAACACCTGTATTGTTATTCTAAAGGGACTTGTCCCAGAATAAATAAAGACATTGTTATTATTATTATTATCTTGTACTTGGTTTCTACCAGACAATGGAACAACCCGGACATAAGTCAAGGGTTAGGCTAGAGTTTGTATAATAATAAAATACATTAATGATATATAAAATACATCAATATATAATCATAAACTAACACTTTATTGTGAATACCTCTCTTATATAATATTACTCTTACTTTTTAATATGCGTTTATCATCTAAATGATTGTATTAATAATGTATTTCATACTCTAATACGCAAATTTAAATTAAATTTTATAATTGAATATTTTGTCTACTATTGATTTCCCATTATCATTTCCATTTCATGTTAGAGAAGAATTGGTCGACTGTATCTTCTAATATAAGGAAGAAATAGTTGGCGGCGCAGTCAATAAAAACACCTAAATAAGCCGACGTTTCGGCCTACAATGTAGGCCATCTTCAGGGCTAAGAGAGAGAAACAAACAGAAATATATAAAAACGTTGCAGTAACAAGAATATAGTGACAAGTAATGTGGTAAAGTGGTACAAGTGTGGAAATTAAAATAGTGACTAGATTTGATGAAATAGTGAATAGACATGATAAATAAAGATAATGAATATAAGAGTGGTTACAGAATATAATAAACTTAAAATAGTGATAGATAAAAATAAAATTATAGATGATGAACAGAAATTCAAATAGTGACAGATATAATAATTAAAGAATACGAATATAAAATAGAGAAAATAAATGTCCAGAAAGGATAAAATGTAAACATAATATAAAGGGAAAGAAAAATGAGGAGGTAAACGGAAGGTTACAAAATGAGTTTAATTATAGATATGGATATGATACCAGACATCTAGAGGTTACATAGGTAAAATGTAATAATAAAAGCATATATAGAAAGAAAAGATTGATAAATTTCAAAAATTAGAAATTTTAATTTTTATATATATATATGCATATATTATTATTATTATATTATGAGATGAAAATGGTTGACTGGATGATCTTATGTAAAGGAGATGGTTGGGGGGTGCAGTCAATAAGAACACCAAATAAGTGAAGTACTTATATTATGTGCCGACGTTTCGACCTACAGTGTAGGTCATCTTCAGGGCGAATGATGGGAAGCGTGGCCGTTAAAGATCGCGGCTGGAGTGTACTGAGTACACTCCAGCCGCGATCTTTAACGGCCACGCTTCCCATCATTCGCCCTGAAGATGACCTACACTGTAGGTCGAAACGTCGGCACATAATATAAGTACTTCACTTATTTGGTGTTCTTATTGACTGCACCCCCCAACCATCTCCTTTACATATTATTATATTATATTATATTATTATTATTATTATTATTATGCATATATTATTATTATTTTTATATATATATGCATATATAGAAAGAAAAGATTGATAAATTTCAAAAATTAAAAATTGAAAATAGTGTTTTTAACTATGAACTCTAAAGTATGAAAAGAAAATAGAAAATATAAGTAAGGAAAGTTAATATATAACTGTATACAGTTAGAAAGAAGTGGCATTAATACAAAATAAGATGTGAATATAACATAAGCATATAGAAAATAGGTAAAGAAATACAGTAGATGAAAAATATGAGGCTATTATAATAATGAACTCTATGATATTACCATATGATGGATGCCAAAAGTAGGTGTGAGAACAGGTGCGAAGAAAGGTGAAGGTGAAAAGGATGGAAAAAAGATTGAAAAAATTTTCAATTTTTTTTAGTTAAATACCTACAAACCGAAAAAAGTTTCGCTTGCATCGTGGTTTCATAAAACAACACAACTTTTTTTTTCTAGTTCTATCGTTTTTAAATGTTTGTTGACTCTCCGATATGTTGTGTGGTTTACTAAGTTTTCAACTACCATAAACAGTGTTTATACATATATTGTTGTTTACTTCGAATTACACCTTACATTTATATTATTAACTTTATTGGTCACATCGGACCACTTAAGTCGATCTACATTCGCTTTCTCTTTGAATGTCGTTCTGTTAATTAGATCGTCATTTTCTCATTTCCTCTGAAATCTCCAGAGGGTATTAAATTTAGTTTTGTTCTCTGCTTCTGCTATCTCAAGTCCTACTTCTTTAAGTTCTTGCTGAACTTCATGGTCCATCTTCTTCTTGTCTTCATTCCCAGATTTCTTAGTAATAGTTGCATTAGACCTTATATATCGTATTTATTTATAAGTTTCGTTAATTATTAAACAAGTTAGGCGTGGATGGTTTTTGTTTTAAGAGGCTCTTTCAGGCTTAGACCTAGGGTTCCAGTTGTGCCCGTAGCCAGTCCAGCGGAACTATCCTTTGTCTGCAAGGACAACTTCCTCAAAGGACACTCTTATTATCTACACGTGCGCGTAAATCATTTTATGTCGCACAAGAAAAAATGACGCAATAGAATATCTCAATAAGGCTTATTAATTTTAAAACAATATGTTTACCTCCAATGTAAAATAACACATGGAGAATGTTCTGGTTAAGTATTTTGCATAACAGCTATCATTGTATATAGTGAAATGTAATTATAAATCAATAAAAATACTTAAAGAATAAGTTATGATTTTCGTAACTCAATATTCAGTAACAAAAATGGAAATTGATAGAATACCTCACCTCATCAACCATTAGGTCTGTTATAACAGCTTTTTATCTAAAGTATGCGTAGATCACCCAATATATTTCCAATTTAAGGAAGAAATAGTTGGGGGTACAGTCAATGAAAACACCAAAATAAGCATAACTTATTTATTATGTGCCGACGTTTCGGCCTACAATGTAGGCCATCTTCAGGGCTAAGAGAGAGAAACAAACAGAAATATATAAAAACGTAGCAGTAACAAGAATATATAAAGTGGTACAGGAGTGGAAATTAAAATAGTGACTAGATATGATGAAATAGTGAATAGATATATGATAAATAAGAAAGAATATAAGACTGGTTACAGAATATAATAAACTTAAAATAGTGATAGATAAAATAAAATTGTAGATGATGAACAGAAATTCTAATAGTGACAGATAAAATACAAGAATAAGAATATAAAATAGAAAAAATACATGTCAAGAAGGGATAAAATGTAAACAATAATATAAAGGGAAAGAAAAATGAGGAGGTAAACGGAAAGATACAAAATAAGAAGATTAAAATATAGAAAAAGGGGGGTTGACTATGAAGGATTTAGAAAAAAACTAGTTTCATTATAGATATGGATAAGATACCAGACAAGAGGGGTTACATACGTAAAGTGTAATAATACAAGCATAAATAGAAAGAAAAGCTTGATAAATTTCAAAAATTAAACATTGAAAATAGTGGTATTATATCTATGAACTATGAAGAATGAAAAGCAAAAGAAAATATAAGAAAGGGAAGTCTTCTCTAACAATATATTTCCAGTATGGAACGTTTATCTGTTCAATTTTACAGTGTGTTATTTTCAAAATTTCTACAAAAATTACAGATTCGAAAGTATTTCAACAACTATTCAATTATTAGAGGGATGCTTAACGAAATCCAACTTAAGTCCTGAAATCTACCTTCTTTGGATTCTTTCCCCTTTGTCTTTTATAACCTCTATGTTGCTGAATCTAAACCGGCGTACTTTTTTCGACTTGGAAGCACCGACCATGTCCTTCTTGCAGTATCCATGTTTGGTTAGGTGCACTGACGATGTAGTCGTTTCATGTCGTATTCAACGACCGTTTCATCATTATCTCAACGGGTATACGATTCACGTAGTTATTTTAGAAACGATAAGTTTAATCGCCGATTACTGAGTAAAAAATGGATCACCAACCTGATCTTAACGTTGTAATCCTTGTTCATCTTCAATACCTTATGGTGTTCGGACACCATACCTTGTAACTAATTATCCTAGTTTTTCATAATTAATTTTTTGTTTTTAAGTTTAATATTATAAGTTAATATTTTTCAATAGTTTTCTTTATTTCTTTTCAGGATTCCGTCAAAGCGTCTTCTCATGATAACCACCATTGGCTACAAAATGGAGATTCGCTGTTGCAGGAGGAATCCAAGGAGGAAGAAATTCTCAGATTAAGAAAGGTACAAACTATTCATTGAGATAGGTTGTGGTTCTGTTAAGTTAACTATTAACCAAAATGTGAAATTGTCTTTGGAATATGCGAAAAGTTTAAGTGTTTCGGATCTGGTAGTTTGTATAATCGACGCTGTACTTTTTAATTTCTTCCCCGCCATGTAAATGAAACTGTTATTTTTTCCCTTTCACTCATTAAAAAAATGAAATTATTATATGTTGACAAGTCGCAGTAATGTTGTCAACATTAACAGAGGAACATATACTTAGGTACGACAAGGACCACGTGAAAGCTGTACTAGCACGTACCGTCGCGTGCCCCGACCTTGCACCAGATGATAAGGCTATAGGCTTTCTATCCTTATAATGGCAACTACAATGGGATGAATGCCTTCTTGTCAAGAATAGAGTTTTCACTAATTCTCTATGCCCATGTTGACAGCGTTCTTGCTTGGAAAGTTACAAGAAATTGATTTAGGTAGTGGGAGTATCAATCGAGAAGACCAGATTCTGGGCAAGGAATGAAATTTTTTTCTATTTAGAGAAATTTTGGCTTCCAAATTAAAAAGAAATGGGTGTGGTTCTAGAAATAAACGTTTCAACAAATATCATCTTTACTTCGAAATATTAGTTGAAATATTTATTCCTTTATGATGAAATAACTTTTATTTTTGGAAAATATTATAAATAAAAATTAAAACTTGTAACTCACCTCGAAGTGACTTGTTTCATGAAACTGTTTTCATCGGAAAACTAACATGCGAAAATACACAATACTAGAGTGTCATTTTGATAATTGTTAGAAATCTAATTTCATACAAAATACTCTTCGAACTTGGGAGTGCGGTAACTCAGTGAATAGAGCACTGAGTTTCTATGCCGAAGTTTCTGGATGCAAATCCGGCTGTGGAAAATGATTTATTTAATTTGTTACCAGCCGTGGTTAGACCATTTGGGACCATAAACCCCCCCCCTCCCTCCCCCCCCGGGGCTCACCCAGCCTATACAAAGTTGGTTCCCTTAATTGGGGTAGTAACCTGGTAGTCAAACGTGATCTAGAACATATCATCTTCTACTATCGTTGTCCTAAGAACTGTACAGTCTCTATCAGGTACTGAATCCAAGATCCTCCATGGATTTTAGTTGTTCAGGTTTATTTTTTTTTATTCTCTTCAAACTGATTTTATAGCAATCGCTATTTCTATCTCTGTTTGTATTACATTGTCATGAAGCCGGATTATCGACCGTCTACTGCATTTCATTTTATGTACAACTCTTGGTGAATCGATTGTAGTTATTTTAATTTTCTCCCTTCTAACAATATATGATTCCATGTTATAAATGGCTATTTTAAGATAGATTTGATTATTTCTATAGCAAAATATTACTTGGACATACGCAAGGTCCAAGGTCCTCCAGTTTCCACAAAGAAAGATCTTTGTGGAAAGTGGACACCACGAAGCTAGGTTTCCAAAGATATTTTTAGCCGTTGTGTTGACACCCTGTTGAGGACGCCGGTCAGTATCTAGGACAGGGAACCTTTGTCATGTCGGTACAATACTGCTCTCTCCCAGTGTGTGTCCAGTACAGTATCTACTGAAACAGTTCCTCCATCCTGATTGTAAAGTTCACGGGTTTATAAGTTTTTGGACCTAAAAGTATACATTTAAAATTTCCTAGATCTTATTGGTTATTTGATTGAACGAGCCTTGGATTTATGGAGCTCACCCAGCCTCTAAAAAGTGGGTACCAATCTTTTGCGATTGGGGACTATCTTGGTCAAATTAAATTTTTGCATAAGAAACAGTATGGTTCTTATTAAGAATTTAACCCAGTCCTCAAATGCTGTGTTGGTACAGTAATTTTACTTCTGTTACTGATTTGATATCTTCGTTAAATGAAATGCAGTATTATAAATAATGCTTCTATATCTTTTTAAAAAATTAAAATATTAAATTATATTGAATTATTGGTTCAATGCAATGCCAAATAAACAAAAAAGAATTTGCTGAAACCTTGATTATTTCTTTGACCTGTCTATTTGAAGTATGAAACCGGAAGTAATATCAGTGATATATAAATTAAAAATAATTGGATATATTACTGATTAATGTTGTCTTAAAACTCGTCATAACGACTTCCTGCCCTTCAGTATCCTTTAATAATATCCCTCTGGTGCCTGTAGAACAGATCCGATACTTAGGGTTGTACCTTGGCAAACGATTAACTTGGAATCCTCATACAAGACTGAAAAGACAAGAAACCGCACGACGTTTCAGGCTACTTCAACACTTACTAGACAAACGCTCTAAGCTCCCAATTAACTACAAAAGACTCATCTACATGACCATCATACGACCTATTTGGACTTACGGAGTAGAGCTTTGGGGCTCCACTAAGCCATCGAATTCCTCTCGTATCCAATCCTTACAGTCCAAAATCCTTCGTAAAATCCTCAATTCTCCTTATTTTGTTAAGAATAAACTCATCCATAACGACCTTAATGTCCCTTTTGTTGCTGATTTGACCCGAAATTTATCCTTTCATAGCAAACTTCATTACCACTCAAAACCTCTAGTTTCAAACCCTCTATAGCTTCCTCTTCAATTTCCGATAATCCTCCGAGGCGTCTGAAAAGAAGATGGCCACGTGACCTCCTTACTTGAACTTTGATTTAAGTACTACCAGTGGATAGTTTCTCTACTTGTCATTATGTATCACTTAGCCTATTTACTTGTTGTATTATTGTAATACAGTTGTAGATATCGATAAATAAATTTAAAAAAAAAAAAACTCGTCATGTCCTATGACAATTTGATAAGAGTTTCTCCAATTAAGGAATAAGACGTTCGGTAATTTCTTGAGGTTACTATTTTGTCTCTCTCTCCTTCATTTTTTGGATTCCCAAAACTTTCTAGTTTCCTATAGTTTAATCAGGGTTTATGAAAATATAATTATTGTTTATCTCTTATATATGAATAATTCAGGGTAACAGAATAATTGAATAAAATATTTTTTTTTAAGAGTACGCATATACAAATATGCAAACACATAAATTAAATTGGAGCATCTTTAGCTGTCTCTATGAGTCTTGTTTGGTTGTTGATGTGAGGTGTGCTGCACATTGTGTTCTTTGATGTGATTTAAATTATGTGTATGTCCTGATATTGCCAGAATTGTCGAAAAGTTGACTTGTTTTTTAAACAGTTAAATTCAAGTTCATTTTTCCTATTGCATTCTACTCGTAATTTACGGATATTTTTAGTATTTTGAGTAAGGATTTTCTTTAGTTTTACTTATACTATGTAATATTTTTGATTTATGATTTATGTTCCTTAAAATAAATTACAAAATTCTCACATGAATACTTCGTTATGTACCTTTTCTTTTTCCTTCTATTCAAGTCCCATAATCTAACCAGAGTACACGCAGAGCCCTTACCCGGAGGTAGGGCGCGCAAACATCCTGAAGGGAAGAGAATAGAGTTAAATGGTCCCTATTGTCTCCCGATCCTTTTTATAATCTCCCTCAGGACCTTGTAGGGTGTAAGGAAGGACCAGGTGCCCAGGTTGTACCATAGTCCGCCTTTCCTTACCTGTCGTAATGATTCATCTTAACCGGTTTTATAGTTATTATATAGTAAAATTATTATAGTAGTCGGTGTGGTTAATTAAAATTGAGTATTTAATTAACATATTTAACTTTAATATAGTTTACAAATCGGTAGTTATAATTTACTTGTATATATAAAATGAGTTATTGTATACATAGTATATGGCATGGGGGTATTGTAATCGTTTTTTTTTTGTTTGTTCTTTAAATATTTTGTTTTATTTTATTATTAAATATGTACAAATTTTAAAACATTGGTGGAATAATCCCTTACAATGAAAATGAGTTCACATCACAACGATTACTGATTAATATGT
Source organism: Arma custos (assembly GCA_037127475.1). NCBI lineage: Eukaryota > Metazoa > Arthropoda > Insecta > Hemiptera > Pentatomidae > Arma > Arma custos. The sequence goes on along the minus strand of CM073764.1, from coordinate 134,642,187 downwards.
TTTTGTTGTTGGTAAAATAATGTAATCGTACAATATATACCAATATTATTGGTTATATATATCGTCGTTTCATAGAATTTCTGTTTTAAAAGAAAATTAAGCATTTTCAAAACTTTTTATTCAAAATATTTCCCCTCATTTTCTGTATATTTTTCCCAACATTTAATCCGATGTTTAATCCTAGAACTGAAAAAATCAGATTTTTGTGATGAAACAATGTCTGATAATTTTTTTTTTACTTGAGTATCTTTACCTTTTATTTTGACACTTCAGGAAGTTGTCTAGATTTCTGGTATGTCTGGCGAATTAGGTAGGTTTGGGAGGGCTTCGTAACCCAACTTGTAACCCAAATAGGTATTGTATGTGCGGTTTAGCGTAGCCATACATATTAAACAACGTTCGTATTGATAGTGAATATTATAAAAAAAGGGCCTAACAAAAGTTCACTAATTCCACTAAAAAATAAAATCATTTCATATGAATTGATACAAAGTATAACTTTATTCCGTAATAAGTATAAAGTGCTAACTTCATAAATTGAACATCTGCTTTATTATTTTATAGGCGTTGAAGGAATTCATGGAGTATTCAATTTTACAATTTGTTTAACATTTGTTTAAAAATATATAAGTGTAGATTGCACTAATATGTGCATGGGAATTTAACCTAACTATTCTGAATATAACATTTTACTGGAGTTGTGCTCTTCGTCAGGGATGATTTCCAAACTAATTACTTACAGAATATGATAAGTGACATTTACCACCGAAGGCAAGGGATGTGGTGCCCCTTCCATTGCTCTAGTAAAGGTCAAAGTATTCCGCTGATTGAGGAGGCTTGTGTAGGGGGTTCCTTGTTATAACGTTGCAGGAGTTACTGGAAGTCTTTATATTGTGGTTGTGTCCTCACTGAAGGATTTGTGTATATTTAACTTAACGTGGCTTGAATGAAGTGTTAAAAGTTTTTTTAGCATGTTCAGTACGGTTCAACGCGTGCGCAGTACTGTTTGCTTCAACCAGAAACAGCGAACTTCATTGTCTGTTATACTCGTCTGAATGACACTAGAGATTTGTTCTGGTAGAGAAGATCAGTAGCATTAGCAAGGAACCTTCCGTTTGTCAAAAAAAAAAAAAAAAAAGTAAAATGTAAATATTTAGGCGGAACTATAATATTGCTGTGGCATATAATTTAGGAGTTAATAATATTGACTCTTACCTGATTAAGAAGAGTGCAAAATACAAATCATGTGAGATCTATTTTTTATTTTAAATAAATGATATTTTATACATTTTATTAATAATTTATCATGATATCATGGGAGCTGTGTCCAATAAATACGCAAACTGATCTAATAAGGCGGCTATGACCATCTTATCCGGCGCTAGGTCGATTCAATTAATATAATTTTAATTAAATTAACACACCCGTTCATGAAATATAACCATTTTTATCAAATCAAAATCGCTAAATGAATTATGACTTATATAATAATAAATCTGTTGTCATTAGATGAATATTCCAGGTGCCAATTCGTAAATAATGACAGAAAATTAATTAGATCATTTGTAGATTTAGATGATTTCTGTGCAAATCAGGACAGGATATTCTTGTTATACCAGAAGCCCCCTCAACGAATTCAAATTTTACAAATTATATGCATTCTTCATCAGTTGAACTCGGTTTGTTTACGACCCATTTTTATTATGCCACCTTATTTGTGAAATAAAATATATAACTGTTTATAACATAAAATTTCGATCACTAAAAACTATTTTTCTTCTCTTCATTTCAACTAGCATTTATTTGATGTAAATGATTATGTTTTCTTTAACATTTATTTTAATTTAAATGAAATATATCTCATTGTATTTACATATTTATATTATATTGTATTCTATCGTTCAAATTAAAAATATGTTTTATATGTAAAATACAAAACGCACTCCTGCTAATCCTGTTATGTCATTACCATATTTCCTTCCATATCGATCCCCGAGGGAGCCCATATTGGAAGAGGTCCTTCACCACGGCTAAGACTCCTGAAGGAAGCCACGTGGCCCGCAGAGGTCCCCTGGATGGCTCTTACAAATTGGCGGGGTCCTTTTTATTGCCCCAGGACCAGGCATTACTCAGTCCCTGTGAATTGTGGCTGCCTCTGCTACCCCCATTAGTCCTGGCCGGGTAATTGGCTTCTTAGCGAATGGGCGGCATCCTTCAGTGGTAGTAGTATTTAAATTATAATATATTATTTTTAAATATTATATTTAAATATTATTAGCGCGGCGCTCCAACCAACTGAGCTAGCCTGGTTCGTAACACGGCCAGACAAATCTTCACCGATCTTATCAAAGCGTAAATAATAATTATTAGATAATGTTTTATTTATTTAGGAAGCGGGGTAGTTTCTTGGTGAGAAGGTCCCGGGTTCGAATCTGGCTGTGGTAGAAAATTGATTTGATTTGTTGACAGCCATATATACAGTCCCTGGTCATATTAATGTGACCACCAAGAAAGATTATTTTCCTAATTTTTTTATATACTTTCGCGTGTCTTAATAAATTGCTGTTTTAAGTAATAGCAACACTATTTTAAGTTTTTAAAGTATTTTTTTTTCAGTAATGGTAGTATTGGTTTTAGTACAGCCATTTTGTTTTACGATTGTCGGCGAGCATAATTTGTGTTTGAAATTTTTGTGGGTTTATTGTTTCTTTTTCATTAAATACAAGTCGGATTCGGTAAGTTTATTATTGATTTATTATTTGTATCATATATTTTAACTATTTTGATAGTTTTTTTTCATCAATATGTAAAATGGGATGTAAAAAGGGTGACACTTTTTTTAAACAATAAAGATTTATTTTTGAAACTATTTTTTTCAATTTCATATTATTATCAGATAACTAATTTATCCATAAAACTAATATTTAAACTCGATTTACATCATTACGCATACAAAAAGATAATGCAAACATGTAACACGAACGAATCAATCCAGTGGTCACATTAATATGGCCAGGTACTGTAGACACTGTGTGATTTGCAGACTTTCCTGTGGCTTACCCAACCTCTACAAATTGTTGCTTTAATTGGGACGAAAATTCGTGGCCAAGTGTTATTTTAGCCAAATCACCTCCCTGCACAAATGTTAGTTTAGAACCAGTACAGTCTGTAGTGGAAAATGTTTAATTTAAAATTATTAATTGGAAATTAAAATATTATTTACAAAATGTTTACTAAAAGCACAGAACTTCTCGAGTTAAAATGGTAAGGTTTTATCTATTTTAGTTTCAAATAAATGTAAAATGTTGTATTCGTAATTAGTAGATTTTTATAAACTAAATACTTGTAGTATTAAAACAGAATAAGGAAAAAATAAAAAAAAATCTTTTTTTTTTTTATCGAAACGTTTGAATTTTCGTTTGTTTTTAAATCTCAATAATATGGTACAATATTGAGTCAGAAAAGAAATAGGAAGTGTAATTCTACAGAAGGTGAAGGTCCTTGTAATACTTGTAGAACAATATATATAATTCTGTTGTATATACTATTCCAAAATATTGTTTTAAAGAGCGAAAACTAAAAACAAACTGTAAAGTAGTACTATTAATAGGTTGATTTTAGTTGTGGTTTTTTTAACCATATTGTAAGGACTATTGGATTTTGCAGTAAACTATCAGATTATTTTTCTCCTTATACCCTTATGATGCCTAAAATTAACTGTTTCGTTTATTTTTTTAAAACTGCTTCTGGGCGTAAGTCACAGTTCTAGGATGCTTTGTATTCCATCCCTTCTCCTTCCTCGACATTTGAGTTACAATTGGTATCGATCCCCGAACCCCCTTTTTTTCATCATCTAAACGCATAAGGTGTCTGCTAGCCTAGAAAATATTTCAATTTGTGCAAGCGGACCTGAAACTACCATCGAGTTACATGTTACATATTTGTCAATTTTTTTATGTCAACCCCGATACAAGACTTTTATTTAATCTGGAAGCAGCCGGAGATATATCCTATGGGCTCTAGGACCCTCCTGGTTCTATTAAATCACTTTGTCCAAGAAACTCTACGATGTACTTGAACCCATACTCTTCAAGGGGTTGTAGTAGTACAGCTGTGTTTTTATTATATTTAATTAATATAATTACCACGAGTAACTCTTCCATTATGTGTAATTACAGTAAGTTATGTAATCCTCACGTTTTATCTTGACAATAATTCAATTAGGGGACTGAAATATAATGAAGCCTGTTCATCCTAAGACTCATCTCTTTACTCTTGCGCAACCGTTGCTTTTATTCTTCCAGAACTTATAAGAGAACAATTGTTGGCTGAACTGAAGGAGATGGGATACGCCTGCTAGGTCGGCTCGCCTTACCGTCCTTGGCGCCCCGGGTCGGATATCGCTGAGTTTCGTCCACGGCCGTTGCGTACGTCCCTTCTGTGGCATCTGTATTATCAACGGTTGCTCACTTTCGCTATACATAATTATGGCGCTACAAGAGTTAATGGTGAGTGGAAAATTAAGAGCAACGTATATTAGAGAATAATAACATTGTTAACTGAATCAATGCAATCACGCTGATTTGGGTAGGGCAATCGGTCAGTAAGAGTATAGAAGAAAATACCCGAACTGCACTTTAGTGGAAAGTGGGAAAGATGTAGACCTGGAATCAGGTGGAAAGATGAGGTGGAAACAATTCAGGAATGATCACCGACATAAACTTGGATTCAAATACGAGGCGTGTTTTTTAAGTAAGTACCGTTTTGAAATTAAAAAAAATACCTGCAAAGATATTTCAATAATTTTATTTTTACACGAAAGCCTATACCTTAATCTACTTTTCTACATAATTTCCTTCATTATTGAGGCACTTGTCATAACGTTGTACCAGTTTATGAATACCATCCTCATAGAAGTCTGCCGCCTGACTTGTTAACCACTGCATCACAACTGTTTTGACTTCGTCATCGTCTTGAAGACGCTGGCCGCCCAGGTGTTTTTTCAAGTGCAGAAACAGATGTTATCCATCACTCATAATGTTTTGTCCGTAAACTGCACAAATCTCACGATGAATATCGATCGGTTTTAGGCCTTCAGCACTAAGAAATCTTATAACAGCCCGTACTTCACAGTCGGCGGGACTCGCGATTATCGGAGGCATTTTAAACACTCAGTAAACAACGTAAACAAGGAAAAATCAGACTGTAATGGCGTCAGTGCGAAGGAAAGAGATGTAGGTACCAGTGCGCATGCGCAGGACTGCGGTCGCAGTGTGGCAAAACGGTACTTACTTAAAAAACACGCCTCGTATATTAATAAATTGGCGAAGATCCAAGGATTATGGCTGTTCTAGTTTTTTCAGGCGCACAAAGACCTATATTTCCTTCCTCGAACTGACTTTATCCAGCCCAAACTCTGGTTGGGTTATTTGGCAATATCAAAAACCACAAAGCGATTCCCGAATATCTCTCTTTACCTGTTCAAAATCTCTTCAAAGTCTCTTCCTATATCTCTGAACCGTAGAGGCTATGTTATGTAAACATATATGCCTCCAGTAGTACTCGAGGTTCAACAAGTATATAGGTACAGCTTTATTATGGTAATGTTTCGAGATTTTATTACTCTGATATTCATGATATAACAATAAAAAAAAATATATATATATCTGAAAAAAATAAGTAAATATTATATAAGGGAGTGATTAGGCCCATGATAACTTACGCATGCCCAGTCTGGAGTTTAGCTAGCAAAACACACATTAACAAAATACAGATCTTCCGAAACAAATGTCTAAGAATCATAAAAAACTATCCAATATATAACACAATCAACACAATGCACAAAGAACTGGACATCCCAACAATACAAAAATTCATACACCAACAAACCCTCAGATTCTTCACCTCATGCCAACTTTCAGACAACACTCATTCATACAAGAAATAGGAAATTATACAAAAACAACAAAATACAGACACAAACGAACAAAACACATACTATTATAAATAATATGCATTTTGTATTATGTTATACATAAATTTTGTATTAAGTAAATCCTATGTACTCTCTTTTCTGTTGGTTTTTTAATTTTTACCAACAACAAAAACATATTAATCAGTAACCGTTGTAATGTGAACTCATTTTCATTGTGAGGGATTATCCCACCAATGTTTTAACATTTGTACATATTTTAAAATAAAATAAAACAAAATATTTAAAAAAAAAAACAACAAAAAAAGTTTTTAATGAATTTACTGTAGATAATTATATAGGACATTATAATCACCAACTAGTTTTGAACACAAAATAAACTCTTATGCATATTTTATAATTAGTTAAAGTTGAACAATATAGTACGAATTAAAAAAATGTTCCTGCGAAATATATTAGAAAGACAAAATAATAACTGTATTAGAACTAAAAACAGTAAATATTATTATTAATAATAATAATAATAATAAATATTCTATATAAATAATTTTAACGAGATTAATAAATTCTTTATTACATTTATGCTTTTAATTAATCTTTACACTTCACCTTCTTGATGTCTTGTTTGTATGTGAATCGTTGTTGGCTGGCTTCTTTGGCATAAATGCCATTGTATGGTGTGTCTTCCGGATCCTAAGCTGATCAGTTGTCATGGCAACGCCTGTATTCCATCCGCTCTCAGGTTGCCATGGAAAGATTTCTTTTGTTAATGAGAATTCCCCTTGAGGTAAACATTAGAAAGAGAACTATTCCTGTCTACAGCCGTGGGATATATTTCTCTTTTCTTCAATTATTGTAACATCATTTTCACTTTCACTCTGTGTGAAGTATGCCGAAGGATACTTAAGGAAGAAGTCACAAGTTAACAACTCAAGCCCATTTATTTTGTGTGAATCTTTACTCTCCTTTATAATATAATTGTAATAAAGTTTCAATTAAGTCTTTGTTTTAAAAAAATAATTATGACGGGTATAGAGTTATATTAAATCTTACTAATATTATAAATGTGAAAGTTTGTATGTTTGTCTCTCTTTCACGCAAAAACTACTGAACGGATTTGGATGAAACTTTACAGTAATATAGGTTATACATCAGAATAACACATGGGCTATAGCAAGCGCGGATTTAGGGGGCGCACGGGGGCACGTGCCCCCCCCCCACACCCGTTTTAGAGGTACTGTGGAGAATCCATTATAGTACATAATTAAAGGCAAATCAGAAATTTAGCATCTTGAAATTTGCAGATAGGTCCTTTGAATGATTTAAGAAAGAAGTTCGGATAATTCCACCCTTATAATAAGGGTTCAAAGGTTGTATGCAATCCGTCAGTTTTGAAGTTAGACATCTGAAATTTTGTACGAGTAACCTATAGTGAAAAAAATTAAATTATTTAAATAATTAAATTATTTATTATTTTAAATTATTGTTAAAAAGCACTGTCAAGAAACTTTATGCAGTAGTCCTAATTCTATGCGAGCGAAGCCGCGGGCTAAAGCTAGTATGATATAAAAATATTCTAGAATCACAGTTGTGAAATTGAAAAACGCCATAACTTTTTTATTTAGGAAGCTATCTTATTTTATATTACACTTCTTACTTCTGATACAGTTATAACATAAAATCGTTAGACTAAAAGGATATGAACGTATATCAAACAAGCATTGCATTAGTTAATCTAATTCTATACGACATATTCACAGCTCTTTGAAAAATACATATTTCTTTTTTTTTAAATTTCGTGTTTTAAATTATTCGAAATTAAGAACAATTTTTTAAGCCACGATTTTTTGGGAATATTACCAAATGATAATACATAATACAATTTAATAAAACATGTATATTTATATTAGGGTGGCCCAATAATAAATAATAATAACAGATGATGTAGATGATCAATCGAACTATGGCAAACCAATAAATCTGTTGTAAGTAAATAACGAATAAAGTATAAATTGTATTTCTTATTTAGGTAAACAATTATTCGAAATACGCCCAACACTGCTTTGTTTCGTTTGTATGATTTATTTATCACTTTCTATATAGAGTTTAAGCCATTAAAATATCTTTCAAAAATAAATATAATAAAATAAAATGGTTATATAAATATAAATATAAACTATAATATCTCTCTATTGGATAAACCAATTTTAATTGATCCATAAATATATATATATATATATATATATATATATATATATATATATATATATATATATATATATATATTAATACCCCCCCCATGACACTATTTTCTGCCACTTTACTGGGGGTGGAGGGTGGGGGGCGCTGGTGAAATAACCTGAAACAGGGGGTTATTTTGGTATTTGGTATCGGTGTAATATTTTTCAACACGGTGCTTACTGTAAAGCGAGACGGACCGTAATGGAGACACCTCACTTCTTATTCTTAGAATACAACTACAGAATACATACGATACAATTTGAAAGACGATTATTACTATGATTATTACTACGATTATTATTATGATGAAATGGGGCACCCCCTTAGTAAAATGAATAATATAAAAATATGAAATTCTTAGTTTTGTATCTGAAGAAGTTCAACATGGTTTTATCAGCTATTAATTCATTAAAAAGTATATATTCAGTTGATGATTAAAATTGTATATTACTAATTTTACGAATTTTTAAGGACTATAGTTAAATTATATATTTTTCATAATGATTCGATGGTTTCTGGTGTTGATAAAAGATACATTGATAACAAAGGAACTGAACGAATGGGATATTCTGGCTTCAGACCGATTGCCTTTTCATTTCGCTTCATTCATTTATTTATTCTTATAGACTTAAATTATTTAAAAGAGATTTATAGTGTCATTAAAAATAAAAAGGTTTCCTCTTCTAATAAGAAATTCCAGTCTGCTGGCTGGAAATAAGGCGCCCTGGAATAAGTCCAATATTTTTTCCAACGTGGCACATATATATCACAGTGGCTATGGAGATCTACCAAATTCTAACCTCCCATTCACGTTTTCCGGTTGTATATTCTAAGAATGAATTCCTAAATAACTTTTAATATTTTCTATATTTTTCTTAAAAATTATTAGTCTCTTATATGCTCAAAGTTTCATGGAGATAATCTTGAAACTGATCACTGATTTTCTGGAGTGGGTATTTAAAAATGTAGAATTATAATTTTTTTATCATTTTTTTGTATCCAATAGCATTACAAAATGATGCTTGAGGTATAAAAAAAAATCACGTGATTTACATACAAACACTAACGTGTCAAAAAAGTTTATGCTAGTTTAAAAAAACTAATATAACAAAGAATATGGAAAAATAAAAATGAAATATTCAATTATTATGTAAGAGTGATCTTGTCAAAATCTGACATATTTTGGTTTGTTTAATATTCCACAGGTAGAGTTTTGTAAGAAGAAAAATGGTATCAATGGTATCGGCATCGAGCTTTCTGGTTCGCTAATTAATATTATTATAATTATCATTATTATTGCGAATAAGTTACCTATCCTTATTCGTATGATTACTGTGTAAATAGAAGCTCGCCTTATGTATTAATATTTCACATTCAGATATTTTATGTATTTCATACTCTCCTTAATTACAACGAAATTGATTTTCTAAATATCTTTAATAGTTAATACTGAAATCTATATAATTGGCATTGAAAAGTTAATAGTACTTAAAAGCGTAGAAAGATCAGTTTCCGAGAACCAGAGAACTCCCCCCCCCCCAAGTTCTAAGTAGGGGAGGAGGAAACTTGGACAATGAGAAGGGACCTGGTGCCAGCTTCTTGCTAACTTCCCTAATGTCACCTCCCGCAGAATCGGGAATGAGCCTCTTCCCACAGGAGCCTAATGGGATAACGAATTGGGAGAATGGTATAACAATGAGTGGGTTCAGGGTACATTATGGTATTAATAAAATATATTATAAATATATAGGGGCAAAGTTTAAGAATCTGTTTCTGTGAGGTATATATCCTCTCTGTATATATCCTCCTGGAAAGACACTCCAGCCTCCATTGGCCCCAACATCAGAGACGTGGTGAAAGAAAAGCCTTAGAACATAGCTAAGAGAAGCATTATCTCACTATCTTACTAATATTATAAATGTGAAAGTTTGTATGTTTGTCTCTCTTTCACGCAAAAACTACTGGACGGATTTGGATGAAACTTTACAGTAATATAGGTTATACATCAGAATAACACATAGGCTATAGCAAGCGCGGATTTAGAGGGCTCACGGGGGCACGTGCCCCCCCTCCCGACAGTTTTTAGGTACTGTGAAGAATCCATTATAGTACATAATCAAAGGCAAATCACATGATAATAGTGGTTAAAATAACAGAAAGAACATGAGTGAAACTATCGTTTTGATATCCTATTAATATTATAAATGCGAATGTTTGTCACTCATTCACGCAAAAACTACTGAACGGATTTGGATGAAACTTATTGAGTAAAATAGGTTATACATCATAGGCTACAGCAAGGGCAGATTTACGTGAGGGCACGGGGGCATGTCCCTCTCCCCCCCGTTATAGTACATAATTATAGGCAAATCAGGAACTTAGCATCTTGAAATTGGTAGATTGGTTCTTTGTATAGTTTAAGGAAGAAATTAAGATAATTCCACCCCAAGGGTTTCCCCTTTAATATAATAGGGGTTCAAAGGTTGTATAGAATCCGTCAGTTTTAAAGTTAGACATCTGAAATTTTGGATGAATGAGTAACTTATATTTTTAAAAAATAATTAAATTATTTATTTAAAATGATCTTTCACGAAACTTTATGTGGCAGACCAAATTCCACGCGAGCGAAGCTGCGGGCATAAGCTAGTAGAAGATAAGTTGTAAAATTGCTCGGGAGATAACAAAACAGCTGATCAAGCACCACTATGTCTTTCCGTCTGTCGTAATGTAGTCTTCGGTATCAAGTTTCCTTTTATGTAATCGTTGGCTACTTAAATAATCAGTGTTATGTAGCTGCTTAACAATCCTGTTTAACCAATAACTACGCTTTTATAGAAAGGTAACTAAAAAATAATTATTTCATTAAGAAAATCAAGAGTGGTTTAAATGGGTATATTGAACTCTGAGTTGGTGTTCAGAAGGCCTCTGATTCAAAATCCATGTGTGCCAGATTATTTTTATATATAACAGTCATGGATGGATCCTAGGGACATGCAAGCGCTCATTATCCTCTTTAAAGTGGGTATTTTTAATTTGGTATAATAATTCGTTGTTGAGCGTATATCCACCTAATCACCTCTCTGCTCAACCGACATAAAAACAGTACAGTCTCTATAGTGTACTGAACCCAAAACTGTGGTAATGTTTTTTTTTAAACTAAATTAAACCAAAATTAGTCCTCGATTTGCCAACCTAAATGGTATCTCTAGTGTTATCTTTTATTTTTTTTCAAAAATTTTTAGGCACCTTTTGTAGATGGAAATTTTCTGCTTAATAGTCAAGCGATTCATAATGATTCCAAATAAAATTAAAAAGCTTTGAACAGAGGATCAAAATAAACGTGCCAGTGAACGCATGGAGGATTATTGGAGACAAAAAAAATCCAGCAGATCAAAGGAAAATAATGTAGCGTCAAAGTGGTCCCTACGAAAAAAAAAAATTTTTTTCTTTTTCCCTGCATCGTACAATTTTCTCAGCTAGTCGTAGTATAATATATTTATCTCCGACACGAATAATAATACAACATAGATTAAAGAAATTAATTGTTATAAGCAAATAAATTATTGATAGTTATATCGAATGCTCAGTTAGTATAGAGTGTTGGTATACACAGAGCAATAAATCGCATTATCGCCACTTGTTTATTGGCTATAAACATTCTACTGCGCAGGATCAACTGGCCAGGACTATTACAGCAACATCGATATATTTATCTCTGGTGATATTAATGAGGATTTATATCCAGAATATAGGACTCAGTTAAGGACGTGAATTAGATCCGACAATTCTGACATGAGGTTTATAAATAGCCGTAACGTTCAAAACTTACCGATCATTTGACATTATTTAGAACAGAGTAGACAATTTTTTTTTGTTCCAGGTTCCTTAAGAATAACAGATGTGTAAAAAAAATAATAGAATACACGGTCACCTGTGGTCTAGTGGTTAGCGTAACAAACTACTAAGCCCAAGATCGCGGGTTCGTAGCCCGGCAGGTGGCCCTAGAATTTTTTTAAGGGAGTAAAAAATCCTTAGTTACGCCGTCCTTCGGAAGGGACGTTAAACGGGGGTCCCGAGCCTGTAAGATGTCAGGTACTCGTTAAAAATCCCTATCCTAATTAAACCTGGATAGGCTAAATTTAGAGCTCCCACTGTAGCATCGTCCGATTAGCCATAGCAGCATAAAGTGACGTTAAATGAACAAACAAACAAACAATAATAGAATATATATATATATATATATATATTTCTTGCCATGAGGCTATATTTACAACCCCGTCGTGGTTAAGTCTAATTTTCTAAAAAATGAGTTTCTTGTACTTAAGTAAGCGGAATACAGTTGTTTTCGTTGTGAATAAGGGATTAAGTAAGGCATTGGCTTGAAAAGGATTTATTGTTTATATTACAACTCCATTTAAAGCCAAAAACTACGATAATAATACGATTACGACTTAACCGCTTATTGACTGGAGCTTTAGATATAAGAATCAAACATTATTTACATTAGTGCTTGAAAATAAATATAAGCTAAAAGATATGTTCTTGTTAAATAAAAAATAATAAAACATTTATAAAAATAATATCGTTATAATTGAAAAAAATTGACAATAAGTCATCCATTACTTCTGATAGATAAGAACTTCAATTTAATTAATTATAACTATTATAATTATATTAGAGAAGAATTGGTCGACTGTATCTTCTAATATAAGGAAGAAATTGTTGGGGGTGCAGTCAATAAAAACACCTTAATAAGTGTAACTTATTTATTGTGTGCCGACGTTTCGGCCTACAATGTAGGCCATCTTCAGGGCTAAGAGAGAAAAACAAACAAAAATATGTTAAAAAAATATATAAAAAATGTTTGTTTCTCTCTCTTAGCCCTGAAGATGGCCTACATTGTTGGCCGAAACGTCGGCACACAATAAATAAGTTACATTTTTTATAATTATTGGTCATTTTTTATGAGTTATAAATATTTTTATTTTTTAAGGAGAAAAGATAGGCCCTCGACCGGAATTTGAACCCGGAACCTTTGTCTCACCGTGACATCGCTCTGCCAATTGAGCTATCCAAGGCACTTCCCGGTCGAGGACAAACCTTCTCTCTTTTAGATCCTAAAGCCCCAGTGTGCTCCCGCCATTTTTGCGATGAATACACTAGAACGAAGTTCTTTGAACATTAATTTTAATTTAGGATCTTATTGACTTTCGTCATATTATTATTTATAATTTTTTATAATTATTGGTCATTTTTTATGAGTTATAAATATTTTTATTTTTTAAAGAGAAAAGATAAAAATAAAAATAAAAAATAAAATAAAATAAAAAAATAATAATAATAAATAAAAATAATAATAATAAAAATAAAAAATAAAAATATTTATAACTCATAAAAAATGACCAATAATTATAAAAAATTATAAATAATAATATGACGAAAGTCAATAAGATCCTAAATTAAAATTAATGTTCAAAGAACTTCGTTCTAGTGTATTCATAGCAAAAATGGCGGGAGCACACTGGGGCTTTAGGATCTAAAAGAGAGAAGGTTTGTCCTCGACCGGGAAGTGCCTTGGATAGCTCAATTGGCAGAGCGATGTCACGGTGGGACAAAGGTTCCGGGTTCAAATCCCGGTCGAGGGCCTATCTTTTCTCTTTAAAAAATATAAATAAGTTACACTTTGAGTTTGAATGTGCATAAGGAAGATGCTTGGCGGATATCAGGAGGAAGTAATTTCCATAATGTGGTGGACCTTCTTAGAAAGGATCGTCGAATGTTTTGATTCTATGATAACGAGTATAAAGTCGGAAAGACGAGATGTTGCTCTCTGGGATTGGATAGAAGATTTAAATTGTAGACTACAGAGGTTGTGAGTTGAAACTTGACGAGATTCCTCTGGCCATTTACGGAATTCTTTTTACGAAAGTTGTTCATTATAATTTTGTATGTAAGAGGTAAATTATAGGATTCCAAATTTTAACAGAGACCAATAAACATGTTTTAAAATAGACTGTATGGCTATAAAATTTAACCTGTACCGCTTCAACCCATGAAGTGTTCTTACTTGATAGAGTCTGTATTGTTTGTTTTTAAAGTGTTTTTCTGATTTTAAGTTCAACACCAGCCTTTTTCCCCAATTAAGGTCATCCACTTTTACAGGAGGGTCTGCCGATCCGTCAGGCTGTTAATTCAGCACTCTGCACACTGAGCTGAAGAAAAACATTAGAAAACAATTTTCTAATGTAGATGCACCAGCATAAAATGAACATCAGGAAGATTCTGTTTTCTGTTAACGTGTGAAGAGAGTATCCTCCTGCAGATGAGAGCGGGGCGCTAAGTGGCCATAGATAGAAACCAATCAGCACATCCAATAAACGTCCCTCGCTCTCATTGGCTAAATGAGGGGGTGCACCCTTTATCGACTCTTCCAACTTCCTCCTTCCTGCTACTTTCTGGGTCTGGAACTTAAAGTTTATACTTATTTCTTTCCTTTAACTGCTATCCTAGAGATAATGTATGCTATCATATAATAATATTTCGTACTGCGATGTACAAAGGTATATTAACTTTACCACTACAGCCCTAGACTTAGTTTCAGTGGATGGTAGAGACTGTACGAACTGTTTCTATGACAGCTGTTGTGCAGAATCCGAAGTCACTCTTAACCGGCTGGATTAGCCCAAGGAGATCCTGCAGCTCCCAACCTACAGATTAGTTTGTTTGTTCATTTAACGTCACTTTATGCTGCTAAGGCTAATCGGACGATGCTACATTGGGAGCTCTAGATTTTGCCTATCCAGGTTTAATTAGGATAGGGATTTTTAACGAGTACCTGACATCGTATAGGCTCGGGACCCCCGTTTAACGTCCCTTCCGAAGGACGGCGTAACTAAGGATTTTTTTACTCCCTTAAAAAAATCCTAGGGCCACCTGCCGGGCTACGAACCCGCGATCTTGGGTTTAGTAGTTTGTTACGCTTACCACTAGACCACAGGTGACCTTCCTACAGATTAGTATTTCAGTGCACTAATCTCTCACCTGTCCTGGAAATAAGATGAACAACCACCTAACCATAAGCACATTGTCCAGGTTAACTTTGAGACCTAATTTTTCTAAATCATCTATTAACATTTTATTAGATTTATTAGTATTAGCACCTTCTCTCGGCAGGACAGATAGGTATTTTTAGGAACGTTTATGGTAACTACATCATTAATCTCATGTTTAATTGCTAAATTTGCCGTTCAGGCTACTTCAACACTTACTAAATAAACACTCCAAGCACCCAATTAATCAAAAAAGACTGATATATATTACTACTAGCTTTTGCCCGCGGCTTCGCTCGCATAGAATTTGGACTACCGCATAAATTTTCTTGAGAGTGCTTTTTAACAATAATTTAAAATAATAAATAATTTAATTATTTAAATAATTTAATTTTTTTCACTATAGGTTACTCGTACAAAATTTCAGATGTTTAACTTCAAACTGACGGATTCCATACAACCTTTGAACCCTTATTATAATAAGGGTGGAATTATCCAAACTTCTTTCTTAAATCATACAAAGGACCTATCTGCAAATTTCAAGATGCTAAATTCCTGTTTGCCTTTAATTATGTACTATAATGGATTCTCCACAGTACCTCTAAAACTGTCGGGGGTGGGGAGGGGCACGTGTCCCCGCGCGCCCCCCTAAATCGCGCTTGCTATTGCGTTATTCTGATGTATAACCTATTTTACTGTAAAGTTTCATCCAAATCCGTTCAGTAGTTTTTGCGTGAAAGAGAGACAAACATACAAACTTTCACATTTATAATATTATAGTAAGATTATAATACCTAATTGGACTTACGGAGTAGAGCTTTGATGCTCCACTAAGCCAACGAAGTCCTCTCGTGTCTATCCTTTTTAGACAAGTTATTCGCACTTAAACCTAATAGTTTTTAACATTGCTTCCTCTTCTATTTCCGATAATCCTACGATGCGTCTGAAAAGAAGATTAACCCGTGTAAAATTAGTTATTTCAGTACCAACAGTGAGTGATATACTTGGCTTTATATAGTGTCTTTACTTATCATTCTTTCTATTTATTAGTCGTATTATTACAGTTGTAAATTTCAAGAAATACACTTTAAAAGATAAAAAGTGTTATATTAGGTTAAACCAAAGATTTAAAGATTTAAACCAAAGCTTTAAAGTTTAACTCTTGTTCAGGCAAGAGCTGGAAATGTTTTCTCATTTCTTTTATTTTATTTTTTTTTAAAGAGAAAAGATAGCCCCTCGACCGGAATTTGAACCCGGAACCTTTGTCTCAACGTGACATCGCTCTGCCAATTGAGCTATCCAAGGCCCCTGCCGGTCGAGGACAAACCTTTTCTCTCATAGATCCTAAAGCCCAAGTGCTCCCGCCATTTTTGCGATGAATACACTAGAACGAAATTCTTTGAACATTAATTTTAATTTAGGATCTTATTGACTTTCGTCATATTATTATTTATAATTTTTTATAATTATTGGTCATTTTTTATGAGTTATAAATATTTTTATTTTTTAAAGAGAAAAGATAGGCCCTCGACCGGGATTTGAACCCGGAACCTTTGTCTCACCGTGACATCGCTCTGCCAATTGAGCTATCAAGGCCCCTCCCGGTCGAGGACTAACCTTCTCTCTTTTAGATCCTAAAGCCCCAGTGTACTCCCGCCATTTTTGCTATGAATACACTAGAACGAAGTTCATTCTTATATTTTTTTTTTCTTTTTTTAAACTGGATTTATTGTAAATTTCATCTTCGAGAAAAATAAAACCTGCATCCAGTCAATTATTTTATTCTTTATAAACAAAACGTTTCGACACTATGGTGTCATTCTCAATCATTTCCTTTTCTGCATTTTTTAATCTTAGATCTCCTTAAGAATTATTTAAAAGTATTGACTTTCCAGGTATTTATACTTATAGTATGTTATCTTTGGACATTTATGTTAAATTATTTATAGTATTGTAATTATTGTTATTTTATTTAAAGTTTAAAAAATGCAGAAAAGGAAATGATTGAGAATGACACCATAGTGTCGAAACGTTTTGTTTATAAAGAATAAAATAATTGACTGGAAGCAGGTTTTATTTTTCTCGAAGATGAAATTTAGGATCTTATTGACTTATGTCATATTATTACTTAAAATTTTTTATAATTATTGGTCATTTTTTTTTAAGCTATAAATATTTTATTTTTTTAAAGAGAAAAGATTTTCTCATTTCTCTTCGCTTATCCTCTTTACATCTTCTCATTTTCTTCTTTATTCTCCTCGTTTTCCGCGATGACTGGTCCTTTCTCTCCTCAGATGTTTAAGATTCAGAACAGGAGCAAAGTGGAGAGAAGAGAGCCCATTAACGAATTGAATTAGTGCTTTTTAGGCTGTGATTTATTAAGGCCGAGATCGGGCGAGGAGATAGCCGGGCCACGTGGAGGTCTATGACCGCCTCGAGACTGATGGCCGTGGCTTGCCGAACTTCTCTCGTGTTAATGATACCGCTTAATCGCCATTAACATATAATTAATTATATAAAGTCCGGTATTTAGAGGTGGGGGGGGGGGGTGTTTGTATACTGGCGTCGGGTGTGCTTAATGGTTCCGTGCTGTTCATGCTTCAGCAACTCATGATTAATATTATTACTCTTTGAATAATATTATATATACAGGTAGAGGTAAAAAAAATCTTATAAATAAGGAGAACTGTTCAACAGCTAAC
This sequence comes from Arma custos, assembly GCA_037127475.1. Lineage (NCBI taxonomy): Eukaryota > Metazoa > Arthropoda > Insecta > Hemiptera > Pentatomidae > Arma > Arma custos. Next base: position 134,624,263 of record CM073764.1, on the reverse strand, counting down.
GTTTCGACCACATTGCGGGTCTTCTTCAGGGCTTAGGATGGGGTCAAGGGTTCAGGGTCGAAGGTTTAAAAACCTCAAAAAAAATATATATATAAATATATATATATATATATATATATATATATATATATATATATATACATATAAATGAGCAGCTCCCTCTCTCTATTTATGGGAATTTTATTACCTCCTCCAAGATGATTTTCTTCCTCTATAATATGATTACTTATGAAATCAAAACAATGTTCTTCAAAATATTTACCCTCATTTTCATTACGTTTCTCCCAATAAGTTGTCAAATAATCAATCTCAAAACCAGAAAACTTATTGCTTTTGTGATGAAATTGAGTCTGAAAATTCGTTTTAAACTTAGGAATAATTTTATAAAAATTTGCCTTCAAGGAAGTTAAGTGGTGAAAAAATCTATATATAGTGACTATGGAAGGACTTCGTAACTCAGATCGTTTAGTTCTTTCAACGTCTGTCGTGAGGTATAGTATAGTAGGCCAGCAATTTGTTTCAAGGTCGCAATAACTTGAAGAGAGCTGCATTTTTGATATGCTGTAAGGGCATGTATGACTAGTGTAAATCCAAGTTTGCTACCGAAAAAAACTTATGGGAAAACTTTTGGTGACCGAAAAACCTCGAAATTTTCGGAGTTATTTCACTTGTTAGCCTATATCTCTTAATCGGTGTGTTTTTTTATTAAAAAAAAAATTGGTAGATTTTTAATGTAGATTAAATTCATTCAAGTAAGTAAAAAAAAACCTTTTTCCAGTCATACATTTTTTCTTTATTTCAAAATACGTTTCAACATTCTTCAGTCATTTTCAATTTACATCTCTCATAAGTCCATTTTTATTTAATTTAAATATATTTTTTAAATACTTATAAATTTGCACATCTTTAACCTTTTAGTAGATTGTCAAATAATTTAAATTTTTCTTATAATACGTAGAGTTTACAATGTACTCCATGGTCATGATTAACATTTATATTAGCATATCATATCAATATCAGAAATGTTAATAAAAACCATGGAGTACATTGTAAACTCTACGTATTATAAGAAAAATTTAAATTATTTGTCAATCTACTAAAAGGTTAAAAATGTGCAAATTTATAAGTATATAAAAAATATATTTAAATTAAATAAAAAATGGACTTATGAGAGATGAAAATTGAAAATGACTGAAGAATGTTGAAACGTATTTTGAAATAAAGAAAAAATGTATGACTGGAAAAAGGTTTTTTTACTTACTTGAATGAATGACTCAAAAATATGTACTCCAGTAACATAAACAAGAGAATTAAAATGTAGATTAAAATTGAATCCAAAAGCGGCTCTGTAGCTCTAATAGATTCTGAGTTACGCCCCTTTGAAAATTGGTCTTTTTATCCAAAAAGTCCAAATTTTAAGTTTTGGCCGACTTTCTTGAGAAACACCGGCTGAAGGAGTGATTCTGCGATGAAAGTCAAGCTAGTAAATATAATTAGCTTTAATTTAAGCAGAAACTAATGTCAAACGCACCTATTAGGAGATACAGGCGAAAAACTGAAATGAATCCGAAAATTTCGAGGTTTTTAGGCCACCAAATGTTTTCCCTTCCGTTTTTTCTGTAGCAAACTTGGATTTGCACTAATCAGACGTGCCCTTACAACATAGCAAAAATGCAGCTCTCTTCAATTTATTGTGACCTAAAACCCTTTTTTGGTATCCGGCAGCTGGCCTATAGGTCGCTTCCGATCAACCAATGCAGTTTTTTTGCATTATTCCAATATTCCTGCAATACAGTGTGCATATATGTGTAATAATAGTATATGCATAATTTGCGTTGAGATCAGAGACAACATATTTCATTCAACCGAAGGGTTATCACTCTCAGGAGGAAAGCGAAAGTTCAAAATATTGATAGATCATAAAAGTAAGCATTTTCTAAATTTTTTAATCAACCAGACAAAGTAAACATAAGATATTTATACAATCTTCGTCAAGATCTCAAATGCACCATATTTCTTTATTACTAAGTAATAATCTATTTTGGGTTGTGATGGATGACAAGTAGTTTTTTCTTTATTTTACATAACGTAATTAAAAATTGTAATAAAATTGCGGAATTAAGACGTTTCTTTTCTTAAGAATTGTTTCCTTCATCATCATTACCATAAAGGTTGCCTTGCCACAATCTTAATTGATTTTTTTCTCCCTCTTTGGAATGACTTCCAGATGGCGAATTTTACACCTCCCTTGAACTCTGAAACAAAGAAAAACGATGTGCCGAGGGGTGAAAATAATGTCGGCGACGTAGATAAGCCTAATTACAGAGGATAAGGAGAAAAGCGGTGAAAGAACTCTGTTTTACTTTTCTACTCCGAGGAGGAAAAGTCGGGGAAAATGATAGAAATAATAAGTAACAGTCGCAACGGGAAAGTTCTCATCAATAGGGAATCTTGAGTGAGGATAGCTACTGGGCAATCGGTCAATTACTGGCTGGGAAGTGAGCAGCTGTGGACTACCAGGGAGTATCTTGGGTTCAACACATGGTAGAGACCGAACTGTTTCTAATTCAACGATTGGGCAGTGAGATTGAGGATTACCTGTGGTCTAGTGGTTAGCATAACGACCTACTATAGCAAAGATCGCGGGGCCATAGTCGGGCAGGTGGCCCTAGGATTTATTTAATGGCAGTGAAAAATCCATGGTTATGCAGTCCTTCGGAAGGGATGTTAAACGGGGGTGGGCGAGCATGTATGTTGTGAGGTACTCGTTAAAAATCCCCCCTTATAAAACCTGGATAGGCAAAGTTTAGAACTTCCACTGTTGCATCGTCCGATTAATAAGCAGCATAAATAAAGTTCGTTAAATGAACGAACAAAAGAGGCTGGTTGTGCGGAGTTAGTGGAAGCGAAGTTTAAATAAAAATAAAAAAGTCCATCACTACAAACTATGAATGATCTTAGGTTGAATACATGGTAGAGACTCTTCTGAAATAGTGAGAACAATCAAAGACAACGATTGTTTAGCGAGTTGATTTGACCTATATCGCAGTCAAACACGAGGTTTTACCCCCCTAATGTACAGAGGCTGGTCAAACCCCAGATGTCTGTGGATTCTGTAGGATCCATATATGGTTGTTTTACGGATTAAATGATTTTTCTGCCGCGGCCGTATTTGAACCTAAGACCTCTACAAAAAGATATCAAGGTTCAGGTCAGCAGTGGGTAGGTGTGAAGGGAATAGTGTTGTGCCGAATAGTTTGCGAGTGTGCTTTAGTGTGGGTTGCACCTGACAGGTAAATAGCGAAAGGTGTTGTTATCAAATGATTGAGATAGACTCCGAGTGATATCTGTGGGTGTATTTTCACCTTGGTTCTTATTCAGGTATATAAAATCTCTAAATGTTAAAATCCTGGTGTAGATTTCATTAAAAAAAAAGAATGAAAAAACATATCAAGAAATCGAGATAAACCTACGTACAAACTAGTAAAGTGGTTTTAAAAATATCTATTGGATAATGATAAACAAATTATTGAATATTTATATCTAAACAATCGGAGCGTGTTAATAAATCCATTTCATATCAAAAAATATTAGGGATTGATCCTCTTCAGTGTAGAGGAAATAAACATATCGGGAAATCCTAATTCGCATTCTAATATAATGTATTATTTATTTTTATTTGAACGTGGATGCCACTGGAATAAATATTAGTAAATATTTTATTAATGTGGTAAAAACCTTTTCCAGTCGAATCTCTTTTATTTTAAAAAACGTTTCGACTATCTATAGTCATTTTGAATTTTTTGCATAAGTGTACGTCTACTAATTTACAGATTATTCTTGTTAATTTACAAATTTTATTAATTTTATAAAAATTCAAATTAATTTTTTTGATTTTGATTTGATTATTTCATTGAGTTGTACAACTGTAATACATACATCTAGTACAATTGCTATAAGAGTAAATAATACATGATAGGACATGTAGAGATACTACCCACTGGCAGCACTCTAATAAAGTTCTATAATAGAAGGTCCCGAGGCCATCTTCTCTTCAGACGCCTAGGAGGATTGTCCGGGATGGAATTGGATGCAAGGATGGAAACTAGTGGGTTTGGATGGGTTTGAAGTTTATTGAGGAATGATAGGTATCTGGAATGGGCTAAATCGGTAACATATGGAACGTTAAGGTCATTATGGATGGTTTTATTTGTGACAAAATAAGGAGCGTTTAGGATTTTGCGTAGGATTTTGGATTGCAAGGATTGGATACGAGAGAAATTCGATGGTTTGGTGGAGCCCCATAGTTCAATTCCATAAGTCCATTTAGGCCTTATAACAGTCACATAAATAAGTCTTTTGTAATTGATCTGAAGCTTTGAGTGCTTATCTTCAAATTAATTGACTTGTAAATAGTAGAAGTATGTTTATGCGAAAAATTGAAAATTACTCTATAGATAGTCGAAACATTTTTTTAAAATAAAAGAGATTTGACTGGAAAAAGGTTTTTATTACAGTAATAATTTATTATTTATTTATATTATTACTTTTAGTTAATATTTGAGATGGGGATTGTGTAGGACTACTGTTTACTAACATAAAGATAGCAGGTCCAAAACAGATTTTGGCAGATTACTTAATCGTTGTTTAACTTACGTTCTTTGATTTTGAGTGTCTGTCCGTTTTACTATATTCTTTTTTTTTTAAATTAATTTATTGAAACTTACTGTACAACAATGATTATTACATAATGGAATGAGATAAAGGAAAGTATAATAAGTATTGACTTAAAGAGAAGGTCTTTAATAAGTAATACCTATATTTAATAGGTATTATTAATTGTATTTTTACTAATACTACTAATATTATAAATGCGAAAGTTTGTATGTTTGTCTCTCTTTCACGTAAAAACTACTGAACGGATTTGGATGAAACTTTACAGTAATATAGGTTATATATCAGAATAACACATAGGCTACATCAAGAGCGGATTTTGGGGGGGGGGAGGATGGAGGAGAATCCATTATAGTACATAATTAAAGGCAAATAACATAATAATAGTGGTTAAAATAACAGAAAGAACATGAGTAAAACTATTGTTTTGATATCCTACTAATATTATAAATGCGAATGTTTGTTACTCACACAAAAACTACTGAACGGATTCGGATGAAACTTATTGAGTAAAATAGGTTATACATCATAGGCTACAGCTAGGGCAGATTTATATGGGGGCACGGGGGCATGTATCCCCTTTTATAGTACATAATTAAATGCAAATCAGGAACATCTTGAAATTTGTAGATAGGTTCTTTGTATAGTTTGAGAAAGAAATTCGGATAGTCCCACGCCAAGGGTTTCACCTTTAATATAATAGGGGTTCAAAGGTTGTATAGAATCCGTCAGTTTTGAAGTTAGACATTTGAAATTTTGGATGTACGAGTAACTTATATTTTAAAAAAATAATTAAATTATTTATTTAAAATGATCTTTATCACGAAACTTTATGTGACAGACCAAATTCCACGCGAGCGAAGCCGCGGGCATAAGCTAGTCGCATATAAAAATACCATGTTAAATCACCATAATTATTTGTTATATTAAAATTTCCATCCTCATTACGTCTCACCAGACATTACATAATTTACCTTACTCTTTAATTTTTTCTCACTAGTTATTTCATAATTTATATTTCTCTTTATATTTCATTCTTATCACTTCAGTTCATATTATCTGTCATTTTACTTGGTATTGCAATGTAATATAGTTATTTTTTTCCCAGCCCTGAAGATGTCCTACATCTTAGGCCGAAACGTTGGCATAATTAGATATATTTTTATAATTGTGGGTTATCTTTGACTGCATAGCCTGATAAATTATATCCATTATTAGAACTATTCAGTCTACTATATTCCACTTAACATGGCATCAAGAGAAGGTCATGAGGTCATTGGGGGAATCCTGGCGGTTGAGCTTGATCTCAAAGAAATCATCTCACTGCACAACAGTTGTCCTTGAAACAGTACAGTCTCTACTGTGTACTGTACCTAAGAGCCTCATCGGTTGTAGGTATTACATTTTTTTTTTTTAATAACTTTAAATTATAATAAATGACAATAAAGGCGAGAAGAGGTGACAAAGGGTATTGTAACTGCAGAGGAGAATGGAAGCTGCGGCCTGGAGGCGATCAATGACCGGCACTGACGAAGCTCGCCCGGCAACTCCTGAAACGTCGCTCATCGTGGGCGGTTCCCGAGGGTGATCTCTATCAGGAAATCCTCTTATTCCTTCCAGGGCACCTGGTCATTTCGAAATGTTTCGGGTACCCGAAATCTGTAGGATAGGTCCCAATCACTCCTGATATCTCGAGAATAAACCGTTCGAGTTATTGCCGAGATATGTAGATTTCGAAACGGTATTTAGTAGGCGTTATTCCGACTTAATCCTATAGTTCACCTCAGCTATAATAAAATTCGACGCCTACGATTATTCGAAGAAAAGTGTTATATTTGCAAGATGCCGGGTCCTAAATAGGACGAGTTGTCAGTAGGTTTCGAAATATTCAAGTTGGTCATTCGACCTTCTGTATCCTTAGACTTATAGTTTTTAAAAGCTGACCCGGCCACGCGTTGCTGTGGCTGTTATAATCGTTTTAAAAAAATCTTATGTTAAAATAATGAATGAATGGAAAATATGAATTAAATAGATTTTTGATTTTACATCTTATTCTTCTTATATCTAAGTACAGTATATAATAAATAAATAATATACAAAACTCTTAACTGATAAGATCTAAACATTAGATTAAGGTATACCATGGTTGATTTTTTTTAAAAATTATAATTACTAATATTTTTTAAAATTATAACTATTTATTTCAATTTATTATGCGCTAATCGATGACCAATATTCTTTTTTAATCTGTCCTTTGCTAATACAAATAGATTAGATGGTTTACTAACACGTGAGCATGCGACACATATTTGTCCATGGGAGGAAAATGTATGTTCTAGGTCCAAACCGGCAACGGACATTGACTGGCCTTGAGACTTGCTAATGGTCATAGCAATATCCAAGCGTATATCAAATTGAATTCTTTTAAACGGTATTATGGGTTCTGATGGTATTATTGGTATACATGGCTACAGGAAGACTTCTCCTTTAAAGATTCCAGTCAACATTTCAATAACATTCCCGGTGATATTCTTGATGACCAAGTCGTCAAGTCGCTTCGGAGGAGTTCTGCTACAAACACTGTGACACGACAATTTTATATATTAGATAGAGCTTAGATTCCGGTAAATTATTATATGATTGCAACTTAAATCATAATCTTTAAAGAGCTGCATTTAGGCTCAAATTGTAGCAATTTCAATCTTCTTTAAAAATTGTTATTTGGGTTTTTTCCCTAAAACGCACCGATTAAGAGATAAAGGCCAAAAACTGAAAAAAATTTCGAAGTTTTTCAGCCACCAAACGTATTCCCGTCCGTTTTTCCGGTTGCAAACTTGGATATACACTGTTCAGGCGTGCCCTTACAACATATCAAAAATGCATCGTCATTGCTACGATCGACGCTTAATCGATAATAATGGCCGACACGTATAACTTAGAGGTATGAAAAATAGTTTACATCCTATTCTCAGACCTACTGAATATGGACACAAAATTTCATAAGAATCCATCAAGTCGTTTCGGATGAGTTCTGTAACAAACACTGTGACACAATAATTTTATATATTAGTATATTAGATTAATATAAGCAACATACTGTCGCAGGTTTTCAGATATATATTTATTATTTATATAAATAAATGAATGAAATAAAGGGAGTGTAGAAAATTCAAAACGTATTTAATGTTATATAAAATTTAACTTCCTTGAATAGTTTAATTACCCGGCAGTAAGAAGGAACAGGATTGGCTGTTGCTATGGAAACTTGGAATAGGCCAATAGCTTTGGGTTTTATAGGCCTTTTAGGTCTTTTCCTCCCTCGATCCCACTTTTACGCTTTGGCTACACCGCCGCCTTCTCCCTTCAAGAATCACACACGATTTAGTCCGCTTTAGAGGAATCGGAAATCAATTTCCTTACGATTTTTAAGGCGCTCGAACTCTTTTCGTTTGTCCCTTAAAAGAGATTCACAAACCTCTATTTGCCCGCTTAACTGTTACAAGGTTTTGGCAAACGATTATATATATATCTATACATATATTAAAAAAAGTCCTCGGCCGCGTTTGTTCGGGGGTAAACTCAATAACTGCACGGATTTTCATGCGTTTTTCACCAATAGATAGAGTGATTCACCAGGAAGGTGTAGGTATATAATTTGTGGAGGTTTTGTGTAAATGGGTTGGAATATCGATGGATTTCACCGAAGACGCTGCTTGCCTGATCCCGTGCAATTATCTAACGGGCAAGGTAATAAATTCGTATATATTGAAATATATATATATATTTTTTTATTTCTTAACCCCTTTTGTTGTTATTAATATTTGAAAAAAATAACATATTAAAATTTGATACATTGTATCTCTTCTACTGCACCAGGTACATTTTAAGATAGAAATATTTGTTAATGTTTTTATTTTTATAATGTCTATATAATAAAGTAGATTAGCTGAGATGGGAAGAAAGAAAATCGAGACTCCTAAAAAAACCTAACCAATGATATTCGCGTAGTCCTTAGTGGCCGGTACGCAATAAAAAAAAATACATTACACAGACAAATTATGTAGGCATAAATATTATGCCTTATTACCCGAGCAAAGTTGGGGTGGGTCGCTAGTATATATATATATATATATATATATATATATATATATATATATATATATATATATTTTTTTTTTAATTTTGAAGGAAAAAGATTATGTCTTGGCAGGGATATATATGACTATATATATATATATATATATATATATATATAAATATAACTATATATATATATATATATATATATATATATATATACATATATAGTTATATTCGTGTCCGAATTCGAGGCGAATGTATATATATATATATATATATACACATTTGCCTCGAATTCGGACAGGAATATAACTATGTATCTAAGCCTTTGTATATTTATATTAGTTTGAATAATACTCGTTCTTTAAATAGTAATTATTTGTTCTGCTTCATTTATTCAGCCTTGACTGATATATTCTATTCATTTGCACTTACGTAAGAAAACTAAGTGAAAGCCTGTTCTGGATAACGGTTTAAGTTCAAGGTTTTGAACTTGATTTGGATAATTTTATTCCGCTATATTGCATTATTTCTTAATCAAATTGTGTAATTATTCAATTATTCACTACTCACTGTTCTTACAGGATGCATCTGTCTTAATGAAAGAAATAATATTTCTGTGGAAGAAAATGGTCCGCTGTGGAGTTCAATAAATTTCTCTTAGAATTGGATAAATGTTTATTAAGTAGCCAACGTTTCGACCTCAATTGCAGGTCTTCTTCAAGGCTGTCGAGGGGAGGGGGCGCGGGCGTGTTTTTTGGCAGAATTTTAGTAATGATAACAAATTTTGCTTCATATATTTTGTTTTGTACCCAGCGATCGTAAAATGTATGGCGAGCCTAAATATTTACAGCAAGGCTTCCACTCGCCGAGGACCAAGCCTCCTTATTGCCTTTTGCTGCCTCCACAAAAAGGAAAACATCCTAAACCGAAATACTGTGTCCTGCAAAGAAAACACTTCTATTTATGATTTAACCTGGAACTTTCTCGGCTTAGTGGTCGCTAGGTACGGCAGACGTGTGGCCAGATCTGTGGTTTATAGATTTCGTTTTCATCGAATATTAAATTATGAAATATTGTCAATTCTTAATAACAATTATTATGGAAAGGACCATAGAGAAATTGTGGTCAGAATTGTGTTGATGCCTCATGATTTTTCTCCTTTCAGATAGTCAGTACAAAACTATTGTTTCCAATAAAAGCCTGCTCATTCTGTTTCAAGCCATGAATTTAATTTGTTTCGTTAAGTACATACTTAAGCACATTAAAAATAACCATCAATATTGAAAATAAAACTTCTCAATTTTAAAATTATTTGTACCCCTCAAATAATCTGTAAGAACTCATAAACGGTTCGTGGTTCAGTATATGGCAGAGACTGTTCTGATCAAAGCCAATCAAAATCAACTGCGTAAGAACGGTTTAGGTTATAATTATAACCTAACCCTCATAAAATTTCCCCCCTACGATGTGCAGCGTTAATTATACGTATATCCCGAGATCGAAATTGCAAAATAATTTCAATATTTTAATAATGGCCGTAGATCAATCCAGTGTGATCTGAGGCTCACCCAGCTTTTTTGCCTGTGGAAAACGCTTATTGAGGTTTATCTCTTAAAAACAGTATAGTCTCAACCAAATACCTAGCCCAAGATCATGGGTGGTATCTTTTTAAGTAAAAAAAGATATTTTTTAATGCAATCCTCCCATCTACGCCTTGATCTACCTCTCGGACGGATATCATTTGGCTAAACGGTTAACTATTTTGTTATTCGGACGTTACTAAGTACAACAATTTTAAAAAGCTCATCTTTGTTGTGATTTATTGCTTGAAAACTAGTCATGGCCTATTTAATTCAAAATTTCAAAATGCACTTTTATACTGACGATTCCCTGATTCGTCACTAGGGCTTGGCGACCTATGAGGACTAAGAACCAAACATGCTGGAGACCATTCACATTCAGACGACTATCTTCCGCCGGATCTTTGATGTACCACAAAAGACCAGGTTTCTGGCAGACCTCAGGTACCCGCTTTACATAGCTCTGACAGTTCCCTGATAATGTCATATCAATCAAACTGGCATATATGAAACCACTTTGTTCAATATTCCTGTATTAACTCACTTTTATACAGTTTTCTTTAGAATAGGCTGTTGTTAGAAGTTCAATATATTGTTCTCAAGCAATTAAATGGATGTTCAAAGTAAACAATGATATAAATAGTAGGAATAAAAACATTCTTATAGAAGTAATTAACAGTTCTGGAACCAAGAATTGTATTCATGCGCAAGGGATTGTGTAACAACCTGGCATAAGATGCCAGTATCCAGTAAGTGTTAAAAATATGTATTACTTTGGCGATTTCAAGTTGAAAATAATGATGTATTTATGTACTAACAAATTTTAGTGATATCTTTTTAGGTAAAAAAGATCTTTTTTAATGCAATCCTCCCATCTACGCCTTGGTCTACTTCCAGGATGGGAGGAAATAAATAACTTAGTTGTGTGATCGAACACCAATCTGAATTTTTTTTTTAAATATGGCTCAGAGATTGATCACTGAGTCGCTGAGACAAATCTCGTGTTAAAATCCGGCTGTGGCAGATAATTTATTTAATATTTTTATTTTGTTTTATTTTATTTTATTTTATTAAAGAGAAAAGATAGGCCCTCGACCGGGATTTGAACCCGGAACCTTTGTCTCACCGTGACATCGCTCTGCCAATTGAGCTATCCAAGGCCCCTGCCGGTCGAGGACAAACTATTTCTCTCATAGATCCTAAAGCCCCAGTGTGCTCCCGCCATTTTTGCGATGAATGCACTAGAACGAAGTTCTTTGAACATTAATTTTAATATAGGATCTTATTGACTTACGTCATATTATTATCTATAATTTTTTATAATTATTGGTCATTTTTTTAAAGATATTTATAAAATATAAAAAATATTTATAACTCATAAAAAAATGACCAATAATTATAAAAAAATATAAATAATAATATGACGTAAGTCAATAAGATCCTAAATTAAAATTAATGTTCAAAGAACTTCGTTCTAGTGTATTCATCGCAAAAATGGCGGGAGCACACTGGGGCTTTAGGATCTATGAGAGAAAAGGTTTGTCCTCGACCGGCATGGGTCTTGGATAGCTCAATTGGCTGAGCGATGTCACGGTGAGGACAAAGGTTTCGGATTCAAATCCCGGTCGAGGGCCTATCTTTTCTCTTTAAAAAATAAAAATATTTATAACTCATAAAATAATGACCAATCAATATAAAAAAATTATTTCATATTGCTTCACTCATTATTTAAGGTAGAGGAAATTTGTTAAGTAATTTAATATTTGTTATAAATTTGCACTTAAAGTCCGTTTTCTAGACTTATATTGACATTAAGATAAAATATAAAAGCATCAGACAGCGAGGGGATTCAACAATTATGTAATTATAATTAAAAGATACTACTGATTATTTTTTTTATAATAAATCGAGAATAGTAGAAATTGAATCTGGAGATTATTCGGGTTAAACTCCTTTCGTTAAAGATCTTGTTATCTATCTGTCTCCCAGCCTTGCTGCCTTATCAGTGACGTGACGAATGTGCCACATTTAAACCTTATTTACTTCGACTGAGAATATACACACAGCAAAATAAACTAGTTAGAGCATCTGCTCTATACATTTCATATACATAAATAGACTATTACATTTATGACGTCACACCCGACAAAAAATAAAATAAAGGTAACTCTTTGTGGCATAATTGCAAATTTATATTCAAATTCGAAATTGTTAAAATTATGGAAGCACCTAAGATTGATCCACGTCAAATATAATTTCCAATTACATTAATTACCATAATTTTTGTCTGTTTTTTAATTTTTTTTTTTAACGTTTATGAAATTTTTATTTGAGATGGGAGCGTGTTAGAGACTTTATTTTTTCTTAAAATATATAAGTGCTTTAATAGTGTCCAACTTTATGTAATTAGGCTATACAAAAGAGGTAAAACCCTGTTCGAAACATATCTAACATTTTAAGAGAAATAGCATGCTCATACCTATCTCTAGGGTTATATGGCCTGAATTACATATAGTTGAAATTCACAATATCTCATTTAAAAAAAAAAATATTTTTTAATTGAAATAAACGGGAGCTTTGTAGTTTTGTGACTACAATTTTCATATATTCTTTTTCCGGGATGGACCGTGTGGTGTTGGTTTTGTTTGCCAAGGTTTCGCTCATCGTGTTGTGAGCTTCCTCAGGGCTAGTCAGTAAATGAATTTTTCAATTTTCATTTCTACGATTAATGTGTTGTTTTATGACAAGCGTGTCCGATTTATTTTATTGGAAAATGCATATGTATTTTGATGATCGTTCTGTTACAAATTATTTGTAATATCTATAATTTTTAAAATATTTTAATTTTGAAGAGAAAAGATTTGCCCTGGCCGGGATTCGAACCCGGGTCGTTCGCCTCTCTCTGTGACAGCGCTCTTACCATTTGAGCTACCAGTGATCGCCTCTCATTCAAAATAAAAATTGTTTGAAAGCCTTGAGGAAGCCAGCAACATGTCTGGCGAAAATTTTAGCTACACGGTCTAAACCAGAAGAAATCACTGAAAACAGTGCCCGTGGAAACTTAAAAGAGTATTTGAATTAAAAATATTTAAAAATTAAAATAATTAATAAAAAAATATAAATGATATAATGACGTAAGTCAATAAGATCCTAATTAAAATAATGTTCAATGAACATTCTTCCTCGTGTACACATCGCAAAATTGCGAGAACACGGGGATGTGGGTTCGGTGAAGAGATCGGATTTGTCCTGACTGAGAGGCGGCCCCTGGTAGCTCAAATGGTAAGAGCGCTGCCACAGAGAGAGGCGAACGACCCGGGTTCGAATCCCGGCTAGGGCAAATCTTTTCTCTTCAAAATAAAAATATTTAAAAATTATTAGTACTAAAGTATTACTACTATGAAACGTGATAGATATGCTATTATAGCTGTTACCTTTTCTTGTTGAAGTTAGTGGCATACGTTTGATACCATATCGTTCCTACTTTGGCACATGGTGAATGATATGTATTACCAGAAAGGACGATGACATGCCGCTATGTATATATTCCTGACCTAGATGAGTCGTACCGTCCAAAGCCATCCAACTAAACAACTTCCTTCACTCGCGGACCATCCAAATAACGGTCCTCCATTGGATTGGATAGAACGTATCTCGTAGTTAGTGCACTGACATATCTCTTCCGTTATGTTGATATCTCCCAACTGGGTCATGGCCTCCGAGATATGTTTCCTCTTTTAGTCCCATGACCTGCGGTCGTAGTAATTAGATGTCGTACTGTTGATAAAATTCTCCTGTCTCCTTAGCACTTTCACGGAAACATTATCACGTCCTAGCTAGATCTAAGAAGTCGTGTTGGAATCTGTCTTGTAGGAACTATTTGAGAAAACAAGCCTAGGTTACATATTTTTAACAAGCTTTCATTATCTTCGTCTCTAGGTAACGGAATCTTATGTTTTCTAGTATTTTGAGCTTAAATTTGAATTTATAGAGAAATTTCTGATTAAAATGAAGTTTTTCCCATAATTAATTGAGTAGCAAAAGCGAAGTGGAACAGAACGTACCAATAATAAATTACGCCAATAAATGTAGATCAGATTCAATAAATGCAGTTATTAAACACTAAAAGAACAAAGACGAAAAAGCTCGAATGAAAATCTCCTCAGAGAAAACTAATTTCATGACAAAGATTAACGTGGACAACGCCTAAGAAACTAAAACCATTATATATTCCAATTTTCAAAACTGAAAAATTTAGATATTTAGGTGATACTAGAAGAAAATATGTCAGAAAAGTAAGCCATTAAATCAAGAGTCAACAAGATGAATGCACCCTTTCAGCTAAGATATTTACAGCAAGAAGTTTGTTGTTTAACAAGGAAATGTTGATGTGTGATCCAGAAACCATGGAGAGAAATATATTAAGAAAACATTTTGGATCGATTTAAGAAGGAGACCATTATACGAGAACACGACGCCATAACCAGGAACTCTACAAGCACTAAGAAAAAAAATGATAGACACAATAAGAAAACCAAGAATTCAGTTCTTTGGACACCTAAGAAGACAAAGTAGAATGACCAAAAGAGTATTCACGTATCTTAATAAAAAATGAAAATGACAAACATATGGATTAAGGATACTAACTAAAAAGGACATACGGAGCTCGAGGTCTCTCCAGATCGGTATTGAAGGACGTTCTTCACTTAAGAAGGTCTTCAGAATGCTCCGGGTTTTCAAGAGAGTTAAAAAACAACAAAAAAAAACGCTTAATTTTTACACAAGGAAGAAAACTAGAACACGGGGAACGATTGAAAGAGAATAATAGTGACTCATTATACAAAAAAAATTAATACAAAAAATAAACCTCGTAAACATTTCATTGTAATATGAATACTAATATATTATTACGCTTTAAAAGATAAATCTAAACTTTTATGTATTCCGTCCATTACGTCAAATTTAAATACATTTTCATCCAAAGAGGGTTCCTCCATTTCTCCACGCTGCTCTGAACTTCAAAGTAAAGAACAAACAAAAATTAATCTTTTATAATTATTGGTCATGACCTATAATTATAAAAAAATATTAAAGTTTTTATTTTATTTTTTATCTTAGCCCTACCGATAGAAATTGTTTAAAAGAAAATTTATTATCATTACTGTTTTCTCTTAGACCTGACTGGTTAATAATATTTCCAGCTTTATATTTATTAGCTGTAGTCTGTTATATTTTAAGATTTATCTATTTCCTATTTAACATTATCCCTCCCTGGAAAATAATTATTTTAAATTACTTTATTGGCTATTATTATAAAAAAATAATACTAATAGTCAATCAAAATTTTCTTCATTTTGGCCTTTTTATATTCTTAATTAGAAAATATTCAATTAACTGTGAAAGATTGTAGAATTCACCCTTTTTTTTCGTTTATCTATTTTTTTGATCTTTGAATTTAAAAAACAAAATCAGGGACAGTGGCCCTTATTATTAATGGTTTTGTATCTAAAAGCAAAGAAATCAAAATAAACGAAAACATATAATTGTATTATTTTCGAAATTTAAGCGTTAAAATAAATATTTACATCATATTTAGTGAGAAAAATATTTAATATAAAATTTTTATATAAATATTAAAATTATGACGTAAGTCAATAAGATCCTAAAATTAAAATTAATGTTCAAAGAACTTCGTTCTAGTGTATTCATCGCAAAAATGGCGAGAGCACTGGGACATGGGATCTGTGAGAGAAAAGGTTTGTCCTCGGCTGGCAGGCGGCCTTGGATAGCTCAATTGGTAGAGCAATGGCACGGTGAGACAAAGGTTCCGGGTTCAAATCCCGGTCGAGGGCCTATCTTTTCTCTTTAAAAAAATTAAAATATTTAAAAATTAATATTGTTAAAACATTAAAAAATCTATTTTCTATATTTGACCGATGTTAAGTAGCCAGACAATAAATCTTATTAGAAATTCATATCTTACTAATATTATAAATGTGAATGTTTGTATGTTTGTCTCTCTTTCACGCAAAAACTACTGGACGGATTTAGATGAAACTTTACAGTAATATAGGTTATACATCAGAATAACGCATAGGCTATAGCAAGTACGGATTTATGGGACGGTGCAAGAGGGCATGTGCCCCCCCTACAGTTTTCTAGGTACTGTGGAGAATCCATTAAAGTACATAAATAAAGGAAAATCACATGATAATTGTGGTTAAAATAACAGAAAGGACAGGAGTGAAACTATTTGTTCTGATATCCTACGAATATTATAAATGTGAATATTTGTTACTCATTCACGCAAAAACTACTGAATGGATTTGGACGAAATTTATTGAATAAAATAGATTATAAATCATAGGCTACATCAAGGGCAGATTTATGTGGGGTCACGTGGGCATGCCCCCCCGTTATAGTACATAATTAAAGACAAATCAGGAACATAGCCTCTTGAAATTTGTAGATAGGTTCTTTGTATAGTTTAAGAAAGAAATTTGGATAATTCCACCCCAAGGGTTTCCCTTTTAATATAATGGGGGTCAAAGGTTGTAGAGAATCCGTCAGTTTTGAAGTTAGACATCTGAAATTATGGATGTACGAGTAACTTATATTTAAAAAAAAAATTGAATTATTTATTTAAAATGATCTTTCACGAAACTTTATGTGGCAGGCCGAATTCCACGCGAGCGAAGCCGCGGGCATAAGCTAGTAGTTCATAAAACCGATCAGAAGCTATGAATCAGTAGCTAAGGTTACAAATAGTTTACTTTGAATACTGCCCTAAGTCCATGACAAATCGATTATCGACTATCGATAGAAGAACCTGGTATTTTCGATAGTCACCGCTGGAAGAAAGGTTGAGCGAAGTTCAAGTCCCGAAGAGTAATTTCCCCCTCGGGCGGGACGACCTTGCTCCGCGAGGAAGTTGTTAGCCGCGGCGTGTCCACGCTTGGCCGCTCAACTATATCGTGGTCACCACTAGCTTTATTTGGTCTCCGTCTCTTCTATGTACGAAGTACTCCGCAAGCGGTACCCAAAGTACTCCACAAGCAATGAACAAAGTACTCTACAATTAGTGTACAGAATCTTCTTCTAGGAGTGTCTTTGTTTATTCATTAAACGTCACATTATGCTGCTATGGCTAATCGAACAGGCATAACATC
Organism: Arma custos; assembly: GCA_037127475.1. NCBI lineage: Eukaryota > Metazoa > Arthropoda > Insecta > Hemiptera > Pentatomidae > Arma > Arma custos. The sequence goes on along the minus strand of CM073764.1, from coordinate 134,606,757 downwards.
ACACAGGCGAGCGGCTTCCATTTTAAGTCAACTCATAAGGACGGCATAATTGAAGATTTTTTTTTACTCCCATTAAAAAATACTAAGGCTGCAAAATCGCGACTTTAAGCATAGAAGGATATTACGTTAACCACTAGACAACTGGTAACCCCTCTCTACAAGTAGTGTGTATTTGTAGTGTTACCATGAGGAAGCCTGTTGAATGATAAATTTTAACTGATCGTAAAGAAGTGTATCATTTGGAAATGCTCATGAAGCTAACCTTCCTTAAAGATACTGCAACCAAACACCAAATGTTTAGTTTTTTTGTTCATTTAACGTCACTTTATGCTGCAATGGCTAATCGGACGATGCTACAATGGGAGCTCTAAATTTTGCCTATCCAGGTTTAATTAGGATAGGGATTTTTAACGAGTACCTGACATCGTACAGGCTCAGGACCCCCGTTTAATGTCCCTTCCGAAGGACGGCGTAACTAAGGATTTTTTACTCCCTTAAAAAATCCTAGGGCCACCTGCCGGGCTACGAACCCGCGATCTTGGGCTTAGTAGTTTGTTACGCTAACCACTAGACCACAGGTGACCGTACCACTAGACCAAATGTTTAGTTATACTACTATATGAATCTTCATTCACTTGTTTCTGAAAAAAATAATTGACTTATTGATTAAAAATTATCCTATAATATAGTTATATAATTATTCATAAAACTCTACTTATTGAAATTTACAACTGTATTATATAATACAGTAATAAGTTAGATGGTCACTAGGCTATCTTCTTAGAGGCCTCTGAGGATTATCGAGTGTTGAAGAGGAATCTTTTTTTCTTTTTTTTAATTTAATTTATTGATATTTACAATTATAATAATATTACAATAAGTAAATCTGCTATATGTACAATAGGTATCTAGTTTGGGCCAAATCAGAAACATAGGGGATTTAAGATCATGATGGATGAGTTTGTTTGTGACATAATAAGGAGCATTGAGGATTTTACGAAGGATTCTGGATTGCAAGGATTGGAGACGAGATGAATTGGATGGTTTAGTAGAGCCCCAAAGCTCAACTCCGTATGTCCAAATAGGTCTGATAACTGTCATAAGAGGAATCTAGGTTTCAAATCAGCATGTTTGAGATGGGAATAAAGTTTGTCATAAAAGTCATAATATCAAGTTCGGACCAAATCAGGTACCAATGCGACATTTATTTATCGTTTTACAGTACTTGGTCATATTAATGTGACCACTAGATAGATTCGTTCTTGTTACATGTTTGCATTATCTTTTTGTATGCGTAATGATGTAAATCGAGTTTTAATATTAGTTTTATGGGTAAGTTTGTTATCTGATAATGATATAAAATTGAAAAGAATAGTTTCGAAAATAATTTTTTTTTTTTTTAATATTTTATGGTGTTTACCTATTTACACCCTATTTTACATATTGATGAAAAAAAAATATCAAAATAGTTAAAATATATGATACAAATAATAAATCAATAATAAACTTACCGAATCCGACTTGTATTTAATGAAAAAAAAAACAATAAATCCACAAAAATTTCAAACACAAATTATGCACGCCGTCACTCGTAAAACAAAATGGCTGTACTAAAACCAATGCTGCCATTACTAAAAAAAAAAAACTTTAAAAACTTATAACAGTGTTACCATTACTTAAAACAACAATTTATAAAGTATATAGAAAAAATTAGGAAAAAACAAAAAGATAATAATCTTTCTTGGTGGTCACATTAATATGGCAAGGGACTCTAAGTAGAGATGATTTTATTCGTAACAAAGATGTGGTTTTTACGAAGGATTTTAGATATATTTATTAACATCAAGAACGAAATTTCGAGGTTTCGTTCGGGCCGATTTGTCCTTCGTCACAAAATGTTTATGTTTTATTTATGGATTAAATTAATTGTGCTTAAGGCGAGGAAGTTAATTTGCGGTTAGTTATTTTTCAATCCATTCAAATTTATTTTCAAAATAAGATTGTATCCTAAACCCTCTTGTAGCCAAAGTGTATTATTTTTTCTATTTTAGATTAGACAACCCATAAGAAAGGTGATACCTACCTACGCTCAGCCAAATCGATTTTCTATGTTCTACAAATGTCTGTCAATAATTCACTGCCAATCTGATAATAAAAGGAAACAATAAAGCACACGAACGGTCTTGGATTCAGTAGATGGTAGAGACTGTACTGTTTCTAAGCCAATTGTTGTGCAGGTAGGTGATCTAGCCGAAGCAACCGCCAGATTTTTTTTATTCAAATAAGCTTAATCACTTTGTAGAGACTGGGTGAATGACGGGAGGTCTCAAGATTTAACAGAGTCGACTCTTGTTAGCAGAATAGATAATTTATCAGCCACGGTTACGGGGTATTCAGATTATTAACTGTGCGTTCTGCTCGCTGAGCCAAACCTTTACCATTTTTGAGATCCTAATATTAATACATTTTTGTCAAATATTTTTACATATTCCTAAAAAATAAAATTGATAATTATAATAACGTTTTCTAATCTATGCGTGTAAGCTATAGGCCCCTTTAATTTGGCCTAGAAATAAGCGCACTTATTACAATTCGGGACGACTTTCAGTCGCTGGCCATCAATAGCGAACACTCCCATTCACAGCAGACAGAGGTCCCATTGACAGGAGCAGGACCTTTTGTCCTTCCTTTGTACATCTTTCCTTTCACCGAAGGAGCTGACTTTTACCTGCCAAGTCTTCTCATTCAATAGCGTACTTCGCTTGCGGCTATTTGGATTTAGTAATTGCTTGATCTATTTCCAGTGTTTCAATGGAATGACTGCTGTGTTGGGAACTAGGAAATTTATTCAGAAATATAAAAATGTACACTGTATTTATTTTAAAATGATATTTCTGGGGTCACTGTGGTGTATTAGTTAGCCTAACAACCTTCTATGACCGAGGTTGCAGCCTGAATAACTCCCAAAGAATAGGACTCCCACTAATTAATTATACATCGTCTGATTAGCCATACTCGCATAAAGTTGCATTAAACGATTAAACAAGCAAATAGAATTTTGGTTCAACGGTTGGCATGTGCAAAAAACCAACGAACAAAACCTCTTTGAGAAGTAAAAATAACAAAAGTAGCTAAATATAACGTTTGATATTTTTTCATATTGCTTACTCCTAACCAATTTCATTAAAACCTTTTTACGAATTATTTAAATGGTAGCTGATTATTAATTCTTCTATGTTAATTTGTTTTTGCTGGCCTAAATTATTCCTTTGATTTGTTGATTTTTTTTTATTTCCCTGAAAAAAACTCGATCTTGGTTCTTTGATCTGGCTATAATATCCGCCAGCTGTTTACTATTTCCTTTGATCAAGGAGGTCTTGCTTTTCACTTCCGTCTGGCGAGAATTGAACCGTGGCGGGCTCTTAGCTTGCTACAGGTCGATCGATCATAACAACGCCTTCAGGACTGTTTTTCTATAAATTTCCATAAAAATAGTCTTAGGATGTAGTAGGAAAAATCTTAAAAATAAAGCCTTATTAATACAGGCAGTCTCTAAAATCCAGGAAAACCCCAAACCGTATACCTTTAGCCAACTGTGGCATCATTAGGGCACACACCAAAAGAAAATCACATCAAAGCATAAAAAGTGTGGTACACCTCACACTAGCAGTCCAAAAAGACTCAGATAGAAACCTTGCTCCAAGTCCCTCCACAAATAAGTTGAGTTATTTGTGAAACATTACTTTAAACTTGGCAGTAATGTAAGCTTATTGACTATTTATCTAATGACATGTATTATATGCAGATTGTATGGTTATTAAATAAATATTGTTTACATGATGATTAAGGCAACAGTATACATTTCTGCCTTGTTTGTTTTATATATATTTTTATATTCGACGATTCGGGACATAGACATAGTCTTCATGCTTAGGTGTCTTTGTTTTTATTTGTTGAAATTTACAACTGAATTAATAATAAAACGGGTAAATAAAATGAATGATACATAATATAAAAGAAAGTAATGAATAAATGGTAGTATTCAAATAACACGAGGCTTTTCTGACACTTCGGAAGGTGAACCACAGAATGGTTTGTAGGGCCTACACAGTCCATGGTTGTAACGGATTAAATAATTAATCAAGCTGAGCTACCCCACTCCCCTGTTCTCACATTAATATAAAAATAGAAAGTATATGAAAGAATAACTAAGGCATTTATTGAATGTTTAACTTAATGTTATTTGAAATTAACTAAGTTTACGGTGTGTAGTATGTTAATTTGCCAGCGTGAAACATGCAATCTGTTCGTGCAAATCGGCCTCACTGATTTCCTACTGACAGCTGATTCTCACCGTGCTAACGACGATTTCTCGTGTAAATTAGGTTTTAGGGCAAGGTTAGACTCGATACTTCTTGAATTAATAGAGTTGAGTCAGAATCAATCGGGGTAGTTTGTAAGTACGTTTGAAACCCATCCAAAAATTAAGGGAGGTGCGATCCTATAAATTTAATTTCTTTTGTGCAGGAGGATTAAGGTCTTAAGGTATTCGAAAATAAGGCTTGTGTAGAATATTCGGTCCAAAAAAGGATGAGACGACAGGAGAATTGTGGAGATCACACAACGCGGGATTGAGAAGTATGCTCCTGGTTGAGTGATAGTGATAGTCTCACGAAGTTTAATATGGGCTTGTAACGTGGCTGATATTAGTAACGAGCGAATTCCTAAAAAGTTAATAACCGACTGGAAAGCGTCTGAACGACAGACCGAGGCGTAGGTGTGAGGATTACGTTAAGAGTGATCTGGCGGTTTTGGGTTTGGGTAGCCGTGTGTGGACGGACGTTTATAAGCAGAGATTATTGGCATAGAGCCTTCGGGCTTGTTAAGCCTTATTATTCATGCAGTCATTCGATAATTCGCATTATCCCCCAAAAAAGAAGTTTTATTATTGAAAAGGAGAAGGCATAAAAAGAGACCTTACATAAATGTTAAGACCGTGGAAAAATTCCAACGAAAAGCCCTTAAGTCTCCAAAACTAAAACAGAAATTGAAAATATCTGTCCAATATTTCGGTTATTCAGGCATCCTCAGGGTACAAAGAGAATAACGGCAAAACAAAACATGAATAATGCACCCAAGAAACATCCCACCACCTCCATGGCTCAAAAGCAACTAATGAACCATAAGGGAGGTTAATCGACAGCTGGATAAGATTAGATAAAAAGAGCTGATAAACACTTCGGAAATTGAAAATTCAATATACACTCACCAAACTTCAAAAAGCTCAAAAGGAAAAAAATAATAATAGTAAACAACACAAAACCATAAGACAAAAGACCATATAAAAAAATGAACGTAAAAGTGCAAGGCAAAAAGAACATTATCAAGAAACCAATGGGCTCATGGCTATTCCACAAAATATATTAACAATTAAATTAAGATAATTGCAATTGATGTTTTGTTATATTTAAAATTGTTTGTAATGTTAGCTAATTTACTCAATTACCTATGGATTCAGTCTAATTAAGAACTCTTTCTTGTATCTTTTGCGGCAGTATACAATTCCTAACAATAGTTAATATTTATTGCTAATTATCGTTTACTAACTCAAACATACGATACAAGACAAACGGTGTGCCTATAAAATATAGCTCCCTCCAAGTTGGGGGTGTTTGATCCACAGTAATTCTCTCTTCCCCTCCCTGAGCAAACAGTCTCCGATGTCGTTTATAATGGTCTCTGTGGTGTATAAACGACAATAAAAAATGGTGTTTGATCTCCTATGATGTTGTTTTGGGTTTTATTCGATTTGAATTCCATTATTGTTGATTTTGTCAAGACAATAATAACAAATGACTTAGCAAGACTATCTTCGCCACAATTGATTGAGTTGATGAGTCATTTGAAACAAAAGATACATTTTCCTTATGTTTATGCTGATTTATCAAGTCTTCTAAGTCCTTACAGAACTTTATGTATCCTTACAGCCAATACGGTACGCGTTACATATCCCTATCATGATTAGTGGATAGGCAAAATTAAGGTATCCTACTGTAGCATCGTCCAATTAGCCATAGCAGTATTAAGTGACGTTAAATGAATTAAAAAAGATGCTTCATCAAGCTTATATTGGCTCTGAATAAAATTTGTTGGTCATTCAAAAAAGAAACAAAAAAAAACACTGAATAATAACTTGACTGATTATTATTGAGAATTTCATTTTCTCAAGTGTGGTTAGCGATACTAGAATTTACTGTTGATATTACATACAACTTTTGTTGGCATTTATTCCTTCGACATACTTTTGCGTTAGTTTTTTTCCTCAACAATTTATTCTTATATTAAAATAAATGTCTATTTTAGCAATAATCTAAGTTAAAATATTTAAATATATAAGTTCTTATCCAAAATTATGATAAATAAAAATTGTATGCTTGATAGTAATGTGGCTTAACGAATTTGGAGGTTAAAGAATAATAATCCCATAATGCCTAGATCAATGGTAACAATATTATTCTATCGTCTTTTGTTTGTTTGAATATCGTTTATCTTGTCAGAGGTTTCTTTTCTTATCCATTTCACTAACAGCTTAGGCCCATTTCAGCCGATATGATAATATTATTTATATATTGATTGGATTTCACTCCAATCAATTTACAATAAAAAACGGTACTAGTATGTTTAAGGGCCTGCTGACATCAGCGCGCTCAGGTGTCACTTTTCTTAACCATCTCCTACTGTTATAGTAACCTTTCTATTGTTTTGTTATTGTTTATGTCAAGTTGAAGGTGAATGTGTTTTTGATTATTTTCTTCAAATATGACTTGGAATTTGAAGATTTTTCGCACGGCGAACGATGAAAAATCAGCTGTTAGGTTTCTTCAGGAGCGGAATGCCATTCCGCAGAAAATGCATAGTGGAAATGGACATGATATGAAACTGCAAGTGGGGAATAAAATTAGATGGAGATGCCAGAAAAAAAGGATGCAACAAGAGCCTGGGTATTCGATTAAATACGTGGTTGAGGAATAGTACATTACTTTTGGAGACTATTGTCCATTTTATATATTTTATATAACGAAGTTAGAGGGAAGAGACCCTTTTGATGCAATTTTTGAAGATATTGTTCTTTTTAATGAGCATTGCTTGGAATAAATCTTTCGTTGTTTATCATAACATCATATTTTAAATATTTCTTTTTAATCATTTAATAACAATTTGTAATTAAAATATGATAATTTTTTTAATTTTTAAATGTTTAAACATTTAAAAATTACAAAAAATTATCATATTTTAGTTACAAATTGTTATTTAATGAATATTGCTTGTAATAAATGTTTTATTATTTCTAGTTTAATTTTGTTTCTCATTTATTTCATTTCCTATAAATCTGTTGTATCATAATGAAAGGCAATGCCTATTTAAAATTCATGCATAACCTGACAAGGTCCAAATAGTTAAGGTAAGTGACACCTGAGCGCGCTGATGTCAGCAGGCCCTTAAACATACTAGTACCAAAAAAATATTAAGTTTCACGTTAAGTTGGAATTACTCATTTTTTTAATTATTATTTAATTGTTTATGGCTAATTAATTGATACTGAAAAAAATTCACAAGTTTATCAATATTTTAAGCAAGTAAATCGTTGGAAGCATGCCTTCGTTCAGAAATAATGCATTAAAATAAAAATGCAATAAAAGTTCAAAGAAAACTGGGCTAACTAATAATAGAGTCGAGTTGTTAGGAAATAATTTCACAACTTTAATAGAAAGTGATATTTATTTCTGAAGGTAGTAAGTTCTTCACCTTTCGTCGGATAGTCGCTGATATTCGGACCTCAGTGTCTGAGCAATGGGAAATTTCATCACAATTTGATTATCTCAAACTTTGAATACCTATTTTATTTTTGTAATACAGGAAAAATGAATAAAAATAAATTCATAAAATGTCTTATTATAAACTTCCATACATTTAAGGGGCAAATGCAACTATTAACGGGTTAATAAATATCTAACTAATAGATCCTCTAAATATTGTATTTGCAAATGTTCATGTTATGTCCTTATTTAAATAATAAGTACTGATGTAAGGGTATTGAAATTAATATAAGCACACAAGTAATGTTGACACTTTGTATGTTCATATAGAACTGCAAGAACAAACTTTTGTAGGTTACAATCATATGATAATAGATCGATTCTCCTTTGCTACGGGCATAATCGATATATAACAGTTCATATACTAAATTCATAATTTTTTTGTACTAATATCAATCAAGTGCGAAACTGAACATAAAATCACGATAGATACCATCATATGGTAATTTCAATTAATGTAAAAAATATTTTAATTTATTTTAGATTTATTATTCTTATGATGGTTATAATTTCTCTTCAAAATAAAAATATGTAAAAAATATTATTTGTTTTATTTTAAATGCTTTTGATTTTACGCCTTTCATGTATTACTTGAGGGGACTCCTGTGGCGTAGTGGCTAGCTTTACACCCAATGCCCAATGGTTTCGATTCCCAGCCCAAGAGTTGGCCATAGGATTCTTTAAATGGAGTAAAAATTATGGGTTATGGCGTTCTTCAGAAGGGAAATAAAATGGTGGTCTCGAGCCTGTACTCGTTAAAGATCACTGTCGTAATTATTTCTAGATAGGCAAAGTTTAGCACTACCATTGTAGCATCGTCTAATTAGTCATACTAAAGTGGCGTTACATGAATAAACAAACATATTTTGCATGCGAAAATTTACATAAATAGAATTCATTTGATGCCTTTCGTAAATATCATGTATGTTGTCTTACCTAAATTATATTTTATCTTGATCTCGATTGCGATTTGGATATTCTTACAAATATTATAAATGCGAAAGTTTGTATGTTTGTCTCTCTTTCACGCAAAAACTGCTGGACGGAGCTTGACAGTAATATAGGTTATACATCAGAATAACACATAGGTTATAGCAAGCGCGGATTTAGAGGGGGGCACACGGGGGAATGTGCCCCCTCACCCCGATTGTTTTTTAGGTATTCTGGAGAATCCATTATAGGACATAATTAAAGGTAAATCATATGATAATAGTTGTTAAAATAACAGAAATAACATGAGTGAAACTATTTGGTTTGATATCCTGCTAATATTATAAATGTGCAAGTTTGTCTCTCTTTTACGCAAAAACTACTGGACTGATTTGGATGAAACTTGACAGTAATATAGGGTTATACATCATAATAACACATAGGCTACAGCAAGAGCACATTTAGGAGGGGGCACGTGCCCCCCGTGCCACAGTTTTTAGTGTTCTGTTGAGAATCCATTATAGTACATAATTAAAGGCAAATCAGGAACTTGGATAATTTCATCACCAAGGGTTTCCCCTTTAATATAATAGGTCAAAGATTGTATAGAATCCGTCAGTTTTGAAGTTAGATATCTGAAATTTTGGTTGTACGAGTAACTTATATTTAAAAAAAATTATTAAATTATTTATTTAAAATGATCTTTCAAGAGTAAATTTTATGTGGCAGACAAAATTCCACGCAATCGAAGCCGCGGGCAAAAGCTAGTCTCGAATAAAATTAAGTTACGAAAACAGAATATTTTGTATTTTTTTAAAATTACTTACGCAGCCTTGAATCAACTTTTTTTTATTCCGGTTGATAGATTGTATTGCATACTTCTATACACTCTTGAAAAACAATACGAAATAGCTTTCTATATAATTTAAAATATGCTTAAGGGTAAAGAAACAAAATTACTGAGCCCATAACGTAATATTGAAGATAACAATTTCTTTTTTTTCCCGCCGATAAGGTTGGATATTGATGGTACCAACTGACCCGTTAAAACCTCTCCTCTTAGGCCATTCTAGCCTCGGATGTTGAAAGAAAAACCGCGTAGTGAAAACTCTTTCCATTAACCATCTTTTTTTCTCTTTCCGTCGCCATTGTCTCCTCGCATCGTTTTGTCTCGTTGACTATTGTACCCTCCTAGGAAATATCCTTTATGTGCTAGAGAATAGTTTTGATGCGCTGTGTCCTTGGATTACGTGCTAGTGAGGCAGCTCGTAGGATATGTATTGTTGCCGGGTAAGAATATCCTCGAATAACGAAGAGGAGTCAGGAATATTAAGAATGAAAATATGGCAAGAAATCAAACCATATTATCTTCGAAGAATAAAGAGGAATCATTTCCTGACGACTTAGGTTTGTAATAGCTTTCTAGGAACAGTCACAACAAGATTAGCTTATTAACATTTGTCAGTAAGAAATCAATTTCATAATAGGAGCTAGGTGCATTCAGCTCCTGTTTTTTAAAGTGACATAGATCGATTTTTTTCATGTATCGAGTTATTTAAGGGTTTGCATTTGAATTATTTTTTTAAAATATTGGCAAGCTCTTTGTTGTTAACACTTAGTTTAAGCAAATATTATATATATATATATATATGATATTCCTGATAACCCTCCGAGGCGTCTGAAAAGAAGATGGCCTCGAGACCTTCTGCTATAGAACTTTATTGGAGTGCTACTGATGGGTAGTTTCTCCACAAATTTTTTTTTTCTTATCGTATTGTTCATATTAGCAGATTTACTTGTTATAATATCATTATAGTTGTAAATATTAATATTTTATATTATAAATATAAGCCTTTTAAAATATTGACTGGAGTACTACCAGTGTTCTAGCAAGTATCGTGTACTTTGGTACACTGAACCACGTACATTACCATTAGTTTATTCACAACTATTTTGATCATGTCTTTATGTCATTAACGATAACGTTGATGTTAGTTGTAAATTTCGATCAATAAACTTAAACAACATAAATATTTTGTTCCTATGAGTGCTAATAACGACAGATCTATATATTTTCTGTATTATCGTAGCTAATAAAAACGATTCGGATGTGTTTTGAAGAGTTAATAACCCTCATTCATATCCTAACTCACTAAGCGATGAAAGTTGGAGATTACGGGATGCGGGTGAACTGTGAGCCATAGATTACAAAGCCTTTTTAGCAATTCAGAGCAGACGAACTCTCTCGAGCTGAAAGTCTCAAACCTATCGCGTGTATCTCCTGCAACGCGAATTTTCGATGAACTGGGCAAAATAAAAATTATCTCCAGATTTTTCGTTCAGGCTTATTTTTGTAATTAGTGCATAAAATATTAGACATCCACAGGATAGCAAGTGAAAATAATGACGTGAAAATCATTTGAAGAAATATATAAATTTCAACTGGAGTGTTCAGAATCAAAAACGAATAACTCCAAAATTTCAAAATTGACTCATTCAAATTTTTTGCTAGTTTAGTCTGGAAATTTTATATAACTTCGCGCCCTATTTCTCATTGTTTTAGTCCGGTCCTTATCCCTGAAGTTTCAGAAGAATGATTTATTGATTGTTCGACCAAACTAGAGATAAATGATTTGTATTTTTTGAAGATTAGTTCACAGGTTATTGGTGTAATGCGTTAGGATAGTTCAACTATAACCTAAAAAAAGAAGAAGAATAAATAAAAAAATAGAACTTAATATGTATTCAAAATTATTCTTTAAATTGAAATTCTGTTTAGTATTTACTTTTTTTAGTAATCGGTCCTAAATAAACCATATTCGAAGCTTATAATTTAGCAATTAAAGTTAAATCTTATTTTAATGTGATAAAAACACGTTTTAAATACTTTGATGGAATAGAACCAATTATTTTGTAATCATTAATTTTCCTTTGATGTTGTTATCAACTTCCAAAAACAAAATACTATTACTATATGACCTGTTATATTTGAAAGTGATCATAAGTCTGTATGGATTTAAAGAAATAGTTTATTTCTTTCTTATCACTTACTTTATTTAAAACATACCTATTTTTTATACAATTGATATTTTACACTTATATAAAGTCTCTTCTTACATTCTCTTATGCAATTAATATTCTTTACACCAGTATAAAGTATTTTCTACCTATCAATATTAATACTGTATTTTCTAAAATATTTTTTAATTTTATTTTTATTTTATTTTATATAATTGGTTTCTAGATTTTTATAATTTTACAATTTTTATTTCCTCCTTTTTTTTATTACCTATAATTTTTAATGCGTAATTCTTATCACTTTCTAATTTACCCATATCATTTCACATTCCTATTTTATATTCAGTTTTTATTTTTTATCTGTAATACCTTAATTTTTTTAACTGTCAACACTTTCTGTTTTATTATTATATTCTTCATGATGTGGGTTACTACCTTTTGGCACTTAGTAGTTTATAGTATACACTCATACATTTTAACCTTCATAATTACCTTACTGTACATCTTTATCAATTTTTTTTGCCTGTATTCACCTTCTTTTGGTTTATCTATATATAAATGTTTTAATATATTTGTACCGTTTTCTTATATTGTCTGTATTTCGCATATAGCCCTGAAGAAGACCTACAACGTAGGTCGAAACGTTGGCTATCAAGAAAAATTTTCTCAAATTACTTGAGAATTTCATTCAGTGACCTCTACCCGGACCAATTTATTCAACATACATTATCATAGGTCAACAATTATCATCAATATAGAAATAGTTTACTCTTTTAAATGGTTGTAATGATTCTTTCATAATAATATATAAAAGGTGTATAGGATTGAAAACATTACACTTTTCTAAGTCCTAAATAATAACAACACCTGCACGTTTGCCCAAATTATTAAAGTAATTCAAATGGAAACGTTAGGATATCGCTAATAAAGTATAAAAAAAAATGAACTACAACTTTCTTTTTTAGTAAATATGCTTATAAAAAAAAAAAAAAATTAACCTTCTTATGATGTTTCCAAAAATCTTAAATAGCTGAAATATAGGCGTAACATACCATAAATCGGTACCCATTTTCTGTGCAAAATCTCTTTAGCTTTCCGTTAAGAAATCCTGGTAGAGTGATATTGGCTTGTAGTGCAGATAACGATACTGCAGTAGTCTCATTGCCGCAGAGCAGAGTTCATCAGAATGCAATCATAACTACGCTAATTAAAGATCAGATCCAACTACTAACTGCAGTAATATTAATAGTTACAGATTTGCAAATAATTTTCATAAATTTGGTAGTAGTTAGATTTTTTAATTATTAACTGCTAAATAGAAAAATAAATCAGCTATGAAAGATGTTAACATCAGCTCTAAATAAAAAACCCTCATGTAAGGCATTTAATGGTATAAAAAAAAATTAAGTTTCGTAATTTATTTTTTCTAGTGTTTTAATAAACCGTTTTGTAAAGTGTATGAACGATGTCTATTTTTGAACATCCAATATTTTCAGAGCCTAAATCAATAAGTTTCAAAATATTAAATTAACAAAAATTTTTAGATTTGAAGATTAGATTATTTAATTATTTTAATTCTCTTGTTTATGTTAGTGGAGTACATATTTTTGAGTCATTCATTCAAGTAAGTAAAAAAACCTTTTTCCAGTCAAACATTTTTTCTTTATTTAAAAATACTGATTTATTTTTCTATTTAGCAGTTAATAATTAAATAATTGAGTCATTCATTCAAGTAAGTAAAAAAACCTTTTTCCAGTCAAACATTTTTTCTTTATTTAAAAATACGTTTCAACATTCTTCAGTCATTTTCAATTTACATCTCTCATAAGTCCATTTTTTATTTAATTTAAAAATATTTTTTAAATAATTATAAATTTGCACATCTTTAACCTTTTAGTAGATTGTCAAATAATTTAAATTTTTCTTATAATACTTAAAGTTTACAATGTATTATAAGAAAAAAATTAAATTATTTGACAATCTACCAAAAGGTTAAAGATGTGCAAATTTATAAGTATTTAAAAAATATATTTAAATTAAATAAAAAATGGACTTATGAGAGATGTAAATTGAAAATGTCTGAAGAATGTTGAAACGTATTTTTAAATAAAGAAAAAATGTTTGACTGGATAAAGGTTTTTTTTTACTTACTTGAATGAATGACTCAATTATTTAATTATTAACTGCTAAATAGAAAAATAAATCAGCTATGAAAGATTGTTAACATCAGCTCTAAATAAAAACCCATATGTAAGGCATTTGATGGTATAAAAAGAAAAATTAAGGTTCGCAATTTATTTTTTCTAGTGTTTTAATAAACCGTTTTGTAAAGTACGTGTACGATATATATTTTTGAACATCCAATATTTTCAGATCCTAAATCAATAATAGTTTCAAAATATTAAATTAACAACAATTTTTAGATTCGAAGTATTAGATTATCGTTTTGTTTTTATTAAATAACATCCTGATATTATAAATAAAAAAATGTCATCCATTTAGTTTAAATACATAAAACTATAAAAATAATTTTAAAAGCGTAATAATTTGTTCCAATTTTAATTTTAACTAATTTTTAGGCCATCATCAGTGTTGAGAATAAGAGAAAACAAAATAAAAATATTGGCAAAAACCGAATAAGTTTTACTTATTGTGTGTAAAATTTATTGTCTCAACGCCCCCCCCCCCCTTATCATTTTCAACCTTTCTAAAGGCAAATCCATTCCAGCATTTCAACATCAATTTAAATACATAATAATTACTTTAAAGTAATAAAAATGTAGTAGAATCGTGTTATTACTTAAGTTATGACGCAGCACATGCCGGACTACATTATGCTCGCTGATGCAGGACTTATAGGAATAAATTGGACTTAATGTCGCGTACCATACTTTCCCATCTGGTCATAACCAATCAGAATTGAGCTTCGTAACAAGGAACAGTTGTTATTGGTGGGCATGGACCCCACCCATCTGCCACTTAGGAAAAATGTAGAGCTTCCATTTGGAGGGTTTTTGTTGGAATCAATAAGGGGCCTCCAATTTGTCTAAGCTGTCTTAATTTAACGCTTCATCTAATTTAATGCACAATTAGTTCGATTTGTATCGGAGTGCATCTCGTCCCTAGCTTATATTTGTTTTGATTAGCGGATAGGAATCGAGTTCTGGATAGACTTAATGAAAAATTTATGTTTGTTTATTTAATGTCAGATTATCATACTTTGACTAAATGGACGATAGTGCGAGAACTTAATTAGATATATCCAGGTATAACTAGGATAGGAATCTTTAGTGAGTACCTGACATCGCTTTCTTACGCGCCTTCCGAAAGACGACATAACGAAGGATTTTTACTTCCTTTAAAAACAACCTAAAGCCTCCTGCCGGGCTGTGAACCCGCGAATCTAGGCAAGGAAGGGTTACTTTTCTAACTACTACACCACATGTGACCCGTTTATGCTTCTTTTCTCCCTTTACCATCAGTTGGTAGTTTTAATGAAAGAGATTTTTATTTCAAATTCATTTATTTTCATTAATCCTCATGGATCCTAATGCTGATATATATATTATGATAATATACTGGAAAAAACATTTCACCAATTCTGGAGTTTTCAGGACAGCACCAGAAGAAATACATATATATATATATATATATATATATATATATTTTAATACTCTTGTAGATGATACTGGAGTACATATTTTTGAATCATTCATTCAAGTGAGTAAAAAACCTTTTTCCAATCAAAATTTTTTTCTTTATTTAAAATACGTTTCGATTTATTAAGTAATTTTCAATTTTCTTTTCTTATAAGTCCATTTTTATTTAAATATTTTTACCCATAAATTTGTACATTATTAACCTTTTAATAGTTGTCAATTAATTAAAAATTTTTTTTTTACTTGGAGTTTGTATTGTTCTCCATGGTCATTCTTAAAATTTATATATAAATAAATGTTAAGAATGACCATGGAGAGACTTATAAGAAAAGAAAATTGAAAATGACTTAATAAGTCGAAACGTATTTTAAATAAAGAAAAAAATTTTGACTGGAAAAAGGTTTTTTTCTTTATTTAAAATACGTTTCGACTTATTAAGTCATTTTCAATTTTCTTTTCTTATAAGTCTCTCCATGGTCATTCTTAACATTTATTTATATATAAATTTTAAGAATGACCATGGAGAACATTACAAACTCCAAGTAAAAAATTTTTTTTAAATTAATTATTAATTTAATTAACATATATGTATATATATAAATATATAGATAAATTTTGATTTTGATTAGTTAGCTATTTTCCAGTATTTTAGTTATGACTTTTGAGTTTTTATTGTTTATGTAAATGGTCTTAATTATTAGTTTTTTACTAACAGGAGAAATAAAATACATTCAAAATAATCACTCTTTGGTTGCTATTTTTGGACCTAAAAAGTGGATTTTTTACATTTTCAATACCAACCTTTGGTGGTCATTTTGACTGGTGCTTTTTGAATCTAGGGCATTTGGGGGTAAAAAGCTTTGTAGAGGAGACTTTTCTAAAATCGATTTTGTCAATTCCATTTCGTAACTCAACTCAGTGCAGATTTGTTAAAATTAACTCTGTCTCCAAATTGGACAACCGTCGTGCTCTTGTAAACAAACATCACTATTCATTAACTGTGCTAGATGGAATTGTTTTAAAAACTGTTTTGTTTAATTAAAGGGTAATCATTTATAAAAAATTGAAAATATTTAAAAATTGTCGAGCAACTCTCATAAAACATATAACAATCGATGAGCTAACAAAAGAAAACTATATTTCTTGTCGATGTGAAACGAAAGACTCCAAAGTATTTTGAACTCCGAAGTGAAATATAGTCCCATTGACTTTGTTTGGAAACTCCCAACTTGTTTCTTCCATTTTGCCGGAGCACTCTTTCGGATGCCCCCCCCCCTCTCAGTTCAGATATTTGAGATAGTTACTTCCGATCAAACTTCCTCTCGTGAGTTATGTTCCGACTTCCATTTCCAGCCTTTCAAAGGAAACTCACTAAATCACCCTTTTTATAAACAAATGCATGTGCAATAACACAACTGTGAGTTAAAAAAGGAAAGTATTTTTCAATGAAACCTCATAAATAAAATATGTGCAGGTTGTTGACTGGGTGTTACGCTTTTTCCGAGTTTCAAAATAAAGCAGCTTAACTGATTTCAGAATCGACTTTTTACATACATTTTGTTGTTATGAAGAACCGAAAGGTTTAAAGTTATATCCTGAATCCTCCGTATCCTGAATCAAAAAGGCTTCAGGAACTTATAGGGGACCGAAAAACTAAGACAAAAAGTCCGAAGGCGAACTTTGAAAGGTGATGATCTCTACCCATACCATCTTCAAAAAGTTCAGAATTTATTACCTCAAGATTATGCCAAGAGATTGAATTTTAGTAACTGGTTTCTTTAAAAAATTCGCGATGATAATTTATTTCCATTAAAAATTATATGGACCGATGAAGCTACCTTTACAAAAGGAGGAATTGTTAATCAAAGAAATTATCATGTATGGGCTCTTGAAAATCCCAGAGCTATTAGAGAGAATAGGTTTCAGCATGAATTTGCTATTAACGTTTGGCTTGGAATTTGGAAGGAATACTGGTGGGACCATATTTTTTACCTGGAAGATTGAATGGTATCACATTTACACATTTTTTGGAGAACGAATTTTCTAATTATTTGGGTGACATTCCCTTACAACAGCGGATTGAAATGTGATTCCAACTCGATGGATGTCCAGCTCATTATAGCAGAGTTGCTCGAGCTTGGCTGGATATAAATTATCCACAACGATGGATTGGACGTGGAGGAGTAGTACCTAGGCCACCCAGATCACCTGATATGACAACCATGGATTTCTTCGTATGGGGAACCTTGAAGCAGAAAGTTTATTCGGTGTCAATCAACTCAATAGAGCAATCAAGAGACCGAATCATAGATGCAGTACACCAAATATCATCAGAACAATGTTTAGCTGCAATTTATCAAGTGAGTGCTAGATGTAATGCTTGCAATTGGTGCAAGAGGACAACATTTTGAGCAATATTTACATTAAAAAGAACATAACATAAATATAAATGTAAATTAATAAGTATAAAAATGAAAACTTGTTTTGTTTCTTTTTTTGCGATTTTCTCTAAAACTAAGCAAAAACGAGCAAATCTCTAAAGGACTTTTTGTCTTAGTTTTTCGGTCCCCTATAAGTTCCTGAAGTTTTGCCATTTAAATTCGGGACACCCTGTATATGTGCATTCTTCGATGTTAGTTCTGATAATGTCATAATTAAATAAAGTTTGATTGGTTAGTTATTTTCCAATATTATAGAGACTTACCTGTAAAAAACCTGTACCACTACAAACCATTAAGGGTCATGGTTTGTCTGGTCTTGGAAAACGGCCAGGGAGGTGATTTGTTCTTGATCACGCCCAACCGCCAGATTTTCCCTTATCTTAGATACGCACTTTGTAGAGGTTGGGTTAGCCTCAGGAAGGTCCTGGATCCACGACTGACCTACTCCGCTCCCTGTTGTAGAGACTTAAGGCTTAGTATTCTGGACCTTTCCGATTGTGTTAATACAATTATTTTTAGCCTCTTTTTGAGCTTTTGCTTATATTTATCGATTATTTTATATTTATTGATAGACACTGTACCGATCTTTCGCCGACTTACGGTAAAAGGACCTGAATGATGACTGGAGAATTCTTCTTAGAACCTTTTCCAGACTTTCTATTTTCTAGGAGTTTTCACTGGAACGCCATGGCCGTACCACCTGGAAGCGGTTACCCAACCGCAAACAAAACCCCGGCTTGACCCTTTCCACCGCTTCCTCAATCCATTGTGCGATTGGTCACGAGGAACGGGGTTAGGCTTATTAATCGATCATTTCCTCGCAATCGATAATAACGGCCTCATATATCGTTCTTCTGGACGCATAGTACTCAAGATTACCTACTCTTCCGCGTAATTAGCCCACGCAACAAGGTAATGAAAGATTGTTGGGATTACTCGGATTATCATTTCTAACGAAATAAAGGTAATCTTCATTTATCGGAAATGAAATCTCCCGGAAATTTCACTATTATTATTTTTCAATTTTATGTTATATATATAATATATCAAAAATTATTTAAAGCTTTCTTGTTAATCCGTAATATCGTTCGATATTAACATTAATATTAACATCGATATTAATTAACAAAGAATGACTAGTTGGATTCTGGATCAGGACTCACTGGAAAGTGTTACGTGCATTGACGGATATTGATAATCGATTTAAATAACATAAAATTATTCGATATACTAATAAAAATACTTTTTTATTGTATTTTAACATTAAATTATAAAATTAATTAATAAAAAGGTTCAAACGTAGGATTAATAGCTCATATTTTTTAAGTAACAGATCAGATCGTATTTTTTTTTCTGGCGATCAACATTCAGGTTATTGCGCCCTTTGTACTTTTATTTAAATTGCGGTATTTTAATTGTTATTTTACTGTTTTAATTTTCTTTGGTTTGCATACTAATTATCTCTTTTATATATTTCCTAATTTAGTCTTTATTTTCGTCTTATATTTTATGGTAGAGATCTCTTTCTTTAAATATAGTTATTGTTTTATCTATTGCATTGTTTGAATCTTCTAGTGCAAGTTCTACAAGTGCATGTTCTTTTAAGTAACAAATAAATATTTAAAAATAGCTTATAAAAATGTGTTACTTAATATTTGTCAAAAAAAGCTGGAAAACACTTTTTTTGGTGGAGAGTGGTGACCTGTGGTGCAGTGTTTAGCATAAAAACTTACTAAAGATAGCGGGTTCGCCACTCAAGAGGTGGCGTTAGGATTATTTAAATTAAAAATTGACGTAAAATGGAGATCCCGAACCTTTGCGATGTCAGGTTCTCGTTAAAGAACGATAGCATTGTTAGCGATAGCAAAGTAAGGAGCATTGAGGATTTTGGATTTTAAGGATTAAATACAAGATTAAGTGGAGCTCTATAGCTCTATTCCGTACTTTCAGATGGTTCTTATGATTTTCATGTATATGAGTTTTTTGTAATTAATTGTGAGCTTAGAACGTTTGTGGCTTCGCAAACTATGGTGAGGATGAGAGACAGGTGTGCATAACGGAACCAAAACCAGTGTCCGTGTGCTTGGAATTCTATTGCTACTCCTTTCAGCTTCTCAACAGTTTGAAAATCGAAACAGTAAAGTATTTGTGTTTTAGACTATTATCTATCATAAAAAATACCATAACTTGCATAATTAATAATGAACTAAATATATTGGTTTTGGGTAAAAAATACAAAACATCTAAATAGTTATCGGACCCATTAAGGGAAACTCAGTTTCTTGGACAACGGTTCTGAAGGGAAGTGATATAACATAGTCACCCTCAACCACAAGTTTTTTCTCCCATTTCTCCCGTTGGCCTGGGAGGTTGAAGTGAGCTTTAATCTACCAATACATGGTATCAAATCAAGCAAAGGATTAAATAGATGTGTCCATATTAAGAACACTTCATATCAACCTTATATCAACAATACAATTTTCCACTGGCGTTAATAACCTAAGGTTGGTACGCCAAAAAAAAAAAATCCTTTTTTTTTTCTATTTTTCATTTATTTTTTATTTAATTTATTTTTATCTATTTCCGATTCTGCCCAGAAGCTGTCGCTGTACATACAAATACACTATCCTATTGCTCTGGAACGTTATATTACCTTTATCGATCACCCACAAGTTATTTTCCGATTTATGTCTTGAACGAGCTTTTAGAAGATTCTTATGATGAAATGTATGACAAACCTTCTTGTGATATTAAACTCTGGAAAACGTAAAGAAAATCCCAACAATTTTTTTTTTTATTGTTCCTTGTATACCTTCGTATGCTTTAGTACAGGCAATTTATCCTGCATTGCCTTATCACCAGATGTATACGGTTAAGATAAAATAATAATATTAATAAATATAAGTCTCCTAACTTTTGTTTCTCATCCGCATTAGATTACGGAATGTAATGCGCGGGAGCTTTTCTCGATGTAGAGCAGGCTTTTGATCGAGTATGGCATCCGGGACTGTTGTACAAACTCCGTAAATTCTTACCTTCTACTTACTTCCTTATTATCAGTTCCTACCTCAGTAATAGAGCCTTTAAAGTAAACCATAATTTTTCCTACTCTTCCCTCTTTACCCAGTCTGCCAGAGTTCCTCAAGGTAGTATCATGGGTCCCATCCTATACACGATATATACAGCTGACATCCCAGCCCATCCAAGCACTGTCCTCACTACGTACGCTGATGACACATGTTTGTTATCAGTAAATAAGGATCCATTTGTTGCATCCCAATCTCTTCAATCCCATATCTCAAACCTTCAAGAATGCTGTCAAAATTGGAGAATTAAAATCGTAAACCTGCAAATTCCTGCCCTACTGTATCCTTTAATAATATTCCTCTGAACCCTGTCGAACAGGTACGCTACTTAGGACTCCATCTGGACAAACGTCTCACTTGGAATCCTCATACAAGATTGAAAAGACAAGAAACTGCTCGTCGTTTTCGCCTACTTCAACATTTACTGGACAAACGCTCTAAGCTCCCAATTAATTACAAAAGACTCATTTACATGACAGTTATCAGGCCTATTTGGACATACGGAGTTGAGCTTTGGGGCTCTACTAAACCATCCAATTCATCTCGTATCCAATCCTTGCAATCCAAAATCCTTCGTAAAATCCTCAATGCTCCTTATTATGTCACAAACAAACTCATCCATCATGATCTTAATATCCCATATGTTGCTGATTTTGCCCAAACTAGATACATATCCTTCCATGACAAGCTCCATACACACTTGAATCCGCTAGTCTCTCAACTTGCTTCCCATACTATTCCTGATAACCCTCCGAGGCGTCTGAAAAGAAGATGGCCTCAAGACCATCTACTATAGAACTTTTTTGGAGTGCTACCGATGGGTAGTTTCTCCACAAGTGTTTTTCAAGTCGTATTGTACATATAGCAGATTTACTTATTGTAATATTATTATAGTTGTAAATATCAATAAATTAAATTTAAAAAAAAAACTTTTGTTAGTTGTTTTATATACGTTATATATACTTTAGCACTTTGCTAGATACTTTCATAGATAGATATTTTCAACTTAGTAAAGCAGTTAACTTGATAAAGAGATTATAGAATACTTACTTTTTTGTTTGTTTCTTAATTTGCATGAGAATCAAGGCTAGAGGCGACCTCTGGCTCTTTCACCGCGAGGAGGAAACTAGAGCAAAGATTTTACGGTTTGGTAGGTCCCTCTATTTACATCTTAATTGCTACAATTATTTAAGGAAGATAACTTTAACGGAAGAAAGTTTTCCGTTGCTTGCTAACGCACTTGTGAATAAATTAGCAAGTGTTCAGGCTTAGCATATTTTGAATAAATAATTTCCGTGGCCTTGATTAAAATGGCGATTAGAGGTGCATTATGTTTTTGAAATTTTCATGCATGTTTCGTACTTTAGTCGAATTTAATGACTTTTAATCGTGAAAATTTGTTAGGAAGTACCGCAACCATAAGAACCGTTTATAAGAATGGTGTCAAAACTGGAGAATTAAAATAAATTCTCAAAAATCGCATCAAATCACTTTAACCTTACGTCGTAAACCAATGACTTCCTTCAGTATCCTTTAACAATATCCCTCTGGTGCCTGTAGAACAGATCCGATACTTAGGGTTGCACCTTGACAAACGATTAACCTGGAATCCTCATACAAGACTGAAAAGACAAGAAACCGCACGACGCTTCAGGCTACTTCAACACTTACTAGACAAACGCTCTAAGCTCCCAATTAACTACAAAAGACTCATCTACGTGACCATCATACGACCTATTTGGACTTACGGAGTAGAGCTTTGGGGCTCCACTAAGCCATCGAATTCCTCTCGTATCCAATCCTTACAGTCCAAAATCCTTCGTAAAATCCTCAATGCACCTTATTTTGTTAAGAATAAAGTCATCCATAACGCTCTAAATGTCCCTTTTGTTGCTGATTTGGCCCGAACCCGGTATCTATCCTTTCATAACAAACTTCATTCCCACTCAAACCCTCTAGTTTCAAGCTTCCTCTTCAATTCCCGATAATTCTCCGAGGCGTCTGAAAAGAAGATGGCCACGTGACCTCCTTACTTGAACTTTGATTTGAGTACTACCAGTGGGTAGTTTCTCTACTTGTCATTATCATGTCATTATATATCACTTAGCCTATTTACTTGTTGTATTATTGTAATAGAGTTGTAGATATGAATAAATAAATTTAAAAAAAATAATATGATTGTTTATTGAGAAACTGAAGTTTGTTGACTCGAGTTTCCCCGAGGGATCTGACCAAGAGACCCCATTTTTTAAATTACATTCCTGAGGACCTCGGGAAATAGGAGAAGAGAGGAAGCTTCATTATCTCTCTCTATTGTTCTCATCATTCCTTCGTTCAATGGGATCTAACTGTGTCGCTAACTGTTTGTTTGTGCTGTTTCGAGATAGAGCCACTGTCATCTCCGTATAATGAAGGCTTTATCTAATGCCGTTTGTAATGATAGTTATAATCAGGAAGTTATCTCATTACTGGAATACCTGAATAGATATAGGTCGACGAATGGAACAGCCTAAATAATTATAGATTAGACAGAAAGAAGTAGCCGACCAAAGTCTGATGATAACCAACTTATCCTCCAAATCCTGATAACCAACAGGCCTTATCACTCCTAATTCTTCAGAAGGCAAGAAGTGCCTTTAACGAACTCTGAAAGGTGCTATGCTACCTAAATATGAATCTGTAGATTCGAATCAAGTACTCAGACGTTACTATTTCTCAGTATTATACGGATCACAGGTATGGTAACCTAAGGGTGCTTCAAGTAAACTTCTACAGGCATTCGAGAAGTGTGGTGTTTTCTGTCTAAGCTAAGAGTTTCATGAGTGTACCATGTCAGCAACGAAAGTATACGGCAAAGAATACAGAAGCAACACGAGGTATTGGACAGGATCAAAATCTATATCTTTTGATCTTTTGGTATAATTTGGCCATATGGTGCGAAATGAAGAGTATCGCCTAATGCGGTTAATCATATAGGGCTAGATTAAAGGAGTGAGAGGGCCAGGTAACAGGCGTCACGCCTGTCTGAAATAACCTCAGGCAATTGACAGGATTAACATCTTAAACTACTTTCATACAGCGGAAAAAAATTAAGATGGGCCTTTATAATCGCAAACATGCTAAGAGGATTTTTTTCAAATCCTCCAAACTTGTTTGTTTGTTCATTTAACGTCACTTTTTGCTGCTATGGATAATCGGACGATGCTACATTGGGAGCTCTAAATTTTGCCTATCCAGGTTTAATTAGGATAGGGATTTTTAACGAGTACCTGACATCGTACTGGCTCGGGACCCCCGTTTAACGTCCCTTCCGAAGGACGGCGTAACTAAGGATTTTTTACTCCCTTTAAAAAATCCTATGGTCACCTGCCGGGCTACGAACCCGCGATCTTGGGTTTAGTAGTTTGTTACGCTAACCACTAGACCACAGGTGACCATAAAAATCCTCCAAACTTTTATTTACAACATAATACAATTTACAATGAATACATGCAAATGCTTATATATAAAAAGCCTTCTGTTACCTTTACTACATACTAAGAGGATAGGTACTTTAAGAAGAATAGGTGGTAGAAACTGTCCTAATTTATGGGTAGAAATATATATATATATATATGGATTATATTACTATTTAATAAAACATATGTATGTGTGTAGTATGTGCAACTTGTATAATGGCTCTCTTTAAGGAATATGAAGAATTTAAAGATTTGGATTATACAATTATTTATCTATAGGAAATAGATTTACTTCATACTGTAGACATTGATAAATCTTGTTTCAGCAGACGAAAATATATTGTAGGTACATCATCAACAGTGGGTTTTCGATGGGATATGCCGGGAAACAAAACAATGCTTCATTTATGCAGGGCCTTATAGGAATGACACAATGTGCATGCATTAAAGAATGAATTCATCCGCAAGCAATTATAATTTCTGACTTATGGAAGGCCTACTTAAAAAAAAAATAGTCCGATATGAGTCCAAATATTATACAGTCAACCACTCAGAACATTTTGTGGATCCGTCAACTGGAGCGCACAGCAGTCAATTCAGTCTCTATGGGCTGCAGCCAAAATAAGAAATAAGGCAGAGGCAGGAACTAAGGGATCCTGGACTCGTATTTGTGTGAATTAATGCCGAGACAGATGTATAAAGACAAAATCTTTTTGAGGTTATTACATATCTACATTTTGATCTTTAGAATAACTCTTATTAAATGTAGTTATTTTTTCATAACATGTGTCTGTTTCTAAGCCAGCGGAGAAATGATTTAGCTGAGATTGCCTTCGCTAGGGTTTCGCTACAATTAAGGTTGGCTACTTAATACGAGGTTGGATTGGTGCAGGAGGGTCTATAGATCTATAATCTATAGGGTCTGTAGGTCTATAGGGTCTATAGGTCTGTAGTCTTTAGGGTCTATAGGTCCCACAACCTATCTCCAACCTGGGACAAGTTACAGCTACATGAGCTACCTCCCTTTCCCTGCAGTGGATGAAAATATTATTTTTTCTTCTTTTCCAAGATCTGAACTATAATTCACTCAAAGATAAAAATTGTTAAATATATAACTTAGTTTTTTGAAAATTTTAACTTGTTTTGATGTCATATAACTTTTTAATAATTTCTTTTCTTTCTAGACGCTCCCGAAATCATTATTTAATATTATAAACTCTTGAAAAAAACATTAATAAAACCATTCTTATCTTTGAGTTCATTGCACTAATAGTTATTACAGGGAAGAATGTAAAGTTCTCACAACATCAGAGTCATTGAGATTTAACTAGCGGTTTCAAAGTTTGAAATTATATTTTTATGAACTTCGTCTTCGGTAGTTATTTGTAAGAATGACGACCGGAAGATGGGGGGAGGGAAAGAAATTTATATCGGCTATCAAACACAAGGAGTGCAATCAAGATGCAGTGATGGCTGGGAATGTTGCAGTCGGGAGCTGGCTACAATGGTAGGAAGTTCATAGTAATCAATGCCCAGGTCGATTTTACGCTGCTATTACAAGCTACATAGTTCAATGATCGTTTAATCGTAGTTTTAAATGGTCGAGGTGTTATTATTGTCCATTTTCTTCAAGATCCCAGAAATAGTTGTTCTCAGTTATTGCAAGGGGGATCAGGAAATTGTTATGATTTATTCCTCCATTTCCTTCCTTTTGAACCCCTATGCAAAGTTATTGAAGTACAAGCTTATTGAAGCCCCGAGCGAAGCCGCGGGAATTTGGTCTGCCACATAAAGTTTCGTGAAAGATCATTTGAAATAAATAAGTTAATTATTTTTTTTAAATATTAGTTACTCATAAAACAAAATAAAATTTTATACCATAGTTGCGAAATCTTTTAAAAGATCCACAACATATTTCACTATGATTTAATTCACCATATTTTAATCAAGCTACTTTATTTACTTATGGTACATAGTTCATATAAATCACGATTTAGGACATTGTTATATTTTCTCTCCATGAAATTTAGTGCTTCCTTGTTGCAGGTACTCTGTCTTTTCAAAAGATACTTGCAGACAGGGGATGAAACCGATATATTTATATTTTTGCTGCTCTGAATGAAACCATCATTTAAGGTAGAAAAAATAACGTTCTTTCCGAAAATGCTCTATTTCGAATCCTTTCCGCAAAAGATACTTTATTCTGCTCCAAATTTGATTCAATCCCGACCGGAGCGAAATTTTTCCATCCTTTGAGGATTCGATCTGGGCCGGAACGATAAATATCGATCCTTCGTTTTTACTTTCTCGTCCTTCACATTAAGAAAGTATTGAAATCGCCAAAAAAAATGACTTGGATATTTTAATGTTTCTTGACGTTTCATAGGGTGTAAAATCCAAAAAACATAAAATCTCAGTGGTGTCGGTCCGTCAGTCCGGAAAAGTTTGTTCCAACCAATGCTCGGAAACTGCAAATCGGATATCAACCAGATTTTTTCCTAAATGTTTGGTTTTTGATCTAGTTGATGAATCCTAAATATTTTAGTTCTTAGAATTTTTATTTTTTTTATGGATGAGAAAGTACTATGCGGCCTCTCTAAGCACAATTTTTTCATTCCGGTTTGGTATTTTCGTGTGTAGATAGGTAAATGAGGAGGCCAAAAATCAAGAAGTTTCACAAAAAGAACTAGTTTCAGAAAGAAACATGTGTAATCGATATTTTTTTTGCTCCGCAAGATCAAATCCTCAAGGGATCCAAAAATATCGGCGGATTCTGTTCCGTTCGGGAGCGACTGTTTTATAACAAAATGATATCGTTGCAGTCCAGATCGGAACGATTTTCCTTATAAGTTATTGCTCCTGCTCCGAACGATTTGAATGAGATCGATTAGGAACGATTCTTTGGGAACGGATCTTCGACCCCTGCTTGATGAACTTCTTCGCAGTTTCTTTCAGAAGTTCAATCTGCTTTTTGTTTTTATTTGTTAGGCTTTTATTATTATCCGCGCATTTCATGTTATCTCTCTTAATATCCATTTCTTTAATAGATTCTTCTGTTTGTTTGAACTATTTTGACTTGTTTTTACTAGAATTCGCTATCTATATATTTATTAATACGCGTTTATTTATTAAATTACTCAATGAAGCCCTGAATAGTACTTTTACTATTGTGCTACTCATTGAGTAATTTAACTCTTGGTCATAAATGTCTATTGATTTATAATTAAATGTGGATTGTCTCTAGCGTGGTTTTAATTATCTCTGTCGAGTGAGTCGGGTACGATACGATTTTACGAGTTCGGTGGTTCGACGCCAGTACTTAAGGTAGCTATTAAAGGGAAGATTGCATTGAGGTACTTAAACATAACGAGGGTGTAAAACAAAACATTAAAGGGAAGGGTCTGGAATAGAGAAGCATTCAAATTCGTATCTGAATGAGAATTAAACCAATAATCTGTTATACAAGTTAACAAACTTACAAGGGCTTAAAACTATCCCTAAGTAAGAAATTGACAAGCTATTAAATAGCAATAAAACCTATATTGACAGAAAGGATAGAGCTTTCTATAAGTTTTAATTTGCTGCATGAGAGCTTCTATATACAATCTGTTTTACGTATTTTCATTGATAATTGTAAAAATGTCCACCTCTAAAGTTCACTTAAGAGTTTTGCCACATGGTGATGTGAATGATCTTGATATACATAGAGCATATGATCTTCACCAGGCAGTTCTTTCTTGTACTTCTCGTATACATCTACAAATGTGCTAGATCAGGGGTTCCCAAACTTTTTTGTACCACGTTCCCCTTTGGTTGAAATGAAAGCTTCTCGCCCCCCCCCCCATTAACAATAAATTGTGTGGGCATAGGAACAAAACAAAAACAAATAAGTATGACATTGAAAACAAAACATTTATTTATACTGCCATAATGTACAACAATATCAGTTTTCATAAAATACAAAAAATATTAATAAGAGAAAAATAGATTAGATTGGTTAGTGAGATGGATGGGCTTGCATTTTTCTTACTAGTGTGCCTATTCGTGACTGAGTTTTAGTAAGTGCACAACGCAAGTCACTAGCAACATTAAGTTTATTCCGATACTTTGTTTTAATTGCCACAAGTGTTGAAAATGCTTTTTTTCACAAATAGGTGCTTGAAAAAGACAAATATAAACGAAGAGCTTCCCTTGATACACTAGGATAAACTTTGAAATATTTTAACCTAAATGAAGGTTTGTCCATTATATCAAAGTGGTCAATTTTCTAAACATCACGGTTAATTTATAATTTTAGAAAGACTACTTAAATTTAATTTAATGTTCAACTTGTCTCGCGCCCCCCCCTGACATGCCCTCACGCGCCCGAGTTTGGGAACGGCTGTGCTGGATGGTCATTTTGTTTCCAGTTGTAAGCCTAGGAATTATAGATGGCTCCACCTCTGATGCAAAGAGGTAAAGCAGCAGGGCACGAGTAAGTTGAACGTTTTTTTTAAAATTGAACAACGTCTATATGTACGAATAAGAGGATACATTTTCTAATTTAGGGTCGACGCTTACTACTTTTTAAATAATTTGTATATTGTCAAGCCCAAAAACTTTACAAGATCTCAATCTTCAATTATAATGACAGAATCAAGGCTCCGCAATTCTCCTTTAGACTCGTCCTTCCTTATTCGGATCGAACATTCTTCGCAATACTTCGTTTTTGGTAATCCTTTTAAGTGATATCCCATATTTCGCATCAATATAAAATAACAGTTCGTAGGTTTTCGATTCTCTCAGTTATGAAAACAGTTCACACCTTACTTATATTTTCATATTATTCCATACTTATATTTTCTATTTGTTTACATTTCTAAATGTCATTCCACCAGATACCTCTAATTTCTTTCTACATATTCTTGTATTATTATGTCTCATACAGTTACTTATATAACCTCTAGAAGTCCGTTATCATACATTTTATATCTTTATTTTACTAGTTTTTCTAAATCCTTCATGTTCCAACCTTTTTTTATATGTTAATCTTCTCATTTTGTTTGTATCTTTGGTTTTCCTCCTCTTTTTTATTTCCCTTTATATTATTTTTACTTTTCTATCCTTTCTGTACATTTATTTTCTGTATTTTATTTTATATTCGTTATCTTTAATTATTATATCTGTCACTATTTTAATTTCTGTTCATTATCTTTAATTTTATTAAATCTGTCCATATCTTAATTTTATTATATTCTGTCACTTTTTTAATATTCGTTATCTTTAATTTTCATATCTGTCACTATTTTAAATTTCTACATTACATGTCACTATATTATTATTACTATAACTTTTTTATATATTTTTTGTTCTGTTTGTTTCTCTCTCATAGCCCTGAAGATGACCTACACTGTAGGTCGAAACGTCGGCATATAAATATAAGTCTAGTATTATTTTTAATATTTTTTTCTCTACCTTGCCTATATAATTACTACGAGAGCGGAGTGGCTCAGTGGTAGAGCACTGAGTTGCCATACCAAAGGTCCTGGGTTCAAACCCCGCTACTGGCAAGATTTTTATTTAATCTGTCAGCAGCCGGAGATGGATCCTATAGGATCTAGGACCATCCAGTATTACTATATAATTAATATCGATGTTTGTGTAGAGTGCACATCGGTAGTGATCTGTTTGGTCAGTATTGACCCTATCAAGTTGGGTGGCAGTGTTGATGTACGTGCTTTGATTGGGAGCCTAAGTCAATTGTCTGTCGTCCTGGAAACCTGCGAGGGAAACTTTGTCTGCTGTGTGTTCCTCCTCTTTCATTGGATCATCAAATAGACATTAATAAACTTAGGTTACCTGTCTGTTAGGTTACCTGTATGTATGACCTTTGGAAGGAATCTTAGTTTATCTGAACTGCATACTCGGATGCAGGAGTATGGAAATCACTATCGGATATTCTATGCGGAGCACTTTCTATGTTTTTCCTCCACGAAGTTCATTATACAAGAGCAATTAAATGTATAATTGGATCCGGCCTGTTAGCCGAAGAAAGTATCGAACCTGGGAAAGACTGCGCACCTTCTTCCTCTCAAGATTAGCATCTCGAGCTAATAGGATCATCCTCTGAGCTGTGGGAATCTCGCGGTATATTTACTTTATGTTGTTATTTGGTTCTTAGTTTTTTCTTGATCCTTTTTAATTGTAATATAAACAAAATAAAAAAAAAAATCTTGCACTGCAACCTATGAAGGGACTTAGGTACCATGCATGGCAAAGAGATGACGCCCAAACGCTGATTTCCATCAAATTAAGAATATCAACTTTACAATGCAGAGCGTACCCTAGCAGGGTCTTCAAAGCCCACAACAAAGTCGATCCAGATCCGGAAGGATATGTACATTAATAACAATTTTTTTTTTTTTAATTTGTTTATCAATATCTACCACTGTATTACAATAATACAACAAGTAAATAGGCTAAGTGATATATAACGACATGATAATGACAAGTAGAGAAACTACCCACTGGTAGTACTCAAATCAAAGTTCAAATAAGAAGGTCACGTGGCCATCTTCTTTTCAGACGCCTCGGAGGATTATCGGGGATTGAAGAGGAAGCTAGGTTTGAAACTAGAGGGTTTGAGTGGGAATGAAGTTTGCTATGAAAGGATAGATACCGGGTTCGGGCCAAATCAGCAACAAAAGGGACATTGAGGTCGTTATGGATGACTTTATTCTTAACAAAATAAGGAACATTGAGGATTTTACGAAGGATTTTTGACTGTAAGGATTGGATACGAGAGGAATTCGATGGCTTAGTGGAGTCCCAAAGCTCTACTCCGTAAGTCCAAATAGGTCGTATGATGGTCATGTAGATGAGTCTTTTGTAGTTAATTGAGAGCTTAGAGCGTTTGTCTAGTAAGTGTTGAAGTAGCCTGAAACGTCGTGCGGTTTCTTGTCTTTTCAGTCTTGTATGAGGATTCCAGGTTAATCGTTTGTCAAGGTGCAACCCTAAGTATCGGATCTGTTCTACAGGCACCAGAGGGATATTATTAAAGGATACTGAAGGGCAGGAAGTCATTGGTTTACGACGTAAGGTAAAAGTGATTTGATGCGATTTTTGAGAATTTATTTTAATTCTCCAGTTTTGACACCATTCTTCAAGATCAGTGATATGGGATTGGAGGCTTTGGGATGCAATAACTGGATTGGTTTTGACTGATAATACACATGTATCATCAGCATACCTTGAGGCATTAATACAAATAAATTAAGAAGAGTAAAGTAAAATATAGCCACATATTTACGGTCCACGGCCAACAAGTTGCGTCCAATGACTTTCATGTGAGATTGTATTTTATAAGTTCATTAATCTATATGAAGAATTTTTAAAAATTCTCTTGCAGGAGAAAAAACTAATTATAACGCAGATCTCAGTCAAACCTTTTCAGCCATTTTCTTCATGTTTGTATAATCAAGGATTATTTCCTGCAAACATCTGGTTTATTCCCTCGCTTTACTTAGAACCGAATGCTTAAGGGCAGGGAGAAAATGAAATAAAGGCAGCTGGGAAAGATCTGACTTCGAAAAAAAATTCAATAAAAAACGAGGGAGTTGCCGCTGAGAGTATCCCCTCTCGACGGGTGGCAGTATGTCTTGATGCTAACTTGACACATATCGCCTCTTCATCTTCCAAAGATTTTATCTCGAATTCTTTATCTGAAAAAGAGTTTAAATCTGGTAATTGAAAAAAAAATAGTTTTTTTTTGTTGTGTAGGAACATTTTTACTGGTTTTGTTCCAACATTTGCTTGGTTTAGTAATGAACGAATTCCTAAAAAGTTAGGCCCTTAGCCGATTGGGAACCATCTGAGGGGTAGACCGAGGCGTAGGTGGGAAGATTACGTTAATTAAGCAGAGAATGGTGGTATCGGCATCGAGCCTTCGTGTTCGCCTTATTAATATTATTTAATAATAATTTATTATTATTTGAACAAATAAATTAGACGGATTAAGCATATTTAGGGAAGTTGGGTATCTCAGTAAAAAGAGCGCTCAAAATGGGCGAAAACTTGGAGGTTGATTGTATTTTCTATCAAACCACCTCCCTTTACTCTAGCGTTGACTTAGAAATGGTGTACGAATAGCATCTCTACCGTGTACTGAATCCAATACTTTTTATGAATTGTTGTGTTTTTTAAAAATATTTTTCTCCACTGTAATACAGTCGAACCTCGATATAGCGAATTCCTTGATAAATCGAAGTTTTCCTATTCCCCTTGAATCTGCCTATCTTTTCTACGTTTATTTTTACCTCTACATATCGATTGGTTTAGAAGACCTTGATATATCGAATTTTCCAAGATTCCTTAGCTTACACCGCACCTCTACAAAACGAAGTTTTTGTAGGAAAACCTCTACATATCGAAGTCAATTCGTTAAATATGAACCGTTCAGCCTGAACAGCTCGTTCTGAGAACCATTGTCATTCTTAGAACGGCCTTTTTTCTCAAGTAATCCTGTAACTCCTCCACTCACATTCGTTTCCAGTTTGTTTCAGTTTCTGCTAACACTTGTGCAATAGGTTTCGTCTTCTGTCGTACTAGGTTAAGTATTGGATGATGCATTGGATAAAGTGTCGTTTTCAGGTATACAAACTACAATTTCCGATTTTTTTCAAAGCTCAACTAATTTTTTTTTCCACAAATTCAATATGTACCTGTCTTTTTAGTCTATTGTTTTATTGTTAAATAATGACGAAGTATGGTTTTTATTCTAATTGCGTATTTTTTTTTCTAACTGCTTTTAGTTATACTTGTCATAAAAATTCTTCATTTCAATATTCAAAAATAGCTATCTTTAGCAATGCAATTGGCGTAAATTGTATTGTTGTACATATATGTACAATATTTTAATAATATAGGTACATTTTTTCTAAATTAGATTGAGTATATACATATCTTATTATGAATCTCTACCTCTATATATCGAAGTCAGTCAGAAATCACCTCAATAAATCGAACCTCGCTATATCGAAATCCTCGATAATTCGAAGTTTTCTCGTTCCCCTGAGTTTCGATATACCGAGGTTTGACTGTACTATGTTTTTATTAAAATATTTTTTTTTATTTCATGTTACTTGAAAAAATACCTTGAATGCTAAGTTAATGGTTTGCTGAATAAGGATAAATGAAATATAGGCTTGTAGGATGTGGGGCTGATGGATTAATTCATTGCAATATAAAATATAAATTATTAATGCGACTTTAGAGAACTGCAATTTATTAATATTTCGTTATTGAAAGGACATTTGATATTATATAACGAGAGTGGGCCCTGTATCCTCCCACTGACGTTGCGTCAATTCAAAGGGCGGACCACTTTTCTGAAGCCAGAGGGTCAGCGGCTCTGATGCGAGTGGGTGACCAACAGTTATATTATCGATTGAAAATATCGACGGCTGTGAATCGATTTATTATCGACACGGTGTAATTAAGATCATTGGCAGTCTATGACTTCCTCTGGGTCGTGTGCAATATGTCCTGGTGCACCGTTCGCCCCTGCCCACGCTCTCGTCTCAAGGTGGGTACTAATGCGACTCCTTTACAATTCAATAACATTTACGAGAGATAAAACATTTAAAATCAACTACAAGGATATGTTAGAGAAGATATGCATGGACAAGGATATTCATGTGGTGTGAAATTGTTTCATAATGTCGCTGTCAATACAATACCGTCTACCTACAACTTTTGGTGAAAATGAGTTAGTAGCGGTAACGCATTCTACAGGTGAAATAACTCAATATTTAAAAAAAATTCAAGGTTAAACGCAAGGCAGTGCTGTAATTAACAATTGAAAGATAACCGATATACATAAGGTAATTAACATATGGCGCGTTTTTTTCTCTCCTGTAAAATCGCCCAAAGTGTACATAATCTGGGGTAATGGCAGTATCTGACCATATATTTTCTCTTCAAAATAAAAATATGTTTTTTAACTTTTGTAATTATGGTTTCCTTAATACACTTATAGTTTATCTTTATTAATTTTTTATTTGACTGGGGGTTGTTGGAAAATGTTTATATACACACACATATCCTACTAATATTATAAATGTGAAAGTTTGTATGTTTGTCTTTCTTTCACGCAAAAACTACTGGACGGATTTGGATGAAACTTTGCAGTAATACAGGTTATACATCAGAATAACACATGGGCTACAGCAAGGGAGGATTTATGGGTGGGGGGGAAGAGTACGGGCGCACGAGTCCCCCAGGCATTTTTTTGTTCTGTGGAGAATCTATTATAGTAGACAATTAAAGGCAAATCAGGAATTTAGCATTTTTAAATTTGCAGATAGGTTCTTTGTATAATTTAAGAAAGAAATATGGATAATTCCACCCCCAAAGGTGTGCCAAAAAACAAACAACATAACCTCCATCAAAAATGATAACAACAGTAGATATGCAAAATTATAACAAACCCTCTGAAACTGATGACCCTTAGGGTGCACCTACATTGGATCCGATGCGATGCGACGCGATCCTATATTATCACATAGGATGGTGGGCTGAAAAAACAAATAACTGAAATACGCAGTGAGTGCCTACACTCGATCAGATCCGACACGATTCTATTCTTTTCAATCCGATAGCGAAACTGGTCACTGCCTTCCGATATTTTATATATATTATAGTGAAATATAAATATATTAAAATTAATAAATAAATAATCTTAATTTTATAAATTTAAAGAACCAATTGTTATAACAATGAGGTAATATTACTATATTAGAATATTTTTGTCTTGCTGTATGACTATAAACAAATAATTTAGTTGTTTTTCAATAACATAAAATAGAGAATTTATTGTTTTTATTATATATTCGTGTTGTATATAATGATTTAATTTTCTCGATTGTGATAATATTTATTTCTTTGATGACACAATCAAGGCTCTTTTCGAACTAATTCAATGAGTAATTCTTTTCAGTCTATTTTGTTGTTAATCTGTGCAAACGAGTATAAAAAATCAGAAAAGCCCTTACCTCTCAGTGTTGCCAACTGTTTAATAAATAAATTAAACATTACGATGATAATTTTATCAAAAGTTAATGTTTCCAATTTTATTTGACGAATTAAAATTTTATGTAGGTATATTTTTTATGTACATTTCTGATAGATATAATTTTATTCTACGGAAAAATAACCTTCGCTACTATATTTAATGGTTCATGAAGATTAGTAATAAAATATTTTAATGAGAATTGAGAATATTTAATTTTGATTTATGACGGATATTTATATAATATTTAATTATCAAATTACAATATATATTTTTAAATAAACATTTTAGACAATAAAGGTTAGGTTGCCACACATAGTAACGACTGACTTATCGGATTGAAAACTAGTGATTTTGAAATGTGAAAATCTCAACTGATCGTACAGTATCGCATCGGATCCAATGTAGGTGCTTCCGTATAAATAAACTATTTTGATTCCACGTGCGACTAAATCGGTCGGATTGCTCGGATAAAAATGGATGGGATCTCAGCGGATCCAATGTAGGCCCTCTCGATATATTTCAGTCATTTGGTTTGCATCCGAATTCTGATCTTATCGCATCGGATCCAATGTAAGTGCACCCTTATGATGGTCTCTCAGCCTCTTTGAAGTTGATACTCAGCTTGCACAACCATTTTCCTAGAAACAGTACAGTCTCTACCATGGATTGAATCTTGATACCCTTCAAGGACTGCAGTGGTATAGTTTTTTTTATTGGATAATTATTGTTTGTTAAAACGATAGGTTATTTTTATTGCTACATCATTGAACAGGGCCAAATAGATATAGATATAAGAGGCAGGAGCTAAATACTGACGATTAGCGAAGAATGGAGGATGTCAAAGAGCGCCTGCTATCAATTACCATCCACATCCTCATCAATCATCCGTTACAGAAAATTCTGAGCACAAGTGTTGTTTCATCCTCGCATCGTTGCCATCTCACGTATCGATCTATTGTTGGTTATCTTGATAATAATCGATTATTTTGTAGGATAGTTCTAACTGTTCTATAAGAAACTTTCGCAAAAATAAATGACAATTTTTTTCAGATTTTAGAGCATTTGTGAAACTCGATTATCCGAACGTTATATTATCCGTCCTGGCTCTGCGGGAAAAAAAGAGGGAGGGATGGACATTTCCAGACTAGAAAATAAGTTTGACGTGTATTTTCTCTAAGTTTTGTTTTCCTGAAACTATTATCAAATACTTACTGCTATACTTAAAATTATTAGATACTTAGCTGTCATAAAGAGAAAGTCTAGGTTGAAGCAAAATAAATATTAAAACTTTCTTTGTACCACAACCTTCATAAATATAATTATGTATGTACATATTTTTTTTTTTTTTTAAAGACAAAAGATAGGCCCTCGACTGGGATTTGAACCCGGAACCTTTGTCGTTGCAACCGTTGCTGGCAGGCGGCCTTAGATAGCTCAATTGGTAGAGCGGTGTCACGGTTAGACAAAGGTTCCGGATACAAATCCCGGTCGAGGGCCTATCTTTTCTCTTTAAAAGATAAAAATATTTAAAACTAAAAAAAAATGACCAATAATTATAAAAAATTATAAATAGTAATATGACGTAAGTCAATAAGATCCTAAAATTAAAATTAATGTTCAAAGAACTTCGTTCTAGTGTATTCATCGCAAAAATGGCGAGATCACTGGGACATGGGATCTATGAGAGAAAAGGTTTGTCCTCGGCCGGCAGGCGGCCTTCGATAGCACAATTGGTAGAGCGATGTCACGGTTCCAAGGTTCCGGGTTCAAATCCCGGTCGAGGGCCTATCTTTTCTCTTTAAAATATAAAAATATTTAAAACTAAAAAAAATGACCAATAATTATAAAACTTTTTTTTTTTTTAATTGCGTACATCTATTAAACTTGCGTACCACACATTAAAGTAATATTTTTTTTTATTCAACGTGGTAATGATTTTTAATTTTTTAAATTGATTTTCGATTATACGAAGTTTGGATTATCCGAACGCTCGACGACAATAGTTCAGATAATCGACGCTCTATTGTGGTAACTATAAAAATATTAACTGTATGAGAAGCAATGTTAATTATTTACATTTATTAATATTTTATTTATTACAATAAATACTACATATATGTAATAGGAGTACTATCATTAAACTTCTTTTGGGTTAAAGGTGTAAACCAATCATTAAATGATGCTTTATCTACCTACTGTATGCTTAGAACTTTAATTTGCTGTGCTGAAAGTCTAGGGTACTAATCCGGATGTGACAGATAAATTATTTAATCTGTTACCAGCATTAGGTGACTTTCAGGGCTAACCCAGCCTCTTATTAGGGGGGGTCTTGGCGAATGGGCGGGATTTCGGACAGATCACCTCTCTGCACAATCGTTGTCCTAGATACCGTATAGACTCAGATAGCAGTATAGACAATGTACTGCATCCAAGAACCTTCACGGGTTGTAGTGCTACAGGTTTTTTTAATTTAAATAAAACTGTTAACTGTATGTTATATGAAAATATGTTAGGACGTTCATGTAAAGAACCACTTGGCCTTGTTGTAACCAATAATGAAAGTGCACAACTAAATATTACATGAGAAATAGGAATCACAAAAATTCAGGAATGTTCTTATAATCTGGAATATTTAATATATCCGTTGAAATTTCGAATTACAATAGTTCTTCATTCGTAATTACAATACTTCATACTTTTGGACAATAAAGTAAAAATTTATTATTCAAAAGACATACTAGTGGCCGGCAAACAAATTCCATTAGTATTCTGTTTATCAATACATTTTATACAAATATATATATTGATAAAATACATTTTAAATAAATGTACCGCCTTGAAAGATACAGGGTGTTGCATTTTTAGAAATTTCTGAAGTTAAGAGCTATGATAATAAATATGTTCTCTCTTTTTTCTTTAATACGATTTTAACTTTTCCCTTTTCATTATTGTATAGCTTTGAATTCACTTGTCACTTACACTTCTTGAAGTCCAGAGAACTCCTATTATCCTCCATTTCTTTCAGACATTCATCCGAAAGACGAATTTCTCTTTCGGGAATTTAACAATGCAGACGGAAGAACAAAGAAATACGACCCGACAGACCGCAATGCAGCTCGAAGAGGGGAGTACGAAGATAGAACAATAAATTATTTAAGGGTGGGAAGAGGTAATCGACCCAGCCTCTCCGCCAGAAACTTCTGAAAGGACGGTCATCGCGTGATGGGCGACTGTTACGTTTCGGCCACGTCTTTCCGGCTACAGAACATTGAACGAGTAATGTTTAATATAATACCTTCAGAAGTTCCTTACTTTTAGCGAGTTCTGTTAACAAAGGAGTTCGGTACATTAATTTAAATACGGACAATATTTTTTGGATAAATGATTTGTTTAATATCCTGATGTAAATATATACAATATGTAAAGCAATTAAGAGGACCGCCATAAGCCCTTTAATAGTGGATAGTAAAATACCCATACACGCATCATATGTTTGCTGTTGTTCTTTGTTTGCTGAACATCCGTACAGCATTCTGCTCATTTTATTTATATATATTTTATATTACATTTGATACCAAGAAATTTTAACTTGATGTCTTTTTCTCGATTCGTAGGAATTTAAAATTTTTCAACTGATTAAAATTTTCATGACTCACTTACAGGCACATTATCACGGAATCCGATAGAGACTGAACTGCCTCTGTAGCAGGGATCTGATCAGAGAGATGTGCTTGGAGTGCCTTCAATGGTTGGTTTCTCCATACACTGTTCCTCGAGAATCCCTTAGGGGAGGTTTTAAGAAGAAGATCGCATACAAAAATGGCATTTGTATAATTTTTTAAATTACTATTTTTATTAATATTATTGAACTGATTAATGTTTTCTAAGCTAGTCTCTAGACAATTTTCTTTTTAATCTCCTCATAGGAAACCCAGGTAACAGTGAGTAAGAAAAAGGAAGAACGAGAGGATTTTGGTTACGTATATTTGGCGTAATACAGTGAAACTTTTCATGTCGTGTATAGTGTGAGTGCTAATAAACCAATATGCAACAACAATTTTTGTTAGAATTTTGGATTGCGTTGTTTGTATCTTGTATATATGGACGTATTTTGCCGAATTCCTGAGTTCACCACTATGTCCGATTAGTCCTTTGTTTCTAAGTCAATTATGTATGTATATTATGTATGTTGTATGTATGTTCCTTGTAAGTCTTTGGTCCAAGTAAAGTCCGTGATAGCGTATAGTATTCTTTATATGATTAATTTATTAACGTTAAGACCGTGGAAAAATTCCAACGAAAAGCCTTAAGTCTCCCAACTAAAACAGAATTAGAAATTATCTGTCCAATATTTCGCCCATTCAGGCATCCTCAGGGTAGAAAGAGAATAACAGCAAAACAAAACATGAATAATGCACCCAAGAAACATCCCACCACCTCCAAGGCTCAAATGCAACTAATGAATCATAAGGAAGGTTACTCGACCCCAGCTGGTTAAGGTTAGATAAAAACAGCTGATAGATACTTCAGAAATTCAAAATTCAATATACACTCACCAAATTTCAAAAAGCACCAAAGGAAAAATAAATAATAGCAAACATCACAAAACTTAAGACGAAAGACCATATGGAAAAATTAAAGTAAAAATGCAAGAAAAAAAAAATCATTATCAAGAAACCAGTGGACCTACGGCTATTCCACAAAATATATTAATATTGAAAAGTAAAAAAGAGACCTTACATAAATGTTAAGATACTGGTTTCTTGATAATGATAATTTTTTTTCTTGCATTTTACTTTCATTTTTTCATATGGTCTTTCGTCTTAAGTTTTGTGATGTTTATTTATTATTTATTTTTCCTGTGGTGCTTTTTGAAATTTGGTGAGTGTATATTGAATTATGAATTTCTGAAGTATCTATCAGCTGTTTTTATCTAACCTTAAC
This sequence comes from Arma custos, assembly GCA_037127475.1. Lineage (NCBI taxonomy): Eukaryota > Metazoa > Arthropoda > Insecta > Hemiptera > Pentatomidae > Arma > Arma custos. The sequence goes on along the minus strand of CM073764.1, from coordinate 134,566,294 downwards.
CAGCTGGGGTCGAGTAACCTTCCTTATGGTTCATTAGTTGCATTTGAGCCTTCGAGGTGGTGGGATGTTTCTTGGGTGCATTATTCATGTTTTGTTTTGCTGTTATTCTCTTTCTACCCTGAGGATGCCTGAATGGGCGAAATATTGGACAGATAATTTATATTTCTGTTTTAATTTGGAGACTTAAGGCTTTTCGTTGGAATTTTTCCACGGTCTTAACATTTATGTAAGGTCTCTTTTTTACTTTTCAATATTAATTTATTGACATTTTCGACATCCTTATTCCAGGCAAGGCATTGTTGAATTGCAGCTTGCTTGCATTATTATCTTTCCTGCAGGACATGAGCATTGGCGATATGCAATGCCGTGATTACTATAATAAACTATAATCATTTAAGTAAAACTTTAGTTACTGTAATAAAGTGATAACCGGAGACTACATGAGCGGTGCGCCTAGAAAGGAATTAAGACACGACCAACAGTTAACGGTGTGCCTGCCAACCAGAGCATACAGTCCAGTGTGTTCTATGTCTCGTATAGTCTATTTTATAGTAATTAATGTTTATATTATATTATATTTATTTATAATATTAGTATATAAAGATTATATTTAAAAAATATATAGAGTTTGAAAAGTTAGTCCAGAAGAATAGAGATAAAACTAATAAAATCTGAGAATATATTTACAACCCCGGTGAGTAAGCGGTTATGTTTAATTTTCTCTTTTTAACGTTCCTTCAGAATGAAAAGAAAGTCAAAATAGGCATATGAAAATTTAAATCTTATTAAGCAACGGGGATCTCCCGAAATGCCCGGAAAATGAAAAAAATCCTCGCATATTCCGGTTTATAAAAAAGACCTGAGGACGAATTGTGATAAAGGGCGGAATCCGCTCCGAATGTTTGTAAAATATTGTCGTAAGCCCTATATTTGTTTAAGACGAATTTCGGTATTCGCTGAGGATATTATCCGAGATTAGCGATGAGGCTTTAGGCAAAACGATTTACTTATTAATCAAATATTTATCACGACGATTAAGATGGGATTCTAACAAACAAATAACCATAAAGTGAATAAGCAGGAAGCCATCGATATATGGTCGGTGCTATCGATATATGGTTGATCGTATCGGCACCGAACTTTTAGGCTTAATACGATTCTCTATTTCATTATAGTGTTAATCAGCCTTATAAAATTACATTATGTCGTTGTTGACTTATTTGAGATAATTGAAAAAATGTTTGCTATTGTTTTAATTATGTTTTTCTTGTTAATTATTATAACCATATTGCAGGAAACATATTTTATTTCGGCTTAATTATGTCTACGGCAGAGTAAACAGATTTACTTATAACCAACTCATTGACCAAGTTCATCGAAGTATGCCACGATGAAGGGCCCTACAAGGAACCCTTTGAACCAAGGGTTCTTATCTTCGATTCATTAGACCCGACATAAGAAGGCGGAGGAGGGTCGAGTGTTGTTTGTTGTTGTAGCCGTCTGTGTTGTTGCAGCTGATGCGCACGCAGCAGCTGCACAGGCTGATTCTAGCTCCTCTTGTCTGGAAAACTCTTTGCCTAACCTCCAAGTTTCCACATTTCCGCCATGTCCTGTCGCAAGTCGGCTCTTTGATGCTATTGCCCACTAGCCAGTTGCACCACCGGCAGCGCTGCGGTCGCCGTCTTCAGTCTTATTGTACTCTCTTCCCAGATCTCTTTTGAAACGTTCTCTCCTCAACCTTAAATGATCCTTGACTTAGCCTTATTCAGAAACAATAGCCAGTTGCGATGGCCATATTGCAAATCTTCAATTCAATATTTTAAGTATCTATTCGAGAAACGGTGATATTGATCATTACACAGCAGTACAGAAGATTTATTGGACATCTATTTAGTTTACAGTAATATTACAATATTACAGTTTTCAGCATAGTCACTTCTTGGCTAAAAAATGTCTATTTCATGTGACACAAAGTCCTCCTTTATTGCCATTTCTACGAAATCTAAATTCACAAGATAAGACCAATAATTTATTGCACATAAATTAACCTTGCATTTTATTTAAGTTATCTTATATTAGCAAATAATCAATAAAACGATTACTATAAAATATTCTTAGTATAGATTTATGGTATCTGTTCCGTAGGTTGTCGCTTCGAGTTGAGTTACAATTTTAACTATTTATTCTTTTAATTTTTATATTTCCAAAAAATACAAGTTATCGTGATCTCTAGTAGGAAAAAAATAATTTAATTATGGGTAATGAGTGGATTTCGACAATCATTTCATCAAGAAATAAAAGTTTAACCTAAGATTTCGGAGTATAGATGACTAGCTTATGCCCGCGTCTTCGCTCGCGTGGAATTTGGTCTGCCACATAAAGTTTTGTGAAAGATCATTTAAAATAAATAATTTACTTATTTTTTAAAAATATAAGTTACTCGTACATCCAAAATTTCAGATGTCTAACTTAAAACTGACGGATTCTATACAATCTTTGAACCTCTATTATATTAAAGAGAGAACCCTTGGGGTGGAATTATCTAAATTTCTTTCTTAAACTATACAAAGAACCTATCTACAAATTTCAAGATGCAAAGTTCCTGATTTGCCTTTAATTATGTACTATAACGGGGGGCACATGCCCCTGTGCCCCCACATAAATTTGCCCTTGCTGTTGCCTATGATGTATAACCTATTTTACTCAATAATTTTCATCCAAATTCGTCCAGTAGTTTTTGCGTGAATGAGAGACAAACATACAAACTGTAACATTTAAAAGTAGTAAGATTAGTAGGATATCAAAACAAATAGTTTCACTTATGTTCTTTCTGTTATTTTAACAACTATTATCATGTGATTTATGCCTCTATTTATGTCCTATAAAGGATTCTCCACAATACCTAAAAAACAGTCGGGGTGGGGGGGGGTATGGGCCCCCATGCGCCCCTCCTAAATCCGCGCTTGCTATAGCCTATGTGTTATTCTGATGTATAACCTATATTTCTGTCAAGTTTCATCCAAATTCGTCCATTAGTTTTTGCGTGAAAGAGAGACAAACAAAAACTTTCACATTTATAATATTAGTAAGATATATGTTTGTTGAAACTTTCATTTCTAGATTAAATGATTACCGAAGTATAAACATTTCACATTATTTAATGAATGAAAAGTTAAACTTCGTTGTGGCTCAAATCGAAGCGACAACCTGTAATATTATTGTTGTAGGCAGTGCTTACAGCGCTTTGTTGCGGGTTCGAAATGAGGTATTGTAGATTTTGTCTGTTAATAACCACGATTCAACCCTTTAATATCTAGAGAAATTCATAGATGTTACCTACTATTAAGTGGGTACCTTCAATTGATAATATTAACTGGGAAATCTCAGATCAATTCCCAGCAGAATCGCTAGCTTGGAAAATATACTTTGTCTGTCAGTTACTGACCCAAAAATCCTTCGTGGGTTACATTTTGCTTTTAAATTCCATTTTTACACTAATATTGTGAATGAAGTCAATTAAAAATCACATATGTGTTGTTATAAGTTTATTTATTATTGTTATATACTTTTAATAATGCACGATGATTTTTTTCAGGTGAGTGTTCGATTGCTTGTTCCATCATTTTTGTACGTAAGCACAATTATTTTTTTGATTATTTGTAATAGTTTGTGCATGGATTATATTTAATATTAATCTACTAGAATATAAAGTATCCAATGATTTTAACCCGGGGCCTTTGGCAAGGCAACTCTATAACTATTTCGAAAATAAATATTAATCAGTAGATCATAAAGTAAACTTTTTTTGTTTATATTATCATTAATATTTCAAGTTGAAATTTTAATTAATTCTTTAAATAGAAGAACAAAAACCTATTTCCAGTAAAAAAATTTTGTATTCCTTATTTTCGAGATACGTTTCGGCCTAGGCCATTCTCAATCTTCTATTCTAATTGTTTCATTTTTTTACTTATTTTTTCATCTCAATATAAGTTGTTTTTATTCCATTTAAATTTTTTTTCAAATTCAGAGGGAACCATATCCTCAATAGTCATTTAATAATTATTAAATTATTAATATTATATTGTTTTAATATTAATATTATATAATTAATATAATATTATATTAATAATTATTAAATGGCTATAGAGGATATGGTTCCCTCAGAATTTGAAAAAAAAATTTAAATGGAATAATAACAACTTATATTGAGATGAATGATTTATGGTCAAATTGTTAACCATATAAGAAGTAAAAAAATGAAACAATTAGAATAGAAGATTGAGAATGGCCAAGGCCGAAACGTATCTTGGAAAATAAGGAATAAACATTTTTTTTTACTGGAAATAGGTTTTTGTTCTCCTATTTAAAGAATATATTATATGATTGAGTCCAGTTGACATTTTTAAAAAAAATTTTAATTAATTTTATTAATACCAAGTCTGGTATCCGGGCTTGCTCTACAAACTCCGCAAATTCCTACCCTCTACATACTTTCTCATCCTACAATCCTATCTCACAAATAGAACTTTCCAAGTAAATCATAACAATGTCTATTCGTCCCTCTTTTCCCAATCTGCTGGTGTTCCTCAAGGTAGTATCCTTGGTCCAATCCTATATACAGTTTATACAGCTGACATCCCAACTCATCCTAATACTATCCTTACCACGTATGCTGATGATACATGTGTATTATCAGTCAACACCAATCCAGTTATTGCATCCCAAAGCCTCCAATCCCATATCACTGATCTTGAAGAATGGTGTCAAAACTGGAGAATTAAAATAAATTCTCAAAAATCGCATCAAATCACTTTTACCTTACGTCGTAAACCAATGACTTCCTGCTCTACAGTATCCTTTAATAATATCCCTCTGGTGCCTTTAGAACAGATCCGATACTTAGGGTTGCACCTTGACAAACGATTAACCTGGAATCCTCATACAAGACTGAAAAAGACAAGAAACCGCACGACGTTTCAGGCTACTTCAATACTTACTAGACAAACGCTCTAAGCTCCCTATTAACTACAAAAGACTCATCTACATGACCATCATACGACCTATTTGGACTTACGGAGTAGAGCTTTGGGGCTCCACTAAGGCATCGAATTCCTCTCGTATCCAATCCTTACAGTCCAAAATCCTTCGTAAAATCCTCAATGCTCCTTATTTTGTTAAGAATAAACTCATCCATAACGACCTTAATGTCCCTTTTGTTGCTGATTTGGCCCGAATCCGGTATCTATCCTTTCATAGCAAACTTCATTCCCACTCAAACCCTCTAGTTTCAAACCTAGCTTCCTCTTCAATTCCCGATAATTTTATAAATAATGATATAAATTAAACTAAAAAATAGTAGCTATTTATCATATTTACTTAGGATATAGGGGACGTGGCAATTAGTTACCCCCACCTCACCCCAAAAAATATGCCAATTTGGATTTGACATTTACAATGTAACATAGGTGAACAAATACATGGAATAAACATTTTTATTACGGCAGTAAAAGTTTTCAGCCATTTTTGTTGTCATTTGTTCATGGCCGATGGAATTTCACATTCTTCCAAGATTTTCTCTTTTGCTTTATTTAATGCTAGTGACTTCGGAGATCTAAAAAGCCACGTGTGATTAAGGCGAAGAATGTTTCATCTCACGGATTAAACAATTTCTCTTTTTTCTCTATTGTGTTATTTCATCTTTTAAATTTTCTTTATTTTATATTTTGAAATGTGGTTGTATTTCGCAGAGCTGTCTTTGTGTTTTGCCAGTCAGAAAGTTCCACAATTAAAAATAAAAATACAGTAATAATAATACCAATATTTTACACTAATTAAAAAAAAAATTATCGTTAAATGATTTTTAATAAGATTCCTGCCCAGAATTTTAAGTATAAAAATACTTTTTTAAGTATAAAAATACTCCCTGTTCATCACTTAGTTATAAATTTAGGTATGCTATGTCTATCTAAATGCTAAATAACAAATATTTAATCAATATGTTTAAATATTTGGTTGAACCAAAATTGTTTCTGATAATATAGCCAAAATTTAGTACATTTTTTCCTATTAAAGTTTTTTTGTTTCATTTAATGTCATGTTAAGCTAAGAATAATCGGGGGGGGAGTCCAAAATTTTGTCGAAAAGTTTAATTAAGTTAGGAACCTTTTACGCGTACCTGACACCGCACAGTCTTATGATTCCCATTTTTCGTCCCTTCCGAAGGACGTCATAACCAAGGATTTTTTACTGCTTTGAAAACATTCTAAAATTCCATATTTAAATGAATGAATTCCATTACAATCTAGATTTTTATAACTGAAATCTGATTAGAACTTCATTCATTGTAACAGTTACGGTTTATCAATCGCAAGCAAAATATATTTTTTAATTATTAATCTTAATACCAAATTTGAGAAGTTTTGTTATGTTAATTTTATTTATGTTATATTCACATCATATTTTATATTAATACAACTTCTTTCTAACTGTATACAGTTATAATATTAACTTCCCTTACTTATATTTTCTATTTTCTTTTCATACTTTAGAGTTCATATTTATAAACATTATTTTCAATTTTTAATTTTTGAGATTTATCAATTTTTTCTTTCTACATATGCTTGTATTATTACATTTTACCTATGTAACCTCTAGAAGTTTGGTATCATTCCATTTATATCTATAATTAAACTAGTTTTTTCTAAATCCTTCATACTCCATCCCTTTTTTTATATTTTAATCTTCTCATTTTGTATCTTTTTGTTTATCTCCTCATTTTTCTTTCCCTTTATAATCTGTTTACATTTTATCCTTTCTATACATTTTTTTTCTGTATTTTATATTCGTATTCTTTAATTATTATATCTGTCACTATTTTAATTTTTTTATATTCTGTAACCACTTTTATATTAATTATCTTTAATCATCATATCTATTCACTATTTCGTCATATCTAGTCACTATTTTAATTTCCACATTACTTGTCACCATATTCTTGTTACTGCAACGTTTTTTATATGTTTTTCTGCTTGTCTCTCTCTAAGGTGTTTTTATTGACTGCACCCCCAACTATTTCTTCCTTATATTTTGTGAAGTTTTGGATTATATTTTTATGTAATTGTTGTAATGATTTCAGCGATACGGATATGAGAGAAATTTCAAAAATAATCTGGGCGTCTGTTAGACTTGTAATAAGTATTTATTATATAATTAAATATTAATATTAAAAAAACTTGAATGTAATATATTTAAAAAAAAAGGTAGAGAAGGCAGGTGAACCACGTCACTTTTCGACAAGGGCCATTCTTCTGCAACTTTACGACCTTGCTCCGACAAATGGCTCTGCTGCAAAGGTTAAAGCATGCCATTTTTTTCTCTGTTAAAAAAAAAGTCAGGGGAAATATTATACATCTGATATAATTTATTACACTGGATTTCTCACTTAACAACATGAAATAAATTGTTTAAAAACAGTGCATAGTTCAATTTATTAAAATAATGCATATGATATTGCTACACCCCGACAATGCCGGAAGATTAGTCCAACTTCATTTGTCATAGGCTTAGAAAAAAACCAATGAAACTAAATAAATAAACTTTTTTTATTTTTTAAAGAGAAAAGATAGGCCCTCGACCGGGATTTGAACCCGGAACCTTTGTCTTACCGTGACATCGCTCTGCCAATTGAGCTATCAAGGTCCCTCCCAGTCGAGGACTAACCTTCTCTCTTTTTAGATCCTAAAGCCCCAGAGTACTCCCGCCATTTTTGCGATGAATACACTAGAACGAAGTTCTTTGAACATTAATTTTAATTTAGGATCTTATTGACTTTCGTCATATTATTATTTATAATTTTTTATAATTATTGGTCATTTTTTATGAGTTATAAATATTTTTATTTTTTAAAGAGAAAAGATAGGCCCTCGACCGGGATTTGAACCCGGAACCTTTGTCTTACCGTGACATCGCTCTGCCAATTGAGCTATCAAGGTCCCTCCCAGTCGAGGACTAACCTTCTCTCTTTTTAGATCCTAAAGCCCCAGAGTACTCCCGCCATTTTTGCGATGAATACACTAGAACGAAGTTCTTTGAACATTAATTTTGTCACGGTAAGACAAAGGTTCCGGGTTCAAATCCCGGTCGAGGGCCTATCTTTTCTCTTTAAAAAATAAAAATATTTATAACTCATAAAAAATGACCAATAATTATAAAAAATTATAAATAATAATATGACGAAAGTCAATAAGATCCTAAATTAAAATTAATGTTCAAAGAACTTCGTTCTAGTGTATTCATCGCAAAAATGGCGGGAGTACTCTGGGGCTTTAGGATCTAAAAAGAGAGAAGGTTAGTCCTCGACTGGGAGGGACCTTGATAGCTCAATTGGCAGAGCGATGTCACGGTAAGACAAAGGTTCCGGGTTCAAATCCCGGTCGAGGGCCTATCTTTTCTCTTTAAAAAATAAAAATATTTATAACTCATAAAAAATGACCAATAATTATAAAAAATTATAAATAATAATATGACGAAAGTCAATAAGATCCTAAATTAAAATTAATGTTCAAAGAACTTCGTTCTAGTGTATTCATCGCAAAAATGGCGGGAGTACTCTGGGGCTTTAGGATCTAAAAAGAGAGAAGGTTAGTCCTCGACTGGGAGGGACCTTGATAGCTCAATTGGCAGAGCGATGTCACGGTAAGACAAAGGTTCCGGGTTCAAATCCCGGTCGAGGGCCTATCTTTTCTCTTTAAAAAATAAAAATATTTATAACTCATAAAAAATGACCAATAATTATAAAAAATTATAAATAAATAAACATGAGAATTGCTTCAGCTTCTTGTTACTTACCGTATGTGCTTACGGCAGTATTTTAATTAAAGTGATTCCCTTTTTTTTAAAATTTAATAAGAGTATAGCTGAATGGTAAACGTCCGAGGCGTAGGTGGGAGGCTTGCGCTAAGTGTGATATACATCACCACTGACATAATAATAATAATAATGATAATGTCTTTATTTATTCTGGGGCAAGTCCCTATAAAATAACAATACAGGTATTGTAAGCTATTACTATATGCCTTAGAGTGAAAAATAATCACATTTAATTAATTATTACAAGTAATTTAATAAGTGAAAAATGAAAAAAAAAAATGTGAATTACCTAAAATAACAATATTTTAAGAACAGATTAGAAGAAAAGAAAGAAAACAAAAAATTAGTTAACAATAATTATATAAGAGAAACAATTTATGATTACATATACATCAAATGTATGTCAACAAAAAATAAAAATGAAGAAAAATTGAACAATATTATCAGAGATTTACATTTCATCTCTTTTTGTCCTTTTTATTCTTTTTCAATATCTATCTATATGATATCAATAATACACATGCACGTGGTTTAAATTCCACACACTCATATATATATATATTCTAGCTTTTTCCCGCGGCTTCGCTCGCGTAGAATTTGGACTACCGCATAAAGTTTCTTGACAGTGCTTTTTAACAATAGTTTAAAATTATAAATAATTTAATGTTTTTCACTATAGGTTACTTGTACAAAATTTCAGATGTCAACTTCAAAACTGACGGATTCCATACAACATTTGAACCCTTATTATAATAAGGGTGGAATTATCCAAACTTCTTTCTTAAATCATACAAAGGACCTATCTGCAAATTTCAAGATGCTAAGTTCCTGATTTCCCTTTAATTATGTACCATAATGGATTCTCCACAGAACAAAAAAACTGTCTAGGGAGGGGCACGTGCCCCCTTGCCCATCCAAACCCGCACTTGCTGTAGCCTATGTGTTATTCTGATGTATAACCTATATTACTGTAAAGTTTCCTCCAAATCCGTTCAGTAGTTTTTGCGAGAAAGAGAGACAAACATACAAACTTTCATATTTATAATATTAGTAAGATATATATATATATATATATATATATATATATATATATATATATATATATATATATATATATATATATATATAATAACACACATAAATGTACATTAAAAAACATCATTCATTCATCGAATAGAGAGAAGATTAATTCAATACATACTGCTATGGACGAAAAAAAACTAACCGTGCTAGTTCTACTCGACTTTTCAAAAGCTTTCGATTCGCTGAACCATTCCATCCTTTTCTCTAAACTAAAATCTCTCCCCTTTTCCAGCAGTTCCATACTCTGGGTCCAAGCTTTCCTCTCGGATAGGACTCGAGCAGTCTCCATCCCTAATCAACCACTATCCTCTTTCCTTCCGCCGAACACAGGAGTGGCACAGGGTTCAAGTATTTCCCCATTCCTTTTAAACTGTTACATTAATGACCTTCCCAAATCAATCCTCCACTGTTTCAACCATTTGTACGCCGAGGATTCCCAGATCTATTAGTCCTTTCCTCCATCTGAAATAATAGCTGTATTTGGCAATATTCAAGGGGACCTAGATAGAATAAGTACCTGGACAAACTTGAATAAACTGTCGTTGAATGCTGCGAAAACTCAGGCCAACCTAATTGATTCCAACATCCTTCTTAAATCTATCAACTCACTTCCCCGATTAACCTTAAATAATACAAAAGACTCATTTACATGACAGTTATCAGACCTATTTGAACATACGGAGTTGAGCTTTGTGGCTCTACTAAACCATCCAATTCATCTCGTATCCAATCCTTACAATCCAAAATCCTTCGTAATATCCTCAATGCTCCTTATTATGTCACAAACAAACTCATCCATCATGATCTTAATATCCCATATGTTGCTGATTTGGCCCAAACTAGACACCTATCCTTCCATGAAAAGCTCCATACACACTCGAATCCGCTAGTCTCTCGACTTGCTCCCCATAATATTCCTGATAACCCTCCGAGGCGTCTGAAAAGAAGATGGCCTCGAGACCTTCTACTATAAAACTTCATTGGAGTGCTATCAATGGATAGTTTCTCCACAAGTGATTTTTTGTTCATGTCCTTTTTTCATACAGCAGATTTACTTGATGTAATATAATTACAGTTGTCAATATCAATAAAATAAAATAAAAATAAAAAACCTTAAATAATCGCCCTATTGCCTTCAGTTCCTCTGTTAGAAACCTCGGGATCATTTTCGACCAATACCTCTCATGAAAACCCCACGTTGCCCAAATTTCCCCATAAGTTGTGTGGCATATGGTGTATTGTAAATGTGCCTGTTTTTTAAATTTTAATTTTGTATTACATTTTCTGATTCTCTACCTGTTTAGTTATTTATTTTCAAGATATTATGTAAATACTGTTTTATTCTGACGTAGGCCTTTGGCCAGATAAATATTTATTTAAGTTTGTTCATCTCTGTTATTCTAAAGGAACCTGGTCCCAGAATAAAATTATTTGTCTATTCTATATCGGATTTGGGTTCGTGTAGGTTGTTTGTGAGCTGAAATTGGCGGCATCGGCATTGTGCTTGTTTCTTCGTTTTATTGCCATTTCCTTTACAAAAGAGACTATAACGCCCAAGTTCATAGGAAAACTGTTTAAATGCAAAACGAGTCAATAACGTTGCAAAATACACGATGGAAGTTTTGAAAATATCTGAAATATTTATATATAAATAAAAGATATGCTAAAAAAAAAATATGCTATTTACAAAGCATGTATTTAGAACATAAATGAAAACGAGTAGATTTTTACAATACTATTTTTGTATTTTTTAATGGTTAATCTATTTCAAATAAAAAGGTTTAAAATCACTCACGTTTAAAAAGGTTTATGCATAAGATGGATAATGATTATTTTTTATTTAATATTTTTATTTAATAATTTGAGCTGAAAAGTATTTATAAAAAATCGTTTTTTATATTTTTTAAACATAAATTAGTAACTAATACTGTGTAAATTATACGAAATACTATTAAAATTAATTAATGAGTGAAGATTACCGTGCTCTTTATCCAGGTTAGATAATTAGTCGAGGATCGATTCGCGCCTCGACAGTACGAGCCCTGCTGGCTCGAGTTGATAGCATTCCTTAACGATCCGTTCTGTCCAATCCTGTTCTCTCCCAATTTATTCTGTCACTTTTAATGAATTTAGGGAGATTAACATGAAAGGAGGAATGCAAATCATGATGGGATCAATCCCTATTCCATTCTATTCTGCTTTGTGATCTAGCATGGAAATTCAGCTTGAAAAAAAAATAATAAAACCCATGAAGTTTTGACAACATGCTTGGGACTGTGCTGTCTCCAATACAACGGTTGTTTACAACGTTTTTAGTTATACAGCGAAGTTCATTTTAGGCCTGTTATACCATGTCTCTTTAAGTCTAATTTTTGAAATTTTACAGAACAAAAAAAACACAACTGAAAGATGTGAATTTCTAAGAAAACGGAATGATTTTTCAGGTTTACTATAATAACTTTTTTTAGCACAAAGATAGCTTCAAACTCATTGAAATGACTTGAAAAATACTTTTTTAATCTTTGTTTTTTTTGTTACTTTTTTTTTGTCGAATGCAACAACACTTCAAAGTGAACACTCAAAATGAACTTCATGTGTATGTCTGTGGCCGAACTGTTGAGCTAAGAACATGCCGGGATTTAGGATAAGTAGGATTTTTTTTCCTTTTTTGACCTGGTGGCCATTACATATTAATGAATTACTCATGCTATTTTCTCTAAAACTTAAATAACTTTTTAAGGCAATGATCCATTCATTTTTTTTTTCACCCACAGTCCATAAATGATGGTCATGGATCTCAAAATTAGAAAGCAGAGAAGTGAAAACAAAAGTGTATTTCTGATTATGATCGTGTTATAATGACCACATGTTTGTTTTTTTGTGTGTATTAAAGCCAAAAAAGCAATTTCAGAGAAAAAAAAGTTATATTTTTTTTTCAAATATTCAGAATGAACCAGAATCCGAATTTCAGGTTTCCTACCTTAGCAAAGAAAAAAAAATGTTGAAATATTAATACATTTATTCCTGGTTGCATTCAAATAACATAATAATTATGTTATTTTGTCATTATGTTCATTATGGATGACTGTATTCATAGCAAAGTAAGATGCGTTTTGGATTGTAAGGATCGGGTACTAGAGGGATTCTAAGGCTTAGCGGACGCCCAATGCTTTACTTCGCAAGTCCAAATAGTTCTTATAAAGTATATGAGCGTTTGTCTAGTAACTGTTGAAGTAGCCTGAAACGGTCAGTATTTAAATAAAAATCTATATGATATACTTAGGTTTTTTATATGATAGAAAGTTTTTTAAAGTTAAAAGTTTAAGTTCCTTTTTAATGACCGCACCAGTTTTAGTTCATTATTACATTAGAACACTCTAAGATGGAGGCATTGGTCATTTTTGACATTTGTCCATTGAAAAACGTCCTGTGATACACAGATGGTTATATTTTTTTCTCTCAGTGGAATTTATTACTATATATTTGTTTCGCTTCGAATAATATATACAGGGTACTTATGTATATAAAAAAAATTACTTACCATTTTTGGGAACTATTACGAGTGCGGTAATTCAAAAATTTACTCCTAAATCATTTCGATATTAATGAAAAATCATTTATCTTTACGCCCTTTAGCATAATATATATCTTACAATATTTAAGTGCCCGACCTTTCTGGAAATGCTCCCGCGACGAATTAACCAGATGATTTAGCGGTGGGACTATGCGGGGGTTAGTACCTTATCCGGGAGGTGCAATGGCCAGCATGCCCTAATTGATCTGATTTATTTCCTCTTAGCGCTGGATTCGGTTCAATGTCCTATCTGCATTTCAAATTACTGTGAGAGAAAAATAACAGTTCTCTGCAGCGAATGGAACTCTGCGGTTCTACAATTCAGCACTAGGTACCGCCTCTGGTTTAACAGAGAGTATTTCGAGCTGGTCTTCTTCAAAATTAATTCAGAGCCATATTAAGAATGTTCTTTAATAATTATATCAAAAGGATTTGGAAATTCGTAGTCTCGATGCCGATATCATCGATCGATGGTCATAAACTTCCATCCTCGGATCACAACCCAAATCCAAGCCTTTAAGGTCATCCTCATAACTTTATCCTCCCACCTATACCTCGTAATACCATAACATCAGATATTTTAGACGGGAGAGAGTAAATTTCCTGGCCTTTTGAGAGTGGAACATGACGCAGGATGTATTGTCATAAAAATGTGACTTAATCGTGTTCGTTCAATGAAATTATGGAGTATATTATCAGAGCTAGGGGGTGACTTTGTTGATGTACCTAGAATTTTTATCAACTCAGTTGAAAGTTCTTGGCTCGTACTGGAGTTTCCGATTTTATCGAAAGATTTTATCGTACCTGTTAAAAAACAATGTAAATTCCTGTAGCGTTATTGTCGTAATGTGAAAATATGGAAATTATATTAGCATAAACTGCTTAGAGATTTTCTATTTATATGATTTTTAGACGTCCAGGTCAGTACTATGACTACATCATAACAAATATACCATTCGGAAATAATATATCTTCTATTTCTATATTTTGTATCATATCCCATTAGATTTACAATGATGGAAGATTTAATCCTTTGGCCAAAATTACATAGAACACGATACTAAATTATACTAGACTGCATGATCAGGTTCGAAAACTAGTTTTGTTTTCAAAATAATGCATTGTTTGAAATTCTTATATGTAAAATTTTAGGCCAAGGGTAGTTAGATGCGTTCTGAAAATGGCAACTTTCAATCCTGTGACGCAATTTCTGTAGAAAATTCATTAATTGAAATATTTAGAGGACTATATTAATAAGGCTGTTTTTTTTTTTGTTTTTTTTCTCTTTATATTTCCATCCACACCTGTCAAATACAAATTGACAATCATCAGATTGGCTGACTGAAGAAAAAAATACAAAATGACATGGAAGGCATGACGAAGAACAGTAGCCAACAACTACCTCTCCATTGGCTTGCTTTAATTTCCTACTGTAATAGATCCCTCATCCACGTCCTTTTCAGTCTCCTCCTAGTGTTCTCAGGCATGAGAGTAGTGGCCATTTGTTGTATCAATGGGTTTGGGTGTCCGTATAGTTTTTCTTAAAAGCGTTTGTAGTACGTTCGTATGTGTTCGTCAACCGTTTTTATTTTTAAGTCAGTATGGAGAGTTTTGTTATTGACGTACCATGGTGCATTAGTGATAAGTCTAAGTACTTTTGACTGAAAAGTTTGTAGTCGTTTTCTGTGAGTCTGTTTAGTGATGCCGTAGACTTGTAAAGCTTATGTCCAAACTGGTTTCAGTAAGTAAGTGTACGTATTTAATTTCTGTCTTAAATCTAATTTGGAGTTTTTCCTGAATAGCGAGTACATTAATTTGAGTTTGTGATTTAGTGATTGGCGTTTCATCTTAACGTGAGGACCCCATGTAATAATGCTGTTTAAACCGTTAAAAAAAATATACCTATAAATATAAAAGCAACTGTAATGAACGTATCTATCAGTACCTTAGAATGTATCAGGAAACCTCTAGATACATGATTCGAAGCAGGGTTTAGGAAAAAAAATATCCTGTGGGATCGAGAGAACCTTTTTAATACTAACCCTGCTTTTCTATAATGTGGATTATACTAAATATATACAGTCACCTTATAAACGGAATGATCTATAACAATTACTGATCTCGAGACTGCTAATAAGTTGTAAAGCTCCAGTTTTGTGATCGAACATTCTGTGGACTTAATAAAAAAAAACAAAAAAACTTGACCATATCGTCGATACAAATGCGAAGTATCAAAAGTAAAAAAACAACACTTTTCTGTAAAAGTGAAAATACTGTTTTAAGGTTCTTTCGAAATTACATCAAGTGTATTTTACCTGTTATTTTAGGTTGTTTTGTACCTTACAGGTGACTGTACGAATTTAGTAGTAAAAATCCACCCTAAAGCAAACGCTATAATTGTTATAAAGCATCTGGGCTATATATAATTAAGTATTTGCTTTTTGTTATAATGCAATTGGGAAAAACCACAAAGCCTTATGTTTCAAAAATACACCCACTTACCAGTCGACGTTTCGCCTATTCAGGCATTATCAAGACACCAAAAACAAAAAGGGGTTATGTGAATCGCATCTCGAAGAAAAAAGTGCAATACATCCCAACGATCAGTTGTAACAGTTGTATGTTGAACGTCTTGGTGGTGGGGTGCTGTCTCATGTTTGGAGCCTGTTTGGGCTGTTGATTGTTGGGATGTATTACACCTTTTTTTTCGAGATGTGATTCACATAACCCCCTTTTTGTTTTTGGTGTCTTGATAATGCCTGAATAGGCGAAACTTCGACTGGTAAGTGGGTGTATTTTTGAAACATAAGGCTTTGCATTGTGGTTTTTCCCAATTGCATTATAATAAATAATAGTGTTTCTTTTTGAGTTTTTGGCTCTATTTTAGTATTTGCTTTTTGCTTTTATAGCAAACGCTATATATATAAGCAAACGTTTCTAAAGCCTTATAATTTTTATTTTTAAATTGTATTTAAAGAACATTAGAATCAAGAGTTCTAATCATTTATACCTGAATAGAAATAGTATTATTGATAGACAATAGTAAGTTCAAAGGGTATTATATAATTTAACACACAGAGAAAGTAAGTACCCTCAATTAGTTGCAAATATTATCAGAGCTGCGATCTGGCTCTGTTGAGGTCGCCATTATTAAGTTCAGATAGATCCAAACATTCTCAAAGAAATCGCCTAATTCCCCCCCTTCCCGCTTTCTATCTTAAACTCATTGCCGTGGAGCCATTGGATTGATTTCACCTCAAATTTAGTTTGGCCATTACTTCAAACCAATTATTTTTGCCTCTCTTTCTTTAAAAATTGTTCACTTCCTTTATCTTACGGAACTAAGCTCCAAGAAACCATGAAATTTTTCCCGTATCCAATTCTTACAATCCCCTAGGTCCTTCGAACAATCCTTAATGCTCCTTATCATGCCATGGATAAATTTTTCCATAAATATTTGTATTTAGGAAGGCAACATATATTAGGGAAAAAAACCATTATCCAGTCTGTATGTATCTCACTAATATTATAAATGTGAAAGTTTGTATGTTTGTCTCTCTTTCACACAAAAACTACTGAACGGATTTAGATGAAACTTTACAGTAATATAGGTTATACATCAGAATAACACATAGGCTACAGCAAGTGCGGGTTTGGATGGGCAAGGGGGCACGTGCCCCTCCCTAGACAGTTTTTTTGTTCTGTGGAGAATCCATTATGGTACATAATTAAAGGGAAATCAGGAACTTAGCATCTTGAAATTTGCAGATAGGTTCTTTGTAGAATTTATAAAAGAAATTCACCTAATTCCACCTCCAACGGTTTCCCCCTTAATATAATATGGGTTCAAAGATTGTATGGAATCCGTCAGTTTTGAAGTTAGACATCTGAAATTTTGGATGTACGAGTAACTTATAGTTAAAAAAAAAATTAAATTATATATTTAAAATGATCTGTCATGAAACTATGTGGCAGACCAAATTCCACGCGAGCGAAGCCGCGGGGGCAAAAGCTAGTTCTTAATATATTAAAATGAATTTCGACAAACCGATGTCATTTTCAATCTTTTTGACAATTCTTCTGCATTAATTAATAATCATATATAACTTTAAAAAGTTATAAGTCACAAATCTGTAAAAAATAACAATTGTAATGAGAAAAATACATCGATCCTAAACAATATGTCCCAACAATCAGCAAAATCAAGCATATAATGATACCTCATAAAATGCATTTTTAATGTATACAATTTTTTTATATATATATATTTTCTTGGGTGTCAGCTATCCTCTATTGTCAATTGTTAATATCAAAACGATTTAAACTTTGATCTGTGAAGTAAAATATGAGTAAAAAACAAGTTGTTTTATATATTTTAAAATATTTGAATGCAGAAAGTATTTAAATACCAGTGAAATATAAAATACATAATTATATACTACTCATATTTTACTTCACAGAACAAAGTTTAAATCGTTTTGATATTAACAATTGACCATGGAGGATTGCTGATACCCAAGAATATATATATATATATATATATATATATATATATATATATATATATATAAAATTGTATACATTAAAAATGCATTTAATGAGGTATCTATGCTTGATTTTGCTGATTGTTGGGACATATTGTTTAGAATTATGTATTTTTCTCATTATAATTGTTATTTATTACAGATTTATGACTTCTAATGTTTTTAAGTTATATATGATTATTAATTGATGCAGAAGAATTATTAAAAAGATTGAAAACGACATTCGGTTTGTCGAAAGTCATTTTAATAATACATACAGACTGGATAATGTTTTTTTTTTCCTATTTTTTATGAAAAATTGAAGATTTATAGTCCAGTATTTTACATCGTTTTTATTTGTTTTAAATGAACATATATTAGTTGTATTTTAAGTGTGTTATGTATTTGTTGTAAATTTCTGTTATTAAAATACACAGAACTTCTCTTCAACATCTTTACGTCGCAGTACCAGAATACTGAACCTAAATATTCTTGCTACTCCTTCTGCTACATCCCTACCTCTGCATCTAGATCTTTCTCCGTCCAGAAATCACTATTTTAATTTCTGTTCATCATCTATAATTTTATTATTATCTGTCACTATTTTAATTTTATTATATTCTGTAACCACTTTTATATCCGTTATCTTTAATTATCATATCTATTCACTATTTCATCATATCTAGTCACTATTTTAATTTCCACACTTGTACCACATTACTACATTACTTGTCACCATATTCTTGTTACTGCAACGTTTTTATATGTTTTTCAGTTTGTTTCTCTCTCTTAGCCCTGAAGATGGCCTACACCGTAGGCCGAAACGTCGGCACACATTAAATAAGTTACACTTATTAAGGTGTTTTTTTTTTTTACATCACCCCCAAATATTTCTTCCTTAGATTATATAGTTAGTGAAGAGAATGAAATATTTCTTATATAATGTTTGTATCTTGTCTATCCTGCCCTGAAGAAGACCTGCAATGTAGGTCGAAACGTCGATTTATAATAAACTGTTTATCTTATTTGAATTTACTTAAAAATGAGTTTAATTGTGCATTAAAACCGTAGTTCAATTTATATAGAAACTTGACAAGGAATTAATTCAGATCAATAATTGGTTTCATCTCTTAGTATTGGTACATTAATGTATCATAGTGTTAAAAAAATGAAACTTCTTTAAGATTAAAATATCCTACCGAGTGCCTTTATTTATTTTCAGATGATAAAGAATGAATATTTTTGATATTATTTTCAAATAATATTCGCTTCTTAAAATGGTACAGCTACTGAATCAGGTCATATCTAATCTCTGTAACATTACTGAAAAACATTTCGAAATCTCATTACAAAAACGAGTAATATCCTTGGGCCTAAAGAGGCAAACGTCCGATAAAGGTTTCCGATACTTCATTTAATATCGATATTATAGTAAATAATCGATTGATAATTATGTAATGGGTATCGTTAATGTCCTGTGCTATCAGTGCTGTCACCTCTTCTATTACAACGATTCCTATGTTCCTTCTCGACGAAGACATCCTGGCGCCTCCATCCCCATTTGTGCCGCTATCTGTAAGCTCCTTGTACCCTATAGAGCCAGTTATCTAAATGGCATCTCCTCGAACCAGCTGGAACATGTTACTGGAGTGTCTTTATCCAGTTATGGTCAACAGCTAGGAGATATAACTTATTTTTATAACGTTCACTCTGATTAACGATATACTCCTAAATTGTGTATTTAATTTTTCTGTTGTTCTTTACTGTAATATTAGCTATTACAGACATTTTTTTTTAATAGTAAATGCATTTTCAGTTATTGTATGATGTTACTACGTACTAAGGACTCTACTAATTTCGATTGTATTTTTCCTGATTAAAATTTAAATAATTAACGCGGCCTAATTATCCTTTAATATTATTACAATAATTAATCGAAGCCGGTAATTACAAGAATGTTTTGCTACAAAGTATAATAAGAACCCTAAGGATCAGCTTTAACATCAACATCATCACTAATTAAAAAAGTTCGCTTGAGTTGAAGGGGAAGCTACCGCCACGGCTCTTACAGACTATTATAAATATTTCCTTTTGTTCTTTGATAACGCTTCTAATCACTAAGAATAAGTATAATAAATTGATTATTAATTACTATTATTATTATTAAGTATCGACAGGTTTGTATCTGATAGTAAAAATAACTGTGGTTGGTTTGCGGATGATTAAGTTCTGGTTGGTGGAAACTATTCAACTAAATACAATAACGCCGATGATAGCCGGTAATGAAGTAGTCATACAATAAATATGGATAAGACGAAATATATAGTTAAACATTTATATGAACCGCTGGCGTGGAATTTGGTCTGCCACATAAAATTTCGTGACAGATCATTTTAAATAAATAATTTCATTTTTTTATACTATAAGTTACTCGTACATCCGGAATTTCAGATGTCTAACTTCAAAACTGACGGATTCCATACAATCCTTGAACCCATATTATATTAAGGGAGAAACTCGTGGGGGTGGAATTGTCCTATTTTAAGATGCTAAGTTCAGGTTTCTGCTGTGCGTTGACCGTTGGGTGTGTTAGTCAATCAGGTTACAGTTTTATATAAACTTCGCCTGTGTGGTGTGTTGATAATTTCATCACAGACAGATCAGCACAGCCGTTGAACATGCATTGACACTGATTAACAAACGGACGGACAGAAGTTTACGGTTGTTCGTGTCAGTAAAGGATTAGTATATAATATTATTGAATTTATTGAAAAGGATTACTTAGTATAACGGTTTCACTTGTTGTACGTCAGCAGCGAGAAGTGAACTTTTTTTTTACATCCTCTAAGATTTAAAGAGGAATATACACAATATTATACACAAATTTACAATAGATACATTTGCAGGTATATTGCTTCTATATTAACAAAAACTTTTTGTTACCTTTCGGTTTAAAAAAGAAAAAAAAAAGAGAAAAAATAGAAAAGTGAATTTTGTTCACATCCTCTAAGATTTTATTTACAATATATTTACAAATTTAAAATAAATACCTGCAAATGCTTCTATATAAACAAAAACCTTCTGTTACCTTTCGGTGTGTGAACTATGTTACTTGATTTGTTTTGTTCAGTGAAAATATATAGATTTGCGAGTTAGAAACACGTGAGCAAGCATAAAAACTTTGCCCCCCTTTTGCACTCCCTCAGGGGTAGAATTTCGGAAAATTCTTTTTTATCGGATGCCTGCATCATACAACGAACACACCCTCCAAGTTTCAAGTGTTTACGATCAGCGGTTTAGGCTGTGCGTTGATCCGTCAGTCATTCATTCAAGACAAAGTATTTTATAAGTATAGATAATGAACGTTAGACGCAGTGATTTTGAATAAACGGCGTTTTTCACTTTTGATACGTTGCATTTGTATTTACGATATTGATATAAGTGTGGAAACGTGAAATTTAATTATTTATAATCTATTAAAATAAGAAAAAAAATGTTAAGATGATACAAAGGCGCGTTTAAAGGCAGGGAATGGTTATTTTTCGGTCTCGACATGACTTGTCTGAAAAATTAGAATTTTTTAGAGTTAGAATTAGACTATTTTTCTTCACACTGTTTTATAAGATCAAGACTTTAAAAGATTTTCAATGTCTTAAGGTTTACAATCATAAAAAAATTGTTTAGAATATTCCGTCCGAAGAGATTACACAATGGTAAACTGCGAGGATCATAAAAAAATATATGCAATTGCAAAGTTTTTGGACCTCAGTAACCAATGAGTTCCTAAAAAATAAATAAACGCTGGGGAGACTGATAATAGACCGAGTTGTTGGTGAGAGCGTTCAGTGTTATGAGTTTGGGTTTTGGTGGCAAATATCGTGGAGATAGAGATAATCTTGTAATGTCCTAGGTCCGAGGGTAGGCCAAAGAGTATGTGGGAGGATTACGTTAGGAGTGATGGTATGGATTTAGCTTGGAATGGTAATCCATGGGTGGAACTTAGTGAGCACCGTCTCAGCAGTTAGCATTCGGATTTGAGAACCTTGTGGATTTTGAATAATGATGAAGCACCCGGTAGCATAGCAAGTTAAATCGGTATAATGCTGTGTTTGGTTAGAATGACAATTATTGTTTAGAAAATAGATAGAATTCTTGGTAAATTTTAGATGTTTGTTTGTTCATTTAACGTCACTTTATGCTGCTATGGCTAATCGGACGATACTACAGTGGGAGCTCTAAATTTTACCTATCCATGTTTAATTAGGATAGGGATTTTTAACGAGTACCTGACATCGTACAGGCTCGCGACCCCCGTTTAACGCCCCTTCCGAAGGACGGCGTAACTAAGGATTTTTTACTCCCTTTAAAAAATCCTAGGGCCACCTGCCGGGCTGCGAACCCGCGATTTTGGGTTTAGTAGTTTGTTACGCTAACCACTAGACCACAGGTGACCGTTTTAGATGTGATTTTTCCTCTACCACCTAAAAATTGCATTAATACTTATATGTTTATAAGTTGATTAAAAGGAAAGATTAAAAAGTAATTATTAAAGTTTTACTAAAACTTTTTTTTTTTTTAGTTTAACGTCCTGAATTACTGCACTGGGCTTTTTATAAAAAAAATTAAATATTATGTTTAATTGTCTATATATTTCTGGTAATAGGCCTGTTATGATAGCTTTTTGAAACTTAAACATAGTAACAAAGTATTTTTATTGATTAAATATTGTTCTTAGGTCTGAAGTAGAAAAGCAACATATGTTATTCTAGTAAGGTATATGCAAATTACCAGATAGTGACTTGCTATCGCCTGCAACATGGCGTACATATATCTGACTAATAGACATTAGACTGTCCTCTTTACTAATAGGCCTGGCTGTGATAGGCTAATGTGGCGGATCCCGATCTCGGACCGGCCGGTTGGAATGGACCGCAAGGTAAACACTGTCAAAGGCAGCTGTCGAGGAACGAAAATCGATGGCTTGCTAGCAGTTGCAGGCCCACGTCGCTCTAATTCCTGTCACGGTCCATGTGCTGTAGGATTAGTTGGAACAGAAAGCTCCTAAGCTGGATGACGAACAGATGGTTCCTTTTGTGCCTGTAATAACATCAATTACAAAACCGCTTGAGCCGATGGTCTAGTATCAATGAGCTTAGCAATTCGAAAACTCAGGCAATTCTCAATTCTTCTATCCATGTATCTGTACATTTCTCGAACGTTTAGTCATCTGTTACTCGTACATCATTGACAATTGTCTCAATTCAATGATTAAACAAGGTTTTTATTTATTTTAATTTGTACTGAGAAGTGTAACATATAATTTTTTTTTAAATTTAATTTATTGATATTTACAACTATAATAATATTACAATAAGTAAATCTGCTATATGTACAATACGACTTGAAAAACACTTGTGGAGAATCTACCCATGGTCTCGAGGCCATCTTCTTTTCAGACGCCTCGGAGGGTTATCAGGAATAGTATGGGAAGCAAGTTGAGAGACTAGCGGATTCAAGTGTGTATGGAGCTTGTCATGGAAGGATATGTATCTAGTTTGTATCATGATGGATGAGTTTGTTTGTGACATAATAAGGAGCATTGAGGATTTTACGAAGGATTTTGGATTGCAAGGATTGGATGGTTTAGTAGAGCCCCAAAGCTCAACTCCGTATGTCCAAATAGGTCTGATAACTGTCATGTAAATGAGTCTTTTGTAATTAATTGGGAGCTTAGAGCGTTTGTCCAGTAAATGTTGAAGTAGGCGAAAACGACGAGCAGTTTCTTGTCTTTTCAGTCTTGTATGAGGATTCCAAGTGAGACGTTTGTCCAGATGGAGTCCTAGGTAACGTACCTGTTCGACCGGGTTCAGAGGAATATTATTAAAGGATACAATAGGGCAGGAATTTGTAGGTTTACGACGAAGGGTGAAGGTAATTTGATGGGATTTGTTGGGATTAATTTTAATTCTCCAATTTTGACACCATTCTTGAAGGTTTGAGATATGGGATTGAAGAGATTGGGATGCAACAAATGGATCATTATTTACTGATAACACACATGTGTCATCAGCGTCAGAGGACAGTGCTTGGATGGGTTGGGATGTCAGCTGTATATATCGTGTATAGGATGGGACCCATGATACTACCTTGAGGAACTCCGGCAGACTGGGTAAAGAGGGAAGAGTAGGAAAAGTCATGGCTTACTTTAAAGGCTCTATTACTGAGGTAGGAACTGATAATAAGAAAGTAAGTAGAAGGTAAGAATTTACGGAGTTGGTACAACAGTCCCGGATGCCAGACTCGATATAATAATAAATTAATAATAATAAATATATATAATAAATAAAATAAAACTATCACTACAACCCACGAAGGGTCATGAGATCAGTACATCGGAGAGACTGTGCTGTTTCAAGGATCTGTTGTGCAGAAAAGTGATTTGTCTGAGATTCACGCTCAACCGCCAAGTTCTCCCCCCCCAATTAGGTGAACCGGTTTTATAGAAGCTGGTTGAGCTCCAGAAGGGTCTGTAGATCCCAATGTATAAACAAGAATTATACAAATCTTAATAGTTGCAGCTCATTACAATAAAATCTGGCATAGTTGGACATTAAAACAAGGGAAAAATTGTATAAAAAAAAAACACGAAAAATTGAAAAATTAGAAGAAAATTAATCAGAGCAAAATTAACCAATTAAATAACATAGAAGGTATACAATTCAACTAAACTACTATAAATATCAACGAACCTATAATAGTGTTACGGGCTACTGGGTATTAAAATGAATTAAACAATTCCTTAATTAAAGAAACTAATATTTATTAACAAAATGATAAAAAGGATACAATTAAACTATTAACAATTAAATTATTGAACTAATATAAATTTATAATAACAATATTCTAAATATTATCATCTAGGCCTAACTCCTATTTAATTATTACAATAATATAAGATATTACTAATTCTAGATAGCTTAACTAGTTACAATAGTTTCTATGAATATTATAAAATTACACTACAATTTATAACTAATAGTTAACACTTACAGTTCACTAGTCCACCGACCGTAAGATTCTCCAAGTATGACAAACTGACACACAGTAACAAACAGAAACAGTTTATTACACTCGGGAGACTGTCACAGTTCACTGATACACTTATTACACTGGCCGGTTCAACACTGACTAGTTTATCACACTGACACTCACTTATCACAGATCTTTCGTGGTCTACTATCAGGCTAAGACTGACTCGCTCGAGACGAGGTAGGTATTTAAATAGGCAAGGCCGAACATTCTAGAACACGGAAGGGGCGAGACTATACTGGAATCTTCTTAATCCTTTACCGACAAAAGGAGACGATCTAGAAGGTCCTAATCCTATTTTAACTCCTCCCGCCGACGGATTTAAGCCGCTAATCCTTTGCTTCCTGTTACCGTAACAATAGTTCTAATTATTGTAAGCAGGTTAGTTCTGTGTTATATGAGCTTTTTTTTATTTTCTATGTAAATACATTATTGTAATAATATATCGCGATTCCTTAAATTGTTTTACATTGGGTTAGTTTCTGTTTATTTTCGTTATTGTTATTATTATTAATTTTTTAGGTACTTGTCTGTTAGAGGGACTCCAGTGATAAGCTAGCGCCGCTGATTAGGAGTTTTGACGTAATCATATGTATCACTAATCTAACGTATAACATGTGAAAATGATTTTCTATCTTAAACAGGAACATTGTTTGCGCTCTCGCGAGGTAGTAGGACCTCTCGATGAGAGCTCCGAAAATATGTATGGGAAAATAAGCTGAATTCAAAACACCAGATGGCATGTCATTCTTATGAAACCGTTTATTGAATTAAAACTAAAAATCATGGTATACATATGTATATAAAATAATGAAAACAAACTTTGACATTAAACTAATTCAATTAAATTAAAACTTAAACGTTTGCAATGAAAATAAATTACTTAGACTGAAAATTACAATTACAATTAACAAACTGGTAAGAAAAGAAAGAACAGTTCATAATTTTCTCTTACGAAGGTAAATCTAAACTATTTTGACTATATATAGAAAAATGTTGAATTGATCAATTGTAAAATTAATTTAATGTTTATCAAGACACTAACTAATAATTTTTGTCTTTTTGGCCAATTGGAACAATAATAAAAAAAACAAAATCTTCCTTATCTGACTCGTAGAGTTCGACGGCGGGACGAGGATCGAAGATGTCAATGGAATTCTCGGCAGGGCAGGCGAAACCTCAAAGCAATTTTTCTCAGCAGGGTGAGAGAAAATGTCCATAAAATGATCGGGTGGATGCGCTGTGGCGACTTTGACGACGAGACTTTGACTGTACTTGAACTAATTCCCAACTGCAGTAGGGCAACGAATTAGTAAAGTTCAACTCCACAATAAAAACTCTGAGAGCGATGTGCACGTAAAGAGGCTCGTGCCAGTACTGTCCCGCTCGGTATAGCTGGAGCGAACAAAAGCCGGTCGACTGCCTTTTGTTTTTCTTATTTCACTTTTATAACATATGTTTTCAAACTTATGAGAAATATCAGACTTACAACTAAACAAATATCTATTTATCTATTACACAATTATTATAAGTTAATTAAATTATTTTATACAATTAAGAAACAAACGCTTAAATTATTATGTTAAAACAATAATGAAAACATAAATAAAATTAAAGTAATCTTTTTTTTACAAAATATTTATCCGATTCTTTTGATTAAAATAAATATGTACTATTGCATAAGACCGTTCAACTATCCGGCCTTAACACTAATAATGATATCGAACATAATTATACAATAGTAATTTAGATATCTACTGGCCAATTGACCGATATAATATTTAATATTTCATTGAATTGGTCATTTTGTTTATTCCTTTCTCGGAACATGAAATCATTCAAAAATGATTCCAAATATTTTCATATTGTGGCATTGCTGACAACGCTTCTATTGAGAAAAATACCCTTTTCTTGAAATAAAAACGCTATTGCTTCAATCTCAGTTTTTGGAAGATCTCACATTTGCAACATATTTTATAATTAGAAAACGAAAAACCCGGTTAAAACAATCGTACATAGACAGTAACAAATGATAAAAGGTTGCTATATCCTGCAGTGTTACCAGTAGTGGGGGCCCTTTAACAGGCAAGTACCATTTTTTCTATCGGCTTAGGGACTTAAATGGTCTGTCTTCAACTTACACGTACTTACAATTTATTCTCCTGTATTATGGTTTTTATCTCAATTTATCTGAATGTACAATATAACCTTGGTTTTTTTTCTTCAGTTCTGCATTGCCGAAGTAGTAGAAATTGTTAGTACCTTGTTTATCAGCTGTCTTTTAATTGGTCCTTATACAATTAAAAATAATAATCTAATACAATGTACAATGAACATTAAACATTAAAATGAACATTAGCAATTACCATTACCTCTAGGCATGGTACAATTCAGTATTGAGCGATAAATTATTTACATCTTGT
Source organism: Arma custos (assembly GCA_037127475.1). NCBI lineage: Eukaryota > Metazoa > Arthropoda > Insecta > Hemiptera > Pentatomidae > Arma > Arma custos. The sequence goes on along the minus strand of CM073764.1, from coordinate 134,538,731 downwards.
TTATACCTTGAAGGATAGCGAATAATTACTTTGCAACGCTTCAATGATCTTTTAACAAATAACAATTATACGGTTATTAAGAAGTTAAACGGCCATTATCGCCAATTATTGTATGTATTTAAAATAAATAGAAAGATTTTTTTATTTGTTTATCGTTTATAGCCAAGATAATTGTCGTTTTGCTGTTTTAGTCTTTTTTATTGAAATTCGTTAAGGAATGGAGATAGAATTTAGTATCTGGGAGGGGAGGTGAATTTACCGTTTCGTCGGTAACTCTCCTCCAAATATTAATTTAGAAAAAAAATTGGTTAAAACATTTTATTTGATACACATAAACAAATATTGTTAAGACCGTGGAAAAATTCCAACGAAAAGCCCTTAGTCTCCAAACTAAAACAGAAATTGAAATTATCTGTCCAACTGTTAGGACTGATAATTTCAATTTCTGTTTTAGTTTTGAGACTAAGGGTTTTTCGTTGGAATTTTTCCACGGTCTTAACATTTATGTAAGGTCTCTTTTTATTTTTTCAGTATAAACAAATATTTGTTTTTCTGTCTGTATGTGTCAAATCTGCTTCAGATTAGCTTCTTAGACTTTAATGTAATGTTGTGTATTTATATGATTATGAGCATAGTATTGGGAATCTAGTCATAAGTGATAAGGTTTGTTATTCGAGAAGGTAATACTAACAAATTATTATTAATTTTAATGGGTTTTGAGGGGAAAAGCGTTATTTTTTTGTTATGACTGTGTATATAAGTACATATAAATAAAATATACATTTGAATAAAATTTTCTTTTTTAAGTTAGTTTAAATGACATATCTCCTTCTATACTAGAAAAAAAAATTCCATAATTCTTTACACACTAATTTATTTTCTCTAGCAAAATTATTTTAAATATTTTTAGTATATAGGTACTTAAACATGTTATTATATATTAATTTCCTTTGCATCATATATTAAAGCCTGAGTTTCAAGGTCTTAGCTTCGTCATCAGGATTCAACTTGAGCCAATAAAAATAAATTTTCAGATTTTTGGACAACGTCCTCGAGGATAAAGGATAATTTTTTTTAAACGATTCTCAAGTCAAAAACGCATTTTAAGTTCTAGAATTGAAAATTTGATAACAAGTTGAGGGGAATGTATAGGAAATGAGGGTTGATATTGTGAATGAAAGTGTTTTAATTTCATATCGTTGTTTTACTAAACAATTTCCCTTTTGAAACGAACATTTAATATGAAACGATCCAAGGAACTAAGTTTTGAAACGTTTTTTGCTAATGTGCGAACGTACATATTACATACTAAGACATTTTTCGCCTGAACCATATGATTAATATTTTTTTTCACATTTATTATCACAATCTTGATGATAGTGCTCACTGGAGTGGTCGAAATCGGCCTGACTTTTGCCGTACTCCGCTGTCATGCAAATCCCTGTGGGGTTGGTTCGGCGAACAAGGCACATCATTAACTGTCCCTCAAAGCTTTCCACGGCCCTATGACATCATCTTAGCTCTGCTCAATATGATCCGTTTTTGGACACGTCCTATTGAATAATTCATTTTAATTAGCACTTTGTTATTTAATATTAACCTTGGTTCCTATAGCAACCGATGTAACACAAAAAAATTTCTGATGTGGAATACTCAGTAGCCAATAGAAATGTAGGTTACTAAGAATATACTTCTATACACACATCATAGAGGTTAGTGAGAGTGATATATTATCTACAAATTATTCACGGGGTGCTTGATATCTTCATTGTATCTCATAGTCCTTTTTGATGTCTTTTCACATATTCAGAGTGAAGAAGATAGAAAAGGAATAAAGGAGTTTTTTTATTTTATTTAAAAAAGGAATAATATTAGCTACCACAATTTAGGGCAGTGTGTGTCAGGACTGTAAATAAACTCATACATTCAAATCAAATATAGAAAATGTAAGAAAAAATTAAATGGTATAAAAATGTTTAATATGAACTATGAATGTTTAAGACCGTGGAAAAATTCCAACGAAAAGCCTTAAGTCTCCAAACTAAAACAGAAATAGAAATTATCTGTCCAAATATTTCGCCCATTCAGGCATCCTCAGGGTAGAAAGAGAATAACAGCAAAACAAAACATGAATAATGCACCCAAGAAACATTCCCACCACCTCGAAGGCTCAAATGCAACTAATGAATCATAAGAAAGGTTACTCGACCCCAGCTGGTTAAGGTTAGGTAAATACAGCTGATAGATACTTCAAAGTAAAAAAGTTTACTTTTCAATATTAATATGTTTTGTGGAGTAGCCGTAGGTCCACTGGTTTCTTGATAATGATAATTTTTTTTTTTGTATTTTTACTTTCATTTTTCCATATGGTCTTTCGTCTTAAGTTTTGTATTGTTTGCTATTATTTATTTTTCCTGTGGTGCTTTTTGAAATTTGGTGAGTGTATATTGAATTTTGAATTTCTGAAGTATCTATCAGCTGTTTTTATCTAACCTTACTCAGCTGGGGTCGAGTAACCTTCCTTATGATTCACTAGTTGCATTTGAGCCTTCGAGGTGGTGGGATGTTTCTTGGGTGCATTATTCATGTTTTGTTTTGCTGTTATTCTCTTTCTACCCTGAGGATGCCTGAATGGGCGAAATATTTGGGCAGATAATTTCTATTTCTGTTTTAGTTTGGAGACTTAAGGCTTTTCGTTGGAATTTTTCCATGGTCTTAACATTTATGTAAGGTCTCTTTTTTACTTTTCAATATTTATGAATGTTTAATATGCAGTAGAATGTTGATTATCCGAACTATGTTGTAGTGCATTCGGATAATCAAAATTTCTAATAATCGAAAATCACTTAAAAAAAAGAAGAAGATGCTAAACAATTGCCACCTCCGTTTATGTCAAATGTTTATTTCACTGTGTATTACACATCCGTAAACGTAACCATTCGTGAAATAGTAATATTTAGTAATAGAATGTTCACTGTCTTAACCAATTGGCTTAATCAAAAACATAAGTGGCAGAAGTTTATTTAAAATATAAGGAAGAAATAGTTGGGGGTGCAGTCAATAAAAACTCCTTAATAAGTGTAACTTATTTATTGTGTGCCGACGTTTCGACCTACAATGTAGGCCATCTTCAGGGCAAATATACCAAGCGGCGGCGAAGATGATCCTATTTATTTAAAATAGTTCTAATTTCGAAGAAAATCCTCTTCATCCTCTTATTTTCTAGGAGTCGCAATTTCAATTCCTCCTTGTACTTTAGAGAGAGGTATGGAAATCTTACGTTTTGTTTATCATGATGTGAAGTTGAGAGTTATGTATGTCTCAGTATGATATATATGGCTTGAAGAAATAACAAAAGCTGTTAGATTTATAAAAAGTACTAAAGAAGAGCCACAGAGCCACCACAGGATCGATATCCTTCTTTTTGATCAGGTTTTTATCTTAGTTTTTTTCCTTCTCCATATTCTTGTTCGTTTTCGCTCCTTCTTCTTTCCATTTCCTCTTTCGGCATTCGGGATCTCCTATTCAAAGAGGATCTTGCGATTCGTCGCTGAGGTCTCGCCTTTGGCCGTGAGAGTTTTTCTTTTGCTTCCTCCGCCGGAGCAGACAGGATTCCGGCATGACTTCTTGCAGCGTGCAACTATTTACTTCAGGATCAGCAATCACAGGTTAGCGCTCTCCTTGGTCTGGGTTCTACTTCTTCTCTTTTTGTCGGTTCTTCAACACCTGGCTTTCTCATTTCCTCTTAGGAATGGAAAAAATACGACGGAGGTGTTGGTTCCAATAAATATTCACTGTCATTCGCTTGAAAAAACAATAGAAGGACTGATGTTTAAACACATTTTACTTGTCCACATATTTTTGAAACACTTACAATGAAAATTATAATTTATAAAACATCTGATGTGAATGTAGTGTTCTTAACTTGTATAAATTATCGCTTATTATTTATTGCAAAATTATAAATTACTAGAAAATCAGATCAATAACAATCTGAAGAACGAAATTTTCTTTACTTCTCAAAAGGAAGTAACCATATATGTGTTATCAGTTATTAAGACAAATTATAACATATTATTTATATTTTTTTTATTAATTGTTATAATTTTTAAATATTTTTATTTTGAAGAGATAAGATTTATCCTGGCCGGGATTCCAACCCGGGTCGCCCATGTCTCTAGCGTGGTGCTCTAACCAACTGAGCTACCCTGGCTCGTAACACGGCCAGACAAATCGATTCTCTTCACCGATCCTATATCACCGTGTTCACGCAATTTTGCGATGTATACAAGGGGAAGAAGTCTGGCCATGTTACGAGCAAGGTTAGCTGAGTTGCTTAGAGTATAACGCTATAAAAGTGAATGACCCGGCCAATCTTTTCTCTACAAAATAAAAATATTTAATAATTATAACAACCACCTTCCATTGGCGTTTAATGCCAGTGACGCGGCTGGGAAAGGGGGCTGGGGCTTCCCGGACTCCTGCTTTGCCCTCATTCCTGGGGAAGAAGCTCAGTTCGGGGGCCCCAGGCAAATTGTAAATAGGGTATGAATGTGTACATTTTATTTTATTTTTATTATTTTTATTATTATTATTATTTATTTTATTTTATCATTTTTTTTTTTACTTTATTTTATTATCATTTCCGCATTAATTAATTTCTGTTACCGCATGTATATATTTATTTATTTTATTTTGTTTATATTATTGTTTTGTTATGGAATGACTGTAAGCTACATAGCAGTATTACTTAATGCCCACAAGTGGCAGATTGTAATATTTCAATAAAGTGTTAATATATAAAAAAAATAATAATAATAATAATAAAAATAAATTGTAATAATATACATGAGAGGAAAATAGTTGACTGGATGATAAAACGGAGAACGGAGATAGTTGGGGGGTGCAGTAAAAAACCACTAAATAAGTACTAGACTTATATTTTGTTAGTGCCGACGTTTCGAACTACAATGTAGGCCATATTCAGGACTATGAGAGAGAAACAAACAGAACAGAAAAATATATAAAAACGTTACAGTAACAAGAATATAGTGACATGTAATGTAGAAAATTAAAATAGTGACAGGGATATAGGATCGGTGAAGGGAATGTATTTGCCTGGCCGAGTTACGAGCCAGGTTAGCTTAGTTGCTTAGAGCAGTGTCACTCAGAAGTGAGTGACCTGGGTTCGAATCCCTGCCTGGACCAATCTTTTCAAAATAAAGGTAAAATATTATGTGTGGGGGAACCTGAGATCGGTTTGGTCTCTAAGGATTTAAGTCGGGACAGAAATTTGATATTGAAAGACCGATTTCAAAATGTAAAACCAGGATTGGAATGATTAAGTTTTTATGATGATTGAAGATTTTTTTAGGGGTTTGGGATGGAGCTTAACGATTGCAAATTTATAAATTAAATTTTCTATGTATTGTCAATTGGTCACCTTTATTGTTAAATAGGAATTCGTTCTTATCATTGGCTATTTTTGCTATAATGTCCTATATGTGCATATCATAAATATGTAAAGCTTTTCAGGAGACGTTTCTGAATACTGGATCCCTCCACTTTTAAAAAATAATGTCTTTTTTCTTCAGTTTCTACCTTTAACTAGTTAAGTCACTGGGGTGCACACTGCCTCAGGGGGGTCAATATAGATCTTCTCATTTCCATATAAATTTTAGTTATTTAGTTAATGAAATAATAGTTATTTATATCTTATTATTTATGCATACCATATAAATAGCACGATAGCATGTTTTTGATTATATATTTTTTTTTTCAAATACTATTAATTTTTTATATAGATTTAGTTTCATTTCACAATGTTTAATGTATTGATTTAGCAAATTAAATTAATGTTTTTTTTTTGTTTTGTTTTTAATTTATTTATTGATATCTACAACTGTATTACAATAATACAACAAGTAAATAGGCTAAGTGATATATAATGACATGATAATGACAAGTGGAGAAACTACCCACTGGTAGTACTCAAATCAAAGTTCAAGTGAGGAGGTCACGTGGCCATTTTCTTTTCAGACGCCTCGGAGGATTATCGGGAATTGAAGAGGAAGCTAGGTTTGAAACTAGAGGGTTTGAGTGGGAATGAAGTTTGTTATGAAAGGATAGGTACCGGGTTCGGGCCAAATCAGCAACAAAAGGGACATTAAGGTCGTTATGGATGACTTTATTCTTAACAAAATAAGGAGCATAGAGGATTTTACGAAGGATTTTGGACTGTAAGGATTGGATACGAGAGGAATTCGATGGCTTAGTGGAGCCCCAAAGCTCTACTCCCTGAGTCCAAATAGTAAATTAATGTTTTTTAAAAATTATTTAATACTGTAAAGCCTTTATACTGTATTAATCCATATACTGAAATATCGCTATTGGTAGAAGGTCATGCTCAGCTCAACCGGTCTTTATGAAATAAGTGTCTTCTCAACCGGTTCGTGAGTAAGTTGGTGTTTCCTCTGAGGGAACTGGTATCAGCCGTATACCTATATTAGGCCATATATTGGTTTGCCATTGATGGCCTATCCTAAATAGTTGAGTAGGTTGGTCTTTAGGTTACTCCATCAATATCTGAAGAGTTTAGAGTCCTTAATATCCTTTATCAATATAGATATATCGAAAATAAGAGAAGTAATAAATATCTTGCCATATTTCATCTTCAGGAGGAGTACCCTCCATTTTTCTTTCTCTCCGCAAACGTTAATTTTTCTCCTCGACTGGAAGATGATGGACGGATCCAGATGATGACAGTGTGAAGTATCGATCCCCTGCCTCGATGATGATGATGAAGATACGGGGCGGTATCAATACACTTCACCTGTCTCCTGAAGGGGGCTCCTGGCTAAAGAGTTTCGTCTTTTATAATACAGCACGCACCACGCGTCTTCTTGGCCAAAATATATTCCCTAACTTCACTATTATAAAAATGATCATGTATAGTAAAATATTTCAATTTTTTTCTTTAATTTATTCATTGAAATTTATAACTATATTATAACAATTGTGACAGTTATGATATATAATGGCATGTATAAAGATCAGTGTTACCCAAAGGTAGTACTGAAATAACAAAATCAACTTAAAAGGTTACGAGGCTATCTTCTTTTCAGACTCCTCGGCAAATTATCAGGAATTGAAGAAGTAGCCTGTTTTGAAATCTGAGTTTGATTGGGTCCTCTTGATCCTCGGCCAGCCTCAGGGACATTTAATAGGCGGAGGGCACGGGCATTTGAGTGTGTTCTTGAGAAAATCTCCTCCATGAACAGCCGTTGTCCTAAGAACAATACAGTTTCTACATTGTTTGTTTATTTAAGGTTAATCTAAGCTGCTTTGGCTAATCGACTGATGCTACAGTGGGAGCTCTATATTTTGCCTAACCAGGTTTAATTAGGATAGAGATTTTTAACGAGTCCCTGAAATCTTTCAGGCTCGGGGTTCCCCCGTTAAACGTACTTTCCGAAGGACGGCATAACCAAGAATTTACTCCCTTCAAAAAATCCTAGGGCCACCTGCCGGGCTACGAATTAGCGATCTTGGCCTTAGTTTGTTAAGCTGACCATTTGACTAATGATCGCCCCATCTCTACAATGTACTGATTCTTCATGGGTTGTTGTGGTTCAGATACATTTTTTTAAATTATTGTTACGGTCGCCGGCAGGAGGATGGAAGCAAGGGGATTAGCGGCTTAAATCCGTCGGCGGGAGAAGTTAAAATAGGATTAGGACCGTTATAGATCGTCTCCTTTTGTCGAAAAAGGATTAAGAAGATTCCAGAATTGTCTGGCCCCTCCGTGTTCTAGAATGTTCGGCCTTGCCTATTTAAATACTTCCCTCGCCTCGAGCCAGTCAGTCTTAGTCTGAGAGTAGACCAGGAGGCACTGTGATGATCTCGTAATAAGTGCGTGTCAGTGTAATAAGTGAGTGTCAGTGTGATAAACTAGTCAGTGTTGAACCGGCCAGTGTAATAAGTGTAGCAGTGAACTGTGACAGTCTCGCGAGTGTAATAAACTGTTTCTGTTTGTTACTGTGTGTCAGTTTGTCATACTTGGAGAATCTTACGGTCGGTGGACTAGTGAACTGTAAGTGTTAACTATTAGTTATAAATTGTAGTGTAATTTTATAATATTCATAGAAACTATTGTAACTAGTTAAGCTATCTAGTTAACTAGAATTAATAATATCTTAGATTATTGTAATAATTATATAGGAGTTAGGCCTAGATAATAAATATTTAGAATATTGTTATTATAAATTTATTTCAGTATTTGTTAGTAATTTCCTTGTTTAGTTTCTTTGTTAGTAATTGTTAATAGTTTAATTGTATTCTTTGATCACTTTTGTAAATAAATATCAGTATCTTTAATTAAGGCATTGTTTAATTCATTTTAATACCCAGTAGCCCGTAACATTATTATCAATCACTTCATCTGTAAGAATCGACAACCTTAGTAAATTTTTTATTATTCTCAATTAATGCGAAATTGTATTCTATCCTTGTAGGTAATTAGAATACTATCAAAACTATAATTTATTGGGAATTCACCTTTTACCGACTGTTTGGGGTTTTACAGCACATTATTCAGTGCACTCAGTTAGACGACCTAATTTAATTTATTCGCTGATAGATGGCGGTAATAGGCAACGGTTGTGTAGGAGAGAGATCACTTACCAGCGAGGTTCATTAGCGAAGGAGGGCGGTTGAGGATGAATATCTAAACAGCACTGGTGCCGTTGTCACTCCCTCTGCCTCCCTACGCCTCTCTCGTTAGTCTTGTGTCTTCTTTGCTCTTCGGCTAGTGCTGTCTGCGGTTAATGAACACTTGTGTGCCACACCCTTGGGGTAGGCTATCTCAGGGTGTGTGCTACAATACGCATCGCTAGCGCTAAAATAATGCCTGTACCATACTGCATTCAGATACTTGGTTCAGATGTTAGGATGCTGATGCCAAGAACTTGGTTCAGGATCACAAAATAACAACAAAAAAAATATAGTATTATGCTATTTGGACGATGGACGTGTTTGTATATACGAGGCGTGTTTTTTAAGTAAGTACCGTTTTGAAATTAAAAAAATACGTGCAAAGATATCTCGATAATTTTATTTTTACATGAAAGCCTGTGCCAACTTAATCTACTTTTCTACATTATTGTCTTCATTATTGAGGCACTTGTCATAACGTTGTACCATGAATACCCTCCTCATAGAAGTCTGCCGCCTGACTTGTTAACCACTGCATCACAACTGTTTTGACTTCGTCATCGTCTAGATGATGAAGTCAAAACAGTCCATACACACAAATAAGTGTGCATGGAGCTTGTCATGGAAGGTTAGGTATCTAGTTTGGGCCAAATCAGTAACATATGAAATATTGAGATCATGATGGATGAGTTTGTTTGTGTCATAATAAGGAGCATTGAGGATTTTACGAAGGATTTTGGATTGCAAGGATTGGATACGAGATGAATTGGATGGTTTAGTAGAGCCCCAAAGCTCTACTCCGTAAGTCCAAATAGTGAATTAATGTTTTTAAAAAATTATTTAATACTGTAAAGCCTTTATACTGTATTAATCCATATACTGAAATATCGCTATTGGTAGAAGGTCGATACTACAGCGGGAGTTCTAAATATTGCTTATCCATGAATAATTATAATAATAATAATAGGGACTTAATAAAATAGGGATCTTTAACGAATATTTAACATTGTACAGGATCAGGATCCCCATTTAATTAATTCCGTTCCGAAGGACTGGAATACCAAAGATTTTTTACTCTCTATTAAGGCCTACTTGTCGGGCTGCGAACCCTCGACCACGGACATAGAAGGTTCTTATGCTAACCAATCTTTGCGGATTCGGATTTAAAAATCCATACAAACATTTCGGTAGTGATTACGACCCTGTTATTAAGCATGGTATATCTTTATATTGTTCTGTTATTCGAGTTTTAGCAACAGCAAACGATAGAAAACAAGTCCTTTGAACTGCTTTACATCATTTGCTATAGGCAGTGCCGATCTCGTAAATAGCCTCCATATTGTTTTGCCGATTCCTACGTTTAAAGCAGAGTGTAGAAAGATACGATAGTACTACTACTAAACCTTTTAGAGTTCAGATTTGATCATTACAACAATGTAATAAACGAAATAATATGAATTTTTTTATTTATAAAATACAGTTCTAAATGCCAGTAGAAAGGTAGGTGTGAACATGCATATGTGCGTTAGCGTAGATTGTCATTTTCATTTGGGTTTAATTTTTTTCTTCTAATTAATAACGAGTTCAGTAAACGATTTTTTCCTTAATATGTCCTAATTATTGTTCTGTCTATTGAAGTAATGCTACCTTAGCATTTGAATTTGCTACATATTTGTAGTATGTGTAACATGTAGATTGGTCCTTCTGCTTGCCTCAGACTTCCAAATACTCTGTTTGTTCATTGCGTATAGTTTAACCCCACAGCATGCATTAAATATATTGACACTATATTCATTAGATTATTTTTTTTGAATAAGTCACTCTGGGCAACTTTTCTTCAACTCTGTTCATTTCCTGTCTCCTTAGCACCCAAATCTCCTTCATTATAGCAATATGTTTCTCCTTGCTTAGGTTTGTATAATTTTCACCTCAGAGTAATTCCGATCCCTATGTAAATATCTGCTGTAGTAATCTTCAGCACTTCCATGTCGTTTTTCACTTCTGAAAAATGTTTGTTATATTTAATTAAGAAGCAAAAAACCATTCTCCAGTCCAATTATTTATTTTTTTATTTCCTATAAAGACGTTTCGACCCCTTGGGTCATTTTCAATTTTTTAATTGTCTGTCATGATTCATATAATTTGTCTGCAATTCACCATATAAATTTATTAACATCAACAACAACAAAACTATTAAAAATTATATTAAAAATGTCCTAAAAAACTGAAAAATTCAAGTATAGATACCTCATATGGACGTCTATAATATAAAATTTATTGGAGATACATTCATCTCCATGGTCATTTTTTGCTCTGCCTTATACTTTGGACTGCACCCATTCTTAAACACCTTGATATTGTATTGAAAAATTAAAATTGTAAATCTATAGGAGTTTCATTAAAATGTTTTGATTTTTTTGTTTATTTAAAATTATAATATACAGCTTATGCGGCTTCGCTCGCGTGGAATTCGGCCTGCCACATAAAGTTTCGTGAATGATCATTTAAAATAAGTAATTTAATTATTTTTTTAAAATAAAAGTTGCTCGTACATCCAAAATTTCAGATATCTAACTTCAAAACTGACGGATTCTACACAACTTTTGAACCCCTATTGTATTAAAGTGGAAACCCTTGGGGTGGAATTATCCAAACTTCTTTCTTAAACTCTACAAAGAACCTATCTACAAATTTCAAGATGTTAAGTTCCTGATTAACCTTTAATTATGTACTATAACGGGGGCGGGGGGAGGGCATGCCTCCGTGCCCCCACATAAATCTGTCTTTGCTTGTAGCCTATGATGTATAACCTATTTTAATCAATAAGTTTCATCCGAATCCGTTCAGTAGTTTTTGCGTGAATGAGTAACAAACATTCGCATTTATAATATTAGTAGGGTATCAAAACAAATAGTTTCACTCGTGTTCTTTTTGTTATTTTAACAGCCATGATCATGTGATTTGCCTTTAATTATGTATTATAATGGATTCTCCACAGTACCTAAAAAACTGTCGGGGGGCACTTGTACCCGTGCTCTCCCCTCATAAATCCGCTTTTGCTATAGCCTATGTGTTATTCTGATGTATAACCTATATAACTGTAAAGTTTCATCCAAATCCGTTCAGTAGTTTTTGCGTGAAAGAGAGACAAACATGCAAACTTTCACATTTATAATATTTGTAAGAAGTAAGATTAGTAGGATATCAAAACAATAGTTTCACTCATGTTTTTTCTGTTATTTTAACAACTATGGGCATGTGGTTTGCCTTTAATTACGTACTATGATAGATTCTCCACAGTACCTAAAAACTGTCGGGGGGGGGCACTTGCACGTGTGAGCCACCCCCCCCACCTATATCCGCGCATGCTATTGCCTATGTGTTATTCTAATGTATAACCTATATTACTATCAGGTTTCATCCAAATCCGTTGAGTAGTTTTTGCGTGAAAGAGAGACAAAGATACAAACTTTCACATTTATAATATTAGTAAGATATTAATTAAATATCATCAATTGTTAGTCCAGTAAAACCTATTTTATAATACTGTTTATTATTTAATTTTAGTTTTTCCGTATATTTTAAAATTCTTCTGGGTTCTTCTTAACATCTGTCTCCATAGATATGATTTTTTTTTTCCAGACTGTATCTGATTTTTTCTATACTAATGATTGTTTTTATTATTACAACACGATATTGTTATTATTAACTATTATAATTATAAACTACCTTTGTAAGATATTATAAATTGAGCACTAGAGTTGAGAAGAACATAATAGTCACGGTGCTTGTGCTCTGACCAGGCTCTGGAACGGTCCATTGTTCCAGGAGGAAGCCTGGAGGATGTTACCCAAGGGTGGTACGACCTTTCATCTCCACCCCGTCTTCAGTCTTCTCTCGAATATTAAACATTCCACGGGATCCAGTGGAACCTTCAGGTATAGGGTTTGCTAAACAAAAGGGCCGTTTATTAAATTTAAGAAAAAAAAATGCAAATCAGCAATGAAATTATTTAACTCTTTCTATAAGGAAGAGAATGAACTCAAGCCAAAAGCGAATCAATGACTGGCTAAGATAGACAATTAATTATTTTATTTAGCATATAATACAAACAATGAAGGATTTTGTGTTCAATACATGTTGGAGACTGTACTGTTCTAGGAATACGAACTAAAAAAGTAGGTACAACATTAGTTCTCCGTATTTCATCTTGCGTTTAATTGTTCTGATGTTAGACTGGTTTACAGCACTTTAGTTATGCGTCGTTTACACCAATGCGAACTTAGGCTTCTCACTGCGCCCTTTTACTTTTAAGGACATTCGATATCTTTTCCTATATATGTACTGTTAGACAAGATGAAATCGTAGTAAAAACAAAATTATATTATATAAATCAGTCATAAGACCTTTATGCCTCCCCTGTATGGAGCTACACCTGTGACTCCAACTATAAAAAAATAGAAAGAATACATAACTTATGTATGAGAATCATAACTGACTACTCCAGGTACACAAAAATAACCGACATGATACTTGATTTAGACCTACAAACAATTAAACAGTTTATTCACTCTCAGACTTGGAACTTTTTCAACTTAACAAAAACTCAGGAAATCCCTTAATGGTATCAATAGGCAATTATAACAAACAAACCTTAAGACGATACATACATAGACGAACTAGACATATACTATTAGAATAAATATAATTAATTTAATACATTATAATAAGTTATCTATCATAAGCGAATTTATTCTTTAAATGGTAGAAGAAAAAAATGTACTAAGATTTTTGTACTAAAATTGTTTATTTTTACTACAAAATATTATACTTATTTTATTTATTTATTTTATTTATTTTTCTATTTTGTGTAGGTTTTTTCTTCTTTTTCCTATTGCTATAAATATATTACAGCTTTTATTTATTATGTTATTCAACTTGCAGTGTAAATTGTTATACTTCAACATGTATTAAATAATTGTTACAAAATTGTAAATTAGCAAATTAAAGGAATACAACTTTAAAAAAAAAAAAAGATGAAATCGTAGACCTTACGTAAGGTCCATCAATTTAAAACTTTGAAAAAAATATTGAAATGATACAAGAAAATAATAATAAAATGTTATTATTTTCTTAATAAGAATACAAAGATTTATTTTAAAAATGTATCTAGAAATACGTCGGGTTCGATAGAGTTCAACATCAGACTTATGGTTCTTTGTGTTGATTTTACCATCTGCAATGTCCGTATTCTAGATAGTTAAAAGTTAAAACTATTCTTGGTTGTTGCTAAATATTTATTTTCGTTTCTAATTTTCCACTTAATTTTATTTCATTGATCCATTGCTGGAGGGTTCTTGGCGTAGGAAAGTATATGAAAATTACAAAATTCAAAACAAATTCTTAGGTTTGCAAGCGGGTTTTACCTCATATTGCTTTTGACCTCACATACTACACATTGATGGTGTAGAACAATTATTTACTAAACAGAGAAACTTTATCAAATTAATAGCGAGGTAGCGCATTGAATAAAAGCACTGCTACTTAACTTGAGGTCCCGGAATGAGATTATTTTAACAGCTGTTAAGCTCCTGAACTTTACCAAACCTCTATAAACGTGGTTATACTTAATTGAGGAAAAATCTTTTGACTGAATAAATAGAAAGATTTCATGTACGAGAGGAAAATAGTTGACTGGATGATAAAATGTAGAACGGAGATAGTTAGGGGGTGCAGTAAAAAAAAAAAAACACTAAATAAGTACTAGACTTATATTTATGTGCCGACGTTTCGACCTACATTGTAGGTCATCTTCAGGGCGATTTGGAGAGAGAAACCGATGGGTGCATTGTTAGTTTATTGTTAATAGTTAGTAGATTAAATTACAATAAAACCATAATTAGTTAGCCGGTGCACCCAACGGCTTCTCTCTCCAAATCGCCCAGAAGATGACCTACACTGTAGGTCGAAACGTCGGCACATAAATATAAGAAAGATTTCAGTTGACATTGTTAGTTTGACAAGTCACCACACCCACCATTTACCCTGAAGATGGCCTATATCGTTGACCGAAACGTTGGCACAATTAAAAAATAAGTTCTGCTTATACTCTGTTATCTTTGACTGCGCCCCCTGACCAATTCAATACATCATTAGAATTATTCAGTCAACTATTTTCCACTCGAACATTCATTTTGTAATCAAACACTCGAATTCATCATTACTAAATTGATCAAGATAAATGTGATTTTTCCATTCAATCCATCATACATTATGTTTATTCGTTAAAATACAAATATAATTAAATTAAAATATAGTTTATTTTAATTATCTTGTTTTTGTAACTGGAGTACATCTTTTTTAGTCAATCATTCAAGTGAGTAAATTAAAACCTTTTTCCAGTCATATATTATTTTTCTTTATTTAAAAACGTTTCAACAATTTTATGTCATTCTCAATTTACATTATTTATAAGTCCTTTAACGTTATTTAATTTTAAAAATATTCTCTAAATTTTTTTTATAAATTTGTACATTTTCAACCTTTTTGGTTGATTGTCATTTAATTTAAAATATTTCTTACAAAGCTTAGAGTTACAGTGTACTCCATGGTCAATTAACAATTTTTTAAATTTGTACTTTCTTAAAATGTACAAATTTATATAAAAAAAAATTTTTTAGAGAATATTTTTAAAATTAAATAACGTTAAAGGACTTATAAATAATGTAAACTGAGAATGACATAAAATTGTTGAAACGTTTTTAAATAAAGAAAAATAATATATGACTGGGAAAAGGTTTTAATTTACTCACTTGAATGATTGACTAATATAGTTTATATACACGTTACATTAGGTTTGTTATGAAGCAGCTGTGTATAATGTATTACATGAGTTATTCAGCCTGAAAGGACTTAATGCTTGATCGAGTTAAGTCGCGTCAGTGAAGAGAAGCTAAGTCCTTAACCACTTCAAAGTCCTCCTCGGCCTCAGTCAACAGACACTAACTGCTTTGAGATCTTTGATACTCCCTGTAATCTACTCTCTTTGAGAAGTTAACTCTCGTCGGGATTGTGGTATGTTTGTTTGTATGTCTACTGTGTCATTAACGCAAGTATCCACATTTATTTATATCATATAAATACAAACTAATTATCCAAGTTATTTATTATTTATTATATATTAGAAAGATAAAATGGAGATCACTACTTTATATTTTCAAATAATTCAATTGATTATTTAAATTCTTATTTCTATGCTGAAGTACGCATTTCATATTTCCTTTTAAAATTCATAATACGAATTTAGGAATAAATGTATTGTAAATTTTGCTAGGAAGGGCGTTTCATGATATTTTCGTTTTTATTTACAACATTAACATTAAAATTTATTATTATTTTCATGATAATACTGTACAATGTCCCTAATGCTAATAAGATAACACCTCTGCTGTATAGTTCTACCATGGCTCATCGGCTGACGCTACAGCGGTCTAAATCCTAAATTTAGACTATCCAGGTGTAAAATCTATTAACGAGTACCTGACACCACAAACGCTAGGCACCGCCATGTTACGTCGCTTCCGAAGGATGGGAATACTAAGGATTATTTATTTCTCTTAAAAATTACTAAGGCCATCTGCAAACTCTCTACCTTAATCACATATGTTTTACTAGTTTATGCCCACGGCTTCGCTCGCGTGGAATTTGGCCTGCCACATAAAGTTTCGTGAAAGATCATTTTAAATAAATAATTTAATTATTTCTTTAAAATATAAGTTACTCCTACATCCAAAATTTCAGATGTCTAACTTCAAAACTGACGGATTCTACACAACCTTTGAACCCCTATTATATTAAAGGGGAAACTCTCGGGTGGAATTATCCAAATTTATTTCTTAAAGGATACAATAAACCTATCTGCAAATTTCAAGATGCTAAGTTCCTGATTTGCCTGTAATTATGTACTATAAAAGGGGAGGGCCCATGCCCCCGTGCCCCCACATAAATCTGCCCTTGGTGTAGCCTATGATGTATAACCTATTTTACTCAATAAGTTTCATCCAAATCCGTTCAGTAGTTTTTGTGTGAATGAGTAACGAACGTTCTCATTTATAATATTAGTAGGATATCAAATCAATAGATTCACCCATGTTCTTTCTGTTATTTTAACAACTATGATGATGTGATTTGCCTTTAATTATGTACTAAAATGGATTCTCCACAGTACCTAAAAAACTGTCGGGGGGCACGTGTACCCGTTCGCTCCCCCCCCATAAATCCGCACTTGCTATAGCCTATGTATTAATCTGATGTATAACCTATATTACTGTAAAGTTTCATCCGAATCCGTTCAGTAGTTTTTGCGTGAGAGACAAACATACAAACTTTCGCATTTATGATATTAGTAAGATATGATAAAAGACTAACATAGAGTGACCCCCTGTAATTTTATTAATTCTTCATCTTCTACCACTTTAGGAGGGGCACAACTAACTGAGGGAGGGGGATGGATCTTGGTCAAAACATCTTTCAGATTAACCGTGGGTTTTATATGTTTATCTGTTTCTATGGTACTGTTGTATCATTCCATATACCGAATCTTTCAAGGGTTGTAGTGTTACTCTTTTCAAAAAATCGCTTTACAGTGTTTAATATAAAATAATTGAATTTACATTTATTTTAATATGATAGTTTTTTTCGGCATAGTAAAAAAACTCACTCCTGGTTACTTGCACACCAGCGGCTATATATAGAGCATTGAAGTTGCATAAGCGCCCAACTTGGCCACTCACCGACCGCTGGGTCAGTGCAAGGCGAGGCCGGCATTCCGACGGCACAATTAATGGTCCAGCACAATGTGGTGTGTGGTGTGCCTTGCGAAATCACACCTCTGTTTGGCAACACGTGATCCTGGGGATCTGAACTGTTGAGCCGAGGTATGGGCGTTGCGGTCGCATGTTGCAGTCTTCACCTTGCAATTCCTTCGAAGGATTTCCCCTCTCCTCCGAGCAATCCTCTCAGTCATGAATAATAGATGAGGATTATTGATTGCCGATTCTTATCTTAAAGATGTTTGATGTAACGTCTGCGTGGTCCGGAGTATCATTATGGAATGCCAGTTCGAGGAACGGTTGTTAAATGCTATTCAATACGAATCGAGGGCTGCCTTGATTTCTTGCTTGGTTGAAACTGGAATCATTACATAAATTAACTTCGGATCTGAGATGTATCAGATCCCAGATAAGCAGAATATCTTATCTTGTTTAAAAATCAATATTATAGGTCTTGATGTTTTTTTAACTCTATACATAAGTATCACAGAAACCTTCCGAATAAACTTGTTGCATTAAACTCCATGAAAGGTATTAGTATTAATAGTGACTGTACTGTTACCATGCCAACGTTTGTGCAGTAAGATGATCGCCCTCAACCGGCATGATTTCCATGAACTAACAGTACCCACCTTGTTAAGGCTTGGTGAACTCCCAGAAGGTCTCCAGATGCCACTGAGTCGATTCATGGCTGTTAACAAAATCAATAATTTTTCTACCATACCGTACTCGTAATAGAGATCAGTAACCCAGAAACGTCTATATATACCAATCCGTTGTTGCCTTAGCCCAATGTGTTGATGCCATTCTTGCAATGTGTCCAGCCCACTGCCATTTAAGATCAGATACTGTCTTGAGAATATCGCGCGTACCAGTCAGCTTCCGTAGTTCTGTCTTCTTTATTTTCTCCCTTCTACTTTTCCTTAACATACTTCGCTCCATTGCACGCTGATTGATTGCTAGGGATTTAGATATATCGTTATTTAGACTCCAAGTTTGGCATCCATAAGTTAAAGAGGGAATGATGCAAGCATCAAAAACATTTCTCTTGTGATGTATGGCCATGTTGCTTTTAAAAATATTTTTGTGTGACCAAAATTTGGACCATCCTATTTTAATCCTTCTATTCACCTCTTTCTTGGATTTATCTGCAAATGATATGAGTTGCCCTAGGTAGATTGTTTCCTTAACCCATTGGAGTTTGCTGGTACCGAGAAATATTTCTTCTTCTTCGGCATTTGACATCAAGACTGATTTGTTAAAATTTATCTCCAGCCCAGCCTCATTTCATACTAGGACCAGCTCTTACAGCATTAATAATAACAATATATTAATAGTCATTAAGAAAAATAAGCTACAAACTAAAACAATACGTGCTATAGTTTAAAACACTCAACACAAAAAGGCTGGCTGCTTTGTGTTGGGACTTCCCGGACATGCCATTCTAATGTCTCTCTTCCGTGTAATTGTTTGCTTGCGGTCTTTGATGCATTATTTTAGTTTATAATGTAATGTATTGGAAATAAAAATATGTATCGAAAAATCAAGAAAAATTAAACGTAATAAAAGTTATAATATAAGGAAGAAATAGTTGGTGGTGCAGTCAATAAAAACACCTAAATAAGTGTAACTTATTTATTGTGTGCCGACGTTTCGGCCTACAATGTAGGCCATCTTCAGGGCTAAGAGAGAGAAACAAACAGAAATATATAAAAACGTAGCAGTAACAAGAATATATAAAGTGGTACAGGAGTGGAAATAAAAATAGTGACTAGATATGATGAAATAGTGAATAGATATATGATAAATAAGAAAGAATATAAGACTGGTTACAGAATATAATAAACTTAAAATAGTGATAGATAAAAATAAAATAGTAGATGATGAACAGAAATTCTAATAGTGACAGATATAATAATAAAAGAATACGAATATAAAATAGAAAAAATACATGTCAAGAAAGGATAAAATGTAAACAATAATATAAATGGGAAGAAAAATGAGGAGGTAAACGGAAAGATACAAAATGAGAAGATTAAAATATAGAAAAAGGGGGTGTAATATGAAGGATTTAGAAAAAAGTAGTTTAATTATAGATATGGATAAGATACCAGACATGAGGGGTTACATAGGTAAAAAGTAATAATGCAAGATTATATAGAAAGAAAAGATTGATAAATTTCAAAAATTAAAAATTGAAAATAGTGTTTATAAATATGAACTCTAAAGTATGAAAAGAAAATAGAAAATATAAGTAAGGGAAGATATTAGAAGATACAGTCGACCAATTCTTCTCTAACAGTAATAAAAGTTAATTTGAATAATATGTAATTAAATATTACCTTATTAAAGGTCTTCATCTTCATCATTACATTTTCCATTGATTCAGTTGAGTGTCTTCAATAATTTTTCTGAGCATTGTTATACCAATTGAGTACAAATAAGGTACAAATAACAAATTCAAGTTACTAAAATATATTCACATCCTGTAATAAAAGAATTATATTACTCTACGTCTATTTTTGTTCTTACACCTAAAAATGACACTGGCGAATTCTGCATCTTCCCACTCGCTTAAAATACCCCGGTTACTCAAGACATCCGAATACCCTTGTCGCCTAAGACATGTGAATTTATGATCCTGCACTGAATTGGAAGGATGAGTAACAACTTAGCAGATTCTTGGCTGCCTTCCCAAGTTGTTGCGGATATTAACATAATATTAAAGGCCTATTTTACGTCCCCTCTGACTCGAAGCTCATGTACCTGAATCATAATTTATTTAAAATTATATATAAATGCATCATATATCTTTTTTATTAAAACGCAATGATTCTAATGTCCTTTTTCTCTTTTTTTCTAGGTGAGTTATGATGGTTTCTGATTCGGTGATTCAATACGTAATGGTAAGTTTCTGTATTTTATGATGAATGAATGATTTAAGCCTTTATTATAAAGAGAATTATAAAGCAAGTCTTTATAGGCCTTCCCTTATGGGAGTATGGTCTAACTTCCCGGAGTGACCAGCTCTATTGGGAAGTGGAGTTGGACATTAATTTCTGCCACTTAACTTTATTTTGAGCAGTTCTTGTCCTATTTTATCTTTTTCTGTCGAATCAGCAGTTGGCGCATGGACTTGAACAACGTTCAGGATTTTCTTCTTAAAAATTAGTCTGACTAGAGCTATTCTGTGGTTAATTTCTTTAAATTCTAAAATATTTCCTTTTATGTTGAAGAAATTGGTCCGGATAGAGGTCACTAAAATATTTCTAAAATATTTTTTATTTTTATTTTATTTTATATAATTCGTTTCTAGATTTTTATAATTTTACAATTTTTATTTCTTCTTTTTTATTACCTATAATTTTTATTGCGTAATTTTTATCACTTTCTAATTTACCCATATCATTTCACATTCCTATTGTATATTCAGTTTTTATTTTTTATCTGTAATACCTTAATTTTTTTTAACTGTCAACACTTTCTGTTTTATTATTATTTTCCTCATGATGTGGGTTACTACCTTTTGGCACTTAGTAGCTTATAGTATACACTTATACATTTTAACCTTCATAATTACCTTACTGTACATCTTAATCAATTTTTTTGCCTGTATTCACCTTCTTTTAGTTTATCTATATTTAAAATGTTTTAATATATTTGTACCGTTTTCTTATATTGTCTGTATTTTACATATAGCCCTGAAGAAGACCTACAGCGTATGTCGAAACGTTGGCTATCAATAAAGATCTTCTGAAATTACTTGAGAATTTCATTCAGTGACCTCTACCCGGACCAATTTCTTCAACATAAATTATCATAGGTCAACAATTATCATCAATATTTCCTTTTAGTGTTTTTTATACCAAAAAATAAAAAAAAATCCCACTCCATATTGGCCATTTTCAGAAGAGGTGTGCATATGTATCCCACATCTCTTTCTATAATGGTAACGTTTTTCTTTCTTATTTCTGAAATCCCTATTATGTCCCAATTGATTTTATTTAAGGCATTTTCTAATTCCATTGTTGTCTGTTCTGAAATTTTGATTGATTTGAAGTGATTTAAGTTCTATTATTTTTGGACCCTTCCTTCTTACTTCACATAAACCAATAATATCCCATTTCATTTTATTTCTAGCCGTTTCAAATTCCGTTAGCCTGTCCTCTCCTAGCAACGTTCTCACGTTTAAGGTGCAAACTTGGAGGGTGTTAGAGCTGGATTTTTTAATTGTTGTCTGTTCTTGAAACTTAGGATCCTCTTTTTGCTATGAGCTAGTGCTTGGGGCTTCATTTTTCTTTTTGTTAAGGTCTCTCTCATCCCCTTTATGAGCCACCAGGAATTTATCCAGACTAATAGATCTTTGATGAGTTTTAATATTTTTCATACCATACTTTTCATTTTGTTTACATTTCTCTGTCTTCATATTCTTGTATTATTTTATCTCATACATTTACTTATGTAACCTAGAAGTCCGTAATCATACATTTTATATCTTCATTTTACTAGTTTTTCTAAATCCTTCATGTTCCAACCTTTTTTTTATATGTTAATCTTCTCATTTTGTATCTTCGGTTTACCTCCTCTTTTTTATTTCCCTTTATATTATTTTTACTTTTCTATCCTTTCTGTACATTTATTTTCTGTATTTTATTTTATATTCGTTATCTTTAATTATTGCATCTGTCGCTATTTGAATTTCTTTTCATTATCTTTAATTTTATTAAATCTGTCTTTATCTTAATTTTATTATATCTGTCACTGTTTTAATTTCTTTTCATTATCTTTAATTTTATTAGATCTGTCTATATTCTTGATTTTATTATATTCTGTCACTTTTTTAATATTCGTTATCTTTAATTTTTATATCTGTCACTATTTTAATTTTCTACATTACATGTCACTATATTATTGTTACTGTACGTTTTTTTATATAATTTTTTGTTCTGTTTGTTTCTCTCTCATAGCCCTGAAGATGACCTACACTGTAGGTCGAAACGTCGGCACATCTTATATCTATTACTTATTCAGTGTTTTGTTTGACTGCACCCCCCAACTAGCTCCTTTCTACAATTTAATATTTTTCATTTCGTTCCCTTTGTATTTCATGATACAAAACATAATTTATCAATTCCTTTAATTTGTTTGTCTTATAAAAACCGGATTAGTTTACTAAGATCTATTTTGGCGGGTTAGTAGCCTGAAAAATCTTTAAAAGCGGAGTTGCTCAGAGGTGGAGCACTGGGTTGCCTTGTTGAAGACCCTGGGTACAAATCCCGCTGTTGACAAGACTTTCCTTCAATCTGTCCGTACCCGGAGATGGATTCTATCTGGATCTAGGACCCACTTAGGGCTCACCCAGCTTCCATAAAGTGGTTATCCAAAATTAGGAGAAAAAATCTGGCGGTCGAACGTGATCTAGGCCAAATCACCTCCCTGAAGAACCATTGTCCATGGAATAGTACTGTCTCTACCATGTACTGAACTACACACTTCATGAGTTGTAGTGGTGCAGGTTTTTTTTTTTTTTTTAATTTTTGGTTATTCCGTCCTTTGGGAGGTACGGATTCTTTACTGTGTACTTGTTAAAGAAACAGTTTTCGTTTGCAGCTTGATTGAGATGTTTTCTGTTGTTTTTATTTACTGTAATCAGTATCCTTCTTTAGATTATTTTGGACTTAAAATCTTTCTCATGATTTTGTTTTGTTGATGTTTTTCTTTTAGTATTTATTTTTCCATGTCAAATTTTGTTTTGGAGTGTGAGGGTTTCACTTGCATGTAATGCTGGTGTTTCTTTTCAAGTAGTGCCTGATCTTAGTTTTATGAGAAATCTATTTTTATTGTAATTTCACATGTCATGCTATGTGCTCTCTCCAAAATTTATATATAATCTTTCTCAATGGAAATGTATTTTATAAACGCCCGACTCAACCGTTACTCCTTGGTCGATTAGCCCGTTGTTAATTCTGTTTGGACGGCGGCCAACGATTTACCAAAACCAACAGCTCGCTGCCCCATTAAGGATCCCGAGGCATGTTGATGGAGAGGTGGAACCAAGAACGACCATTCCATCGTGTTCTTCTAAAAATAGTTCAAGATTATTGTCGTCTCCTGGCTCCATAAATCGCCGCCCGCTTGTAGTCGGCTATCCTACACGCGTTCTGTTTTAGGGATGGGGTGCGTGCTATTTCGGGAATATCGTTCATTCTTATTGTGATTCAGGAGTTTATTTAGTTATAATAAGTCTGATGAAACATGAGTATTATCAGTCAACACCAATCCAGTTATTGCATCCCAAACCCTCCAATCAATCCCATATCACTTATCTTGAAGAATGGTGTAAAAACTGGAGGATTAAAATAAATTCTCAAAAATCGCATCAAATCACTTTTACCTTGCGTCGTAAACCAATGACTTCCTGCCCTTCAGTATCCTTTAATAATATCCCTCTGGTGCCTGTGGAACAGATCCGATACTTAGGGTTGCACCTTGACAAACGATTAACCTGGAATCCTCATACAAGACTGAAAAGACAAGAAACCGCTCGACGTTTCAGGCTACTCCAGCACATACTAGACAAACGCTCTAAGCTCCCAATTAACTACAAAAGACTCACCATCATACGACCTATTTAGACTTACGGAGTAGAGCTTTGGGGCTCCACTAAGCCATCGAATTCCTCTCGTATCCAATCCTTACAGTCCAAAATCCTTCGTAAAATCCTCAATGCTCCTTATTTTGTTAAGAATAAAGTCATCCATAACGACCTTAATGTCCCTTTGTTGCTGTTTTGGCCCGAACCCTGTATTTATCCTTTCATAACAAACTTCATTACCACTCAAACCCTCTAGTTTCAAACCTAGCTTCCTCTTCAATTCCCGATAATCCTCCGAGGCGTCTGAAAAGAAGATGGCCACGTGACCTTCTTAGTTGAACTTTGATTTGAGTACTACCAGTGGGTAGTTAATATTAAATAAATTTATATTTAAAAAAAAAAGTTATAATAAGTATTCATTTCTGCAGCCCCGGTGAATAAGTAGTTAGGTGGAATTTTGTTCAGAGATAAGTAATTGGAATCGTGTCATTCTAGTATTTTTTTTTATTTTATTAGTTTTATTTGTTTGTCAAGATCTGAATTATTTTTATGTTAATAGTAATAAATCTTTTTAGAATATTGGGATTGCCGTTTAAAGATAAGGTTGTGTACTGTCACTTTAAGTCAGAATAATTAGTTGAAAATAAAAATGAATTGGGAGAAGCAGATAGTCACGGACCACAGAGTTATGCCTATCCGTCCAGATATTTGGTTCTTTTATATATATATATATATATATATATATATATATATATATATATATATATATATATATATATATATATATATATATATAAATAAAAGAAGAGAAGAGAATGGTTAGAATCATGGAATTAGCAGTCACAAGTGATACAACCCTAATTAACACCAGGAAGCCATTTGTTACGGAAACCTGCAGAATTCACAGAAAATGCTTAAACGAGGAATATCTTTTATATATAAATGTAATTATAGAGGGAACTGAGAGGAAGAAAAACTAGAAATTACATTAATAAAAAAGGAACTTGATGGTTCCATGCAGATACCACCAATTGCTATTCCTAAACTTTTGTCTACTGATTACTGCCTGAACACGACTCCGTAAGTGCACATTTAACGTAATCCTCTCGCCTATTCCTCGGATGTTTATTATTCGTCTATAATTAACTTTTTAAGTATTCTGGAGAACGGAGATAGTTGGGGGGGGGGGTGCAGTCAAAAAACACCAAATAAGTACTGGACTTATATTTAGTAAGTGCCGACGTTTCGACCTACAGTGTAGGTCATCTTCAGGGCGACTGGGAGAGGAGCCGCTGGATGCACCAGTGGGTGGGTTTTTAGGTATTCGTTCTTTATTAAGTCAAAATCTTCACACGCTCATCTGAATATTTGCGATACTATCACATAAATTATATTATTTGGTTGCATGGTCTGAAGTTCCGAATGGTACTACCATCTAATTTTTCCAGCGGACTTACACTTTTTTGCAACGAATATTCTTAGCTAGGACTTTTTTCAAAGTCCTTCAACTTAACATCGAGGTTTCACACCCACCGATGTTTCCTAATAACGAATTTTAGTTTTCTCCTTTTCTATATTAATGTTATATTTCTCCCTGATGATGAGAATTTTAGGAACTGGCCCGAGCCGGACGAAGAGTGCGCACGACTTTCTGCCGCTCCGGAGAACAAGTTTCGTTGCCGACTCCAGTAAGCCGTTACCTAACTCAACTTTCTAACTTGATAGATATTTATTCAATGACATTTTACTTTCTAATTTATAATAAGAAAAAATGTCGTCTTCCGATCGACTAATAATAGGCTTAGTGCCAGATAATTGTTTACATTAGTCATATGCCGGCCAGAACATTTTATTTTTTATTTCTTTAACACCTCGACCACGATGACTATTATAATTGTGTTATTCATTCAGATATTTTAGTTTATATCAGTTTTTCTCATCCAGGTATTTTCGCCCTCTAGGGGGGTTTATGGAACTATTCGTGTCCACATTTCTTACTTAAAGTGCATGAGTTACATTATAGTCTATGTTCCGATTTTAGTAGAAAATACTTGATTACAAAAATTTACCTTTCCACATTTTCCGCTAGTTTAGTCATTGATATTTATGCTCCTAAAACTTTAGGTTTATGGAAGGACTGACTAACGCCTTCAGAAATAAGGTGGCGTGTTAGACAAAATTGTTTGATTACACTAGCGGAAAATGGGTTAAAGTTAATTTATGAAATGTTAGAGTTAAGTTATCCGCTTTTGACCCTGAGCACTTCACTTATTTTCCTGAAGTTTTTTCAAAGGAGACAAGAAACATTTCTTTCTCTCTTTGATATCCTGCTGCTAGTTTCCCGCTCTTAGAGTTACGTGTAATATATAAAATCTATGAAGCTTAAGAGTTTATTGTTGAATAATAAAAATATTTCATGGTTTATACAAAAATAAGTTTTATAAATTGGTAATGAAACATCTTCACATTTGATAAACCAAAAGAAGTTATTTACTGAGCATATAAAAAATATTTGTAAAGGCAGTTTTTCACATTATAGATTTTACTAGCTTTTGCCCGCGGCTTCGCTCGCATAGAATTTGGACTACCGCATAAAGTTTCTTGACAGTGCTTTTTAACAATAATTTAAGACAATAAATAATTTAATTATTTAAATACTGTGATTTTTTTCACTATAGGTTACTCGTACAAAATTTCAGATGTCTAACTTCAAAACTGACGGATTCCATACAACCTTTGAACCCTTATTATAATAAGGGTGGAATTATCCAAACTTCTTTCTTAAATCATACAAAGGACTTATCTGCAAATTTCAAGATGCTAAATTCCTGATTTGCCTTTAATTATGTAATATAATGGATTCTCCACAGTACCTCTAAAACTGTCGGGGGGGGGGGAGGGGCACGTGCCCCCGTGCGCTCCCCTAGATCCGCGCTTGCTATAGCCCTTGTGTTATTCTGATTTATAACCTATATTACTGTAAAGTTTCATCCAAATCCGTTCAGTAGTTTTTGCGTGAAAGAGAGACAAACATACAAACTTTCACATTTATAATATTAGTAAGATTGGGTACTAAAAGTTCTCTATCCCGGCATTAGCATGGTTTATCTGTACCTAATTATAAAAAGTTTGGTCGATTTATGTTTAAGCATATTTTTATGTATGGTTAAACAAACTTTTAGATATCAAAAAGTTTAAAAAATAAAAGCTTCTGCCTACAGATAATACACGAGTGTAATAATTTTAATAATATTTTATTAAATATGTGAAATTAAATTTCATTATCGGAAAAAAAGTTTTAACAATGTTTATATACTCACATAGAAACAAATATACCACGTAATTGGTTCATATTAATTGAATGTTAAATTTTATTTTAAATACACGACTCCATATATTGACTTTTGTAATAACAATTTTACCAACTTTTATAACAAATGAAACTATCATTATAAATTTAGTGGTTAATGTTTCATATTAAAATATTCTATGATTCCACAATTATATTTCGATTACTCGTAAATTATTTTTAAACTTACAAAAATAAATAAATAAAACGAAAAATAAGATTTTCTTTGAATAAATACGATTAAAAGAAATGTAAACAAAAGTAATCTAAGATAAATACGAACGAAATGTTGCTGATTCCGACAACAAAGGCAAGATAACGCAATTGATCACGGTTCTGAAACAAAAAAGTTTTTGACGAAACGTCCATCGTGTTATTTCAGAACCGAGAATAAAACTCCTATTGTTTTGTTTTTCTTGAATTCGAGAAATTTTTTTGTCAAAAATTCATACTCAAACTGTTATCGACATGGGCTTATTGTCGGAACCCTTTTTTGAGTCATTGCCTGTTCTTGACCCTCATTGTGTGCTATCAATATGATTATTCATATGGTGTTTATAGCCGACATATATTTTGAAATTATATTTTTGTTGTACAGCATAATTGTTACATATGAGTGTGAAACATCGGTGAACAAAGTCTTTAGTTTAATAATATAAGCCTTATTATTATTATTATTTAATTTTTTATTTGCACCTGCGCAATTGCGCATCTAGCAAATTTGAATGAAGTTTCTTTCTCTTCGTTTTTCTCCATGATCATCCAGTTATTTTATTCTAAGTGGTGCCTTGCATGTAGGCCCATCTACTTGATGGATAAGCTCGCTTACTTCGGCGGGCTGTTCATTGTATGCTACAATGTTATAAATTAAAGCCAATAAAGAATTTATTTAACTATGATATGAAAGTCCTTGAGCAAAAACCAAAATGTATAGCATTCTGATTTGTTACTCGTACAACTAGGCTTATGTTATTTACTATAAGAAGTATCGTTTAAAGTATGAAAATTAAATATAAATACATACCTCCAGTGAAGATGAACAAATCTCATCCTCGTGCCTTCCATTATTTCAGTACTTAATGAAGACATCAGGCTTCCTTCCCAACGCTGCTGCCGGATGCTGAGCACCCACCGATATTTCTGTCATATCTCGTTGTTTCCTACCATATCGTTGCTGCTTACATAATCCCGCCATAACTTGGCCACCACTGGGAGGACTACCAAGGATTACAGATGTCACGGAGGCTTCAATGGCTGTTTTATAAATAGTGGGCGGCTCCAGTTGCCTTTTCAGGGCTTGTGTAGGGTCCGAAATAGCTCCAGAGGTTTCTGGAGTCTTAGTCAAGAGTGATAAATATGACCTGGCTGGAGGATTCGTGGAACGGTCATCAACATCTTCCAATGTCACGGTCCTCTACTATCCTTTCCTTATTGAATAGTTTAAATTGTTGCTATAAGAATATGTGGGATAAGTTGAACTATGGAGAAATTTAAATATTTGGGGTTTATGATAACTAGAGGAAATAGTTCATGAGGAATTAAAGGCGGAAACGGCTTCATTTTCCAGAAATATTAAAATCAAATCTATAAATCTGTCATCAACTATTCTTTACGCATGTGATCGTTAGCGATGAAGGATGAACAGCATTCTAAGTTATTGACTTTCCGCTAAGAATATAACACAATCCGGAATGCACCCTATTAATATTATTAAGGTGGTAAGATTGCAACCATTATGATTGGGTAATCAAAGTGCAGTGCTGTTAAACTTCGAAGGATTGTCCGAGGAGTTGATATGAGGATTCCTTAAAGTTGATATAACGTATTCTGTTTTCATCCATAATGTTTGAACTGCAGATTGAAAATTTTGTTATCAGCAATTAAAATTTTGGTTCGTTAATTTATTTTATTTTATTATTATTTCCATTTTTCCTCAGATTCCTCTGGGATTACATCTACTATATTTACTGATTTAAGAATTTTCTAACAGTTCTGCAGGTTTCTAATATTATCAAGGTCTTATTATCGTTAATATTATTTTTTCTCATATTCCTCGGGAACAAAATCCACATCTCAAAGTTCAAAAATTTAAAAGATTTTACTGATTTAAACATTTTCAGACGGTAATGCAGTTTTCCATAACTGCCTTTTGTGGAAATTTCAATGTTTCTAATTTGTGACTAAGTTGATTGCAATAAAACTTTATTATTATGTATTATCTTTATTGTTATTATATGCATTTAAAGTTAAAGAAACAAAAATACATCCCAGCGTTGCCACATATTTGGTATAGTTCTCTATAAGGGAATCGAAAATGTATAAATTCCAAGAATAAATTATTTTCGCGAATTTTTTCAAGAAACCAGTTACTAAAATTCAATCTCTTGACATAATCTTGAGGTAATAAATTCTGAACTTTTTGAAGATGGTATGGGTAGCGATTATCACCTTTCAAAGTTCGCCATATTGCTTGCCGCCGTATTGCTAATGCAGCAGGTGCTCTTCGGACGCTAGTCTCAGGATTGTTATGGAATGGCGTTGGACACAATTTCTTCTCCGATAATCTGCTCTTACTGCTGCCTGGAATTGGCCACCTTCATTACGTATTAAGAATGACCCAGTCTCTCGTAGTCTATTAAAAGTTAACGAAAAGACTCGTCGATTAGGCATTCTTCTATTTGGAAATCGGCGCGCATACTCCCGCGAGTATTTTTTGATTTTCTCTAAAACTAAGCAAAAACGAGCAAATCTCTAAAGGACTTTTTGTCTTAGTTTTTCGGTCCCCTATAAGTTCCTGAAGTTTTGCCATTTAAATTCGGGACACCCTGTATAAACCGTTGACGTTCAATGTTTCCAAATAATAAAAAAAATCAGTTGTTTTTTTTCTCAGCCAAACCATGTTTGCATTATTTTCACCTGTTCGATCATTTCCTCAATGAACTGTAGATTTTATAAAGGCCTTTCTCCAACTAGTATAAGCGACTAAAGCGAACGTGCCTACTTTGCCTCAACTAGAATCCAGACTGATGGATAGTTTCCTTGTTCTTCAGGAGTTGTTATTGCAGTCGCATTTCCAGTCGTTCCAGACAGCGTGGGCTGTCTGCCTGCCTCGAGGAGGGTGTGGTCAACTTATCCAGCCAGGTCGTTTTGTAATTTCTAGTCTTCCAATCAGGTTTAATTTTTTATACATACTCTTTATTAAATAAATTATTTAATCATGGTGAAAAATGAAATATCGTTCGAATTTTAAATCCTTGATATGAATACTTTATTTACCAAATACAATAATAAACTTTATGATCGTTCAATGGGGAAAAAAGTCATACTCTAACAGTTTCGGTAACTAACGTGACTATTTTTTTAGCTATTTCTTTTTAATTTAAAAAATTCAATGCTTTTAAGCCTGGCAATAAGAGGGCCACACCAGTACGCGTAACACCTAATCACCACGCGAACAAATTGCCTTAGGGATAATAAATTTTTATAGTAACAAAGTGACAGAGAATTTAAAAAAAAATAAATATGTTTTTAAGGTATAGTCCTTAATTAAAGGACACAACTACATACATTTGTTCTCACCAAAATAATTTTGGAGGTGGAATGTTACAGCTTGGCGAGGCCTAGAACTTTTCTAGCCATTTCACTGAATCAGTGTTACCATGGGATCAGTTACTAATGTGACTAATCGGACAAGCCTGTGGACAAATGTTTTTTAAGGAATTGTATCATTAATCTTGAAGTAGAATTACCCGTTTCAAATACTACGCAGCTCAATATATTCCAAAATAGAAATGATCACAGGTGAAGTGTAGAAGTTATTCACCACTAAACTACTGACAAATTTTAACGAACTGTATTATAGTAAATAGCGGTACATAATTATGACATCAGTGTATTTTGCAAACTGAGCACTTGATTTTTATGCCTCAGATAAGTAGTTTATTCTGAAAGTTTAGTTGTTTGGAAATAATCACTATTAATCTTCATTACACTTCTGTCGGCCCATTTATTTACATTCATCTATATATTTCACATTGTAATTAACTGCTTAGATTATTATTCTTTATTAACTTTGAAATTAAAATGATAACAAAGACACTTAGGTAGCCTATAAATGGCTGCTTAGGAGCGGAATTATGCATGAAAGGTAATGAGATTACGGCTCTGAGCATTGTGTGAACTTGGCCAAAGTTCATTTGCATTCCTGGTCCTAAACTGGTCTCCAGGCCTTTAGCGGGGCCATATAGCGCTCATTGTATGGGCAGGCTGCATCTAGTTATGGCTCAAGAATCATCTAGAAGCCTGCGCAATAGATGGATCCCATTGCGAAACAATAGGTATTTATTTGCGTTATAAATCTGTGATGTGGCTGTCAGAACGCGAATAAATCTTATTAATATTATAAATGTGAAAGTTTTGTATGTTTGTCTCTCTTTCACGCAAAAACTACTGAATGGATTTGGATGAAACTTTATAGTAATATAGGTTATACATCAGAATAACACATAGGCTATAGCAAGCGAGGAATTTGGGAGGGGGCGCACGAGGGCATGTACTGTAGAGAATCATAAATAAATAAAGGAATAGTACATAAATAAAGGAAAATCACATGATAATTGTGGTTAAAATAACAGAAAGGACAGGAGTGAAACTATTCGTTTTGATATCCTACGAATATTATAAATACGAATGTTTGTTACTCATTCACGCAAAAACTACTGAACGGATTTGGATGAAACTTATTGAATAAAATAGGTTATACATCATAGGCTACATCAAGGGCAGATTTATGTGGGGTCACGTTGGCATGCCCCCCCGTTATAATAAATCAGGAACTTAACCTCTTGAAATTGGTAGATAGGTTCTTTGTATAGTTTAAGAAAGAAATTTGGATAATTCCACCCCAAGGGTTTCCCTTTTAATATAATGGGGGTTCAAAAGTTGTATAGAATCCGTCAGTTTTAAGTTTGACATCTGAAATTATGGATGTACGAGTAATTTATATTTAAAAAAAATAATTAAATTATTTATTTAAAATGATCTTTCACGAAACTTTATGTGGCAGGCCGAATTACACGCGAGCGGTAGCCGCGGGCATAAGCTAGTGGGAAATAAAGGGAACGTTTTCAAGCCAGAAAAATAAATGAAATTTCGAGGTTTTATATTTAAAAAATATTCAGTTTTTCGACGGTACCTTGTAAATTTTGCGCCGAGTACAGTATACATTTGAGGTAGTAAACACTTAGGGATTTGAATTTTTTTTCCAACACTCATTTCAATATGTTTTTTGTTTTATTTTATAATAATAGAGAAACTATCCTCTGGTAATACTACAGTAATAGGTATATATTCAACTTAGGTCACTAGGTCATCTTCTTTTGATACGCCTTGTAGGATTAACGGAGATTGAAGAAGTGCTGGCTTTGAACCTAGTTTTTGAGTAAGTGAAACTAGGGTCGAAAATCGGACATTGAGATCATCATGGATGACTTTATTGATAACAAAGTAAGCAGCATTGAGGATTTGACGAAGGATTTTGGATTGTAGGGATTGGATACGAGAGAAATTCGATGGCTTAGTGTAATCCCAATGTTATACTACATAAGTCCAAAAATGCGTTATAATAGTCATTTGTAAATAATTGGGAGCTTAGATCGTTGGTCTAGTAAGTGTTGAAGTAGCCAAGTTAAGGAATTAGCTAATAAAATATATAAATTCATATAAAATAAATATATAAAAAAATCAGACTTTTTATTGCTACTGGTCTCTCTGGCGTCCTGAAGGTATCAATCGGTGACTATAAAGTTTGCCAACTTACATTCCTTTCGTGATGGTCTGCTGTTGTGTATGGTATTAGTCTCATGATGTTATTTGCATTTATCACGCACGAGCATAGAAATTGGTAGATTTTTTTTTTCTAACATAAAAATATCTCCATCTATTTACAATTTACAAAGTTATTTCGCATGCCTTTCAGCTGTAAATTTTCTTGCAATCACATTTTTGTGAACTTTTTAGCATACATAGATAGATATTATTCCTTTTTGGTCATACATTTACAACCTTTCAAATATTAAGAAAAGGCCTTTAATAAAGTTTTATGAAAAATTATTTAATTTTCAATTCAAATTTAAGAATTATCCTTTTCTACTTTACAGTTTGACATATCGATAAATACTCTAGTTTTTTATTGAAATAATTTATGGCATATATCAATTCTTAGATACATTTTGACACGAGCTTCATTCGTATTGTAAGGGAAGGTGCTAAATATCTGGATAGGTTATTTTTCCCTAATTAATTTTTTTCTGTATTTTATTATTTATTATTTAATTTTCATCTGCACCTGCGCAATTGCGCATCCAGAAAATTTGATCCAGGTGTTTTTCTCTTTGCTATTGGTACAGGAACATCGAGGTTTGGAATGAAATATCAATATTTGAGTAGATCTCTTGGCCAATGCCTTTTTAATCTTTTTTTATAAAGTCAAGGTAACAGGGAGTAGGAAAGCGGAAGAACGAGTAGGTTTGGGTGATATTGTGTTGATGAGTGGAATGTTATGTATTTGTTATGAATATATGATTCATGTCGTTGTGTATGGTGTGATTCGAAATATACCATGGTGCATTAGTAATTTTTCTGATAATTTTGGACTGTTTTGTTTGTATCTTGTGTATGTGAATTCTGTTTTTTTTTTTAATATTAGTTTTTATCATTATTGAGACATTGATTAACTCATAGGCGTTGCCTATATCAGATATATATTTTTTCTGTATTGGCCTACTAAGTACCGCGTCATTACAACTGTATTTTTTTGTATTTCTTCTTGATATTCACCCCAGTTCTACCTCATTCGTCGCAGGCGCAACTCCCTTCTTTCTTCCGCCCATTTCTTTCCCGTCTTCAGCTTTGATTTTTCTTGAGCTATGGGGCTCCACTAAGCCATCGAATTCCTCTCGTATCCAATCCCTACAATCCAAAATCCTTCGTAAAATCCTCAATGCTCCTTATTTTGTTAAGAATAAAGTCATCCATAACGACCTTAATGTCCCTTTTGTTGCTGATTTGGCCCGAACCCGGTATCTATCCTTTCATAGCAAACTTCATTACCACTCAAACCCTCTAGTTTCAAACCTAGCTTCCTCTTCAATTCCCGATAATCCTCCGAGGCGTCTGAAAAGAAGATGGCCACGTGACCTTCTTTTTGAACTTTGATTTGAGTACTACCAGTGGGTAGTTTCTCTACTTGTCATTCTCATGTCATTATGTAACACGCATTCTATTTACTTGTTGTATAATTGTAATACAGTTGTAAATATCAATAAATAAATTTAAAAAAAAAAAAGATTTTTCTTGAAGTGAGTATTCAGCTTCATCCTGAAACGATTGCTTTCCAGAACATACTCGTATGTAATATCCATCTCCTGTGAATCTTTTTCTACTTCGAACTAGGCTTGGGTCTTCTTTTCTATAAAATACATAAAAATCCAGCTCGTCAGTCTAATAGGTTTCATTAAAAGTATCCATAACATCCATTCCTTTTTTTTATAACATCCGATATTTTTGGAACATGAGTACGCTGTCGTCTGTATTCACCTAGGTCTTTAATTGGGCCAATAATTTTCTTTAAGATCTTTCTTTCTTTCATCTCCGATTATTCTACCAGGCCTTTTTTTATTCAAACCTAACCATTCTGTAGCATATAGGATCTCCGGTTTTATGTCTTCACTACCTATGCGAGATATTAGTATTAATTAAATAATTTGGTCCATAGTATCCATTTTTTTAGTTTAACCTGTGTTAATTTCTTAAAATGCATTACAATCGTTTTACCAGACAGTGGATGCTCTAGAGGTGGTTCTTGGGGTGCTTTAACCTCCCTGCAGTGAATCGGGCATGCAGCCCCGTGGATATCGATTATACATTACCTGCAGTAGATCGATGTTGGATGTAGACCAAGAATAGACACGAGCCGAGAAGTCTCTTATTGTCGAGGTGCAGTAGACAGTAGTGGGCTGTGGTGCCTTGCATGTAAGCCCATCTACTTGATGGATAACCTCACTTCGGCGGGCTGTTCCTCAGGCTATGAAGTAATTAAACGTCCAACTTTTAATAGTATCGTGTATAATTAGCAAGGAGGCGGAGAAAATATTGACAGAATGATTTTTAAATGTAAATAGTACACTAGGAGAGTCATAGATCAGATAGGATATATCTTCGGCTGCTTACAGATTAAATAAGAGTCTATCAACGAGTATAATTTAGGAACTTCGTTATGGCTCTTCAATGCTCTACCACTGAGCCACACCGCTCTCTTTAATTTAACAATCTTTCATTTGCTTTGAAATAAATTTCTATAATAAATACAAAAATACATCAAGAAAAAGTATTAGTGACCGTATAATTTACGATTTTTCAATTTTACTTATTGCTTTTTTCTTTAACGTATTCAGAAAATTATTCTTTCTTATCGAAGATGGCTACCAATAACAAAATCGACGAACTTGTTAGATTTTTATGAAATCTAAATATCATGAATCATTTACTAGGTATAAATTTTATATAAATGAATATATTTCAGATTTTTTTTTCTATTTTATTGTAAACTAGCTTTTGCCGAGGATTCGCTCGCGTGGAATTTGGTCTGCCACATAAACTTTCGTGAAAGAATATTTTAAATAAATAATTCAATTTTTTTTTTAACTATAAGTTACTCGTACATCAAAAATTTCAGACGTCTAACTTCAAAGCTGACGGATTCTATACAATCGTTGAA